>CM077014.1:138896645-141866640 GCA_039090855.1 Macrothele yani
ATGCTCTAATTCAAAGGTAGAGTACTTGGTTGGCGTTTGTGGAGGGGTTCGCTCCTGAATTAGAGAACTTGTTTACTAGAGACCTGTGACCATTAATCCTAAGATGCAGAGGATTTTTACTTTGGCCAATATAGCTAAGGTTGCAGACAGTACAGGTGAGCTTATAGATGGTATTGTAGGCTTTGCAAAACTTGTTGGAGCAATTATCCTCAACAGAGAAGAATACAGGTTAGGATCTGCAGATTTACATGTCAAACAACGTTTGTCATTTCATAACTTTAGATTACCTTTGCCAGCGAGTTCATACACTATGGGAAAGGGTGCTAGCCTAACCGAGCGGGAGGACTTAAAATATCTGAGCTGACCTCCAATCCTTTCATCGTCCTTAGAACTCCACTTGGGCCAAAACATATACAAATTCTGAGCAAACCAACTAGGAAAAAACTTTTTTAGAAATAAGCAGTCCAAGAAAAGACCAAACTCGAGTATAAACTACACTCCAAAAAGCTGCATCCAAAAAAACATACTAAAAAGAAAAATTAGGGGAAATGTAAAAAAAAAAAAAAAAAAAAAAAAAACCTCAAGTAAAAAAATAGTAATAAAAAAAAAAAAAATAATAATAAAACATTTCAACTAGAATTTGCGCATGAGCTGCTAAATAATATAAATTGAAATTAGTTACTTAAGAGCAAAACTGAAGACTAAGGAAAGAATTTTAGAATTTAAAACGAAGGGTGCAAAATAACCTGAAAATCAAAACGCGCATACGCCAGCAGTTTTGAAAATTCAGAATTCACATTCTATAAAGAAGATACCTAAGCAAAAAAATACATATATAATTTTGACTCACACCTAGTACAACATAGAAAAGGTTAATGTATCTACCTGTGTGAGTAAAAGGAGAAAAAGATAAAAAAAATAAAATAAAACAACTGAATGTAGAAGGTGTCGAGAATACTGAGCCTTGGCTTTATCAAGGACCAGCAAAAACTCTGCATTTTCTCACTTCCACAAAGACCTAGTTGGAAATGGGTTTCTGCAAGGCCATAGATGCAAGTAACATTCCCACTCTAAAATAGTTTAAAAAATATATATATAAGTCATGTCCTCCGTAGAGTAGCATGACCTAGCACTAGTTAACAATTTCGCTTGCATCCATTAACCTTCATGGCCCGACCCATGCTCTTCATCTGTTACTATTAAACAGAGAGAAGAAGATTAAAGAGAACTCAAGCTGTGAGAGTGACATAATAATTAGAAATGATTTCTCAGCTATAACGAAATTCCAAGTTCGTTTGAGAGAGAATTTAAACCTGAAAAACAATGCAAAAGAAATCCAAATTTTACATTGCAATTAAAAAAAGGAAATGTTAATTTATAACGAAACAGATTTTTGAAAGAAAACTTGAGTCTAAAAAACCCCCTACTCTACAACTTATGACAGCACGAAAAAACGAGAGAATAAGTTAAAGATATAATAATTAACTAAAGAAAACTTTGTGAAAGTTATATACCTTTAAACAGTTAGTTGCAATATGTACAAAGTATTTCAGCAGTGCTTTAAGTGCATAATTAATTAGTTATTAAGAACTTAACTACTTTGAAAAAACAGCGCATAGACAGCGCATAGAAAAGGAAACAAGCTTAGCATCTTCTGTTCCTAGGTACCCCAAAAGACGCTCAAAGTTACAAAGAAAAGTAAGAGTTAAAACCCGCAAAAATGTTATTAACAGACAAACCAATGCTTAAAAAGCTGAAAAGCTAAAAAACGACAGAGGAAAGGGTACATGAAGTACAAACATTGAACTTATAAAACCTAGAACCCAAAAACAAGGAAGAGAGCTTACCTCTTGTGTGACAAAAACTTTTCTCCTCACAAGAGAAGAACATGGCTTGACCTCTTCCGCCACTCCCCTAGACAGCTGGGGGCAGTGAGGGTGGGGCTGATGGCCTCCTCATACAGCAAGAAACCAACGCGCGGAGATTTTAACCAGAGAAAAAATATATAAACTTAAGACTGTGGATCTGAATGATCAGAAAAGAGCAGAATTAACTCTCCAGAATACATGAGAAAGCGATTATAAAAATACACGGAGCAGTTTATTTAATAATCTTTGCATGTATTAAATCACCTGCAAGTGAGCTTCTATAGATTAATCAGAATCTTATTAATTTTAATGTTGGTTTTACTATTTTTGAGTATAGCTATCCTAGTGATGAATAACTAGTTTTTCTTTTTTTATTTCTTGTTTTTATTTTCTTTTATAAACAGATTTTTAAGCTTTTTTTGTGATTTTGTTTATATTATTTAATTTTTGTTTTAATAGGACCGTCATTAAGATCCATAGCACTAAGGTTCCTTTAGGTAGTTAATAGGCATCCTCTAGCCAACTTCCTTACGGCTTTGATTGGTCAGAATCATATTATTAACTGTGTAGAAAATTAAAGCAGATCTGCCAACCTTACTCTATTATTCAGAATAATTTTCTTAAAGTTCTTTTGATGAAAGAAGAAGGAATTTCGTTCTCTAGAAAACTTTCTAATAGTATATTAATGTGGTAATTGAAGTCCAAATTGTTGCTGCAAATTCTTGGAAATTCTTAGGACCTGAGAAATTAGTACATTCTCAATTACTTTGGTTGAAATGTTATTATTCCAGTGTAGATATTTAATTACTTTGAAAGGAAAATTAACTCTTTTATCAAAGAGGCTAATAGATGGGTTACCTCTGTTGAAGCTTAATGCTGTAAGTCTAGGAACTCAAGTTCCTGATTACTGTGAGTTGGTTTTACATAAGTTAAGAGAGAGCTAGGATAGATATTATCAAAATCACTCTCTATAACTTCTGGAATTATTGATACACAGCAGATCATCAATATATCTAAAAGTGTAAAGGTAGTTATCTGAGCAGGTGGGGTGAGTTCTTTTTTAATGAATTTATATTCCTTTAAAGAACAGGAATAGATTAAGCGATATTCGTGGACGTTGATGTTCCCATTGGAATGCCTGTTCACTTGCTTATAGAGAGTATTATTATATAAGATATGGTTATTTTTTATGCAGCTTAATTGAGATAAGAGTTCCAAGTTCCTACATCAACAAATTGGTTAAGTTTTAAATCTCCCTGCATACAGCTCTTTAAAGGTAGTGATTATATCTGATAGAGGCAGATTAGTATATAGGTTTTCAAAATCATAACTATTAATATCTAGTGGGACAAACTTTGAGTATAGTAGAACATTACTTCTGCATTATTATTAATTATCCAAAAATCTCTGTACATCAAGTTAGAACAGTTTCTAATGTGTTTCCAAAACCTTCTTTAAGACATCTTCAAAAGCAAGATCTATTTTCTTTTTATGACTCCTTACTCCACTAGCTAATGAACCTGAACTTCACAGGATCCTTATGAAACTTAACTGCTTGCAAAAAGAAATGGAAATTCAGGCTCATATCTTCTAGTTTGTGGAATTTTAAGTTTCTTGAAGAATGCCTTAAACCGATTTTCTAACTGCTTGGTAGAATAACTTACGGGCTCGTATGTTACTCTATTATTGAGTTCCATAGTTAACAATTCAAAATATAGAACTTCTTACAGATAATTGCAAAATTATTGCTAGCTTTATCCGTAGTGAGTAAAAATAAATTGGTCTTGTAGTTTGGAGAGTGACCTTTTAGCTTCTCCAGAGAAAAAGAGATTTCTGTCGAAACAAAAGTCCAGACCTGCCAACTCACCGGTGAAGCTATTGATTATATTATATTTCCATTCTGCGAAGGCCTCAATAGGCTGATTGTACGTTAAACCTGGTTTTTACGATGTAATTATTTACATCTTGAGTTGAAGCTCTCAAGAATCCTTTCTTTGGAAATTGTGAAGGAAGGTCTGAAATTTAGAGCCATACTCTAATAAATTCCTAAGCTTGCCATTTTCAACAAAACTCAAGTTTCCGGTGATAATATGGTTGTGCAATTCTTATCTATAGTGAACTGTTTCTTTATGTTCATCACAAGAACAAGTAGTAATTAAAGCAGGAATGTAGCTCGAAGAGTTAAGTTTGTAGTTTTTAACTATTGACCCTAAGGTCTTAACATATTTAAAACTTACAATAGACTGGTGCCTGTGGATGGGAAAAAAATTGCATTATTGTAGGAACAGCTTCCTCTTTTACATTGAGGATTATCGTAGGCTTTATTTAGGAACCTGATGGTAACAAAATTACTGGAAAATTCTTTAAGAGAAATTTTATCTTTAAGAATAAAAAGTGTATTTAAGAATGTCCAGAACCAAAGCAAAAACATGCTTATCAACATGGTCAGCAGTTTCATTCCAGAATTTGAAAAAACATTTAAGGACAGAGTGCTTGAAGGACTTGAGAATTTTGTAAGTATTTTTTAACAAAATTAGTGCCAGTTTTAAAGCTTTCCAGAGTTTTTAGCAAGTTAGCAAAATCAACTTTGCTTGATGTGCGAAATAACCTCTGTCCTCTATTACCTCTAGAGCAGCTCTTATTATTAACAAAAAAGAAGAGTTCAATACGAATTGAAAATTTATGCTGATTATGCTTATTGTCAGATAGAGTGGAATTAAGGCCATAGGGATAAAGAGACTTGATGCTGCAAAATTTCAAGGGATTCAGTTTCTAGCCGAGCATAGAGGTCACTGTGGATAATATGTAGTACCTCTATTTTCACTTTGTCAAAACCATGAGTATGGAAATGCTCTAATTCAAAGGTAGAGTACTGGTTGGCGTTTGTGGAGGGGTTCGCTCCTGAATTAGAGAACTTGTTTACTAGAGACCTGCTGACCATTAATCCTAAGATGCAGAGGATTTTTACTTTGGCCAATATAGCTAAGGTTGCAGACAGTACAGTGTGAGCTTATAGATGGTATTGTAGGCTTTGCAAAACTTGTTGGAGCAATTATCCTCAACAGAAGAATACAGGTTAGGATCTGCAGATTTACATGTCAAACAACGTTTGTCATTTCATAACTTTAGATTACCTTTGCCAGCGAGTTCATACACTATGGGGAAAGGGTGCTAGCCTAAACCGAGCGGGAGTGACTTCGTAAAATATCTGAGCTGACCTCCAATCCTTTCATCGTCCTTAGAACTCCACTTGGGCCAAAACGCATACAAATTCTGAGCAAACCAACTAGGAAAAACTTTTTAGAAATAAGCAGTCCAAGAAAAGACCAAACTCGAGTATAAACTACACTCCAAAAAGCTGCATCCAAAACATACTAAAAGAAAAATTAGGAAATGTAAAAAAAAAAAAAAAAAAAAAAAAACCTCAAGTAAAAAAATAGTAAAAAAAAAAAAAATAATAATAAAACATTTCAACTAGAATTTGCGCACGCAGACTGCTAAATAATAAATTGAAATTAGTTACTTAAGAGCAAAACTGAAGACTAAGGAAAAAATTTTAGAATTTAAAACGAAGGGTGCAAAATAACCTGAAAATCAAAACGCGCAACGCAGCAGTTTTGAAAATTCAGAATTCACATTCTATAAAGAAGATACCTAAGCAAAAAAATACATATATAATTTTGACTCACACCTAGTACCAAACATAGAAAAGGTTATGTATCTACCTGTGTGAGTAAAAGGAGAAAAGATAAAAAAATAAAATAAAAACAACTGAATGTAGAAGGTTAATCGAGAATACTGAGCCTTGGCTTTTATCAAGGACCAGCAAAAACTCTGCATTTTCTCACTTCCACAAAGACCTAGTTGGAAATGGGTTTCTGCAAGGCCATAGATGCAAGTAACATTCCCACCTAAAATAGTTTAAAAAATATATATATAAGTCATGTCCTCCGTAGAGTAGCATGACCTAGCACTAGTTAACAATTTCGCTTGCATCCATTAACCTTCATGGCCCGACCCATGCTCTTCATCTGTTACTATTAAACAGAGAGAAGAAGATTAAAAGAGAACTCAAGCTGTGAGAGTGACATAATAATTAGAAATGATTTTCAGCTATAAACGAAATTCCAAGTTCGTTTGAGAGAGAATTTAAACCTGAAAAACAATGCAAAAGAAATCCAAAATTTTACATTGCAATTAAAAAAGGAAATGTTAATTTATAACGAACAGATTTTTGAAAGAAAACTTGGAGTCTAAAAAACCCCCTACTCTACAACTTATGACAGCACGAAAACGAGAATAAGTTAAAGATAATAATTAACTAAAAGAAAACTTTGTGAAAGTTATATACCTTAAACAGTTAGTTGCAATATGTACAAAGTATTTCAGCAGTGCTTTAAGTGCATAATTAATTAGTTATTAGCAGAACTTAAACTACTTTGAAAAAACAGCGCATAGACAGCGCATAGAAAAGGAATTCAAGCTTAGCCATCTTCTGTTCCTAGGTACCCCAAAAGACGCTCAAAGTTACAAAGAAAAGTAAGAGTTAAAAACCCGCAAAAATGTTAACAGACAAACCAATGCTTAAAAGCTGAAAAAGCTAAAAAACGACAGGAGGAAAGGGTACATGAAGTACAAACATTAGAAACTTATAAAACCTAGAACCCAAAAACAAGGAAGAGAGCTTACCTCTTGTGTGACAAAAACTTTTCTCCTCACAAGAGAAGAACATGGCTGACCTCTTCACCGCCACTCCCTAGACGCTAGGGGGCAGTGAGGGTGGGGCTGATGGCCTCCTCATACAGCAAGGAAACCAACGCGCGGAGATTTTAACCAGAGAAAAAAAAATATATAAACTTTAAGACTGTGGATCTGAATGATCAGAAAGAGCAGAATTAACTCTCCAGAATACATGAGAAATATTATAAAATTACACGAGCAGTTTATTTAATAATCTTTGCATGTATTAAATCACCTTAGTGCAGCTTCTATAGATTAATCAGAGATCTTATTAATTTTAATGTTGGTTTTACTATTTTTAGTATAGCTATCCTAGTGATGAATAACTAGTTAGTTTTCTTTTTATTTGTTTTTATTTTCTTTTATAAACAGATTTTAAGCTTTTTTTGTGATTTTGTTTATATTATTTAATTTTTTGTTTTAATAGGACCGTCATATCCATAGCACTAAGGTTCCTTTAGGTAGTTAATAGGCATCCTCTAGCCAACTTCCTTACGGCTTTGATTGGTCAGAATCATATTATTAACTGTGTAGAAAAATTAAAGCAGATCTGCCAACCTTACTCTATTATTCAGAATAATTTTTCTTAAAGTTCTTTTGATGAAAAGAAGAAGGAATTTCGTTCTCTAGAAAACTTTCTAATAGTATATTAATGTGGTAATTGAAGTCCAAATTGTTGCTGCAAAATTCTTGAAATTCTTAGGACCTGAGAAATTAGTACATTCTCAATTACTTTGGTTGAAATGTTATTATTCCAGTGTAGATATTTAATTACTTTGAAAGGAAAAATTAACTCTTTTATCAAAGAGGCTAATAGATGGGGTTACCTCTGTTGAGCTTAATAAAGCTTAAGTCTAGGAACTCAAGTTCCCTGATTACTGTGGATTTGGTTTTACATAAGTTAAGAGAGCTAGGATAGATATTATCAAAATCACTCTCTATAACTTCTGAATTATTGATACACAGCAGATCATCAATATATCTAAAAGTGTAAAGGTAGTTATCTGAGCAGGTGGGGTGATTTTTTAATGAATTTATATTCCTTAAAGAACAGGGAATAGATTAGCGATATTCGTGGACGTTGAAGTTCCCATTGGAATACCGTTCACTTCGCTTATAGAGAGTATTATTATATAAGATAAGTGGTTATTTTTTATGCAGCAATTGAGATAAGAGTTCCAAGTTCCTACATCAACAAAATTGGTTAAGTTTAAATTCTGCATACAGCTCTTTAAAGGTAGTGATTATATCTGATAGAGGCAGATTAGTATATAGAGTTTTCAAAATCATAACTATTAATATCTAGGGGACAAACTTTGAGTATAGTAGAAATTACTTCTGCATTATTATTAATTATCCAAAAATCTCTGTACATCAAGTTAGAACAGTTTCTAATGTGTTTCAAAACCTTCTTTAAGACATCTTCAAAAGCAAGATCTATTTTCTTTTTATGACTCCTTACTCCACTAGCTATGAACCTGAACTTCACAGGATCCTTATGAAAAACTTAACCGTTGTCAAAAAAAGAAATGGAAATTCAGGCTCACATATCTTCTAGTTTTATTGGAATTTTAAGTTTCTTGAAGAATGCCTTAAACCGATTTTCTAACTGCTTGGTAGAATAACTTACGGGCCTCGTATGTTACTCTATTATTGAGTTCCATAGTTAACAATTCAAAATAGAACTTCTTACAGATAATTGCAAAATTATTGCTAGCTTTATCCGTAGTGGTAAAAATAAATTATTAGTCTTGTAGTTTGGAGAGTGACCTTTTAGCTTCTCCAGAGAAAAGAGATTTCTGTCGAAACAAAAGTCCAGACCTGCCAACTCACCGGTGAAGCTATTGATTATATTATATTTCCATTTCTTGCGAAGGCCTCAATAGGCTGATTGTACGTTAAACTGGTTTTTACGATGTACTTATTTACATCTTGAGTGAAGCTCTCAAGAATCCTTTCTTTGGAAATTGTGAAGGAAGGTCTGAATTTAGAGAGCCATACTCTAATAAATTCCTAAACTTTTCATTTTTTCAACAAAACTCAAGTTTCCGGTGATAATATGGTTGTAATTCTTATCATAGTGAACTGTTTCTGTATGTTCATCACAAGAACAAGTAGTAATTACAGGAATGTAGCTCGAAGAGTTAAGTTTGTAGTTTTTAACAATTGACCCTAAGGTCTTAACATATTTAAAACTTACAATAGACTGGTGCCTGTGGATGGGAAAAAAATTGCATTATTGTAGAACAGCTTCCTTACATTGAGATTATCGTAGGCTTTATTTAGGAACCTGATGGTAACAAAATTACTGGAAAATTCTTTAAGAGAAATTTTATCTTTAAGAATATGTTTAAGAATGTCCAGAACCAAAGCAAAAACATGCTTATCAACATGGTCAGCAGTTTCATTCCAGAATTTGAAAAAACATTTAAGGACAGAGTGCTTGAAGGACTTGAGAATTTTGTAAGTATTTTTAACAAAATTAGTGCCTGTTTTAAAGCTTTCCAGAGTTTTTAGCAAGTTAGCAAAATCAACTTTGCTTGATGTGCGAAATAACCTCTGTCCTCTATTACCTCTAGAGCAGCTCTTATTATTAACAAGAAAGAAGAGTTCACGAATTGAAAATTTATGCTGATTATGCTTATTGTCAGATAGAGTGGAATTAAGGCCATAGGGATAAAGAGACTGATGCTGCAAAATTTCAAGGGATTCAGTTTCTAGCCGAGCATAGAGGTCAGGGATAATATGTAGTACCTCTATTTTCACTTTGTCAAAACCATGAGTATGGAAATGCTCTAATTCAAAGGTAGAGTACTGGTTGGCGTTTGTGGAGGGGTTCGCTCCTGAATTAGAGAACTTGTTTACTAGAGACCTGTGACCATTAATCCTAAGATGCAGAGGATTTTTACTTTGGCCAATATAGCTAAGGTTGCAGACAGTACAGGTGAGCTTATAGATGGTATTGTAGGCTTTGCAAAACTTGTTGGAGCAATTATCCTCAACAGAAGAATACAGGTTAGGATCTGCAGATTTACATGTCAAACAACGTTTGTCATTTCATAACTTTAGATTACCTTTGCCAGCGAGTTCATACACTATGGGAAAGGGTGCTAGCCTAACCGAGCGGGAGGACTTAAAATATCTGAGCTGACCTCCAATCCTTTCATCGTCCTTAGAACTCCACTTGGGCCAAAACATACAAATTCTGAGCAAACCAACTAGGAAAAACTTTTTAGAAATAAGCAGTCCAAGAAAAAGACCAAACTCCAGTATAAACTACACTCCAAAAAGCTGCATCCAAAACATACTAAAAAGAAAAATTAGGAAATCGTAAAAAAAAAAAAAAAAAAAAAAAAAAAAAAACCTCAAGTAAAAAAATAGTAATAAAAAAAAATAATAATAAAACATTTCAACTAGAATTTGCGCATGAGCTGCTAAATAATAAATTGAAATTAGTTACTTAAGAGCAAAACTGAAGACTAAGGAAAAAATTTTAGAATTTAAAACGAAGGGTGCAAAATAACCTGAAAATCAAAACGCGCAACGCAGCAGTTTTGAAAATTCAGAATTCACATTCTATAAAGAAGATACCTAAGCAAAAAAATACATATATAATTTTGACTCACACCTAGTACAACATAGAAAAGGTTATGTATCTACCTGTGCGAGTAAAAGGAGAAAAGATAAAAAAATAAAATAAAACAACTGAATGTAGAAGGTGTCGAGAATACTGAGCCTTGGCTTTATCAAGGACCAGCAAAAACTCTGCATTTTCTCACTTCCACAAAGACCTAGTTGGAAATGGGTTTCTGCAAGGCCATAGATGCAAGTAACATTCCCACCTAAAATAGTTTAAAAAATATATATATAAGTCATGTCCTCCGTAGAGTAGCATGACCTAGCACTAGTTAACAATTTCGCTTGCATCCATTAACCTTCATGGCCCGACCCATGCTCTTCATCTGTTACTATTAAACAGAGAGAAGAAGATTAAAAGAGAACTCAAGCTGTGAGAGTGACATAATAATTAGAAATGATTTTCAGCTATAACGAAATTCCAAGTTCGTTTGAGAGAGAATTTAAACCTGAAAAACAATGCAAAAGAAATCCAAATTTTACATTGCAATTAAAAAAGGAAATGTTAATTTATAACGAACAGATTTTTGAAAGAAAACTTGAGTCTAAAAACCCCTACTCTACAACTTATGACAGCACGAAAACGAGAATAAGTTAAAGATAATAATTAACTAAAGAAAACTTTGTGAAAGTTATATACCTTAAACAGTTAGTTGCAATATGTACAAAGTATTTCAGCAGTGCTTTAAGTGCATAATTAATTAGTTATTAAGAACTTAACTACTTTGAAAAAACAGCGCATAGACAGCGCATAGAAAAAGGAACAAGCTTAGCCATCTTCTGTTCCTAGGTACCCCAAAAGACGCTCAAAGTTACAAAGAAAAGTAAGAGTTAATAACCCGCAAAAATGTTAACAGACAAACCAATGCTTAAAAGCTGAAAAGCTAAAAAACGACAGAGGAAAGGGTACATGAAGTACAAACATTGAACTTATAAAACCTAGAACCCAAAAACAAGGAAGAGAGCTTACCTCTTGTGTGACAAAAACTTTTCTCCTCACAAGAGAAGAACATGGCTGACCTCTTCCGCCACTCCCTAGACAGCTAGGGGGCAGTGAGGGTGGGGCTGATGGCCTCCTCATACAGCAAGAAACCAACGCGCGGAGATTTTAACCAGTGAAAAAATATATAAACTTAAGACTGTGGATCTGAATGATCAGAAAGAGCAGAATTAACTCTCCAGAATACATGAGAAATATTATAAAATACACGAGCAGTTTATTTAATAATCTTTGCATGTATTAAATCACCTGTAGTGAGCTTCTATAGATTAATCAGAATCTTATTAATTTTAATGTTGGTTTTACTATTTTTAGTATAGCTATCCTAGTGATGAATAACTAGTTTTCTTTTTTATTTGTTTTTATTTTCTTTTATAAACAGATTTTTAAGTTTTTTTGTGATTTTGTTTATATTATTTAATTTTTTGTTTTAATAGGACCGTCATATCCATAGCACTAAAGGTTCCTTTAGGTAGTTAATAGGCATCCTCTAGCCAACTTCCTTACGGCTTTGATTGGTCAGAATCATATTATTAACTGTGTAGAAAATTAAAGCAGATCTGCCAACCTTACTCTATTATTCAGAATAATTTTTCTTAAAGTTCTTTTGATGAAAGAAGAGAGGAATTTCGTTCTCTAGAAAACTTTCTAATAGTATATTAATGTGGTAATTGAAGTCCAAATTGTTGCTGCAAATTCTTGAAATTCTTAGGACCTGAGAAATTAGTACATTCTCAATTACTTTGGTTGAAATGTTATTATTCCAGTGTAGATATTTAATTACTTTGAAAGGAAAATTAACTCTTTTATCAAAGAGGCTAATAGATGGGTTACCTCTGTTGAGCTTAATGCTTAAGTCTAGGAACTCAAGTTCCTGATTACTGTGGTTGGTTTTACATAAGTTAAGAGAGCTAGGATAGATATTATCAAAATCACTCTCTATAACTTCTGAATTATTGATACACAGCAGATCATCAATATATCTAAAAGTGTAAAGGTAGTTATCTGAGCAGGTGGGGTGATTTTTAATGAATTTATATTCCTTAAAGAACAGGAATAGATTAGCGATATTCGTGGACGTTGAAGTTCCCATTGGAATACCGTTCACTTGCTTATAGAGAGTATTATTATATAAGATATGGTTATTTTTTATGCAGCAATTGAGATAAGAGTTCCAAGTTCCTACATCAACAAATTGGTTAAGTTTAAATTCTGCATACAGCTCTTTAAAGGTAGTGATTATATCTGATAGAGGCAGATTAGTATATAGGTTTTCAAAATCATAACTATTAATATCTAGGGGACAAACTTTGAGTATAGTAGAAATTACTTCTGCATTATTATTAATTATCCAAAAATCTCTGTACATCAAGTTAGAACAGTTTCTAATGTGTTTCAAAACCTTCTTTAAGACATCTTCAAAAGCAAGATCTATTTTCTTTTTATGACTCCTTACTCCACTAGCTATGAACCTTGAACTTCACAGGATCCTTATGAAACTTAACTGTCGCAAAAAGAAATGGAAATTCAGGCTCATATCTTCTAGTTTGTGGAATTTTAAGTTTCTTGAAGAATACCTTAAACCGATTTTCTAACTGCTTGGTAGAATAACTTACGGGCTCGTATGTTACTCTATTATTGAGTTCCATAGTTAACAATTCAAAATAGAACTTCTTACAGATAATTGCAAAAATTATTGCTAGCTTTATCCGTAGTGGTAAAAATAAATTGGTCTTGTAGTTTGGAGAGTGACCTTTTAGCTTCTCCAGAGAAAAAGAGATTTCTGTCGAAACAAAAGTCCAGACCTGCCAACTCACCGGTGAAGCTATTGATTATATTATATTTCCATTCTGCGAAGGCCTCAATAGGCTGATTGTACGTTAAACTGGTTTTTACGATGTACTTATTTACATCTTGAGTGAAGCTCTCAAGAATCCTTTCTTTGGAAATTGTGAAGGAAGGTCTGAATTTAGAGCCATACTCTAATAAATTCCTAAGCTTTTCATTTTCAACAAAACTCAAGTTTCCGGTGATAATATGGTTGTAATTCTTATCATAGTGAACTGTTTTTTTATGTTCATCACAAGAACAAGTAGTAATTACAGGAATGTAGCTCGAAGAGTTAAGTTTGTAGTTTTTAACAATTGACCCTAAGGTCTTAACATATTTAAAACTTACAATAGACTGGTGCCTGTGGATGGGAAAAAAAATTGCATTATTGTAGAACAGCTTCCTTACATTGAGATTATCGTAGGCTTTATTTAGGAACCTGATGGTAACAAAATTACTGGAAAATTCTTTAAGAGAAATTTTATCTTTAAGAATATGTTTAAGAATGTCCAGAACCAAAGCAAAAACATGCTTATCAACATGGTCAGCAGTTTCATTCCAGAATTTGAAAAAACATTTAAGGACAGAGTGCTTGAAGGACTTGAGAATTTTGTAAGTATTTTTAACAAAATTAGTGCCTGTTTTAAAGCTTTCCAGAGTTTTTAGCAAGTTAGCAAAATCAACTTTGCTTGATGTGCGAAATAACCTCTGTCCTCTATTACCTCTAGAGCAGCTCTTATTATTAACAAGAAAGAAGAGTTCACGAATTGAAAATTTATGCTGATTATGCTTATTGTCAGATAGAGTGGAATTAAGGCCATAGGGATAAAGAGACTGATGCTGCAAAATTTCAAGGGATTCAGTTTCTAGCCGAGCATAGAGGTCAGGGATAATATGTAGTACCTCTATTTTCACTTTGTCAAAACCATGAGTATGGAAATGCTCTAATTCAAAGGTAGAGTACTGGTTGGCGTTTGTGGAGGGGTTCGGCTCCTGAATTAGAGAACTTGTTTACTAGAGACCTGTGACCATTAATCCTAAGATGCAGAGGATTTTTACTTTGGCCAATATAGCTAAGGTTGCAGACAGTACAGGTGAGCTTATAGATGGTATTGTAGGCTTTGCAAAACTTGTTGGAGCAATTATCCTCAACAGAAGAATACAGGTTAGGATCTGCAGATTTACATGTCAAACAACGTTTGTCATTTCATAACTTTAGATTACCTTTGCCAGCGAGTTCATACACTATGGGAAAGGGTGCTAGCCTAACCGAGCGGGAGGACTTAAAATATCTGAGCTGACCTCCAATCCTTTCATCGTCCTTAGAACTCCACTTGGGCCAAAACATACAAATTCTGAGCAAACCAACTAGGAAAAACTTTTTAGAAATAAGCAGTCCAAGAAAAAGACCAAACTCGAGTATAAACTACACTCCAAAAAGCTGCATCCAAAACATACTAAAAAAAGAAAAAATTAGGAAATGTAAAAAAAAAAAAAAAAAAAAAAAAAAAACCTCAAGTAAAAAAATAGTAATAAAAAAAAATAATAATAAAACATTTCAACTAGAATTTGCGCATGAGCTGCTAAATAATAAATTGAAATTAGTTACTTAAGAGCAAAACTGAAGACTAAGGAAAAAATTTTAGAATTTAAAACGAAGGGTGCAAAATAACCTGAAAATCAAAACGGCACTAACGCAGCAGTTTTGAAAATTCAGAATTCACATTCTATAAAGAAGATACCTAAGCAAAAAAATACATATATAATTTTGACTCACACCTAGTACAACATAGAAAAGGTTATGTATCTACCTGTGCGAGTAAAAGGAGAAAAGATAAAAAAATAAAATAAAACAACTGAATGTAGAAGGTGTCGAGAATACTGAGCCTTGGCTTTATCAAGGACCAGCAAAAACTCTGCATTTTCTCACTTCCACAAAGACCTAGTTGGAAATGGGTTTCTGCAAGGCCATAGATGCAAGTAACATTCCCACCTAAAATAGTTTAAAAAATATATATATAAGTCATGTCCTCCGTAGAGTAGCATGACCTAGCACTAGTTAACAATTTCGCTTGCATCCATTAACCTTCATGGCCCGACCCATGCTCTTCATCTGTTACTATTAAACAGAGAGAAGAAGATTAAAGAGAACTCAAGCTGTGAGAGTGACATAATAATTAGAAATGATTTTCAGCTATAACGAAATTCCAAGTTCGTTTGAGAGAGAATTTAAACCTGAAAAACAATGCAAAAGAAATCCAAATTTTACATTGCAATTAAAAAAAGGAAATGTTAATTTATAACGAAGACAGATTTTTGAAAGAAAACTTGAGTCTAAAAAACCCCCTACTCTACAACTTATGACAGCACGAAAACGAGAATAAGTTAAAGATAATAATTAACTAAAGAAAACTTTGTGAAAGTTATATACCTTAAACAGTTAGTTGCAATATGTACAAAGTATTTCAGCAGTGCTTTAAGTGCATAATTAATTAGTTATTAAGAACTTAACTACTTTGAAAAAACAGCGCATAGACAGCGCATAGAAAAGGAACAAGCTTAGCCATCTTCTGTTCCTAGGTACCCCAAAAGACGCTCAAAGTTACAAAGAAAAGTAAGAGTTAAAACCCGCAAAAATGTTAACAGACAAACCAATGCTTAAAAGCTGAAAAGCTAAAAAACGACAGAGGAAAGGGTACATGAAGTACAAACATTGAACTTATAAAACCTAGAACCCAAAAACAAGGAAGAGAGCTTACCTCTTGTGTGACAAAAACTTTTCTCCTCACAAGAGAAGAACATGGCTGACCTCTTCCGCCACTCCCTAGACAGCTAGGGGGCAGTGAGGGTGGGGCTGATGGCCTCCTCATACAGCAAGAAACCAACGCGCGGAGATTTTAACCAGTGAAAAAATATATAAACTTAAGACTGTGGATCTGAATGATCAGAAAGAGCAGAATTAACTCTCCAGAATACATGAGAAATATTATAAAATACACGAGCAGTTTATTTAATAATCTTTGCATGTATTAAATCACCTTAGTGAGCTTCTATAGATTAATCAGAATCTTATTAATTTTAATGTTGGTTTTACTATTTTTAGTATAGCTATCCTAGTGATGAATAACTAGTTTTCTTTTTTATTTGTTTTTATTTTCTTTTATAAACAGATTTTTAAGTTTTTTTTGTGATTTTGTTTATATTATTTAATTTTTTGTTTTAATAGGACCGTCATATCCATAGCACTAAGGTTCCTTTAGGTAGTTAATAGGCATCCTCTAGCCAACTTCCTTACGGCTTTGATTGGTCAGAATCATATTATTAACTGTGTAGAAAATTAAAGCAGATCTGCCAACCTTACTCTATTATTCAGAATAATTTTTCTTAAAGTTCTTTTGATGAAAGAAGAAGGAATTTCGTTCTCTAGAAAACTTTCTAATAGTATATTAATGTGGTAATTGAAGTCCAAATTGTTGCTGCAAATTCTTGAAATTCTTAGGACCTGAGAAATTAGTACATTCTCAATTACTTTGGTTGAAATGTTATTATTCCAGTGTAGATATTTAATTACTTTGAAAGGAAAATTAACTCTTTTATCAAAGAGGCTAATAGATGGGTTACCTCTGTTGAGCTTAATGCTTAAGTCTAGGAACTCAAGTTCCTGATTACTGTGGTTGGTTTTACATAAGTTAAGAGAGCTAGGATAGATATTATCAAAATCACTCTCTATAACTTCTGAATTATTGATACACAGCAGATCATCAATATATCTAAAAGTGTAAAGGTAGTTATCTGAGCAGGTGGGGTGATTTTTAATGAATTTATATTCCTTAAAGAACAGGAATAGATTAGCGATATTCGTGGACGTTGAAGTTCCCATTGGAATACCGTTCACTTGCTTATAGAGAGTATTATTATATAAGATATGGTTATTTTTTATGCAGCAATTGAGATAAGAGTTCCAAGTTCCTACATCAACAAATTGGTTAAGTTTAAATTCTGCATACAGCTCTTTAAAGGTAGTGATTATATCTGATAGAGGCAGATTAGTATATAGGTTTTCAAAATCATAACTATTAATATCTAGGGGACAAACTTTGAGTATAGTAGAAATTACTTCTGCATTATTATTAATTATCCAAAAATCTCTGTACATCAAGTTAGAACAGTTTCTAATGTGTTTCAAAACCTTCTTTAAGACATCTTCAAAAGCAAGATCTATTTTCTTTTTATGACTCCTTACTCCACTAGCTATGAACCTGAACTTCACAGGATCCTTATGAAACTTAACTGTCGCAAAAAGAAATGGAAATTCAGGCTCATATCTTCTAGTTTGTGGAATTTTAAGTTTCTTGAAGAATGCCTTAAACCGATTTTCTAACTGCTTGGTAGAATAACTTACGGGCTCGTATGTTACTCTATTATTGAGTTCCATAGTTAACAATTCAAAATAGAACTTCTTACAGATAATTGCAAAATTATTGCTAGCTTTATCCGTAGTGGTAAAAATAAATTGGTCTTGTAGTTTGGAGAGTGACCTTTTAGCTTCTCCAGAGAAAAAGAGATTTCTGTCGAAACAAAAGTCCAGACCTGCCAACTCACCGGTGAAGCTATTGATTATATTATATTTCCATTCTGCGAAGGCCTCAATAGGCTGATTGTACGTTAAACTGGTTTTTACGATGTACTTATTTACATCTTGAGTGAAGCTCTCAAGAATCCTTTCTTTGGAAATTGTGAAGGAAGGTCTGAATTTAGAGCCATACTCTAATAAATTCCTAAGCTTTTCATTTTCAACAAAACTCAAGTTTCCGGTGATAATATGGTTGTAATTCTTATCATAGTGAACTGTTTTTTTATGTTCATCACAAGAACAAGTAGTAATTACAGGAATGTAGCTCGAAGAGTTAAGTTTGTAGTTTTTAACAATTGACCCTAAGGTCTTAACATATTTAAAACTTACAATAGACTGGTGCCTGTGGATGGGAAAAAAATTGCATTATTGTAGAACAGCTTCCTTACATTGAGATTATCGTAGGCTTTATTTAGGAACCTGATGGTAACAAAATTACTGGAAAATTCTTTAAGAGAAATTTTATCTTTAAGAATATGTTTAAGAATGTCCAGAACCAAAGCAAAAACATGCTTATCAACATGGTCAGCAGTTTCATTCCAGAATTTGAAAAAACATTTAAGGACAGAGTGCTTGAAGGACTTGAGAATTTTGTAAGTATTTTTAACAAAATTAGTGCCTGTTTTAAAGCTTTCCAGAGTTTTTAGCAAGTTAGCAAAATCAACTTTGCTTGATGTGCGAAATAACCTCTGTCCTCTATTACCTCTAGAGCAGCTCTTATTATTAACAAGAAAGAAGAGTTCACGAATTGAAAATTTATGCTGATTATGCTTATTGTCAGATAGAGTGGAATTAAGGCCATAGGGATAAAGAGACTGATGCTGCAAAATTTCAAGGGATTCAGTTTCTAGCCGAGCATAGAGGTCAGGGATAATATGTAGTACCTCTATTTTCACTTTGTCAAAACCATGAGTATGGAAATGCTCTAATTCAAAGGTAGAGTACTGGTTGGCGTTTGTGGAGGGGTTCGCTCCTGAATTAGAGAACTTGTTTACTAGAGACCTGTGACCATTAATCCTAAGATGCAGAGGATTTTTACTTTGGCCAATATAGCTAAGGTTGCAGACAGTACAGGTGAGCTTATAGATGGTATTGTAGGCTTTGCAAAACTTGTTGGAGCAATTATCCTCAACAGAAGAATACAGGTTAGGATCTGCAGATTTACATGTCAAACAACGTTTGTCATTTCATAACTTTAGATTACCTTTGCCAGCGAGTTCATACACTATGGGAAAGGGTGCTAGCCTAACCGAGCGGGAGGACTTAAAATATCTGAGCTGACCTCCAATCCTTTCATCGTCCTTAGAACTCCACTTGGGCCAAAACATACAAATTCTGAGCAAACCAACTAGGAAAAACTTTTTAGAAATAAGCAGTCCAAGAAAAGACCAAACTCGAGTATAAACTACACTCCAAAAAGCTGCATCCAAAACATACTAAAAAGAAAAATTAGGAAATGTAAAAAAAAAAAAAAAAAAAAAAAAAAAACCTCAAGTAAAAAAATAGTAATAAAAAAAAAAAAAATAATAAAACATTTCAACTAGAATTTGCGCATGAGCTGCTAAATAATAAATTGAAATTAGTTACTTAAGAGCAAAACTGAAGACTAAGGAAAAAATTTTAGAATTTAAAACGAAGGGTGCAAAATAACCTGAAAATCAAAACGCGCAACGCAGCAGTTTTGAAAATTCAGAATTCACATTCTATAAAGAAGATACCTAAGCAAAAAAATACATATATAATTTTGACTCACACCTAGTACAACATAGAAAAGGTTATGTATCTACCTGTGCGAGTAAAAGGAGAAAAGATAAAAAAATAAAATAAAACAACTGAATGTAGAAGGTGTCGAGAATACTGAGCCTTGGCTTTATCAAGGACCAGCAAAAACTCTGCATTTTCTCACTTCCACAAAGACCTAGTTGGAAATGGGTTTCTGCAAGGCCATAGATGCAAGTAACATTCCCACCTAAAATAGTTTAAAAAATATATATATAAGTCATGTCCTCCGTAGAGTAGCATGACCTAGCACTAGTTAACAATTTCGCTTGCATCCATTAACCTTCATGGCCCGACCCATGCTCTTCATCTGTTACTATTAAACAGAGAGAAGAAGATTAAAGAGAACTCAAGCTGTGAGAGTGACATAATAATTAGAAATGATTTTCAGCTATAACGAAATTCCAAGTTCGTTTGAGAGAGAATTTAAACCTGAAAAACAATGCAAAAGAAATCCAAATTTTACATTGCAATTAAAAAAGGAAATGTTAATTTATAACGAACAGATTTTTGAAAGAAAACTTGAGTCTAAAAAACCCCCTACTCTACAACTTATGACAGCACGAAAACGAGAATAAGTTAAAGATAATAATTAACTAAAGAAAACTTTGTGAAAGTTATATACCTTAAACAGTTAGTTGCAATATGTACAAAGTATTTCAGCAGTGCTTTAAGTGCATAATTAATTAGTTATTAAGAACTTAACTACTTTGAAAAAACAGCGCATAGACAGCGCATAGAAAAGGAACAAGCTTAGCCATCTTCTGTTCCTAGGTACCCCAAAAGACGCTCAAAGTTACAAAGAAAAGTAAGAGTTAAAACCCGCAAAAATGTTAACAGACAAACCAATGCTTAAAAGCTGAAAAGCTAAAAAACGACAGAGGAAAGGGTACATGAAGTACAAACATTGAACTTATAAAACCTAGAACCCAAAAACAAGGAAGAGAGCTTACCTCTTGTGTGACAAAAACTTTTCTCCTCACAAGAGAAGAACATGGCTGACCTCTTCCGCCACTCCCTAGACGCTAGGGGGCAGTGAGGGTGGGGCTGATGGCCTCCTCATACAGCAAGAAACCAACGCGCGGAGATTTTAACCAGTGAAAAAATATATAAACTTAAGACTGTGGATCTGAATGATCAGAAAGAGCAGAATTAACTCTCCAGAATACATGAGAAATATTATAAAATACACGAGCAGTTTATTTAATAATCTTTGCATGTATTAAATCACCTTAGTGAGCTTCTATAGATTAATCAGAATCTTATTAATTTTAATGTTGGTTTTACTATTTTTAGTATAGCTATCCTAGTGATGAATAACTAGTTTTTTTCTTTTTTATTTGTTTTTATTTTCTTTTATAAACAGATTTTTAAGTTTTTTTGTGATTTTGTTTATATTATTTAATTTTTTGTTTTAATAGGACCGTCATATCCATAGCACTAAGGTTCCTTTAGGTAGTTAATAGGCATCCTCTAGCCAACTTCCTTACGGCTTTGATTGGTCAGAATCATATTATTAACTGTGTAGAAAATTAAAGCAGATCTGCCAACCTTACTCTATTATTCAGAATAATTTTTCTTAAAGTTCTTTTGATGAAAGAAGAAGGAATTTCGTTCTCTAGAAAACTTTCTAATAGTATATTAATGTGGTAATTGAAGTCCAAATTGTTGCTGCAAATTCTTGAAATTCTTAGGACCTGAGAAATTAGTACATTCTCAATTACTTTGGTTGAAATGTTATTATTCCAGTGTAGATATTTAATTACTTTGAAAGGAAAATTAACTCTTTTATCAAAGAGGCTAATAGATGGGTTACCTCTGTTGAGCTTAATGCTTAAGTCTAGGAACTCAAGTTCCTGATTACTGTGGTTGGTTTTACATAAGTTAAGAGAGCTAGGATAGATATTATCAAAATCACTCTCTATAACTTCTGAATTATTGATACACAGCAGATCATCAATATATCTAAAAGTGTAAAGGTAGTTATCTGAGCAGGTGGGGTGATTTTTAATGAATTTATATTCCTTAAAGAACAGGAATAGATTAGCGATATTCGTGGACGTTGAAGTTCCCATTGGAATACCGTTCACTTGCTTATAGAGAGTATTATTATATAAGATATGGTTATTTTTTATGCAGCAATTGAGATAAGAGTTCCAAGTTCCTACATCAACAAATTGGTTAAGTTTAAATTCTGCATACAGCTCTTTAAAGGTAGTGATTATATCTGATAGAGGCAGATTAGTATATAGGTTTTCAAAATCATAACTATTAATATCTAGGGGACAAACTTTGAGTATAGTAGAAATTACTTCTGCATTATTATTAATTATCCAAAAATCTCTGTACATCAAGTTAGAACAGTTTCTAATGTGTTTCAAAACCTTCTTTAAGACATCTTCAAAAGCAAGATCTATTTTCTTTTTATGACTCCTTACTCCACTAGCTATGAACCTGAACTTCACAGGATCCTTATGAAACTTAACTGTCGCAAAAAGAAATGGAAATTCAGGCTCATATCTTCTAGTTTGTGGAATTTTAAGTTTCTTGAAGAATGCCTTAAACCGATTTTCTAACTGCTTGGTAGAATAACTTACGGGCTCGTATGTTACTCTATTATTGAGTTCCATAGTTAACAATTCAAAATAGAACTTCTTACAGATAATTGCAAAATTATTGCTAGCTTTATCCGTAGTGGTAAAAATAAATTGGTCTTGTAGTTTGGAGAGTGACCTTTTAGCTTCTCCAGAGAAAAAGAGATTTCTGTCGAAACAAAAGTCCAGACCTGCCAACTCACCGGTGAAGCTATTGATTATATTATATTTCCATTCTGCGAAGGCCTCAATAGGCTGATTGTACGTTAAACTGGTTTTTACGATGTACTTATTTACATCTTGAGTGAAGCTCTCAAGAATCCTTTCTTTGGAAATTGTGAAGGAAGGTCTGAATTTAGAGCCATACTCTAATAAATTCCTAAGCTTTTCATTTTCAACAAAACTCAAGTTTCCGGTGATAATATGGTTGTAATTCTTATCATAGTGAACTGTTTTTTTATGTTCATCACAAGAACAAGTAGTAATTACAGGAATGTAGCTCGAAGAGTTAAGTTTGTAGTTTTTAACAATTGACCCTAAGGTCTTAACATATTTAAAACTTACAATAGACTGGTGCCTGTGGATGGGAAAAAAAATTGCATTATTGTAGAACAGCTTCCTTACATTGAGATTATCGTAGGCTTTATTTAGGAACCTGATGGTAACAAAATTACTGGAAAATTCTTTAAGAGAAATTTTATCTTTAAGAATATGTTTAAGAATGTCCAGAACCAAAGCAAAAACATGCTTATCAACATGGTCAGCAGTTTCATTCCAGAATTTGAAAAAACATTTAAGGACAGAGTGCTTGAAGGACTTGAGAATTTTGTAAGTATTTTTAACAAAATTAGTGCCTGTTTTAAAGCTTTCCAGAGTTTTTAGCAAGTTAGCAAAATCAACTTTGCTTGATGTGCGAAATAACCTCTGTCCTCTATTACCTCTAGAGCAGCTCTTATTATTAACAAGAAAGAAGAGTTCACGAATTGAAAATTTATGCTGATTATGCTTATTGTCAGATAGAGTGGAATTAAGGCCATAGGGATAAAGAGACTGATGCTGCAAAATTTCAAGGGATTCAGTTTCTAGCCGAGCATAGAGGTCAGGGATAATATGTAGTACCTCTATTTTCACTTTGTCAAAACCATGAGTATGGAAATGCTCTAATTCAAAGGTAGAGTACTGGTTGGCGTTTGTGGAGGGGTTCGCTCCTGAATTAGAGAACTTGTTTACTAGAGACCTGTGACCATTAATCCTAAGATGCAGAGGATTTTTACTTTGGCCAATATAGCTAAGGTTGCAGACAGTACAGGTGAGCTTATAGATGGTATTGTAGGCTTTGCAAAACTTGTTGGAGCAATTATCCTCAACAGAAGAATACAGGTTAGGATCTGCAGATTTACATGTCAAACAACGTTTGTCATTTCATAACTTTAGATTACCTTTGCCAGCGAGTTCATACACTATGGGAAAGGGTGCTAGCCTAACCGAGCGGGAGGACTTAAAATATCTGAGCTGACCTCCAATCCTTTCATCGTCCTTAGAACTCCACTTGGGCCAAAACATACAAATTCTGAGCAAACCAACTAGGAAAAACTTTTTAGAAATAAGCAGTCCAAGAAAAGACCAAACTCGAGTATAAACTACACTCCAAAAAGCTGCATCCAAAACATACTAAAAAGAAAAATTAGGAAATGTAAAAAAAAAAAAAAAAAAAAAAAACCTCAAGTAAAAAAATAGTAATAAAAAAAAAAAATAATAATAAAACATTTCAACTAGAATTTGCGCATGAGCTGCTAAATAATAAATTGAAATTAGTTACTTAAGAGCAAAACTGAAGACTAAGGAAAAAATTTTAGAATTTAAAACGAAGGGTGCAAAATAACCTGAAAATCAAAACGCGCAACGCAGCAGTTTTGAAAATTCAGAATTCACATTCTATAAAGAAGATACCTAAGCAAAAAAATACATATATAATTTTGACTCACACCTAGTACAACATAGAAAAGGTTATGTATCTACCTGTGCGAGTAAAAGGAGAAAAGATAAAAAAATAAAATAAAACAACTGAATGTAGAAGGTGTCGAGAATACTGAGCCTTGGCTTTATCAAGGACCAGCAAAAACTCTGCATTTTCTCACTTCCACAAAGACCTAGTTGGAAATGGGTTTCTGCAAGGCCATAGATGCAAGTAACATTCCCACCTAAAATAGTTTAAAAAATATATATATAAGTCATGTCCTCCGTAGAGTAGCATGACCTAGCACTAGTTAACAATTTCGCTTGCATCCATTAACCTTCATGGCCCGACCCATGCTCTTCATCTGTTACTATTAAACAGAGAGAAGAAGATTAAAGAGAACTCAAGCTGTGAGAGTGACATAATAATTAGAAATGATTTTCAGCTATAACGAAATTCCAAGTTCGTTTGAGAGAGAATTTAAACCTGAAAAACAATGCAAAAGAAATCCAAATTTTACATTGCAATTAAAAAAGGAAATGTTAATTTATAACGAACAGATTTTTGAAAGAAAACTTGAGTCTAAAAAACCCCCTACTCTACAACTTATGACAGCACGAAAACGAGAATAAGTTAAAGATAATAATTAACTAAAGAAAACTTTGTGAAAGTTATATACCTTAAACAGTTAGTTGCAATATGTACAAAGTATTTCAGCAGTGCTTTAAGTGCATAATTAATTAGTTATTAAGAACTTAACTACTTTGAAAAAACAGCGCATAGACAGCGCATAGAAAAGGAACAAGCTTAGCCATCTTCTGTTCCTAGGTACCCCAAAAGACGCTCAAAGTTACAAAGAAAAGTAAGAGTTAAAACCCGCAAAAATGTTAACAGACAAACCAATGCTTAAAAGCTGAAAAGCTAAAAAACGACAGAGGAAAGGGTACATGAAGTACAAACATTGAACTTATAAAACCTAGAACCCAAAAACAAGGAAGAGAGCTTACCTCTTGTGTGACAAAAACTTTTCTCCTCACAAGAGAAGAACATGGCTGACCTCTTCCGCCACTCCCTAGACGCTAGGGGGCAGTGAGGGTGGGGCTGATGGCCTCCTCATACAGCAAGAAACCAACGCGCGGAGATTTTAACCAGTGAAAAAATATATAAACTTAAGACTGTGGATCTGAATGATCAGAAAGAGCAGAATTAACTCTCCAGAATACATGAGAAATATTATAAAATACACGAGCAGTTTATTTAATAATCTTTGCATGTATTAAATCACCTTAGTGAGCTTCTATAGATTAATCAGAATCTTATTAATTTTAATGTTGGTTTTACTATTTTTAGTATAGCTATCCTAGTGATGAATAACTAGTTTTCTTTTTTATTTGTTTTTATTTTCTTTTATAAACAGATTTTTAAGTTTTTTTGTGATTTTGTTTATATTATTTAATTTTTTGTTTTAATAGGACCGTCATATCCATAGCACTAAGGTTCCTTTAGGTAGTTAATAGGCATCCTCTAGCCAACTTCCTTACGGCTTTGATTGGTCAGAATCATATTATTAACTGTGTAGAAAATTAAAGCAGATCTGCCAACCTTACTCTATTATTCAGAATAATTTTTCTTAAAGTTCTTTTGATGAAAGAAGAAGGAATTTCGTTCTCTAGAAAACTTTCTAATAGTATATTAATGTGGTAATTGAAGTCCAAATTGTTGCTGCAAATTCTTGAAATTCTTAGGACCTGAGAAATTAGTACATTCTCAATTACTTTGGTTGAAATGTTATTATTCCAGTGTAGATATTTAATTACTTTGAAAGGAAAATTAACTCTTTTATCAAAGAGGCTAATAGATGGGTTACCTCTGTTGAGCTTAATGCTTAAGTCTAGGAACTCAAGTTCCTGATTACTGTGGTTGGTTTTACATAAGTTAAGAGAGCTAGGATAGATATTATCAAAATCACTCTCTATAACTTCTGAATTATTGATACACAGCAGATCATCAATATATCTAAAAGTGTAAAGGTAGTTATCTGAGCAGGTGGGGTGATTTTTAATGAATTTATATTCCTTAAAGAACAGGAATAGATTAGCGATATTCGTGGACGTTGAAGTTCCCATTGGAATACCGTTCACTTGCTTATAGAGAGTATTATTATATAAGATATGGTTATTTTTTATGCAGCAATTGAGATAAGAGTTCCAAGTTCCTACATCAACAAATTGGTTAAGTTTAAATTCTGCATACAGCTCTTTAAAGGTAGTGATTATATCTGATAGAGGCAGATTAGTATATAGGTTTTCAAAATCATAACTATTAATATCTAGGGGACAAACTTTGAGTATAGTAGAAATTACTTCTGCATTATTATTAATTATCCAAAAATCTCTGTACATCAAGTTAGAACAGTTTCTAATGTGTTTCAAAACCTTCTTTAAGACATCTTCAAAAGCAAGATCTATTTTCTTTTTATGACTCCTTACTCCACTAGCTATGAACCTGAACTTCACAGGATCCTTATGAAACTTAACTGTCGCAAAAAGAAATGGAAATTCAGGCTCATATCTTCTAGTTTGTGGAATTTTAAGTTTCTTGAAGAATGCCTTAAACCGATTTTCTAACTGCTTGGTAGAATAACTTACGGGCTCGTATGTTACTCTATTATTGAGTTCCATAGTTAACAATTCAAAATAGAACTTCTTACAGATAATTGCAAAATTATTGCTAGCTTTATCCGTAGTGGTAAAAATAAATTGGTCTTGTAGTTTGGAGAGTGACCTTTTAGCTTCTCCAGAGAAAAAGAGATTTCTGTCGAAACAAAAGTCCAGACCTGCCAACTCACCGGTGAAGCTATTGATTATATTATATTTCCATTCTGCGAAGGCCTCAATAGGCTGATTGTACGTTAAACTGGTTTTTACGATGTACTTATTTACATCTTGAGTGAAGCTCTCAAGAATCCTTTCTTTGGAAATTGTGAAGGAAGGTCTGAATTTAGAGCCATACTCTAATAAATTCCTAAGCTTTTCATTTTCAACAAAACTCAAGTTTCCGGTGATAATATGGTTGTAATTCTTATCATAGTGAACTGTTTTTTTATGTTCATCACAAGAACAAGTAGTAATTACAGGAATGTAGCTCGAAGAGTTAAGTTTGTAGTTTTTAACAATTGACCCTAAGGTCTTAACATATTTAAAACTTACAATAGACTGGTGCCTGTGGATGGGAAAAAAAATTGCATTATTGTAGAACAGCTTCCTTACATTGAGATTATCGTAGGCTTTATTTAGGAACCTGATGGTAACAAAATTACTGGAAAATTCTTTAAGAGAAATTTTATCTTTAAGAATATGTTTAAGAATGTCCAGAACCAAAGCAAAAACATGCTTATCAACATGGTCAGCAGTTTCATTCCAGAATTTGAAAAAACATTTAAGGACAGAGTGCTTGAAGGACTTGAGAATTTTGTAAGTATTTTTAACAAAATTAGTGCCTGTTTTAAAGCTTTCCAGAGTTTTTAGCAAGTTAGCAAAATCAACTTTGCTTGATGTGCGAAATAACCTCTGTCCTCTATTACCTCTAGAGCAGCTCTTATTATTAACAAGAAAGAAGAGTTCACGAATTGAAAATTTATGCTGATTATGCTTATTGTCAGATAGAGTGGAATTAAGGCCATAGGGATAAAGAGACTGATGCTGCAAAATTTCAAGGGATTCAGTTTCTAGCCGAGCATAGAGGTCAGGGATAATATGTAGTACCTCTATTTTCACTTTGTCAAAACCATGAGTATGGAAATGCTCTAATTCAAAGGTAGAGTACTGGTTGGCGTTTGTGGAGGGGTTCGCTCCTGAATTAGAGAACTTGTTTACTAGAGACCTGTGACCATTAATCCTAAGATGCAGAGGATTTTTACTTTGGCCAATATAGCTAAGGTTGCAGACAGTACAGGTGAGCTTATAGATGGTATTGTAGGCTTTGCAAAACTTGTTGGAGCAATTATCCTCAACAGAAGAATACAGGTTAGGATCTGCAGATTTACATGTCAAACAACGTTTGTCATTTCATAACTTTAGATTACCTTTGCCAGCGAGTTCATACACTATGGGAAAGGGTGCTAGCCTAACCGAGCGGGAGGACTTAAAATATCTGAGCTGACCTCCAATCCTTTCATCGTCCTTAGAACTCCACTTGGGCCAAAACATACAAATTCTGAGCAAACCAACTAGGAAAAACTTTTTAGAAATAAGCAGTCCAAGAAAAGACCAAACTCGAGTATAAACTACACTCCAAAAAGCTGCATCCAAAACATACTAAAAAGAAAAATTAGGAAATGTAAAAAAAAAAAAAAAAAAAAAAAAAAAACCTCAAGTAAAAAAATAGTAATAAAAAAAAAAAAATAATAAAACATTTCAACTAGAATTTGCGCATGAGCTGCTAAATAATAAATTGAAATTAGTTACTTAAGAGCAAAACTGAAGACTAAGGAAAAAATTTTAGAATTTAAAACGAAGGGTGCAAAATAACCTGAAAATCAAAACGCGCAACGCAGCAGTTTTGAAAATTCAGAATTCACATTCTATAAAGAAGATACCTAAGCAAAAAAATACATATATAATTTTGACTCACACCTAGTACAACATAGAAAAGGTTATGTATCTACCTGTGCGAGTAAAAGGAGAAAAGATAAAAAAATAAAATAAAACAACTGAATGTAGAAGGTGTCGAGAATACTGAGCCTTGGCTTTATCAAGGACCAGCAAAAACTCTGCATTTTCTCACTTCCACAAAGACCTAGTTGGAAATGGGTTTCTGCAAGGCCATAGATGCAAGTAACATTCCCACCTAAAATAGTTTAAAAAATATATATATAAGTCATGTCCTCCGTAGAGTAGCATGACCTAGCACTAGTTAACAATTTCGCTTGCATCCATTAACCTTCATGGCCCGACCCATGCTCTTCATCTGTTACTATTAAACAGAGAGAAGAAGATTAAAGAGAACTCAAGCTGTGAGAGTGACATAATAATTAGAAATGATTTTCAGCTATAACGAAATTCCAAGTTCGTTTGAGAGAGAATTTAAACCTGAAAAACAATGCAAAAGAAATCCAAATTTTACATTGCAATTAAAAAAGGAAATGTTAATTTATAACGAACAGATTTTTGAAAGAAAACTTGAGTCTAAAAAACCCCCTACTCTACAACTTATGACAGCACGAAAACGAGAATAAGTTAAAGATAATAATTAACTAAAGAAAACTTTGTGAAAGTTATATACCTTAAACAGTTAGTTGCAATATGTACAAAGTATTTCAGCAGTGCTTTAAGTGCATAATTAATTAGTTATTAAGAACTTAACTACTTTGAAAAAACAGCGCATAGACAGCGCATAGAAAAGGAACAAGCTTAGCCATCTTCTGTTCCTAGGTACCCCAAAAGGCGCTCAAAGTTACAAAGAAAAGTAAGAGTTAAAACCCGCAAAAATGTTAACAGACAAACCAATGCTTAAAAGCTGAAAAGCTAAAAAACGACAGAGGAAAGGGTACATGAAGTACAAACATTGAACTTATAAAACCTAGAACCCAAAAACAAGGAAGAGAGCTTACCTCTTGTGTGACAAAAACTTTTCTCCTCACAAGAGAAGAACATGGCTGACCTCTTCCGCCACTCCCTAGACGCTAGGGGGCAGTGAGGGTGGGGCTGATGGCCTCCTCATACAGCAAGAAACCAACGCGCGGAGATTTTAACCAGTGAAAAAATATATAAACTTAAGACTGTGGATCTGAATGATCAGAAAGAGCAGAATTAACTCTCCAGAATACATGAGAAATATTATAAAATACACGAGCAGTTTATTTAATAATCTTTGCATGTATTAAATCACCTTAGTGAGCTTCTATAGATTAATCAGAATCTTATTAATTTTAATGTTGGTTTTACTATTTTTAGTATAGCTATCCTAGTGATGAATAACTAGTTTTCTTTTTTATTTGTTTTTATTTTCTTTTATAAACAGATTTTTAAGTTTTTTTTGTGATTTTGTTTATATTATTTAATTTTTTGTTTTAATAGGACCGTCATATCCATAGCACTAAGGTTCCTTTAGGTAGTTAATAGGCATCCTCTAGCCAACTTCCTTACGGCTTTGATTGGTCAGAATCATATTATTAACTGTGTAGAAAATTAAAGCAGATCTGCCAACCTTACTCTATTATTCAGAATAATTTTTCTTAAAGTTCTTTTGATGAAAGAAGAAGGAATTTCGTTCTCTAGAAAACTTTCTAATAGTATATTAATGTGGTAATTGAAGTCCAAATTGTTGCTGCAAATTCTTGAAATTCTTAGGACCTGAGAAATTAGTACATTCTCAATTACTTTGGTTGAAATGTTATTATTCCAGTGTAGATATTTAATTACTTTGAAAGGAAAATTAACTCTTTTATCAAAGAGGCTAATAGATGGGTTACCTCTGTTGAGCTTAATGCTTAAGTCTAGGAACTCAAGTTCCTGATTACTGTGGTTGGTTTTACATAAGTTAAGAGAGCTAGGATAGATATTATCAAAATCACTCTCTATAACTTCTGAATTATTGATACACAGCAGATCATCAATATATCTAAAAGTGTAAAGGTAGTTATCTGAGCAGGTGGGGTGATTTTTAATGAATTTATATTCCTTAAAGAACAGGAATAGATTAGCGATATTCGTGGACGTTGAAGTTCCCATTGGAATACCGTTCACTTGCTTATAGAGAGTATTATTATATAAGATATGGTTATTTTTTATGCAGCAATTGAGATAAGAGTTCCAAGTTCCTACATCAACAAATTGGTTAAGTTTAAATTCTGCATACAGCTCTTTAAAGGTAGTGATTATATCTGATAGAGGCAGATTAGTATATAGGTTTTCAAAATCATAACTATTAATATCTAGGGGACAAACTTTGAGTATAGTAGAAATTACTTCTGCATTATTATTAATTATCCAAAAATCTCTGTACATCAAGTTAGAACAGTTTCTAATGTGTTTCAAAACCTTCTTTAAGACATCTTCAAAAGCAAGATCTATTTTCTTTTTATGACTCCTTACTCCACTAGCTATGAACCTGAACTTCACAGGATCCTTATGAAACTTAACTGTCGCAAAAAGAAATGGAAATTCAGGCTCATATCTTCTAGTTTGTGGAATTTTAAGTTTCTTGAAGAATGCCTTAAACCGATTTTCTAACTGCTTGGTAGAATAACTTACGGGCTCGTATGTTACTCTATTATTGAGTTCCATAGTTAACAATTCAAAATAGAACTTCTTACAGATAATTGCAAAATTATTGCTAGCTTTATCCGTAGTGGTAAAAATAAATTGGTCTTGTAGTTTGGAGAGTGACCTTTTAGCTTCTCCAGAGAAAAAGAGATTTCTGTCGAAACAAAAGTCCAGACCTGCCAACTCACCGGTGAAGCTATTGATTATATTATATTTCCATTCTGCGAAGGCCTCAATAGGCTGATTGTACGTTAAACTGGTTTTTACGATGTACTTATTTACATCTTGAGTGAAGCTCTCAAGAATCCTTTCTTTGGAAATTGTGAAGGAAGGTCTGAATTTAGAGCCATACTCTAATAAATTCCTAAGCTTTTCATTTTCAACAAAACTCAAGTTTCCGGTGATAATATGGTTGTAATTCTTATCATAGTGAACTGTTTTTTTATGTTCATCACAAGAACAAGTAGTAATTACAGGAATGTAGCTCGAAGAGTTAAGTTTGTAGTTTTTAACAATTGACCCTAAGGTCTTAACATATTTAAAACTTACAATAGACTGGTGCCTGTGGATGGGAAAAAAAATTGCATTATTGTAGAACAGCTTCCTTACATTGAGATTATCGTAGGCTTTATTTAGGAACCTGATGGTAACAAAATTACTGGAAAATTCTTTAAGAGAAATTTTATCTTTAAGAATATGTTTAAGAATGTCCAGAACCAAAGCAAAAACATGCTTATCAACATGGTCAGCAGTTTCATTCCAGAATTTGAAAAAACATTTAAGGACAGAGTGCTTGAAGGACTTGAGAATTTTGTAAGTATTTTTAACAAAATTAGTGCCTGTTTTAAAGCTTTCCAGAGTTTTTAGCAAGTTAGCAAAATCAACTTTGCTTGATGTGCGAAATAACCTCTGTCCTCTATTACCTCTAGAGCAGCTCTTATTATTAACAAGAAAGAAGAGTTCACGAATTGAAAATTTATGCTGATTATGCTTATTGTCAGATAGAGTGGAATTAAGGCCATAGGGATAAAGAGACTGATGCTGCAAAATTTCAAGGGATTCAGTTTCTAGCCGAGCATAGAGGTCAGGGATAATATGTAGTACCTCTATTTTCACTTTGTCAAAACCATGAGTATGGAAATGCTCTAATTCAAAGGTAGAGTACTGGTTGGCGTTTGTGGAGGGGTTCGCTCCTGAATTAGAGAACTTGTTTACTAGAGACCTGTGACCATTAATCCTAAGATGCAGAGGATTTTTACTTTGGCCAATATAGCTAAGGTTGCAGACAGTACAGGTGAGCTTATAGATGGTATTGTAGGCTTTGCAAAACTTGTTGGAGCAATTATCCTCAACAGAAGAATACAGGTTAGGATCTGCAGATTTACATGTCAAACAACGTTTGTCATTTCATAACTTTAGATTACCTTTGCCAGCGAGTTCATACACTATGGGAAAGGGTGCTAGCCTAACCGAGCGGGAGGACTTAAAATATCTGAGCTGACCTCCAATCCTTTCATCGTCCTTAGAACTCCACTTGGGCCAAAACATACAAATTCTGAGCAAACCAACTAGGAAAAACTTTTTAGAAATAAGCAGTCCAAGAAAAGACCAAACTCGAGTATAAACTACACTCCAAAAAGCTGCATCCAAAACATACTAAAAAGAAAAATTAGGAAATGTAAAAAAAAAAAAAAAAAAAAAAAAAAAACCTCAAGTAAAAAAATAGTAATAAAAAAAAAAAATAATAATAATAAAACATTTCAACTAGAATTTGCGCATGAGCTGCTAAATAATAAATTGAAATTAGTTACTTAAGAGCAAAACTGAAGACTAAGGAAAAAATTTTAGAATTTAAAACGAAGGGTGCAAAATAACCTGAAAATCAAAACGCGCAACGCAGCAGTTTTGAAAATTCAGAATTCACATTCTATAAAGAAGATACCTAAGCAAAAAAATACATATATAATTTTGACTCACACCTAGTACAACATAGAAAAGGTTATGTATCTACCTGTGCGAGTAAAAGGAGAAAAGATAAAAAAATAAAATAAAACAACTGAATGTAGAAGGTGTCGAGAATACTGAGCCTTGGCTTTATCAAGGACCAGCAAAAACTCTGCATTTTCTCACTTCCACAAAGACCTAGTTGGAAATGGGTTTCTGCAAGGCCATAGATGCAAGTAACATTCCCACCTAAAATAGTTTAAAAAATATATATATAAGTCATGTCCTCCGTAGAGTAGCATGACCTAGCACTAGTTAACAATTTCGCTTGCATCCATTAACCTTCATGGCCCGACCCATGCTCTTCATCTGTTACTATTAAACAGAGAGAAGAAGATTAAAGAGAACTCAAGCTGTGAGAGTGACATAATAATTAGAAATGATTTTCAGCTATAACGAAATTCCAAGTTCGTTTGAGAGAGAATTTAAACCTGAAAAACAATGCAAAAGAAATCCAAATTTTACATTGCAATTAAAAAAGGAAATGTTAATTTATAACGAACAGATTTTTGAAAGAAAACTTGAGTCTAAAAAACCCCCTACTCTACAACTTATGACAGCACGAAAACGAGAATAAGTTAAAGATAATAATTAACTAAAGAAAACTTTGTGAAAGTTATATACCTTAAACAGTTAGTTGCAATATGTACAAAGTATTTCAGCAGTGCTTTAAGTGCATAATTAATTAGTTATTAAGAACTTAACTACTTTGAAAAAACAGCGCATAGACAGCGCATAGAAAAGGAACAAGCTTAGCCATCTTCTGTTCCTAGGTACCCCAAAAGGCGCTCAAAGTTACAAAGAAAAGTAAGAGTTAAAACCCGCAAAAATGTTAACAGACAAACCAATGCTTAAAAGCTGAAAAGCTAAAAAACGACAGAGGAAAGGGTACATGAAGTACAAACATTGAACTTATAAAACCTAGAACCCAAAAACAAGGAAGAGAGCTTACCTCTTGTGTGACAAAAACTTTTCTCCTCACAAGAGAAGAACATGGCTGACCTCTTCCGCCACTCCCTAGACGCTAGGGGGCAGTGAGGGTGGGGCTGATGGCCTCCTCATACAGCAAGAAACCAACGCGCGGAGATTTTAACCAGTGAAAAAATATATAAACTTAAGACTGTGGATCTGAATGATCAGAAAGAGCAGAATTAACTCTCCAGAATACATGAGAAATATTATAAAATACACGAGCAGTTTATTTAATAATCTTTGCATGTATTAAATCACCTTAGTGAGCTTCTATAGATTAATCAGAATCTTATTAATTTTAATGTTGGTTTTACTATTTTTAGTATAGCTATCCTAGTGATGAATAACTAGTTTTCTTTTTTATTTGTTTTTATTTTCTTTTATAAACAGATTTTTAAGTTTTTTGTGATTTTGTTTATATTATTTAATTTTTTGTTTTAATAGGACCGTCATATCCATAGCACTAAGGTTCCTTTAGGTAGTTAATAGGCATCCTCTAGCCAACTTCCTTACGGCTTTGATTGGTCAGAATCATATTATTAACTGTGTAGAAAATTAAAGCAGATCTGCCAACCTTACTCTATTATTCAGAATAATTTTTCTTAAAGTTCTTTTGATGAAAGAAGAAGGAATTTCGTTCTCTAGAAAACTTTCTAATAGTATATTAATGTGGTAATTGAAGTCCAAATTGTTGCTGCAAATTCTTGAAATTCTTAGGACCTGAGAAATTAGTACATTCTCAATTACTTTGGTTGAAATGTTATTATTCCAGTGTAGATATTTAATTACTTTGAAAGGAAAATTAACTCTTTTATCAAAGAGGCTAATAGATGGGTTACCTCTGTTGAGCTTAATGCTTAAGTCTAGGAACTCAAGTTCCTGATTACTGTGGTTGGTTTTACATAAGTTAAGAGAGCTAGGATAGATATTATCAAAATCACTCTCTATAACTTCTGAATTATTGATACACAGCAGATCATCAATATATCTAAAAGTGTAAAGGTAGTTATCTGAGCAGGTGGGGTGATTTTTAATGAATTTATATTCCTTAAAGAACAGGAATAGATTAGCGATATTCGTGGACGTTGAAGTTCCCATTGGAATACCGTTCACTTGCTTATAGAGAGTATTATTATATAAGATATGGTTATTTTTTATGCAGCAATTGAGATAAGAGTTCCAAGTTCCTACATCAACAAATTGGTTAAGTTTAAATTCTGCATACAGCTCTTTAAAGGTAGTGATTATATCTGATAGAGGCAGATTAGTATATAGGTTTTCAAAATCATAACTATTAATATCTAGGGGACAAACTTTGAGTATAGTAGAAATTACTTCTGCATTATTATTAATTATCCAAAAATCTCTGTACATCAAGTTAGAACAGTTTCTAATGTGTTTCAAAACCTTCTTTAAGACATCTTCAAAAGCAAGATCTATTTTCTTTTTATGACTCCTTACTCCACTAGCTATGAACCTGAACTTCACAGGATCCTTATGAAACTTAACTGTCGCAAAAAGAAATGGAAATTCAGGCTCATATCTTCTAGTTTGTGGAATTTTAAGTTTCTTGAAGAATGCCTTAAACCGATTTTCTAACTGCTTGGTAGAATAACTTACGGGCTCGTATGTTACTCTATTATTGAGTTCCATAGTTAACAATTCAAAATAGAACTTCTTACAGATAATTGCAAAATTATTGCTAGCTTTATCCGTAGTGGTAAAAATAAATTGGTCTTGTAGTTTGGAGAGTGACCTTTTAGCTTCTCCAGAGAAAAAGAGATTTCTGTCGAAACAAAAGTCCAGACCTGCCAACTCACCGGTGAAGCTATTGATTATATTATATTTCCATTCTGCGAAGGCCTCAATAGGCTGATTGTACGTTAAACTGGTTTTTACGATGTACTTATTTACATCTTGAGTGAAGCTCTCAAGAATCCTTTCTTTGGAAATTGTGAAGGAAGGTCTGAATTTAGAGCCATACTCTAATAAATTCCTAAGCTTTTCATTTTCAACAAAACTCAAGTTTCCGGTGATAATATGGTTGTAATTCTTATCATAGTGAACTGTTTTTTTATGTTCATCACAAGAACAAGTAGTAATTACAGGAATGTAGCTCGAAGAGTTAAGTTTGTAGTTTTTAACAATTGACCCTAAGGTCTTAACATATTTAAAACTTACAATAGACTGGTGCCTGTGGATGGGAAAAAAAATTGCATTATTGTAGAACAGCTTCCTTACATTGAGATTATCGTAGGCTTTATTTAGGAACCTGATGGTAACAAAATTACTGGAAAATTCTTTAAGAGAAATTTTATCTTTAAGAATATGTTTAAGAATGTCCAGAACCAAAGCAAAAACATGCTTATCAACATGGTCAGCAGTTTCATTCCAGAATTTGAAAAAACATTTAAGGACAGAGTGCTTGAAGGACTTGAGAATTTTGTAAGTATTTTTAACAAAATTAGTGCCTGTTTTAAAGCTTTCCAGAGTTTTTAGCAAGTTAGCAAAATCAACTTTGCTTGATGTGCGAAATAACCTCTGTCCTCTATTACCTCTAGAGCAGCTCTTATTATTAACAAGAAAGAAGAGTTCACGAATTGAAAATTTATGCTGATTATGCTTATTGTCAGATAGAGTGGAATTAAGGCCATAGGGATAAAGAGACTGATGCTGCAAAATTTCAAGGGATTCAGTTTCTAGCCGAGCATAGAGGTCAGGGATAATATGTAGTACCTCTATTTTCACTTTGTCAAAACCATGAGTATGGAAATGCTCTAATTCAAAGGTAGAGTACTGGTTGGCGTTTGTGGAGGGGTTCGCTCCTGAATTAGAGAACTTGTTTACTAGAGACCTGTGACCATTAATCCTAAGATGCAGAGGATTTTTACTTTGGCCAATATAGCTAAGGTTGCAGACAGTACAGGTGAGCTTATAGATGGTATTGTAGGCTTTGCAAAACTTGTTGGAGCAATTATCCTCAACAGAAGAATACAGGTTAGGATCTGCAGATTTACATGTCAAACAACGTTTGTCATTTCATAACTTTAGATTACCTTTGCCAGCGAGTTCATACACTATGGGAAAGGGTGCTAGCCTAACCGAGCGGGAGGACTTAAAATATCTGAGCTGACCTCCAATCCTTTCATCGTCCTTAGAACTCCACTTGGGCCAAAACATACAAATTCTGAGCAAACCAACTAGGAAAAACTTTTAGAAATAAGCAGTCCAAGAAAAGACCAAACTCGAGTATAAACTACACTCCAAAAAGCTGCATCCAAAACATACTAAAAAGAAAAATTAGGAAATGTAAAAAAAAAAAAAAAAAAAAAAAAAAACCTCAAGTAAAAAAATAGTAATAAAAAAAAAAAAAAATAATAAAACATTTCAACTAGAATTTGCGCATGAGCTGCTAAATAATAAATTGAAATTAGTTACTTAAGAGCAAAACTGAAGACTAAGGAAAAAATTTTAGAATTTAAAACGAAGGGTGCAAAATAACCTGAAAATCAAAACGCGCAACGCAGCAGTTTTGAAAATTCAGAATTCACATTCTATAAAGAAGATACCTAAGCAAAAAAATACATATATAATTTTGACTCACACCTAGTACAACATAGAAAAGGTTATGTATCTACCTGTGCGAGTAAAAGGAGAAAAGATAAAAAAATAAAATAAAACAACTGAATGTAGAAGGTGTCGAGAATACTGAGCCTTGGCTTTATCAAGGACCAGCAAAAACTCTGCATTTTCTCACTTCCACAAAGACCTAGTTGGAAATGGGTTTCTGCAAGGCCATAGATGCAAGTAACATTCCCACCTAAAATAGTTTAAAAAATATATATATAAGTCATGTCCTCCGTAGAGTAGCATGACCTAGCACTAGTTAACAATTTCGCTTGCATCCATTAACCTTCATGGCCCGACCCATGCTCTTCATCTGTTACTATTAAACAGAGAGAAGAAGATTAAAGAGAACTCAAGCTGTGAGAGTGACATAATAATTAGAAATGATTTTCAGCTATAACGAAATTCCAAGTTCGTTTGAGAGAGAATTTAAACCTGAAAAACAATGCAAAAGAAATCCAAATTTTACATTGCAATTAAAAAAGGAAATGTTAATTTATAACGAACAGATTTTTGAAAGAAAACTTGAGTCTAAAAAACCCCCTACTCTACAACTTATGACAGCACGAAAACGAGAATAAGTTAAAGATAATAATTAACTAAAGAAAACTTTGTGAAAGTTATATACCTTAAACAGTTAGTTGCAATATGTACAAAGTATTTCAGCAGTGCTTTAAGTGCATAATTAATTAGTTATTAAGAACTTAACTACTTTGAAAAAACAGCGCATAGACAGCGCATAGAAAAGGAACAAGCTTAGCCATCTTCTGTTCCTAGGTACCCCAAAAGGCGCTCAAAGTTACAAAGAAAAGTAAGAGTTAAAACCCGCAAAAATGTTAACAGACAAACCAATGCTTAAAAGCTGAAAAGCTAAAAAACGACAGAGGAAAGGGTACATGAAGTACAAACATTGAACTTATAAAACCTAGAACCCAAAAACAAGGAAGAGAGCTTACCTCTTGTGTGACAAAAACTTTTCTCCTCACAAGAGAAGAACATGGCTGACCTCTTCCGCCACTCCCTAGACGCTAGGGGGCAGTGAGGGTGGGGCTGATGGCCTCCTCATACAGCAAGAAACCAACGCGCGGAGATTTTAACCAGTGAAAAAATATATAAACTTAAGACTGTGGATCTGAATGATCAGAAAGAGCAGAATTAACTCTCCAGAATACATGAGAAATATTATAAAATACACGAGCAGTTTATTTAATAATCTTTGCATGTATTAAATCACCTTAGTGAGCTTCTATAGATTAATCAGAATCTTATTAATTTTAATGTTGGTTTTACTATTTTTAGTATAGCTATCCTAGTGATGAATAACTAGTTTTCTTTTTTATTTGTTTTTATTTTCTTTTATAAACAGATTTTTAAGTTTTTTTTGTGATTTTGTTTATATTATTTAATTTTTTGTTTTAATAGGACCGTCATATCCATAGCACTAAGGTTCCTTTAGGTAGTTAATAGGCATCCTCTAGCCAACTTCCTTACGGCTTTGATTGGTCAGAATCATATTATTAACTGTGTAGAAAATTAAAGCAGATCTGCCAACCTTACTCTATTATTCAGAATAATTTTTCTTAAAGTTCTTTTGATGAAAGAAGAAGGAATTTCGTTCTCTAGAAAACTTTCTAATAGTATATTAATGTGGTAATTGAAGTCCAAATTGTTGCTGCAAATTCTTGAAATTCTTAGGACCTGAGAAATTAGTACATTCTCAATTACTTTGGTTGAAATGTTATTATTCCAGTGTAGATATTTAATTACTTTGAAAGGAAAATTAACTCTTTTATCAAAGAGGCTAATAGATGGGTTACCTCTGTTGAGCTTAATGCTTAAGTCTAGGAACTCAAGTTCCTGATTACTGTGGTTGGTTTTACATAAGTTAAGAGAGCTAGGATAGATATTATCAAAATCACTCTCTATAACTTCTGAATTATTGATACACAGCAGATCATCAATATATCTAAAAGTGTAAAGGTAGTTATCTGAGCAGGTGGGGTGATTTTTAATGAATTTATATTCCTTAAAGAACAGGAATAGATTAGCGATATTCGTGGACGTTGAAGTTCCCATTGGAATACCGTTCACTTGCTTATAGAGAGTATTATTATATAAGATATGGTTATTTTTTATGCAGCAATTGAGATAAGAGTTCCAAGTTCCTACATCAACAAATTGGTTAAGTTTAAATTCTGCATACAGCTCTTTAAAGGTAGTGATTATATCTGATAGAGGCAGATTAGTATATAGGTTTTCAAAATCATAACTATTAATATCTAGGGGACAAACTTTGAGTATAGTAGAAATTACTTCTGCATTATTATTAATTATCCAAAAATCTCTGTACATCAAGTTAGAACAGTTTCTAATGTGTTTCAAAACCTTCTTTAAGACATCTTCAAAAGCAAGATCTATTTTCTTTTTATGACTCCTTACTCCACTAGCTATGAACCTGAACTTCACAGGATCCTTATGAAACTTAACTGTCGCAAAAAGAAATGGAAATTCAGGCTCATATCTTCTAGTTTGTGGAATTTTAAGTTTCTTGAAGAATGCCTTAAACCGATTTTCTAACTGCTTGGTAGAATAACTTACGGGCTCGTATGTTACTCTATTATTGAGTTCCATAGTTAACAATTCAAAATAGAACTTCTTACAGATAATTGCAAAATTATTGCTAGCTTTATCCGTAGTGGTAAAAATAAATTGGTCTTGTAGTTTGGAGAGTGACCTTTTAGCTTCTCCAGAGAAAAAGAGATTTCTGTCGAAACAAAAGTCCAGACCTGCCAACTCACCGGTGAAGCTATTGATTATATTATATTTCCATTCTGCGAAGGCCTCAATAGGCTGATTGTACGTTAAACTGGTTTTTACGATGTACTTATTTACATCTTGAGTGAAGCTCTCAAGAATCCTTTCTTTGGAAATTGTGAAGGAAGGTCTGAATTTAGAGCCATACTCTAATAAATTCCTAAGCTTTTCATTTTCAACAAAACTCAAGTTTCCGGTGATAATATGGTTGTAATTCTTATCATAGTGAACTGTTTTTTTATGTTCATCACAAGAACAAGTAGTAATTACAGGAATGTAGCTCGAAGAGTTAAGTTTGTAGTTTTTAACAATTGACCCTAAGGTCTTAACATATTTAAAACTTACAATAGACTGGTGCCTGTGGATGGGAAAAAAAATTGCATTATTGTAGAACAGCTTCCTTACATTGAGATTATCGTAGGCTTTATTTAGGAACCTGATGGTAACAAAATTACTGGAAAATTCTTTAAGAGAAATTTTATCTTTAAGAATATGTTTAAGAATGTCCAGAACCAAAGCAAAAACATGCTTATCAACATGGTCAGCAGTTTCATTCCAGAATTTGAAAAAACATTTAAGGACAGAGTGCTTGAAGGACTTGAGAATTTTGTAAGTATTTTTAACAAAATTAGTGCCTGTTTTAAAGCTTTCCAGAGTTTTTAGCAAGTTAGCAAAATCAACTTTGCTTGATGTGCGAAATAACCTCTGTCCTCTATTACCTCTAGAGCAGCTCTTATTATTAACAAGAAAGAAGAGTTCACGAATTGAAAATTTATGCTGATTATGCTTATTGTCAGATAGAGTGGAATTAAGGCCATAGGGATAAAGAGACTGATGCTGCAAAATTTCAAGGGATTCAGTTTCTAGCCGAGCATAGAGGTCAGGGATAATATGTAGTACCTCTATTTTCACTTTGTCAAAACCATGAGTATGGAAATGCTCTAATTCAAAGGTAGAGTACTGGTTGGCGTTTGTGGAGGGGTTCGCTCCTGAATTAGAGAACTTGTTTACTAGAGACCTGTGACCATTAATCCTAAGATGCAGAGGATTTTTACTTTGGCCAATATAGCTAAGGTTGCAGACAGTACAGGTGAGCTTATAGATGGTATTGTAGGCTTTGCAAAACTTGTTGGAGCAATTATCCTCAACAGAAGAATACAGGTTAGGATCTGCAGATTTACATGTCAAACAACGTTTGTCATTTCATAACTTTAGATTACCTTTGCCAGCGAGTTCATACACTATGGGAAAGGGTGCTAGCCTAACCGAGCGGGAGGACTTAAAATATCTGAGCTGACCTCCAATCCTTTCATCGTCCTTAGAACTCCACTTGGGCCAAAACATACAAATTCTGAGCAAACCAACTAGGAAAAACTTTTAGAAATAAGCAGTCCAAGAAAAGACCAAACTCGAGTATAAACTACACTCCAAAAAGCTGCATCCAAAACATACTAAAAAGAAAAATTAGGAAATGTAAAAAAAAAAAAAAAAAAAAAAAAAAAACCTCAAGTAAAAAAATAGTAATAAAAAAAAAAAAATAATAAAACATTTCAACTAGAATTTGCGCATGAGCTGCTAAATAATAAATTGAAATTAGTTACTTAAGAGCAAAACTGAAGACTAAGGAAAAAATTTTAGAATTTAAAACGAAGGGTGCAAAATAACCTGAAAATCAAAACGCGCAACGCAGCAGTTTTGAAAATTCAGAATTCACATTCTATAAAGAAGATACCTAAGCAAAAAAATACATATATAATTTTGACTCACACCTAGTACAACATAGAAAAGGTTATGTATCTACCTGTGCGAGTAAAAGGAGAAAAGATAAAAAAATAAAATAAAACAACTGAATGTAGAAGGTGTCGAGAATACTGAGCCTTGGCTTTATCAAGGACCAGCAAAAACTCTGCATTTTCTCACTTCCACAAAGACCTAGTTGGAAATGGGTTTCTGCAAGGCCATAGATGCAAGTAACATTCCCACCTAAAATAGTTTAAAAAATATATATATAAGTCATGTCCTCCGTAGAGTAGCATGACCTAGCACTAGTTAACAATTTCGCTTGCATCCATTAACCTTCATGGCCCGACCCATGCTCTTCATCTGTTACTATTAAACAGAGAGAAGAAGATTAAAGAGAACTCAAGCTGTGAGAGTGACATAATAATTAGAAATGATTTTCAGCTATAACGAAATTCCAAGTTCGTTTGAGAGAGAATTTAAACCTGAAAAACAATGCAAAAGAAATCCAAATTTTACATTGCAATTAAAAAAGGAAATGTTAATTTATAACGAACAGATTTTTGAAAGAAAACTTGAGTCTAAAAAACCCCCTACTCTACAACTTATGACAGCACGAAAACGAGAATAAGTTAAAGATAATAATTAACTAAAGAAAACTTTGTGAAAGTTATATACCTTAAACAGTTAGTTGCAATATGTACAAAGTATTTCAGCAGTGCTTTAAGTGCATAATTAATTAGTTATTAAGAACTTAACTACTTTGAAAAAACAGCGCATAGACAGCGCATAGAAAAGGAACAAGCTTAGCCATCTTCTGTTCCTAGGTACCCCAAAAGGCGCTCAAAGTTACAAAGAAAAGTAAGAGTTAAAACCCGCAAAAATGTTAACAGACAAACCAATGCTTAAAAGCTGAAAAGCTAAAAAACGACAGAGGAAAGGGTACATGAAGTACAAACATTGAACTTATAAAACCTAGAACCCAAAAACAAGGAAGAGAGCTTACCTCTTGTGTGACAAAAACTTTTCTCCTCACAAGAGAAGAACATGGCTGACCTCTTCCGCCACTCCCTAGACGCTAGGGGGCAGTGAGGGTGGGGCTGATGGCCTCCTCATACAGCAAGAAACCAACGCGCGGAGATTTTAACCAGTGAAAAAATATATAAACTTAAGACTGTGGATCTGAATGATCAGAAAGAGCAGAATTAACTCTCCAGAATACATGAGAAATATTATAAAATACACGAGCAGTTTATTTAATAATCTTTGCATGTATTAAATCACCTTAGTGAGCTTCTATAGATTAATCAGAATCTTATTAATTTTAATGTTGGTTTTACTATTTTTAGTATAGCTATCCTAGTGATGAATAACTAGTTTTCTTTTTTATTTGTTTTTATTTTCTTTTATAAACAGATTTTTAAGTTTTTTTTGTGATTTTGTTTATATTATTTAATTTTTTGTTTTAATAGGACCGTCATATCCATAGCACTAAGGTTCCTTTAGGTAGTTAATAGGCATCCTCTAGCCAACTTCCTTACGGCTTTGATTGGTCAGAATCATATTATTAACTGTGTAGAAAATTAAAGCAGATCTGCCAACCTTACTCTATTATTCAGAATAATTTTTCTTAAAGTTCTTTTGATGAAAGAAGAAGGAATTTCGTTCTCTAGAAAACTTTCTAATAGTATATTAATGTGGTAATTGAAGTCCAAATTGTTGCTGCAAATTCTTGAAATTCTTAGGACCTGAGAAATTAGTACATTCTCAATTACTTTGGTTGAAATGTTATTATTCCAGTGTAGATATTTAATTACTTTGAAAGGAAAATTAACTCTTTTATCAAAGAGGCTAATAGATGGGTTACCTCTGTTGAGCTTAATGCTTAAGTCTAGGAACTCAAGTTCCTGATTACTGTGGTTGGTTTTACATAAGTTAAGAGAGCTAGGATAGATATTATCAAAATCACTCTCTATAACTTCTGAATTATTGATACACAGCAGATCATCAATATATCTAAAAGTGTAAAGGTAGTTATCTGAGCAGGTGGGGTGATTTTTAATGAATTTATATTCCTTAAAGAACAGGAATAGATTAGCGATATTCGTGGACGTTGAAGTTCCCATTGGAATACCGTTCACTTGCTTATAGAGAGTATTATTATATAAGATATGGTTATTTTTTATGCAGCAATTGAGATAAGAGTTCCAAGTTCCTACATCAACAAATTGGTTAAGTTTAAATTCTGCATACAGCTCTTTAAAGGTAGTGATTATATCTGATAGAGGCAGATTAGTATATAGGTTTTCAAAATCATAACTATTAATATCTAGGGGACAAACTTTGAGTATAGTAGAAATTAATTCTGCATTATTATTAATTATCCAAAAATCTCTGTACATCAAGTTAGAACAGTTTCTAATGTGTTTCAAAACCTTCTTTAAGACATCTTCAAAAGCAAGATCTATTTTCTTTTTATGACTCCTTACTCCACTAGCTATGAACCTGAACTTCACAGGATCCTTATGAAACTTAACTGTCGCAAAAAGAAATGGAAATTCAGGCTCATATCTTCTAGTTTGTGGAATTTTAAGTTTCTTGAAGAATGCCTTAAACCGATTTTCTAACTGCTTGGTAGAATAACTTACGGGCTCGTATGTTACTCTATTATTGAGTTCCATAGTTAACAATTCAAAATAGAACTTCTTACAGATAATTGCAAAATTATTGCTAGCTTTATCCGTAGTGGTAAAAATAAATTGGTCTTGTAGTTTGGAGAGTGACCTTTTAGCTTCTCCAGAGAAAAAGAGATTTCTGTCGAAACAAAAGTCCAGACCTGCCAACTCACCGGTGAAGCTATTGATTATATTATATTTCCATTCTGCGAAGGCCTCAATAGGCTGATTGTACGTTAAACTGGTTTTTACGATGTACTTATTTACATCTTGAGTGAAGCTCTCAAGAATCCTTTCTTTGGAAATTGTGAAGGAAGGTCTGAATTTAGAGCCATACTCTAATAAATTCCTAAGCTTTTCATTTTCAACAAAACTCAAGTTTCCGGTGATAATATGGTTGTAATTCTTATCATAGTGAACTGTTTTTTTATGTTCATCACAAGAACAAGTAGTAATTACAGGAATGTAGCTCGAAGAGTTAAGTTTGTAGTTTTTAACAATTGACCCTAAGGTCTTAACATATTTAAAACTTACAATAGACTGGTGCCTGTGGATGGGAAAAAAAATTGCATTATTGTAGAACAGCTTCCTTACATTGAGATTATCGTAGGCTTTATTTAGGAACCTGATGGTAACAAAATTACTGGAAAATTCTTTAAGAGAAATTTTATCTTTAAGAATATGTTTAAGAATGTCCAGAACCAAAGCAAAAACATGCTTATCAACATGGTCAGCAGTTTCATTCCAGAATTTGAAAAAACATTTAAGGACAGAGTGCTTGAAGGACTTGAGAATTTTGTAAGTATTTTTAACAAAATTAGTGCCTGTTTTAAAGCTTTCCAGAGTTTTTAGCAAGTTAGCAAAATCAACTTTGCTTGACGTGCGAAATAACCTCTGTCCTCTATTACCTCTAGAGCAGCTCTTATTATTAACAAGAAAGAAGAGTTCACGAATTGAAAATTTATGCTGATTATGCTTATTGTCAGATAGAGTGGAATTAAGGCCATAGGGATAAAGAGACTGATGCTGCAAAATTTCAAGGGATTCAGTTTCTAGCCGAGCATAGAGGTCAGGGATAATATGTAGTACCTCTATTTTCACTTTGTCAAAACCATGAGTATGGAAATGCTCTAATTCAAAGGTAGAGTACTGGTTGGCGTTTGTGGAGGGGTTCGCTCCTGAATTAGAGAACTTGTTTACTAGAGACCTGTGACCATTAATCCTAAGATGCAGAGGATTTTTACTTTGGCCAATATAGCTAAGGTTGCAGACAGTACAGGTGAGCTTATAGATGGTATTGTAGGCTTTGCAAAACTTGTTGGAGCAATTATCCTCAACAGAAGAATACAGGTTAGGATCTGCAGATTTACATGTCAAACAACGTTTGTCATTTCATAACTTTAGATTACCTTTGCCAGCGAGTTCATACACTATGGGAAAGGGTGCTAGCCTAACCGAGCGGGAGGACTTAAAATATCTGAGCTGACCTCCAATCCTTTCATCGTCCTTAGAACTCCACTTGGGCCAAAACATACAAATTCTGAGCAAACCAACTAGGAAAAACTTTTTAGAAATAAGCAGTCCAAGAAAAGACCAAACTCGAGTATAAACTACACTCCAAAAAGCTGCATCCAAAACATACTAAAAAGAAAAATTAGGAAATGTAAAAAAAAAAAAAAAAAAAAAAAAAAAACCTCAAGTAAAAAAATAGTAATAAAAAAAAAAAAATAATAAAACATTTCAACTAGAATTTGCGCATGAGCTGCTAAATAATAAATTGAAATTAGTTACTTAAGAGCAAAACTGAAGACTAAGGAAAAAATTTTAGAATTTAAAACGAAGGGTGCAAAATAACCTGAAAATCAAAACGCGCAACGCAGCAGTTTTGAAAATTCAGAATTCACATTCTATAAAGAAGATACCTAAGCAAAAAAATACATATATAATTTTGACTCACACCTAGTACAACATAGAAAAGGTTATGTATCTACCTGTGCGAGTAAAAGGAGAAAAGATAAAAAAATAAAATAAAACAACTGAATGTAGAAGGTGTCGAGAATACTGAGCCTTGGCTTTATCAAGGACCAGCAAAAACTCTGCATTTTCTCACTTCCACAAAGACCTAGTTGGAAATGGGTTTCTGCAAGGCCATAGATGCAAGTAACATTCCCACCTAAAATAGTTTAAAAAATATATATATAAGTCATGTCCTCCGTAGAGTAGCATGACCTAGCACTAGTTAACAATTTCGCTTGCATCCATTAACCTTCATGGCCCGACCCATGCTCTTCATCTGTTACTATTAAACAGAGAGAAGAAGATTAAAGAGAACTCAAGCTGTGAGAGTGACATAATAATTAGAAATGATTTTCAGCTATAACGAAATTCCAAGTTCGTTTGAGAGAGAATTTAAACCTGAAAAACAATGCAAAAGAAATCCAAATTTTACATTGCAATTAAAAAAGGAAATGTTAATTTATAACGAACAGATTTTTGAAAGAAAACTTGAGTCTAAAAAACCCCCTACTCTACAACTTATGACAGCACGAAAACGAGAATAAGTTAAAGATAATAATTAACTAAAGAAAACTTTGTGAAAGTTATATACCTTAAACAGTTAGTTGCAATATGTACAAAGTATTTCAGCAGTGCTTTAAGTGCATAATTAATTAGTTATTAAGAACTTAACTACTTTGAAAAAACAGCGCATAGACAGCGCATAGAAAAGGAACAAGCTTAGCCATCTTCTGTTCCTAGGTACCCCAAAAGGCGCTCAAAGTTACAAAGAAAAGTAAGAGTTAAAACCCGCAAAAATGTTAACAGACAAACCAATGCTTAAAAGCTGAAAAGCTAAAAAACGACAGAGGAAAGGGTACATGAAGTACAAACATTGAACTTATAAAACCTAGAACCCAAAAACAAGGAAGAGAGCTTACCTCTTGTGTGACAAAAACTTTTCTCCTCACAAGAGAAGAACATGGCTGACCTCTTCCGCCACTCCCTAGACGCTAGGGGGCAGTGAGGGTGGGGCTGATGGCCTCCTCATACAGCAAGAAACCAACGCGCGGAGATTTTAACCAGTGAAAAAATATATAAACTTAAGACTGTGGATCTGAATGATCAGAAAGAGCAGAATTAACTCTCCAGAATACATGAGAAATATTATAAAATACACGAGCAGTTTATTTAATAATCTTTGCATGTATTAAATCACCTTAGTGAGCTTCTATAGATTAATCAGAATCTTATTAATTTTAATGTTGGTTTTACTATTTTTAGTATAGCTATCCTAGTGATGAATAACTAGTTTTCTTTTTTATTTGTTTTTATTTTCTTTTATAAACAGATTTTTAAGTTTTTTTTGTGATTTTGTTTATATTATTTAATTTTTTGTTTTAATAGGACCGTCATATCCATAGCACTAAGGTTCCTTTAGGTAGTTAATAGGCATCCTCTAGCCAACTTCCTTACGGCTTTGATTGGTCAGAATCATATTATTAACTGTGTAGAAAATTAAAGCAGATCTGCCAACCTTACTCTATTATTCAGAATAATTTTTCTTAAAGTTCTTTTGATGAAAGAAGAAGGAATTTCGTTCTCTAGAAAACTTTCTAATAGTATATTAATGTGGTAATTGAAGTCCAAATTGTTGCTGCAAATTCTTGAAATTCTTAGGACCTGAGAAATTAGTACATTCTCAATTACTTTGGTTGAAATGTTATTATTCCAGTGTAGATATTTAATTACTTTGAAAGGAAAATTAACTCTTTTATCAAAGAGGCTAATAGATGGGTTACCTCTGTTGAGCTTAATGCTTAAGTCTAGGAACTCAAGTTCCTGATTACTGTGGTTGGTTTTACATAAGTTAAGAGAGCTAGGATAGATATTATCAAAATCACTCTCTATAACTTCTGAATTATTGATACACAGCAGATCATCAATATATCTAAAAGTGTAAAGGTAGTTATCTGAGCAGGTGGGGTGATTTTTAATGAATTTATATTCCTTAAAGAACAGGAATAGATTAGCGATATTCGTGGACGTTGAAGTTCCCATTGGAATACCGTTCACTTGCTTATAGAGAGTATTATTATATAAGATATGGTTATTTTTTATGCAGCAATTGAGATAAGAGTTCCAAGTTCCTACATCAACAAATTGGTTAAGTTTAAATTCTGCATACAGCTCTTTAAAGGTAGTGATTATATCTGATAGAGGCAGATTAGTATATAGGTTTTCAAAATCATAACTATTAATATCTAGGGGACAAACTTTGAGTATAGTAGAAATTACTTCTGCATTATTATTAATTATCCAAAAATCTCTGTACATCAAGTTAGAACAGTTTCTAATGTGTTTCAAAACCTTCTTTAAGACATCTTCAAAAGCAAGATCTATTTTCTTTTTATGACTCCTTACTCCACTAGCTATGAACCTGAACTTCACAGGATCCTTATGAAACTTAACTGTCGCAAAAAGAAATGGAAATTCAGGCTCATATCTTCTAGTTTGTGGAATTTTAAGTTTCTTGAAGAATGCCTTAAACCGATTTTCTAACTGCTTGGTAGAATAACTTACGGGCTCGTATGTTACTCTATTATTGAGTTCCATAGTTAACAATTCAAAATAGAACTTCTTACAGATAATTGCAAAATTATTGCTAGCTTTATCCGTAGTGGTAAAAATAAATTGGTCTTGTAGTTTGGAGAGTGACCTTTTAGCTTCTCCAGAGAAAAAGAGATTTCTGTCGAAACAAAAGTCCAGACCTGCCAACTCACCGGTGAAGCTATTGATTATATTATATTTCCATTCTGCGAAGGCCTCAATAGGCTGATTGTACGTTAAACTGGTTTTTACGATGTACTTATTTACATCTTGAGTGAAGCTCTCAAGAATCCTTTCTTTGGAAATTGTGAAGGAAGGTCTGAATTTAGAGCCATACTCTAATAAATTCCTAAGCTTTTCATTTTCAACAAAACTCAAGTTTCCGGTGATAATATGGTTGTAATTCTTATCATAGTGAACTGTTTTTTTATGTTCATCACAAGAACAAGTAGTAATTACAGGAATGTAGCTCGAAGAGTTAAGTTTGTAGTTTTTAACAATTGACCCTAAGGTCTTAACATATTTAAAACTTACAATAGACTGGTGCCTGTGGATGGGAAAAAAATTGCATTATTGTAGAACAGCTTCCTTACATTGAGATTATCGTAGGCTTTATTTAGGAACCTGATGGTAACAAAATTACTGGAAAATTCTTTAAGAGAAATTTTATCTTTAAGAATATGTTTAAGAATGTCCAGAACCAAAGCAAAAACATGCTTATCAACATGGTCAGCAGTTTCATTACAGAATTTGAAAAAACATTTAAGGACAGAGTGCTTGAAGGACTTGAGAATTTTGTAAGTATTTTTAACAAAATTAGTGCCTGTTTTAAAGCTTTCCAGAGTTTTTAGCAAGTTAGCAAAATCAACTTTGCTTGAAGTGCGAAATAACCTCTGTCCTCTATTATCTCTAGAGCAGCTCTTATTATTAACAAGAAAGAAGAGTTCACGAATTGAAAATTTATGCTGATTATGCTTATTGTCAGATAGAGTGGAATTAAGGCCATAGGGATAAAGAGACTGATGCTGCAAAATTTCAAGGGATTCAGTTTCTAGCCGAGCATAGAGGTCAGGGATAATATGTAGTACCTCTATTTTCACTTTGTCAAAACCATGAGTATGGAAATGCTCTAATTCAAAGGTAGAGTACTGGTTGGCGTTTGTGGAGGGGTTCGCTCCTGAATTAGAGAACTTGTTTACTAGAGACCTGTGACCATTAATCCTAAGATGCAGAGGATTTTTACTTTGGCCAATATAGCTAAGGTTGCAGACAGTACAGGTGAGCTTATAGATGGTATTGTAGGCTTTGCAAAACTTGTTGGAGCAATTATCCTCAACAGAAGAATACAGGTTAGGATCTGCAGATTTACATGTCAAACAACGTTTGTCATTTCATAACTTTAGATTACCTTTGCCAGCGAGTTCATACACTATGGGAAAGGGTGCTAGCCTAACCGAGCGGGAGGACTTAAAATATCTGAGCTGACCTCCAATCCTTTCATCGTCCTTAGAACTCCACTTGGGCCAAAACATACAAATTCTGAGCAAACCAACTAGGAAAAACTTTTTAGAAATAAGCAGTCCAAGAAAAGACCAAACTCGAGTATAAACTACAATCCAAAAAGCTGCATCCAAAACATACTAAAAAGAAAAATTAGGAAATGTAAAAAAAAAAAAAAAAAAAAAAAAAACCTCAAGTAAAAAAATAGTAATAAAAAAAAAAAAAATAATAAAACATTTCAACTAGAATTTGCGCATGAGCTGCTAAATAATAAATTGAAATTAGTTACTTAAGAGCAAAACTGAAGACTAAGGAAAAAATTTTAGAATTTAAAACGAAGGGTGCAAAATAACCTGAAAATCAAAACGCGCAACGCAGCAGTTTTGAAAATTCAGAATTCACATTCTATAAAGAAGATACCTAAGCAAAAAAATACATATATAATTTTGACTCACACCTAGTACAACATAGAAAAGGTTATGTATCTACCTGTGCGAGTAAAAGGAGAAAAGATAAAAAAATAAAATAAAACAACTGAATGTAGAAGGTGTCGAGAATACTGAGCCTTGGCTTTATCAAGGACCAGCAAAAACTCTGCATTTTCTCACTTCCACAAAGACCTAGTTGGAAATGGGTTTCTGCAAGGCCATAGATGCAAGTAACATTCCCACCTAAAATAGTTTAAAAATATATATATATAAGTCATGTCCTCCGTAGAGTAGCATGACCTAGCACTAGTTAACAATTTCGCTTGCATCCATTAACCTTCATGGCCCGACCCATGCTCTTCATCTGTTACTATTAAACAGAGAGAAGAAGATTAAAGAGAACTCAAGCTGTGAGAGTGACATAATAATTAGAAATGATTTTCAGCTATAACGAAATTCCAAGTTCGTTTGAGAGAGAATTTAAACCTGAAAAACAATGCAAAAGAAATCCAAATTTTACATTGCAATTAAAAAAGGAAATGTTAATTTATAACGAACAGATTTTTGAAAGAAAACTTGAGTCTAAAAACCCCCTACTCTACAACTTATGACAGCACGAAAACGAGAATAAGTTAAAGATAATAATTAACTAAAGAAAACTTTGTGAAAGTTATATACCTTAAACAGTTAGTTGCAATATGTACAAAGTATTTCAGCAGTGCTTTAAGTGCATAATTAATTAGTTATTAAGAACTTAACTACTTTGAAAAAACAGCGCATAGACAGCGCATAGAAAAGGAACAAGCTTAGCCATCTTCTGTTCCTAGGTACCCCAAAAGGCGCTCAAAGTTACAAAGAAAAGTAAGAGTTAAAACCCGCAAAAATGTTAACAGACAAACCAATGCTTAAAAGCTGAAAAGCTAAAAAACGACAGAGGAAAGGGTACATGAAGTACAAACATTGAACTTATAAAACCTAGAACCCAAAAACAAGGAAGAGAGCTTACCTCTTGTGTGACAAAAACTTTTCTCCTCACAAGAGAAGAACATGGCTGACCTCTTCCGCCACTCCCTAGACGCTAGGGGGCAGTGAGGGTGGGGCTGATGGCCTCCTCATACAGCAAGAAACCAACGCGCGGAGATTTTAACCAGTGAAAAAATATATAAACTTAAGACTGTGGATCTGAATGATCAGAAAGAGCAGAATTAACTCTCCAGAATACATGAGAAATATTATAAAATACACGAGCAGTTTATTTAATAATCTTTGCATGTATTAAATCACCTTAGTGAGCTTCTATAGATTAATCAGAATCTTATTAATTTTAATGTTGGTTTTACTATTTTTAGTATAGCTATCCTAGTGATGAATAACTAGTTTTCTTTTTTATTTGTTTTTATTTTCTTTTATAAACAGATTTTTAAGTTTTTTTTGTGATTTTGTTTATATTATTTAATTTTTTGTTTTAATAGGACCGTCATATCCATAGCACTAAGGTTCCTTTAGGTAGTTAATAGGCATCCTCTAGCCAACTTCCTTACGGCTTTGATTGGTCAGAATCATATTATTAACTGTGTAGAAAATTAAAGCAGATCTGCCAACCTTACTCTATTATTCAGAATAATTTTTCTTAAAGTTCTTTTGATGAAAGAAGAAGGAATTTCGTTCTCTAGAAAACTTTCTAATAGTATATTAATGTGGTAATTGAAGTCCAAATTGTTGCTGCAAATTCTTGAAATTCTTAGGACCTGAGAAATTAGTACATTCTCAATTACTTTGGTTGAAATGTTATTATTCCAGTGTAGATATTTAATTACTTTGAAAGGAAAATTAACTCTTTTATCAAAGAGGCTAATAGATGGGTTACCTCTGTTGAGCTTAATGCTTAAGTCTAGGAACTCAAGTTCCTGATTACTGTGGTTGGTTTTACATAAGTTAAGAGAGCTAGGATAGATATTATCAAAATCACTCTCTATAACTTCTGAATTATTGATACACAGCAGATCATCAATATATCTAAAAGTGTAAAGGTAGTTATCTGAGCAGGTGGGGTGATTTTTAATGAATTTATATTCCTTAAAGAACAGGAATAGATTAGCGATATTCGTGGACGTTGAAGTTCCCATTGGAATACCGTTCACTTGCTTATAGAGAGTATTATTATATAAGATATGGTTATTTTTTATGCAGCAATTGAGATAAGAGTTCCAAGTTCCTACATCAACAAATTGGTTAAGTTTAAATTCTGCATACAGCTCTTTAAAGGTAGTGATTATATCTGATAGAGGCAGATTAGTATATAGGTTTTCAAAATCATAACTATTAATATCTAGGGGACAAACTTTGAGTATAGTAGAAATTACTTCTGCATTATTATTAATTATCCAAAAATCTCTGTACATCAAGTTAGAACAGTTTCTAATGTGTTTCAAAACCTTCTTTAAGACATCTTCAAAAGCAAGATCTATTTTCTTTTTATGACTCCTTACTCCACTAGCTATGAACCTGAACTTCACAGGATCCTTATGAAACTTAACTGTCGCAAAAAGAAATGGAAATTCAGGCTCATATCTTCTAGTTTGTGGAATTTTAAGTTTCTTGAAGAATGCCTTAAACCGATTTTCTAACTGCTTGGTAGAATAACTTACGGGCTCGTATGTTACTCTATTATTGAGTTCCATAGTTAACAATTCAAAATAGAACTTCTTACAGATAATTGCAAAATTATTGCTAGCTTTATCCGTAGTGGTAAAAATAAATTGGTCTTGTAGTTTGGAGAGTGACCTTTTAGCTTCTCCAGAGAAAAAGAGATTTCTGTCGAAACAAAAGTCCAGACCTGCCAACTCACCGGTGAAGCTATTGATTATATTATATTTCCATTCTGCGAAGGCCTCAATAGGCTGATTGTACGTTAAACTGGTTTTTACGATGTACTTATTTACATCTTGAGTGAAGCTCTCAAGAATCCTTTCTTTGGAAATTGTGAAGGAAGGTCTGAATTTAGAGCCATACTCTAATAAATTCCTAAGCTTTTCATTTTCAACAAAACTCAAGTTTCCGGTGATAATATGGTTGTAATTCTTATCATAGTGAACTGTTTTTTTATGTTCATCACAAGAACAAGTAGTAATTACAGGAATGTAGCTCGAAGAGTTAAGTTTGTAGTTTTTAACAATTGACCCTAAGGTCTTAACATATTTAAAACTTACAATAGACTGGTGCCTGTGGATGGGAAAAAAAATTGCATTATTGTAGAACAGCTTCCTTACATTGAGATTATCGTAGGCTTTATTTAGGAACCTGATGGTAACAAAATTACTGGAAAATTCTTTAAGAGAAATTTTATCTTTAAGAATATGTTTAAGAATGTCCAGAACCAAAGCAAAAACATGCTTATCAACATGGTCAGCAGTTTCATTCCAGAATTTGAAAAAACATTTAAGGACAGAGTGCTTGAAGGACTTGAGAATTTTGTAAGTATTTTTAACAAAATTAGTGCCTGTTTTAAAGCTTTCCAGAGTTTTTAGCAAGTTAGCAAAATCAACTTTGCTTGATGTGCGAAATAACCTCTGTCCTCTATTACCTCTAGAGCAGCTCTTATTATTAACAAGAAAGAAGAGTTCACGAATTGAAAATTTATGCTGATTATGCTTATTGTCAGATAGAGTGGAATTAAGGCCATAGGGATAAAGAGACTGATGCTGCAAAATTTCAAGGGATTCAGTTTCTAGCCGAGCATAGAGGTCAGGGATAATATGTAGTACCTCTATTTTCACTTTGTCAAAACCATGAGTATGGAAATGCTCTAATTCAAAGGTAGAGTACTGGTTGGCGTTTGTGGAGGGGTTCGCTCCTGAATTAGAGAACTTGTTTACTAGAGACCTGTGACCATTAATCCTAAGATGCAGAGGATTTTTACTTTGGCCAATATAGCTAAGGTTGCAGACAGTACAGGTGAGCTTATAGATGGTATTGTAGGCTTTGCAAAACTTGTTGGAGCAATTATCCTCAACAGAAGAATACAGGTTAGGATCTGCAGATTTACATGTCAAACAACGTTTGTCATTTCATAACTTTAGATTACCTTTGCCAGCGAGTTCATACACTATGGGAAAGGGTGCTAGCCTAACCGAGCGGGAGGACTTAAAATATCTGAGCTGACCTCCAATCCTTTCATCGTCCTTAGAACTCCACTTGGGCCAAAACATACAAATTCTGAGCAAACCAACTAGGAAAAACTTTTTAGAAATAAGCAGTCCAAGAAAAGACCAAACTCGAGTATAAACTACACTCCAAAAAGCTGCATCCAAAACATACTAAAAAGAAAAATTAGGAAATGTAAAAAAAAAAAAAAAAAAAAAAAAAAAAACCTCAAGTAAAAAAATAGTAATAAAAAAAAAAAAATAATAATAAAACATTTCAACTAGAATTTGCGCATGAGCTGCTAAATAATAAATTGAAATTAGTTACTTAAGAGCAAAACTGAAGACTAAGGAAAAAATTTTAGAATTTAAAACGAAGGGTGCAAAATAACCTGAAAATCAAAACGCGCAACGCAGCAGTTTTGAAAATTCAGAATTCACATTCTATAAAGAAGATACCTAAGCAAAAAAATACATATATAATTTTGACTCACACCTAGTACAACATAGAAAAGGTTATGTATCTACCTGTGCGAGTAAAAGGAGAAAAGATAAAAAAATAAAATAAAACAACTGAATGTAGAAGGTGTCGAGAATACTGAGCCTTGGCTTTATCAAGGACCAGCAAAAACTCTGCATTTTCTCACTTCCACAAAGACCTAGTTGGAAATGGGTTTCTGCAAGGCCATAGATGCAAGTAACATTCCCACCTAAAATAGTTTAAAAAATATATATATAAGTCATGTCCTCCGTAGAGTAGCATGACCTAGCACTAGTTAACAATTTCGCTTGCATCCATTAACCTTCATGGCCCGACCCATGCTCTTCATCTGTTACTATTAAACAGAGAGAAGAAGATTAAAGAGAACTCAAGCTGTGAGAGTGACATAATAATTAGAAATGATTTTCAGCTATAACGAAATTCCAAGTTCGTTTGAGAGAGAATTTAAACCTGAAAAACAATGCAAAAGAAATCCAAATTTTACATTGCAATTAAAAAAGGAAATGTTAATTTATAACGAACAGATTTTTGAAAGAAAACTTGAGTCTAAAAAACCCCTACTCTACAACTTATGACAGCACGAAAACGAGAATAAGTTAAAGATAATAATTAACTAAAGAAAACTTTGTGAAAGTTATATACCTTAAACAGTTAGTTGCAATATGTACAAAGTATTTCAGCAGTGCTTTAAGTGCATAATTAATTAGTTATTAAGAACTTAACTACTTTGAAAAAACAGCGCATAGACAGCGCATAGAAAAGGAACAAGCTTAGCCATCTTCTGTTCCTAGGTACCCCAAAAGGCGCTCAAAGTTACAAAGAAAAGTAAGAGTTAAAACCCGCAAAAATGTTAACAGACAAACCAATGCTTAAAAGCTGAAAAGCTAAAAACGACAGAGGAAAGGGTACATGAAGTACAAACATTGAACTTATAAAACCTAGAACCCAAAAACAAGGAAGAGAGCTTACCTCTTGTGTGACAAAAACTTTTCTCCTCACAAGAGAAGAACATGGCTGACCTCTTCCGCCACTCCCTAGACGCTAGGGGGCAGTGAGGGTGGGGCTGATGGCCTCCTCATACAGCAAGAAACCAACGCGCGGAGATTTTAACCAGTGAAAAAATATATAAACTTAAGACTGTGGATCTGAATGATCAGAAAGAGCAGAATTAACTCTCCAGAATACATGAGAAATATTATAAAATACACGAGCAGTTTATTTAATAATCTTTGCATGTATTAAATCACCTTAGTGAGCTTCTATAGATTAATCAGAATCTTATTAATTTTAATGTTGGTTTTACTATTTTTAGTATAGCTATCCTAGTGATGAATAACTAGTTTTCTTTTTTATTTGTTTTTATTTTCTTTTATAAACAGATTTTTAAGTTTTTTTTGTGATTTTGTTTATATTATTTAATTTTTTGTTTTAATAGGACCGTCATATCCATAGCACTAAGGTTCCTTTAGGTAGTTAATAGGCATCCTCTAGCCAACTTCCTTACGGCTTTGATTGGTCAGAATCATATTATTAACTGTGTAGAAAATTAAAGCAGATCTGCCAACCTTACTCTATTATTCAGAATAATTTTTCTTAAAGTTCTTTTGATGAAAGAAGAAGGAATTTCGTTCTCTAGAAAACTTTCTAATAGTATATTAATGTGGTAATTGAAGTCCAAATTGTTGCTGCAAATTCTTGAAATTCTTAGGACCTGAGAAATTAGTACATTCTCAATTACTTTGGTTGAAATGTTATTATTCCAGTGTAGATATTTAATTACTTTGAAAGGAAAATTAACTCTTTTATCAAAGAGGCTAATAGATGGGTTACCTCTGTTGAGCTTAATGCTTAAGTCTAGGAACTCAAGTTCCTGATTACTGTGGTTGGTTTTACATAAGTTAAGAGAGCTAGGATAGATATTATCAAAATCACTCTCTATAACTTCTGAATTATTGATACACAGCAGATCATCAATATATCTAAAAGTGTAAAGGTAGTTATCTGAGCAGGTGGGGTGATTTTTAATGAATTTATATTCCTTAAAGAACAGGAATAGATTAGCGATATTCGTGGACGTTGAAGTTCCCATTGGAATACCGTTCACTTGCTTATAGAGAGTATTATTATATAAGATATGGTTATTTTTTATGCAGCAATTGAGATAAGAGTTCCAAGTTCCTACATCAACAAATTGGTTAAGTTTAAATTCTGCATACAGCTCTTTAAAGGTAGTGATTATATCTGATAGAGGCAGATTAGTATATAGGTTTTCAAAATCATAACTATTAATATCTAGGGGACAAACTTTGAGTATAGTAGAAATTACTTCTGCATTATTATTAATTATCCAAAAATCTCTGTACATCAAGTTAGAACAGTTTCTAATGTGTTTCAAAACCTTCTTTAAGACATCTTCAAAAGCAAGATCTATTTTCTTTTTATGACTCCTTACTCCACTAGCTATGAACCTGAACTTCACAGGATCCTTATGAAACTTAACTGTCGCAAAAAGAAATGGAAATTCAGGCTCATATCTTCTAGTTTGTGGAATTTTAAGTTTCTTGAAGAATGCCTTAAACCGATTTTCTAACTGCTTGGTAGAATAACTTACGGGCTCGTATGTTACTCTATTATTGAGTTCCATAGTTAACAATTCAAAATAGAACTTCTTACAGATAATTGCAAAATTATTGCTAGCTTTATCCGTAGTGGTAAAAATAAATTGGTCTTGTAGTTTGGAGAGTGACCTTTTAGCTTCTCCAGAGAAAAAGAGATTTCTGTCGAAACAAAAGTCCAGACCTGCCAACTCACCGGTGAAGCTATTGATTATATTATATTTCCATTCTGCAAAGGCCTCAATAGGCTGATTGTACGTTAAACTGGTTTTACGATGTACTTATTTACATCTTGAGTGAAGCTCTCAAGAATCCTTTCTTTGGAAATTGTGAAGGAAGGTCTGAATTTAGAGCCATACTCTAATAAATTCCTAAGCTTTTCATTTTCAACAAAACTCAAGTTTCCGGTGATAATATGGTTGTAATTCTTATCATAGTGAACTGTTTTTTTATGTTCATCACAAGAACAAGTAGTAATTACAGGAATGTAGCTCGAAGAGTTAAGTTTGTAGTTTTTAACAATTGACCCTAAGGTCTTAACATATTTAAAACTTACAATAGACTGGTGCCTGTGGATGGGAAAAAAAATTGCATTATTGTAGAACAGCTTCCTTACATTGAGATTATCGTAGGCTTTATTTAGGAACCTGATGGTAACAAAATTACTGGAAAATTCTTTAAGAGAAATTTTATAAAACTTTAGAATTTAAAACGAAAGTTGCAAAATAACCTGAAGATCAAAACACGCAACGCAGCAGTTATGAAAATTCAGAATTCACATTCTATTAAGAAGAGACCTAAGCAAAAAAAAAATTTATATATTTTTGACTCATACCAAGTACAACATAGAAAAGGTTATGTATCTACCGGTGTGAGTAAAAGGAGAAAAAGATAAAAAATAAAAAATAATAAAAAATAAATAATAAATATAAAAAATAATAAATAAAAAATAAATATAAAAAATAATAAATAATAAAAAATAATTATTTATTATTTTTTATCTTTTCTCCTTTTACTCACACCGGTAGATACATAACCTTTTCTATGTTGTACTTGGTATGAGTCAAAAATATATATATTTTTTTTTGCTTAGGTCTCTTCTTAATAGAATATATATATATATATATATATATATGTTGGGGAGTCATTTTGGAGGGGTTTGGCCATAACGCATCACGCTGGCCAAGCGGGTTGGTGAGTGTGGGATAGCATTTCCTCTAATCCCGATGATATACTTATACCGCTATTGGCGGTCGTCAGAGTCCCTTTAGTGGGAACAGGATGCACCACGAGGAGGCAGGGTTGACATTTGTCAAGGAGAGGCCGTGATGTTACGCATCACCTGACCTTACATCCCTGTCCTCAGAGAAGAGAGATGAGGACAACTAATGAAGATGTGACTTCCAAAGTGAAATATATAGAGCTATGCAAGACAGTACGAAAAAGTATCACTGAAGACGTAAGGAAATTCAACTGTGAACTAGTGAGGAAAGCAATTGAAAACAACCAAAGCCTAAAGATAGCAAAGGGACATCTCAGTAAGGGAAGAAAACAGATTATGGCTCTGAGAAAAGAAGATGGTTCTATAACAAGAAATAGAGGCGAAATTTTGACAAGAGTGAAAGATTTCTACTCCAAATTATATGAAAGGGATGATACATGTACTCCAGACATCATGAAAGGTACCAGTCCTCCCATCAGCTGTTGCACATGCAATCAAGAACATGAAGCGGGGGAAAGCTCTAGGAGAAGATGGAATTACTGTAGACATCATACAAGAAGCAAGTGGAGAAATCTAAACAGTACTCGCCCAAATTTTCACTCGATGCCTAAATGAAGGAAAGATTCCTGAGGATTGGAACACCGCTACAATGATCCTGCTACATAAGAAAGGTGACATTAAAGATCTCGGAAACTACAGACCTATCAGTAGTTTATAAAATCTTCACTAAAGTTCTTTCACACCGCTTGAAGGTAACACTGGACATGGCTCAACCGAGAGAACAAGCTGGATTCAGGAGTGGCTACAGCACAATAGATCATATCCACGTACTGAGAGAACTAATTGAAAGACCGAGGGAATATGAACTTCCATTGTGCATGGCTTTTATCGATTATGAAAAAGCCTTTGATTCGGTGAAACCATCAGCAGTTACAATGGCTCTGAAATCCTGCAGTATTGAAGATGCATACATTAATAAATATTATTAATAACATCTATGAAAATGCAAGTGCAAAGATTCGGCTGTTTGAAAATACAACACACATAAAAATTGGAAAGGGAGTGAGACAAGGTGACACCATACCTCCGGAGCTCTTTAATGCCACATTGGATGTCTTTCAATCACTGAACTGGGGAAACAAAGGGATAAAGATTAATGGAGATTATCTAACCCACCTTCGTTTTGCTGATGACGTAGTCATTTTTGCAACTACCCCATCAGAGCTGCAGAGTAGGATCCAGGAACTTGCTGACAAAAGTAAAGAAGTGGGATTAAAAATTAACTTTCAGAAGACAAAAGTGTTGTTCAATGCTTTTACAAGAAATGAAGATTTATCGATTGATGGAGAAAAGCTGGAGATAAGAGACACATACGCTTATCTTGGACAGCAGATATCAAGTGATGGTCACATTGATGAAGAAATTAATCGGCGTACAAAACTTGCCTGGAGAGCTTTTGGAAGAAACAGCATAATTTTCAAGAGCAATATGCCATTATGTCTTAAAAGAAAAGTGTTTGATCAATGCATCCTTCCAGTGCTTACGTATGGTGCAGAGACGTGGACCTTAACTAAAAGAGACATACAAAGGCTGCAGACAACTCAAAGGAGCTTGGTGTAACCAGGAGAGATAAGAAGAGGAACTCGTGGATCCGAAAAATGACAAGAGTGGAAGACATCATGATCAGAGTTAAATCCCTGAAATGGCAATGGGCTGGGCATACTGCCAGAAGAACAGACCATCGATGGACAGCTGAAATTTTAGATTGGATTCCAAGAGACAGAAAAAGACCCAGAAGAAGACCACATGGGAGATGGGCGGATGAAATTCGAAAGTATGCGGGAGTGACATGGAGGAGACTAACACAAGACAGACCGTTGTGGAGGAAACTTGGGGAGACCTTCGTCCAGCAGTGGATTGATAATGGTTGACAATGATGATATATATATATATACAAGGACACACCTTTTCTCTCACTGTCATCAACATATATATACAAGCAATTCACAATTAATTCATCACTCAATCAATAATTAAAACAACAATAATTTTAAGAAATAAAGACACAATCTGGTAGCTGACCCCTAAGTCAGACAGGTTTCATGTGGATGCGAAATTTAGACCCTAGCCAAAATATTAAGGGTAATTTAAGCATCCAGTCTTCTTACCTGTCTGATAAGAAAGCTAAATGACTCTCCAGAACCGCAATCCACCTCCACACAAGTAAAACTTCTATTTTGTATACAAGTCCCCCCCCCCCACACACACACACGATTTCACCTGATGTGAATACATATAATTTAAACCTAGTTTGCAAATTTATAATGGGTGCATTCAGAAAGAGATATAACTAGTTGCCTTCCCACCCTGGATGTAAGTTCACAGTAAGAATTAATAAGTTCTGGGGGCAACTTGGAAGAAGAAAGAGTAACTGTGTAGCTCTGAAAAACTTAGTCATGAACAGCAGTAGGAATAACGATGTTACATAATCTTAAATTAAAAGATTTCTAAAATAAAATTTACAAAAATTTATTGGAAAGTCATTTTCTACACAGTTCCAAAATAGTTTTTTGAGTTGCTTGACCATATTAATAGACCTTGTTATTACAAATCCAAGAAACTCTAAGAAATTGAGAGACAATGATATTTTGGAAAATACTCTTAGGAAAGTTAGAAGTCCAATGGCTAAAAACTTTTGGCTCAAAGTAAAAAATATCTTTTGTCAAGCAGATCGGTATAATAGATGGCCTGTCTGAAATCAATTTTAATATCCAAAAAGCCAATAGCACCCTTATCATTAGTTTTTAATAAACTCAACGAGTCAGGATATATCTCCTTCCAATCAATGGAAACATTGTGCGATCTAAAGGATATTAAAACATCGATAACATGCAAAATAAAAACAACACAACTTTCCTTAAATGAGGGTAGACTATACATTTGCAAGAAGGCTTGAAAAACTTATACCCCTGATCTGCAATATTATAAGCATTTTTTTATCACAAATATAATTTTTAAAAATACAAAATCCACATAGAGTATCCCGATATTTTTATTCAACGTTCAGACTCATATTTAAGAAAGTAAACATCCAGAACCCTTTTCAAGTCTTCCAGAACAGTAGAGGTAAAAAGATTGGCAAAATCAAATGTATCAATCTCTAAAAGAGGCTCACCAACCCCAATCTGATTAAGTACCTTCCTATTGTTGTCAATAAATAATCCATGTACATTCAGATATTTTACAGCAAATAATCTTAAGCAGATTCTATAATAATATACCAGCCCTTTTTCCATAATTCATAGAACCACAAGTAATGAATCTGAAACTCAAGGGTTTTTTATGAAACTTAGCAAAAACATATGGAAAACCAAGCCTGTAGTCTCTAATTTGAAATAATTTGTTAAATCCAATATTTTTTTTTCTTAACAGCCATAACATCAGCTAACCCTTTAGACCAGGGCAGGAAAATTACCGAGTGCCTAGAAATTTAGTCCTGGCGCCCAACTTTTTACTTCAAATTTCGTATTTATTTTGAGTTCATAGATGCAAAATGTAACTTCAACAAATTGTAATTTAATAAAATTAAACTCTGAAATTTTCTGCTTTGATCGCATTTATAAATTCTGTCAGCTTTTATCCTGAACCGTGTGTTTCAAGCAGAGAAACACGATAAAATCCCCTGAGTCACGTGACTATCGTGTCAGATCGTGGAAGCATTAAAGATCACACTGTTTGGTTTAAGCTGCTGGCCCGGGAGTAGAAACAGTGAGACGCGGGGACGCACGCTGCAGGTTCTCAGAAAGGTTTGCAGACTGCTTTTCTATTTGCTTAACATTAAATTATTTTTAAGATTTCTTTAAATTTTAAAACAAAAGAAGGGAAATTTTCACGCATTTTTAACGTTGGCTCGTGTTTAAGATGTAAAGCTGTAATCGATAGATCACGCAGACAACTATAATCGATGGATGCCCCCCCCCCCCTCCCTTTATTTTATTTTAGCTTTCATTCTTCTGTATTTTTCAAACAGATAACTTCAACTTGATGAGATATAATTGCTTTTTTTGAGCTTTGAATCTCGGAAGAGACATTTCTTTTTTTATGCACTTTTGACACGCGTGTTTGTTAGAAGGGCATAAAAACATTCCACGCACGTTTGATGTGCGTGGTGGTTAAAAGAGAATAAAAACATTTTGGAAGCTAATGATCGCAATTCCTCCTCTTTTTTTTGTAATGACCACATGGAACAGCAAGTGTTCAAGAAGTGAAAACATTGCATTTTTAAGGTTCTTATAGGCATCTAAAAATATCTAATAAACTTCTCAGCAAGTTCCACAGCCACATTTATTTTTCTGCAAAAGCACAGCATCCAGTGCTTAAATTTTCATTTTGCTACTATCTTTGTTTCCCTTCCCATTTCTTTATTGGCATTTTTTTAATGCCCTTGGATGACAATTTTATCCATCATGAATGCATGATAGCTTTCACTATTTTAGATAAAAGATTAATAGTGTAACTTTGAAAATATAAATACTTTTGAACCCCATTCATCAATTTTTAAAAATGTTTCAGCTTAGTCACTTTCGTTTTTGGACCCCCCTTTATCAAACTGAAATGCAAACCTTTTTTTTGGGGGGGGATATTTAAGAATACAGGATACATGTTCTGATCATTGTTGCGGAAAAAAATTACAGTTACGGGGGAAATATTTGCTACGTCCAATTTCCGTTTTCGGACATTTTCCCTCCATTTTCAAGTTGAAATACAAATATTTTTGAAATAAAATTATATTTAACAATAATACTAGGTGGTGGAAACATCACGTGAAAAATAAAATAATTATTACGGGTGAAATCTTCACTGCGTCTAACTTCAGTTTTCAAAAGTTTTGAAAGAGGTAACTTCCGCTTTCGTTTTAGGCGGAAAACATCCTCCACCACTACTAACTGCCCCAAAATTTATGTTTAGTTATGCATCGATCTCGAGGATAACACAAATTATAACGGAAAAGGAGAAATTTCTGGAAGCCGTCACACTCTCATGCCTAAAAGATCACGGCGAAATTTTTTTTGCCATCGAATTTCCAATTTCAGAAATGTTTACTACATTTTCAAACTGAAATACAAATATTTATGGAATAAAATGATATATAACAACAACAATACTGGACACAGGCAACATCACAGGAAAAAGAAATAACAATTACGGAAAAAATCTTTATTTTGTTTCTGAATGACGAAACACCGTCCCGATGCCTATTTTTATGAATTGGTAAAATTCTTCGATGCATAGTTTTACACTCCAAGAATTCCCGATGCGTATTTTTACACGTCAAGAAAAATTCTCGATGCATACTTTTACGTGCCGAGAAAAGTTCCTGACGCATATTTTTATGCGTCGAGAAAAATTCCTGATGCATATTCTTACGCATTGGTAAAATTTCAATGCATAAACACACTCTTCGATGCGTACTAGAAGTGTAATTATGCATTTTGGCAAACTCTGGATGCATCCTAACATCCCTATTGAGTTAGCACATAATTTTATTGATGCCAAATTGTCTAGTATTTTATCTATTAAAGAATCTCAAGCCATTTTATCCGCCCTAAGGTTAATCTCCAACCATTCCTATTTTAAGTTTGATAACACCATCTTTAAACAAACTCAAGGTGCACCTATTGGGTCCCCTTTCCTTGGGGATCTTGTTTTCCAGGAGTTAGAAACAGCTGTCCTTCTCAACTATAACCCGCAGCCTTCGTATTTTCTCCATTATGTAGACGATATCCTCGTCCTTTGGCCTAATTTGCTTGATGAACTCCATACTTTTGTTTCTGTACTTTCTAATCACTATCTTACGATTAAATTCTCTGTCGAGCTTGAAGTGGATTGTTGTCTACCTTTTTTAGACTTTACCATTCTTAGAGATCCCGGATCTAATACTATCCAAACTACAATGTACCGCAAACCCACTTCTTCAGTTTGTATGATACCCGCTGACTCTTCTCATCCTAAGAATTATAAATTGTCTTCTTTACAATTCATGTTATGCAGAGTTATTTCCCACTGCTTCACTTCAGAACTTCGGCATAAAGAAATTGCTACTATTAAGGACATCGTAACACAGTTTGGATACCCTGTTACAAGTGTTGTGGATGCTGAACTCAAGAAGTTACTTAGAAGAACTTTCACAACCCTTCAAGTGACCCTTCAGAATTTAGATACATCGGCTTCATGGACTGCATATTAAGTATTAAGTCAATACTGCGTAATGTTTGTCGTAAGTATAAACTTAATTTTGGTGCGAAAACAACAAACATTATTGCTTTGCTTAAAAATGACAGAGATCCCATTGACATCGCTAATAAAAGTGGTATTTATTGTGTACCATTAAACCCTGTGGATGTGAACAACAAACAACGTGTTTATATTGCATCCACGGTATGTACCTTGGCTACTTATCTCAATGAACATAAATATGGGTCATTTCCATGTCAAATCACCCAGCATTTTCACGAGATGTCACCCACCAATTTCAGATTTTGTAAAAATTGGTACAAAGTATTGTACTGGTGAGATATGAAACCTGTTAAAATTTTATGTCAGTCGGTCCAGTAGATCTTGAGTAATGTCACTTTAAAAACTGGGTAACTCTGCTTTCGAAGTTTTCGCGTTATGAGCTTTCACAACTATATAGGATAAAAAAATTCATAACTTCACAACTAACTGTTGCAGCCACAATTTTTTCCTTAAATGATCTACATGATCCATACATTTGGGAACAACTTGTTTCCGCACATTTTCAGAATCAAAATAACATTATTATTTTTTAAATTTAATGACAAAAGACATAGAAAAATGAGGCCACATTTTTATTAAACAAAACATTTTTTTTTAAATGAGTCCCCCACTTCAAATTTGCTAAAAATATTTTCATGTGTGTATTATAATGTAACCTTTCAGCAGGAGAAAAAAATACTTTGGGCAATTCGCAATTTTGGCAAGGGTAAAAAAATCCAAAATGGCGTGTTTTATATGTGGAACATTCCAACATGATTTTAAGCAATTTTTTAATTAAGTGGTTGCTTGACCATTTTATACACCTTTACCCCATAGTTTAACCCTATCAGTGAGTAGCTTAAAACAATTTTTATTTTATTTTTATGTGCCACCATCTTGGCTGTAGGTTCATTTTTCTTTTCTCTGGCAGGCCAAGATAGGGCCTCACAATGGTTTTGAAAAAAGGCAATTGCTTTCTTCTTATTGCAGATTGAAAGTTTTGGTTTACACCACCTTAAAGAGGACTTTTTAGGCTTACAGAAAATGTGTAAAAATGATAGAAAATATTTTTTTAACCTTACTTAAAATGGCATTGAAATCTGCAATACTCGCAAGCATAAATCACCATTTTTGAAGGACTGTTAAGGTAACTGGGAGTTGGAACCCTAAGTTGGAATTTTTGTGTAATAACTATGGCTAGTAGTTCTTAGTTATGGAGAACATAAGTCTGGGAGCACACACACATTTCAGATCATCAGCAAATAAAATAATTTATTTTGGATCTTCAGATTTTTTTCGTAAGTACATAGTACATAAACTCAACAAGGAGAAATATTCTACTTTCATATTTAAAATATGCAATCAAATAAAAATAAATTAAACCCTTGAATGTAAAGTTGTAATAAGGTACAGGAATTTTCTTTAGTTAATTTTTCATCCAGTGAATACTTTTAAGGAAAAAAAAAAAAAACGTCCAACCTAAATTTTTTGTATCAATAATGAAATAACCATCACAAAATATCCTCACATTTCTGTTTTTGCCTCCTATTAAAATTTCTAGTCATTGTGGATGTTTCTGCTTCTTTCAGTTTAGAAAAAGTTAAGCATTACCACAGACCGTGAGAAATATTGAGTATTTCACTGGTGGTGGATCTGCACAATATAAAAACTGAAAGAATTTTCTGAACTTGCGCATCATGAACAAGATTTTATTAGATTGGTAGGGAAGTGGTCATTTTTTGCAGCAAGCCATGGCACGTTACCATGTATTGAATGCAGATCGTAAAAAGGCTAACAACAAAACCCAGTTTGTAGCAACCTTTAGCTCAACAAATAACACCTACTGCAACAATGTATAACTAATATAAAAGAAATTACATTTTTCTTTGTGTGTGAGAAGAGATGAAAAAGTGCATAATCAGCATAGTCCCCATTTTGAGAAAGCAAAAGCTCTTCCTGGTACATGCACAATGCATCACTTTACACCACTTCCCAATTTCAGAATTGGTGCTAAGAGATGAAGTTCTGATAAATATTATAGTAGTATTTCCGAAATCAGTGTAACTAATTTTCAAGATGAGTTACAGTTACATGTTAACTGCTGCATAGCATGTGTATATGATTCCTGTTGGTATGTGGGATTTGTTGAAAAGATTAACTATGATGAAGGTGATGTGAGACTATTCAATTCATGCACCCACATTGGCCTTCTCCATCTTTTTATTGGTCTAATAATGATTGTTGTGAAATACTTTTGACACACACATTATGTTTGGTTGAAGTAAACACTGCAACAGGAAGAACATATAGCCTATCCAAACAGGCTGAAGACCTGGCTCAGTCAAAGTTTTTTTTTTCATATGAAAATTAGTAATAGTGTTTAGTTTTAATTCAAACTGACAGAGAAAAGAATTCATTTATCTCTTATGAAACCAAGGAAAAAATCATTTATAAATCATACATAAACGTATCATTCAATGTCAAAATAATTCATAAAATGGTTTGTTCCATTAGTTCATATTTTTATTGAAATTAGTAAGAATTTAGAGACACCTAATCTTAACAGTTGCTTGTATTCTTAAAAACAAAAAAGAAAAGAAACAGCTTGAGATAGCATAGGTGGCCCTGTTGGTCACTTTTTTCGCAATTGGCGATTATTTTTAAGCGCGGCAACTGTAAAAAAAACTTTGGTGATTTGACTGGCGATTGTGAGCACGGCTTTGCAGCCAAGTGTTTTGATCAGTTACAAATTGAAATTGGTCAAAATATTAAATTCAACAGTAACAAATATAGTGAAATTGCAAGTGCACTCACAGAAATAAGGCTATACATGTAGACAAGTGTTGCTGCTAAAGTTTGTGAGTCTCAAACTGTACAATATGCTCTGGTAAGTTTTTTTATTTACCTTATGTATAAATTGTACTTATAGTATTTGGTAGTTAAAGGTGTTTAAAATACAATTCCATAAGACTTAAAAAGTATTTTGAAAACAGAAATAAGCATAAATATTCATCAACTTCTGTGCATTTTGGAGTGCTGAAATGTTGCCATTTCTTCACAAATATTTCATAGCCTGTAAATTCTTCTAAACCAGTTTAAACCACAAAATGAAACTCGCAGGTTTTGTTGAGTACCAGTAGGGGTATTCTTGGTGGGGAAAAAAATTATCTAGTCCCTCTTTTGAGATATGTAACCTTGAAATCTACAAAAGTTGAAAATTTTGTAACTTTGAGGGAGAGGGGACCAAACCCAGACTCAAGTTCTCCATAGCTGAAAACTCTACCAACTTGGGGTTCCAACACCTAGTTACCTTAACAGCCCATCAAAAAATGTGATTTATGATGGCAAGTATTGCAAATTTCAACACCATTTTAAGCAAGGTTAAAAAAAATATTTTCTGTCATTTCTATACATTTTCTGTAAGCCTAAAATGTCCTCTTTAAGGTTCTGAAAACCAAAACTTTCGATCTACAATAAAAGGAAAACAACTGCCTTTTTTCAAAACCATTGTGAGGCCGTACTTTGGCCTCCTGCAGAAAAAAGAGTGAACGTATATCCAAGATGGTGGCACATAAAAATAAAATAAAAATTGTTTTGAGCTACTCACTGATAGGGTTAAACTATGGGGGGAAAGGTGTATAAAATGGTCAAGCAAGCAACCACTTAATTAAAAAATTGGGTAATATCATGTCAGGTTCCATATATAAAACACGCCATTTTGGATTATTTTTTTCCTCGCCGAAATTGCGTATTGTCCAAAGTATTTTTTTCTTTTAATGAAAGGTTACATTATAATACCCACATGAAAATATTTTTAGCAAAATTGGAGTAGGGGCTCATTTTGAAAAAAATAGTTTTGTTTAATAAAAATAAGGCCTCATTTTTCATGTCTTTTTTTGTCATTAAATTTTTTAAAAAAGTGTTCTTTTAACTCTGAAAATGTTCAGAAACAAGTTGTTCCCAAATGTATGGATCACGCAGATCTTTTGTTTTTTTTAATTATATGGCTGCAAAATGCGCAAAAACTTCAAAGGTAGAGCTACGCAATTTTTAAAGTGGCATTACTTAAGATCTGCTGGACTGACTAACTTCAAATTTTAACTGGTTTCATATCTCACCAGTCAGTACAATACTTTGTGCCAATTTTCACAAAATTCTGAGATGGGTGGGTGACATTCCTGGATGATCTGACATAGATACAATATAAAGATGGGTTCACAAAACACATCTTTAGCCAGCCTTGTTTACAGGGGTGAATATAGCCCATATTGGGACATTGTCACTATCCTTGCGTCACCACCTAACAAGTTCTTAACTTTAATTACCGAAAGCTTGTATATATTACAACACAAAAGAGTACCTGTAACGATGATTTTCCGTATCATGTTCCCTACCCTTGGTAAAATACTTATAGACCATGATGTACACTGCCGGACAATTGCTAAGGATGGATCACAATAGCAACGATAGCAACCATAAAATGGAAGGCAGAAAAATGTGGAAATTAGCATAAGTGCGGGACACAGTAAGACGTGTTGTGCGTATGCAAATTTTGGATTGCTGAACTTGTTTGTGACGTCATAACGCTGATAAGAGATATAAAGGATTTGACGCGTATTGACCGTTGTTGTTCAAACGCAAAGTTGAAAGTGAAAGAATCGATTGACGAACTTGCAATTTTCAGTATGTCTTCCCGACATCACCTAGATTATTTTACGCGTGGCCGTATTATTGGCAAGATTGAAGAAGGGCGAAAAATAACAGATGTTGCCAGGGAGTTCGACATCAGCCACAGTGTTGTTTCAAGGCTTTGGAAATCATTTCAAACAAATGGAGAGTGTAGCAAACGTCACGGGGGAGGTCCTGTTCGCAGTACGACACCTGCAGAAGATCGGTACATAGTGCTATCAACAAAAAGACACCGGCGCAGCACAGCTAGTGAGGTAGCAAATCAGTTTATGGCTGCTACTGGCAAGCGGATCTCCCGAAAAACTGTTGCCAGACGTTTGCATGAAGGAGGACTATACGCCCGCCGTCCTGTTGTGTGCATCCCATTGTCCAGACGTCACCGTACTGCCCGTTTGCAATGGTGCTATCAACATCGCAATTGGACTGATAACGACTGGTCTGCTGTCCTCTTCTCAGATGAGAGTAGATACAGTCTATCGTCTGATTGTCGACGACAACTGATCTGTACTGCATATTGTCCAGCAAACATACAGGAAAGGGACCGATATCAGACATGTAGTGTCATGGTATGGGCTGGCATCATGATCAATGGCCGCACGTCCCTCTATGTGCTTCCAACTGGGACTATGACTGGCCAACGATACATTAATGATGTTCTGCTACCTCATGTTCGCATGTTCCGTGGTGCTGTCGGTGATAGATTCATTTTCATGGACGACAACGCAACATGTCATCGAACAGTCGCTGTCCAGGAGTGTTTTGAGAGCAAGGATATTCAACGCCTAGTATGGCCAGCACGTTCTCCAAATCTGAATCCCATTGAAAATGTGTGGGATGCTTTGGGGAGGAGTCTTGCTGGTCGCCAATGCCCTCCAATAAACAAGGACACCCTCATCCGTGCACTGACAGAGGAATGGGATAAATTACCTCAACAGCTGCTTGATAATGTTGTGCAAAGCATGACATGACGTGTGGAATCTTGCATCTCCCTCCATGGTGGCCATATCCCGTATTGAAATCTTATGCCGGAACGCCTGCGGACGGTAATTGCATTTTTCACGTTTACGTATTCTGCACAAAATGGCCTGTTTGTCCCTTGAACACGTTCCAAAGCCTTCCGGATTTCAGAGCACAATAAATTGTCTTTCTTGTAATGTCCTGGCATTCTGACATTATTTTATTTTACTTGGCATCCGACCACACTTACTTTTTTATGCGCTATATAGCCGTTTATGATCCGTCCTTAGCAATTGTCCAGCAGTGTATTACTTAATTTTGTTTGTTTCCTATGTTTACGATAACATATCTATCTCTTTTTTTGCTAGATTTGCGCATGTGTCAAATACTTACCTATGTCACCGATTTTTAACTATATAATTCTGCAAGTTATCTTGCTCTGTTAGTCACACATCTGAAGATGGGAGTCGCAGGCAACCGTGAAAGATCTCATGTACATTTATTACTCATGTGTTGTTTTTAACTGTAATTAAAGTTTTAAATATCATATGGTTTTAGATATCAATATCATGAATCGTGCTTCAACGGCTATTTACTATTGATGGTCTTATCCACCATGAAAACCTGCTTCATTTTAAAAGACCAAATACATGCATTGGTGTAAATGTATATGTTGCTTATAACACATAAGAATTATGACAATCACATGTAAATATGCTTTATTTTGTCTGTAGAGAGAGGGACATCATGACGGAGTAATTTTTGCCATGAGGGAAATTTTCTTGGTCAATTTGCTACTGCGTCAAGCAGCGATCAAGAACAGTAACACACTTGTGGTGATCTGCCTTGTGCTCTCTAGCACAGCACCAGTAGTTCCAAGAATCAGCAAGCCGCCGGCACTTCTTACCCGCCAGCAATAAGGGGCCCATCCTTCCTAGAAAAATTTCAACTCAGAAACATCTAGACTCATCACTTCTTAAGTTCCTCGAACATTCCACACTTCCTCTATCGGCCCATAGTGCTTTGATCAGTGATATCAGTGGCGTATATTCGAGGCCAGCTGGGGTAGCTGCGAAGCCCAGAGAATGCACAAATAAAAGTCAATTAAATATACACTAATAAAAGACAATTATCAACTGTATTATGATATGTCGATGCTTTTGCTGCGAAAAAAACGTGCTGACTCGCTTTTGTTTAAGAGAATCAGTCTGACGAGCGAAGACCTAAGGGGCTCCTCCTTGTGGAGGGATTGTGTCATCGTAATGCAAAAAGCTCTACAACAGCCTTCGCTGTTCTGATTCGAAGACTGTCCAAGAGATCGCCTGCTAGCGTTTCCATGACAACACCAATAAGCAGCTGAAATTGAAATGGGGCATTGCTTTGGGCAACGGTTCGCTCAGATTACCTAAGTCACTCGCATGTTCCGGCCAAAAACAGCATGTGCTTCGCGAGAGTTGTTTCAGTTTGTGTGAAGTGTCAATGAATTAAAATCGGTGATATTATATCTTAAATTTGTGGCTTGGTTGTAAAGATCCAGACTTACAAATTTTGCTAGTAGACATTGGCCACCAAGACCAAAATTGTTAGAGGTCATAAAAAAAACAAAAAACATTTATATTTCATACTAAATTATTTTTTACAATTGCTTAGTATAATATCAGTATGTTTTATTTTGCATATTTCAGTTATAGTATTCTTAGAAGTTGAAACTGAAGTAATAAAACAATGCAGGAGAGTGGGAACATCGCGCGGGGAGGGGAGTGTGCTTACGGGAGAAATCTTTGCACCGTGCGACTTCCGGTTTTGGAAATTTTCCCGCTATTTTCAAGCTGAAATACAAATATTTATGCAGTTAATTATTACTTAACAATAATACTGGGCAGAGGCAACAGCGCGAAAAAAAAGGAATTACGATTGCGGAAAAAATCTGAACTCCGTCGACCTTCCGTTTTCGAAATTTTCGTAAAGATGAAATTCCGTCCTCCGACGAACAAGCCCCCCTTCCCCCATTGTGTTCACTGGTTCATTGATCTCGCAAATGACTGAAATAGTAACGAAAAAGGCGGAGTTCCTCAATTTCGCGGAAGAATCTGATGTCTGAGATTACAGGAAAATTTTTGCGCCGTCTAACCTCCGTTTTCGCACGTTGTTGCCTACAGTTTCAAGCTGAAATACTTTTATGCAATAAAATCATATTTAACAGTAAAACTTTACACTAAGGCAACATCGGGAGAAAAAGAAAATGACGATTACTGTAACTCCATTCAACTACCGTTTTCGAAAGTTTTGAGACACGAAATACCGTCTCCAGACGGAACTCTACCCACCCGCAAATTGTCTTCAGTTTTACGCTGATCCTGAGAACGATCTAAATGATGACAAAAAAAAAAAAAAAACACGGAATTCCGCGAGTCCGCTTAAGAATCTTGTGCATATCATAAAACAATAAAATATTTTTAAAAAATGAATATTCATAGAATCCGTTGTTTCGACAGCGAGGTCCGTAGTCAGCCAACTAAATCCGTAGAAATTACAGGCATTCTGTAGTAGTTTGCAGGTATGAAAATATTATTACAGTACAACCTCGAAAATCCGGACTATGCCAATTCCGAATTTTCCTATGGAATATGCAGGCTTTCAGCGAACATTCATTAAAAATAATAAAAAGAAAATGCCTAACTTCTAAAGTTTTCATTGGATTTTTTACGAAATTTCACATGGGAGTTTATGATGATTATGGGCAAAACACGTAACAATACTAACAGATAAATAAATGGGAGTTTATTTTGACGTGTCTTGGTTACTGTTAAATTTGCATTCAGTTATTTAAAAAATTGGAGAATTTTTTTAAATAAAAATTTCTCCCAGTTGGACTTTTCTGACGCAGACAGTTGAGCTGTCCACCACCGGCTTTCATCCCCACCGCAACCTTGTTGACTCGTTCCCCTACGATGAAAGGTCAGCCTTGGCGCATTCTTTGTGATCAAAAACCGACGCCATCGCCTTTTTTATAAACTTTTTTTTTCTGTTCTGTTGTTCAACCAGAATGAAAAACGTGATGGCCGACTTCCGTACAACTCAAATTTTGTGCCATTTCGTGCAATTTCCGTACATTTGGAGTAAAAATTTTCAAAAACATGCGAGTTCCGTACAAGTTAAAACAAATTTCCGTACAATACAAGCCAAATAAAATAAATGTTTTCCCCGTACAGGTCGCCAGAATTGGCGATTTAATCAAACATTTTTAGTCGCCACGACGAAGTTTATCGCCAGTGGCGACCGTGAGTCTGGATCTTTACTTTGTTGGATTCGAACTGTTTTGATAAAATTTTGTGAAAGCTTATCTGAACATCTACTGTCAGAACTTAAAGAACTCTATGCTTCAAATTTTGATACAACTCGACTAAAAAATGATCTGAAGGTATTTTATTCCCTTGATGAATACAAAAAAAAATAAGTGAAAGACATTACTTGTTACATAAAGTTGAATAAATTGGACATAGTGTTTAGTGAGGTGTACAAATCAGCAGCCCTAATATTAAAGTTTCCATCAACAACTGCAACTGCCGAAAGAAGTTTTTCTGTATTAAGAAGAATCAAGATATATCTTAGAGCCACACAAGGACATGTACATTCCAGCAACTAGGCTGTTTTGTCAACAGAGATAAACATTCTTTTTAAATATGAAAAAGTACTTGGAAGAAACTTTTATGAAAACGTAATACTCAAGTTCACACAAAAGGAAAGAAGAGTGGAATCTATTGACATGTAAAGTATTCAGAAGAAGAATGGAGTTCATGTACAAATAAGTGTTCAAATCCTAATCCTCATAATTATTTGGTATCATGTTAGCAATAGTATGTACCAGGGGTAGAAAAATATGGTGGCCAGCTAAACTTCTTAGGAGCCAGACATTGAACAGGGAGGGGTATGTATAATATCAAAGTCATGTACACTTTTGTCCAAAAGAATTTTCTACTCTCAGATTATCTCTCCCTGGCAAAAACAAAAAAAAAAAAAAAAAAAAACGGTACTCTCCCTCTTTTTTTTTTTTTTTTTTTCTGGGGCTCGCAAATTCTTGAAAATACCGTAATTTTTGTCATTTATCCCCAGACCCTGAAATTCGCTTTTTTTTTTCCTTTACCTTCATATAATCTGCGTCGGCATATAATTAACAGATTGTGACATTCAGAGAAGAAAAAAATCGCCGTATAATCCGCACATCACAAATGCAGAATTTTCGACAGAAAAGTCGGTTACATAAAGATTCCGGAATCTGAAGAAATAAAGAAAAATGAACTTGCTAAATAAAGGAATTCATTTTTAAAGGAAATTTTGTTATTATATTTTTATCTTTGGACAGAAAAGAAGCTTAGTGGCGTGGCATCCATAGAACACAAATTTTAATCACGCCGATGCAGCAGCTCTAATTGTATTACACATTTCCAATGATGAAACGCTGATACAGAACAATTCATAGAAATACCGTATATACCAAGGGTGGTTCTAGAGTTGCAGTCGGGGGGGGGGTAACGATATTTGATAAGCTTATGTAAATAACTAATATTTAATGAAATTTAGCTATTTAAATTAAAATTGCTTAATATATTCCAATTGAATTATATTAATTCAATTAATTATTAAAATCATTACTGTTTATTCACACAAATAAAATCAAATGACGAATTCCAGTCTTCGGTTCTTCAGATTTGCAAATCTGTTAATGACGTTGTCAACTGATATGAAGATATCTCGACGAGCATGAAGAAGGGCAAGGCCAACCTGTCTCTTTTGCGTCATTGTTGTTCTTAGCCACGTTTTCAACCTAAAATTTTTAATGCTGAAAAACTCTTTTCATTTGAAGCAGTGCTTACTGGTAGGGTGCACAATAATTTCAATGCAGTGCTGATGCAAGGATATAAATCTTTATCGCAATGAGAAAAAGTTGTTACGGCATTACTTGGTAATTCTTCCGTTTTGCATTTTTTCCATTTTTCAACCCACAGGTCTATCTCCGACTTGATTTTGGACACTAGAATTTCTTCTTTTTCTGCAACAATAGGTGCCAAATACTTAGAAATATCTTCTCCAATTGTTGATATTTCCGACTTGACTTTTTCACAATTTCTGACGGTAATAGGGAATTAGATGCTAAAGAATTGAAAATAGTAGAGCAAAATCTGAAATCAAGGTCTTGAATCATGTTTTCTAACAAAGGGATGTAAATGGTGATTCTGAAGTAATCTTTGGCACTATCAGTGATGATATTGCACCTATTTTTTTATTTTTGACTCTTCTAGGGAGAGAAACAGATAAATCCAACTTTTCATGTAGCTTTGTAATTTCCACATATAGATCGCTGAACGTTTGTTTTGCATTTTCTCTTTTCCTTTAACACTAATATTACATTTTGGATCAGTTCTTTTGCTACTTTAGTGTCAAAATTTTTCTTTTGTAATAACTTACACTCTGAGTAAAGTTCAGCATAAAAGACAAGCAATAGACAGCAACTATAAAATTTGTAGTAAACATAGTATTCAACAGGGTTTGCACTGAAGATGATGACTGGCTATCTTTCCAGCTAGCCACCAATTCCAACTCGCTGACAATTTCGAGAAAGTATGTTTTAAATCTCAAAACCGCTTCATGCCTTTCTGCCCACCTAGTTTCGCACAATTTCTTCAACTGCTGGTGACCAGAGTTTTCGTCCATCATAACATGTTTCAGAACTTTATTCCGCTTTGGCGAGACATTAAAGAAATTTATGATCTCTTTAATTGTGCCTATAGCACTGCGGACATCTTGGACGGAACTTGATTTTGAAAGTGATAAATTTAAAGCATGACGGTAGCAAGGGCATTTAATAGCATTTTTTAGAGACTTCTGCAATTCTAAGATGGCTCCTTTCTGATCTGAAAGCATAATGCTACAAGTGTCAGGGCCTATAGCAACACAATCATTAAAATCGATGCCAGATTTTTGCAAAAAAAGAAAGTAGTTTTTGAGAGTACTTTTCCACTAAAAACAGGTTCCTCTTTGAAGTCTTCGAAATTTTCGTTACGAATATCAATAAATGATACAAAATCTTCCGAAACTTGATATGCTTTTTCATCAAATTATCTCGCAGTTATGGACATCTGTGACCCCCGACTAATATCAGTAGTCTCATCAAAAATAATTCCATAGTATTTGTTTGCTTTAATTTTATTAAGGACAGAGTTCAAAATTTCATCTCCACAAAACCTAATTAGTTCATTTTGTGTAGTGTTGCTTATGTAAATTGCTCGCGAACTTGTATTTTCCATAATTTTTTTTAGCTTCTCATCACCACTTGCAACATGGATACTGTAACAATTCCCAAAAAATACCTTCATTCAGATTTAAATGACTTGTCATTATCGTCAGAAAATTGGCCATCAACTGATAGAAATGACATTTCGCCATAATCCCTATGGCCATGCAATGCTAAGTTTTGACATCCCAAAGAAACAATGGACTCGATTATAGGAATCAACCTTCCCCTGTTCTCCTTGTTTTGAAGCTCACGGGCTGAATCTAACTCCATCAACACTCCTTCATGAGGATTTTCATATATTTTTATAAAATCTAAAGCAAAAGAAACAGATTCTTTATGGTATTATTTTGCTCGTGAACAATTAAATCTCCATCTTTGTCTAGTAATTTAGAATATTTATCCAAAGGCACAATAACGAGTTTTTTTAATGGAGTGGCTTTGTTTATTCCTCCGTATTTATTGGAAAACAAGAGACAATACTTGCAAAATAAACCTTTAAGTTCTCACGAATACGTTAACCAATTAAACAAACTGAAATGCTTTTCACTTCTTTATTATTTTTCTTATGCACTGAAAAAGGATAAATGAAATATTTACTTGGAGTCCACGCGCATTTCAGAATACTGAATTTTTCACGATCTGTTATTGAAGAAATACATTGCTTTTCAACGTAGAAACCCACATCAATTTTACCATAAAATAGAGCAGGCTGAGGTCTATCTGTCGCCAGTTGTTCTACAAAGCGACATTCTTTCGCACGTGCATATTTGACGTGGATTAAGCTTCACATGAATGCTGCTGTTGCAACTTTTCATACTTGCTGAAACCGAAATTTTCTTTTCTTTGCCATTCAAAGTCAAACAAGGAACAGATTCAGTTTCACCACAATCTTCTTTCAACTTTTTGAAGAAACAATCTAACATATTTTTTTGGTGTTTGCTCATTTTCTTTTCTAAAAGCTACCGGCGGTCAGAAAAACTAGCATGCTCATTCACTACGTGGGGACTGGGCCAGGAATGAAGTCGAAGGTCATATCACACACGCAATCAAGAAGGGAAGCTTTGCTGCGACGTAAAGGGCGACCTCTGTCGGTAAACTTCACTTGGCAGTCCATATGGTAGTACTGAGAAGCCCACAGCAAAGGGACAGTGCATGTGTAATGCATGTTCTTGTTGTTCGGCAGTTGCAAGTCTCACTGTGTGCTTATTTTGAACAAAGAATGTACTTTTTTTTAATTAACTAAATAATTAACGTCCACAAAAGCGACAACATTTATGTACTTGAAAGTTGAAAACAGAAAACATTGGGAGGAGCACGAAACTGTTAAAGATTCATATCATAAACAGCTAAGATCTGCACTCTTTTAAAACACACGGAAAGGGTGGGAATGCTGTTGATTTTTCCTCCTGTAATGCAGGCTTTCCAAACATACCAATTGGACCGTCAAGTATGGCGGCGCTGCTGTCGTGCATTTTACATTAGCTCTATTTCCTATGGAGCTGATTGGAGCCTTCTTTCTTCACCTCTTATAGATTCTTCTTCTATCTTGCTGGATTCTTTGCTCCAGTCACCCAACTCACGCCTAGATAAAAAGTATATTGTGCTGCCATCTTTTGGTTCATTTGGTTTAAAAAATATACAGTAAGTGGAATTAGAAACACTGTCACAATTTTTCCTTTATATCAGAGTTGTTCCACATGGTTTATATATTTTTTTTCTGTCCACCAAATTAAATTTTTTACCTTCATTTTTACAAGTCGGGGGTAGGGGGAATACCTTTATCGCCGCCATCCCCGTAAAACCGCCATTGGTATATACTTGCGTGTAAGTCGAAAGTTTTTGGAAGAAATCCTACTTTCAAAGAAGAGGAATTGGCTTACACACAGGTAAAAATAATAATAATAATAGGGCTGGACTTCTGTGAATTCTTCTGCTGAGTTTACAGACGAGTTTGTTCACGCGACACTGCGCACTAGTTTTCTGACCTTTTGAAAACTATCGCGTAGTGACACGATTATATCCTCAGTTGTGCCCACACTTTAAGTTTAAATTCGGCAGAGTAACTGAAATGTTTTCTTTTCGTAGACATCATAAATAGCGATGAAGGAAAATATCAGCAGCAAAGACTGGTCAGAATGGCGAAGGACAAACTGAAGTACAGCGCACACGAGATCCAGAACATGGAACTTTGACATGAGGCATGCATGTGTAGGTTCGTGCAGCTAGCGCTGTGCGTATATTTTTATTGGCCGATTGACGAAGAGAGGGCACAAACACAGTCAGCGTTTTGTGTTTCCCAACAATACAAAGACAAAATAACTCCCGCCATCCTTCCCTACGACTTTCACTGCCTTTCATTATATGACACCCATCCGTACAAACTCCTGAACTGAGGAAATTTTTTCCAAGGCAGTTCCTTTTCCAATAAACCCCTCTCCTGCACAATTACCCCACAGATTTTTTTTTTTTTTTTAAATCAAACGGTCGCAAAAACTTTTTTTGTTTTTAATCGACGTTTATTTGTGGATTATATGACGAAAATTACGATACATGTTTTTCAGTAATGTTTTCCGTGGTGGCCCGTACAATATTTTTGGTAACCCTGGGCGACCAGGCGACCGCATTTTTCAACCCCTGGTATGTACCTAAAATTTAGAAAAAAAGTTACTTCTATTGCTTAACAACTAAAAATTAAATTTTTCAATTTTTAAAATAATAGTACGATGGGGTGGGGTACGGATGAGATAGCCCAGGTCTCAGACCCAAGATATGCCACTGAGTGATATTCTACTTAAGTTCTGTTGCTTGTGTAAGTACTTTTGTAAATATGATACAAACAATTAAGACTTATGGGTTCTGAAGATGTGGAAGTTCGTAAAACATGTCCGTACATCACAGGATCAAAAAAGACAGGAGTATGCCAAAAAAAAAAAAAAAAAAAGAAGTATTTTTACTCCTTTGAAAAAATTTGGGAAATAATTTTTAAAGTGGGGAGTATTTTAGAAAAATTAACAGATGAAATTAAAAAAACTTGCAAAAATGCTGGGCAATTATGAAAAATCAATCCGGATTTTTTCATATTAAAAAATATTTCACTACCTCTCAATGTATTTAGAATTTGGACCTGTTTTGCTTCTTGTTTTAGCAATAAAAATATAATATTTGTATTTTAAAACAATAACATTAAATTTTTTTATGTTTTGTATTGACCACATATGCAACATGTGTTCAAGAAGTGAATACATTGCACTTTTAAGATTCTTAATTTATAGACATCTAAAAATATACTTCTCAGCAAGTTCCACAGACACATTTGTCTTTTGTTGACTCTGCAGCTGCACAGCATTCAGTGCTTAAATGTTCAGTTTTCTGATACCTTTGTTTTCCTTTCCATTTCTTTATTGTCACTTTTTTTCCTTTTTTTTTTTTTTTTAATGCCCTTGGATGACAATTTTACCCATCATGCTGAAAGAACTTTCAGTCTGAGGACCATGGATGCATGATAGCTTTCACTATTTTAGATAAATAGTGTAACTTTGAAAATATGAATACTTTTGAACACCATGCATCAATTCTTACAAATTTTTCAACTTCGTCACAGGATACATGTTCGGAACATCATTTGGGAAAAAGGTTACAGTCATGGGAGAAATCTTTGCTACGTCCGATTTCCGTTTTCAGACATTTTGCCTTCATTTTCAAGTTAAAATACAAATATTTATGAAACAAAATTATATTTAACAACAATATTAGGTAGAGAAGACATCGTGTGAAAAAAAAAATCACGATTACTGGAGAAATCTTCACTGCTTCTAATGTCTGTTTTTCAAAGTTTTGAAAGACGAAACTTCCGTTTTTGAAAGCTTAAAAGTTTCAGGTGGAAAATTTTTCCACCACCACGAATTGCGCCAAACTTTCTGTTCGGTTATGCGTCAATCTCAAGGATAACCAAAATTATGATGGAAAAGGAGAAATTCTTAGAAGCCGTGGCACCTCATGCCTGAAGATTACAGGGGAATTTGTGCGCTGTAGAATTTCCATTTACAGAAATTTTCCCTCCATTTTCTAAAGATCCAGACTTACAAATTTTGCTAGTAGACATTGGCCACCAAGACCAAAATTGTTAGTGGCCATAAAAAAAAACTCAGTGGTCAAACTTTGAAAAAAAAATCAAATTGTATATTTCATACTAAATTATTTTTATAAAATTGCTTAGTATAATATCAGTATGTTTTATTTTGCATATTTCAGTTATAGTATTCTTAAAAGTTGAAACTGAAGTAATAAAACAATGAAGAAGAGTGGGAACATTGTGAGGGGAGGGAAGTGTGCTTACGGGAGAAATCTTTGCACCGTCCGACTTCCGGTTTTGGAAATTTTCCCGCTATTTTCAAGCTGAAATACAAATTTTTATGCAGTTAAATATTACTTAATAATAATACTGGGCAGAGGCAACAGCGCGAGAAAAAAGGAATTACGACTGCGGGAAAAATCTGAACTCCGTCGACCTTCCATTTTCGAAATTTTCGTAAAGATGGAATTCCATCCTCCGAGGAACATCACCCCCCACCCCTCCAAATTGTGTTCACTGGTTCATTGATCTCGCGAATGACCAAAATAATAACTAAAAAGGCGGAGTTCCTCGATTTCGCGGAAGAATCTGATGTCTGAGATCACGGGGGAATTTTTGCGGCGTCTAACTTCCAATTTCGCACATTGTTGCCTACAGTTTCAAGCTGAAATACTTTTATGCAATAAAATCATATTTAACAGTAAAACTTTACACTAAGGCAACATCGGGAGAGAAAAAAATTACGATTACTGTAACTCCATTCAACTACCGTTTTCGAAAGTTTTGAGACACGAAATACCGTCTCCAGACGAAACCCCACTCACCCACCAGCAAATTGTCTGCAGTTTTACGCTGATCCTGAGAACGATCTAAATGATGCAAAAAAAAAAAAAAAACGCGGAATTCCGCAAGTCCACTTAAGAATCTCGTGCATATCATAAAACAATAAAATTTTTAAAAAAATGAAAATTCATAGAATCCGTAGTTTCGACAGCGAGGTCCGTAGTCAGCCAACTAAATCCGTAGAAACTACGGACATTCCGTAGTAGTTCGCAGATATGAAAATATTACAGTACAACCTCGAAAATCCGGACTATGGCAATTCTGAATTTCAGAATTTTTCTTTGGAATATGCAGGCTTTCAGCGAACATCCATTAAAAATAATAAAAAGAAAATGCCTAACTTCTAAAGTTTTCATCAGATTTTGACGAAATTTCACATGGGAGTTTATTTTGACGTGTCTTGGTTACGGTTAAATTTGCATTCAGTTATTTAAAAAATTGGAGAATTTTTTTAAAATAAAAATTTCTCCCAGTTGGACTTTTCGGACGCGACAGTTGAGCTGTCCACAGTCCACAACCGGCTTTCATCCCCACCGCGACCTCGTTCCCCTACAATGAACGATCTGCCTTGGCGCATTCTTTGTGATCAAAAACCGACGCCCTCGCCTTTTTTATAATTTTTTTTTTTCTGCTCTTCAAGCAGAATGAAAAAGGTGACGGCCGACTTCCGTACAACTCAAATTTTGTGCCATTTCGTGCGATTTCCGTGACACTAGGAGTAAAATTTTTCAAAAATGTGCAAGTTCCATACAAGTTAAAAAAAAATTCTGTACAACACAAATTAAATAAAATAAATGTTTTCCCCGTACTGGTCGCCAGAATTGGCGATTTATTCAAACATTTTTAGTCACCACGACGATGAAGTTTATCGCCAGTGGCGACCGTGAGTCTGGATCTTTACCATTTTCAAACTGAAATATAAATAATTTATGGAGTAAATTGATATACGTATAACAACAATACTAGACACAGGCAACATCACAGGAAAACGAAATTACGATTACGGAAAAAATCTTTATTTCGTTCACTTCTGTTTTTGAAAGACGGAGTACCATCCCGAATTCCGATGCATATTTTTACGTGATGATATGAATTTTACGTATTTCTCGGCGCGTAGTTTGTCACGTTGATGTGTATTTTATGTGTTTCCAATGCATATTTTCACGCATTGGTAAAATTCTTCTCTGCGATTTTTACTCGAGGATACATATTTTACGCGTTTCTCGATGCATATTTTTATGCGTCTTGTGCGTTTTACGAGTTTCTCAATGCATATTTTTACATTTCATGTGTATTTTAACGCGTTTTTTCAATGTATATTTTTACATGTGTATTTTAATGCGTTTCTCAATGCATATTTTTACGCGGCGAGAAAAAATTCCTCGTTCATATTTTATGCATTGGTAAAATTTTGATGCGTAAACACACTTTTCGTTGCATACTAGATGCATAAATACGTGTTTCGGCGAACTCTCACAGTAAACCTACCAGGTACCAACGTAAGGTAAGTGATAACGATTCAATATCCAAACCAAGTAGTGGGAGTCTGAAGGTAACAGACACTAGGAAGAATTGCCTTTATTGTGAAAGCTATTTAGCAATGGGTTTTACTTGGACTGGTGATGAACACTGTGCATATTATTTGTGGCAAAAAAACTAATTAACTAGCAATATAATTTGTCATGAAAGAACCATGAAAGAAATATCTGACTTACCATCCTTGTCACATTTACGCCAAAAATCGGATTGTCATCTTCAAAATTTGTAATATAATTTGTGTTAGCATTGTTGTGTTTATATCTTTTTTCATTCCAATTTAATATTACTTATGTCATTTCATTTGTTCTTTTTATGTAATCTTATAAAATAAACTAAATATCATGCAAACGGCTTAACATTATGTTGACCTGGCATAATTATGTGAGCTGGGCTTCCACAATTTCTGAAGGCCTACTTCAAGGGTTCAGCAAAGTAAAAAGGTTGGGAAACATTGCAGTTGAGAAATAGAAACTATATTCACCCAAGTTTTTTCATTTAATGCCTCAATGAAGATAAGATTCCACATGACTAGAACAATTCTACAGCTGTACATAAAAAATATACCTTCAGGATTGCAGAAACTACAGACCCATTAACCTAACCATTTGTTTACAAAATCTTCACTATGGTACTCCAGTAATTTTAAATCATGTTTTTTCAGACTGGAAAAATGGAGAATGATTCAGTTCTCATAAAAATAGTACTGTCCACTGTAAACATATGGTATGCTGGATCTGTTCTAGTGCATCAAAATCAGTACATAGGCAGCAAAAAGCAGAGCATGATAAATGCGAACAAAAACATAAGCAAAATACAGATGCTGAACATTACTAATTTTCCAAAGTATGTTCAATGTTCATCCTGCCACGACCACTTGCACATTCCATTTTGCATGTATATGACTGCTTTATCTCTTAAACAACTAAAAATTAAGTGTTTTTTCATCATTTTTGACTTTTACCATCACAAAATAAACTAAAAAATTTGCAACATTCTTTTTTTTTTTTTTGCAACTTGCATGTCAAAAGATATGTACCAAGATTATATAATGTTAATACATAACTTGTCAATATGAAAACTACGCATATCATTTATTAGTTTGAAAAACGCACATTTGGATTATCACAAATCAAATGTACATTACCAGAGTGTTGTGTTTTAATGGACTTCAATCATAATGATTCTCTATCACAGCCCTTAGGGAAACTAACCAGATATTGTAGACTAGGGGCACACACTTGCCCTGCTAGCGACGTGGCGATACAACACCACTGCCAACTTGCATATACAGAACAGTGTTAGAATCAGAAATAAATCTTCTACAGGCCCAGCGGACCACTCAAATTTCCATATCACTGGTCTGCCAAAATGCCTATTGGTCCATGAAAAAAAATATATATATATATATGTTTACTGTATATATAGAAAATAACGTATCATTTCATTGGAGCTGTGTATCGCAAATTTTGAACAGAATGTGCACATGTACTCATGTAAATAGCACTAATAAATAAAACACGAAACATGGTACGCAGTGGTAGAAATTTGAAAAAAAAAAAAAAAAAAAAAAAAAAACATAATACGATTAGCACAGCAAAACTAACAAATGTGATTCACAAAATGGTTATGTACCATGGAGTAGATCTGCGGGCTTCTCACAGCACGTAGTCTTCCACGAGCACAACTAGTACCACTTTCCTTGTGTCATATTCCCTGTCAAAATTTTCGCAAGTAAAAAAAATTTCTTACAATCTTTTTGCGGTCTTCTATCTCCGTGCTACATTACATTTTTTTCTGTTAACACATTTTTTGGTAATTTTCTAATAATCCCATTTCTCTGAACAATTACCTTGCAGATTTTTTTAAAACACTGCACCATGTTTGTTATTCTTTTTCTTTACCAGTGTATTATCTGCAGTGCCTAAATTTATAACAACATAACCTGGATAATTTATAGATTACACAACAAAAATTACAGTATTTACTGCAAATTACAAATTCTGGAAAAAAAAAATTCAGCACCAGGGCTAGATTTCTAGGCACCTGAGCGACCTGGTGCCCGGGATTTGTCGAGCCCTGCACATGGTGCTAGTATCTAAAATGGTATACTAGTTATAAGCAGGCCTTGCGAATGTCGGTCGACAGTCCCCAAATGGCGACCAGATATTTCGTAGTGGCTAGTAAATTTTTTAGTAATGATGGAGAGTAGATTTTTTTCCCCAAGTGAGCAACTATTTTGCCCAACTTTTCCCCTCACTAGGACTCTGCAATGTATCGATATATCGCGAAAAACTGGTGTGAATTTAACATTGATGTTATGATGTTTAACTAACATAACTATGATTCATCACCACCGTGATGTAAATGCTCACAATGTAATCACCATCGCGCGCCACCAAGCACTGTTGTTCAAACCGGTTTTCTCAGTCAGAGACATGTTAATATCGGCCGACCCTCATGCACACGCACGTCTACGGTGTAGTTTCTCGCAATGTCTCGTTCCAGAAGCTATATCGGGGGATTGCACATTGGAAATTCGCCTGTCAGGCAAGTAATTGTGGACATTGTAGCTTCATGAGCGATCCCATCCGGAGTCCCATCACGATGCAGACACAATGTTTAAACAGGTTTCCTATAGAGCCTTTGTCATTGATGCTATTAAGAGGCAGCATGTTCCACGCGTTGGATCTCAGAAATTCATCACAGATTAGGAAGTATGTGGCAGGGTTTTTTTTTATGTGAATACATCTTTAAATTCAGGCCAGTACGGAAAGTTGGAGTGTTACAAAAAAATGGGCATCGAGTTCAATCTAATAATTTCTATATTATCACTGCGAACCAAACCAACCTAGTGTCATTCAATAGCTAAAGGAACAAAGACTTGTTAGTTACCTTGAGTTACCGCACAGTGATAAGTGGGGCAGGGGGAGAGGCTTTGCGCTGCACAGAATCAACTTTTAATCAGTATAACTCGACGTCAAAATTGGTCTCAAACGAAAGCTAATGTCGAGATCTGTCGATTTAAAACATTAGAAGTGAAATCAAATACAGTGTTGGTTGTAAAACTTTAGATCGCAGTTGAAAAAAGTTAATACATCGAACGTAGTACACGCAGAATAGCAACTCATCATCAGCTTTCGATAAACCGCGCAATGTCCATGGCAGAACGCATGAGAAAGTATCGGGAGCGAAAGAAAATTGCTGCGGCGCAGTGCCCGAGAACTTCGGCGGCAGCATCAGCAATAAATCTAATAAAAACCAGTAATTGGGCATGTCTGAATAGCGACACTTTAAACGACTTAATGACGATTAGTTGCAATGGCACTTGAATTGAAGATTGTGATCCTTAAAATGCTATTCAATTGTGGTGGGCAGATAGCTTTGATGGGAAGATCAGACACAATATATATCAGTGGTAAACTGTATCAACATTATTAGTGCCACTTTATGTATATATATCCTAGCTTTTGTCCCTTTGTTTTAAATATTATTAAAAGAAATCAGACGTCTAAATTAAACGGCCTCTCAAAAATAAATTTTGTATGTGTAAATTTAGTAAGAGTAATGATATTATAGCACTGAAAATAAATGATCAAAAAATCAATCATTTTGGAACAAAAGCATATGCAATATTTGCAGTCAATCTAATGATCCTATGCAGTAACTGCTCTGCATCTGTTTTTATGAAGTTAATGGGAGAGATGTCTAACATTAGAAAGAAAGAAAAAACATGCACCTATTTAATTTCATAGAAACGTAAGTAGAGAAGTTACTGAATTATTATTTTTTTAATTTCGTATGGCCAGTAGATTTTGTCATTTGGCTAGTAAAATTTTTATTCCACTAGCCAGATTGGATAGTAAAAATTCCTGCAGTTTCGCAAGGCCTGGTTATAAGTGTGCTGATATGAAACATTATACATTGCCATTGCAGTTCATCCAGTATACTGATTATGAAGCATTTTCCAACATACCAAAAGCCACCTTCATGGAATACCTTGCTTCAGTGTGAAAGGAAGTTTACCCCGTGGACAGATGGGCAAAGCCAGAGCATAAATGGTTCTTTAACCTCCAATCAGGAAACATTATAAAAGACCCATACTATGGTACCACTACTTGTGCAAAAAAGTGGCACTATCTTAATCCAAATAAAATTGGACACCTCGGTTTTATACAGTCTAAAATTTTCATAAAATTAAAATATGGCTTGCAGTTACAAAATTCAGTTTTTGAGTAGTAAATATCTAAATTTCAAAAATCCATAGTGAAGCCTGAATTATTTAAAAAGACTGCTATTGCAAAACTTGAATTATTTTAAAAAACTGGAATAATGAAATGTCTTTTTTTTTTTTTTAATCTGGTTCAATTCTTTATGATCTTGCAAATTCCAAAACAAACTGAAAAAAAAAAAACTGGTCAACCGGGCCAGTAACATACATTTTTCAGTGATCCGATGGAACTTTTACTAGCCAATTGCCAGCGGACCATGGGTAATTTGAATGCTGAAGAACAATACAGTATGTAACCTTAAGACCCTTCTTCTCTCCTCCCAAGAATCAACTATTTAAGATCTTTCTCACTAGGTAGTCCTCCCAAACAACTATTGTTTTCATCCCATTCTACATAGAAATATGACGTCTGGTTTACAAGCGACCTTGATCCTTTAGAAATGCACTGGAGTGATTTTCCTGATAAGATGACGACTCATCCCACAAGATGGCAGTGCATGCTTATTCTGTCCTGAGACAATCTGCATGTTTTATTGTGTCATTCAGGATGGCTGTGTATACTGTTGTGGAGCGGGTGTTTATTGCGAAAAGTTATTGGATAACAAAGTTTATAAAGGTAACATGGCGTGAATTCCTGGAAAGGTTTGGGGGATGAAAAGACAAACATTACATCCCCAGGTTAGTGGAGAAATTTGAAACCGCAGGCAATGTTTTGAACCAATACAAAGGCAAATGTCCTCTTTAGCAGAAGAAAAAAATAAAGAGCTGAAGCACAGGCTGCTTGCATCGCTGAAGAAGTCACTACAATGTTTATCATAAGAAACTGGGTATTCTGTTTTCACCTGCCAAAGAGCCATGAAAAAAGAATTGCAAGAACAGGATCTTGAAAAGTGTGTGCTTATTGCCACTGGTTCCTGACATTTTTACACGCAATTCCGAACATTTTGGATTTCACATGGTTTACTGACAAAGCATGGTTTATAACGGTAAGTCTCACACGTTAGATGACTTGGAAGCAACACCAGTGCAGCAGTCCTGACTATTGATGAGGACATGCTGCAGAGGGTCTTTGATGACACCCAGTGTCATGTTCAAGTATGTTTGGATGTTGATGGAGGACATTTCCAACATTTATTGTGAGTAGTGCTACATTCCCATGAACTAAGGTAAATTGTAAACCACATTGCGTGTTTCTAAGTAGCGTGCATTACAAAATATGACTGATTCTTTGAGAGAACTACCTAGTGAAACACCCTGTATAAAATATAGGCAATCACTACTGTAAGAACATACATGTTTAACAATCATATTATACATTTTACATCAGAATTACCACACACACAAACAACAACAGAAAATGCATTCATAATTGCAGAAGAGGTCATCTTTCCAAACTCTTCACTCACCTTGATTTTCTGATGAACATGAATTTTTATGCTGTCCTTCTTGCCAGTCAATTTTTTGATGTTCTTCGCCACAGTAATTTCGAAGCCGGCAACCAGTACACGCCAGGGGCCCACGACAACCACAAATATCACACAACTTTATATTCTGTTCGGCAGATGGATCATTGGAGTCTTTTTCCTTTACAATCGGTGGTTCAAATGAATAAAATTCATTTCTGCGAGGCAACTGGTTGCGTAAAATGACGAAATTTTCGCTCTTATTTTTTGCAGCATTTACCATTCTTACACATGAAGATAAAGATGGTTCTATGAAAATTTTCCTCGCTATCAAACGGTGCGTACACTTGAAGCAGAAACACACAAGGTTTCTTACATACCGGACATTCCAATTCCGATGTACTAGGTAAATCTTTTAAATTTAGCCATGCAGGTTGACCTCCAATTTTGCTAGGAAAAAATTTACTTTTGAGTTTCCATGGTTTTCTTTTTTCAACAAAACCCAGCTCCACCGGTTTAGTAGGAACCACACTAGAACATGAAGCAGCCATTTGCACAACTTTCTACACACATATAGGTAAAAGGATACTGGTACAATCAGATTAAAATGGCAGTCCAATTAATCACAATCAATTTGAATTACTAATCAAAGGCTAAAACAGTTAAGATCATCTACGACTTACTACTACATCACAGAATCAGAAGCACTGATGCCGAAGTATGAACATGAACTCTGAAGCAGGCAAAAACAAAACAACGCAGAAAACATGCTGTTCAAAACGATGATGATACTTTCACGTGGAATACGATATATATGTAATAGTGACTTACTCCGGCCGTTGTATTTTTTTTTTTTTTTTTTTTTTGAAAGGAGGTTTTTTTTTTCTTGTTTCTTTTTTGTTTTAATTTTTTGGATTGAATGGAGGTTTAATGTCAACCGTGTGCAATCACACGCCCCTAATTTAGAGTCACTGGTTCTAGGGAAGGGAGAATGCCAGTGCCGTAAGACAAACACAACATCCATGCGTCGCGGGATTTTTTTTTTTTTTTTTTTTTGGAGGTTTAACGACCACCGTGAGCAACTCAATGGGCTATAAGCAGTCGCCCGTCCCTAATTTAGGGTCACTGGTTCCAGGGAAGGGAGAGAGCCAGTGCCGTAAGACAAACACAACATCCATGCCTCACCAGGATTCGAACCCGGACCCCTTTCGGACGAATGATCAGAGGCCAGCACCTTAGACCACTGCGCCACCGGGGCGGCGCGTCGCGGGATTCGAACCCAGACCCAACTCGGACGAATGATCAGAAGCCATCGCTTAGACTACTGCGCCACCGGGTCGGCGCAGCGGACTTACTCCTTTCCTGACGATATAAGAACTTGCCATGTTTGAGACGGCTGAAGCTGAAGTCACGCATAGCCTGAACATAGCCACAGCCTCCTACACTTTGAGGGGGTTGTGGACTTGTGGTGTAGCCCACGGACTAGGTACACGCTCCTTCTGTGATTGGTACGTAATGCTTGGAAGGGAGTGGTCTTATTTTGGGAAGGATTGGATGATTGATGGCATCCTGTGTTTTGGAGAAGGATTAAATTCTGTTGTCTTTTTTTTTTTTTTTTTTTACTTCTCTCTCCGATTCTTTTCTGTGAGCTTACAGGAAAGAATCCAAGGATTATTCATTACTGGAATACTGTGAAAAGTTCTAATTTGTTAAGTCTTCTGATGTGAAATATTTTATCCTGATTCAATGTTGTCGCTATTTGATTACCACTTACTGTTGGCCAATTTTCACAATCTCAACGTCATGGAGTATGCCAACGAATTAATAGAACTACAGAGCGATGAACAAGAAATTAATTTCTTAGAAGAACAAATCAAGGCTGCAAAAATAAGCCAATTTGGTGCTTCTTTTTTTCTGTTTTTTTTTTAATTTCAGGTTTATTTTTATTTTTTATTGGAGGTTTAACGACCACCGTGAGCAACTCAATGGGCTATAAGCAGTCGCCCGTCCCTAATTTAGGGTCACTGGTTCCAGGGAAGGGAGAGAGCCAGTGCCGTAAGACAAACACAGCATCCATGCCTCACCAGGATTCGAACCCGGACCCCTTTCTGACGAATGACCAGAGGCCATCGCTTAGACCACTGCGCCACCGGGGCGGTCAATTTCAGGTTTTTTTTTGGTTGGAGATTTAACGACCACCGTGAGCAACTCAATGGGCTATAAGCAGTCGCCCGTCCCTAATTTAGGGTCACTGGTTCCAGGGAAGGGAGAGAGCCAGTGCCGTAAGACAAACACAACATCCATGCCTCACCGGGATTCGAACCCGGACCCCTTCGGACGAATGATCAGAGGCCAACGCCTTAGACCACAGCGCCACCGGGGCGGCAATTTCAGGTTTAATGATCACCGCGAGCAACTCAATGGCCTATAAGCAGTCACCCGTCCGTCCCTATAATTTAGGAAAGCACTGGTTTCAGGGAAAGGAGAGATACAGCGCTGTAAGACAAATACAATATTCATGCCTCACCGAGATTCGAACCCGGACCCATCTTGGAGGAATGATCAGAAGCCATCGTTTAGACCACTGCGCCACCGGGGCGGCAATTTTGTTATTTCGCAGGGTGCAGGAGAGCATTTTGCCTTCAGTCATCATGAAGTTTTTAATGAAGCATTTCTCATACACAATATGTAAAATTTTCACGTTCTTATTGTCGTCTCGGGAACCTATTTCGAAAAACAAAACACTTATAGAAGTCTAAAGAAATCCGTAATATGGACACAAATTAGCAGTCTTGGTGACGCAGTGGTCTAAGCGATGGTTACTGATCATTCGTCCGAAAGGGGTAAGGGTTCGAATCCCGGTGAGGCATGGATGTTGTGTTTGTCTTGCGGCACTGGCTCTCTCCCTTCCCTGGAACCAGTGGCCCTAAATTAGGGACAGGCGACTGCTTATAGCTCATTGATTTGCTCACGGTGGTCATTAAACCACCAATAAAAAAAAACAAGAAACCTCCAATCAAAAATAAAATACAAATTAGGGTTAAGGTAGTTCCACCTAAAATATTTGCCTTATGTTTCCAATGGTAAAAAACTTTTTGCAAATTTTCTTCGCAATTAATGTATTCCAGGGAATGAAAATTTGCACATCTATAAAACTAAATTATAGCATGGGATACTTAATACTTTCTAAAAGATAACCATAATGATATTAAAAATCAATATATTTTTCTTTATTGGAGGTTTAACAACCACCGTGAGCAACTCAATGGCCTATAAGCGGTCGGCCGTCCCTAATTTAGAGTCACTGGTTCCAGGGAAGGGAGAGGGCGAGCGCCGTAAGACAAACACAACATCCATACCTCACTGGGATTCGAACCCGGACCCATATTGGACGAATGGTCATAAGCCATCGCTTGGACCACTGCGCCACCGGGACGGCCTCCCGATTTTTGAAATACTGACTTATTACGCTATTGGGAACCTCAACGAACTATAGGGGACGCTGCGCAAACGTAAACAAACTTCTCTAGTACGGGTAACGTCGCACGTGTCTCCATAAAGTCGAATGTTAGAATGGCTGGTTTGTCGCTTTCAATCTTTGAAATAATGAAATTTGTGGACGCTTCCAAAAATTCAAGATGCATTAAAGAAGGGGAAGTGATTGTTAATGTAGGCCATATAATTTCTTGTGGAATTAAGAAGGAAGATGGAAGAGAAATTCTCATAGTTTCGCACTGCATTCAGTCCACGGCAATAACGTCGTCGCATCACTCCATCAACGGTGTTTTAGATACAAGTAACAGCGAAATTTCTATAAAGTCATTTGAGTGCTCTTGTAAAGCGGGCAGAAGTGGAACGTGTAATCACTGTGTAGCAGTAATGCTTTACTGTAACAGGTAATTTTTATTTTTACATTTTCAGGCAAGTGAGATAGTAATACCGACAGGGGTGTTCTAATCCGGATTACTATTAAAATCTGACATTTCGTTTCACTTGACGTTTCCCAGGACCCATTTTCAATACTCTCAACAATAACATTTGTAATTTTTGAACATTCTGTTCCTAAAAGTGTTTGTGAATTGGTAATTGTTGATCATCATTGGATTCTGCGTTTTTGAACCGATGACTGTTGACAGAACATTGCAAATTTTGTTCCATAATGAGCGATCTACCAATAGCCAAGCATTGAGCCAAAAACGTTACCCGTACTACAGTAATTCTTCCTTTTGCCGCTAGAGGGAGAGCGGACCGCTGAGATTGCCAATACTACCAACACAAGTATATGGATCTATCTGCTTTGTCTTTATTTAAATACGTCGTATGTCCAAATATCTTTTTTCCCTTTTATTATGAAATTAATATTTGGGTGCACTAAGTAAATAATTTTTTCTTACTTACAAGTAATACAATCACTTGCTTGGCATGAAGTAAGTCTAGTGGCATAAAGTAGTGCGTGTCTCTCTCTTTCTCTGTCCTATAGCACGAAGGCCAGCAGTTGTTCTCTTTCTTCAGCAAATCTATTGACGACATCTTCGAGGCTGATGTATATGTCCCTATGGGTGCTCATAAGAGCCGATCCAGTTAATCTCTCTTGTCTTGTAGAGTTTCGTAAGTACGTTTTCAAACGCCTAATTGCTGGTTTACACTGGGCAACTTGACTTGAACAAGTAGCTTTCAAGTCAGCTTGAAAGGGGATACTTGAAAGCGGAGTCCGTTTACACGCTTCAAGTGTTTGCTTCAAGCGTGGGGCGGAATTTTTACGTAAACAATATGGCGGATCAACGTGTTGGAAAGGCTGGCCGACTCCGGGCTGGCGTAGGTATAAACATTGAAGAGCTATTAAAATGACGAATTGCATACTGTTTGTACCTCAAAAGAAGACGTGAGTGAGAGATTAGATTTCTCGACGGGAACTGCTCGGAACATTATAACGTGCTATCGCGCAAAAAGATCCAGAATCGCATAGAAATCGTTTACGACCTATCGAAAGTAAAATTAGAGGAAATCTTGAATCAGGTGCGGCCAAATATACAGAAGGCGAACCTATGTCCCCACTTCTTCCTGCATGAACGAAATAAAGAGGTAGCATTACGTTACCTAGCTACAGGAGATGATTATTCGTCTCTGATGTATTTATATTGAATGCACAGAGCTATCAAATCAAAGTTGTCGTCAGAAGTTTGCAGTGGATATACGATGCATTAGTATATCATGCACATGTAGAAATACGATCTTGCGAAATATTGTTCACAGTATTAGAAACAAATCTTCTACAAGTCTATTTATTGTACCACAAAAATATACAAATCAGTAGATCGCAAAAACTCCACTTTCCGTGAATTTAAAAAAAAAATGCAGGTTGCAAGTCGAAAGCTGTCGCATCTCATTTCAGTACATAATTTTTTTTTCTACAACAGAAAGAGCAAACACATGCTAACAAATAATGAAACACAAAACAATACAAAGTAGTTTAAGTTTTTTTTAACTGTGCAAATTTAAAACCATGCGAACTAAACAGGAAGAGTGCTGAGCACCTTTAATAGAAAATGAACATTCGGGAAAAAATATATGCTACATTGAGACAATGTTTCTTTTTTTTTTTTTTGAATGGAGGTTTAACGACCACCGTGAGCAACTCAATGGGCTATAAGCAGTCGCCCGTCCCTAATTTAGGGTCACTGGTTCCAGGGAAGGGATAGAGCCAGTGCCGTAAGACAAAACACAACATCCATGCCTCACCGGGATTCGAACCCGGACCCCTTACGGACGAATGATCAGAGGCCAGTGCCTTAGACCACTGCGCCACCGGGGCGGCAGACAATGTTTCAATAGCTATAGTAAGATGTTTATTTCTCGGTATGTCGCTCCACTTTCTTTTCCACAGATTAATCTTATTATCCAAGAAATCTCTGTACATATCATTACAGTGGCGGTCCGCCGCCCCTGTGGCGCAGTGGTCTAAGCGATAGCCTCTGATCATTCGTCCGAACGGGGTCCGGGTTCGAATCCCAGTGAGGCATGGATGTTGTGTTTGTCTTATGGTACTGGCTCTCTCCTTCCCTGGAACCAGTGACCCTAAATTAGGGACGGGTGACTGCTTATAGCCCATTGAGTTGCTCACGGTGGTCATTAAACCTCCAACCAAAAAAAACAACAAAAAAAAACAGTGGCGGTTCTTAATGGCTTGAAGCATCTCAATTGATAGGCAACAGTCTATTCAGAGAAGAAATCACTGTTTTGTGATTGGGGAATCGCCTTTGCAACTGGCGTAGAAAATCGGCAAACAAAGGTATGGCGATAACAGTCTTAAAATATTGATCTGAGGATATAGCATTAAAGTTCATTCGATTTTGTTGACGGGAAACTATTCTCGGAATTTGCATTGTTTTGCCAATTGAATTCAAGTGACCCTCCGCTTGCTTGAAAATATCTGCAAATGATCAGTCGATATTTTCCCTCATGCATTTAACCTCTTTCAAAATATTTTCAATGTGATCCAAAGCGCTGGTGCCGCCCCGGTGGCGCAGTGGTCTAAGCGGTGGCCTCTGATCATTCGTCCGAACGGGGTCCGGGTTCGAATCCCGGTCAGGCATGGATGTTGTGTTTGTCTTACGGCACTGGCTCTTTCCCTTCCCTGGAACCAGTGACCCTAAATTAGGGACGGGCGACTGCTTATAGCCCATTGAGTTGCTCACGGTGGTCGTTAAACCCCCAATCAAAAAAAAAAAAAAAAAAAAAAAAAAAAGCGCTGGTCAAATCGCAACTGGAAGAATGCAGACTTTTACAAAATGGTAAAGTATGGGCAAAAAGTTTTGTTGTCACCAAGCTAATGTTGAATTGACTTACAGTTATGGATTTCAAAAACTGGGAAGCTTTAGAAGATGTTTCCATATCGGGCATCATTTGTAATTCTTCTAACACTGCAACAATTGGATAGTAAATTTCATTAAATCAAAGGCACCATCATGGTTCTCAATCCATCTTGTGTCACACATCGAAGTAAGTTTTTCCCACTTTGTGTTCGGAAGGTGCTCTTTAATTTTGGCTTTTAATGGATCTGTGCGCTTCGCTGAGGATTTAAAAAAATTACCTATTGATTTGATCGTTCCCAAGAGCGCCCATAAAGGGGGGTAGGGGGATCGAGCCCCCTCCTCCCTAGCCGTTGGTATAGCTAAATGTTTGATAAATTTAAAACACTAAAATAGACGAAACCTTTTTTTAAAGCATTTTTAAAAATAGTAAGATATTACTGATTGATTGTATTAATTTTTTTGTTGTATTTTAGTATCTTGCACATTTACTAAAATGTTTGACAACCTTGAAGGTGGTAAGGATTTTTCTTAGCCCCTCCCTCCTAAAAGTACTCATATGGGCGCCACTGATCTTTCCAGTGCAATTTTTTACGTCTTGAATGAACCTCGCAGGCATGGTCAAAAGCCGGGTTCAATGAATGTGCGCTGCAATGCGCATACAAAGCAGCTGGGTGTGCCTGTTTTATAATGAAGATGTAGCACGTGACGTCATCGAGAAGTTTCAGTGAAGTGGCAAAATTTCCTGCAAGTTCCTGAAGGACAAGCATAGCTGGGTGCCCTGCACACCGGGGTGTAAAGTGCAATCATTAGCGGTCGGTGTTCATAAAAATTTGAAGCCAAAATGCCTAAATTTTTTTGGCATTAGGAATTGCGGTAATAGAGGAAATCGAGACCGTAAGTCTTTTTCAAGCTACTAGCTGCTGTCTCTAAAGGCAATACCGAAAAAATTCGCTTATATGCCAAACGAAGGGAGATCGCTTCCCAAAGCTTAGAAAACACTTTTATTTTAAGAGTTAGACTCTTCAAAAGCAGAGAACCTCTTAAACGTTAGTTTTATCTAGAAATCAGTGAATTCTGGTAAAGCAGATAATCCATCTTTTACTTGTTCAAACGCTATTGGAGTACAAAGCTTGCACTTATTGGGCCAGGCGTTTCACTCGTTGATTCAAAGTTTTCAAGTTGAATTTAAAAAGTGTTAGTTTTTTTTTTCTTGCATAGGTTTTGTTACTATATACTGACTATTTTCTTATAGAACATCTTTTAGAGTTTGTCTCTTAGTCAAAATATTTCTTAAATAAACGCTTCGGTCCCCAATCGGAACATCTGTGCACGTGTTTTTTTCTCCAGGCACTTCTTTTTAGAAGGTTCCTAGTTGATCTAGGAGAGTGTTGACACTTTTTATTAGGGCTAAAAGTTAATTTGTTGGCAAACCTGACTTTTAGTCAGATTCAAATCTCTGGCTCTTCTGTATCTTTTAGATCTCGATCACACCATTAACCTGACTCACTTTTTTTTGCGAGTTTTCTGCTTTTCACTTTTAAGGTTATTTGGCTGTCGGCGTTGAGGGTTTTTAATTTACTACTTTGTTCTATATGATAATCCCCCCCCAAGCTACCGTTAATTTTTTTTAGTACACCTGAATTTTTACCTGGAGCTAAAGCACACTTTTGCAGCAAAATGCAGAGAAAAATTATTTTTTAAAATTTAGCTCATTTTTTAAAATTATTGTCCAAATAAAATCCTTTTTGGTATCTAGGTCTGTTTACACAATCCTTTTTGGTATCTAGGTCTGTTATGCTGCTAAATTTATTTACGGATAAATAGATTATAAGGGCACAAATTCCAGCAAAATTATTTTATTTTTTCACCACAATTTTACGTAAAAAATAAAAAAATAAAAGATTTTGCTCATTTTTCTAAGGCTTGGAAATCGCTTCCCAGAACTTAGAAAGACACTTTTTTGTTGAAGAATTAAACTCTCAAAAAGGCATAGAACCTTTCAAGGGTGAGTTTTATCCAAAATCAGCGATTCCTGGAAAGAAAGAAAACCTATCTTTTTTTACTCAGATCTCCGCACCTGGGAGGGAAGACAACCTTACTTAATAAGGCAGCGTACCTATTTTCTCCATAAGTTACTGATTATTCACAAATTTGTGATCGTTTTTTATATGCCTTGAACTGTTCTGCGGTAAAGGCACTTCGACCAAAGACGAAGTAATCGAAAATATTTACTATTTGCACTTTCGGAAAACTTTTCGCATCACCTTCGAAGATACTTGCATTCAGCACATAAGGATCTTTTCCTTCAATCTCTTTAATTTTTTCCAAATACCGCATTTTGTACTCGGAAGTTAAAGTTTCAGAGTAAAGGAGCTATCATTTCAACGAGGCTGGATGTCCTTCAGTTACGTTACTAAGGCTCGTTGCCATGCTGAGAGTCACGTGTCTGCTACATCCTCATGCTTGGATGCCTTTGAAATAAACACTCATCGCAGTGTCCCTATCATACCCCTGACCAAATAAGTATGAACAGTTCACACCAAGAGTCTTCAGGGTTTCTAAAATCACCGTTGCTAAATTTTTCCAGTCGTATCACTCACTGTCACAAATTTCAAAAAATCTTCCCGCAAAGAAAATGAAAGATCATACTTGATCACATAACTTACACAGAGAGATAGTTGTCCATTTCCAGAAATATCGGTGGCCTCGTCGACAAGAGTCGAAAAACATTTAGCCTGGTTGATTTTACTGACTAATGCATCCTGAATAATTTTTCCACGTATTTTAATGATATTATTCTGAATATCTGGGCTCATAAACTTTGCGTTGGGGGCAGAATTCTCGCAGTGTTGTTTTAAACATTCATCGCCACATAAGATGCGCATTCTTAACAAGGCCCTAAAACTTCCATAATTTATTTCCCGATCAGAGCATTGGAGTGGTCCAGAATCCTGTGAACCGCAAAGTGGCAACACTTTATAACGAAGTAAATTTCTCCGTCATTTTTGGTCTGCGCCGGGATTCGAACCCGAGGCCGCTTATTCCGGAACAAGTCGCTCTACCAACTGAGCTACGCAGACGTTTATTCTGATTCCTATCTGCCTTTGTGTCGTGTGCGTCCTGCTGGCAGGTACGTCACATCTCCCCCCCCCCAAAAGAGAGCCGGGGCATGGCCCACGGGTCAGTCGGTGACCATGAATCGTTGCAGGCAGCCATCCACTGTAGAACGAGCACTTGAGAACTCCCAGTCAATCTGCTGTGTGGAATGCAACGTCACACACATTTATTTTTCGAAGCGCTGGAGAAGGAATTTTCTGATTTTTCCTATCTCGCGGTGTGGAAATAACATCACACCATTGCGAGATTTTGAACGGTCGGGTCATCCGGATAGTTCGGGCGCCATTATAACGAAGTAAATTTCTCCGTCATTTTTGGTCTACGCCGGGATTCGAACCCGAGGCCGCTTATGCCGGGATTCGAACCCGAGGCCGCTTATTCCGGAACAAGTCGCTCTACCAACTGAGCTACGCAGACGTTTATTCTGATTCCTATCTGCCTTTATGGCGTGTGCGTCCTGCTGGCAGGTACGTCACAACTTGACGGCCGCACAATGTCACAGTCTCGACGATAAGGATCAAGCACTTCCTGTTTTCTGATATTTGTTTAGCCAGACCTGAATCCAGTTGTTCTCGTACGTTTTAAGAGGATTCCATCCATGTTTTAAAAAAATCATCTGCTTACAGTGAATATGTTTTATGATATTCACTTTGAGAATGCTTTGCAAAAAATTCAAAAGCATTTTTCCATTTGTTAAACGGTTTTGAAACCAGCATGTGCGTGTTTGAAATGTTCAGTTATTACGGTGTGTTTAAAATTATGTTTATTAAACTCGTAATCAGTGATCGCGTTAACGCTTGGACAGGCGTATTTTACGCATCAAAAACGGAAATTACTTCCTAAAAAAGCTGGGACGAATTTTTACTTCTCCAAAAATTAAATAAAAACGAATCTAGGGTTGGGTTTTTTTATTATCATCATTAGTCATTACTATATACACCCCCCCCCCCCCGAGTTGACTGTTGAACACAGAAGTTGCGCCCTCGATAATGTAATTCCTTTTTCGTTCTCCACCCCAAGCTCTGCGACTCTTCTCGGTTTCGTATATCTCGGGCTGCGGGTAAACAGGACCCCGAAAGGCCAAGGCATGTGTGGACAAACGACTATCTCTGTGTCACCACTTGGGAAGAGAAATTCCAGTGACCTTGATCTCTCTGTTGCCGTGCCAGGTGAACAACAGAGCTACGAAAACGCCGTAAATTGAGGGAGGAAAGCAACTTTTTTTTTCGAGAGTTCTGAAGGGAAAAAAATAGCTGTTCTGTATTAAAAAAAAAAAAAGGTTGGCGGTGGGGGAAGATTCCCGCTATTTTCAACTGAAATGTTTTCTGTTGTACTTCTTTTTTTGGGGGGGGGGGGGTCTAAAAATATGATCTGGTAAGCGTGGTACATATTTCACATATATTCTGCGTATTTTTATACTTTAAATTTAATGGAATGCACATTTCTTACGATTACCACAATACTTCCTTCATATAATTATCGTTATGATTTACATGCTGTAACGTACTAGGAGATGTGACGTACCTGCCAGAAGGACGCACACGACATAAAGGCAGATAGGAATCGGAATAAAACGTCCGCGTAGCTCAATTGGTAGAGCAACTTATTCCGGAATGAGGGGACCCCGGTTCGAATCCTGGCGCGGATAAAAATGACGGAGAAATTTACTTCGTAATAATGGCGCCCGAACTATCCGGATGACCCTACCGTTCAAAATCTCGCAATGGTGTGATGTTATTTCCACACCGCGAGATAGGAAAAAATAGGAGAATCCCTTCTCCAGCACTTCTAAAAAAAAAAATAAAAAATAAATAAAGGGGAGATGATGTAACGTACTAGGAGATGTGACGTACCTGCCAGAAGGACGCACACAACATAAAGGCAGATAGGAATCGGAATAAAACGTCCGCGTAGCTCAATTGGTAGAGCAACTTATTCCGGAATAAGCGGACTCGGGTTCGAATCCTGGCGCGGATAAAAATGACGGAGAAATTTATTTCGTTATAATGCTGTATTTGTAGGAATCATACAAATAGAACTTTATTTCATTTGTAGGAAAACTTCCTACTGTCCTACATAATGATATTTTATTTCATATCTTCCCACAGATAATCCTAGAGAGCTGACGCAAATTGAAAATGAGAGAAGGCACAGTGAGCACCACGAGGAAGATCAGGTAGTTGTAGTTAAAGAAGATCAGAACAAGGTCCAACTCCAAGAAAATGACATGAAGGAAAATGAGAAGCGTTTAGATCAAATGCAAGATGACGAAGAGGGTATATATGTCGATTTACGTATTGGTGGCACAGGAAAAAATATTCCGTCAACTTCTGGGGAGTTGGATTTAGATTATCATGATCCAGGAAGTTGGCCTGAATAGTTTTGTGATGCCCAAAGATGCTTTTTGACAAGGATGAGAGCTGAAATTCGAGATGTCTATGAGCCTAATGATCTTGCTAAGAGTCTAAGGGATGGTAGGAAGCTTACCGAAGAATGGTTTTACAAACAGCTTCGAAACAATTTCAGAGTTCTGAGATAATGGTTAGCGTACAGTAAGTCGAAAAAGGCACTTTTCTGTATCCCCTGCAGATTATTTCAGATTCCATTCCCGATCAAAAGTTATCAACTCTAGCTTTAAAAGATGGGTTCCCTCAGTGGAAGAAATTAAGTGATCGAATTCCAGAGCACGAAAACTCGTTAAATCACAAAATGTGTTTTTGTTCATGGAAGACGCTGGAGTCATCATTGGTAACAAGAAAGGGCATAGATCAAGAGCTTCAAGAGCAAATCAGAGAAGAGGAAAACCGTTGGAAAGCTGTGTTGCTATCTATTGTTGATGTCACTGGGCATTTGGCAAAACAGGGTAGCCCGTTTAGGGGATCAGAAGAAACCAGTGACTTTGGTGACCCTAGCAATGAAAAGTTTCTCAATACCATAGAGCTGGTTTCACATTACCATGCCCCTTTACGAGAACATATCGAACGCCACAAAAGAGGTCACCTTACTTATTTTTCTCACGCAATACAAGATGAATTTTTGAAAATAATTTCAGGAAAAATTAGGGAAAAAATACTGAACGACATTAAGGAAGCGAAGTATTTTCCCATGATGTTTGACTGCACACCCGACGTAAGCCATCAGGAGCAGATGTCTCAGATTATAAGGTACATACGGGTTAATGAGAATGGTCCAGGAGTTGTTGAGAGCTTCACTGATTTCTTCACTGTGACGGATAAAACTGGTTCAGGCCTATCAGAAGCCATCATAGAAAAACTGAAAAGAGATGGCTTGGATATCAGCAACTGCATGGGCCAGTCGTATTATAATGGTGCTAATATGGCTGGAAAGAACAAGGGTGTTCAGAAACGTATCTAGGATAAGAATCCCTTAGCCTTTTTTATACCATGTGCAGCTCATTCACTCAATTAAGTGGGATTTCACGCTGCTTGTGTGGTGGTAGAGGCAGAAACATACTTCCGTACACTTCACCGCCTCTATTTATTCTTTGCTGCATCAACTTCTAGGTGGGAAGTTCTTCAGGCTCATGTTATAACGAAGTAAATTTCTCCGTCATTTCTGTCCACGCCAGGATTCGAACCCGGAATGAGGGGTCATTCCGGAATAAGTCACTCTACCAATTGAGCTACGCGGACGTTTTATTCTGATCCCTATCTGCCTTTATGTCGTGTGCGTCCTTCTGGCAGGTACGTCACATCTCCTGGTACGTTACATCATCTCCCCCTTATTTTTTTTTTTTTTTTCGAAGTGCTGGAGAAGGGATTCTCTTATTTTTCCTATCTTGCGGTGTGGAAATAACATCACACCATTGCGAGATTTTGAACGGTCGGGTCATCCGGATAGTTCGGGCGCCATTATAACGAAGTAAATTTCTCCGTCATTTCTGTCCACGCCAGGATTCGAACCCGGATCCCCTCATTCCGGAATAAGTCACTCTACAAATTGAGCTACGCGGACGTTTTATTCTGATTACTATCTGCCTTTATGTCGTGAGCGTCCTTCTGGCAGGTACGTCACATCTCCTGGTACGTTACAATGTGATAACCACACTGAAATCTCAGACACAAACCCGATGGTCAGCCAAAAATTGAAGCCGTGCGAGTTGTTTTTTTCCAACTGGAAAAAGTCATGAAGGCCTTATATGAACTTAAGAACTACAGTGACTCAAACTTGGAAACAAAAGATGGGGCCAAAAATCTTTTGAAAGACCGATCAACATATGATTTTATTGTGATGACCTGTTTCTGGTTCAAAGTTTTGAGTCATATTCACCGGGTCAACAAACTTCTTCAAACAGAGGATATAACAATTGACATGTCTGCAAAGCACATCCGTGGACTCATCAAACTTCTGGAATCGTCTCGAGATACTCGTGCAAATGATGCAATCACTGAAGCCAGAGGAACTTGGATTGAGCCCCAATTTTCGTAAAGTTCGAATGAGGAAAAGGAAGACATTTTTGGATGAAGAAGATGAAGAGGCTCAAATGTCTATTTATTACTGGGGAGGAGAGTACCCGGGGTCCGACGACTTAACGTGCCCATCCGACGCACGGCGGGTATTTAGTGGTTCGAACGTTCGTACCTGCCCAGGATCAAACCTGAGGTTATCTCCATGGCAGTCAAGAACGCTGACCACTAGGCCACCCGCGGCCCAGCATCAGAGGATTCAGTTTTCAATCCGCAAACTCAGAGGCGTCAGGCGTAGGCTGGTGGCAATAACATATGGAACTTACACAGTCATCTCATTGCCTTCAGCTGATTGTTTTACATGGCAGGAAATTTCTACGATCCCTAAATTTAAGATAGCTCTAAATTAAAAAATAATTAATTTAGAAATTTGTTATTTTTCACAAAGAAGCCGCATTCAAAATTGATTTCATCAGTTGAAATATCTCATTGTGTTAATTTAAAAAAATGGAAAACTGCAAACGAAAAAAGGTGGCGAAGGGAAACAGAGGAAAAAGAAACTCATGCTAGAAAGTACGTAGTATAATTATACACTGGTGTGCAAAAATTAAGGACGAAGAGGAGAAATTAGCATAACAGCGGAACTATAACGAAGTGAATTTCTCCGTCATTTTTATCCGCGCCGGGGTTCGAACCCGGGTCCACTCATTCCGGAATAAGTTGCTCTACCAATTAAGCTACGCGGACATTGATTCTAATTGCTATCTGCCTTTATGTCGTGTGCGTCCTTCTGGCAGGTACGTCACATCTCCTGGTACGTTACATCATCTCCCCCTTCTTTTTCTTTTTTTCTTTCGAAGTGCTGCTCACATTTTTCCTATCTCGCGGTGTGGAAATAACATCACACCAATGCGAGATTTTGAACGGTCGGGTCATCCGGATAGTTCGGGCGCCATTATAACGAAGTGAATTTCTCCGTCATTTTTATCAGCGCCGGGGTTCGAACCCAGGTCCACTCATTCCGGAATAAGTTGCTCTACCAATTAAGCTACGCGGACATTGATTCTAATCGCTATCTGCCTTTATGTCGTGTGCGTCCTTCTGGCAGGTACGTCACATCTCCTGGTACGTTACATCATCTCCCCCTTATTTTTCTTTTCTTTCGAAGTGCTGCTCATATTTTTCCTATCTCGCGGTGTGGAAATAACATCACACCAATGCGAGATTTTGAACGGTCGGGTCATCCGGATAGTTCGGGCGCCATTATAACGAAGTAAATTTCCCCGTCATTTTTCTCCGCGCCGGGGTTCGAACCCGGGTCCACTCATTCCGGAATAAGTTGCTCTACCAATTAAGCTACGCGGACATTTGTTCTGATTCCTATCTGCCTTTATGTCGTGTGCGTCCTTCTGGCAGGTACGTCACATCTCCTGGTACGTTACAGAACGAGCAGGCAGAATGGACCGAAAGACCACTCAGGAGATAGACTAGGGTCCGGTGCGGTAGGGCATGCGCATATATGCAGCATGACGTAGGGGGGATGAGTGTCGGAAGGATATAAAGCACACGGGCGGTGTACGCTCAGCAATTCGAGGCCGCGGGTGGCCTAGTTGGCAACGTTCGTGACTACCACGGAAAGGACCTCATGTTCGATCCCAGGTCAGGTACGAACGCTCGATCCACTAAATATGCGCCGTTCGTCTGATAGGCACGTTAAGCCGTCTGACCCCGGGTACTGTGGCTCCCCGGTAATAAATAAAGGCGTCTTCCTCCCCTTTCTACTTTGCTTCCGTGTAACTTTCCTATCAGGCACGCTAGCCAAAATCTCTTAGCTTCCTATTTCTAAGGGTTGTTTAAGACCTGGGGTCAGACACTCCCTTCCTAAAATCCTCTACATAGGATCTATGATCTGTGCTCAGCAATTCGGTGAAAGCTATTGCACAGTTTGTACATCGGTTTGAACGACGTCGAGTTGTTGCCACCGTGTGATATGGCCACAAGGCAATCCAGTAGACGATATCTGGATGACTTTACCCGAGGTCGCGTCATTGGGAAGTTGGAAGAAGGTCAAAGTGTGACTAGTGTGGCCGAGAAGTTTGGGATCGCTCACAGCATCGTTTCACGAGTTTGGAAAGCATTTCAAACGACAGGAACAGCTGTCCGAGAGTTTAGCAGTGGTCGTCCACGAGCAACCACAGCGGTGGACGACCGGTATATTGTCCTACAGACGAGAAGAGACAGACGGCAGACAGCGGGAGAAATCGCAAGGCACATGCAACAGACAACTGACGTCCGTTATCGCGTTTTACCGTGGCCAAGAGGCTGCACAAAAGTGGTCTATTTGCATGACGACCAGTACGCTGTGTGCCATTAACGCCTGCTCATTGGAGACGGCGGTTTCTGTGGTGCCAGGAACACAAGAACTGGACACATCAGCAATGGGGTCGAGTTCTCTTTACGGATGAGAGCCGATTTAGTCTGACGAGCGATTCTGGACGTATACACATCTGGAGAGAGCAGGGAATACGCAATCACACCTCCAACATAATCGAAAGGGACCGGTTTGGAGGTGGCGGAGTTTTCGTTTGGAGCGGTATCATGCTTGGTAGCCGTACTGACCTCCACATCTTCCAAGGAGATTCAGTCATTGGTGTCCCCTATTGTACCGAGGTTCTCCTGCCTCACGTGCGTCTGTTTAGAGGTGCTGTGGGTCCTGAGCTCTCTTCATGGACGACAAAGCTACACCTCATCGTACAGTGGCTGTCGCAGAGCTGTTGGAGAGTGAAGATATTCAACGAATGGAATGGCCCGCAAGGTCCCCGAACCTAAATCCAATCGAGCACGTGTGGGACCTTCTCGGGAGATGCTTGGCAGTACGTCACCAGCCGCCAGCAACGATTCCGCAGATGCGATTGGCGCTACAAGAGGAATGGGCCGCGATGACTCAACAACTCCTTGACAACCTCGTCCTCAGCATGGACAGACGTTGTAAATCCTGTAACGCAGTCAGGGGTAATCATATTTCCTACTAAAGACTGGATTTTTCTTGGCAGCCGCCTGTCTCATGGACGTTTCTGTCTTCTGTCCAGTTGTGCTTGAAGCCACTTTTTCAATAAAGTGCCTTTGTATCCTTTGGATTCCTTGTTTGGACGGTTTTGCTCACTTATCCCATATTCTTACATCTTGGGGATCTTATGGTATGATTTGAGTCGATGTGGAGCACTTCTGCACGACATTACATTCGAAAAACCGTCTCGTCCTTAATTTTTGCACGCCAGTGTACTAGTAATCGGAATTTATTGGCGTAGAATAAAAATCAGTTTTCCAAGCTTTTGCACATTAACCAGATGGCTTTTTCAAAGGTTGACAAAAAAGTAAATGACTTCCTGTTAACTAACACAAAACCAAGGGAATTGATTTCATCTTTACGGACCAAAACTTATACTCGCTTTGCTACAGACTGAGTTGGGCACGGGAGGCTTAACTGTTTCAGTTGGCCAAACAGAAACAGCACCCGAAGCCTTACAGCACGCCGAATCTTTCTGCGCATAAAATAAAAGTAAAGCCGAAGAGGTGGTAAATCTTACTCTGTTGAATTTAGCGCAAACGGATTTCGTAGGACAAACCGAAATCACTGACAACCAAAGTTATTTGAAGCATGCTGAACTAAATTCCATTTTTGTCTAGGACTTCGCTTTCAAGAGATCTAAGGTCGTTAACCGGATCTCAAATTGTTTGTACGCAAAGTAGGCTACTAGCGGAAAAACTTTCGACAAGGACAACTTATTCTCGAGGCCGTGCTCGAATGAGTTGATTAGCTATTTTAATGCGCATTTCTCTTCTTTTTTTTTTTTTTTTTTTTTTGAGACCAAGGTTAATATTTCATAAAACAGATGGTACAAAGAGACAGTGACTGACTTATAATATACAAAATAAGTCTTTTTACTGAAAATAAGTCTTTTTACTGCACAGTGTGATTATCATATTCGGAAGCTAAAGACGTAAATGTATTCGTTAAAAAAATGGTGACTAATGGATGCAAGAAAATACCGATTAACCAGCCTTTTTTTAAGAAGAGATGAGGGAAAGTGCGTTGCTTTAAATTATGGTATACAACGATGATCGAGTTTATACGTGGAAAGTACAGGTAATCGATGCAGGAACGGCAGATTTACAGTTTGTCACATGGGTCCGACGTTCTAAATTTGAATTTATTTACTTTTCTCGCAAGCATTAGATACTTATTTTGGTCTAAATATGCGCAGCCAGGAGCGGTAGTGTCTATATATTAACATAATTAATAATATACACTGCTGGCCACCCAAAATACAACACCAAGAAGGACACGAGATGGCAAAGCCAGATTTACTGAACACATAACAACAGATACAAAGATGAAACGATTGAGCTTACAGGCCCGTGTGACTTGCGGAACACGCAGACATCAATAGTTCGTGTGGACCCCATGGCGGGCAATAACGGCCGCTACACGCCGCGGCATCGAACGATAGAGGTTTTGAATGTGGGCTTGGGGTATGTCGGTCCAGGCTGCTTCCACACGCTGCCGCAGTTCATCAGGCGTAGCCGCGGGTGGTGCTTGCCGACCCACTCGGTTGCCGATCAGCGATCAGACGTGTTCGATGGGTTACATATCGGGAGAACAGGTGGGCCACGGCAGCAGTGACATCTGGTGGGCAGTGAAGAATTGTTGCACGATGCGTGCCACGTGCGGGCGCGCATTGTCCTGTTGAAACTGGGAGGTCCTGCAGGTAAGGGAGGACTACAGGCTCCAAAACGTCGGAGATGTAGCGGTGGCTGTTGAGTGTACCGGCGATGCGTACCGTAGGGGTTGCGGGTGTCATATCCAAGTACGCCCCAAATCATAACGCCAGGTGACGGACTGGTATGGCGATCCATAATGCAGGCGTCATACGGCCTCTCGCCGTGGTGCCGCCACACGCGGATCCGACCATCGTGGTGTTGCAGGCAGAAGCTGGATTCGTCGGAGAAGACAATGTCGTTCCATTCCGTAGTCCAAGTGCGGCGTTCAACGGCCCACTGCCGTCGCTGGTGTAACGTCAATGGAAATCGGAGCAATGGGCACCGTGCGATAAGTCCCCGCTCCTGCAGACGACGTCGAACGGTACCTGCTGACACAGGTTGTTGCGCAACACACCCTAATTCCTGCGATAACGTTCGTGATGTGGCGGTGCGAGCCGTCAATTCCCGCCGCACAACATGCAGGTTCTCATGTTCGGTGGTGTGCCGCGGCTGCGGCAATCGCTCACGTCGGTCCGTCCGTCCCTCCTGCACCCACCGAATCCATACTCGCCTCACTGTGGCTGGATGTCCTCCCACACAGGCGCCAATGTCTCAGTACGATAAACCGCTGTCGCGATAAGCCACTATTCGTCCTGTGTCGAACTCCGAAACGTGCTGGAATGACTGCCGTATTCTGCGACGAGGCATCAGGAAGCTTCCCACGCACAGGCCCGGCAGCATAACACACTTCCACTACTTACACTCCGCCTTCTGTGCACCCTTCTTATAGTGCTTATCGGTGGCGTGCCGGGCGTACATGATTTGCATATGCCCTGCAATGCTAATCGTTTGCATGTCCTCTCGCGGGCGACGCATGCTGCGAATTTCAGGCCAATCGGATGCTTTCTTCTTGGTGTTGCATTTTGGGTAGCCAGCAGTGTATATGTGTGTGGGCCGATATGGATCAGATCGTGCTGGCCGATTAGTCGTATCCAGTCCAACCCTGGTACTTACATAGCGAACCTTGTTCACCAATTGGGTGTAAACGAGCCAAGGAAAACGTCTGAACGAATTCCGTTGAATTTCAGTTTTCGCCCAATCGAGATGGGGAATTTAAATAATTCTTCTGGCATCCATGGATTAGATAGTAATTTATATTTGAGCGCTTCATTAACTCTAGTATTTAAACACATACCTAAATCAAAATTATTCGTTTCTTCTTTCCGGCTCCTTCTCTTTCGTTTATCTAATCACTGTTTTTTTTTTTTTTTTTTTTTTTTTTTTGATTGAAGGTTTAACGACCACCGTGAGCAACTCAATGCACTATTAGCAGTCGCTCATCCCTAATTTAGGGCCACTGGCTCCAGGTAAGGGAGAGAGCCAGTGGCGTAAGACAAACACAACATCCATGACTCAACGCGATTCGAACCCGGACCCTTCTCGTACGAATGGTCATAAACCAGCGCTTAGACCACTGCGCCACAGGGACAGTTCTCATTGTATTGGCATGATTCTTGATTACATTTTCCTGAAGAAACTGGAATTTTATTTGAATTCGTTGCTTCAGCAGCAAATGCTTTCACACGTTTAAACATAAAATCTATCAAGGTACATTTTTCGCGTTTGCGTTTAGCCTCAACAAAAAAGACTGCTGATTTTTCGCTGATAAAAATACCACTGCGATCTGAGAATCCGACGGTTTAGAACGTAATTCACATAGTTGTACTTCAGTTTTACAAGCCAGCAAGTGGCAACAAGTGAAAACACACGCCACGCGCTTTCCAAGGACGTTAGGATTATACTGCCCCCATCCCCAGGCGAAACTACGGTGTCTGCCCTTCTGTCTGTAACACGCCTTTTGTTTTAGTGTGGCAGGCTGTAGAGGGAGGGTGATGGGTTACTCTCTGTCCCAGCGTCAGCGTGTCTGGACTTCGCTCCATGCAGCCATAAGAAAAAAGCCATAACATTGCAGCAGCTACTACCCTTTCCGTATTTTACCTGTGTCCTCTCCCCCTAAATTTTTAGCCACCGACGACTCCCGTGACTTTGATGATTGGTCGTTAGCTCATAAAATAGAGCTCTGTTGATTTTCCAGAAGAAATTTATAAAACAATAAATTTATTTTCGGAGACATTGTTATTTCGGGAGAAGGGGGGAGGGTAACCCCTCAAACCCTTCCCAGGCTACGGCCCTTACTGGCTGTTCTGCTTTTCCAAACTGCTTCTGACTTCCTACCTTGGTACACAAATACAAACGAACTTTATGAGGCTGGAAGTAGTGGCTCTCAGTAGCAGTAATGATAAAATAGTCCCCCGAGAATCATAAATAATGTGAGCAATATTCTTCTCATGCAACCAAACACGCATTTGTTTTTCAGTATTAGCAATTCATATCCCCTGAACATTTTGAGAAAAAATTGCGTATTTTAATTTGAGAAGGTTACCCAAACTGGCGAAACATATTACGGGTAAATTCTGTAAAAGAACAAATGGCAAAGTATGGCGCGAAAATAACTGTTCCAGACATTGGTGCACAAATTTTAATTCCAATTCTAATCAGATTGTAAGCAGTGATTTTTACGCCCTCTCTTCAGCTGCGCTGCCCCGCCATAGTTCCACATCTGCGTACGAACAAACGACCCGTCATTTCTGATTGTAAGCAACTTACACCCCTTGCACATTTTGAGGAAGCAGTGCGAATGTTTAGCCGCCAAGTTACCACACCAGGCAAAAGATATTATAGAAGTAAATTCTGTTCCAGAAACTGGCGCAAAAGTTTCAATAGCCGCCCCGGTGGCGCAGTGGTCTAAGCGATGGCCTCTGATCATTCGTCCGAAAGGGGTCCGGGTTCGAATCCCGGTGAGGCATGGATGTTGTGTTTGTCTTACGGCACTGGCTCTCTCCCTTCCCTGGAACCAGTGACCCTAAATTAGGGACGGGCGACTGCTTATAGCCCATTGAGTTGCTCACGGTGGTCGTCAAACCTCCAATTAAAAAAAAAGTTTCAATCCCGATTCCAGTCAGATTGTAAGCAGTGATTTTTGCGCCCCCTCTTGAGTTGCGCCCTGGGCAGCCGCCCCACCTAATTACGCCTCTGCTTATGGGGAGTATATTCAACTTGCTTTTTTTAAATCAGTGATGATTTATTTGAAGAATTTATTATCAATGACTATTTATTTTTCTCTTTCTGATAATTACTTTCTCTACAGATACAATTACCACTTATCAGTGGCTGTCCTAGGCTGGGGAGCCCAGGCCCTCCAAATACAACTGGATATTTTCACTTTTTCTGGAATTATATATAAATTTTAATTAATTATCAGAACATGCAATAAATTGTGCCCCCTCCATTTTTTCTTCTATAACCGCCACTGCCTCTGTGCAAATCATTGTCATTCTATTTTAGTGCAAAAGTCTGAATGCCATTTTAATCTCTATCTCGTTAACTTAATCTTCGCTTTGACCCCCCTGAAACCTTTGCACTAATCATTCCTTCTTCAGTAAAACATTGATTTGCGTTCTTCTGCAAACATAACATTCTGTAAAGCGGCGAACAGTTATTTTTTTTTCACTAGCTTTTCTGCTAACGCAAGCTAAAGTCAAAATCTTCCTCTTTCTTTTTTCCTCGCTGATTTTTTATGAAAGTGCAAGAATTCACGAATTTAAACTGCAGAAAAATGTTCTTTTTTGCGAGTGTCGAAAATTCTTCCCGAATACTGCAGATCTTACTACGTGTCTGTGAAACCAGCTTTCTGCGAAATGTGGTGAAAAGGGACACATCCCATGGGAAAATAATTTCTGTATGCCAAACAATTAATCAATCAGTTGGGTTCAGCAAATCCTGAAAGTCAATACGAAATTAAAGACAGATGTATTCAGTGCCTCTAGTGATGCGGCGATCAGAATGCAAACACAAGAGTCAGCTTACAGAAAACTAAACTTAATTCAAGAGCGGCATTGTTCAGATTCAGAACAGTATACACAACCGATCGTTTACAGCTGATTTTTTTAAGCAGGCAAAGAAATAATGAGTATGACTTGCAGCCTAAGGGGACCAGTCCTAAAAAAAATTAAGTAATTTTTTTCTACAGGGTTTGCTGAATCGAATGGTATACGACACTTGATAAACAGAAAATAATTTGTAGGCGAAAAAAATGTTTGAAGTTAGGCGTACAAGTTGCACAAGTAGGCGTGTCCAGCCACATCTGAGCCAGCGTGAGACGTTCGAATATCTGTCGTCTTCCTGAAAAGAAGGAAAAACAGATTCTAGAAAGTGCGGGAAAGCAAAGGAAGACGGCGAGCAGAAAGCTCAGCAAAGCAGAGGAAAAGGAGTATGACGCGGGAGACTTCTAGTCACAGGTCTTCGTTTTTTGCCTCCCCTGAAAAGTTGTGGTTTTGTACATTTAGGAACATTTTTCTCATAAACCACATAAGATAATGGCTTGAAAATTTTTTTATACCTTACTCGCTGTATATATCAACAACCACCTGAACTAGAATCATGACTAAATAATGTACTCAATTAAAATCATAAATACAATTGCTAATGAAAACGTCAGCAATTTTGATTAATTAATACAAAGTTAATTAATTGACCGATTACGATAATTCTAGTTCAGATGCTGTATAATATCCTTAGGAAAATGCATGCCAAGTTTGCAAGTGATAGGCCAAGTCTATCGTCAGAAACATGTACCTAAGTACATCGAGACCTCCCATAAGGTAAACATGCGAAGCCTAAAAAGGGACTGGTCCCCTTAAATGAACAAGTGTTTCTCGTTACTTCCCACATTGCTCGCTAGAACTTGATGCACCTAGCAAAGCTTTTACAATCAATCAATCTTGCTGTAGGGGATTTTAGAAAGGCAGTGCATGACTACTGGCCTTAAACAGCCATTTGAAAGCTGATTAGCGTTATGTTACTCTAGCAGAAAAATGTTGCAGACAGTGAAGTTTAATTGCAGAGCTTGCCTACTGCCAGCGGAAAGTAGGAACAGAACCCACAGGAAAAATTCCAATCGACACCGCCGCAAAGGGGCAACACTTAAGGTACCATTCCATACCCACCTAACGGCGGGGTGGGCGAGTGAAACATACCTGAGTTATGGAATTCGACTTAAGTAATTACTGCGATACGTTGAATTAAATTTGAACTCCTTTACTTTTGCTTAAGCATTCCGCTACTCCTCGTAATGCGTGCATAGCAACATTCTTTGTCCCCTCTTTTTCCTCCAACCCAAGTACCGAAGGAGCTGCGTGTAGGGGAATGCTTAAGAAAAAATAAAGGAGTTCAAGTTAAATTCAACGTGCGGTGGTAACTACTACAGGTGAGCTCCATATCCCGTGTATGTTTCAGTCCCCCACCACCACGTTAGGTGGAGGTGGGATGGTGACTTAAATGTTGCCCGTTGGGGACGGTATCCGTTAAACCTCCTTCAGGATAGACTGGGCTATCACTAACGTTAATCCTACGGCAGCTGTTTTGTGCCGACCAAAACTTGCTGTTGTTCGTAGGTGTCTGTTGCCGGAGGTTTTACTGTATTAGGCCTCGATGCCATTTTTTTTCCTGAGTGTAATGAATATTTCCAAGCCCATTCACTGGCGTTTTTGGTTTAGGATATCTCCTACTCTTCGCCTGATAACAGTTTCTCAAATGAATTTGAAAAATGGTTCGCAATAAATTGCTGACTTGAGGGATGATTTGGACAGATTAGGACTTATTTGTTGGATACTCCATACAGTTTTTCCCATTGCTGCAGAATTCGGCCCTAAAATAAGAGTGAGATAAGTGGGAGTCGCATTTGAAAATAATTCCCCACCGATCCAATAAGCCAAGTAAGATGCAATAAATGGTTGAAAGGTAAGCTGTTTTCCAGTTGAACACCGTGGAAATGGCTTTGTCCCTTTAACGCAGGTTAATTCGAAGGACCATTTTCCTTTATTGCATCAACCTCCTACCACTAATGGGTGCTGATGAATCCTCTCTCTCTCACACACACTTTAATAGCAACGCAGCTTCAAATAGTCCGTGTGCTGCGAATTCAGAAAAATGCCGCTCCGATGAAACAGTGGTCTAAACTATAGCTTCTGACCTTTCGTCAGAGATGGGGTCCGGATTCGAATCCTGGGTGAGGCTAAGTGTTGTGTTTATTAAAAAAGGAACCAACGCAGAGTGGCGAGGAAAGGGATAGGCTTCGCAGAAAATTCCGTGAACTTGAAATGGTAAGAGTGAGAATCAGACTTCATCCAACCAATCCTTCCCTTTCTGCATTGCACAATATCTCAATAACTTTTAATCCTCCATGATTTTCAACATACAAATCTTCATGTTGGGACATAAAGGTGCACAGCCACCGAATGACGTCATGTGCATAGGCCTATCTTGCCTACTGCAGAAGTTGTAAGCGACTAGTCCCAAATAAGTTTAAGTTCGATAGGCGATAAATTTGTGTTCATGGCTGTTCACCGCCCAGCGTAATCCAGCCGCTGGAGCGTATTTAGAGGGACAAGGAGCCGCACTCGAAAGTGTTTTATTTTTTATGATTTTGGTTAAAATGAGACTCACATTAGAAAAAAATGCTTTAATTTTTTAACAATGCACTAAATTTTATTAAAATAAACACTTTAATTTTTCATCCATTTTTCGTCAGCCTCCAGAAAAAAAAATTATATATACGTCCCAGTCCAGCCGCATGCGTTTCTTTTTGATTGGGAGTTTAACGACCACCATGAGCAACTCAATGGGCTATAAGCAGTCACCCTTCCTTAATTTAGGGCCACTGGTCCCAGGAAAGGGAGGGAGCCGGTGCCGTAAAACATGACTCAGCGGTATTTGAACCGTGACCCATCTCCTAAGAATGATCAGAAGACCACTGCGCCACCGGGGCTGCGCTGAGACCACTGCGCCACCGGGGCTGCGCTGTATGCGTTTTAGGTGATGTCAATGGAATCTTGTCCGGCAGTATGTTGCTGAAAGAGTGTTAAAGGTTTACCTGAAGTGAGACAGGCCGTCCCGTTCATTCGTCCGAGATGGGTCTGGTTTCGAATCCATAAGGCATGGATGTTTCGTTTTTGATACGGAGCTGGCTCTCTCTCTTCCCTGGAGTCAGTGGCCCTAACTTTTTTGATTGAAGGTTTAACGACCACCGTGAGCAACTCAATGGGCTATAAGCAGTCGCCTGTCCCTAATTTAGGGTCACTGGTTCCAGGGAAGGGAGAGAGCCAGTGCCGTAAAACAAACACAACATCCATGCCTCACCGGGATTCGAACCCGGACCCTTTCGGACGAATGATCAGAGGCCATTAGACCACTGCGCCACCGGGGCGGCGCCCTAAATTAGGGATGGGCGACTGCTTATAGATAAGGTGACCAGATATTGGAACACTGATTTGAGGACAAAAGGGCGTGGCGTCCCCAAATCAGCAGTTCATTGGGGGCACATACGAATTCAACATAAATATGCAAATCTTTTTGTCACAAAACTGCATTGCTTCAATAAGTGTGATTTGCATATGTAAATTTGTGTCTTAAAAGGATATATCTTGTAGAATGCTGATAATTTTTATTGACAAAGTAGAACTATGATGAAGAGAACATATTAGCAAAAGTAAAATGCTTTACCTTAGGTATTTGTGCCGAATTAAAATCAAGCGGCACATCAAAAAATTTTCATTTTGCCAAAGTTCTTCGAGGAACTCAAAACAAGTGCAGTTGAAATTTGACCGTGCCAGTGTCTTAGTGCTGGTCACTGACGATGATTCGTACAAGTTGGCTCAGGTTCGAGTCCCGAATGAGGCATGGGTGATGTGTTTGTCTTACAGCGCTTGCTCTCTCTCTCTCTGTTCCCTAGAACGTATGTCTCTAAATTATAGACCAGTGACTGCTTATAGTCCTCTGAGTTGCTCGCGATGGTCGTTAAACTCGGAAAAAAGAAAAACAAAAATAGGAAAAATTTGTGTTTCGAAGAAGCATGTAGGAAAACTAGTACAACAAAAACTACTTTTAAGAACATTTTTCATTAGAAATTTACCGAGCTAATGAGGAAGCGTAAATTCGAGGACACTTGAGGACAAACATCAAAATTTGAGGACAATTTGCGTCCCCAAAGGCATCAGGCGTTTTGGGAGACAGTAAACTAAATTCGAGGACTGTCCTCAAGAATTGGGGACTTCTGGTCAGCTTACCTTACTAACACCATTTTGTCTCACATTTCACATCTGTCGTTAAACATTCAATAAAAAAAAATTGTGAGATAGAGTACTATGTGTACCCGAAAGTCAGAGAAAAACGATGCGATGAATGTGCTTGAGATGTACAGTATATACACTGTTCTCCAATATGCAATCTCATCTCATTACTTTCTACTGGAAATTCCTAACGTGTACCCTATTTTTACGGCATGCGCACTCATCCAGAAGTTCTACAGAAAAATTAAGAATCAGTGCCTACAGGAGCACTCATGACATGTTCGACTATGCCTACAGTAGCGCCCATGAGATGTTCTACTATAATTGCCTTTGTCACATTTCATGGAATCCGATTACCAATCCTATCCCAGATTATAAACGGACGATATAGCTGGCGTCATGTTGCCTTGGAATTCCATACTTGATATTGTTCCTATACGTCGTCGAAATGTGACGTCACAAGATGGAGCTGGGCATGAAGAAATGTCTGTTCCTCCATGATTCCCATAACGTTTCAACGTTATTGGTGAAATGTGCACATATTTTGCAATTATTACATTTTTTGTTACAATTTGAAGCTAATTCGACGCAGTGAAAATGCTGTGACATCCTTTCACATCCAGTTATTTTATTATGAACCGCATAACGAGGAAATGCGAGGTCAAATTCATGCTTCTATGAAAGATAAAGGGTAAAACTTACCTCCAAGCACGACGACGTGAACACCGCTGTGGTAGGCCTAACACAACGCTGCCGCGGAGACCACGGCATGGCTCCTCTGAAACGAAGGTCTGGCTCCGGCGGCCAACTATTAGGTGTGCAACTTAATTCTCGGTCGGCCCCTAACCGCAAGCTATCATAGAACGTCGGCAAATGCAAATAGCTGTGTGCGATAATGGCTGATTGCAGCGCCATCCAACAGATTTCCAGGTAACCGTAACCGCTCACATCTGTAGTGACAGAAGGGACGAAAGTTGACGGTGAGAGTAATGTCGTTCGAGAAGCAACATTTGAGGCACTACTTTCTGTTTGCGTTTCAGTTAGAAAAAACCGCCGCCGAAGCCCAGCAAATAATCTCTGCTGCTTTGGGCGAGGCTGCTGTGTCCTACAGTACGTGTAAGAAGTGGTTCCAGCGGTTTAAGCAGGAAAATTTCGATCTCCGTGATGCAGAACGTCCGGGACAGTAACAGAAAGTTGACAAGGAACTGGAACAACTGTGTTCGACGCGGATCACTGTAGCACACAGTCAGAGCTCGCCCAGGAACTCGGAGTAAGACGGCAAGCCATTGCAAAGCGCCTGCAGAAGCTTGGATGGATTCACAAGGAGGGCCGTTGGGTGCCCCATCAACTCACAGCTGCGAACAAGTCTAGGCGCTACGATGTTGCTGTGTCCTTGCTCTCCAGATTCAAGAAGAAAGATTTCCTCCACAAGATTTTTACCTGTGACGAGTAGTGGATCCTCTACGATAATCCTAAGCGGCGCAAATCGTGAATTCATCCAGGTCAGCCTACCACCAAACCGAATATCCATGCCAGGAAGTTGCTGCTGTGTATATGGTGGGATCAGCGCGGTGTCGTACACTATGCGTTGCTTAAACCTGGTGAAACGGTCAGTGCTGAGCATTATTGTCACAAACTCATTCATGTAAGTGACGCAATGGACGCGAAAAGGTCATACACCGGCAAGGGCTGAAGGTCGGTCCTGTTGCTTCAGGTTAACGTGCGTCCTTACACCGCGAAAACGACTTTAAAAACGATCACCGACCTGGGATGGGAGATTTATGTCCCACCCGGCGTATTCTCTAGACTTGGCCCCGTCGGATTATCACCTCTTTCGCTCCCTGCAACATCACCTTAGTGATACGTACTTCACTTCTGTCGAGGAGGTCCACACAAGTATTGATGACTTTATCAACTCGAAACAGCCCTCATTTTTCCGCAGTGGCATTCGGGAGCTCCCTGACCGATAGCTGAAAGAAATGTATCCAACACGACGGGGATTATTTCCCTGATTAGGTACGTATTGGATTTGCTATAATTTGCTGTCAACGTGTCGTGCTTGTGGTCGAGAATTACAGTGGAGAACAAAAGTATTTGGCGAAACACTTTTTCGACCATAATATTTTTTCTGCTGGACCAAATCGGGTCATTTTGGGATATGATATGTGTTATTCAGTTGTAAACATGACCCATATGCATATGGATCGGAACTTAATCGTCAGGTACCGAGCTTAATTGCAAAGATCATACAAATTGACCAACAAAGTAGGTGCGTATCACATTCATTTAATGCAACGATAACAGAAAACAAGTACGAGAAAACGACAAAACAATGACTAATACTTAGTGGGATAACCACGAGACTTAATAACAGCTGCACAACGGGCCGGCATCGAGTCCATTAGCTTCGCGATGGTGACCTGCGGAATACGCGCCCATTCGGTAGACAGCTGGTCGAACTTCTGGGCCCTATTCCGGCAGGTTTTCTTCGCACATCGTCTCTCCAGCTCCTCCCACATGTGTTCGATGGGGTTTAGGTCTGGAGATTGGCTCGGCCAGTCTAGAAGTGTGACCTGTTGCTGCTGGAAGGCTGCCTTCGCTACTCTGGAGGCGTGCTTCAGGTCGTTGTCTTGCTGCATGATCCATCCGGGTGGCATGTTCTGGTTTGCCTATGGGAAGACATCGTTGATGAGCATGTTCGTGTAGCTCTGGCCGGTCATCATTCCGTCAATCTTGATGATGGGGCCCATTCCATTGTGAGAGAAGGCGCCGTAAACCATGAGCTATCCTCCTCCGTACTTGACAGTCGGTTGAATGAACTGGGGGTTGAATCTCTGGCCACACGGACGTCGTATGTATCGAATGCCTCACTTCCGAACAAGTTGAACTTGCTCTCGTCGGTGAAAAGCACCTTACTCGAGTCCGCCGCGGTCCAGTGACGATGACGGCGCGCGAACGCGACTCTGGCTCGTCGATTCTTGACTGCGATTAGTGGTTTCTTGGCGGGGCGTCTTCCATTCAATCCACCAGAACTAAGACGACGGGAGATGGTCATTCGTCTGACGTTCAGGTCGTCGCTGTCGCGGAATTCGGTGGCGATGTCCACAGCAGTCAAGGTGGGATAAGCACGAGATCGACGGAGGATGTGTCTATCCTGACGCAACGTAGTGGAACGAGGCCTACCACATCGCGGACTATTCTCGACGGTCCCAGTCTTCTTATAACATTGCAGGATAGCTGAAATGGATTGGTGCAGGATCTTCAGGGCCCTCGCAATGTCGGTGACGCGCATTCCGGATTCCATCCTGTTCACTGCCGCCTGGCGAGCTCCAACAGGGATCTTCGCCTTTTTACCCATTTCTGAAAACCTAAGATTGACTTATCACACTAAACATCACAAAACCTACAAAAAGCACAAGAAAACATTAATACACGCAGCAAACAAATGGGTAATAATTGGCCACTCTTGAATATGGCCCATTTCGAACAACAAATTCGCTCTGAGCGAAATACAAACTACGCGGCTTTGTAACCCACGAATCAACACATATCATATCCCAAAATCACCCGATTTGGTTCAGCAGAAAAAAAAAATATGGTGGAAAAAGTGTTTCGGCAACACCTAATAACTGGCAGAAGATTACAACAGGAACCGGGTATGTTCTTGCCAGGAAAGCGTTCAAATTTGCAATGCTACCCGATAGAAAATAGTTAATTTCTGTCGCAGTTTTTCAAAATACGTAGTGAGCATTGGGATGAGCTATTTTCTGTAGCGTAGCAGTACATAATACATACTTTAACATATGCATATATCATTTTTTCCAAAAACGTAGCCAAATAATTTAGGACGCTAAACTACACATTTACCGACATTTTAGTTCATAGGGCATGCTTTCCGTTTGTTTCTCGGAAATCTATAAAATGAACACTGATTTTTGACAGTCTGGTGATTACAGTATGCTGCAAAGCATAAAACCATATATAATATATTCAGTTCCACCTTAAAAAATCAATTTTATAGGACTAACTACAGGCGCCAACAATAAAACTAACGTTAGCTAACACGTAAACAATGCGTGTTTATGCCCAGTCGCCATTCCGTGACGTCACGACTTCGACGACGCATAGGTTTCGTTTTATGGAAATGTTGTATTGGTCACAAACTTGTGGATTTAATATAGGGGCAACATGTTTTGTCTTATATGACCGATTCTCTCAGTCTGCTTATACTGTATCAAAAGGATTATAATTTCTCAAAAAAGTTTCTTTTTTCCCAGCAAGAAAATGGAGCTCATCAGAAAAAAATAGAAAATAGGCCTGCTTAGGTTCTCTCGTGAACTATTTATTGTCTGAAATGGCGACTTCATTAGAAAAAAAGATGGAATAGATACACAGTGACTTACCGGAAAAAACTCGAGGGCTTCGCGAAAAATACAGTTGAGGCCCTTTTTTCGAAACTATCAGCTTTCAATTACTGAATTCAATAACATTAAATAGGTTTTATGGGCGTTTTAGTAATTCAAATTCTTTGGAACCTCCAGGAATTTTTCGTAAAACCAAAATTGTTGTATTCTGCTGCGTGTAACACGAATCTGCAGGTCATAGTTAAAATGGTTGCCCTAGTTTTATGCAAATACAAAGTACTACAGCACTCACTCCAAATTTTATTCTGTTAGGGAACCCTTTTGGAAATACCTCGCGATTTACACACATAACTGCCGCGGGTTGATTAGTGTGTATTAGCGAAAGGGCCTCAATGTACCAAAGAGGGCCATTCCAAACGGCTTACATCAGAATCAAAAGCAACATCAAAACTATACCGAAAGGTAAGGTGCAAAAGAGAACCATGTCAAGAAATGGTGTAAATGGCGAACAATCGGACTTCACAAAACCAAAAACACCACACGTAACTGCCGTCTGGCAGTGTAGCGTTCAACGGAGGAGTAAACTAGGGCGGGGCGACAACCCCGGGTGCAGCTCAACAGAGGGAGCAAAAATCTCTGCTTGCAATCTGATTAAAATTGAAACCTTTACACCAGTTTCCAGTACAGTTTTTTCGCGCCGTAATTTGGCATCTGCCCATTTATAGAAATTGCTTATACTGCAATATTGTATTTTGCCAGTTAGGCAGCTTAAAACTCACATTTCTTCCTCAAAATGTTCACGGTTGTTAATTGCTCACATTTAGAAATGAAGGCACGCTTGTACATACATCGTATGATAAGGATGTAGTTCATGTTGTTGAAGATTTTTCCGGGGCTTCTATCATTCTATCATAATTGCAGCTGCGAGACGTAAGCTGCATTGATCTGTTTGGAGTGGTATCGATGGTTCGAGTTAAAAAAGCTGCACAAACAGTCAAAGTTTGATTTTTTCTTCTTCTTTTTATGGTGAGGAGTTTAACAACAACCGTGAACAAGTCACTCAACGGGCTATATTTAAGCAGTCGTCTGTCCTTGATTTTAGGCACTTGCACCAGTGAAGGTAGAGAGCCAGTGGCGTAGGACAAACACCCCATATATACGAGTACTCATCCGACATTCGAACCTGGACGCATGGTTAGTGGTAAACGATCCTAATTTAGGGGCCCTGGAACAAGAGGTACTAAATTAGGGACGGAAGACTACTTTTGGTCGTTAAACCGAGAAACGTCGCCCCAGTGGCCTAAGCGCTGGCTTATGATCATTCGTCCGAGAATGGGCTGGGTTCGAATCCCAGTCAGGCATGGATGTTGTGCTTATCTTACGTCACTGGGTCTCTCCCTTCCCTGGAACCAGTGGCCCTAAATTAGCGACGGTCGACTGCTTTTATAGCCCATTGAGTTGCTCACGGTGGTAGCTAAATCTTGAACAAAAAAAAAAAAGAACCCCCCACCCCCCAAAAAAAAAGACTTATGGGAGCGCAATATTTTGTGGTTTGCCCGAAGCGTAGAAATGCTTATTAACGCAACTGGTGTCCAAGGACCTATTCCAGTTTATACGAAAACATAGAACATAAGAAAGCAAACAAGTAAAAGAATTTTGGCACAAGAAAAAAAAATTCTTAAATTATTTACTCCTGAATATAAAAAAAAAAAAAACACATTTCACATCATGTCTCCATATTTTGCACGTAGTCCCCGCAAAGAACATCTTTCAGTTCTTTATATCCTGAAGGATGCGTAGTTTGGTGCAAACGACTGTAATACATAAATCTTTATCCGCATCGGTACAAAACTTCAACTCATTGAACTCACGTTTCTTTCATATTATCTTATTAATATACATGTATAAGAACGATTGCTATGCCTGCGGAAAGGGGCCTCAGGCAAGGAGGTTAGAAGAAGAGGAGGTGAAGGGACCCGTTTTGAGTGAAGCCAAAACAGATCAGCTGTTTCTGCTCTCCCTCCGAGGTGGTGGGAGTCTGCGCTGCGAGAGTTCGGGAACGTGACGTCACTTCCCGTGGCTTAAGCAGTTTTTTTTTATTGGAGGTTTTTTTTTTTGATTGGAGGTTTAACGACCACCGTGAGCAACTCAATGGGCTATAAGCAGTCGCCCGTCCCTAATTTAAGGTCACTGGTTCCAGGGAAGGGAGAGAGCCAGTGCCGTAAGACAAACACAACATCCATGCCGGACCGGGATTCGAACCCGGACCCCTTACGGACGAATGATCAGAGGCCAGCGCCTTAGACCACTGCGCCACCGGGGCGGCTTATTGAAGGTTTAACGACCACCGTGAGCAACTCAATGGGCTATAAGCAGTCGTCCGTCCCTAATTTAGGGTCAATGGTTCCAGGGAAGGGAGAGAACCAGTGCCGTAAGACAAACACAACATCCATGCCTCACCGGGATTCGAACCCGGACCCCTTTCGGGCGAATGATCAGAAGCCAATCGCTTAGACCACTGCGCCACCGGAGCGGCTAAGCAGTTTTGCTTAGCGCATGCAAACCAAGGATGGAAAGAAGGAATATTTCGAACTTCTTATTTCTTAACATTAGGCGTTTGGTTATATTTTAAACATGGTTACTTGCACATGGGCAGTAAGTAACCATGCGCACTATGCACTTCCGCTCAAAAAGTCATTTTTGTTAAATTTTTTAAGAAATACCAACATATTTTCCTATTTTTTCTGGAATTTTTTTATTATGAGAATGAATATTTTAACCTCAATTTTTTCATGCATGTATGGGTAGAGTAAGGGTCCAAAAACCCGCTCAAAGTCACGATTTCCCCATAGAGATATACAGGAGATTCTCAGGTTGGGCGCATTGGCGTAGTCAGCTGATAAAAAGTGGCGTCACACCAGAAGCGCAAGGGAGAGGGGCTGTTGCCACCTCCTCTCACTTCTAACCTCCTTGGCCTCAAGTCATCGTAGGCATTTTGGACTTCAAGTCATCTCGAGTAGCTATTTCCCGTTTTATAAATTAAAATCGTGAAAAGATTTCTGAATATTTTAATTATCAAAATAAAATATTCAGAAATAATGTTTCTTTTTTTAATACTTTATTCAAATCTGCTGTCAAAATTACCGACTAGTTCTTACTTTAACCACCTTCATATTAAATTTCCTCTAAAATTTTTTAAAAATATTTTTGCTGAGGGTAGAGCCCCACCCCTCCGCAATACGGGACTGTCAGCACGCCCTGAGTAGACATGATCAATAGAAAAGTACAATAACGAAAATCTTGCTTTAAGTTGACTCAACCAATTAACGTTGTTCAACAAAAATGAAACAGAATATCACACGACTTATCAAATTGAAATTGCTTTTCTTGGTTTATTTTGGAATATTTGTTTAAAATATTGTGCTTGGCTTAACCCATCTCCTCAGCGAGAAAAACAAAAAGTTAAGAAAATGTCATGGCAGGGATACTGAAATTTCATTGCCGCCCCGGTGGCGCAGTGGTCTAAGGTGCTGGCCTCTGATCATTCGTCCGTCTGGGGTCCGGGTTTGAATCCCGGTGAGGCATGGATGTTGTGTTTGTCTTACGGCACTGGCTCTCTCCCTTCCCTGGAACCAGTGACCCTAAATTAGGGACGGGCGACTGCTTATAGCCCATTGAGTTGCTCACGGTGGTCGTTAAACCTCCAATCAAAAAAAAAAAAAAAAAAAAAAAAAAATTCATTGCGATAGACTTCTTCAAAGATTGGCTAACTATAATTACTTGCTTTTTGTACTTGTACTTCTTGTGAATTGTAAGTTTGAAATGCATAAAGAAGAAAATGTGAAGCAAAATACTGTTTTTGCTTAAACGGAAATGCGTATGACACTGGTATGGCTATTTATTGATTTTCTTAAGAAGTGATGCAGTTGTGTTTAATCTCTTTAATGAAGATTGTTAAGTTTTTTGATGTAGGACTAGGTCTAACTCCGCGAATTGTATGGGGGCGACTTACGGCCGACGGCCTGTGACAAAAATGGGTCCCAATTGAAATCATTATAGCGTTAACAAGAAAGACGACACGGAATTTTCTGGTGCAATAAGCACATCTTTTGAATTCGTTCTGATGCAAATTAAATTTATTAAAGCTATTCGAAGTCAATGGAATCGGTACGGAAAACAATAGTGCCGCAGTGGTTTAAGGCGCTGGCCTCTGATCATTCGTCCGAAAGGGGTCTGGGGTCGAATCCCAGTGAGGCATGGATGTTGTGTTTGTCTTACGGCACTGGCTCTCTCCCTTCCCTGGAACTAGTGACTCTAAATTAGGGACAGGCGACTGCTCACGGTGGTCGTTAAATCTCCAATAAAAAAAAAATAGTATCTGACGGAAGAAAGAAGTTTTTCAATCGGATTTTTAATCCCTCAGATATTGCTGTAAACGGAATCATGAGCTTACGCACTTTGGTTGCAGACTTGTGCGTTAAGGAAAACATGAATTTATATGAGAAACATTTCGCACCGGAAACGCTCTCCAACACCGAAATAATTTTTCAAAATCAGACTCTTAGAAACAGAGATATCGACAAAAATAAGATGTGACTTTACGTCTCCTGGTGGGAAAACCATGCATTATTTTAGGAAGAAAGTATTCTCAAAAAGTTTTTCCATATGAGCGGTATCGGTCCAAGAAAAAAAATTAGTCGAGTTATCAGGAGCCCAGATTTTGCTACAAATACATCAGAAGCAGAAATGAGCACTTATGCCCCCTGGTGGCCAAACCATTCTTTACCAAACATTAGAAATTATGTGAAAAATATTTTCTATCAGGTCTTTCATGCGATACAGGAAGAATGTTTCAAATAGGAGTTTTGGAAGCAGAAATAACGCAGAAAACGAAATTTACCTTTGTGCCTCCTAGCGGAAAGTCTATGATTTACTTGAAAAGTTTGAATTTATAGGGAAAACATTTCGCATCGGAAACACTATCCAACAAAGAAGGAATTTTTCAAATCGTACTCCTAGAAGAAGAGATATTGACAAAAATAAGATATACATCTACGACTCCTGGCGTAGAAACCATGCATTATTTTAGGAAGAAAATGTTTCTAAAAGGTTTGTCGACATGAGTACTATCGGTCTACAAGCGACTTTTTTTTTCAATCAAGAATTTAGAAGCTCATATTTTGCTGTAAATACATCAGAAGCGGGAATTAAGGTTTACGCCCCCTGGCGGCCAAACCATTTTTTTTACAAAAATTATAAATTATGTGCAAACGATTTCCCATCAGGAGCTGTATCCGGTGCAGAAAGAATTTTTCAAATCGGAGATTTAGAAGCAGATATATAGGGAGAAACGCAATTTACCTTTACGCCCCTAGTGGAAAGTCTATGAATTACTTGAAAATTCTGAAATTATATGAAAAACGTGTCACACTGAAAACACTATCCAACAAAGAATGAACTTTTAAAATCAGACTCCTAGAAGTAGAGATATTGACAAAAATAAAATATACATCTGCGCCTCCTGGCGGAGATGTATATTTTAAGAAAATATTCCGAAAAGTTTTATCGATGTGAGTGGCATCAGTACACGAAATAATTTTTTCAATCAATATTTTAGAAGCTCAGATTTTATGGCAAATACATCAGAAGCAAAAATTAACACTTACACCCCCTGGTGGCTAAAGTATTCTTTACCAGAAATTTGAAATTATTGCAAAAGATTTTCCATTAGGAGGTGCATCCGCTGAAGAAATTTTTTTTAAATCGGAGTTTTAGAAGAAGAGTTATCGGGAAAAATGTGATTTACTTTTACGCCCCTAGCGGAAAATATATGCGTAATTTGAAAAAAGTAACTATATCTAAAATTCTCTTGGACATAAATGGAATCGAAAGATAAAAGAATTTTTCAATCAGATGTTTAGAAGCAAATATGTGGAATAAAAGGTATTTTTGAATTCGATATTATCTGCATTTACGCCCTCTAGCGGCGAAATTGTACATCATAAAAAAAAAAAAAAACGAAATGAAGGATCATCATTCGCATATTTCAAGCTTCCCAATGCAAAAATAATTTTTCAAATGGGACTAATAGTTGCAGAGATATCGTGGGTACAGACGGACGGACAAACCGGTAACATAAGCACGATCTTTTTTACGCTTTCCATGAAGAAACGTATATGCTTCAGCTTTTTCCGTCCGTCCGTCTGTTGGCACGATAACTCATGTAAAAATGGTTCGATTTCGATGAAATTTTAGTATGTGGTAGGGGACCACCTGGGGACGAACCCTATTGAAAAATGGGACAAATGGGGTCAAAGGTCAGGACATAGGATCAGGATCCATTCCATAGCCCTTATCCCATACTACATGTATTAAGGTGGACGTCAAGTAGGTCAGGACATAGGATCGGGATCCATTCCATAGCCCTTATCCCATACTATTAAGGTGGACGTCAAGTAATTTTGCTTCCTATATTTCCAATGGAAAAACTTCTCTACACATTTCCTTCACAATTAGTGTGTTCCCAAGGATGGAAATTTGAACATCGATCAAAATAACTTCATATTATAACTTGGAATACTTATAATTTTCTAAAACATAACCATAATTATATTAAAAAACAATAACGCTTCCTTTGGTGGTGTTGAAACCAGAAAAGAGATGGTGCGACCTGTGCTTTGATGATGTCAGTAGACAAATAAATGTTGGATTGCATAATTATGGTTATGTTTTAGAAAATATTAAGTATTCCAAGTTATAATATGAAGCTATTTTAATCGATGTTAAAATTTTTATCCTTGGGAACGCATTAATTGTGAAGAAAATGCGTACAGAATTTTTCCATTGAAAGTATAGGAAGCAAAATTACTTGACGTCTACCTTAAAGGAGCAATTCTTGTATCTATGAAAATTTTATTTTGAAAACAGCTGTAAGGATTTTGATGAAAGTCGTTAACCTACCGTTTTCTGGTACTAGAAATCGATTTAGCTTGATCTCGACTTTAGGAAAATTCTTTTAGTGGGTTAAATAATCACCCCGAATTACCATGTTTTCAGTGTCATGGCATCGTTCCATTAATGTAAGCCTTGCTTAGAAATCTTATGACATCACAAGCTCATGATTGAGATTATGATGTGTGGTCACGCCATCTGTCTCATTACGGCACGAGTTGTGTGTGGATCCTATTAAAGTTTTATGACGTCACACTCTTTGGAGCAGATGGTTGCGATTGTCTAGGAACCTTAAGCTTTTTAGCAGATGGTCTAGGAACCTTAAGCTTTTTACCCGTGTTCTTATGAGAACAATGAAAAATACAGTGACTTGTTATGAAAACTCTCCAGATAATTTAGTAGTTACAGTTTCCTGTTTAAACGGACTTTATAATGATTCCATTTCATAAGTTCTTTGGGGTCCCACTCAGATGTCTTAGCCTTAGGGCCCACTCAAATGTCTTAGCCTAGGGGACCTGGTTGCCTTAGCCTCAAATGTCTTAGCCTAGGGGCCAAGTTACCAATCAACTCAAGGTAAAAGAACTTACCTCCAAATCATTAACGTGAACGGCGTCTCCACCACCCGATGTAATGGTATTATATGCTTTTAATAGTAATTATTTCAATAGTCTAAATATTTGGTATGTTAAGTTAGAAAACATGTATAATAACTGTGTTTTATAATTTCCTATTTTAACCAGTAAATACATAATTTTAATGTTAAATAACCATGTGTAGTTTAGGCCTCTGTCGAGTGGGAGCATGTTCAGCAGAGATTGGAACATACGACATATGTTAATGATTTGGAGGTAAGTTCTTTTATCTTCAGTTGATTAGTAGTTACAAAAGTACGTTTAACATGAAGTTGACGAGTTTAGTGACCTTCATGATTACGACATACTTATGTAATAAACCTAACTTAGTAAAGTAATAATAGAAAAACAGATGGTACACAAAAATATATTTAGGCATCACCATTATTGTCAACCATTATCAATACACTTCTGGATGAAGGTTTCCCCAAGTTTCTTCCACAACAGTCTACCTTAAGCCAGTCACCTCCATGTCACTCTGGCATGTTTTCGAATTTCATTCATCCATCTACCACGTGGCCTTCTTCTGGGCCTTTTATATACATGTAAAAGCAAATATGCAAAATTGGGGTCTTTTCCCTGATTAGTAGTTACAAAAGTACATTTAACATGAGGTTGATGAGTTTAGTGATCTTCTTGATATCCATTTACCTTTATAACTAAGGTGTAAACATATCATTAAAACCTTATCTTATGATATACTTATGTGATAAACCTAACTTAGTAAAGTGATAATACAAAAACAGATGGCACACAAAAATATATATTGTCATCATCATCACTGTCAGCCACTATCAATCGACTGTTGGATGAAGGTTCCCCAAGTTTCTTCCACAACAGTCTATCTTAAGCCAGTCTTCTCCATGTCACTCCGGCATGTTTTCGAATTTCATCCACCCATCTATCACATGGTCTTCTCGTGGGTCTTTTATACACTATATTGACAAAAGTCACCGGACACCCCTTCAAAAGCAAATGATTGGATCCGCGGCATTGTTAAGATGCACAGTACAGCTGCAAATGGTATAAAAACAAGTCTGCAGCTGATCGCGATTATATTGCACTATGAGGTAGAGTGAAAACATCGCGGCAGGAGAGAACTGACTTTGAGAAAGGAAAGATTGTTGGGTGTTATATCAGTGGGTTGACCATAAGAGAAACTGAGAGGCGTTTAAACATGCTCAAGTCAACTGTTTTGGATGTACTGAATAAGTGGAAAATACATGGCGTACATGAAGCAGCAAAATGTTCCGGCAGACCAAAGAAAATCTGTGATAGTAGACATCGAAGCCTCAGGAGAGTCATTACAGCTAATTGACGGAGTAGTGAACAAGACCTCAGTATATAGGTAAGTAAAAATGCTGGAACCTCGGTATGTACACATACCATATGCAGAGAACTTCATTCCATGGGTTACCGCAGTTGTGCGGCTGCTCACAAGTCTTTCATCTCCACTCAGAATGCTACTTGTCGTATAGTATGGTGTAAAGAACATTTATCGTGGACCGTAGATCAATGGAAACGAGTCCTATGGACTGATGAATCCAGATACACGATCCATCAGTCTGATGGATGCCGTGTGTGGGTATGGCGGCAACCGGGGGAACGCTATTTACCACAGTGTACTGTTCCTACGGTCAAGTTTGGAGCTGGCAGTGTACTCGTGTGGAAGTGTTTTTCGTGGTATGGTCCCAGCCCATTGGTTATTGTGGACAAACCTGTTAACCAGCGCGTCTACCTCGCTAATCTGGACAATTATGCCCTACTAACTCTACGGCAATACTATGGAACCGAGCCTTGTTGGTACCAGCAGGATAATGCACCAAGTCTTATGACTTGGTGCAGTCCTTGCTTTATAGCAAGGACTGTTATGGCGTGGTTTGATGATAATTCCGTATCATCTGTGGACTGGCCAGAACAGAGCCCTAATCTTAATCCCATAGAGCACCGCATAAGAAGTTTGGAACCAAGGATTACTACTAAACAACAGTTAGTAGCAGCATTATGTACTGAATGGAAGCGCATACCTATTGCTGTGTCCCAACATACCTATCACAGCGCATACTTGTCAAAAGCATGTCTCGAAGGGTCAGCACATGCATTAAGGCAAAAGGTGAACCAACAGTGTGCTAATGTATGTCAATAAATGCTGTGGTGTGTTTCTCTTCTAGGTGTCTGGTGACTTTTGTAAATACAGTGTATATGCGTAAAAGCAAAAATGCAAAATAGGGAACTAAAACAGCAGAGATTATTTACTAACACTGTAAAAATTTCATAACAGTATAAAATTGATTTTTTGAATTTGGGCCACACGCACCATCTGAATGGAAACAGTTCCACAGGCATAATTAACAGTTGGCAGTAAAAGTTCTAATATTGTTTTGATGCTTGTTAGGTGAAATAATAAGACAACACAAAAGACCAAGAATTTCTGTATTTTCCTACGTCTTTGTTACACTGCCTTAACAACATTTTGCAACAAGACCATATTAAAGGCCGTGTTCTTTGTACAAAGATCATACACAACAAACATGAGGTGGTTCGACAAGATCCGAGAATACATTTTAAAGGCTAACACTCTCCAGGGGTTTCCACCACAGTTTTGTTCAGTCACTGGGAGGGGGAGAGGAAGTACAGTTCATCAGAAACATTTATGGAAACTCGAAGAAAATTAGACCAGATTCTCACATGAACAATGATATGCAGGTTCAGAAAAATGTGCACTCATTTGGAGGGAATAACAAAGGTTATGTGCAGGTTTGCAAAGAAAAATTACTTTTAAATTATACAGAGGAAACAGTGCATCTGGCTTTAAACAAGTTTCTTTAACTGAAATGTACAGGAAATCTATTTTTAGAAGGGGCACATGAATTTTACAAGACTAATGGAAGTTTTCTGAGGCTAATCTAGAAATGTGGAATGCACAAACTAAAAAAATAAAAAAAATTGGCAAAACAGCTTAGGGGCAAAATGATCAAAATCAAAGATAAAAATATAGGCAAAAGAGAAAGACTTCACCATCTCTTTAAAACAAACAAACAAACAAACAAACAAAAAATGATGTCCACAGTTGAATAAGACATCTGCCTCAGCAGCAGTTGACTGTCTTCCTTCACAAAGAGAAAAAACTACAACTTTCTTTTTATTTTCCAGTGGCAAGAGGTTTTGAGTTGCACCCCAAAATACTTTCATTTATAGAAAAAAAAAAAAAAAACCATGCCCAGAAGGAATATCACAAATTCATGGTGTTGATGCTTTTTAGTTTGTCAAGTGAATTCCACAATACAGAATGTTTAAAAACATGTTATTGAAAAAATGACAAACATTAAAAAATTTCAAAGGCAAAAATCACAGTATTTTTCCTTTAAAAATATTGCCAGTTTTACCAGTTGCAAAATATCATTGCAAATTTATAAATGAAATAATTTCAGCTTTATCTAAGGGCCTTTTTTCTAAACAACAACAGACATTTTAGAAGTGAAACAACAAAACATTAATTTACAGATTCAAAACAAACTGTTTCTCTTCGGTCTGACAGGATTTTTTTCCTGTTTTGTTTATCACAGCAACATAATTAAGTGCTCTTAAAATTACTAATTTAAAAACAGATGATTCTGATGCATTCACTAAATAGAATTTTTCACATACCAGAGTGGTTGTTCCTAAATTCAAGATAAATAACAATGATAACAGTAGCTGAACTTCAGTTGGTACTTGCTAATATAATTGCCCTATACTACAATGTAAATGAAATAAAATAAATTAGGATATTATTTAAAAGCTAAATACATTAAAACAAACTTTTTTTTGTTAGGAATTAGGTATTGGCTTTTCTCTACATTTTAAGAAATTTCAATTTACTTCCGATATCGGAGGTCAATCATTTAACGTGCATTAATGCATTTGCATTTTTGAACTTCACTTTTAGTTGGTAAAGTTCGATGAACACTTACCGCACGTGCGGTAAGTGTTCATCGAACTTTACCAACTAAAAGTGAAGTTCAAAAATGCAAATTTTAAGAAATTTGCCACATTTATTAATGTAGCAGTCTAAATATTTTTAATCAAAAATACATTTTCTGCAATCTGATTTTTTTATACATCTGAATTAGAAAGGACAGTGAATTCATGGCAAACTCATGCATTGATGAGTCTCTCTACTGGAAAACAAACATATTTCTAAACTATATCCACACACAGAAGAGGTTGATGGCTTTAATTCTTAGAAATATATTTGCATTAATAGATTTGTTAGTTCCTACTTAGTAATATAAGAGGTGGTAGTAAAACAGATTTCAATTTCTTTTTCATAGTATCAAAGAATTATTTTTTTTTTTACAAACACAAACCTAAAACAAATGTTATGGCTACTAGGATTCAAGTAATATTTTTACTTTCAGTAGTTTAATGATTCCATGAACACATATTTAATATAAAGTTGAAGTTTCCAGGAATGAGCAAGAATCAGAAATAAAGAACAAACATGATGCATATACCCAACTTGGAAGTTGAACATACACTCTCCAGGTACTAAAACCAGCATCATGTCTATTTGAAATAAATGAAGTCATGACGATTCCTTTCAATTAAATCACTTGAAGCAAAACATTCTTTACAGGGATTACTAGGATAATCCCCATAAAGAATTTTTGCTTTTTTTTATACGAAAATTTGACACTTAAAGCTCTTTTAATTCCTAGCAATCCCCATAAAGAATTTTTTGCTTCAAATGTTTACTTGATCAATGTGCAACTTGGAGACATATATATATATATCATCATCATCATCATTGTCAACCATTATCAATCCACTGCTGGACGAAGGTCTCCCCAAGTTTCCTCCACAACGGTCTGTCTTGTGCCAGTCTCCTCCATGTCACTCCCGCATATTTACGAATTTCATCCACCCATCTCCCATGTGGTCTTTTTCTGGGTCTTTTCCTGTCCCTTGGAATCCAATCTAAAATTTCGGCTGTCCATCTATGGTCTGTCCTTCTGGCAGTATGTCCAGCCCATTGCCATTTCAGGGATTTAACTCTGATCATGATGTCTTCCACTCTCGTCATTTTTCGGATCCACGAGTTCCTCTTCTTATCTCTCCTGGTTATACCAAGCATGCACCTCTCCATACTTCTTTGAGTTGTCTGCAGCCTTTGTATGTCTCTTTTAGTTAAGGTCCACGTCTCGGCACCATACGTAAGCACTGGAAGGATGCATTGATCAAACACTTTTCTTTTAAGACATAATGGCATATTGCTCTTGAAAATTATGCTGTTTCTTCCGAAAGCTCTCCAGGCAAGTTTTGTACGCCGATTAATTTCTTCATCAATGTGACCCTCACTCGATATCTGCTGTCCAAGATAAACATACGTATCTGTTATCTCCAGTTTTTCTCCATCAATCGATAAATCTTCATTTCTTGTAAAAGCATTGAACATCACTTTTGTCTTCTGAAAGTTCATTTTTAATCCCACTTCTTTACTCTTGTCAGCAAGTTCCTGGATCATACTCTGCAGCTCTGATGGGGTAGTTGCAAAAATGACTACGTCATCAGCAAAACGAAGGTGGGTTAGATAATCTCCATTAATCTTTATCCCTTTGTTTTCCCAGTTCAGTGATTGAAAGACATTTTCCAATGTGGCATTAAAAAGCTTCGGAGATATGGTGTCACCTTGTCTCACTCCCTTTCCAATTTTTATGTGTGTTGTATTTTCAAACAGCCGAATCTTTGCACTTGCATTTTCATAGATGTTATTAATAATATTAATGTATGCATCTTCAATACCGCAGGATTTCAGAGCCGTGGTAACTGCTGATGGTTTCACCGAATCAAAGGCTTTTTCATAATCGATAAAAGCCATGCACAATGGAAGTTCATATTCCCTCGCTCTTTCAATTAGTTCTCTCAGTACGTGGATATGATCTATTGTGCTGTAGCCACTCCTGAATCCAGCTTGTTCTCTCGGTTGAGCCATGTCCAGTGTTACCTTCAAGCGGTGTGAAAGAACTTTAGTGAAGATTTTATAAACCACTGATAGGAGGCTGATAGGTCTGTAGTTCCTGAGATCCTCAATGTCACCTTTTTTATGTAGCAGGATCATTGTAGCATTGTTCCAATCCTCAGGAATCTTCCCATCATTAAGGCATCGAGTGAAAATTTGGGCGAGTACTGTTTCAATTTCTCCACTTGCTTCTTGTATGATGTCTATAGTAATTCCATCTTCTCCTGGAGCTTTCCCCCGCTTCATGTTCTTGATTGCATGAGCAACTTCTGCTGGGAGGACTGGAAGAACTCTGGTACCTTTCATGATGTCTGGAGTACATGTATCATCCCTTTCATATAATTTGGAGTAGAAATCTTTCACTCTTGTCAAAATTTCGCCTCTATTTCTTGTTATAGAACCATCTTCTTTTCTCAGAGCCATAATCTGTTTTTCTTCCCTTACTGAGATGCCCCTTTGCTATCTTTAGGCTTTGGTTGTTTTCAATTGCTTTCCTCACTAGCTCACAGTTGAATTTCCTTACGTCTTCAGTGATACTTTTTCGTGCTGTCTTGCATAGCTCTATATATTCCACTTTGGAAGTCACATCTTCTTTAGTTGTCCTCATCTCTCTTCTTTTTTGCATCAACATTTTGGTTTTTCCTGATAATTTGTTCACATGCAACTTGTTCTTAGACCCAGCTAATTTTGTTGCTGTTTCCATAAGAGCTTTGGTTACTTTTCTGTTAACTTCCGAAATATCCACTTCTTTCGGAAGTTAACAGAAAAGTAACCAAAAAAGCTCTTATGGAAACAGCAACAAAATTAGCTGTATAATTTGGGAGCTAAATATATATATATATATATATTTAGCTCTAAAGATCCCCAGTAAGCATCTAAGGTTAGGGTTAGTTATCTTGACATTAATTCAGGGCCACTTATTTCAAGAATATGACACAACTACTGCAGTAAAACAAACACATGCCTCACTGGTGTACAAACACACAGCTAACTCAGGCAATCAGCCAGAAGCCCATGCATCTTACTGCTCGGGAACCAGAGCCAAGAACTTTGGAATTGAAGTAGAGAATATTAACCGGGGCACATTTGGGCTACAACACTTTGCCTTAATCAAGCAGCTGCTCCAAATATGCAAAGCTTTATCCCAAAGAGATAATTTGGGATGTTCAAGAATTGTCCCAAATGAACAGTTGCCCTGAATAACCAATGGTCTAATTAACTGGAATCTACTGTACTGCAGTAAAGGACAGCTCAAACAATCAGCCAAATCAGCTATATTCACACTTTTCATGACATTTAAATGTGAATACACAGTATTTTTTATTATAAAAACATTTTTGGGTGTCTTTTTCCTACCCTCATCCTCATTCCTCAGAAAATGAGTAAGGACTTAGCTGCAAACAGGTGCACTATTACAAGGCACGAGATTAATTCAGTCTAACCTTGATGTTTCATAAAATAAAAGAACTATGCATTCACATTGAAACTTACTACATGCACTTTGTTACACTGCTGAAAGGAATTTTCTTATTAAACTGAAGTGCAGTTACTTGCATTTTAATTTACAAAGTTCTTTTGGTAAATATAAAACAGTCACAAAAATTATAAAATATGGCATATTATTTTTGTAAAAAACAAAGGCTTGCTATGGCATTGGAATTGTCCCATACAAAAGAAAAGAACAGAAAGCACCTGAAAACTGACTGAGATATACAAATGACAAACCACCCTTCTATAAAATACATATGGCATCAACATCTTATGAAAGGCAGTCATTTTGCCGATCCAATATCATTACACAACACACTAAAGGACAACCTCTTCAGTGATCCCACTATTCTCTCATTATAGTATGAACACTAAACCAGCTACACTGTACTAATACATTATTTGGTCTCAGTTTAGAGAAATCAGATACTATGAATGGGAGGTCCACATCACCCTACAACAAACTGACACTGCTGACCAAAACCCAGTGCATGTGGACTTGCACGTAATTACAGGAACTATGCCACGCCAACATATTTTATCTCTCCTATTTTTCTTATTTGTCACTCCCAAAAGCAAGAAAAAAATCCTCTTTTAAAATCCTCTTTTGTAACAATGTTCACATTAAATGCCTAGGGCACCATTCATCAGAGATAATGCTCAGACAAATGATACTCCCATCTTCAGGGAGTGCCAACAACTTATACAGCATCCCATAATTAGTTGGTGCCAGGACACACTTAATAAAGCATAATTTGATATCATGTGCATGTCCCTCTATGTCTTATAAAGCATATATGTGCCTTAAAAGACAATTGCACATGCACATTGAGTTGTGCCATACATACACTTATTTCTTTTAGACCCCATGAACATAATTTATTGCTTTAAATAAACATTTGCCTAATCTTAGTAGCCACTGGTTCCACAAAGAAGGGACACTGCCAGTACCACAGGATAAACACAATGCCCAGTCCTAATCTTGGACATGAACACAGGCCCACATAAGATGATTAGTAAAGTGCTTGTCATTCTGACCACTCAATTGCCACTGAGGTTACTTGACCCTTTGCTACAGTGCTTGTTTGCACAGTGAAAATAATGCGCAGAATTACAAACTGTATTAATTGTGAATATACAATGCAGTTTTTGTCAGAATAAATTATTCTGTTTTATTGCAATCAGTATTTGCTGAATGACTAAATAATTCGTTATTGCATCCAATACAACTAATTTTGAGGCAAATTTATCCATCTCTTCCAGTGAGGAAACATGATCCTTTCATGTGCATAGAACAAAAACTTATTTTCTTAAATACAAAAGAAGAGATACTGAAACTGAACGATATTTTTGTTACAGCCAGTTACTTAACTCTCCTATGCAAATGTGCAAAGTGCTGCTATCTTTCAATATTTTTCATTCTATCTTTCAATATTTAGTCACCTAAAAAGGAGAAACCCCACTTTGGAGCATGGTGAAAAGAACAGCCCCCTATACAAGCTACATTGGCACAGCCAGACATGAAAGTCTTGAGATCATGACCCACCCACACCCATGCAATGAAAGCATGTCATTTGAGCTATCAGATGCCTGGAAGAATCTCCTGAACAAGCATCAAAGAAACATCAGATAACCCCTCTTCATGCCGCATGTGCACGTTCAAAACACTGGCTCCACACATGAGCTGTCTAAACATGGACCTCAACGTAAATTGGAACTATTCGATAATACATTTTTGAATTGTAACAGCATTGTATAATAAGTTGATATTCCTAAGAAGGCTTTAATAGCATAACAAAGGATATACGAAGCCTCCTGGTGGAGCACAAAAACTTGGCTTAAATTGTTTATTAGTTTTATGCCATTAAAGGAAGTGTTTTAGTTTATAAATGGTGTACAATCTTTCGTAATTTATGTTCCTTTCTTATTTCCAGAATATACAATCAGATTTGTTCTACACAGCATTATTGCTTGTTTTGGAATCACAATAGTTCTAATCAGGAAAGCTTCCACTAATTTGTGGACATTGTTGCTTGTGTATATAGACAAAAAGTCATTTTTCAAACTAAAAAACAAACAAACAAAATGTTTCAATATGCTGAATAACAAGAACGATACAGATATCAATTCTAAAATAAAACAGTTTTCTGGAAAAAAAAAATGTGTCACACCTGTAACAAATAATATCCACTCATCACAGCTTAGTTATTTTGATCTGTTTTTAACTTAAAGATGATAAAAACAATAATCCTTGTTTTAAAATATGAAACAGGCATTACAGAGATCTGCTTGGCAATAAATTGAAAAAGCCTGGCCCAGCCCAAACCTGAATGTCCTAGGCCCAGCGTACGATTTCAGCTGTAATCAAGGATTGTGCCTAGTTTGCAATGCACTTCTAACATTTCTATTTCCGTCTGTGATCTTCATCTTTGTTTCACTCTCCTAACAAAGAATAAAGCCAATGAAAAAGAAAGAACAGGGTAAAAGCAGAATGCCATTTCAACCATTTAGTTTAGTGTTTTAATTGAATGAGAATGGAGTGTGGGTTGTGGTGATGAAGGTAGGGTTAAGGATTATTGCAGTTCTGTAATTTATTAATTTAAAATACTTCCAATATATTACTTTTCCATATTTTTTTGAGAACTTTAAAATGCTTCAAAACACTACTTTTGTGTCTTACATTTTCTCCTGTGGCATTTTTCTGTGCAGACCTTTGTGTGTTAAATTATGTGTCAAAGAATGCGCATTTTAAACTCTGAGCATTTTTCAACCACAGAAGCATAGAAGTGTGGAATATTTGACTGTGTCTCCACTCAGCGTTGAGAGAGGGAGCTATAAAGCAGACACTGATGTGAAGAACTATATTTACTCTGTCAGCAGTCAGTCAGTGAGCAGTCATCGGTGAGTATTGTTTGAAGTAGGTTGCTGTGGTGTGTGAGTGTGGTATAAGTAAATGTACCCTTGTACATATTTTCTGCCTCTTCGATAATTATGTTGTTTGTGTTCTTATCATCATCACACTATAGAAGAGACACGTTATTATGAGCCAGTAGCACAGTGTAAAGAGAAAATTGGCTATATGGGTGCCCTTATGACCTGTTCGCCATTTGGTTCAGCAACAGACAAAAGGCAGAGACTAAAGTCACAGATTCAAGTACGAATAGGACGCAAACTTTAACCACTAATTCAAATATCTGTTATGTCCAGGAAAAGAAAAGAAAATACTGAAACTTGTGCACTTCAACAAGACTTAAAAAAAGGAGGGGGAGGGGTCTAACTCCCTATCAAGAGAACAAATGTCCATTGTTGAGATGCACTTTGTAGAATGTTCTACAACATGGAATGTTATCTAATTCTGTTGTTTCTAGAAAAAACAAATGAGGGTACGTTGGGGGTCACCTTGGATTTTAATGACATCTACTACTCACCAAAGTCAATGAGCTTCAGCTATTCTTGGAGAATAGACCACGAAACATCATGATTTTTAGAACTGGAATGTTTGAGGTTGTTTGCTACACTGGTTTTGTTTGGTGTGGAAAGGGTGGAAGCCAAATCTTTAACATCTGTTATATCAAGGGAAAGAAAATACTGAATGTTTCAAATCATGAATTTTGAGAGAAAGGTGTATGGCTGGAGAGTTTGAGTTGAGTATTTATGAAACACTTACCCTTGCTTTTGCTGCCAGGGTGTTTGCCTGCAATTGCTGAAGAAAAGCAGAAAAATAGAAGCCTGAGTCATGTTAAGTTTAAGACATAATGGCTCAGCCTGTGTTTCAAATCATAGAAAAAAGAAAGACTAGCCAGACTTAGGCACACATCTTAGCTGTTATTACAAACCCACACTGAATTTAACCTTTCACTATGGAAATGTAACACTAGAAATGTGGAAACTGCCTTCCAACTGAAGAAAAAATTTGCCATGCCTCAAAGAAACAACTGCATTAGTGAGCTATAGCAAATCTGTCCAAGTGAGATATAAAAGATAAAAACTCTTTTTACACTAAATTTCTGTGCAATGAAATATATTTTCTTATTGTGTATGACAAGTCTGCATCCAGGATTTAAATAAATATTGAGAGTGTCACCCACAACACTAAATAAAATGTAGTGACATTGCTGCTTTGGAGGACTATTTAATAGTTAACTTTTTAAATGTAATGACACTACTGCTTTGGAGGACTATATAATAGTCAGCATGCTGCAGTGACGATCTTTCTTATCAGAGTGATTTCTTCTAAATTTTTGGCATTGCAAGAATTTTTACAATGTATTTGCTTATACTGACAGAACCATTTTCAAGTTTATCTTTTGTTCAAGTAAGATTTATTTTAAATGATTTCCATTCTCTCTCATTTTTATACATATATTTATATACACACTGTTTTAGAAGTCCTACAATTAGTTCTCCAAAGAAGTGTTTCCTGTGCATGTGATGTCTGGCTTTCATAACCACTTGACAATTTTTGTTGGCTTGTGCCAATTCCTTTAGCAAATACATTTCATAGAGGAAAGTACTTATAATAAAATGATTGTAGGGTTGTGTTAATTCCAGCCCCCAAAATATTTGTGTACATAGCAGTAATTTAGACATTAAGTGAATATGTTTAATATGCTTTGTGTAACAAGTGGCAGCTTGCACATGGTTGTCGGATGAACAGATGTATCGCCCACAGTGATAAGTGACCGGACATGTCTGACACTACTGACCTTGTCCTCCAAGTTCGGCAGTGTAAGGAGGAGAGATCACTGCCTCCGGCTAGATCAGGTGGCCTCCGTGAAACAACAGCTTCCAGAGACAGGGGATTAAACAGGGGGAGGGAGGGGTGGAATGCACCACGTGCATGGTATGAAAGGAGCAGAGCTGGTTGGCTCGGGGCTTTTTGACGGTTTGGCATGAAATCCTTTGGTGGTGCGTGCCTTAGGTTCTGGGCATTTGACATTTGAAGTGTTTGACGTTGAAACCGTCACGACTTTTGTCTTGACGGACGACTGCGGAAGTCGGAGGTGTTTAGTGAATAATCCCAGGAAACTGGACTACTGGGTGTTCGTAGCAAGACCACTCAGTCCAGCATTGGGGAGAGGATTTTCTATCAGGTAAAAAAAGGGGCGACTTATTGTTATGTCAGTAGTGTTCGACAGGAAATCTCCTCGAAGCGGAGAAGTATAGCAAGTTATGAATGAAATACAGGGATCATACCAGAACGATGAGGTTTTCAAGTTTTTGGGTATTGTCTGACTTGCCATCCTTGTCATGTTTACACCAGGAAACGAATTGTCATCTTCAGGATTGGTATAGCAAGTTTCTGGAAGCTTGGGTTCTTCAGAAGTCAATCAGTCTACCAGAGGTTATTTTCATAACCAATTAAACCTATTTGTCATGTTACAAAAGACTTATCATTGTTCTCTGCTTCACTCATATGTCATGGTGCAACAATTTATAGAATGCTTGAAACAATGGGATTAAGGAGAGCTCTACTACATGTCGAAAATAACCTACATCAGGACCATTGGGATTACATAATTGTCGGGCCCAGAATTAGACCAACCCAGTGGATCCTGGCAATGATAACAGTAGGATCCAACATATCACTCATAGCCATGTGGTTGTCCTTTTTGAAGTTAGTTTCTCAGTTTTTAATGATGAAATGATATGACTATTTTTCATAGAATGAACTAATATGCAAAGGGGAAAATACTTAAAATTATTGCTCAACTAAATTAAACTAAAATGAAGGCATATTTAGGTATTTTTATTACTGACACAAAAATCACTAAAATGCCTGAAATATAAGAATGCTGGGAAAATGACAGAGTTTTGCAGACATATTAAATGAAAGCAGATAATATAATACCTGTCAACTGTCAGGGTGAAAATAAATTCTCAAAAAGGTACAGGAACTGTCCACAAATAAAATTCTTCGGCAATTTCACACATGCACACGCACACACAAATTAAGTACTAATATTTTAATGTGTTGGGTCGTTTCATAATTATTGGCCGATTTGGACCCAAAGAAACAAACAGCAGTAACAGACGACGAAATACATTTTATTCCAAAAAATATCAGCCCTCGGCAGCAATACACTGTGCCCAATGTATTTTCAGCGCAAAAATGCCATCGTGGCAGAAACTGGCATCACAGTGGTCCAAGAAATCGCTAACAGCATGAGTCACAGCATCCTTGTTAGCGAACCGATTGCCTCACAAGAAATGGCCCAAATGGCGAAACATGTGAAAGTCTGAGGGGACCAAGTCAGATGAATAAGCTGGGTGAGAGAAGACCGTGTGCCCCAAGGCGTTGATTTTGCATGCTTCCAATTGACACATGCAGTCGTGTGCCATCCTGAAGCAGTATGGGACCCAAATGATTGATGAGCAATGGTTGTTTGTTGCATAATTTCTGGTGATATTCGTCCAGCGGATGGCAGTACACATCCATTGTGATTGTTTGATCTTGCGGCAAAAACTCATAATGAACCACAGTCTTGGCAGTCCACCACACAGAGATCAGAAACGTCTGTGGGTGCAACTCAGGTTTGGACATGTGTTTGGGTAGTTTTCCTTAATCGAACCAATGCGCTGTTTGCTTCCTGTTGTCATAAAGCACACATTTGAAATCAACCATAAGGGTCTGATGAAGAAAGGGTGCGCTAGCCTCACGTTTTTGAAGAGCAATGCATGTTTTCAGACGTCGTATCTGCTGCTGTTTGGCGAGTTCGTGTGGAACCCGGATATCCAGTTTTTTAACCTTGCCCATAGCTGCCAGGTGTCTGGAAACTGTCGCTGATGATATGACAAGTTCGGCACTGAGCTTATGTACTGTGGACATTGGTTTTTCTTCCACTTTCTGCCTTAACTGTACCGTGTGAAACACAACTGGACAACCGGCTCATGCCTAACGGTCAATGGCAACATCGCTGGCATGGAACTTGGAAAATAGTCTACGGACAGTTTTGTCACTCGTCATGCGGACACCCCATGCTCTATTGACATTTGCGACCGTTTCGGACATATTCCTGCCAAGTTTGAATTCGTTCAAAATCGCTAATCTCACGCCATGTAGCTTCATCATGTCCCCAACTGCTGAGATCTGTCTGAAATACCGTTTTATACAAGTGGACTGAACCGATTCACTTTGCAGGGGCATTTGGTAGTTTCTCCTACGAATCGTCCCTTGTAACCGACTATGCAAATTCGCCTTGGCGGCATCAGCCAATAATTATGCAACGACCCAATAGAAAATATATGGTAGACTTGAATTTTTATGAGTTTAACATAGGTAAAACTGTAGGACAGTTCTTTTCTAATAAAATTCCTGTATGACAATTCTCAACATAGCAAAAACATTTAGAAATTTTATTATTTGATATGGCTAAAGGCTAATCTGAGGATGATTACACATTGTACTGGGGTTGTATATGAGCTCCAAGAGTCAGGATCAGTATGCTAATTCATAATAATGTGTCTGTGTTACATCTAATCTTACTTCTACCTCATTTGCTTTCTTTTTTATACAGTCATTAATAATCTTTATAAATCAACAAACTGGCAGCTATTTGCATTATTACTTAAAATTTAATTAATTTGAATTCATATTTGATAGTTTGCATGGCTGCCAGAGTGAATCACAGAGATTAAATAAAATATGTAGCAGGACTACAACATAAGCAAAATCTTGCTTGATGGCTCTGTTCTTGAAAGATTTTCATGTTTTAGAACATTTATAATAAGTGATCAAGCATTTTAGCATTCATAATGTATAAATGATGAAAATAAATTGAATGCATTTAAATTAATTTGTGTTGCAAATCTTCATGACTAAATTATTCATACGTAATTAAACAACTCTGGCCATAAAGTGATTAGTAATGAGAATCTCTGTTTATGGTGTAAGAGCATTTATCAAGCTAAACATAAAAACAAATATGAAATGTAAATTATTTTCATATCTTTTTGCAAGAAAAATATTTCTCTCACACACACAAAAATATCTTGAATTTCTAATGAGTTATTCTTGAACAAACTAATATTTTATTTTGAACATAACATTTTCTCAAAAATTTGATTCTGGATACTGAATGAGAGTATATGGTATTTTTCAGATAGTTGTTACAATTTACAATGTATAGGAAACACACACCCTGGAACATGAATTGAGCAATCAAAACAATATTGCTTGTCATTAAGCTTCAATTAGTGAAATCCTGAATAATAAATAACTCTTCGTAAAGAGAAAAAAAAAACATTTAATGTATTTTATAATCTTTTCAATATATTTTTGTGTGAAAAAACACTTTTACTGACCTTATTAATCAGGATCCTTCACGTTTGATAATTCTGGAATTATTAAATTTGAACCAGCACCAACTGGTACATTACAGTGCGTTTTTTTAAATGCTCACATTAAGATACATAAAAATGCTATTATCTTTTAGTGTAATTTAACTACACTAACATGAAATTAAAGAACACTGAAAGGTAAAAAAAAAAAAGAAAAAAAAGGAAGTTTTTCTTTCTACTTAGGACATAATATTTCATTACTTAAATACATACATATTTCCTTCCAGGCATGAAACGATATGGAAGTGTCAATAAAAAAAAAAAAAAGGGAGAGAGGGACATTGCACATGATTTCAGGTGTGAAAAAGGAAAAACCCTGGAGGCTCAGTTAAGTTTGGTATGATTTAGGGGTGATCAAATAATGCAAAACCACATATAACCAATTAACAAGGTAACAGAGTGCACAGGCAAGAGTGCAAAGTTCACAGTCATAATGGAAAGGAATACTAAGCTATAGATAGCAAACATTATATACACTAAAAGGAAAAAAAAGAAACAAAAGAAAAGAAAAACTGCATAAATGCATCATGTTTGGTGTTATTTACTAACCAAACAACTAGAGAAAGATCCAAGAAATACAGAGGCTTATTACCAGTTAAAACTTTATATATAATGTATGCATTATATAATCACTGATACTAAAACAATGTGCTGAAAAACATCATGTTACGAAAAAGCAGTTATCAAAAGTAGAGGTTTAAAAAAGACTGAATTCTGTGTATTTCTTGGATTTTCTCTGCAATTTCCGCATCTGAGTTTGACTAGCTTGTTTTCTTCAATTTTGCTAACTACATATGAGTTATGAAATGTTTTTGATTCAGTTTTATGATATTAAAGAAAAAGTTATGACACATTTACTCGAACTTTTGCTAGGATTCTACTAATCAAACTAATGAACACCAAGTGAAAATTTACAAGTGGGCAACAATGCCACTAATGTGGAATGAAGGTTATTTACAGTCTGTTACTTATGATTCGTTACACTTAGAGCTAAAGACATAGCTCCTTCCATGTACAACAACAATTCATGAAGATTTCAGTTTTGTGTAAAGGTATTTTACATGACTTCCAAAGAAAATTTGAAATGTTGCACACAAAAGGTACAAAACAAAGCAGCAGAAATCTACTGCAGTGAGTTTACTTAACAACACATTTTCTGTGAAAGAAAGAATTTTGGCAAAATTTGATACTTGGTCCATTGCTGAGCTTTAATGTATACAAAAATGCTTCTTTGGAATCATGTGAACTAACAAAACCATTAAGTACAACAGGAGCAGTATTTTGACTTGACGTACATGGGGAACTTCACATTCACACATAACAACAAAATGAATCTATAACAGAAGAAATACCTTTTTTGTATCACACATGAATGATTTCATCATTATCACAACATCCTTAATCTTCCAAAATGGGATTTTGGGAGATTAAGATAAAAATAATCGGTAAGATATTTTCAAACCTGATGATACAGATTTTCATTCAGTTTTATGAAATGAAAAACAGTTTCTAAAATTTACCTAAGAAATTCTTTCAGAAACTTAATTCTTCATTATTAAATAATTTATACAGCAGTTGGTATTTATCCAGAAGACTTTAACATTTGATGAAAACAATAGCTGAAAACATGGTTCTGGACTAGACATGCTCTGTTTATTCAGAATACCTCAGTGAGAATTAGTCCCACAAAAGAATCACCATTCAGGCTGCTTTAAAGATTTGTGTATATCTGGATGAACAATTAAACTTTTTCCTTTTACAGTGTAGATGCTTTTCAGATCACTATTACATAACTTCTTTTACTAGCATGAAAGAGAGGTTGTCAGCATTAGAGACCTGCACCGATCTTAATTTGGAAAGCCAAGCTGGGATCCAAATTTTAGGGAGCCGAGTTCATTTCAGATTTCATCATGCATTCTCTGCCACTTATTGCAAATAACACAAGGCCTCTTCTGGAGAAACATAGCTGCTCAACTGAACTTAACTACTTCAGAACCAAATGGAATGTAACACAGAGAGACATGCCATTTCTCATAAGATGTAGCTCACAGCCCATGCTATGCACGGGTGAAAAAGCTGCGACTGAAATTTTTATAACTTGAATCATAAAATAAATACACATTCCTTTTTAAGAAATTACTCTTCAATGCGAAGAAAATAAAATAAACACAACATAACACCTACATAACAGAACAAATGTCACAGACAGTTGCTGGACCACATGCGTGTTGCCACAGATGAAGTCCTTTGTCTTACTAACTTTATTTTATTTTTCGGTATTTCTCCTTGATTTTACATATTGTGTGATAGCGGTGAGCTTAGTTTCAATTTTGGCCACTGCATAAAAGCAGATGGCGCTGCAAGTACTGAATGAGGTCAGAGCGTTAAGGATAGATGTAGCCTATTATATACGTTTTATTCCTCCAACAAATACGGTTTAGACCTAAATACCTACTTCTGTCAGAAATGAAAAAAACATTTCCTCTCCCATACTTGAGCACAAACAAGGTAGCCTCAATTCCCAAATGTGTAAACAATTACTTTGAACTTCCTCATCACCACTGCAACAACGAATTACACTAGAAGCTCAGCCGTATGGTGTCATGAAGCTGAAAAGTATGCTTATATAAACATTTCTTGGAAAAGAAAAAAACCATGTGTTTTAGTTGCTAAAGCCAACAAAGTGAAAATGGAAATTGATTTCAAAATTTACAGAAACAACTAAACTCTCATTTTATAGCCTGGCTTATTGATTTCAGCTGTAGTTAATCAATGCATCCGGTGGTGGACGGACTTCTGTGTTTTTTGTTTCACTCAGTGATCTTCGCCATCTGATTATTTAATAAATCAATTTCCATTTTGATTAGCTAATATTTGCTGTTTCATTAATCCAGGAGCAAAATGCTAAACATTCCTTCCAACACAGGCTTAGCCGGGTCTAGCTGAGGTTTATGGGCAAGGCCAGGCACATGCAGATCTCTAGTCAGCATACATGTAAGCTCAAATTTTTAACATTGCTATGTAAATTATTTTACACCATGACTTCATCAAAAAGAAAATGAACCACTTAGTTTTTCAAGCACATTACAATACATATAGGTATATAATGCAGTTAGAGATGCTCTCAGACAAGAGATGCTCAATACATATAGGCATATAATGCAGTTAGAGATGCTCTCAGACAAGAGATGCTCAATACATATAGGCATATAATGCAGTTAGAGATGCTCTCAGACAAGAGATGCTCAATACATATAGGCATATAATGCAGTTAGAGATGCTCTCAGACAAGAGATGCTCAATACATATAGGCATATAATGCAGTTAGAGATGCTTTCAGACAAGAGATGCTCAATACATATAGGCATATAATGCAGTTAGAGATGCTCTCAGACAAAAGATGCTCAATACATATAGGCATATAATGCAGTTAGAGATGCTCTCAGACAAGAGATGCTCAATACATATAGGCATATAATGCAGTTAGAGATGCTCTCAGACAAGAGATGCTCAATAAATATGGGCATATAATGCAGTTAGAGATGCTTTCAGACATCAGGTGATGCCTCCCAAAAGCTTTACATAATTAAACATAATTGGTAGAGGAGTACTGCACTTAGCATCAAATATCTGGTGTGGCCAATGATAAGCAAGCGGCCCGTCTTTTGTGTTTGGGGTGGTGACCCTGTGATTTACGAATATTGCATGAATGAAGAATATTTTACCTATCTATTATTTTTTTTTTTGCATTTAATCCTACACAAAACACTTTTTGCCTATTCCCAAGCATTACATATTTAACCTAGCCCACTAGTGGTGAGTGAAGTTTGTCATAGATTGTGTTCATTTATGACAACATCTGACTAACTAAGCACTGGGGAAGTGGTAAGTCCATGGCATAAGTTGACAATGGTATGGCTGTCCTTTCTTTAAACTATGTAATATGTAATGGCTTTTTGTTTTATTTCCAGTTTACTTTTAAAACTTCTTGCATGAAGTGTCATTAGTCCATCCACTCTTAGCTATACAAATTACAACTAATTGAATGAATAATAAAAAAAAAGGTTCAAAAGTTTCTTCAGACTTCTGTATTTCATCTCCTATACAGTTCACTGTATTTTACTTTTCTATTCAACAAACCAATGCAGTAGTTGAATTTCCATTATATGGAAATCCATTAGCTTTCTTCAGCCCATATGAATTCAGATGAAATAAATTAATACTTTCCCATTTGGAATCGTGTATTAAATCACAAACCTTTTCTGAGCATAGTACTAACAAAAAATAATAAATAAATAAATAAACAAAAATAAATAAATAAATAATAAACATTATTTATCAGAAAAATAAGTTCTGTCAGTGAACTTCAAACACTGTTATCTAACTGAAAAATGGTCTGACTGGATTGTCTTCACAGATCACCATCAAAAGAAAATTAGGTTTGTATATTTGAATGTCAAGTTTTAGAATCTAGCATCACATTTTCTTGGTTCCTCTTCATTTTTAGAATTGGTTTTATGAAGCACTGTATATTGGCTTTGATTAACACAGAGAGGCCACAAATGTCTGTTCCTAATAAAAACAAACAAACTTAGATTTCAGAAGGAATCATTATCTCCTAATTTCATTTTTAGGACAGAAAATTTTGAACAGAAGAATTTCTGGGTGTTACTTTCACCTCTTTTTTTTTAATTTAAACAAAACTGTGCTAGTATGAATACAAAGAAACTAAAAATTTATTGTAAAGTGAAAAACAGAACAGTTGCGATACCCATGAAAGAAATCTAGTTGGATAAATAATGAGCATTTGGAATTATAGAAGGCACTAATGCTACTGACGAACATTCTGCATCTAAAAAGCTTTCTTCAAATACATTTGTAAGACCTCAACATGCAACATCATTCCAACAGTAATGTGTGGCAGTGATAAAGTAACTAAGGACCTTGCATGCTATGGGCCTAGATTCAAATCCCAGTTAGGACATGCGCATTGCATTGCCTTCATACTTTATCAATGACCCCATCAAGCTGTAGAAAAAACTTCAGTTCTCATAAGCATACGAACGTGAGTGAGTAACAGCATGTGAATAACATTTTCAGCATGTTTCTTGAGACTCTGTTTTGTAGTTCAATTTGTTTTCATCAATAAAAAGAGCAGTCATTAAAGACAACTACAAATCTGAGCAGATTTATAGCTGTCTGTAGCAGAATTAATGCAAACAGCCTTATTTTCTCATTGGTAAATTTCATTACACATATTACAACCCAATGATGCAGGATTTCATTAGGACAGAAGTTAATACCCAGGCCGAACGTTCAACTACTATTTTCACTCTTGTAATTTTACATAACACAAAACTGTAGTAGGAATTCAAGATTTGTCTGTTTTTGCCCTTTTTTTACAGCTCTTCATCAATGAACCAGCAGTAGCATACATGGTGTCTATTTTCCCTAGGGGAGGTAGTATAATATTTACACTACTATCATATCCTTGAGAGTAATATTTCTTTTCTTTTCTTTGTTTTTTTTTCTTAAACTATCTACTTGGTGTCTAAATTTTTACACTTACAGGTGTCCTCATTTTGACATTATAGCTCATAGCTGCAAAAGGAAGTTTTAATATCTCAGGGGAATTGCTCAAGTATTTTGTAATGGAACACTTCTGTGACTAAACTGGGCCTTTCCCCTTGTAAACTACACAATAGTCAGTTCTTAATGCCTTATATGCAAATAAGTGCTACTTACAGATGGATGTTTAAGTAGAACCTGCTTGCATATAAGGCACTAAAAATTTACTATCAAGGTCATAGATATCATCTGTAATGAAGTCATGTGTTAAAGAACTTATATACTTCCAGAGAGAGTTGATTGCCAGAGACCACTTAAGTAACTTGTAGCAGTACTTCACAGAAACCTGGTTTTAAAACAAGTTAATTGTACTTGTAGTGAAATGATGACAGTGCTACTTCATTCAAGGAAATGGGGACAAAAAATTATTAAAAATGCTCAGCATATAGCCTAAGGCAAGGATGGGCAAACTACAGCCCACCACTGTATTCAATCCAGCCCACTGGATAAATAATTTAAAAGTGTTTCTTCTCTTAGGCATGACACATCCTTTAATCTGAAAGACATTGTTTGTTCTATCTTAAAATGTTCCTCATTAATTTCTGGGTACAGTTTCAAGATAGGAACAATTTCACCTTTTAAAAGTGCCCTTTCCAATTTGCCTATGACACATGCTGCAACTCCTCTTTATTTAATCTCGAAAAAGACACCAGCCACATTCAATGAGAAGACGTCCACTGATGCCTGGGGATGCAGGTGTTGGGACTCCAACACTGCGACCGACTGACAGCGGTGAGGATGTATGCACGTGTGAAATAATTTTCCTTGTTGGGACTTGGTTGCGGGAGCCTTGCCAACTTTTTGAGGTGAGTGATCTTAGAAACTGGATTACTGGTGAAAATCTGTCTTCTCTCTTGAGAATCAACTCCTCACAATTTAACCCAGATTACCTGGAAGCTCAATCAGTTTCACTGATCTCACACCCCATCATATAAATCTGAATGAACTAAAAAACAATTTAGTAGGTATGTATGACTGTTTTGCATTTTCAATATATTTAAACTTATTCATGTCAGTCTATTAGGTGCATTTATCAGTTTTTAAAACGACTTTTGAAGAAAAATTAATGAAAAAAAGTAAGTTTTCCCATCCCTGGGTGCCCAAGGAGAGCCATATGAACAACATAAGAACAATCCCTAGAAAATTTAGTGTTTTTTCAGTTTGTAAAAAAAGTTTCCATAAGCTTGTCACTGTTTGAAGGGACTCACATAACCTCAGTTTTGGGGGAAGAGCTACAAACTCTACACGACACTACGAAAAAAAAAAAAATGTGTGGTGCACAGTTTATCATTCCAGTCAATGAAGGAGCTGAGGAATGATAAATTACATAACATACTATTTTAGGCTGTTTGAATTAGGCTTCCTTAATTTTCTAGATGAATGTTTTCCAACTGAAAGCATGAACAGAGTTTGAAAAAGGAAGTGTGTTAATGGAGCTGTTTCTGTAGTTTTGACTGAGTCCATTATTTATAGAGGGAAAACCTTGAATGGAATTGTACATTGACATTTTCAATAAACTGCTGATATTTACAGCAGTGTAAAATCTTCTGGTAATAGCCTCCATTCATAGTTGTAGCCTAAAGACCCCCAGCATGAGCACTATCACCCCTGATGAGCATCACTGAATTAAAAGGACCACACCAAAACCAAACACTCACACTGCACATTACATTTAGTAAATTGTTTGTTTTGCTTGTATATAAACTTTTTGTTTTACTTTGCACACACATTATGTAATGTTTTTGTTGTATTGTTGTAAAAATATAAATAAGAAAACAAAGTGCCATCAATATTCTACATATAAATAAAAGAAAGATAAATAGAAATACAAAGATAAGTATAAATAAGAAAACAAAGTGCTATCAGTATTTATGCACTTAAAAAAATTGAGCCAGATGTTGCAATTTTAATTGTGAGTCTTATGTTTGGATTAAATGCTCCCCATGAGCACCTAAAAAGATAGGAACGTTGTATATACTTGTCAACCATTAGTTGACATATTGTATACTGTTTCTCATGTTATATGTTAAAGTGCTTGTGAGAAACTTTAATCTTTGCTTAACATAGATTATTGTCATTGAATGCAATAGAATATTATAATACTAAGGTAAAAAACATTATATAATGAAGACTGTTACTCACTTTTTGGTTTTATGGAGTATTTTGGAAAATTAAACTTTATTCGACGAAATCTTGAATTTCTTGAATTTGTCGATAATCACTTCTTGTAGTCACTTCGTGACGATATTCATCTTCTTAAGTTGAAAAATGTGGGCAACATTTATTTTTAATGAACAATGATTCGGTCTAACTTTCCAATTGAAGTGAAATGATCTTGCAAGATATTCAATCTTGACAATATCGCATACATCGTTTCTACTTGATAATTTAAAACTGGAGGGTAAGAATTCTATGTGAGTTTCTACTTGATAAGTTAAAACTGTGGGTAAGTATAGAATACTCACCCACCAGTTTCATAGATGCCAACCTCTAAAAGTAGTTTTCAGTAACCAACATGTTCATTTTTCAGTAATTTTCAGTAACAATTTTTTTTTTCAGTAATTTTCAGTAATCCAGTCTACAGCGGCAAATTTGGGTATTTAACACTGCAACAAATTTTAATCTGTCAGAACTATTAACAAAATAATAATAATAATAATAATAATACAATAAAAAATAATTTGCTAGTGGGAAAATTTAAAATACGGTCTACCAGAAAAATATAATAAATTACCTCCAGACATGAAGAAAAATTATTCCTTGGAATGTTGGCCAATTTATTATGATAAACTGGCTGTAGTTGCCATTTTGGCCTTCCTTAGTTCAATTTGTGAAAACTTCTTCTGATAGCATAGTTCACTGTGTGCAATGCTGTTTATTTTTTCTACTAATAAAGAAGACAGCACATGAGTACTTAAATTAGGTCTGAATTCATTCATGTTTTTTTTATTTCACAATACAGAAAATTCTTTCTGTACTTGCATTGCTATGAGGGACTATTAAAATCATTTTCATAATTTTGCTTAATGATTCATACTTCAACTGGCCACTTTCATTTTTCATTAAAGAAATTCTGTGCCACACTTCATCCATTCTCTCAGAAGTAACTGCACAGTTAAAATTTTCAAACTGGTAGTGAGCAAATACAGAGTCCACCATGTCAGATTCTTCTGGTTTCAAAACTGGAAACAGGGAACACATATATTGGACTGATGCAAAAGAAAGACTTTGCCTTAATGCTACATCTGCAATTTCAGCATGACTCAGAAATTCATCATTAAGTGGAAATTTTCTTAAAATGTAATTGTAGCCTGCCTTGTAAAATTCCCTTACTTCAGAATAAAAGGTAGCCACTGTGTCTTCACTCAGATCTGCAGTTGTGCCTATATAAGATCTCACTTTTGACCCAACTACGAGATCACAGTTTTCTTTTTGATTTCTCCTTCTTCCAAAATTTCCATCTGCAAGAGATGTTGCTGTCACATCAAATGCTGATGGCTTGATAAATCGTACAAGCAATTCAGATAACACACTATGAAGTTTTCTTTTTAATACATGCACAAGCGGAGCTTCCTGCTACAAGGACACGTTAACAGATGTAAACAAAGGAAGAGTAGCAGATAAAAAAAGACAATAAAGTTTAGATGAAGGATTTCCAATCATACTTGCAAGGTTCTTATACTGTGAATTAGCTTCTTCATTGTCACTGAAATAATGTTCTAGAGCCTCCCACTGTTCTAAAATTCTGTCAATGGATTCCAAAAGTGATAACCAGCGAGTATTGACATGCTTTGGAATTTTGTGTGGTTTAGTACCACAAACAGCTTGACTCAGTTTTAGATTGTGTTTCCTCTTTGAACTTTTCTCCAAAAAAAAGTACAACTGTATCAGAAACTGCGCAACATTAAATCCTTTCAGTTGAGTAGCAGATTTCTGCGCAGCTAAATTTACTAAATGGCATGAACATCGCTGCACTATGATTGCAGGCTGAACCTTCTTTATGTGAGAAACAACACCTTTTACTTGACCTATCATAGTGTTAGCGTTGTCACAGGAAAATAACACACAGTTGCTCCATGAGATATTTTTTTTAACAAACTCATTGTTCAAAACGTTGAATATTCCTTCACCTGTATTATTACTTGATTCAATCAATGATAACAAAACAGTTGAACTTTTCCCTATTTTTTCGTCAAAATATGGTATTGTAATGGGATACAGTTTATTTGCTTGAGCATCATTTTTCCGTCTGTAGATAGAGAAAAAGGATTTTTTTTAACTTCAGATACGATGTTACTTGCAGAAACACTGGCCATGTGCTGAATTAGTGCAGTAGCTTTGGTTCTTCCACACGAATATTTTTTTGTGATCGCTGAATTGGGAAACATGGCTTGAAATAACGGTTTTTCAAGCCTTCAGTTTTCGGAAATTTATCCAACATTTTCAAGCGGAATACAAATATTTATGGGATAAAATTATATCTAACAATACTGGGTAGAGGGAACATCGCGAGAAAAAAAAAATTACGATTACCAGAGAAATCTTACTCCGTCTACTTTCCGTTTTCGAAGGATGAAATTCCGTTCTCTGACGGAGAAAACGACCCCCCCCGCCGTCGCCACCAATCCTTCCAAAATTTAAGTTCAGTTATGCATCGATTTCGTACATGGTCCAAATGATAACAAAAAAAGAGACGGAATTCCTCGAATCAGCGTGATAATCTCGTCGCCGAAGATTACGGGGAATTTTCGGGCGGCCTAACTTCCGTTTTCGAAAATCGTTGCCTACAATTTCAAGCTGAAATTATGCAATGAAATTTCATTTAACAATACTGAACAGAAGCAACATCGCGAGAGAAAAAAATACGATTACGGGAAAAATCTGCACTTCGTTTAACTTCCGTTTCTGAACGTTTAATAAGACAAAACAACGTCCCCAGGCGGAATACGATATCCCGAAAATTTCTTCACTTTATCCCGAACTAATACCCCGAAAATTTCTTCACTTTTGCATCGATCTCGAAAAAAAAAAAAAAAAAAAAAAACGGAGAGGACTCCGCGAATCCGCGGAAGAATCTCACGTACGAATTAACCGCTGAATCGATTTCGAATGCCGTAAGATAACGCTAAAATATTGATGACCTGTAAATTTTACCTTTTGGCCCAAAATTGGCGCAGATTTCGTTGAAATGGCGATTTTTTAGCAGAATGGCGCACGAACAACGTTTTGGCGCGGGCTGCCGCAATTAGCGCAGGTGTGGCAGCCCTGAATGTAGCATTTAATTTTTTTCCCCCAGAAAAACTTGAAGAACAAACAAAAATTTTTAAGTTGATGAAAATTTGCTTTCTATCTCAGAAAATTAAATCAAATGGCGATTTTCCGTAATTTCAGCGGTGTTTCCGTACTTCCGTAACAGCAACCAAAAATCCATAAAATTACGGAAAATCCGTACTAGTTGGCATCTATGCAGTTTTAACTTATCAAGTAGAAATGATGTATGGGATATTTTCAAGATTGAATATCTTGCAAGATCATTTCACTTCAATTGGAAGGTTAGACCAAATCACTGTTCATTAAGAATAAATGTTGCCCACATTTTTCAACTTAACAAGATGAATATCGTCCCGAAGTGACTACAAGAAGTGATTATCGACAAATTCAAGATTTCGTCAAATAAAGTTTAATTTTCCAAAATACTCCATAAAACCAAAAAAGTGAGTAACAGCATTCATTTATATAATGTTTTTTACCTTAGCATTAAAATATTCTATTGCATTCAATGACAATAACCCTATGTTAAACAAAGATGAAAGTTTCCCACGAGCACTTTAACATATATATCGTGAGAAACAGCATACAATATATCAGCTAGCGGTTGACAAGTATATACAATATGGATTATAACCAAGTAGTGAAGTTCAACACTGAAATGAGTTTGAAGAATTGTTAGATAGGAACGTGTCCATCTTTTTGCCTTAGGCCCATTGGTCTAAGGCAAAAAGAAAGAAAGAAAGAAAGACAGACAGACAGACAGAGACGGAGAGAAACAACTGGTCTGGATGGGGGCACCAGAAAAACTTCCAGTTCTTGCCTTAGAATTCAAACTTAGACCTAGGAGTATGAACAGTCCGAATTCCATGTCCTGGGCTACTTAACCACTGAGAGATCTATTAGGCTTAAGAAAAACACTTCCTGAACACACACAGAAGTAGCAAACTATCAGGAACACCAAACAGAAACCAGACACATGCCACCCTCAATTATGAATGCAACTATGACATTGAGATAGCTTTACAAACAGCTCACTGCAAAGTATTCAGACATACACATGTATAAGAAACACAGATAGAGGCAATATTGGAAGCACTTGCGATTTAACAACTTTGAAAGAGATATAATAGTGGGCATTATTCGGGTAGGTGTGAGCATCTCAGAAATGGCAAACCTTCTTGACTATACAACAACAACTGTATCAAAGGTGTACGATGACTGGTGCATGAACAACAAAACATGCAGTCAATGGTCTTCCTGTGGGGCTGAAATGACTAGTCAACGCTTGAGGCAATGGCAGTTGGAGAGGATTGTATGAGGTAACAGACAAGCTCCACTGAATCAAGTTACCATGAAGTACAACAGAAGTATCACCAGGAGAATTTAAGCATACACAGCCTGTTGTACATTGGCATGAATGGGCTATAACAGCAGATATAATTCGTCTCTCATAAAATTCCACAAATTCATCTAGTGGGCATAAGAACACCAAAACTGGACTTTAAGGACTGGGAAGAGGTTGCCTGGTTCAACAAGTCAAGCTTTTAGTTAACACATGCCGATGAACTGGTTAGAATATGGTGTCAACAGCCAGAATCGATGAATCTCAGCTGACTAGTGTTGACTGCACAGTCTGGTGGAAGGGATGTAATGGTCTGGGGTTGGTTTTCATGGCACACATTAGGTTCCTTAATGGAATTGCATTTGGATGCCAAGAGGTAACTTACCACGAAGGCTAGGTGAACCCATATACAACAAAGAGTCAAAACTTTATGACCAGCGCGTCTTCATGCAAATTGAAGCAACTACAGGTAAACAATGGTGTGCATAAAGGTCATGAAATGATTTAAATAACACCTGATACTGAGCTCTGCTAATCAGTGTTATTCTTCAAGTATTCATACATCATTGCAAATGTCACTTAGCTGCATAATTATTAATGTGCTATTTAGACATAATCTACATTTTTGAGGTTACTCACCTTTATTCCAAAAATCTTTTAGGAGGTTTTCGTCTCTACACATTTCCAACCTGTATTTTCCTTAGTTACATCGTGGTTCAAGGCCCCCCCCCAAAAAAAATTCACGCCTTTTTCAACTCACGCAAACTTCGTTTGTTTGTTTTTTCCCAATGACCAAATGCCAATTCAAAATTATCAACCACAAGTACACATAATTCAACTCCCTAAAACATCTAATTAAAACTTCAACCAATAAAACTTATATTACACATTTCCTAAAACATCAAAGTTAAAAAACTGTAACCCATAATTATTTACAACTGCACACTGGTAATAAATTGAAACAAACCTAAAACCTGACACAACCACTATACTCGACAATCTCGGACCTCTCCCCACTCAACACTAAGTGTACTATCGTAGCACTTTCAGCCTCAGCCCAGGCCAAAGTGCTAGGATAGTACGCTTAGTGTTGCGTGGGGAGAGGTCCAAGATTGTCGAGTATAGTGGTTGTGTCAGGTTTTAGGTTTGTTTCAATTTATTACCGGTGTGCAGTTATAAATAATTATAGGTTACAGTTTTTTAACTTTGATGTTTTAGGAAATGTGCAATATAAGTTTTATTGGTTGAAGTTTTAATTAGATGTTTTAGGGAGTTGAATTATGTGTACTTGTGGTTGATAATTTTGAATCGGCATTTGGTCATTGAAAACAACAACAACAACAAAAAATGACAAAACAACAACAACTAAAAAACGACAAAAAAAAAAAAAAAAGACAAAAAACAACAACCAGAAACGACAGAAAAAAATGAATTGAAAAAGATGTGGGGTTTTTTTGGGCCTTGAAACACGATGTAACTAAGAAAAATACGTGTTGGAAATGTGTAGAGACGAAAAATTCCTAAAAGATTTTTGGAATAAAGGTGGGTAGCCTCACAAAAATGTAGATTAGTGTTATTCTTGTTCTTCAGGTGGAAAAGGCAGCGGACTTAAGGGAGTTTGACAAATGCCAAATTGTAATGACTGGGTCAGAGCATTTCTGAGATGACAAGGCTTGTGGGGAGCTCATGGTCAACTGTGGTTAATACTTTCAAAAAGTGCTCCCGGAATGGAAAAACCATGAACCACCAGCAAGGTGTGGGCCGACCATGGCTTATTAACACCAGAGGTGAGCGAACGGTGTCCCACATGGTATGAGCCAACATAATGTATACTGTGGCATAACCCGTCAGTAATTTGAATGCCAATCATAGGAGTAATGCGTAACAACACATAGTACATCAGATCCTGCTGAAATGGGGCTGCGTAGCCACAGGCCATTCCGAGTGCTCGTGCTAATTTTGGTTCACCATCAAAAACACCTACAATAGGCATGTGAGTATCAAAATTGGTCCTTGAATGATTGGAAGACGATCATCTGGTCCGATGAATCTTACTTCTTGTTGTACCAGGCGAATGGCCAGGTACATGTAGGGATGAAAACAAGCTAGTGGAGGAAAAGTATGCTTTGAGCAATTTTCTGTTGGAAAATCCTGGGTTCAGTCATTCAGGTGAAGAAAACTATGACGTCAACCACCAACCTGAACATCATTGCAGACCTGGTACTTTATTTCACTGCAACAGTATTCTCCCCTAGTAGTGCCTTCTTTAGCATGATAACTCACCATGCCACAGTGCCCAGATTGTTCGAGTGTGGTTCATGGAACATGAGGAAGACTTCCAACTATTGCCCTGGCCTCCAAATTCCCCAGACATCAATCCAATTGACCATCTGTGGTTTGTGCTGGAACAGCAAATCTGATCAGTGGTGGCTCAACTACATAACTTACAAGAGTTAAAGGATCTGCTGGTAACAGATACCACAAAACACCTTTAGAAATCTTGTAGCATCCTTGCATTGCCATGTATGAGCTGTTTTGGCGACATGTGGAGGAACAACATCATATTAGGCAGGTGGCATAAGGTATTGGCTCTTCAATGTATGTACATGACATTTCCTGAAGGAGAAAACTACTTCCTGTAGGATAATGCACCATGCCACAAGAATCAGATTGCCACACTATCATTCCAAGAGCATGACAGTGACTTTGGAATGCTAAAATGGACCCCATATTCCTCAGATCTTAACCTTATCAAACAAGTGTGGAATGAGAATAGAAGAGCCATTTGTAACAGAGATCCTCCTCCAGCAAAATGGCAATTGAAGAACATTGTCACATCTGCTTGGCTGAACATACATGTAGAAGGATATCAGCACCTCGTTGAATCCATGCCACATCAAATCAAAGGCCAAGGGTGGCCCAACACATTATTAGGTAGGTGTTCCTGATAATTTGCTACTTCAGAGTGCATGTGTGAATGTGCTGTATTTTTTACGGTTTAAAAAGTTGTGAATTTGTTTTAGTTTGATGGGTTTGTCAATGTATGTAATAAAATCCTGATACTGACTCACTGTATATGAATATCTCCTATTATGCATCTATATTCCTTATTTTTTAAGATTCCTTATTTTTTAAGAAATGTATGGAACATTATTACTTTTGGAGAGAACAGCTGCACTAAGAAACGTTGGGAACCACTGTTTCATGACAGCTCCCACTCATACTAAAATGCTGCAGGAGCTAAAATTAAAGCACACAATTTGAAAATAAAAGAAAAAGCACAGTGTTTTAGCATTGGTCTGTGTGTCCGAAGCTTTAATCGAAACCCCACGGAACACTTCTGGGATGAGCTACATAACTGGATCAAAGCGAGATTAATGCATCTAACTACTGTTACTTGAATGGTTGTTGCTCCACAGAAAAGATGAAAGAAATAACACCTGCCATTTACTAAAAATGTCCCCTTATAGGACTGCTACTGTCAGGTGAAATGTGGGCCCATTTAATATTGATTTATTGAAGTATCATCTTCACTACAACTACCTCATTGCACTGATAATTTGCGTAGGATAGTGTATAATAAATGAAATATACATTTGTGATGTAATCTATTCCAAAGTTACTGCATTAATAGCATATAGAAGGCTGAGAACAAATAGCTGAACATTGCCAAAACTGAGATTTTCTAGAAAACATGAAACAGAATGCATTATTTATTATAAAAATGCATTACAGGTTTGTACTAGTTTTTTTTAAAGTTATTCTATGCTAAATTTCAAACTGAATACCACTTTATAAGTTTTTCAGTGATATTTAATCCTGTGGAGATTTCTGTTTGTAATCTGTGATGGTCACAGGTTTTCATGTCTGTTTATATGTGGTTACAGCTAAGGAAGAATTTGCTCCCTGTGGTTTGAGTATTGTATGGAGTCATTTTCTCTTTTCCATTTAGAGTCCTCTTTTTGATTTTCGTTTCAGGATTTACAGTTCAAGACTGATGATTTCTGGAGTTTCCCAGTTTCTTATATCTCAAAGAATTATACCACAAATCACAAACAGACAACTGAAAGGATGTGAAATTAAAAGAAAAACAACTCCACCATCAATGATGGGTTGGTCATTCCTACATTAACAGTCCAAATTTTTTTTCAACCATAACAACACATAAACAGACATAACAAAAACTGCTAACTGTGACTATTATAGATTATAAACTGAAGTAAAACTCACTGGAAAACTGATGGAGAAGTGGTATTCATTTTGAAAATTATCCTAGAACAATTCAAAGGAAAAAAAAACTCAGTGTAATGTTTTCTATAATCATTTAATGTTTGAAACACTAGAGTAGTCATGGAGTCCTTCATAAGCATAATACATTATATTGCATGCAAAAATGTTGCCAGCACCTGTCATTGATGTGAAAAATTTAATGAAATGAGAACTGCACTGTTCTCAAGCAATTTTTACATTTTCTGTACTCTCCAAAGGATGGAAGTTGGTGATGATTGTCTGTGCCAAAGTGCATTACCATGCAAATAGAAAATTAAATATGAAGTAATTCTGGCAATATTTTACACTAAGCATCATTCACCATTTGTTCTTAGATGCTATTACCAAATATGTTAAGCCCTTGGTATGACCTCTCTGTTAACCAACACTGCATGTGTTAGGTGATGTAGTGGTGAGTGCTTCTTTTACCATGGCAGCTGACATTGCAGCTGAACTGAATTTGAACAAGCTTGGGAAATTTCTGGAATTACAAGACACGCAAGCATGCATCCAGACAGTTTAAATGACATAAGTCTAGAATAACCAGTGAGTCTTTCTAGACTAAAGTGGAAGACTAATTCTATTAAAGGGTTTCTCCTTGGGATACCATTTTTAATGATAGGCTTTCATGGATTCTGCAGCCCAGAACAGAACTGTTATGTACAAAAGCCTTTTTAACAGAAGTGATGGAATCACTGCCTCATTATAGTGGTAGTAATCTGAAGTAAAAATATTTACTCCTACAGAGTAATGGTCCAGAAACCTTAATCACAAGCCACAATTATACTACATTTTTCCTCCATACAGGTTGTGGTAAAAACATATCACGGAATGTACAATTACACGGACATGTCAAAATTTACTAAACCATATTCATATCTGTTTAAGTACAATGAGAAACTATAAAATTAAGAATACAAAATTTAGTAGCTTCCAAAATAATTTCCTTCAGCCATATATACGTTAAATAATGCTAAGGATTCTGAATTTTAAATTTGCTGATTACAACCCTTTGTCATTGTTGTTTTGCAGTTTTGACTCTTGCTTTCTGAACATGCCAAACATAATCAAAACAGTTGCCTGACAATTGGCTGTTGCCAAATTTTTTCCTGAAAATGTTTGCTGAATGATTTTTATCCTTTTTTAATGCAGTTCTACTCCATCCTAGATTCTTGGTATCATTTACTTTATCACATTTCTGACATAACACACTATAAATAAATGAGCTAGGTTCGATAAGCAGCATTTAAGAAAGAAAAATTATCCAAACATTCATACAGTACTTCCCCATTCTGTATAAATACTCTTTGCAAGGCTCTCATGACATATATCACATTACATTTTAAAATGGTATTATTCTATTAATGCAGCATTATTATCTCTGTAATAGTAAGAGAGGGATTGCAGTTTACAAAATGCAAGATATCATATAACATTTCATTACATTAAACTAAAGATTTCTGAATTTTGTTCAAGGTGTTTGAATTTAGACTTTTTCATGTACTTCATAATTCAATGTATTATTTTTTGGTTCATTATTTATATTTAACTGCAATACTATCACTTGGTAATGAGCTCAAATAATAATGTGTGTGTGTAACATTGCACTGATCCTTGATCAAGTAAAAGGGCAGTCTATACAAATTTGGGACTCTAATTAGAAAGATAGTTTCCTTTTCTCTTCCTGGTTCAATAAAATGCGTTAGTATTGAGGGAAATGAGGAGTCATATTACTGAAATATCGAATTTAGGATTTTTGGAGGAGACAGAACTAGAACTACGGAATAAATACAACTAAAAAAAAAGTGTTAACGTGACCAAGACCCAGGCCCTGGGCATGAGGAGGTAGCATTATACCATCATGACCATGATGCTACAACCAGTGGACTTACCCAGTTGTGAGCTATGCAGTTCTACTGACAGATAGGAATAAAAAAAAAAGCCTGTATAAGGCTATGAAAAAACAAATGAATAAAATACCACATTTTAATTGTTTAAACCAAACATCACAATAAATATATCACTTGGAGTTTCAGGAGCTCCACTGAGCATCTAAGGTGAGTTAAGGTTACTTAACATTAAAAGTCAGGACTACTGGTTCCTAAAGGAGCTAACCTGAAGCTAACCCTTGCTAATTAGTCTGGATAAATAACATAACTTTTATGAAGTTGACTTTACAAATACATTATTCAGGCTAAGATGTTTATGAAACCGTTGATCACAAAACTAAGCACTGCAGTTGGCCAGTCATGGAGCAAACCTATTGGCTAAACAAGAAACAAACAAAATGTAAAGTGTGTGATAAATCATATTACACACATGGAATTTATATTATTCATCATCCATTGAAAACTGAAATAATTTACTTTGTATTCATGCGATGGCCCAATATTCAGCAACTTTTCTTTGATATCCAGTTGTGAAACTTATCAGTAAAAACTATTTTTAAATGAACGACAAATTATGTACAGCCATTTAGATTACACCAAGGAAAATTATTTCTCTGTTTTATGCTCGTATTTAAGGGTTTTGTGCTGTAGCTTGCATAAACTAAATATATTAATACTAGATACTGATTTCCACATGGATTACAGTCTAAAAGTTAGAAAGGAAAAACAATATCTCACAGTGATAAAAACAGTACCTCACAGTGAATGGAAAAATAGTACCTATCAGATGAATTCACTTTGAGTTTACAACATTTACAGAGAAAAGATATTCTTTTAAGATAATTAAAAGAGAAAAAAATCTTTTGTACCATTTAAATGACACACAATGCTTTTCTACTCAAAATCCTGGTAACAGTCTTCACAAGTATTTGCAAGGAAGGGTTGCTTTATAGAGCATTATATTTAAACAAATGATCTGATAATCATGCTCAATAAAGATAATTAAATGAACCTTTTCATTGCATGGAACATTATTGTTGCAAAAGAGAAAAACTGGGTTAAACAGGACCAGTACTCACATTTCAAAGCAACATATATTGTAAACCACTTTTGGAATGCTGTGAACATGGTGCACCATGTGAAAAAAATCATAAAATGGTAAGTTTTAATTTTTGAGAGAACATTACGGAAAATAATTTTATTACATAAAATAATGAACTAATGGTATACAATTATGTAACTCAGGGCAATACTTTAGTTAGCATCAGCTGAGGCCTATCACAAAAATCCAATGATTTCTTCTGATAAGAGATGTGCTCTTCATTTTTAAAATACTTTTTTGACAAAGTCCCCTAACAAAAAAAAAAAAAAAAAAAAAAAAAAAAAGAAAGAATAGGGGGAAAAAAAGAAAAAAAGAAAGAGATTCAGGAGCTACATTAACAAAGTTGTACTTACAATCACATCTCTGTTGTTTGCTTTACAACTTTTGTTGCATGGTAAATACAATATGTACTTATTCCAATAATTTTGACATCAGCATAGGTGGTTTTCTTGTATTATCATAAAACACCCACTTTCACCATATATTGCACACTTTCCATCACATTTCTTCGAAGTGATTATGCATGAATAGGTTTTGTAATACAATTAATTTTCATTATAATACTTAGAAAAAAATCACTTTACATCATTCACATAAAAAAATCTTCATAAACATAAAAAGTTGCAATAAATTTGCTTTATATAATGCTGTGATCATAAATATTTCTTTTGAATTCTGAAATATCAAATGGAATAAACCGATTAGCCACATAAATGCTTAAAACATATTTAAAAACAAGAAGCATACAAACATTAAACTGAAGTCATACAATTATAAAAATGAACAATAAAATCTGACAATAAAATACCAAATACTAATGGAAATTAATAAAGTTTTGTTGTAAAGCTCAAAATGTCTCCCACTCAGTCAAATGAAAACAAATCCTTCTATTCATAAACTTTGTTTCATTCCATGACCTTGGAAATAATCAGTGGGTACACAAGAGAATGTGATATTAATGCACATAAAAACAAAATCACAGAACAAAGACTTTGCAGAAAAGCTGTTACTGTGTGAACAATTGCACATTTCTATTAAATGCTCTGTAAGATATTCAGTAAATTATTCAAGTGTGTTATAAGTACTACACAATTCTGTTCTGCAGTAATCAGGTGGAAAAGAAAAACAAGAAACATGTTTTTGGTGCTAGTGATTATATTCAGTAGTCATGCAGTCTCCCAGATATTAACCCTTTAACGACTATGACTCTAAAATCTAGTATCACTCTAAATACCATAACGCCCGAAACTGTCCGTTGTTTCACTTCTTTGTTTAGTAACAACAATGGTGACTGACGGTGACTCCTACTGATCCCTCATAGGTCGTGCAAATTTAAAGAACACATTACGCAGGAAATCTGGCTCACTTTAGACAGGCATTTTGGGCAGCTATGGTCGTTTGTATGTACGGGCGTTTTGGGCGTTATGGTCGTTAAAGGTTGTTTGTTTCACAACTTTTGAAGCCTGTAATAGTTTTTTGCTCCATTTTTATTGATTACATTTTAGTCCTAAAAATATAAGACTTGTCTCATATGCGATCATTCAAAAGCATTTTTAAGGGTGAAATTTAAGAAACTGTCAAGAGAGATGAGATAATATACATATTGAATATGTATTTTACTATCAAGAATAAAAAGCATGCTGATAAAAATAATTATATATTTATTCACCATCAACTAAAAGAAATGTGGACTCTGTACCTCACATTTTTAGTTTCATGTAATGGCAAAGGCATCATCATCAAGTTTTTTTTATAAGGATTCATACCACTGATTCTTAACTGCAACAAAAGCTTAAAGGAAATGGCAAGTTTCTTTCTTTCCTTTACATTATACCAAGGAAATTTAAAATTGCTTTTGTTAGTTTTGGATGTGTATTTACAGATATTTGTTCATCACATACTGCAATATCCATAAAAGAAATGCATTGCTAAGAGCTGATATGAAATGAAGGAGCAGCTCATGCTCTTGCCTCAAAATATCTGACAAATCATCACTGCTGAAGGATACGAAGAAGGGGATGATACTTTGTATTAACTTATACAGAATCGTGGGACAGACTACCTTGTAGTAGAATACAGTAAAGCCCACTTATAACGAGGATCTCGGGACCAATGGAAATCCTTGCTAAATCCATTTTGGGGTGAAAAATCCCACCATTTAAAAAGTATGCCTATACATTTACATTATGTATCCATAACAATTGGACTTGAAAGATGTATTTAGTTAACTGTAGTAGTACAAATTCAAATAAAATAAGCACATGCATATATAGTAGTAGCAAATCCTGCAGCAGGCATCAAGTAGAAACCCTTTTCACAAAAAAAAAAAAAAAAAAACCCTCCAAAGGCATATATTTAAAAAAAAAAAAGTTTCTACATAATACACAATAGCAGCGAATCCTGAAGCTGACATGTGGAAACCTGTTTTGAAAGAAATACTCTCTTGCAGTGAGTGGTGGAGAGGGTTTCTTGTACAACTCATTTGTTGAGTATTTAATGTACCCATCCCCACAGTTTTTCCATCAACATTCTTTCACTAGCCCGCCAGGCTTTCTCTGTGCTGTTGGAGTTTCATCCTGTATGTCACCATTTATATTCCTCCATTCGTGGACAGTGTGCAGAATATTTTCTTTGCCTCTTTAAATATGAAATTTCATTAAATTTTGCCACTTTGCTTATTAAAAGTGATTACTTTAGCTTTTCTTTCCCTTATCAAATCTGAACTTTTTTTTTGTTAAAAATGATCATATTAGCTTTTAATTAACATTATACCAAACAGATGTTCCGTTTTGCTCATAAAATATGGAATTTTGCTAAATATAGGTTGGTTATATGCAGGTTCTACTATATTTCTGGTTCAAAACTTTGTTTATTTCTGCAAGTGCATCCCCTTTTCTTCTCTGCTTCTTCCCAAGAGCACATTAGCTTAAAAAACAAACAAAACAAAAACCTATTTTTTCTTTGTTCAAAAACTTTGAACCATATTACGTGGCTCTATAAATCGTTAAAGTTTATACAAAATGTTTTTTGTACTGCCATAGCATTAGCTACTCGGGAGCATTATTCATTGCATTTTGAAAACTATATGTAATTATTGAACATATTTATAAATTGAACATAGTTTTTTGTTGTTGTTCTTACCTTTCTTCAGCATGGGTCGATATTCCCGCTCTCTATTGTTCAGTCAACGGTTGTGGCCATCCAAGTGTGCTCGAAGTATCACATTGGAAAATTGCCGTCTTTGTCACTTCAAGTAATTAAAATATAATAAAATATTTTTTTAATTAAGACTATGAACGATGAAAAGAACCATTGAAAGAATTTAGATGATATAGTAAGAGAAATATTCGAGACTTTGAATGAGTCAACGACCATATTGGAAGGTATAGACATTTAGTCTATCAATTAATGAAAAGGGTTAAAAGAGGAAATATCCTTGCTAAAAAACATAAAAAGGAGATATTAAATGAACAATCAATCCCGTGCAGCCGTACCCATATTAGTTTCGACTGTTTCCTTACAGTCATCTTCTGTGGGATTCACTACTTCTGTTGATTGCGACGTCCGATGTTGAACTGTTAAACCGAGATGCATATCCTTCTCGTTCTCACCGCCATGCCCCTTCAGTCAGTCTTGCGTTTTAGTGCGCAACTTTTATTGCGCATCCTTGTAGAAGCCTGGTTATCTCATGCATTGTTCATTTGAAATCTTCTTTTCATGTTTTTTAGCAAGGATATTTCCTCTTTTAACCCTTTTCATTAATTGATAGACTTAATGTCTATACCTTCCAATATGGTCGTTGACTCATTCAAAGTCTCGAATATTTCTTTTACTATATCATCCAAATTCTTTTAATGTTTTTTTTTTCATTATTCATAGTCTTAATTCAAATAGTTTTATTATATTTTAATTACTTGAAGTGACAATGACAGCAATTTTCCAATGTGATACTTCGAGCGCATTTAGATGGCCAAAACCGTTGACGGAAAAAATAGAGAGTGGGAATATCGACCTATGCTGAAGAAAGGTAAGAACAAAAACAAAAATCTATGTTCAATTTACAAATATGTTCAATAATTACATATAGTTCTCAAAATGCAATGAATAATGCTCCGGAGTAGCTAATGCTATAAATTAACATGTGAAACAGTAAATGGCACTACAACAAAACTGTTGTATAAACTTTAACGAAAACAAAACCCATTTATATCAGGTCATGAAAAAGACCCAAGTCTAACACTGATGATTAATCTGATATTAGGGTACTGCAAAGAAGGCGTATAACATGTTAGACCACACCAAGTTCCAAGCTTAGGAAAATTTAAAACGTTGCAATGAAATACAGGCTTTATATGCACTATACACTTGATGCCCTTGACCTCAGAGGAAGCATATCCCGAGCAGTCAAAACTCCTTTCCATAAAATCTCTTTATAAGTTTTTTAAATATTGCTTTGTTTTTTAAATATGTAGGCCAATAAGGCTTACTAGAATATAATACTTGTTACATCTCATCTGCATATTTTTTTTTCTAGGTTGTATCCAACCCATCATTGAGAAATGGTACTCCACACATAAGTTTTGTAGTGAACTAGGAACTGTCATGCACTCTTTTGTTACTGCTTCATTTAACTCTTGAAGTGGCCAATGCACCTGAACCAAATAGTGCCCAGAATTTTCTGTGTTTCCCAAACGGAAATGTTCACATAATGGCCGGGGTTTTATGAATGCTACGGCAAAGGAATTACTTCCCCACGTTCATCACAGTAGTACCAACCATAAATCTGTAACTATTGATAAGCACTCTCTTCTAGCCCCTTATTTTCTACTCTATGAACGAAAACATGATGACAAATAACTAGTTTCTCTGACACAGACACCATGCCACTGGGAAAAAATAAAGTTACTCAAACATCTCTCTCCTTTCTTAGGTTCTTCAATATTCTTATAGCCCTTTCAGCAGGTAACTAGTCAGAAAGGATTATTTTCAATCATCCTCCTAAATCACCACTTTGAATAACAAAGCAAAGGGGAAAGATACACTTTCTGATGTGCAGGTTCACTTCTTCCAGCCACATTCAGCCCACTTCTCATACAGCAAAAATATTATTTGAGCTGCTTCTAACTTAACTTAATTAATTTCAGCCAGTTAAAGAGTTAACTTGTTTATTTATCAGTTTTAAATTTTAAGTTGTTAAAATTTGAAACTGATAAATAATTGGTAAAGCCCTTTAATTCACATTGTTTTTCTTTCAAAGACTGAAATATTTATAAGTGCCTATTTATTTTTCTGATACACTAGCAAAAACAAATGCAACATAACAGAAGAGGGAAGCAGAGTCAAAACACTTTCATCCCAACTCTATTAAATCTTCACATTCCCTTTTTGAATTTATTAAAGTTTTTAATTCATAAATATTATGTATTTACTATTTTCTCATTTGGTAGGAACTATAATAAGCATGTTGCAAAAAAAAAAAAAAAATGCAACAGTAGAACCTGCAAAACTGACCATCAGTAAAGATCAGTTGTTGCAATGAGTTTTCAGAAAACTAATTCTGTTTTCTGGTTGGTTTTTTTACACAGTACGTAATGCAGCTCTTATTTTGTCAACTACATTATATATAGCTGCTATGCAGAAGCGTAACAAGGGTGGGACAGGCGCAGCTCAAGAGAGGGTGCAAAGATGACTGCTTATAATATGATTAAGAAACTAAAACACTTCCATTTAATGGCATAAAACTAATATACAATTTCAGCAGAGCTTTCGCTCTCCACCGGGAGGATTCGTCTGGGCTAAGCTTTCAAAGCCTTCTTAGAGATAGCAAATTACAATGCAGTTACAATTCAAAAATTTGATATTATTGAATTTAACAGCATTGTAATTTGCTATCTCTAAGAAGGCTTTGAAAGCTTAGCCCAAACGAAACCTCCCGGTCGAGTGTTAAAGCTCGGCTTAAATTATGTATTAGTTTTACATCATTAAAAGGAAGTGTTTTAGTTTATAAAAGGTGCAAAATCTTTGATAAATGATTAAGAAACTTTTTCACCAGTTTCTGATAGAGTATTTTCATGCCACACTTTGCTAATTCTCTACTTACCAACTTTGCTTATAATATGTTTTGCCAGCTTTGGTAGCCTTGGCAACTAAAATTCATGTTTCTTTCGCAAAATGTTATGGGGACATTAGGTACTCACATTCAGAATTGAAGGCATGGTTACACGTGCATTGCAAGATAAGGATGTCATTCACATTGTTAACGATTCTCTGGGGCTTATTTGATCATCACTCCAACAGAACCACGAATGCCAGCTGGTTTCGATCCGTTTAATACGATACCGAATTTTGAAACTCTGAAGCAGGTGGGAAAACTTGTGAAAAGAGTCACAGTTTGCTGAGTCTGATTGTGCCTCACACATACGATGAGCAACTCAATCGACTATAACAGTTACCTCTCCCTAATTCAGGGCCACTGGTTATAGAGAGGGAGACAGTGATATAAGGCAAACACGGCATCCATGCCTCCCAGATATTCGAATCCTGACACATCTCGGAAGAATGGTCAGAAGCAGTGCTTAGACCACTGCACCACCGGAGCTGAAATTTCATTTTGCCAATCTGTGCATATACATATAAGATACAAAGAAACATGGAGGTGCAATATTTTGTGGTTTTCCCCAGGTGCAGAAATGCCTACTTACGCCCCTGCTGCTATGAATAGATTTTACCTTTCTTGTGCATGATCTTTTTTATTAAGAACAATGTCAATTAACTGCAGTTTTTTGGTTTTTAACCTCCATGCTTTCTTTGACTGCATCATAAAATAGTTTCCAACTAAACTTGATCATCACTAATTTTTTTTATTTGCAGTTTCCTTATCCACTTAAAACTTAAGAAGACAAAAAACAACAAGGGGCAAAACAGAAATCAATCCGAGTCCCATGTTTTGAGCTAGAGTACCAGAAGTGCTTTGTGAACCAGCTTCAGATAACTATCTCATACATACAGCTTCAAAGTAAGATGTTCACAGATTCTACAAGTCAGCTGGTCACTTTTGGTGGTGGGTAAAGCCAAAAAGAGCAAGGGCACATGAGGTCATTGCTCACAATAGCTTAGTGGCTACTATGTAGAAAAACATTATAACCACATTTTAAACAGTTCTACCACTAGTCAAAAAAGCTGTCACTGCACATGCACAAACATACTTACACACACAGTTTGTTGTTGGGCTATTATGTATTAGTTTGTTTTAGGGCTACAGAGCCAAAGCTAGGTTCCTAGAACCAGGGGGCTGAAGAATCATCTGAAGGGAGTTCCATGTTCAACTACAAACTTAATTTTCCCACAAATACAGATAAAAGTTTCCCACAGTACAGATGTTTTTTCACTCTTATGAATTTACCTCACTAGTGAATAATCTCTACATGCCTGGAAATAAAAACAACAAAATAAAATACAAAATGGGAAAAAAAGAGAAAGAAACTGAATCATCTTGAAATATTAATTCCCACCAACAAACCCTTTTCTCCCATTCTCTGAATTTGATTGATGGTAGTTAAATTGAAGGTTCCTTGTTGCCAGAAGCAAAATAACTCCCAACTAAAATGGAAAAACAATTTAGTTTCTTAGTTTAATATTCTGGTCACTTTCAGTGGATCCATGCAATGGCATCAAGGACTTATTCACGCCACATTTCAGTTCTTTCTATTCCACATTCTCCTTCACTGGGGTTCAAAGGTAGCCAAAACTTACTGTGGTCAACAGCCACACACCTACCCTTCCCCACTCAAAAACCAACATCCCTCAGATTCCTACCAACAATCCCCTTATCTCCCACATAAAGAATTATAAAGCCACTCATACTGACAGAAAAGCAATGAACAGGAAGAAGCTGAACACTCTCTTTCACAAAGATTTTCCAGTGCATAGAGGGATACATTTGGTTAAAATGTTCCCATGACAACATTTCTTTGTTGACAATTAACTATGAGGATCTTTTTTTTTTAACAGCAGTTTAGCATCATATAGTTCTTTACTGACAGTATTTTACCCTCTACCTTGGCTTCTTTTCCTTTTTTCTTTAAATTTTATGTTTCTAAAATAAAAAAATAAAAAAAGGAATTTCTTTCTTCTCTGACCTTGAACACCAACAAGCCCTGGGCTTATACGGTACAGAATCATTGACAAACTTGTTTTCACTGATGCGCACTGAGAAGTAATTTTCCTTGAGTTATCCATCATTCAAGCTGTATCATATCAATTTTTTTGTAAATGCAATGTATGAATAAATAAGGTAAAGTATTTATGCTTATAATGATAAGCATAAATACTATACTTTAATGAAATGCAAAAATAATTTTCATAAACCATTGAAAATAATAGTTTAGAGAATGTACAACAATGTCCATTTTCCAGGGAGGGGGCTTGCTGGCCTTTTATAGGGGAGTGAGCCCACTTTATCCCCTGCACACTACAGCCCTGTAGGGCAATCAGAATGTAATAATAGTTGGTTTTAAGGCTATCATAGATGTAATGTCATTACTGACATACTTACTGGTTAAACACCATACAGGGAACCTGTCAGAGGGTCAGATAAATCAGAAACCCTTTGATGTACACATCTTAAAAATGGTAATCCAAAACAAGAAGACTGCATATGCATTTTTTTCAGTGTCAGGAATATCAAATAGCCCCAAATAACTCCTATTCTTTGTGCAAGTGAAGTCACAGCAAATCCTAGTAATGCATTATCATTTAACTTTAATTTCATGATGATTACTAAGGTTAGTCCCGATGATGGGTTGTAATTCAATTTTAAAATTTGACAAATGGTAATGAAAATTCATACTACTAATCCCCATAAAATTAAAGCTAAATTCTATGTTTTATTGGCAACTTTGATATTCATTAATAATAGTGACCATGGGCTCCTGCAGTGAGGGCCAAGTGACCCCCTCCCCTGGAAATTGGAATTCCCCCAAAAATAAAAATAAAGGCAGAATACAGAAGAAATGAATTTCGATTATTTTAAAGACTAGAGACTGCACCTCCCACCTTGCTCACTATACTCAATATGGCAAACAACACTCATCATAGTCCTTGCTCGCTGTCTTCCCAGTGGACCTCTGAACTGCCAAAACCTGCTTTCAGCTCCTGCCCCACAATGTGGCCAAGCAATTGCATAAACCCAATGTACCATCAAATTTGGTGAAAGAATATTACTGTCCATCTATTTACACTCTGTATTTGGATTCTTTGATAATTTCTCTGGAAAATAGATTCTTGACAGAAAAATAATTTTTTTCTTTTTAATTTACTTCCCGAAAATATTAACAAACTTGATGAGGCTAAATTTAATTTAGTGGTCAAAGACATTTCAAGAATATAAAATTAATCTAATGCAACATATGTTATGCATCTTGATAATTGAGATGCAGAATCAAAGTTGTGGCATCACTTTTGGAAAGACAAGTTGATAGTGGAAACAGAAAAGATTTTCCTTTCAGAAAGTATGCAAGAAGTGGAGAAAATTTTTATCTGGCACTTTTAAGAGCACTACAAAACATTGCCACTCTCACTGCAACAACATGTACCATTGAAAGATCCTTCTGTACCCTACGAAGGGTGAACCCTTCGGTGAGATCAAAAATGACAGAGAGATTAGGTGGTTTGTGTATAATGAGTGTCCATTGAAACTGGGTACAGAAAGGCAGACTTTGTAAGAAAAGTTGTCGACTGATTCAAGAAAACTAATAGCAGACTGCAATTTTTATTTTCTTCCAACCAGGAATGAAGCAATCATAATCCAGCTTAATTATTGCAAGAAGTTGTCTTTGCTAGTAGCTAAATAGTTTTTGCAATTTAACTATTTTTTGGTTAAATTCTGATTAAATACTCTTACATTTATTTTTCTCTTTGTCTTAAGAAATAAATATATTTCCCTATACACAGTGAGACTGAGACCGCATTTCTGTCATTTATCTTGAATTACAGCTTAGAGAGGTCTTGTGCACTGGAACTTTTCTTTGAACCCCCTGGAAAACATTCTGCAGATGCCATTAATAGAGACTTTCAGTTCCATATGAAATGCAACTTCCTGAAAATGATTTTGTATTGAATATGCATATTACTTTTCATTGGCATTCTGATATCTCCACATATAAGGTTTTTCACAAAGGATTAGTAATGGAAAAAAATGCCTATAATGCAAAGTTGCATGATATTTTCCCTATCTATGACCTTTTAATTTAACAACTGTGTCATCAACCATAATTAACATGGCAAACTCCTAAGAAAATCTATTAGCTGTATCCCCTGGAGTGGAAATTGAGCCTGAATTTCCTAATTTCAAAAATACACTAACCATTACAAGCTGTTTTTACACACCTGCAGTACATGAAGTAGAATGGAAGATGCAGTGTTCTAGTAAAGATGCCCTCTTTCCTGAAGCAGTATACAATGCATAATGATAGCAGGCATGTAAGGCCAGGAGTCAACAGTTGTTCAGGTATAAGCATCATGCAAATTTAATAAGTCTTTTTTGGTATAGAAATAATATCAGCTCACAACCATTATAGATAACTTCTCAGAATACCTGAAAATTGTATCATACTTAGCAAGGGTATGAATTTGGACAGTAGAGTATGTAGCAAATATATAGTATCTATCATGGCAAAATGTATGACATTATGTTTAAATAAATGATGGGACAATTATGCTCATTAGCACTACCATGCATTGTTAGTGTATTTTCCAAAAGTACAAATCTATTTATTGTGTCTCCTCAATTCAATTGTATATTTTATCCCTGAAATTTTATGATTCTTTCTTACAAAAATAAATAAATAAATGGACCACAGATATTGTTCTTATTTTTGATAAATGAGGTCAATTCATGCGACATTTAAAAGATTTGAAAATCTGCTTTTTTTCAGCAATTTTCTGGGTCTGACATTTCAATGGGGTTCATCCATTTTTAGAGTAGGGTATTTCTAAGGCTTACATAAGACGCCACCAATCCCTAATTTAGGGTAAATGGTTCCAAGGAAGGCTCAGAACCAGCACTGTAAGACAAATGCAACAGTCTGTGCCTGAAGCAAGACATAAATTTAGGCACAACTTCGACGATTGGTCAGAAGCCCATACCTCCAACCACTCAGCTACCAGGATCAGCAATTACAACCTGTGTTTAAATGGACACAGGTCGTAATTGCTAATCCTGGTGGCTATGGACTATGGACTACTGCATGAGTGAAAACACTTGTCTTGTTTCATGCATCCCCAAAATATGGCATAAACAGAGGCAAAAAATAAAGGGTGATAAATTATCTTGATTAAAAACTTTTGTAACCATTAATGAATAGATTCAAATACTTTAAGTGAGTTACATAGAGCTCGGTTACGTGGATTCTACATTAAAAGAGCTATAACTTATTCCTTAAATAAAAACACCAAAAATTGACTGAAATAAGATGGATTAAAGAGGCTGCTGCCAATTTTGGATATGATGAACGATTAATTGATCACATTTATAAAGAATGCAAAAGATCATCAACTACTGACACGAAAACGACTGAAAAGCAATACAGCGGAAAGTTTCCACATGTAAAACCAGTCAAGTAGTATTCTAAAAAATGAATGCAAAAAGTATAATTATGAATTGGCAGAATCTGTAAACAAAATCTCAAAAATGCTAACAAGAGCTAATGATACATAGTCTATCCTTGTAAGGGCAGGTGTATATGCCATACTGATAAAGCACAAGCAGAACGAACAGCTGGATGAGAAAGCATACATAGGAAGTACACGCAGAAGGTTCCAGACACTGCTCCATGAGCACATGAAGAACTGGAGCCAAAACGATGAAAAACATTCGATGATTAAATATTGCTTAAATAATGAAGCTATCCCAATATGGCAAGAAGCAAAAATTTTGACATCGTATAACACACACAAGCAAATACTAACATCTGAGGCAGTAATGATAGAAAACACTAAAAATAAGAACTGCAATGAAAATACACCTATTAATTTGCCATATGCATGGAAATTCCTGATAGAACAAAAGCAGAAGAAGAAGGCAACCTTTAGTGCTAGAAAGAAAACAAAAAAATCATGAGCACACATATTTGTACCGATAACAGAAAGGTGGTAACGTACATTTATCGGACATGAAGGTGATGGGCACAGTAGAACCCAATAAATGATGTGCCATAGAACTAAAGGACATGACACCTCGCAAGGCACGGCAGTAGCTCGAGACAAAGGGGGCATGTAACATCCGGTGCTACAGACTTGCGGAAGCTAACCACTGATGATGGTTATAATTAAATAAGCTGAAACTAGTATTGTGATATGTTCAAGAGAGTCATAGTGCCTTTTAGATATCTTAATATCATTTTCTTGGGGTATTTTTTAGCGATTTTAGTATTGTTTTTTCAAGGTTTTAAAGTTCATTCCACTGATTCATTTCATTTACATATCATATAAATTTTCAAGCTTCTTGTTGTACTTACGGTAGTTATTTGAACTATTGCACTAGAACCAGATCTTTTATGCTATCGTTCGCCACAATGTAAACAGCTGCATTCGCCAGTGAACTCTGGATTTATAACATGATAAACAATAGGCAACTTATGGATTTTCCCGGATATAAACTCTGGATTACAAGAATTTGCAGGAACAGTGGCGAGTTCACATTGTTCAATTATATTACGACTGATTTTTACAGGAAAAAAATATTTTATGCATGAATATTTATCTTGCATTAGGTATTGCGCTCCTGAGACATATTTTTTAACGTGAGAAACAGTAAATATATGGAAAATTCCATTTTCTACTTAGCAATACATTAATGAATAGAGATAATTCAGAAAACTGATGTACTATTAAACTGCATATTCACTAAATCGAAGTTACACTATAGTTACTGACTGAGCTGCAGCATTCACGAGTTTAACATATGATAAGTTTATCAATGCTCTAGTGGTCATTAATTAAAATAAATAACATGATAAAAATACCAAATACTGCTTCATTTTCCAAGATATCAATGCTTTGTCATACATCTGAAAATTGTTTGGTCATACATCTGAAAATTGCAGAACACATCCTTTCTGGTATTCATGTGGTCACTCATTGCTTAGCTAACCTGATTTTGGGTTTCATTTTGAATAGATACTGCAGCATTACATGAGACTACTGGCAAATCACTGCAGCATTACATGAGACTACCGGCAAATCACTGCAGCATTACATGAGACTACCAGCAAATCACTGCACCAATTACGAACGAAAGAATATTGTACACATAAGTTGAGAGCATCCTGACTTTGAATAATACAAAATGAATTAAGTTAATAATGAAGAACTGTGAATTAAATTAATAATGAAGAACTGTGAATTAAATTAATAATGAAGAACTGTGAATTAAATTAATAATGAAGAACTGTGAATTAAATTAATAACGAAGAACTGTACACTTATTATGCATAAAACTAGGTGAAAGCTTGTCAATAATGACAGGGAAAAATAAGATATGTAAAGTAATTTTAATAACTAGGGATTCTTTTTGTTTGTGATGTCGAAATGTGAAAGTATGTCAATGAATGAAATATGGGATTACACTATAATCAAATATGGCACTATCTGGAGACGCAGATTCGATTCCCGCTCCAGGACGACAAAATTTTCAAGTTTTCAGATATTATCTGACTTAACATTCATGTCCTATTTACATCAATAAATAGATTCACATCTTCCAAATTTATATTGTAGAAGTATGTTTCATGAACATTACAACAATAACAGAAAAAAGCATATTGGTTGAGGCAGGGATTCAAAAATTAAAATGGGCAAGCACTCTTTCCACTGCACCACCAAAGTGGGGCAAATGTTCAGACAAAGGAAATTATATTGTTTGTGATAGTAAAACTATACTAGTAATCTAATTTATTAGTGTAAGAATATAAATCAACATTTCCAAGCTTTGATACATCAACCAAATGGCTTTTTTAAGGAAGGTAGACAGAAAATTAAAAGCAAGATAGACAGTTTTCTGTCTACTTTCCTTGAAAAGCCATCTGTTTGATGTGTGAAAAACTTGGAAATGTTGATTTATATTTTAACACCAATAAATAGATTACTATATTTTTACTATTTTATTAACACTAAGTGAACTGAGCATGAAAAATATAGAACCCTAATTCTAAAGCAAAGTATATGTAATTAGCTAGTAGTAGCAATGAGATTATGCCAAAAACATCAGTTTTCCAGAATATTTAATACATTTCTTAATCAAAGGAAAATTAAGTTTGACAAAAAGTTGATGAATGGAAACAAAAGTAAAATTTTCTATTGATTTACAGATGTTTTCAAATATTTAAAACATGTTGCATTGTAGTAGTAACAGTTCTCAACACAAATAATTGAATAATTCACTGAATTACTTAAGGTACTATATAGATATAAATTCTACACATAAAGCAACATTTTGAACTTAGAAAAACAAAAAAAGAGAGAAACGAGAAAAGGAACAACAATCACTATATCCATTCACCCGAACCAGGCTAGCTTCAAGCGATGAAAATGTACCGAACATAAGAATGCAGGGAAGCATATTAATGACAGACTCTTTGTCGGCTTCGTCAAGAATCAGAGAGTCAGTCATTAATATAAAAGAGTCAGAGAGTCAGTCATTAATATAAAAAAGTCAGAGAGTCAGTCATTAATATGCCCCGCATTCTTATGTTCGGTACATTTTCATCGCTTGAAGCTAGCCTGGTTCGAGTGAAAGGATATGGTGATTGTTGTTCCTTTTCTCATTTATCTCTTTTTTTATTTTTTTAAGTTCAAAATTTTGCTTTATGTTTAGAATTTTTATGTTATTTGATCTTTCTCCTATGCAGCCTCTGGCGCTTTGGAATTTCAAATTTGTTCAAGGGTTTTCTGTTTTTTCACTTAATATGCTTTTGCTATATATATGTGTGTGTGTGTGTGTATTTAACTATGTAAAGAAAAGACATATTACTGTGTTAATTCAAGACTTACTGCTGAAAGAAAACCCTACTGAGTTTGAAAACTGTTATGAAACCATAAACTATTGTATAACTTGTTATTCATATAAAACTAAAAAAATCAATAAGTATGGTATTTAGTTTCATATTTTAAGTTAAAACTTACTTACAGTTTGTGCTTAAAGCATTACCATTTCCACTAGATTTTCACACCCATCTGCTTTTAAGGTGGATGACCATATACTTTTTTCTGTACATTTTCCAACTAAAAATATTATATGCATCCTATAGAAAACTATGCTTTCTTTTATTGCCATAATCCCATTTAACAACATCAGTGTAAATGAAAAATATTTCCATAAATGCCCAAATGAAATTCCAATTTTAATTAGGGTTAAAAAGTATCTTCCCAGAGGAATAGTTCAACTACAGTAAGTGAAATGATTGTATTATTATATGGATTAAATATAACATCTATCACACTGAAAAAGAGTTTTGCTTTTCTTTGAACCACCATTGCTATATTCATCAACAAAGTGTGCTATGGTTTTCTTCCAATTATTATACAGTAAGGTGTTCCACAGTTTCTAATTCACAGTGATGGTGTGATAACAATCTAATACTTCTGAAACAACTAGTGTTACCTAGCTTTATCAAATAATAAATAATAACAATAATAACAAATAAATGAAGCATTGAAGTATGACCATTTAACAACCTCAGTTTAATGCCACAAAACAGAAAAACTTATTTCTCGTGACAATATTGACAATAAATTAAAATTTATGAGGTGCTCAACACTTGCAAAATCCACATTTTTTTTGCAATGCACAAAAAAGCTACACAAATTGAGGTAAAACATTCTTGTTCTTGACACATACATCACCAACAAAACTTTAAATAACTGCAGAAATAATAGATACATTTAAAATATCTCACAATATTGTTCATTGCTCACCATATTTTTTTATAAAACAGCTATCCTTTAAATAACCACAAATTAAGATACATTTGAAAAGATTAAAGTCTGTATTTTATAAGCATAAAGCCCAAACTAAATAATTAAAAAATATGATGGAAAATACGAATGAAAGCAAATTTGGGTAAAAATGGATTGTTATGCAAGAAGTTTGTAGTTGATCATTACACGAATATCAGCATATCGATCTTACTTTCCCTATATTAGACTCAAGTGTTTTTTGAGCTCTTATCCACTACTTATAGCAGGGTCTGATGATAGGTTGGCCACAGGGATGATTTGTAACAGGGCCAGTCACGATCTGCATTAAGTGACTTTTCGTAAATTTTGAAATGTAGAATATATTAAAGTGAGCTCAAATACTGGTAGACATAACTGAATGCAAATAATTCATTTAGGGAGGGGGGATGGTCTAATAACTTCAGACCATATCTTTGAAAACAATTTGTTGAGCACATTAGCTTTATCACTGACAAATCATTCAGCCTATCCTGCAACACTCCTGATAATAATTCTTGGTTCACTTCAATATATATATTTTTTTGCTTAGGTCTCTTCTAAATAGAATATATATATATATATATCTCTAACAGCAGTCACTGGGATGTTATGAAAACCTCAGAGAAAAACAGCAACTGCTGGATGGATATGTTTTACAAAAATCATTTCATACACTTTGATTTAAGAAGACAAGTAGGTTTTCATTTTGAAAACTGGTTAATGCAACTGTTTGAAATTTTATCTTGTGTGTCTGTGCAATAGCCAATATGTTACCTCCATAAAATATAGTGAATTTTAGGGTATTATATTTATATACTGTTAAAGGAATTTAGAATTTTGACATTTTTTCAGCAGCACTGCACTTACCAGCTATTTTCCTATAATGAAGTCAATAAAGACATAAAAACTGAAGTTCATCAATAAGAGAAGGGATGCTTAAATGATTTGATTGCAGTTGATAATTATGACTAGAAACTTGATTCCAATTGTGGAAATCACAAATCAGGTACTTTAAAAGCAAACCTCATTTCATTTTAAACTTTCTAAGTGACATTAAATGTCAGAAGTTCTTCACAAAAGAAAAACATAATGAAAAAACAACTTAAAAATATGTGAGAGAAAAAAAAAATAATAAAAAAATAAACTGTAATGGACCACTATAATGATCTAAAATTTTTTTCAGTTTCTTCAAAAGTTTGGCGTCTCATTTAATGCTGGGAGCCTTGGTGATTTAACCTCAGCAACCCCACCTTCTTTCTCTACAGCCCTGGCATGTGGTACTCTTCAATTTTTTTACTGCATTGATCTTTTAACTTAATGGTACTTTTAATCATTAAATCCTTCCATGAAAAGTCAAAGAAAAAATAATATTCTTTGCTTACTTTTGCTACTAAACATCTTTTCTGGTATTCATTAGTGTGGCTGCATGATAAAAGAGAATATTTAGTAATAAAATGGTAAAAAAAAAGGTACTTACTAATAAACCATATGCAATGTAAATTCCCAGCAGGGTAGGCCAGCCAGCAAAAAGGCTCCAGAGAGAACACACATTTTTTTCATATGAACATCTATTTCTACTTCAGGCATGTCTTTCACATCTGCATACTGATTAAAGCTTGTCCCCCCTCTATCTCTATATATATGGAGTAAGGGATGCAAGGTCTATTGTTATAGATAAGTATGTAAGACAGCTTATAATTTTATGCATTTAATGAGAAACCGTATACTCCTAAAACTCTTTTTTTTTTAGCCTAAACTATCAGGAGGCGAGTTGTCAATTTAGGGGCAAAATCGAAGGTGTCATAGAATTGAAATGCAAGGTCTATTGTTTATTAATGTCTATAGTCTCTCCTTAAGAAATGTCAATTCCACCTTCTTATGGTGCATCATCCTGTGCTTATTGAAGGGACTCTGATGACTGACCAATAGTGGTGTAATTATGCTCCCTGCCCCCACCAAAATGGATTTCACAATTCAAAACTCAGCTTTCAATCTTCAGCAGTTAGAATGTACCTAGCCAAAGCTTGAAAAGACCTAGAAGATCATGTGGGAGATGGGTGGATGTAATTCAAAAGCATGCCAGAGTTACATGGAAGACAGCTCAAGAAAGAGTCTCATGGAAGAGACTTGTGAGACTTTCATCCAACAGTGGATTGAGAATAGTTGATGATGATACGAAATAAAACATTCAGTCAGTGGCAGAATTATGTAGTCTTCTGTGAGCTACTTTGAAATTTGAAATGAGCAGAAATCTAAAAAATCATGACCACAATCAAGTATGATTAATATTCAGAGTTGAAGAAATATTCTATTGCTTTCTTAGCAGAACATAGTTCAACAGTTAAAAACATTTCCAATAAAACCAGGATTAGTGATATGTAAAAACAAACTGGTCACAAAATGAACACGAATGAAAATTTAATTCATGTGTGAAACAGTAATTACAGTCAATTCGGCGATGTCCGATTGCTGTGTTAATTATCATGACGTATTTACCACGTATCATGAGAATATTTCTTCAACTCTGAATACCTAAACAACTGGAGATTTTCTTAACAACGCTAGATGGCAGCATGATCTGTATGAATCTGAACGCGGTTGGAGAATATTCCGATGCTCTTAACAAACAGAAACTTGTGAATTCGCGGTCGTGGGTGGTGCAACGGATAGCGCGCTCGAACGTAAATCGGGAGATGCGGGTTCGATTCCCACTCCACAGCGACGAAATTTTCAAGTTTTCTGATGTGATTTAATTTACGTGTGAAAAAGTAATTACAGTCAATTTGGCGATGTCCGATTGCTGTGTTAATTATCATGAGGTATGATTAAGCTTTAAGATTTTTTGCTCATCTAGCAAAAGACAATTTCTTTATTTAAGCACCTCAAGCAAAGGTCATTGAAGAAGGTGACAAGACAAAATGGCAAATGATGTTGAATTTAAGGCAAGTCATGGTTGGTTTCTATTTTCGAAAAGGGGATTTCTGTACAGCCTAAAGGTGACTATTGTGCCGCAATGGCAGACATTCAGGCAGCAAATGTTTCCCCTGATTAATTTATTAAAATAATTAATGAAAGTGTCTACCATGTTCACCAAGTTCTTAATGTTTATGAAACTGGATTGTTTTGGAAACATATGTCTCATACATTCATAGCACATGAGGAGAAGGGAGCTACAGGTCATAACAAGAGATCATATCCACATAACTAGATGACAATGGAAAAGTTTGAGAATTTTTTTTTATTTTACCATGATATTAGAATTAACCATATGCCGACTAGTTACATTATAGTAGAGCATAGAGTAAATTCTAATAATGAATAAGGTAAACTTCATGTATGTGTGGTCTTTATTCTGGGTATTTATTAACACATTATGCTACTGGTTCTTGTCAACATTTATAGTGAATTATGATTACTGTCATTTTCTTAAAAAAATTATGCTTTGTGAAACAGCCAAACACAGTGTTTCCATGTCTAATCAGGGGCTTTTTCACATGGTACCACTTTTCTGATGGCAACCAAACAATGTAATCATTGATGTGATAGATTTCTTCTCTTCTTTCTCCTCTCAATTGAAAGCCCTTCTTTTCAGATCATTATCAGTTTTGGATCTCGAGAAGGGAGTTCCCTTTTCATTAGTGTTCATTTTGTGACCAGTTTGTTTTTACACGTCACTCTAATCCTGGTTTTATTGGTAATGTTTTTAACTGTTGAACTATGTTCTGCTAAAAAGCAATAGGAATTTAAATTAGCAATTAAAACATATTTAATAAAATGAAACTATATAAACAAAAATGAAAAACTGTTCACATAATGAACTGAGATTCACAAATCATCAGTCATTAGCAATATGTCATAAAAAAAAAAAAGACTGGGAAAGGCTTCCACCATCAAATATCATCACATGGGATGGAAGCCAATGAAAGTGAAAGGGTGATTCTGTGTAGTTAATCATAACCATTATAGTGACAGTGTGTTGAGTGGTGATGACCTGATGAAGAAAGTAGATCAGCTTTGAAAATTTGACATAAAATAATATTGCTTTAGACAATAAAAAAAAATGAAATTCTTAACATTTTTTTCTGTCTACATATACAAAATCAATAATTAATTTACAATTTAACAAGAATTTCTTTCACTCACAAGGAGCCAAAAAGCTACAGATTAAAGCACAATATTCTAATATCTTGACTGTGAGGGAAAATTTAAAAGTTTTAGTCTTTTCTTAACCAAAAATGATGTAAAAAAAGTAAAAGTCTGCATAAAATTCAACCTGTTAGTTTGTCATAAATATTGAGTAGATATGAAATGCTGCATTTTAAGGAGAATTGCTTAAAAAATCTTTTGCTCATATTCTTGACTGCCTGCAAGTTCTGTTCATCACTTCACTTATAATTCTTTCTTTGCTTTCTCCAAAATGGAGGATGCTCATAAAAAAAAAAAAGAAAGAAAAGAAAAAATAGAGACAAAAAAGTTTGTATACATTAACATCTGCTTGTCTTCATAAAGCCTGTCACTTGGTATTAAGTCAAAAGACTTCACTTTTCACATTTGTTTTTCTTTTGTGCTTTCATACACCTTTCTTTGATCATAAACACACACATACTCTTCTTCTTGGTTATAACCAAATATTGTTTGTTCTCTTTGTTGTATTCAATTTCTTAGCTATGTTCTCAAATTCATGAGTGAGAAGCACCATTTTCAATAAGTCTTTTAAGATTTCTTTTTTTCTCCTTCAAGCTATGAAACATCTCTAATTTAGTAACTTAAATGATAAAGGAACCATTCAAAACACCTGACACGATCCTTTTTATACGATTATCTAACTGGGCAAAGTTTGATTGACAGTTGTTTTTTTTTGTAACAAAAATCAGTGTCTTTTAAAAAGACAATTTGAAATAATACCAAGAATATCCCTTCAAAGTAAGCTGAAAGTGCAATAAGGATTGGACAACGCATATGAGTTTGACTGAGATAAATTAAGTCATAGCATAGTTTGAACAAATCTCACAATAATACTGAACCAAAATTCTGATAAATAAAAACAAAACAAAACACAAAAAGCTAAACCATTTCATCTGTTTAGATCACATATCACAATCATTTTACAAAAACTATTTATTTAACTGAAGCCTGAAATACAGATACCAGTTTAATGAAATCTGAAATGTAAAAGCAAAGCAAACAAACAGTTATTTAGGAAAGGCAAATCAGTGTTCAAAGTTTCATAAATGGAACCCAAACAGCATGGCACAAATATGTTGGGGAAGGGAGGGAGGGAGGGAGGGGGGGGGTATGAAACTGTGTAATTGAAGGACAGTTTTGCTTTATTATTCTTTTACATACCAAAAATCTGAAGCTTTTGAAAGAAATTCTAGCTCACAAAAGGGGGAAGGAAGAGGTTAGATTTTTGATTTAAACTACTAGCAAATCCTCTCTCAGTCACATTTTACAAAGAGATTTATGAACTAGACAAACACACAATTAAACATACTGTTTTACAGCATAGAAATACATAATAACAATTATATCTTGGTACTTTTTCTGCTGCTGAAGTTAGTGTTCATTTTACTGATACCATACCAGGGATTTTGCAACATGTTTAAAATCTGACATTTGAAAAATGACTAAATTTGTGTAGTGTAACATATTATTTAAATGTTTTACCTGAATCATGGCTAACTGCATTATATTTTAAAACCAAAGTAATAAATAATAATAATGCATTTGAGTTCAACAAATGCTTTGCAAAATGTTTGTGTCAGTTAGCCATGTGGAAACAAAAAAAAAATTGATTTTTGAGAAAGTCTGACACATCTGCTGAGGCATAAAAAAACTGTACCATTACAGTATAGAATACATATGCATTTATAAAGAAATACTTCAACCACTATTTAACACAAATATTACCTGTACTATCATTAAATAAAAAATTCTTCAAATAATTGAAAGCTGCAATAATTTGATGGTTATAAGGAAAGGGGTCTTGGACAAAAGGTTTATTTAGGCAACAATAAGTGCATAAATTAAAAATGCTTATGCAAGAAAAATACATTAACAGATCACCCAAAGTCTACTACATAATCACAGAGCAAACTATGATACACATGAGAAAAGCATGAAAATGTCAATGCAAATAAATAATAAATATGTGATGAATTGATGCTGTATAACTTTAAATATAATGTCACATATGCAAGTAAACTACATGTGTAAAAATAACAACAATAAAAATTCTACAAAAACAAAACATCTAAAAGAAACAACATAACATCAAAATGCACTGTAAATCAGTGATTTAGAATGTACAAATACTATACAAAGGTTAACTAATAAGATGAAAAAACACAATACTTGCTTTTCTTTTATCAAGTAAGCAAGTTGACAATGGTCCACTTTTTAAGTTGAAGGCTACAAGAAAAATTATAGGACATTAAAGCAAATTTTTATCATGTGATTATAGCAACACAACAAGTACCATAATGGTAAAGCACTCAATTGCTTTGCGTTGATATTTTATTTGATGCCAATGGCATTACAAATTACCTTTTACCATTAAATACATAATATAATTTTGTTGTTAGTCTCCTGCTTTACTGATCAAATTAATTAAACAAATGTGCCTACATTGTATAAGTTATACACCTGACGCTTTGCAACTTGAATATCCATTATAACAATGACTGAACAACTGCAACCATACAACATAATCTCAAAAATCAGAGGCCACCAACTTTTTACACCATGTGAACTACCCAAAAAATATTCAAGATCTGCTACCACGAAATAATAATTAAAAAAAAAAAAAAAAAACAGAAAGGGGCAAAATAATTGGTGAAATATCTGGCATTTCTGGTTGATTTGTAACCACAAATGTTATTATCTACATTTTATTTCATCTAATTTGTCCTTTGTTTAGCCACAAAAAAAAAAAAAAAAAAAAAAAAAAAAGTAATTGGAAAATGCCAATCTGTAAAAATACATTCATACAAAATGTAGATTTTTTTATATTGTATCAGGTGACATTGGTCACTGAGTTTCTGTTTCACTATTACAAATGACAAATTGATTTTTCAAAAATTGAAAACTTCATTGAATGTCATTTAAGTATGATATGATTTTAGTTTCAATTTGAAACTTATCACCAATTCTGCCCAAAATATTTGCCATACTGATATTTTCAAATGAAAGAACAGCAACCTAGTTCCACTGGAAATATGAAAATGCTATTGACTTAATCTAACTAATTACAACAAGCCAAGTGTTATCCAGGTTGTAGGTGTTGCATAAGTAACAAAATGACCCATGAAACCATGTTAGATATCGAAACTGTTCTTGAATTACAACAGGTCTTTGATTAATGTAGTACCTGGCTCCTGAAAATCTGACTAATGAATGGAGCTCATATTATAATTCCATTTTGCCTAACATAATACACATGGGCACCATTTTCAAAAAATCAAAAAGGCTGTTTTATTTGGGAGTGAATTAGGGCTAAAGATAGAACCAGAAGATCTACAACTGGGCAGGTTCCTTGAAAAGAAAGAGAAACAGGAAGGAGATCATACCATCCCTTCTAACCAGCCTGCCAGTCTTCTGTTAGGTTATAACTGGTGAGATGTTGGATTTTGTGGACTCAAGCAGTTGGCAGGTAAATTTAGGTATTAACACATCATATTATAAGATTTGTGATATGTAAATTTAAAGCATCAAGGCTGCTGCCTATAAAGCACTGGCCATTTTGTCAGTGTCATCAGTTCCAATGGGGTTATGCTACAGTGCTGCCTATAAAAAAACTGGTCATTTTGTCAGTGGCATCAGTTCCAAGCAGACTGCACAATAGTGAAGAGGATGATTAATCATAACCAAATTCATGTAATTTTCTTACATGAGTTTAAACTTGGACACAATGCATCACAAGCAGCTTGCAACATCAATACAGCATTTGAAGAAAGCACCATTAGTGCACACAAGACACAGTGTTGGTTTGCTAAATTCTGGTCTGTTGATATGAGTCTTTAAAGTGAACCACACAGTAAACTAGAAGGAATTCTCAATGGCACAGATTTGGAGGCCTTGGCAAATTCAAGTCAAATGGTACCAAAACTTGGCAAGAAACTAGGAGAACACTATTCAACTATTTTTCACCATTTACCAGCCATTGGCAAAGTGAAGAAACTGAATAAATGGGTACCCACATAAGATGACGGAACAGCACGGTACAAGACAATTGGATGTCTACTTTTCTCTGCTTATCTGCAACCAAATAAACGATATGTTGAGGTGCCATGTCATGTGCAATAAGAAGTGGACACTGCATGACAATCATCGACATTCAATGGAATGGCTCAACAACAGTTAAGCTCTGAAACACACCCTGAAGCCAGTACTCCATCCCAAGAAGACAATGGCCAGTGTTTGGTGGTTCACAGTTGGTATGATCCACTCCTATTTCTTACAACCGAGTCAAACCATCATGGTAGACAGGTATTGTCATATACTTGACATTATGCATGGAAAACTGTCCACCAAACAGCAGGCATTAGTATATCAGCATACCACCATGGGCAATATACTTCTCTATGACAGTGTGAGACCCTATGTTGCATGCCGGATGAACCAGGAGCTGCACCAGTTGAGGTACGAAACCTTACCTCATCCACACCTGATCTGTCCCCTACAGACTATAACTTCTTCAAGCACCTGGACAACTTTCTATACGGCAAATTGTTTCCCAATCAAACATCAGTTGTAACTGCATTCTACACTTGTGCTGCATTCCAAAGCTCAATATTTTCCCATAACAATATACAGAAGCTTGTATTTTATTGACAAAAGTGTGTTACTGCTGGAACTAATTATTTTGATTAATAAAGTTTATATTTGCACTATATTTTGGGTGTTTGAAGTCACCATCATTATTCCAACTTTTCATCTGCAGTAACCTAATAATACCTTGTTAGTGCAATGTGACGAAATTGGTAGTCTACCATCCACACGTTGAGCAAACTGACACTGGCCTCCGGCATCTGGAGAATAAATACTTCCAACTTCAAGAAGCTGCACACATGTACAAGAAAGTAAGCCCAGAAGTAAACTCAGAGCAGTTTTTTCAGAAAGAGAGCAAAAGTGGGAATTGCATCAGTAGCTAGCACTTCTGATGCCCTCTCAATTACTAGTGATTTTTCAGTCTGTTTCACATTAGAAGCCCCAGAAGTTTTAGTGGAAACAGAAAAAGCAAACCTTCTTCTTTATTAAGGCTAAAATCATAAATCAAAACAAATATTTATTACTTTATGTTTAAGCATTTATATTACTTATGTACATGTTCCTTGTTCAAATTCTTTAATTTTATGCAAAAAATCTAGAAAAGAAAGTTTTGGGGTCCCATTATCCAGTTAGGCATTTTAACATAAAAAATTTCAGCTTCAGCAAACAAAAACTTTGGTTAATCTGCACAGAATCCATTAACTACATTAACCAAAGAACCTATTAAAGTTGAAACAACTTTGATGCAAAATTTTGGTGGAATGTTAGGGATGCTTTAAAGAACATGTCTTTATTTATACACAACCAACCACAATACACAACATGATTAGAAATAGACTGGATGCATTGTTGTTTTATAAGTGAACAAGAGCCAGAAATAACTCATGTTAAAAAAAATACAATATGCTTATCAAATCTGAGCAAGCTTGAAAAGTGCAGTTTTAAGGAATCAAATAGTGTTTCTTGATTGTTACTTTAAGCTTGAAAAATGATATGTAGGAAGATGCATACATTACACACAATATATATATAAGTTTTTTAGTTTACAACAGTTAATTCGTAACTGTTGTATATACAGTTTGGTTTTCAACTTCCAGAATTCTGGCGATTAATGGGTAGGTAGACTATCATTTATGATTTGACGTAACCTTAATAAGGCACCATTGATGAGACTCCAGAAGCTGACAGTACCAAGATAACTGACAGGGTAATTCATTTTATACATTACTTTAAAGTTTTAAGACATTTCATTGAAACTCTATCTTAATCAAAATGCTCTTTCCTTTTTCATAATGCTGCTAGAGTTGGATATTCACAAGGCTTGATGTAATATGAACTGTCTCACCCTAGCCAATCATATCAAAGAAATTCATAAAGTTGTTACCATGAAAAAAAATGATTTTATAGAAAAAATGACATAAAGGATTATTACTCTATGCCTACTTTTAACTTTATATAAATTCAAAATCAGGAAAAACAGATTACAGATCTTCATCTGAAACTGATGACATTTAAGCACAGACTATTAAAAAGCTTCCATACATATCTGAACAGTGGGCAAACCAATAAATAAATCTTGCATAATATCTTAAAAATCAGTTTCCATCAGATTAATGTGGCTTTATCAGATTGACATCTTACATAAAAAAAATGGCAACTACGAAGTTAAATGGTCCACACTTTTATGAGATATGGTTGCACTGATAGCATCCATTTAACAAACAGGCACTTTGCATGACAAATGGTAGACACAATTAACTTCTAAATCTATATACACAACAGTAACGTGACCAAGAAATATTTTAATAAGGCAAAACAATTTTTTTTCCATTAAGGTATCAAAGTCATGTACATCATGCCATTCACTGGACATCTTTTGTTTCAGTTTCCCATTTCTACTTGATACCAAAGATTAATACTAATTTAGAAATTGAAGAATGCTTCCCTTACAGCAATGTTGAGAAAAAAAAAAAAAAAAAAAGAGTCCTTGGACATTTGATAGTTTTTTACATAATAAACATTGTTGACAATTCACATAAGAGATTCTCATATGAATTAAAAGGCAAATAACATGATTATGTACTTGCAAAATTTTCTATAAGCTGTTCTTATCAGGAAAAACTCTTAACCTAAGTATGAATTTTTATTCAAGTAAAATAATGAAGAAAGAAGTAAAAAGAAATGACAGAGAAAAAAATTATGATCTTCAAAGTGTTTTCAAATTTTAAAGTATATGACAAAATGAGTTCACAGTAAAAATAAAAAAAATACTGCATGCATGATGCAGACATTTTTGGCAATCCCAAATTCATGATTTTTACATGAAATGGAAATGTTTATGGATTCATACAGAAGTCCAATTAATTTGGATCAATCATTTCAGCAATGGGTTTCATCATAATTTTATGGATATCTTTACAATTTTTATTGTACTGAAATAACAATGATGGCATAAAATTATGTGCATAAATTTTCTGTGTCAGCTCTTAGTACAGAAAATAAAACAGACATAATTTCTGAGCATATTAAAAGTATATTCAAAGTACGATGCTCCTATCAAGTTTCCTACCAGCTTCAAGTTTTTCCTGTGTGACGGTCAAGCACTCTTGGGTACTCTGGGAGTTTTTTTTTTCTTTTTTTTTTTTTCAATGATGACAAAGGGAAAAATTTGAGATATCAAGAGTGAGATTTGAAAAATTTCAAGTTGACGAGTTTGTTTTACATTAGTTTTCTATTATGCGTTAAGGGAAATGAAAATATTTCGAAATATCAAGGTTCGACTGTATTTATGGATGCATGCATGCATCACGCCAAAATGAATAATACTGGTTTATGTCTTGGTAATATCGGTGTGTGCTGCTTGCTCTAGGCTGATGACACAGTCCTGTTGGCAGAGAGCAAAAGCGAGATGCAAGGTATGTTGTCCCAGATGTATGAAATTCAAATTGAGTATAAATAAGGGAAAAAACAAAGTTATGTTTTTTGAATGAGAAACTGTTAATACTAAATGCAAGATAAGTCTTAATGGCAGAGAGATTGACCAGACGAATAATTTGTATATTTAGGAAGTATGTTTCACAGGGAAAACAAATTAGATGGCAAAATTAGTAGGTGAGTGAATTCTTCATTGAAAATCATAGCTGCTTTAGGAGGACTTCACAGGAATGATGGGTTCTCAAGGAAGTTGCGAATGGCTGTGTATGAAAGTGCAATTGTTTCTACTCTGATGTACGGCAGTGAAACCTGGGTACTGCAGAAAAGATGTAGAAGTCGTTTGTGTGCTGAGGAGATGCATTACTTATGGAGGGTGGGGGTGTATTAAGCCGTGCTCTGATTATGTGAGGAATTAAGATGTGTTTCAGATGTGTAATGAGAGGCAAAATGTTGTCAGTAAGGTGGAGATTAATATTCTTAGCTGGTTTGGCCATGTTGAAAGAATGAGTGATGAGGTGCTGACTAAGCGAATTTATTCAGCCCAAGTGGCAGGAAAGAAAGGTAGAGGAATGCCAAGGAAATCATGGAAGGACCAAATTCAGGAATGTCTACATGAGAAAAAGATTATGTGTTTGAAGTACAAAAGGTCTTGTGTGTGGCATGTGACCAATGTGAATGAAGCTCGAGCTGTGAGCCAAAAGCATTGTAAATGGAGACATTTGATACACCAACATTAAGTAAATTTTAGTTCCATCAGGTAAATGTTTACTTGGCAGATGGTCTTTCTTTGAGGAGTTAAACACTGAATCTCGGAGAATAGCTTAATGATATATATGCATGTAATAGAAAAATTGCTTTATTTTTCTAACATGTTTTTTTAAAACTATTATATCTACATTGTCTTGAACAAATTCATTGCTTAGAAGATATAATTTGTCAGGACAAAATATTATTTAGCAAATATAACTAGCCAAACCAAAATATAGTTTTCACAAGGCCTGTATCTTCATATGTTTTTATAATGCTGTGCCTTTCCCCCTTTAAATCATGTTTTTTTTTATCTGCAACATGTCTATTCCCCCACACCCATCTGAAAATAAATAAATTAAAAGACAAATTTTATATTAAAGAAGTTACTTCATGGGTAAGAGCATAATGGTCAAAGAATGGTATATTTATGATTATGCAATTTGCAGGGAACAGTCCTGTATGCCTTTTTTCTTCATTTACATTAAAGGCTATTGTAAAACAAGTTATTTCTGTTGCTGAACTGATGTCAAATTCATTGGTATGATGTGGTGCATGTTTTTTAGAGTACAACAAAAGTGTTCAACATCACGGACGTAAAAAGGCTAATAAAAGTTTCTGAGAACTGTACAGCCCCCCCCCAAAAAAAAAACCAGGAACATTATAAGCTCACTATGTTGAAATCAACTACGATTTCATACAATTTTACCAAGTCCCATGAGCATTTATGGCTATCAGCTCCTAATTCAAAGCCATTAATTCCATGATGGGGCAGAACCAGTGTTAAAAAAATAAATCTGTGACAAGGATAGAATATGAACTTGTTCTGTTCTTGTAAGAAAGACAAAACTTCTGTTGTAACATCCACAATTAACCCAGGATTTGACCACAGACCCACAGCACTCTAAACTATCAAACTATACCACTTGTTTTTGAAACAAAACAAAACATTTAATATAAACTGGCTGACAAAGGTCAGATACAGTTTATGTTTGCTTAATGAGCTAAGACAAATTACTTCAAAATATGCTGCATCAGTGGCGGTTCTAGGCTAAGGTCGGGGTGCTCCAGCTCCCCCAAATACAATCGGATTGTTTTACATGCAGGAACTTGTGCCCCCCTCCTCATTTTTTTGTACAAAAACCACTGTGCTGCATCACGTTAAAAAGAAATTTTAGAGCTCAATGAAATCTTTTCAAAAAAGAAAAAAATTCTATTATCATGAAATTTTTTAAGCTAATGATACAAATGCTTAGTTACATGAAATTTTTTCTCTACTCCATGTGATGTTTTTGAATTTTGCTGCATTGGAAAAGGGATACATGGACTGCTGGATGTCCAAGAGCACATATAAGTTGCTTGTTTGAGTTTTATTTGAATTCAAGTGAAAAACAAAATGCTTTTTTTGACAGGCTCTACAATTTGCATTGGGTAAAACTTTTTCATGCAAGTTCTCTTTTCTTTCACAAACCAATTCACTTCAAATGTGACATCCCAAAATTGAAACATGGGATAAAACTTAGTTCATTTTTGCCAATGGTTTACAGTAAGTAATGAAAATTGAACCCCTCCCAACCTTTTCATTTTCCAATTTAGGTTTACAATAAATGTATGAAATTGAATCCCTGCCAACCCTTTCTCTGCCAAGATATTCAGATGATGGTTTGTATAATTTGTATTGTAAATATGTGGTACCTTAATCTTAATATAATGATTCAGTTGTTACAAACTTTGTCTGGAATTTAACACCTGATAAAAATTTGTGCTTTAAAATTCTTGAACGAACTGCAGCTAAGTACTCAACAGACACACAGCTTATCACTTTTCCTTTGTTGCTTTAAGACAAATAATTAATAATGCACACTATTTGGGTTTCCCCATGAAAAGAACTAAGCTTAATCACAAACTGAGTTAAAAGTTTTATCCAAGTGGCTGGTGTGATAAAGGAACAATAAAAATGTGTTTCATGATGACCTGCAATACATATCCCTGTCTTAGAATTGTGTTTTCATTGCCTTTACTTCAAATCTCTCACCATTTCTCTGCTTAAAAGTAGGAATACATTAAAATGGGGGATGAATTTCTAAGAGGCTTATATGAAGTTGGAACACCCTGCTCAGATCAAGAAATTCTCACTATTTTTTGCAGGCTATCCACACTGAACTTCTGCTAATATTTTGGTGAACAGCCCCTCCCCTGGTTAACACAATTTATAAACAGAAACCACCTTAAACTTAAGAAGTTATTATGGGTTTTATTCAGGAATGAAACATAGAATTAAGTCAAATTTTCGGATAGAAGCCCTATCCTTCTTCAGGACAATGGCTTCTATCCAAAAATTTGACTTAATTCTATGTTTAATTCCCGAATAAAACCCATAATAACTTCTTAAGTTTCTAGTTTCATAGAAGAAATAGCCATGGCTTCACTTATTTCTAAGAGAAATCACCTTATTTGCTCACAAGTTTAAAATACTATTACAATATTTCCAATGCATTAATGCTATATTATATTCATTACAAGTTTTATATAATATAGGTTTTGTAACCTCAATGGGGACTAAACAAATAAAACAGCATTATAAAAACTGAAAAATTTGAAGTTGTTACATGCATAATGCAACAAATAACATTTTAAAGTGCATAAAATAAGTAGGATATGACAAGAATAAAGAGTAGCACTTGCTATTTTTTTTTTTGAAATTTAAACTTTGAATTATAAATTTGAAGAATCAGAATGTTAACTCCTTTAATTGGCACATAGAATTTTTCATTTTAAACTGAATACATGGGGGGTAAGTCACTGCTCTGAAGGAACCTTTTCACTTCCAGTTGAAGACATGATGCCACAACACATTAAATATAAATGGATGTAAAAATGTTCAGAAAACATTTGAACAGAATATTTAACGCTCATTAAACTGAGGCTGTTTTTTAAGAAGTTAGGAATAACCGAGTTTACAATTATATATACAAATATTTGTACAAAGTTCACACACTTCAACAGAAAATAGCTCATCTATAAATAAAAGCAGTGGCCATGAAGTCTTAATAAATGAAGAAACTGGGCACTGTAACTTACAGTAACAATAACAGTTAATGCCCAAATTATGATAATTGTTTATGTACACGCGTTTATTATGCAACCATTCACTCACTCCTTTGGTCAAGGGAGCTAGTTTTTCTCATGGTGCAACAGATGAAGGTCCAACATGACAAGGCAATGATAGTTTCTCTGGCCTTGTTGCTACCCCTTAATGGCCAAAACACAACTTCATATGACTCATAGTAAACACCTGTGGTACAGAACAAGGGAAGTGAACTGCAACCTTAGTAAGGCATCTGTACAGGTGTGCTGATGCTGCTACCTCGCAAGATATGGCAATCACTTCTCACAAATGGATAGATACATGCATACATTATCTACATACAGTCTTTCTAAATTTTCCTCCAAGAGAAAAAATTCAACCTATAAGAATTTCTCCATCATACTAGCCTATCTCCTTGAACATTGTGATGTGTTCCTACAGTGTGCGTTGTGTGTTTGTTAGCCTGGAAAATATTAAAAAAAGAAATATTTGCATTAAACATTATTAGATTATATGCATAAATACAGAGATATGACTACAATAGTTATGCAATACTATCATGAATTAAAAAAAGTGAATGATGGCATACAACATTTCATGAAACGTACTATTGGCATCACAATAATGTTTATAATCAAGGAATAGTTTGTTGATATGATCATAATTTAAGTTAAACAGATGTCTGCATTTTGTCAGTGCACAATGCACTTTGGAAAATCAGATAAAATTATTGAAGGAATCTAGTGAAATTGGGTCAATGCATGGAGGGACACTGTATACCTGGAGATAGAAGTCTGCAATACTTTGTTTTGAATTCATGGAAAATCTGTTCCATAATCCCATCTTTCCCGTAGGACTTCAAAGGGACAAGCACAGACTAAATAAGTTAACATTACATTTCCCTATGAACTCCCCATCCAATAAACTAGCACATAAGCTCAAGTTTCACGACTCCAAATTCTATCTGTTGCTGCGTAGAGAAGTAGGCAATCTTTGAGTGCCCAAAATTCAGGAGTTTTCCATAACAAAGACCCATACTTTAAAAGGCCTTCTTAATATACAGGATCTCACACCACCTGAAGAAGACCTGAGGATCATGCTGCATTCTAAATCAAAGATTCCTAAAAAAGGTTTAGACCTAGAATTCCTGTACCCTGTTGATCTTTTGTAAGGGGGAAAAATAGAAGCAGGTACAGAATACTCTACTAGGAAAGCAAGAAAGGAAAATGTGGGAAAATGAGTTTTAGGAATATTTAATTACCTTGATTATGCTGCTTTCTTTGATGATGGTCTTTAATATACCAGTGCACATCTTGTTATGCACCTATATCAGGATTTGCAGTCTTATGGGATGCAAGGTCAGGTGATGCGTAACATCACAGCCTCTCCTTGACAAATGTCAACCCCGCCTTCTCGTGGTGCATCCTGTTCCCACTAAAGGGGCTCTGACGACCGCCCATAGCGGTATAACTATACCATCGGGATCAGAGGAAATTCTATCCCACACTCACCAACCCGCTTGGCCAGCGTGGTGAGTTATGGCCAAACCCCTCCAAAATGATTCCACAACTTAAATCTTGGCCCTCAGTCTCCGGCAGCTGGAATGTACCTGGCCAAGGCAGCGGCCAGTGCGACATGAAGGCAGAGGGTGCTAAGAATCCCCGGAGGACCGGACTAGGCTGCCATCTGATGCTGACCTTGGCTACTTACAATGGACGCTCCCTATCTTCTGATTCAAGGCTTCTTGAATTGGAAGAGGAACTATAAAGGATCAAGTGGGACATCGTGGGGCTAAGTGAGGTAAGGAGAAAAGGAGAAGATCTCATCGAACTGAAAAGTGGACATCTCTTCTACTATCGTGGGACAGATACTGGCAGAACTAGTGGTGTTGGATTTATAATAAACAAGAAACTGAAGGATAAAGTTGTAGAAGTTGAAAGTTCCTCTGACAGAGCTGCACGACTCGTTATCCAACTCTCGAGAAGATACCAGGCTCAGATTATTCAAACTTATGCACCCACCACAAGTCATCCTGAAGAAGAAATTGAAGAATTTTATGAGGAAATTTGTCATCTAAATAATAAAGGTAAGCAGCACTTGAAAATAATTATGGGAGATTTCAATGCAAAAATAGGGCAACGGCAACAGAATGAAACTTCAGTAGGTAAATTCGGTCATGGCAACAGAAACCAGCGTGGAAATACTCTCGTTGAGTTTGCAGAGGCAGAAGGGTTTTTCATCTTGAACTCCTTCTTCAAGAAAAAGCCACACAGGAAATGGACATGGAGACATCCAAATGGGACAACAAGTGAAATTGATTTTATTATGTGTAACAAAAAATTCGTCATAGAAGACTGCAGTGTGCTAAACAAGTTCAACACAGGTAGTGACCATAGATTGGTGAGATGTAAGATGCACCTCAACACTAAACTTGAACGTGGCAAGCTCATAAGACAAACAAAATCTATTGACATAACCAACCTTAAAAAACACCATAATACCTTCAAGTTAGAACTGAAGAACAGGTTCTCTGCTTTAGAAGGCCTAACATCGGAAGAAGTGGACATCTCTGAAGTTAACAGAAAAGTAACCAAAGCTCTTATGGAAACAGCAACAAAATTAGCTGGGTCTAAGAACAAGTTGCATGTGAACAAATTATCAGGAAAAACCAAAATGTTGATGCAAAAAGAAGAGAGATGAGGACAACTAAAGAAGATGTGACTTCCAAAGTGGAATATATAGAGCTATGCAAGACAGTAAGAAAAAGTATCATTGAAGACGTAAGGAAATTCAACTGTGAACTAGTGAGGAAAGCAATTGAAAGCAACCAAAGCCTAAAGATAGCAAAGGGACATCTCAGTAAGGGAAGAAAACAGATTATGGCACTGAGAAAAGAAGATGGTTCTGTAACAAGAAATAGAGGCGAAATTTTGACAAGAGTGAAAGATTTCTACTCCAAATTATATGAAAGGGATGATATATGCACTCCAGACATCATGAAAGATACCAGTACCAGAGTTCCTCCAGTCCTTCCAGCAGAAGTTGCACATGCAATCAAGAATATGAAGCGAGGAAAAGCTCCAGGAGAAGATGGAATTACTGTAGACATCATACAAGAAGCAAGTGGAGAAATCGAAACAGTACTCGCCCAAATTTTCACTCGATGCCTTAATGAAGAAAAGATTCCTGAGGATTGGAACACCGCTACAATGATCCTGCTACATAAGAAAGGTGACATTGAGGATCTCGGAAACTACAGACCTATCAGCCTCCTATCAGTAGTTTATAAAATCTTCACTAAAGTTCTTTCACACCGCTTGAAGGTAGCACTAGACATGGCTCAACCGAGAGAACAAGCTGGATTCAGGAGTGGCTACAGCACAATAGATCATATCCACATGCTGAGAGAACTAATTGAAAGAGCGAGGGAATATGAACTTCCATTGTGCATGGCTTTTATCGATTATGAAAAAGCCTTTGATTCGGTGAAACCATCAGCAGTTACAATGGCTCTGAAAACCTGCGGTATTGAAGATGCATACATTAATATTATTAATAACATCTATGAAAATGCAAGTGCAAAGATTAGGCTGTTTGAAAATACAACACACGTAAAAATTGGAAAGGGAGTGAGACAAGGTGACACCATATCTCCGAAGCTCTTTAATGCCACATTGGAGGGTGTTTTTCAGTCGCTGAGCTGGGAAAACAAGGGGATAAAGATTAATGGAGATTATCTAACCCACCTTCGTTTTGCTGATGACGTAGTCATTTTTGCAACTACCCCATCAGAGCTGCAGAGTATGATCCAGGAACTTGCTGACAAGAGTAAAGAAGTGGGATTAAAAATGAACTTTCAGAAGACAAAAGTGATGTTCAATGCTTTTACAAGAAATGAAGATTTATCGATTGATGGAGAAAAGCTGGAGATAACAGACACGTACGTTTATCTTGGACAGCAGATATCAAGTGAGGGTCACATTGATGAAGAAATTAATCGGCGTACAAAACTTGCCTGGAGAGCTTTTGGAAGAAACAGCATAATTTTCAAGAGCAATATGCCATTATGTCTTAAAAGAAAAGTGTTTGATCAATGCATCCTTCCAGTGCTTACGTATGGTGCAGAGACGTGGACCTTAACTAAAAGAGACATACAAAGGCTGCAGACAACTCAAAGAAGCATGGAGAGGTGCATGCTTGGTGTAACCAGGAGAGATAAGAAGAGGAACTCGTGGATCCGAAAAATGACAAGAGTGGAAGACATCATGATCAGAGTTAAATCCCTGAAATGGCAATGGGCTGGACATACTGCCAGAAGGACAGATCATCGATGGACAGCCGAAATTTTAGATTGGATTCCAAGGGACAGGAAAAGACCCAGAAGAAGACCACATAGGAGATGGGTGGATGAAATTCGAAAGTATGCAGGGGTGGCATGGAGGAGACTGGCACAAGACAGACCGTTGTGGAGGAAACTTGGGGAGACCTTCGTCCAGCAGTGGATTGATAATGGTTGACAATGATGATGATGATATATATATATATATATATATATATATATAATCATCATTGTCAACCATTATCAATCCACTGCTGGATGAAGGTCTCCTCAAGTTTCCTCCACAACGGTCTGTCTTGTGCCAGTCTCCTTCATGTCACTCCCGCATACTTTCGAATTTCATCCACCCATCTTCCATGTGGTCGTCTTCTGGGTCTTTTCCTGTCCCTTGGAATCCAATCTAAAATTTCGGCTGTCCATCGACGGTCTGTTTTTCTGGCAGTATGTCCAGCCCATTGCCATTTCAGGGATTTAACTCTGATCATGATGTCTTCCACTCTTGTCATTTTTCGGATCCACGTGTTCCTCTTCTTATCTCTCCTGGTTACACCAAGCATGCACCTCTCCATGCTTTTCTGAGTTGTCTGCAGCCTTTGTATGTCTCTTTTAGCTAAGGTCCACGTCTCTGCACCATACGTAAGCACTGGAAGAATGCATTGATCAAACACTTTTCTTTTAAGACATAATGGCATATTGCTCTTGAAAATTATGCTGTTTCTTCCAAAAGCTCTCCAGGCAAGTTTTGTACGCTGATTAATTTCTTCACCAATGTGACCCTCACTTGATATCTGCTGTCCAAGATAAACGTATGTGTTTGTTATCTCCAGCTTTTCTCCATCAATCGATAAATCTTCATTTCTTGTAAAAGCATTGTACATCACTTTTGTCTTCTGAAAGTTCATTTTTAATCCCACTTCTTTACTCTTGTCAGCAAGTTCCTGGATCATACTCTGTAGCTCTGATGGGGTAGTTGCAAAAATGACTATGTCATCAGCAAAACGAAGGTGGGTTAGATAATCTCCATTAATCTTTATCCCTTTGTTTTCCCAGTTCAGTGATTGAAAGACATTTTCCAATGTGGCATTAAAGAGCTTCGGAGATATGGTGTCACCTTGTCTCACTCCTTTTCCAATTTTTATGTGTGTTGTATTTTCAAACAGCCGAATCTTTGCACTTGCATTTTCATAGATGCTATTAATAATATTAATGTATGCATCTTCAATACCGCAGGATTTCAGAGCCATTGCAACTGCTGATTGTTTCACCGAATCAAAGGCTTTTTCATAATCGATAAAAGCCATGCACAATGGAAGTTCATATTCCCTCGCTCTTTCAATTAGTTCTCTCAGTACGTGGATATGATCTATAGTGCTGTAGCCACTACTGAATCCAGCTTGTTCTCTTGGTTGAGCCATGTCCAGTGTTACCTTAAAGCGGTGTGAAAGAACTTTAGTGAAGATTTTATAAACCACTGATAGGAGGCTGATAGGTCTGTAGTTCCTAAGATCCTCAATGTCACCTTTTTTATGTAGCAAGATCATTGTAGCGTTGTTCCAATCCTCAGCAATTTTCCCTTCATTAAGGCATCGAGTGAAAATTTGGGCGAGTACTGTTTCGATTTCTCCACTTGCTTCTTGTATGATGTCTACAGTAATTCCATCTTCTCCTGGAGCTTTTCCCCGCTTCATGTTCTTGATTGCATGTGCAACTTCTGCTGGAAGGACTGGAAGAACTCTGGTACTGGTACCTTTCATGATGTCTGGAGTACATGTATCATCCCTTTCATATAATTTGGAGTAGAAATCTTTCACTCTTGTCAAAATTTCGCCTCTATTTCTTGTTACAGAACCATCTTCTTTTCTCAGTGCCATAATCTGTTTTTTCCCCTTACTGAGATGTCCCTTTGCTATCTTTAGGCTTTGGTTGTTTTCAATTGCTTTCCTTACTAGTTCACAGTTGAATTTCCTTACGTCTTCAGTGATACTTTTTCGTACTGTCTTGCATAGCTCTATATATTCCACTTCGGAAGTCACATCTTCTTTAGTTGTCCTCATCACTCTTCTCTTTTGCATCAACATTTTGGTTTTTCCTGATAATTTGTTCACATGCAATTTGTTCTTAGACCCAGCTAATTTTGTTGCTGTTTCCATAAGAGCTTTGGTTACTTTTCTGTTAACTTCAGAAATATCCACTTCTTCCGATATTAGGCCTTCTAAAGCAGAGAATCTGTTCTTCAGTTTCAATTTGAAGGTATTATGGTGTTTTTTAAGGTTGGTTATGTCAATACATTTTGTTTGTCTTATGAGCTTGCTACGTTCGAGTTTAGTGCTGAGGTGCATCTTACATCTCACCAATCCATGGTCACTGCCTGTGTTGAACTTGTTTAGCACACTGCAGTCTTCTACGACGAATTTTTTGTTACACATAATAAAATCAATTTCACTTGTCGTCCCATTTGGATGTCTCCATGTCCATTTCCTGTGTGGCTTTTTCTTGAAGAAGGAGTTCAAGATGAAAAACCCTTCTGCCTCTGCAAACTCAACGAGAGTATTTCCACGCTGGTTTCTGTTGCCGTGACCGAATTTACCTACTGAAGTTTCATTCTGTTGCCATTGCCCTATTTTTGCATTGAAATCTTCCATAATTATCTTCAAGTGCTGCTTACCTTTATTATTTAGATCACGAATTTCCTCATAAAATTTTTCAATTTCTTCTTCAGCATGACTTGTGGTGGGTGCATAAGTTTGAATAATCTGAGCCTGGTATCTTCTCGAGAGTTGGATAACGAGTCGTGCAGCTCTGTCAGAGGAACTTTCAACTTCTACAACTTTATCCTTCAGTTTCTTGTTTATTATAAATCCAACACCACTAGTTCTGCCAGTATCTGTCCCACGATAGTAGAAGAGATGTCCACTTTTCAGTTCGATGAGATCTTCTCCTTTTCTCCTTACCTCACTTAGCCCCACGATGTCCCACTTGATCCTTTGTAGTTCCTCTTCCAATTCAAGAAGCCTTGAATCAGAAGATAGGGAGCGTCCGTTATACGTAGCCAAGGTCAGCATCAGATGGCAGCCTAGTCCGGTCCTCCGGGGATTCTTAGCACCCTCTGCCTTCATGTCGCACTGGCCGCTGCCTTGGCCAGGTACATTCCAGCTGCCGGAGACTGAGGGCCAAGATTTAAGTTGTGGAGTCATTTTGGAGGGGTTTGGCCATAACTCACCACGCTGGCCAAGCGGGTTGGTGAGTGTGGGATAGCATTTCCTCTAATCCCGATGGTATAGTTATACCGCTATGGGCGGTCGTCAGAGCCCCTTTAGTGGGAACAGGATGCACCACGAGAAGGCGGGGTTGACATTTGTCAAGGAGAGGCTGTGATGTTACGCATCACCTGACCTTACATCCCATATATATATATTTGCACTTTTGAACTTCCCTTTTAGTTGGTAAAGTTCAATGAACACTTACCGCACGTGGGGCTTGGCTTTCAATTCTTATTTCCGTTATGTGGATGCGGCATGGGGGTTTTTCATTTGGTCACGGGTCCACTTCTTTTTTTTTTTTCCGTTGGTATTTATTTGGCCTCATCACTAAATGAGTTTTTTTCCTTTGCTGCATCCTCATTTACTTCAATAATTTTTCATAACCCTAGTACTTTCGGTAATACTCCATTACCGTCACCGAGGGGACGTTTTGCTCCGACTAGCACGGACCGCGTCAGCTGGGCATTTCGGTGGTTCTCGCGGGCTGCTTCTGTCATCGGCTATCGCTTCTTCTTGGGCGTTGTGGCGCCATCTCTTGTTGGTCACTGATCTCATTTTTTGAACTTTTTCATTTTTTTGCTCAATTTTAATTAAATTTTTCCAGCTGTTTCTCAAATTATTAGGGTCATTATGGTTGCAAACTTTTGTCCTATTTTTTTCAATCATTACCGACTCTGCTATTCTGAGGTGTTTTTCGGATTTACAGCTTTTAATGATTTTTATATTTTCGAATTTAGGATATTTTTGGTTATCCAGACAGTATTGAATAAGTGCTGTTTTTTCTTCTTTTTCTGCCAATTTTTTACGTGTTGTTTTAATCTGTGTTTAAGCTTATTTTTGGTACTTCCTATATAAGCCATTGGAGGATTTTCAGTAATAGGAATTGAGTAAATACCTGCTTTTTCTAACATTTTTATTTTTTCATTATTTTTTATTACCATATTTTTGATGGTATTTACTTTTCCTCCAATTTGAATGTTATGCTTTTTACAAATATTATTAATTTCATTGGTAGTACCTTTAATGTAAGGAAAACCATTTTAATGGCTTATATAGGAAGTACCAAAAATAAGCTTAAACACAGATTAAAACAACACGTAAAAAATTGGCAGAAAAAAGAAGAAAAAACAGCACTTATTCAATACTGTCTGGATAACCAAAAATATCCTAAATTTGAAAATATAAAAATCATTAAAAGCTGTAAATCCGAAAAACACCTCAGAATAGCAGAGTCGGTAATTATTGAAAAAAATAGGGCAAAAGTTTGCAACCATAATGACCCTAATATTTTGAGAAACAGCTGGAGAAATTTAATTAAAATTGAGCAAAAAAATGAAAAAGTTCAAAAAATGAGATCAGTGACCAACAAGAGATGGCGCCACAACGCCCAAGAAGAAGCGATAGCCGATGACAGAAGCAGCCCGCGAGAACCACCGAAATGCCCAGCTGACACGGTCCGTGCTAGTCGGAGCAAAACGTCCCCTCGGTGACGGTAATGGAGTATTACCGAAAGTACTAGGGTTATGAAAAATTATTGAAGTAAATGAGGATGCAGCAAAGGAAAAAAAAACTTATTTAGTGACGAGGCCAAATAAATACCAACGGAAAAAAAAAAGAAGTGGACCTGTGACCAAATGAAAAACCCCCATGCTGCATCCACATAACGGAAATAAGAATTGAAAGCCAAGCCCCACGTGTTCATCGAACTTTACCAACTAAAAGGGAAGTTCAAAAATGCAAATGCGTTAATGCACGTTAAAAATATAACCTCCAATATCGGAAGTAAATTGAAACTATATATATATATAGCTGAAAAACCGACAAAAGCACCAAACAAAATCAACTTTGAAATTCTAAAGTGCCAAAAGGCTGCATAAAAGAAAGATCAAACCAAAATACATAAATAAAGCTAAAAACAAAGCACGAAAAAAATTAAGAAAAAAATTAAAACAAATTACAACCAAGAACAAAGCAGAGAATAAAACAAAACAAACTCAAAAAACTTCTGAAGCAAAAGAGCTCTGGAGCAAGTAGAAAACAAAAAACAAAACCATTTTTAAGAAAACCAGAAGAACATGGGGATTGCAGACCAATGACAGATTCTCTTATGGCTTTGTCAGGGGCAAGCATGAAGAAAATCTTTCATGTACCTACAAAGACCAGAAAAGTGTGGGTTTCTGCTAATTTAGTTTGCTACAAGGACAAATTAAATTTTAAGGTTAACATCAACATATGTTAATTGGGAAAATTAATCCAAATAACAGCAAACTAAACCACGTTGAAAATACTCCAAATACGTGGCGACAGTAAATAAATAAGTACATCGCTCTTAACCATGTTCTAGAAACACTCAGCAACCGAAAAATTGCTTTTCAGCCGCCGCTGTGGAATTGAACCAGCAGAACTCCCGATATCTAGCAGAGTGCGTTACATATACGCCACAATGGCCAACTATCCACGGTGCTATGTGTAAAAATAAAAAAATATATATATATATATAAATACACATAGCATCATGGATTGTTGGCCACCGTGGCATATATGTAACGCGCTCGGCTAGATATCGAGAGTTCTGTTGGTTCAATTCCACAGCGGCGGCTGAAAAACAATTTTTTGGTTGCTGTGTGTTTCTAGAACGTGGTTAAGAGCGATGTATTTATTTATTTACTGTCACCATGTATTTGGAGTATTTCCAACTTGGATCTCGCCCTTTGGATTTAACTGCTATAATATATATATAGCCTGTGCCGTTAATGCCCACCAGATGGAGACGTCTCAGTAGCTGAGCCCATCTTACGGATTTATGATGTCAGAAGCTGACTTAAAAATACACATGCACCGTGGATTGTTGGCCACCGTGGCGTATATGTAACACGCTCGGCTAGATATCGAGAGTTCTGTTGGTTCAATTCCACAGCGGCGGCTGAAAAACAATTCTTCGGTTGCTGTGTGTTTCTAGAACGTGGTTAAGAGCGATGTATTTATTTATTTATAAACTAAACCACATTTCCCAACACACACCCAAAATGACCAGTCCAAGAGAATTCTAGCAAACTAGACTTTTAGAAATGATGATAAACACCCCTACTACACAAAACAGAAGAAGAAAATAATTTACAAATTTGGTGTCATTTGGATTAATTTTCCCTATTAACATTTGTTGATGTTAACCTTAAAATTTAATTTGTCCTTGTAGCAAACTAAATTAGCAGAAACCCACACTTTTCTGGCCTTTGTAGGTATGTGAGAGATTTTCTTCATGCTTGCCCCTGATGAAGCCATAAGAGAATCTGTCGTTGGTCTGCAATCCCTATGTTCTTCTGGTTTTCTTTAAAATGTTTTTTTTTGTTTTCTGCTTCTTCTGGGGCTCTTTTGCTTTGGTCGGAAGTTTTTTTGAGTTTTTTTTTCTCTGCTTTGTTCTAGGTTTTAATTTGTTTTAATTAAAATTGTTTTTTTCTTGCTTTGTTTTTAGCTTTATTTATGTATATATATCATCATCATCATCATTGTCAACCATTATCAATCCACTGCTGGACGAAGGTCTCCCCAAGTTTCTTCCACAACGGTCTGTCTTGTGTCAGTCTCCTCCATGTTACTCTCGCATACTTTCGAATTTCATTCACCCATCTCCCATGTGGTCTTCTTCTGGGTCCTTTCCTGTCCCTTGGAATCCAATCTAAAATTTTGGCTGTCCATCGATGGTCTGTCCTTCTGGCAGTATGTCCAGCCCATTGCCATTTCAGGGATTTAACTCTGATCATGATGTCTTTCACTCTTGTCATTTTTTGGATCCACGAGTTCCTCTTCTTATCTCTCCTGGTTACACCAAGCATGCACCTCTCCATGCTTCTCTGAGTTGTCTGCAGCCTTTGTATGTCTCTTTTAGTTAAGGTCCACATCTCTGCACCATACGTAAGCACTGGAAGGATGCATTGATCAAACACTTTTCTTTTAAGACATAATGGCATATTGATCTTGAAAATTATGCTGTTTCTTCCAAAAGCTCTCCAGGCAAGTTTTATACGCCGATTAATTTCTTCATCAATGTGACCCTCACTTGATATCTGCTTTCCAAGATAAATGTATGTATCTGTTATCTCCAGCTTTTCTCCATCAATCGATAAATCTTCACTTCTTATAAAAGCATTGAACATCACTTTTGTTTTCTGAAAGTTCATTTTTAATCCCACTTCTTTACTCTTGTCAGCAAGTTCCTGGATCCTACTCTGCAGCTCTGATGGGGTAGTTGCAAAAATGACTACGTCATCAGCAAAACGAAGGTGAGTTAGATAATCTCCATTAAAATTATATATATATATATATTCCAGTGCTTATATATGCAGAGCTGCCAACTTTTCAAAATAAAAAAAACCGGGACATCAACACGCGTTTAGTAGTGCAGGTACTTACAATTTATAAATAATAAAATTATATATTATAGGTTTAAGAGGCACCCTCCTCCAATCAGCTTCTTTTCACTTTTGAATCAATCTCGAGAATGACCCTAATGATGACAGAAAAAGTGGAATTCCGCAAATCCACAGAAGAATCTTATGTCTAAGTAGTGACTAAGAAATTGAAAAACACGAATTTTATGGAAATTAAATGTGAAAAATTGATACTGCGTTGCTCACTCTGCCGTGAAACAATTTTATGAGGCACAGAAATGGCGCAGATTACACCACGGACAGATAAAATATTGATCTAGAAATTTAATTTTGTTTAATGAAAGCGAAAGGGGTGAAAAGGATTGCTCACTATTGGTTAGTTTTGAAGAAGTACATATTAGAAATAGGGAAACATGCATTTCATTAGAAAAAATTCTTAAAAAATACGAAGTCGCTCATTTTCACTATTACCAAAGACATTAAAAATGAGGACAATGATCACACACACACACACACACACACACAAGCGTGCGCACGGAGAGAGAGAGAGAGGGAGGGGGGGGGGGCGAGTGAGTGAGAGAGAGAAAACATCAAAAGATAAAAATATAATCAGGCAGAGAAAAACAAAAAGGAAAATCGGAAAAATTTAACAAGTGGAAATGGAAAACAATGTGACATTCTCATGGCTGCTACAGCAGTCATTTTCAGTGTGATTACAAAAAATTTGCAAGATTCGGTGACTCTTTTTCTGGTTTTCTCAATCAGTCCCTACTCTATCCTCATTTTTCGATCTTTCACTTAAAATTTTTCATTGCTGGAGAGAAGGCAGTACTGCTCCACGACCTCCACAGTTCGATGCCGTCTGCTGAACAGGAAATTAAGTTTCAGAATTTTACCATGATTCCAGGGGCCGTGCAAACTCTGTCACATGACCAAATGCTGATAACAATTATAATATCCAAAAAGCAAAATAAACAATTAAACAACAACAACAACAAAAAACCCACTAAAGAAATGTCACATATTGAAAATATCCAAGAAACATTCCCAAAAATATTTAACAAGTGCTAGAATCTCGAAAATACAAAAATAAACTTTACAAGGATGTTTAATAACATTATTTCCTGAAGTTTTCGATTTCCATTCCATACTCAATGCTTTCTGTAGTCTGAGCGAAATGACGATTTCCACAGTAACTACAAAAAATCTGTAGTACTTGGAGTCTCTTAATCTCAGGGGTAACAATAACAATCGCATTTCTTGCAATTTGAGAAAAAAATTCGTTTTGGCGAGGGAAAAAAAGTTTTGGCAATTACCTTTTTTTGTACTGTTATAATACTTTGGTGAAAAAAAAAAAATGAATTTGGCGAATAAGTTGGGGAAAACTTTGAAAAAGCCGGAGCAACCACTGCTTAATCTTTCTTCCCACTGCATTGTCTTACTCAACGTCAAGTGGAATGGTGTGCATGAAGAATTTACTAAGTAGAAGTCCAGACGATGCTGACAGGGCAAGGCGGTTCTGGTGCACAATGGTGCAAATTCTACCTTTGCTAGCAAGGTGGCACAAGATTTTTGTTTTGGCACACACTGGCGCAGAATTCCCATCCTTGCACGAGGCACCACACAAGCGCTGTGGATGTGACGTCTTAAACCAGTACTTCAACATTCCAAGCCACTGACTGTCTTGCTACCAACACGAGGCTCACAACCTTGGTGCTTGCAGTGCCATGGATTAACATCAAAACATTTGTCCCCATTCGTTAGTGACTCCCACAACCAGCATTGATGCTGGAGAAAAATAATTGCTGATATCCTTAATGAGGAAAAAAAACCCCATGCATAATAAATAAACAAAATAAAAAAACAAGAAAACCACAAAACCGGATTTTTCTAGGAAAATCGGACGGAATCTGGATAAATTGAGACACTTGGCAGCTCTGCGTATAGAGCAGAGATGTGGACCTCAACTGAAAAAGATATACAAAGACTGCAGACAGTGTAAAGAAGCATGGAGATATGCATGCTTGGTGTAACCAGGAAAGATAAGAAGAGGAACTTGTGGATAAGGAAAATCGACAAGAGTGGAAGACATCACGATCAGAGTAAAATCCCTGAAATGGCAATGGGATGAGCATATTGCCAGTGAATGGACCACTGAAAGTTTAGACTGGATTCCATGGGACAGGAAAAGACCCAAAAGAAGACGTCGTGGGAGATGGGTGGATGAAATTCAAAAGCATGCAGGAGTGACAAGCATCCATGACTTAGCAGAAACCCATTTTCAACTAGGTCTTTGTGGAAGTGAGTAAATGCAGAGTTTTGCTGGTCCTTAAGAAAGCCAAGACTTGGCATTTTTGACACTTTCTGCATCTCGGTTTTATTTATTTCTCCCTGCTTGTTGGCTTTTGAGTTTTTTTATTTTGTTATTATTTTTTGTTGTTGTAGTTTCAGCTTTGTTGGCTATATATATATATATATAAACTAATGCTTGTAAAAATTGCAACACCATGAAGGAACGATGGTAATCACATGAAACTTACAGGATATGAAGAGCAGGGTAGGACATGGAAATTATTAGAAGTGCAGAGTCATTGTGCATGTCTGGGCCTGGCAGTGCCCTCTGAACAGTCGAGTAAGGGGTATAAAGAGAGGGCTGTTTAGGATACACACCAGTAGTGCATCACAGACAGCAAGTTGTAAAAGTGTCTCCAGGCCTCAGCGATGATGAAGGGCGTGATGTCACCATACAACAGAGTCTGAATGAGGAAGAATGATTGGTCTGAGTGAAGCATTTTCATACCGCAACATAGTGGCTTGGACAAGACATAATGCCATGACAGTGATGCACCTGTGGCGGTAGTGGACTGAGAAATGCAATGACACCGTGGGATGACCTACATCTCATCCGCATGGCAGTGATGAACCGTTCCACATCTTTGCAAATGTTAGCACAACAATGGAGCACTGCAACAGGTGTGGCATTGTCTGCCTCCACAGTTCGATGCAGTCTGCTGAACAGAGGACTGGTTACATGCATCTTTTTTCAGCAGATTCCTTTGACCCTGAACGCCTCAGGCTGGAATGGGGTTTTCGATACAAACAATGGCTTGCTGATTGGCAATATGTCGTATTTTCAGATGAGTCCTGATTCAACTTGATGGCCGCATAGCATTAAATGGTACTGTGTTGAGCACCTTCTTTCAGCATGCATTGTCAAGCATCATACGGATGGAATGCCAAGTGTGATGGTGTGGGGTGCCATTGGGTACTATTCGCGATCTCGGCTGCTACGACTTGAGGGCTATCTCAACAGCGATCACTATATCAGGAAAGTTGTACAGGCAGAAGTCATAATGCCCTTCCTTCAGAGCACTCCTGGCGCTATATTCCAGCAGGACAATGCCTGACCATATGTTGACAGAAATGTTCAAGCCCTCTTTGCAGCACAGCAAATATGCCTTCTTCCCTGGCCTGCACGTTTGCCAGACATGTCTCCCATTGAACATGTCTGGATATGGTCGGCAACTGGCCCATCAAAGTCCTCCAGCAGTCAGTACCAATGATCTGTGGACTTGCATACATGCCACCTGGCAAGCAGTTACCCAGGACACCATCCAATACCTTTTTGATACAATGCCACGCCATCTAGAAGCTCTTATTGCAGCTCACGGAGGCTTCACAAGATACTGATTTTTGCAGGTAAAAATTGCTGTATTATTCTGAAAATAAAATCACTTATGTACAGTCATATCAGTAGTGTGTGGTATAAATTTCATTTTAATTGCATGGTTCCTTCTTGGTGTTGCAATTTTCACAAACAGTAGTGTATATATTAGGTGTGCAACTTAATTCTCGGTCGGCCCCTAACACCAAGCTATCATAGAACGTCGGCAAATGCAAATAGCTGTGTGCGATAATGGCTGATTGCAGCACCATCCAATAGCGCTCCAGGCAACTGTAACCTCTCACACACAGCTGTAGTGACAGAAGGGGCGAAAGTTTACGGTGAAAGCAATGTCGTTCGAGAAGCAACATTTGAGGCACTGCCTCCTGTTCGCGTTTCAGCTGAAAAAAAAGTGCCGCAGAAGCCCAGAAAATGATCTGTGCTGCTTTGAGTGAGGCTGCTGTGTCCTACAGCACGTGTAAGAAGTGGTTCTAGCAGTTTAAGCAGGGAAATTTCGATCTTCGTGATGCAGAACGTCCGGGACAGCCACAGAAAGTTGACGATGAGGAACTGGAACAACTGTTGGACACAGATCCCTGTCGCACACAGTCAGAGCTTGCTCAGGAACTCGGTGTAACATGGCAAGCCATTGCAAAGCGCCTGCACAAGATTGGACAGATTCACATGGAGGGCCGTTGGGTGCCCCACCAACTCCCAGCTGCAAAAAAGTCCAGGCGCTATGATGTTGCTGTGTCCTTGCTCTCCAGACTCAAGGAGAAGGATTTCCTCCACAAGGTTTTGACCTGTGATGAGAAGAGGATTCTCAACAGTAATCCTAAGTTGCGCAAATCGTGGGTTTATCCAGGTCAGCTTAACACCAGTACTGCCAAAAAAATAACCATGCCAGGAAGTTGTTGCTGTGCATATGGTGGGATCAGCACAGTGTCGTACACTATGAGTTGCTCAAACCTGGTGAAACGGCCAATGCTGAGAGTTCTTGTCAGCAACTCATTCGTGTGAGTGACATAATGGAGGCAAAAAGGCCATACACTGGCAAGGGCAGAAGGTCAGTCCTGTTTCTTCAGGATAACGTGCATGCTCACACCACAAAAACGACTTTAAACACGATCACCGACCTGGGATGGGAGATTTTGTCCAACCCTGCGTATTCTCCAGACTTTGCCCCGTTGGATTATCACCTCTTTTGCTCCCTGCAACATCATCTGAGTAATACGCACTTAACTTCTGTAGAGGAGGTCCTCACAAGTATTGATGACTTTATCAACTCGAAACAGCCCTCTTTTTTCCGCAGTGGCATTCGGCAACACTCTGACCGATGGCTCAAATGCGTCCAACACGATAGGGATTATTTCCCTGATTAAGTACGTATTCGATTTGCTATACTGAGAATTAAGTTGTACACCTAATATATGGGCCTGCATTTAGAGAGAGAGAGAGAGAGAGAGAGAGAGATGCAGGGAGAAAGAAAATACACTGGCGGAAAGTGAAAAAAGAACACCAAGAAGGAGACGTCTGATACCAATGAAATTTATACTGCATAATAACGGAATACAGAAGATAACGTGATCAAAACATTATGGCAAAATACAGCTGTATTTGCTGGTAAACTGAAAAATAACATTTCCATGTAACATGGTTAGTACGAGGTTGAACCGCCATGAACTGCGTCACACTGTGCAATTCTGAATTCTGGCATGGAGTCTGTCGTACAGATGTTGGATGTAAGTTTGGGGTATTGAGTTCCAAGCATCCTCAACCTGGACCTGTAAATCGGGGATGGTCGTGGCTGGCCGTGGAGACCGGATAAGTCGTTGTCCCATAAAATCCCACACGTGCTCAATGGGGGACAAATCCGGTGAACGTGCAGGCCATGGAAGTTGTCTCACACCCTGAAGTGCATGTTGCGTTGCACGTGCTGTGTGTGGCATGCGTTATCTTGCTGAAAAACACCACGATGGACTGACCTTACAAATGGCACAACAACGGGCTGAATGATGTTGTTGATGTAGGAGGTGCTGTTTAACGTACCCGGTACAAACACTAGTTGTGTACTGGAGTGATAGCTGATCACTCCCCACACCAGGAGACCAGGTGTAGGCCCTGTGTGTCGTTGGAGGATGCAAGAAGGGTGGAGACGCTCCCCTGTGCGTCTACGAACACAAATACGGCCATTGGAGGCTCCCAAGCAGAATCTGCTTTCATCGCTGAACACGACAGATCGCCATTGCGTTCTCCAGTGCAGACGTTGGCGACACCACTGCAGCCGTTCCTGACGGTGGGCTGGAGTCAAGGTACACATGCCAGAGGCACACGTGCACGTAGTCCTGCATCCAGTAGACGATTGCGGATTGTTCGCGCACAGTCACCTCAGATGCAACGGCAGCTCGGATTTGCGTCGCAGTGGATGTTCTGCTTGACAACGCCGCTCTTCTTATGCGTCGATCAGTCCGCTCATCAGTCCGTATGTGACTCCCGGTTCCACGTCTTCTCGTGTGGGAATGTTCCTCGAACCATCTACGCCACCATCGTACCACCACCGATACTTCCCGTCCAATTCGCTCTGCAATACGACCACCCGGCCTCGCAGAGTCTGACTAAACGACCTCGCTCAAAGTCCGATAACTGCTGAAATCGTACACGTCTTCCATGTCCAGGCATTGCAGCTTCTTCAGGGTCTTCGCACGTGTCCATACGCCGACGACTGATTACATTCACTTCGCCATACTCCTTAAATACCACCGACGATAATTTGCATATTAAGCGCTCATCGGTTGATCCCGAAATTAACATCACACCTACGTAAACTCGACCCCATTAACATATGTAAATTTCATGATCGTCCGCCAATTCCTTCTTGGTGTTGTTTTTTCACTTTCCGCCAGTGTAATTGCAAATAGTAATCTACAGGAAGAGAAGAGCTCTTTCCATTTCACTTGTCTGCAATGGTGTCTGCAGTGCAGGGGATGTTGTTGGGACAAAAAACAAACAAACCCTGTATTACAGATTAAAAAGAGCTAAAAATGCATACAGTGTGAAAGTGTTTGCTTTACATAATTTTAGACACGTGTAGCACAAATTAGAAAAGGATTTGTCAGTAAGCAAAATTTTTCGAGGCACAGAACTTGCCTACACTAAAGGAAAGTGATATTTTAAAATATGCATACAATTTGAAAAAACAAAAAATATGAAGATCTAAGAAAAATTGCTGCATTCAACTTTTGAAAAACAGTTTCAAACAGCTTCATAAAAAGAAGAAATTAACTCAATAAACTCAATAAAAGAACTTGCAGAATCACCAATAACAAAGTTTAACAATTTGTCATGTAGTTACCTGGATGTCTGTACAGCACTTACTCTCTATATAATAATACTATCTGTTACAGTACCTACTTCTGAAAGATCACTCAGTAAGCTGAAAACAGTCAAAAACTACTATTTGCAAAATGCTACTTATTTTTCACTAATTACAATTAAAACCCAAGAGCCAGCAAAAAGTAGGAAAGCAGATTTTTTAACTAATTAATAACAAGGAACTATACACCAACTATACTCAAAATAGTACAACGGTACTAGTGAGCCGAATTTCTTGGCGTAAGAATAGAAATAAAAGTTTCCAAGCTTTTGCACATCAACTAAATGGCTTTTTCAAGTAAAGTAGACAGCAAACTGAATAACAGAATACTTCAACATTTCAAACACAATGACTTGACTTGACAATAAACGAACAGATGCGGATGTAATTGTTGTTTAGCTACCAGAATTTTTCGTTGAATACGTGAAATCCTGGTAGCTAAACAAAGGCATTCACTATTTGAAGAACTGGTTCCAAATTTGTGGCAACTCCAGAGCGACACTATCATTGTATGACTCACTGTTGGTAATGATCTCCAACGTTTTGCGAATGACAGTAGATTTAGGGGTGGAGTAAGAAGCTAATTTCTTTATGTCATCCCACATACGTGTAGTGGACCTGAACTTGACTTCTCTGGATAGGGCCGTGGTTACTTTACCATTTTTTGTGTCCCTTTTATGCTCGTTGACTCTAATTCTAAATGAACGCTTGGTCATTCCAATGTAGTATCACTTGGAGCTGCCTGGATATTGTAGAGGAATGGCATAAACACCTGCCTTATTGCAAAGAGGGGGCTTGTCAGTATTTCTCTTAAGTATGGCATGTAAAGATGTTGGAGACCTTATGCTGGCACCGAGGTTCATCTTCTTGAGTGCATTCTTGAGTTCATAGAAGACTTTTGGTATGTAGGGAACTGAGCCCAGGTAGTGTAGCTGCGGCATAGAGCAATTAACATGACTGGTTCTGTTTTTTTTGTTTTTTTTTGGTAAAGTTATGTACCAGGTTCAGGGTGTATCCTGCCTCAGTGGCCAATTCTACAACGTTTTTTAATTTGCATTGTCTAGAAGGAACATCAAAGGAAATGGCAAAAGCTCTTCTGATTCGAGAATGGAAGAAAGCGTCTTGTAATCAGCGGAGCAGATTGAGCAGCAGAGCATCGAGTTGGGGACAGATGTAGGTTTATGACAGAATAGTGTACGAAGGCAATTTCCAGGCAATTTGCTTAGTAAAACATCCAGATAAGGCAAGGCATTATTGTGCTCGAGCTCCATAGTGAAGTTGATCATAGCATGAATATCATTAATCTTATCCAGAAAAAGTGGGAGAGTCTCCTTTCTGTGAGGCCATAGAAAAAATACATTGTCCGCATATCATAGGCAAATGGTAGGTCTTGGGATGATGTTGATGAATATATATTGCTCAATTGGATGAAGTGTTGCTTCCGTGAGGAAGCAGTATGAAATGTTACAACATTTAAATTAAGTAGTTTCACATTTTTTGTGCCACAGTTCTTAATCTTTACTTAGGGTTTCCTGTAATTCACATGGATTATCTGTAGCCCAGATGTGGGAGTTTTGGGAATTGACATACCCATCCAAAGGAAACCATGCTATGTCAGTGAACAATGTGAAATCTAAAATGTTCGGAATTGGGAGTAAAAATATCAGGACCCAGAGACAATAAAACACACGCCTTTCAAGAACTAGTTCTTGCACAGCTGTCACATGGTACGGATGAAGCAACACTTTCTTCATGCACCTAAGCAGGTGCCATTGACAAACATCATAGTGACTTCTTTGATGGTGCCAGCAGCCTGTGTTCTTGACCTCTTTCATTTTTTCTTCCACTAAAGGAGGACATCTGCCACTGTATTGGTGCAAAAAACTGCCTGTGGTTTCAAATTTCTTCATTAACCTGGCGATGCAGCATTTGTCTGGTGCTTTTCTTCCACCTAACTTCTTCAGGAATTCACGCTGTGTTATCTTTATAGACTTTGTTATCCAATAACTTTTCACAATAAGCACCCACTCCACAATGGTATACACAGTCATGCTGAACGATGTTCAATGACACTGTAAAACACACAGATTGTCTCCGGACAGAATGAGCATTCCCGGCCATCTGGTGTGGTGACATCACAATGAGTCATCACCTTATCAAGAAAATCACTTCCATGAAATTCTCAAGGATCAAGATCATTTGCAAATCAAATGTCATGTTTTTATGTAGAGTGGGAAGAAAACAATAGTTGGTTCTTTGCGGGAACTACCTAGAAAAACACCCTGTATAACTAACTGATTTTGAAATCCAATTCAAAATTTATCTAGTAAATAATAGACTATAGTTGTGGCAATCACCTGCAAATCCATTTTATGTTTGTTGAAAATGACTGCAAAAGGGTAGGGGTAAAGCTTCATACCTTTTGATGAAATCTTAGCATCACTTAAGCATGTTTTTCTTTATTTAATAGCAAGATTATGAATGACCATTTTTGTTGAGAATGGCTGAATTTATAATTTAATTTCAAATCGTAGTATTCATGTAAAGTCTCTGCTGTCCACTTTCGGAAGTGATTAATTTCTTTAATGTATTCCCCATTGCTACAACTGACTTCACAAAGATAAAATGTCAGCTGTTGTTCCGGTGCAGCTGCATTTTTCATAGTTACTTACACCAATTCAACACCAAAAATAACAGTCAGCTTTCCTTCATGCTTTTAAAATTTTAAATTAATACAAATCACTATATTAATACAAGAAATACAAAAGGGATGCACATGACATTGTTATCAAATTAGTTTTTTTAATTTAATACTTTTAAGACATCAAATGAGTGATATGAGTTATTTCTACTCAATATAAACCTAACTTGTTTGTCATTAGTTTTTCATTTGACGAAATGTGTTGATGTTAGTGCATATCTGAAAATCTGATATAAAAAGAATGCAGTAGCTCTCCATATGTTCAACATTTTAATTACCTCATCAGGCCGTCTTTCTGTACCTTTCAATAACATATTGCTAAATTCATGTTCTAACAGCTGCCTCATCTGAAATAAATAAAAAAAATGTTGGTCACCTTTAGAAGACACTTGTAGTTCATGCAAAGAAGGAAAACTAATTTTCTCCTACGAAAATATAAATGATATAAATAATTTGCAAAGTTGTGATACAATACTCAGGTAAAATAATGCAATGAAAACAAAGAAATACATAAGCAAAAGGACTGTATTAGTAAACATAAAATATAGAAAAATTTGCTTCCTGTTTATGAAGATGGCGCAGAATACCTTACTGAAAATAACAGTTCAGTTTAGTTCTTTAATAGCACAAATAGAAACAATAGTATCTTCATTATATTTGCAACATAAGATTCGGAAAACAAGTTAGCAATGGGTTGTTACTGTTGTTTTTGACTCGAAGATATAAAGTCCGAGTCAAAAACGCTTCCTAGGCAAATTTAGCGTGCTTAAAAAATTTTAAATTTGTAAGCATACGAATGTGTGAATACACATACACTTACCCTACATTCATTGTAGGAGTATCACTATTTTTCAGCATGTTTACATCAATTTGTGATATATACCATTGATGTAAACATGCTAAAAAAATAGTGATACTCCTACAATGAATGTAGAGTAAGTATATGTGTATTCACCATGCAGCCAAAACAGATCCTTGCAGAGTACAAATCTGGGATAAATAAAGAAACAACGGGTTAGTTTTATCATTCAGACAGGGATGTTTGGATGGCCCAGACCAAATTATTGGTAGACCAGTTAATTCACACAAATCACTTAGTAACTTCTCCCAAAATTTTATTTACCAATATTTTTTTTTTAACTGGAACTTTTGGGTAAAATTTGACTTGGTACATTACTTCAATCTTGGAATTTTAATGTTGCTCCTCAGTTAGGTAACTTGTTAGCAATCATGGATTTTTGATCTTTTCTTATTAATTTAAAATTTTGTAAAGCTCTTTCCAGTTTTTTTTTCATGAATTAACTTCCTACAAAGAGTGACACTTCCACCTCTGCAATGTATAAATGTAACTTTTATGCACCTTCTAAAAAATTACAAAACAACTATGAAAACTTATTTGATTAAAGAAACTATTCAGAGTTTTAAATATACCATTCATAATTGTAGTATGCATGTATGTATAAAAATAAGTAACATATGCATTATACATCAAGGTGAGTCAAAAGTTCACCCTGTTTGCAGCTAAAATGTTTCTTTCATGATGGAAGAAGCCATACAAACTCACCTTGTTCTGAAAAACACAGGTCATTTTTTTCTATAGTCTTTTGCCCTCAACATTCTTCCTGAGCCATGATACCATGGTAGTACCACTTGGCAAGTTTTGAGGGTAGAAACATTCTGATGCCAGATTCCACATCCACCACTGAAGCAAAGTGCTATCCTTGTAGAAATTGGCCATGAAGCAAAATAGGTGGTGTTGGATAGGGCAAGTTTCAGATAGTATGGAGAGTGGGGTAGGATTTCAATCATCATATTTTTGACGAACTATTCTGGAAGTGTGTCTTGGGACATTATCCACTACCAGCAACATTTGCTCCTGCTTGATTAGTGCTGGCTAACATTGGCACAGAGCATCATGGACATGCTGCAGTTGTTTAGCATTGAGGTTCACATTCATAGCTTGACCATTTGGCATGAGTTTGCAGTGAACAGGACCCTCACAATTCCACAAAATGCACAGCATGACTTTCCTTTTGAACTGTCTCCTTTGCACCACTGGCTGTGAACTTCTTGCATGGCCTCAGCTACTGGTCCCATCCCTCGTAACATTATTACCACATTTATTATTATAATATTATAAATTATTTTAATATATTAATAAATGATTATAGGTTTTTATGAAATTCGATTTAACATCAAAGACTATAACATTGTGAACAAATCTTAACTTGAGATTTGAATTCACTCATTTACAATACCATCATACTGAGCACATCACGACAGAATAATTAGGCCATGATAGAAATTGTATGAAAATATGGCAGAACGGGAAGGTCCGGCAAATTGTCATAGATTGAAACAACGCATTTCTATATCTAGTTAATGCAATACAATATACAGAAACATATCGACTGAAAGAAAATTTACATTGAAAATCAAGGAATAACAGGAAGCCTAAGGTCAAGAATGAACAAGAAGAGGATATAAAGAAAAGATGAATTATGAAACAGGCACTAATAACTGTAAGTACTCACATAATAATTGGTTGAATTATGCATAACCATAAGTTTCTTGTAAGATGTTATGTTAAATAAAAGATGTTTTTAAGATGTTATGTTAAATAAAACATGTTTTTAAGATGTTATGTTAAATAAGGGCATTTTACATTTCAGACTTTCTTTTATTACAAAGTGCTCACCTTTGAATCTGATAGTATAGTAAATGTGTTGAACAAAAGATAAAGTAGTAAAATAGTTTGCTATTAAGTAAGTTTAACTTGAGATTACTGTATTTTTTACATTAAAAATTCGAAAGTTTTTGCAATTAAAATTTATTGAATTTAGATTAATGTTGTAAAGAAAAACTGAGGTAAAAAATTGAAGTTTTTAAAATTTCCATTTAAAACTCACTGAATTTACAGAAGAGAGCTGTGAAGAAGACAAATTGCTTTACGTGTTCAACTCACAAACTTCAGAAAAAAAAAAAAAAACCCAGACAGGTATAGTCTGTACATGACAAGGCAAAATATTGTTACACAATATTACTGAACAAATTGGTGGAGAGGTGTCCATAGCTCACCGAAGTTGGACATAAAGGCATGCATGTTGGAAGATCATACACTGGATTTTTGAGAACCACCACCAAAAGGCACAGTGTATTCAATGATTGGCTTTGGTAAACAAATCAGCCACTCTTTCCAGATCAAAGATGGTATAGGGCTTAATGAAATTTTGTTGTTGTTGTTCAGTGTTTAACCATCACCATCAGCAACTCTATGGGCTATAAGCAGTTGCCCATCCCTAATTTAGGGTCACTAGTTCCACGAAAGAGACAGAGCCAGTTCCTTAAGACAAACACACCACCCATGCCTCACCAGAAATTTAACCCAGGCCCATCTTGGAGGAACAGCCAGAAGCCAGTGATTAGACCACTTTGCCACCAGGGCGGCGCTTCATGCAATCAACCACACATATTGCAATCATTTGTTGGAAATACAGCTGAGATCTCAAGTTCCACTCAACTGTTTGCTTCTCACTCCTACTCATTGTCATAATGTCTCTATTGATGTTGTGCAAAGGTTGACTACCGAAGTGGAATGGCATTCTGTAGTGCTTACCACTGACAGCTGTTTCTGTCAGGGTGTGAGTGATGGGAGAATGAGTCAGATGGTGTATGAATGATGAAACACACATCACAAACTCCTAATGTAATAGTCTGAGAAGCCATTGGGTATGACAGGAAAATATTTTTTACATTTATGCAGGGCAACATGAGAACCCATTTTTGTGGTTAAAATGCTATAAAGCCAGTTGCCATCCAGTGTTTGGTTAAAATGGAAAATCTGATGTTACAATAGGATAATACACTAACCACACATTGCAAACATTACCAGATTGGCTCTTCAAGATATGTGCCTTTCCATGGCCTGCAAAATCAGTCAGAACTTTCCCAGTCAAGCAAATCTGGAAAATGACTCGGGATATTGACGTCAAATTAATTACCTGTACTCTTTATTCCTCAATTGGGATGAAGTGAAGCACATTTGGAATAACACACTATTCAATATCTAATACACCTAAGACTGAATGTATATCACAGACAGCACTGATATTCAAAAGCACTGAGATCACACCCAGTATTAATTTTCAAGAATACAAACATTTCTTATTGATATCTCAAATAAAACTTATTGTTCTTTCCTGTGTATTAATGAAGTCATGGCAAATCCTAGTGACACATTTTTTTGTTGTATAACTTTTAGGCTGCACACCAACCCATCATCAGAACTGACTCATGACAGTAGGAAGTGCCACTTGCGTGGTAATACCCAGTCTTTTTGTTCATTAATTGTGCCCACTCCTTTCTCCTTTTTTTCAATTTGTACAACTCTCAACTTCCTTTTTACAAAGTGCTGTTGACGTGACAGAGATTTTAGTGCCCCAGTAAATTGAATACCCTATGTTTTGAATGCGTCTGTCAAGTTTTGTTTGGTTGGTATAATTTTCAATAGCTGCAATAAGAAATGCTACCAGCAAAACAGGACTTGACAGATACATTCAAAGCATAGGCTATTCAATTAACTGGGACACTGTAACATTTCTATCACATCAGCAGTACTTTGTAACAAGTTAGTAAAATAATGCAATGCATTGATTATCATAAGCTTTCCAACATACCAGAAATCATTACTCAAGTTATGAGGATAATGGCTGAACAATAAATCTCCCTCCTATGATCTGACCTTTGACCCCATTTCGATGATATTTAACAAAACCGGTAAAGTATACTTCCGGAACAACATGATAAAGTTTTGTCTCAATCGAAGCATTTTTACGTAAGTTATGAAGCATAAGGGCGATGGAATGGATCCCGATCCTATGTCCTGACCTTTGACCCCATTTCACCCATTTTCAATAGGGTTCGTCCCCAGGTGGTTCCCTACCACATACTAAAATTTCATTGAAATCGAAACATATTTACGCAAGTTATGACGCATAAGGGCAATGGAATGGATCTCGCTCCTATATCGTGACCTTTGACCACAATTGTCCCATTTTCAATAGGGTTGTCACCAAGTGGTCCCCTACCACATACTAAAATTTCATCATAACGAACCATTTTTACGCGAGTTATCGTGCAGACAGACAGACAAAGCTGGAGCATTTATGCTTCTTCAACCTACGGTTGGAAAGCGTAAAAAATGAATATTTTAGCACAGCGGATACGCTCGTCATCAAGTGACTATTCAAAAATGTAAAAAAAAAAAATGCTGTATTAAGTTAAAATTTTGAAGGGAAAAACATGCGAAATCAGTGTTCCACTGCTTATACTGTACTACGCATCAACTCCAAGCAACTGGCACAACTCACTTTTTGTTCTAGAAGAAAATAGTAGTATAATGCATAATACGCACACAATGCGTGACGTAATGAGGCAGATGGTCGCGAGAGTGTGACATAATCAAACTTTAATAGGATCCACAAACAACACGTGACATAATGAGGCAAATGGTGTGACCGCGCGCCAACATCTCAATCGCAAGTCGATTGCGAGAGTGTGACGTCATAAGATTTCTAAGAATGGGAAACATCAATAGAATGACGCCATGACACTAAAAACATGGAAACTTGGGGTGGTTATGTAACCCACTAAATGAATTTTTCCAAAGTTGAAAAGCTAAATCAATTTCTAGTACCAGAAAACGGTAGGCTAACCACTTTCATCAAAATCCTTAGAGCCATTTTTAAAATAAAATTTACATATAAACAAGAATTGCTCCTTTAATAAGATGTGATGTGATGGAATGCATCTCGATCCTATGTCCTGACCTTTGACCCCACTTCACCCAGTTTCAATAGGGTTCGTCCCCAGGTGGTCTCCTACGACAAACAAAAATTTCATCAAAATCGAACCATATTTTGCAAGTTAGGATGCATAAGGGCAATGAAATGGATCCCGCTCCTATGTCGTGACCTTTGACCCCAGTTCGCCCATTTTCAATAGGGTTCTTCCCCATGTGGCCCCTTACACATACTAAAATTTCATTGAAATCGAACCATATTTACACAAGTTATGATGCATAAGGACAATGGAATGAATCCCGCTCCTATGTTGTGACCTTTGACCCCATTAACCCCATTTTCAATAGGGTTCGTCCCCAGGTGGTCCCCTACCACATACTAAAATTTCATCGAAATTGAACGATTTTTACGCGAGTTATCGTGCGACCAGACGGACAAAGCTGGAGCATATACGCTTCTTTAACCTACGGTTGGAAAGCATAAACAAGTTAGTAAAATCATGCAATGCATTGATTATGATACGCTATCCAACATACAAGAAATCATTACTCAAGTTATTAATCAAGTTATGAGGAAAATGGCTGCGGAATAAATCTTACTTCTGTGCCCTGACCTTTGATCCCATTTCGATGATATTCAACAGAACTGGTTCAGTATACCTCCGAAATAATATGATAAAGTTTTGTTGCAATCAAAGCAATTTTACGTAAGTTATGATGCATAAGGGCTATGGAATAGATCCTGCTTCTGTGTTCTACCTTTTGACCCCATTTCACCCATTTTCAATAGGATTCATCCCCAGGCAGGTCCCTACAACATACTAACATTTCATCCAAATCGAAGTATTTTTACGTAAGTTGTGACGCATAATGGCGATGGAAGTGATTCCGCTCCTATGTCCTGACCTTTGACCCCCCCCCCTTTCGCCAATTTTCAATAGGGTTTGTCCCCAGGTGGTCCCCTACCACATACTAAAATTTAATTGAAATCAAACCATTTTTACGTTAGTTATAACGCATAAGAGCAGTGGAATGGATCCAGCTCCTATGTCCTGACCTTTAACCCCATTTCGTTCACTTTCAATAGGGTTCCTTCCCAGGTGTTCCCTTGCCACATACTAAAATTTCATCGAAATCGAACGATTTTTACGCGAGTTATCATGCGGATGATCATACGCACACAACGCATGACATAATGAGGCAGATGGGAATCATATCAACCTGTCATCTGTCCCTTGTAGAAAGCATTTTGAAATTCCATTGTAATGAACAAATAACATAAGTCATTTCATATTAAGTGACTTCATCTTCAGTCTGCCTCGTATTCGGACCTGTAAATAGTTTCCAGATTGTCGGTATACATACTGGAGCATTGTCATTACAGCATAAATGTCTCTGAGTAGCAATTACAAGGCTCTCGGTAAACAGCAATTTTCTTTATTTCATGATACTTACCACGCTGTTTAGACAATTTGAAGCCACATGACATTGCATCATATATTAATATCTGATGTCTATATTATGTCACGTAACATTCTATTTAAACGTATTAATTCTCCTGTTTATGTATCTGACGATGGGTTCTAGGGAAACCTGAAAGTTCTTATACATGTATATACAATAAAATCTTTAAATTCAGCTAATGAATTTGAATTTGTATTGTGAGTAATTCTTCTTATCAAGATCGTGTATCGAAGGCAACTACCTCGATTACTTTTGACTAGTTCTGCACGAATTTGAATCTCCTAATAGTGATTATACTTCTTATACATAGAGTGATCAAAAAGTTCAGAGACTAGGTACGTAGCGTGCCAACAGATGACAGTACGTGGATGCGCGAGCAGCGGTCGAGAGCAGTGACTTCATGAGTCATAGTTCCGAGTGGCATCATTCTGTGAACAATGGGAGATGTGCTACACGATATTTGGTGACCACGTTCAGAACACAGCTGCTATTTTGGTATGAACTGCAAACTAGAGAAGTGAGCGAACATCAAATTCTGCATCAAACTCGGCAAATCGGGAACGGGGACGCATACAATCTTGCCGCAGGCTTATGGCAATGAGTCGTGCGAGGTGTTTTGAGTGGCACTCGTGCTCCAAGAGCGGCATAACGGCACTGGGAGACGACGAGAGGTCAGGGCGACCGTCCACGAGCAAAACCCCCGAAAATGTGGACAAAATTAGGGAACTGGTGCATGAGGATTGTTGGAGAAACATTCAAGACATTGCTACCATCATCAATGTGTCATACGGAACAGTGCAAGAAATTCTGACATCGGTTTTGAACATTCTCCGCATTGTTGCAAAGTTTGTGCCAAAGACTTTTAAACCCCGAACAGAAGGCGCTCCGTGTGGAACTCTGTCAAGATCTTCGTCAGTAGGTGCTGAATGAACCAACGTTCGTGTCGCGGGTCATCACTGGGGATGAGACTTGGGTCTACAGTTATGACCCGGAAACAAAACAGCAGTCGTCGCAGTGAAAGAGCCCGGCATCTCCATGACCAAAGAAGGCCCGACAGATCCGGAGCGCAACCTAAAGCATGCTCATTGTGCTCTTCAACATTCGTGGGGTTGTGCATCATGAATTCGTCCACCAGGGCCAGACCATCACCGACCTTTTTTACTGCGATGTTCCGCGGCGTCTTAGGAAGGACATTCGCCACAAACGACCAGAAATGTGGCGCAGGAGCGATTTCCAGCTCCATCATGACAATGCTGCAGCTCACAGAGCATTAGCAACACGCCAGTTTTGCAGCCGCAACAGCATGACTACCCTTCCTCACCCACTTTACCTGCTGGATTTGGCCCCCTGTGACTTCTTTCTGTTCCCGAATATGAAGCTGAAGCTCAAGGGTCGCCGTTTTGAAATTGTGGATGACATCCAGCGCGAATTGCAGACGGTGCTTGAAACAATTTGCGAACAGGACTTCCAGGGAGTGTTCCAACAGTGGCAAAAGTGCTGGCAGCAGTGTATCGCTGCCAAAGGAGACTACTTTGAGGGAGATCATAGCCAGACTTAAGTAACGTAAGTACTTTGTTGTACATCAGCCTAGTCTCAGAACTTCTTGATCGGACCTCGCATAGTTCTCCAAGGGACAGAAGAAGACTTAAAAAAGACCACATGGGAGATGGATGGATGAAATTTGAAAACATGCAGGAGTAACATGGAAGAGTCAGGCTCAAGATAGACAGTTGTGGAAAAAACTTGGGGAGACCTTCATCCAGCAGTGGATTGATAGTAGTTGACAATGATGGTGACAATATATATTTCAATGAACACAAGTAAAATGCACAGGATGGAATGTGAAAAATCTCTGCAATTGTAATTTTATTCTTACTTCGGTATGAAATCAATGTCTCCTTTTGCATCACATATATGCCATTGGCTGATGGAAGGAGACCTGCTTCTCTATGATGTCTATAGAGCAGAATAACCATACCTACCAGTTACTATTAATAGTTATGCCCCCTGACAATGTGTGGGGGCACAGCTGAGGATATAACTGAAAGAAGATCTGAAAACTATCGTGCAGTGAAACACGGAGAGCCGCGATTTGAAACACAAACACATGGGTTTATGCAGTGGGAGAATTCATGTAACACTTGGAAAGTCCAGCCCTATTTCTAGTGACCCTCACTTTGAAAGCAGTATTTCTTTCAAAAACTTTTGGTTTACATGCGAGTATATATACTATTTGAAAATTTAATTATTTATTCCAGTTATCACTTTTTACATAATCACTCACTTTGTTCATAAACAGAATATTATTTCATGGCATACTGGTTTCTGTATTTTTCTACAGCATCCACCTACCTGAGGGTTAGAAGTGGGTATTTGTAATGCCAAAGCCATGGCATTTGAATCAAAACTGTCATCCAGTGCTAAAAATGCTCCATGTACTCCTGTCTCAAGAAGATTGTTGGAATATTCTTTAAGGCCAATTGAGTCAGCCCACTTGATCACTCGATCATTGGACCAAACTAAAACATCTACAAAAAACGAATTTAAAAGGAAATTAATTTTTGACCAAGAATAAACATACATCCACAACAGATAGAATATGAAAACTCTTTTCTGCATAAAAATGCACTGTATAAGAAAATGGGGAGGAAACTGAACTTCCACCAGTTAAATCTTACATTTAATAATGATGCTGATAATGTTTGATCCAAAACGGTTGCAATACAAATAAAGCAAAAAAATTAGGGGTGTTTATGAACACTCCACACTAAATTTGACAAATTAACATAATTTTGTGAATGGAGAATTCTGTTCTTTCATGAAACAAGTATGGTGTACAGGAAAAGCAGTATTTTATTGAGTGGCAGCTGCCGTACAAAAGTGTATCAAGGTAGATTTTAAAATCTGTGCAGTTGCTCTGATGTAACTATCATAAACTGCATTTTTGTACATTTATTTGGTCTCATACAGGTGACAACCGAAGTGCACTCTGTATTAGCCTGGTTGAAGAATTTAAAACAATGAAGTTACTGAGAAAACCTGGTATTTAGCACAATTTTTGAAAGCAGCTAAAATTGTTTTCAAATTATTTTTCAGTGAGTCAGATTAAACCTTTTTTAATACCTAAGACATTCATGCAACAACTATTTGAATATTCTCATTGTTTGAAGATCTGCTGGAAGTAAAAAGTAAAATAATTCAAAAATAATAACAATTTTGTATTTATGCAGCAACAAAATGCTTCTTCTAAAAATGTCAAAAAACAGTTAAAAGACCATCTTTCCTCTGAAAGCATCTTAATGAATGACACACCTTTCAAGATTGCAGTGAAGCATTTCAGATGCTGAAGGAAAACCAAACTGACAGTTCATTACTGATTCTTTCTCTTTGCTTCTGATGGAGGTTTGAACACTACAAAGTAGTGAATTTACAACTGTATGTGCTTCTCAGGTGTTAAGAGAACTGGCTTTACTTTAAATACTCAGGAAGGCTGTGGGAACAATCTCACCTACTTTTACTGATCACAATAATTACCTGGTTGGTACAAAAATTGATTATAGAACATTTGGATCAGCTTTACAAAAATATATACACATGTATTTAGAATTTGTGTTAGTATCCTTGAAAACTAAGCATTAAAGGCAATAAAATGAAAAGTAACAATTCATACATCCAGCTCATTCTGACATTATTTTATTCTGATTTGTTTATGAGAACAAAAAACCCCATTACATTTGAAAAAAAAAATTCTACCAATCTGTTGTTCAACAAAAACTTTTTTTTATCACAACTACACAAAAAAGAAATCCAATTAAAACATTAGTAACATCTATTATAAAAATGCTCTCTATGTTTTTACAAATTCATTTTAAAACATGTGTGAAAAAATGTAGTACCATTTTATTGCACACATACCTTTAATTTCTGTTTCACTACTTTTTCTCCTTCCTTCCAACATTTCTCTGTCATAATTTAATCGTTTTAAACAATTTACTCCATATTGAAGGCTTGTTCTAAAAACAGAAAACAATATGAAGTATATTCAAATACTTTAGCTAATCTAAATTTACCCAATAAATTAAAGGACTAAAAACATTCAATTTTATCTGAATACAAAGTAAAGAAGGGAAGAGAAAACATTTGTTCTAGTCTATTAGAATTTTCTGAACAACATCTAACAGCACATAGTTATTTCTGTAAAGTGGTTATCAAAGAAGTGATTCATAGCTGATGTAAAATAGACAAACTGTGGTTCAAAAGAAGTAAATTACAATTAAAATGTTGGCCAATATTTTGAACAATATTGATAATAACACATGCCTATTTTATATCATTAGGGGATAATCCAGGTGCTCCTCCAATAACTAGTGATCCAATCATTCCTTGAAAAGGATAGTTACGAATCAGTTTTTCTTTTTTTGCCTTGAACAGAAATTAGTCAATCTACTACTACTGAATAAAAGTAGAGATAAGACAGATAGTACTTTTCATGGGTTTGAAATTTTAACTTTGGGAGTAAACAGTAATGTGATTTAGTGCTTGCCATTACTTTACAATGATAATTTGATTTAAAAATATGGCTGAATGTTTTTAAGGAAGGTAATGATGAACATGGAAGCAGGTTCTTCAAGTGTCAATAGTTGAATTCCAATGATTTAGCATTAATAGCTTGCATTATTGCAATCTTTTCAAATATCCACACTAAAATGGTGCTTATGTTATAAGTGACACAAAACACAAACACATACTGAGAATTAAAAAAAATGCTGGCTTTCTATAAACCTCCTCTTTTTACCACACTGAAAGATTCCCTGCCTTACTAATTAATGGCCAATTTCCTAGAACATGAATTCATACCTTCAATTCATGTTCTAGGTCTTCCTTTGGTCTATGACCTATTGTCTTAGAACACAACATATATCAAGCTAATGTTTCATCTTCCATGACACACACACAGAGTAGTAATCCATCTTATGGGGGAATGATGTCAACAATACTTCAATATATTTTAAAACATTCATGCTGGCAACAAAAAGTAAAAAGAAATGGAAACAATTCCTCACAGAAATAAACTAATTTTAGTGCTTAAATTCTTACCGATGAAAGTTATCAACCATTTTAAGGTGAACCCGTAGATCTTTTAGTAAGATGATCTAGCATTCTGGCATCGACAAGACACTCCATAAATGTAGAACGATACTGCGGAAGTCCCAGACTAGGCAACCAATCATTTCCAATCCATTCGTGGTTCATTTCACCAAATGCCAAACTCTAAAAATGCAAATGGAATATGAATAAGCATTTTGAGAGCATACCCAAAACTGAAATAATGTAAAATATTATTAAATAATGAAACATATTTGCATTTTTGAACTTCACTTTTAGTTGGTAAAGTTCGATGAACACTTACCGCACGTGGGGCTTGGCTTTCAATTCATATTTTCGTTATGTGGATGCGGCACGGGGGTTTTTCATTTGGCCACGGGTCCGCTTCTTTTTTTTTTTCCGTTGGATAACCAAAGCTGCCTGCATAAAAAAAAATTGCAGGCAGCTTTGGTTATCCTAACCATTTAATAAAAAATGGGACACAGAAGTAATAAAGAAAATAAAAAATAATGCTGTAGTAAATAAAAAAGAAGTCAAATATTTAAATGGTTTTCCTTACATAAAAGGTACTACCAATGAAATTAATAATATTTGTAAAAAGCATAACATTCAAATTGGAGGAAAAGTAAATACCATCAAAAATATAGTAATAAAAAATAATGAAAAAATAAAAATGTTAGAAAAAGCAGGTATTTACTCAATTCCTATTACTGAAAATGCTCCAATGGCTTATATAGGAAGTACCAAAAATAAACTTAAACACAGATTAAAACAACACGTAAAAAACTGGCAGAAAAAAGAAGAAAAAACAGCACTTATCCAATACTGTCTGAATAACCAAAAATATCCTAAATTCGAAAATATAAAAATCATTAAAAGCTGTAAATCCGAAAAACACCTCAGAATAGCAGAGTCGGTAATGATTGAAAAAAATAGGACAAAAGTTTGCAACCATAATGACCCTAATAATTTGAGAAACAGCTGGAAAAATTTAATTAAAATTGAGCAAAAAAATGAAAAAGTTCGAAAAATGAGATCACTGACCAACAAGAGATGGCGCCACAACGCCCAAGAAGAAGCGATAGCCGATGACAGAAGCAGCCCGCGAGAACCACCGAAATGCCCAGCTGACATGGTCCATGCTAGTCGGAGCAAAACGTCCCCTCGAAGACGGTAAAGGTGTTTTACCGAAAGTACTCGGGTATGAATAAATATTGAAGTAAATGAGGATGCAGCAAAGGAAAAAAAACTCATTTGGTGATGAGACAAAATAAATTCCAACGGAAAAAAAAAAAAAAAAAGCGGACCCGTGGCCAAATGAAAAACCCCCGTGCCGCATCCACATAACGGAAATATGAATTGAAAGCCAAGCCCCACGTGCGGTAAGTGTTCATCGAACTTTACCAACTAAAAGTGAAGTTCAAAAATGCAAATGCATTAATGCACGTTAAATTATATAACCTCCAATATCGGAAGTAAATTGAAACTATGAAACATATTATATTTTATTTTATAATGACATAAAATAAACATCAAATGGACAAACTCTTGTACTTACAGTATGTTTTCTTTTCTTTTTCCAGAATAAGCACATGACACTAAACAATGATGATCATTTAAGCATGCTGATAAACACAAAACTAAAAAAAAATCCTGACAAATGCGTTTTTTTATTTATAATTGCAGCTTGTTTCAGCCTTATCAGCTGCCTCATTGCTTCTGTATGAAATCAAGCTCACCAGCTGAATTCTTCTCATTAAAAACTATTCAAATTTCCCAAAATATTTTTGATATGTTTAAAGAAACAAAAGAAAGCAGTTTATAGTACAAAATTCCATTACTCACATTTAACAAAATGAGGAAATATAGCTTGAGGTGGTGGTTAAAACACCTGCAATAATAAAATGTACAATTGTAACTAAAAATAACCAAGTCCAACATACCAGTACTGAAGCAGCAGGTCAGAATGAACAGTAAAACCTGATGATCTCAAAATCAGCTTTAAGTTTAACTGTGAACCAATTTTAAGGTGTTGATGAAAATATGATCTCTGGATGAAAATGATACAAAATAAAAAGAATAACTGACTAAAAAATTCAAAGGTTAAAAAAAGGGCATTTCTAATTGAAGCTATTAAACCTATTGGAGTGTTAATTAAAATCAAGCAGTAAAAAGCTAAGAAGATAAAAAATGGGGAGAGGGGGTGGAGAAACATAAAAACTGGGTTTCATCAAGGTATGGTTTTGAATGCAAATGCATTTCAAACCGTGACTGAAGTTATCATCAGTAGCATTTGCCACTGGTTGTAACTCTTTGACTGCTAAAGTTGTCCTATGATTCTTGTGTTGAATAAACTGGTTACTGATCATTGTGTTGTTGAGTCTCCTCTATGGCATCATATGGGAGAACTGCACTGTGATGTCAACAGGTTAGTTTTTGCTATTCTTTAATTTTCATTTCTTCCTGCGAATTTCCACACATAAGATAAATAAATGAAAGCAAATGAGTTTTAAAATTTTCCAAGACGGGTAAATTGATTCCCCATACAGTACTGTACCATGGATGTACTGAAACATGAATACCACCAGTCAGTTTTATGCTCATTTAGTTTAGAAAACTGAGGTTATGTTTTGTACTACTTATATATATTTTGGATGATTTTCCTTCTTGGTTATGTAGAATGGGAATACCATAAATGCCATGCCATGCCTTTCTCAACTTTGAATTTTTTTCATTTTGTGTCACTATATCAGAGATGTCAGTTACTTGTCCTATTATAGCCAGATTGGCTTCTTGGCATTGTCTTTTTTAAATGTTGGCAATAGGTTTACAATATAGCATTTTTCTGCAAAATTTTGGTTTTCAGTTGAAAAAGTTTGACCTTTGGTTGTCGTAGATTGATGGGTTTAGACAACCAGATGATCAATTACTCTGATATTACAGCCAAAATCTTTTGCTACAAATATTTGAATGAATATTCTGTATTATTGAACCACAATGACTTTGTGTCATGATTAAATAAGCCTTGAACAAGTCTGATATTGAACTAATTCTTTATTATACATCATCATCATCATCATTGTCAACCATTATCAATCCACTGCTGGACGAAGGTCTCCCCAAGTTTCCTCCACAACGGTCTGTCTTGTGCCAGTCTCCTCCATGTCACCCCTGCATACTTCCGAATTTCATCCACCCATCTCCCATGTGGTCTTCTTCTGGGTCTTTTCCTGTCCCTTGGAATCCAATCTAAAATTTCAGCTGTCCATCGATGATCTGTCCTTCTGGCAGTATGTCCAGCCCATTGCCATTTCAGGGATTTAACTCTGATCATGATGTCTTCCACTCTTGTCATTTTCGGATCCACGAGTTCCTCTTCTTATCTCTCCTGGTTACACCAAGCATGCACCTCTCCATGCTACTTTGAGTTGTCTGCAGCCTTTGTATGTCTCTTTTAGTTAAGGTCCACGTCTCCGCACCATACGTAAGCACTGGAAGGATGCATTGATCAAACACTTTTCTTTTAAGACATAATGGCATATTGCTCTTGAAAATTATGCTGTTTCTTCCAAAAGCTCTCCAGGCAAGTTTTGTACGCCGATTAATTTCTTCATCAATGTGACCCTCACTTGATATCTGCTGTCCAAGATAAACGTACGTGTCTGTTATCTCCAGCTTTTCTCCATCAATCGATAAATCTTCATTTCTTGTAAAAGCATTGAACATCACTTTTGTCTTCTGAAAGTTCATTTTTAATCCCACTTCTTTACTCTTGTCAGCAAGTTCCTGGATCATACTCTGCAGCTCTGATGGGGTAGTTGCAAAAATGACTACGTCATCAGCAAAACGAAGGTGGGTTAGATAATCTCCATTAATCTTTATCCCCTTGTTTTCCCAGCTCAGTGACTGAAAAACACCCTCCAATGTGGCATTAAAGAGCTTCGGAGATATGGTGTCACCTTGTCTCACTCCCTTTCCAATTTTTACGTGTGTTGTATTTTCAAACAGCCTAATCTTTGCACTTGCATTTTCATAGATGTTATTAATAATATTAATGTATGCATCTTCAATACCGCAGGTTTTCAGAGCCATTGTAACTGCTGATGGTTTCACCGAATCAAAGGCTTTTTCATAATCGATAAAAGCCATGCACAATGGAAGTTCATATTCCCTCGCTCTTTCAATTAGTTCTCTCAGCACGTGGATATGATCTATTGTGCTGTAGCCACTCCTGAATCCAGCTTGTTCTCTCGGTTGAGCCATGTCCAGTGTTACCTTCAAGCGGTGTGAAAGAACTTTAGTGAAGATTTTATAAACTACTGATAGGAGGCTGATAGGTCTGTAGTTTCCGAGATCCTCAATGTCACCTTTCTTATGTAGCAGGATCATTGTAGCGGTGTTCCAATCCTCAGGAATCTTTCCTTCATTAAGGCATCGAGTGAAAATTTGGGCGAGTACTGTTTCGATTTCTCCACTTGCTTCTTGTATGATGTCTACAGTAATTCCATCTTCTCCTGGAGCTTTTCCTCGCTTCATGTTCTTGATTGCATGTGCAACTTCTGCTGGAAGGACTGGAGGAACTCTGGTACTGGTATCTTTCATGATGTCTGGAGTGCATATATCATCCCTTTCATATAATTTGGAGTAGAAATCTTTCACTCTTGTCAAAATTTCGCCTTTATTTCTTGTTACAGAACCATCTTCTTTTCTCAGTGCCATAATCTGTTTTCTTCCCTTACTGAGATGTCCCTTTGCTATCTTTAGGCTTTGGTTGTTTTCAATTGCTTTCCTCACTAGTTCACAGTTGAATTTCCTTACGTCTTCAGTGATACTTTTTCTTACTGTCTTGCATAGCTCTATATATTCCACTTTGGAAGTCACATCTTCTTTAGTTGTCCTCATCTCTCTTCTTTTTTGCATCAACATTTTGGTTTTTCCTGATAATTTGTTCACATGCAACTTGTTCTTAGACCCAGCTAATTTTGTTGCTGTTTCCATAAGAGCTTTGGTTACTTTTCTGTTAACTTCAGAGATGTCCACTTCTTCTGATGTTAGGCCTTCTAAAGCAGAGAACCTGTTCTTCAGTTCTAACTTGAAGGTATTATGGTGTTTTTTAAGGTTGGTTATGTCAATAGATTTTGTTTGTCCTATGAGCTTGCCACGTTCAAGTTTAGTGTTGAGGTGCATCTTACATCTCACCAATCTATGGTCACTACCTGTGTTGAACTTGTTTAGCACACTGCAGTCTTCCATGACGAATTTTTTGTTACACATAATAAAATCAATTTCACTTGTCGTCCCATTTGGATGTCTCCATGTCCATTTCCTGTGTGGCTTTTTCTTGAAGAAGGAGTTCAAGATGAAAAACCCTTCTGCCTCTGCAAACTCAACGAGAGTATTTCCACGCTGGTTTCTGTTGCCGTGACCGAATTTACCTACCGAAGTTTCATTCTGTTGCCGTTGCCCTATTTTTGCATTGAAATCTCCCATAATTATTTTCAAGTGCTGCTTACCTTTATTATTTAGATGACAAATTTCCTCATAAAATTCTTCAATTTCTTCTTCAGGATGACTTGTGGTGGGTGCATAAGTTTGAATAATCTGAGCCTGGTATCTTTTCGAGAGTTGGATAACAAGTCGTGCAGCTCTGTCAGAGGAACTTTCAACTTCTACAACTTTATCCTTCAGTTTCTTGTTTATTATAAATCCAACACCACTAGTTCTGCCAGTATCTGTCCCACGATAGTAGAAGAGATGTCCACTTTTCAGTTCGATGAGATCTTCTCCTTTTCTCCTTACCTCACTTAGCCCCACGATGTCCCACTTGATCCTTTGTAGTTCCTCTTCCAATTCAAGAAGCCTTGAATCAGAAGATAGGGAGCGTCCATTGTAAGTAGCCAAGGTCAGCATCAGATGGCAGCCTAGTCCGGTCCTCCGGGGATTCTTAGCACCCTCTGCCTTCATGTCGCACTGGCCGCTGCCTTGGCCAGGTACATTCCAGCTGCCGGAGACTGAGGGCCAAGATTTAAGTTGTGGAATCATTTTGGAGGGGTTTGGCCATAACTCACCACGCTGGCCAAGCGGGTTGGTGAGTGTGGGATAGCATTTCCTCTGATCCCGATGGTATAGTTATACCGCTATGGGCGGTCGTCAGAGCCCCTTTAGTGGGAACAGGATGCACCACGAGAAGGCGGGGTTGACATTTGTCAAGGAGAGGCTGTGATGTTACGCATCACCTGACCTTACATCCCATTATACATAGAGTTAGCTTTATATTAAAACACCTACCTAATAACATACTTGTCCACCTTTCTGTGCAATCATGGCTCACAAATGCCTACGAACAGATTCTACAAGTTTATATTATAAATATCTCTCAACTACATAGTTGTGATACTTTTATTATACTGTTTCACATGTTGTATCAATATTAAAATGTTTGCGGGACACTCACAATGCTACGTCAGACACTGAATTGACATTGTTGAACCCTACTGAATGTTAAAAAATCTAAGGCTAAGTATTATATATATAAATGAAATTATTACTCACTGCTTTGTCTTGACCAGTAAACCTCTGGATGTTGCACAATTTTCTTATGTTTCATCGACATGCTCGACTGGCCATAAGCAAAAAATTTGCATTGAAGTTAGCTGCTAACTTTTAAGAAGTCAATTTGCAAAGATGCACAAAATGGCCAATTGATATACAGGTGGGTAACTTTACAATTTGAACCTTTTTGAGAACAATGAATCTAATCAACAAACGAATCCGAAATAAAGTTGAATATAGACGACCAAGCCTTTAAGTCGAAGGGAAAATCAATCAGAAAAAAATTCAGTCTTGACAACAGTATAGACTTCGTCTCCTTCTGCACTATATATTCCCATACTAGTTTTGACTATCCTTCTTGTAGTCTTCATCTGTGGGTTTTATGCTTTTGTTAGCATCTGTCTTGTCCTGCAGCCGAATGTCCCAGAATCTGCAGCATAACTGAACCATCCCAAGCTAACAGAACCATTTGAGCATCCTTATCCTGGTTTTTCTGTGCATTCTTTATGTCATGTACGTGTTAGGTCTGGATTGGACGTGTCCCTACACGTTTCAGATCTTAAGTTGTCTGGTGTCACCATCTTCCATGCTGTTGTCAATTCTATATCTGTCTTGATTTTAAAACATTTGTTTTTGTGGGTTGTTTGGTTTGGTTTAGTTCTTTTTTCTTTTCCTGCTCAATGAGGTATCTTTCTTCATACGGTAGATCCACAGGGTCATTGTTATTACAGTTCTTATCTCTTGTTTTTTAATCACTACTGCCTCAGACGTTAAAATTTGGCTTTGCGTTTTATGTGATGTAACTAATTTTGCTTCCGTCCAATCTAGGATCGCTCCTCTATCAATACAATGCTGAATTAATTATGTTTTCTTTTCTGTTTTGTAACATCATAAAACATCATTAATTCAGCATTGTATTGATAAAGGAGCGATCCTAGATTGGACGGAAGCAAAATTAGTTACATCACATAAAACGCAAAGCCAAATTTTAACATCTGAGGCAGTAGTGATTGAAAAAACAAGAGATAAGAACTGTAATAACAATGACCCTGTGTATCTACCATATGAATGGAGATACCTCATTCAGTAGGAAAAGAAAAAAAGAACTAAATATAATGAATGGAGATACCTCATTCAGTAGGAAAAGAAAAAAAAACTATATATATATTACTTAACCTTAGATTTTCTAATATTCAGTAGCTTTCAACAATGTCGGTTCAGTGTTTGACGCAGCAGTGCGAGTTTCCCGCGAACACTTTAATATTGATACAACGTGTGAAACAGTAGAATAAAAATATCACAACTATGCAGTTGAAAGATATTTATAATATAATCATTTAACCACGTAAATAAAGATCAGCACCAAAGAGTGTAATATGAACTAATATAATAGATTCCACAAGGTGCTGAGCATCCTCCATTCATAACCTGACCCATGTCCTCTTCAGAAGCTCCATCAGTTCATGCTAATTCTGTGGAGCAGGATTAGCAGTTCTCACACCCTGTACTAGGATATCCCACAAATGTTCAATTGGGTTACAATCAGAAAAGTTGGGGGGGGCAAGGCAATGTGGCAATTTCATTGCCGTGTTCTCGCAACCACTCAATAGTTAAACAAGCGTTATGACATGGTGCATTGTCCTATTGCAAGATAGCACTGTGGTCTGGGAAAACCTCCTGCAGATATGGATGGAGATGGTTGGCTAACAGGTCCATGGGCATCCACCATTCAGTGTTTGTGAGACGATAACCAATGGTCTTAGGGCTTGCCAGGAAAAAGCTCCCCAGACCAGAATACCACCTCTATCAGCCTGTTGAACCACAACTGTGCAACCAGGGGATACAGCTTCATCATACATACATACATACATACATACATACATACATACATACATACATACATACATACATACATACATACATACATACATACATACATACACACATATCACTAAGCTGTTCTCTGATATTCATAGGTTAGCTTCAAAAAGAAATACAAACTACCATATTTTTTACTTACTGTTGTCATATCAAACTTCTCCATTTACAGCGATCTTGACATACAACTTGGGCTTCACTGATATCCATTACACGCCTTGATACAGTAGTATGGGAGCAGCCAACAAGTGTGGCTGACCAATGTGAGATCTTCTGCTGGATGTCTGTGCATGATTAATCCAGTCCTACTACACCCTTGATACACTAGTATAGGAGTAGCCAACAAGTGCAGCTGTTTCTGAAATACTGGCACCTGCCCTCTGGGCCCCAACTATCTGGCCATGGTCAATTTGGCTCACATTGCCACATTTCCCCATTACTGGCAAATGTTTACTGATTATAATAGCAGTACACAATGTTGATATCACATGATACTTCATTATTGCTTTAAATGTTTAAAATGGGGGTGTTCCTAATGCAAAGTCAACTCAGTGTATGTAGTTTTCAATAAAAATTGCTACAGAGATCTATCAAAAAGGTCACCCCATATTATTTTATTACCAAAAGTGTTCTTTTTTTCACTGGATTTTGTTCCAGAATCCTTAGGTTGAATAACCAACTGGAACAGTCAGCTGTGGGCTAATCCCCAGACTGGTGTACTTACCTGATTAAAAAGATGCAAAGAATTACTATTCCAGACTCTAGTGTGGGATATGGTGGACCTATCACACTTGAGAAGGGCGGTCCATCAAGGAAACATTATTTGGACACAGTAAACGGAAAATGAGAAAGAGATCTCGGCTGAGTGAGTGTAAGATTGGTGTATGGAATACTAGAAACTAGAGGTACAAATGGCAAGATCAATGAGGTGATTGAAGAGATGAATAAGTATCGATTGGATGTGCTGTGAGAAAGTGAAACCAAAAAGAAGGAAATTGGGATAGAAGAAGTGAATGAAACAGTGACTGTGTGGTCTGGAGTATTGGATAATGTGAGAGGACAGGCTGGTGTAGGTGTGATTTTTAGTGAAAAGATGAAGAACAACTTGATTCACTGTAGCTGCATAAGTGAGAGAATTCTTTGAATTCGTTTGAAAGGGAAACTTCAGAGAACAGTTATTGTTGTAATGTATGCTCCTAATATTGTCGGCAATAATATAGCCACCTAAACCAAAGGTTAATTTTCACTAACCAAATTATATTAATCTTTCACCATTATTATTCTCACACAGATCATTAAACTTACCCAGAACATTGTCAGAAATTGCATTCTGCTTACCTACACTAGCATTGAAATCCCCTGCTATTATAACTTTCTCTTTAGCACCAAACTGGCTCAAAACAACTTTTAGCTCATTCCAGAAATTTATCATTACATTTTTTTTTTCATTCCAGAGATTTTTTTTTCAACTTTTAGCTCATTCCAGAAATATCTCTTCCTATCAGAAGGTTCTGAGAAGCTCAATTGACGGCGCTTATAAACATCTGCGATATGCTCATTAAACGTGAAGAAAACGATCCTTTTTTGAAGTGACTGATAAACTGGTGATGAAAAATGCATTGTGTACAACAATGTGCTGCTCAAACGGTCTTGGTCCCGACGTGCTGCTTCGCCTCAAATGACATCCAAAGCAGACATTCGCGAGCAAAGGTTCTGGTCTCAGTGTGGTGGGATTTTAAAGGTGTCATGTTTTTCAAGCTCCTACCACAGAACCAAACAATCAGTTTGAATGTGTATTGTCGGCAATTGGACAGTTTGAATGAATCCATCATCCAGAAACGTCCACAGCTTGTTCATCGTAAAGGTGTTGTGTTCCATCACGACAACGCGAGACCACACACAAGTTTGATCACCCGCCAAAAATTATTGGAGCTTGGGTGGGATGTGTTGCTACACCCAGCATACTCGCCTGACCTTGTGCCGTCAGACTTCCACTTGTTTCGCTCTCTTCAACAGTACTTACATGGTATAATGATCAATTCAGATGAGGCTGTAAATCAGCACCTTGTACAATTTTTCGCCACAAAAGACAGGTCCTTCTATGAACGAGGCATTCTGAAGCTCACTGAAAGATGGCAAAAGGTTATCGAACAAAATGGGCATTATATCATTGATTGATCTTTGTCCTTTCTATCAATAAATGACCTTTGCAAAACATGGCTAAAACATGTCATGACTTTCCTGACAACCCAATAATATGGATTATATGTATATTAGCACTGAGTTGAGAGTTTCAGGGTTTCTTGTGTCACCTCACAATTACCCCTGTCTATAGTTATTTCAGGTAGGAGAACACTAGTTGGTACATACTGTTTGCTTTTCCCAATAGTATGGTTTTGTTTGAGTATTAAGTGCTTATGCAAAAATTGTCTGCCTTCTATTCAACAATAAAAAAATTTGCGCAAACCTCGTAATCTCTTTATGCAACTTTGGATACATGTTCATGGTTTGGTTTTTAACCAATGATGGCATCGATAAGGGATAAGGATTTTATTCATACTGTAAATAGTCTTTTTACTTCTTTAATCCTTTTAAACTTCACCTTCATTTTTTCATAATCTGGACTCTGGTTGTATATTTTTAAATTAACCAGTGAATGTTTTTAGTTCAACGAACCAACTAATCACGAACTTATCAACTTGGACGTTGGTGATTTGTACCTGAAGAATAAACCAACCAACAATAACCTTCCAAATTGTGCTACAATATTGGGTAAGTGCAACATTCTCAGGACAATTTAATAACTGTTGAAATGCTTTATATTTTAACTCCTTGAAAATTTAAAATAGCAAAAGTAATGAAGCATAAAACACTCGACTTGAAGATACTTTATAACGTAACAGTAGTCGTAATAGTTATACAACTATTGACTTATAGGTGAAATATTAATTGAACTCTGTATAGAGAATGGTCTGTGTGTATCTAATACGTTTTTCAGCCACAAGTATATCCACACATATTAATACTTGAGAAAATCGTACTCTTGATCAAAAGAGTATGATAGATTTTGTTGTTTACGATCAGCGTCTGAAACACTTAGTTGTTAACACTCATGTGATGAGAGGTGCAGATGTTGGCTCTGATCATTACTTGGTAGTGTCATGAGTGAAACTGAATGTTGGTTGGAGGAAAAGGAATAGGAAGAGGCCTAGGATGGAAAGAATAAAGGTTGAAAGGCTCCCTGAAGATCATCAGTGTTATTCTAACTTACTCAGCGAACGACTGAAGGAGCTGAAATCATGTGAGAGGGATGTAGAAAAGAAGTGGAAATGTTTTAAGAACTGTGTTGTCACTGTTGCTGTAGAGGTCTGTGGCACCATAATAGTGGGTAACAATAGAGGTGATGCTTGGTGGAATAGTGAGATTGAAGAGGCAGTAAAGAGAAAGAAGGAATCCTATTTGGGGATGTTGAAAGGTAGAGTTTCTGTGGATGAATATCGCTGTAAGAAGCTTGAAGCGGCTAAGCTGGTTTGCCTGAGTAAGGCAAAAGATAGGAAGGAGAAGGTGGAAAGGCTAGAATTGTTTTTTTTTGGAAAGATAGAAAGACTTTCTGGAAGTACACGTGACTCAGGATAAATAGGGGAAACAAAGTTGTAAGTCGTGTGAAGAATGAGATTGGGAAAATGATATGGGAGCCCAATGAGTTAAGTGACAGATGGGGTGAATACTTCTGTGAGTTATTAAATCAAGAAAGCAAAGGTGATTCTGAGGCAGAAGCAGATGTTGTCACAGTGAAGGCCGGGAGCACAGGAGGGATCTCAAGAGAAGAGGTGTGTAAAGCTCTAATATCTCTCCAGAGTGATATAGATCCAGGGGTGAATGGCATAACTGCTGAGATGTTGAAATATGGTGGTGACCATAGGCGTAGCCAAGGGGGTGGTCCTCCGGTCCGGACCCCCACCCCCTAGAGGGGAGATTTAGTATGAATTTAAAGCAATATATATGTATATATGGGGCTTTCACCAATGAACCAAACCCATGGACCCCCCCTTAAGACATTTCTGGCTACGCCACTGGTGGTGACTCTGTAATTGGGTCGTTAACTGAAATTTGCCAGTTGTGCTGGGAGTTAGGAATGGTCTTTCGATATTGGAGGGATGCTACCATTGTTCCCTTGTATAAGGGAAAAGGGGATCAGACTGACTGCAAGAACTATCATGGTATTAGCCTACTGAGTGTGCCAGGGAAAATGTTCGGTAAGGTCATTATTGAAAAAGTATGGGGTCTTACATCAGAGAAAGTGTGGGATGTTCAAAGTGGTTTTATGCCTGGTGAAGGCTGCACTAACCAAATTTTTGAATTGTGCATGATGATTGAAAAGTATCTGGCTATTGGTAAGAAAGTTTTTGCTGCCTTCATAGATTTAGACAAAGCTTGTGACTGAGTAAATAGGACACTTTTGTGGAAGGTATTGAATAAATATGGTGTTACTGGGAATCTACTTAATAGTGTAAAAGCCAAGTATGCTGGCAGAAGAGCCTGTGTATGAGTGAATGGTGTTTTATCAAAATTGTTTTCTATTGGTGCAGCAGTCAGACAAGGTTGTGTAATGTCACCATGGCTGTTTAATATATTTATGGATACGTGCATGCGTGATGCCAAAATAAATAATACTGGTTTATGTCTTGGTGATATCTGTTTGTGCAGATTTCTGTATGCTGATGACACTGTCCTGTTGGCAGAGAGCAAAAGTGAGTTGCAGAGTATGTTGTCTCAGATGTACAAAGTTTGCATGAAATTCAAACTGAGTACAAATAAAAGAAAAAACAAAGTTATGGTTTTTGAGCGAGGAACTGGTAGTACTGAATGTAATTTAAGTCTAAATGGCACAGTGATTAACCAGGTGAGTGAGTTTGTGTATTTAGGAAGCATGTTTGACAGAGAGAGCAAATTGGATGGTGAAATTAGTAGGCGAGTAAATTCTTCCTTAAAAGTCATGGTGGCTTTGGGAGGTTTTCACAGGACTTAAGGGTTTTTTAGAGTCCCACATGGCTGTGTATGAGTGTGTAATTGTCCCTACTCTGATGTATGGCAGTGAAACCTGGGTACTACAGAAAAATCATAGGAATCGTTTGGGTGCTGGAGAAATGCGTTACTTATTCTTACCGAAGGTTTGTGGCAAGATACGTTCTGATCATGTGAGGAATGAAGATGTGTTGCAGTTGTGTAATGTGAAGCAAAATGCTAGTATGGTGGGGACTAATATTCTTAAGGTGGTTTGGCCATGTTGAAAGAACGAGTGATGAGATGCTTACTAAGAATTTTTTTTTAGCCCAAGTGGCAGTTAGGCAGAGGAAGGCTGAGGAAGTCATGGGAGGACCAGATTCAGGAGTGTCTGCCTGAAAAAAGATTATGAGTATGAAGTATAGAAGGTCTTGTGTATGTCGAGTGATGGATGTCTGTGAAGCAAGAGTTGTGTATCAAGATCGCTGTAAATGGAGAAGTTTGATACAGCAACAGTAAGTAAATAATCAGTTAAAAATTTATCTGGTAGTTTGTACCTCTTTGTGGAGCTAACCTTTGAATTTCAGAGAACAACTTAGTGATATGTATGTATGTATAAAAGTGTTATACTTTTTCATGAGACACTGCATTCATGTGTGCATTTGTAGGACACATACACATGAACACAGAAAAATGTGCAGAGGGTGTGACTATGAAATAAAACTAAATTTTTCTCAAATTGTTCAATTACATACTGCTTTTTAAAACAAAGGAAGAAAATCACTGACAGTTTCATTAAGTTCTTGATGCATTGTTAACAAACAGTTAGCTTTACAAAATATTGTAAGCACAATAGTGTAAAATGGGGAAAAAAAATAAAAAGGAAATAAAACAAAAAAACTTACAGTTCTTGAAGGTTTTGCTGCTGAAGGACTAGTGAGTGCGACCATCTCTTGGATAGCAAGCCTGAGTTTCAACCTGTGAAGAGGATTGCTGATGCCAATTTCCCTCTGTATCTCAGTATCAGAAAGAGCAGACATAATAGCACCACTTTTCACATTGGCTCGGCAAGCAGCTACGTACCATGCTGGCATGCCAACCCACAGCTGAAAGGAAAAGTATATGAAATATAGTTAGTGAACACAAAGTAACATCTTTTGGAACTAAAAGTCTATAGTGTATTTTCTATGTTGGAGTAAGTCAATATTCTCACAGTTAGCTCCAGGAAAGGAAAAACAAATTCACAAAATCATACAGACCAAAGCTTACCTTGTGTAAGCCCAGTCATATCTTGATTTATATTTTTGCAGCACATACTTTAAGATAGACTTCGACACTGGATGTTACCCTCTACCCTTATTTAACTTCACAAAAGAAAAAAAAAACTTAACAGGAATTATAGTGGATAAATTTATTAAGGTAATTTACCTCTCAAATTTTGATCTATACACTAAATCATCGTCAGGAGTTCCTGCATCTTACTATTTTCACAGATCTGGGGACCAAGCCTGGTTGATTTGATCAAGTGTACAGATTTAGTGTATAGATTGAAAATTTGAGAGGTAATGTACCTTAACAAATTTATCCTCCATAATTTCCATTAATTGTCACTGGCAATAATTAAAGGAAGACATGAAGTCATTAATTACTATTATATTTCATAATTTAAAAGGATTTAAAAACATCAAAAAGTTGTTCATATTTTCATTCTTGTTAAAGTTTTACACACAAATCCCTTAATACTATGCAAATACAATGAGTTAGATTTTCATTAGGAACACCTATGTAACAATGCATTGGTCCACCTTTCTGTGCAATCATGACTGGCAGATGCCTAGGAACAGATTCTACAAGGTATCGAACATCCTCCATGCGTAACTTGGCCCATCAGTTCATGCTCATTCCACAGAGGAGAATCAACAGTTTTCACATCCCATTCTAGCATATCCCACAAATGTTCAATTGGGAGTTTTGGGGCCAAGACAAGGTGGTGAATTCATTGTCATGTTCCTCCAACCACTCAGTAGTTATATGACCCTGATGACATGGAACATTGTCCTGTTGAAAGAAGGCACTGTAGTCAGGGTAAACCTCCTGCTGATATGGATGGAGATGGTCGGCTAACAGGCACTTGTACTGTAACAGCCACCATTCAGTATTTTGGGATGATAACCAATGGACCTACTGCTTTTCAGGAAATAGCTCACCAGACCCGAACACCACCTCCACACCGAACTCGTCCATCAGCATGGGGCAGCAGGAAATGGGACTCATCACTCCAGATGATCTTCTTCCATCTGTTGAGGGTCCATTGCCAACATTCCTTGGCCCATACGAGGCGTTTGCAATGACTGGGTGTCATTGTGGGTACCTTCATTGGTCTCTGGCTGTGAAACTCCAGGTAAAGCAAGGTACGGCTCATGGTGCATGTGGAAATAGGTTGAATTGCACTGCTGTTGTACTGGTGGGTGAGCTGGGTGATTGCTGCATGTTGTTGCTGAGATCCCATGGTTCATATGAAAATAGGTTGAACTGCACTGCTGTTGTACTGGTGGGTGAACTGGGTGATTGCTGCATGTTGTTGCTGAGATCCCATGGTGCATATGGAAATAGGTTGAACTGCACTGCTGTTGTACTGGTGGGTGAGCTGGGTGATTGCTGCATGTTGTTGCTGAGATCCCATGGTGCATGTGGAAATAGGTTGAACTCCACCGCTGTTATACTGGTGGGTGAGCTGGATGATTGCTGCATGTTGTTGCTCAGATCCCATGGTGCCTGTGGAAATAGGTTGAACTGCACCGCTGTTGTACTGGCAGGTGAGCTGGGCGATTGCTGCACGTTGTTGCTGAGATTCCATGGTGTTGTGGAAATAGGTTGAACTGCACCACTGTTGTACTGGTGGGTGAGCTGGGTGATTGCTGCATGTTGTTGCTGAGATCCCATGGTGCATGTGGAAATAGGTTGAACTGCACCACTGTTGTACTGGTGGGTGAGCTGGGTGATTGCTGCATGTTGTTGCTCAGATCCCATGGTGCATGTGGAAATAGGTTGAACTGCACCACTGTTGTACTGGTGGGTGAGCTGGGTGATTGCTGCACATTGTTGCTGAGATCCCATGGTGCATGTGGAAATAGGTTGAACTGCACTGCTGTTGTACTGGTGGGTGAGCTGGGTGATTGCTGAACGTTGTTGCTGAGATCCCATGGTGCATGTGGAAATAGGTTGAACTGTACAGCTGTTGTACTGGTGGGTGAGCTGGGTGATTGCTGCACGTTGTTGCTGAGATCCCAGCTCACCTCCAGGAACAACCAATGTTTATTTATTTATTTATTGTAAGCACATCCCTACAGACGGTAAATCTAGTTACAGGAATTGCTATATTTATATTTACAGTGATAATTACCAAGTGAGACTTACAATCTTGCAAAACATGCTTTATGAAAAAAAATATTACTTACATTAAAAATATCCAGACATTCTTCAAGTGAGTTGTGAAGCCCATACATTTTACATGACGGATAATTTTTTCCAGCACCAGTTCTGCGAAATGGCATTGCAAATAGTTCACATTTTGTCCTTGGTAAATATGGGACACAGAAACTTAATTGGTTTACAATCTGAGTATCATCCATCTCTCTATTGAAGATGCCGTACAGGAACTTGAGTTGGAGAGCCTTCCTTCTCGATTGCAGAGAGGTCATCTTGAAGAATGTCAGAAGGTCAGCAGTTGGAGTGTCCGCTTTATAAACTAGAGATGAGTTCGGGCTCAATTTTAGGAGCCCGGGCCAGACCCGCTTTCTTTGATTACATGTGTTTTCTGAGCCCGGGCCCGAATTCTTGGAAAATTTTGCTTAACAAGGCTTGCATTTATGCATTGCACACTGGCCAAAGATATGGCCCAAGCAAGAATTAGTTTAAAAATCATTAGTTTAAAAGTTTAGTTCAGTTAATCCACTTCACAATATTAATATGTTTTTAGAAATACTATGCATAAAGTCAAATGTTCTAAAATGTGGATTTGAAAATAAATAAATAATCAACGTGCCCTTCGACTGTATCATGGGAATCAGTAATTTTGGTAAAAGCTGAAGAAAAGAAAATCATTTAGAAACAAAGAATTCCATTTGTGTTATTTCTTTTTGATTTCTAAATTTATTTTTATTTTGAATAAATTGCACTATAAAACATACAACATGGTACAGACAGTTGCGAGTGTTTGAAATTTTGACTCTAGAAAACTAATCTTTGCAAGATAATTTACGTATATGCTAATTGGTAAAGGTAGTTTAGAGTGATGTAGTAGAATATAAAAAAAGCATGTAGGGAAATTTCCAAAAACAAAACAAAAACAAAACAACGTAAAAGCATTCCAGACCAGATTATTCTGCATTTTGTAACATTAACAAAGCTTTGAGCTTAATAGTATAATAATCACAATATTATCATATGTGTGTGCAGTTTCCAGATCAAGTTCATCATGAAAAGAGAGAGAGAGAGAGAATTGCATCTAATGCCTCAGCACTTCAACTTGATCTTCTTTTCTCTAAAACTCGACATGCTGCACTAAAAACCAACGTCACCCCAAAAATCGCGGGAATGAGGAAATCTAAAAAAACAAATAACAATATTTCTAACTGCACAATTTTGGAAATTAATACATGATTTTAAAGATAAGATTCTTGATTTTTAATAAAATACAAAAAATGGGAATGTGATTTTTTCCCATTTTTTTGATACCAGACCTCCTTAAACTAATCCTTGCTTGGGCCATAGCTTTGGACAATGCATAATGCAAGTCTTGCTAAGCAAAAATTGTCTTGCAATGGCAGCTAGCTTAGGAAATTGAAAACCGTTTCACCATGGTAACAAATCCACAATGAAATTTAACACGTGTAATTCAACTGGGCTCGGAATTACCTGTGTTGAATTAATTACAGTAATGAAATTCAAGACGTGTAATTCCGAGCCTGGGCCCGAGCTCATCTCTAATATAAACACAGGTCGATTTATAAAAAAGGTGTCGAAGAAACTTTTTCTGAACTTTCTCAATTTCATTTACTAGAGTTACTTGGCTAGGACTTTAAATGATTGCCTCATATTCCAGTGAGGTTCTGACTGTAGTCTCAAAAATGCGAATAAGTGTCCGAGTATTCGAATACTTGGAATGCCGCATGATAAATCCAAGTTTTCTGTACGCTGTGCATACAATTCTTTTATTATGACTTTTACAGTCCAAGTTCGAATCAAATGCGACTCCCAAGTCCTGGCTGGACTTCGTTTGTCCGGGTAAGAGTATAGTCACCAGCTTTGTAGTAAAAAATTGGTTTTCTTTTCTACAAAAAGGAAAAGACATGACACTTGGAGATGTTGAGATAGAGATGATTTAATGAACACCACTGAAGCAGGTTATTGACATCAGTTTGAAGAGCAAGACAATCATCAAGAGTCTGTACATTGCGATAAAGCTTGAGATTATCAGCAAACAAGAGACATGGGCCATGAATGCAAAAAGGAAGGTCATTAATGTATATTGAAAATAGGAGTAGTCCTAAATTAGAGACTTAGGGTATTCCAGTTGTGGCAGCATAGGGATCAGAAACATGGTTGTTATATATAACAGACTGGGATCAGTTGAAAAGACAGGACTTAAACAAGGACATCAAGTTATCACTGAGGCCAAGACAGGTCAATTTCTTGAGTAAAATGCCATGATGAACTTTGTCAAAAGCTTTAGCAAAGTCAGTGTAAATAACATCAAGTATATTGAGAGTCTAAGAGTTCAGAATCAAACACATCATCCTGGAGCCAAGTTTCAGTTATACAAATAATATCATAATCCTCAGCAAGAACTGAGATGTAAAAGTCCTGAGTTTTGGATTTCATACCATCAACATTTTGATAATAAATCCTAATATTAGAGCACAGTCACTCTGACCGCTCACCTGTTTTTTCTGAGTGAACCTCATCAGAACACAAATTCTTCTCAGAGTTTAAGGAAACATTATCTGCATTTGCATTATTGCAATATGTCCCAAGGAAGACAGAAGGTTCACTATTCATACTACGCAAATTTTATGCACATTTTTACTTTCCAGGAAATATGTATTAGGTTTACATGCAGACTGATCATTATGATTTATCTGATGTTTTCTGGGAAACCGGAATGGATGAATGATTATGTCAACTGGCCAAAAATCGCTATTTGACAATAAAAAGTCACATTTCTCATTTTCTACAGTTATTCTAAATGAAGAGGCATACGCAGTTTCAGAATTTAGGCTACACAGTCTATAACATTGATGCCCTCCGATTTAAGGTATTCAGTGATATTTTCAGTTTTGGTGCTCTGGTTACATCTACAAATATAAATCGATGGTTCTTGCTGACGACAGGGAGCAGCAGAAATGAGCCCTTCTACTGTATCAAGACATCCAGCAGAAAGGCTATGTTAATCCAGTCATGTTACACCCTTCATACAGTAGTGTGGGAACAGCCAACAAGTGTGGCTGTTTCCTAAATACTGGCACCAGCCCTCTGGGCCCCAACTATCTGGCTGCAATCAAATTGGCTTAAGTCACCACATTTCCCCATTACTGGCAAACATTTGCTGATTATGTACAGAGGATAAGTGAGCATAATTTATAATAGCAGCACGTGATGTTGATATCATGTGGTACTTTGCCATCACTCCGAATTTGCAAATATCGTCAAAGATATTTTTGTCATCTGGCCTCATCCTAAAAAGATCTATGACAACTCACAAATTTAATAACGGAAAAATTCCCATCCATTAAATTCACAATTAATGAAGAAACTGACGGCAAGATAGATTTCTTGGATGTCAGCATCTCTAAAAATAATAATCTTCTATCCACTTCAGTCTCTTCCAAAAACCAGTTTCTACCAATAGCATTATTCCTTTCAATTCTTATACTTTCCACTAATATAAACTGTCAGCTCTCAAGTCTCTCATTCATCAAGCTCATTTGGTTTGTAGCACTGAAGTTAATCTAAAAAATGAATTAGCCAACATCCGCTTGATCACTACTCAACATGGCTTTCCCCCACTCCTGGTTTCTAAATTAATTCACAATGCTAAGAAAAACCAGTTGTTGCTCTTCAACCTGTATCACCAAAAAAGGAACTAATGTTTGCACCATGGTTCTATCCCTTACCATAAACTTTCTGCCTACAAGCTCATCAGTATCTTCAAAAGAGAAGAATGTAGACTTGCTATTCGCTCTTCTCCTTCAATTTCTGTTATCCTCTGTAATGACAAAAATCCAAGACCTCCGCTTTCTTCTCCTGGAGTGTATAAAATTCCCATCAAGACAAACGTTGGATTAACCATGTACATAGGAAGTTCATTCCAGAAAATTCTCTCAAGACTTCAGGAACTCAAATCTGATGTGAAATTTGGAAAACCTTTCTCTTCCTTGTCTCAACTTACCATGGCTGACACTTCTGCTATTCCACTTTGGTCCAATACAAAAAAGTTGGCTTCCTTCCAAAATCGTTTTGCTCTGAGGTTAAGAGAAAGTTTGGAAATTTTATTTTCCAAAAATTGCAATTCTGAGCTCCCCATTTACGTTCCATACATCTGGAAATCTCTCATTACATCACATCACCCGGAGTTACAGTAACAAAACTTACCTTTCCGATCTGGCAACGAAACAAATCGTAGTCGCACTGATGAAGGTAATAGTAATGGCTAAAATATATTTGCCTTAAAACTTTTATACGTAACTTAGCGTGTTCTCAACTACCATTTACTTAACCTAATCAGTTTTGAACATTTTGGTCTTCAAAATGGGCAAGGGTTAGTAGCATCACTATGCATTCATTTGTTCAAAGTTCTTCGTGCAAAGTATGTGCTTTACCTATACACTGAAAAACTGTTACTGCTCTGCAACAGGTTATTCAGTACACTTAAAACTCCTACATTCATTTTTTTTTCATTTAACTGTGCAATTTCAAACTAAAGTTTTTTCACCAAATGTTAATGTGACACATGCCACACAGACAAATCATATATGCAGTATTTCAAATTTGCATTGATTTTAAAAGCACCAAAATGATTTTAATTATGTATAAGAGTTTCACGAATCAGAGGAAATCTGCAGCTTTCCTTCTGAATTCTGTTATCGTGTTTTGTTGACAAGTGATATTCTCATGACTCTATTTTCATACTTTCTGCATTTGTATTTCTCTTTATCCTCTTCATTATTCTCCATTATCCTTCTTTTTGCATTCACTCTTTCATTTCCAATGATACAAATAGCCATCAAGACAAATGCTTTGAACATGAATGCAAAATCTGAGAGATTCACTTGGAAATACCTGCATTTACTATATGTATACATGCCTTGAGTTTAATTAACTATGGCTGGTTATGAAATTTATTCAAACCAGCTATTAAATTCAGTCAATAAATGTACATGACATATTTACATTCTTTTTTTTATTTTATTGAATAAAAATAAATGTACATGCCATATTTAGGTTATTTTCTTTAATTTTATTGAATAAAAAAATTAAAGAACTTACTTCTAACCATGCTACAATTGTTGGACCATTCCACAAAGCAAAGGGAGTTCCTGCTTTCATAGATTCAGCCAAAAGTTCATGCCTCACATGAGAAGAATGGAAGCTGATATGTAAAAATGTAAAAACGACATTTGATGCAATTGATGAAAAGTACTTACACTACTGATTACAAGCAAAAAAAAAAAATAAATAAATAAATAAAATAAAAAGTACATAAACAGAAGAAAGCAAACCAATTTCAGACGTGACTGCATTTTTAGAATAGAATGCCTAAGAATACTAGCAACTGCATACCATATTCTGACATGATTACCATCATCTCTTGAAGTATAAATATGAGAATAACCATTTTAGAATTAAGTGAAAACACACAGAGTTAGGTATAGCAATAAAACTCTTATAAAACAGAAAGTTTCGACTGCGCTACGGTTTTGATCATCCATAATTAACTGAATCAGAGGACTGGTAGAAAGAACTACAGTGTGAATTGGAGGTGCAGGAACTATTGCCATATTTTAGTAGAGAGATCCAAATAAATGGGATGTGGTGAGGGATATCTGAATTGCAGTTCTTGGGTAGCAATATTTCAATAATTTCTTGAAAACATAGAGATGCTTTGTTTATAAAGAGGCAAGTTTTTTTTTTTTTTTGCTTCTTTCCAAAGCAGAACTACAGAAGTGGCTTGATAGAGATGCTTTGCTTATATGAGGCATATTCAGAAAGTAAGCACAATTAAAGAATATTTTTGCTGCAGTCGTGCATGTGCACTGACTTCTCTTATTTGTAGGCAAGTCGCAGACACTATTATGAGAACATCAGATTGTATTTGCCTGTTGTTCTGTGTGTTTAACATGTTTAAGAAGATTGAGCTGCCCACCGACTGTGAGATAAGGTCTGTAAATCAATTTTTGAATGATTTAATGTGAAACTGGCCGACATTTATTGTCAGATTTGTCAAAATTTGTTCTCATTTCTTTAACTTTCTTCATCCTTTCTGCACAGACTCAAGCACTTCACGTTATTTGGCTGGAAACAAATGAATTACCCCCTACAGCCCAGACTATCACCTGAATTACCCCGTACACCATTTGGCTGGAAACAAATGAATTACCCCTTACACCAAGTGACTATCACCTGTTCTTGCATTTGAAGAAGTTCCTTGCTGCTTGGCGTTTCTTTGACAATGATTGGCAGAAATGGTCGTCTTCAAAGGTGGCCTTGTTCTACAACAAGGGGATACAAAAACTGGTGCCCCGTTATGATAAATGCCTGTGATGGTGGAAACTACGTAGAAAAGTACCATAATTTTCGTCGTATTATCCACGCTAGTGTATAATCCTCAGACTGCAAAATTCATATAATTTTTTTCCCTTCGTATAATCCGCAGAATGTGACATTTAGAAAAAAAAATCGGTGTATAATCCGCACATCATAGATGTTGAACCGGAATTTCCGACAGAAAAGTCAGTCACATAATAACCCAGGTCCAAAGAAGTAAGAAATAAACGATTTTATTAAATGAAGAAATTCATTTTTAAAGGTTACTTTTTCATATTTTTATCTCCCGACAGATAAAGCTCAGTGGTGTGGTATCCATAGATTACGCTGATGCAGCTCCAGAGCATTGAAATACCATATGTAACTGCATATAAGTCGAAAGTTTTTGGAGGAAATCCTGCTTTCAGAGTTGGGGATCGGCTTATATGTGGGCCAATAAAAAATGGGTTTAGACTTCCATGAATTCTCCTGCGGAATTTATTGACAGATTTGTTTACATTTCAGACCACTGCACAGCAGCTTTCCGTGTGCTACTGTGCGATTGTTTTCTGACCTCAAAACTATCGCACAGTCACATGATCATATCCTCAACTGTTCCCACCACTTTAAGTAACTGAAACATTTCCTTTTCAAAGACATCATGAATAGCAATGAAGGATATCAGCAGTAAAGACATTGGTTAAAATGGCGAAGGACGAATAAACACAAGTCAGAGTGCACAAGGGATTCAAAAGGAGGAACGCATAGCTTCATGCAGTAAGCGATGTGCATATGTTTTCATTGGCTGGTTGACAAAAACAGGGACAGCACAACAGTTAAGAGTTGTCCTTCTCAACAATACAAATGACCCCCGTCATCCCTCCCCACAACTTTCCCGATCTTTCATTACGAAACCCCTCCTCTCCAATCTGTACAAACTCCTGAACAGAAGAACATTTTCCCGAGTGAGTTCCTTTACCAATTATACCCCCCCCCTCCTGCACAATCACCCTGCGGATTTTTTTAAAAATCAAAGGGCCGTAAATTTTTTTTTGCTTTTTTTTAATTTGTGTATTATTGGCATTGGTATATAATCCGCAGAACCTATATTTTAAACTTTTTTTAGCAGATATTCCTCAGAACCTATATTTTAAACTTTTTTAGCAGATAATCCGCAGATTATACGACAAAACTTACGGTAGTTTAAGGTATGGTGAATTTGACAAAAATAACATTTTTGTAAATACATTCCCATTTAATTTTAATAGCCTAACAGTACACCTACTTTCCGATAATGCCTAGTAAAAGAGGCAATTTTTTTGTCCCTTCTGGAAAAAACAAAACAAAAAAACTTGCCTCTTTTATAAGCAAAGCATTTGTACATTTTCAAAAAAGTATTGAAATTTTGCTTACCAAGAACTGCAATATAGATATCCTTCAATAAATTCCATTAAATTCTATCTCACTACTAAAATCTGGCAATAGTTCCTGCACCTCAAATTCACATTGCAGTTCTGGCAACCAGTCCTCTGACTCAGATCATTGCTGGTGACCAAGACCATAGCATGGTCAAAAGCTTTTGCTCCTAAGCGGTTTATTAGTACATGAAACTCTGTGTGTTTTGACTTAATTCTAAGGTGGTTATTGTTGCTTGAAGCCTGTGGTTTTCAAACATTAGGAGAGATTTTTTTTTTATTCTTGACAGTACAATAATGAAATAACATATGGATTTTTGAAATTACTATGAAAAAAAAAATAACTGCAGAACATCTTCACATTATACTTGCATCCCTTCCATGACACTGAATTCATATATTATGAGCAGTCCAAAAGTGAATAAGCCTATTAACAATGATTATCTTGACTTGTCTCATTTTGTTTATATGTTTTATTGACATGATTATTAATCCTAAAAATTACAACTGAAATAGGAAAACAAATAAACCTTGTAAAGCACTGGGTTTATTTTCTTACAATGGTCATATGAATATTGTATTCCTTGATAAAGTGACAGGTATTGCTTAATCACAAGGTGGAGACTAATATGCTTCAGTGGTTTGGCCATGTTGAAAAAATGAGTGATGAGATGTTTACTAAGAAAATTCTTTTAGCCCAAGTGGCAGGAAGGAAAGGCAGAGGAAGGTCAAGGGAGTCATGGGAGGATCAGATTCAGGAGTGTCTGCATGAGAAAAATATTATGAGTATGAAGTATAGAATGTCTTGTGTACATCGAGTGATGGATGTCAGTGAAGCCTGAGTTGTATGTCAAGATCACTGTAAATGGAGAAGTTTGATACGGCAACAGCAAGTAACTAAATAATCAGTTAAAATTTTTTCTGGTAGTTTGTATTTCTTTGTGGAGCTAACCACTGAATCTCAGAGAACAGCTTAGGGATATGTATGTATGTATAATTGTACACTACAAGTCAACCTATGGGTCTTTAAATCTGTTTCATGTCTTGCATAACATCTCATACAAAGAGTAAATTATATTACATAGTGGTGTTGCATGTTTTGAAGCACTTTTTAGAACATCATCTTCAGAAGGTGACATTGATCACAAATGCCAGTTTAAGGGATTTTTTATTTACTGATGATACATGCTTGTGATAGTTTTTGATTGGTTCTTTGTGAGTTCCATCCTGAGCTATTAATGTGTGATTTTGTGGTGAATTTTGAAACTACTGCCTCAGCTGTTAAACTTTCATTTCTGAGGTTTTCAATTTTATCAGAATAGAAAAAAAAAACTTAATTTCCAAAAGACATCATAACTGAACAAGACAGAAAGCACAAGGAACTAATCAACAATTATCATAAGAGTCTTTATCTCAATTTGAATATTACGTGCCATTCGTCCTGATGAAGCTAGGTCAATACCTAGCGAAACCATGGTCGGCTTGAGAAAATAAACATTTGTGACAACTACGTTGTATTACTTTAATCTATATATAATCGTCACAAAACTGTAGTCTTTGAGATAAAGAATCTTCAGTTTAACAGACTTCCAGACTACACCGGTGCGTAAATATAGGTCTGAAAATACACCCTTATCAACAATAACTCAGCACCTTTTACAGTTGCGTATATCGCGCGATACATATATGTTCAGATAAGGACAGTTTGGAAAAAGAACTTTATTTCCTTAAACGTGTTGCAGTATAGCAAGGATACAACCCTTCCATTATAGACAAGGCTCTAACAAAATTCCGGAAACCGAAGCCCATCTCCACATTAACTCCTGTGATGCGGCCATTGCGAGATAATTTTGCCATTATTCCATTTTCCCGTGACATTGCCTTCAAAATTACAAAAATTCTCAAAACCTTAAATTTTAAGGTGATTTTTAAACCCATAAACAAAATGAGATTTTTAGGATCAAAGGACTATGTTGAAGACAAAAACTTGTGGGGAATTTATCAAATTCCATGTGAATGTGGTGCTCCGTACATAGGACAGACCCGTAGAGCCTTGTGTTTTCGATTGAAGGAGCACAAGACCTACATTCGGAACTGTGACCTAAAGAAGTCATCGATGGCTAAACACTGTTGCGAAAAGGACCACAAATTTCTCTTTGAGGAAGCAAAACTTATTGAAAAGCCAGATTCAACCACCAAACTTAATATTTTGGAAGCTTTTCATATATATCAGAAGTCTTCGCAACTTGTTAATGACATGGCATCCACGCCATTTCTATCAAACGCGTGGAAGCATCTAACCAAAACATGTGACTGTAAACACCATTTATGATGTCATATACAATTTGAATATTTATGTGCCATTCATCCTGATGAAGCTAGGTCAATACCCAGCGAAACCATGGTCGGCCTGAGAAAATAAACATTTGTGACAACTACGTTGTATTACCTTAATCTATATATCATAAGAGTGCCTCATCAGAAAATCAAAATAACCAGCATAAACTCAGCATTCACAAAATATAAAAGGGCAACTTCTCAAAACGGAGATGCAATGCCAAATCCAAAAGGTGTTTCAACACTCTCTCCAGAATGTTGCCTAAGACTTGCATTCAGATCTAAGGACTGTAAAACGATAGGTATAGAATACACAAGGATGATTAACCAATGTCTGCCAACTCTGTCAAGGAATACAGTATCAATATGACCAACACTTTTAAATTATAATAAGGTATTCAATTTTCTATTTTCAGTGCGGTACAGCATATTTTTCAAGACTGACATCATGTCAATGAAACAAATAAACAAAGTCTCACACAGTTCTTTTAATTTAGCATAGATATTCAATATCACGAATAGGAAACAAGCAAAATGTGAAGATTATTCTGCAGCAAAATAATTTTTAGAGTAATTTTGCAAATTTAGATAATGTTATGTTTCATTCCTTGCATAAAAAAAGATATTACAAATAAACAGTCTTATGAATAGTTATATTATAAAACATATATATATCCTCATAAATTCATGGTTTTCATTAATACATTTCAAACTGTTAACCTAACTGTATGAAGGAAAAGGCAAAGGCAGGCAGGCAACTGTCAAGCAGCTACAGTCTCAGAAGAAGATTTAAAAAAATGTCAATAGCCCCAATATTTTTCCAGCATATTTAAGAAGTCTAGAAGATTTTAACTTACCTTTTTCATGTTTTTATTTCACATGATAACAAAGTAAATTTAAAAAATATTTCTTTTATGAATAAACTTATTTCTAGAAAAAAAGGGAACTTATTAAGCATGAAGTATGCTGCCCACCAAGTTGATACCATCACTGAGTTTCTGGAAGCATAAAATGTAAAGAACCAGGCAGAACTAACTGTTATTACTTTCCATTCAAATATGTAATGAATGATTGTAAGATTACCCATTACTTTTCAAGTGACTAAAACCGAACTACTTCACATTTACCAAAATTTTCAATTTAAAATATAACTTCACGTTTTCTCTCAACAGCCAAAGTTTGAACAAAGTTAAGAATATATATGTAATTCCTTTTTTTCTAATTGGGGGTTTAACAACCACCATGAGCAACTCAATGGGCTATAAGCAGTTGCCCATCTCTAATTTAGGGCCACTGGTACAAGGGAAGGAGACAGCCATTGCTGTAAGACAAACACAACATCCCTGCCTCACTGGGATTCAAACCTGGACCCACTCGAATGGATGGTCACAAGCCTGTGCTTACACCTCTGTGCCACTTGTGCCATTAAGTCCCTTTATTGCATGTTATCTGCTATGCCATCTTTAAGCACATAACCATTGCCATTTTCAAAAAAGTGATCCTTCCTTTTGCTACCAATCTTCCAACACAGAAATCTGCTGAAAGGTCCTTTTGAAAATGTCACTTTGAGCATCCTGTTATGATGCAATTCATGAGTACTTCTACTGCTATCTAAACTCAAGAAAGAAACTTCCAATATGCGACAAAGGAATTCAGAGGTATATGATAATATTCAAATATTCTTTCAAACCATTTTAAAATTCAAAGATTTACCACCATTAAAGGAGTAAAAAAAATTTTAAACTTTTTTAATCAGGCACCAAAGTTAGATAAGAACTTTGGGAAAAAAAAAACAAACTATCCTGGTTTAGCCTTTTAATGACTCTAGATCCTTGAATTTCAAAGTGGTTTTAAAGAATTTATAAGTATCATTTTTAGTCATGAGATATCAGATGAATGCCAACTAAAAATAGGTTCTTCATGGGAATTTGTTTTATGAAATTCACCATTAAAAATAGCAACTTTTTAGGTTTTTGGCTGATTATATCAGAGAAGGAAAATACACAAGATGTGTTCAGTGTCAGAAATATTGATAAGAATGACCACTGAAAAAAAGTTATGATACAAAAATATTAAGAAGTTTGCAACAAAGTGCAGTAGGCTGAAACAAATTATTCCATTGAAGATCACCACAATTTTACCATGGTCATGCAAATACTGCAGGTGACACAAGAAGTAAGTAGCTACTTAACTGCAACAGTTAACATTGATACTGTTATGGGCATTGGGGGCCTTAAGTTACTTGATTAGTGATTAAATTAATGCTGGCCGGAACAGCATTAATTTTGTTTACAAAAAGTAAGCAGCCAAAAGTACAAAGAGATTAAACAGTTCGTGGCTTTCCCTTTGTAGAGCAGAAGAAATTCCAAAAGGAGCTATTGTTTGTTTGTGTGTGTGTGTGTGTGTGTGTGTGTGTGTGTGTGTGTGTGTGTGTGTGTGTGTGTGTGTGTGTGTGTGTGCGTGCGTGCGTGACTGCAGGGTAAAGCCCCATATTTCGGTCATCAGTACAACCTTGGAGGTGCATCTCATAGTGTTAGAAATGAAGCTTGCCCAGGTTGGGGAACAATTATAAGGGTCAAGTGAGGAAAATGAATGGTGCTCTATGATTTTTTCATAGGCTGATCTTGACAGGGTAAAGAAAGGGATCTCAGAAGTGATGTAGATGCCACTAATAGAAGTCAGAGGGTAATGTGTTCTAAACTTGTGTGGGGCCTGTCCACATATTACATCTTCGTTAAAAGCTTTCCACAATAAATATAACATAAGCAGTAGGAGAATTCCAAGCATCAAGAGTATAAAGAAGAGATTAGTCAGCCCTGTGGATAGACGCCAAACTGTGACGTCTGCAACCTGAAACTGCATGGCGGAGGACTTGTTGCTGGCTGTGTAAGAAGCCAAGCAAGGTGAAAAGGATTCACCTATGGACAGTGAAATTATGTATTATGATTGACTTGGCTTGTACATAGAAAATCCAGAGGAGAAAAACAGTTTTTGAGGAGTCCGGAGAGCGAGGATGTTCTGCATGGTAATTAAAAGGAAACCAACCTAACTCCTGGACATGCAAGCAGTGACAATCGTGACATGTAAGAATGCATGTCAGCAAATAAAGGTAACTTGATCACGCTAGTTATGTTAAATGAAAACTTTTACAAAAAGTTCGTAAGTTGGAAGCTTTCGACCTTATCTTAGGTCTTCATCACGCCAATGGAGGACTAAGATTGTTGCCAGATTCTACATTTGAATTTTTCCTATTTTTGTTGCCAAAACTTAGAATTGATCTCCAGATCATCGGAATGTAGAGAGGAGATTCGGAATTTCAAGTCATTGAGTTGAAAATAATTTCCAGGCTTTCACGGTAACGGAGGGCAAAACGATTGTCAAAAGAAGCAATTCGTTTTGCTTCGTTCCAGTGGGGAACTGCAGATGTATCTTCCATTGTCAAAATAGACAAGGCAGTATTAGAATTGGCTTTCGAAACATCTTTTTTATGTTCTAAAATTCTATGGCTAATGCTCCTGTATGTGCTTCCAATGTATAAGTTATCCCCAGTAGAAGAACAGATACAAATGCAGTAAACTCCTGGGTGGTTCAGGCTTTCAACTTTGTCCCTATCCCTTTGTAGAAGTTTCAAGATGTTTGGGGTAGATTTAATGGCAAGATGGTAACCAAAACTTCTAAAAAGAATCTGTAACTTATAAGCATAGGAAGGATGGTAAGGAACAGAGCCACAGAATTTCAGGTCTTCTTTCTTTTGAGGAAGGAGGCATTCAATTTTCCAATGGTTTTCATATTTCTTTATGAGGGAGTTGACTGTAAGAGCAGGGAAACCATGAGAGAGGGCTATTGTAGAAATTTTGGAGAGTTCTTCTTGAAGAGAGAGTTGGTTGTTGCAAATGATATGAGCCCTGTGAATGTAGGACTTCAATGCTGCAAGCTTGTAGAGATGCAAGGTGAAAGAATTGTAGGGAATGATGTTAGGTTTACGATAGATGGAACGAGTAATGGAGAGATCAGCGTTTCTGCAGAGAGATGCATCCAGGAAATCAATTTTGTGGTTTACTTCCTTAGATATAGTGAGATTAATGGAAGGAAATTTTTCCGTAATGGAGTTGATCAGTGTCTGTAGTTCAGACTCGGAATGTGGCCAGCTAATGAAAATGTCGTCTACATATCTTAACCATAGGGAAGGTTGAAAAGGGTGTTGAGGAATGATGGAAACTTCAATATGTTGCATGTAGATTTCTGCAAGCAGAGGGGAAAGAGGTGAGCCCATGGGGAGACCAGATTGTTGCCTATACACAATTTTGTTGAAAACAAAACAACTGTGTTGATGAATAGTGTGGAAACAATCATAAAGATCTTTGATAAGAGTACTGGAGGGTTTAAAATGAAGAATAAATTTCTTCATGAGGAGCATGTAGGAATCAAAATATGGTACAGAGGGAAACAAAGATTCTACATCAAGAGTGTGAAGACCTAAGATAAGGTCGAAAGCTTCCAACTTACGAACTTTTTGTAAAAGTTTTCATTTAACGTAACTAGCATGATCAAGTTACCTTTATTTGTTAATATTGTTACGTGTTTTGCCCATCATCGTCAAAAAATGCATGTCACAGCTGGCCTAATTAAAGTGTGGAAAGTGAAGCAAGAACCATCTTTTCAATTTACTTCCGATATTGGAGGTTATATTATTTAACGTGCATTAATGCATTTGCATTTTTGAACTTCACTTTTAGTTGGTTAAGTTCGATGAACACTTACCGCACGTGGGGCTTGGCTTTCAATTCCTATTTGCGTTATGTGGATGCCGCACGGGGGTTTTTCATTTGGCCACGGGTCCGCTTCTTTTTTTTTCCCATTGGAATTTATTTTGTCTCATCACCAAATGAGTTTTTCCTTTGCTGCATCCTCATTTACTTCAATATTTATTCATACCCGAGTACTTTCAGTAAAATTCTTTTACCGTCTTCGAGGGGACGTTTTGCTCCGACTAGCACGGACCGTGTCAGCTGGGCATTTCGGTGGTTCTCGCGGGCTGCTTCTGTCATCGGCTATCGCTTCTTCTTGGGCGTTGTGGCGCCATCTCTTGTTGGTCAGTGATCTCACTTTTTTACAAAAAGGGAAAAAATTTGCCTTTCCACAAGGCCTCCCTAAAACTGAAGAAATCATCCCTTGCCTCGAAGATATTCTCAAAAATATACCAGGTGCAGAGAATAAAACTGAAGTAGAGAACAAATTATATAGAGTTATTCTAAAAGAATATAATGCCAAAAACAACAAAAACTTCTATTTAGAGAAAAAATTAAAATATGAAAAAAAAAACAACTATTGGAATTGAAAAATGACCCAGATATCAAATTCTGTGAAGCAGATAAATCTGGCCAAATCATTATTCTCAACACTGATGAATTTGAACAAAAAATGACAGCTGCAATCAATGGATTAAATTGTACCGAAATTATGAAAGACCCAACTGATAATCAAATTAAATTCTTAGCGGATATAAGAAATCATAGCACCTTACCCGATGAAATCAAGCGCTCTTTTCCACCAATGGGAGCAGGCATACCACGTATCGTTGCAAAGATAAAAACGCACAAAGATGATGCTCCATTGAGACTGATAGTTTCAAAAAAAAACTCACCATTGATAACTTTAGAGAAAAACATTTATAAATTCCTAGCACCCTTTTTCATGAACAACAAGTTCACCATCAAGAACACATATGAATTTATAGAGAAAATCAAAAATGTAAAAACTGACCTAAAGGACTTAAATATGGCAAGCATGGACGTTAAAGCATTATATCCAAGCACTCCTGTTCCAGATGCTATTGAAATTATCATTAAGAAGTTGCAAAATCTTAAAATTTTAAATAACACACAAATTCATGAATTCAAAAAAGTTTTAGTATATTTATATGAAAATAATATTTTTACATACAAGAACAAAATATTCAAGCAAAATTCAGGAGGCCCAATGGGCTCACCATTATCAACTCTATATGCTGAGGTTGTGATGAACGAAATTGAAGAAAATGTCCTGCATCGTATGGAAGAAAAACCAGAAGTGTACTGTCGATACGTGGATGATATTTTCATTCTATCAAAACTGAACGAAGAAGAATTAAAAAAATTAACAAAATGTTACAGCGCTTTATATCCAACTATAGAACTCACTGTTGAAATAGAAAAAAATAATGCATTAGCCTTTTTGGATGTACAGGTTATCAAATCCACAGATAAGTTATTATACAGGGTTTATCGGAAAAGTTCATTCGTTCCGGTCCTAATCCCGTACAATTCAGCGCATCCTTATCCTCAAAAATGCAATAGTATAAAAACCTTAATTAAAAGAGCATATACGCATTCTGAAAATAGTCAGTTCATCAATGAAGAAATCAAATTCATAAAAAAAATTGCAGGCAGCTTTGGTTATCCTAACCATTTAATAAAAAAATGGGACACTGAAGTAATAAAGAAAATAAAAAATAATGCTGTAGTAAATAAAAAAGATGTCAAATATTTAAATGGTTTTCCTTACGTAAAAGGTACTACCAATGAAATTAATAACATTTGTAAAAAACATAACATTCAAATTGGAGGAAAAGTAAATACCATCAAAAATATAGTAATAAAAAATGAAAAAATAAAAATGTTAGAAAAATCAGGTATTTACTCAATTCCTATTACTGAAAATCCTCCAATGGCTTATATAGGAAGTACCAAAAATAAGCTTAAACACAGATTAAAACAACACGTAAAAAACTGGCAGAAAAAAAGAAGAAAAAACAGCACTTATCCAATACTGTCTGGATAACCAAAAATATCCTAAATTCGAAAATATAAAAATCATCAAAAGCTGTAAATCCGAAAAACACCTCAGAATAGCAGAGTCGGTAATGATTGAAAAAAATAGGACAAAAGTTTGCAACCACAATGACCCTAATAATTTGAGAAACAGCTGGAAAAATTTAATTAAAATTGAGCAAAAAAATGAAAAAGTTCGAAAAGTGAGATCACTGACCAACAAGAGATGGCGCCACAACGCCCAAGAAGAAGCGATAGCCGATGACAGAAGCAGCCCGCGAGAACCACCGAAATGCCCAGCTGACACGGTCCGTGCTAGTCGGAGCAAAACGTCCCCTCGAAGACGGTAAAGGAATTTTACTGAAAGTACTCGGGTATGAATAAATATTGAAGTAAATGAGGATGCAGCAAAGGAAAAACTCATTTGGTGATGAGACAAAATAAATTCCAATGGAAAAAAAAAGAAGCGGACCCGTGGCCAAATGAAAAACCCCGTGCGGCATCCACATAACGGAAATAGGAATTGAAAGCCAAGCCCCACGTGCGGTAAGTGTTCATCGAACTTAACCAACTAAAAGTGAAGTTCAAAAATGCAAAAGAACCATCTTGTTTGAGATTTGCCTGGCCTGCAAAAAAGTACAGAGAATCCCATTTGACTTGGTAGCACTTTCAGGGAGGTGGTGGAGCCTGTTTGCCCTCACCTGATTGGAAGTGAGGAAAGAAGACCACTGGTGAGAAATTGTGAACAGCCAGTAGCGAGTGTGACTGGTGTGTGTATGTTGTGGTTCGTGCATTGTCTTAGATCAACAGGTGGTTTAAATAAGAGCCAACACACAGGTGCAATAGTAACAGCTTTTGGATTACTCTACATCTGTACTGATAGAAGCCTATTAAACCTAAAGTACTGTTTGATTGTTCACATACACCATCCGAGAAGGATAGAGAGTGAGGACTGCAAGAGTATAAATTCAGTAATCAAAGACTGTGCTTTGTAACAATTTACTTACTTGCTCAACCACGAACTGAAACGTTCAATAGACTTTATTAATAAATTGAAATTTGAAACTAAATTCATTTGTGGTGAGATGGTTGCTATCTCTCCATATTTTGGCAATGGTCCATTAAGAGCAGCATCTTCATTTTTTAAAAATAATTAATGACTTCATGTGGCTTCCTTCCAATTACTTTCAGTCCATATATACTTAACAGGAATTATAGAGGATAAATTTATTAAGGTACAATACCTCTCAAATTTTCGATTTATACACTAGATCATCATCAGGAGTTCTTGCATCTCCCTTCTTCTACAGGTCTGACAAGCCTGGTTGATTTGCCATCCAGCAGGGTCATTGATGTTGCCACCTTGTGTCTTGTAAATTTCCAGAGATTCCTCTTATTTCTAGATAAATGCGTGGGTTGATGCTTGATAACTTGTAAGGAGTCCTATTCCATTTTTTGGCCAGTTTGTTGTATGTGTCAGTCTAATCCTATTTTATTTGAAATGCTCCTTATTGCAGCTTTGTGTTAATTAATTCTGGTGGTTAACCTTCATCCTGTTTCTCTTATGTTTGGTAAACCACATGAACACTCGATTTTATAAATGACTCCTTTCTGGAGTAAAGTATTTTCTTCTCTTTGTTTTAGGGCTGGTGAGTATTTTTTAATTTTGTTATTTATACCTGGAGTAAACCTAATTTTATATTTATTTTTCATTTTTTATTGTCTTGTGCTAGTCCTGAAACTGAGTCAGTCATTTTGAATGCCTGAGAAATTAAGTTTTTAGTGGTTGATTTTATTTAGACTGAACTGTTTAACTGTAGGATTTGGTGGTAAACAAATTCCTGAGTAATTGATTTTCTTTAAATTCTGATAGTTACTTCCTGGACATCAGTCAATGCATGACCTACTACCTATTTAAATTTTTCGAGCGTTTCTTCAGTTTAGTTTAGCGCCTTTAGGGAGTAACAGTGTCACTGGCAATGATTGCCAGCTTTTCGGAATAGGACTGCTGAGAAATACACTTATTAAACCTCTGTGCTTAGAATTCCATCTAAAAAAGAATGAGAAACAGCTTTGACAGTCGGTTATGCAATGACCAACAATAGACTAAAATGCAAAGTGAGAGAAAATTACTGAAGAAGAGCAGTATAATTCTGAAGAAGGTGATGCTTTGAATGGGACTGTTGCTATTGAAGAAATGTGATACAAGGCTCTAAACCTAGGATGAAAAGGCATTCATTATGGTAGATGGTAGAAACAATAAACCTCAGTGGGTATGAAAGTTCAGACGATGATGACTCTTGAGCCAGTGCACCAAATAAAGTTTAAAAACAAATAATAATACAGTGACCAAAAATGTGTACCAACCAACTGAAACAATAGTTAGACTGCATGAATTAGAGAAAGGAATTATTATAAAAATAAAAAACAGGAACCCTCCCTTGAAAGCCTACCTAAAAAAAAAATAAACTTACTAGAAAATTGACCAAACAAATTTATTTGAATCACACCAAAGAATTAGTTAAAAGTTAGACACAAAATTTACTCCAGGAAAATCTTAAAAAGAAAAAGTACCCTCCTATACATTAGACAATATAAACAACATATATTACTCCACCAAGGAATTAATTATAACTGAAAATATAGGTGTGGGTTTTCATATGTAAGAAACACTGGTGAACAGGCTTATCTGAAAGATCATATGTTACTTATCCAAGACCCACTGAATAAAATTGCATTAGATAGACATGTAAAGGAAACTACTCAGAAAATGAACCAGGAATTACTTAAAAGTTCTAAACATCAGTAGGATATTATAAAAAGAAATAAAGACTGACTTGGAACTTAGAAAAATGGCATCATCAACAACCACATAAGTCGGTCACTAGCAGAAGAGTGGTTCTCCAGTGGAGTTCAGGGCTTGATGATGAAAACATACTGTTTTTCAAGCAGAATAGTAAAAGGGAGGAAAACAGACAAATCCAACAAGTAACACAAGAGATCGCCAAAAATTCATTTAGTGATAGAATATGAGTTATTAAGATTAATAAAAAAGGTACAAACTTTTTGTTTGCTCTCAGACAAAATTCAGTCTTTTGGGCAACATTTCCTGATGGAGTGGTGTCAGGTGTAGAAACTTCACTTTCTGCATAACCACTACCTAGAAGCACATAAAAGACAGATAAGTACACACAAAACAAACAAATAATTGAAAACATATTAGATTTGTGCAAAACTGCCTTTGCCAAGAAGACAATTTTGTTTTCATTTAACTGAATTACAGATTAATTTCTATTATCTCTGAAAACTAAATTACATAACAGTTCAAATGCATTATACCTTGTGTCATAAGTTCTTTATTTAAAGCTTCTTTTGCTTTTGCCTTTTCTTTCTTACTGAAAAATCGTCCCAGAGATGACTTAAAACCCTTTTTCTTTGGTGTGCTTTTGTGCAAGGAATCCTGAGATGAGTTGGCAGAACTAAGAGGTGATGTGGCTGTTAATAAGCTTCCATCCACAGTTGGTCGATATGGAGATGTATTGCTGAAAATGAAACATGAAAATCAATTATATCAAAAAATAACTGAAATGTTAAACATTTTATTTCAGACAGATTCATAATGTATTATTATTTTTCTATACAGAGAAACATGAAACATTCATGTTTCAGGTTCTCAGTGGTACAACTTACTACCAATGCTGTGTCTGTAGCATTGGTGTGTACAATGACAAGCCAAAAAAGTGTACAAAATATGACCTCAATAGAAACATGTATCATTTAGTGCACTGAAAAGTATCAATGTGCATCTAACTGGTTGTTCTCATCAATAAGCACAGATAATAAAATGTTGCAGAATAATGTGAAAAATTCCAGAAAACTTGAAGCCAATATAGGTATCATGTGCTTACATACTTAGATGTATATTTTTTAAAGTAATACAATGCATTAGCATCATCCAGCCAAAATATTTTGCACTAGAAAAAATTAGAAACATTGGCCATGCTCATCACTATCCACTAATTTTTTTTTCTGGTTAATGTTCTGTGGAATTAACTTTTTTATGGGTCTTATAGAGGTTATTATTCAAAAACGTTGGTGGTCAAATTTTCAAACTAAAGGCCTAGTTCATCATCAGGACTACGTCACTGGAGTAGTTGCTGCCACTCAGTTGGAAGAGTTCAACCACAATTATCGTTAATTGTGGTACTTCTTCTTCTTGCTATTTCGATCCCTTCTTCTAGTTTCCTCTTTACTAAGTTTGACTGGTGGGCGATTATTCTTACTGAGTCCAAATTTATGGAGTGTTCACTTGCTTGTATATGTCTGTCTAGCCCTGTTTTGTTACTAATGTTCCTAATAGCTGCTTGGTGTTCTTTCATTCGGACTTTAATACTTCTCCCTGCTTCTCCTATATAGCTGAGTCCGCAGTTACATTGGATGTCCACTTCTTTCTGCTTTAAAGCTGGCAGGAATTTCTTTAATTTGTTACTTAGATCTGCAGCAAGTCTGATATTATATTTTGCTCCGATCCTCTTCAGTTTTTCGAAAAGTCCCTTCTGGTACGTAATTTTGCTGGTGAATTTGAAGTTGTTTATATTTCCTGCTTCTTTTTTGGCACTTGTCCAAATAATTTCTCAACATAAGGGAGGGGTAATTGTTTTCTACCAATATTTCTTTTAATTCTTCTCTGTGAAGATCTTTTTGAGCATCTGAAGAGACCAGGACTTCAATTTTTTCCAAAAATTGTCTCGCCGTATTCGATTTAATATAATCAGGGTGGAATGAGTAGAAGTCTAACATCTTCCCTGTGTTAGTGGGTTTTCTAAAAAGCTGAGTGAATATTCTCTCCTCTCTTGAGGTCAAGTTTAAATCAAGGAAATTGATGCTATGGTCTTTTTCTAGTTCCAGGGTGTACTGCAAGGTATTTTCTAGTGAGTTAAATTTTGCTAGAATCTGAGAGGGTAGAGATTGGTCCTCAGTATCTACTGTAAATGGGACATCATCCATGTATCTTATATAGAGAGCAAATATTGAAGGTTGTATAAGGATTTTTGCCTCTAGTTAATTTACATAACAATTTTTAAAAACCAATACAGCTAGTCTACTAGTGGGAGACATGTTTCACGGTAAATTTGGGTCAGAAAAACTGGACTTTAATGCAGGTAACATAACATTTTGAATAACATTACTCACATTTTTCATTTATTACTTTATATAAATGAATTACCAACAGAATTATTCAGATAATTTATAATTTAGTACCCTAATTATTATAAATAAAGTTATATAAAGGGAAAATCATTTAAAAGAGCAAAGATCATCCATAAAGGCAATGCAGCAAATATCATGAAACATACATGTGAACAAATATTTTTTTCTTTCTTTCTTTCTTTTTTTTTTTTGATTGAAGGTTTAGCAAACACCATGAGCAACTCAATGGGCTATAAGCAGTCGCCTCTCTCTAATATAGGCCACTGGTTTCAGAGAAGGGAGTGAAGCAGTGCTGTAAGTCAAACACAACATCCATGCCTTATCGGGATTCAAACCTGGACTCTTCTGGGATGAATGTTCATAAGCAACAAATATTTCATTTAGGTAAAATTTATTTTCCTATCAGAACAAACTACATTCAAAGCCATTACAATTTATTAGAACAGAATTACATTTTAGAAAACCTAGTTGGAGTAAACCAAATTTTATTTCTTCGAATGTGCATGTTGAAAACTGGCTTCCTAGTTTCTTAAATTAAATACTTAATTAAACTTCTAATATGGGCTTTTTTCTTTTAGGAAATATTTATTTTAAATCGCAAATTTTCGGAGAAAAATCTTCTTCATCAGGCAGTCTTTTGTAAGTCACTTTCTTCACCAAATCTTGCCAGACATTACGCAGGGACAAACCTCTACAGTTATTGATGATGGAATTCTGATGTTTCTCAATTTCTATTCCTTCTTTTAATTTTCTGTTTTGAAAATTGCCTTGGAGACTGATGACTTTAAGGGAATTCCAGACCGTGTTGTTACGAGTTTTTCTAACATGCCTATCTGAACCTGTCTTGTTGGAGCAATATTTTATAGCTGCTATATGTTCAGCTATTTCAGTTTCTAGTCTGTGACCTGTCTCACCTGTGTAAAATAGTCCACAACTATATTTTATCTCATAGACCACTCCTTGCACTTTTAAAATACTTTCTCTTTGAATTACTTTTAGGATTTTATTTTTTAACTTTGTTCTCTAAACTTGGAGATAGTCGTACATTTCTTACTAATTCTCTTTAAAGATTCGAATAAACCTTTGTGATAAGTAATTTTGTTAGTGATTTTTATTTTTTCAATTCCTATCATTCATATTCTATTAAGAAAAATGTGGCAGGTCAGTTTTCAGAAAAAATAAATAAAGTAGCATCTACAGCAGAGACGAAAAAAGCACACAAAGAAGAACTTAAAGATATCCTTACAGAAAATAACAATCCTCAAAATGAAATCAAAAAACTTCTGAATTTTTCAGTTAAGAAGAACACACAACAGCTACAAATAAAATTCACTGGTAAAATTACTTATCACAAAGGTTTATTCGGATCTTTAAAGAGAATTAGTAAGAAATACAATAAGACTAGCTCCAAGTTAAAAAACATTTTCCAAGATATAGTTCAAAGAGAAGAAGATATTTTAAAAATGAAAAGAGTGGTCTATGAAGTAAAATATAGTTGTGGACTATCTCTTACATAGGTGAGATAGGTTGCAGACTAGAAACTTGAATAGCAGAACCTAAAGCAGCTATAAAAAATTGCTCCAACAAGACAGGTTTAGATAGGCATTAAGCATGTTACAGAAACTGGTCACAACATGTCATATATTGTTGTCATATTCTCCTGTATTCTCATATGGGTAATTTGTAGATGGACAAATGAGATTGGCAACACACACCCACTAGTCCGGTGGTGTGATCTGTGATGGCAGTTTAGTCTTTGTGAGTGATAACTGTGTTGTTATTACATGGTGTCAGATTGTGGGATTGTGAATTTTGTGGTGTTATGACTAATTCTAATCAACTGTGTTAAATTTATAGTACCAAGTACCATGGATTCGACTAACGCTCATCTTCCTCATGAGCTGAAAGTGACCGCTGACAACATAGCTACAAAATGGAAGCTGTGGAAACAAACGTTCGAATTTTATGCAATTGCTACACAGCTTTTTGAGAAACCACCGCAGGTGGTTTCTCAAAAACCATATCACCGCTACATTTATGTCAGCAATAGGAACTTCAGCAACTATGATTTTTAATACGTTTAATTTAACTGAGGCAGAGCAAAGTGATATGGTTGTGATTAAAAGAAGATTTGATGATTACTTTTCCCCAAAACCTAATGAGACGTATACACGCTATTTGTTTTTTACTTGTATTCAAGGTGAGCAAGAAAATTTTGAAACTTACTTAACCAAACTTCGATCGAAGATTAGTGATTGTGCTTTCAGTAATTTACAAGATAGCTTGTTACATGACCAGATTGTGCGTGGTATACATTCAGATAAAGTACATGAATTATTATTAGCTGAAAGAGAGCTTACACTGAATGAAGCAATTGATATATACAGGGCCAGTGAACAAGCTACGAATCAACTTGGGATAATGAGTTCTGGATGTGAAGTGTTGTATCTTCCAGTCTCTTGTGAAATTACGAAATGCTTCAGAGTTATACTGTGGACCATTGTCAGTTTCTAGGATATCATGAATACCATGAGTGGCAAAAGTAACTTTTAAATACTTAACAACAGCTTAAGACGTTAGTTGACTTAGTTTTTTAAAATCAAAATATCTGAAGTAACTATCAACTACAAGGCAGTAATGGTCACCCTTAAAGTCCAATAAATCTGATGCTACTCGTTGCCATGGAAAACAGGAAACAGGTTTCATCAGCAATGGTTCTGTGTTAGGAGCACGAGCAGTTTGTTGACACATTGGACATTTTTGAACAAACAGTTCAATATCTTTAGACATTCCATGCCAAAATATTATTTCTCTTGCACGATGTAGGGAAATGCTAGTACCCAGATGGCCCTGATGGATAAGCTTGAGATATTGAGATATTTAGATTGAAGTACTCCAGGTATGACCAGTCATTCAGCCTTGAACAATAGATTTTTGTAAACAGATAATTCTTCACAATAATTCCAATACTTGTGTAAAGAAACAGGCACTTCCTTTATTGTTGGTGGCCAACCTTGAAGGATAACTCTCTTGAGTTGTTGTAGTTCTTAATCTTCATTAGTTGCTGTAATCAGCTCTTGAAATGTTAATGAGAGAAGCGGCATATCAAGTAATGTTTCAAATAGTTCATGCTCTTCACCAGCTGTCTCCAAAGAATCTATACTACAGTCACGACTTAGAGTGTCAGGGATTGGAATCTCAGTACTATGTTTCAATATTATTCTCAGCGAATACAGAAGCACATAAAAAATTAATCGCTGTAATCTAGGTGGAGCAGTATGTAAGGGTTTCTTTGCGATAACCTCTAAAGGTTTGTGATCCGTTTCAGTGGTAACAGACTTGCCATAAATATAGTCATGAAATTTAAAGGCTTCCTTCTCAATTTGAGGATAACGCTGTTGTGCAGATGTTAATGCTTTGGTAGAATATGCTATCGGTCTACCATCTTGGAGAAGTACAGCACCAACTGCATGAGAACTAGCATCCACCGAAACAACCACTGGTTTGTTTACATCATAATAAGCCAACTGTGGTGTATTTTGAAGAGCTTCTTTTAACTTACAAAAGGCTTTTTCTTGGTCAGAAGACCACTCCCATATGACATCTTTCAGTAGAAGTCTGCACATGGGTTCAGAAATACTTGAATAATTAGGTATGAATTTAGAAACATAATTAGTCATACCCATAAATCTCTGCGACTGAGTGACACAAGTAGGTACTTTTAATTTTCCAATGGCCTCAACCTTGGATGGGTCAATTTCTACTCCATTTGGCGTAAAAATGTGACCTAAGAACTAAACTCTTGTTTTCTCACATTCACACTTGTCTTTATTCGACCGAACTCCACTATCTAAAAGTCGATCAATGACCTTCAATGTTAAACTATGTAACTCTTTGAGCATGAAAAGTGAATTTGAGAAAACAAGAGTTAAGTTCTTAGGTCACATTTTTACGCCAAATGGAACAGAAATTATGTAATAACAACACAGTTATCACTCACAAAGACTAAACTGCCATTACAGATCACAACAACCACTGGACTAGTGGGTGGGCGTTGCCAATCTCATTTATTCATCTACAAATTACCCATACGAGAATACAGGAGAATATGACAACAATATATGACACAACATAGACTGGAATTCCCTTAAAGCCATCAGTTTCCAAATAAATATTAAAAAAAGAAAATTAAAAGAAAGAAGAATATCAGAATCCCAGCATCGCGACCGAGAGGTTTGTCCCTGCCTAACATCTGGCAAGATTTGGTATAAAATAACCGTAACCATCAAGGTTAACCACAACTGCGATAGTGATGGAGAAAGAGTGACAACAAAAGTCTTCCTGATGAAGAAGAAGACTTTTCTCTGAAAGTTTGCGATTCAAAATAAATATTTCCTAGAAGGAAAACCCATATAGAAGTTTAGCCAAATGTGTTTTTTTTTTTTTTTTTGGACACTGATATATGCTGTTGACTCCTTTTGTTTTGAGAAAAATGAAAACTGAGTTGAGATTTTTTTTGTCAGACGAATAATCCTGGTGAATAACTTTGATAAATGATATTTTCTAAATAATATTCTTTGAGCACTAGCATGTTGTTTCTAAAATTCCTTTTCTTTTCTATGAACTAAATCAGCTGCCAGATTTTCTGTAAATATATTCTGTTTTCCTCTTAATTCATTTTCCAGCTTCCACATTTCTTTATTCAAATAAAGGTACAACAGTGTTTTTTTTTAGATGTACCGATGCTAAGAAAATTGAATCCAGAAAATGCCATCACCTCAAGGTCACTGAAAATAATAATTTTCTTTTAGAGGCCCAAGAGAGTTGCATTAAATAATTACATACACAAAATTTCACTGCTGGCCAAGTAGTCCGATGAAAGGGCATTCAAATTAATCATCTGAGTTGGCTCTCAGTTTGAGTCCCAGACGAGGCATAGTTTGTGTGTTTGTCCTTGACACTGGTTCTGTCTATTCTCTGTAACCAGATCAACTAAATTAGGGACTGGTGACTCCTTATAGTTCTGGATACTCACAGGAGTTATGAAACTCAGAAAACTGGTAACCTTTCTGAAGTGCAAAACTTTATATATATATATTTAGGTGTACTGGATTCAAATAATGTTGTGCATAATCCTTCCACTATGGGAAGTATGACCCTTTGGTAACTTTTATTGATACGTAATGATATTTGCAAAAGAATTATCATGGTCATTTTACATCAGGGAAAAAGAAGGGTAGATTAACACAAAAACATAAGTGTAAACATACAATGCATAATAAACCATGAGGCATAAAACTACAGTAAATTATGGGAAATTAAACAATACTGTCATCCTGCACTTAATCCTTTAAGCAGTTTATGTACCTGAAGCAAATGGTGCCCAAAATTTTATGCACCCCAAACATAAATTTTCACATAGTGGCCTGGTTTTACAAAAGCTACAGCCAAAAAAAAAAAAAAAAAAAAAACCTCCTTTTCCCCTCTCACATCAGCACTACTGACCACAAACTTACCACTGGTTATAAATGCTCTCTTCTAGTCCATTATTCTTTGCTCCATGACAAAAGGATGGAGAAAGAGGTTAGACCCCCTGACACAGACACCTCATCATCAGACAAAATCAAGTGACTCAAACATCTTCATAGATGCCAACCTCTAAAAGTAGTTTTCAGTAACCAACATGTTCATTTTTCAGTAATTTTCAGTAACAATTTTGTTTTTTCAGTAATTTTCAGTAACAATTTTGTTTTTTCAGTAATTTTTAGTAATCCAGTCTACAGCGGCAAATTTGGGTATTTAACACTGCAACAAATTTTAATCTGTCAGAACAATTAACAAATAATAACAATAAAAATAATTTGCTGGTGGGAAAATTTAAAATACTGTCTACCAGAAAAATATAATAAATTACCTCCAGACATGAAGAAAAATTATTCCTTGGAATGTTGGCCAAATTATTAAGATAAACTGGCTGTAGTTGCCATTTTGGCCTTCCTTAGTTCAATTTGCGAAAACTTCTTCTGATAGCATAGTTCACTGTGTGCAATGTTGTTAATTTTTTCTACTAATAAAGAAGACAGCTCATGAGTACTTAAATTAGGTCTGAATTCATTCATGTTTTTTTTTACAATACTGAAAATTCTTTCTGTACTTGCATTGCTATGAGGGACTATTAAAATCATTTTCATAATTTTGCTTAATGATTCATACTTCAACTGGCCACTTTCATTTTTCATTAAAGAAATTCTGTGCCACACTTCATCCATTCTCCCAGAAGTAACAGCACAGTTAAAATTTTCAAACTGGTAGTGAGCAAATTCAGATTCCACCTTGTCAGATTCTTCTGGTTTCAAAACTGGAAACAGGGAACACATATATTGGAATGATGCAAAAGAAACACTTTGCCTTAATGCTACATCTGCAATTTCAGCATGACTCAGAAATTCATCATTAAAAGGAAATTTTCTTAAAATGTAATTGCAGCCTGCCTTGTAAAATTCCTTTACCTCAGAATAAAAAGTAGCCACTGTGTCTTCACTCAAATCTGCAGTTGCGCCTATATAAGATCTCGCTTTTGACCCAATTACGAGATCACAGTTTTCTTTTTGATTTCTCCTTCTTCCAAAATTTCCATCTGCAAGAGATGTAGCTGTCACATCAAATGCCAATGGCTTGATAAATCGTACAAGCAATTCAGATAACAGACTATGAAGTTTTCTTTTTAATACATGCACAAGCGGAGCTTCCTGCTGCAAGAACACGTTAACAGATGTAAATAATGGAAGAGTAGCAGATAAAAAAAGACAATGAAGTTTAGATGAAGGATTTCCAATCATACTTGCAAGGTTCTTATACTGTGAATTAGCTTCTTCATTGTCACTGAAAAATTGTTCTAGAGCCTCCCACTGTTCTAAAATTATGTCAATGGATTCCAAAAGTGATAACCAGCGAGTATTGACATGCTTTAGAATTTTGTGTGGTTTAGTACCACAAACAGCTTGACTCAGTTTTAGATTGTGTTTCCTCTTTGAACTTTTCTCCAAAAAAAAAAAAAAAGAACAGCTGTATCAGAAACTACTCAACATTAAATCCTTTCAGTTGAGTAGCAGATTTCTGTGCAGCTAAATTTACTAAATGGCATGAACATCGCTGCACTATGATTGCAGGCTGAACCTTCTTTATGTGAGAAACAACAACACCTTTTACTTGACCTATCAGAGTGTTAGCATTGTCACAAGAAAATGACACACAGTTGCTCCACGAGATATTTTTTTTAAGAAACTCATTGTTCAAAACGTTGAATATTCCTTCACCTGTATTATTACTTGATTCAACCAATGATAACAAAACAGTTAAATTTTTCCCTATTTTTTCGTCAAAATATGTTATTGTAATGGGACACAGAGTATTTGCGTGAGCATCATAACTTTCGTCCGTAGATAGAGAAAAAGGATTTTTTTTAACTTCAGATACGATGTTACTTGTAGAAACACTGGCCATGTGCTGAATTAGTGCAGTAGCCTTGGTTCTTCCACACGAATATTTTTTTGCGATTGCTGAATCGGGAAACATGGCTTGAAATAACGGTTTAGCATGGTCAGCAGCTGCTACCGGTAAATTGTGTTCCATAATAAATGAAGTGAACATAAGTTTGGCATTTATTACACTGTTCTCCTTTGATGCAAACAAATCGCTCACTGACTGAACTTTCAACTCACCGAAAGATTTATACTTTTTTGATTCTGCGTGTCTTCGGCAATCATCCCGCCCACCGTGCGCAATACTAAAATCGCATCTACAAATTCTGCAAAACACGTGGTTCACAGAAACTTTTGATTTCTCAAAACAGGGCCAATCTCTATTGTAAGCTTCTAGAAAACACTGTTTCTTCTTCAACGACAAAGGTTTGTCCACAGAACGCTTCATTCTAAATATAAATAAATGAAAGAAAACAGCAAAAAAACCCTTCACAATCGCCTCACTCTTCCATGATGTAACAGTACGGTAGCACGTGCAGCAGAGAGAACCAAAAAGTATCAAGGACAATAAAGCAGAAGCGCTGCCTACGAGGAACGAAAGCAACTGCCCTGGTTGCACGCAGGAGACACGAAGTGCATCATGGGAGTTCGGAACGAATGCCTAAGCAGCGTCCGCACAGAGCTAAACTGCGTAGTTGCGTCCGGCAGGGAGAGAACCAATGGGAGCGGTGTCATGGAATGAAACACTGAGCCAGCATAGTGTGGTTGCTGCTCAGTCTACGGTAGATAAATTGCCAATTAAGATGCAGAAATCTATAATACACAGAATGCAGCATTTAATCCCCCCCTCCAGAAAAACTTGAAGAACCAACAAAAATTTTTAAGTTGATAAAAATTTGCTTTCTATCTCAGAAAATTAAATCAAATGGCGATTTTCCGTAATTTCAGCGGTGTTTCCGTACTTCCGTAACAGCAACCAAAAATCCGTAAAATTACGGAAAATCCGTACTACTTGGCATCTATGCATCTTCTCACTCCTTCTTTAGGTTCGTCAACATTTTTACAGTCATTTTAGCGAATAATCAGTCATAAAGGATTTGTGTTAATCATTACCTAAATGACCACTCTAATTAACAAAGTTAAGAGGAATGCAATGCTTTTTGTTGTGTAGGTTTTCCAGCCGCATTTGGCCCACTTCTTAGACAATGAATATATTCATTGGAGCCAATTTCAGCCCATTTTGTTAACCTGAGTTAATTTGTTCCCGCTGGTCAAAGGTTTACAAAAGCTACAAAGACAACAATCACTACCAAAAGCATGGTAGTAAAATTAGCAATAGAAACCTGTCATACGTCACACAGAAATAACCCAGAAAAAAAAAAAAGACAATTTTCACCAAATATTCTTAAACAGCATTGTAAACCTCGTTGAAGCATGCAAATGCAAGCCACTGTATAATAAAATTCAAATCTTGGATTACAAACCTCAAATCAATACAAGACTTATTAAAGTAGCCTAGTATATTGGGAATAAAGGATCACTCAATGAGCTCATTGAAGTCTTACCTTTAGTCACTTATTTAATGACCACAACTAGGATACACAAAATACCCCTCAGCCATGTTTTACTTTCAATAGCAACAAAATATTTACATATAATCTAGCAGCAACTTTTAAAAGAAGACTGTGTTTTGCAAGAATTAAACCCAACAAGGTTATCTCACTTCATTTAGAAATAACCACAATATTGCCAGTCATAGATTAAGCAATATCACACTGCAATCATTGATATACATTGGCCCAAGTGAATAATTTGAGACTGGGGGAGGGGCACTAAATTTTCTGTCACTAAATATGTCTCCGAGTTTTCTGAACTTTTTGCAGACATCATCACAAATAAAGAAACATATTTATGACACAATAATTAATTAATTAATACAGTTTTCCATATTTCATAAAAAGCAAAAAAATATATACAGTAGATTCACGTTAATTTGGGGCACATCTGGGCTAGAACACTTTGGCCCAATTAAGGAGCTACATCAATTATGCGAAGCTTTATCCCAAAGAGGTAATTTGGGATGCTCTTCAACAATTGTCCAAAATAAAGGGCTGCCCCGATTAATTGATGGCCTAATTAACTGAAATCTACTGTATAAGTTAATATATAAAAGAATTCTGCTGAAGTGCCAGCAATGGTTTCGGTCATCAGTCATGTGTAACTAAGATTCAGTTTGTTTGTTTTTTTGTAAAAATTACAAATAAAGTAAATGTACAAGTTTTTTTCTAAGTCCTATACAGATGAATACTGCAGAAAATAAATAATCAAAATACTCAACACTTGAATGAACTTTATAATCAACAAAATGATCACAAACAAAAGGCAATTCATGACTAATTAATTAAAAATCAAATCAAAATAATGAGATGGAAGCAAGAATTACAAATACAACTATAAGAAGTTAGTTACGACTATATGTGGAACCAGGGCATGTAGAGGTAGGGAGGTTACACAGGGCAAGCGATTCGGTAGGTTCCAAGCACTCTTGAAAAACGACTCTCAGCCACAACAAAAAATAGTGGTTGTTTTAAACAAAAATTTAGGACAAATGAAAACATACTAGCTCAGAAAGCAGCTCCTTTTCCCTGTTTGTTTCCTGCAATGGAGTTGAACTTATCAGATGCAGTACTTAAACTTTCAGTTGTCAAGTAGTGTTGAAAACCTACTTTGAAAGGTGGCTTCTTTCTCATATTATCATGGTCAAAGAAATTTTAAAATCCTATATATAAAATTTCTTTAAATTTATTAACAAAAAAATAAAGATGCCTTCTTAAACTAGTGTTTTAGGTGCAAAGTAAAACTTGGCCCATGGGTGCATGTTTACCAATCCTTGACCTAGGCCAAAATTTGAAGAAAAGTACTATGATCAGTACAACTGAGAACTGGATTATCTGTAATAGAAAGAAGCAAAGCAACAGTGGTAACAGAATTTACTCTTGAAAATTCTGCTACCATTACTATCTCTTGGATATTCTTTCATTAAGGAATAATGCATTAAAAGTGTATCTTCAACAATGACTATGTTTTCTATGGTTGGAAAGGAAGAATGCTGATTACACCCAAGCCCATATGATTCAAGTCTTTCAGGAGCGTGTTTCTCACAGGAGATAAAAAATTCAATTTTGTAACTTAAAAATGTACAAACATTTAAAGAAAGAAAACATCAATACTTTACAGAAAATCTAAAAAAAAAAAATTGAGAAACACTTTACCTGAGTAAATCTGGAGGAACAGTAGAAGATGGAATGGAGCAGGAAACAGTAGGAGCATTCTGAGGCACATTACTCATGGAGCTTAATATATTGTAAGGTTTGAGTTAGAAAAAGAAAATACAGAATAGGAATAAAACTTTGAGCATAACTTTAGTAAGACCATTTAGAGTTACATGTAAGTACTCACAAAAAAGCAAGTTCCAAAATGTACATGAACACAAACATTTAGAAAGCATCATACACTGTAGGAGCAAAGCGTTATATTATGACCACCTACCCAGCATTCTTGTGTGAGCCACCACACCACTGTGGTGATCTGATGATGCCTGGACTCCCCAAGTCTGCAGAAGATGTTTACCAATATCCTGTACCATGTCCACGTACACAGTTGTATTAGAATAATATGACCACCCCTGAAATCACAGTGTACCTGCCCAGGTACATCACAGAGTGCACGTGACAAGGTTGACCACATGGAGGTATAAGCAGCCGGCCAGGACAGATGAGCCATAGTGCATAACATGAGCACAATGGGCAGAGGTAGTGATTTGACGGACGTTCAAAAAGGAAGGATCACCAGCTACTGCGCCAATAGTGAAAGCACCTCAGAAACAGCAGACTATGTGAGCTGTTTGTGAAGTGCCGTAGTAAGGCACACTGAGTACCTCCCAATGTCATAACTGTGGAGCCCTAAAGGCCACTGACCCCAGAGGAGAACGCCGTCTTCAATGACTGGTAAAGGGCAATCGGCACACAACAGTGCAGCAATTGACCATGCAAATGAATGCTGGGGCACTCAGGCACATGTCCCCAATAACAGTAGAGTGAACCCTGTTATGCATGGGTCGTCGGAGTTGATGCTGCGTCAAGGTGCCCATGTTAACCCAAGTTCATCAGTAATGATGCCTGCAGTTCACATGGGACTACCGTCATTGGACAGTGGAAGAGTGGGAAAAGGTTGCCTTCTCCAACGAATCAAGGTTTCTATTCCACAGAAGTGATGGGCTGTGGTGGATACAGCATCAGACACACCAGAACCAACACCAGGATACGCTTATCGGTCAAGTACAGACTGGTGGCAGAAGTGTACATGTCTGGGGGATGTTTTCTTGGTATGACCTGGGACCGCTGGTACTGCTGGATGGGTCCCTAAACACCAATGGCTACCTGTCCATTCTTGATGACCACCTGCATCCCTTCATATTGGACATTTACCCTAGTGGTGATGGTGTATACCAACAGACAATGTGCCCTGCCATGTCGCTAAGGCGGTGCTTGACTGATTTCAGGAACATGACAGTCATGCCACCATTCTTCTTTGGCCAGCAAGATTGCCTGACCTCAAACCGATAGAGCACTTATACGACTATTTGGATCGACAGGTTCAACGTGCCGACCCACAACCATGTCATATGTAGGCTCTCCATGCTCTGCTGCAGTCCAAATGGGCATGTGTGCCTCGAGCAACCTTCCAGGAACTCATTGCATCCATGCAACTCTGTCTTGCCGCTGTTATCCAGACCAATGGTGGCTATTGGTTATTTCCATTATTAAGTAGGTGGTCATATTATTCTCACATGACCATGTAAGTGTGGCCTGATGTTCACCCAGTGTGCACAGGGGAAGGTCCATACATACATCAGAGGTTCATATCCACATGGTTCTGAATGCATTCAACTGTGTACATGTAGGACAACGTGGATGGCCACAGGAGAACATGGAGGTAATCCTTGAATTCCTGGAACCAGTCCTGGAAAATATGGGGCCTCATAACATGGTGGGCTGGCATGTTGGAACACCCCATGATAGCCTGGAAGCATATTAACATAAACGAACAAGGCTGGTCTGCAATGATGGACAGATATGCAGTGGAGTTCAAGTGGCCATCTACTATTATTGTGGAAAACAAGTGTCCTACAAAAATATCCTCCATATCACTATGCCCATGCCACCTATCAATGCCTGTGGGACCACAGCATCTTGTACCACCTTCTCCACAGCTATTTGCCTTACCACCATAGTCCAACCACTCTATGCAGTAGGAACTGTGATTCATCAGAGAAGGCACCTTTCTTCCGATCTCTATGTCCACTCCTGATATTGTTTTGGCAAACTTAAGGTGTAATTGCCAATGACATGCTGTGGTGATGCATTTATACCAGAGTCTCTATATAATGGAGCAATCATTGACCTGTAGCTGTGGATACATTCCTCTGTACTCCCTGGTTGCAGACCAGGGTCAGCTGTGCTAAGGTAGCATGCATATTGTTATGAAAATATTACTGAGCTGACTCTCTTCCTCAGCATTAAGCATCTGTGGCCATACAACACCCACTGACCAGTTATGTGTTGCACCCCTTTCCATCCACTCTCGATAAACTTTAACTATGGAAGCCTGAGAACAGCTGACAAAGTTAGCTATTTCTCAGATACTGCCACCCTTTGCTCTGTATTCAATGACCACAACCTTTACCAAGGGGGTCAAGTCTCATCCCTTATCCAATGTATAACCACTGTTTCAGCTCCTACTGATATTGCACGTATCACAGATAGTGCTGCATACATTCTTGACCTTCACAGGTTTGGACAGCCACTCTAGAAATGATCCAATTGTCAGAAAAGATGGGGAAGGAGGGGGGGGTCCACAATGATTTTCTCCTGCTGTGTAAGCCATTTGCATGAAGTGACTCTCATAATAGAAGATAATTTTATTCTTTTAACTGAACCGACAAAGCAATTAGTTATTACCGGACTTGTGTAAATGAGAATTGAAATAAAAAGTAATCAGTTTATTTGTGTAGAAGAAATATTTTTCTCATAATACGTGGAAACACATTAGAATTATTAACACAGCAATCAGACATCTCTGAATTGCCTATATTTACTGTTCATCATGTAACATCAATCACATCAGAAAGCTTGAAAATTACATCGCCTTGGAGCAGGAATTGAACCCGTATCTCCTGATTTCTGTTACATCAATCACCCAGGGTGACAAAGTCCCAAGTATCTGAGAGTTAAGAATCTGAACATTCTGACTCATATGATTAATGTTACATGATGAACAGCAAATATAGGCAATTTAGACATCTCTGTATTGCCTGTATTTACTTTTCAAGTATTAAGGTACTTGTACATGTGCATAAAGATGGGCCTTCTCATTGCATCTGACTATGATTGTTTTTATCAATGCATAGTCAGAGCAGTTTCATTTTATGTTGGTGAAAATTCATTAACTTATGAATCCAACACAGAGAAATGGACGTATGTACTAGTAAGCATAAAGTTCATTAAAAAGTAAAGTCCCAGCCCTAAACATGGAGTTTCCCCAACTGTTATTAAAATTGCAGAAACTACATTAAACTCCACATTATATAATATGATATGTGGGTGATACTTACTGAGAACTTTTCACCTATCTTTTCCTTTCTGTGGTACATGAGAAAATTTACATCATACAAACAATACATAAAAAAGAATGTGTCATATTTTATATATACTTGTTTTACATTCTGCTCTCCACACTGAACTGTGGATGCAGTATGAATCTTGTCATACATCCACCAAATGTCAAATTCCTGCTGGTGTGGACATAAATCAAGTTGTTCTTTCATGTAATGTAACCACAGAAATTTGGAAATTTCATCGCCCTGGAACGGGAATCGAACCTGCATCTCCCGATATTCGCTTGAGTATGCCAACCATTACACTTTCCAAATTTCTGCGGTTATGTTACATGGAAGAACAGCTTGATTTATGTCTGTATTAATTATTCCATGTGTTTTCAACATGATATTTACTCATGCTGATGTTATGATATATTTAAAATATCACACAACATATGAATGTCCATGGTCTAACAAAGTGTCACATTTGCTGGATCCCCTGCCCCTAAAAAAAAAAAAAAACACTCTTTAAGACTTACAGGAGTTGAGCTTTTTATTCAGTTTCCTGTTAGTGCCAGTGATGTGATATATTTCAAAACTTCAAGTTTCCTGATTATGGGGCAGAATTAAACAAGTAAATAATTAGGTAGTCAAAAATACAGTGAAACATCATCAATTATTTATTTGTTCATTAAAATTTACTGTGGCACAAAGGCAATACTTGGTCAAAGAGCCTCAGAACACGACATATATCATCATCATCATCATCATTGTCAACCATTATCAATCCACTGCTGGACGAAGGTCTCCCCAAGTTTCCTCCACAACGGTCTGTCTTGTGCCAGTCTCCTCCATGTCACCCCTGCATACTTTCGAATTTCATCCACCCATCTCCCATGTGGTCTTCTTCTGGGTCTTTTCCTGTCCCTTGGAATCCAATCTAAAATTTCGGCTGTCCATCGATGATCTGTCCTTCTGGCAGTATGTCCAGCCCATTGCCATTTCAGGGATTTAACTCTGATCATGATGTCTTCCACTCTTGTCATTTTTCGGATCCACGAGTTCCTCTTCTTATCTCTCCTGGTTACACCAAGCATGCACCTCTCCATGCTTCTTTGAGTTGTCTGCAGCCTTTGTATGTCTCTTTTAGTTAAGGTCCACGTCTCTGCACCATACGTAAGCACTGGAAGGATGCATTGATCAAACACTTTTCTTTTAAGACATAATGGCATATTGCTCTTGAAAATTATGCTGTTTCTTCCAAAAGCTCTCCAGGCAAGTTTTGTACGCCGATTAATTTCTTCATCAATGTGACCCTCACTTGATATCTGCTGTCCAAGATAAACGTACGTGTCTGTTATCTCCAGCTTTTCTCCATCAATCGATAAATCTTCATTTCTTGTAAAAGCATTGAACATCACTTTTGTCTTCTGAAAGTTCATTTTTAATCCCACTTCTTTACTCTTGTCAGCAAGTTCCTGGATCATACTCTGCAGCTCTGATGGGCTAGTTGCAAAAATGACTACGTCATCAGCAAAACGAAGGTGGGTTAGATAATCTCCATTAATCTTTATCCCCTTGTTTTCCCAGCTCAGTGACTGAAAAACACCCTCCAATGTGGCATTAAAGAGCTTTGGAGATATGGTGTCACCTTGTCTCACTCCCTTTCCAATTTTTATGTGTGTTGTATTTTCAAACAGCCTAATCTTTGCACTTGCATTTTCATAGATGTTATTAATAATATTAATGTATGCATCTTCAATACCGCAGGTTTTCAGAGCCATTGTAACTGCTGATGGTTTCACCGAATCAAAGGCTTTTTCATAATCGATAAAAGCCATGCACAATGGAAGTTCATAGTCCCTCGCTCTTTCAATTAGTTCTCTCAGCACATGGATATGATCTATTGTGCTGTAGCCACTCCTGAATCCAGCTTGTTCTCTCGGTTGAGCCATGTCCAGTGTTACCTTCAAGCGGTGTGAAAGAACTTTAGTGAAGATTTTATAAACTACTGATAGGAGGCTGATAGGTCTGTAGTTTCCGAGATCCTCAATGTCACCTTTCTTATGTAGCAGGATCATTGTAGCGGTGTTCCAATCCTCAGGAATCTTTCCTTCATTAAGGCATCGAGTGAAAATTTGGGCGAGTACTGTTTCGATTTCTCCACTTGCTTCTTGTATGATGTCTACAGTAATTCCATCTTCTCCTGGAGCTTTTCCCCGTTTCATGTTCTTGATTGCATGTGCAACTTCTGCTGGAAGGACTGGAGGAACTCTGGTACTGGTATCTTTCATGATGTCTGAAGTGCATGTATCATCCCTTTCATATAATTTGGAGTAGAAATCTTTCACTCTTGTCAAAATTTCGCCTCTATTTCTTGTTACAGAACCATCTTCTTTTCTCAGTGCTATAATCTGTTTTCTTCCCTTACTGAGATGTCCCTTTGCTATCTTTAGGCTTTGGTTGTTTTCAATTGCTTTCCTCACTAGTTCACAGTTGAATTTTCTTACGTCTTCAGTGATACTTTTTCGTACTGTCTTGCATAGCTCTATATATTCCACTTTGGAAGTCACATCTTCTTTAGTTGTCCTCATCTCTCTTCTTTTTTGCATCAACATTTTCGTTTTTCCTGATAATTTATTTACATGCAACTTGTTCTTAGACCCAGCTAATTTTGTTGCTGTTTCCATAAGAGCTTTGGTTACTTTTCTGTTAACTTCAGAGATGTCCACTTCTTCCGATGTTAGGCCTTCTAAAGCAGAGAACCTGTTCTTCAGTTCCAACTTGAAGGTATTATGGTGTTTTTTAAGGTTGGTTATGTCAATAGATTTTGTTTGTCTTATGAGCTTGCCACGTTCAAGTTTAGTGTTGAGGTGCATCTTACATCTCACCAATCTATGGTCACTACCTGTGTTGAACTTGTTTAGCACACTGCAGTCTTCTATGACGAATTTTTTGTTACACATAATAAAATCAATTTCACTTGTCGTCCCATTTGGATGTCTCCATGTCCATTTCCTGTGTGGCTTTTTCTTGAAGAAGCCACAATACGACATATATATGGTACAAAAAATATTGGCTTGGGCCATGGGGATGCCAAACTACAGACAACTGTGAATCCAGCTGAGCCCTGTGGTAACTTGTAGTTTATTACTTTGTTGAAGCAGTGTCCACATACATGGCACTTGCTATTTTACAGTAAAGTTGGCAGCAAAATGTCAATTTTTTCGAAAGTGATAGCTCAGAGATGCTGTATGTTCTTTAAATAAGTCCAGGAACATTCATTAAACTTCTTGTTGAGAAATACCACGTTGAACCTTGCAAACAAAACGACCTCTCCACCAACCTGATAGCATAACTATATTCACTAGAAATGGCATGAGACTTAGAATTTCCTCAACGTAAGGCTTAGGTCCTGTAGGAGAGGACTCACTATCCAATTCATCAACATTGCACAACATATTCACAAAAACATCCACCAAGCCTTGAACTACCTCAGTTTTCACAGACAAGAAACCAGTATTCAATTAAAAAGTATCATGTGACATAAGAACATACACTGTATCTCAAACTGCCCATTTCTTCTTCTTCATTAATTATACTTAGGTAACTATTTGGCAAACCAGACATGAATTTGCTGTACAGTCACACACACACACACACACTGGAACTTCCTCCCTTCCCTCCAGTGCACACTGTACTTCATGCTGGCCAGATGCAGGAGCTGGGCGCTTGTCTTTTGGTGGGCAAAGTTCTTCATGGCCATCAGAATGTCTTTCACCCTGTGTCGGGCTGAAGAACAAGTTGCAGTCATGTGTCCCTGTTTGACACACTTTTGACAGAACCTCACAACTTTGATGTATGGAATCCTACTTTAATAGCCTCTCAACCCAATCCACAAGAAGCCATACACTTCCTTCTTAATATGGAAGGCTCACAGACTTCAGAAATGAGAGTTCTGGGAGATATTCTCTCAAACTACTGTTCTACAACATCTCCATTGGGCACTCAAGTACTATGTATTACTGAGTCATTCACTTCCACAAGCCCAGTTTTAACATAACACTCTTCAAGCTGTCAGTGTAAGGGAAGAACCTCAGCATGTTAGGTATCCCAGCAAAATCCTGAAAGTCAGATCTTCAAGGAGGCATTGTAAGAGAAGTAACTCACTATGTCAGATGTTAAAGCAAAGTCCTAAAAGTCAGCTTGCAGCAAGTTTTCAATAAATGTTTTAAGCAAGAAGGTAAGGTCAAAATTATTCCTGCACTGTGCTGCATACACAGTATTACAACCATCTAATCACTTTAACAATGGCCTTCAAAACACTCCTGCTGGAATCACCAGGAGATTGCCATCTCACGACTAAAGAATGTCTGTATTTCCAGGTGTGATCGTCCCATGTGTGCACCTTGACTATGTCAAAACTTACAGCAGCTGGAAAAATATGGCTGTAACTGGACCACTTATATATGAGGTGAGTGCTGCCTCTGTTATTGTAACATTGGACTGAAAGGCCATAGTGAAGAAGACAATGTCAGAATTTAATGACAAGGCAAATGCAAAGGACTGTGCAAAGACCATCCAATGATGATGGCAAGAATGGGATATAGCAGCAGATGCAGATGCCCACATCTAGTGCCTTTGTTAAAAGCATGTCACAGGGCTATGAGGATACAGCATGTGAAGAAACATCACTGGACTATGGAAAATTGGAATGTTGGTCCAGCAAATCAAGGTTCCAATTACAACATGCTGACAGGAGGGTGCACGTGTGGAATAGTTCATATGAGGCCATGGACACAAACTGTCAGGTTGGGGTGTTACAAACAAGTGGAGGTGGTGCAATTCTCTGGGGGCATGTTTACATAGGCCATCTTAGGCCCTTATATCTATTGAGACCAACATCACCACACAAGGCTAAGTTGACATACTTGCCAACCACCTATACCCATTCACTGCTATCTATTTCTCACAGCAATATGCATTCTTTCAACAGGACAATGCTCCATATCATCACTCCCAATTGGTGAAGGCCTAGTCATAGGAGCAGTGCAGTATATTTACAACACTTGAATAGCCATTTCACTCTTCAGATCTGAACCCAGTTGAGCATTTGTGGGACAAAGTGGAGCAATGCATTCAAGCTCAAAACCTGCCACAAGCAACTCTGAGTACTTCATAAATTAATATCTTGGATATCATGGGCATCAATACCCCCTGAATGTTTCTTAACACCTGACAGAGTCCATGCCAGTGGTGTTAATGAGCTAGAATGCAGCAGAACCCCGTTTCTGAGCAAAACCCCGTTTCTGAGCAAAACCCCATGTTCCGGGAATGATACAACACAAAAAGAAAGGGAGCATTTAATTTGAATACAACATTTTGCAATATTTTATACATTGCAATTAATGATGCCATCTTGTATGAATTGTTCATCTCTAAATAAAGAAAACAGCTCTGACTTCATCTAAATGTGAGTATTTCATTTTAAAGTATAATAATGAAATTTCCTTATATGGTTTTATATCTGCTGAGAATGGGTTCGTGCACATAAAATTTTATGGCATTCACTTGTATGTTGGATTCTGGCAGTGAATAATTCCCATTTCCACCACTGGTTCATGCTATTATGGAGGCAAAAGGTGACCTCCCCCATGTTACTACGTGGGTGTGCATAATAAATTGGCCTTTCAGAGTGGTTATTTTTGGTAGTAGTATATTATACTACCAAAAATAACCACTCTGAAAGGCCAAAAATAAACAGACTGAAAATACTACCAAAAATAACCATGCTGAAAATATCAGGTGTGTGCAAATATGTCTTTAAAACAATGAAACCACAAGAAATCTCATGTGCAGTTTATTCTTGCATCTACACTGACATCCTATTATCTGATATTCTTTGGTTGCTGACTTTTCAGTGTTCTTACAAAATTTTATATATAATGCATTATTCATTACTTCTAAACATTGCTGCATTTGGTATATAAAGAAGTATCTACTGAAACAATGCTCTTACATAGTTCCATTTTTAAATACATAATAACTGAAAGTTACAACATTTTTTATATGTATTTGAATACCATACCTCAGAACAAGTTAACTTCAAAAGCAATGCATCTTGTGATAAGAAAATGATGTTTAAAAATGATGTCCTGGATGTATGAAGTTTGCATGAATTTTAAACTGAGGGTAAATAAGTGGAAAATAAAAATTATGGTTTTTGAGCAAGGAGCTGTTAGTACTGAATGTAACATAAGTCTAAATGGCACAGTGAATGACCAGGTGAATGAGTTTGTGTATTTAGGAAGCATGTTTGACAGAGAGAACAAATTGGATGGTGAAATTAGTAGGTGATTGAATTCTTCATTGAAAATCATAGCTGTATTGGGAGGTTTTCACAGGAATGATAGGTTCTCAAGAGAGTCCTGAATGATTGTTCCTACTCTGATGTATGGCAGTGAAACCTGGGTACTACAGAAGAAACATGGGAGTCGTTTGTGTACTGGTGAAATGCCTTACTTACGGGAAGTTTGTGGCAAGACAGGTTCTGATTCTGTAAGGAATGAAGATGTGTTGCAGTTGTGTAATGTGAAGCAAAATGTTGTTAGCATGGTGGAGACTAATATGCTTCGGTGGTTTTGCCATGTTGAAAGAATGAGTGATGAGAGTCTTACTAAGAAATTCTTTTTAGCACAAGTGGCAGGAAGGAAAGGCAGAGGAAGGTCAAGGAAGTCATGGAAGGATCAGATTTAGGAGTGTCTGCACGAGAAAAAGATTATGAGTATGAAGTATAGAAGGTCTTGTGTACGTCATGAGATGGATGTCAGTGAAGCCCGAGTTGTGTGTCAAGATCGCTGTCAATGGAGAAGTTTCATACAGCAACAGTAAGTAAATAATCAGTTAAAAATTTATCTGGTAGTTTGTACTTATTTGTGGAGCTAACCTCTGAATCTCAGAGAACAGCTTAGTGATATGTATGTATGTATGTAAAAATGATGAATCATATGAAATCTTTGGAATTTCAAAATTTGCTCTTGTCTTACATAAAAAAAGCAAAGCACATGCCAAGAGAGTTTCAGACGGCCACTACAAAAGCAGTTAAAATATTAGGTGTGTGCAAAAGTTCTACCTGATTTTTTTAGTAGAGAAGAAAAACAATTTTTTTAATAAATAACATCTTTATTCCAATGAATGGAAAATGGGATTACACCACTGTATTAATACAATACAAATTGGAAAATGTGAATCAGTTTATTGGTGTAAATTGTGTAAATATGTGAATACATTTATTGGTGATGGTTATATTCAAATTAATCGGAAACTTGAAACTTGGCTGTCCTGGGTGGTGTAGTGGTTAGCATACTCGGGTGCTATCTGGGAGACGCAGGTTTGTTTTGCGCACTAGGATGACGAAATTCTCAAGTTTTCGGATATTATGTGACTTAACATCCATGTCATATTTACACCAATAAACGGTTCCCATCTTCCAATTTGTATTGTAACATCTTTATTCTTTCACATAATTGCCATTATTATTTATGACCTCTTGCCATCTTTCTGGCAGTAATTGAATTCCCCTTCTATAGAACTCCTTCATCTTGTAGTTATAAAATTCTTATAATGCAGTATCGACATCTATAACTTTATCGAAGGTTTTACCATTGAATTCATTCTGAAGAGATAAAAAAAGGTGGTAGTCAGCAGGTGCAAGATCTGGGGAATACAGGGGGGGGGGTAACGCTTCCAATCTAATGTCCAGTAATTTTCTATGAGTGTCTAAAGCTATATGGGGTCTTGTGTTGTTATGTTGAAAGATGATGCCTTTGCGATTAACCAGTGTTGGATGCTTAGATTTCAACTTTTCTTTCAGCCCTTCCAATCGTTGGCAGTACAAGGTCAGCATTTATCATTTGGTTAGGTGCAAGCAGCTCCCAGAGAATTACCCCTTGACATCACACCATACACTTAACAAGACCATGCTCGGGTGCAGTCCTTTTCCCGAAGTCGATGGAGCAGGTTCTCTAACTTGACATACAGTAATTTGACATTTCATATTTTAGTATAGGACCCACTTTTCATCATCTGTAACTAATCGTTCCAAGAAAAGTTCATTTCTGTGACATGCAGGCAAAGAAAGGCAGGTTATCATTCTGTCTGATCGATTTCTTGCAGACAGGTGATGTGGTACCCACTGGTTGAACTTTGTGATAAACCATGTGCATTCATTCTTCTTTCTACTGTTGCTGTGTGTACAGAAAACCTTTCTAATAATTCCTCAACAGTTAGATGTTGGTCATTTGATATGGTTGGTTAAAATCTCTTCAGAAACCTCTGATGGATGTCCAGAATGTGGTTGATCTCTACATCTTCTGTCTCCTTCACTGAATTTCCGCAACCAATGGCGATGTGCTTTCATCTACAGTATCCTCGCCATATGCCTCACAAATGTTGCACCAGGCTTCAGCTGCATTGTTACCTTTATTGAACTCATAAAGCAAACAATGCCTAATGTGATCCTTATTGCTTGACAGTTAACCCTTGTGTGGCTTCTTTATGAATGAGATGTACCTGTATGTATACTTGGTGCCATTTTATAGCCTACTACTTGAAGCATTTTGGCCATCACATGCACCATCTGTTATTGCACTTGTTGCTTAAATTTTTCACTTGGAATTTGTATCATGAAAAACTGGTATAACTTTTGTACACCAATTCTTACTTGCAGGACAAACATATTCTTACTTGCAGCCAGGTAGAACAACTTACTTGCAGCAATACATGTGTAAGAATCATACAAATGAAAATGAGCCAATGAACATACCAAATAAACTTGTGATCTGTGAAGAAAGACATTTGGATGGGTGTGCCCTTGGAACATTTACTGTGGTATAAGGAAGGTCACCATTTCATTGACAGAATCATTGCAGGAGAAGAAATGTGGTGCTTTCATTATCAACCTGAAAGCCAAAAACAAAGCAGCCAGTGGAAGTATACATCACTTCCACCACCATAAACACCACAAATGCTGCCCGGTACGTAAGACACACTCAAGTCCAAGCAGCTCAGGCTGCTCACTGCAAGAGTCATTCTTCTTCATGGCAACGCCTGCCCCCATACTGCAGAGATCGTCCAGGATTACCTTTCTAAATTCAAGTGGGAAACATTCCAGCATCCGATATACAGTCCAGATTTGTCCCCCTGTGAGTTTCAAATTTTTGGGAAGCTGAAGAAGCATCTGCAGGGTCACAGATTTCACTTAGATGAAGAGGTGCAAGACGCTGTTTGGGAATGGTTCCATTGACAGCCCACTACCTTTTACACATGAGGAATTAAATGTCTAGTGTCACAATGGGATAAGTGCCTTAATAGCCACAGGGATTATTTTTAAGGCAAGTCAGGACATCTTTCTCAGATGTTGTGACTTGCCTTAAAAATAAGGCTTGTTTTCATTTGAATAACCCTTATAATAGGACAACACTTTTGCCTTTTTGTTAAAAATGTAAGTAATTTTCTTGCTAAATGTAAGTAATTTTATTTTAAATTACACTAGTATGACTGAATTCATCCTCTGCTTAGAATGGTACATTTTCTGTACTTTTCCATAGTAAAATATTGATTTCTGTAGTGTTATTCAAATACAAAATTCTTTAAGCATACATACATACGTATCACTAAGATGTTCTCTGAGATTCAGAGGTTAGCTCCACAAAGAAATACAAACTACCAGATAATTTTTACTTACTGTTGCAGTATCAAACTTCTCCATTTACAGCAATAGTAAGTAAAAATTATCTGGTAGTTTGTATTGCTTTGTGGAGCTAACTTCTGAATCTCAGAGAACATCTTAATGATATTTGCATTTTTGAACTTCCCTTTTTTGTTGGTGAAGTTCAATTAACACTTACCGCACGTGGGGTTTGGCAGTCATTCTTATATCCATTATGTGGATGCGCATGGGGGTTATTCATTCAGTAGCGGGTCCACTTCATTTTTTTTTTTTTTGGTTTTACTTGGCTTCTTCACTAAATGAGTTTTTCCTTTGCTGCTTCCTCATGAACTTCAATAATTTTTTCTATCTGAGTACTTTCGGTAATATTCCATTACCGTCATCAAGGGGACGTTTTGCTCCGAACCTCCAATTTCGGAAGTAAATTATAAAATCTTAATGATCTGTATGCATGTATGCTTAAATAATTTTGTATTTGAATAACATTAAAGAAATCAATATTTTACTATGAAAAAGTACAGAAAATGTACCATTCTAAGCAGCGGACGAATTCAGTCATACCAGTGTAATTTAAAATAAAATTATTCACATTTTTCATGCTGTTTTGCCAGCTGAGTTCCATTATTTTGGGAAATGTTGTCCTGTGAAATGCACGTTTTCATCAGCAGGCCCTCTAATGCCCTTCATTGCTGTCCCTGCAACAGTTCCAGTTAAACTCTTCACCTAGCAACCAATCTACATAATCGTTGATGATGTACTCCTAATCATTCTCAATTTCAAGTATTTCTTTTAATTTCCTTTTCACGATCATCACCAATAATTTGGAGTAAGTCCCTTTATTTATATTTTGCACTTGATTTCTCTTGTATGTCTATCTCTTTAATCAAGTAATATTCAACTTATTGTTACAAAGATGAAATTCAGTTTAGGATGGTAGAAAGGAGAAGGCATATTTGAGAAACTAAACAAAGTGGATTTTGTTGGCGAAAGTGCACCCAGGGTAAAACCCCTCTAAAATGGCTCCTCTAAGATTGTCTGTTGAGACCCAAAGAAGCTATTTCGGAATGCAGCATATGACATGACACTTTGGTGACCAGATAGTCATAAATTAGAAGTCAAGGGGTTTGTTATTGACAGGCTGGAGAGAAGGGGGCACAGAAATTAACTAGAGATTGTTTAAACAAGCAGTGAGGAAAAGGATTCCCTGCAGAAGAAATCACTAGTCCTGGGCCCAGACTGAGCTCCAGTCAGCAGCGTAATGACTTGCTATTACGAAATGCATCAAGTTAAACATCAACAAATATCATGGTCTGAGTAATGCATAAACTAGCAATTGAATGCAAACTGATTAGCTTTGTGTCTCAGATTTCTGTAACACATAGTAAACATACAAACATGTACTGCAAAAAGCAATGTAGGTGATCATTAAATCACACAAACACAGCTTAGAATTATAAATGTAAGCATACCTTCTATATTCTTCATTATTCTGTGAAAGAACAGGGGCTACTCTTTCTAGCCTTAAAGACCGTGGAGTCGGGGGACTAGTCTGCCTTACTAAATGGTTCTCTTCAATTGATTCTGTCATTGGTGGAATCTAACAGCATAGAAAAAACATTTTTGTCAGACAAGTAAAAGGGAAAGATAAAATAATTGAAACAATATTTGGTCAGACAATAAAAAAAAGATTGCTTATTCTCACGTAAATAATGTCCTATACATACTCCTTCAAAGTTTACATCCTAATGCTAATTTCAATAATTAACCAAATAAATATTTGAAATAAAATTTATTAATTATACGAGATATTATTAAGCAGTAAAGATCATAAATACCTAATAACAAAGACCAGTCCTTCCTAGATAAAAATAAAAAATGACAATAATTCAAACTGCTCCTTGATTAAATCTAGTTCATAGATTGCATTTATTCACATACTTTCGAATTCCTTATATTAGCTTGGTATTTATTTGTCATTGCTAGATTTTTTAATATTATTTTTCACCTTTCTAACTACTGGAGAATAAAGATACCAATGGTGAAACTGGACTTGCACAACAGGGAAAGGGGCGCTTGTGTTTCAGCATGCCTATTTTAATGTTGAACTTTGTACCCGGAAAGACGTGGAATACTGTATGTAAAGTGAAATCAAAACATACAGAGACAGTACTATTATGCTAATGAAGAAAATGATGTGGCCAAACTGGGTTGAGTAAACTGTGATATGGTGAGAAATTTTTTTTACGAGGAAGTGACTGTGACAGTTAGTCGGTCCCAATCTATATCAATATCTGATTCCATTTATAAAGTGGGTGTGTGGTGTTATGTGAAAATCAACTTGTGCATTTTTATGCTGGATAAAAACTTTGATGATCATTGGATATCAATTACTATTAATCAAATGACTAAGGGTCAACAGTGAGACCGTTTCTGTTTTCACAGTTTAATGCATTTACAAGCATGTTAAATTTAACACATCACATTTGCCTAATATGAAAATTCCTACCACAAGAACATTAAAAAATATAATTTAGTAATATGGGAATTACTAGGATGACACTTCTTTACTGTTATTTGTCAAGTTTTCAGGTTGCACACCAACCAGTCATTGGGACTGACTCAAGAGAGTAGGTGTTGCCACTCATGCAGTAATAATACCCACACAAGCACACAGCCTTTTTGTTTGTTAATTGTGGTAATTCTTCTTTAAATTTGTAATATCTCTTCCAACTTCCTTTTCACAAAGTGCTGTTGATGTGAAGGAGTTTTGGTGGAGTCCCAGTTGCTTTGAATGTGTCTGTCAAGGCCTGTTTTGTTGATAACATTTCTTATGGTGGCTTTATGTTCTGCAACACAGGTTCAAAATTGTCTCACAGTTTCTCCTGCATAGGTATTCCCACAACTGCAGTGTACACTGTAGTCCAATCCTTCTTGTAGTAGAACATAGTTTTTTTTCTTTTTTTTTTTTCTTGCATAATGGGAGGGGAGAATTTTAAAATTGTATGGTTTAGGACTAGAGCAAGTCAAACATGGAATTTTTTATAAATCCTCTGAAGTTTTTCAAATAAGCCTTTATGATAGAAGACTTTCCTGGTAAGCTTAATGTTTAAATCTTTTTCTACTATTGTACAGTTTGATCCAATTATCACGCACATCTACAGAGATGATCGTGTAAATCATGACAATGTTGTTCTCCACAACCAGCCAACAGATGGCAAGCCAAGACCTCCAGAACCAAGTGGCTTGGCTACCTGCTCAGTGATACGTATGCGTTGCCTTCAGAGTACTGTTGTTCATGGAAGGAGCAGCATGTTTTTTTCCAGGAGCAGAGGATTTTTATTGTTCAGGAGTATTTCGCCAAGCGATCTTATGCACGTGTCGCTGAGAATTTTCATTGTAAGTCTCCAGATGCTGCTGTTTCAAATAATTCAACCATTAAAAGAATCGTAACCTGTTTTCATGAAATAGGAAGTGTGAAGGATAGGAAGAAGAACAGAAGATGTAGTGTGTTGATGGCAGCTAAACTGGACAAGGTGGAAACTGGGCTACAGCATTCCCCTACAAAGAGTCTATGAAAACTTGCAGTGCACACAGAGATATCTTATAACAGTGCTCAGAGGTCAGCCTTAATATATTTAATATGTCCTGTACTGACTTAGGTGCTCTGTTGCTAAATTCCAACAAAACATCAAAGTCCACCAGCACATTTTGACACTAGGGACTATTCTTTATTTCCAATTAACAATGTGTATTGATTTTTTACTGACTGGCCTATTTTCTTCATTACAGTTACTGAGTTATTCCTTAATTGATGTTGTCAATCCGTTTACATAAGACAGACTACCAATGAATTTATTGATAGTCTATCTTATACAAATGTTACTTATTACCTCCACAATCCAGTGAAACAGAACACTTCACTGTCCCTGAGGGTGGATAAATTATAAAGCATCTAAAACACATCACGAACTTCAACAACTTTCAATGCTTCAGAGCTCTTCCTTTTGAAGTAAAACAATTGTAAACATTTTGAATAAAATATGAATACCACATAAAATAGCCAGAACAAACATTAGTGGCAATGTGCAAAAATGGTAAGCAAACTGATAATACCAAAGAATCCAAATAGTTTCTACCATAAGTTTTTAATATTTCAAAATATTAAAGCCAACAACTTATAAAATTTTACTTTTATCAAACTACAGCCATCAAAAGCCATCAGAAAAACAAAAATTAAGGAAGAGATCAAGATATTGAAGGCTCAAAACATGGTGTTCTTCAAAATTCAGTACCTTATGTTTGTTGAAATGAAGCTGAATTTAAATAAAAATTTAAAATATCTCATATTAAATTCATATATTAAATACATACTTTATCTGCATAAAAAAGCTATTACATCATTTCAAAAATTACTACATACTGATGATTTGGGGGGGGATTAACGACTACCATAACCAATTCTGAGAGCTATAAATGATCAATTTTGAGTTGCTGGTTTCATGGAAAGAGGAAAGCCCGTGCCATCAGAGCACACCACCTGTGTTTCATTTAGGACTCAAACTTGTGCCCGTCTCAAATGATTGGTCAGCCCCAGTGACACACTCCCCTACAAGGGCAACTACACAAAAATAACACAGTCAATATTAAGAAGCAAAGAATGAGCTGAAATTAAACAAAACAGTTGTAAAATTTTGAGTGCAATACTATTTAAATTAGAGTGGAATAACTTTTCCACAATTTCACATGCATCATCAGCCAGCATAGTTAATTATTCGTCCAGTTTCACTTTATTTTGTATTCTGTATTCATTGGAACATGCAGTGTTGCCACACACATGTTGATTATGGAGAAATTTGTTTTATTATGTGGGATCATGCCTGATAAATTGTTGAAGAATTAAATCTCATGGTGGGACATTAAGCTGCACTCACACAGGGAAGCAGACCTGCCAACCTCTCAGAACCAAAAAACGTAACACGACGCATGCTAATAATTTTTGAAGCCTATTTCAGCTATATAAATTCTTGATGATGAGAATGTAGGGATTTTTTCCCTACAACAAAATTTAATGAGAAACTAATTAAATCTAATCAGCAAACACTTTCATGTTGTTAATTATAAAAAAAAAATTATGATTACGGGAGAAATCTTCACTCCGCCTAACTTCCGTTTTCGGATATTTTGAGAGGCAGAAAACTTGCATCTTAGGGAATCTGCAAGATGGTTTAATCGGGTTCTGGGGATGTAATTTTTGTCTGTAGGACCAAAATAAATCAGCGATGTGTGTCAGCCGTCGCCACGATACTGCTACGAGGATTAGTAGAATATGAATCTGCGATGTACGTTAGCCGTAGGCCGTTGCCACGATTCTTTTACGGGGGTGGTTACAAAATAAATCTGCGATGTAATTTGGCTATCGCCATGATTCTGCTACGGGGACGAGTACAAAATAAACCTGCGATGTACGTCACCACAATTCGTCTACGGGGATAAGTACAAAATAAATTTGCGATGGTCATCGGCCGTCGTCGCTATTCTGCTACGGGGATGAGTACAAAATAAACCTGCGGTGTACATTGCCGCGATTCTTCTACGGGAATGAGTGCAAAATAAACCGTGCGGTGTACGCTGCCGCGATTCTTCTACGGGGATGAGTACAAAATAAATCTGCGATGTACATCGGCCGTCGCCGCGATTCTGCTGCGGGGATGAGTACGAAATAATTCTGCGACGTACATCGTCCTTCATGAGAAAAAAAATTACCATTAAGAAAGAAATCCTCACTACGCCTAACTTCCGTTTTCGGAAATTTTGAAAGGCAGAAAACTTGCATCTATGATAGGGAGTCTGCAAGCTGGTTTAATAAGGTTCTGGGGATGTTGTTTATTTTGTCTGCAGGACCAAAATAAATCTGCGACGTACGTCGCCCGTCGCCGCGATTCTGCTAAAAGGCTTCTGTCTGAAAACGGAAAAAATGGGGGAAAACATGACTATTTAAAAAAAATCGTATTTTGGGCTAAAAAAGCGTATTGGCGTACTGCAGCATGATTTGTCGTAACTGTTGGCAAGTCTGAGGAAGTAATCAGGTACACCTCAGTATAATTTTCATCCCCTGTTTTCAATCAACAACAAGGACCCTGCCAAAATGAAACCCCGCACGGGGATAACTGGTTTTCCAGTTATTTGGGGAGCGGCGCCCCCACGGCCCGAGCTGACCTTGTGACTGGTCAACATCTGATGTCATGCCACAGCTTGTTTTTTTCTTATTTTGGTGCTGTTGGTGTTTGCAGGGACGGCTGTTCATCCAGCTGTTGGGGAGTCGCGGCCCCACGTTCCCGAGCTGGTCTTGTGTCTCGCTTTTTCGTTTTTATTTATTTTCTCCACTGGCTAGTTGCCCGTGTTGTATTCTCTACCTAATCGCTACCACGTTATGTACTAACACCCCGGTCTTGTGGTTTTGTTACCCTCCACCACTAACTGATTTATATTAACCGCTCAGTTCCTGTAGGTTGCTGAGATTCCGTTTAGGTTCCCTGCCAGGATTTGTCTTCTTTGGATTTCTTTTTTTTTTTTCCTTTTAGCTGGATTGGGTGCTAGACCTACCTGCATGTTTGCCGCGTGCGGAGACCCGTGAGGCGGAAATGGGATGTCTGGCGGCTGAGGTCGCAGGAGACCGGTTATGTGCCTCCTGTGTACCAACACTCCTCTTCGACCCCGGCTTCGCTGTAAACGGGAGGCTAGAGCCTAACCCACCTCTGGTCAGAAGTCTTGTACCAAGTTGTGTGCAGGGCTTTAGCGGCTTTTTGTCGTATTGCACGGCAGGGTGAGCCCGGGGGCTGTGGGATCATGCCAAAGGCGTTGGCATGACGGTACCCGGAGGCCGAAGTGTCCGCCGAGTGCGTGTGATCACAGCCAACGGACTATATTTGCAACTAAGCTCTAGAACTGTGTCTTGCGTCATGTGTTTGGCTTGCGGACCTCCAGTTCTCCCCTGTTGGGCTCGATTGTGGGCGGAGTACGTTGCTGATGAATTTTTTTCTTACTCCCATGGGGAAACATAAACCCTCCTCAAAATTTAAAAAACAACAGGATATGGTGATTGATCAGGGGCCAAATTTGCCTCAACCACCTCCCACACATAACACACTGAAGAGAACTTTCGTTGAAAAACGACATCACCGCGACGTATCTTTAGATCCAGGTGTTGAGCCGTCAGCTCAGAAACGTCGCATTACACTTGCAGATTCGATACCTCAAGCTACTTTTCTCGTCATTTCTTCTACTGACCAGATGTTGAAACTTTCCTCAAAGTCTCCTTTTTTCATCTCGAAGGCACTTGCGGGTGTTGCTGGCTCTTTGAAGTCAGTGAAGAAGCTTCGCTCTGGTGACCTGCTTGTGGAAACTTGCACTCTCTCTCAGAGCAAATCTCTTCTGCAGTTGACCAGACTTCAGGATATTCCAGTTCAAGTGACGGCACATCCGTATCTCAACACCTCCAAGGAGTCATTTCTGAGCCCGACTTGTTGGTCTGCGATGAAGATGAACTTGTGTGTGAACTTGCTGATCAGGGTGTCATAGCTGCCCGACGCATGACTTTCAGGCGCGATGGCGCGCTGATCAAATCACGAAATGTTATTTTGACTTTTAACAGCCCGAAGGTACCTACTGAAATAAAGGCTGGTTACTTGTTATGTGCAGTTCGTCCTTATATACCAAATCCTCTACGCTGTTTTAAGTGCCAGAGGTATGGACATTCCCAGCGGTCCTGTAACAGTGTTGCGAGGTGCGCCAATTGTGGTTCCCGCGACCACGAAGGGACTGGATGCACTTCAGAGCCCTGCTGTGTAAACTGTGGTGACTCCCACGCTGCTTATGCCAGGTCCTGTTCGAAGTGGAACGACGAGAAGGCGATCCAGCGCCTCAAGACCCTGGAGGGCCTCTCGTACCCTGCTGCCAAGGCCAAGTTGGGTATTCCCACCACCCGACAGCGTACTTTTGCCGCAGTTGTTAAGTCTCAGCCACAACCCGTGCAGCCTTTTGTTCCGCGCCCTGTAGCTCTCGCCGCACTTGCCAAGCGATCTACAGCTGAACAAGCGACACAGGTGGATTTCACCGAGCTCCAGCTTATTCGACCAGCTGCGTCTTCGCCTTCTCTTTTGAAGACGCCCGCCTCTTCCGGTTCCCAGCAGACAGCCTGCACGTGCGGAAGACCCGGCCCTCAATCCGCAAAGGTGTGCGGTGTCCATCAAACTGTCTCGGCCTCAGCGAGGTCCCCACCCTCACCCAACATTATAGAAGAACACGGGGGGAGGAGAGTGACAGTTCGTCCCCAGCCTCTACCAGCATTGCAGAGGAACATGGGGGGGAGGAGAGTGACAGTTCGTCCCTCGCCCTCTGCCAGCATTGCAGAGGAGTGTGGGGGGAGGAGAGTGACGGTTCGTCCTTTTCCATTAGTAAATATGTTACTTTTAATAAACATCATTAACTACCTTTTCTTCACTGCTTTCTTCATACTCTTTTTCAACTTTTACCAAGCCTGTCTGTTCTTCATCATTTTCCACGTTTTTAAAAATCTGTGGCTGATCGTTCTTTGTCTGGCGCTCTTTGGCCAAACCTGGCCCTTGCGCCAATAAAATCCAACAACCAACCAACCAACCAAAATGAAATAGTGAATGGTATATGTGGTTTTAACAAATATGATTCGGAACATGAAAATGTTCATCAACTTCTGTTACTCGAGTCATAGTTAGCTTTGCGCTCAATGGAGGAATTATAATGATGTTCCAAATGAAAGTTAAAACAGTTGAAGGTACAGTTGAAATGAAGCTCACCTGGTAAAATGCCAACTTGATCTTGTCGCTAAATGGATGCTTCTTTCATATGTTCTTTGAAATGGGGTCAGATAGTGCAGGTGGACTGGTGTGGCAATAGCCAAGCACAAGTTGCTAACGGTTCAAAGACTACTTAAGATGGCATGGGCCTGTGTGCTGAAATGCATTTGGCAATTGCAGGAGAAGAAGGTGGTGTTCTTTTAGAGTTTTTCACATTTTTTCAATTCATTTTACTACAGTTTCTGTACTTCAATTTTTCAACTTTTATCCTTATCGCTCTTGTTTGCCTTTGTTTTTTATTCACATTGCTTACAATCTGCATCAGTGAAAACAACATGGATGAAGCCTTAGTATTTGTTTAGTGACTAGGTCGAGTTCCCATTTCACTAGATGAGCTTCATTTCAATTGTGCCTTCAACTGTTTTAGCTTTTATTTGGAACATCATTATAGTTCCTCTGTTCAGCACAAAGCTAACTATGATGCGAGTAACAAAAGTTGATGAACATTTTCATTTTCTGAATTATAGGTACTCCTGAGTTTTGCACTTTGACCCATGGAGAGCAGCAAGTAACTACTGCAATGTGCATGCCATCATTCACCAGGCTCTCCAAATAAGGTCATTACAAAAAGAGAAATATTTATCACATGGTACGAAACTATTTCTGATATGTGAAGTGAACTTAGCTCAACCCATCTCAAATAGACATGGGGGGTGTGTGTGTGTGGTCAAGACTCCAAAATGGTCTGCAATTGTGATCTCTTGGAAAATGCTGTTAACATAATTTTAAATCATTTTGTATCAATCATTAGCACTTCACTATTAATGAATATCTGAATGTAAATAAATAAAGCTTCATTTTATAACTTTGACAAGTAACTGAATTCCATTCTTACACGTGCATTTACTTTGGCACTATACTTTTCATTTGTAAAGAGTGTTTAATTAAAACTACCAAGGATGGTTACATGGACGAATTGGCCAAACATCCATAAGGTTTTCTCTTTTACAATAAAACTGAGTGAACAATTTTTTCCAGAACCAAGATCAGTGTAGTAACAATTCATTTGACAATGAAAACAGAGTAAAAAGTAAAGTGAAACAAAGAAAATAATCAGCCACATTGGACGATGATTGTGCAAATACATTATCCTACTGCAATTTAAATAAATAATGTGACCAAAAATTCAATTATTTTGATGTCTCATATGTCAACAGTCAATTCTTTACTTATAAGAACAGACAATTTTTGCATACTGCACATATGTACTCCCTATAAACATACAAAATGTCTTTCCTCAACTACTTTTGTTATGCAGTTACTCTGGTTTTTAGTATAATTCAGTTGTCTAAATACTTTGCAAGTAGTGTTCTTTGCTATCAAAGTAATGCCTATCTGTATCAAGGGTTTACCACTTTGGCAAAAAAGTTCCAATTCATTATTGAGCCTGTAATCCTGCCAACACAAGACAAGTAGTATCTTAAAGGTAAAATTACATAGCACACAAACATCAGAAAAGAGAGTGGGTGGGTAGGAGCAGGGTACATACACATTGCTTAGTTCTTCACATTTAGTTTAATGTAGACAGAATTGACTTTAACCTATAAAAACAATCATGCTATCCTTGAAATTAAAAATGTTTTTTGGTAACATAAAAAAAAAGAGGCTGTACAAATAACAGAAATTCACATGGGCTTAAATTCTTAGTTGAGGCATGTCTCACAAACCAGTAAGATTATCATGATCAGTTAAAAAAAATGGTGATGTAAGTCAATCCAGATTATAAAGAAAATTAAACTGTTTTATGAAAGGTCAATGTATATAACAGATGTTATCAAAGCATCTCTTCATTCCCCAAATCAAAATAAATGAAAATATTATATTATTTGTTTTTAAAGCACATCATGTAGAAATCTGTGTGGTGAAACAGTATTGAAATGTTAACTGACATTATAAATGTCAACACTGGCAGAAAGAAGGCAATAGGCTATTAGTCAGTGTAGTATGAACCTTCTTCGAAATATCATAATTCAGTTATCTAAGATAAAAGTTTTTATTGATACACAATAAAATCCTAATATTTTAACTTTAAAAATGAATAACTTATGATACAGAACTATTAAAGCTACATTAAAATGTGCATAGTATAATAATTTACAGAGTATAAGTATTTACATTTCAAAGATGTTATCACAACAATTTCAAATATTATATTTATTTAAATATGTAGAATATGTACAAACAAATAAATAATCCAAAAACTAGTTTTCCACAAATGCAACCTGAGGTTTTTAACACATTTCACATACAGCAATTGAAACACATCATTATAGTTCCAATGCAATTATCCTTTTATTATCCTTTTACTGAGATACTCAGGAATCAGTCAGCTGTAAAAGAAAATGCAATGGCTACCTTTTGAGTTCTGTTATCAAAACACAATATTCTGCTTCAGGTTTAGAAAGCATGCGCACGCACAAAATTTTAGTTGTTCCAAATCAAAATTTAACCAAAAAAAAAAAAGTGAAGGATTTGTTATACCTTGATCATTCTGAATACACATGGGTCATGGGTGCATACATCCACAAGATGTCCAACCAAAAACACTAAATGACAATAAATTCTTCTGTAAGGTATACATGCACAAAAAAAAAAAGCAAAAGCAGTACATAACAGGTTAAAGTGAACATTCATAAGGAATTTCATTTGTGCATTCAGAATGAAGTTTCAAACTGAGAAGTGCAGTTCTGAAGCCATTTGATCACAGCTCCCATAGATTAAAGTATATACATTATGCCATTTTCAGCATTAGATATGAGTTTCTTAAAAAATGGCTATTACATTTAATTACCTCATTCCATTTGAATAACAGAATTATTATAATAGCCCTAGCTTTTTTTACATGTGCATAAGTTATCACAAATATTTTTTCACTTTTCTATGGTAATCTTAAATATTCATGAGTTCTGTTCAGTACATTAGGTAAAATTCCTTATTTGCCCTTTTCAGCATTGTTGTCACTATTTAAAATAAATATGCCATCAATGGTTGGAAGAATGATTTTGTTGCATTTTAAATAACAAAATTTTGCACTTTTTTACAAAAGACAACACTGAATACTGAGAGTTAGAGTTTATGCAAATCACATTGCATTAATGAATACACATTTTTAAATCAGTGATTTCATTTTAGATGACTGTCCCAAAATAGAAGGCAACATATTTTGACTAAGGCAATGAATGAAACTCATAAATAATTTAGAGAACCGCAGAAAGATGGAAAACATATTTTAGTAACTTATTCTTGTAATATAGAACTATGTCTTTGTAACACCATGGGCAATAATACAGTATTACTATATTATAAAATTTTAATCCATGATTTTTTCTACCATCTACTACACAATAGCATGAAATTACATAAAAATCAATCACCTCATTATCAGTAGTCCCTGTATCACAAATTCTATTTATTTCATATCTGCATATGCACATACAGATAAGCATGCAAATTTTAAACTATTTCAGTACAGTTAGTGAAAAAAGTTTCAGTAATATACAAACATACAAGTTCAAAAGCCAAGCTTCCATTATTTAGTGCAAAAAGTTATACCAAAAACTAATTAAACTTTTCTCTGAATGTGCATAAAAACCTCCTGGGCTAAAAAAGTATTCAAATTCAAAAACAGAGCTTTGAGATATCTCACATACAGCAAATTTCAAAACAAATATGTGCCTACCCCCCAAAAAAACCCTCCCTATTTCTCCAAACTTTTATTCTTCTTCCTGTTTTTTCTATATAGCTTAGTACACAATTAGTCTATGCTATATGTGTGCAAAGCTCCATCTTGTAGCAGGATGTTCAGATCTTTTACCTTAATTTTCCTTTAGCTGATCTTTTAATTATGCTACAATCAATAAAGAATTCAAAAATCTATCTTCTATACACAGTAGTTGAAACCTCAAAAATCAAAAAAGAAAATTGTCTAAATAAATTCAGTCATTTTCACTGTACATATCAAAAACCTTTTCAAAAGTCCAGTGGAAATATATACAGCTAAACTATACAGTAATTTAAAAACCATGCATTTTTAAGTGCAAAAGTAGCATACACTCACAGAATGCATTACCAGAACTGGCTCACTATTTTGACTGGATGTTAGTCTCAGGTAAGCTGACACTTACCTCCCCTACTGAAAACAATATGTAAATCAGTTATGTATTAACCCTGTTATACAGTAAGTGGTAGGGTTTCAAGTACCCCTGTAACAGAACATATATCTAAAGTTCATTCAGTTCATATTAAGGAAATGAACATAATATTTACCTTTACATTTATCTTTATTTTCATGCATGGTGTACACTGAAACGTATATGGTTAAAAGAAAAACAGTTTGGGCTAACAACTCCTTTGGATTAAAGAATTCCTTAATCCCCAATAAGATCCATAATGGATGGAAAAAGAATTGGAATTATGTTCTTGTTACTTCAATGTGTTGTTATTTTAACATTAGTATTTTACCTTCTGAAAAACAGGGCAGGATTTAATCTTGCGATTTTTTAGTTCAAATGTGAACTGTTACGTGCAATACACCAAGCATGACAGTAGATTTAGTACTGGGGCATCTCTCATTAAGAAAATGAATCAAGAGAAATGCACACACTAACACCTAAAAATACACGAGAAGCTCACCATGCAACCAAAAGTAATATGAGCACAGAAAAAAATCTGTTTGAATTGTGGCATGTAAGTAATGCTACTGTTACATTAAATTCTGTGGAAGAAATTTTCTCTTAATATGTGGAGCTATGTTAGAATTATTAACTCAGCAATCACACATCTCTTAATTGCCTGTATTTACTGTTCATCATGTAACATCAATCACATCTGAAAACTTGAAAATTACATTGCCCTGGAGCAGGAATCGAACCCACATCTCCCAATTTCCATATGAGCATACTATCCATTACACCACCCAGGATGATGAATTAGTCCCAAGTATCTGAGTGTTACGAATCTAAACATTCTCAGATTTTTGCCACTCAAAGATAATTCTGCTTCCTCATAGCACACTTAAGTGAGGGCAATGTAATTTTCAAGTTTTCTGATGCGATTGATGCTATGAGATGAACAGTAAATACAGGCAATTCAGGGGTGTTTGATTGCTGAGTTAATAATTTGTGCTACATTGTATTTTTGCATAATAAAATGTTTTTTTTTCTTGCCATAAGAATTAAGTCAATTTCTTGGGCTTTGCATGAAAAGAAAAAGTAAAAAAGACAGAAAATAGCTTATGTGCCTCATATGGTTAATATGGTGTTATAGTTTATGTGTCTCATATGGTTAATATGGTTATAGCTTATGTGCCTCATATAGTTAACTGGATTGTTTGGAATTCAGCAAAAGCCATAATCAGAAATAATCACTAAAGCTATATTTGCACAATCTATAAAACACCAAATGTAATTACTTCAAACATACTGATGATGGCTGACCAAGTATACATACGCTCCACTAAGAGGTCCATTGAGACCAGGATTTCAAAGCACAAATATTGTTTAAAAACTGGATCACAATCTACGGCACTCGCCCGACTATCAAGGAAGGGTACTTATTTGCCTACCTGGGCTGAAACTACAATCCTGGCTACCCCATCAACAAAATTTCAGACATTATTTGCAGAAAGCTTGTATATCCATAAGTTTGGTGATACTGCTTGTAATGATGACACACCATACCTTATTCCTCAACCCTGGAAGCAGATTCTGTGACTTTACATTATGGTTCCATCAGACTACTTCATTATCTACATTTATGTTGTCATACCTGTTCTCTTCACTGTACTGTTTCCATGAAGAAATAGAGAGCGGTGGGGTGGATTGAGAAAATATGGGGTGATGACAGCAGGTGGGGGTCTCTTTGCACATCTGATCTGCTCAGGACATTACGTCACACTTGGACTTGACCATTGACAGATATATATATATCTTTGTTCCTTATAACTTTTTACAGTCTCTAATCTGATGATGGCCTTATTGAAAGTGCCGAAAAATCTAATGATTTTTAATTTGTAATTTTAATTGCAAATATGATGTTTTTAACTTAGACTCCAATGTATTAAATATTCTATTGAATAATTGGTATGTTTGAAGTAATTACATTAGGTGTTTTACAGATCATGCAAATACAGCTTTAGTAATAATTTCTGATATTACTCGCCCAAATTTTGGAATTTCAGCCAAAAGCCATTATGTTTTCTAAAGACCATAAGAGATATCTTATTACAATTAGATTCAAACTTTTAGCTCTGGTTTCATGAGACCAAGCAAAACCAGAACTATAAGATTATGTTGGAATGATTACACTGTAATATCAGTTATGACTTGTAAATTTTTATCAGCAGTGCTTTGCTTCAATTTGGCATAATGTTCATATTGACATTTAAGAATGCACCCTAAAAATGTACACATGCAAAAATTCATAAAACTATACACATCATATGCAGAATTGTCAGAACATACAACTTGCATACAATAAAATTTTATAAAATAAATAATTGTGGCAATATAAAAAACTATGAGTTGTTAAAACCCCAGGAAACAATTGCGGAAGTTGCACACATACTACTTCAGACATGGATAAAAAAAGTAACTAGATGAAGTAATTGAATAATAATGATAAAGTTTGGAACAGAAGTAAAGGATGCAATGATTTTGATTAAAAATTAATACACACAAATATGGAAAAGAAAAAAACCACAAGTGGGTAGAAACATACAAAATAAAATACAGCAGCAAGCATAACATGAAAATGGGAAAAAAAACAAAACAAAAAAAACAACAACAACAAGGAGTATAAACTTACCCACACACTTTTTTTTTTTTTTTTTTTTTGCATAAATTGTGCACGTAACAAATCTGGTACATGCAATGGTTTAAACAGCCACAGAAATAATAGAGGCATAACAAAACCAACCAAATACAGTATTTTAATAATAGGTGAGAGGCATGGTAATAGGCTGCAACCAAGAACTTCTTGGTGAGTACAGCCCCTCAATTCAATGACATGTTAAAAACAGGAAATGAAAATGATGTATTAGAAAGCACATCATAAGTGTGCTATAATGATGTCATTGAGGACATGTCTCTCAAGCAGACACAATGTTTCAAAGGAAAATGCCTGCAGCAGTACCTGGTTAGTAATCGCTTCAGCAAGCTGCGGCTGACTTGTTGAGGCATACTGATACATGTGAGCTGGTGTCATGGAGGCCGGCGCCTGCAAAACAGATAAAACAACAACAGGTGCCGAACAGATAGTATGCAGAATGCCCACACTTCAATCAACACGAATAATATTTGCCTGCAGCTGTGTCCTGCCTTAGAAGAACTTTTGTTTTCTTACTTAATTTTAGTAATTACTGCCCATAACTTAATTATGATCACCATGCTTGAGATACTTTGAATAGAAAAAAATGTTTAGAAACAATCACACTTTTTATAGTATTTAAGAGGTTTTTACCCTACCAGACTTTACAAATTTTTGAGCTATACACGTTAACTTTTCCTCAATATTATATATCATCTAGTATACTGTCTTCAGTATGATATGCTACAATGGTGGAAATGACTAGCCTTTGTGACATTCACTTGTAGAACTGTGCCTCCCTTTATTTTTTAATTTTCCAGTGCTTCTTGCAACTTCCTCTTTGAAGAAAGGCAACTGATGAGCTACAATTACTAATGAGTCTAAATTAATTTTGAGTCCACCATTTTATGCGTCTTTCCAGTCCCATTTTGCTTGAAACATTTTTGGTGACTTCCACTGCCTTTTGCTTTCTCTTGTACACCTCCTTACAGTATGATATTATTATTTTATTTTAATGATCATGCCAGGTGCAAATATCTGTCATGGAACTTTCAACTAATTTTCTTATGCTTTTCAAAACATATTTTTTACATGTCAAACAGGTTTTTCAGAAAACCTTCCTTATACCCATAAAAAGTATAATTTTTCTGAAACAATTTGAATAATTCGTCTTTAGTTAATATTCATTTAATGATAATGGTTTAACTGTTGTAACTTTTTACATGTTATTTTTCTTTTGGGTTAAATGCCTTTCTCGATTGGAAAATACTATCGAGAAATGCATTAACTGCAAGAAATTAGATAGACAAAAATTGTAATGTAGACTACTGTTATCTTTAAGACAAAATGTTTTCAAAAATTAAGTAAAAAGTACTTCCAGCAAAGCAAGACTTTTTGGATAACTTGCTTGAAGTGTTACCTATACAAACTGTATTTACCACTTTAGAACAGCTTATTGAATCACATTGCTTTTTAAAAAACTTGAGACACTAAATGTTGCATTCCTGTCAAGAAATTTGAAAAAAAAAAAAAATCTTTGCTGAAGAGATGATATGCTGAATGACAATAAGATATATTCTTTGTTCTATGTCACAGAGAAATTCCAATTTTTGTGACACCAATCTTTTTACAAGCATCTCATTGAAGATTTCTTTATTTTCTAGCAGGCTTATTGATTTAAATGATGATTTGAAACACATAATGTACGTTCTGATAGTAACATACAGTTGCATCTAGAATTATGAATTTGGAAGCATGCTTCCAAATTCATAGTTTTAGATCAGGAATTTAAGTTTTTACATCTAAAATTTTTTATAAACAACACTATTACATTACTGTTCAAATAATAAACAAAAACTAGAGGAATTACCCATTTTAATAAAAAGTAGAAATGGCATACAAGAACATGCTTCTCTGAAGATGGACTGATTTTAATCCAAAAACTCAGCCATAAATAAAAAAATGATCTCAGGTTAGAAAAATTCCATAATTTCTCATAAATAATATCAAAAGGTATTCTTTGCCTATTATTGAAAAAGTATTTCGCATGTTTGTTGCTCCGTGAGGCACGTGCTCCCGTCCCGAGAGAGGCCAATTGTGATACAGGTTTTTTTTTGTTGGTTAAAAAGTTTTATAAATAAAACAATTTAGTTAAATATTTTCAGTTAAACATTCATTAATAGTACTATCAAACATTTCATTTTTTTATTAATTAAAACATGTATAAGGAAATGTTATACTCATCAGGTTGGGAGATATGGCTCACATAAAAGCTCTTCGTCTACGATATCACGGCGAGCACTTTCTGTGTTCCTAGAGCACCGTCTTTATGGCAACTATTATCTACACGAGGGTTCATCGCATGTGTAACCACAGGAGTTGCATGCTGGGAAACGAAAGGAGGGTTGGGGCCTTCATGGCATTTAAGGTGATTGCTCCTCAAGTGCCGCCATCTATTGGTTTAGTTGGTAGGTATATCTGTCGTAAGTATATTCTTTATTTTTAATAAAGGGATATTGGATTAATACTATCTATTTAAATAAATTGTTGTATTATTTTTTTTTAGTCCTTTATTAAATGGGGTGATTTTTTGTAATGTTCTTTTTTTTTCTCTTTTTTTATGCATTTTTTCTCTTTTTATAAGTGATTTCCAAGTTGTATCTAGAGTAATGGGGTCTTGTAAATTGTAAACTTAATTATGATCACCATTGTTCGATTATAACGCTTCCACAAATCCTTAATTCTTTTAGAGCATATCATGTACCATACCTTCTAATAAATAATTTTCAAATAAGTTGATAAATAATTATTTATAACCTTCATCAATTCCATTTTAGCAGTTTTCAATGATACCAAACATATATTAATACTACACTTTTATGTAATGCGCAGGTCCAGTACTCAAGGCGTGAACCACACTACTTTTGGGAAAATGTGGATCACTTACTCTTGAACATCAGGCAATATTAAGAACACTGCACTGTACATCAGAGGATAGCCCTACTGGCTCTGAAAACTGGCTCATGTCAAGCCTTATGTGAATCCTCTCATACTTTTTAATATTTTTTATATTTTAAAGTTTTAATAAGGTTGGGTTGTCTTATGTGGCAAATTTTTGAGTTAAAAACTAGGTGGAAGACTGACACATTTCATGGTGACCATGTGGTTGACATGAGGTGAATTAGTGTGCAGTGAGCGAATTTGAGTTTTTAGTACGCAATTTATAGTTTTAAGAGATTTTAACAATTTTATAAGTGAAATTATAAATCACTGAATAATAAATTCATAAGTTGAATAAAGAGTTTTGTTGGAATTGTGTATTGAATGTGAGAGGCTCTTTCTCAAAGGTGAAAATGTGCAACAAATAGTGACAACGTTTCCACAATACAGTAGTGCAAGTTATGATTAGATTGTTGACTTACAAATTCTTTTAATGCCCAAAATCTTGTTTGCAATAACAACATAGACAAAGCTCTTTTTGACAAGAAAATTCAATAGTTCCATTTTTGAGGGATATGACTTATATTACTCTCACCAAGCATTTCCATTGGCAATGAGTTACAGGTTCAACAACAGCCTTTTAAGAATCCCTGCAGTTATACTATATAATTAGATTTAACATCTCTTGTTTCAGTCACACAATAACACCCATACATTCTTCATTATGAAGATGCCCCAAAACATACAGAATACAGCATGACCAACCTTTCCTAAACCCCTAAAATTTCTACCAGCCACAGTGGCCTGTAGGGCTGATATTTTACCAGCCAAATGGATAAACTTACCAGACACAATATAGTATAGTGGAATTTGCAAAATAAGAGGGGGTGGGGTGTTAAAAAATATGTTACATGGCTTTTTCATGGGTCAGTGTAAATTTCTCGTTTACACCATTACAGTATAAAATTAAAACATGATTTATGAATGCATTAAATAGAGCAAAGTTTAATTCTTCTATATATATGACCAGGAGTTAAATTTGCATTTTTAAAAACATTTAACGACATAGATAGGCGAAATGTAACTTAGGTTTGTATTCTGTAACATGCACATTTGGCTCTTTTTCTTTTTTTTACTCTGAAAAACTGACAAACAATTGCAAATAAATCCATATTTTTACTTTTAGAAATGTGATAATTTTTTTTTTACTTTCTACAGGTTAATTTTTTGCTTTACTTATCCACTGAAATTAATGCACAGCCTATGCCAGAAAATTATCGTATTTAAGTAGTGCAGGACTTGGACAGTACTTTGAAGAATAAATAAGTTATATTTACATTAAAACACCTGAAACCCAAAGATAAAAATGAATTTTTGGAATTTTGTGAATACTGAGTTTAATATGCTGCATATAAAATATTTTTCACAGTCACACAATGCCTTTTTTCTAGCTTAAATACAATTAATTTCTTAAAATAACCTGGATGGGGTTCCTACTCACTAAAGTGAATATTGTGTAATTATTCCTTAAAGAAAATGAAGATTAGCTGTGTTCTGAGGATAACATTTTTTCTTAGACCTTATCTTTCCCCCCACATTTTGATGACAATTGGCATTCCTGTAAGTTACTATGAACAAGGTAATTAATAAGGATTCTCACTTGTAAACTTTTATCCTCGGTGCTATTGAATTTTTCTTTTAACTGAGTTATTATATCCAATTCAGCTAAGTCAGAAGGCAAATCACTGTTAAAAATTTTCATCACCTTGTGTATCAACGCATTTTTGCTTATTTTTTTAAATTTAGTTTTTTGGATATTTCATTTCAGCAAGCCTTTTTTTTTTTTTCTGTGTTTCGCTAATACTTTGTATATATTGCTGCTTCTTTTTCATAATTAGAAATATAGGAGCTTTGCTCATCATGTTCAGCAGCAGCTCTTATTTGCCTAAAAAAAAAAAAAAAAAAAAAAAAAAAAAAAGCAAACATAAAAACTTTCCTCTACAAGCAGATTTCATTGTGTCATCTTAATGAATCAGCAGAACCATGTAAGTTAAATGGCAAAGTATTTGCGCAAGTTAAATGATGAAATTTGCCTTCCGCTTTGCTTCCCAAAACGCAAGCAGATTTAGTTGCGGCATCTTAATGAATTAGTAAAACGAAGGTAACCATTTGAGGAATCGTGAAAGTTAAATGACAAAGTATTTATTTTGTATGATATCAGAGCAGAAAATTCTAGAATCTTTCCTTTCACTTCCACCAGAAGGCCCTGTTTAATATTACCCCTCCTACCCCATCTTCTTTGACCTTCACCCTTGAGCCATGGATTAAACATGATCTTCTGGTGGAAGTTGACCACTCACCCCCATTTTCTGAAAATAGCAACTGCTGATTCAGCATAATGTACGACACATACAAATTTAATGACTAATAGGATATTTGGTGCGGTTGGGGGATTACAGTACAAACTTCGATCCTTTTCGAAGTACCTCTTTTTAAATCCAAATTATAGTTGCTTTTCTATTAAAAACTTAAGTTTTTTTTTTAAGCCTCAGCTTGCTGTCTATTCGAACTCTGTCTGATAGCGCTTTGCATGCGTGGCTCCCCGCCAAAGTGCTTCTTCTCCTCTCTCGTACGCACACTCTCCTCATCCTCCAGTGGGTAATTAAGTGGGAATCTGTCATCGCAAGATGTGGCAATGTCGATAGGAAATCCAGTCAATGCAGGCTGGTTTGTGCAGTATGGAGAAAAAAGGCGTCATTCAAGAATGAATCCAAAATTAATGCCTAAGCAAATAAGACAGCATTTTTTGTAGTCTTAAAAAAAAAAAAATCTGCTGGTCAGGGTTGGTAAGTGATGTCATAAATTTACAACCCATTTTAAAAATACTAGGCGCTATTTGGTGAGTCACATCCAGTTTTCAAGAAGGTTGAACATGACATGCGTTTCACATGAGTGTGTCATCCTTTATGTGCTACTGTGCTAGACATAACTTCTGCTGTCTATGTTAATATCACTTTGTGGCACATACTAGTACGTGGCACTTTTTTTAATACTTGATAGTGCTGTTATGATAAGTACTACAAAAAGAAGGAAAAAAAAAACAAAAAAACCCCAGCATATCACCAAAAGTACTAATGCTTGTCTCTCTTTTTAAATGGCAATGAGTCATAACTTATATATTACTGCAAAACTATTTCACATAAACTACTTTTGTAAAAATATAATAGACCAAATGACTTAATACACTTCTTTCAGACAAAATACCTAGTGAGCGAAAGAAGCGATTCCTTTTATGACTTGAACAAAACAAGAGGATTTTCATTAAAAAATTCTCCATGATTTATAAACTTAACCATTGTACTGCCGCTACACATTGCACCATATTCTATCACCATCTTTTGAAAAAATGAGAAAAATATTAAGCACTGTATTACTCATAGTGCCATTCATACATGCACTATTTGTTCTTTTACTCTGTGCATGTGCATTTCCCTTGGTTTATTAATTTATGTTTTATAACATTTTAGTGATGCTGAGATGAACAATTACTTGTTCTTAACATACTGTTTTCAGTAACAATTTAAAATATCGTCTTTTTTTTCATGGTTACCCACTAGCAATAGAATTGTTTCCTATTTGACTAAACTGTAATATTGCTGTTCTTTTTCCTCATAAACTTTTTCACATGCATGTGAAATCTTTAAGTTATTCTGTTAAATTGTTTTTATGATTAGCTCTTCGTTACATTAAACACAGTATCTAATCATAAGATAGTATAACTGTATTAGTTATCCAAATTTATTGGTGTAGATAAAATATTTATCCCACGTCTCACACAATAATTTTCTTTTATCTACGCCAATAAATTCAGATGACTAGTATAGTTACACTATCTTATGTATAATTCGTGTACAGTTCCTTGCATTATTATACAGTATCTAATCATTATGACGCTGCTTAGAGGCACTTAATTTTCACCACTTGAGAAAGGATTTTAGTAGCATTTGTTCTACATAAAATTCAAAACATTACCACATAATCCACGAAACACTTTATCTGCCCTTTTATATAAACAGAGGTTTCATACTATCCCTCCCAAATTTAAAACAATGTTTCTGAGATATTCAAAAACTGGTTTCCACTATTTCATAAAAAGTATGCATTCTGGTTGTTCTTTTTTCTTCTGAGAAAACTAAAATGCACAGAGAAGCTTATAGGAAGTTTTGCTACCACTTTCCTTGACTTCTTTTTCATTACCTTTTTAAATCTGACAATAATTTTCAACTCAGCAATATTTTAAAAATGAATTGTGCTGCTTCATTTGCAAATGGTTAGTTTTGCAATGCTGTTTGTTATTATATAAAGAATATTTCACATAATTTTCACTTATAAATTTCTTCCAGAAAAAAAAATTCTTCTACCACAGTGTATGCACTAAGCATTTAGGTTAACTTGCTTGGTGAGGTAGTTCACAGTATTCTGATTTATGTCTGTTTTCTTTTATCCGACAGTATTTGTTTTCATAAAATGTTTAATACACTGGTTATCAACACTTTTTACAGAAATTGTGAAAAAACCTTTTTATTTTATAATGAAAATATTTTGTTTGCTGTTATTACATTTACCAATATACTGATTTCAACTATTTAAAGTAAAGTTCAAAGAATGTCATCTATATAAACAAATAATACATACCATACACATATTCGGGTGGTGTAATGGTTCGCATACTTGACTGGTAATCAGAGGATGCGGGGTTCAATTCCCGCTCCAGGATGATAGATTTTCAAGTTTCCTGAGAAGTGTTACATGGATGACCATTAAGTGGTACAAGCAAATTCAGTTTGCTTTGTTTGAATATACACATATTCACTCAGCTGTTCCCTGAGTTTGATATGTTAGCTCTGCAAAGAAAGCTAATCTGCCAGATTAAAGTTTAAAATTAATGGAACTAGATTTTACTTACTGTTGATGTATCAAACATCTCCATTTACAGCAATCTTGGCACACAGATCAAGCTTTATAACATTCATTCCACGTCTCACACAAGACCTTTTGTACTTCATACTCATTATGTTTTTCTTATGCAGACATTCCTGAATCTGGTTCTCTCATGATTTCCTTTACGTTCTTCTATCTTTCTTTCCCACCACTTGGACCGAAAAATTCTCTTCAGAAGCATCTCACCACACATTCTTTCAATAAGGCCAAATCACCTAAGAATATTTGTCTCTACCTTACTACATACATGAGACTGATCAAGGGACAAAAAAAGCTGAACATTTTAATCAGGAGAAAAATCAGAACACGCGACGAGAAAGTGTGAATATAACACAGCACGAGCAAGATGGAATTGTTCACTGTAATTTACCTACGTAAATACTGTATTTAGAGCACATCACTGTATTACAATATAGAATTACTGAATTCAAAACAAAATAAAATTGCTTTATAAGCAATTTTATTTGAAACACAGCTTTTTCACTTTTTTTTTTTTTTTTTACTTGCTCCTCTTTCCTTTTGTGTTGTTTTCTTCTCACCAACTTCCATGGCCATATTTGCCTTTTGGTGACTCTGCAACTGCACAGCAATCTTTGCTTAGTTTTTCTTTCTGTTGATATCATTCCCTTCCCATCTCTTCGCCACTTTTCTTCTATTTTTTTTTCTTTTATTCCCTCAGATGACAATTTATTCACAAGAACTTTCAGGTTGAGGACCACGAATGCATGGTATCAACATTTTCACAACTTTAGATATATGGCATAACTTTCAGAATATGAATACTTTTGAATACCATGCATCAATTCGAACAAATTTTCAAACTTCATTACTTCCGTTTTTGAAAAATGTACCCTCCCTTATAAAGCTTAAGTGCAAGCATTTATGGGAGAAAGGAACATTTAACAACAACATAGGATAATGAGAGCATCAAGGAAGAAAGAAAACATGATTACGGGAGAAATCTTCGCTTCGACCGATTTCTATTTTTGGAAACTTTTCTGAAATGCAGTCTTTGTGGAATAAAAAAGATACTGGATAAAAGGAACATCGCGAGAAAAACAAACAAAGAAAAAACGATTACGGGAGAAATCTTTGCTCCATCTAGCTTCCGTTTTTGAAAGTTTTGAAGGACGGAATCCCGCCCTCATACGGAAAATGAATCCCCCTCCTACAAATTCCTGTTCAGTTGTGCATTGATCTCAAGAATACCCCCAAATGATAACGGAAATAGCAAATTTCTTTAAATCCACGGAAGAAACTCATGCCTGAAGACTGCAAGAGAATCTTCGCACCGTCTTAACATCCGTTTTCGGAAATCATTGCCTACAGTTTCATACTGAAATACAAACATTTATGCAATACAATGATATTTAACAACAATGCTGGACACAGGCAACATCATGAGAAAAAAATGCGATTAGGGAGAAAATCTTCACTCCCTTTAACTTCCATTTTCTGAAGTTTTGAAAGACGAAATACTGTCCCCAGACGGAAACCCCCCCCCCAATTCTCTTCAATTCTGCATCGATCTCAAGAATGACCCAGATGATGACAAAAAACAACAAAAAAACTGGAATTCCGAGGAAGAATCTCATGTATGCTTACTAACAACATTTTGCTTCACATTACACATCCACAACATATTTTTGTTCCTCACATGATCAGAATGTGTCTTGCCACAAACCTCCTGTACATAATACATCTCCCCAGCACCAAAACCACTCTTACATCTTTTCTTCAGTACCCAGGTTTCACTGCTGTAAATCAGAGTAGAAACAATTACACTACCATGTGCAGCCATTGGAAAACTTTTTGAACACACATCAGTCCAGAGATGAATTCACTTGCCTACTAATTTCACCATCTAATTTGTTTGCTCTATCAAACATGCTTCCTAAATACAGAAATTCATTCACCGGGATTATTCCTGTGCCACTTAGACTGATCTTGCATTCAGAACTAACATTTCCTTGCCCAAAAAGCACTACTTTGGTTTTCCCCTTATTTATACACAGTTTGAATTTCAGACAAACTCTGTACATCTGGGACAACATGCTCTGCAACTCCCTTTTGCTCTTGCCAACAGTACAGCACTCCATCACCTCAGAATACAATAATCTGCACACGTGGATATTACCAAGACATAAACCAGTACTGTCTATTTTGGTATCATGCCTGCACACATCCATAAGTACTGTATTTTTCAGAATATAAGATGCACTTTTTTTTTTCCAAAAAATTTGGTGTTAAAATCCTCCTGCATCTTATATACTAAAGATCATTATTATTTCGATGAATATATGCTGCTATAAAGACTGCTAAATGAGTTTAAAATGTCATCATTTTATTTTGGGTACAGTAAATGATATTCTTCTGCCCTTTTTCTACAATGCCATTGTATCATGAATTCTTGTATATATATATATATATGTGCGTATTGGTGTGTTCGTGAATTGATGTGAAATACATTTTCTGCACATACCTCATATATGTTGTGCATAGTGATCTAAAATGGACATACAAGGACTATCACAATCCCTTTAAAAAGCAAAGTGATGGAAAAAGACAGGAAAGAACTGCATTTCAGGATGAAACATTACAGCAGACACTTAAGATATCCACCAGAAAACTGGGGGTGCAAATGAATTAGTGCCAGCTGCATTATTGATACTGTAAATTCTTCCATTTGCATAGAACTTTTGCACACAAAACGCAAAATCTTATTCATTCAAAGTAACATAAATAATGTGGAGTCATAATTTTCAAAAAAATCCATTCATGAAATGTGCTAATTTCTTTTAAACTTCAACTGGTGGAAACATGCTTTTATTTACAGTTTATGATGGAAGATGCTGCCACATCTGACACATTGTGTTGTGGCATATGATGATCTTTTGCCAGAGTCCTGTCTCTCGCTTCCTTGCTGTTTGCCTGTTCACTTCTTTGAAGACATTTTTTACTTCAAACGGTTCTTGGCAAAGCTTTAGATTAAACGAAAGCAATTTCCGTTAACAGGAATCGTTTGTATGCCACAGAATGTCAACAGAATTCAGCCAAGGCCGTCTTACTTTGACACATTAGCCACATGACGAGGATGACTATCTTGTCGATAACAAAGGCCATTGGCTATATGAAGGTATGACATTGCGGGAAAATTCTGCAATGCCACCACACCATTGACTGATGGATTGAGTGGGGTTTCTCTAAGTTGTTTTCATCAATGATACCGACTGTTATTAATTTCGCAAATAACAAGGATTTAATCATTGATAAGCTGCTATTTTTACGCATAAAGTCTATTTTTTTTTCTTATAAAAATCTTTAAAATGCCATTTCATTTTCTTTCTTAAATTTTTCGCAAAAATAAGGGGAGAGGCTTATATACTGAAGCATTTTATATTCTGGAAAATATGGTATATTAAGCAACCACAGTCACATTATATGACCTTTTCTGACTCCTGCACTAATAGAAAACCATTTTGATAAAATCACTACACAGTCATGCACTGGCTGTACAGATAGCATACATAGTTTTCACACAATTAAGTAGATTCCCAGTTAAACTATTTTTTAGTTCAAGACTTTCTACAATAGTGTCCTGTTTCTTTATTCATAACCTTTTTCTAAATCTATGACGGCAGCAAAAACTTTCTTAAGAACAGATAGATACTTTTTGGTCATTGTATGTAATGCAGAAATTGGTCAGTGCAGTCCTTACCAAGCATAAAACCACTCTATACATCCCATGCCTTCACTGATATAAGATCTCACACCTATCGATAATGACCTTTCCAAACACTTTCTTTGACCTACTCAGCAGACTGACACCATAATAGTTCTTGCATTTAGTCTGATTGCCTTTTCCCTTGTACAAGGGAACAATGATAGCATCGCGGTAATCTCGAGGCACCATTCCTAACTCCAAGCACAACTGGCAATTTCATTTGACCAGTCAATCAGCATCACCACCATATTTTAACACTTCAACAATTATGCTATCTACTTCTGAAGCCCTACCATTCTGAAGAGATTTCAGAGCTTTATAAACCTCTTCCATTGAGATCCTTCCTGTGCTTAATTCCCTTACTGTGGCATCATCTGCTTCTGTCTCAAAATCAATTTGCTTTCATGTTCTAGTAGCTCACAGACAGGGGTTAGTGCTAATTGAAAAAGTGCAGAAACGTCATTGTACTTCAATAGCTTTCCCTTCTAACCCCACCCCCCATTTACTTTCTTATATTTATAGTATAAAGTCGGTTGAAATCTGACTTCCGGATTTACAAGTTTTGGCCTTCAAGGAACAAGATTTCACAATTTTGGTAAGAAAACACAGAAATGTTAGAGCCCAAACTGTGGGGAAGTTTTGGGATGCAATAACTGGAATTCCCCATACTAACAGGTATGATATCGGTGGAAGGGGAAACTAATTTAAAGTGCAATGGTGAAAGCCATTTATTACTGAGAGTTTCAGTACTCGAGATATTTGGATCTGGAGAGTTTGGGTACAGTTCAAAACAAATTTAAGCAAAAACTGTTGAGTAAGATGTCACTTTTAAGCAACATTTAATGGAGAGGACAATGGTGAAAATCTCCTCTTCTTCCAGAGTAATTAAGGAGCACTTACTTGTAACTGGACTAGATTCATTGAGACCCATAATAGACTCCTTAATAATGACTAGATTAATTAAATTCCCAGTTACAATATTTTCCTCACTAGATTCAATATCCCCACCTCAATGTTCTTAATAACAATAAAAAAAAAAAGGAGTTTCAAGTGACTACCAAGTGAGAATGGATCTAGAGACAACTTTACCTTAAAAAAAAAACATGGGACATTAATTTCACTAACAGTGCAATTTTTCTGTTGAATTTCTTTTATTAGAAAATAATTATTGGACATTCCCACTTCAAAAAGGAAGCAAATTGTGCTGTATGGGATTTACCGGAACACGTACTGGCTAGAAAAAACAAAAAAACAAAAAACACTACCGGAATGCTGTTCTGGGGCATTCTGGCTCCACTACACCACTGCTCATGGATGTATTCACCCCATCTTCCACTTAACACATTAGGCTTCCACATCACTTCTCCGATATTCTTCTTCACACAACTTACAACTTTATTTCTGCTATGTTTTCTATGTCTTGTGCACTTCTAGAATATCTTTTTTTTTTCTTTTTTTTTTTCAAAAAGAGAATTCATGCCTTTCCACCTTATCCTTCCTATCTTAAATATTAACCCAGAGGGGAAAAGTAGGAAACAATTATAATTCTGGAATAACTAATACTTGACTTTTTCTTGAGAGCTTTTGCATGAATTTTAAAATAGAAACAGCAGTAAAGAAGACATTTTTCTAGCATTATTGGTATAATTTTTATTTTAAATGAGGCACAGATGCTTTTTAATAGAAGTTAGCAGCACAATAAAACTTCCTTTATGGCCACAATCTGCAGCCCTTGTGGAACAGGGAGCACAATAATGGGCATCCTTCTCTCGTTTATGGACATAGACACTGATTAGAGCATTTCAGATGCATATTTAAAACTTTCCAGTTGTGGCCAGGTAATAATAGTATGTATGACTTCACCTGCATGAAGCAGCAGGATTTCATGAGACAGTGGTAGCAGTGGCTGTGTCTTCCTTGCCCAAAACAGAAAAATCATCTCCTCCTTTGTGATGAATGAACTGTGCTAAACCTTCGGGTTTGTCTCTTCTTCTGGGGTTTAACACCCATTATGAGAAACTATGAAGGTTACATGCATTTGCCTGACCCTGATTTAGGGCCAATAGTTGCAGGAAAGGGAGAGAACTAGTTCTGCAAGACAAGCACAACACACATGTCTCATCCTGGATTTGAACCACACCTGGTTTGGATAATTAGCCAGAAATCAACCAGCACCTCTCACCACTTGGCCACCGAGACAGCCCCCAGTGTTTCTAATTTGTTTTCCATACTGACATTTTTGTTCTAATTCTTTTTTGAATAAAGCTCATGTTGAAAATTGGCTTCCTAGTTTCTTAATTCAATTACTAATCAAAAACTTCTATTATGGGAATTTTTACTAGTAAATTTTTTATTTTAATTGCAAATTTTCAGAGAAAACTCTTCTCCTTCTTCAGGCTGTCTTTTGTGGTCACTTTTCCCCCGTCACTATCACCTTGTGTAGTTATATAAAACCAACATTTTTTCAGAAAAAGTGAAATGAAAACAAAGAGTTGAAGCTTACACTAAAATGAAAATTTGAATACAGGCGATAGTGACAGGGGAAAAGTGACAACAAAGGGCAGCCTAAAGAAGAAGAGTTTCCCCCGAAAATTTGCAATTAAAATAGAAAAATCCCTAGTAAAAATTCCCATAATAGAAGTTTTTGATTAGTAATTTTTGTTCTGTTGGATAGCTTATGAGTTTGCAGTTCTGTACATGATTATTTTTTCCTGCAACCATTAAATATTAGGAGTTAACACTGTGAGAAATGCAAAGAGAGTTCTGAGTTATTTCTAGGTATTGAAACCTACAAATAACACAAAACTCTTTTAAGAACACCTCCCTATCATGGATAAAAATAAATGTTCCTAGAGTGTCAGCAAATGTGAAGTTTAAAAAAAAATCCTTTCATTCAGCAGATCAGCAGCAACAGAGATTCTTGGAGCTAGGACTAAGTTCCTGTTAACAAGCACTAGAAATTCACCATTTCATTAGACTATTCCTGTGTTGGCACAGGAATCCAAATGACATAGTAGTCACTCATACTATTGACTTAATCACTGGGTGATGTATTCCACGTAATTAAAATTATGATTTCTAGCTTCAGTTCTACCATGACTCACCAAATGCAGAACTGCAGCTAGAAACTAAACATTACTATGGAAGTTCAGTAACTCCTCCCTGTGAAAATATTTTGCTGAAATTCTAGTGTGCAGAAAAATGATATGACAGAAAAGAGATTTTAGCAGTGAGCAGTACAAATACTCTTAGACAATGTTAACCTCAGAAGAAAACTCTTGTGCAATGCGGCTTGTAGGTAATGCCACAATAAAGGCTTGAAGAGTGGAAAAAAGCATTAAATATAATGAGAAAATCAGTCATTTATTTACTCATGTTACTTTCAAAATAAGAAATGTACAAAATTCAGCACTGTTAAAAGTCTGAAATACCACTATGTGCAGATTTGTTTTTCAGTCTTGAATATTTAAATGCTAATGTGTTTTTAATGTTTTAAATACATCTAATGTGTTGTGACATAAAAACAACTTTTTTTTTCACAAAAAGTGAAATGAAAACAGTGTCAAAACTTACATTAAGATAGAAATTCGATTTTTTTTTCGGTTGGGACTGCTTTTGTCAGTAATCCAGAACACTGCGCCATGAACAGAAAAAGGCAAGAATCATCCACATTTATTTATTTATTGAAAACAATGAAGTTGTTGACAGTGCAGGCCTTCTAATGTTTTTTGAGATAATGAAGATAATGAAGAAAATAAATTGTTTCAGTCAGAATGAAATGAAGTAACAAGCTACCCATATTTCCACTTGCCCACATTTCTAACTGGATTTGCAGTTTTAGTAAAAAAAAAAAATGGTTTTATAAAACTATGCTACATGTACCAAATGACAGCAAAAAACATTCAATTACAAAAAAATTTCACATTAAATTCCAATCACAACAGCTGAATTGAGAAGTCTGCAGGTGTACAAATCCACAGCCTTTTGTTTTCCTTCACAGAATATTCTGTATGCTGCAATGATTAGTGAAAGAATCAAATTTAAGAAGAGTGAAGCAATAATGCAAATCGGGAATGAAGCCAGGTTCAGAAAACTTTTCCGCATAATCAGCACTCAGTTAATTTAGACAGCTTCCACATAAAGTATGAAGATGTCACAAATTACAAGGAAAGCATTCACACTGCACTCCATAGCAGTTTCTAGTTCTGTCATCTGCAGACTCCCTCCTTCTGCTGTGGGAGTTTCCTCTGTGCCTCCTTCACCTTTGCATCTCTTGGGACTTTGCCTGTGTCTTCTGTGGCGTCTTGTCGCTGCCCTCATTTTGTACATACATGTATATTTGTATATAGTGTTTTATTTCTACACAATTCTGCTATATTTGTTATATTCCTTTGAGATGAAGAATTGTACCTACCTCTCCTGTTCCCTTTAATTTGCTCAATAAACAGTTTGAAACCATAGCAGTTTCTCAGATGGTAAATCACATTCTTGTTGAATTTGGAGTTCACATTACCTACCTTAAAACCACAAAGTTCACATACACACATGGTTGGGGGAAAAAAGTACAGAGTGGGTCAACAAACTTAGCTGCTGATTATAAAAAAATTACAGCTTAGGTATGTAGGCTGCAGTTAACATAAAACAAAGGAAATGGTATGAACCAGAATGTTTGTACAAGTCAAAGTTCCACAAATGTTCTATGTGGCTGACACATGTTACATGACAAACATCCCATCTATAATAAATTTCACCCTATCCCATAAAAAGCATATCTTTATTTGCAGGAGCAGCAGCTGCTACAATATATATTTTTTTGAGTTCTTTAATGGTAATTGATAGAGGGGTAGGTACATTTGGTTCTTAATGCAGCCCTATAAGAAGAAAAATTCAGGTAGCATCAAATCTAAGGACCTTAGAGGCCACCCAGTTAGTCCACCTGAATCTATCCAAGTGTTGGAGAACTTCAAATCCAGAAATCCCTCACTTGTAACAGAATGTGAAATGGCACTTTGTCTTGCTGAAAAACTATAATAGCAGCATACAAATCAACATCACCTCCAGATGAGGTAAAAATAACTGTTGTAGCATTTCCAGTTAATGACATCAGGGACTCGTTTTTTTTTTTTCAGAAAGGAAAGTGGTCCACAGATCTTCTTATTACTCATGGCACAAAATATATTCACTTAAGGACTATCACATTACTGTTGCATGACACAATGTAGGGTTCCCATTCCCCATATGCACACATTATGCTTGTTTAGCTTGCTGCTGATGTGAAATGCAGCCTTGTCACTAATGACAACTCATGTGAAAAAGTTCCCTTCCAACTCAACTCGCTCATTAATGTCACTACAGAATTTATGATGGCACCTCTGGTTAATGTTTGACAGGCATGTAGCTGCTACAATTTGTGTGGCTTCAAGCTCAGTCATTTACGTAAAATAAGCCACACAATTGTTTTTGGCACCTGAAGTTTCATGCTCGCTAATGTAGTCAACATTTCTAGACTTCTAAAGTATGCTTCCTGCACAAGTTCCACTGTAACTTTGGTTACAGCTGGCCTACTTTAATCTGATTTAAGATGTGCTGCACATATTTTTGATATGAAATATGAATGCCGTTTGGTGATTGAAGAACATGAAGGAAGCTTGTTTTAATGTTTTTGTTTCAAAAACCACTGTATGAGACTCACAGAAGGATTTTCATTATACATATACACAACATATTCGGCATGCCACTGGTAGTGAAGTCAACAATTTTAGATTCCTGACTACACTAGTGGCATCTGTTTCAGATCACAACAACCAAACCAGATTGGCAAAAAGATATAAATTTCTACCAGCACAATATCATTTGTTTTACGTTAATGGTTGCATTAAGTGACAAATTACTATATTTTTAAATCTGCAGCTAATTTTGGTCCACATTCTGTTAAAAAGTTAACCCACTGGAAGCTGAGGGCATTTACAACATACAGCTTTTGAGTGCATGGGAAGGACAGAATCATGAGTCTTTTTGGTTAGTTATAACATCATTGCCAAAACAATTGCATAAAAGGCAATTACATTACAGCTTAAATCAGAACTTCCTTCACGAAGAAAAAAATCAGAGAATAAAAAACTGAAAGATGAAATGAAGTAAACAGTCCTACTTGCAAAAAAAAAAAAAAAGTTATGCGAAAACTTTATGATTGACACATGTCCAGCAGCTTCTCTGAAAACACATGTTAATCCTTTTTGTGTATTTTAGGAAATTTTATAAAATGTTCTTGAATTGGTGCTGGCATAAGTGTTATGGTTCAGCTCCCACAAGTCTTGTAGGTTATTTAAATCAACTTTCGGAGGAACTCTCACAGAAAGAAATCTAATGATGCAAAATCTGGGGAACAAGGTGGTTAAGGTTACATCCAGGCATGCATTCGAAAAAGAACTCTTTCCAGTTCTTTCAGTACAGAAATTAACTACGCTGGAAGAATTTTATAACATTTCACATTCAGCAAATCACAAAAATCCAAAAATTCATTTTCATAATACTGCATACCACATGCCGATCTTCAACAAATGCAGGGGATTTCCATGCACTGTGTGTGGATTTTCAACATGCCACATTCAGACGCTCTAACTGTTTATGAAACCACACAAGTGGAGAGAACCATGCTTAATCTGTAAGTGATATTTTTCCTATGCAAAAATTCTTTCATGCACAAAACAACAAAACCTACAGTAGTATTATATTTTTGAAGTCTTGAGCGTCTTAACAAATAATTTTCACAGTTTGTAATGATATTCTTCACAAAGAATTTCCACATTAATAAAAAATATTGTTTTTTTTTTAATTACAAAGTGTATTATCTATCAAACCTGTCCAATACCTGATATGTTTCCTATCTGGGAATTTGCCTGTTTCCTGTTATTTTTTTTACCAGTATCAGCATTACTGGTGCTATTCAGTACTTTCTCATTGGAGCATAAATATGAATGCTTGAAGAACAGCACAGCATGATTGGTGTACAAATTAAGATTGTGGATGAGCACATGCTTAAGTTGTAAATACATCACATTCAAATGGCATCAACAGCATCCTACTTACGTGACCTTAATTTAGGTGTTATAAAAAGAGAGCAAAGTGTGTTTATCAAATGGGGAAATATGTTTCAGTTCTACATTGTTGTTTGGGTGATTGTTGTTTGAGTTGGCTACAAAGATGTACTTTATACTACCAGAATTATGCTAAAGACAGATGTACACAATCATATTTCTTGAACTTGTTTTCTCCAGGGTAGAAGCATTACATTTGACTATTAATATGTAGCTGTCTCTTTAGAAAACTTGAAGATTTTGTTGCCCTGGAGTGGGAATACAAACTCTCAATTTTTATTCAAGAGCACTGCTACTACACACACACATATACACTATCTACCAACAAGTAATTGGACACCCCTGCAATCGATGATATCTGCAGTCCTGATAAAAGTCACGGCTGCCGCCGTTAAATATCGTGTGGGAAACAACAACGCAACCAGTCGCATGCAAGATGCCACGCAGTTTGGAGCTCTCTGATTTCGAGAAAGGTGTAATCGTCGGGTATCACAGAAATGGCCGATCCATACATGACATATCCAGCGAGTTGAAGTACCCAAAATCGACAGTGGCCTACATGATTGGCAAGTGGAAGATGAGAGGTGACTGTCAGAATGTGCCCCGACCCGGCAGACCCACAAAACTGGGAGTAAGAGACCGATGGGTGCTGGCCAGTGAAATTCGGAAGAACCGCACCACATCGATGGGCCACATCCGCGAGGAGTTTCAACAGGCATCCGGGAGTGTTCTTTTGATGAATACCATCCGTAAGAAAGCCCATCTGCTCGGTTATCATGGACGTGCTGCCGCCCACAAGCCTTTGATCACCAGGTCCAATAGCGCTGCTCGGCTAACGTGGTGCAAAGAATGTCGACAGTGGACCGTTGAACAGTGGAAACAGGTTCTCTGGAGCGACGAATCAAGGTTCACCCTCTACCGTTCGGATGGCAGGGTCTGGGTTTGGCGTCTGCCTGGAGAACGCCTCCTGCCGGAATGTATTGTGCCAACTGCGAAGTTCGGCGGCAGGTGGAATTATGCTATATGGGCGTTTCTCTTGGTATAGCACGGGACCCTTGGTCGCAATTCCTGGTAGACTCAATGCCGAGACCTACTGCACCATTTTGGATGACCATGTGCTTCCTACGTTGTGGCAGTTTTATGGGGTGGACCCACATTACTTTCAGGATGACAATGCCACCTGTCATGTTGCAAGGTCCACTATGGCTTAGTATAGTGACAATGGGGTTAATCGAATGAACTGGCATGCGCAGAGCCCGGACCTTAACAATATCGAGAACCTCTGGGACGAGTTGGAGCGTCGACCTAAGGGGTGCCCCCACCGTCCGAAATCGGTGAAGGAACTGACCTGTCTTCTCCAAGCCGAGTGGAAGAAAATACCGCTAGCCGTCATACAACGCCTGGTTGAGAGTATGCCCCGGAGGGTCGCAGCTGTAATCGCCGCTCGTGGAGGCTCTACCAACTACTGAAGGTAAATAAACTTCGTTTTCCTTTGCTATCACAGGTGTCCAATTACTTGTTGGTAGATAGTGTATATGAATCTCCAGACAAATGAAGAGATTAATTGTTCCTGGGTGATGTAGCAGTTGCATGCTTAAACAGAAATAAGGAGAAGAGGGTTAGATTCTTGCTCCAAAGCAATGAAATCTTACCAGAAAAGATGGTTACATGAAAACTATCAAATATAGCAGAGATTTACTTTCCATGCATAAGCAAATAATTTCTTCTTAACACCTTTAATAATATCTCATGCTAACAACTTTTCTGACCCATATTTCCTTTACACAGATCTTAGACCATGCTTATAAATTTTGGTGGCCATGATGAAGTCATATTCAAAACCCAAAAAAATTGTTAACAAAGTGCACAAGACCTGTTCAACACAGACCATGAAAGGAAAAATAACAAAAAACCTAAAAATTAAGAAAAGTTTAACAAAAATATCTAAAATGAAGAAATTGATATGGGGATGATCGAGAATGAACAAGTGGCTTGAAGGATATATCCAATCTGCAAGCAAAATATTTCATGACTATGCAGAAAAGGCAACTAATATGACTGGGATGTATGAGTGGGTATTCAAAGAGACAAAAAAACGAAGACCAAAGAATTTTTTTTTTAACGAATACCATTAACACAACGATTTGACAAAAGGCTGCAGTCATATTAAGGCAGAGGAAAATTTCCAGATAGGAACATTTCTCCTTATAGCTAACAAATTTGGAGGGCAAAGAGAATAACATAATTTTAACAACAAAACTATTTACATACTACATACTACAGCTTCATGAACTTCTATGTTCATATTGCTGATTTTAATTTCACATGCACATTCAAAGAGATTACTGACAGATTTGGATTTATTCTGAATTTGAAAATGCTGAATTACAACAGTATTCTACATTGTACATGTCTCTTGTAAAGTGGTACAATAATGATCTCTAAATAACTTTCCCTCATGAAGTATGTAAGCTCATTACTGAGATTATCACAGATGATACCAAAGAATAACTTTCAATATATTTTTCATAATTTTTATATTGTTATAAGAATCACCACTCACCAACAGCAGTGGTGAAAGATCATTTTCAGCATTAAAATGTGTGAAAAACTACTTACATAGTACCACACGTGAAAAGAAAATGAATACACTGGCTTTGGCGACAAATGAATGTGATTTTATCATGGCTTTAGACTTTGATACTTTCATTAAGCATTTTTCCAACACAAAGTTTGAAAGCATCATACTCTAAGCATGCCAGTCCCATAGAATCATGGCTTGTGGAGAAAGGAGGGCACAATCTAGGGTAGTGGTAGTGGTGTGAGAATTGAGACAATATGGATGGTGGACATGGTGGCATGGGGGTGGCTTGAAGAGTGCCTACCTAGGAGTGAAATAAATGTAAATGTGCTACTGGAAACTGAGTCACTAATTAACAACTATTACACCATGCATTTGCTTTCAGTAGTTTTCAATTTTCAACATGTTTTCCTATAGTTTGACTTCATTAGAAAATGTTAATAACTTATACTAAAAGATGTGCATACTTTTTAGAGGCCCCTTTTATGACAGCACTGTATTTCATTTTTCTAATAAACCACATTGGCAACAGTGTGATGGCTTTCATCTTTGCCCTCTAGATTGCCACTGAAACTTCTATTAGTGAATTCTCACTCAAAGTTTTTCCAAGAATAAAGTTGTCCATATATTATTAGTTAGGCAGCATTTAATTCATGTTTTGATCTAGTTTTCTTTTGTGAATTAGTCTTCTTGTGCATGCAAATATTTGAGGAGAATATATATGCTCTTATTACAATTAAAAATTTTTACAATGCAAGAATGCAGTCATAAAAAGGACACTTTTGTAAGCAGCAGTCATTTTTGAATGTTTTTTTTTATATTTACAACTGAAATCTAAAAGAACCAGAAAAGCAAAAATACATACACTAAATTTTTAAAAGTAATTTTATATGAGTACTTCATAAACAGTTCTTTAGCCAAAGTGAATTTATATAATCCCATTATTCAACAACAGTGGAATGTACTTATGATACAAATGTTTTCTGAACTCCACTCTTACTTAAGCATCAGGTAACAGAGCAGATGTTTCATTGTTGATTTGAATCTGAAATCACCAAGAATGATTGTCTCCAATGTTGAATGCTGTTTTTATTGAATAACAAAACTTCATGAATTATTATTATTGGTGTAAATATGACACGAATGTTAAGTCAGATAATGTTCAAAAACTTGAAAATTTCATCATCCTGGAGTGGGAATCGAACCTGCGTCTCCCAGATAGCGTTCGAGTATGCTAACCACTACACCACCCAGAACGACCAAGTTTCAAGTTTCCGATTAATTTGAATATAAACATCACAGGATTCGCTAGTCAAAACAACTGGCATTCATACATAGATTCTCTAAACCACCGGATTTTCCAAACCTCCAGATTCACTATATATGAATGCCTGTTGCTTCAACTAGCGAATCCTGTGATGGTTATATTCAAATTAATCATAAACTTGAAACTTGGTTGTTCTGGGTTTTGTAGTGGTTAGCATACTCGGGCACATTCCGGGAGTCATAGGTTTGATTCTCACCCCAGGACGATGAAATTTTAAAGTTTTCAGATATTATCTGACTTAACATCCTTGTCATATTTAGACCAATAAATGGATTCACATTTTCCAAATTTGTATTGTACAATGGTGTAATGCCGTATTTCATTCATTAATCTTCATAAATTAATTTATGACTCATGTCGTTAACAATATGTAAATTGCTAATTTCCTTTGCCTGCATGCTATGACAATTAAAAAAGGTCTAAGCAGCAATGCATAAAAAAAGAAATGCTAAGAGAAGTAATGAAACAACATTTTTAAATCCAAACATACAGGAGAAAAAAAAAAAGAAATATCGATAAGAAATGTGTGCACACTTAGGTTCAGTTGTTTGGAGGTCAGAGACCTTTGTGGGTTTTTCTATAGCTTTAAGATGTTATTAGCAGTCATGCCCATTCTCTGAACGGTGAATCCATAAAATAATTTTTTGAACATAAAATTAAAGGGGAAAGTAATTATGGGAAAGAAAAGTAATTTAAGATCCTTAACTGTTTAACAATTTAGAACATGGTAATAATGTCAATGCACATGGTTTGACATACACTCTTAGCAGGCTTTGGCACCCCTTAATTTTAAATCAAAATTTCATGGAATTTTTACAGTATTTCAACATTTCTAGCAAAATTATCTTTAAACCTATCAGTATTTTGAAGAATAAAGCTAAGCCACCCTTTTGAATTTTTTGGTTTTCAGACTTTTCTAAGAGTAGAAGTGGTAGAAAAATTCAAACAGACAAATATTCCAAAGCTGCAATCTTTTTTTTTTTTTTTTTTTTTGGACTTTCTAAGTATCTGGACCTTTAAGACCTATCAGCATTTTGAAGAGTGAAGCTAAGCCACCATTTTGAATTTTTGGTTTTCAGGCTTTTTTTAGGGGTATAAGCATTGAAAACATTCCAAGCAGACAGTATTCGAAAGCTGCAATTTTTAATTTTATTTACTTTTGGACTTTTCTAGGTATCTGGACCTTAAGACCTATCAACATTCTGAACAGTAAAGATAAAGGCACCCTTTTGAAGTTGTTGGTTTTTGGACTTTTCTAGGTGTAGAAGTGGTAAAAAAATTCACCACACATTATTCCAAAGTTGCCACTTTGATTTTTTTTATTATTCCAAAGTTGCCACTTTGATTTTTTTATTATTCCAAAGTCGCCACTTTGATTTTTTTATTATTCCAAAGTTGCCACTTTGATTTTTTTTTTTTTTTTGCGTTTTGGGACTTTTCTAGGTATTTGAACTTTAAGACCTATCAGCGTGCCAATTTTCAGATCTCTAGGTCATTTAGAAGTGGTTGAACAACTTGCAAAATATTCAAGCAGACAATGGTCTAAAGCAGCCATTTTGATTCTTTCTTTTTTTTTTTTTTTTTTTGGTTTTCAGACTTTCCTACATATTTGGACCTTAAGATATATCAGCATACCCGTTTTCAGATCTCTAAGTCATTTGGAAGTGGTCGAACAATTCACAAAAACATTCAAGCAGGCAGTGTCCCAAAGCAGCCATTTTGATTTTTTTTGGTTTTCAGACTTTTCTAGGAATACTCTAGGAATACAGATGTTAAGACCTATCAGCATACCAACTTTTAGATCTCCAGGTCATTTAGAAGTGGTTGAACAATTCGTGGACAGAAACACTCACATTTAACCATCTTTCCACTTTGCTTTATATATATAGATTACAACTAATTCAAAAGTTGGCTCTGAGACAAAATAAAATAAACACTTTTACTTTGCCACAAATGAAATGTCAGTCTTTTCAATCGAGTAGCCATAAAGAACACCACTCTGAGTGCCTACCATGATATGCTAGTGGTATGCACATGTTTATGACAAACATCAAGACAAATTTTGATTATTTGAAAAGATAGCACAAGGAAAAACTTCTATATACATAAACAAAACCATTGGAAGAATATAAGGTGGACTGTAAGTTAGCAAAAAGAACAAGATATGAATCCTTCAATTTCTATTAAGCAAAGGCAATAAAAAATCCTTCTTCCTTAATTTTTAATTTTTTTTAAACTGAAACTAAATAAAATGTTGGAAAAATTATGAAACAAAATTAAGAAAAAGACTAAAATGACAAACAAATAAATAACCACATATTTTAATTACTTTTTGGAGAAGTTAATTCTTTGTATTCACCCAGAAACTTTTAGATGATTAGTTATAATTGTTAGCATGACTTAGAAATTAATTTATGCACTTTAAGAGAAAAATTCATTAACATTTGTGTTACACCAAAATTGATAACATAGTACTCTGATAAAGGATTCTAAATGGTGACACTTTTTGAAATTTTTTCTCTTCAATTGTTGTCTAGCATACATCAACAGCAGATAACATTTTTAGAAGCATTTTCACCTCTTTCATTCTGCAACATTCATATGCTTCTTGATGAATATTAAAATTCTATGATATTAAAATCACATATTCCAACTCAATTAATTCAGTTTCTAGATTGAATTACAAGTATTTTACTTAAAATTGTTTAATGAACAGAAAATATGTGAGAGTAATATTTTATCTCCAGAAATGATGATATTTAACAAGAAGGTAAGAAATATATATTACTTACAGTGTGATACTTTTGTAAATAATCTCGTTGAGGACTATGATGAGATTTAGGTGTTGAGCGACCACTTTGAGGAGGAGAGTTACGATCTATAGGACGACCCCTTCCTAAAAGACCCATAGAATCTAAACTACCCACTCTAGATTCTAACTCTTCTGCTCTTTGCTCTGTATTTTGCTTTTCTTCTTGTATTAATCTGGAAAAATAGAAAGTGCATATGTAAAAAAAAAAATATATATATATTTATTGAAAGTTATTTTTGACTCAAATCAATTACGTACTCACCACTTTACACAGATGTACATCTGATTACAAAGACACAGTAAATAAAAAAAAAGGTGAAGACAGCAGATAAAATAAATTGTTTGGTACACATACTAATCATGCACTATCCCAATTCTGTCTAACTATGAGAGCTCTCACACTGTCAACTATAAATAATTTTGAAACACAGAAGAACGGACCGAAGAACATAGCAGCAACCTATCTGGTTGGATGTAGTTTGTAAACAATTACAAGAAATATGGTTGATGACAGAAATGAAAAACTTTTAAAACAGTCTGGCAAAGAAGTATGCCACTCTGTTTTCTGATGTAATGAGAATGATTTGACACAAAAGAATGTAAGATAAAATTAAACATAATAATAACAAATTTTAATTGCACATGCATCTACAGAGCATTCTGCTGGGTAACAATGCCCTAAATGACAGCAAGAGGAGCCTCTGTAAATCTGTGATGCTGATACAAAATTAAACAGACTTCACTATAAATATTGTTGAGGTACCTGCTAGTTTTGCCTGACATTGACCAGCAGACTCCTATTTACTGGACTTTGTTCAAGAAACCTTTGGTGGAATAACCAGCTGGAGCTGATACCTGATCACTATCCTTATGATTTTTAAGAGTCCAAGGGAGACTTAAATTCACTTAAGTGTGGAGAAAGCTGATAAAGAAACAACCTGGCATAGCACACACATGGCACACAAGAAAGAAATATCAACACAGTAAGTGCAAGATTGGTGTGTGGGATACGAGAAGAATAAATGACAAGAACAAATGAGGTGGTGGAAGAAATGAATAAGTATGGATTAGATGTGCTTTGTGTAAATGAAAATAAAAAGAACAGATTCAGGGAAGAAGAAGAGAATGCACTGATGACCAGGGCTATCACCAATAAAAACTGGAAAGGGAGTGAGACAAGGTGATACCATATCTCCCAAACTCTGAAAAATGTTTTTTTCAGAGTTTGGGAGATATGGTATCAAACATTTTGCCACACTGCAAAATGTTTTTCAATTATTAAACTGGGAAAACAAAGGGACACAGTTTAATGGAGATTATTTAACTCACCTTCATTTTACTGATAACATAGTCATTTTTGCAAATGCCCCTTCAGAGAGCTGCAAGGTATGATCCAGGAACTTGTTGACAACAGTAAAGAAGTGGGATAACAAATTAACTTTCAGAAGACAAAACTGATGTACAATGCTTTTACAAGAAACGAAGATTTATCGATTGATGGGGAAAAGCTGGAGATAACCGATACCTACATCATCTTTGACAACAGATATCAAACAAAGGTCACATTGATGAAGAAATTAACCAACATATAAAACTTGGTTGGAGAGGTTTTGGAAGAAACAGTACAATTTTCAAGAGAAAAGTGTTTAATCAATGCTTCGTTCCAGTGCTTACGCACAGAGAAGAGACATGGACTTTAACTAAGAAAAACATACAAAGACTGCAGACAACTGAAAAAAGCATAAAGAGATGCAGACGTGTAGAAAATTTGATTTGAGCTTTGGTGTCAGAACCAGGAGAATTGAAGATATATTGACATACAACAGTAAGGAAAAAATGTCTATCCTGCATAGGGCTGGAGTGTATTCAATACCCATTGAAGACAAATATAATAAAATCGTAAGTCAGTACATCGGAAGCACTAAAAGAAATTAAAAAATTAGAATATCCGAGCATTTGGGCAATTGGTTTAGAAAACAAAACAAAACTGCACTTATTAACTACTGTATGAAAAATGAATGTACACCAGTATGGGAGAACGTGAAATTTATTAATCAACAGAAAAAAGTGAAAACTCTACAAATCGTGGAATCAGTTGTAATTATGAAGACCCATCCAGCTAACTGCAACTACAACACACTATATGAACTCCCGTATGCGTGGAAGAATTTGATACACACTGAAAAAAATATTAACAGAGAAGCAAAAGAATAAACAGTGACAGAGACAGGAAAGGTCGGAGTCGCACACCAGATGGCACCTGTCTACTTACGCAATAACGACCCATGCGCGATATACGTCATGACTTCTGGAGGCAGAGAAGATTGCTAATGAATTCTTCAGTACCCGTTGAGTATGCCTAGGAGTAACTAGTGTGAAATGCGTTTGGGAACGCAGGTGGTGGTGGGTTTTGGGGTGTACAGGGCATGAGGGATATCGACAGTAGTTGTATTCAATATATTTTATCTCGTTCAACTTCTTAATTGATTCCATTCGTTTTTAGAATTCATCATGGTATTCAATTTTTAAATTTTAAGTTCTGGATTTTAACATATATCACTACGATTTCAACGTCCGTTGTGAATTTAAGTTCGAAATTAAACATGTCTGCATTGTGATCAGCATACGTCCACAAAGTCGTTAAATGAGGCCGTTCTGCATTTGGACCGCAGCAGATAACAAAGAAGATTACACAAAATTCTCGGCGCCATTTTGTTGACTTGCAGTAGTGAACAATGGAACGACTGCAGAATGAGTGCTAAGTAAGTAACATCTTTTACCTTGCAGCAGTGTTAGTACATTGTATATATCTTTACATGGCTGTACATCACAGAGCTCACGGCCATAACATTTCACGTGAGTAATAAAATATTTAGATATGTTATATCAATTTTTATTTTAATATCTCAGCCACGTATAACGTATATTTTTCCATATACGGAAGATATACACGAAGTTGATGTTCACATGATGTTCACATATTCCATTGATGTTCACATGCAACTTTTCCGAAGCCATCCTCAGAACTATCACCTGGTACATGATGGTTTTTTTTTAGACTTCAAGTTTTAACTGGTTGTGCAACAGCTGCATGTGAACATCGATGGAATAAGAAATGTTACCGGCATGTACATAATACGTTCTTAGCATTTTGAGCACTGGAATCGATGTGCAATAATGTACATGAATGAGAGAATAAATCCAGATGTTTCACCTACCGATGGAGTTATAATTGGAAGAATTACGGCATGGTTGGGATTCATCAGTGTGTCCACAAAGAAAATAAAGTGACACACCAACAATGTGCTTCATATCAGCAATGGATTATAAGGTACATAATAGTATTTAGGTCCATAAGTGAAGATATTTGTTTCTAACTATATAATGTTTGGTGTGAATAGTCACTATATGACCCGGAAACACAAATTTTGGGTTCATATTAGATATTTAGTCATACATCCACTCATCTCCTACATGGACTTCTTCTGGATCTTTTTCTGTTCCTTGGTATCCTACCTAGTGCTTCAGTTGTCCAACAGTGGTTAGCTCTCCTAGCAATATGATACCCATTGTCACTTGAGGGTTATTACTCTGTTCATAATGTCATCAACTCTTGTGATTTTCCTCATCCACACTTTTCTCTTCCCATCATTCTTGGTTACACCAAGCATTCATCTCTGCATACTTCTCTTGAGTTGTCTGCAACATACACATGTCGTTCTTTAGTTAAAGTCCATGTCTCTGTGTCATAAATAGGAATAGGAAGGATGCACTGATTAAACACTTTTCTTTTAATACATAATGAAAAATTGTTTTGAAAATTGTACTGTCTCTCTGTTAGCTTTCTACAGATGTATGAATATAAAAATGAAGAAGTGTGGGAAAGAAATGCTGCTGGTAGTGTTTTAGGCTTGTTTTGTAGTATTGCAGCCAATTAAAATGGAAGTTACCTTCCACCTATTTCTTCTTGGACTTTTGATACCCACTGCAGGGTATAGGCCTCCCCCTGTCTTTTCCAACTTCTTTTATTCTTAGCTTCAGTTCACCATTTAACACCACTAAATTTCTGAAGGTCATCTCTCCATCTTGTTCTTTGGTGCCTCCTTCGTCTCTTTCCATCTCTCGGTTGCCATTCTGTTATTAATCGTGTCTATCTTTCAGTCTTCCAACATGTCCAGCCCATCTACACTTTAATTCTTTTATTATTTTTTATAATATCTGTTGTTCCTGTTCTTTCTCTTATAATTTCATTTCTAACTCTATCTCTTCTTGTTATTCCCAACATTCTTCTCTCTAACTTTCTTACCAATACTCTCATTTTTTTACATTGTTGCTCTGTACTCCATGTTTAACTTCCATAAGTAAACACGGGGATAAAACACGCATTGAAGATTTTCCCTTTGAAACACAATGGAAGATCGCCGATTAAATAGTCTTTAAGTATCTAAAAGGCTCTATTACCTTGGATAATTCTTCTACTGATTTCTCTTTCTTGTCTGTCTTTAAAACTGATTACTTGACATAAATAGATGTATCTGTCTACTTTTTCAATTTCTTTTCCTTCTATCAGAAATCTTTTCTGTATTGTTCATATATTTAGTTTTTGCTGTGTTTATTGTCAGCCCTTTTTAAGACTTTCCATCCATAAGTCCTTTATCATATTCTGTATTTCTCTATTGCTAGTTGCAATGACGACTATGTCATCAGAAAATCTTAAGTAATTTTAGTAACTTCCATTTATGTTTAATGCCTTTTCTTTCCAGTTTACATTTCCAAAACTATCTTCTAATACAGAGTTAAATAATTTTGGAGATATTTCTTAGAAGTTGTCAAATCCGGGTTCAAAAATAATAATGTTATAAAGCTAATACACAACTAGGACCTTGTCAAAATACAAGGGGAATCCTTATTTCCAGGGCCCAGAAGCAGATGGCTCATTTGCTTCATGCTAGTTATGGCCCTGGGATCATAATTTATTCCCTAATCAGAGACTACACTAAACTCGTCGTATGATCAGGCACAAGTCAACTGTAGGTATACACAGTTCTAGTAAATTATACAGGTGCAATGTTTAGATCTCTTTTTGTCATTATGCTTTTTCTCTTCCTTTCTATAAAACACTTTTCATCTTCCTTTTCAATGCCTGAAAATGAAGCCTGATGGCACTACATAAAATAATAAACATAATATTTTTTAATATTATAGCAAAGGTTTAAAATATTTATTATTCTTTAAATTTTATGCATCTGTTAAATAGGAAAGTTATATGTTGATTATAAACAGAGTGAATAAAATTGTCCAAAATTTCAGACATACATTGATTGTAAACAGAATGAATAAAATGGTAAAAAATTCCAGGCATATGTTGATTATAAACAGAATGAATAAAATGGTCAAAAATTCTAAAAACTACAGACACGTTAGACTGTAATTTCAGTAATATGGTATTGTTAGTACAAAAGGTCATATGAACAGAGTTAGGATTTAGTTTTTCTCATACACTATTAATTTTAGATTAAAATGCTTTCTAAAGGTTTCATAACTGATATGTGAGAGTGACTGAGTGCATGCAAATGATGCTAACACAGCATGGAACTTACATTATTTCACTTTCATAGAACAATTACCTGATTTCATTATTGATGGCATCAAGCTGTTCTTGCAACATGAGAGCAAGAGTTTGAGCATCAGTATGTCCAGTTGGGGATAACATATCCATAGCTTCAAAAATAGTATCACTTTCATCCTGACTGCATTCAGTATCACTAGTATTTTCAAAAGCTTGCTGTACATTAGCTATCACATGTGCTTGTTCAATCTTTTCCCAGTCCTGGAATGAAAATGAGAATTTTGCATATTAGATGTTGCAACTACATAAGGTATAAAAAGCAAACGATGGGAGTAAAAAATTGCTATTGGAGTAAGATATGTTAAGAAAAACTTAATAATAATCAAAAAGGTTTCTGAATTTTCCACACAATGAAATCTTGATGCCATAATGCCATATCTCTAAGAAGTTTGAAAATTCTCTCCTTTCCATATAAACTATAAATATTCATGTTCCATAAATACCCATGCTCCCATTTAAATCAACTGACAATGGTCAGTGGTCTTATCTTTCCTCACACACACTGTTTATTTTTAGAGTCCAAATTAAATACCAGTGGCTACCATTAATCTCTGTGAAACCTCTCATACTGAAAAATATTCTAAAAAAAAAAAAAACAATCCAGAAGAAAGTGTCATAAGAAAAAAAACAGTATTTCAGGTATGCATTCTATTGCCAAAACTGAGTTAGGATACATGAATTCATCTGTAATGTTTATGTTCCTTCCAGTATGTAATTTGTTTTATCACTGGGCCTAAATATTCTCCAGAAATTCCTATAAAATTTGTTCAAACAGCAATTCATAGAACTGCCTTGGTTAACCACCCTGTCATTTAAACAAAAGTCAAGAAAAGGTAGCTCTGGACCCACTTGAGCATCAAAATTAAATTACCCGATCCAGTATTCTGTTACTCAGTTTAAAGAAATAAAATCTTCTACAAATTAAAAAAGTCTAGTGATCAGAAAACTTTGCACTTAGAACACACTAACAACTGTGAATGTACTTCAAGCTTATTTAAGAAATTAATGAATTCATGGCTGTGTCTAGTATTCATAATTCAGGTTATTCTAGAAATGAATGAACTTATGGTTATTGCTGGTCTTAGGAGTTCATATTCCATGAATATTGAGGATTACAAATTCTATGAAATTATGAACATATGGGTACTCTCTCTCTCTCTCTCTCTCTCTCTCTCTCTCTCTCTCTCTCTCTCTCTCTGTCTCTCTCTCTCTCTCTGTCTCTCTCTCTCTCTCTCTCTCTCTCTCTCTCTCTCTCTCTCTCTCTCTCTCTCTCTCTCTCTCTCTCACACACACACACACACACACACACACACACACACACACACACACACACACACACACACACACACACATTTGCAAATGGCAACATCAAGCACTCATTTTAGAAAAAGTCCGTTACTTTTGTTTATTGATTGTTTGAAGTTCTTTAAATATTTAAATTATAGTAAATTGCACTCATGTTTGCCAGTCTATCAGATATCTAAAAGTTTTTTTTAAACGATTAAATTAATGTAAAAACGTTACCACTACTGTACTTCACGTTATTTTTTGGTTCAATATATAGCTCTTTCTGGCATGACCTTATGCATAATAAGAATTGCATAATAAAAGAATATATCATACAATTCATTAAAAATAAAATAATAGGGCTACTCACAATGTTTACAAGATGTTATGTACATAGGAGTGACTTCTTAGCTCTTGTACCACAACTCCGCCCGTCGTCGTACTTCCAAAAAAATCCTTTGCGAAGACTTTTGCGTCGTCAGTTATCAATTAAAATATTTAACATGTATAGGTAACACAAGTTGCAATCTCAAGAATGGACCAAAGTCAAACGTATAGAACATCACAAACGACAGAAAGACCAGCCAACCAAAGTCAAACGTATAGACATCATGAATGACAAAAGATTAGATAATAACATGAAGCATAGTAAAAAGGTATTGTATATAAGTGAAATGAAATAAAAGACAAGAATAAGGTCAATGCCTTCAAACCATATAACCATACCGGTTTCAGCAAATTTCAATGCCATCCTCAGTGGTACAAGGTATTGCTAGCCATGTTCACATGAATGCACTTACAGCTATGCTGAATGCATGTAAGATGCACCGGCCACACCCTTCAGCAGCAACATGTAAAGCATCATGGTATTAAACGTCAGAGGCATCATCTAATGCTTGAGAACGGTGTCTTTGTTCCTTTGCGCAATCAACTTTATCATTTTGTTTTTTCCGTTTTTTACATGGAACTTGTTTTTTCTTCCATTTTTGTTCAACCTCTATCAGGTATTTCCATGCATACAGTAAATCTATCGGTACATTATACACTGACGGAAAAAAATCCCAACACCACGAAAAAATAGTTGTAGAGGAATGAAATGGCGGCAATACATTTGTATAGGTAACATATTTAATCGATCAAGGTTTCAAGATCACAGCTTAATGTAAGCGCGAGAAGAGCCATTTTAAATGTGAAATGCTGGTGCATTAATAACCGGTGTAACCGCCAGAATGTTGAATGCAAGCACGCAAATGTTCATGCATTGTGTCGTACAGGTGCCGGATGTCAGTTTGTGGGATGGAGTTCCATGCCTGTTGCACTTGGTCGGTCAATACAGGGACGGTTAATGCTGGTTGGGGGTGATGCTGGAGTTGTCGTCCAATGATGTCCCATACGTGCTCGATTGGTGAAAGATCTGGTGATCTAGCAGGCCACGACAACATGTCGACACTCTGTAGAGCATGTTGGGTTACAACAGCGGTATGAGGGCGAGCGTTATCCTGTTGGAAAACACCCCCTGGAATGCTGTTCATGAATGGCAGCACAACAGGTTGAATCACCAGACCGACGTACAACTGTGCCGTCAGGTTGCGTGGGATAACCACGAGAGTGCTCCTGCTGTCATAGGAAATTGCTCCCCAGACCATAACTCCAGGTGTAGGTCCAGTGTGTCTCAGCCGCAGACAGGTTGGTTGCAGGCACTCACCTGGCCTCCTTCTAACCAACACATGGCCATCACTGGCAACCAGGCAGAACCGGCTTTCATCAGAAAACACAACAGATCTCCACTCCGTCCTCCAATGAGCTCTAGCTTGACACCACTGACGTCGCAAACTGCAGTGGTTTGGAGTAAGTGGAATGCACGCTACAGGGCGTCTGGCTCGGAGCTGTCCTTCAAGTAACCGATTTGTAACAGTTCGTTGTAACACTGTGGTGGCAACTGCAGCTCGAATTGCTGCCGCAGACGCGGTACGATGCGTCACGGCTATACGCCGTACACGGCGGTCTTCCCTCTCAGTAGTGCCACGTGGACGGCCGGAACCCGGTCTTCTTGAGGCAGTACCTTCCCTTGACCACCGCTGCCAACAATCATGCACAGTGGCTACATTCCTGCCAAGTCGTTCTGCAATATTGCGGAAAGAAAATCCACCTTCTCGTAGCCTATTACACGACCTCGTTTAAACTCTGTGAGCTGTTGATAATGGCTTCTTCGTCTTCTTAAAGGCATTCTTGACTAACATCAACCCACTACGTCGAATCTCAATGATAACTAACGCTCACAAACATTACAGCGCGTATTTACAGCAAACCTGCTGTGCATGTTCCGAGGGGCGCTAATAGCGCCACACATATGTGCCGAGCACGAAATTTGCATAGACGTCATCTTACAGATGTACTCTCACCGCCTACCAACTGTCGTTTATCTAACACAACCCCTTCTTGGTGTTGGGATTTTTTTTTCCGTCAGTGTAATTACAGTTCTTCCCTCTCGTCTTTTCAATAAAGATAGCCTCGGAAATAAACTGATGCTCATACTTTTTGTGGGATGTTATTAATTTGGTGTTAGACCAATCTGATGTTAGATTATTCTCGAGGCAGTATTGCATTAGCGATGTCTTCATCTCCTTCTTGTGCCAGTTTGATAAGTGCTCACTCAGCCTACACTGTAGACGTCTCCTTGTGCTGCCTATATAACACTTCATTTGATCACCTTCATCATTAACTGTAGGTATTGAATTACTCCAGATCTTTCGAGGATAGACATCTTACCATTACTTTTCAATAATTTCCCATTGCTATGTACTGTTTCTGCGAGCTTAATGCTGTGATTAGCACATTCCTTCTTAATGACATCACTTAGCGGCGGTAAGTAAAGGAATTTTATGAAGTACTTATTTTCACTTTCAGTAACTTCTTGTCGCTTACTTTTTAGTTTGTTTTTTATATTTACATACATAGACTGTATTAACCGTTCATTGTAACCAAACTCGCGGGCCACAGATTTCACCCATTTGATCTCTTTTTCTTCAGCTTTTTTGGTAGAGGATAAATTAATAGCTCTTCTTATGTAGAACAAAAAGGCAGCGGTTTTGTAATGCCATGGATGTGCAGAACCAAACGGAATGATTGACGGACTATCAGTGGATGTTCTATATACTGATGTTTCAATACAATTTTTATTTGTATTCCTAAATAAAGTGATGTCCAAAAAGTTGAGCTTGTAGTCCATTTCTTTTTCAGCTGTAACTGTAATTGTTGGGTAATAACTATTGTACCTGCCTATGAATTCTTCAAGTTTACTTTCAGAATGGTTCCAGAAGATAATGATGTCATCTACATATCTCAAAAACAACACAGGTAATGATGTGCCATCAGAGGATAATAAATCTATTTCTATCTCCTCTATTTCAATCACCTGCAGAACCACCTCTGCTAATAGTCCAGACAGTGGCGAACCCATTAGGGCACCAAATTGTTGTTTGAAGATGCTTGTATTGTACTTAAAATAATTGTTTTTAGTTATGAAATCCAATGCAAAAATAATACTATTCCTTTCCGCCTTTTCTACGTTCACCTGTCTTAATCTTTTGTCGATAAGTTTTATAGCTATGTTCGTGGGAGTATTTGGAAAGAGGTACACAACTTCTAAACTCAACATAATAAAGTCAGATGTTTTCAGCGTTCTTATTTGCTTAGGATGTAAGGTCAGGTGATGTGTAACATCACAGCCTCTCCTTGACAAATGTCAACCCCGCCTTCTCCTGGTGCATCCTGTTCCCACTAAAGGGGCTCTGATGACCGCCAATAGCGATATAACTATACCATCGGGATTTGAGGAAATGCTATCCCACACTCACCAACCCACTTGGCCAGCGTGGTGAGTTATGGCCAAACCCCTCCAAAATGACTCCACAACTTAAATCTTGGCCCTCCGTCTCCGGCAGCTGGAATGTACCAGGCCAAGGCAGCGGCCAGTGCGACATGAAGGTAGAGGGTGCTAAGAATCCCCGGAGGACCAGACTAGGCTGCCATCTGATTCTGACCTTGGCTACGTATAATGGATGCTCCCTATCTTCTGATTCAAGGCTTCTTGAATTGGAAGAGGAACTACGAAAAAGTATCATTGAAGACGTAAGGAAATTCAACTGTGAACTAGTGAGGAAAGCAATTGAAAACAACCAAAGCCTAAAGATAGCAAAGGGACATCTCAGTAAGGGAAGAAAATAGATTATGGCACAGAGAAAAGAAGATGGTTCTGTAACAAGAAATAGAGGCGAAATTTTGACAAGAGTGAAAGATTTCTACTCCACATTATATGAAAGGGATGATACATGTACTCCAGACATCATGAAAGGTACCAATACCAGAGTTCTTCCAGTCCTCCCAGCAGAAGTTGCACCTGCAATCAAGAACATGAAGCGGGGAAAAGCTCCAGGAGAAGATGGAATTACTGTAGACATCATACAAGAAGCAAGTGGAGAAATCGAAACAGTACTCGCCCAAATTTTCACTCGTTACCTTAATGAAGGGAAGATTCCTGAGGATTGGAACAACGCTACAATGATCTTGCTACATAAAAAAGGTGACATTGAGGATCTCAGGAACTACAGACCTATCAGCCTCTTATCAGTGGTTTATAAAATCTTCACTAAAGTTCTTTCACACCGCTTTAAGGTAACACCGGACATGGCTCAACCGAGAGAACAAGCTGGATTCACGAGTGGCTACAGCACAATAGTTCATATCCACATACTGAGCGAACTAATTGAAAGAGCGAGGGAATATGAACTTCAATTGTGCATGGCTTTTATCGATTATGAAAAAGCCTTTGATTCGGTGAAACCATCAGCAGTTACAATAGCTCTGAAATCCTGCGGTATTAAAGATGCATACATTATATTATTAATAACATCTATGAAAATGCAAGTGCAAAGATTAGGCTGTTTGAAAATACAACACACGTAAAAATTGGAAAAGGGAGTGAGACAAGGTGACACCATATCTCCGAAGCTCTTTAATGCCACATTGGAGGGTGTTTTTCAGTCGCTGAGCTGGGAAAACAAGGGGATAAAGATTAATGGAGATTATCTAACCCACCTTCGTTTTGCTGATGACGTAGTCATTTTTGCAACTACCCCATCAGAGCTGCAGAGTATGATCCAGGAACTTGCTGACAAGAGTAAAGAAGTGGGATTAAAAATGAACTTTCAGAAGACAAAAGTGATGTTCAATGCTTTTACAAGAAATGAAGATTTATCGATTGATGGAGAAAAGCTGGAGATAACAGACACGTACATTTATCTTGGACAGCAGATATCAAGTGAGGGTCACATTGATGAAGAAATTAATCGGCGTACAAAACTTGCCTGGAGAGCTTTTGGAAGAAACAGCATAATTTTCAAGAGCAATATGCCATTATGTCTTAAAAGAAAAGTGTTTGATCAATGCATCCTTCCAGTGCTTACGTATGGTGCAGAGACGTGGACCTTAGCTAAAAGAGACATACAAAGGCTGCAGACAACTCAAAGCAGCATGGAGAGGTGCATGCTTGGTATAACCAGGAGAGATAAGAAGAGGAACACGTGGATCCAAAAAATGACAAGAGTGGAAGACATCACGATCAGAGTTAAATCCCTGAAATGGCAATGGGCTGGACATACTGCCAGAAGGACAGATCATCGATGGACAGCCGAAATTTTAGATTGGATTCCAAGGGACAGGAAAAGACCCAGAAGAAGACCACATGGGAGATGGGTGGATGAAATTCGAAAGTATGCAGGAGTGACATGGAGGAGACTGGCACAAGACAGACCGTTGTGGAGGAAACTTGGGGAGACCTTCGTCCAGCAGTGGATTGATAATGGTTGATGGTGATGATGATGATTTGCTTAATCACTTCGGTGAAATTTTTAACCGTATATTTGTGTTCAATGAACAAAGGCCACAGGTATTTGGACATGTCACGTTCCAAAATGAATAGTAGGTGCAGTGCATCTGTTAACAATCGGGTGTATAGGACTATCTTCCTTATGTGTTTTTAACTAACCAAAAATGTATGGAGTAGTAGTGTCATCTGGTGGAATTGATCTTATTTTAATCTCATAAGTAAGTTACTATGGTTTTTAAACTTCGCTAACTGCCGAAGTACGGATTCTGTTGGGTCTCTTGTGACTTTAATGGCACATCTTATTATGCATAGGGTCATGCCCGAAGAACTATATTGAACCAAAAAATAATGTGAAGTACAGTAGTGGTAACGTTTTTACGTTAATTTAATTGTACTTTATGCTACGTAATAAATACATGCAATGTAGCGTAGTTAGCATGCAAATATAAATGTTGTTGAATAGTTTTTTTAAAGACAGTTTTTAAAAAGTAAATCACTGCCATATAAATTCTAAAGCCCATAAAATGTGATATAAAAATAATGCATAAGAAAACAGAAAAAAGAAAGGAAAGATAAATACAAGATAATGGGGAAGTGATTATTTTTCCTTAAAATACCTTCACAGTGAACCATATGTAAATATAATACTATTTGATTTTTAGCAAACACACTCTCTCTGCAAAGCAATTCAACAGTTCATGCTCTGCTTTACAATGGAAAAGATCATGATGTCAGTTGTAAAGTATTTAAGTATCAAATAAATTATGAGTACACCAAACTGTGCAAATTCAAAAATATTATATCCAGGGAAAGATAAAACCCTAAATTTTTCAAGTGCCAGCTTCTTTTCTTCAGGAACCAGCACATTTTTTCTGAGAAACATGGAGAAAACCATGATCCATTAAAACAAAAATCACACATATAGAATTCTGACCAACGGTCAAAATTAACGAGTTATTTCTTAGATATTGTTCAATAATTCAGTGCAATATCTGCAACTAAAATTAGGAAACATATTATATACTTGTTTTAACTGGTAGTACTGAATGTAATATAAGTCTAAATGGCACAGTGATTGACCAGGTGAATGAGTTTGTGTATTTAGGAAGCATGTTTGACAGAGAGAACAAATTGGATGGTGAAATTAGTAGGTGAGTGAATTCTTCATTGAAAGTCATGGCTGCTTTGAGAGGTTTTCACAGGAATGATGGGTTCTCAAGAGAGTCCCACATGGCTGTGTATGAAAGTGCAATTGTTCCTACTCTGATGTATGGCAGTGAAACCTGGGTACTACAGAAGAAACATAGGAGTCATTTGTGTGCTGATGAAATGCATTACTTATGGGGGGGTTTGTGGCAAGACATGTTCTAATTGTGTGAGGAATGAAGATGTGTTGCAGTTGTGTAATGTGAAGCAAAATGTTGTTAGCAAGGTGGAGACTAATATGCTTTGGTGGTTTGGCCATGTTGAAAGAATGAGTGATGAGATGCTTACTAAGAAATTTTTTTTAGCCCAAGTGGCAGGAAGGAAAGGCAGAGGAAGGCCAAGGAAGTCATGGGAGGATCAGATTCAGGAGTATCTGAATGAGAAAAAGATTACGAGTATGAAGTATAGAAGATCTTGTGTACGTTGTGTGATGGGTGTCAGTGAAGCCTGAGTTGTATGTCAGGATCGCTGTAAATGGAGAATTTTGATATGGCAACAGTAAGTAAAAATTATCTGGTAGTTTGTATTTCTTTGTGGAGCTAACCTCTGAATCTCAGAGAACAGCTTAGTTCTCTGAGATGTCAGTGAAGCCTGAGTTGTGTGTCAAGATCGCTGTAAATGGAGAAGTTTGATACGGCAAGAGTAAATAAATACTCAGTTAAAAATTATCTGGTAGTTTGTTTTTTCTTTGTGGAGCTAACCTCTGAATCCCAGAGAACAGCTTAGTGATATGTATGTATGTATGTATTAATAGCTGTGTTTCAAAGTGTTTCAAAAGGGGTTTTGTTTCAGAAAGTTCAGCTTCTGGTGAATAACATTCAATAAAACCACTAATTAGTAAATACACTTATAAGCACTCCATGCAAAATTACTGCCATAGCTATGGACATCTCTGATGCTCACTCTGCATGCTTGCATATATCTGTCTTAGGCCGCACCACAGAACTTCAGCTTGAATAACTATTGCCAATATTTCTGCAGAATGCATAACTACTGGTGATAGCACAAAAAAAAAAAAAATGGCATCTTCATTCATATGATTTTACTGTAAGTAATTTGAAAAAAAATATGCAAATAGAAAAAAACCCATAAGCTTATTGATTTTTTAAACAGATGGGAGCTTCATAACAGAAATCCACTTCTTCCACAGGTCTGGTGAACAAGCCTGGCCTGTAGAAGAAGTAACACGCAAGAACTCCTGACAATGATCTAGTGTACAGATCAAAAAATTTGAGAGGTAATGTACCTAAAAAAATTATCCTCTATGATTCCTGTTAAGTTTTTTGTCACTGCAAGTAATTAGATGATGCCATGAAGTCATTAATTACTAGAAACCCAAAGTTTGAAAAATAAAATTTTTAGAACAGAATTCAAAACCTCAGGCACCAACTGGGCACCTTGGATTTGTCTACTCCTGCTTATAGCATTGTATGAATCCATTTACTTAGCAGTGTAACATGGAATATACAAATTGCCAAGCCTCGGTTCTTCACTGGGAGACTTACTCAAGGACGAAGTTAGACATAAAATACAGAAAATTAGAATGCGTAAAAAATAATTATGATTTTTTGAAAACAGCATGGAAGGCATCACAATCAGTATTATGTATTATTTATTACATGCTGTGTTGTAATATATTTCCATTCCTTATTAAGAAATGCCAAACTACTGGTTGTTCCATAAAAACTGTTTCATTGCATGATTGCTCGGTGGAGAAGATCTTAATGGTCTCCCTGATGACTGTTTCTTTAAAGTGTAATGAGAAACACTTCCTGAAGTGTTTCTAAACCTGCATGTAGATTTATTGATACAACAGCAGTGTTAGAATTAGAAATAAATCTTCTACTGGTCCAGCGGACCACTAGAATTTACAAACCACTGGTCCACCAAAATGCCCACTGGTCCGTAAAAAAAACAAACTTAAAGACATTTACAATATATGTAGAACATAACATATGATTTCAATGGAACTATCTCCAATATTTGTTTTTAAACCTATCATTAGTTTGCAGTCTAAAAAGAAAATGATATAGGAAGGTAAAAGAAATAGAAATTCATTTTTTAACTTGTGACAAAGTAGAAAAAACAAACTTACTGGCCATCCAGACCAGTAAGACCAATAGTTCAGTGGTCTGACGGAAGTTTTACTGGCCAATGGCCAGCGGACCACTGGGTAATTCGAACACTGCAATGGTATATACTTCTGGCGTAGTGGGTAGCACTTGTTAAGGTGCTGACTGGTGTAGTGGGTAGCACTTGCTAAGGTGCTGACTGGTGTAGTGGGTAGCACTTTGCTAAGGTGCTGACTGGTGTAGTGGAAACACCTGTTGAGGCATTTCTATTTCACTCAAAACCTCAGCAAATGTTATCTGCTACAGTGGAAATATTTGCCATAGTATCAATCGGCATCTAACAGAACATATGCCTGATGTTAAGAAAGCTAGCTCACTTACTTCTCTTTCGTTATTAACCATTAGTGATATTTCTGTAGTTTCTGATGGGAAAAACAAAAAATGCATTGCTTCATTGATTAACAGGTAATCTCTTAAGTTTCATGAAAGCATAGAGATTTGTCTTTTCTGTAATAATTGCTGACTCACTACATCCAATTCCTATTATTTGGAAATCCATTTTAAAATCTGGCCCTATTTGATTCACCACATGTTAACACCTCATGTTATTTCATTCATTCCTTGGCTGGCAAAAGTATAAGTAACTACCAAAACATTCCAATTTTACAATGTTATAATTTGCTTTGTATGTAACTTCAGCATTGGTTTCATAAGCAATAATTTATTGTATTTGTCAGTTGGGTTCATATAATTTGCAACAAAACACTTACTTTGTCATTGGCCTCCTCGGCTGGAAGTACTTGATTTCTGTTGTTTCTATGATTGGTAGATGGCGATGATGATGTATATGTGAGTGCAGTGGTTGCTGATGAATCTGGATTTACTAACCCAATGCTTCGATTTGGCGAAATGGAACCTCCTGTAGAGAAACCTGGCCAGGAGGGTGACAGATTTGCTTGAGAAACAGCAGCTCTATAAAGAAAAACATACTTACTATTAACTGAAAATAAACTTCTTTCACAAAGTTTCAAAAGCAGATGACATGAAACATTTTCATTTAAAGCACTTCAAAGTATAACACTAAAAGCATGCATTATATGTTACTTGAATGGGTTCATCTGAAACTGAGATGTGAATATACATGGATAGATTAATTTGAAACAGAAATCCTGAATTGAAGGACAGAATGATTTGAAATGGAGATTCACAATTCATGGATGGATTCATCTGGAAGGGAAACCCTAAATGCATATACTGATTCTTCTGAAACAGAGATCTTTGATTTATGTATGGGTTCACCTGAAATGGAAATTCTAAATGTATGGACAGATTCACAAATCTAAAGTTTCTTACATGAAAAAAAAAAAAAAAAAGAATCCAACAAAAACAAACAAATAAATCAAAAAAACATTTACTCTAAGTCTCTCTGTTGCTACCTTCTGGAAAAGTCTAGCAAACAATTTTTTAAAGGTAATTTATTTCATTCCCATATTTGTTCTTCAACAATACATTTTTGCTGCTTGTTTTATGAATCAGAAGGTATATGAAATCAGGAGATGTACGTCACCAACAGAAATAAAGCTAGAGAGACAGCAACGACAAAGACACATCCATATCCTATGACAAGTATATTCTGGGATTCAGTGCAAACTTGATTCAATGGTGCACCCTAAATTTTGCTGGGTGGAAATGAAACTTTGATTAAGAAAAAAATCTATACACACAAAGAAAGTATGATGAGATATTATAACTATAAGAACAAATATCTTCATATGTGCAATACCAAACACAGATATAGATTCATGCCATAAGATTGGTGATATTTTCTAGGTTTGTTAGTTCTGAACAACAACAAAAAAAATTTTGAGGTTCTTGCTATATTGGTATTTCAGTATGTTTTTTTCGAAAATCATGTTAAATATGGAATACAAATGCATCACTTCCCAACTGAAGTTGGCCAGAAACATCCTAGGACAGAACAGCTTTTTGCTCACAAGTGTGATATGTGGGGTGTTTTGTATGATATATCAAGTTACAATTCTACAAAAAGCAGTTAAGATGGGTTTCCTCTCTTGGTAGAATGCTTTTTTTTTTTTTTTATTGTCACTCACAAAAATCTTTCCCTCTCTCTTCTCTTCAACCCTCCTTTTTTGGAACAGTTACTGACAACACAAATTTTCTTTATTTTTCCTTTGAGACGGTCACCAACAAAATGGATGTTACTCCTTCACAGACTTGATTCCACATGCATTTTATTTATTCTATCTAGTCTTTTCCATCCAAAAGGCTGTAATCTGAGATTTTGTTTTTGTTTTTTACAGTATGGATTCTTATTGTTTGACAGAAAACCATTGTAATTCACTGTGTCAGTCAATTAAACCACAGAACATTTCTGAAATTTGGTACTTAACACTATAAAGCTTTTTAAAAACAGTGCTGGGCGATGATGACGAAAAAAAAAAAATTGAATGAATGAACTGAAACAACATGAAACATTACACAATGAAATAAAGTGCAATCTAAAACAGAATGGAATTGAATGAAGAAATAACTGCATTTACAGAAGAGACTACAATGTGCTTCATAAGAGTGCAAATGATCTAATTAATTGGATTCAAAATATCAAATGCCACTACTTCAGAAAACATTCTCACAACTGAGTGCAAACACATGTACATATCTTGTGAATTAATGAAGACATGGCAAATCTTAGTGAAGAATTATTGTAGGTAAATTGTGTTACGGGGATTACTAGGATATAAGTTTTCACTTTGTCAAATTTTCGGGTTGTACCCCAACCTTTCGTCAGGACTGACTAAGATAGAAGGTGCTGCCACTCAAGTGGTAATGTCATACCGCTATGTTCGTTAATCGTGGAACCTCTTCTTCTCTCAATGTGTAGACTTTCTTCAAGTTTCCGTTTTAGGTAATGTTGTTGGTGAACACAAAGCCACAATTAGGAGCATTACAAGTAAAACAGGCCTTGATAAACATGTAAAAAGTACTGGACATTCAATGGACTGGGAATCTTTAAAAATTCTTGCACACCAACAACACTACCTAAAATGGAAACTTGAAGAAAGTCTACACATTGAGAGAAGAAGAGGTTCCACGATTAACGAACATAGTGGTATGACATTACCACTTGAGTGGCAGTACCTTCTATTTTAGTCAGTCCTGATGAAGGGTTGGGGTACAACCTGAAAATTTGACAAAGTGAAAACTTATATCCTAGTAATCCCCGTAATACACAATTTAACTACAACATGTACATATTTTAAAATATCACTTACTGATCAATTTTAGCAAAAGCTTCAACAAGCACTTGTCATTAGTTTAAGACATGAACTATTCACTTTCTTTCTACCAAATTCAATATTTTGTGAACATTCACTAGCTTGTATTTGTTATAAGTTTTCATAAAAACAAATCTTCATTTTAGGTGTTATTGCAGTTTCGAAGTTGTACTGTAAGCATGTGTGACTTTATTTTTGAGAGTCAAGACTGGGAATAAGTTCAGTTGAATGAACAGTAGTCTCCCATGTGTTCACTTAGAAACAACAGGAAATGATGATATCCTTCATTACGACAAAGACAACATACAAAAAATAATCACAATAGAGAAATACTACTTGGCATATATGAACTGCTCCTATTTTCCTTCAAGAATAATTTCTTCCAGTTTGGAAAGAAATATTACAGGCAAACTTCAGGACTTGCAATGGGTTCTCCACTAGCACCTCTGCTAGCAAATTATTATATAAGTAAACTAGAGGCAAAAATCCTTATACAACCCTCCTTGTTTGCTCTCTATGTAAGGTACATGGATGATGTCCTAATTATAGTAGATACTGTGGACCAATCTCTACCCTCTCAGATTCTGGAAGAATTTAACTTACTAGAGAATACCTTGAAGTACACCCTGGAACAGGAAAAAGACCATAGCATCAATTACCTGGATTTAACCTTGACCTCAAGAGAAGGGAAAATATTCACTCAGCTTTTTAGAAAACCCACCAACACAGGGAAGATGTTAGACTTCTGCTCATTCCACCCTGATTATATTAAATCGAATACAGCGAGACAATTTTTGGAAAAAATTGAAATCCTGGTCTCTTCAGCTTCTCAAAAAGATCTTCACAAAGAAGAATTAAAGGAAATGTTGGCAGAAAACAATTACCCCTCCCCATATGTTGAGAAAATATTTAAACAAGTGCCAAAAAAGAAGCAGGAAAAAAACCAACTTCAAATTCACCAGCAAAATTACGTACCACAAGGGACTTTTCGAGAAACTGAAAAGGATCGGAGCAAAATATAATATCAGGCTAGCTCCAGATCTTAATAACAAAATAAAGAAATTCCTGCCAGCTTTAAAGCAGAAAGAATTGGACATCCAATTGCAGGAAGGAGTAATTTACTGCATCGACTGTAACTGCGGACTCAGCTATATAGGAGAAACAGGGAGAAGTATTAAGGTCCGAATGAAAGAACACCAAGCAGCTATTAGGAACATTGGGAACAAAACAGGGCTAGACAGACATATACAAGCAAGTGGACACTCCATAAATTGGGACTCAGTGAAAATAATCGCCCACCAGTCAAACTTAGTAAAGAGAAAACTAGAAGAAGGGATCGAAATAGCAAGAAGAAGAAGTACCACAATTAACGATAATTGCGGATGGTCTCTTCCAATTGAGTGGCAGCAACTACTCCAGTGACATAGTCCTGATGACGAACTAGGCTTTAGTTCGAAAATTTGACAACCAACTTTCATTAAAAATAACCTCTAAAAGACCCGTAAAAAAAGTTATTCCACAAAAAATAAAACTGTTTCCTCAATACAGAGCTTACATCATGAATAAAAAAAATTCTGAACAGTACCTTTAATTCTGAAAATTTGTTATGCATATGCAACACTAATAATCTGAAGAAGCAAGAAAATTAGAATTGAAGAAATAATCTCCAAAGCATATAGCATGCATAAAACTCAATATATTTGGTAAAGAAAACACTTTAATTATATGAAGCAGTTAAGAATAATTTCTAGCAGGAACCAAAAACAAAGCAATTTGCACCACAGTTACTACTAAATTAAAAATGAATGAGGCTGTTAAAATATTTTAAGGTAAATAGGCATTTTCCTATTTATCTGGCAGTTTTTGAACTGTGTGTAAATATGCCACTGTATCAGAAATTCTTTTAAAATGAGTAATCAAACTGTTTAAACATTTAGAAGTTAATAAATTTATGTCTGAAAAAAGCCTTCTTCTCATATAAATATCAATTGTTAGCAAACATGAATCCACTAATATCAAACATAAAAAAAGAAAACACTCTTTAGCAAAACTGAATAAGAAGAGGAATCAAGCACAGATAGTACATACCTAGATAAGGAATCTGATCGATAACTCTGGAATTCTTGCCTTAAAGAATCCATCTCACCCCTCATTTTTCCCATCTCAGTGACAATTTTGTCCTGGAAAAAATTAAAATAACATCTTTTAAAAACAGAATCAATGCAAACACACACACATGTGATGGAACACATGTGTAAGGAAGGAATGATGAATAATAAAAAGCATCTAACAAAAACTAAATAACTAATTACTTGAGAAAAAAGGAGAAATGCAAAACAAAAATTTAAAATGTTTCTTTAAAGAGCTTGATTTAGAAGGTGATCACAGTGGCATAGCCAGAAATTTCTTAAGGGGGTGGGGGTCCATGGATTTGGTTCATCAGTGAAAACCTCCATGAAAAAAATATTCCAAGTGGGAATAAGGCCCAAATTTTTAAAAGTAAAAAAAAAAACACCACCAGAGAGAGGGGGGGGGGATTATGGCAAATCTGTCCTTTGTGCCAGTCATTTTAAGCAATGTTTTTTATTAACTGCAAATATTTAAATGACAAAAAATCATTGCTAAGAATTTTTTAAATATATGTTGTTTTAAATTCACCTCAATCTCTTACAGAAATCTTTAATATTATACAATGTCTGAACAAATTGTGGGAAGATGTGTTGACCAAAATAAGGATAATCAATGAATAGTTTAACTTACCAATTATTTAAGTGGTGAGTCAATTAAAAATTCTGTTGAAATCATCATTAAAGGCTGAATTCCAGTTTTCGGAAAGTATTGCGGGAAATTTGTAAGTTGAATCAGGAACCCATACTTCATTCAACAAAGTAACTTTCCGATGTGGCTGTAAAGATTTATCAACAAATAAACTGATGTCTGTTGAGTTGGATCCCTCTGTATCCCTACTTGTGCCAGGTTGAGGGCACACACAGTTCGCGTCGCTTACACTATTCGCCATTCCCGTAAGTTCATCACCTTTTTGTTCATCACTTTTGAAACACGTGGTAGTTGATGCTGACAGTTCTACACAAAGTTTTTTTGAAATAAAAAAATCATACATCGTTCTACTGGTTTGCTGCCCATCACTGAAAAAAGATGAGTTTGACGAGGAAAGAAGTTCAAGGAAAAGAAGAACGTACTAAGAAAGTCAATGAAAATCAGCACTGCACAACACAACACAGAAGCTAAAAACACATCAAAGCATGTGAAAGGCAAGCAGGCCAACTCCCGAAGAATATAAAGCTTCTATGGGAGGCTTGCAGTGTCACCATTTCATGCCATAAGAATTCTGCTAAAAGGAAGTCAAAATTCCTCCAAAAACAGTTAAATGAAGTTCTGATTTCGTGCTTGCCTTCTGCTCACTTTGTAATGCATGCCAGAGGAAGACAACCCAAACAACTGATATGTTGTAGAAGAAGCAACAGGAATTTGGGTTAGTTAGGGCACCTTTAAACAGTGGCGAGTTTAATCTGTCCCTTCCCTCAGATACGTATCAGGGCAGGAATAGGAACCCTCATGCAAATTTGTGAGTGAAACTAATTCCTTACTAATCCCCCTGAGCCTGCTGCCAGGACTCAAACAGCTGCATACAGGGATACAGCACCAGGAAAGTTAAACACCCCCACCTTTTTTAGCTGGAAACCCTTGCGCTTTTCTGCGAATTGTTGCTTACTGAACATTTCAGAGTAGAGAGTTATCAAAGGACGCTGGAGAAAAAACTTCTCGTTTGCAGTGCGAAAAGGTGGGAATTATCGGGAAAATTTTAACGGGTGGATTTACATGCGAAAATATGGAATTTTGAAAGTGGTCTATGTTTCTAGACCTGTGCAATAAAACCGTGCATTGGCGATGAACCTCGCAAAAATATCTTCATTTAGAAATGGAGACCTGATCTCACAAAGTGGCACTCAAGCCTCAAGGAAGAGGGGGTCCTGACCCGAGGACCGCCCCTTGGCTACGCATCTGGGTGAACAGCTGACAGAAAATGGGTTGATGTGGAAAACCAGCACTGCCACTGAAAGCAGAAACAGACTACAGCATATGAAAAAAAAAATTATCATTACAAACTAGCACATATTTACCTTAATTTATAATTTATTTGTTTCATACAAAGAGAAAGGCAATTTCACATATTGTAGACTACAAGCTTTGTAATGACTGTGCAGTTATAAAGAACAATGCTTATTCACAATTATTTTTTAAATCTTTTGTTGACCAAGGTTTTGCTCTGCTTTGATTCTGCTTCTAGGAGATGAATAGCACGTAAATATTCAAATCGCATGTGACATCATCAATGACATTGATGGTCACAGGTTTTTGTTAGTTGCTTCCACATGCTCGATAGAAACGATGCAGATGCTATGTTGTTGACATGTTGTAAAGAATTTTGATACATATCGAAGGCTTCCAAAATATCAAGTTTGGTGGTTTGATCCAGCTTGTTGATAAGTTTTTCTTCTTCAAAGAGAAATCTATGATAATTTTCATGGCAGTGTTTAGCCATTGACAATTTTTTTATGTTACAATTCCGTATGAAAGTCTTGTGCTTCAATCGATAATGCAAGAACCAACAGGTCTGTTCTATATATGAAAGACCACATTTATATGGGATTTGATAAATTACCCATGAATTTATATATATATATATATATTCAACATGATCCTTTGATCCAAAAAGTTCATTTTGTGTATGGGTTTAAAAATCACTTTAACAGCATTTTTCTAAAATTGACAAAAATTTAGATCCAATGCCTTATTTGATGTTTTCCCCATTCCAAAATGCCACATGTCCAACCAGCAGCACATCTCGTGACTTCAAATGCAGAATGCTTTGTGTGTTTAATCATTTTTTATTTGATTAGTCAAGTCCAACTCATATTTATTTTGTGAAAGCTTGGGGAAATTTTTTGTTTAATTTCTTATGAAAATAAATGGATAGTTCCTATAGTTTATTGCATACACTTGGCATATCAACCATTCTGTTATTTAGTATAGATGGAGCTGCATTGATGACTGAAACAAGTTGAATACCCATATGATTCTGGGAAACTTCATGAAGTTATTGCAACAAAGAAGTGTGTTTACCTTAGGAGTAACTAGACACTTTTGCACCCAGGGCAACCACAAATTAATATCTTTATACATAAATATACACTGTTCTACAAAATTAAGGTCACACCCCAATGTTATCTCTATGGGCACAATCAAACTGTGATTGTTTGCACAGCTTTTTTAGGAAATCACTGACTGATCTGAATCTGATCAAGTGTTGTACAAGTGTATGGAACTATTTAATGCACACAAATTCAGTGTGAATTCTTCACTGCTTAGCAGGAAATTGAACCAAACTTAAATTTCTTCTACTGTCTAGTTTAATTCATAAGAAAAATCACACTAATATAAGAACTTGCAATTCTTAGTAAGCACTAAAACAGCAAATGTACATGCCTTCAGTTGATTTCAGTTGTGTAGTTTTGATAGGTTTGGTTCAATTTTCTTTCGAAAAGAATTCTTAGTGGGAGAGGGGAAAAGGGGTCTTTGTAACTTTCCAGCTACCTCCAATTGAAATACATGGTTTTATCTGGCAGAACTTGGAAGAAAAGGCCGGTTTCATCACAGTTAAAAATATTTCTTTCTTCGTAACCTTTGCACAAATGTTTGAGTTTATTTTTCCAGTCAGAAACAGAGTTTTCCTAGACTGAAGCAGCTTCACCACATATAATTTTGTAAGAGATGTTATGCCTGGCCCGGAACTTATCAAGCCAACCTCCTGGCGCTTTGAACTCATTTCCCCCTAATTCTCTCACAACTTCTAGCACCTTTTCTTGAATCAAAGTCCCAGACAAGGGAATGTTATTTGCCCTAGCCTCGCAAAACCAATTATAAGTGATGGTATCAACAGTCAATCCTTGTGTCTTTGGAAAAGCCCTCTTGGCTAACTGATTTCTATTTTCAGCCCATGACTTAAGTATATAATCCTTATTCTTCAGGATTTCACTGACTTGTGCTTTGTCTACTTGCAGCCTGTCTGCCAAATCATGAATACTTATTTTTAATTTCTCATGATGCTTCATAATATCAAATTTTTCTTTCAAAGCTAAATGCTTGCATTTCTGGGACATTTTCATCAAATGAATTAGAGAAAACAGTTTGTGTACTAAAAAGCAGTCACCTTATGCAACAAAAGAGAAGTATGTTGAGCCAGCAGGTATTGCACAATGAACAATGGCAGCACAGAGTTCGGAGTAGCCTGCCCTTGGCCTAGATATTTCCATAGCAACAAGAGAAACAATCAGAAGCGAGACAAACTTAAATTTCTTCTACTGTCCGTCATTCGGAAAATTTTCTACATGTATTACTGCTTTGGCAGTTCTTTTTGAGGTGTCTGCGTCCACAATTCAGAAGGTCCATTATTGGGAAATATCTGCTTCATAGAACCTCCTGTTTTTCTGCCGGGTAATCTCAAACTGTCTGCTATTTGGAAGTGTCTGTTATGGGAAGTTTCACTGTACATTGCTCTATTTCTTCCAAAAGCTCTCCAACCAAGTTTTACATGCTGATTAATTTCTTCCTCAATGTGACCCTTGCTTGATATCTACTGTCCGAGGTAAATGTAGGTATCGGTTATCTCCAGCTTTCCCCCATCAATCAATAAATCTTCATTTCTTGTAAGAGCATTGTACATCAGTTTTAATTCCACTTCTTTAGTCTTGTCACTCTGCAGCTCTAAAACGGCAGTTGCAAAAATGATGTCATCAGCAAAATGAAGGTGAGTTAAATAGTCTCCATTAACCTTATCCCTTTGTTTTCCCAGTTCAATGACTGAAATACATTTTGAAATGAGGCTTTAAAGAGTTTGGAAGATATGATTTCATGAGGTACGAATATGATTTCATTTGAAAAATGAATGTAATGTCCCCTGCTTAAGTTTATCAGACTTTTCTTTCAGCACAATTTTTTCTAAGTTTCCTTTCAGCTCACAGAATAGTTTCTTCATTTTTCCATTCAGGACAGTCATCCCTCTTAAGTGCCCTCTGTCTAGCCAAAAAAGGGAGTGAGGTAAATATGAGTTTTAACTGTAACTGTTACTCCCTTTTTCAGCCTTTGTAGAAAGTGTGGAGATGGGGTATCTGTCTTTATTCACATTACTACATAAGCCATTAGAATTGCCTGTCATCACCGAGAACTCCTTCACCCTCACCCACTTCCATGCAGGAGGAAACTTCCTAACCATTTAAAGTGACCCCTCCATACTAATGCACAATTGTTTAATTTATTGTTTCATGGTTCCAGGGTACAGAGAAAATTTTCAGTGGGAATGGCAATCCGGACAACACAGTTTTTGTGCAGTGGTCCTTACACAAAGATGGTTGTTAAGAGGGGGGTGAGTGATCTTTTAATAGGGGGAAGGTTAGTATTAGCGCTATGGGTTTTGAAATCAGCTCCACAGAGAAAAAGGTCGTAATGAGGGGTGGTCATCAAATAGGGGTGGTCTCTAAGAGAGGTTTCACTATATATAGTGATGTATATGTACAGTATATATACTGTATATATTAAAAAAAGTTTTTTTTCTCAGTAATGTTTTTTTCATTTTTGACTTATCAAGATTTTGGGTTTATTCCCACATGAAATATTTTTTCCAGGAGGCTTTCCTAGATGAACCTAATCCATGGAGCCCCCACCCTAAAGAAATTCCTGGCTATGCAACTGATTCAGATACAACATAACAATGCAAGGCCACTAACCTCACTTGCAACAATCCGAGCCATTGCATAGATGGAGTTTAATCAGTGATACCACATCCACACTATAGTCCTGATCTGCCACTGTCAAATTTTTTTATCCCTTCAGCCCAATGAAGGAAAGTGTCAGGGAACAAACATTTAATAACACTGAAGACATCAATGCTTCTTGGCAGAGATTAAGCAGACAGTGCTCTTAGGAATGCTTCAAAAGAGGATTTAAGTCTTGGTGTTTGAGATGGTGCAAATGTATTGCCTGTGCAGGAAATAATTTTGCCAAGTAACTGCATAGAGAAATGTTTGATGTACTTGCATATGCACATTCTGAGCATCTCTACCTATCCTAACAATGAAGCAATTACCTAAGAGGCCTTGCTTTTGGAATTCTCGTCATACTTATTTAGTACTCAGAAAATAACAAACCAGGTAGTCAGCCAGCTTCAGAATATCAGTGGCTCACCCATCGAGCATGCTGTATACAAGTAGTACTGGCTCTACAAACATTTACAGTAGTTTTAATTGATAAATCCTAACACAATTAAAAAAAAAGATAACAATATACCTTTTCAGATTGTGTATCCTGAAGAAGTTTCTGCGTCCTGTCAAGATCCTGAGCTAATGAATTTTTTTCTTCCAAAGCATGCATTCGCTCCTTCAAATGCAACTGAAGTCGTTCATTTGATTCAGCCAACAGTTTGTCAACAGTTGCTGATAACCTTTGATTGTGATCTTCATTCATTCTTTCTCGTTGCCTTGCCTAGAAAATAACAGAAAAAACCCCCCAAGAAAACATGGTTTGTTAGGTACTAACAAAATATATTTTACAAAGTACAAACTATGACAAATCTACACATTTTCAAATAAATGTTTATTTGTGGAAACTCTTACAATTGAAATGTTCATTGATGTGGATAAACACCAGTAAATGATGTACACAGTAGTATCATAATAATATGACCACCCCTGGATTCACCGTGTACCCGCTCAGGCGCGTCATAGAGTGCACATGACAAGGTCGACCACACTGCTGGCCAGGACAGATAAGCCATTGTGCTTAAAGAGAGCACAATGGGCAGAGGTAGTGATTTGATGAACATTAAAAAAGGAATGATCATCAGCGACTGAGCCAAGGGTAGAGGGATCTTAGAAACTTCACGAGGTGCTGCGGTAAGAGTGTACCAAGAATAGACCGCTGGCACACCGAGTACTTCCTGACATCATAACGGGGGAGCCCTAAAGGCCATCGACTCCAGAGGAGAACGCCGCCTCCATCGAATGGTAAAGGGTAAATGACACCTGCAGTTTGCATGGGACTACCATCACTGGACAGTGGAAGAGTGGAAAAAGGTTGCCTTCTCTAACAAATCAAGGTTTCTACTCCACAGAAGTGACGGATGGTGGCAGATACGGCGTCAGACACACGAGAACCAACACCCGGATATGCTTGTCGGTCAACCACAGGCCAGCGGCGGCAGTGGGCATGTCTGGTGGATGTTTTCTTGGTATGACCTGGGACCGCTGGTACCACTGGATGGGTCCCTGAATGCCAATGGCTACCTGTCCATCCTCTCTGACCACATGCATCCCTTCATATTGGATGTTTACCCTGGTGGTGATGGTGTCTACCAACAGGACAATGCACCCTGCCATGTTGCTAAGGGGTGCATGACTGGTTCCAGAAACACTACAGCAATATATCCATTCTTCCTTGGCTGGTATTGCCCAGCCTCAAGCCCATAGAGCACTTGTGGGACTATTTAGATCGAGAGGTTCAACATGCTGACCCACAACCACGTTATCTCCAGGAACTCCGTGCTCTGCTGCAGTCTGAATGAGCACATGTGCCTCAGGCAACCTTCCAGAGTGTCATTGCATCCATGCCACACCGTTTTGCCACTGTCATCCGGGCCAAGGGTGGTTATTCCCATTATTAGGTAGATGGTTATATTATTCTGACATGACTGTGTATATTTAAAAATAAAAAGTATCTCAGAGGAATATGGAGATATTCATTTATATTTTTAAATAAGTTGATACTTCCACCCATTTATCATGAGATACTTGGAATTTCTGTACTTATGTTAATTAAAAATTTTTACAAGCATTTTTAAATACATTGAAACAAATCATGGGAGTCTGTATATCTCACTCTCACTTAATAACTAACCCAGCAAAAACACAAGTGCTGGGAAACTGCTGGCCACCAGCTGGCAGTGATGGGTCACTGCTGGCTGAAATCTGCTGCTCACGGCCCGGTAGTGGTCCGTTGGTGGCAGCGCTATCAGTTGGCGAGCCATTGATGGCCCTGCAGCTTCGCTGTGAATTGTGGGCCTCCAAGCAAGTGCCACTAGTGGCCCGTTGCTGGCAACCAATGCAACCCCCAACAGCAGGTGGAAGCAACGGGACTGCGCATGCGCAGAAGCAACACTTGAAGTGTCTCTCATAGTACCAGTTAGTTGAAAACGATGCTATTGCCATCGTGTTATTTTAGTGGATGTTAAGAAAAAATCCATATGTGGAGAGGCGAATTAATTTCCTATTGAAATTTAACATCGACGAAGATATCAGATTAAGCCGTGAAATACTTGATTACAGCCCTAAAATACACCCACTCCATTCCCATGAATAACAATTCATGGAATGGAGTGGATGAATAACAAGAAAAAATTTGAAACCGCTTGAAACAAATATCCTGGAAAACCATTAAAACAACGTTTGTTGGAAAAAAAAAAAAGATTTATACGCGTACAAAATTTATTAATTATTTGAAAGAAAAAAAAAACGCTATGTGGTGTACTCATCCATGGGTTGAATACACAAGACTGGGAGGAATTCGCTTCTAAAAATAATGAGAAGTAAAATAAAATATCTTTTACTCTGTAAAACAAATGTAGCTTCCGATAACGGAAAGGAAAGACACAACGTTAAAAATGTAACAGAATGTGACATGAACCCGGGTAAATATATATTAATTCAACAATCTCTTTTCAAGACGGTAAGGACAGTACAAAACTTTGGAAAGCGACTCTAAGTATGTACACGCCTTGAAAATGAGTGAAGTTCCCTTAAGGTAAAAAAAAAACAAAAAACTATCGTTACGTTGAAAAAATAAATTTATGAATTATATGAAACTGACTTTTATGAAAAAATACCTCGCAATATTGTAAAATGAAAGAGGGAAGCATTCAGTTACACATTATGTACGAAACAAACAGTTCAAGCATGCGCTCGAGCGTGGCAAATTAGTCCGGTCGGTAGAGAGCTCAGCTACCACGTGAACGGCCCAGGTTCAAATCTACTCAGATGCAAGTGGGCGATTTTCCGGTCTGTTGAGAAAATTTCCCCAGCGCAGTGCTTTATTTCACAAGCTTCGTAAGGGTAGAAAAAAAATTGTAGCTTTGGGAAACTGCGGTTATCCTTGCTTTTTTTTTTATTATTATTATTATTATTATTATGGCTACTACTGGGAAATTGACGGACAAGATTCGGCAAGCCACCAGTTACGTCACGTGGTTGCTGGCTGCCACTAACGGCACACTAGCGGACCACATTAGGCTAGCCATCATTTCTGGCATGTGCTTGGACATGCCAGAAATGATGGCTAGCCTAATGTGGTCTGTGCTTGCACATGCCATGTGCTTGCACATGCCAACAGGGCCATCAGTGGTCCATCACTTGTGGCAGCTACTGCCTGTGATGGACCACTGATGGCCCTGTTGTGGCATATGACAACTGATGGGGTGCCAACTGTTGGCCAGCTGTTGGCCTAAACTGCTGGCCCTTCTGTTGGCCGCCCGGACATTTTATTGCCGGTTCGGCAGCGGCAACATAATGCTGGGCCAGCAAAACTGTTTTTTGCTGGGAACAGATATAAAAAATTAATCATCTGAGTAATGTACTTACTACATTTTAAAACAGATAATACAAATGCTTCAAGGACTTTTTATTTCTTTTTTTTTTTAATCAAAATATAAAGTGTTTGAATTTGCATACTATGTATATATTTAGCGTGTGATGCAAATCAAACATTACTTTATTAATGAGAGTTCATCATGTTAACAGAAATAACAGTATTACCGGCAATGGGGAAGATGTCCTCTGTTCCAAAAATTTGTATACCTAGCAGCAGCACTTTCATGATGTTGGAGGTTATTGTAGGTGAAAAAATAATTTAACTCTGATTCACAACTTGCACAGAGAGGTATAAGCAGTTAATATTTACCACAAGCCGATGACAGATAGCGCTTTACAGACTCAAGTATGATGGGCGAGGTTCACAGAAGTCTAGTAAGTCATTTGAATGGCTAGCCATGTGTAGACACTTGGACACATACATAGCACACAACCCAAATCATGAAAAAGCTTCACACAACATGTGGTGTTTACAAATGGGGAGTGGAAAAAACAACAACAACAACAACAACAAAAAAGCTAAACGTTAAGATCCAATGTATTTAAGTTCTTCATGGGCCATCATCACCTTTGTTTTAGAAAAAAAGACATCAGCTTAAACAATGCTGACTTCAATTTTCTCATATACTGAACAGTTCTTGGTCATCATTAACCTATATACAGATCGTTTCTGCTCCAGTACCATCTGTACTTCATTTTTATTCAAAGCGTTATGCAGATAAATATCACACTAACTGCTTGGTAAGAATTTAAAAATTTCCTTCTTGGTTATATTTCCATGAACATTATAATAACCTATAACAATTTTAATAAGATCAAACAAACTACTTTTCGGAAGAACCATGTTTAAAATCAAAACTGATCCCATCGCTATGCATGTCAAGTTTCATTTTCCATGATCAATACTCCATAAAAGAAGAAGGAAAAAAACTTTACTCACTATTACCTGATGTCCAGTGACCGTTTATCAACATCAAGACATATACTAAAAGTATAGAAGATCTTGTGTACGGTGTGTGATGGATGCCAGTGAAACCCTAGTTGTATGTCAAGATCACTGTAAATGGAGAAGTTTGATACAGTAACAGTAAGTAAAAATTACTTGGTAGTTTGTATTTCTTTGTGGAGCTAACCTCTGAATCTCAGAGAACAGCTTAGTGATATGCATGTATGTAAGGACGTATGCTAAACTGAAAATATTTTCTGTTAGCATACATGATATATAAATTTGCAACTTATGTTTCACGTTTTTAAAAACTTGGAAAGAGGACATAAACACAAAGAAATTATATGCACAATACATGACTACAAATATATTAGATATGAAAGAAAGAACATGGCAAAGTCAGGATAAAAATGTACAAAATAAGCATAAGACTTCTTTACTCTTCCTTTAACCTTTTGAAACCAAATTTGTTCTGGCTGAAAAGACTGAAGACAGAATCATAACTTTTTGTACTTTCTTAATACGTTTTTATGCAATTTATGTGTGTTTTTCTTCCTTTAATACCTAATACATGACATAAGGCACTTCAAACTGAAAAGTGAAGTGAAAAACATATTGAAAAAAAAGTAGATACCCTTTGTAATTCAACACTCTTTTCTTCTAACTGTTGTTCTAACCGCTGCAACCTTTCTTCTACACTTCCCTGCCTCTCTTGTATCTAGAAATAAAATAATATTAATTACACTACATAAGGATGAGACATCATAAAAAATTATATCTGCATACCAAAACAAGCACAGAGTCATCTAAAAGTTTTTACATATCATGGATTTTTTTAAAAAATGACACATGAATTAAAAAATTCTTCTAAAACAAAATATCCTTCAAGTGCAGACATCATTGAAGATACCATTGGTTTTAGTAAAAGTAAACATTTCTACCAAATTATCTACCTCATGATATACCATGCACATCCATACTGCTCAGTTAAAATGTTATTTTTGCAAATCAGCATTGCCTTAAAATGATGCATCAGGAACTGTTTTTGATATAATGTTACCTCAAAGTTCATTTGATCATTTCTAATGAATAAAATTTAATGAAATCTCTAGATTTAATGAGGAACAGGAAAGCTAAGATGTTCACTTTTAACAAGAAAAGTAATAAAAATTTAATGAAATCTCCAGATTTAATGAGGGATAGGAAAGCTAAGATGTTCACTTTTAACAAGAAAAGTAATAAAACTTTAATGAAATTCTACATTTAACAAAACAAAGAAATCTGCTACACACCATTCAGGAATGGAGAAATAGAAATGGTGGCATACAAGACAAAATTGCAACAATGTGAGTGAATTTTGGCGTGCTGGTCGAAGAATGTTGATAGTAAAGCAATGGGGAGGGAGTACATTAAACGCTGAACAAGTTAGTTGTGCAAGAGACTCATTCCACCACCTACTCCAAGGGGCTATACCTTGGGGGTATCACATCAGTAGAGTTAAAAATAGGTGAACTGCTCCAGGGCAAAAAGAGCATGGGTAGGGTTGATGCGCATGTACACTACTGTTTGCGAAAATTGCAACACCAAAAACGAATCGTGCTACTCAAATGAAATTTATATTTCAGATTCTTCATGTTACAGGAGATAACTGATTACATTTGTAGAGCTATACAATATTTTTTCGCTTCAAAACTCAGTATCGTGTGAGGCCACCTCGAGTTACAATAACAGCTTTTACATGGAGAGGCATTGAATGGAAAAGATTTTTGATATTGTCCTGGGGAATTGCCTGCCAGGTTGCTTCTATGCAAGACCAAAATTCATTTGTGGCAACTCGTGTTAGAGGCACTTGAGAAGCCAGTTGCTTAGCTACCATTTCGCACACATGTTTGATTGGGGACATATCCGGTGAATGTGCAGGACTGAAAAAAGCGGTATCTGATGTAAATGGAACAGGTCTTGGACATTTTGGGCCACATGTGGCCGGGCACGATCCTGCTGGAATATAGCACCAGTACAGGTCTGATGGAAGGGTATCACCTCTGCCTCTAAAACACCCCTGATGTATTGCTGACTGCTGAGGGTTCCCTCAACTCATATCAGGTGAGGTTGTGAATTGAACCCAATGGCACACCAAACCGTGACATGTAACGTTGGGCTGGTATGACACTGCAAAATGAATGTTGCAAGGTGCCGTTCACCACGATATCTTCGAACACGTATGGGATCATCATCGCACAGCACATTGAATCATGACTAGTCAGAAAACAAGACCTGTTGCCAATCAGCATGTTTACGTCTGTGTTCGAGACCCCATTGCAGCCTGAGGCATCTGTGTTTGAGGGTCAAAGGAATGTGCAACAATGGGCTGCTAACGACCAGTCCTCTGTTAAGCAGATGACGTCGAACTTGCTGGAGGACAAAGCCCGATGGATGAAAGTGCTCTACTGCTGTGCTAACACAGTGGATTCCATGTCTGACGAGTTCGGCATTGATGTATGCACGTTCATAGGATGAAGAAGCACTGTTGGAAGTACCACTGGTGATAGCATTAAACTTGCTGAAACCGGACTGGTGATGTAGTTTGATGACCGTGACCATCCATCTGCTTTTAATTCATTTAATCTTGGTTCCATTTTATATTGTTATGATTTTGTTTGTCTTGTGGTCGTTTGTAGTGTCTCGTTTTAATTCTGACTTCGTCCGGTGGGACAGCATATTTTATCACACGTACGATCTCACCACCGGCATTCCTGAATGTTGAAAGAAAGAGGAATATTTGACTAAGCCTACATTGAGCATTGGCAGTGGATGTTTTTCGAAACATACTCATCGACATCGAAGGTAGAGCAATTTTTTTATATACATGTGTATATGTAATTTGGAGTGAGCTGCTTGGTATGTCGATATGAATAACTTTTACAGTTCATACAATGTTCAGTGTATGTCGATATGAATAACTTTTACGGCACATTATATTTGGATGTCATGTCGGAGAGCTATATTTACACCAACAATAACGTGATGAACAGTAAACGTTAAACATTTATACATTAATATAGTAATACTTTGAGCCACGGAAAAATATGCTCGATTCAGCATACAGCTTTGTGCTGATTTGGGTAGATAATGTAACAGTGAATTTGGTTGTGTGATCGGTCACTGCCATGTGACAGAGGTGACTATCATCCTGTGCAGTCGTGCGAATTTGAAGTCCATTTCCCGGATTTCTATGTGTCCGAGCCTCATGTGTCCACTGACGCCACATTCGTATCACTGTACTGCCATTTTGTCTCATATGAGTGACAATTTGGGGATAGAAAAATCCAGATGCTCTCATCCCAACAATCCTTCATAGTCTATCAGGTGTTCATAATGCGACCTTCTTCATTGAGGGGGCATAGTGAGCCACAAGATGTACCCTTTCGACTCAATGTTGGCTCTTCACTGATTACAACATTTTGTTTGAGCCAGCTCTTTATATCCAATACTGGACAATTTAGAAGGTGCTACAGTGCTACTCTGAAACTGCATGTACATTTTCACTGAGATTTTAATCATTTACATGTCTCAACCTGTTGCACATATCCTGTAAGTTTCAAGCTAATATAAGCAGTTCTTCATGGTGTTGCAATTTTCACAAACAGTAGTGTATTAGGTGGATTTTTGTGAGATGATTGTGGTGAAGGCCAAGGAAGTAATGGAATGCAGAGAAGCATAGGCACCGACTACATAGGGGCGATCACCCTATCAGTGATTAGACCGTGGGGGCAAAAGCATGTTTTGGCCCCCTCGGTCTCCTCTGAAAATACATGCTTTTTAAATATGATGGTTTTGTATCAACATTTTAATGTTATCTAACAAAGCTGAGTTTTTTTCTTTTAGTTTAACTGTGCTCTTTCTACAAAGAGAGAAGGGGAGATACTGGGGTCTTTCTACAATGAGAGATGGGGAGAGCAAGCTATTTTTGTTTGCAAAATTGTAAACAGGAGTCACCGGGATCGAATGTCTTCACAGCGAAAGATCGCTATAACAGAATTTATAAAGAAATTATTGATAATGTGCTAACCGGTTTGCAAACCAGATTCAGTACCAAAATCAAAGAGTTTTTACGATATGCTGAAAACTTCCTAATTGATACAAGCGTTTTTTGCCCCCAAACTGTTTGTGATTTTTTAAAGGATGATTTGAACTCTGATACCTTAAAACTACATAAGGACATGTTCCATGACACATTTAAAGGACAAGAGTTAACTGTATCATGGTTTGGAGATGTTGTGGAAATATGCAAGACGAATCAGCACCTTGTTGTATACTTAACAGAGCTACAAAAACTTGTGCAACTGCTTTTAACAGTGCTATTAACAACATACACCAGTGAACGCTCATTTTCCATGCTACAAAGAGTGAAAATATACTTGTGAAGTACGATGTCCCAACCACGTTTAAATCATTTGGCAGTACTTAACTGCTATCAGTGGCATAGGAACGCTTTTGATTTAGGGGGGTACAAGCTCATGAACCTTACATCTCAAGGATTAAGACATTTATGGATGACCCCTCCGAATTTTTTTACTGGAGGGGGTTAGTATGTTAGAGTTTTTATAAAATACGTATACTGATCAGGAATTCATCCGAATGAACATTGTTATCATCATATTATTATTAATTATTACCATTATTATTTTTATTGCTGACAAAAAGTTCACATTATTAATTTCTTATCAGAAAATGAATGGAGAAGTTTTTTTTTTTGTGTGCGTTCTCTCTTGTTAACTTTTGTACTTTTTTTTTCCATTAAAATATTCAGCAGGGACAAGTCAACATTAGGATGAATTTCTGTCAGCAGGGTTTGGAAAAGAGGGATTTCTCAGGAAATGTTATATAACTCTTTACAAGAACAAATTAAATTTCTTATAATTTTTGTTTACGTTAATAAAGTAAAACTGCAGTAAGATAAAAACTGCTCTACCCGCGAAGATAGTACCATTGAAGCATTATGAAGTCTATATTAAAAACTTTGAACGATGCATAGGCTGACAATTGATGTAAAAAGCACATTGGTCTGGTGCAAAGCTAAATGATGGTGCAGATATCGAGGAATTGGAGTTCTATGAGTGGTATGTGAAGTCCATAATGCACTTGTTGTATTGCTACAGATCTTAAGACAGAAAACAATTTTAGTGCCGGAGCTGCGGGTGCTGAAATGTCCACTTGTGAATTAATTTTTTTTTTAAAAGTGCAGAAAGGACGACCTGATCAAGATGCATGGAATTTTAAGAGAAAAGAAACACTGATCACAAGTATGTTATCAAGCTCTAGTCCTACCATATGCTGTTTGAAGTTATTAACAAAAGCCTTGCACTCGTCGTTTCCCTGCAGAACTTATTTGCTGTAGTTTCCCAGATGGTTGGCCAGTTTTTGGTGGATAAAAAGCCTCCAATTACAATCTTTGGTTATAAAAAAAACAGATGACCCGTGATATTTCTTTGAAAAACAATAAGTAGCATATAAATTTTACAATTCACTCTTTATGAATGATTGGTTTGTGTTTGCTCATATCTGGGGGGGTACAGTAGATATTAATGTACCCCTGTAACACCCCCCCCGCTACGCCACTGACTGCTATGAAACTGTGCCAGTCTTTAAATTTAGTAAATATTGGTAACGACTTTATCCGTAAATGTTCTGTTCGTGCAAACACGTTTGCGGTAATTTAACATTGAGCAAAAAAGTATTATTAATCTGGGAATTTAAAATTCCATCGAACATGAAGTTGAAATATATTATTATTCTTGTACTACATGCTATTGCTTTAGTGCGCATGTGCTTGTATATGTGTGTGGTTAAACGATGATCAATTTTAAAAGCGAATGTTACTTTCTCGTGAATTTTTGGTTCACCCCCGTGGCATTCATGAAAAGTCAGTGCCTATGCAGGGAAGGATAGGTGAGCAATGAAAATGTGATTTGGCAAAAGTTAAGGGAACATAAATATAAAACAAAACAAAGGACGACGATTATGGGCAAAACACGTAACAATATTATCAAAGAAAGGTGACTTGATCACGCTAGTTACGTTAACTAAAACTTTTACAAAAAGTTCGTAAGTTGGAAGCTTTCGACCTTATCTTAGGTCTTCATCACGCCAATGGAGGACTAAGATTGTTGCCAGATTCTACATTTGAATTTTTCCTATTTTTGTTGCCAAAACTTAGAATTGATCTCCAGATCAACGGAATGTAGAGAGGAGATTCGGAGTTGCAAGTCATTGAGTTGAAAATAATTTCTATGCTTTCACGGTAACGGAGGGCAAAACGATTGTCAAACGAAGCAATTCGTTTGCTTCGTTCCAGTGGGGAACTGCAGATGTGTCTTCCATTGTCAAAATAGACAAGGCAGTGTTGGGATTGCCTTTCGAAACATCTTTTCTATGTTCTAAAATTCTATGGCTAATGCTCCTGTATGTGCTTCCAATGTATAAGCTATCCCCAGTAGAAGAAGAGATAGGAATGCAGTAAACTCCTGGGAGGTTCAGGCTTTCAACTTTGTCCCTATCCCTTTGCAGAAGTTTCAAGATGTTTGGGGTAGATTTAATGGCAAGATGGTAACCAAAACTTCTAAAAAGAATCTGTAACTTATAAGCATAGGAAGGATGGTAAGGAACAGAACCACAGAATTTCAGGTCTTCTTTCTTGTGAGGAAGCAGGCATTCGATTTTCGAATGGTTTTCATATTTCTTTATGAGGGAGTTGACTGTAACAGCAGGGAAACCATGAGAGAGGGCTATTGTAGAAATTTTGGAGAGTTCTTCTTGAAGAGAAAGTTGGCTGTTGCAAATGATATGAGCCCTGTGGATGTAGGACTTCAATGCTGCAAGCTTGTAGAGATGCAGGGTGCAAGATTTGTAGGGAATGATGTTAGTGGCTGCAGAAGGTTTTCGATAGACGGAACGAGTAATGGAGAGATCAGCGTCACAAAATTGATTTCCTGGATGTATCTATCTGCAGAAACGCTGATCTCTCCATTACTCGTTCCGTCTATCGAAAACCTTCTGCAGCCACTAACATCATTCCCTACAAATCTTGCACCCTGCATCTCTACAAGCTTGCAGCATTGAAGTCCTACATCCACAGGGCTCATATCATTTGCAACAGCCAACTTTCTCTTCAAGAAGAACTCTCCAAAATTTCTACAATAGCCCTCTCTCATGGTTTCCCTGCTGTTACAGTCAACTCCTCATAAAGAAATATGAAAACCATTCGAAAATCGAATGCCTGCTTCCTCACAAGAAAGAAGACCTGAAATTCTGTGGTTCTGTTCCTTACCATCCTTCCTATGCTTATAAGTTACAGATTCTTTTAGAAGTTTTGGTTACCATCTTGCCATTAAATCTACCCCAAACATCTTGAAACTTCTGCAAAGGGATAGGGACAAAGTTGAAAGCCTGAACCTCCCAGGAGTTTACTGCATTCCTATCTCTTCTTCTACTGGGGATAGCTTATACATTGGAAGCACATACAGGAGCATTAGCCATAGAATTTTAGAACATAGAAAAGATGTTTCGAAAGGCAATCCCAACACTGCCTTGTCTATTTTGACAATGGAAGACACATCTGCAGTTCCCCACTGAACGAAGCAAAACGAATTGCTTCGTTTGACAATCGTTTTGCCCTCCGTTACCGTGAAAGCATAGAAATTATTTTCAACTCAATGACTTGCAACTCCGAATCTCCTCTCTACATTCCGTTGATCTGGAGATCAATTCTAAGTTTTGGCAACAAAAATAGGAAAAATTCAAATGTAGAATCTGGCAACAATCTTAGTCCTCCATTGGCGTGATGAAGACCTAAGATAAGGTCGAAAGCTTCAACTTACGAACTTTTGTAAAAGTTTTAGTTAACGTAACTAGCGTGATCAAGTCACCTTTCTTTGAAAACAAAGGACATATTCTCATTTTAAAATTGTTTCTACATGATGTCTGCTTCAGGGTTTGCAGCTAATATGTATTTGTACAAGTGCCTATTTTGTTTTTATTTGTACTACTGGAGTTAATTAACTAAATCTTTCAAGTTCATAGAAAGATAATGAATATTATGTTTAAAAAGAAACTGGATACACAGAAGCTTGCAACCCATCTAGGGACTTTCAAGTATATCTAGTTGTTATGGATGCATGATATAAATTTATATCAATATTATCATGTATGCATATTTTTACATGGCAGGATTTTTCAGCCCAAAACGGATTTCACAAGGATTTCCATCAGTCCCAAGCTTCTTGTTATATAAGTTGGTTCCACTGCTGTTCCAACAGTGGTCAATGGATAGCACTAGCAGTAATGTCAAAAAAAAAAAAAAAAAAAAAAAAGAACAGTCCTAAAACTTCTCAGACACACCTTGTAAGTAGTTTCAGATCTAAATTTATAACTTAGAAGATCCAAAAAAGGCAATGCTAGACAAAATACTTCAGGAAAAATTGAAAAGATTACTAAAAGATTACTTACTTGAGCAACAGCATCCATCCTCTGTTTTGCATCAGCGTTAGAAACATCCTCAGGTTTGGCATCAAACTGAGCAAGCTTCTGTTCTGCTAACTCTAACCTCTGAGAAAGAGCTTGGATTTTCTCTTCACCCTGTAAAACACACATACATATTGAAAAAAATAAATATTTAGCAAAACTTTTAGAAAAATCATGAGAATTCATTTTGAAAAGCACATAATGAAGTAAAAATAGAACCTAACAGAGCTGTGCTAAGCTTGATGTCTAGAACTTTAACTGAACTGCTTGATCTTGTTTGTGTTTTATTCAGATTTATTATGTTTCTGGTACATGAAATGCAAGGGCAAAGACCTCTCTGTAACTTCTTTACATTTAAGTGCACATGGCATGTGAACTTGCAAACATGTATTGAAATTTTTTATTATTATTATTATATAACAAAAGGAAAAAATTAATGCAACTTAGAAATATAGAAGTAGATTTTAGAAGGAAATAATAGTACAATTCTAAAAATGTCAATTTCTTGAATATTGCAAAATAAAAGTAACAAAATAGGATGTAACTACAAGAACATTATCAAACAAATTACAAGTTGAAATAAATATGCATAAGATTATAATGGTTTAATCTAAAAATGTGAAACAAAAATACTTCTATACTGAAAAATTAATCCCTTCTTGTAAGATAACAAAGAAAAGAGTAAATAGAGAAATGAAGTCTATGATAGTGACCCCACCTAACTGTGGGACAAATAATTTTGCAAAGTAAGCTGATCAATGTAATCTGGCAAAAAGAAAAACTACAATGTGCAATAAATAAAAAGTGTAGCAAACTACTTTAAATATTATATTCTTCTGACAACACAAAGAAACTGTGGAATGCAGAGTGTAATAATGATAGCAAAGCAAATTTGACAGCTTAGTAAAATTCATTCAAGCCTCATTAATACATGAAGAAAAGAAACAGAAAAAACACTCACAAGTTTTAATTGAGCTTCTTTATTAGATAATTCCTGCTCCAGCTTTTCGTTGAGATCATGCAGAGATGTGGACTCTCTCTGTGCATTTAAATACCTCTTTTCAAGGGTGGAAATCCTTTCTTCCTGGTCTTCCTTCTGAGCATTGTTCTGTGAAAAATAATTCCAAATATTACAAGACAAGAAATACATGACATTATTCAATCGTATCTACAGCACACTCTAAATGAGGTAATTACTTTGCAGAACATAATTTGGATTTTATCATTTGTTTTTAATTAAAAAGCAGTAAAATTAGTGGATAATAAGAATAAAGTCAACTATACTTTGCTCTGCTCTAAGTAGAATGGACGAGAAGTGTTTTACTTTTTAAACTGCACAGACATTCTTTTAGAAGTCTTGCTCATTATGTAGGGATATCAGTATGTCTGCATGTATTCCACAGCTACCCTGTATCAAAGGGGATGAGATTGTGTCAATTTGCAGCCTTAAAAGGAAAGAGAATATTGTTAGCTTGGGCTGAGATCATGCCATAATCTAAAGAATACATGGAAGTGTATGTCTGAACTTCAAGAGTGATCAGTATATCACGAGTTTCTATGGTCTGATATACGTACGTATATCATCAAGCGACATCTCAGTAAAGTAAGAGAACAGATTATTGTGTTCAGAAAAGAAGATGGTACTGCAACAAAAAATAAAGGTAAAATTTTGACTTGATGTAAAGAGCACAAAACTATATGAAGTACATCTATTATGAGCATAAAGAAATGTACAGGAACCAAAATTTGTCCAGTCCTCTTTGTGTAAGTAAACCATGCAAGTTAAGAAGATGAAATGAGGAAGAGCTCTAGAAGAAGGCGGAAATACCATAGACCAGGTGTAATGCAGCTCACCCAACTTTTCTGTGAGCACACTTTAGTGACCCCCCGACCCCAAAAAAAATATATTTAAGCAATTCGAACACGTACAACTAAGATTTTATGGAACCAGGAGAAACACATGATTTTTTCAAATTCACAGAACTTTTGTTATATAAAGCAATTTTTTTGTTAAATTTAGTGTTTGTACTTCTGGGAATATAAGACAAACAAAATGTATTGACATAAGACAAACAAAATGTATTGACATAACCAACCTTAAAAAACACCATAATACTTTCAAGTTGGAACTGAAGAACAGATTCTCTGCTTTAGAAGGCCTAACATCGGAAGAAGTGGATATTTCGGAAGTTAACAGAAAAGTAACCAAAGCTCTAATGGAAACAGCAACAAAATTAGCTGGGTCTAAGAACAAGTTGCATGTGAACAAATTATCAGGAAAAACCAAAATGTTGATGCAAAAAAGAAGAGAGATGAGGACAACTAAAGAAGATGTGACTTCCAAAGTGGAATATATAGAGCTATGCAAGACAACACGAAAAAGTATCACTGAAGATGTAAGGAAATTCAACTGTGAGCTAGTGAGGAAAGCAATTGAAAACAACCAAAGCCTTAAGATAGCAAAGGGACATATCAGTAAGGGAAGAAAACAGATTATGGCTCTGAGAAAAGAAGATGGTTCTGTAACAAGAAATAGAGGCGAAATTTTGACAAGAGTGAAAGATTTCTACTCCAAATTATATGAAAGGGATGATACATGTACTCCAGACATCATGAAAGGTACCAGAGTTCTTCCAGTCCTCCCAGCAGAAGTTGCTCATGCAATCAAGAACATGAAGCGGGGGAAAGCTCCAGGAGAAGATGGAATTACTATAGACATCATACAAGAAGCAAGTGGAGAAATTGAAACAGTACTCGCCCAAATTTTCACTCGATGCCTTAATGAAGGGAAGATTCCTGAGGATTGGAACAATGCTACAATGATCCTGCTACATAAAAAAGGTGACATTGAGGATCTCAGGAACTACAGACCTATCAGCCTCCTATCAGTGGTTTATAAAATCTTCACTAAAGTTCTTTCACACCGCTTGAAGGTAACACTGGACATGGCTCAACCGAGAGAACAAGCTGGATTCAGGAGTGGCTACAGCACAATAGATCATATCCACATACTGAGAGAACTAATTGAAAGAGCGAGGGAATATGAACTTCCATTGTGCATGGCTTTTATCGATTATGAAAAAGCCTTTGATTCGGTGAAACCATCAGCAGTTACCACGGCTCTGAAATCCTGCGGTATTGAAGATGCATACATTAATATTATTAATAACATCTATGAAAATGCAAGTGCAAAGATTCGGCTGTTTGAAAATACAACACACATAAAAATTGGAAAGGGAGTGAGACAAGGTGACACCATATCTCCGAAGCTTTTTAATGCCACATTGGAAAATGTCTTTCAATCACTGAACTGGGAAAACAAGGGGATAAAGATTAATGGAGATTATCTAACCCACCTTCGTTTTGCTGATGACGTAGTCATTTTTGCAACTACCCCATCAGAGCTGCAGAGTATGATCCAGGAACTTGCTGACAAGAGTAAAGAAGTGGGATTAAAAATGAACTTTCAGAAGACAAAAGTGATGTTCAATGCTTTTACAAGAAATGAAGATTTATCGATTGATGGAGAAAAACTGGAGATAACAGATACGTATGTTTATCTTGGACAGCAGATATCAAGTGAGGGTCACATTGATGAAGAAATTAATCGGCGTACAAAACTTGCCTGGAGAGCTTTTGGAAGAAACAGCATAATTTTCAAGAGCAATATGCCATTATGTCTTAAAAGAAAAGTGTTTGATCAATGCATCCTTCCAGTGCTTACGTATGGTGCAGAGACGTGGACCTTAACTAAAAGAGACATACAAAGGCTGCAGACAACTCAAAGAACCATGGAGAGGTGCATGCTTGGTATAACCAGGAGAGATAAGAAGAGGAACTCGTGGATCCGAAAAATGACGAGAGTGGAAGACATCATGATCAGAGTTAAATCCCTGAAATGGCAATGGGCTGGACATACTGCCAGAAGGACAGACCATAGATGGACAGCCGAAATTTTAGATTGGATTCCAAGGGACAGGAAAAGACCCAGAAAAAGACCACATGGGAGATGGGTGGATGAAATTCGTAAATATGCGGGAGTGACATGGAGGAGACTGGCACAAGACAGACCGTTGTGGAGGAAACTTGGGGAGACCTTCGTCCAGCAGTGGATTGATAATGGTTGACAATGATGATGATGATGACTTCTGGGAAATGGAGGAAGTCTGCTGAGTGAATGTCTTAGAGAAAAGTAGAAACAAAACATTTTCGTAATTATAGTTTAAAAACTTAGGAACTACAGACCCATCAACTTATATCAGTTATTTAAAAAATTTTCACTAAGGTACTGTCACATCAATACCTTAGAAAACACTGGATATGGCAGAACCAAAAAAACAAGCAGGATTTAAGAGTAGCAACTGCACTATATGCATGTACTGGCAGAACTAATTGAAAGAGCGAATGAATATGAACTTCTACTAAATATGGCCTTTTATTGATAATGAAAAAGCCTTTGATACTGTGAAACCAACAGCAGTTAGAATGTACTTAAAATCCTGCAGAACTGAAAATGCATACATTAATATTATTAATAATATCCATGAAAATGCAAGCACAAAGGTTCAACTGTTCAAGGAAACAACATGTATAGAAAACTGGAAAGAAAATGAGATATGGTGATATCATACCTCTCAAACTCTTCAATGCCACATTGCAGAATGCCTTTAAATCACTGAACTGGAAGCCACAGGGCTAAAAATTAATGGAGATTATAAACCCATCTCCAATTCCTTGAAGACACAGCTATTTTTTCTAGTACACTCTCAGGCAGGGCTATAGCTAGGTCACAGGACCAGGGGGAGATGAAGAGTCATCTGGGGGGTGGGGGGGGGGGGGGGGCTCGACTCAAATACAAACTGCATTTCCACACAAATACAGATGCAAGTTTTGCTTTGTTTTTAATCTCCTTTTGTTAATTTACTTCATTTAGTGAATAATTATGCAAAAAAGTAAAAAAAAAAAAAAAAGGGAGAAGGAAAACAGAACTCTCTTAAAATAAAAAAAAATAAAAAAATAACATGCTTTGAATTTGCTTGATGGTGGTTGAGCTGTATGTTCTTTATCACTGCAGTCAAAATAACTAATGCTATTTTTTAACCAACTAGGGTATTTGTTTTTAGTTTACTATTCTGGTCTCTTTTCTGTGGATAAATGCAATGGTATCAGTGATTTACTGATGTTATACTTCAACTTTTTTTACTCCTCTTCTTTGGTTCCACTTTTTTCCCCCATCTTTAATCACATATTCTCCTTTGTTGGTGCTTGGTGGTAGCCACTTCTTACTATGGTCAATAGACATAGCCCACTTTCCCTCTCAAACACCAAGAGCACGAGAATCCTGCCAAAAATACTCTTTTCTCTAGCATAAGCTTCTTAAAACTACTCCTACTGGATGAAAAACAATGAATGACAAGTTTCAATTTACTTCCGATATTGGAGGTTATATTATTTAACGTGCATTAATGCATTTGCATTTTTGAACTTCACTTTTAGTTGGTAGTTCGATGAACACTTACCGCACGTGGGGCTTGGCTTTCAATTCATATTTCCGTTATGTGGATGCGGCACGGGATTTTTCATTTGGCCACGGGTCCGCTTCTTCTTTTTTCTCCGTTGGAATTTATTTTGTCTCATCACCTAATGATTTTTTCCTTTGCTGCATCCTCATTTACTTCAATATTTATTCATACCCGAGTACTTTCAGTAAAATTCCTTTACCGTCTTCGAGGGGACGTTTTGCTCCGACTAGCACGGACCGTGTCAATGCTGGGCATTTCGGAAATTTCTCGCGGGCTGCTTCTGTCATCGGCTATCGCTTCTTCTTGGGCGTTGTGGCGCCATCTCTTGTTGGTCAGTGATCTCACTTTTCGAACTTTTTCATTTTTTTGCTCAATTTTAATTAAATTTTTCCAGCTGTTTCTCAAATTATTAGGGTCATTATGGTTGCAAACTTGTGCCCTATTTTTTTCAATCATTACCGATTCTGCTATTCTGAGGTGTTTTTCGGATTTACAGCTTTTAATGATTTTTATATTTTCGAATTTAGGATATTTTTGGTTATCTAGACAGTATTGGATAAGTGCTGTTTTTTCTTCTTTTTTCTGCCAGTTTTTTACGTGTTGTTTTAATCTGTGTTTAAGCTTATTTTTGGTAAATTCCTATATAAGCCATTGGAGGATTTTCAGTAATAGGAATTGAGTAAATACCTGCTTTTTCTAACATTTTTATTTTTTCATTTTTTATTACTATATTTTTGATGGTGTTTACTTTTCCTCCAATTTGAATGTTATGTTTTTTACAAATGTTATTAATTTCATTGGTAGTACCTTTTACGTAAGGAAAACCATTTAAATATTTGACTTCTTTTTTTATTTACTACAGCATTATTTTTTAGTTTCTTTATTACTTCTGTGTCCCATTTTTTTATTAAATGGTTAGGATAACAAAGCTGCCTGCAATTTTTTTTATGAATTTGATTTCTTCATTGATGAACTGACTATTTTCAGAATGCGTATATGCTCTTTTAATTAAGGTTTTTATACTATTGCATTTTTGAGGATCCTTATCCTCAAAAATGCAATAGTATAAAAACCTTAATTAAAAGAGCATATACGCATTCTGAAAATAGTCAGTTCATCAATGAAGAAATCAAATTCATAAAAAAAATTGCAGGCAGCTTTGGTTATCCTAACCATTTAATAAAAAATGGGACACAGAAGTAATAAAAGAAACTAAAAATAATGCTGTAGTAAATAAAAAAGAAGTCAAATATTTAAATGGTTTTCCTTACGTAAAAAAGGTACTACCAATGAAATTAATAACATTTGTAAAAAACATAACATTCAAATTGGAGGAAAAGTAAACACCATCAAAAAATATAGTAATAAAAAATGAAAAAATAAAAATGTTAGAAAAAGCAGGTATTTACTCAATTCCTATTACTGAAAATCCTCCAATGGCTTATATATAGGAAGTACCAAAAATAAGCTTAAACACAGATTAAAACAACACGTAAAAAACTGGCAGAAAAAAGAAGAAAAACAGCACTTATCCAATACTGTCTAGATAACCAAAAAATATCCTAAATTCGAAAATATAAAAATCATTAAAAGCTGTAAATCCGAAAACACCTCAGAATAGCAGAATCGTAATGATTGAAAAAAATAGGGCACAAGTTTGCAACCATAATGACCCTAATAATTTGAGAAACAGCTGGAAAAATTTAATTAAAATTGAGCAAAAAAATGAAAAAGTTCGAAAAGTGAGATCACTGACCAACAAGAGATGGCGCCACAACGCCCAAGAAGAAGCGATAGCCGATGACAGAAGCAGCCCGCGAGAACCACCGAAATGCCCAGCTGACACGGTCCGTGCTAGTCGGAGTAAACACTCCCTCGAAGACGGTAAAGGAATTTTACTGAAAGTACTCGGAGTATGAATAAATATTGAAGTAAATGAGGATGCAGCAAAGGAAAAAATCATTAGATGATGAGACAAAATAAATTCCAACGGAGAAAAAAAAAGAAGAAGCGGACCCGTGGCCAAATGAAAAAATCCCGTGCCGCATCCACATAACGGAAATATGAATTGAAAGCCAAGCCCCACGTGTGTAAGTGTTCATCGAACTTTACCAACTAAAAGTGAAGTTCAAAAATGCAAATGAATGACAAGATGTTGAAAGTTCTTTTTTTTTTTTTTAAATAGTGCTCAAGGAAAATCCTTATGCATGTACAAGGATTTTTCTTGAGCACTATTTTCTAACACGTAGAGGGATACATTTAGTCAAAATGTCCCCATGACAGCACTTCTTTGTAGGCAATAAACTACCTAGAAGCTTTTAAAGAGCCACTTAGCATCTCATAGTCATGACAAACAGGAGTTTAGCCTTCTGCCCAAATACACCTCCACCTCCATTACTCTTACTTCTCATTTTTTTTTCTTTTTGGCAATGTTTTCTACATCTTACATTTCTCCAAAAAGGGGGATATGGCATTTCTCTCTTCCCTAGCCCAAAACACCAACAAGCCCTGTCACCATATGGAAGAGAATCACTGGCGCAGCTGCTTCTACTGATTCACCATTAAAAGTAATTTATCTGTAGTTATTCATCATTTGTGCTGTATCACTTCAATTCTCCTTGTTAGTAAAAAATTTAATGCATAGCAACTTAACGAAAAGCATTTATGGTTATAATGAAATACAAAAGTCACATTCATAAACTAACGAAAATAAAAGTTCAAAGACTACAATGTGTACTTGGGGGGGGGGGGGAGCACACTCTAACCTCCTACTAGCTATGTCCCTACTTTCAGGGCAGAAGGGCATGACCCAAGCACTTACTGACAAGAGAAATGAAGTGAGATTAAAAATGAACATACAGAAAACAAAACTGAAGAATAATGCTTTCACAAGGACAAAAGATTTTTTTTTTTTTTTGATTGGAGGTTTAACGACCACCGTGAGCAACTCCATGGGCTATAAGCAGTCTCCCGTCCCTAATTTAGGGCCACTGGTTCCAGGGAAAGAAGAGAGCCAGTGCCGTAAGACAAATACAACATCCATGCCTCACCAGGATTCGAACCCGGACCCCCTTCGGACGAATGTTCAGAAGCCATCGTTTAGACTACTGTGCCACTGAGGTGGCACTGAAGATTTAGCAGTTAGTAGGGCAAATCTAGAGGTAACTGATGCCTAAATCTGCCTTAGGCAAAATATATCAAACGAGGATCATATCAAAGAAGAAATTAAGAGGCATATAAACCTTGGTTGGAAAGCACTTGGAAGAAACAGTACAATTTTCAAGTGAATTTATCACTATGTTTTAAAAGAAAACTGTTTAATCAGTGCATCCTTCTAGTTCTTACTTGTGAATCAGACATAGGCATCAACTAAAAAGAATGTCGACAGGATGCAAACTATTGAAAGAGGCATGGAGAGGTGCATGCTTGGCATAACCAAGAAGGATAAGAGGAGGAATTCATCAGCAAAAGGACAAGAGTTGATGACATCATGATCAAAGTAAAATGACTGAAATGGCAATGTGCTGGACATGTTGCTAGGAAAACTGACCACCATTGGACAACTTAAATATTAGACTGGATACCAAAAGACAGAAAAAGAACTAGAAGACCATGCAGAAGATGGATAGATGAAATGCATGCTGGAGTGACATGAAGGAGACTGACTCTAGATAGAATGCTGTGGAAGAAACCTGGGAAACCTTCATCCAGCAATGGGTTGATAATGATTGTTATGGATGATGATGATATACAATCACCATGATGATGTCTTGAATGAGAAGGTGCATACATGATGTAGCTTCCTGAAGTTTGCTTAGCTACTAGTGCAAAGAACATTGTTTCCCATATCATAAATAGCATCATTCTCAACCATTATCAATCCACTGCTAGATGAAGGTCTCCAAGTATCTTCCACAACACTCAGCCTTGAGCCAGTCTCCTCCATATCACTCCCGCATGCTTTCGAATTTCATCCACCAATCTCACATGTGGTTTTCTTCTAGGTCTTTTCCTGTCCCTTTGAATCCAGTCTAAAATTTCAGTTGTCTATCAGCAGTCTGTCCTTCAGACAATATGTCCAGCCCATTGCCCTTTCAGGGATTTTACTCTGATAATGTCTTCCACTCTTGTCACTTTTCTTATCCACAAGTTCCTCTTCTTATCTTTCCTGGTTACACCAAGCATGCATCTCTCAATGCTTGTTTCAGTTGTCTGCAGACTTTGCTGTTTTTTTTTTTTTTTTTTTAAAGTTAAGGTCCAATATCATACATATGTCTGTTTTAAAATGGCACAGCAGAAGAATATTTTCTCATGATCTCAGTGGTAATCTGGGTGAGGCACAGGAAGTCTACCAATGAAATACTTACTTGTTGAATAAAACCCTAACTTTTAATTGCCTATAAACATTTATCATGAGCCTTGCAGAAAATATTATTTTGAATAAATAAAAAGCTGTCACACAAAGTTAAACAAGGCATTGATGCCACCATATTCGGGATTGTAGAAATGACCAAATGCACATTTGAGAAGTGGGTGGAACACTTCAAAAAATGCATCGTATATGAAGATCATTACTTAAAAAAAACAAAAACAAAAAAACAGCACCCATGCTTCAGGAATATTTAGATGCTGATTAGTAAAACAACCTTGTTAGTTTTCACACTCCCCTTGTATCAATCAATATTGTACAGTGAAAAGTAAACCAAAAATTAATGTATCGTAGCAAAAAATAAATTCCAAATTTTTAAAAAGTGGTGACAACATGAACTATGAGCAAAAAAAAAAAAAAAAAAAATTAATACCTCTCGAAGGTCTCTGGCCAGCCTTGAGTTTTCCTGCTGGAGTCGAGAAACTTCTTTCTGAGCAGCATTCATAGTTTCTTCCATTTCTCGCATCTTACTGCCCAATTCTATTAATTTACTTCTGCCAACTGCCAATTCTGTAGACTGCTTTTCTACAAGATCTTGCAGTTCAATTACTCTGGAAGCCTCAGCAACAGCATCTGCTGTTCCATTGGACACCTACATGAAAAAAAAAAAAATGAAGACAAAATGAGTGAAGAATATACCATATGAAAAACTGGAGTACATTTATAAAAGGATATTAACTAACATTTACTTTCACAGTGTACAAACATTGACAATCAAATGGCCATAAAATAAAATCTACTGAACTTACAAATAAAGCAAATAAAATGAATACTCTTCAATACACCTAAGAATTGAAAGAATGAATAACAGTATTAGATAAGAATAAATTTAACTAAAAATAGAGGAGAGGAAAATTAGACCCACCAGACTTATTTCCTGAACATCATGAACACTCATATGCCAGACAGATCATTACACTGTTCTGACTCCAAGGGAAAAACTAGTCAGAGTTCTTGAGTCTGAATAAGGAATGATTATCAGCATTAGGAAGGCCATATCATTACAACACCCCTGACTCCATGAGTTGATATGTCCTACAGAATGTAGCAGTGATGTCACTAACTAGCATGGAACATATACAGACTAGATGAAAGTCTGTCAATAATGACTGGGACAAATAAAATTTATGATACAGAAATTATTGACATTTATTTATTGAGTTTTTGAGTTCCACGTCAATAGATGGCGATGTTGGCTCACAGCTTTCCGAAAATTTCTCGAGCAGTCGGTTATGGAATTTGATACGATGGGCTCTCTGTTTGTTATGTGTTTTGTAAAATCTTTAGTCCCTATTTCGTCAACACTTCCTTGTGAACAACATTTTTTGTATACACTGACTGTGAACCCTGTATCAATTTTCCCTGTTCTTTTCCGTAAACTATTTTTATCTTGACGTCATCAGATCATCGTACACTTGACGTTGCCACATACAGATGGCTAAACACTGGTTCAGGTAGTGAACCAAAATTCCTGATGTAAAGTTTTTCGTGGCTGTCCGGGTGGCGCTAAGCGATGGCCTCTGATTATTTGTCCAAAAGGGGTCCGGGTTTGAATCCCAGCGAGGCATGAATATTGTGTTTGTCTTATGGCCCTGGCTTTCTCCCTTCCCTGGAACCAGTGACCCTAAATTAGGGACAGGTGACTGAGTGCTTCATGCTGGCCATTAAACTTCCAAAAAAAAAAAAAAAAAAAAGTTTTCGTATCTCTACAGTTGATCGTGTGACGTAATGCATCTCTGATGTCATGTGAGAAGGATTTGGATTAGATGACATCACACCAGCAGCTGTGTTCTTTGTTGCTATGACAACAAAACAAAGTGGTACATGTGTAGGTGATGACGGCACCTACACGAAAAGCTAAGCGTGATGTCACATTTGCTTCTCGGCTGTTGCTGTGACGACTTAAAAAGTGGCATGGAGGAGGAGGGCCCTAGCAGATTATATATTAGGATGGCATGGGAAAGAAGTATTAGTTCAGCAGTATGAATCTTGTGTTCTGTGGAAAGGGAAAGACTAGTCAGAGTTTGAATAAGGAATGATTATCAGCATGAGAAAGGTGTGTGTGTGTAGGAGGGGGTAGCATCTCAACTACTGCAGGGGCACTGACTGTTCAAGAGATGCTGTACTAAAAGTCTGGAGGGAACATCTGAAGAAAGATACACATAGCACCCACTTAACACTCTGAAAATGGGGAGACAACTAATAGCTGATAGTCTAGGTGATCACTAATTGGCACATGCTGTCTTGGAAAAGCAGACAGTATGTACCAACTAGTGTTCTCCTCAACTCAGTGCTAATATACATATAATATAAATTACGAATATTTATACACAGCATATTACCCACATATAAACTAGCTACACAACAAATAGGCTCTAGTGCTTGTGCAGTTAAACTTCGCACCTTTTCTTGTACCCAATTTTCTTTCACTGTGCAAAATCCTTCAGGCATTGCATCTTTGAAATCAAATTTCGCATTTCATATTATATGTTAATTGAGCAGTCTAGGTGGATCAGTTTTACTTGAAGCCTACAGTGGATTCCAATCAATTTTTAAAAGTAGCTCATTGGATTAACCGAATCTAATATAATCATTTTATTTGATGTAGATGCAACTTTCAAAATAATGAAAAAAAAAGCCTTCCTTTCAGCAGGTTGTTATTTTGAGAGCTTGTTTAATAACAAAAGAAACACTCAATGTGTCACAAATCGCCTACATTCACCGTCCACATGGACGGCATGCAGTGTTTTTAATCAAACACTGTAATTCCCAAAGAAAATGGAACTTGAACTTTAGTTATCATTTTGTGGCATTTTTAGAAATGAAATGTCCAAAGAATCTCAAATTATTCTAAAACTAGTTGATTTTCATGCGAATGGGCCAGAGGAGTCTGTAGTGCATTCTTATGCCTATGTTGACTGATCATTAGGGCTAGGCTTTTTATGATTTTGCATATTTTTTTTGGAAATCTAAAATGCTGTTTAAGTGTATACAAATGTGTTTCATGCAAAACAAAGCAGATTTAAGTACCTTTGTAAGCCATTTTTTTTGCTTTTTTTCATTATTTTTACATGATATGGACTTTTCCCAGGTTTTTTGGTCATTTTAAGGCATTTATTCGTTATTTTGGAGTCATTATTTTGCATATTTTGGTATTTTCAATAAAAAGAGCATTTTTGGATGATTTTCAGTTGGGTGAAGATGATTATCGACTCATTTGGCAGCAATGAAATGGCCACAATTAAAGTTACACAGAGACTACTTTCTGATCCTGAAATTGCAGGTAAATTTTCCTACATAAAGCCAAACTTTTTATTCCTACCTGGTGCCATTACTTCCTTGGAGAAGTCTGCAGTGCTATCAAGGCATCAAATAGATTTGATGAAAAAAGTTGTGAATAACCTGGACATTGTGACTGGAAAAGTAGGAAAAGCTGTGCAAAAGAAAATTGAGCAAGTTTAAATAAAAATGTAGGATATGAAAAGCTGTGCTTAATTGCAGACTACAAGGGAGAAACTTTTCCCTTTATGAGATTTGAGGAGACTGAACAAAGTGACATAGTTTATTTCAAGTATGCTCCGTGGTGTCAGTAGAAGTGGAAAGGAGCTTTTCCATGTTTAAGCTTTGTTGACAGACAACAGAAAATCATTCTCTTTTGAAAATCTGCACATGGTTTTTGTTATGCATTGCAATTCTGGACGGATGAAATAAAAACTTTCAGTTTGCTATGGCAAACTAAAAATATTTAAATAAATTTTTTTGTGAGTAAAATTCAAAATTTCAATTTGGTACAGGAACTGTCAGAAAATGTAATTAGTATTTTTATGTCTTTTTCTTTTTTCTTTCATAGGGCACACTTTTTGTTAACAAAGAAAAAAAAAGACTCAGTTTGGCACAGAAACTGTAAAAAAATTAATTGTATTACTAAGTTTTTTTTTTTTTTTTTTTTTTGTCTTATGGGGCATGTTTTTGGGCAACACATGTTTAGTTCGGCACAGAAACTGTAAAACATACATTAAGTTGTATTTCTTGTTCATTTTTCGTTTTGTTTTATAGGTCATGTGTTGATTAGAAAAATAAAGAATTTCAGTCAACAGATTAAATTTTATTTTTTAAGAATCTTTCTGTTTTGTTTCATGCACTTCTTCTTTGCTTAATTAATTAGTTTTGCAAGGAAAAAACTCGAATGCACATTTGTCAGGTATTTTATGTTTCATAGGGCATTTATTTTTAGTTTTTCGGGTCATAAATGCATTTTTATAGAGCATTTTCTAGCAATTTTTAGGTCATAAAAATCCTAGTCCTACTGATCATTATTGACAGTTCCTCCTATATTGTGCAAAAGAGCATGGGGCTGGACACTAGATGAATGGAAACGAATCACCTGGTCCAATGAGTCCAAGTTCAAGTTCTCACATGCTAATGGACAGGTCTGTATTTAACACCACACAGGTGAAGAGCTGCAACCAAACTACATGGTTACATGGAAATAGGAAGATGGTAGTATTGTGGTATGAGAATTATTCTAATGGACATCACTGGGTTCCTGCTTCTCTCCCTGCTGAAGACTTCCTCACTCCCAGATCCTGGGTGAGCATTATTTCAGACCACACATTGCTCTACATGGTGACAATATACCTGGATCACAGTAGACCCTCTTAGAACAACGTCCCTCGCCACAGGGCCTGCACAATGCAGAAACAGCTCCAGAAGCATGTCCAAGCATCTTGTGTGCTCTTCTGGCCACCAAGAAACTTTGGTTTGAGTTCCATCAAAATATGTTGGATGCAGTGGAATGCATAAATGCCAGTGCTTTCCTTTGTTGCTGAACTCTGGTCTGTCCAGCTACTACAGAATGCCTAAGGACATCTTTCATGGTCTAGTGGAGTCAATACCACACCAGGCATAAGCAGTTATCATAATAAAAAGTGGCCTAACATATTATTACCTTAGGTAAGTGGTCATAATGCTGTGGGTCATAACTGTGTTATTATGGTATGAAACAATACAATTACTTCAGAGAACACAAATAAACAAAATATCTTACCTTTCCATTCAAAAGCTTATCATCATCTCCGTGCAACTTCCTTTCTTCGTGTAATCGCAAAAGCCCTTTACTTTTGATTTGTGTTAACTGAAAACCAGACAAAAAGTAATTTATCACTGATATCAATAAGTCAAACAAGCATGACATTGACTGATACAATAAGTCAAACAAACATGCCATTTTCAACTTTCATCATAAGATGCTAACACCAATAAATAAAAAACACAGTTGGCTTATTATGAATAGGTTAAAAGCAAGGGAAAACTTCACAAATAACAGTAGCATGACAGTTAAGTTATCATCTTACTTGTACATACTGTTACCTTCCCTTGGCAACTTCTTAAACAATATATCATAAAAAATATTGCCATGACTTTAGCTCTGCCCAAGCTGCAAGTTTTGTGATTCTCTTACCTAGATATCTGACAGATATTTTTTCTTATCTTCTCATGTTTAAATCTGACACATGTTTATGAACAAATGCTGATAAAAAGTACAAAGAATTTCTATGTTCGTTTTTAACTTGAAAGAAGCTATGAAGGTTTCAGAAAGAAAAAAATCTGCTAATAAATAATAATTAGAGCCTCTAAGTAGTTCAACTGTGCTCTTTCACCCTCCAGAAAAATCATCATTCCAAAATAGTTTTTCAATAGTGTTTTAAGTTTTATCATTTACTAAAATTCTTATGTCTTGGTTTGTGGAAAAGACACTCTGATCATGTGAGGAATGAAGATGTGTAGCAGTTGTGTAATGTGAAGCAAAATGTTCTTTGCAAGGTGGAGACTAACATTCTTAGGTGGTTTGGCCATGCTGAAAGAATGAGTGATGAGATCCTTACAAAGAAATTCTTTTCAGCCCAAATAGTGGGAAAGAAAAGCAGAGCAAGGCCAAGGAAGTCATGAGAGGATCAGATTCAGGTGTGTCTGCATGAGAACAGATTATGAGTATGAAGTATAGAAGGTCTTGTGTACATTGTGTGATGGATGTCAGTGAAGCTCATGCTGTGTGTCAAGATTGCTGCTGTAAATGGAGAAGTTTGATACAGCAACAGTAAGTATGAGTTAAAAATTTATCTGGTGGTTTCTATTTCTTTGTAAAGCTAACCACTGAATATCAGAGAACAACTTAGTGATGTGATGTGATACATACCTGCCAATATTGGCAAGAGCCTTGTCAGTAGTAATTAGTATTATTGCATGACACACACATTGTTGCTTTTTTATGAAACTCAATCATTTTCTTTGTGGAAAAGAAATACATGCCACAACAAAGAAGGACACTAATGAAACAAACTTAACACATGCGAAACACAAAGTTGGTTCCCCTGGCGAGAACACGATACGTAACATTGCAAGATTTAAGTTCAAAACTTCCACCAATAAAAATCAGTGGGATGCACTTAGAATTCCACAATGCTTGACAGATGGGAAATCCAAGCAAGTGAACCTGCAGTGCAAGAACCTCCACTTACCATATGATCATATGGTCTCTAAAATTCCTGTTTATGGCAAGGATGAGACCAAAGAAGGAAAAAAAACCTGAACTTTTTAACTGTATGAAAAATAAAAACACACAACAAGAATGCGGACTACTGTCAGTTTGTCTTCTGCTGACTCTACAGCTGCACAGCATCCATTGCTTAATTTTTCTTTCTGCTGATATCTTCTATTTCTCCATTGTTTCTTTTATTCCCTCTGATAATAATAATTTCACCCATCATGCTGAAAGAACTTTCAGCATGAGGACCATGAGAGCATGATATCAAAGCTATAACTATTTTAGATAAATAGTGTAACTTTGAGAACATTAATACTTTTGAACACCATGCATCAATTTTTAAAAATTTTACAAGGTCATCACTTACATTTTGGGGAATTTCTCCCCCCTCCTTATCAAGCTTAAATGCAAAAACTTATGGGACGGGTGATATTTAACAATGCAGGAGAGTGGGAACATCGCACTGGGAGGGGCCGTTTACTGGAGAAATCTTTGCTGTGTCCGATTTCTGGTTTTGGAAATTTCCCAATTTTCAAGCTGAAGTACAAATATTTATGCGGTAAAATGTTATTTAACAATAATATAGGACAGAGGCAACATCGTGAGAAAAAAGAAATTACGATTATGGGAAAAATCTGAACTCCGTCGACCTCCCGTTTTCAGAAGCTTCGTAAAGATGGAATGCAGCGCAGCAACAACCCAATATTTTACCAAACATTTGATAGACACATGTCATAGAAATGAGCTTGGAAACAGAAAATGAAACTTTTGCTGATTAAACAAGAAATTTTAAGGGTCCTGAAATGAAAAGCCACCACAAGTATTCTTAGTATTTTTATAAGTACAAATAACAATCTGATATCATGCTGGGAAAAAAATGATAGTACCAGATACTGTAACAAACAGACAATCACATCGCTCTGTCCATGTTATTATAACCAGCGCATAGCAACTGAAAAATTGTTCATGCGACACCACAGCATCTGACTACACAAATCCATATGGATGGGCTCAGCAACTGGTGTGTCGCCACCTGGTGGCATTCAACGGTGCAAGCTACGAAATTACAGCTGATAAATCCAAAGGGCGAAAGAAATGGTGAAGAAATTAGAAAGATGAGGAGATAATGCAACTGTCCACGTTATTATTACCAGTGCATAGCAACTGAATAATAATTATAGCAATGTTATTATAACCAGTGCATAGCAACTGAATAATAATTATAGCAATGTTATTATAACCAGTGCAGTTGCTATGCGCTGATTATAATAACATGGACAGAGCGATGTCATCGTCTATTTGCATTATCTCCATGTCTTTCTAACTTCTTCACCAGATACTATGTATGGTGTGCCTCAGGTGAGGTACAACATGTGACTAGTTCAACCATGAGGGAACCTTTTCCCAACTGTGGACGATGGTTCCTCAAGCTCTGATGAAGAAAACAGAATGGCTAAAGCATTTATCTGGGCTCCAGAAACTGGCCAATGAACTGCCAGTGGTGGATTGTATTTTACTAAGGACAGCTAATGATGTGAGCTCATATCTATGAACATTTGGGAAAACATACCATGCACTTGCATAGTATAGTTTTTAAAAGTTCATATCCCATACAGGCATAATTCAATATTTATACACTTTTCTTTTACTACATGACAGTATCTTCAAAGACAAAATGGTGACATTAAATTTTAACAATTGAGAATGATGTGTTTGTTACAGTATTTTTTTAATTTAGCTTATTCATTAAATAATTTATTATTTATAAAATTAAGTGAATTTATCTTTTTAAAAACAAGCATGTTGTCCAGTTTGAAATGAACTAAATTTTTGGTTCATATTTCTGATGACACAACATACACCAAAGTAACAAATTATTAGGAACACACACAGATGTGAACCACCCTCACTTAGGTATGCATCTATGTACATGTAGGCATGCCTCAGAAAACTTGAAAATTATGTCATCCTGGAGCAGGAATCAAACCCACATCACCCAATTTACATTCGAGTAAGTTACCATTACACCACCCAGATTGACGAACCTTCGAGCAACTGAGGATGTTTGTCGACCTGGATGGTGTGACAGTAACATACTCGAATGTAAATCGGGTGATGCGGGTTTGATTCCCGCTCCAGGATGACGCATTTTTCAAGTTTTCTGAGGAATGCCTACATGTATGATTAATACGGCATCTATATGTCAGTAATTTGTATTTGAGTATAAGCTCCACTAACCACACAGTACAACAGCAATACTGAGAAAAGATTTTCAGCATATACAACCTGCCACACACTGATGCAAATGGGCTATAATTGCAGACATCCCTTTTGAGTATCACTTGTCTCTGCTAGAAACCAACAAATTCATCAGCAGTGGAAATAGAAGCTCCAGAACTAGACTTTTAAGGATTGGAAAAAGGTCACCTGTTCTGATGAATCATGTTTCCAGTTAGTGCATGCTGATGAAAGGGCATGAATCAACAGATCCCTGCTGCATAATATTAACTGAACAAACTAGTGGAAGCAGTGTAGTGCTATGGAGTCTGTTTTCATCTTAGGCGTTAGGTTGCTCAATATCTCTGGAACAGCAATTGGATGGGGCAGCGAGGAATCTTAACATCACTGTAGACCAGGGACACCTCTACTGGTGCATGGTGTTTCCTGATGGAGAGGGTTACTTTTAGTAGGATAATGTACCAATGTACAAGGCTCAGATCACAGCATGATTGCAAAGTGCTAAAAATGCCCCCATCCCTTCCCATAACTTTACCCAATTGAACACCTGTGGAATGAGATTGAGAGAGCCAATCGTAACAGAGATCCTCTTCCAGGAAACATTTGGCAACAGATTCATGTCATCACATCCTCTTGGCTGAGTATACCTATAGAACAATATCAGCCCCTTGTTGTATTCATGCCACATCGAGTTGAGGCTATTTTAAGGGGCAAGGATGGCCCAACAAATCATGAGGTAGTTGCTTCTAATAATAAAAATAAATGAGTATACCTATAGAACAAAATCAGCCCCTTGTTGTATTCATGCCACATCGAGTTGAGGCTATTTTAAGGGGCAAGGATGGCCCAACAAATCATTAGGTAGGTGCTCCTAATAATAAAAATAAATGAGTGATAGGCGATGCACGCAACTAACAAACAAATAAAGAAGAAGGTAGTGTAAAGCACGCTAAGTTACGTATAAAAAGTTTAAGGCAAATATATTTCAGACATTACTATGACCTTCATCAGTGCGACTACTTCTTAATTTGCTCCTAATAAGTTGCTACTTTAGTGCATATGTTCTGAAAAAGTTTTATTTCCATCTCTCTCCACATTTTTTGTGCTTGTTCTTATACATTCTAGCACAGCAGTTGTTATATCCTGAATTAAGCGACTCAAAACTTACTTCGTCATTGGCCTGTGCAAGCTCCTCTTCAACAGAAGCAACTCTTTCAACTGCCACCCGTAACCTTTCTCTGACCTGCAAATTTTAAAAATCAGATTAATTTCAGAACTGTTCAGCACATAAAATAGCACATACGTCTAAAATTACAGAACCTGTCACTTCACTACACAGCTTTTGTGACAAACACTAGCTCACAAAAGAAAAATTATGGGAAAGAAAGGGTGGCTAGAGAGTCACATCAACAGAAACATAGAATACAAAATTATGCAAAGAACTTTCTATTCCTTAATAAGATACACAAATAGGTAATCATTAGTTCTTTATAAAGAAATATTGTGAAAACAAATCAGTATTCAACCTCCAAATCACATAGCACCCATACATACTTTTTTTTATTACACACAAATGCCATCATTAGCTATCCCTCATGCAATGAATTTCTCACAAAATGTGACAAACCCTGCAGTTTTGTAGCAGCAAACAACCATGCATCTCATGATTTCTGCCTCAGTATGTTACTGCAACAGTGGTACCATAATAAAATAGCCCCCACATCAGAGCCAATACACAAAAAAGCCCCCTGTGAGGCAGCAGTTTCTAGAACCTTCATTATACAGAAAGGGGTGGTTTTATGGTATGGATATTAGACACGTATTGTCAAACAGTACTACTTATCGAATTATTTAAAAAAATAGAAGTATTAATAATAGAATGATATGATATGAGAATGCACCTTACCAAAAAACTAAACAATACATTTTTCTCACTTGGAAATCATTACTCTGGTAATATTGTCAGAGAATGTACTCATTAGACTTGTCACATTCAAAGTTATAAGAATAGTTTTAGTTCCTTGATTTTACAGATGCAGGTGACATTTTCTTGATGCCAACACATCAGAAAATAACCAATTCTGAGAAGCTTTAAAATAATACTCCACATTAGAGTTCCACATACCTCTCATTTAGGGCTGCAGTCAGGAAAGGGTACAGTAGGACACAATCCTGCTATTTTTCCTAAAGACTGGACACTTTTCATCTCTGCTGTATTCTCTTTTCCTTTCACAATTACTTTGTATAGAACTCAAAGTACACATTTACTTGTTTATAAGGAAGATGCAAAACCTTTGAAAATACCCATAAATAAAATAACAGATTGTTAGCTTTCCCCATATTGTGTATCTGTACATTTAATAGAGAAATACTATTCTTGAAACACCAATTGTTGCTCATCGGCCTACTCCTTTTTCATACAGGACTGCAGCACTACTCTCATTGTAACTCATGCAAAGGCAGTGTTCTGCAATAATTGCTTTTTTTTTTTTTAAATGTCCAAAGACACAGAATGAAACTCTTGCTGAAAACTGGAGCTATGTGGTATAAATCATACAGATGAGATGACTGGCTTTTATGTCCAAAGGTGCATTTAAACTATCTTCGAAGCCACTATAATCTAACAGGGAAATACTGCACTACAGAATTAATGATCATGCTGCCATTAGCTTTTGTTATACTTTTCTCTGTATTACTAATTCTAGTACTGATGCACAACAGAAATACAGATTATGGATGCTAACTGAACAAGGGTCTTGGATTCTTAGCCTACAGAAGCATGGCTAAGTCTTCTGACTGTATAGCACCAACATAAACTGAACCCCTAGGGTAAGATGTTAGGGCTTTCTCAAAGTGCTATAGTAATATGTTGGAAAAGGTCTTCAATATTATAACAGACACTAAACCATTTCAGAACAACTGCACTGAAGGTCAAGTTAAGATCTATAATGCAGTTCAAGATATTTACTAATTCCTATATTCTATTTAACAGACATTATTACATGAATCAACAGGTTGTGTAAATGTTTAAAGATCAAGCTGTAATCAACATACATGTCAGGATTTAAAAAGCTGCATCAACAAGCACACAATAGTTCCATGAGTGGATAACTCATTTTCTTATATGATGGAATTCCAGTTCTTGAAAGGACACAAACTATGACACAAACAAGCCAATTTCATGAAATAACAATGAAATAATTTCCAAAACTATCCTTCCATTACAAAGTGACAATGATTGGTTGCACCCTATGTTCTAATGCTGGGACTGGTTACACAATTATTACTGGCAGATTAAGACATTAATTTGCCAATACTATGTTGTTCTATTTATTTGTGGAAATTATAATTGTCATTAGCATGAGTTTGAAAACTCCAAAATCACCATTTTAACTTTTTCAGTGGATGAACATTGAGACGAATCAGTTTGATGCAAGTAATATAAAACTATATTTTGGGGGCCCTCCTCAAAGGTCTGGGCCCTGGCATGTGCCCTCAATGCCCTCCCATAATCAGGCCCTGATAATTAACATATATTTCCCCAAACACCAGAAAATAAAAAAAAATAAAAAAATTACTCAAAAGAAGTTGGAGATATTATGAATTAAAAATTCAAGCCCACATATAATGCCAAAATCTGCTGTAGTTATACCAACCATAAGAGAAATTTTAAAACAAGTAAATGGCTGTTAAAATGTAGAACACGTTGGGGTTTTAAAGGCATGTTAGTTGAAGATAAAACAATTGCAGAGGAAATAAATTGTGAAACAGAATTTCCAACTGTTGAATTGGTTAGACCACGTAAGAAAAAAAAAAAAAAAAAAGCAAAAGAAAAAGTGAATTTTTGGTACCAAAATACAGATGAGATATTGATCAGCCAAAAAAAAAAAAAAAATAATAATAACTTTCCTATTTTATGATACAATGATAAGAATGGTTCAAACTCTTGAACACGTATAATGAGACTTTTTAATTTTTAAATGATTTTTATTCTTTATTGATGCTAAACAGAGATCTGAAAATAAAATCTTACAAATAAAATAGTCGGGCATTTCACAAAAAGAATATGATATAATTGCTTCAGATTTGTGTCGCTATATTGAAATTCCTTGGATTTATGTTAAGCATCACATGAACCAATGAAGTGCTTTAGAATACATATTTTCAAATGAATCATTAATATGTTTTCCAAACAATTCAGTAGCTTTGATAATATTTTTGACGGTGCCTGTTGCAAAATACGGTTGGAGAGGGGCGAACACATTTTCCATGTTAAGTTCAACGCAATTTATTTTGGATTTTGTGGGATTTTATACTTGCTTAAAAATAAACATCTTCCTTTTTTTTTACTGTTAAGTTTGAAATCCAAAAAGGTCTTTAAAATTACAATGCCCCTTTTCCATTGCGTAGAATTGATACCGGTAATAAGGTGCACAAAATTCTCTTTTCACATTTTTACTGTCTGTTAACAGTGGCTTATGGAGAAAGATCGTTTTCCAAATTGAAAATCATGAAAAGTTGATTAAATATGAAACAGAAACGACTTTCAAATATAAGTATCGTTAGTGTTGGAAAAAAAGCTACAAAACTTAAATTTAGCTGAAACTACGCATATTTGTGTGCTTTCTTGAAGCTTTAGTTTATAGGAAACTTTATTTTTATTTAATACGAAAACCATTTATTTCGAATTCTGCTTTTAGTTTTATGCAACTTATTTGTATATGTATCCATAAGAGATATTTTTCGGTTAGAATAGTTAAAGAGACGCCCGTTATGTTCAATGATATATATCACAATTCTTCGGAGGAGGGGGGGGATTTGGTCATAACTCACCACGCTGGCCAAGCGGGTTGGTGAGTGCGGGACCAGAAGAGACCCAGAAGACCACGTGGGAGATGGATGGATGAAATTCGAAAGCATACCAGAGTAACAAGAAGGAGACAGGCTGAAGACAGAAAGTTATGGAAGAAACTTAAGGAGATCTTCATCCAACGGTAGATTGATAATGATTAACAGTGATGATGATGGTGATATCACAATTGCCTCCGTCCATGGGGAAAGCTGTAATATGTTTATCATCGTACATGACGAAACTTTTTACACCGGTAAAGAGGAGTCGTATGTAAATTGACAGAGAGGAAGCTGACTTCGATTATTTGCAGCGTCATCTGAACTAGAGTTTTGCAGATTTTTTTCCCCTTCAATTTTATATGAAACACTTGTGTCTTACGAAAGCTCTTAATTTACGGGAAATAGAAAATAATGTTGCTAAAGATATTTACTCGATGTTAATGAATAAAAATTTCAAATTTTTTCTCGTGCAACGGACGGCAAATGCCCTTGGCGCTTGGAGCTTTCAAATGCTTAATTCGCTATTATGTTTATGCACATAAATTAGAGTTAAGTCCATGTGCCTCAGTTTTTGAAATAGGTTTCTGAAAGGACCTGAAACCATTTTGGCATGGGTTCACGTAATCCCGCACAGCATACAGTGGCGGTTCTAGAAATTTTTTGGGGGGAGGGCATACATTCCTGCATGTGCCTGCAATTAATCAAAATTAATATATAATTTAAAAAATGATCATATTTGGGGGTGCTCGGACCCGGCTCTGGCGTAGAACCACCACTGACTGCATATACGAGAGGGTATCAAAAAGTTCGTACAATCACCAAGAAATAAACAAGCTAAAAAAAACCTTTTTATTCAGGTACTTGATCCTTCTCTACACTGGCACCACATTTTCCCCACCTTTGCTTGACCTCCTTTATTCCCTCAGCGTAGAACACCTCGGATTGTGACTGAAACCACTGGTCTACCTCAAAAATGACGTCACCAGTGTCATCAAATCGCCTCCCACGTAGTGGACGTTTCATCTCGGGAAACAAAAAGAAGTCACTTGGTGCCATATCAGAAGAATATGATGGATCAAATGGATCCTTTTTGTGATCATTCCACTTCTACTGCTTTTAATTTGCTCTCTTAATTTGGTCAGTAGGTTGCAATAGTAGTCAGAGGTAATAGTTTGACCCTTCTGAAGGTAGTCTGTTGAAATAATACCTCTTTTATCCCAGAAAACTGAGAGCATCACTTTGGTGGCAGACTTTTGCCTTTTTTGGGGGTGGTGAAGAGGGATGTTTCCATTGCTTGCTCATTTCTTTGGTTTCTGGATCATAGGGGTATAACCAACACTCATCCATTGTAATCAAACGGTCAAAAAAATCTTCGAAATCTGCGTTAAAAAGATCCAACATTTTTTATGCGGATTGTGCCCGAGCTTCCTTTTGGAATAGGGAGAGAAGTCTAGGTGCTCATCGCGCTGAGACCTTGGACATGTTCAATTGGTCATGCATGACTGTCCACACTGTTCCATAGCTTAGATGAACTTCTTGACAAAGCATTTCAATGGTTGTGCGCCTATTTTCGAGAATTAACTTCTCCACTTTGGACACAACTGTCTGGTCACCTGTCAAAGATGGCCGTTCGGACCTTGATTCGCCAAAAAAGGTCACATGACCACTCTGAAATTTTTTTTTCCACTTTGCCACAGTCTCGTATGCTGGACACTTATTTCCATATACATTTAACATTTCTTGACGGATTTTTTTAGCCGACTTTCCTCTGAGATGAAGGAACTTGATCACACTGCGAAATTCCACTTTCTCCATGATCATGGACTTTTTGATTCCTGAAAGAAAACCAAACGGGTTTGCTAAATATTATTTATGTTGCACAGTATACTGAATGTACATATATATAACAAAATAAAACAAAAATGGTTTCCGTAGCTTTAATAATTTTGGGTGATTGCACGAACTTTTTGATACACCCACGTATAACATGCTTTCTGAATGTTTCACATCAAGTTTTCATTTCGAACAATCATAGATTTGTTCCTATTTCTGCATCGCTAAAGGGGAATAAAAATACAACGCAAAAGCGCACTGGAACTAAGCTTTGATCACACAACAAATAAAAACGCATAATCTTTAAACTATCCAAAGCTTCAAAACAAAGCACAGCATGGAATTTCTTGAATCATTTTCTCCTTTGAAGTTACTTCCACACGGGTAAATTTCATGTACTTTGAGAAACATAATTTACTTGAAAACAGGGCGGTTGTTACCTTTTCATCAAGTGCTTTATGGTGCTCGAAGAGCGATTTGAGGGCCTTCAGGACTTCCACTTCGGAGGACACACCGGCGGGTGATTGCGCCTGTCTCTTCACGACCGTCATCCTCAACGATCGCTCATGCCGGGATACAAGACACTCCAGATGTTCCAACAGCAACTGAGCATGAAGAAAGGAAAACAATTCACATAAAATTAAGTAAGGCTTCCTTTTTTTTATTATTTTATGCTTGAAAACACAAAACAAAACGGAATACATTGAAAAAGTTAGCATCAATAAACTGCGTGTGCACGCATACCTGCCCACTGCCAGCAAAAATTAACTTCAAAATATATATAAGGAAACACACACACACACACACACACACAAAGGCCGAAAAAATCGAAGGTCTGAAAGCATAAAGACCTGGGGCGTACAGATAGCCCCCCGCCCGCATTGGGGAAGGGGGGGAGGGTGTCACGGCAAAAAGGGTCTCTAGCCTCAACAAAAAGATTTTTTTTCTGTTTTGCCGAAACTTCATATTAGACTGGTTAAAAAAAATTGTCAGGAATTATGGCAGCTTTGAAGGCAGACTTTAAAAAAAAAAAAAAACAATTTTATTTTTCAGTAAATAAGCAGAATCTTTTAGAAATCATTTTCATGGCTTTACTTTACAAAAATTAGATAACGGGAAAGCAGCTATTCCAAAGGACTTGAGGCCCGTTTCACAGCCATAGCAATAGTAGCTATGCATGTATATTAATGTTACACAGCGCTAGCAGTGTTCCTGCCGAGTCTGCCGGTAACGGTGCTTGGAACCTGAAGTACAATTTAGTTGGCCACGGCACCAGGTGAGAATCTCAGGTGCACTGCTGCACTCAAAGATTCACACCAGAACATAAAAAATGAAAAGTTGAAGAATGACCCGAAGCATAAGGCTTGGGTGAATCCACCGTGTGAACAAAATAACAACAACAAATAAAAAATAAAATAAAATAAAAAAACGATACTTTGGGATCAGAGTTGTGATGAGGTTCACCCGCAATCACCAATTCGTGACTGAGTGTAGTGGTCCGGATCTTACTCCGGTACATTCAATCCCCAACCAGCCAGAACAACACTCACTTTAGCAAATAACACATGATTCACAAATACACAACACAACATTTAATTACGTTCTGCGAGATTTAAACAGATACGGCGCTCTCTGGGCGTATAGACAATTGCCCCTCTTACGTGGGCAGCATACGGTGTCACACTTTACTGTCGGAAGACACAAGCCGACTGAGTCTCCACCGGACTATCTGAACAAGAGATACTGCTCGTTAACACACTAAATAGAGCTGCAGGTGATATTCATATACAATTGCTTAGAGAATGAAAAAAAAAATTATATGCAAACGATCACATTAAAAATACTCGCGACATAAAATACACAAGCACGTTAATTTGCGGTATACGATTATAGGTGCGAAATACTGCCAAAGTTAATTAACTAAATCTAATAAGCATGCACATGCAGATCCCTTCCCAGCTCACGTTTGGCCCTGAACCAAAGTTAAAAGAAACTGTCCCGCCCAGCGGAATTTGTGGCCACACCCTCTCTCTTATTCATGTAAAAAAAATAATCAGGAATGAGCCCTGTAAGAAATTGAAATCTGTATGTGCAGGTATTTCCTCTGAGGTTCAGTCACTCAGCATTACTGCATCTATGTCCATGCAGCTTTGGGTGTCGGGATGGCACAAGTTCACAGATGTGCGAAGAAAGAAAAAGGAAATATTCATCAACTTACAGTTTCGTGACTTTGCTGTGCAAATCCAGTGTGCATCACATAATATCACACGACAAAAAAAAAAAAAAAAAAAAAAAAAAAAACACGCACACACACACACAGACACTTGCACCATGTGGCAGCACCGATGATTCAACACTTCACTTGGACGCTTGATGTAAATGAAGCACACAATTAAAATGGTAATATCACGCCGCACTTTGTTGCAATGATTAGAGTGCACACTGATCTACTCTCGTGACGATTTGAAGGCTGCCGTTAAACAAAACAGCCTCTCTCACCTCTGCTGTTGCAGTTTCCGAGACTGGTTTTCTGTGTTCCTGGGAAATGATTTCTGTTGTCGTGAAGAAATAATTCTGACCGTCAGCTGTTTGGAGAGTGGGACTCCCTCACTTTCGCTGCTGCTATAGTAGATTCCGTCCGTCACTACCTTCCGTCCTTTTTGACCATTCATTCCCAATTCAGCCAGTTCCTTTCCGTTAGCATAACATCTACCCTGCCTGGGTACGCAGTTCAAATATGCCCCTCGCAGGTTTTGTTTCCATTTTTTTTTATCGAGTTGCGACCGCCAGCCCTGAGATTAATTTTCTCGGCCGAGCGAAATCAGACGTACTTTTACCTTAAGCGTATATCAGCAACTGCTGACCGAAAATAACGCTCGAATTCACCCCCTATTCTTTTCGGCGATTCTATACTCTTAATTGCCCATTGTCCCTCGCAGACGTCAGTCAAAGTATCTTTCTCGCTGACAGAGTTATGTGTCTGCTGAGGGTCTCTTGGCCCACCCACTGAAGTAAACATACGGACCACAGCGTTAAGCTACAAGCGGAAAGAAGAAAAAAAAAAAAAAAAGAAAAGTGAAAAACCACTTCGAACATTGCTGCTTCCATCCGCATTCGAAAGCACATTTCCCTAGTTCGTTTTGCAGTCCCTCGAAGACACTTGAGATAGGAATTTTTATGTTTCACTTCAGGGCTATGTGTGAGGTCTAGCAATTCAAAATGGCAAAAATATTGCGTTTCTTGCCTTCAAGAGCATTGGAGCGACTTCCTACTTATCCCGCAATTTTGTTAATTAATTTTAGAGAACAGCCGAAAGAAAAAAACAACGTAAATGAGAAATAAATAAAAAAAAAACTGAACTGTAAAAGAACATGTGAGCCTGCCGAACTGTGATTCCTAGCTGCCTCATACAATACGCAACATGGCGGACAAATTTTAAAGTTTTCTTCAGGTTTTAGGTTGGAAGGGGGGGGGGGCGTGTCCACTGTAACATTAACAAGGGAATGTGAAAGAAATATCAGTTCAATGAATGAAATTTTTATACCAATGAGGATAAGGCAGTGGTGTGGCCAAAAATTTCTTAAGGGGGGGGGGGAAGGGTGTTGCATGGATTTAGTTCATTGGTGAAAGTCTCATACGCCGATGAGCCATTACATTATGATCACCCCTAGCCTAGAGAAATGAGCTCGCCTGCAGACTGAACGGTGGCGAAAGTGAAGTTCGCAGAACAGTATATATACAACCCGAGGAACGGCTTTCGGTTAGTAGAGTATTCGGAGTCAGAACGGGGAAAACTGCCGATCTATCGGAGTTTGATAAAGGACAAATTGCGATGGCACGGCGCCTAGGAACTACGATCTCGGAAACGACGCGGCTTGTGGGTTGAAAGAATTTTTCAGATCGGACTCTTAGAAGCAGAGATATCGACAAAGGTGAGATATGCATCTACGCCCCCTGGCGGTAAAAACATGCATTATTTTAAGAAGAAAGTATTCTCAAAGGTTTTTTGACGTGAGCGGTATCGGCCCAGGAAAGAATTTTTTCAGTCAAGTATTCAGGAGCTCAGATTTTGCTGCAAATACACCAGAAGCAGAAATTAACACTCATGCCTCCTGGTGGACAAACCATTTTCTTTCCAAAAATCAGAAATTATATGCAAAAGATTTCGCATTAGGAGCTGCATCCGGCGCAGAAAGAATTTTTCAAATCGGAGTTTTAGAAGCAGATATATCGGGGGAAACGCAATTTACCTTTACGCCCCCTAGCGGAAAGTTTATGAATTACTTGAACATTTTGAAATCATATGAAAAACATGTCGTACTGGAAATTCTATCCAAGAAAGAAGGAATTTTTAAATCGGACTATTAGCAGCAGAGATATTGACAAAAATAAGATATACATCTACGCCCCCTGGCGGGGATACCATGCAATATTTTAAGAAGAAAATATTCCGTAAAGGTTTATAGACGTAAGTGGCATCGGTCCACGAACGAAGTTTTTCAATCGAGATTTTAGAAGCTCAGATTTTGTAGCAAATACATCAGAAGCAGAAATTAACACATATGCCTCCTGGTGGCCAAACCATTCTTTACCAAAAATTAGAAATTACATACAAAAGATTTCCCATCAGGAGAAGAAAAAAAAAAAAAAAAAAAAATTCAAATCGGAGTTTTAGAAGTAGAGACATCGGGGAAAACGCGATTTACTTTTACGCACCTTAGCGGACAATCTATGCGTAACTTGAAAAGCTGACTACAGTAACACCCCGAGTTACGTAACACGCGACTTACGTAAATTCGTAGTAACGTAATAATTGTCGCCTCTTTATCTGCAGTTGCTACCTCACCCGTGACCTTAATCATGACGTAAAAAAAATGAAAATTCTGAGAACTACTTACCAGCACGCATGAGCATGTTTGCGGCTTTGCGCAACTGCATCTTGACAGCCTTATCGCAGTAAGCACATTTCAATTTCATTTGATATCTTGCCTCGCGCGGTTAGCTTAGTCACTTCTTTATCACCGCTAGTGTCCGTTGTTTATTTAGCATTGGAATGCAATCGAAACGCAAAACCGAATGCGCTAATAATAAACCTAAAAAATAAAGGTCTGCAATTACTTATAGAGGAAAAGTTGGAAATAATTCGCATGTATGAAGACAGGAAAATTCTATCAACAATAGATCGGGATATAAATCGGCCTATTTCGACAGTGAATACAATACGGAAGGATAAAGTTCGCAATGTTGAAAGCACGAAAGGTGCGGTAACGTTGAAGGGCACAATCATTACCAAGAAGAGGCTGGGCCGCAGTGGTCTAAGCGATGGCTTCTGATCATTCGTCCGAAAGGGGTCCGGGTTCGAATCCCGTGAGGCATGGATGTTGTGTTTGTCTTACGGCAATGGCTCTCTCCGTTCCCTGGAACCAGTGACCGTAAATTAGGGATTACGGACGGGCGACTGCTTATGGCCCATTGAGTTGCTCAAGGTGGTCGTTAAGCCTTCAATATAAGAAAAACAAAAAGAGGCTGGGTCCGATTTCAGAGATGGAGAAATTGTTGTCTCACTGGATCGAGAATCTGACACAGAAGCGGATGCCGTTGAGTTTACTGATTCTCCAGGAGAAGGCTAAGTCTTTACAAAAGGTTTTGCAAGAGAAGAGCAGCATCATGGACACGAAGAGTACATTTAAAGCTAATCCTGAATGATTCGAACGATTCAAGAAGCGTTAAAATCTGCACAGCATCAAGGTCACGGGTGAGGTAGCAAGTGCAGATACAGAGGCGACAGGTGAATTTCTCGAACTTCTGGCAGAAATAATTGAGAAGGGGGAATATTTGCCTGGGCAAATATTTAATGTCGATGAAACGGCTCTGTTTTGGAAGAGGATGCCAGCACGGACATTTATTGCAAAAGAGGAAAAATCTATGCCTGGATTCAAGGTCTCAAAAGATCGGATCACTGTTATGATTGGCGGCAACACTTCAGGGGACTTGAAACTTAACCTGCTTACAATATACCATTCCCAAAGATCGCGCGATCGCGCGCCTTCAAGAGCATTGACTCGAGTATGCTGCCCGTAATGTGGAAATCCAACACCAAGGCTTGGGTTACACCTGAGCTGTTCGGAGACTGGTTCAATAATCACTTTGTTCCCCAGGTGAAGGAATACTGTGCCCAGAAAAAAAAAATCCCGTTTAAAGTGCCTGAACAACGCCCCCGGCCACCCGGAAGAGTTGGTTGACTTTCATCCAGACGTAAAAGTTGTTTACCTGCCTCCTAAAACCACCTCACTGTTACAACCAATGGATCAAGGCGCTATTGCGACTTTCAAAGCCTACTATCTGCGGTGTGCGTTTTCCCAAGCAATCAAGGCCATTGATAGTGGTAAGGGCATTATTATCCTACGTGATTTCTGGAAGAACTATAATATCCTTTACGCTATCAAAATTACCGGGATGGAATGGGATGAAGACAAGCAGACAACAATGAACGCTGTGTGGAAGAAACTCTGCCCAGAAATGGTCCATAATTTTAAGCGTTTCACGGAAGGAGAGCAGACAATGACTGCTACGGGCGGTGATGTATTCAGGCATCTTCTCGGGGATGCTAAGCACCCCCAAAATCCATGAACGCCCTGGTGCCCCCCCCCCCCCCGTAGGTTTTTGGGTGATCTCCCCTTATATTTAGTCTGTGTTCGTTTATAGCTGAATATTTGCAGAAAATAATTCAAAAAATTAAGAAAATGAGGGAAAATATTATAATAATAACAAAAACATCCACATTGACTTCAATCTGAAATTTCTACCATCCTTCAACAATTGAATACATTAAAGAGTCCTCGCTGAAGTGGCAATTTTTCAAGCACTAACATCTCGGACTACTTCCACAATAAAAATCTAATTCCGCAAAGTAGAGATGTTTGCACTGCAATACATCACATTTTAGAAGCTGGCATTCAGCTTTATTTCAGTCTTCTGGATGCCGACTTTCAATGTACACGGTTAAGCCTCAGTGTAGCTAACGTGATGCTAGTGCTTCCAATACAACAAAATAATTGCTACCTCATTTTTATCAATAGCAATTAGAAATTGTTCCCATAATAAAGGTGTTTTTTTTTTTTTCTGGCAGTGGTGGTTTACACTGTGACACAGAAAAAAAAAAAAATAATAATCGAGGCACGTCAAACTGGCATCCAAAGGGTTAGTAAGTTTTTTTCTTTTTTTTTACTACTATTAGCTAATCTAAAGGGGCTGAAACCAAATGGCAGGGAAATGGCTTGCACCATACGTTTTCAGGTAACACTGTAATGATTCCTTAATAATAATCAGAAACACGCTTGTAGTAAGAAGACGACATTTTTACCACTTCTGTCTTGGCGGGATTTTCTCCAGCACAAACTTACTTTACCAGCATCTTCAATATTTTACACCACTCCATGATGCATTACTGAATTAAAGCAAAGGTATATCATTTTTACATTTTTAATCACTTGTAGTTGTAGATTTTTTGGAATTTGCATTTGCGATATAAGAGCATAAGAAAATGATTGTACTGTATTTAAAATTTTTATATATATTAATAACAAAATTGTGATTACATGTATATAATCAGTCAACAAGTTTCAGCACCCTCAAAATTCGTAAATGCCCTCCCAGAAGAAACTCTCTGAATGCAACACTGGCTACGGGCAAAAGACGGAGACGTGTGTGCAACTGGCATAGCAATTAGAGCTGGAAGTGAATAACGGTGACATTAACGAGCTTCTTTTGAGGCACGATGAAAAAGTTACTAATGATGACCTTATTCAGTTGGAGGCATTCCGAAATTCCGAAGAAAATACTAAGCCGGTTGAACCGCCAACTCCAGACGTAAAGAAATTTACAACGAAGGGATTAGCCGAGCTTTTTTAACCTGCTAGACATGGATGGCATTAGCAAAATTAGAATCGATGGATCCGAACACCGAGCGATTCGAGAATGTTAGCCGTCGTATCTACTACGATATGTCTAGCTACAAGGCCATGTAGAATGACAAGAAGCGTGTGACCACGCAATCTACTCTAGACATGTTTGTGAGATGCCGCTCACAACAAAGTCAACATGACAACTGAAACGAGCTCGACTACCCTCAGTCTTCAACATCGAGAGGGGTTGAAGTTGCCGCAGAACAGCATTCCCTTCACAACCATCCATCCTACAGAGTCAACTTAACCGTCACAAGACATTTTTTTTACCTATTTAAAAAGTGAATACACATGTACAGTATTTCATTTTGTTTTTATATTCTTTTACGTATGTATATATTTTTCATACTTTTATACACTGGTGTGCAAAAATTAAGGACGAAGAGGAGAAATTAGCATAACAGCGGAACGAGCAGGCAGAACGGACCGAAAGACCACTCAGAAGATAGACTAGGGTCCGGTACGGTAGGGCACACGCATATATGCAGCATGACTTGGGGGGGGGGGTCGGACTGGTATAAAGCACACGGGCGGTGCACGCTCAGCAACTCGGTGAAAGCTATTGCACGGTGTATATCGCTTTGAACGACGTCGAGTTGCTGCCACCGTGTGATATGGCCAACAGGCAATCCAGCAGCCGACATCTGGATGACTTTACGTCGCGTCATTGGGAAGTTGGAAGAAGGTCGAAGTGTGACTAGTGCGGCCGAGGAGTTCGGAATCGCTCACAGCATCGTTTCACGAGCTTGGAGAACATTTCAAACGACAGGAACAGCTGTCCCAGAGTTTAGCAGTGGTCGTCCACGAGCAACCACGGCGGCGGCCGACCGGTATATTGTCCTACAGGCGAGAAGAGACAGACGGTAGACAGCGGGAGAAATCGCAAGGTACATGCAACGGACAACTGGACGTTCGTTATCGCGTTTTACTGTGGCCAGGAGGCTGCACAAGGGTGGTCTATTTGCACGACGACCAGTACGGTGTGTGCCATTAACACCTGCTCATCGGAGACGGCAGTTTCTGTGGTGCCAGAAACACAAGAACTGGACACATCAGCAATGGGGTCGAGTTCTCTTTACGGATGAGAGCCGATTCAGTCTGACGAGCGATTCTGGATGTATACATATCTGGAGAGAGCAGGGAACATGCAATCACACCTCCAACATCATCGAAAGGGACCGGTTTGGAGGTGGCGAAGTTCTCGTTTAGGGCGGTATCATATTTGGTAGCCGTACTGACCTCCACATCTTCCAAGGTGGTTCAGTCACTGGTGTCCGCTATTGTACCGAGGTTCTCCTGCCAGAGGAACTCAGGTCCTCTTCATGGACGACAACGCTACACCTCATCGTACAGTGGCTGTCGCAGAGCTGTTGGAGAGTGAAGATATTCAACGCATGGATTGGCCCGCAAGGTCCCCGGACCTAAATCCAATCGAACACGTGTGGGACCTTCTCGGGAGACGCTTGGCAGCACGTCACCAGCCGCCAGCAACGATCCCGCAGCTGCGATTGGCGCTACAAGAGGAATGGGCCGCGATGCTTCAACAGCTTCTTGACAACCTCGTTTTCAGCATGGACAGACGCTGTAAATCCTGCAACGCAGTCAGGGGTGATCATATCCCCTACTAAAGACTGGGTTTTTCTTGGCAGCCGGCTGTCACATGGACGTTTCTGTCTTCTATCCAGTTGTGCTCGAAGCTACCTTTTCAATAAAGTGCCTTTGTATCCTTTGGATTCCTTGTTTGGACGGTTTTGCTCACTTGTCCCATATTCTTACATCTTGGGGATCTTATGGTATGATTTGAGTCGATGTGGAGCACTTCTGCACGACGTTACATTCGAAAACCCGTCTCGTCCTTAAGTTTTGCACGCGTGTAGTTTAGGTATATCAAAGTAAATGCTGCTACATGATTGATGTCTCTTTTATAAAATAATGACAAATAATATCCATGTACATACATATAATAAAAAATATTTCAGTTTCTTATGAACGTAATTTACAAATTCGCCTTACGTAAAATTCTAGTTACGTAACAGTTTACGGAACGCATTACTTACGTAACTCGGGGTGTTACTGTATACCTAAAATACTCTTCGGCATAAATGGAATCGAAAGGTAAAATAATTTTTTCAATCGGATGTTTACTAGTAAATATATGGAATAAAATGTATTTTGAACTCAATATCATTTGCATTTACGCCCTCCAGCGGTAAACTTGTACATCGTAAAAAAAAAAAAAAAAAAAAAAAAAAACTAAATAAAGTATCATCATTCGCAAATTTCAAGCTTTCCAATGAGAAAAGAATTTTTCAAATCGGACTATTGGTTGCAGATATATACGTATATGGTGTCCACAGACGGACGGACAAACCGATAACATAAACACGATCTTTTTTTTTTTTTTGCAAAAGACGTGCTAAAAATGCGTATAACTAATAAAGAGAATGAAGTAATAATTTGAGAAAATTGAAATTAACCAAATTATATGTAATATAAGACCCAATTTTTCACTCTGGAGGTTTATATATATATCATCATCATCGTCAACCATTATCTATGCACAGCTGGACGAAGGCCTCTCCAAGCCTCTTCCACAACGGTCTGTCTTGTGCCAGTCTCCTCCATGTCACTCCCGCATACTTTCGAATTTCATCCACCCATCTTCCATGTGGTCTTCTTCTGGGTCTTTTCCTGTCCCTTGGAATCCAATCTAAAATTTCGGCTGTCCATCGATGGTCTGTCCTTCTGGCAGTATGTCCAGCCCATTGCCATTTCAGGGATTTTACTCTGATCACGATGTCTTCTACTCTTGTCATTTTTCAGATCCACGAGTTCCTCTTCTTATCTCTCCTGGTTACACCAAGCATGCACCTCTCCATGCTACTTTGAGTTGTCTGCAGTCTTTGAATGCCTCTTTTAGTTAAGGTCCACGTCTCTGCACCATACGTAAGCACTGGAAGGATGCACTGATCAAACACTTTTCTTTTAAGACATAATGGCATATTGCTCTTGAAAATTATGCTGTTTCTTTCAAAAGCTCTCCAGGCAAGTTTTGTACGCCGATTAATTTCTTCATCAATGTGACCCTCACTTGATATCTGCTGTCCAAGATAAACGTACGCATCTGTTATCTCCAGCTTTTCTCAATCAATCGATAAATCTTCATTTCTTGTAAAAGCATTGTACAACACTTTTGTCTTCTGAAAATTCATTTTTAATCCCACTTCTTTACTCTTGTCAGCAAGTTGCTGGGAACTTTTTATTTATCATATATCTTGCGTTAGCTACAAACGGTGTTCCAAAATGTGCAAAACTGCCCGAGCAATTTGTGAAATACGCTTGCCCGTTGGTTAAGAAGAGAAAGCAGCAATACAAGATGGCGGGTCTCGTAGAGCCTTAAGCAAAGACCGTCCCCTTGAGAATTCTGAAGAAAAAATTTGAACTTAAAGTGCACCAGAAACTGGTGTAAAATTTTCGATTCCAATTTTAAGTGGATTGCAAGCAGTGATTTTTGCGCTCTCTCTTGAGCTGCGCCCGGGTCTGCTTTGTCCTAGTTACGTCTCTGCAAGCAATGGTGATAAAATCACCGTTTACGACAGCGGTGACGGAGTTCTAAAGAAGCCAGAACTGCGAGTCATCGTCTTACTTGCAACAAACATCACTGTTCACGACTGCGGTGACGGAGTAGCAGTAGAACGGGGAGTCACCGTCTCTCTTGTAACAGTAACAAACTCATTGTTACAACGTGCTCGATTTGTATACCTTGTTTACGAGCGAACTGTTCATGTTCACTTCGTTTACGAGAAGAACAGAATGGGCATGACCCTATATCCAAGGAGGGGGGAAATGGGCCCTCCTGCCCCCATATATGGGCGCCCATGTACAATTATGTAGCTGAGTCCACGCCACGTTGGACTAAGCAGCAATTATTGCGAACTGAACCTACGAGCCGTTTGGTAGTTTCTTAATATTTTGACAGGACGGTGTATAAGATGTGAGGGATTTTGGGTTCTGTTGCGCGTATGTCCAGGTTGTGTCATAAAACACTTAAAACAATACGTGCAGATGATTGGGGGAGAGTACACAGACTGAAAGGAAACAAGAAGCGAAAATTTAAGAAATAAACTTTATATAAACAGCTAAGAGTGCAAAGAAATCCAGAATCGAAGTAACAATTTTAAATGCACTCGAAGACGGTAGCGTCGAAACTCGTTTTTACAGAGTAGAAGATGGGGAAAATCCCCCATCACAGGTTGTTCCGCTGTCATAAAAAAACATTCTCGACGCTTTTGATAAATAGCTTTTCCCAGAACTTTTCGCCCGTCTCCAAACCGTTTAATCGATATCGGGTCTTTAAAAACTCAATAGACTGTCTTATCCCACGGGTTCTTCAGAACCCCCCCCCCCCAGCACTAAGCTTCTTTCAACACTTTTTCCCGCTCTTAGTTTCCACAGAAAACTAGCAAGCACATTTAGGATTCGAAATAGAAAACTGATAATCCTAAAACGGTAAAAAATAGTGTACAGAATGTGAAAGCTAATCATTAAGATTAGAGCGCTAAGAATGGATGAAAAAAAAAAAAAAAAGAAAGTAACCTTACAACGCCAAATTACATGAAACGCTATCTCTAATTTTCCTACAACAAATTACATTACGCAGTCTACTGTAAATTTGTTTCGCTACAACGGTTAATTTAGGTTCTTTTATTTCTTTCTTTTTTAAGGCGAAAGATACTCGAAAAATAAAAGACATTCTCGTGAATACCACGCACACATCGTATGTACAAGTGAAGACAAAAACCGACAAATCTCAAGAATCATATCAGATCATATCAGAGGATTTTACGAAGGGAATGTCTAACTCCAGGTCCTAAACAACCCTTAGAATTAGAAAGCCAGGAAATTTGGGCTGGAATGCCAGACAGAAAAGTCACACGGAAGCGAGGTAGAATGAGGAGGAAAACGTCCTTTTTTATAATCGGTGGGCCAGTGCTAGAGGTCCGACACCTTAACGTGTCCATCCGGCGCACTGCGGATATTTAGTGGTGTGAGCGTTCGTACATGCTGGGATCGAACCTGAGACCTCTCCGTAGCAGTCACGAAAGTTGACCACTAGGCCATCCGCGGCCCTCAAGAATCTAGACATAATAATAAATCCCATTTATATATCCAGAGGCACCAAAACTATTTTTTGATAACGGAGCATGATATCAGGATATGCAGTATTTTTTGGTCAGATCACAAAACTTATTGTGAAGTTCTAAAACAGGACGTTACAGACATCACTGAAACATGTTCCAGATAAAACGATTATGTCTACACTGCTGGCCACCCAAAATGCAACACCAAGAAAGAAGCATCCGATTGGCCTGAAATTCGGCGTGGCCCGCGAGAGGACATGCAAACGATTTGCATTGCAGGGCATATGCAAATCAATCGAAGTTCAACACACTTACCAAAGTGTTTCTGGGATTTCTTTAACCCATCCAAAAAAAAAAAAAAAAAAAATACTTCTGAAGTCTGATCACTCAAATACTGCTCTGCTGCTGATATCACCTTCGAATCATTCGAAAAATGCTTCCTTTTCAAACTTTTTTAAGATTTGGGAACAGGAAATAGTCTGATGGAGCAAGGTCTGGTGAGTGGAGTGGATGGTCTATGCGTTTAAACCCCAGATCCCTCAAAACATCCATTGTCTTGCCAGCCTTGTGAGCCGGCGCACTGTCCTGCAAAATGAGAACACCTTTTTGCAGTTTTCCTCGCCTTTTTTCCTTCAATGCCTCCTTTAATCGACACAGCAAGTTGGAATAGTATTCAGCATTCATTGTTTGTCTCTTCGGGAGATAGTCAGTCAGTAAAACGCTTTCCGAATCCCAAAAAACCGTTGCCATAACCTTTCCTGCAGACCTTTGTCTCTTGAATTTCTTTGGCCGTGGAGAACACGAGTGCTGTCACTGCAGAGGACTGTTGTTTCGTCTATGGATCCTAGTGATGTAACCATGAGTGATAAGTCGCTGCAAAAAATTATCATCAGATCGTTCAAAATGCTGCAAAACGGATTTGGAAGTGTCCACCCTTTTTCGTTTCTCATCGGCGTTCGAACATTTGGGCACCCACTTCGCTGTCATCTTCTACATATCCAATTGTTCGATGATTATGAACCCAACACGTTCCCTGGATATCTCCAGTGTCTCAGCCATTGTGTTAGCCGAGATTCGCCGATCTGACAAAATCAAGTCATGAACACGATCAACAATTTCGAATTTGTCACTGTTGAAGGCCTCCCAGATCTTTGATCAACAATTTCGGGTGTTGTCACTGTTGAAGGCCTCCCAGATCTTTGATCAACAATTTCGGGTGTTGTCACTGTTGAAGGCCTCCCAGATCTTTGATCAACAATTTCGGGTGTTGTCACTGTTGAAGGCCTCCCAGATCTTTGATCAACAATTTCGGGTGTTGTCACTGTTGAAGGCCTCCCAGATCTTTGATCAACAATTTCGGGTGTTGTCACTGTTGAAGGCCTCCCAGATCTTTGATCAACAATTTCGGGTGTTGTCACTGTTGAAGGCCTCCCAGATCTTTGATCAACAATTTCGGGTGTTGTCACTGTTGAAGGCCTCCCAGATCTTTGATCAACAATTTCGGGTGTTGTCACTGTTGAAGGCCTCCCAGATCTTTGATCAACAATTTCGGGTGTTGTCACTGTTGAAGGCCTCCCAGATCTTTGATCAACAATTTCGGGTGTTGTCACTGTTGAAGGCCTCCCAGATCTTTGATCAACAATTTCGGGTGTTGTCACTGTTGAAGGCCTCCCAGATCTTTGATCAACAATTTCGGGTGTTGTCACTGTTGAAGGCCTCCCAGATCTTTGATCAACAATTTCGGGTGTTGTCACTGTTGAAGGCCTCCCAGATCTTTGATCAACAATTTCGGGTGTTGTCACTGTTGAAGGCCTCCCAGATCTTTGATCAACAATTTCGGGTGTTGTCACTGTTGAAGGCCTCCCAGATCTTTGATCAACAATTTCGGGTGTTGTCACTGTTGAAGGCCTCCCAGATCTTTGATCAACAATTTCGGGTGTTGTCACTGTTGAAGGCCTCCCAGATCTTTGATCAACAATTTCGGGTGTTGTCACTGTTGAAGGCCTCCCAGATCTTTGATCAACAATTTCGGGTGTTGTCACTGTTGAAGGCCTCCCAGATCTTTGATCAACAATTTCGGGTGTTGTCACTGTTGAAGGCCTCCCAGATCTTTGATCAACAATTTCGGGTGTTGTCACTGTTGAAGGCCTCCCAGATCTTTGATCAACAATTTCGGGTGTTGTCACTGTTGAAGGCCTCCCAGATCTTTGATCAACAATTTCGGGTGTTGTCACTGTTGAAGGCCTCCCAGATCTTTGATCAACAATTTCGGGTGTTGTCACTGTTGAAGGCCTCCCAGATCTTTGATCAACAATTTCGGGTGTTGTCACTGTTGAAGGCCTCCCAGATCTTTGATCAACAATTTCGGGTGTTGTCACTGTTGAAGGCCTCCCAGATCTTTGATCAACAATTTCGGGTGTTGTCACTGTTGAAGGCCTCCCAGATCTTTGATCAACAATTTCGGGTGTTGTCACTGTTGAAGGCCTCCCAGATCTTTGATCAACAATTTCGGGTGTTGTCACTGTTGAAGGCCTCATCTTTGATCAACAATTTCGGGTGTTGTCATCAGTTGAAGGCCTCCCAGATCTTTGATCAACAATTTCCGGAGTGTTGTCACTGTTGAAGGCCTCCCAGATCAGATCTTCTTTGATCAACAATTTCGGGTGTTGTCACTGTTGAAGGCCTCCCAGATCTTTGATCAACAATTTCGGGTGTTGTCACTGTTGAAGGCCTCCCAGATCTTTGATCAACAATTTCTGGGTGTTGATCTTTGATCAACAATTTCGGGGGTTGTCACTGTTGAAGGCCTCCCAGATCTTTGATCAACAATTTCGGGGTGTTGTCACTGTTGAAGGCCTCCCAGATCTTTGATCAACAATTTCGGGTGTTGTCACTGTTGAAGGCCTCCCAGTTCTGATCAACAATATCGGGTGCTGTCACTGTTGAAGGCCTCCAGATCTTTGATCAACAATTTCGGGTGTTGTCACCGTTGAAGGCCTCCCAGATCTTTGATCAACAATTTCGGGTGTTGTCACTGTTGAAGGCCTCCCAGATCTTTGATCAACAATTTCGGTGTTGTCACTGTTGAAGGCCTCCCAGATCTTTGATCAACAATTTCGGGTGTTGTCACCGTTGAAGGCCTCCCAGATCTTTGATCAACAATTTCGGGTGTTGTCACTGTTGAAGGCCTCCCAGATCTTTGATCAACAATTTCGGGTGTTGTCACTGTTGAAGGCCTCCCAGATCTTTGATCAATTTCGGGTGTTGTCACTGTTGAAGGCCTCCCAGATCTTTGATCAACAATTTCGGGTGTTGTCACTGTTGAAGGCCTCCCAGATCTTTGATCAACAATTTTGGGTGTTGTCACTGTTGAAGGCCTCCCAGATCTTTGATCAACAATTTCGGGTGTTGTCACTGTTGAAGGCCTCCAGATCTTTGATCAACAATTTCGGGTGTTGTCACTGTTGAAGGCCTCCCAGATCTTTGATCAACAATTTCGGGTGATGTCACTGTTGAAGGCCTCCCAGATCTTTGATCAACAATTTCGGGTGTTGTCACTGTTGAAGGCCTCCCCAGATCTTTGATCAACAATTTCGGGTGTTGTCACTGTTGAAGGCCTCCCAGATCTTTGATCAACAATTTCAGGTGTTGTCACTGTTGAAGGCCTCCCAGATCTTTGATCAACAATTTCGGGTGTTGTCACTGTTGAAGGCCTCCCAGATCTTTGATCAACAATTTCGGGTGTTGTCACTGTTGAAGGCCTCCCAGATCTTTGATCAACAATTTCGGGTGTTGTCACTGTTGAAGGCCTCCCAGATCTTTGATCAACAATTTCGGGTGTTGTCACTGTTGAAGGCCTCCCAGATCTTTGATCAACAATTTCGGGTGTTGTCACTGTTGAAGGCCTCCTAGATCTTTGATCAACAATTTCTGGGTGTTGTCACTGTTGAAGGCCTCCCAGATCTTTGATCAACAATTTCGGGTGTTGTCACTGTTGAAGGCCTCCCAGATCTTTGATCAACAATTTCGGGTTGTTGTCACTGTTGAAGGCCTCCAGATCTTTGATCAACAATTTCGGGTGTTGTCACTGTTGAAGGCCTCCCAGATCTTTGATCAACAATTTCGGGTGTTGTCACTGTTGAAGGCCTCCCAGATCTTTGATCAACAATTTCGGGTGTTGTCACTGTTGAAGGCCTCCCAGATCTTTGATCAACAATTTCGGGTGTTGTCACTGTTGAAGGCCTCCCAGATCTTTGATCAACAATTTCGGGTGTTGTCACTGTTGAAGGCCTCCCAGATCTTTGATCAACAATTTCGGGTGATGTCACTGTTGAAGGCCTCCCAGATCTTTGATCAACAATTTCGGGTGTTGTCACTGTTGAAGGCCTCCCAGATCTTTGATCAACAATTTCGGGTGTTGTCACTGTTGAAGGCCTCCCAGATCTTTGATCACCTTTCGGGTGTTGTCACTGTTGAAGGCCTCCCAGATCTTTGATCAACAATTTCGGGGTGTTGTCACTGTTGAAGGCCTCCCAGATCTTTGATCAACAATTTCGGGTGTTGTCACTGTTGAAGGCCTCCCAGATCTTTGATCAACAATTTCGGGTGTTGTCACTGTTGAAGGCCTCCCAGATCTTTGATCAACAATTTCGGGTGTTGTCACTGTTGAAGGCCTCCCAGATCTTTGATCAACAATTTCGGGTGTTGTCACTGTTGAAGGCCTCCCAGATCTTTGATCAACAATTTCGGGTGTTGTCACTGTTGAAGGCCTCCCAGATCTTTGATCAACAATTTCGGGTGTTGTCACTGTTGAAGGCCTCCCAGATCTTTGATCAACAATTTCGGGTGTTGTCACTGTTGAAGGCCTCCCAGATCTTTGATCAACAATTTCGGGTGTTGTCACTGTTGAAGGCCTCCCAGATCTTTGATCAACAATTTCGGGTGTTGTCACTGTTGAAGGCCTCCCAGATCTTTGATCAACAATTTCGGGTGTTGTCACTGTTGAAGGCCTCCCAGATCTTTGATCAACAATTTCGGGTGTTGTCACTGTTGAAGGCCTCCCAGATCTTTGATCAACAATTTCGGTGTTGTCACTGTTGAAGGCCTCCCAGATCTTTGATCAACAATTTCGGGTGTTGTCACTGTTGAAGGCCTCCCAGATCTTTGATCAACAATTTCGGGTGTTGTCACTGTTGAAGGCCTCCCAGATCTTTGATCAACAATTTCGGGTGTTGTCACTGTTGAAGGCCTCCCAGATCTTTGATCAACAATTTCGGGTGTTGTCACTGTTGAAGGCCTCCCAGATCTTTTGATCAACAATTTCGGGTGTTGTCACTGTTGAAGGCCTCCCAGATCTTTGATCAACAATTTCGGGTGTTGTCACTGTTGAAGGCCTCCCAGATCTTTGATCAACAATTTCGGGTGTTGTCACTGTTGAAGGCCTCCCAGATCTTTGATCAACAATTTCGGGTGTTGTCACTGTTGAAGGCCTCCCAGATCTTTGATCAACAATTTCGGGTGTTGTCACTGTTGAAGGCCTCCCAGATCTTTGATCAACAATTTCGGGTGTTGTCACTGTTGAAGGCCTCCTAGATCTTTGATCAACAATTTCGGGTGTTGTCACTGTTGAAGGCCTCCCAGATCTTTGATCAACAATTTCGGGTGTTGTCACTGTTGAAGGCCTCCTCAGATCTTTGATCAACAATTTCGGGTGTTGTCACTGTTGAAGGCCTCCCAGATCTTTGATCAACAATTTCGGTGTTGTCACTGTTGAAGGCCTCCCAGATCTTTGATCAACAATTTCGGGTGTTGTCACTGTTGAAGGCCTCCCAGATCTTTGATCAACAATTTCGGGTGTTGTCACTGTTGAAGGCCTCCCAGATCTTTGATCAACAATTTCGGGTGTTGTCACTGTTGAAGGCCTCCCAGATCTTTGATCAACAATTTCGGGTGTTGTCACTGTTGAAGGCCTCCCAGATCTTTGATCAACAATTTCGGGTGTTGTCACTGTTGAAGGCCTCCCAGATCTTTGATCAACAATTTCGGGTGTTGTCACTGTTGAAGGCCTCCCAGATCTTTGATCAACAATTTCGGGTGTTGTCACTGTTGAAGGCCTCCCAGATCTTTGATCAACAATTTCGGGTGTTGTCACTGTTGAAGGCCTCCCAGATCTTTGATCAACAATTTCGGGTGATGTCACTGTTGAAGGCCTCCCAGATCTTTGATCAACAATTTCGGGTGATGTCACTGTTGAAGGCCTCCCAGATCTTTGATCAACAATTTCGGGTGATGTCACTGTTGAAGGCCTCCCAGATCTTTTGATCAACAATTTCGGGTGATGTCACTGTTGAAGGCCTCCCAGATCTTTGATCAACAATTTCGGGTGATGTCACTGTTGAAGGCCTCCCAGATCTTTGATCAACAATTTCGGGTGATGTCACTGTTGAAGGCCTCCCAGATCTTTGATCAACAATTTCCGGGTGTTGTCACTGTTGAAGGCCTCCCAGATCTTTGATCAACAATTTCGGGTGTTGTCACTGTTGAAGGCCTCCCAGATCTTTGATCAACAATTTCGGGTGTTGTCACTGTTGAAGGCCTCCCAGATCTTTGATCAACAATTTCGGGTGTTGTCACTGTTGAAGGCCTCCCAGATTCTTTGATCAACAATTTCGGGTGTTGTCACTGTTGAAGGCCTCCCAGATCTTTGATCAACAATTTCGGGTGTTGTCACTGTTGAAGGCCTCCCAGATCTTTGATCAACAATTTCGGGTGTTGTCACTGTTGAAGGCCTCCCAGATCTTTGATCAACAATTTCGGGTGTTGTCACTGTTGAAGGCCTCCCAGATCTTTGATCAACAATTTCGGGTGTTGTCACTGTTGAAGGCCTCCCAGATCTTTGATCAACAATTTCGGGTGTTGTCACTGTTGAAGGCCTCCCAGATCTTTTGATCAACAATTTCGGGTGTTGTCACTGTTGAAGGCCTCCCAGATCTTTGATCAACAATTTCGGGTGTTGTCACTGTTGAAGGCCTCCCAGATCTTTGATCAACAATTTCGGGTGTTGTCACTGTTGAAGGCCTCCCAGATCTTTGATCAACAATTTCGGGTGTTGTCACTGTTGAAGGCCTCCCAGATCTTTGATCAACAATTTCGGGTGTTGTCACCGTTGAAGGCCTCCCAGATCTTTGATCAACAATTTCGGGTGTTGTCACTGTTGAAGGCCTCCCAGATCTTTGATCAACAATTTCGGGTGTTGTCACTGTTGAAGGCCTCCCAGATCTTTGATCAACAATTTCGGGTGTTGTCACTGTTGAAGGCCTCCCAGATCTTTGATCAACAATTTCGGGTGTTGTCACTGTTGAAGGCCTCCCAGATCTTTGATCAACAATTTCGGGTGTTGTCACTGTTGAAGGCCTCCCAGATCTTTGATCAACAATTTCGGGTGTTGTCACTGTTGAAGGCCTCCCAGATCTTTGATCAACAATTTCGGGTGTTGTCACTGTTGAAGGCCTCCCAGATCTTTGATCAACAATTTCGGGTGTTGTCACTGTTGAAGGCCTCCCAGATCTTTGATCAACAATTTCGGGTGTTGTCACTGTTGAAGGCCTCCCCAGATCTTTGATCAACAATTTCGGGTGTTGTCACTGTTGAAGGCCTCCCAGATCTTTGATCAACAATTTCGGGTGTTGTCACTGTTGAAGGCCTCCCAGATCTTTGATCAACAATTTCGGGTGTTGTCACTGTTGAAGGCCTCCCAGATCTTTGATCAACAATTTCGGGTGTTGTCACTGTTGAAGGCCTCCCAGATCTTTGATCAACAATTTCGGGTGTTGTCACTGTTGAAGGCCTCCCAGATCTTTGATCAACAATTTCGGGTGTTGTCACTGTTGAAGGCCTCCCAGATCTTTGATCAACAATTTCGGGTGTTGTCACTGTTGAAGGCCTCCCAGATCTTTGATCAACAATTTCGGGTGTTGTCACTGTTGAAGGCCTCCCAGATCTTTGATCAACAATTTCGGGTGTTGTCACTGTTGAAGGCCTCCCAGATCTTTGATCAACAATTTCCTGGTGTTGTCACTGTTGAAGGCCTCCCAGATCTTTGATCAACAATTTCGGGTGTTGTCACTGTTGAAGGCCTCCCAGATCTTTTGATCAACAATTTCGGGTGTTGTCACCGTTGAAGGCCTCCCAGATCTTTGATCAACAATTTCGGGTGTTGTCACTGTTGAAGGCCTCCCAGATCTTTGATCAACAATTTCGGGTGTTGTCACTGTTGAAGGCCTCCCAGATCTTTGATCAACAATGGGTGTTGTCACTGTTGAAGGCCTCCCAGATCTTTGATCAACAATTTCGGGTGTTGTCACTGTTGAAGGCCTCCCAGATCTTTGATCAACAATTTCGGGTGTTGTCACTGTTGAAGGCCTCCCAGATCTTTGATCAACAATTTCGGGTGTTGTCACTGTTGAAGGCCTCCCAGATCTTTGATCAACAATTTCGGGTGTTGTCACTGTTGAAGGCCTCCCAGATCTTTGATCAACAATTTCGGGTGTTGTCACTGTTGAAGGCCTCCCAGATCTTTGATCAACAATTTCGGAGTGTTGTCACTGTTGAAGGCCTCCCAGATCTTTGATCAACAATTTCGGGTGGTTGTCACTGTTGAAGGCCTCCCAGATCTTTGATCAACAATTTCGGGTGTTGTCACTGTTGAAGGCCTCCCAGATCTTTGATCAACAATTTCGGGTGTTGTCACTGTTGAAGGCCTCCCAGATCTTTGATCAACAATTTCGGTGTTGTCACTGTTGAAGGCCTCCCAGATCTTTGATCAACAATTTCGGGTGTTGTCACTGTTGAAGGCCTCCCAGATCTTTGATCAACAATTTCGGGTGTTGTCACTGTTGAAGGCCTCCCAGATCTTTGATCAACAATTTCGGGTGTTGTCACTGTTGAAGGCCTCCCAGATCTTTGATCAACAATTTCGGGTGTTGTCACTGTTGAAGGCCTCCCAGATCTTTGATCAACAATTTCGGGTGTTGTCACTGTTGAAGGCCTCCCTAGATCTTTGATCAACAATTTCGGGTGTTGTCACTGTTGAAGGCCTCCCAGATCTTTGATCAACAATTTCGGGTGTTGTCACTGTTGAAGGCCTCCCAGATCTTTGATCAACAATTTCGGGTGTTGTCACTGTTGAAGGCCTCCCAGATCTTTGATCAACAATTTCGGGTGTTGTCACTGTTGAAGGCCTCCCAGATCTTTGATCAACAATTTCGGGTGTTGTCACTGTTGAAGGCCTCCCAGATCTTTGATCAACAATTTCGGGTGTTGTCACTGTTGAAGGCCTCCTAGATCTTTGATCAACAATTTCGGGTGTTGTCACTGTTGAAGGCCTCCAGATCTTTGATCAACAATTTCGGGTGTTGTCACTGTTGAAGGCCTCCCAGATCTTTGATCAACAATTTCGGGTGTTGTCACTGTTGAAGGCCTCCCAGATCTTTGATCAACAATTTCGGGTGTTGTCACTGTTGAAGGCCTCCCAGATCTTTGATCAACAATTTCGGGTGTTGTCACTGTTGAAGGCCTCCCAGATCTTTGATCAACAATTTCGGGTGTTGTCACTGTTGAAGGCCTCCCAGATCTTTGATCAACAATTTCGGGTGATGTCACTGTTGAAGGCCTCCCAGATCTTTGATCAACAATTTCGGGTGTTGTCACTGTTGAAGGCCTCCCAGATCTTTGATCAACAATTTCGGGTGTTGTCACTGTTGAAGGCCTCCCAGATCTTTGATCAACAATTTCGGGTGTTGTCACTGTTGAAGGCCTCCCAGATCTTTGATCAACAATTTCGGGTGTTGTCACTGTTGAAGGCCTCCCAGATCTTTGATCAACAATTTCGGGTGTTGTCACTGTTGAAGGCCTCCCAGATCTTTGATCAACAATTTCGGGTGTTGTCACTGTTGAAGGCCTCCCAGATCTTTGATCAACAATTTCGGGTGTTGTCACTGTTGAAGGCCTCCCAGATCTTTGATCAACAATTTCGGGTGTTGTCACTGTTGAAGGCCTCCCAGATCTTTGATCAACAATTTCGGGTGTTGTCACTGTTGAAGGCCTCCCAGATCTTTGATCAACAATTTCGGGTGTTGTCACTGTTGAAGGCCTCCCAGATCTTTGATCAACAATTTCGGGTGTTGTCACTGTTGAAGGCCTCCCAGATCTTTGATCAACAATTTCGGGTGTTGTCACTGTTGAAGGCCTCCCAGATCTTTGATCAACAATTTCGGGTGTTGTCACTGTTGAAGGCCTCCCAGATCTTTGATCAACAATTTCGGGTGTTGTCACTGTTGAAGGCCTCCCAGATCTTTGATCAACAATTTCGGGTGTTGTCACTGTTGAAGGCCTCCCAGATCTTTGATCAACAATTTCGGGTGTTGTCACTGTTGAAGACCTCCCAGATCTTTGATCAACAATTTCGGGTGTTGTCACTGTTGAAGGCCTCCCAGATCTTTGATCAACAATTTCGGGTGTTGTCACTGTTGAAGGCCTCCCAGATCTTTGATCAACAATTTCGGGTGTTGTCACTGTTGAAGGCCTCCCAGATCTTTGATCAACAATTTCGGGTGTTGTCACTGTTGAAGGCCTTCCAGATCTTTGATCAACAATTTCGGGTGTTGTCACTGTTGAAGGCCTTCCAGATCTTTGATCAACAATTTCGGGTGTTGTCACTGTTGAAGGCCTCCCAGATCTTTGATCAACAATTTCGGGTGTTGTCACTGTTGAAGGCCTCCCAGATCTTTGATCAACAATTTCGGGTGTTGTCACTGTTGAAGGCCTCCCAGATCTTTGATCAACAATTTCGGGTGTTGTCACTGTTGAAGGCCTCCCAGATCTTTGATCAACAATTTCGGGTGTTGTCACTGTTGAAGGCCTCCCAGATCTTTGATCAACAATTTCGGGTGTTGTCACTGTTGAAGGCCTCCCAGATTTTTGATCAACAATTTCGGGTGTTGTCACTGTTGAAGGCCTTCCAGATTTTTGATCAACAATTTCGGGTGTTGTCACTGTTGAAGGCCTCCCAGATCTTTGATCAACAATTTCGGGTGTTGTCACTGTTGAAGGCCTTCCAGATCTTGCTGCATCTTCGGTCTCAAAGTCTCCACGCTGAAAGTTGGCACACCATTTCTTCACAGTGGAATATGAAGGGCACTTGTCACTTAATGTTTGCGTCATACACTCATATAATTCCTTTGCAGTTTTCTTCTGCAGGAACAGAAATTTCATGACAGCCCGGAGTTCCACCTTCGAAAATTCAACACTGCATTGACATGATTCAGTTCAGGACGTCAAACATTTGCAACAACAACAACAGCAACAACAAAAAGAGCTATTAGTTTGAATATTGACACTTTACAATAAAAAAGAACACTCTTTCAAGCTGCAGTGACAAAATAATGCTACAATTACAGGAAATGGGTTAGGCCGAGAACTTTTCAGCATCCCCTAGTATCTCACCCTTTTCTTCCACTCGAATTTCTATTTTCTTCCTTTAAAGAAAGACTTATTTTATTATAATTAATTAGAATAGAAAACACTCCTGCTCTTCTTATAAACACAATACCTTTTGGGAATTTCAAGATAACTGTTTTTTTAATAAGGCTGATTCTTCGTGAAACTTTTTTCTTCTCACAATGGACAAACAAGCGGGGAAAGTTTAACCAGCATCTCAGGCATTAAAAATTCAGAGTTCTACATAGTTAATAATTAAAACAGAAAAACAATCATTTTATCAGATGGAATTTTAAATGGCAGGAAAAATAAAAAAAAATATTTAATCGATTTCCAATTACGGACATATTTAAAAAGGAAAGAAAGTAAGGGGGAAAATGTGATATTTCGCCTCCACTCACAAATGAGTACGGAGGCAGTTGCCCCCTCTGCTGCTGCGGTTCCGATGCCACTGTATAAATCCAATTCTCCATGCTGAAGTGCGAAAAAAAGACATCTGATCTTCAACTAATAGAATTTCCAACACTTTTAAAACAAAAGTAAGTATGTAGATCTATAAATGAAAATATATTAACTAGTACACTGCCTTTGTGTGATTAAAATTTGCCACGATCCAGTTCAAATAATCGAAATTATGCAAAATTATTTTTTTCTCGGTGGGGGAAGGCCCCCCCCCCAAATAATTTTCCCTGGGTTTTGTACTACGCCACTGCAACTTCTATATTACTGCAATTTAATGTGTAAATAATCGGTGCCATATTTCGGTGTCTGACATAGGTTATGCCAAGCAAGTTGCCTGCAGTGCATTTTACTTTCGCCGCACAGTTATGTACAACGCTACAAACACTGACTGTGTCTTCTTCGGATCCACGCAACATAACAATACTAGCACACGGGATAAAAAAAACAACAACAAGAAAGATGACACCGAATTTTCGGGTGTAATAAGCACGTCTTTTGAATCCATTCTGACGCAAATTAAATTTATCAAAGCTATTCAAAGTCAATGGAACCGGTACGAAAAGCAATAGATCTGACGAAAGAAAGAAGATTTTCAATCGGGTTTTTAATCCCTCAAATATTGCTGTAAACGGAATCGTGAGCTTAGGAACTCTAGGAAACAGAGATATCGACAAAAATAAGATGTGACTTTACGTCCCCTGGTGGGAAAACCATGCATTATAATTAGTCGAGTTTTCAGGAGCCCAGATTTTGCTACAAATACATCAGAAACAGAAATTAACACTTATGAACCCGGGTGGCCAAACCATTCTTTACCAAACATTAGAAATTATGTGAAAAATATTTTCCATCAGGTCCTGTATGCGATACAGGAAGAATTTTTCAAATCGGAGCTGTAGGAGCAGAAATAACGCAGAAAACGAAATTTACCTTTGTGCCCCCTAGCGGAAAGTCTATGATTTACTTGTAAACTTTGAATTTATAGGAAAAACATTTCGCATCGGAAACACTATACGACAAAGAGGGAATTTTTCAAATCGGACTCTTAGAAGTAGATATACTGACAAAAATAAGATATACATCTACGCTCCCTGGCGTAGAAATCATGCATTATTTCAAGAAGAAAATTTTCCTAAAAGGTTTGTCGACATGAGTAGTATCGGTCAACAAACGACTTTTTTTTTCAATCGAGATTTTAGAAGCTCATATTTTGCTGCAAATACATCAGAAGCGGAAATTAAGACTCACTCCACCTGGTGGTCAAACCATTTTTTACAAAAATTAGAAATTATGTGCAAACGATTTCTTATCAGGAGCTGTATGCGGTGCAGAAAGAATGTTTCATATCGGAGATTTAGAAGCAGAGATATAGGGGGAAACGCAATTTACATTTACGCCCCCTGGCGGAAAGTCTATGAGTTACTTGACAATTTTTAAATTATATGAACCACATGTCACACTATCCAACAAAGAAGGAATTTTTCAAATCGAACTTCTAGAAGCAGAGATATTGACAAAAATAAGATATACATCTACGCCCCCTGGCGTAGAAACCATGCATTATTTCAAGAAGAAAATGTTCCTAAAAGGTTTGTCGACAGGAGTGGTATCGGTCAACAAACGCTTTTTTTTCAATCGAGATTTCAGAAGCTCATATTCTGCTGTAAATACATCAGAAGCGGAAATCAAGACTCACGCCACCTGGTGGCCAAACCATTTTTTACAAAAATTAGAAATTATGTGCAAACGATTTCTTATCAGGAGCTGTATGCGGTGCAGAGAGAATGTTTCATATCGGAGATTTAGAAGCAGAGATATAGGGGAAACGCAATTTACATTTACGCCCCCAAGCGGAAAGTCTATGAATTACCTGAAAATTTTGAAATTATATGAAACACGTGTCACACTGGAAACACTATCCAACAAAGATAGAATATTTCAAATAGGACTCCTAGAAGTAGAGATATTGACGAAAATAAGATATACATCTACGCCCCCTGGCGTAGAAACCATGCACTATTTTAAGAAGAAAATGTTTCTAAAAGGTTTGTCTACATGTGTAGTATCGGTCAACAAACGACGTTTTTTTCCATCGAGAATTTAGAAGCTCATATTTTGCTGCAAATACATCAGAAGCGGAAATTAAGATTTACGCCCTCTGGTGGCCAAACCATTTTTTTTACAAAAATTCGAAATTATGTGCAAACGATTTCCCACAAGGAGCTGTATCCGGTGCAGAAAGAATTTTTCAAATCGGAGATTTAGAAGCAGAGATATAGGGGGAAACGCAATGTACCGCTGCGCCCCCTAGCGGAAAGTCTACGAATTACTTGAAAATTTTGAAATTATATGAAAAACATGTCACCGGAAAACACTATCAAACAAAGAAGGAATTTTTCAAATCGGACTCTTAGAAGTAGAGATATTGACAAAAATATGATGTACATCTACGCCCCCTGGCGGAGAAACTGTGGAATATTTTAGGAAAAAAAATATTCCAAAATTTTTTTTATCGATGTGAGTGGCATCAGTCCACGAAAGAATTTTTGTCAATCGATATTTTAGAAGCTCCGATTTTATGGCAAATACATCAGAAGCAAAAAATTAACACTTACGCCCCCTGGTGGCCAAAGTATTCTTTACCAAAAATTTGAAATTATATGTAAAATATTTTGCATCAGGAGATGTATCCGCTGAAGAAATTTTTTTTCAAATCGGAGTTTTAGAAGAAGAGTTATCGGGGAAAATGTAATTTACTTTTACGCCCTCTAGCGGAAAATCTATGCGTGATTTGAAAAAGTAACTATATCTAAAATACTCTTCGACATAAATGGAATCGAGAGATAAAAGAATTTTTTCAATCGGATGTTTAGAAGCAAATATGTGGAATAAAACGGTTTTCCTACCTTCAACAATAGTACACTCTTACAGTGGCTCTGAGTATGGAAACAGAGAAGCCCGGGCCAATACGGGCTGGAAAGAGTCGTGCACTATACAACTCCATTATCGTGTGTGAATGATAAATAATGGTGTGTACGACGGACCATTTATAAAGAAACACTTAACCTCTTATTTAGGAATGAACAACAACAAAATAACCCTACTATAGCAGCATCCCGAGGTGCAATAATAAACGATAAAAAATTCCAGCTTTTTCTACAATTATTTCTCCTCAAAATATTTTTAGCCAGATGAAAAGAAGCGAGACATTATTAGAAAGATTGTTAACGTAGCGAGTAACGGTGGGTTACACTTTTGTATTCCTGCGCAATTTTAACCGTGGTACAAACGCCTTCGAGCAATCAACAGCGTACTAATAATTCAGACAATAAGATTAGTACTTCTCTTAACTCTTAAAAATGGCATCATACATTTTTCCGTTGGTTCACATTAAGCGTCTCACATAGGAAAGAAAAAAAAATTCCAATAACCAGGAAAGGTATTTTCGCCATCTGTTCTGAAAATAATATTAAAAATTTTTTCGGTAACTTTTGAAAAACATCAATTCTCCACTGACATAAAGAGATAAACACCGATTCGGTGGTAGCCCGGAATTCAACCACAGGATTTAAAGCCTTTTTGTTTGGAAAATCCTATTAAACCTAATGTAACAGCATACGGTGCCCTCCAAGCATAATGGGGTTGGACAGAAAACTACTCTAGTGACGTTACTGGCCAATATTTCTTATTATATAGTTTTAGAAAGGAAAGAAATATAATTTTCAAAGCGATTTAATACTATTAGCTTAATTACTTTTCCAATGCAAGTCTCAGACCTTACGGTTTCTTCAGGTAAATCCATTAAAAAATGATAGGGGCTTTTAACTTATTCATCGACCACACGGAGATTTTATAAGGATTTCCAGTTAAATAAATTCCTCTATTACTTCTCAAAATGTAACTTTTAACTTCCCAAAACTTTATGAATTCCAACCTCAACGGAAATTATTGTGATATCTCGACGTCTGCTCATAATGATCCTTGACGAAAATATTTGTATAGCCACAAATGGTACAATAAAATTAAATCAAAATGAATGTACTTGGAAAAAAAAAAAAAAAGAGGAAAAAGGCTTGCTGCCAAGGTACGAGCAGAATACACATAAAATTTATCGCTGCATGCAGAAAAACCATTAGTCTTCTTTCGTTCAAGCATACCCGAAGAGGCAGAAACCATAATATGAAAAGAAGCTCTGCGAACAACCACGGCATATGCAGCCTCAAGCAGGTAGGGACGATATGAGATGAAATTAGAAAAAGTGGAAGATCTGCTCGCGCACAAGGTAATGGGAAGCTGGCGTTCTGTTTCTTTCTTCATACATTTATCCTTGTTCTTTTCTTTCTTTTTCCTTCCCTTCTTCTTTTACCGTCCCCACTGTCTCGATAATATTTCCGATCCAGTGAGCTAAAAACGCATACCACATGAATATATAATGGACTTAAAAACAAAAAAAGGAAAAACAGAAAATAACTCTCAGCTTACGGAAACGTCGAGGTGAAGTAAAAACAAAGAAAGCTTAAGTATTTGCAAAATGACGACAGAGAAAAATCAAAAAAAGAAAATATTTCTTTTTTCTTAGAATACGTAATAGGTTCAGAATAATTACAGTACATTATGCAAGGTTGTGTAAGTAAGAAGAAATATCTTCCAAAAGAGAAGTCACTACGGAATAAGCACTTTAAAAACAAACATCAGTCAAATTTAAAATGTTTGAAATATTACACAGCCATCTGGAATTATATCCAAAAAAAAAACACACAAATATCGTGTTCAGCAAAGGTTTTAAGCAGAATCATTTTGCGCGAAGGGAAGGGAATGGGGTCGTGAGGAAAGTTCAGCATGCTTTACATGCAGCAGATGAAGCGCACGCGCATTACAATCTCTCTCTCTCTCTCTCTGCTTAGGATTTTTGGCTGCGGGGTGAGACATTCTACACGACACAATTCACCTTATATCCGCAAACCAATTGTGTACACATGAGAATAACATTTCCATCCTTCTCGACCAGCTTTATCCTGTCTAATCCTCTACTAGGAAAAATGAATAGATATTCCAGTTGATTAGGGAACGGCGTCCCACCCTTTTCAGCACGTCTTTTGTAAAAACAAAAAAAAAAAAAAAAAAAAAAAAAAAAAAAAAAAAAAACCCACACGTGCTCAAAGTATCACTTTGTCCGTCCGTCTGTGTGGACACCGTATCTCTACAACTTTTAGTCCGATTTGAAAAATTCTTTTTACGTTAAGAAGCTTAAAATCTCATGAGAACGGTTATATTTGCTTTTAGGTTCCTTTTCCGACGCACAACTTCGCCGCAAGAAAGCGAAAATGCAGATGCTATCCAATTCTAAATACATTTCAGCCTATATCATTACCTTAGATGGAAACGGGTCATGGGTCAACAATCTCTAGCCGGTCAAACGGGTCGGGTCAAAATGTTCCCGACCTGGTTTTATTTCCGTTTTATTTTTGAAAATAAAATAAAAATTCAACGAAAAATGCGCACTGTGGAATTTTATGCTCGATACTGGTGCCCGCGGATTGAAAACAGATTTGTCATGCAATATGAAGGAAGAGTGTCCTCAGAAGGAAAAGCGTCCCTTCCTTCTGAGGGGCAATGATGGAAACAACATCCACATTTTGGAAACTTTAAACTCGTCATAAACTTGTGTAAATTGGTGTTGCTCTGAAACATATTCTGAAGTTGCTATGTTATAAAGAAAACAGCAAAAACAGAAATTAAGCATACAACAAGTTGCTTAATTAAAAAAAATTTGACTGTATCGGCATCAAGATTAGGTGGAACAGCCTTAACATTACTGCAGAAGAACGTTTTGTCTTTCGCAGATGGGTTTGAAAAGATGTGTAGAACAGATTATGTCTTGCAAATGAAGGACGACAGTTTCAATACTTCCTCTAAGAAGTGAGTAAATTATACGTTCCTATAATACATTTATTTGATTTCTATATAACCTAAGATACCCACAGCAGAGAGACTTTTTCATATATATATTATAGTTCAAAGCAAATTTGTCCGGGCCGGCCGGATCAGTTACAGATCGCACTCGGGTCCAATTGTCCAATTTTTTTCTTTTAAATCACACTGGCAGTCAGTCAAGTCAAGCAAGCTTGGATGAAACAGACCGTATTGCTGCTATCAAGAAGTGTTAGGTGTGAAAGCTATCAACGATATCTAAACGATCAACGAGATACACAAATTATGTATGTTACTACACAATAAAACTTTTTCTGAAATTGTCGATCCACTTTCCGTGATGCCTTCCGTGAATTGACGAAGCATACAACCTTTTTCGTGATATGACGGAAAGAAATCTGAATTTCATGGATTTTCCATACGCCAGGAAAATTTTCAATTCTCAGAAACCTTTTCGTAATTCCTTTCTTACATTGGCGGTAAATTACCATTCTTATGATGGCTTAACTGAAAATTCTGTATTTTCGGAAACTTTCTGCAATTCCTTTCGTACATTAACGGAAAATCTCGGTTCATACGTCCTCCGTATCCGTATGACGAAACATTTCCGGTAATTGTACCGATTCGCGCGAATTCTTAATGCTGATTAATCAGAACCGTCTGTCGAAGGATCTGATTTTGAAGTTCTGTAGCGATATCGGATATCATGGATTTTGAAAGTTATATTGCATGAAATTTTGGTTACTGTGGCACCGGACATTCCTTCCTCTCTCTCCCACTTTGCGTTCCAGCAATAGAATATTGTGCTACCGTAAGAAACCGGATACTTAAATTATTGTACAGGTGATTGTAAGATGTCTATGCATCAATCTTGTGGGGTCCTTAAAACAAAAGTTGTTACACAGGATGTACGTAAAGTCTTTCCCACATTACAAAAATTAATATAAAAATATATGTAAGTTAAAATAAAATGGTTGGCAACATAATATAGCAGCTCTCATAAAGTTTTTCTTCTGTTCTTTAGGTGAGCGCTACTGTTAAATAAGAGAAGCATTCATCAATAATGGTTTCCATGCAAGAAAACGTGGTGTGCGTGTTGGGGTTCCATGAGATCAAATCAGGGGTTACTGTCCAGAGTCATTTCAGAAAAGAGTACGGAAGATCACCACCGAACCAAAAAAGCATAAAATCTTGGTATGAAAAGTTTAAGCGCCCATGGTGAAGCAGTGGTCTAAGCTCTGGCTTATAACCATTCGTCTGAGATGGGTCCGGGTTCGAATCCCGTGAGGCAGGGAGGTTGTGTTTGTCTTACGGCCCTGTCTCTCTCCCTTCCCTGGAACCAGTGGCCATAAATTAGGGACGGGCGATTGCTTATAGCCCACTGAGTTGCTCACGGTGGTCGTTAAACCTCCAATAATAAAAAAAAAAGTTTAAAGCGACGTGTAGTGTTGGCGATCTCCCCCGAGCAAACCGACCACCGTTTACACAAGAGACAGCTGCAGCTGTTCAGGAGACATTTCTGCGAAGCCCCAGAAAATCCATTCGTCGTGCTGGAAACTGGGATTCCCCATGCCACGGTTCACAAAATTTTACACAAACGTCTTCATCTGTATGCTTATAAGGTACAGATCGTTCAAGCTCTTCAGCCTGATGACCGACCGCGCCGTGCTGAATTTGCGACGGAGATGTTTCAGGGCATAGCTCGCGATAGCGATTATCTACACCGTGTCTGTTTCTCAGATGAAGCCACATTCCACGTCTCTGGTACAGTAAACAGGCACAATGTGCGAATCTGGGGATTAGAAAATCCCCATTATGTCATCGAACAACAAAGGGCTAGTCCGAAAGTGAACGTATGGTGCAGCCTGATGCACGACATAATCATCGGACTCTTCTTTTTTACAGAGCCCATGGTAACATGTAACGTATACCTGGACATGCTGGAACTTTTTGTAGCACCTCAGTTGCATGCACTCCAATCTTCGTTTATTTTCCAACAAGACGGTGCCCCACCACATTGGTTAGTGAGTTCCTGAATGCCACATTTCCGGACAGATGGATTAGCCGCGACGGTCCCATGACATGGACACCTCGATCGCCCGACATAACCCCCCTAGATTTTTTCCTGTGGGGTTATGTGAAATACCAAGTTTACTCTAAGAGTGCTCCGGAGGTCGATACGTTGAAGAGCAGAATAACGGACGTCATTGGTTCTGTCTCTGATCAGAGGTTAAATAAAACATGGAGTGAAATCGAATATCACTTAGATGTCCTCCGGGTCAAAAATGGGGCCCATGCGGAGGAGTACAAACACTGCAACAAAAAAAAAAAAAAAAAAAAAAACTTTGCTTGTGCACCATCATTGTCGTGCAATCCCTTTCTTATATCTGTAATAATTTTTTTTATATTCATTTTTGTAACGTAGGAAAGACTTTATGGGCACCGTGTATTATCAAATCAAGAGGAAATCTTATATTTAGGAGTTTTGTGAAATAACACTATAAAACAATACAGTTAACCTTTCCTTAAAAATTATTGAAAGTCATTGTCAGTTTTTAAAAAGAACTCAAGGTCCAAAGTAGTCTGTTGCTTTGAAAAATCACGATGAAAAAAATACTTAATTTGTGATACTGTAAGTCCTCCTACAGAAAAAATGAGTGGATTTTTAAAGAATTTGAAAAATCCACTCATGTGTGATTGAGTATAACATATTAAAACATTTTGAAGATGACAATCCGATTTTTGGCGTAAATGTGACAAGGATGATAAGTCAGATAATATCCGAAAACTTGAAAATTTTCATCGTCCTGGAGCGGGACTCGAACCCGCGTCTCCCAGAAAACGCTCGGGTATGCTAACGAGCTGAAGGCCTTTAGACCCGAGCGGGCCCGGCCAGCTTTCTTTGATTACATGTGTTTGCTGAGTCCGGGCCCGGATTCTTGGAAAATTTTGCTTACCAAGGCTTGCATTTATGCATTATACACTGGCCAAAGATATGGCCCAAGCAAGGATTAGTTTAAAACCATTAGTTTAAAAAGTTTAAGTTCAGTTAATCCACTTCACAATATTAATATGTTTTTAGAAATACTACGCATAAAGCCAAATGTTCTAAAACGTTGATTTGAAAATAAATAAATAATCAACGTGCCCTTCGACCGTATCAGGGGAATCAGTAATTTTGGTAAAAGCTGAAGAAAAGAAAATCGTTTAGAAACAAAAAATTCCATTCGTTATTTCTTTTGGATTTCTAAATTTACTTTTATTTTGAATAAATTGCATTATAAAACGTACAACGCCGTATACAGACAGTTGCAAGTGTTTGAAATTTTGATTTTAGAAAACTAATCTTTGCAATATAATTTACATATATGGTAATTGGTAAAGGTAGTTTAGAGTGATGTAGTAGAATATAAAAAAAAAGCATGAAGGGAAATTTCGAAAATTAAAAAAAAAAAGAACATAAAAGCATTCCAGACCAGAATATTCTGCATTTTGTAACATTAACAAAGCTTTGCGCTTAATTAATAGTATAATAATCAGAATATTATCATATGTGTGTGCAGTTTCCAGATCAAGTTCATCAGGAAAAGAGAGAGAGAGAATTGCATCTAATGCCTCAGTGCTTCAACTTGATCTTCTTTTCTCTAAAACTCGACCTGCTGCACTAAAAACCAACGTCATCCCAAAAATTGCTGGACTGAGGAAATTAAAAAAAAATAAATAACAATACTTCTAACTGCACAATTTTGGAAATTAATACATCATTTTAAAGATAAGATTCTTGATTTTTAATAAAATACAAAAAATGGGAATGTGATTTTCCCCCAGTTTTTCTATACCAGACCTCCTTAAACTAATCCTTGCTAGGGCCATAGCTTAGGACAATGCATAATGCAAGTCTTGCTGAGCAAAATTTGTCTTGCAATGGCAGCTAGCTGAGGAAATTGAAAATCCTTCTACCATCGTAACAAATCCACAATGAAATTTAACACGTGTAATTCAACCGGGCTCAGAATTACACGTGTTGAATTAATTACAGTAATGAAATTCAAGACGTGTAATTCCGAGCCCGGGCCAGGGTTTTTCGGTAGTTAATGAATTCTGAGCCAGTCCGAGCCCAGGCCCGAGCTCATCTCTAATTCGTTACCACCTCCTTGAACAGATACCTTTTTTGTATACCCATTGTTTTGGCTCATGAATTACCATTTTGATCTATGAACCAGTACCGGTAATCCATTGTTTTGGCTCATGAATTACCATTTTGATCTATGAAACAGTACCGGTAACCCATTGTTTTGGCTCATGAATTACCATTTTGATCTATGAACCAGTACCGGTAACCCATTGTTTTGGTTCATGAATTACCATTTTGATCTATGAACCAGTACCGGTAAATTATCTTTGTTTCTGAGCACGGATTTTGGTATATCTCTTTTGGAGAATCGCTTTGTGCTCTATTTCTGTACGTAGACAACGGAGTGGGGCTGATGGACTTTCAAAATTGTTACTAGTGATTCCCTCAAGATAACAAAAGGGGTGTAGGGCTTACCCACGTCCCTTTGGCAGCAAGCTTAATTATTTATAATAGACTGCCTGACAGAGAAAATACCACACCATGAAGGAATGCTCAAAAAACAGAACAAACTGCACACACAGATAGCTAAGTAGGTCCTGAACAAATGATTTAATTGTCACATACAGACTAGGCTCCAGTGGCCGAATATACAGGATGATCAATAACGAGTGTGGCCCCCACTTTGGGCGATACAGCGTTGAATCTGGCGTGGAATCGAGACAATGAGAGTCCGAATAGAGTCCTGGGGTATCGTGTACCATGTGGTGTTGATCAGAGTCCACAGTTTATTTTCATTTTGCGAGAGTCGGAGGGTACTAAACTGACGTCTAATCGTGTCTCACAGATGCATCCGCACACCGTATAAAGCATTCAGGCTGATCCGAGCGGTATGCGGCCGGGCGTTATAGTGTCGAAAAACGGCGTTCGGGATACCCTGCAGATACGGTAGTGACACGGGCCGCAGCACTTCGTCAACATAGCGGCGGCGTGCCGTCAATGTGCCCGTAATGCGTACTAGCGGTGAGCGGCTGTTGGCGCTGACAGCACCCCACACCATAATTCCACGCTGCCGGGCCGTGTGGGGCTGCACAATAGCGGAGGAATCCGCCCGTTGGCCACGTCGCCTCCAGACTCTCACACGGCGATCATCCGTGGTGTGACAGAACCGCGATTCGTCGGTGAACACCACACTGTTCCATTCGGCACCCCATGAAGCCACACCAATGCAAGCGGTGACGACGATGGCTCGCTGTTAAAGGTAGATTTCGCAACGGAAGGATGGACAGCAAACCAGACGCAGCCAATTGGCGCGACACTGTCCGCGTCGATATCGGAGCATCCAAGCCTCCCCGTACACTCCGCAAAATGGCGCCCGTTGTGACCTGTCGGTCCGCTACGGCATGACGTCAGATGCGACGATCGGTGCGCTCGGACGTCCGTCTTCATGCTTTGATCCCCCTACGACGTTGCACAGATCCTTCCTGGGACCACTGTCTCGAAATGCGACCGATGGTTGTAGCATCAAGTTGCGTTTCTTCCGCAATGCGACACAAGGACCATCCGGCGGTACGAAGGCCTACGATGACACCTCTCGTGAAATCATCCGTTTGACGAAATCGCGTGCGACGGCGTCTTAACGGCATTGGCAAACCCTTGCTCGTTCTCCATACACGGTTACAGCAGAACCACTCACTTTTCCCGGCCGTGATGACGTCTTGACTGATGGCCTCACGGGCGGGTTGTCCGCTTATATCCCGCGCGACGTTCGTGCGATTGGACTGCAAATGCAATCATTCGCATAACTTGTACGTGTGCACCCACCCTGCAATTTGCATGGCGCTGCGTTCAAGACTTCGTGGTGCGGCATTTTCTCTGTCACGCAGTGTAGCTAACTTAATTTATTTATAACAGTGTGCTTGGTCCTGCGGCAAATGTTTCACTGAAGTAGAGAAAATTTTGCTTCCTCATTTCAGAGCAAACGCCTAACATATATATATAGAAAGAAGAAAACGACCATTTTTTTTTTTTTTTTAGACAATAACGTTTAAGACAGATAACATACAGCTCAAATGAAGTTAACGATTCTTATTGGAAAGAACCAAAAGAGGTTTTGGGTTTTCCAAACAATCCAGACAAAGAGGATACGAAAAAGTGGGCCATTTCCAGAGTGGTTCATCAGAAAATATCCCGGTGTGCCGGCGGGCTAATCCGCCCCTGTTAGCATGATAGAATACCGCCTTCAATTTTTTTCTTGCTGCGAATGCCTTGTCTTAATTGCTTTTCAAACTTTTGAAATTTTCTCATGAAAATAGTACAATACTTGAAACAATTTTTTTAAAGAAAAATGTTCTATTTACAGAGGGTGAGTTCAAAGTTTTGCAATATTTGCATAAAGGCATGTGCTGCGGCAGCGGGTATGTCACGTGTTTAAACCAGTTCAAGTCGCGCACTGCAGTCAGTCGAAAGGGATATAGAGTGGTAGTAGTTGCTGTAAACAGCATTGGATGTCGTCGTTCTGGCTGTGGTTGGGACGCCTAAAAGATGAACAACCACAACTGGCTAATTGGGGAACTTTTGCTTTACGAGTTTGAACTCAGCTATGACGCTGCTCAAGCAACACGAAACACGCCAAAGGAGAAGGTTCCGTGGACCCCGGCACCGCAACCGGATGGTTCAAGAAATTTCGCTCAGGGGACAGAAACCTCGACGATCAGCCAAAGACAGGTAGACCGCGAACCGTGGATTCGGAAGACGTGCGCCAGGCAGTAGAGGCAAATCCGACAACCCGCACTCGGAGATTATCGGGAGAGCTGGGTATATCACAGACCACTGTGGTTCGTCACCTTCAGGACCTTAGCACGGTCTACAGGAGCTGCCGCATTGTCCCTCACGAACTGACGTCAGCTGAAGCAAACCGTCGAGCGGAAGTGTGCACGGCACTCCTAGAAAACCCGCGCGATGTACGTTTCATCAAGAGAATTGTTACGTGCGACGAAAAGTGGGTCTATTTCCGTAAACCTAATACACAACGGCAGTCGTAGAGCACTGGCTAGCCTCCAGAACCTGTTGCCAAACGTGGGCGCTTCGAGCACAAGGTGATGCTCTGCGTCTGGTGGAATTTCGAGAGGATTTCTTTTTTTTTTTTTTTTTTTTTTTTGGATTGGAGGTTTAACGACCACCGTGAGCAACTCAATGGGCTATAAGCAGTCGCCCGTCCCTAATTTAGCGTCACTGGTTCCAGGGAAGGGAGAGAGCCAGTGCCGTAAGACAAACACAACATCCATGCCTTACCGGGATTCGAACCCGGACCCCGTTCGGACGAATGATCAGAGGCCATTGCTTAGACCACTGCGCCAGCGGCTTCGAGAGGATAATCCATTACGAATTTGTTCCAGACGGTCAAATCATCAACGCCAATCTCTGCTCTGAACAACTGGAGCAGATGTATGCCGTTTGGGTGGAGAAGTACCAGCACTGATAAACAGAAAGCACTTTCTCTCACAGCAGGACAACGCTCGGCCTCATACTGCGCGAACGACCTGGGCAAAACTCCAGGAACTTGAGGGCATCGAACTGATGCCACACCCAGTATATAATTCGGACTTTACCCCGTGGGATTATTACTTGTTCCGGTCCATGGCCTACTTCCTTCGCGTGCGGCATTTCAACGACCAGGAGGAGGTGGCAGCTGGGGTGAAGGAGTTCTTCGTCTCGAAGGACAAGAACTGGTACCGCCGCGGAATCGAAGAACTGGCAGACAGATGACTAAAGACGGTGCAACACGATGGCCTATACTTTGAATGCTAGTCAGCTTTCGTCGTAAAGGTACGTATGAAGACATAAAGTTATCCAAATATTGCAAAACTTTCGACTCACCCTCTGTAGAATCGAAGAACTGGCAGACTGATGGCTAAAGACGGAGCAACACGATGGCCTATACTTTGAATGCTAGTCAGCTTTCGTCGTAAAGGTACGTATGAAGACATAAAGTGATCCAAATATTGCAAAACTTTCGACTCACCCTCTGTAGAATTGAAGAACTGGCAGACAGATGGCTAAAGACGGTGCAACACGATGGCCTATACTTTGAATGCTAGTCAGCTTTCGTCGTAAAGGTACGTATGAAGACATAAAGTGATCCAAATATTGCAAAACTTTCGACTCACCATCTGCAGAATCGAAGAACTGGCCGACAGATGGCTAAAGACGGTGCAACAGGATGGCCTATACTTTGAATGCTAGTCAGCTTTCGTCGTAAAGGTACGTATGAAGACATAAAGTGATCCAAATATTGCAAAACTTTCGACTCACCCTCTGTAGAATTGAAGAACTGGCAGACAGATGGCTAAAGACGGTGCAACACGATGGCCTATACTTTGAATGCTAGTCAGCTTTCGTCGTAAAGGTACGCATGAAGTATAACGAAGTAAATTTCTCCGTCATTTTTGGTCTACGCCGGGATTCGAACCCGAGACCGCTTATTCCGGAACAAGTCGCTCTACCAACTGAGCTACGCAGAAGATTATTCTGATTCCTATCTGCCTTTATGTCGTGTGCGTCCTGCTGGCAGGTACGTCACATCTCCCCCCTCGAAAGAGGGCCGGGGGCATGGCCCACGGGTCAGCCGTGACCATGAATCGTTGCAGGCAGCCATCCACTGTAGAACTCCCAGTCAATCTGCTGCGTGGAATGCAACATCACACATTTTTATTTTTCGAAGCGCTGGAGAAGGAATTCTCTGATTTTTCCTGTCTCGCGGTGTGGAAATAACATCACACCAATGCGAGATTTTGAATGGCCGGGTCATCCGGATAGTTCGGGCGCCATTATAACGAAGTAAATTTCTCCGTCATTTTTGGTCTACGCCGGGATTCGAACCCGAGGCCGCTTATTCCGGAACAAGTCGCTCTACCAACTGAGCTACGCAGACGATTATTCTGATTCCTATCTGCCTTTATGTCGTGTGCGTCCTGCTGGCAGGTACGTCACAGAAGACATACAGTGATCCAAATATTGCAAAACTTTCGACTCACCCTCTGTATTTACCTTAATTAAATTTTAACTTCGTGACACGCAGACACATCCCCTCCCCCTCTTTACTGAACTCCCTTCTTTAAAGGAAGAGACCTAGCTCTGCACTCCTCACCTTCAAAGCACTCGTCAGCTACATCCCGCTCCCTCCTTCAGAGCGCTGGTTCAGCATTAGACTCCACTTTCGGTGTTGAAATTCCGTACGTAGTAAAACAAACGGCAGAGCAAATAGTAATGACTCCTCTCTCTTCATTCGTCCTTAGCCATACAAACAAGAAAGAAAGAAAGATCTAAGGATTTCGGAGAGTGGAGAAAAATGATATTTTCCTGGCCCTGCCGATGTTGTTTTGATAACCTTTCTACGGAGAAATAAACACCGCACTCCTGAAAGTTTTTCTATGTGTCAAATGTTGCTGCTGTAAACGTGTTAAAATTCAGTACGTAAAATCAATTAATGAAAAACAAAACGTGTTTTAGTTTCTGAAATTATTCAGTTGTCAATTTTCCACCAGATATTAATTTATATCTTGTGGTGTAGTCTTTACCTCGACGGACCAGCGTTAAGCCGTACGACGTGTTTGCGTTGCCTTGATATGATTTTCGACATCTTCAGCACGTCGAGCGAAATGGAAGATAACTTTATCCCGGGAATTTTCTTTCCTGCCTTGCTCGCGCTTCTCAGTTGTGTTGACAGAGGACCCCGACTTTTTTGCGCTTGCAATCCCAAAGGATTTCGTGGTAAACCATTTCAAACAACTCTTCTGATTTCAGCGCGACAGATCTGCAGAGCGTAAGCTTGTTTAAACCCACCGAGAGTTTTTATATGACTTTGCTGAAGTTTGTTTGCCTCACTCGACATTTTAATTTTCATTTCATAATTTTTCTTTTCCGCATGAAATACACGTGCGTAGAAAATGCATTGTTTTCTAAACATACGTAACGCATAAAAAACACAAATTTCCGTACTTTTGAATTGACCGATCAAGAAAAAATGTTCCCCTTTGCAAAACCGGAAAAATATTTATTAGGAGCTGAACTGTACTGAGCGTTAAGATGCAATTGTATATTCTGGTTGCTACTACAGTCAATTATCGCGCTGTGTGTACCACTTCCTATCACCTAACAAGGAAAATTTGCCTTCTTTTATCCACTCAACGTGTGTGCAGATCATGTCCAAAGTGCAGTTAATATCTTTGGAATATTTGAGTATGAAAGAAAAATCTCAGTTATGCTTCATCACAAATTACATTAATTGTCTTTCCAATAGGTGATAAAACGGTTCGTTTTCTTCAGAGCTGCCATTGCATTGCTATCAAGCTGGGTCCTAAGACCCACAGTTTTTTAAAAAGTGAGTACTTTGTAAAATACTCTGGGTCCCTTTAAAAAATCAAAAGAAGTCAGATAATGAATATTTATACTTACATAAGCAAATGAAAAACAAATGTAATGTACATTGTCCGACACTTTATGCTCTTTGAAAGCAATCTTTTAAAAAAAAACAAGTACTGACAGAAGTAAATTTTATCATTTTCAATTAAATTTTATCTTAATAGAACTACACAAAGATAATGCATTTCAAGTCAGCCCGGAACACTAGAGCCGTGTTTATTTATCAGAACACAGGAACTGTGTGATGACTACTCTTGACAGTTTTTTTTTACTTTTAGCGAACAATCGTTAAAGTAGACGTACACATTTTAGTAGAGTATAATCTGTACATATAAAACTGAAAGCCCTCACTGACTCATCACCGAACTACTGAACTTAGAACTTTCATATTTGGCAGGAATGTTCCTTTTACAACATAGAGGCGCACTAAGAAAGGATTTTTTTCCTACGATAACTTTAAGTGGGTCGAAATGGGTATTTTAAATAACCCAGCTTTGATAACGCTAAGACGTTTTGCAATGATCGAGACATGTTGCCCAGCAACTGAAGCCCCGCCCTAAGTTTTGAATGACTTGAGTTGACCTGCTCAGTATAGTATATTTTGTTCTAAATTTATTTGTTCTGAATTTAATATTTAACAAAAAACCTTAAAATTCACGTAAAAAGCGTATATCATAATATGCTTTGCACAAGCTTTGCAGTTAGGCATTTATTATCGTTTGACATATCGAATGTCAAGGTTTTTTTATTTGTTCTAAATTTATTTAAAAAAAAAAAAGTTTTTAAAAATATCACGTAAAAAGCGCTATATCACAATATTCTTTGTATTTAAACATTTCTATTATCGTTTGACATATCGAATGTTAAGGTTTTTTGAGTCAAAATCAAATTACCAACATTCGTTTTCACCGAAGCGACGGCGACGTTATATAAGCATTTTTTTTTTTTTTTTTTTTTTTTTGAGTCAAAATCAAATTACCAACATTCGTTGTCACCGAAGCGACGGCGACGTTATATAAGCGTTTTTTTTTTTTTTTTTTGAGTCAAAATCAAATTACCAACATTCGTTGTCACCGAAGCGACGGCGACGTTATATAAGCGTTTTTTTTTTTTTTTTTGAGTCAAAATCAAATTACCAACATTCGTTGTCACCGAAGCGACGGCGACGTTATATAAGCGTTTTTTTTTTTTTGAGTCAAAATCAAATTACCAACATTCGTTTTCACCGAAGCGACGGCGACGTTATATAAGCATTTTTTTTTTTTTTTTTGAGTCAAAATCAAATTACCAACATTCGTTGTCACCGAAGCGACGGCGACGTTATATAAGCGTTTTTTTTTTTTTTTGAGTCAAAATCAAATTACCAACATTCGTTGTCACCGAAGCGACGGCGACGTTATATAAGCATTTTTTTTTCTTTTTTTGAGTCAAAATCAAATTACCAACATTCGTTGTCACCGAAGCGACGGCGACGTTATATAAGCGTTTTTTTTTTTTTTTTTTTGAGTCAAAATCAAATTACCAACATTCGTTGTCACCGAAGCGACGGCGACGTTATATAAGCATTTTTTTTTTTTTTGAGTCAAAATCAAATTACCAACATTCGTTGTCACCGAAGCGACGGCGACGTTATATAAGCATTTTTTTCTTTTTTTGAGTCAAAATCAAATTACCAACATTCGTTGTCACCGAAGCGACGGCGACGTTATATAAGCGTTTTTTTTTTTTTTTTTGAGTCAAAATCAAATTACCAACATTCGTTGTCACCGAAGCGACGGCGACGTTATATAAGCGTTTTTTTTTTTTTTTTTTGAGTCAAAATCAAATTACCAACATTCGTTGTCACCGAAGCGACGGCGACGTTATATAAGCGTTTTTTTTTTTTTTTTTTTGAGTCAAAATCAAATTACCAACATTCGTTGTCACCGAAGCGACGGCGACGTTATATAAGCATTTTTTTTTTTTTTTTTTTTTTGAGTCAAAATCAAATTACCAACATTCGTTGTCACCGAAGCGACGGCGACGTTATATAAGCATTTTTTTTTTTTTTTTGAGTCAAAATCAAATTACCAACATTCGTTGTCACCGAAGCGACGGCGACGTTATATAAGCGTTTTTTTTTTTTTTTTTTGAGTCAAAATCAAATTACCAACATTCGTTGTCACCGAAGCGACGGCGACGTTATATAAGCATTTTTTTCTTTTTTTTGAGTCAAAATCAAATTACCAACATTCGTTGTCACCGAAGCGACGGCGACGTTATATAAGCGTTTTTTTTTTTTTTTGAGTCAAAATCAAATTACCAACATTCGTTGTCACCGAAGCGACGGCGACGTTATATAAGCGTTTTTTTTTTTTTTTTGAGTCAAAATCAAATTACCAACATTCGTTGTCACCGAAGCGACGGCGACGTTATATAAGCATTTTTTTTTTTTTTTTGAGTCAAAATCAAATTACCAACATTCGTTGTCACCGAAGCGACGGCGACGTTATATAAGCGTTTTTTTTTTTTTTTGAGTCAAAATCAAATTACCAACATTCGTTGTCACCGAAGCGACGGCGACGTTATATAAGCATTTTTTTTTTTTTTTGAGTCAAAATCAAATTACCAACATTCGTTGTCACCGAAGCGACGGCGACGTTATATAAGCGTTTTTTTTTTTTTTGAGTCAAAATCAAATTACCAACATTCGTTGTCACCGAAGCGACGGCGACGTTATATAAGCATTTTTTTTTTTTTTTGAGTCAAAATCAAATTACCAACATTCGTTGTCACCGAAGCGACGGCGACGTTATATAAGCGTTTTTTTTTTTTTTTGAGTCAAAATCAAATTACCAACATTCGTTGTCACCGAAGCGACGGCGACGTTATATAAGCGTTTTTTTTTTTTTTTTGAGTCAAAATCAAATTACCAACATTCGTTGTCACCGAAGCGACGGCGACGTTATATAAGCGTTTTTTTTTTTTTTTTTTTGAGTCAAAATCAAATTACCAACATTCGTTGTCACCGAAGCGACGGCGACGTTATATAAGCGTTTTTTTTTTTTTTTGAGTCAAAATCAAATTACCAACATTCGTTGTCACCGAAGCGACGGCGACGTTATATAAGCATTTTTTTTTTTTTTTTGAGTCAAAATCAAATTACCAACATTCGTTGTCACCGAAGCGACGGCGACGTTATATAAGCATTTTTTTTTTTTTTTTGAGTCAAAATCAAATTACCAACATTCGTTGTCACCGAAGCGACGGCGACGTTATATAAGCGTTTTTTTTTTTTTTTTTGAGTCAAAATCAAATTACCAACATTCGTTGTCACCGAAGCGACGGCGACGTTATATAAGCATTTTTTTTTTTTTTTGAGTCAAAATCAAATTACCAACATTCGTTGTCACCGAAGCGACGGCGACGTTATATAAGCGTTTTTTTTTTTTTTTGAGTCAAAATCAAATTACCAACATTCGTTGTCACCGAAGCGACGGCGACGTTATATAAGCGTTTTTTTTTTTTTTTGAGTCAAAATCAAATTACCAACATTCGTTGTCACCGAAGCGACGGCGACGTTATATAAGCATTTTTTTTTTTTTTTTGAGTCAAAATCAAATTACCAACATTCGTTGTCACCGAAGCGACGGCGACGTTATATAAGCGTTTTTTTTTTTTTTTGAGTCAAAATCAAATTACCAACATTCGTTGTCACCGAAGCGACGGCGACGTTATATAAGCGTTTTTTTTTTTTTTTTGAGTCAAAATCAAATTACCAACATTCGTTGTCACCGAAGCGACGGCGACGTTATATAAGCGTTTTTTTTTTTTTTTGAGTCAAAATCAAATTACCAACATTCGTTTTCACCGAAGCGACGGCGACGTTATATAAGCATTTTTTTTTTTTTTTTGAGTCAAAATCAAATTACCAACATTCGTTGTCACCGAAGCGACGGCGACGTTATATAAGCGTTTTTTTTTTTTTTTGAGTCAAAATCAAATTACCAACATTCGTTTTCACCGAAGCGACGGCGACGTTATATAAGCATTTTTTTTTTTTTTTTGAGTCAAAATCAAATTACCAACATTCGTTGTCACCGAAGCGACGGCGACGTTATATAAGCGTTTTTTTTTTTTTTTTGAGTCAAAATCAAATTACCAACATTCGTTGTCACCGAAGCGACGGCGACGTTATATAAGCGTTTTTTTTTTTTTTTGAGTCAAAATCAAATTACCAACATTCGTTGTCACCGAAGCGACGGCGACGTTATATAAGCGTTTTTTTTTTTTTGAGTCAAAATCAAATTACCAACATTCGTTGTCACCGAAGCGACGGCGACGTTATATAAGCGTTTTTTTTTTTTTTTGAGTCAAAATCAAATTACCAACATTCGTTGTCACCGAAGCGACGGCGACGTTATATAAGCGTTTTTTTTTTTTTTTGAGTCAAAATCAAATTACCAACATTCGTTTTCACCGAAGCGACGGCGACGTTATATAAGCGTTTTTTTTTTTTTTTTTTTTTTTTTTTTTTTGAGTCAAAATCAAATTACCCAAAGACCTCTAAGATACATAGACTGGAAGTTCTTGTATAAATGAGTTGCAGCAGCTGGCGACATTTTGATTGCAGAGCTTGTACGGCAAAACGGCAAGTTTCCTATGTCATCATCATCATCATTGTCAACCATTATCAATCCACTGCTGGACGAAGGTCTCCCCAAGTTTCCTCCACAACGGTCTGTCTTGTGCCAGTCTCCTCCATGTCACCCCTGCATACTTTCGAATTTCATCCACCCATCTCCCATGTGGTCTTCTTCTGGGTCTTTTCCTGTCCCTTGGAATCCAATCTAAAATTTCGGCTGTCCATCGATGATCTGTCCTTCTGGCAGTATGTCCAGCCCATTGCCATTTCAGGGATTTAACTCTGATCATGATGTCTTCCACTCTTGTCATTTTTCGGATCCACGAGTTCCTCTTCTTATCTCTCCTGGTTACACCAAGCATGCACCTCTCCATGCTTCTTTGAGTTGTCTGCAGCCTTTGTATGTCTCTTTTAGTTAAGGTCCAAGTCTCTGCACCATACGTAAGCACTGGAAGGATGCATTGATCAAACACTTTTCTTTTAAGACATAATGGCATATTGCTCTTGAAAATTATGCTGTTTCTTCCAAAAGCTCTCCAGGCAAGTTTTGTACGCCGATTAATTTCTTCATCAATGTGACCCTCACTTGATATCTGCTGTCCAAGATAAACGTACGTGTCTGTTATCTCCAGCTTTTCTCCATCAATCGATAAATCTTCATTTCTTGTAAAAGCACTGAACATCACTTTTGTCTTCTGAAAGTTCATTTTTAATCCCACTTCTTTACTCTTGTCAGCAAGTTCCTGGATCATACTCTGCAGCTCTGATGGGGTAGTTGCAAAAATGACTACGTCATCAGCAAAACGAAGGTGGGTTAGATAATCTCCATTAATCTTTATCCCCTTGTTTTCCCAGCTCAGCGACTGAAAAACACCCTCCAATGTGGCATTAAAGAGCTTCGGAGATATGGTGTCACCTTGTCTCACTCCCTTTCCAATTTTTATGTGTGTTGTATTTTCAAACAGCCTAATCTTTGCACTTGCATTTTCATAGATGTTATTAATAATATTAATGTATGCATCTTCAATACCGCAGGTTTTCAGAGCCATTGTAACTGCTGATGGTTTCACCGAATCAAAGGCTTTTTCATAATCGATAAAAGCCATGCACAATGGAAGTTCATATTCCCTCGCTCTTTCAATTAGTTCTCTCAGCACGTGGATATGATCTATTGTGCTGTAGCCACTCCTGAATCCAGCTTGTTCTCTCGGTTGAGCCATGTCCAGTGTTACCTTCAAGCGGTGTGAAAGAACTTTAGTGAAGATTTTATAAACTACTGATAGGAGGCTGATAGGTCTGTAGTTTCCGAGATCCTCAATGTCACCTTTCTTATGTAGCAGGATCATTGTAGCGGTGTTCCAATCCTCAGGAATCTTTCCTTCATTAAGGCATCGAGTGAAAATTTGGGCGAGTACTGTTTCGATTTCTCCACTTGCTTCTTGTATGATGTCTACAGTAATTCCATCTTCTCCTGGAGCTTTTCCTCACTTCATGTTCTTGATTGCATGTGCAACTTCTGCTGGAAGGACTGGAGGAACTCTGGTATTGGTATCTTTCATGATGTCTGGAGTGCATATATCATCCCTTTCATATAATTTGGAGTAGAAATCTTTCACTCTTGTCAAAATTTCGCCTCTATTTCTTGTTACAGAACCATCTTCTTTTCTCAGTGCCATAATCTGTTTTCTTCCCTTACTGAGATGTCCCTTTGCTATCTTTAGGCTTTGGTTGTTTTCAATTGCTTTCCTCACTAGTTCACAGTTGAATTTCCTTACGTCTTCAGTGATACTTTTTCTTACTGTCTTGCATAGCTCTATATATTCCACTTTGGAAGTCACATCTTCTTTAGTTGTCCTCATCTCTCTTCTTTTTTGCATCAACATTTTGGTTTTTCCTGATACTTTGTTCACATGCAACTTGTTCTTAAACCCAGGTAATTTTGTTGCTGTTTCCATAAGAGCTTTGGTTACTTTTCTGTTAACTTCAGAGATGTCCACTTCTTCCGATGTTAGGCCTTCTAAAGCAGAGAACCTGTTCTTCAGTTCTAACTTGAAGGTATTATGGTGTTTTTTAAGGTTGGTTATGCCAATAGATTTTGTTTGTCTTATGAGCTTGCCACGTTCAAGTTTAGTGTTGAGGTGCATCTTACATCTCACCAATCTATGGTCACTACCTGTGTTGAACTTGTTTAGCACACTGCAGTCTTCTATGACGAATTTTTTGTTACACATAATATAATCAATTTCACTTGTCGTCCCATTTGGATGTCTCCATGTTCATTTCCTGTGTGGCTTTTTCTTGAAGAAGGAGTTCAAGATGAAAAACCCTTCTGCCTCTGCAAACTCAACAAGAGTATTTCCACGCTGGTTTCTGTTGCCATGACCGAATTTACCTACTGAAGTTTCATTCTGTTGCCGTTGCCCTATTTTTGCATTGAAATCTCCCATAATTATTTTCAAGTGCTGCTTACCTTTATTATTTAGATGACAAATTTCCTCATAAAATTCTTCAATTTCTTCTTCAGGATGACTTGTGGTGGGTGCATAAGTTTGAATAATCTGAGCCTGGTATCTTTTCGAGAGTTGGATAACAAGTCGTGCAGCTCTGTCAGAGGAACTTTCAACTTCTACAACTTTATCCTTCAGTTTCTTGTTTATTATAAATCCAACACCACTAGTTCTGCCAGTATCTGTCCCACGATAGTAGAAGAGATGTCCACTTTTCAGTTCGATGAGATCTTCTCCTTTTCTCCTTACCTCACTTAGCCCCACGATGTCCCACTTGATCCTTTGTAGTTCCTCTTCCAATTCAAGAAGCCTTGATTCAGAAGATAGGGAGCGTCCATTGTAAGTAGCCAAGGTCAGCATCAGATGGCAGCCTAGTCCGGTCCTCCGGGGATTCTTAGCACCCTCTGCCTTCATGTCGCACTGGCCGCTGCCTTGGCCAGGTACATTCCAGCTGCCGGAGACTGAGGGCCAAGATTTAAGTTGTGGAATCATTTTGGTCCTATGTAAACAACGTTAAGTAAGCTCTTTTACCTGCGCGAAAGAAGGAATTTTACGTTGTTATAACACTGCTTATTAATTTTTTCTCAATAGTGGATAAATTAGACATTGCACCTTTTAACTTACGATTAAAGAAAACATCATTATCGTAATTTTGGGGTATATAAAATAACTGAAGGGAAACGTTGCTTGTTCTACGTATAAAATATACGAGAACAAAACTTTTAATTTTGGAAGTTTTTCCCGCAGTATTATAAATATTATTAAATCTGGCAATATTTTCTGAGATACTTTACAATATATACATATTATTTATAAAAACAAAAACTGATAAATCTTACTGGTTATATGCATAAAAAATGGATGTAACTGACATAAACACGCGAACGCTTACAGTAAACAACGAGATGTGACAGATTCTTGCCATACAACGCTGAACTTCAAACGTCGCGCAGTTAACTTGCGGTTTTCTAGTCTATGTATCTTTAAAGGTCTTTGAAATTGCCAACAATCGTTTTCACCGAAGCAACGGTCACGTCATATAAGTGGTAAGGTGACTGCAATAAATATAAATATGCGGGTAGATTTTCACAGTAATTGAAATTTGAAAAAAAAAAAAAGTTTCCCTCTTGAGATATAGCTATGGCAACACAATTTTGCTCACGCTTCCAAAATCATCTGACTTGCTAGCTTTTAGATGTACAGTTTCGAACGAAATTATTTATTCAATTATTTACTAAATTGTTTATTTTCACGTTCGAAGAATGGGTATTTAGCTAGTCGTCTATAATGCTCTCATTAAATGTAAGTTTGTTGTTTTTCCAAGTTTGAATTTCAGCTGTTCCAATATTGACTAGAAGGGCTGAAACGTTTAAGGCTGTCTTTGAATAAGTTTGAGAGAAATTCCATCCTATATCTGCAATGTAAATTCTTTTGTACACATTTTCTCGAAGACTATTTATTACATTGTAGTGCTTGAAATTTTGAGCACAAATAAAAACGACCTATAGCTAAAATGTGCGACACTTATTATTCCTAAAAAAAATATTAGAATATCTTTTAAAATTCAATTGATCTAACTCCAAAGTATTCCAATTTGGGAGGTAGATGGCGCGGTAAGTTAACTTAGTCTGGAAGAAACGAAATCTCTCATTTCGGTCTGATTTTTCTAATTATCTGAGCCAAATAGAAACAAATGAATGGGGAAAAAAAGTGAGATTGGAATCTTTTCTTCCGTAAATCATCTTAAGTCCTACTGTACGTTCAGTTTTTGAAGAGAAAATGTATACATTAGCAGCTAACCCCTGAATTTGAGCTATAGAAACCCCGCCTACCTACTAAGCTCCACCCACAAATAACGTCATTGGTTAAAACGTAATAGCGCCTATTTTGTCTTTTTATTGTGGAGCCAACGAGAGACGGCTTTCATTCTGAATATGGCTAGATCTGCAGTGTTTCGCTGACCCCAATTTCTGGGAGAGTCCCTCAAAAACTAAAAGCCACGCCTAAGGAATGATTTTTTTGCGCCATCTATGGCAGAAGATGAATCCTAACACTCATTCAAAGACAGCCTTAAGGTGGTTCCACCTAAAATCTCTGTCTTATGTTTCCAATGGTAAAATTTCTGTACATATTTTCTTCGCAATTAATGTATTCCCAAGGATGAAAATTTGCACATCGATAAAACTAACTTTAACTTATAGCATGGGATACTTAATACTTGCTAAAACATAACCATAATTATATTAAAAATAAATAATTTTTCTTTCAGTAATGTTCAGACCTGTTAATAGATGGCGCGACCTGTATATTGATGACGTCAGTAGACAAGCAAATGTTGGATTGCTTAATTATTGTTATGTTTTAGCAAGCATTAAGTATTCCATGGTATAAGTTAAAGTTAGTTTTATCGATGTGCAAATTTTCATCCTTGGGAATATATTAATTGCGAACAAAATATGTACAGAAGTTTTACCATTGGAAACATAAGGCAGAGAGATATTAGGTGGAACCACCTTAATAAATTAATCAGGGCATTTGTAAATTTACATAATCTTGAGGGACGGTGCATTCACTGAGAAAAAAAGTTTGTTTGAAACAACAAAATAGTTTTGTTGAGATGTTTTGTCGATTTATTTTGTTGCTTTAGCTAAACTCCATCGGAATTGTTTTGTTGGCAACACAAAATTATTTCGTTGGCTATATGTTGTTAGTTCAACTAAACGTTTTATCACGATAACAATACATACTGTTGGATCAAACAAATTCCCCAAAATCGACCCATGCATTTTGTTAAATGAACAAAACGTTTTGTCATGATAACAATAAATTTTGTTGAATCAACAATAATTTTCAGGAAAATACATTTGTAAATTCAACTGCATATCGACAAAATATTTTGGTTGATTCAACAATTTTTTTGCTGAATTAAAAACGTTTTTCTCAGTGTTGCTGGCTGTTTTCGTTCTTTTCCTAATCTTCATGAATTTGACTTGTCAAATGGCATGTTAAAAAATTCCGAAATAAAATGTGGGTTCCAAAGGACGCATGGAATTTATAATTATGGGTCTTTTTTTTCGCTTTTGGGTAATTTACGCGCTACGGAGCGCCTGTGGTAGCGCTGTTCCCTATCTTTTTATCGCTTCTTTTCCCACAGCTGAAGTTGCAGCCATGAATTTTCTTTTTGTAGAAGGCATGTAATGAAAATAAGTTTGATAAACACACCATGGCATTGTCGTCGAAGAAGCGAAGGCAAAATAACTTACCCAACCTAAGACCAATAGCGAAGCATTGCAAAACATTGTGACCATTGATAGAGAATAACATGGGCAAAAAGAAGGAAGATATTTTGCTTCTCGTGATGCACACGTCACAGGAGCATTTCAATGCCACCGCCAATGGCAACGCACACACGTTCAAAGTTACACACGTTTTCTCTGCTACCTGGTTCATAACTTCCTGGTTCCGGTAAGAATAACATTGAATGATAAATGTTTTTGCTTCTGACTTGAACTGAAACAGCCCATTGCAACTCAAACAACAATGTTAAACAATCAGATTTTGAAGTGCTTATTTCCTATTCCAGAGGAGTTACGGCTGGCACGCGAACACACACAATATTCTCTTCCAGTAACATTGAATTTTGTTGTGTATGTAATAGAAACTCCACAGACTATTTCCTACTAGTACGTGGTTTCGAAAATACTCCCTCAGATTTTTGACGGGCAAGTGCCGTCCTTTTCCCCACTCCCCCTTTCGATAACTAAATCTCTGTTTAGGAAATCTTAAGAGTTTATTTTGCATTTAAAAACATCCTAACCACTGTGTCAGAGGAAATTGAAAAAAATTTAAAACACCTATCAAGATAAGCACAAAACAAACCGGAATTTCCGACGTAACATGAGACAGGTCAAACTTCAAATTTTTAGCAGTTTCTTTAAATTTTACATTCGTTAAATGTTTTGCTTATTGTAGATCTCACTAATATTATTTTTCTAGCTATAGTTTTCAACTAACAAGTTTTATTTATCTTCGGCTAACTGATAAATAGTTTATGATTGACTGGTTTTAACCTGGCATAATGTACGTTTACTCAAAAGAGCTTTTTTTCTTTTTTAATCTATCAATCCGGTCATAACAAAGTTCGCGTACATCGAATGCTTTCGATTCTTCCTTTAACTTTGTTTATATATATGTCGAACTCATATATGAGTTCGACTATATTTATACACTGCCGGGCAATTGCTAAGGACGGATGACAATAGCAACCATAAAATGGAAGGCAGGAAAATGTGGAAATTAGCATAAGTGCGGGATACAGTAAGACGTGTTGTGCGTATGCAAATTTTGGATTGCCGAACTTGTTCGTGACGTCATAGCGCTGATAAGAGATATAAAGGATTTGACGCGTATTGACCGTTATTGTTCAAACGCAAAGTTGAAAGGGAAAGAATCAATTGACGAACTTGCAATTTTCAGTATGTCTTCCCGACATCACCTAGATGATTTTACGCGTGGCCGTATTATTGGCAAGATTGAAGAAGGGCGAAAAATAACAGATGTTGCCAGGGAGTTCGACGTCAGCCACAGTGTTGTTTCAAGGCTTTGGAAATCATTTCAAACAAATGGACGGGGAGGTCGTGTTTGCAGTACGACACCTGCAGAAGATCGGTACATAGTGCTATCAACAAAAAGACACCGGCGCATCACAGCTAGTGAGGTAGCAAATCAGTTTATAGCTGCTACTGGAAAGCGGATCTCCCGAAAAACTGTCGCCAGACGTTTGCATGAAGGAGGACTAAACGCCCGCCGTCCTGTTGTGTGCATCCCATTGTCCAGACGTCACCGTACCGCCCGTTTGCAATGGTGCCATTAACATCGCAATTGGACTGATAACGACTGCTCTGCTGTCCTCTTCTCAGATGAGAGTAGATACAGTCTATCGTCGGATTGTCGACGACAACTGATCTGGCGTGATAGTGGTACTGCATATTGTCCAGCAAACATACAGGAAAGGGGCCGATATCCGACATGTAGTGTCATGGTATGGGCTGGCATCATGATCAATGGCCGTACGTCCCTCTATGTGCTTCCAACTGGGACTATGACTGGCCAATGATACATCAATGATGTTCTGCTACCTCATGTTTGCATGTTCCGTGGTGCTGTCGTTGATAGATTCATTTTCATGGACGACAACGCAACATGTCATCGAACAGTCGCTGTCCAGGAGTGTCTTGAAAGCGAGGATATTCAACGCCTCGTATGGCCAGCACGTTCTCCAGATCTGAATCCCATTGAAAATGTGTGGCATGCTTTGGGGAGGAGTCTTGCTGGTCGCCAATGCCCTCCAATAAACAAGGACACCCTCATCCGTGCACTGAGAGAAGAATGGGATAAATTACCCCAACAGCTGCTTGATAATGTTGTGCAAAGCATGACACGACGTGTGGAATCTTGCATCGCCCTCCATGGTGGCCATATCCCGTATTGACATCTTACGCCGGAACGCCTGCGGACGGTAATTGCATTTTTTCACGTTTACGTATTCTGCACAAAATGGCCTGTTTGTCCCTTGAACACGTTCCAAAGCCTTCTGGATTTCAGAGCACAATAAATTGTCTTTCTTGTAATGTCCTGGCATTCTGACATTATTTTATTTCACTTGGCATCCAACCACACTTACTTTTTTATGCGCTATATAGCCGTTTATGATCCGTCCTTAGCAATTGTCCAGCAGTGTATCTATAGCTATACATACGAACAGAACGAGGGAATGTGAACTCCGTTTTGTACGGCTTTTATTGATTATGAAAAGGTCTTTGATCTTGGGAAACCATCAGCAGTTACAATGGCTCAGAAATCTTGCGATATTGAAGATGCATACAATATAATTATTAATAACATCTATAAAAATGCAAATGCTAAGTTTGGCTAGTTGACGATACAGCACCAACAAAAATTGGGAAGGGAGTGAGATAAGGTGACACCATATATCCCAGACTCTTCAATGCCACATTGCAAAGTGTCTTTCAATTACTGAACTGGGAAAACAAGGAGATAAAGATTAATGGACATTATTTAACTTATTTTGCTGATGACGTAGTCATTTTTGCAACCAGAACTGAAGAGTATGATCCCGAAACTTGCTGATAAGAATAAAAAAGTGGGATTAAAAATGAACTTTCAGAAAACAAAACTGATGTACAGCGGTTTTAAAAGAAATGACGATTTATCGGTAAATGTAGGTATCGTTTATCTCTAGTTTTTAGGGAAAAAATTAAATTAAATTGTAACCATACCTAGATTTACCTTGGGCAGTGGATATCAAGGAAAGGTTATACTGATGACGAAATTAATCGGCGTATAAAACTTGGCTGGAGAACTATTGGAAGAAACAGTACGATTTTTAAGGGCAACATGCGTTTATATCTTAAAAGAAAAGTGTTTAATCAATGCATATTTCCAGTTCTCATGTAAGGAGCAGAGGACTGAAGCCAACTGAAAGCATTGAAAGATGCATGCGTGGTGTAACCAGGAGAGATAAGAAGAGGAAATCTTGGTTAAGGAAAATGACAAGGGTTGGAAGACATCATGATCAGAGTAAAATCTCGAAAATGGCAATGGGCTGGACATATTACCAGAAGAATGGACCACGTGGGAGATGGGTGGCTGAAATTCAAAAACATGCGGGAGTGACATCGAGGAGGCTGGCGCAAGACAGACAGTTGTGGAAGAAACTTGGGGAGACCTTTATCCAGCAGTGGATTGATAATAGTTGATGATATAACGTATGTATGTGCAATATGTAATAAACACACAGACACACACATGTGGATGAAATTCTAAAGCATTCAGGAGTGCCTTGGAAGAGACTGCGATAGAAAACTCTGAAAAAGACTTAGGGAGACCTTCATCCAGCAGTGGATTGATAATAGTTGATGATATAACGTATGTATGTGCAATATGTAATAAACACACAGACACACACATGTGGATGAAATTCTAAAGCATTCAGGAGTGCCTTGGAAGAGACTGCGATAGAAAACTCTGAAAAAGACTTAGGGAGACCTTCATCCAGCAGTGGATTGATAATAGTTGATGATATAACGTATGTATGTGCAATATGTAATAAACACACAGACACACACATGTGGATGAAATTCTAAAGCATTTAGGAGTGCCTTGGAACAGACTGCGATAGAAAACTCCGAAAAAGACTTAGGGAGACCTTCATCCAGCAGTGGTTTGATAATGGTTGTTGTTGATGACATATGTAGAACGTTCCCTTTGCTAAAAAGAGAAGCTTCGATAAATTTAAAATTTTCATCACAACAATAATAAAATTTTCATCATATAAAATTTAAATTTCATCAATATAAACATCGAACACCAGCTTGAATTTCACAAACCATTTTGGCTGACTCCCAGCTACAGAGTATGGTTGGTCTGATGGGCGCTTTACGGGTTCAGAGTTCATTTCCCTTGGGCGGTAGTAAACATCAAGTTGTTCTGGCGAGCAGAGCAGTTCTACGGTCGTGAGGTAAAGCTTTCCACATTTGCTCAGAAACATCAGCTGGTAGCAGACGCGTAAAGCAGATAACAGCGAACACATGTTGCTCCAGTTTATTTTACGGGCGACATGCAGGGAAATTGCATTCAACCATCACGCAGACAGATGGCGATGCATACGAAATTTACGAGAATAACAGCTTAAAATCCCTATCCAACGAAAATTCGTTCACGTCAGCTGAAATCACCTGATTTTCAGAACAATCCAAAAAACTAAGCAGAAAAATGAATCGGGGAGAGGTGACAAAAAAACAAAACAAAAACAATTCGATATAAATTACAAGGAAGACGACACCAAATTCTCGGGTGTAATGAGCGTGTCTTTTAAATCCTTTCCGACAGGAAACGAATTCTTCGAAACAGATTTAAAACAAAGAAAAAAAAATAGGCAAAAAGCAAATGCAATTACGTCCCCTAGAAAATCTGTGCATTATTTAAAAAACGCAATGTGAGCCGTGCTATTCATAGTAAATAGAACCAGTTTAAAACAAAAAAACAACAACAACAAAAAAAAAAAAAAAAAAAAAAAACAGGCTTTTGCAACAGGCACACCACATAGAAATAACTACTTACCTGATAAGCGGTAGAAATATGTGCTAAGAAAAATCACGAATTGTACACAAAATGTTCGTCATCTAAAGCTGACGGAATTTTTCAAATACACAGAACAATTAAGCTTGTCGCACATTACCACGGAACGGAACGAAATGTCGGAACAGAGAGGCCAGAAAAAGATTGGTAACCATTATTTTCAATCGACGCCCGCACATTACATCGGAAACGCCTCGAAATTCTTGCTTCGGAAACGAAATTTTGGATGCCGCTCTATGAGAATATTTTTTCCGAAGCATTTACTCATACGTTGAGTCAAAAACATTTGCTTGTGTGTGTGTGTGTGTGTTAGAGAGAGAGAGAGAGAGAGAGAGAGAGAGAGAGACTGAAAAGAAAATTTGAAAACGAGATTTGAAAGAAATTTAAAATCTGCACTTTTAGAAGCAGAGATGTTGGGGAAAATCCCATATACATTTACCCTCCAGCGGGAAAACTGTGCATCATTTAAGGAAAAAATTGTACGCAAAATAGTCGTTGCAGTAAAAGGTACTAATGGAAAAACGAACTGTTTTAATAGGATTTTTAGAAACAATGATACAAATTAAATATATTTTTAATTCATGTCATCTGCACTTACGCCACCTAGCGGCCAAGTTGTACGACGTAAAAGATCAAAAAGCAAGGATAATCAGTTTTATAGTTCAGGCTTCCCTGTGTAAACAAGTTTTTCGAATCGGACTAATACGCGCAAAACTGATCATTGTTGGACAAATGAAATGCTAGACTGGATTCCCAGGGGCAGGAAAAGACCCAGAAGAAGACTATGTGGGAAATGGGCGGAAGATTTGAAAGCAACTGGGAGTGATGTGGAAGCGACAGACTCAAGACAGAAACTTGTAGAAGATACTTCGGGAGACCTTGCTCTCTGGGCCGTCAGGGGCGCTGACTTCTCCAAATTATAGCGGGGTGCAGGCGTGAAGATATCAGACGTGGGAGGTGCAGGACTCTCCATTGTCAGCAGGAAAATAAAAACAAGTTAGTAAAATCATGCAATACATTGATTATGATACGCTTTCCAACATACCAGAAATTATTACTCAAGTTATAAGGATAATGGCTGTGGAATAAATCTCGCTCCTGTGTCCTGAGCTTTGACCCCATTTCGATGATATTCAACAGAACCGGTTCAGTATACCTCAAGAATAACACACTAAAGTTTTGTCGCAATAGAAGCAGTTTTACGCAAGTTATGAGAATAATGGCTGTAGAATAAATCTTGCTTTTGTGCAATGACCTTTGACCCCATTTCGTTGATATTCAACAGGACCGGTTCACTATACCTCCGGAACAACATGATAACGTTTTGTCGCAATCGAAACATTTTTAGGTAAGTTATAATGCACAAGAGCAATGGAATGGATCCCACTCCAGTGTCCTGACCTTTGACCCCATTTCGCCCATTTTCAATAGGGTTCGTCCCCAGTGGCTCCCTACCACATACTAAAATTTAATCGAAATCGAACCATTTTTACGCAAGTTATGACGCATACGGGCAATGGAACAAATCCCGCTCTTATGTCCTGCCTGACCTTTGACCCCATTTCGCCCATTTTCAATAGGGTTCGTGCCCAGGTGGTTTCCTACCACATACTAAAATTTCATCGAAATCGAACCATATTTACGCATGTTATGACGCATAAAGGCAATGAAATGAATCCCGCTTTTATGTCCTGACCTTTGAACCCATTCCGCCCATTTTCAACAGGGTTCGTTCCCAGGTGGTTCCTTACCACATGCTAACATTTCATTGAAATCGAACCATTTTTACGCAAGTTATGATGCATAAAGGCAATGGAATGGATCCCGCTCCTATGTCCTGACCTTTGACCCCATTTCATTTATTTTCAATAGGGATCGTTCCAGGTGGTTCCCTACCACATACTAAAATTCCATCGAAATCGAACCATTTTTACGCAAGTTATGACGCATAAGAGCAATGGAATGGATCCCGCTCCTATGTCCTGACCTTTGACCCTGTTTCGCCCATTTTCAATAGGGTTCGTCCCCAGGTGGTCCCCTACCACATACTAAAATTTCGTCGAAATCGAACCATTTTCACGTGAGTTATCGTGCGGACGGACGGACGGACAAAGCTGGAGCATATACGCTTCTTCAAAATACGGTTGGAAAGCGTAAAAAAAAAGGGTGGGGTGGGGGCAAAAAGCTAAACTATGAGATTCGACGTATATTTTAAAATGCAGTTGCTGCAAACGAACAAAGAAACAGAAATATGCTTTTGCTGAATATTAATACTTTTTAAAAAGAAACTTCAGCTTGTGATTTTATAAAAAATCCAGACAGATTTTTTTCCACAGTTTAGTAAAAATATGAGAAATTAGTTGGGTTACTCAAACAAAGAACAAGGAGTGCAAAAAATAAATAAATAGATAAATAAGGACCCTAGAGATTATACGTTTCTGTATTTTATTTATTTTTTATTTGATAATTGTTTTAAGCATTTACAATATATTACGAGAACATGTCAAACACAATACAGGGCTGGCAGTTTAGTTTCTCATCAAATGAGCAATGCTAAATATGGGAAATTTTGTTTTACTTATTTTGTTATTTATTAATTTTTTGGAAATAAATCGCTTTGTCCTCATAAAGTGAAAATTGGTCCATCTTATGAGGTCAGAGGGATTATTTAATTAAACACGATGAAAAATATTGGGTGGACACTGCCCCTGTAGTGAAATTATTGGAGGGGCAAGATTCACCTTGCCCTCCCTACAGTCGGCGCCTAAGACGCCCGTCGATGGTATACTCGCGGTACACCCTTGATACAATTGCCCTCGGAAACCCTAGGGTTCTTACGACTTGGGTGATAGGATTACCCATCTATCTTGCACCGACAATGCGTCCACGATCTAAGTAGCTCAGATCACCACGCTTGCTTATGTTCGTCGATTGCGACACACTGTTGGGAAGCCCTGCCGTTCGCCTATTTATTGCCTGCGTTTAGTTTGGGTCTGTTCCAGTCCGCGGGTGGCCTAGTGGGAAACGTTCGTGATTGCCACGGAAAGAACCTCAGGTTCGATCCCAGGCAGGTACGAACGCTCGATCCACTAAATATCCGCCGTGCGTCAGATGGGCACGTTAAGCCGTCGGACCATGGGTTCGGACCATGGGTACTGACCCCCGGTAATAAATAAGGGCGTCTTCCTCCCCCTTTCTACTTCGCTTCCGTATCACTTTTCTATCGGGCACTCTAGCCCAAATCTCCTAGCTTCCTATTTCTAAGGGTTGTTTAAGACCTAGGGTCAGACACTCCCTTCCTAAAATCCTCTACATATGATCTGATTTGATGGGTCTGTTCCACTCTGCGTGGGGGATGTCTATGTCAACTGTCTATTCGGAAAAAAAACAGTTACACGAGTGGAACATGTCAGTACATTGTAGCGTCACCTCTGGCTCGGATACAAGTGGTTACCCGGCGTGGGACAGATACATACAGTTCAAAGATACTGTCCTGAGGTACAGAATACCAGATGGCGTCCAAATTGCGGGCCAGTTTGCCGACATTCCCGGATGGGTGTATAGTAGGCGTCCTATCATGTCCCAAACATGTTCGATCGCTGTCCCAAACATGTTCCATCGCTGTCCCAAACATGTTCGATCGGTGAGGGGGTCCAGTGATAGGGCTGGCAATGGAATGGCGTCAACATTACGGAGATAGGCCTGGGAGAGCCATGCCGTGTGTGTGGTCGGCTCTCCCCGGCCTATCGTGTTGAAAAATTGCTCGGTGATGCTGCAACAAGAATGGCAACACAACAGGTCGTATAATGTCTTCGATGCATCGTTAAGCCGTGAGGGTGGTAAGGAGGATTACTCTAGATGTCCGGCTATCGTAGAAAATCGCTTCCCAGTTACTCCCGGTGTGCGGACCGTATGCCATTCCTCGGAAAAGACAGGATCCGTGTACTGGCCGCCTCGTCTACAGACACGTATGCGCTGGTCATCGACGCCAAGTGCAACCAGTGACTCATCACTGAAGACAACACGATGCACTGGGCACTACCCCACGTTGATCGGGCTTAACACCACTGCAACTAGTGCTGGCGATGGTCGCTAGTCAGAGGTAGGCGGCGGAGTGGCCTCCTCGAATGTAGTCCCCGTGCCGCAAGTCGTGTGGAAACTGTCTGGATGACCACTTCCATACCTGTAGACGATGCATCATGTACAGGAATTGCTGAGAGCGACGAATTGGGTTTTGTTCATGCGGCTCTCACAATTGCTCGATCCTCGCGTTCTGTCGTAGCCCTCGGCCGTCCACTGCCCGAGTGACACTGGGTTGTGCTCTCCTCGAACCATTAGCAACAACTTCGTCCGACCCAAATGCCTCTGACCGGCCTCTTTCAGCCCAGTTATACATCCTCTCTCAAACTCGCCCACTGCTCGAATTGTGCACGGATTCGAAGACGAGGCATCCTCACAGTACGTGGAGGTTAATGCAAACGCAATCCGCTGTCATAGTAGTTCCTGCGTGCAAGCTTTGCTCTTGATATACTCCTTTCGATGCGCGGTTCCCATGCGCTGTGGCGGGCCACTAATTAGTAATTGGTCATAAATACTTAGTTAATAAATGATAAATACTCAGTTGACGTGGACCAGGAACATCAAATAGAAGTAATCGCTCTTTCCACGTTTATAAGTGAGACACGGAAAAATTTCTCATCGGCCGCCACCGGGAATCGAACCCAAGGTCTTCCAGTTACGCGCCGGATATGCTTCCCCACAGCGGCTTCGAAATTCTCCAGACTCACAAACGACAAACTGCCAAACCACATGGCAGGGTTGCTTCTTTGGACGTTTATAAGTGACTCACTTATAAACGTGGAAAGAGCGATGACTTCTATTTGATGTTAGTAATTGGTCGTTATTTTTAAATTATTTTCATATTAGGCCCTGAGGTACCCGCATGCGGAGTTTCATCAGGATCGAAGGACTTTCTCGGTGCGCTTTTATTTTTTTTCTTGGCAAAGAGTGTGTATATATGGCAGCTGTTTTGAAATGAAACTGAAGCATGCACTGTAAAAAAAAAAATTCTGAAATTCACGAGCCACTTTCCGTCATTTCTTTCGTGAATTAACGAAGCATATTTCTGATACAACCTTTTCCGTGAAGTGACGGAAATAAATCTGAATTTCACGGAATTTTCAGAAACCTTTCCGCAGTTTCTTTTTTATATTGAAGGTAAATTACCGTGTTAGAGATATCTTAATGGAAACTTCTGAATTTTCAGAAACCTTCTTTTTTGGTTTTCAATTCCTCTAGCGTTTTTCATATCCGTCATACGGATACTTTTTCCGTATCCGTATGACGAGAAGTTACTGGTGATAGGAGCGATGGGTGAGAATACTTGAGGTCTGACTAACTTTTAAATTTCAATCGTCTGTCGAATTTTGAAGTTCTGTAGCGAGATCGGATATTGTGGATAGCATATCGCATGAATTTTGTTTTTTGTGGCACAGGATATTTCTTCTCCTCTCCCCTATTTTGCGCGTCAGCTATTTTTTATCTTGTATATCGTGTTACTTTAAGAAACCGAGTATTTAACTTATTGTATAGATGTCATCGTATCAGTCTTTGGACAACTTACGACAAGAGCTGTCATAGCTATCAAGAGAAAATTATATATATATTTTTTATATTTAGCATGTTTTTTTTTTTTTGTGTGAAATACTACTATAAAAAAGTTCATTTTTAAAAAAAAAATAACTGAAAGTCCCCGGCGGTGACCGATTAAAATTTTTTCGGTTGTTGTGTGTTGCTAACAATGTCTTTGTTTATTTATTATTAACTAAAAGTCATTGTCAGTTTAAAAAAATCAACTTGCAAAGCATTTTGTTTCTTCGAAAAATCACGATGAAAAATACTTAATTTGTGAAAAGTTCTACAGAAAAAAAAAATATTACAAACCTATTCAGAAAAATAATGAGCTCCAACAGAAAATAAAACGAATAAATCACTAGCGTTAATGACAAGAAAAAATTCATTGTCGCGCAATTTGTTTTACGATGTACTTGATTGGGATTACCGAGTGTCTGTGGCTCAGTGGTTAAAGGCGTGCGTTACCTGTTGAACCAACCCTAGCGACACGGGTTCAGTTCTGACCGGAGAGGAAGGATTATCTGGGGAAATGGCTGAGAAATGAAGGGTCGTCGGTTTTGCGGAATTTCAGTTTAAATAGGGAAAAACCTGAAATGAATTTTTCTGAAATAAACGGAATTCCTCACTACGGAAAATCTGTGAAAATACGGCAGTTAAAATACACGGGCACTTTTAAAAACGGAAATTTCTGAAAAACACAGATACCTACTGGCAACTTTGCTGCACGTTATTTTCAGAAATTTTCCGTGAATACACACCACTTATTTTTTACAGTGTGAGGTGTGATAAATATTATAAAACTTCCTAACGTGTAATAAATTAACGTTTATTTTTTTATTTAACGATCCGGTGAGCAGCTGATGTTATAAGTTAGGAGTTGCCATCAATAATTTAGGGCTAATGATTCCAGGAAAGGGAGACAATCAGCGCCATAGGACAACACATCGGCTATGCCAACTCGGACGATTAACTAAAGTCCGAAATCACACCACTCGGCTACCGGAGGAGAAGCAAATTCCTGTAATTAGCGTAAAAAGGTCTTTATTACCAAAAAGACTAAAGTACTCATTACTTTTCGTTAACTGACTCACGCATGCTTAACAAAGAGGATTAAAGCCACACATTATTTTACCTAACTACCAAATTTAGCTCTGAGGTAAGTTGCACAAAAGTTTTTTCATGTTACATATGGAAAAATGAAGTACAGAAATATCATGAAATTGGGCGAAGACTGATGAACAGAACGAGCATAATTTACGATCTCAATGTTGCTAACAAGTTTATCATTGATATCACGTACAGCTCTAGGTCAGCTGATTTCGCTATACTTCTTTACGGTCTGCGCGTAAAATAATATATTTTCTTACATTGGGTCCGACAGCTCCGGTAGGTAATTTGCCCAAAACGCATTTTTCCGGTGGATTTGGCCGACGGGAATGATTATGCAGAGCAGCGCCTGTGATGGTAGTTTATGAATCAAAGTGGGCAGACGTTCTTTCAGGATGGGCCATCTTAGGGAAATATTTTACAAACGAGTTCCTCCGCAAGTCCCGCAGAAAATGGATGCACGGCACTTGAGGGGCATGCAAGGTAATGGGCGGGAAGCACATGGGGAAATGGAACATGCAATTTCTGAGGGAGGATTTTTCCATCAGGGCGAACAAGATCAATAATCTACGCAAATGGGTCGTCTCGCCGTCCACTTTCACGAAAAAAGAAAGCAGTGCTTCCGAACTTTCATGTTTTTTGCATCACCACTCGAAAGCTTCTTTAAAATATTGCTACTTGGTAAAGAACCTAAGAACTACTTTACGCGAAAAACATTGTTCAACAATAAGTATCAAGGGGATGCAGCTTCTGACCCAGTACTTTGGACAGACTCATTTCGAATAAATCTTATTTCTGCGCAATGATTTTCTGAATTTTCTTCTCATTCAAGTAAACATCACCCCCCCCCCTCCCACGAAACTGCCAGAGCAACGTACCCTAATTTAAACCAAAATCCACAGAAAGCACGGTTTACCAAAGTAGTAGAATCAGCACAGGTAATGGATTTTATTATTATTATTATTATTTTGAACATTATTATTTTTCGGTTGCTGTGTGTTAAATTAAAGAAAAACGTGGAAAGAGCGATGACTTTGTCTATTACCATTCTCTCCACGTATTTGGAAGATTTTCACCATTTCTCTCGCCCTTTGGACTTATTAGCTATAATTAAATAGCTTGTGCCGTTAAGGTGGTTCCACTTAAAATCTCTGCCATATGTTTCCAATGGTAAAACTTGTTTACATATTTTCTCCGCAATTAATGTATTCCCAAGGATGAAAATTTGCACCTCGATTGAACTAACCTTAAGTTATAGCATGGGATACTTAATACTTGCTAAAACATAATCATAATTAAGCAATCCAACATTTGTTTGTCTACTGACGTCATCAATGTACAGGTCGCACCATCTATTTATTAACAGGTCTGAATATGACTCAAAGAAAAATGATTGATTTTTAATATAAATATGGTTATGTTTTAGCAAGTATTAAGTATCCCATGCTATAACTTAAAGTTAGTTTTTACCAATGCGCAAATTTTCATTCTTAGAATACATTAATTGCGAAGAAAATATGTAAAGAAGTTTTACCATTGGAAACATAAGGCAGGGATTTTAAGTGGAACCACCTTAAGCCCCACCAGATGGAGCCGTCTCAGTTGCTAAGCCCATTCCTACGGCTTTTTGAAGTCAGATGGTGACAGATAAACACACAAAGCGCTGTGAATTGTGGGCATCGTAACGTAACACTCGGCTAGTTATAGAGAGATCTGGGGTTCGATTCCAGCGGATTCGAAATACAATTTTTCGGTTGCTGTGTGTTAATTAAAGAAAAACGTGGAAAGAGCGATGAGTTTGCCTATTTTAGATTTCATTAATTTGCTGGCTAAGTCGCGCGATCGAATACTTATTAAAGCGTATTTTTGTTTATCAGTAAATTCAGCGGTCTCGAAAATGATCTCAGATCAAAGTGTTTCTTCAGAGGGACAAACACATGAAAATCGCGGAGTGACAGATTAGGGTTGTAGGCCAGATGCTCCAATGCTACCCAATCATATCGCTGAAACCACTCTACTATGCGTTGGGCAGCATGTGGTCTGGCATTATCGTGCAACAAAACATCGCTGCTCAGCAGCCCGTGACTTTTGCGGCGAATGGCATGGCACAACATGTCATGCGTCTTCTGACAATACCGTTCGGTTGTTACTGTCTGACAATACCGTTCGGTTGTACAGTGTGTGTGTGTGTGCGCGCGCGCGCGCACACACACACTTTGTCGAATGTTTTGGTGAAATTGGCTTCGATGCGAGGTTGGTACGCCTCATAAAGGAAAGATCTATAGAGTGGAAACAGACATAGGAGCCCATGGAAATTCCTCACATAGAAAGTGGCGCTCCCACGGACCTAAAACAGAAGCAAAATGCGACGTGACCCCGTGACGTCGGCAATACTTGCTACGGCAACCCAGCGCTCGGAGTATTACCAATCCACATGCACAACATTTAGTGTCTTTGATATACGTGGGGTTAAGTGAGAACATAGTGAAAAATAATAGACCAGATATAGGAGAAAGGTTTTTAGTTAGTAGGATAGAGAACAGATAAGAAGAAAATACTTCAGAAATAACAAAAAAATTACGAAGATGGAAAACAATTTTCACAAATGTTGGCCAATTATGGAAATACAGGCTACACAAATGCCGAGTAAAAAAAGATAAGCCGAAAAGCTAACGAAGCCAATAACGTAGATGTCGAAGCAGATGACAATTGAATACAAATTAGAATTGTAAGTGAAGCAGAGTGGGTATGAAAGAAACAATCAAATGAACAACAGACACGTAAAATCCCAAAAGTTATGAATTCTGTAAGGAAAAGTATACGATCAGTAAGTAATAAGCAAAATAATACCACTTATTAGAACGCTAGAGGAATTGAAAACCAAAAAAGAATTTTAAAATTAATAAAGTATAGCGTGTATTCGTCTTAAACACTGCCGGATAGCAAACCAAAGTCAAAAGTCAAAGTAAAAACATTCGTTCGGACAAAAATCACGTGGTTCTTGGGTGTTCCCTGGGAAACCAGCTGTCAATCAACTGTAGTTCTGTTTTAGGTCGCTGGGGCGCTGCAGTCGACTTCATGACGTCATAAGTTTCAGCTTTATACAGCCAGTGTCTTCTCTATATATCCTTCCTTTATGGTACGCCCGATTTATTGCTGTGGTTTACGCTGACAGGTAAGCACAGAAAATCAGTCAGTCCAGTGGGGAATAATGGGATTTGTGTTCACTATTTTTCCAATCAAAAACCGACTGAAGCAATGTCCTAAATGCTTTGTTACGGCTACCATTAAATTTGAGAATATAAAACGTCACTTGAAACTTGAAGGAATGTTAGTTTCTTTTTAGATTTGATTTTTCAAAATATCTCATAATCTTTTAGCAGTAGAGAAACCATCACGCTTTCTTTTCCTTTGAGAGGTGTTCAGATTTCACACCAGTAAAATACCCAATTCCTACACCAGCAGCAATCATGTTACACAAAATCGCAGGTGTTCATCCGATAAAACCTCCCTGCAGGCCATCTAAAAAATAATAACAACACTAATCTTCCATTTGAATACTAGTAAGGTTAATTCCTTTCGTGTAAAATTTTAAAGCGTTTCACAATAAGAGGTAGTGATGCATTGCTACTTCAAAGCATTCTACAGCTGAAAAAAACATGAGCAAAATAATGCAATTTATCGATGGCAAAAGGGGGGGGAAAGGATAAGAAAATTTTTCAATTAATATTTTACAGAAGCAAACAACACAAGCGAGGATTTGCCGGAACTTAATTAAATAACAGACGGCAAAAAAGAAGTCGAATAAGAAGTAATACATTCAATGCGGGATTAAAGACGCAAATTTTAAGTTAAACGAACAGAACTGTAAAACGACATGTATGTAAAACAGAGAAAGAAGAAAAAAGAAAAAAATATTACAGCAGAGAAGACTAAAACAAAACTGTGGATTAAAAGAACCGCATATACGTATTACACTGAACAATACAGAAGTGAATGGAACGACTTCAGAATTAAAAAAGAAAAGAAATGAAGAGTACAAAATTAAAGAATTGCAAGGCGAAGAAAAAAGATAGCATGAAGTCCTTTTTGCGCCGACTGAAAGCAAAAGAAATGAAAAGATTTAAAATGTTAGTGAACAAAATATTTTGGATATTACGGTAAAAAGCCTCTTAAGAAACACAAAACAAGCAAAAAAATAATAACAACAATGGGAAATATTTAGAAATAAAACTGGGTAATAACATCAACACGAACACGAGGTTGTCATGCGTCACATCAATTAGTAAAAGCTCATTTCCCTTAAGCAAAGGGTTCAAAGGCTCTACAGAAGAAATTCGGGAGGGGAGGGGGGAGGTTACACGCAGAAATGTATTTACGAGGGTCGTTCAAAAAGTAACGAGATTGATTTTACATGGGGCAGAAGTGTAAGATTACATGTCAAAATAACCCAACGTGAATAACCCATTAGCAAAATAACCCATAGTTAAAATCTGGAAAAAACTCGTTTTCTTGAGTTTTTCTTAATAGCAACGAAAAGCAAAATGAATTTGTTTTCTACTTAAAGTGCTCGTAACGTAGTTGTTACACGTCAAAATAACCCGCGTCAAAATACCCCGGTACCAAAATAACCCGGGTAAAAATAACAGGAGTCAAAATAATCAAAAACTCGGTGTTTGAGTTTTGAGTTTCTCTAAAAGCCGAGAAAAGCAAAATGAATTTGTTTTCCACTTGAGGCCTTCGTAACATAGTAATAGGAAGAGCGCCCTAAGGGTAGGTTGTGTCCGTCTATCTATCTCTCTGTCCATATACTAGAATCACAAGTGCTTCAGTTGTATCGACCAAGTATTGACGGTCTACCCGTCCTTTACAATGACATCACTACGTAAGGAACCGATACTTCCGCTGCGAGGTAGGTGAGATGAGCAAACCTTTCTGTCTATTAGGTGGTTCCACCTAAAATATCTGCCATATGTTTCCAATGATAAAACTTCTTCACATATTTTCTTCGCAATTAATGTATTCCCAAAGATGAAAATTTGCATCGATAAAACTAACTTTAAGTTATAACATGGAATACTTAATGCTTGCTAAAACATAACCATAATTAAGCAATCCAACATTTGTTTGTCTACTGACGTCATCAATGTACACGTCGCACCATCTATTGACAGGTCTGAACATTATTCAAAGAAAAATAATTGTTTTTTAATATAATTATGGTTATGTTTTAGCAAGTATTAAGTACCCCATGCTATAACTCAAAGCTAGTTTTATCGATGCGCAAATTCTCATCCTTGGGAATACATAAATTACGAAGAAAATATGTAAAGAAGTTTTGTAATTGGAAACATAAGGCATATATTTTAGGTGGAACCACCTTAACCTTGCTTGTGGTTGTCTGAATGTCCGGGCGCGTTGGGCGTTGTGGTCGCGAAAGGGTTAACAAAAAGAGTTGGCTTCATCGTTGTCGTACGTTTTCCGAAACCTTGTATTGGTATCAAATTCTGAAATAATGGCGAGGAGAGCATGAGCTTCTTACCCATACAAATTTATAATCAATATCGAAAATGTACATGTTTGTATCAGTGTTTTTTTTTGTTTTTTTTTCTAATTAGCGCAACTAGGATATTTCCATTAACGCCACATTTACGCCCAAATAACAGCTACACTGCTGGCCACCCAAAATGGCACACCAAGAAGGAAGCATCCGATTGGCCTGAAATTCGCAGCATGCGTAGCCCGCGAGAGGATATGCAAACGATTAGCATTGCAGGGCATATGCAAATCATGTGCGCCCGGCACGCCACCGAGAAGCACTATAAGAAGGGTGCACAGAAGGCGGGGTGTAAGTAGAGGAAGTGTGCTGTGCTGCCGGACCTGTGCGTGGGAAGCTTCCTGATGCCTCGTCGCAGAATACGGCAGTCATTCCAGCACGTTTCGGAGTTCAACAGAGGACGAATAGTGGCTTATCGCGACAGCGGTTTATCGTACCGAGACATCGGCACCCCACACCGTCAATGGTAATCGGAGCAATGATTACCGTCAATGGTAATCGGAGCAATGAGACATCGGCACCCCATAACGTCAATGGTAATCGGAGTAATGGACGCACGGCGCCCATTGCTCCGATTACCATTGACGTTACACCACCGGCGAGTGCGGTGGCAGTGGGCCGTTGAACGCCGCACCTGGACTACGGAATGGCACGACATTGTCGTCTCCGACGAATCCCGCTTCTGCCTGCAACACCACGATGGTCGGATCCGCGTGTGGCGGCACCGCGGCGAGAGACTGTATGACGGCTGCATTATGTATCGCCATACAGGTCCGTCGCCTGGCGTTATGGTTTGGGGCGCAATTGGATATGACACTCGCACCCCTCTGGTACGCATCGCCGGAACACTCAACAGCCACCGCTACATCTCCGACATTTTGGAGCTTACAGTCCTCCCTTACCTGCAGGACCTGCCAGCGGCCACGTTTTCAACAGGACAATGCGCGCCCGCACGTGGCACGCATCGTGCAACAATTCTTCACAACCCACCAGGTGTCACTGCTGCCGTGGCCCGCCTGTTCTCCCGATATGTCGCCCATCGAACACGTCTGCTCGCTGATCTGCAACCGAGTGGCCCGGCAAGCACCACCCGCGGCTACGCCTGGTGAACTGTGGCAACGTGTGGAAGCAGCCTGGACCGACATACCCCAAAGCCCACATCCAAAGCCTCTTTCGTTCGATGCCGTGGCGTGTAGCGGCCGTTATTGCCAGCCATGAGGGGGTGGGGGTGGGGTGGGGGCACACGAACTATTGATGTCTGCGTGTTCCGCAAGTCGCACGGGCCTGTAAGCTTAATCGTTTCATCTTTGTATCTGTTGTTATGTGTCCAGTAAATCTGGCTTTGCTATCTCGTGTCCTTCTTGGTGTTGTATTTTGGGTGGCCAACAGTGTACAATGTTTCTGCTTTCAATATTCCTCCTTCTAAAATTCACTAGACTGCTTCTTAATTTCGATACCGCTAAACATCCGGCCACATCACGATCTTCTGCTGGAACTTGGGAAATTATACTTTCTACCTCAGATATTAACTGTTTAATTTCAGCTTCGACGGAGGGTAATATTTTGGCTAGCGCACCAAAATTTACATTTGTTCTACCGTCATTCGTACTACCGATTCATTTATGAAGGGGACTTTATAGTTATTAGTTCGGATCTGAGTTGATCGTAGAATCTCTAGTTTTTTACGATGTTTCTTACTCAGGATCTCTTCCTCTTTTGAAATTAGGACACTGACTTTGCGGAGAAGTATATCATATAAAGTGGGTGGAACTATTATCTCTAACGCCTGGTAATGTCTGAAAGTTCTGGGATGCAGTTTCATTACAAGATTTTTTTCCCCTTCAATATGTATGACAGTGTTCTTTCGAGAAGTTTTTTTCTTATGTTGCTGGAACTAGTTATCATTAAATTGCAGAAATTTCGGCATGAGGTTCTTCTCTTTGCAGGGCCTCAGGAGCCCCAGGTTTGCGGCCTCTCTCGCTAATACTAATCGGGACTTCCTGAAAAGTTTAAAAGTCGACGATTTCATTCCCGGGCGGACATAGCATCGGTAGCGTAATTTTAAATACATCAGACTCTGAATACTCAAGGAACGCATATAGGGCATTAAATCCGTTTATTTTTGTGGTGTAATATAATAAAGTCTATAATTTTAATTATCACTATATATATATATATATATATATATATATCCGTTATATTTCTGAAGTTAACAGAAAAGTAACCAAAGCTCTGATGGAAACAGCAACAAAATTAGCTGGGTCTAAGAACAAATTGCATGTGAACAAATTATCAGGAAAAACCAAAATGTTGATGCAAAAAAGAAGAGTGATGAGGACAACTAAAGAAGATGTGACTTCCAAAGTGGAATATATAGAGCTATGCAAGACAGTACGAAAAAGTATCACTGAAGACGTAAGAAAATTCAACTGTGAACTAGTAAGGAAAGCAATTGAAAACAACCAAAGCCTAAAGATAGCAAAGGGACATCTCAGTAAGGGAAGAAAACAGATTATGGCACTGAGAAAAGAAGATGGTTCTATAACAAGAAATAGAGGCGAAATTTTGACAAGAGTGAAAGATTTCTACTCCAAATTATATGAAAGGGATGATACATGTACTCCAGACATCATGAAAGATACCAGTACCAGAGTTCTTCCAGTCCTTCCAGCAGAAGTTGCACATGCAATCAAGAACATGAAGCGAGGAAAAGCTCCAGGAGAAGATGGAATTACTGTAGACATCATACAAGAAGCAAGTGGAGAAATCGAAACAGTACTCGCCCAAATTTTCACTCGATGCCTTAATGAAGGAAAGATTCCTGAGGATTGGAACAACGCTACAATGATCTTGCTACATAAAAAAGGTGACATTGAGGATCTCGGGAACTACAGACCTATCAGCCTCCTATCAGTGGTTTATAAAATCTTCACTAAAGTTCTTTCACACCGCTTGAAGGTGACACTGGACATGGCTCAACCGAGAGAACAAGCTGGATTCAGGAGTGGCTACAGCACAATAGATCATATCCACGTACTGAGAGAACTAATTGAAAGAGCGAGGGAATATGAGCTTCCATTGTGCATGGCTTTTATCGATTATGAAAAAGCCTTTGATTCGGTGAAACCATCAGCAGTTGCAATGGCTCTGAAATCCTGCGGTATTGAAGATGCATACATTAATATTATTAATAACATCTATGAAAATGCAAGTGCAAAGATTCGGCTGTTTGAAAATACAACACACGTAAAAATTGGAAAGGGAGTGAGACAAGGTGACACCATATCTCCGAAGCTCTTCAATGCCACATTGGAAAATGTCTTTCAATCACTGAACTGGGAAAACAAGGGGATAAAGATTAATGGAGATTATCTAACCCACCTTCGTTTTGCTGATGACATAGTCATTTTTGCAACTACCCCATCAGAGCTGCAGAGTATGATCCAGGAACTTGCTGACAAGAGTAAAGAAGTGGGATTAAAAATGAACTTTCAGAAGACAAAAGTGATGTACAATGCTTTTACAAGAAATGAAGATTTATCGATTGATGGAGAAAAGCTGGAGATAACAGACACGTACGTTTATCTTGGACAGCAGATATCAAGTGAGGGTCACATTGGTGAAGAAATTAATCGGCGTACAAAACTAACTTGGAGAGCTTTTGGAAGAAACAGCATAATTTTCAAGAGCAATATGCCATTATGTCTTAAAAGAAAAGTGTTTGATCAATGCATCCTTCCAGTGCTTACGTATGGTGCAGAGACGTGGACCTTAGCTAAAAGAGACATACAAAGGCTGCAGACAACTCAAAGTAGCATGGAGAGGTGCATGCTTGGTGTTTTTTTTTTTTTTTTTTTTTTTTGTTATTGGAGGTTTAACGACCACCGTGAGCAACTCAATGGGCTATAAGCAGTCGCCCGTCCCTAATTTAGGGTCACTGGTTCCAGGGAAGGGAGAGAGCCAGTGCCGTAAGACAAACACAACATCCATGCCTCACCAGGATTCGAACCCGGACCCCTTACGGACGAATGATCAGAGGCCATCGCTTAGACCACTGCGCCACCGGGGCGGCGCATGCTTGGTGTAACCAGGAGAGATAAGAAGAGGAACACGTGGATCCGAAAAATGACAAGAGTGGAAGACATCATGATCAGAGTTAAATCCCTGAAATGGCAATGGGCTGGACATACTGCCAGAAGAACAGACCATCGATGGACAGCCGAAATTTTATATTGGATTCCAAGGGACAGGAAAAGACCCAGAAGAAGACCACATGGAAGATGGGTGGATGAAATTCGAAAGTATGCAGGAGTGACATGGAGGAGACTGGCACAAGACAGACCGTTGTGGAGGAAACTTGGGGAGACCTTCGTCCAGCAGTGGATTGATAATGGTTGACAATGATGATGATGATGATGATATATATATATATATATTCCTTAAAGAGAGACCGCAGCAAAAATAATTTTTTTTACTTATACCATATATATATATATATCCGTTTATTTTTATGGTGTAACATAAAAAAGTCTATAATTTTAATTATCACCACCCATGCTTTCTTCTTTGTGATTCTTTTTCCTCAGCATCTCTGACATTTATCTCGACGACCTTAACTTAAAGAGTTGATAGCCAAGGTATATCCAGAGTTACGGTTTATTATCCCTTTGATATCCTGTATCTCACATTTGAGCAATTTGGGAGTTCACTTAGTTTTAATGTAATATCTTTCACAACTTTTCCAGCTACACTAATGATTTTTCTCTTTGACTCTCGCACCCTTTACACAAATTAACTACAAATATTTGTTTTAGCAATGACCACTGATACTAGCCAATACTTTCATTCAAAGTGAAAAAAATACCTTAACAATTATGAGAACATAGATAAATTATTCCAGATTCCACGGTAAAAAAAAAAAAAAAAAGAAAAAAGACGACTGCAGAGTAATTCCTGAAAAAACAAATTATAACAACAACAGGGAACGTTTGTTTCGTATCTGGAAATGCATGGGGGAAACTGCGAGCAAAAAGAAAAGAGATTCTAAAGAGATGAAAACCAAATGGTGGAGACCGAAGAAAGAAGAATGTAAGCCATCTTTAACGAACAGACTATTCCGAGAAATAAAAATTTTGAGTTTGAAGGTATTCAAGAATAGTGAGAGGGGAATGCTATAGTTGTGTGACTTGTAGGAGCACATACTGAGAGAGTGGCCGTGTGAGCCAAGGCACATAGTAGAGAGAAAACCTTTTAGTGAAATAATATAGTCCTGCACAAGGAGATTAAAAAGTAAGAAAAACAACATGTGGATGTGCACAAAATCTAGGGCGAACAATGTAATAACATGCACAAAACGGCTAAGGGGGAAAAAAAAAAGGCAAGAGCAATTCCAAAGACAAGGTCTCTGAATGAAATACACTATACAGACATAAGTATTCAGACATCTTCACACATGCTGAACCAGACGAGCAGGCATGGAGTGTGTTGGATACTGTATGTAAATGGTAGCGTTGGCACACTTGTAAGACAGCATTGGAAGCGACTATGAAGTGTACAACTGAACTGACGGACTTTCAAAGGCATATGGTGGTTAGATGCCACTTGGGTACGCAATCAGTGCGTAGCATTGCCGCTCTTCTGGGATTTCCCAAATTAACGGCCGCCGACGTTCTTCATCGATGGAAAGCAGATGGCCACGCACCACAGGGAAGCCGCGCTCTTGGAGGTCGCACAAACTGAGTAATCGTGGTAGACGAAGCTTTCTGCAGACTATGAAGGTACGTACGTCCTCTGCCACACACCTGGCCAGCAACGTTACACAAGTCACAGGAACTGCTATTTCCGCCAGAACAGTCCGTCGGGAACTGCACACCCACGGTTTCCATGCTAGGTCATCTGGGTTGTAGTCCTACATCACTGCAGACGACTGCAGAGTGCGCTCGTAATTCGCGAACAGAAGAGTAGAAGAAGGTTGTGTGGTGTGACTAATCACACTACTTACTCTTTCGTTCGGGTGGATGTATTTGGGTGCGTAAACTGCTGTGGATGTAACGGTGTCAGGTGAACTGCTGTGATCCTAAAGACATTTGTGATGGTGGGAGGCTGTTTTTGCTGGAAAAAATTCAACCCTCTGCTGTGGTGCCGAAATAATGAAATTTAATTCTAATGAATATACAGTAATTTTGAAACCCTAACAATTTTTTTATACTGACATTTCAATATAGCTGGGCTTGTGCGGTTAGATTACTTTTACGCGTAATGGCAGCATTCATATCAATGATAAGCACGATACAGTTTTTGTTCGTCACATTAACGTGGGTTATGCTACAGAATTTATCTGACTGGTTACATATAACGTGTGATATACAAGGGCTATAATTAAAGATACAAGGCACTGATCTTTTCTCAGAATAAAAGCTGAACACCACGCTACACAGATATCTACATGAAAAGCTCAGTTCAATCTGTTCGACAAGAAGACAGACGGAGATATACTTGGGTGCCTATAACTTGATTCCCAAGAGCCGGGGAAGTGATGGATATAAAGGATAATAACCCAGGATAACATCTATATGGAAAATTTTGCTCTGTCCTGTTGGTTCTTTAGTCGTTTTCTGCCATGTACACTCATACACTGTGACGTACCTACCTCAGAGGTGACGCATATGTCAACGCGGCAAAGCTGCGGCTACAAACTTCGTCGGTGTAGCTTAATTGGGAAAGCATTTGGCTCCGGAGAAGGATGAGGCTTCGAGTCCCGCCAGCGGCAATTTGTGTTTCACTATATTGGAACCCGAACGTAAAATGAATCTCCCGGCAGTTGGGTTCTTCGAAAAATGTGTGATGTTCGTTCGACACATGGTCTGGAATTAGTCAGAATTCCTTCTTCTACAGTGAGCTCTTCTTCACGCGTGGTTTGTCGGCTGACCCGGAAACCTACGATTTCAAACTAGTCTTTTCTCAAAAGTAGAGGGACGGGGGATATACGTGACGTACCTACCTCAGAGCTGACGCACGTGTCAAGGCGGTAAAGTTGCAGCAACAAACTTCTCGGTATAGCAATTGAGAAAGCATTCGGCTCCGGAGCAGGAGGATGCAGGTTCGAGTCCCGTCACGGGTTATTTATTTTTCGCTATAACACATAAATAAAACAAAGATTTATTTGAGTACCAAAAGAACTAGACCCGACCTAAACGGCATGGGAAAATGAAATTCGGTGGTATGTTGGAAATAAAAAAATTCTGGACTGGTTTGCTGTAATTCAACAATACAGATAAAACACCCTCAAGACAGAGTTGTAGAGGAAACTTAGAAAGGTTCTTTGTCCGTCAGTGAATGAAGCAAAGAATGGCTGAGATGGATGATGAAATATTTTTCAGTTCTTCGCCCGTCGTACTTTTTCATACGGTGCACACCCATATTAATCTCTAACACATGCCTGGGGAAAATTCAATACTACTTGCTACTGTAAATTTCTACTCTTCCCTCTGTTATCCACACGTTTTTCTTAGGTCTATGCATAAGTTTTTCCGAAGCTCCACGTAGTAGTTTGTAAAAGCGAGACGGTTGAATTTTTGTCAGAATTTTGTGCTGTGAGTGGTAAGCTGGCAACACTACGTCGAACAATAGGTGTTGGCGGACAGCCCATACATGCGATTATTTGAGTTGCGACATGGAGACTAACAAGGTGAATATTTGTCACTGTCTATTTTGTTCATGTTCAATCTCGGAAAATCCCGTTGTAGAAGCACGAGAGTGAATTTGTTCGGCATACGGGAAAAAAGTGTAGGCCGTGTTGTGAGTGGTTTGTGAAGTTCATAAGTGGTCATTACACAGTGGAAGACAAGCAGCGTAGCGGACAGCCGAAGAAGATGCAGAGCGCATATCTGCATCCCCTTCGACAGTGCAGAGCGCAGAAGGAGATGTTGTCGCAGGTCCACTTTCACAATAATTGCAGTGGCATATTCAGATTTTCAGGGAAGAGTAAATGCCTTGCTTCCCGTAAAAGAGTCAAGTGACTTTCGGGCAGACAACTGGTCACACGATTTGAAATGAACAGAATTTCCAAAGCACAACATCACACTATTTCAGGTGTTAATTAGGAGTTTCAGGATGCCCAAAGATCTATAGCTTTGCATACGAAAGAAAATTGTCTGCCGTCATTAAAAAAAAAAAAAAAAAAAATGGCTGGTTATGCTTAAATTCATGCTTTCATCGTAAAGTGGGGAAAAAGAAAAAAATAAAAAAACTTACCCTAGTGTTATTTCTTTCAGCTTTTAATTCCTGAATTTCCTCTTCTCTTTCCAGCAGCTGCTCTCGAGACTGATTGAGCTCTTTGGTAAGGGTAGCAAACTCCTAAAAGGAAAAAAAAAAAAAAATAGCACACATAAATAAATACGTAAATAGATAAAAGAAATAAATTCTATAAATAAAACAGTATATATACATACGCAAATATATACATAAAATAATATATATATATACCATCATCATCATCATCATAATCAATGTCAACCATTATCGATCCACTGCTGGACGAAGGTCTCCCCAAGTTTCCTCCACAACGGTCTGTTTTGTGCCAGTCTCCTCCATGTCACTCACGCATACTTTCGAATTTCATCCACCCATCGTTCATGTGGTCTTCTTCTGGGTCTTTTCCTGTCCCTTGGAATCCAATCTAAAATTTCGGCTGTCCATCGATGGTCTGTCCTTCTGGCAGTATATCCAGCCCATTGCCATTTCAGGGATTTAACTCTGACCATGATGTCTTCCACTCTTGTCATTTTTCTGATCCACGAGTTCCTCTTCTGATCTCTCCTGGTTACACCAAGCATGCACCTCTCCATGCTACTTTGAGTTGTCTGCAGCCTTTGTATGTCTCCTTTAGTTAAGGTCCACGTCTCTGCACTATAAGTAAGCACTGGAAGGATGCATTGATCAAACATGTTTGTTTTAAGATATAATGGCATATTGCTCTTGAATATCATCATCATCATCATCATTGTCAACCATTATCTATCCACTGCTGGACGAAGGTCTCCCCAAGTTCCTCCACAACGGTCTGTCTTGTGCCAGTCTCCTCCATGTCACTCCCGCATACTTTCGAATTTCATCCACCCATCTCCCATGTGGTCTTCTTCTGGGTTTTTTTATGTCTCTTGGAATCCAATCTAAAATTTCGGCTGTCCATCGATGGTCTGTCCTTCTGGCAGTATGTCCAGCCCATTGCCATTTCAGGGATTTAACTCTGATCATGATGTCTTCCACTCTTGTCATTTTTCGGATCCACGAGTTCCTTCTTCTTATCTCTCCTGGTTACACCAAGCATGCACCTCTCCATGCTTCTTTGAGTTGTCTGCAGCCTTTGTATGTCTCTTTTAGTTAAGGTCCACGTCTCTGCACCATACGTAAGCACTGGAAGGATGCATTGATCAAACACTTTTTTTTTAAGACATAATGGCATATTGCTCTTGAAAATTATGCTGTTTCTTCCAAAAGCTCTCCAGGCAAGTTTTGTACGCCGATTAATTTCTTCATCAATGTGACCCTCACTTGATATATGCTGTCCAAGATAAACGCACGTGTCTGTTATCTCCAGCTTTTCTCCATCAATCGATAAATCTTCATTTCGTGTAAAAGCATTGAACATCACTTTTGTCTTCTGAAAGTTCATTTTTAATCCCACTTCTTTACTCTTGTCAGCAAGTTCCTGGATCATACTCTGCAGCTCTGATGGGGTAGTTGGCAAAAATGACAATGTCATCAGCAAAACGAAGGTGGGTTAGATAATCTCCATTAATCTTTATCCCTTTGTTTTCCCAGTTCAGTGATTGAAAGACATTTTCCAATGTGGCGTTAAAGATGCATCTTCAGTACCGCAGGATTTCAGAGCCATTGTAACTGCTGATGGTTTCACCGAATCAAAGGCTCTTGAATATATATATATATGAGCATCAACGAGACACAGGTTCAATCGTTAAAAGTCGTTGGGCGCAATCTGCAAAATTCATGCTTTTCGCATGGCCATCTATATGTCGGTTGCTCCCGAGTTGGAAAAAATAAAAACTTTCTCATTTAATTGGTTCCAAATAAAAGAACACTCAACGCCGTTCACCCAGACGGTCTTCAAGGACTTACTTGCGCTTCGAATTAACTACACATTACGCTGCTCGCAACACGATAGAAAAATGCAGATGTTTCAGATATCTCAAACTTCCTGTATTCGCAGTCAATAAATACTGCTGGTTTAAGCAAATTGTACCGGCACAAGAATAGACTTCGCTTTTTTTTTTTTTAAATCATTTTCTTCTCATTACTGGAACACATTTCATTTAAATGTTCCTGAGTGCAATACAGAGTAGAGGGTGAGTCAAAAGTTTTGCAATATTTGCATAAACGCATGTGCTGCTGCGGGCATGTCACGTATTTAAACTAGTTCAAGTCGCGCACTGCAGTCAGTCGAAAGGGATATAAAGTGGTACCCGTTGCTGTGAACAGCCTTGATGGCATCGTTCTGTCTGTGGTTGGGACGTCTAAAAGATGAACAGCCACAACCGACTAATTAGGGAACTTTTGCTTTACGAGTTTGAGGAACTTGGCCATAAAGCTACTCAAGCAATACGAAACATTTGTCCTGCGAAAGGGGAAGGTTCCGTGGACCGGCCAAGGTCAGGCAGGCGGCAAAGCATGGATTCGGAGACAGTGCACCTGGCCGTAGAGGAAAATCCGACAACCAGCACTCGGAGATTATCAGGCGAGCTGGGAATATCCCAGACCATTGTTGTTCGTCACCTTCATGACCTCGGGAAGATCTACAAGAGCTGCCGCACTGTCCCTCACGAACTGACACCATCTGAAGCAAACCGCCGAGTGGAAGTGTGCACGAAACTCCTAGAAAATTTCATCAAAAGAATTGTTACGTGCGATGAAAAGTGGGTCTATTTCCGTAATCCTAACACACAACGGCAGTGGTTGATCCCAGGCCAGCTTCCAGAACCTGTTGCCAATCTTGGGCGCTTCGAGCACAAGGTGATGCTCTGCGTCTGGTGGAATTTCGGGGGATATTCCATTACGAATTTGTTTCAGACGGTCGGACCATCAATGCCAATCTCAACTCTGAACAGCTGGAGCGGATGTATGCCGTTTTGGAGGAGAAGTACTCGGCACTGGGGAAGAGGAAGCGCGCTATCCTACAGCAGGACAACGCTCGGCCTCATACCGTGCAAACGATCCGGGCAAAACTTTAGGAACTTATGGGCATCAAACTGATGTCACACCCAGCATATAGTTCGGACCTTGCCACGTCGGATTATTACTTGTTCCAGCCCATGGGACACTTTCTTTTGCGGGCGGCATTTCAACAACCAGGAGGAAGTGGCAGTTGGGGAGAAGGAGTTCTTCGCGTCGAAGGATAAGAACTGGTACCGCCGCGGAATCGAAGAACTGGCAGACAGATAGCTAAAGACAGGGCAACATGATGGCCTATACTTTGAAAGCTAGTCAGCTTTCGTCGTAAAGTTACGAATGAAGACATAAAAGTGATCCAAATATTGCAAAACTTTCAACTCACCCTCTGTACATTCTATTCATGAATTTGGCAAAGCTCGGAAAACATTGGCTCAGACGTTGATTCATGTATTTTTGTTACCGGGTACCTCTGCTATAGTTGAGAAATAAAGAAAAACAAAAGAAACGTACTGGTCACGAAAAAAAACGTGTTTCTCTCATATTTTATATATTAACTGTAAATAATTGCAATGATTATTTTCTTATATTTCGGAAGTGTTTTACAGATGAATGAAGAGCTAATGTTGTGTAGCCAATTTTCAAAAAGCGTGTTTGAGTCCTTCGTGATATCGAAATATATAAATATACATACATATAACGTAGGACTGATCTTTAACAGTAGCGAATTCGCTATCTTGTAATAAATCACATCCCGTACATCCATGACAGAGAAATTAGTGGTTATTTAGTAACGTTTTCGATTTCGCTTAAAGACATTTCTAAATGGAGAAATGAGAATCGAGATAATCAAAATCCCTATTCTGTCTACCACGCAATTTGACATCGATGTACCCCATGCTCGTTTGCATGCTTACATGCGTGACATGCAGTTCCTCTGCATTGCGTGGATTTTCTGTGTCTTATAACGAAGCATTACATGAAAAAGTGATAAAAAAATTGCTGGTACTGTCAATGTGTTCTAACTTAAGAAAAGCTTCTTACTTCATGAAATTTTTACTTAAGTCGACGGTCCGCTTGAAAAACAAATAAATAAATAAATAAATAAATAAATAAATAAATAAATAAATAAAGGATAACCGATGCTAACAAGTACAAGTAAAATAATTTCCTGTTTTATACACTATTGTTCTTTTATTAATGATTTCCCGGTGAAAAGCTAAAATTAAAAGCATCTGTTTTCATCTCCAGTTTAGTAAATATTGTGCAGTAATTATTTTTAGCAGCGTATTAGTTCAGTAAAGTGTTCCGAGCTATTACTGAAAGTGATCTCGTTCTCTTGATTACGTGGCTGCCGTGACGTCACAACAACGAATTACGTATCATCCTGTTCGCATGAAATCTTATATTAGTCCTGAAAAATTATCAACTTACTGTGTGTGTGTGCGCGCGCGCGCGTGTGTGTGTGTGTGTGTAAAAGACAAGAATAACGAAAATAGACCTGTTGATTTTTTATGGATTTATAAAGAAAGAAAAATTGATAGAACTTGTAAATCTGAGTGTCGAAGAAAACTGCACAAATTTAATTAAGCATTCGATTGATAACTTTGCTGTTATGACACGTCATCCAAGTTGAACACACTTAGCCAGGGAACATTGTTGGCTTCGAATCAAATTATAGCAACACTTTGATCAATCCAACATCCAGTTATAGTCATCTTTGATGTCTTTTTTATTCTCTGAATAAAGCTCGTGCTGAAAATTGGCTTCCTAGTTATTTAAATTAAACACTTAATCAAACATTTAATATGAGTTTTTTCTTCTAAGAAAATAAATTATTTAAATAACGCAAATTTTTGGGGAAAATTCTACTTCTTCTTCAGCCAGTCTTTTGTTGTCTCTCTTTCCCCATCACTATCGCGGGTACGGTTGACTCCAACGGTTACGGTTATTTTTTACCAAATCTTGCCAGATGTTAGGCACGGACAAACCCTCTGCAGTCACTGATGATGGAAGTTTGATTTTTCTCAATTTCTATTCCTTATTTTAATAGTTGCCCTGGAAACTGATGACTTTTAGTGAATTCCTTTTCCTGTTCTGTCCGGTTTCTGTAACATGTCTATCTAATCCTGCCTTGTTGGAGCAATTTTTTACAGCTGCTATATGTTCCTGCTATTCGAGTTTCTAGTCTGCAACCTGTGTCACCTATGTAGGATAGTGAACAACTACATTTCACCTCATAGACCACTCCTTACATTTTAAAAATATCTTCTTCTCTTTGAACTATCTTTGGGAAATATTTTTTAACTTTGTTCTCTAAACTTGGAGCTAACCTTGTGTCATACTTCTTACTAATTCTCTTTAAAGATTCGAATAAACCTTGGTCTATCGCGGTAACGGTGACGGGAAAAGAGAGACAACAAAAGAATGCCTGAAGAAAGAGAAGAGTTTTCTCCGAAACTTTGCGTTATTTAATTAACTTATTTTCCTAAAAGAAAATACCCATATTATATGTTCGAAAAAGTCTTTTTTAACCCCTTCAGTACCCATCATTTTTCTAGTACTATATATTACAAAGTTTTTCCATGACGCTGCATATTATCGTCACAGAACTGGCAACAGATTAATGAAAAACACTGAATGTAATACGTTAAAACTGACAGCTGAAAGCACAAATTCGAGGGCTCGTGGCTCATGGCATCGTACATAGATGGAAAGCGAAAACAAAAACACGCAGATAAGTTCATGGAAAGAGAAAGGAAGCACAGAGATAAAACACATGCGTTGCCGACGTCGTCGGGTGGAAGAAAGAGTAACGAACTGTGTTTCTTCACATGTCAGTCCGTAAGTGAAGGTGAAGACAGAGAGCTTGGAAAGAGGGAAAGACCACCTGGGGAATAGAACAGTGCGAAATGATATTGATATTTCAGTTTCTTCTACGTATAATTAATTTGTAAAATAAAACCCCACGAAAATGGACAAACAAGCTCTTGTCTAACCTGTGGCTCCAAAATGAAATCTTAATCCATGATATGTTTTCCGCTTCCAGTAGAGCACCCTTCTGAAGAAGCGATGATTAAACGTTAACATTTTACCCTAATTTTTGATTCTTTACTTTTTCCCTTTGCAATAACCTACGACACGCATTTGCTTCACCGTTCAAAGTTTTTAGCGATCGGTAACAGATATGTGTGAGACTGTTACTCTGATATCCCCACAAATAACAGATAATCTGAAACTGGTGCACTGTGGATCAGTCTCCAACTAATCAACTATCAAACAGACAGATTTTAAAATTGGCGACATGGGAAATAACGTACATGAAATCAGTTCTATTAACAGTATGAATACGGAAATAACACTGACTAGCTTTCCGGAAAAAAAAAACATACAGTCAACAATAAATAATTATTTTTTCTTAACTTTTGCTTTGATTTTTTTTTCAAGTATCGATGATACTAGCAAAAAAATCTCTCTCTCTCTCTCTCTCTCTCTCTCTCTCTCTCTCTCTCTCTCTCTCTCTCTCTCTGTTTCTTTTTTACGCTTTCCAACCATAGGTTGAAGAAGCGTATATGCTCCAGCTCTGTCCGTCAGTCCGTCCGCACGATAACTCGCGTAAAAATGGTTCGATTTCGATGAAATTTTAGTATGTGGTAGGGTCATCTGGGGACGAACCCTATTCAAAATGGACGAAATGGGGTCAAAGATCACGACATAGGTGCGGGATCCATTCCGTTGCCGTTATACGTAATAACTTGCGTAAATATGGTTCAATTTCACTGAAATTTTAGTATGTGATAGAGTACCACCTGGGGACGAACCCTATTGAAAATGGGTGAAGTGGAGTCAAAGGTCAGGACATCGGATCAGGATACATTCCGTCGCCCTCATACATTATTACTTACGTAAAAATGGTTCGATTTCGATGAAATTTTAGTATGTGGTAGGGGACCACCTGGGGACGAACCCTATTGAAAATGGGTGAAGTGGGGTCAAAGGTCAGTAAATAGTACCGGGATGCATTCCACTGCCCTCGTGCGTCATAACGTACGTAAAAATGGTTCGATTTCGATGAAAGTTTAGTATGTGGTACGGTACCACCTGGGGACGAACCCTATTCAAAATGGGCGAAATGGGGTCAAAGGTCAAGACATAGGATCAGGATTCATTCCGTCGCCCTTATGCGCTATAACTTACGTAAAAATGCTTCGATTGAGACAAAACTTTATCATGTTGTTCCAGAAGTATAGTTTACTGGTTCTGTTGAATATCATCGAAATTATAACGAAGTAAATTTCTCCGTCATTTCTGTCCACGCCAGCATTCGAACCCGGATCCCCTCATTCCGGAATAAGTCACTCTACCAATTGAGCTACGCGGACGTTTGTTCTGACTACTATCTGCCTTTATGTCGTGTGCGTCCTGCTGGCAGGTACGTCACATCTCCCCCCCGAAAGAGGGCCGGGGGCATGGCCTACGGGTCAGCCGTGACCATGAATCGTTGCAGGCAGCCATCCACGGTAGAACGTGCACTTGAGAACTCCCAGTCAATCTGGTGTGTGGAATGCAACGTCACACACATTTATTTTTCGAAGCGCTGGAGAAGGGATTCTCTGATTTTTCCTATCTCGCGGTGTGGAAATAACATCACACCATTGCGAGATTTTGAACGGTCGGGTCATCCGGATTGTTCGGGCGCCATTATAACGAAGTAAATTTCTCCGTCATTTTTGTCCACGCCAGGATTCGAACCCGAATCCCCTCATTCCGGAATAAGTCACTCTACCAATTGAGCTACGCGGACGTTGATTCTGATTACTATCTGCCTTTATGTCGTGTGCGACCTGCTGGCAGGTACGTCACAAAATGGGGTCAACGGTCAGGTCATAGGAGCGAGATTTATTCTGCAGCCATTATCCTCATAACTTGAGTAATAATTGGAGTAAGGATTTCTGGTATGTTGGAAAGCGTATCATAATCAATGCATTGCATGATTTTACTAACTTGTTTTTTTTTATTGAAAGTTTAACGACCACTGTGAGCAACTCGATGGGCTAAAGCAGTCGCCCGTCCCTAATTTTGCGCCACTGGTTCCAGGGAAGGGAGAGAACCAGTGCCGTAAGACAAATATACAACATTCATGCCTCACGGGATTCGAACCCGGAATCATCTTGGGCGAATGGTCATAAGCCAGCGCTTAGACCACTGAGCTACCGGGCCGGCAATTCTCTCTCTCTCTCTCTCTCTCTCTCTCTCTCTCTCTCTCTCTCTCTCTCTCTCTCTCTCTCTCTCTCTCTCTCTCCTCTCTCTCTTTTTATTATTAATAATTTTTCTTAACTCTTGCGTTGACTTTTTTTCAAGTATCATCGATACTTGAAAAAAAAAATCATCTCTCTCTCTCTCTCTCTCTCTCTCTCTCTCTCTCTCTCTCTCTCTCTCTGTGTGTGTGTGTAATGTCAACAAATACAAAATTTAAGCCTTTAAAATTTTTGGCAATATTTCTTACGTCAGAAATATTAATGTAACCACACAGTTTTCATTTCATCGGTTAACGTCAATCATCCGGCTATTGTTATGTGAATAACTCCACCCCAAAGTGATCATATCAAATGGAATTTATCGTATCTCATTTAAAATTAAATCAAATTCCCTGAAAACTCCAATGTCACACCGCACCCTGGCACAATAATAAGGCAGGCCGAAACGTCTGTGCGCCCCTCGGCTACATAAATATGTAAAATATCTATCTACCTGTTGCACAGAATATCCGCGACAGCGACAATAGGCTGACACGGAGAGCTCAGTGATTTCGATCGTGGGTAGCCAGTGGATGCGAGGAAGATGGGGTGATCTCCGTGACTGAAGATCGTCTGGAATTTTCCCGTGAGACAGTCGCGTGTGTGTACCAAGACTGCATCAAAACCGGCAGGCGCCTGAGTAAATCTGGCCATAGATGGGCCGGGCCGTTAATGATCGAGGCCGTCCCTCTCGTACCCGGGAGCCACAGTGAAAAGGATAATATCAGCATTGAACGACGGTGCACCAACAAACGTTTGTGCAAAGGCCATTCGACGTAAATTGGAACGACTGGGACGTGACATTCGAAGCCCCACTTTGAGTTGTTAACAGCTTGTCACCGGGATATGAGACAACAGTGGGCGAAGGATGGCCACCAGTCCGTGAACGACCGGAAACGGGTAGCTTTGTCCGACGAATCGAAGTTCCATCCACAAAAGCCTCGACGGGAAAGTGCTGCGAAGTTGAGGTCTTATACAGGTCAGTAGAGGTGGTGTAATTCTCTGGGGCGTGTTTACGTGGATCACCTTAGAGCTCCTTGTATCTTCAGAGACCAACACTATCGTACAAGACACGACTTAGGTACTTTCCTACTATTTAAACACATTCATAACGCCCTGTCGCATCGTTCCCGTTTGACGAATGACTGGTTGGAAGGGTGTGCGAATGACCATCTCACTCTCCAGACTTGAACCCAATTGAGCGTCTGTGGGATGAAGCGGAGTGATGCATTTGAGCCCGAAACCCATCACCGGCAACAGTCGACGCTTTACGGACAGCTGTCCTGGAATACATGGTTTCCGACACCTGGTAAATCGAACGTTTCCAACACCTAGTAAAGTCCATGCAATGATGAACTGCTACTTCTGTAAAGGCAAAAGGTTGGCTCACATGTGTTAGGTTGGTGTGTATAATAAATTGTTCTATCCATCTATACAAAGTGTGATAAAAAAGTATTCAGACTGGATTTACTAAAAATAAAGTACAAGACTTACATATTTGAAACTTAATCGTCTTCGAAATAGTCCCCTTCCGAATTCACACACTTAGCCCAGCTCTGTTTCCACTTGCTCGAAGCATTTCTTTGAAGTCTTCCTCTGAAATAGCGAACAGCTGCCTCGTCACATTTTGTTGTACCTCCTCAATATCTTGTAATCTGTTCCCCTTCAAGCGGTATGTGATTTTTGGGGAAGAGAAAAAGTCGCAGGGAGAGAGATCTGATGAATAGGGTTACGGTAAACTTCTGCACAAGTTGCAATACATGGGCACACGAGTTGTCACGGTGCGGTTACCACTCGTCACTCTCATGCAATGCCGGCCTTTTTTGACGAACTGAGACCCTCAAATGCAGCAAAACTTGACAGTAGTACTCCTTGTTGATTGTCAGACCTGGTGAGTATATTCATGACGCACAGTTCCCTCATGATTGAAAAAGAGAGTCAGCATCGTCTTGACTGTAGTATTTCTTGTTGATTGTCTGGCCTGATGGAGTGTATTCATGATATACAGTTCCCTCATGATTGAAAAAGAGAGTCAGCATCGTCTTGACTGTAGTATTTCTTGTTGATTGTCTGGCCTGATGGAGTGTATTCATGATATACAGTTCCCTCATGATTGAAAAAGAAAGTCAGCATCGTCTTGACAGTAGTACTCCTTGTTGATTGTCTGGCCTGATGGAGTGTATTCATGATGCACAGTTCTCTCATGATTGAAAAAGGGAGTTAGCATCGTCTTGACAGTAGTACTCCTTGTTGATTGTCTGGCCTGATGGAGTGTATTCATGATATACAGTTCCCTCATGATTGAAAAAGAAAGTCAGCATCGTCTTGACAGTAGTACTCCTTGTTGATTGTCTGGCCTGATGGAGTATATTCATGATACACAGTTTTCTCATGATTGAAAAAGAGAGTCAGCATCGTCTTGACAGTAGTACTCCTTGTTGATTGTCTGGCCTGGTGGAGTATGTTCACGATGCACAGTTCCCTCATGATTGAAAAAGAGAGTTAGCATCGTTTTGACAGTAGTACTCCTTGTTGATTGTCTGGCCTGATGGAGCGTATTCATGATGCACAGTTCCCTCATGACTGAAAAAGAGAGTCAGCATCGTCTTGACAGTAGTACTCCTTGTTGATTGTCTGGCCTGGTGGAGTATATTCACGTGCACAGTTCCCTCATGATTGAAAAAGAGAGTTAGCATCGTTTTGACAGTAGTACTCCTTGTTGATTGTCTGGCCTGATGGAGCGTATTCATGATGCACAGTTCCCTCATGATTGAAAAAGAGAGTCAGCATCGTCTTGACAGTAGTACTCCTTGTTGATTGTCTGGCCTGGTGGAGTGTATTCATGATGCACAGTTCCCTCATGATTGAAAACGAGAGTCAGCATCGTCTTGACAGTAGTACTCCTTGTTGATTGTCTGGCCTGATGGAGTATATTCATGATGCACAGTTCCCTCATGATTGAAAATGAGTCAGCATGATCTTGACATTGCTGCGGCTCTGTCGTGCTTTTCTGGGTATGGGTGGATGGGTTTGGGGGTCTTCCACTGTGAAGTCGGGGCCTTAGTTTTGAGGTCATTCCCCGTAAACCCAAGTTTCATCACCAGCTATGATAGTTTTTAAAAAAGTTTTCGTCATTTTCGACGCATCAAGCAGGTCACTAAGAGCTGAAACACGGGCCAGCTTTTTTCTCAGCTGAGAGCAATTTTTGGCACAAATTTGGCTGAGACGCCTCTCATACCCGAATCGTCCGTAAGAATCGACTGACTTGAACCGAAACTCATGTTGGTTTTCAGATAACTCACAAACAGTGATTCGGTGATTTTTCCGCACAGCTGTACGCGCAATTTCGACAATGTTTGTACTTTTGCTGGCTGTTGGCCTCCCATACTGTTCACTACTCTGAGCTCTTCCAAGCCCATCTTTAAAATGTTTATATCACTCATAAAAAAGTTGTGCACGACTCATATAATCCTCCCCATAGACTTTCTGTAACTTTAAGTAGGTCTTTACAAGTTTCGCCAAGTTTTTGACAAAATTCGATGCAAATTCGCTGATCAATTTTTTCCGACATGACAAATGCGATGAACAGCTTCACACACGTAAGAACAAAGCACTACTGTATATATATAAAAAAAAGAAGACGGACGAGCAGGGAAGACCAGACTCACAGCACATGCGTAATAGGTTCCAAGGTCAACCTGTGCTAAACCACTTCCTCCTATGTAGCGCGATTCCGAACTTATGCAACCAGTCTGGATACTTTTTTGATTACACCTCGTATTGTTACCAGTTTTAATCAGAATCAGACCATACTTCAATGATGTTTCGGTTTCCATTACTATATTTTCAACGGAGCTATTATCTAGAATTTGTAGATACTTCGCAGACCGAAAAATACATAAACAAGAAACAAAAAAAAACAAAAGAAAAAAACAACAACATAATAATCATCTTCTATGACTTTCCAGAACCGTGAGACACGTTTGTTTGCTTGACTTTTAACCTATCACCATGGCCCTTAAAAATTTCATGTTTTCACGAGAGCCGTAGATTGATGAGTGAGCTCTTCTGGAAAGAAGACAATTAGCCGAACGATTAAGAACCGGAAAGGCAGCATTTCTATCATCTGCTCACGTGTGCGAAATAAATATGAAGGAACAGATAAATGCACTTATGGATACATAAAAAGCCATCGCGGGAAGAAGCACTCCAACTGCACAACAAGAGATCCAGCACTTAAGGATATCACAGTTCCTAACAATCAGATAGATTGCAGTGAACAAAACACCCCTCCGGAGTGCGACGTAATAGGTAGCACAGAGCTCCTTTCCCGGTAACCTGTTCTCTTCAGCTCTGAATCTGGCAATTATTATACGGCCAAATGAAAAATTAACATGAGACGGAAAAGCTAAAAGAGAAGTCAGTTCCCAAGCTCAGTGAAAGCGAAAATAAAGGGAAAAAATGAAGAAAACGGGGCTATTCAGGACATCGTGGACTTGAATAATACATAAGAGCCAAAGAGAAATGCGGGTAGGGATGAAAAATGGCGCTTACCACGCGAAGTAGGGTAACAATAGTCGGCTAGGGAGAAGTAGGCAAAGAGCTCAGATATACAGATTACTTCCAAGAGACTTCCTAAAAGAGAGAACGGTAGCTGCGAATTTTCAAAAGACGTGATTTCCAGCTCTAGTGCCAACGTCCCCTTTCTCTGAGAGCTGCATCTTCGGACTGAAAACTGCGAGCAATAAACGCGTGCAGGAGTAATTGAATTAGATTACAGACTGCTGTACCAAAATGTATCCAAGTTCATTTGGAAAACACAGAGCGATTTTTCTAGAGCCACCTTTTTCTTTTTTCAAATGGTCTTCCATCAACTGCTACAACAGAAACAATTTCATTTAATTCGTCCTCAAAAAATTACATGCAGCAGAAACTTAACTCGAAAACATATCTTTAGTGAAAACAAGGATTGAAATGACTAAAACTGACTATAATCGAGACTGTTTATTTCATTTTTTAAGTTTCTTACTTAAAGTTTGAAAAACGGTTTTGTTTTTTGCGGGAGTACAGCTTTTCTCGTTAAATGCGAATTTTATGGAAGAAAGAAATATAAAAAAGTAAAAAAACAGTTTTTGAGAGAAAGTGAAAATTAATTATGATGTTTGCTTCTCCATTTTGTGGAGATATGAGCAAGAAACTAAAATGTGAGTGTACCTACAAAAGGGGGGGGGGAGGAGCTGATATGTGAATATGATAAAGAAGGAAAGAAAGAAAGGAGAGAAGGAAGGAAAGAAAGAAAGGAGAGAAGGAAGGAAAGAAAGAAAGAAGAAAGAAAGAAAGAAAAACGGCTGAAATGCAGTGTTTAACAGAAGAAATCAACACACACACAAAAATGAGATGCCCAAAAGGAAAGCATAATCCCCTGGCACATCAAGTCGAAGAAACACTCGAAACTGTAACCTTTTGAAATGGCAGTTGAATAATAATAACAATAATAGTAAAAACAAATATTGCACTGAAGAACTTCGACAGAAAAATCTGCTTAAAGCACCAAAATGAACGATTAGTTATTTTATTAGATTACAAAAGGTACAGATTTAAAACTGCGAGACATTTTTCGTATACACCGGGTCTTAAATTTTAATTCAGAGTGGGGCGAAGCAAATATCAAATTTAAATTCACAGTTTCCCAGTTTAATTAACACATGTTCATGGATTAATTAAGAAGACATTATTCAAACTGAAAAGAAAAATCGTTTTGCAGAAGAAAACCATAGCACACAAGAAGAAGAAGAAGAAGAAGAAGAAGAAGAAACATAAGAAGAAGAAACATAAGAAGAAAAGCGTTCAATTTAGCTGCTTTAGTACTAAGGACGTGTCAATTCAACTCACTTTCAGCATAGGGAAATTTCTTTCAAGCGAAAATACTGATATTTCTAAAGAATTAGGTTTTGAATATCAACACGGTCCTCACTTTTTCATGCTAGTGTTAGTGAATGCTATTCAGAAATCCATAAATGTAGGCCCTTTATGTAATATGGCGTCACGAAATTCAAGTGACGCCTCCAACTATAATACGTATAACAAGTAACGTTACAGCAATTTCGTTTCTGATCAATTAACACAAATAATTTTATTTGTTTGAAAACAGGTTTTTAGTTTGAAGGACTTACTCAATCATCGATGAGGTGAACAGAAAACCACATAAAACCATCAGAAATTGATTGAAACCACCCCCCCCCCCCCCCAAAAAAAAAAACACTACACTAAGTTGCATAGACATCATAAAAGGCTTTTACATAAATTAAACGTATCTTCCAGGAAATCGACAAGAAAACATCTTAAAAGGTTGCTGGAATACTTCAATTCTGTTCAGACGACATTAAATTTGTTATGGGAGATTATGATAACGGCACAGGAGATGAACGCCGTGAAACTGAACACTTCGGGGGTGGTCCTGAATGTTTAAATTCTTACACATATATTTAACTCTTTAACCGGCTGGAGCGAATTAACTCGGGATTAACAAAATGGGCTGAAATCAGAAAGAAGGAATATCTTCGCTGTCTAAGAAGTGGGTCGAACGCAGCTGGAACAAGCGAACCTGCGCATCAGAAAGTTTTTCTTTCAGCTTTGTTACAGAGAGTGGTCGTTCGGGGGAGGGATTGACACTAATCCTTTAAAATAAATAAATAAGGAATGAATTTTGTGCTAGGAGGCGCGAGGGTAAATTACGATTTTCCCGATATCTCTGATTCTAAAAGTCTTATTTGAAAAAGTCTTTCTGCAGTGGATACAGCACCTGGTTGGAAATGTTCAAAATATAATTTCTAATTTTTGGTAAAAAATTATTTGGCCACCAGGGGCGTAAGGGTTTATTTCTATTTCTGAAGTATACTAGCAGCAAAATCCGAGCTTTTAAAAATTCAATTTAAAAAATTCTTTCGAGGAACAAAATTGACCGCCTCGGAAAGCCATTTGAGTATACCTTCTGCTTAAAATAGTAGATAGTTTTCCCTCCGGGGGACGTGGATGTACCTTTTTTTGTCGATATCTCTGCTTCTAAGAGTCCTATTTGAAAAATGTATTCTTTACCGGAGAGCATTTCCAGTGTGAAATGTTCTGCATATAATTCAGATATTTCTTAAAATACAAGTGTCCTACTAGAAGACGTAAGATAACGTTTCCATTTACAGCATGTTCGCAGCAATATCTGCGGGATTAAAACCCCGATTGAAAAATTCTTTTTTGGTCAGATACTACTAACAATGAAAACTTTTTGTGTGTATTTCCTTCCAAAAATAATTCACAATCTCACAGCTAGGGAGCGCAAATATTTAATCTGTTTTTCTCGATATCTCTGCTTCTAAATGTTCAATTAAAAAATTTTTTTAACACCGGATACCATTTACCTTGTGGAAGTAAGTAGCTTTCCTTTAGGTTTGTATTTGTTGAGTTTTTTGTAGTTCACAGTTCTGTCGCTAAGTGGAGCTTATGTACTTCTGTTTGCAGCTAATCACCGCTTCTAAAAATAATATTGAACATTTCCTTTTCTTACTGTATGCCATTCGCGAAAATAGAGATGTGGAGTATTATTCTCTTTAAATAATGCACAGATTTCCCGTTAGGAAGCATCAAGATGAAAACCTTTTTCTCGCTATCTCTGCTTCCGGGAGCCGTATTTGAAAAATTATTTTTCCTTAGCATAGCTTTTTCCATGAAGAATATTTTTCGCCTATTTTCAACTTTTCCATTACGCAAAATTATTTCGTTAGAAGGCGTAGAAGTATACATGTATAATGTTTCCTTCTATACTTCTTCTTTTAACAGTTCGACCTGAAAATCTCTGTTTTTGAAACCTACATTCTGCTATGAGAAACTTTTTGTGCGCCATTTGTTAATTTTCGTAACATACTTTTTAGCCGCTGGTGCAAGTAAGTAGGTGTTTCTATTTCTGGTTGTTTTATCGGTTGTTGAAATACGGTTGATTACTTTATTCTAACCGGTTACATTGACTTGAAAATTTTTATTCGCGCCGGAAAGTATTTAAAGGACGTGCTCGATGCAACCGAAAAAATTCGGTGCCATCTTTCTTGTTTAGGTAAGGAGCAAGTCTCTGATCCATACGTAAAAACTCAAAGGATGCACAGATTAAACACCTTTCTTTTAAGACATAATAATAAATTAGGCTGTTTCTTCCAGATGTCCACCAGCTAAATTTTAAAACCGCTACATCTGTATAAATCAGGGATTCCCAACCTGTGTACCGCGGCACTTTACCGTGAAATTTTGTCATAAACCTGTCAAAGCAAGGACGCTAAGAAAACATAATTACCTCGACAAACAAAATGAAAGGTTTCCAGAGGAAACTCAGTTCAAAGTACTTTATTTCAAAATGAGATCTATCGAACTTCCCCACACTGTTCAATATGGTTTCGGGAAATGAAGATGAAGAATTGAAACAATTATTTGCCAAGCATATTGTGAACCTGGAAGTGAAAATGAATAACTATTTTTCATCGCTGTCAACAACAAACCTAGACTGGATTATGTCACCTTTTGACTTTGCCAACAAAGTTGAAGATTTGGATCTGACGGCAATAAAAAGAGACGAACTAACTAATATGTGCTGTGATTGACCAATTGATCGTGCGGATTCTTTCTCACTAAGAATGACAGAACATTACTCATCTCTATATATATATATATAAAACTATTACATTGTTGCTACCTTTCGCTACATCGTACTTGTGTGAGCAGGCATTTTCGGCATTGAGCAATATAAAAGCAAGTTGAAAACACATGGAATAAAATCTAGTTGCAGGGTTCGTCTGTCTAACGTTGAAGCCGATCTACAAGTTGCATGTACAAACATTCGACCCAGGATTGACAGGATTTCCAAGCTACATCAATCCCAAGTGTCGTATTGATGGAACTATATTTATTTCAAAATAAAGTCCTTAATTTTTTTGTTTGTTTTGTGATTTGTAATAAGTTTTGTAACAAGGTAATAAAGACAGTTTCTGTTAACTGCATCTGGACATTAATAATTTTAATTCAAACTTAAATTTAATAGAAATCTTTGGCAACGAATTGCAAATTTTTTAATGCGAATTACTGGTCTGATATAACAGCCTTTAAACAAGTGTGCCGCGAAAATAATTTCGTAGGTTAGGTGTGCCGTGATGTTGAAAAGGTTGGGAACCTCTGGTATAAATACATTAAAAAGCAGCTTTGTGCACATGCCATAAAAGAACATGTGTCTGCACAACATTTCTCTTATATCATAAGCTTTCACAAATGTACGCTTCGAGATATCTAAATGTGTTACTTTATGGCCTAACTGGGGAAATTAATTATAGCTCGAATTTTACACAACGGTGATAAAATTTAAAAAAATTGCAATAGAAAATTTATTCCGTTTTTGTTATGTCCCAAAGTCAAACATACGAAGCAAAAACAATAAGGCAAAACACCTTCTTTTACGCAAAGTAAACTTATTTTTACAAGTTTCAGAAAGCTGGTTCTACGGTATACGGCTGCCTAACTGCTTCGCTAAATCATATAGGCGTCGGACTTTCTCCTTGCGCAGATGTGAGCATAGTGACGTAAGCAGGTCTTCCTGATACAAGATAAAGGGATCAAAAATACCTAAAGGAACTCGAGTGCCACAATAATAAGGAACAGGGAGGTTTTCCCAAAGGGCATCCACAGTCTGCAGTTACCACAAATTGAATCGGGAGCTTGTTTTGGGATGAAGCATGTGATTCAAGATCAAAGGAAATTAGAACATGGAACTGGAATTCGACGTCTTGTAGTCATTTTCTCCCAGGAGAGAACACTGACCAACCTGAAAGGGGAAAAAAGACCTGAGACAGGCGGACAAATGGGCGATTGATCCTTCGCTGTTGACGCAAATGCTGTTCAGCCTAATGGGGTTTACCGGTTGGGTCTGAAAGATAGCCACATACACCGTACTCAAGAGACCAGGTCATGCGTTAAGGAACGACATTATCTACTCAGCGACGGAAGTTAACTGCTTGAGCAAGAAATCCTGTCTTATAATCATGTTAAGATTAATCCACTGCTATTATTATTATTTGGAATATCACTTCCATGATATTTCATGTAATATAACAATTTAACTTTTAATTACAACAACGCAGATCTCAATAATTTTTATTTTTCGCCTTTGTTATAATTTTACTGAGAATAACATGGATTCTCAGAACAAGTATAAAAAACAACAAATAATACACTACTTCAGATGAGTAGTGTTAATTTAATCTTGCACTGGCAATATAATTACAATCGGATAAATTCTGGAAAAGTGTCAAAACAGAATTCTAGAAAAGAGGATAAATTTCACATATTTGGAAAAAGTCCTATACTAAAGCACCTAGGAAGCTGCTTTGGAAGGTCATGGTGAGTATAACTGTCAACACTGAAATCGTTAATATTATTATTAGATTATACTGTATAAATACAGTAAAAGTTGTCTTAAGGATGGCAATAACTTACCGGGAAATTTTCGCGCACAAAGGAATTTAACTCTATTTGGGATAATCTTAGATAGCCAACCCGGTGGCGCAGTGGTCTAAGCGCTGGCTTCTGACCATTCATCCGAGATGGGTCCGGGTTCGAATCCCGATGAGGCATGGATGTTGTGTTTGTCTTGCGGCACTGGCTCTCTCCCTTCCTTGGAACCAGTCAAGGCCATAACATTAAACTAGACAGATGAGTTCCCTCTTTTAGTGACGTCACGAGGAAACCAAGGTGTCTGATCGGTTTCCAACGCTGTCATGTATGACGTCAAACACGACATCAGCGTATCAGACTGTGTAACATGAGCGTGACGTCACAAACAGGGGGAACTCATCTCCCTAATGTCATGGCCTTGTAGTTTCTAGACGGCCTTGAAGCAGTGGCCCTAACTAGGGACGGGCTCACGGTGGTCGTTAAACCCTCAAACAAACAATAATTCAGAAAGGTTTGGGTATACACCGAGATGGGGAAGTTTCATATTAACTCGAAGTATGCCATTTACAAGTATGAATTTGCTGGCTTAAATGCAGCCTCACTAAATATCGTTTTGAAAGTAATATTACTTAATACTGCACTACAACCGAGGTCGGAAATTAATGGGTTATTTCTGGCCAATTTTCCTAGAATGAAATTAACATTTAGCTCTTTAGTTCCCCATCTTTTACTTAAAATTCCTTTTTTTGCCCATTTAATTCAAGAGGAAATCACAAGACTGGTTACCTTACCAGTAAAATGGCACTGGAAAAGCTGATGTTACGTCACACGGGAAAAGATTTCATTCATGTTCAGACTCTTTAGGGGGAACTGTCAGTGGGGTGGAACCTGATTATATGAGACAAGAGATCCCACATCGCATATACAGGGTGTCCAACTGTACTTTACCCAAGTTGTTATTAATAACATCGTGAATAATTACAATAATTGAATGATATTCGGTAAGAAAATATCTTCATCCATGGAAAACAGAACCATATCACAAGAGATGTTGAAAGTGTCCGCCCTGTGTATCGAGACAGGCTTGAACACGAGACTCCAAATTTCAGAAAGTTCTCGCGAGTTGCTCCGGCGTGAGCGCTGCCTGCTTCGCAGATGTTCTTCCAATGCCTGTTGGGGAACTCGTGACTTTGGAAATCGCGAATGTGAGGTACGTGATTCCCAGGGGTTAGTTCAGTTTTTTTGTTTGTCGTGAGGATGATAGTATACGTTAACGTTGTCCTCCCATCACATGTGAGTATGGCTGAATTTGAGTCATTCTTTGGAGATCACGTGATTTCTAAAGGAATGTGGCCACCACAATTTCTCAAGGGGCATCTCAAATCAGTGGTGTTTCAAAACAAGCCAACAACTCTTGAGACACTGCAGACAACATCTGCGAGGCAGTGGCAGCGATTATACCAGAGCAACTGGCGCGAACTTTCGGAAACATGGGGTCATGTGTTCAAGCCTGTTTCGATGCACAGGGCGGACACTTTCAACATCTCTTATGGTATGATTCTGTTTTCCATGGATGAAGGTATGTTCTTACCAAATATCATTCAATTACTGTAATTATTCACGATGTTATTAATAACAACTTAGGTACAGTTAGCGAGTGTATAAATGTCAATTAAAGCGGCACCATAAACTAACCATTCGTAACATGCGACAGGAGATCCCACACCGCATGTAGCATAAATGGCATTTAAAGCAGTGCCATAAACTAATTTTAACATGTTAAATTACTGTGGTTCAGTGCCCATCTTTATAAAAGTTCTGACTTTTCTTTTTTTACTAAAGACTTTCCATTTTTAACTTCTGCCATTTCCTTATCAGGATATCTCAAAAGGCCTCAGTATTAAATTTCATCTTGATGGCTGTAATAGTTTTTGAGTTATGGCGACAACAACCCACCACCCTTACCCCCACACACGCACATACACCATGAAAATAGTTTAATTATGTTCGGGGGACCCCAAAATGTGTCTTTCTGTTGAAATCTGGAAGTCAATTTCTGTTTGCGATTGCAATACTTTTTGTATACATTAGTGGGAAAGAGAAAAGGTGCAGGGGTGGGGATGCTGGAGTATTCGGCAATAAAAAAAAATACATATTTTAAGGGTGTCCACCAAAGTGAGCGGGACCCTTTAAAACAGACGCTGTACGCAGGGCCCCGGTAATTATAAATCCGCCACTACATAAATTTCCTCATGAAGCTCTATTAGGTCTTCCATGAAAGAGAACTGGTGAAGTAAAAACTGCAAAACAAATTCAGTCGCGAACGGTTTTTAACAATTATTTACCAGTGAAAGAATTAAAAAAAAAAAAACCGCTCATGATTGAATGTAGCATCTAACAATCCTCTAAAGAAAGTGTTGTACCAGTTAATTATTTTTTCGTCGAAAAATTTGGGTTTCACGAAAAATAAAAAAATAAAAAAATCACGAGTCTCTCAAAAACCCTTTTTACAAATCAAAATTTTATTACCCATTATTTTTCACTAAAGATCCACAATTCTTCACCCTTTCCCTCTTCCAGCAATCATCACAAAGATCATTCTTGAAGTTTATATGTACACAGCAATTTACCTACGTAATTAATTTTTATACATATTTATTTGGTTAATGATCCCCTGCTGTGAACTGGTATTGGTATACCAATTATTTTCACCAATGATCCACCATTATCCCCTCTTCCAGCAATCAGCGATCCTGAGGTGGGCACAATAGGCCATCATATCGGGTAATATAGTCTCCTTCAAGATCACAAGAGGAGAGTAGGGCACACGAATGACCCTTGGCTCCAAGTCCAACAAACTATGGCTAACTGCAGTAAATTTTATCTTAATTATAACAAGGTGCCTTATCAGAGGACACTTTTCTCACATAAGTCCGAACAAATTTGCTATATCATTTCAGATCAAACGCCGAAACTATATACAACAGTTTGTGAAAAGTGCAACACTATAAGGATTGCAGGTATTAACTTGAAACTTACAGGATACATATACAACACGTTGGGACATGCAATGATTGCAATGTCAGTGAAAATGCGCATGCGGTTTCGGAGATAGCCCTATGAAATGTCCGGTCTTAGATATAAAAGCTGGCTCAAACGAGAACTTGCAATTAGTGAAGAGCTGACAAGATAGCCCTATGAAATGTCTGGTCTTAGATATAAAAGCTGGCTCAAACGAGAGCTTGCAATTAGTGAAGAGCCGACAAGATAGCCCTATGAAATGTCCGGTCTTTGATATAAAAGCTGGCTCAAACGAGAACTTGCAATTAGTGAAGAGCCGACAAGATAGCCCTATGAAATGTCCGGTATTAGATATAAAAGCTGGCTCAAACGAGAACTTGCAATTAGTGAAGAGCCGACAAGATAGCCCTATGAAATGTCCGGTCTTAGATATAAAAGCTGGCTCAAACGAGAACTTGCAATTAGTGAAGAGCCGACAAGATAGCACTATGAAATGTCTGGTCTTAGATATAAAAGCTGGCTCAAACGAGAGCTTGCAATTAGTGAAGAGCCGACAAGATAGCCCTATGAAATGTCCGGTCTTAGATATAAAAGCTGGCTCAAACGAGAACTTGCAATTAGTGAAGAGCCGACAAGATAGCCCTATGAAATGTCTGGTCTTAGATATAAAAGCTGGCTCAAACGAGAGCTTGCAATTAGTGAAGAGCCGACAAGATAGCCCTATGAAATGTCCGGTCTTTGATATAAAAGCTGGCTCAAACGAGAACTTGCAATTAGTGAAGAGCCGACAAGATAGCCCTATGAAATGTCCGGTCTTAGATATAAAAGCTGGCTCAAACGAGAACTTGCAATTAGTGAAGAGCCGACAAGATAGCCCTATGAAATGTCCGGTCTTAGATATAAAAGCTGGCTCAAACGAGAACTTGCAATTAGTGAAGAGCCGACAAGATAGCCCTATGAAATGTCCGGTCTTAGATATAAAAGCTGGCTCAAGCGAGAACTTGCAATTAGTGAGGAGCCGACATTGAGTCGAAAGAGTGGTTACTTGTGTCTCACTATGCCCCGTCGCCAAAGAAGGCCGCATTATGAACACCTGATGGACTTTGAGTGAGGAAGGATTCTTGGAATGAGAGAAGCTGGATTTTCCAATCGCGAAATTTCCACTCGTACGGCACGAAACGCCAGTACGGTGATGCGAACATTGCGTCAGTGGACAGATGAGGCTCGGACGCATAGAAATCCGGGAAATGGACCGCAAACTCTCACGACTGCATTAGATAACAGACACCTCTACCGCACGGTAGTGACCGGTCGCACAGCGACATCCACGAGGTTTGCTTTATAGGTCACGCTTTGTACTCCAGCACAGTTCGACGTCGTTTGCGTAACAGGGGACTCGTCGATAGCGGTCCATTGCTCCGCATTCCTTTGATTATCAACCACAGACGCCTCAGGCTGTAATGGGGTCTCGAACACAGGCATTGGCGAGCTGATGAGTAACAGGTAGTGTTTTCTGACGAGTCACGATTCAACTTGATGCACCATGATGGTCGCATACGTGTTCGAAGACATCGTGGTGAACGGCACCTTGCTGCGTCATACCGGCCCAACGCCAAGCATCATAGTTTGGGGCGCGATTGGGTTCAATTCACGATCTCGCCTGTCACGAACTGAGGGAACCCTCAACATCCAGCGATACATCAGGGATGTTTTAGAGGCAGAGGTGAGACCCTTTTTTCAGAGTTGTCTTGGTGCTATATTCCAGCCGGACAACGCTCGGCCACATGTGGCCCGGAATGCCCAAGACCTCTTCCATGCACGGCAGATACCGCTTCTTCCCTGGCCTGCACGTTCACCGGATATGTCCCCGATCGAGCGTGTCTGGGACATGGTAGGTAAGCGACTGGCCCGTCAAGCGCCTCAGCCAGTGCCCACAAACGAACTCTAGTCTCGCATAGAAGCAGCCGGCAGGCTATTCCGCAAGGCGATATCGAAATCCTTTCCCATCCAACGTCACGGTGTATAGAGGCTGTTATTTTTGCTCGAGGTGACTTTATACGATACTGAGTTTTGAAGCGAAAAACATCTTATATAGCTCTACATATGTAATAATTTGTCGCATGTAGCATGAGGAATCTGTGATATAAATTTCATTTGAGTAAAACGATTCTTTCTTAGTGTTGCAATTTTCGAATACTATATGAAAATATTCAAATATACAGGAAATTCGTGATCACGTTGCTGTTTCACATCTTACATTTACTAATTATTATTTATTTAATTATCTTAAGCCTCATACGCCGCCTTCATATAATTGGCGCCGATGGCAGGAGCCACTTTGGCCATACCCTAGTTACGTTCCTACCTAAAAGGTCCCACAGAACACTTCGATAGCCGTTTCAGCGGCAAAATGTGTACATTCACGCATTCGAGAGTCGGTTTAGCAACCGCAGGACAATGAACAGACAGCGAAATGACTATCTGCAGGGCTAACAGTGCGTTGCACCCAAGAGCTAATGACCGTTACGCGCCACGATAATGGCACGTAACTTTGATCCTGACGGCCACAGCAGTTATCACTGATGTCTCGGCACGCGCATGTTAAACAACCATAAATGCTGACGAGGAGCGGAAATCTGCAGCATTCTGTCACGATTCGCAACAGAAGGACACGATGGCAAGACTCGGACCAGCGCAGCCGGAGAAGCGATTCAAAGCAAATTGACTTTCCATTGTGTAGTTCTGGGCGACGTGCTAAATGTCGTCAAAGGCTGACACCGACTGTAAGTGCCATGATTGCGGCAATGGAAGATCACCGAAAACCATGCTCAAAGCTACATACGCAATATCCATTGACCAATGACACCGAACGTCCTTTCTTTCAACATACGTGCATACATTTCACGGATTATATATACATTAAAAAAAAAAAAAGGCAACAGAAAAACGAAAGTTATCGCTTCTTTTTTCTTCTACACGTGCGCTTGTGAACACAGTACCTCCGCTTGTACAGATCTCACTGAAAAAAAAAATTCTATTTGCATCAGATGGATACTACCTAAGGAAATATACATTATCACCATCATGATTGGCAACCATTATCAATCCACTGCTGGATGAAGGTCTCCCCACGTTTCTTCCACAATTGTCTGTCTTGAGCCAGTTTCCTCCATGTCACTCCAGCATGCTTTCGAATTTCATTCACACATCTCCCATATGGTCTTCTTCTAGGTCTTTTCCTGTCCCTTGGAATCGAGTCTAAAATTTCGGTTGTCCATCGGTGGTCGTTCTTCTAGCAACATGTCCAGCCCATTGCCATTTCAGTGATTTCACTCAGGTCATGACGTCGCCCACTTTAGTCATACAATATACACTATATTGACAAAAGTCACTGGACACCCTTCAAAAGCAAATGAACGGTTCCGCTGCTTTGTTAAGATGCGCGGTACCGCCGCAAACGGTATAAAACAAGCCTGCACCTGACCACGAACGTATCGCACTGTGAGGTTGATTGGAAATCTCGCGGCTGGAGAGAACTGACTTTGAGAAAGGAAAGATTGTTGGGTGTTATATTTGTGGATTGTCCATAAAACAAACCCAGAGGCGTTTAAACATACACAAGTCAACTGTTTTGGATATACTGAATAAGTAGAAGACACATGGCGTGCCTGAAGCAGCAAAACGCACCGACAGACCAAAGAAAATCAGTGATAGAGGACGTCGAAACCTCAGGAGAGTCGTTACAGTTAATCGACGGAGCAGTGCACAAGACCTCAGTGTACAGGTGGGTAACAATGCTGGAACCTCGGTATATACACATACCATTCGCAAGAGAAATTCATTCCATGGGTTACCGTGGTCGTGCGGCTGCTCATAAGCCTTTCATCTCAACCCGGAATGCTTAGCATGGTGTAAAGAGCATTTATCGTGGACACTAGATCAATGGAAACGGGTCCTATGGACTGATGAATTCAGATACACGATCCATTAGTCTGATTGATGGCCGTGTGTGGGTATGGCGGCAACCGGGGGAACGCTATTTACCACAGTGTATTGTTCCTACGGTCAAGTTTGGAGCTGGCAGTGTGCTCGTGTGGGGGTAATTTTCGTGGTATGGTCCCGGCCCATTGGTTATCGTGGAAACACCTGTTAACCAGCACGTCTACCTCGATATTCTGGACAATTATGTCCTACCAACTCTGTGGCAATACTATGGAACCGAGCATTGTTGGTACCAGCAGGATAATGCACCGAGCCTTAAAGCAAGGTTTCAAAATCGCTTTATTCTAATTTATCATAAGAAAACATAAGAGGGAGACGTACAGTATTGGGCGTCTCACTGGGAAATAATACAAAACTGTTAAAACATGATGGTATATACACTGTAATGACAATGGGGATGAATAACAAATGCTGCAAGCAAAGCTTATTGAATAAAAATTGCAGAAGTGACAAAGAGAAACACATCGTGTCACATGACATTGGCTGGGCATGATTTACAGGATAACACAGGCGAAACAATAGTACACAATTAGAAAAAGAACAGCACAAACACCGCCGTGAAGGTAAAACATTACATACATGAGATAAAAACACAGCGTGCACAATTGTGCAAGTTATTTAACGAGGGCACCAAAGCAACATAATACAGGCGGGGTGAAAGTAAGTAATGTACACGAGTAAGCATGAAAATACACTGAGATGGCATTAGCATTCACAATTCAACGGTAGCGTGGATTGCACGAGTCGTAGAGTGGAGGAGGGCCACCAGGGTGCCACGGAACTCAGCAAAGGAGGTGTAGAAAGTCCTAGGGTACTGATAGGTGTAGCAGTCCAGAATCAATCGCAAACCATGGAGCGGCCGGCGCCCAGGTAGCATAGAAGGTGGCTTCTCGACGACTGGAAGAAGCCGACTGGTACTCCAGGCGGAGTCGAGAAAGCAATCGATCTTGAAAATGGCACAAAAGTGCTGCGCTGGCCTGGTGTAAAGAGACCGGCGAGGAAATGCTGCGGAGTTGTTGAAGGTATACGTAAATAACGTGTTTAACCAGCACGAAAAGATAGGCACATACTGAAGGAAGAGTTGTAGGTGGATGAGCCCGCAGAAGAAGATGTCTGTAGGCAGTGAACGGAAGATCTTGAGAACAAGAGCGACTGGCAATCCGGAAAGCCTGGTGGAGGAGAGGCATCAGGATGGGACAGTAAAGGTAGACGTGAGAAACGTCTGCCTCCTGTGCGCAGAAGGAGCAGAGAGGGAGGAGAGAAGAGACATGCGAAAGAGAAAATACGGAACAGGGAGGCGATTATGCAAAAAGAGCCAGTGGGTATTAATTTCAAGAGGGGCAGATAAGGGTGAGCGGGCAGCGGCCCAGACAAGAGGAAGAGAAGCAGGGGGAACCTCCAGAATAGAAAGCGGTGAAGGGGTGGCAAGGTGCACTAGAAAACGATAAAGAGATTTAGAGGAGAGAGAGGAGAGAGGAAGAACCGAGTTTGTGAGTCGGAGGAAAAACGGCAGCGGAAGAGGGGCAGAAAAGACAGAGACGAGACCGGTGGGGGAGACAAGATCAGGGAAAAGCGAAAGAAGTGCAGTTAGCAGAGAGTCATAGACCAAATGGGCGGATGGGGATGAGAGAATAGCAGGGGGGAGGCCAGAGAAAGGACTGTTACGCGTGGTTTGACGATAATTCCGAATCGTGTGTGGACTGGCCAGAACAGAGCCCTGATCTTAATCCCATAGAGCACCTATGGGACGAGTTACAGCGCCGCGTAAGAAGTTTGGAACCAATGCCTACTACTAAGCAACAGTTAGCGGCAGCATTATGTACTGAATGGAAGCGCATACCTATCGCTGTGTTCCAAAACCTTGTCGAACGCATGTCTCGAAGGGTCAGTGCATGCATTAAGGCCAAAGGTGGACCGACACCATACTAATATATATCAATAAATGCTATGTTGTGTTTCTCTTCTAGGTGTCCGGTGACGTTTGTCAATATAGTGTATATATACAGTGGTTGGACAGAATAATGTGAAAACCACGCTTAGAAACGTGACTTTTAATGCAGCTGCGTACGTCGCAATACGCAAAAGTACCCAACACTTTTTGTTGTAATAGCTTTGTTTAGAATCTCAAGGTCCTGTTTAAGTGCATTTAAAGTGTCATATTGCAAAATTTCTTTCAGGGTGACAACGAAATGAGCGACCTGATGGACTTCAAAAGAGGGCTCATTGTCGGTGGCCGGCTAGTTGGTGCCTCCGTGACATCAGTCGCCAGGGTAGTGTGGGAATCGAGAGCTACTGTGGCTAGCGTCAGGACAGCAAACAGTGTTCGTGGCAAAACCTCCTCTGCGAAACACAAGAGCGGCCAGAAAACTACCCTGACTGACAGAGACAGGCGAGCATTAAAAGAGGATTGTTACCCGTAATAAGAATACCACGACGCCGAAAATGAGTGCGGTGCTCAATCTGCATCTCCCGACCCCAGTATCAACAAAAACAGTGCACAGGGAACTGCATAAACAAGATATTCATGGCAGAGCTGCTATAGCAATACTTCTGGTGACCCGGGTGAATGCACAACGGCAACGGCAGTGGTGTCAGGAGCATCATACAACGTGGACTACCGATGCATGGAAGCATGTAATGCGGTCGGATGAATTCACATTCACACTATTCCTCACCGCAGGATCTGTTTACGTGTGGAGAACATCGCCAGAAGCGTACAACCCAGACTGTCTGCTCCCAACAGTGCAGCATGGTGGTGGTTCTGTCATGCCCCTGGGCGGTCATATCGTGGTTTTCAGCAGGTCCCCTGATCAGCTTGAAAGGACGGATGACTGGCAAGGCGTATGAAACCATTTTGGCAGACCAAGTTCATGTAATGGCTCAGGCATTGTTTCCTGCAGGGGATGCCATCTATCAAGATGATAACGCTCCAATTCACAGAGCTCGGAATGTCCAATCATGGTTTAAAGAACATAACGATGAACTTTCACACCTTCCTTGGTATCTCCAATCACCATACTTAAACATCATCGAGCCACTGTGCTCTGTTTTGGAAAACAGTAAGATCCAGTTATCCTGTTCCTGCATCTCTCAAGTACCTGGAGCAGTTTCTGTATGAAGAATGGTGTAACATCACACTAAACATGATCCAGGATTTGTATGCGTCCATTCCCAGGAGGATTCAGGAGGTTTTGAAAGCCAAAGGTGGTCCCACACCCTACTAGGTACGTAAAACCTTATTTTCCTTGGTGTTCACATTGCGCTGTCCAACCCTTGTATATATATATATATATATTCCTAATGCAATATTTTTACTTTAGCTGGGGGAAGTCTATATTCAGACTGAGAACGATTTTCCACGCAGTTCAGCTTTTCCTTCATTTTTTTATTTATTTTTTTTTTTTCTCGCTAGCTAGCGCAGGAGTACGTCAGCTTTTCTCAAGTTGCGTCGGTGTCAATAGGATCACTGGAACAGGAAAAAACTATTTCGGGTCGACAAGATGTAAACCTGTGACCTAGGTTTTCCACATTTTTCAGTTAAATGCTTTCGAATGGGGCATCAGTGTACATTTGTATTCGTAACTTGCAACTCTGTTTCCGGAAAACGAACTGTAAAAATCTAACGCTGGATGTTTGCGGGGTACATACGGTTTTTGAGTTAAGTGGCGTAAATATACATTCATATTCGGTCACGATATATCCAACAACAGAGAGCCAATCGGGAAATTATTTATAGCATGGCATGCAATTAAGCATTGGTCAACATGTTCGAATTTTTTCTTAGCGCAGAATTTCTCTTCACAAAAGCAAGAACGTGCAGTTGGAAATACTGCACGTTCCTGCTTTTCTGAAGAGAAATTCTACGAGTCAATAATTTATAAATTTGAAGAGAAATTCTACGAGTTAATAATTTATAAATTTGAAGATAAATTATACGAGTTAATAATTAGGGAGAGTTAATAATTATCCGCAATACGGTAATAAACAGAGGCGTCAACTAGGGCGGGGCAGGCGGGGGCGGCTGCCCCAGGCGCAGCTCAAGAGAGGGTGCAAATAGCACTGCTTGTAATCGTCTTAAAATTGGAATTTAAACTTTTAAACCAGTTTCTGGTACACTTAGAATTCAAATTTCTTCTTCAGAATGTTCAATGGATCCTAATTGCTTACATTCAGAAATGAAGGCTCCTTGTATAGTCCTTCCAAGTAAAAAAGAACTGTGGCCTTCGTCAGCAATAATAGGGCCCGCGGTTTTTCTTTAGTTAGATGGATAAGGAAGTCGGGTTTATTTAGTTGGGTCGATAAAGATATGTCTCTTGTCTTTAATTAGATGGGTAACGATGTCGTTTTTCTTTAGTTGGATGGATAAGGATGTCGTTTTTGTTTTGTTGGATGGATAAGATAAGGATGTTTATACTGTTGAAGAGTCATTGGGAGCTATTCGATCATTGTTTTGGCTGAGAGCCACGACTCCCAGTAACATTCAGCCCTTTTGATGTCATGCTCAAAATCCGAACTCCGAAACAGTTGTGAAAAGCGGTACAAACACACACAGTTTGATTGCGCGTCCATCATAGAAATAGCATCGGGCTATGATGACGTTAAATTTTTGTCGAGCTGTGTATGCTTATGTATATTTATACACGTGTATATAAGCATATACTATCCGACATTATTAATTTAATATTAATGTATATAACTATTGTATTAAATTAATAATATATATATATAGCGAGTGGCTGGCTCCTGGGCTTCAGGTAATTCCTTGGTTTGGTAAGTTTGAGCTTTTTTATTATTTTATTTTTAACTTATTTTTTGCTTTTTTGGGGGTTTTCGTCTATCTCCTTAGAGGTTTTAAATTCGGTATGGTGGTTTTTTAAGTTTTTCCGGGCATACTTAGGTCCATGGGGGCTTCTTTGTTACAGTAACCGCATTTTTTAGTTTGAAGTTGCACTCTTGCTCTTTTGGCTTATGCCTGTCTTTCAACCTTGAGACTAATTCGAAAAATTATTTGTAAATAAGTAAACTTTTTTCAAGCACTGCTCTAAGTATTTTTTTCAATTAATTGTTCTTCTCTCTAGTTTTGTGGTGTAATGGATGTTCGTAATTCGTTTGTAATGTATTTAGCATGAATTCTTTTGAACTGGTCATTGTTGAGTGTGCGTCGGGCAATGATTATTCGGTTTTCTAGGAGGGATTTTCGTCCTGTTTTTGATAGTTGAGTAAATCCTTAATTTTAATTTTGTTCTTTATTGCAAACCGAATAAGCAGAAACCTACACTTTTCTGGTCTATCTAAAAATGTGAGAGATTTTTTTGTGATTGCCCCTGACGATGCCATGAGTAAAATTTTGCCACATGTTCTGCAATTCCTGCTTTTTTTCTGGTTGAAATTTCGTTTTACTGCTTGTTCGGGTACACGTTTGTTTTGCAAGTTTGGCTTATTTTTTATTTTTAAAATATTTTTTGCTTGCTTGTCTCTTGTTTTCTCCTTGTATATTTTGAATTTTCTTTTTCGCAGCTTTGGGTGCTATAGAATTTCAAAGCTGCTTTTATTTTTGTATTATTTGATTAGTAATTTGTTCTATATACAGTATATGTATATACACTGACGGAAAAAAAAATCCCAACACAAAGAAGGGGTTGTGTTAGATAAACGACAGTTGGTAGGCGGTGAGAGTACATCTGTAAGAAGATGTCTATGCAAATTTCGCGCTCGGCGCATACGTGTGGCGCTAGTAGCGCCCCTCGGAACATGCAAAGCAGGTTTGCTGTAAATACGCGCTGTTACGTTCGTGAGCGTTAGTTATCGTTGAGATTCGACGTAGTATGTTGATGTTAGTCAAGAATGCCTTTAAGAAGAAGAAGAAGCCATTATCAACAGCGCACGGAGTTTGAACGAGGTCGTGTAATAGGGCTACGAGAAGGAGGATTTTCTTTCCGCAATATTGCAGAACGACTTGGCAGGAATGTAGCCACTGTGCATGATTGTTGGCTGCGGTGGTCAAGGCAAGGTACTGCCTCAAGAAGACCGGGTTCAGACCGGCCACGTGGCACTACTGAGAGGGAAAACCGCCGTGTACGGCGTATGGCTGTGGCGCATCGTACTGCGTCTGCGGCAGCAATTCGAGCTGCAGTTGCCACCACAGTGAAACAACGAACTGTTACAAATCGGTTACTTGAAGGACAGCTCCGAGCCAGACGCCCTGTAGCGTGCATTCCACTTAATCCAAACCACTGCCGTTTGCGACGTCAGTGGTGTCAAGCTAGAGCTCATTGGAGGACGGAGCGGAGATCTGTTGTGTTTTCTGATGAAAGCCGGTTCTGCCTGGGTGTCAGTGATGGCCGTGTGTTTGTTAGAAGGAGGCCAGGTGAGCGCCTGCAACCAACCTGTCTGCGGCCGAGACACACTGGACCTACAACTACTGGACCTACTACTGGACCGCCTGCAACCAACCTGTCTGCGGCCGAGACACACTGGAGTTTTGGTCTGGGGAGCAATTTCCTATGACAGCAGGAGCACTCTCGTGGTTATCCCACGCACCCTGATGACACAGTTGTACGTCGGTCTGATGATTCAACCTGTTGTGCTGCCATTCACGAACAGCATTCCAGGGGTGTTTTTCAACAGGATAACGCTCGCCCGCATACCGCTGCTGTAACCCAACATGCTCTACAGAGTGTCGACATGTTGCCGTGGTCTGCTAGATCACCAGATCTTCCACCAATTGAGCACGTATGGGACATTATTGGACGACAACTCCAGCGTCACCCTCAACCAGCATTAACCGTCCCTGTATTGACCGACCAAGTGCAACAGGCATGGCACTCCATCCCACAAACTGACATCTAGCACCTGTACGACACAATGCATGAACGTTTGCGTGCTTGCATTTAACATTCTGGCGGTTACACCGGTTATTAATGTACCAGCATTTCACATTTAAAATGGCTCTTCTCGCGCTTACATTAAGCTGTGATCTTGAAACCTTAATCGATTAAATATGTTACCTATACAAATGTATTGCCGCCATTTCATTCCTCTACAACTATTTTTTCGTGGTGTTGGGATTTTTTTTCGTCAGTGTATATATGTCCTTCAAGTTGGAACTGAAGAACAGATTCTCTGCTTTAGAAGGCCTAACATCGGTAGAATTGGATATTTCTGAAGTTAACAGAAAAGTAACCAAAGCTCTTATGGAAACAGCAACAAATTTAGCTGGGTCTAAGAACAAGTTGCATGTGAACAAATTATCAGGAAAAACCAAAATGTTGATGCAAAAAAGAAGAGAGATGAGGACAACTAAAGAAGATGTGACTTCCAAAGTGGAATATATAGAGCTATGCAAGACAGTACGAAAAAGTATCACTGAAGACGTAAGGAAATTCAACTGTGAACTAGTGAGGAAAGCAATTGAAAACAACCAAAGCGTAAAGATAGTAAAGGGACATCTCAGTAAGGGAAGAAAACAGATTATGGCACTGAGAAAAGAAGATGGTTCTGTAACACGAAATAGAGGCGAAATTTTGACAAGACTGAAAGATTTCTACTCCAAATTATATGAAAGGGATGATACATGTACTCCAGACATCATGAAAGGTACCAGTACCAGAGTTCCTCCAGTCCTCCCAGCAGAAGTTGCACATGCAATCAAGAACATGAAGCGGAGAAAAGCTCCAGGAGAAGATGGAATTACTGTAGATATCATAAAAGAAGCAAGTGGAGAAATCGAAACAGTACTCGCCCAAATTTTCACTCGATGCCTTAATGAAGGGAAGATTCCTGAGGATTGGAACAACGCTACAATGATCTTGCTACATAAAAAAGGTGACATTGAGGATCTCAGGAACTACAGACCTATCAGCCTCCTATCAGTGGTTTATAAAATCTTCACTAAAGTACTTTCACACCGCTTGAAGGTAACACTGGACATGGCTCAACCGAGAGAACAAGCTGGATTCAGGAGTGACTACAGTACAATAGATCATATCCACGTACTGAGAGAACTAATTGAAAGAGCGAGGGAATGTGAACTTCCATTGTGCATGGCTTTTATCGATTATGAAAAAGCCTTTGATTAGGTGAAACCATCAGCAGTTACAATGGCTCTGAAATCCTGCGGTATTGAAGATGCATACATTAACATTATTAATAACATCTATGAAAATGCAAGTGCAAAGATTCGGCTGTTTGAGAATACAGCACACATAAAAGTTGGAAAGGGAGTGAGACAAGGTGACACCATATCTCCGAAGCTCTTTAATGCTACATTGGAGGGTGTCTTTCAGTCGCTGAGCTGGGAAAACTAGGGGATAAAGATTAATGGAGATTATCTACTCACCTTCGTTTTGCTGATGACGTAGTCATTTTTGTATTTTAGTATGATTCAGGAACTTGCTGACAAGAGTAAAGAAGTGGGATTAAAAATGAACTTTCAGAAGACAAAAGTGATGTTCAATGCTTTTACAAGAAATGAAGATTTATCGATTGATGGAGAAAAGCTGGAGATAACAGACACGTACGTTTATCTTGGACAGCAGATATCAAGTGAGGGGTCACATTGATGAAGAAATTAATCGGCGTACAAAACTTGCCTGGAGAGCTTTTGGAAGAAACAGCATAATTTTCAAGAGCAATATGCCATTATGTCTTAAAAGAAAAGTGTTTGATCAATGCATCCTTCCAGTGCTTACGTATGGTGCAGAGACGTGGACCTTAACTAAATAAGACATACAAAGGCTGCAGACAACTCAAAGTAGCATGGAGAGGTGCATGCTTGGTGTAACCAGGAGGGATAAGAAGAGGAACTCATGGATCCGAAAAAATGACAAGAGTGGAAGACATCATGATCAGAGGTAAATCCCTGAAATGGCAATAGGCTGGACATACTGCCAGAAGGACAGACCATCGATGGACAGCCGAAATTTCAGATTGGATTCCAAGGGACAGGAAAAGACCCAGAAGAAGACCACATGGGAGATGGGTGGATGAAATTCGTAAGTATGCGGGAGTGACATGGAGGAGACTGGAACAAGACAGACCGTTGTGGAGGAAACTTGGGGAGACCTTCGTCCAACAATGGATTGATAATGGTTGACAATGATGAATGATGATATGCCGCCGGACAAGCAAAACACCCTTGCCTCAAAACCCGGGCTCATTTCGGACGAATGGTCAGAAGCCAGAGCCTGAGACCACTCGGCCATTGGGGTGGCAACTCCACTGACTATCTGCCCACGATTGACCTCTGTCAGATGGCCGGGTTTACTTGTCGTTATAGCCCCTGGTAGACAAGACAGCAGGGCATGTATATAGCCCACAGGTGACATCGGCTGGCCGCATTATAGTGGCAGGATGGGACAGGTTTGTAGATGGTTGGGGTGTTTGTTATAAATTGTGTTCAGTGTACAAGACAAATCAGTAATTTGCTCTAGCTCAAGAAAGTACTTTTCAGTACGGAACAACCCCGTGTCCACATTGAAATCTTATTATTTATGTAGGTGATTTTAACCACCGACAAATTTATAGTGGCAGCAAAGTACAGAGGGGGAGTCGAAAGTTTTGTTCTGCGATATTTGCATACACGCATGAGCTGCGGTGGGTACATCACGTGTTTAAACTAGTTCAAGTGGCGCACTGCAGTCAGTAGAAAGGTCGTTGCTGTGAACAGCATCGCATGCCATCATTCTGTCAGTGGTTCGGAAAGTGTGTGCAAAGAGGCTACTTCGGCAGTTGACACCCGATTTGAAGGAGAGAAGGATGGAAGTCTGCTCTGATCTGCTGGAAGCGTTTGAAGATAATGAAGATACGTTTTTTCCCGATCTGGTGACAGAAGTGAAACGTGGGCGTACCTTCACGATCCGGAAACAAAGAATCAATCCATGGAATGACGTCACACCTCTTCACCAAGGACTAAGACGTTCAAGAGCCAGCGATCAGCACAGAAAGTCATGGTGCCTGTTTTTTGGAATGACAGAGATGTAATCCTCCTTGATTTTCTGGAACGTGGCCGTACCGTGACCAGCGAGTGGAACATTGAGACACTCAAGAAGAGTAAAGAAGCCATAAGCAGGAAGAAACCAAATAAGAATCTGAAAAAGATTCACATTCACCATGCCAATGCGAGACCACACACATCTTTGGCAATAAATCATCCGATCAGCAAATTAGGCTGGTCGGTGGTCCCCCATCCACCGTACAACCCAGATCTGGCGCCCTCCGACTTCCACCTGTTCGGTCTAATAAAGGACATTCCCCGGGAACAAAGATTTGAGATGACACAGACGAGGTGAATGCCTCTGAAGAAGTGGGTACACCAGTCCACACAAGAATTTCTTCAAAGAGGATTCGAGAGTTTGGTTCAACGATGGCGCAAATACATCGCTTGTGATGGAGCGTTTGAGCAGTAGCTTTGTATAGAGAAAGGATTACTCTACCTACATGTGCAATTCGAACGATCTCTGTCAGTTAATAACAAGAAAGATGACACCGAATTTTCGGGTGTAATAAGCACGTCTTTTGAATCCGTTCTGACGCAATTTAAATTTATCAAAGCTATTCAAAGTCAATGGAGCCGGTTTGGAAAACAATAGATCTGACGAAAGAAAGAAGATTTTCAATCGGGTTTTTAATCCCTCAGATATTGCTGTAAACGGAATCGTGAGCTTACGAACTCTTAGAAACAGAGATATTGACAAAAATAAGATGCGACTTTACGTCCCTTGGTGGGAAAACCATGCATTATTTTAGGAAGAAAGTATTCTCAAAAGGTGTATACATATAAGCGGTATCGGTCGAAGAAAAAAAATTAGTCGAGTTTTCAGGAGCCCAGATTTTGCAACAAATACTTCAGAAGCAGAAATTAACACTTATGACCCCTGGTGGCTAAACCATTCTTTACCAAACATTAGAAATTATGTGAAAAATATTTTCCACCAGGTCTTGTATACGATACAGGAAGAATTTTTCAAATCAGATCTTAAGGAGCAGAAATAACGCAGAAAAGGCAATTTACCTTTATGCCCCCTAGCGGAAAGTCTATGGTTTACTTGAAAATTTTGAATTTATAGGAAAAACATTTCGCATCGGAAACACTATCCAACAAAGAAGGAATTTTTCAAATCGTGCTCTTAGAAGTAGAGATATTGGCAAAAATAAGATATACATCTACGCTCCCTGGCGTAGAAACCATGCATTTTTTCAAGAAGAAACTTTTCCTAAGAGGTTTGTCGACATGAGGAGTAGTATCGGTCAACAAAGGACATTTTTTTCAATCGAGATTTTAGAAGCTCAAATTTTGCTGCAAATACAACAGAAGCGGAAATTAAGACTTACGCCACCTGGTGGCAAAACCATTTCTTACAAAAATTAGAAAATATGTGCAAACGATTTCCCATCAGGAGCTGTATGCGGTGCAGAAAGAATTTTTCAAATCGGAGATTTAGAAGCACAGATATATTGGGAAACGCAATTCACATTTACGCTCCCTAGCGGAAAGTCTATGAATTACTTGAAAATTTTGAAATTATATGAACCACATGTCACACTAGAAACACTATCCAACAAAGAAGGAATTTTTCAAATCGGACTCCTAGAAGTAGAGATATTAACCAAAATAAGATATACATCTACGCCCCCTGGCGTAGAAAACATGCACTATTTTAAGAAGAAAATGTTTCTAAAAGGTTTGTCGACATGAGTAGTATCGGTCAACAAACGACGTTTTTTCAATCCAGAATTTAGAACATCATATTTTGCTGCAAATACAACAAAAGCGGAAATTAAGATTTACGCCCCCTGGAAGCTAAACTATTTTTTCTTTTTACAAAAATTAAGAATAATAGTGCAAACGATTTCCCATCAGGAGCTGTATCCGCTGAAGAAAAAAATGTTCAAATCGGAGTTTTAGAAGAAGAGTTATCGAGGAAAGGGTAATTTACTTTTACGTCCTCTAGCGGAAAATCTATGCGTAATTTGAAAAATTAACTATATCTAAAATACTCTTCGATATAAATGGAATCGAAAGATAATTTTTTTTTTCAATCGGATGTTTAGAAGCAAATATGTGGAATAAAACGTATTTTTGAATTCGACATCATCTGCATTTACGCCCTCTACCGGCGAAATTGTACATCGTAAAAAAAAAAAAAACGAAATAGAGGATCATCATTTGCATATTTCAAGTTTCCCAATGCAAAAAGAATTTTTCAGATCGGACTAATAGTTGCAGAGATATGGTGGGTACAGACGGACGGACAAACCGATAACAGAAGCACGATCGTTTTTTACAAAAGACGTGCTAAAAAAGTTATGCCCATTTTTGCATTATTTTCGGCACAACCCTCGTAATACATTTACAGAAAAGTCACTTTTGCGAACAGTATTTTAAAACACAATAAATTGCTCTCTGATGTCAGACACGAAAAAGTTAAGTGGTTTTCATTCCTGAACTTTGCAATCAGTTAATAAATCCATCTTGATGTTCAATGGAATTGGAAAGTGACAGATGTATGCATGAATCAAGGCAATGGCGTTTACTCTTTTTTTTGTTAGCACTAAAATCATAGCCTAAAGCAGAAAATATTACTTCTCGCAAATACGAATATCTCGACGGGAAAGGTACCAAAAACTCATAACGTTTCATGACTCAATAAAGAAAATTTGTTCTTAATGCTTATTTAAAATGCACGAAGCTATTTCTGTCTTCTTGTTTTTAAAGTGCTACCTATGTCAGTTAGACGAGTCTGTTTTCTTCTAATGGTGGAAATTCGATTTCAGCTAATGTACAACGGGGTTCCGAATCGATATGCTTTCATTACAAATGTCTTCGCGTATCTCTGAAGTAATCAAAGTAGTCTTAAAAATTTATAGTGTTTTCAGATGGGTTTTGATAATAACGCTGATTTTCCTTTCACCAAATCTGTGATGCTTTTCGGCAGTGCTTAGAAAATGAATATTAAATACGTATATCTATTCTTTGGCATCTACCAATAGGTTTTCTTGAGTACTTTCTTAAGTACTCAAGAAAACCTATTGATACACACACACACTCTCTCTCTCTCTCTCTCTCTCTTTCTCTCTCTCTCTTACGGCTCTCCTTAAACTCATCTCACCGATCCCACGAGTATGTGGATCATCGGTTTATGAACACTGAACTAAGTAATGTTTAGCAGAAACATTTGGGTAAAAAAAAGAAAAAAAGACGAACTCACTTCCTAGACAGGGAGGGAATCGAAGGGGGATGAAAAATGTTACGGTTCATAGCTTCAACCGACTTCGACTGACATCCGATTACAACTATAATTCACCAGTTGTAACAGGCACCCCCATCCCCGCTATAAAACATATACAGGGTGATTCAAAAAGAAGTATACATGCTGTAAAACAGTAACAGTTGAAGACACGGACCACAACTGCGAACCGTTAAGTAGATGTACTCATAAAGTTTATGTCCCGTTACTGAGGGAAGTGACGTAGGCGATAGCGCGCGAGTCACGTGACTAGCCAGTCAAAATGGCAGCGTCTGCAGTGGAGAAGGCGTTTTGTGTTCTTGAATTGAGCAGAACGGAATCTGTAACTGTTGTGCAACGGCATTTTCGATCACGATTCGAAAAAGAACCTCCAACCAGAAAATCTTTCTACGATTGGCATAAAAAATCTAGCGGAGCTGAAACAGCGTATCACAGCCACTATCACCGCACTTGATTCAGATATCTTACCTCGCGTTTGGGCGGAAATGGATTACCGGCTCGATGTGTGTCGTGTGACTAAGAGTGCACACATAGAACATCTGTGACTGTCTCTGAAAAAACTTGAAACATTCCCCTAGAATTCTGTTACAGGTAACAAAATATCTTACATTGTTCTTGTTTTATAGTGCATTGAAACTGTATACTTCTTTATGAATCCCCCTGTATAGTACGCTACGTCTTTCTCTAACGCTCTGACGTCATTGTACTTGCAGCGCCATATGCTTTTATCCTGTGGACGAAATAGGAACTAAGCTCACCGCTATCGCACGATACGTAAAATGAAGGAGAAATATCAGAAAATAAAATACAGTAAGACAAACGACTTTATCTGTGGCAACGCGAACGTGATCGAACAACTGTCTGCGACGTTTGTTCTGTTACGTAGGTGTTATGTCGTGTTTTATTTCATTTTCTTCGCATTGCAGAGTAATTTCATAAAAAGGGATTAGCGTTATTATAAATGTATGTATTTAAAACGGTCTAACCTACAATGAAAGCTGGAATTTTAAGATTTCAAAGTGAGCAAAATCGCATCTGAAAACTTTTGCAGTTCTTACATAAATGAGTTTTTACTACATTTCTTTGCAGAAATCCGGCGTCTATTTGATATGTTTTCAAGCTGCTTCAATTGAAAATTTCATCCCGTCCTAAGTCGGGCAACATTCCCTATATATGAATATTTATTTAAAGCTTAAAAGCCGCCATCTTAGGACTAATCTCTAATATTCCAACGACTGCAATCGCAAGTGTGGGTATTAGTCATCGAAAATCTGCCCACTAAACATGTCTTTCCGTAATACTTTCAATTTTATGCGAGACGAACCAACTGGGAAAAGCCGTTATTTTGCACCTCGTACAAATAAATTCCGCATCAAGACAGCAGTAACGAAAATTATCAACTGACGCACCACTTTTTTTTTTTAAAGGCCTTCCGCAGCAAAAGTTCGGTTTCGCTAAATCCGCCTCACTTACCTGATTTATGTTGATGTGGCATTTCCGAATTTCCATAAGTGAAAATCATGCTATACCATTTCGAATCCTACAATGAATTTTAATAGGACCAACGAGGGCAGTTAAATTGTTCATCGCACGTCCCTGATCAGTCGCAAATGAAATTTCAGGAGACGATGCGAAACGGAAGGAAAACACTTTGAGAACTGGGGAAAAAAAAAGCAAGTTTGTAAAATCATGCAATGCATTGCTTATGACACGCTTTCCAACATACCAGAAATCATTACTCACGTTATGAGGATAATGGCTGTGGAATAAATCTCACTCCTGTGTCCTGACCTTTGACCCCATTTCGATTACATTAAACAGAATTGGTTCAGTATACCTCCGGAACAACATACTAAAGTTTTGTCACACTAGAAACGTTTTTAGTCAAGTTATGAGGCTAATGGTTGTGGAATAAATCTCGCTCCTGTGTCCTGACCTTTTATCCCATTTCGATTATATTAAACAGAATTGGTTCAGTATCCCTTCCGGAACAGCATACTAAAGTTTTGTCGCAATAGAAACATTTTTAGTCAAGTTATGAGGATAATGGCCGTGGAATAAATCTCGCTCCTGTGTCTTGACCTTTGACCCCATTTCGATTATATTAAATAGAATTAGTTTAGTATACCTCCGGAACAACATACTAAAGTCTTGTCGCAATAGAAACATTTTTAGTCAAGTTATGAGGATAATGGCTGTGGAGTAAATCTGGCTCCTGTGTCCTGAAGTTTGACCCCATTTCGATGATATTCAACAGAACCGGTTCAGTATACCTTCGGAACAACATACTAAAGTTTTGTCGCATTAGAAGCATTTTAACGTAAGCTATGACCCTTAAAGGCGATGGAATGGATCCCGCTCCTATGTCCTGACCTTTGAACCCATTTCGTCTATTTTCAATTGGGTTTGTCCCCAGGTGGTCACCTACCACATACTAAAATTTCATCGAAATCGAACCATGTTTACGCGAGTTATCGTGCGGACAAACAGACGGACAGAAGGAAAAAGCTGTAGCATATACGCTTCTTCAACCTACGTTTGGAAAGCGTAAAAAAGACCGCAAAAAGGCTGATAAAAATATCCTTACTGTGTCAGTTAAAGTTGTTTCATTTAAAGTTACCATGACCGCCATGATCAAGAATCGAAGATTCAAAATTTTGGAGCACACACTTTAATAATTTTGAAAGCATCTTCAGATGATTGATTTCCACAAAAGACTTAGTCACCAATATCCAATTGAACCGAATCTTGGCAGACGGGAAAGATGTGACGCCGTAGGACCAACCGTCTTGAAAGGAGGAATGAACAGGTGCTCAGGTAGAAAAGCTTTAAAGTGAAAGCAATGAAAAATTAGAGCTAGACTATATGCATTGACTTATAATCGGACCATTCCTAACAATCAGTTCTTGCAATCGTAAACAACTGCGATATCCTATTTTGATAGGTCCGTCTTCTAGAAACAGAAAGACGCTGTGATAAACACAAGCAAACACTCATCACCAAAAGACAGAATCTTATTTCAAAAAAAGTGGCAGATGGAGGGAAAACCTTAATCAGGCTTTTACGTATTCTTCTTCAAATGCATTTTTTGAATCCGGCTCCAACAATACATCGTAAATATCTACAAATACTTTTTCTGTCTTCCAGAAAGATTTATAGAAAAGCAAAACCACCCGAAACGATACAAATCATCGTTGCCATGGTAACACGCATCCAAGGAAAAGGAATTTTTGTCACCAGAATTGAAATGGTGGAGATGCTGGGACCAGAGTTGGAAACGGGTCAAAATTTTCGGACACGGACGTCCCCATAACTGGACCCGATCCCGTAACAGACCCGGGAAAATCTGCTTTGACCTATAAATTCGAAACTCAATTATACATATATACGTATAAATGTAATATATATAAATATTCATCCTAATAACTGCTTGATATTTAATAACTGAAATCCTTTTTTAATAATAAAATTTGGTTACTTGCAAAATTTTAGTGCCACTATTTTGCGTAATCCAGAAGTAATTAATGGTTGATTATGACCGCGACCATGGAGTATATTACAAATGTATTTTTTTAAATGTAATATTTAGATTCTCTTTCCACGCTTTGATGGAGGTGCGCATACTTTCATATGGCCCGTTAGATTTTTGGTTCCATAATCTTTTATTACACCGTCGACATCTTTCTTTGCAATTATACACTTTCCACATTTTGAACAACAAGCAAGACTAAACAACACAGAATTATTCACCGGTTCCTTAATGAGACGAAACAATTTCCAGCATTCACTCTTCCCCTTGTGGCTTTCAACAAGCACTTATTTGTTGGACGACTTTCTCAATCTCCTTAATATCAAGTCCATCCATATTAACAAATTCGATATGGCATGTCATGGGAACGGGATGTTAGCACATCAATCGAAAACCTCTGAATGCTCAATGTAAATTATGCTATGTGAAAAGTAACTCTTAGTCATACAGTGAACTTCGCACGGAGAGAGTGAATCAGCTGAGAAGCAGGCGAATGGCGTTTGCCCGTACCTTGCCCTGGACAATCGCACTGTAAAAGAACACCAAGCAAGTATCTTTTTACGATATGGTGTCGGTTGTCTGACGTAGGTCGGTGGAAATCTTCGTTGATTTAACAAAGAGACGACAATATTTTTGCATGGCAAATCATTATTCACTCCGTGGGCACCAGTATCGACTACAGAATTCCACAACGCGCATTTTTATTTGGAATATATTTTTCTCTTTTCAAATATAAAACGGGAATGCAGCCGGGTCAAAATCGGGTCAGGAATACCTTGATCCGACCCGTTGAACCCGCAAGAAATTGTCGACCGGTTGACCCGTTTCCATCTGTGGTTGGGACTACTACAGACGGACGGACAATGTGATAACAAATGCACGGCACTTTTCTTGTCAAGCACTTGCACATCAAGAGACCTGCATTCATAGAAGAAAAAACGAATTAGACTTAATATTGCTATTTAAACCACTGGTTACTTAAGCTACCCACGAATAAACTTTCAAGGGAAATGTATCATTCTTCTTTTATTTACAGTTATGAGCAGGGCTCGACAAATGTGCTCTAGAACTAAGAGCCAGTTTCGAGAATTTAGTAGCCAGGTGAAACGAAGTCAAATTTTAAAGGATAATGCATGAACGTCAAGTGTGCTGATGATGCCGGAACGAAAAGTGAAGAGGTATATTTGTTGTCAAATTTTTATTTTTACCATAAACACTTATTTGCAAAATAAAGTTAATAAAGTTTAAATTTGATCAATAATTTTTTTTTACCATTCTTCTAGTTGCTACTCTCAAAAAATTAAAATTTAAGATTTTGATGTTATTAAAACACAATTTGTGGAAGTCAAATTTCGTACATATTTATTCGAAGTACTGTATTTTCCTTCGTATAAAGTGCAGACCATAAAATTTAGAAAAAAAATCCTTCGTAAGATCCGTTGCGGCGTGTAATCCATAAACCGTTGAATTAAAAAAAAATCTGACACATAATTCGCTGGGGCGTATAATACGCAGATCGTGAAATTCTGAGAAAAACGATTTTTTTACTTCGTATAATACTCGGCGGCGTGTACGCAGATCTTGAAATTCAGAAGAAAAAAGACCATCGTAAATTTATAATCCACACCTGTCATGTTGATCTGAACCGTAATTTTCGACAGAAAAACCGCGATTCGCACGATGACCGACCCAGAAGTCCAAAGTGGTAAGAGAGAAAAGATCGGTGTATTAAAAAAGAAACTGTCATTTTGAAGTATTCCTTTGTTACTTACAGTATAAGTAAATAAAGAACTAACATCCGTGGCTTTTACAGCATTATCGTAGTTCATTATTTAGACCTAAAAAAGCCGTAGAAAATACTGCAATCCGTGGTATTTGTCTTTTTTCTGAATATGTTTTAACTGAATAGTGAACAAAAACCACAACTAATACGATTAGCTCAGCAAAACTAACGAATGCGATTCGTTAAATGATTCCGTGTCATGGAATAGCTCTGCGGGCTTCTCATTGCACGTAGGCTTCCGCGTGCGCAAATAGCACCACCTTCGTTCTCATATTTTCTGTCAGAATGTATTTATTCTTTCATCCCCTTTGCACTTTTCTATCTCCGTATAGCGTACCATTTTTTCTGTTATCGCTTTTTCGGTACTTTTCCAATAACACCACCTCTCCTAACAATTACCACACGGATTTTTTTTTAAACGATGAAGAAATCCCCCCACCCCATTACCGGTGTATAATCCGCAGAACAAAAATTGGGATTAATAACTTTTTAAAAGATAATTAGCGGATACGACCGAAATTACGGTATTTACTGCAAATTGTCATACGTGAAGTATAGATAAAAATTGGGCGGCCCCAGTGCCAGTTTTCTAGGCGCCTTGTGCTACCGGCGCCCAGGATTTGTAAAGCCCTGGTTATGAGGAGTAGGCCTATTAGTGAGAAACAATATGGTATTAAAACTCATTGCTAGCCCGCTCAAAACATACAAATTTCAAAAGAACGTGATAACCATTTACAAAGCTTATTATAGTTCTTATAACATACGACTCACGTAAGTCTAAAATTTTATTTAATGGCGTAAGTACAACACTCAATATATGCTGATCTTTCGCACTAAGCTGTGAGGCTTTGTCTGCGCTTAACACTCAAGAGTTTAAAACAGTCAGAGACAAAGCCATTAAAGGAAATTTTTGCGCTGTCTGTGACCGTTCTAAGCCCAGACGATGCCTCCCAGCGGAGTGTGAAAGCTGGGAATATATTGAGTGTTGTATTTATGCCATTAAACAAAATTTTAGACATGTAAGTCGTATTCACTTTTTTCACTTCAATCCCTTTGCTCTAAGCGTGCAGTGAAGCTTTGAGAAATTTTTTACAGGAGTTACCAGTGTTCCGAAGATCAGTCAATCCTTGTCCAACAATCAGCGGAAAACAATCCATTTAGTATTTGGGTGAAAAAAGGAGCAATAATCACTTTCACTCCTCTCCGATTCCACTTAAATCAAAACTGGAATTGCTTACATGGTTATGTCTCCTGCAAATAACAGCTTCCAATTATTAAATTAAGGATTAATAAATAATACCTCTGGGCGATTTCACATGTTAGTAAGAAATCTGTCGTGATGCAGAACCATATACGTTTTATGTTTTATGGCCAATCTTCCATAAAGAACAAATACCGAGATGATACAAAAACTAAAAGGCTTAAGTCTACGAAAAGGAACGCTCAGAACTAGTTTTAGTAATCCTTTCGCGAGAAGAAATGCAGTGAAGACCGTTGAACCTAACAGCAGTATTTAAAGCACTGAAATAGCGCATGAATTACTTCTTAAATCAAAAGAAAATCAAAACTTAACATAATTTCCTCCAAATGTTTCTCTAATCTCACGTAAAATTGAACATATACTGATCGCATGCAGACGAAGGTTTAGCTGTGCCCCCCCCCCATATTCTAATATATAAAAGAAATATGTGAAGAGTAGAGAAACTAATTTAGTACGCTGAAGTATCGACATTCTTGGCAAATAAGCGCGATGATAAATTTTGTTTCATCTAATTCAGCACTCTTGAACTAGTTTTTGGGAGGAACTGTTATTTCAATAATAACACCACTCGCGAGTGTATACATGTAAAGTTAGAGTGCACCTAATATAGTGGCCAGGCAGTGTAAGTATAAGAACAACTCAGAACGCAGGCACAGGGGAAAACGGCAGAAAACAATGCCTTGTTAAGACAGAGAGAGAGGGAGAGATATTACCTGTAAAAGCACGAGGTGCACGACGCAGGTACAGGGCTTCAGAATGCCATTACTTATCATGCTTACGTTGCTCAACATATGGAGTTAAGAAGCCGCCCGACCGAGGGAGTTGAACCGAGGCTGAGTGCTGTGCCCCTACTTTAGAAGCATGGCATCCGAGTACCAACGCTATTCGAAATGGAGTAAGATCCCTCGTTGTGGCTCCCATTGCGCGGGCTCTATCTAACTAGGGAGTGATCGATATTCCTCCGGCGGAACTGGCACCTGTTTACTATCACCGGTCGCTCCAAGGAATCGGATCTACGGATGCAGGGGATCTTCAGGAGGAGGACTGGTAGAGACCTACCTCTCTGTGGTTACAACAGGGAAGGAAGTTTCAAACTTCCGTTTGACGCTTTTTTTTTTTAATTAACGGGAGGCGCAACTTCATTATCGTACTTGAATAAATATGTAGGTCAACAATGCGTTTGACATAATCTTTATCGGAGAAATACGCGAACACACACACACACAAAACTAACAGCGTGATGACACGTGGTAATCACAATCTGTGAGATATATAAAGATATGTAACGTACTACAGAGGTAAATCACGTGTCAAGACGACAAATCTGCAGTGATACATCAGTCGGTGTAATTTAGTCGGTTGGAGCAACTCACTCCGGAGGGAGGAGACGCGGTTTCGATCCTCGTCACCGACAAAATTCTGTTTTCACAAACACATACAGAATAATGAAAGGTTTCCTCATACACCTGAAACTCCCATTAGTTACCACGTCGCAAATTCCTACTATAAAATTTTTATTCAAAGAGCGCGTGATACACGAAGTTATTAATGAATGAAAATCACACTGCAAAAAATGTTAAAAAATTCAGAAGCCATTTTCTCCGTGATTCCGTTCGTGAAACAACGAAGCATGTTTCTGATACAACCTTTGCCGTGAAATGACGGGGGAAACCTTGAATTTCATGGATTTTTCGTACGCTAGGAAAATTCTGAATTTTTAAAAAGCCTTCTGCAACCTCTTTCGTATATTAGCGGCAAATCGCCCTTTCTAAGAGGGTTAACGGAAAATAATGAAATTTCAGAAACTTTCCGCAATTCCTTTCGCACATTAACAGTCTGTTCTGACTTGTTTCGTTCCAATATGACGGAACATTTCTGGGAATAGGAGTGATTCGCGGAAAAACTTGATGTTTGATTAAGTATCAAATTTCAATCGCCTGTCGGAGGATCTGATTTTAGAATTCTGTAGCGCGATTGGATATTGTGGATATCATATCACATGAACTTTTGGTTATTGTGGCACCGGATATTTCCCCCTTTCCCCCAATTTATGCACCAGCTATTGTATAGTGTTATCGTAAGAAACCGGGTATTAAAATTACCGTACAGGTGATTGTATGAAGTCTATGCACCAGTCTGTGGACTCCTTAAGACAAAACTTATAACAGCTGTGAAGAGTAAACTTTATATTTAGGAGTTTTGTGAAATGTTACTATAAAGCAGTACATTGCACCTTTCTTAAACATATAGTTGAAAGTCATTGTAAGTTTAAAAAGATCTGAAGTTCCAAAACATTCTGTTACTTCGAAAAATCACTATAAAAAACACGTAATTTGTAATTAGTCCTTTTATACAAAAAATAAAATTATTACAAACCTATTCAGAAAAATAATGAGCTTCAACAGGAAATAAGATTACTAAACCCCTCATCATTGCGTTGAAGGAACACAAGACTTACGCACGGAACTATGAACTGAAGAAGTCGTCTATAGCCCAACAATTGTCACGAAATTAACACGAAATTTTTGTTTGGAAACGCTACGCTTATCGATAAACCTGACTCGACAATCAAGCTTAATACTGTATATTAGAAGCTTTCCACATATGCCAGAACTCGTCACGGCTTGTCAAAGACATGACGTCGACTCCATTTCTTTCAAGAGCGTGGAAACAACTCACTAAAATCCGTGACCGTCAGAATTCTGATGATGTCATAATGATTTGAATATTTACGCTCCATTCGTCCTGAGGATGCCGAGCCAAACGCTCTGTGAAACTATAGTCGATGTATAATAAACATCTTATTGTGAGAAAAGTTGCTATTTTTATTCTATCTCATATGTGACGGCGCTTTGCGTGACTCTCTGGCTCAAGCGGTAGCACGCGCGTCTTCCCTAGGCGCAAACGGAATCTGAATATGTCAAAGTTGAAAGATTTTGCGAAATTTCTGCATTAATACTGAAAAACACGGAACGGACTTTTCTGAAATAAACGAAATTACTGACTATGGAAAATCTGTCAAAACACCGAAATTAAAAGAAACGGGAACTTCTAAAAACAGAAATTTCTTTAAAAGACGGACAAATATCGGCAACTTTGCTGCACGTAATTTTCAGTGAATTCACACCACTTTTATTTTACAGTGCATTTAAAGGCGACAATCTTGTAATTTTTGATGTAACATACACTGAAGTGCTAGAAAAACTGGTACACCAGTCTAATACTTGGTAAGTCCCTGACGGGAGCGCAGGACTGCAGAAATACGACGGGGCATGGACTCCACTAGCTTCTGGAAATATGCTGTAGGCAATGCACACCATACTTCCTGCAGAGCGTTCCACAATTCGGGTGTATTCCGAGGTCTCGGATTCCTGTGTTCGATAGCGCGTTGTATGGCACCACAAATGTGTTCTATCACATTCAGATCTGGGGACTTGGGTGGCAATGGCAGCACCCCAAACTCAGATGAATGCTCCTATAACCATAATGTGGCGTTCCGACACTTGCGTGGAGGTGCATTGTCTGTTAGAACAGGCCCAACCCATCAACATGAATGCAGGACATGAACGGGTGTACCTTGTCAGAAAGGATGCGTACATAGCGTTGGCCGGTCACAGACGTTTGTAGACGTACGAGGGGTCTCAGTGAAGTCCAGCTAAACACACCCCATACCATTACGGGACCCCCACCAGCCGGTACAGTTCCCTGTTGACAGGCGGGATCCATGGCTTCATGGGGTTTGCGCCACACACGAATCCTTCCATCTGCCCGATACAGTTGGAAAAGCGACTCGTCAGACCAGGCTACTTGTTTCCAGTCATCAGGTGTCCAGTGGCGGTGTTGCCGTGCCCAAAAGAGGCGCATAGCGCTGTGTGGTGCACCCATCAAGGGGACTCGAGTTGGGCGCCGGCTCCCAAAGCCCATATCGTGCAGAGTACGTTGCACAGTCCGGACGCTGATGCTTGTTGAGGCTCCTGCACTGAATTCCGATGATTCCTGCGAGAGTGTTGCACGCCTATCGCGTGAAACGATTCTTGATAGCCTACGATGGTCACGCTCACCCAATGTCTTTTTACGGCCACACTGGTATCGTAGGTTGGAGGTTTTACCGGAATTCTGGTAGTCACGGTACACCCTTGCAAATCCGAACTTCGTTTCTACCTCCGAAATACTATGGCCCATCCCACGAGCGCCAACTATGACACCGCGTTGAAAATCGCTTAAATCGTTATTACTTGTCATTCTCATGCCGAAAATAGCTCTGACAGCTGGCAAGAATGTCTATCGCTTTATATACGCACTGGCGAACGCAACCGAGTACGCGCATAGGTGACGTTGCTATGTACTTTGCATAAGCTCGTATGTACCAGTTTTTCTGGCACTTCAGTGTACATTCAACATTTAGGACAGCATCATGAGCAAGTTCTACAGCATTCCGCATATGTCCCTATGCGAAGTATTCCCCCTCCACCTCCCGTTTTCCCATCACGTACCTTTCTACCCACCAAGCCAGTCGCCGTCTGTACGAAAGTTTCGGAAAATTAAGTGCTAGTTTTTTCAGGCCAACAAATGTTATCAGACGCTTACGACAAGTATATAGCTGGCTTCAGTACAGTGTGTTTGTGGCAAATTAATGAAGCGCATCTTCAATTAAAATATATGTTACATACACTATGTGGACAAAAGTGATTAAAAACTATAAGTAAATAGAAAAACTGTATTGTATTTACATCGGTAGCGGATTGGTCCTCCATTTGCAGAGATTACAGCACCCACCCGCCGCGGTAAACTGTCCGCAAGTCCATGGAGTATGGATATGGAAAGCAGAATGTTCCTCCATTCCGCCTTGATTATATCGACCACCCTGTCAGTGAAGAAGGTCGTGTTGAACTATACCTCACTCGTCGTTCAAGTTCATCCCATAGGTGTTCGATGGGATTGAGGTCCGGACTCTGAGCAGGCCCGTCCATCCGCGAGACCTGATTCTCCTCATACCACTCCATTGCAGTCCTGGAAACATGACAAGTGGCACTGTCGTCCTGGTAGAAACAATTATCGCGTCCGTAGAACTGCCAAAGCCTTGGGAGTATTGAGTTATCCAGGATATCTGTATACAGCACAGAGTTCATGTGGCCATGAATAAAACCCAGTGGACTCACACCGTACCAGCCGAAGCAGCCCCATATCGTAACTCCACCGCATCCGTGCTTCACAGTTGGTACTGTATACTCCGGAAGCAGATGTTCTCCGGGTAACCGCCAAACCCAGACATGTCCACCCCATCGCAATAATGTGAAGCGGGATTCGTCGCCCAATAACACCTGCCGCCATTGCTCCAATGTCCAATTTTTGTGGTGTTGACACCATCGTAGCCATGTGGATTTATTGGTCTTTGTGATAAGATGTTTATGGGTGGCTGCTCGGCCAAGATACGCGAGTGCATGGACCTCTCTTCAAAGTGTCTTGGTGGAGACCATAACATATGTGGCCATCTGGAACATATGCTATGGCGTGCATTGGTTGGAACCTGGTTTTCCGGATCTCCTCTACATCACCCTCTGGTCACTGGGTTGCAGTTTCGTGGGTGTTCCACGGCGAGGTGAATTCCTGCTATGTCCTGTCTTCTTCCACTTTTTGATGACAAAGGCCACAGTCGATTTAGCGACCTGTCTGACATCATCAAAGCTCTTTATGCTCAAACGTCCAATTGAGCAGCCTATTATAACACCCTTTTCAAATTCGGAGAGCTCTCTCCTGCTAGCCATTTTATTAGAGATTCATTCTCCCGTTGCCGTTTTTATACTTTATCGACCACGTGTCTGCTGCGGCAGCACACCATTGCGCCTGCGTGGGGGTGTCCAATCACTTTTGTCCAAATACTTTAGATGTTCAATAAAAGAAAGCGTGGAAAGAGCGATTATTTCTGTTTGGCGTTCTTAATCCACGTCGAGTGTTTGAATTAAGAAAAACGTTCTGTTGGCCGTATTTTAATGATCAAAATCCCCACATCGCAACAAAATTTTGCTGTCGGACGAGTAATTTCAAACGAAATTATTTATTACATTACTTACTAATTTTCCCGTTATTCGGATCATTACGCATTTCAAGCATCATGCAATTTTTTAGCGGATGTGTTGTCAAAGTAACTGAAACTTGTTCCTACGAGAGTGGATCGAAAAGTAACGCACACTATTTCCTTTTAGAAACAGTTTAATAGATGGGCAAAACAAAACACATACACACTGAATTTACATTTCTTAGCAACTTTTCAACATAAGAACCGAAACTCTTGAGACATTTATCCCAGTGTGGTACCAGTTTTAGTATCTCTTGTTCATAAAAGTCCGTTTTCTGGGCGTATAGTCGCCTGCGGACAACCTTTTTGACTTCGTCAATCGAATCGAAGTGTTGGCCGTCCAGGAATGTTTTCAAGGGCCCAAACAGATGAAAGTCCGAAGGCGTCAGGCTCGGACTGTATGGTGGGTGCTGGAGCACCTCCCAGCCAAATTGCGCAATTTTGTCACGAACGTGTTGTGCAACATGTGGGCGAGCATTGTCATGAAGCAGTCTGACATTTGCAGCTGGGTCTTTTGTCACAAACGGCACGATGCAACCTAGTCAATGTGTTAGCGTAGGTTTTGGCATTCATAGTGGTCTCCCAGGAGAACGCAGTGCATGTCCCAGAACACCAGACTTTTATACAGATTAGGTTACTCTGAATTTTTCTGGTGGCGGGGAGTCGGAATGTTTCCACACCATACTGGCCTTCTTCGTTTCGGGAGTGCAGTGGTACTCCCAGGACTCATCGCCCGTCACTAAACCCGTCAGAAATTCATGTCCTTCTGCGTAACACATCAAGTGGGTCCAAGGATGACATCATTATGTGTCCCTTCTGGTCGTCAGTCAACTTCTTGGGCACCCATCGCGCGCTGACCTTGCGAAATTGCAATTTGTCATGCACAACATCGTACGCTATACCGTAAGAAATGTTGAACTTTTGGACCAATGTGTGCAGATGGATCCGCCGGTAACTCAGAATTGCGTGTTTAATGCCTCTCACAGTGGCAGGTGATTACCTGGTGACAGGTCGATCGGAAAGTGGCGAATCGGTAAAGTTGGCATGGCCCTCTGCAAAGAAACTGCACCATCTGGAGATGTTGCTGAGGTCCAGCCAATCACCAGAGCTACTGCAGCAAGGGGAAAACCGTCACTGCAGTTATATACTCCAAGATGCCATGACGGATCGTCATGGGCCACCGCTATTACAAGATACCGCAAGGCAGCAAATATACGTCGTTACCCGTAACACAACTGCTGAATGAGAGTTTCCTCGGATGAATTTCATCAATGGAATTATTTCGTGAGTTGTATGACTTTTTCGCTCATAAGAACACTCAATTCAAAAGTAAAGGTACTTTAGACCACCTAAATTATAATAATTATTTTCATGAATGAAGGTGTCACACCAGGTGTGTTTACTTTAACATGGAGCTCACTTTTTATTGGAACATTTTACATGACCTAGAGCGAAACACAAATTGGCCAGTGGCAAAAATCGAACTTGCACCCTTCTGCTCCGGAGCCGAATGCTTTCCCGATTAAGCTACACCGACAGAGTTTGTCGCTGCTATTTGCTGTCTTGACAAGTAGCAGCGACAAAGGTATCTACTTCTGCTACATTGCGGCAGAAGTAGATAACTTTTGCGCATGTGCTGAGCGCCTAAATTAGCCTGGTTTATAAGTTTCACAGCTGCTCTTTACAACGGCGCCCGCCTTCTGTCATTCCAACTAGAACTTTGTATGTTGCGAATTTATACGTCTAAGCGGTACAGCCGGTATCCTAAAAGTCGAATTAACTCACGACTTTTAAGATACTGCAATCCTGCAAATTTGACCTCAAGTTAGGTATTAATTCATCAGGTTGTGACGTACCAATGGGGTAACGCAATAATCAAAGCGAAAAATTGCAGCGATAAGCCAAGATGGGTGTATTTCAGTCGGGAGAATAACTGGCTCCGGGGCGAGGATTTGAATCTCATTACTGGCAAATGGGTTTATTTTCACATTGTCGCCCGAATGTAAAAATGAATCTCCTGGTCGTGAGGTTCGAGAATAATGTGTGATGCTTCTTCTTCCACACATCACCTGGAATAATGAGAATTCCTTCCACAGCGCTTCGAAAAATGTGTCATGCTTCTTCCACACATTGTCTGGAATTAATAAAAAATCCTTTTTGTTCAGTGAGCTCTCCTTCAAGCATTGTTTGCGGCGGACTCGACACCTTCGTGCCCCTACCTTTCTCAAGGAAGGATATACACGGTCATATCAGAATAACATGACCACCCCCGGAATCACAGTGTACCCGCCCAATGGCGTCACAGAGTGAACGTGACAAGGTCGACAACACGGAGATATAAGCGGTCGGGCAGGACAGATGAGCTATAGTGCGTGACGTGAGCACAATGGGCAGAGGTAGTGATCTGACAGACGTTCAAAAAGGAATGATCATTGGCTACTGCGCCAAGGGTGGAAGCATCTCAGAAACAGCAGACTTCGTGGGCTGTTCGCGAGGTGCTGTAGTAAGGGTGTACCAAGAATGGACCGCTGGCACACGGAGTACCTCATGACGTCATAACTGTGCAGCCCCAAAGGCCATCGAGCCCAGAAGAGAACGTCGCCTCCGTCGAATGGTAAAGGGGAATTGACGTGCAACGAACGAAGCTAATGAACGCTGGGGCACCCAGGTACGTGTCCTCGATAACAGTAGAGCGAACCCTGATGTTACGCATTGGTCTTTGAAGTCAACGTTGCGTCATGATGCCCATGTTAACCGACGTCCATCGGGAACGACGCCTGCCGTTTGCAGAGGACTACCGTCATTGGACAGCGAAAGAGAGGGAAAAGGTTGCCTTCTCCGATGAATCGAGGTTTCTACTCCACAGAAGTGACGGCCAGTGGAGGATAAGGCGTCAGACACACCAGAACCAACATCCAGACAAGCTTATCGGTCAAGTACAGGCCGGCGGTAGCAGTGTGCATGTTGGGGGATGTTTTTCTGGTATGACCTGGAACCGCTGGTACCACTCAATGGGTCCCGGAACGCCAATGACTACCTGTCCATACTCGATGCCCACATGCATCCCTTCATGTTGGATATTTACTCTGGTGGTGATGGTGTCTACCAAAAGGAAAATGTGCCGTGCTACGTCGCTAAGGGGTGCGTGATTGGTTCCAGGAACACGACAGCGATGTCTCCGTTCTCCCTTGGCCGGCGATATCGCCCGACCTCAATCCCATAGAGCACGCGTGAGACTATTTGGATCGACAGGTTCGACGTGCCGACCCACAATCACGTCATCTCCTGGACTTTCGTGCTCTGCTGCAGTCCGAATGGGCACGTGTGCCTCGGGCAACCTTCCAGGGCCTCATTGCATACATGCCACGCCGTCTCGCCGCTGTCATCCGGGGAAAGGGTGGTTATTCCCATCGTTAGGTATGTAGGTGGCCATATTATTCTCACACGACTGTGTATATGTGACGTATCACTAGGATAACGCAAGAGTCAAAACGACAAGTTGAAGCGATAAATCAAGGTCGGTGTAGTTCAGTCGGGAGAATAAATGGCTCCGGACCGAAGAGTCATGGGATTAATCAAACCTTATCGCACACACTTAAAACTTACAATCACATAGAAATGTAACACACCAGTAGGAATCTAAACTTACTAGTAGTAAAGCAATTCTCCCTACAAAATATGAAAAACGAATAAAATTAAAAAGATCATGATGATTAACAATATAATCCCACAACAGGCAAAAATGGGCTTATTTTCACAAGGTCGCTCGGGAAGTAAGTGAACATTTTCAATTTATCATAATTCTCAAAACAGGAAAGCAATGATCATATTATATAAGGATATTTATTTATCAGTGGTTTCCCTCATTATCTATAACACGTCCCCAGAATGCAGGCAGTTTACAAACACCATCAAAAGTACCAGCGTCATTAAGACTGTGGAAAATGTCTATGATTCAGAGATACAATTCCTACTGTTTTGTAGCAAGTACCTACTGTTTTTGTAGCAAGTACCAGACACCTACCTTGTCAAATGGCCAAAACAGTTTAAATCACAGAAGGTCATTTCTGGTGAACACGGTGGGTGGAGCAGCTCCACCCAACCGTTCTGTTCGTTGAACACCTGAACCATCACTGCTTTGTGCGGTCGTGTATGACAGGTCGTTGCCGCAGTAACCATGCGGGGATATGCTCCTCTAGAAACGTTTTTTACCGCTCCGATATAATGATTTCATCACCATAATGAACGACCAGTAAAATCTTACACTCATGATTGGGTAAACACTCTGAGGAAGTACCGGGTTAAACAAAGGACCGTGACAGATGCCGTTGCCTGGGTGAGTAAAATTTCACCCAACTTTCATCTAAACACAGGAACCTTGTGAGCATTTCATTGCGACCATACCATCAAGGTTATTCCAGTCAATTTCGTAGCTGAGTTTCTTCTTTGTCATGATCGGCGCGTGTTCGAAACCCAGTTTGCCCATTAGGCTTAAATCTTCCATCAGTATGGTACAAAACGTTGAGGAACACCCAGTTGTGCGGAAAGCTCAATGACTCTCACCTTACACGACTACTGTAACGCTTTCTGGATGCGTCGCTTGGCTCCCAGTCTGGAAGTCGAAATCAGACGACAGCATGTTGGAGCATCTTAAGGGATGCCCTGCCAAGTGTTTCTTTCAGGATCTTTTGGTCGGGGGAGGGGCAAATGGAACCTTAGAGGGGGCAAGTTTTCCATTTGCTACATATCATCATCATCATCATCATCATCATTGTCAACCATTATCAATCCACTGCTGGAGGAAGGTCTCCCCAAGTTTCCTCCACAACGGTCTGTCTTGTGCCAGTCTCCTCCATGTCACCCCTGCATACTTTCGAATTTCATCCACCCATCTCCCATGTGGTCTTCTTCTGGGTCTTTTCCTGTCCCTTGGAATCCAATCTAAAATTTCGGCTGTCCATCGATGATCTGTCCTTCTGGCAGTATGTCCAGCCCATTGCCATTTCAGGGATTTAACTCTGATCATGATGTCTTCCACTCTTGTCATTTTTCGGATCCACGAGTTCCTCTTCTTATCTCTCCTGGTTACACCAAGCATGCACCTCTCCATGCTGTTTTGAGTTGTCTGCAGCCTTTGTATGTCTCTTTTAGTTAAGGTCCACGTCTCTGCACCATACGTAAGCACTGGAAGGATGCATTGATCAAACACTTTTCTTTTAAGACATAATGGCATATTGCTCTTGAAAATTATGCTGTTTCTTCCAAAAGCTCTCCAGGCAAGTTTTGTACGCCGATTAATTTCTTCATCAATGTGACCCTCACTTAATATCTGCTGTCCAAGATAAACGTACGTATCTGTTATCTCCAGCTTTTCTCCATCAATCGATAAATCTTCATTTCTTGTAAAAGTATTGAACATCACTTTTGTCTTCTGAAAGTTCATTTTTAATCCCACTTCTTTACTCTTGTCAGCAAGTTCCTGGATCATACTCTGCAGCTCTGATGTGCTAGTTGCAAAAATGACTACGTCATCAGCAAAACGAAGGTGGGTTAGATAATCTCCATTAATCTTTATCCCCTTGTTTTCCCAGCTCAGTGACTGAAAAACACCCTCCAATGTGGAATTAAAGAGCTTCGGAGATATGGTGTCACCTTGTCTCACTCCCTTTCCAATTTTTATGTGTGTTGTATTTTCAAACAGCATAATCTTTGCACTTGCATTTTCATAGATGTTATTAATAATATTAATGTATGCATCTTCAATACCGCAGGTTTTCAGAGCCATTGTAACTGCTGATGGTTTCACCGAATCAAAGGCTTTTTCATAATCGATAAAAGCCATGCACAATGGAAGTTCATATTCCCTCGCTCTTTCAATTAGTTCTCTCAGCACATGGATATGATCTATTGTGCTGTAGCCACTCCTGAATCCAGCTTGTTCTCTCGGTTGAGCCATGTCCAGTGTTACCTTCAAGCGGTGTGAAAGAACTTTAGTGAAGATTTTATAAACTACTGATAGGAGGCTGATAGGTCTGTAGTTTCCGAGATCCTCAATGTCACCTTTCTTATGTAGCAGGATCATTGTAGCGGTGTTCCAATCCTCAGGAATCTTTCCTTCATTAAGGCATCGAGTGAAAATTTGGGCGAGTACTGTTTCGATTTCTCCACTTGCTTCTTGTATGATGTCTACAGTAATTCCATCTTCTCCTGGAGCTTTTCCCCGCTTCATGTTCTTGATTGCATGTGCAACTTCTGCTGGAAGGACTGGAGGAACTCTGGTACTGGTATCTTTCATGATGTCTGGAGTACATGTATCATCCCTTTCATATAATTTGGAGTAGAAATCTTTCACTCTTGTCAAAATTTCGCCTCTATTTCTTGTTACAGAACCATCTTCTTTTCTCAGTGCCATAATCTGTTTTCTTCCCTTACTGAGATGTCCCTTTGCTATCTTTAGGCTTTGGTTGTTTTCAATTGCTTTCCTCACTAGTTCACAGTTGAATTTTCTTACGTCTTCAGTGATACTTTTTCGTACTGTCTTGCATAGCTCTATATATTCCAATTTGGAAGTCACATCTTCTTTAGTTGTCCTCATCTCTCTTCTTTTTTGCATCAACATTTTCGTTTTTCCTGATAATTTATTTACATGCAACTTGTTCTTAGACCCAGCTAATTTTGTTGCTGTTTCCATAAGAGCTTTGGTTACTTTTCTGTTAACTTCAGAGATGTCCACTTCTTCCGATGTTAGGCCTTCTAAAGCAGAGAACCTGTTCTTCAGTTCCAACTTGAAGGTATTATGGTGTTTTTTAAGGTTGGTTATGTCAATAGATTTTGTTTGTCTTATGAGCTTGCCACGTTCAAGTTTAGTGTTGAGGTGCATCTTACATCTCACCAATCTATGGTCAATACCTGTGTTGAACTTGTTTAGCACACTGCAGTCTTCTATGACGAATTTTTTGTTACACATAATAAAATCAATTTCACTTGTCGTCCCATTTGGATGTCTCCATGTCCATTTCCTGTGTGGCTTTTTCTTGAAGAAGGAGTTCAAGATGAAAAACCCTTCTGCCTCTGCAAACTCAACGAGAGTATTTCCACGCTGGTTTCTGTTGCCGTGACCGAATTTAGCTACTGAAGTTTCATTCTGTTGCCGTTGCCCTATTTTTGCATTGAAATCTCCCATAATTATTTTCAAGTGCTGCTTACCTTTATTATTTAGATGACGAATTTCCTCATAAAATTCTTCAATTTCTTCTTCAGGATGACTTGTGGTGGGTGCATAAGTTTGAATAATCTGAGCCTGGTATCTTCTCGATAGTTGGATAACGAGTCGTGCAGCTCTGTCAGAGGAACTTTCAACTTCTACCACTTTATCCTTCAGTTTCTTGTTTATTATAAATCCAACACCACTAGTTCTGCCAGTATCTGTCCCACGATAGTAGAAGAGATGTCCACTTTTCAGTTCAATTAGATCTTCTCCTTTTCTCCTTACCTCACTTAGCCCCACGATGTCCCACTTGATCCTTTGTAGTTCCTCTTCCAATTCAAGAAGCCTTGAATCAGAAGATAGGGAGCGTCCATTGTACGTTGCCAAGGTCAGCATCAGATGGCAGCCTAGTCCGGTCCTCCGGGGATTCTTAGCACCCTCTGCCTTCATGTCGCACTGGCCGCTGCCTTGGCCAGGTACATTCCAGCTGCCGGAGACTGAGGGCCAAGATTTAAGTTGTGGAGTCATTTTGGAGGGGTTTGGCCATAACTCACCACGCTGGCCAAGCGGGTTGGTGAGTGTGGGATAGAATTTCCTCTGATCCCGATATTATAGTTATACCGCTATTGGCGGTCGTCAGAGCCCCTTTAGTGGGAACAGGATGCACCACGAGAAGGCGGGGTTGACATTTGTCAAGGAGAGGCTGTGATGTTACGCATCACCTGACCTTCATCATCATCATCATCATTGTCAACCATTATCAATCCACTGCTGGACGAAGGTCTCCCCAAGTTTCCTCCACAACGGTCTGTCTTGTGCCAGTCTCCTCCATGTCACCCCTGCATACTTTCGAATTTCATCCACCCAACTCCCATGTGGTCTTCTTCTGGGTCTTTTCTTGTCCCTTGGAATCCAATCTAAAATTTCGGCTGTCCATCGATGATCTGTCCTTCTGGCAGTATGTCCAGCCCATTGCCATTTCAGGGATTCAACTCTGATCATGATGTCTTCCACTCTTGTCATTTTTCGGATCCACGAGTTCCTCTTCTTATCTCTCCTGGTTACCCCAAGCATGCACCTCTCCATGCTTCTTTGAGTTGTCTGGAGCCTTTGTATGTCTCTTTTAGTTAAGGTCCACGTCTCTGCACCATACGTAAGCACTGGAAGGATGCATTGATCAAACACTTTTCTTTTAAGACATAATGGCATATTGCTCTTGAAAATTATGCTGTTTCTTCCAAAAGCTCTCCAGGCAAGTTTTGTACGCCGATTAATTTCTTCATCAATGTGACCCTCACTTGATATCTGCTGTCCAAGATAAACGAACGTGTCTGTTATCTCCAGCTTTTTTCCATCAATCGATAAATCTTCATTTCTTGTAAAAGCATTGAACATCACTTTTGTCTTCTGAAAGTTCATTTTTAATCCCACTTCTTTACTCTTGTCCGCAAGTTCCTGGATCATACTCTGCAGCTCTGATGGGGTAGTTGCAAAAATGACTACGTCATCAGCAAAACGAAGGTGGGTTAGATAATCTCCATTAATCTTTATCCCCTTGTTTTCCCAGCTCAGCGACTGAAAAACACCCTCCAATGTGGCATTGAAGAGCTTCGGAGATATGGTGTCACCTTGTCTCACTCCCTTTCCAATTTTTACGTGTGTTGTATTTTCAAACAGCCTAATCTTTGCACTTGCATTTTCATAGATGTTATTAATAATATTAATGTATGCATCTTCAATACCGCAGGTTTTCAGAGCCATTGTAACTGCTGATGGTTTCACCGAATCAAAGGCTTTTTCATAATCGATAAAAGCCATGCACAATGGAAGTTCATATTCCCTCGCTCTTTCAATTAGTTCTCTCAGCACGTGGATATGATCTATTGTGCTGTAGCCACTCCTGAATCCAGCTTGTTCTCTCGGTTGAGCCATGTCCAGTGTTACCTTCAAGCGGTGTGAAAGAACTTTAGTGAAGATTTTATAAACTACTGATAGGAGGCTGATAGGTCTGTAGTTTCCGAGATCCTCAATGTCACCTTTCTTATGTAGCAGGATCATTGTAGCGGTGTTCCAATCCTCAGGAATCTTTCCTTCATTAAGGCATCGAGTGAAAATTTGGGCGAGTACTGTTTCGATTTCTCCACTTGCTTCTTGTATGATGTCTACAGTAATTCCATCTTCTCCTGGAGCTTTTCCTCTCTTCATGTTCTTGATTGCATGTGCAACTTCTGCTGGAAGGACTGGAGGAACTCTGGTACTGGTATCTTTCATGATGTCTGGAGTGCATATATCATCCCTTTCATATAATTTGGAGTAGAAATCTTTCACTCTTGTCAAAATTTCTCCTCTATTTCTTGTTACAGAACCATCTTCTTTTCTCAGTGCCATAATCTGTTTTCTTCCCTTACTGAGATGTCCCTTTGCTATCTTTAGGCTTTGGTTGTTTTCAATTGCTTTCCTCACTAGTTCACAGTTGAATTTCCTTACGTCTTCAGTGATACTTTTTCTTACTGTCTTGCATAGCTCTATATATTCCACTTTGGAAGTCACATCTTTAGTTGTCCTCATCTCTCTTCTTTTTTGCATCAACATTTTGGTTTTTCCTGATAATTTGTTCACATGCAACTTGTTCTTAGACCCAGCTAATTTTGTTGCTGTTTCCATAAGAGCTTTGGTTACTTTTCTGTTAACTTCAGAGATGTCCACTTCTTCCGATGTTAGGCCTTCTAAAGCAGAGAACCTGTTCTTCAGTTCTAACTTGAAGGTATTATGGTGTTTTTTAAGGTTGGTTATGTCAATAGATTTTGTTTGTCTTATGAGCTTGCCACGTTCAAGTTTAGTGTTGAGGTGCATCTTACATCTCACCAATCTATGGTCACTACCTGTGTTGAACTTGTTTAGCACACTGCAGTCTTCTATGACGAATTTTTTGTTACACATAATAAAATCAATTTCACTTGTCGTCCCATTTGGATGTCTCCATGTCCATTTCCTGTGTGGCTTTTTCTTGAAGAAGGAGTTCAAGATGAAAAACCCTTCTGCCTCTGCAAACTCAACGAGAGTATTTCCACGCTGGTTTCTGTTGCCATGACCGAATTTACCTACTGAAGTTTCATTCTGTTGCTGTTGCCCTATTTTTGCATTGAAATCTCCCATAATTATTTTCAAGTGCTGCTTACCTTTATTATTTAGATGACAAATTTCCTCATAAAATTCTTCAATTTCTTCTTCAGGATGACTTGTGGTGGGTGCATAAGTTTGAATAATCTGAGCCTGGTATCTTTTCGAGAGTTGGATAACAAGTCGTGCAGCTCTGTCAGAGGAACTTTCAACTTCTACAACTTTATCCTTCAGTTTCTTGTTTATTATAAATCCAACACCACTAGTTCTGCCAGTATCTGTCCCACGATAGTAGAAGAGATGTCCACTTTTCAGTTCGATGAGATCTTCTCCTTTTCTCCTTACCTCACTTAGCCCCACGATGTCCCACTTGATCCTTTGTAGTTCCTCTTCCAATTCAAGAAGCCTTGAATCAGAAGATAGGGAGCGTCCATTGTAAGTAGCCAAGGTCAGCATCAGATGGCAGCCTAGTCCGGTTCTCCGGGGATTCTTAGCACCCTCTGCCTTCATGTCGCACTGGCCGCTGCCTTGGCCAGGTACATTCCAGCTGCCGGAGACTGAGGGCCAAGATTTAAGTTGTGGAATCATTTTGGAGGGGTTTGGCCATAACTCACCACGCTGGCCAAGTGGGTTGGTGAGTGTGGGATAGAATTTCCTCTAATCCCGATGGTATAGTTATACCGCTATGGGCGGTCGTCAGAGCCCCTTTAGTGGGAACAGGATGCACCACGAGAAGGCGGGGTTGACATTTGTCAAGGAGAGGCTATGATGTTACGCATCACCTGACCTTACAAGCCTTGAATCAGAAGATAGGGAGCGTCCATTGTACGTTGCCAAGGTCAGCATCAGATGGCAGCCTAGTCCGGTCCTCCGGGGATTCTTAGCACCCTCTGCCTTCATGTCGCACTGGCCGCTGCCTTGGCCAGGTACATTCCAGCTGCCGGAGACTGAGGGCCAAGATTTAAGTTGTGGAGTCATTTTGGAGGGGTTTGGCCATAACTCACCACGCTGGCCAAGCGGGTTGGTGAGTGTGGGATAGAATTTCCTCTGATCCCGATATTATAGTTATACCGCTATTGGCGGTCGTCAGAGCCCCTTTAGTGGGAACAGGATGCACCACGAGAAGGCGGGGTTGACATTTGTCAAGATATAATTTTAACTACTATATTTATATATATATAGAAGTAATTACTATATATCTAGCAGAGGGGCGCATTTTGAGGGGGCCTCCCACCCCCGGAAAATGCTTCATTTTTTTTTGTTTTTGGTTAAAATGCGACTTACTTTAGAAAAAATGCCTTAATTTAATAAAAATGTATCAACTTACATTAGAAAAAAATGCTTTAATTTTTCTTCAATTTTTCATTAACTTTAATTTTGTTTCAGATGGTGGATTAAAAACTTCCTTTTTTTGTCCCCCTCCCCGAAGAAAAATTTCTATATACATACCTGATAAAGTAATTACTTCTTCAAACTTTTCAGGAATAACAAACTGTTTTCAGCTAAAAGAGGGAAGGGGAGGTTCCGCAGGCTTGACATCTTCATCTATTAAAATGCATTCAACGCACGTTCCTGAATCACGATTCCCAGACAGTTAGGTATGATTAGTCTACTTATTATATTTTGAAGAACACCATGCGTCGTAATACACTTTTCAATAAAATAAGCTATAACTAGTACTATTTGAACAAATATTAAAAAAAATAAAATTGAAGAAATATTTGTACCATAAAAAGAAACGAAACTTCCTTTTTCATCATAGCCTGAATTTATTAAAATGTGGTTCGGTAACCTAAAATGTCTCGGGGGAGGGGTCGTTTCTGGGAGGGCTGGATATATGCCTGAAAGAAACACTGGCCCTGTCTTCTTCATATACTTTCATCCAATTGCGCACCGCTTTTTTCTCGAGGGCATTTCGACCTACTACTATCCGCAGAAGAGCAGTACTACGCCACCCCTCCGAATCCTGCACAATAAGACACAAAACTTAAAAAATAAGATAAAAAGAAAACCAAGCTGCTCTTCTACTGTCACTGATCGTCACAACTGCTTAATCGTTATCACAAGTTTCTCTAGCCAGTCGGTAGGAACGGACCAAGCAACCGGCAGACATCGCCTATGTTGCCATTTAAAGTTTCCGAAATGAAAAGTGACCTTAGCACGAGTCTCGAGAAAACCAGGGCTGATAGAAAACGGTAATCGTTGTAGTAACAGGCATGTGATTATATAACCATCCAATTAACTGAAAACGCCAAAAGCTGTTCCGAGATACACATAAATAAAATAAATGTGACAAACGCAAAAATCAAAAATTATTATCGCAAATTTTATTATGTGTGTGTGTGTGTTTAAGCAAGTAAAATTAAATACAAAAGTGTTAAAAGTGTGCAAAAGTAAATTAATTGCTTAGTGTTTAAGCAAGTAAAATTAAATGCAAAAATAGCAATACTGAACTATTAAAGTGTTTTACGTACCCGTCTACATTTTCAAGTGGTAATTTACTTGCTAACATTAAGATTTAATAAAAGTATATATCATTTCCTATTTTTTCCTGTACAGTATCCCATTTATAAAATCAACTTTTAAATTAATTGATAATATTTAGTAGTGACAAATGTACTTACTCTTTCAAGAATGTGGATGGGAGGAGGGCGGGCCTCATCTTGTGCTGTGCCTAGGGCCCAATTCTGTGGAAATCGGGCCCTGATTCCGGCCCGGCGCTGTGCATTCTTTCTTCCACTTAGCTTTCAAACAAGCAAAACACGTTCCTCCTCAGGCAAACAAAAAAAAAAAAAAGGAAAAAAATAGTAAAGAAACTAAGGGCCGCGTCACGAACTTTGTTCAGAGGATTCCGGCCGACGTAATCTCGGTCCCGGCGCCGTGGTTTGTTTCCACTTAGCTTTAAAACACGCAAAACAAATTCCTACTCCTCGGAAAGGAAAAAAAAAAAGGAAAGAAAGAAAAGAAACAAAGAACTGCGTCACGAACTTTGTTCAGAGGCTTCGGACCGATGTAATCCCGCGCCACGGCGAAAGAAGCACGCCATGCCGACGTAATCCTGGCCCGGCGCCTAGCTTTCTTTTCACTTAGATTTCAAACAAGCAAAACAAATTCCTCCTCCTCGGGAGGGGGGGGGGAGAAAGAAAAGAAACGAAGGGCTGCGTCACGAACTGTGTTTAGAGGCTTCCGGCCGACGTAATCCCGGCCCGGCGCATGCATTCCAAGGTTATCCTAGGTGCATTCTTTCCACTCAGCTTTAAAACAAGCAAAACAAATTCCTCCTTGTCGGAAAAAAAAGGAAAGAAAGAAAAGAAACAAAGAACTGCATCACAAACTTTGTTCAGAGGCTTCGGACCGATGTAATACCGCGCCACGGCGAAAGAAGCACGCCATGCCGACGTAATCCTGACCCGGCGCCTAGCTTTCTTTCCACTTAGATTTCAAACAAGCAAAACAAATTCCTCCTCCTAGGAAAGAAAGAAACGAAGGGCTGCGTCACGAACTGTGTCCAGAGGCTTCCGGCCGACGTAATCCCGGCCCAGGGCGAAAAAGGCACGCCGGGCCGCCGTAATTCCGGCCCGGCGCCTAGCTTTCTTTCCACTTAGCTTTCAAACAAGCAAAACAAATTCCTCCTCCTCGAAAAGAATGGGGGCAAAAAGAAAGAAAAAAGAAAAGAAACGAAGGCCTGCGTCACGAACTGTGTTCAGAGGTTTCCAACCGAAGTAATCCCGGCCCGGCGCATGCATTCCAAGGTTATCCTCGGTGCATTCTTTCCACTTAGCTTTCAAACAAGCAAAATAAATTCCTCCTCCTCGAAAAGAAAAGGGGGGAAAATAAAAGAAAGAAACAAAGTGCTGCTTCACGAACTTCGTTCAGAGCCTTCGGGCCGATGTAATCACGCCACGGCGAAAGAAACACGCCGGGCCGACGTAATCCTGGCCCGGCGCCGTGCTTTCTTTCCACTTAGTTTTCAAACAAGCAAACCAAATTCCTCCTCCTCGGAAAAAAAGAAATAAGCAGGGGCGTTACGAACTTTGTTCAGAGGCTTTTTTACGTTGATTAATTTACAAAACCAGTAAAACATTCTTAATAACAGCAAGAATATGAATTTCCGTAATTTTTCGTTATTCATCCAAAAATCTGTAATCCTGGAGGATCACGGAATTATTCTAAAAACTAGTAAAACATTCTTAATAACAGCAAGAATATGAATTTCCGTAATTTTTCGTTATTCATCCAAAAACTGTAATCCTGGAGGATCACGGAATTATTCTAAAAACTAGTAAAACATTCTTAATAACAGCGAAAATCTGAATTTCCGTAATTTTTCGTTAGTCATCCATAATTCCTAACCAGTTATTTTAAAAACCAGTAAAACATTCTTAATATCAGCGAAAATCTGAATTTCCGTACTTTTTCGTTAGTCTCCCGTAATCCCGGGGGAAATCCGCAATGGTTTGCATCTCTGGACGCCCATGACACTTTCGCCCGCCAGTGAGAGAGGAGATTCGTAACGTAAATGTCCAATCACATGTGAACAGAACTTTTCTTTCTTTTCTTTGCGTACGATGGCTCAGGGCTCCGCCCAATCTCTCAACTGATTTTGCCCCCCAGCAAAAAAATAAAACGAATAGCAATGGAAAGGACGGAGGTGAACTGAAACAGCGGAGTGTTCCCCTAAAAAAAAAAAAACGGTTTCGAGCAAACCGAGACGTTTGAAGTGACGTCACCCTCGATATCGCGTTGGCTGAGCAGCAGCAGACGCGTCAGCCCAGGGCTGCCGGTCATCCACACACCAGCAGAAAAATTACGCCTTACGACTGAAATATCGCCACATAGCCAACGAATATTTCTCTTTCTTTTGCCCCGATGTGTTTTACAACATATCAACAATCACAAACTTTTGTCAAAAGCCTGAGATCGCAAATGACAAGTTTAGCGGATTTCCGTTTTTTCTAAAAAGTGAATTCGCGCAATTCCGCTAATTAGCCGAAGAATCACATGCCTGTAGTAACCATAGCAACCGGCCACACCTGTATATCACGCGTGCGTCGTCGGTAGTGCGCAGTTTAATAAGCGGTTTCGTGAATCCCTAACAAGTGTTTTTGCGCCGTGATTTTTCGAAAAAAAAAAAAAAAAAAAAAAAAAACAGATGTAAAAGAGCAACAAAGATCCGCCATTAAATTTCGCTGTGGACTCAAGAAATTTGTCGGAGAGACTTTCGGTCTTATGCAAGAAACTTATAAAGATGAATGTCTAGGAAAATCAACAATTTACAGATGGCATAAAGAATTTACGGATGGTCGAGAGTCGGTGGATTTACTTGCGCATGGATGAAGATCTTCAACGAGTTTTACAGAGGTAAACATCAATACAATAGGTGTTATTATACGGGAAGACAGACACCTGTGAATTAGAGATATCGAAGATATATGGTTCACATTTGAAAATCATCAATTCACAGAATTTTAAGCTAGCATTTGCTCATGAAACGAGTTTGTTCAACTTGGGTTCTCCATTTCTTCTCGCATGGTCCGTTCTGTCGTTTCTTATTTGGAGAATATGGATATTAAGTTGATGCTCCAGCTTGCGTGTAGTCCAGACTTGTCACCATTAAGACTTCTGGTTGTTCCCCATTTAAAAAAAGACATTACGGGGAGGATAATGCGAGACTGATCAACAACTTATTACAGCTGCGCAGGGGGCTTCAACAGCAGTTCAGACGACATTCAAAAAGTGGGAGGAACGTTGGAACACCTGTATTCGATGCAATGGACAGTATTTCGAAAAAGATGACCACTTCTTAGACAATTAAGGTTTACATACTTTTTTTATAAAAACTTTCTCAATTGTTTTGGGACAACCCTTGTACATTAGAAAGAATTCGCTGAGCAGGAACTGTTATTCATTTCCAAGAACAACCGATAAGCTTTGCTTCAGATAACTAACAGGATTACGAAGTTTATTTCCACATCTAGGAACATTTTGAACTGGGCCTTGGAATCAGTTTCTCAAGGTTTAAGTCACGGAATTCCACTAATTAATTTGCAAAAGCAAATTAAAACAACGAAGATATAACATACATTAACTGCGCGTTATCCTTGCAGAATAAATAAATCAAACTTTTTTCAGTAAAATAAATAAATCTTATATATAAAACACAAAACGTCTGTTTGTCTGAAGCAGCAAAAACTCTCGAACGCCGAACTGTGGCATCGTAAAATTTGCATAGCTCATTAATACTGGAATTTCTAGGTCAACGCAACTATAGTTTAAGATCTCTACGTTGTTCTGTTTGTGAGTTATGAATTAATTAATAAGCTAATCAATAAAGTCAGCGTCGCTTGCTACGTCATCGTTATCTGAAAGCACGTGACTGCATTCATCACCGCAGCACATTCACAGGTGTTTCTATTCTTAGAAAAATGCAAAAACGAACTATGCGGAATCTTAACGAAACGGGCTGAATTTTGTATCACCACCATAAATTGGTAATAAGAGGAGTACCTCAAAATTTTACCGGAATCCGGTCAAAACTTTTAAAATAGGCATGGAATTTTTAATTCATCAGTAAACAGAAATATAGACGAATAAACGGTTAATAACATTTTGACGGCTAATTTAAAAAAGTTATTAACCGATTCAGACGAAATTTGGAGGTCATGTTCCTATTAACGATTTACGGTGCTCATTAAAATTTCAGCCAGTTTCATAAAATATTCCCAAAGATACGTTTTTTACTTTTTTATCCCAGAGATTCGCCCCTCAAAGACGTCTGAAACTCAAAGCACGTGATGCATATGATGCTTCTCACATGGATAGCTGTATGTTGGAATGTCAAGAGCAAAGGATCCAACAAAATTATATATTGTCGCCGATGAAGGAGAAACCAAAAATGTTGTGTACAGCCAAGTGCTGAAATAATCCCACTAATGAATAAATAATTTGTAATGACCGAATTTGTGAACTCAGCTTTTTTCTTTTCTTGCAAGCATAATTTTTTTCCCGATTTTTTCAGTGACATATAAGGAAATATGAAATTAATAAGCTTAAATTCCGGGCAAAGCCGGGTAGTAAAGCTAATAAATAAACAAGGGTACAAAAAAAACATTCAGCTTAATGAGCAATTAAAAAATCTAGATTCACCAGCTTGTGCGAAGAAAAAAAAAATCAATACAGAACAGGGAGGAACATTGAGATGAGCACAAAGAATGCGAGAATCGCAATCACAACAAGGATTTGCTGCACAGCCTCAGCAAACAATGATAGATAAGCATAAGTCTCCCGTAAAGAAAAAAATGGCGATTCGAAAACGAACAATGGAGTAAGCAACCACCAAACACATACGCTCTTCGAGAAAAGAAATGAAAATAGTGGAAAAGAAGAATATAACTCCTCCATGTATGACGCGGTGAGTTCTTTTATGTGTTTCTGAGACACGAACAGAAGGTGTTTCTTTAGAATACGAAAACAAAATGGACGAAAATATTTTCGTCAGATCGGAGCTTCTTTTGCCTTTTAAGAATATTCGGCCATGCAAACATATAAACGAAGGTAAAAGACTGCAATACCTACACAGCTGGGATCCTCCCCCCCCTCCCTTTTTTATTTTTTACTCTACTGAAGAACATAAACGCTACTTTCCAATGCGGTTGTAAGTACAATAATCGCAAGAATGATTTTTAAGCATGCGAGCTTGTGTGCGCATTCAGCAGGGCGGAATCGAAGTTGGTCATTGGGGATCGGATAAACTTTTTTATGTACGTAAAAAAGCATGGAATGGCCAACACAAGCACATTCATTTAATGACAATAGCTTAGATGATACATTACGACAGCGCAGTTCTCATGTACAGGCGTTGTTCAAAATAATGGAAACACCTCGCTGAAAACAGTGACTTTGGTATGTGTTGCTCTTTGAGTAAAACGAACATGTAGCTACAATTTGTTTTGCCAAAAAAAAGTGTTGCTAATAGTCTCAAGGGTCTGTGTGATTGCATGTAAATCGGTGTTTGCATAATTTCTTTCCAGGTGAAGGCACAATGAGTGACCTGTCGGAGTTCCAAAGAGGGTAGGTTGTAAGAGTCCGTCTGGTTGGTGTGTCGGTAACCACAGTGGAACAGGTATTGGGGGTATCGAGAGGTACCGTGTCGAAGGTCATGACAGCACACAATGTTCACGGCACAACATCGTCTGCAAGACGCAACTGTGGAAGGAAAACCAAACTCACTGCGAGAGACAGGAGGACATTAAAGAAGATTGTGACCGCAAGGAGGACATTAAAGAGGATTGTGACCGCAAGGAGGACACTAAAGAGGACTGTGACCGCAAGGAGGAAGACCACGGCGACGAAAGTGACTGCTGAGCTTAATGCACATCTCCAAAACTCAGTGTCGACCCATACCGTTATACGAAGGGAATTGCATAAGCACAGTATTTACGGCAGAGCTGCGAATTGCAAACCCCCTGGTGTCACAGGTGAATATGAAACGGATACTACAGTGGTGCCAGGAACATAAAACGTGGACTGCGGATCAACGGAAGCATGTCTTGTTTTCCGATGAATCAAGTTTCTTACTGTTCCCCAACACAGGACGGGTTTACGTGTGGAGAAGAACCAGACTGTCTCCTTCCTACAGTAAAGCATGGGGGCGGTTCCGAAGTGGTTTGGGTCATGGTCTTGTGGTTTGCAGCAGGTCCCATTATCACCTTACACGGACGGATCACTAGCGGTGACTATGTCACTCTTATTGCCGACCATGTGCATTCAATGGCACAGACATTATTTCCGTCAAGGTATTGCACCTTTCAAGATGATAATGCCCCGATTCACAGAAGTCAAACTGTTCAATCATGCTTTGAGGAACATGAGAATGAAGTTGCACACCTTTCCTGGTCTGCACAATCACTGGACCTAAACATCATTGAGCCCCTGTGGTCTGTGTTGGAAAACAGAGTGCGATCCCGTTATCTTCCTCCGGCGTCTCTCAAAGAATTGGAGCAGTTTCTGTAGGAAGAATGGTACAACATACCACTTACCACCGTCCAGGACTTGTATGCATCCGTTCCAGGGAGGATTCAAACAGTTTAAAATGCCAAGGGTGCTCCCACATCATATTAGGTGCCAAACACCTTTTGTTTCAAGGTGTTTCCATCATTTTGGGCAACCCCTGTACATACATCACAAAAAAAATATTATGGAATGCAAACTTTATTCCTTAATATGCAGTTATATCATCACCTCTTCTTTAACTACAGCTTCAATTCTGTTTGGCATGCTATCAATATGACAATATCACAGGTATTAAGTTTATTCCACTATCTGCTCTAAAGATCCCTTAGTTCCGCCAAATTTGAAGGGTGTTGTTTTTTTCTTCTTCATGGCCCCTTTCTAACACGTTCCAGATTTTTTTCAACCACTTTAGATCGGGTAAATTTGCAGTCCAATTGAGACGTGGAATCTCTCTCATTTTCTTCAAACCAATCCAGCACAATTCAAGCTCGATATGCACGAGAGTTATAATCTTGAAGCACATGCTCCGCTATGTATCCTCCTTGTTCCAAAAACTGAACAGATGGCAATAATGCATAATCAAAAGTGGCATATAATCCATAGATTTATCGCTTTGTACAAAATGGCAAAGAATTTGATATCTTGGTTCTGTCGAGCTGTTACTGGAAGCAAGGGTTTAAAGAGACTGACGCAGTCCAGAATACAAACGAAGCAGAAGGTGAAGTTATTGCCAGTGTTGTAGAACAGCCTTAGCGGTCCTAAGGCACTTTTCTTGGCTATCTGGAAAGAAAAACTGGGCAAATGTATTTTTAGGTCATGATACGTTGTGCGATCAAAAAGTTCCGAGACTAGGTATGTAGCGCGTGAACAGATGATGCGCGAGCAGCAGTCGAAGGCAGTGACTTTCATGAGTCATTGTGCCGAGTGGTGTCGTTCTGTGAACATCGAGAGCTGTGCTACACGATATTTGGTGACCACGTGCAAAGCACAGCTGCGATTTCGGTATGGACTGCAAACTAGAGCAGCGAGCGAACATCAAATTCTGCGTCAAACTCAGCAAATCGGGAACGGAGACGCATGAAATGTTGCCGCAGGCTTATGGCAATGAAGCAATGAGTCGTGCGAGGTGTTTTGAGTGGCACTCACGCTTCAAGAGCGGCAGAACGGCACTGTAAGACGACGGGCCGACCGTCCAGGAGCAAAACCTCCGAAAATGTGGACAAAATTAGGGAGCTGGTGCATGAGGATCGTCGGAGAACCATTCAAGACATTGCTACCATTGATAATGTGCCATACGCGATGTTCTGCGACGTCTTAGGGAGGACGTTCGCCGCAAACGACCTGAAATGTGACGCAGAGGCGATTTCCTGCTCCGTCACGAGAATGCATCAGCTCAGAGAGCGTTAGTAACACGCCAGTTTTGCAGCCGCAACAGCATGACTACCCTTCCTCACTCGCCTTACTCGCAGGATTTGGTTCCCTGAGACTTTTTTCTGTTCCAGAAGATGAATCTGAAGGTCAAGGGTCGCCGTTTTGAAACCGTGGACGAGATCCAGTGCGAATCGCAGACGGCGCTTGACACGATTCGCGAACAGGACTTCCACGGAGTGTTCCAACAGTGGCAAAAATGCAGGCAGCGGCGTATCGCTGCCCAAGGAGACTACTTTGAGGGAGATCATAGCGAAACTTAAATAATGCAAGTACTTGGTTGTATATCGGCCTAGTCTCGGAACTTTCTGATCGGACCTCGTATTAGCAAAAATAGAAAATATTGTACTTTATGTTCAAACATACCCCTATCTTGACCGAATGTTAGCAATGCAAGGATGAGACTAAACATTCGGATCACGCATTAGGATGTCTCACGAACACAAGAGTTCAAACGTAAGGAGAATGGGAACACCTTTGTCAAGACGGTAGTCCTCGGGAAAAAGAAAAGTGCTATAGTAGATGGATTCTCCTTAGGTTAAGACTTCACTGTTAGAAAGGAAATCAAAACAGCAAAATAAAACAGGGATGTAGGCAGAGTAACAGGTGTTTTATGGTTGGAAAGGGCATTTCCACTAAATTCGCAACCGGCTTCAACAAGCGCAATACCTAAGTTCATTATCTATTTCCTTATGGGCAACACAAAAGGACGCGCCCGTGGCCGAGCTGCCGTGGTTCGAGCCCAGGAAGTGGCACGGGGGTGCGCCCGCCTCAAAGAGTTAGCCATCCCAGGAACTAGATGTCTGTACGGGCAGGACTTTCTTTTTCATCAGCTACGTAAAAAATTACGAGTTGGGTCGGGCCTGTACTGGGAAGTTTAGCATTTTGCTCGTGGATTAAAAAAAAAAAAAAATATTTGCGTCTCACAAGACTTGTTGAATAATTAGATGGCAAAGTGTAGAATGTGAAACGAAAGATTCCATCCGCCACCGGATGCATTGATTAACTACAGTTGAAACCGACAAGTTGGGCTGTAATATGAGAGCATGAAATGGGACGGCTGCTTTCTGTAGCGGTTGAAATCAAATTCCGTTTACACTTCGCCGGCTTTAGCTACTGAAAAACACGTTTTTTCCTTTTCCAGGAAATGTTTACATAAACAGAGTTTACAGCTTCACCAGTTGCTAGCGCCTTTCGTTGCTACAGCGGAGATAAAGATGTTCGAAATATTTGTCGACACATTTGGGGATGGAGTACTACTTAGTTTATACTGAAGTGTAGAAGAGCAAAGGTAGTTGCATTTGCAACAAAAATATGCAGTCAGATCCGAAGCTCACATGTGGGAGGAATTTCAACAGCACGTCTCTCTGCGTGATTTTCCCTCAACTATTAAGGGTAGATCTGTTTTGAACAGCGCATTTGTTTCACTAGAGTAGGTGTTTTTCAACCTTTTCTACACTGAAGTGCCAAAAGTTATGGGATAGCAGTGTGCAAATTTTTAGCTGGCGCTGTCGTTGTATAAAGGCTTCGACGCACTCCACGATTTTTATCAGTTGTGAGGTGTAATCTCGTGAGTCACGTTGAACAACCGCCAGTAGGGTTACAGCAAGCCGACGTCAATTATCCGAGTTTGAACGAGGTAGTGGGAACCAGAAGGATGGGACATTCACTTTCCGAAGTTCTGCGAACATTCAACATTCATTGATCCACGGTGTCACGTGTGTACCGAGAATACCACAAGAAAGACATTACCACCCACCGTGGACAGGCGCAGTGGCCGACCATGGGTGCTGAATGACCGTAACCAGCGGCGTCTGACCAGGATTGTCCATGCTAACAGACAAGCGACACTAGCTCAAATAACATCCACATTCAATGCAGAAGGTACCAGACATGCCCATCAGGTCAGTGCAGCATAATTTAACGTCCATAGGGTATGGGAGCAGAAGACCCACTAAAGTGCCTTTGTTAACACCACGACATCAGACATAGCGCCTCACCTGGGCTCGTGAACAGGAATATTGGACCCTGGAAGACTAGAAACATGTGTCGTGGTACGATTAGGCATGTTACCAGTTGTTACGAGGTGATGGTAGGGTTCGGGTGTGGCGCAGACCCCATGAGGCCACGGACCCAAGCTGTCAACAAGGCATTATGCAAGCTGGTGGTGGTGGTGGTGGTTCCATACATGTGTGGGGTATCTTTACGTGGCACGGTTTGGGTCCTTTGGTCCTCGTAAACACGTCATTAACCGGTAATCGCTTTGTTGCTCTGCTGGGTGACTATTCCAGCTCTTCATGGACTTCATGTACCCCAACAACGATGGGGTACATGAAGATCTTCCAGGCGGGCAATGCACCGTGTCATCGGGCCCAAGTTATCCAAAATTGGTTCAAAGACAGTTCGGACGGTTGGTGTAGCCACCACGTTCGCCCGACATGAACCCAATAGAGCACTTATGGGACGTAGTGGAAAGGTCCATTCGCACTCAAGATCCTGCACCTACAAAATACCAAGGAACTGTGGTGGCTGTTCAGACGACATAGCTGAATATTTCTCCAGGTCTTCCGGCAACTTGTGGAATCGACGCCATGTCGAGTTGCTGCACTTCGCCGGGCTCTAGGAGGTGATATACGATACTAGGTACGTATCACATGACTTTTGGCACTTTAGTGTAAATCGCAGATGACATGACAATGTGGAATAGGACTCGCGGGCCAGATCAAAAACAAAAGTAAAAATGCATTTGCTTATTATGAATATTGAATATTTCAGAGGTTTTGAAACCTAAAATGTAACTTTTGGAAAAAAAGAACGATGCAGTTAACACAGTATTTTTTTTTTTATTTGGGAGGTTTAATGATCCCTGTGAGCAGCACCTTGGTCCATAACCAACCGTCCTTCCCTAATTTAGGGACACTCGTCCCAGGGAAGGGAGAGAGCCAATGTCGTAAGACAAACACAACATCCATGCATCACCGGTATTCGAACCCACTCATCTCGGACGAATGGTCAAAAGCCAGCGCTTAGATCACTGCGTCACCTGGGCGGCAGCATTGGTATTTATTGTATGCTACCAAGAAGTTCAATGTAAGTACTTGATATGCCTACATTTTTCAGTACACTTTAAAAATGTCAGTTTCATAATTTATCGCAATAGAGGTGGGAATTCAAAGTCCAATTACTCAACGTACATTTGGGAATTCAAAGTCCAATTACTCAACGTACATTTGGGAATTCAAAGTCCAATTACTCAACGTACGTGAATATTCATTTCTCTATTTCAAAAATGCAATTTTGCTCCTTTCAGAATTTCCTTTGTGCACAATGTCTTGGGCCATTAAAAAGTGGTCCGCGAGCCACAGGTTGAAGATCCCTGCTCTACAAGAAGACTTGCGTTGTTTGCAAACACTTGGCGGTCAACAACGCTAAATGAAAGTCGGGTCGCGTCGGGTCGGGTCGGGCCAAACCGTAAACAGGAAATTCTGAGCACGGGCGAGCTTTCCAAACTAAGGCCCGTACAGAGAAATTCTACAAGAGAAAAGCTGAAAATTCGCAGAAAATCAAAGCAAGGTTCACCTTTATCCGATTCAAATATGATTTTCTAATGTTTCTAGAAGAGATACAGTGATAAATAGACACATTTATTTGCGCCACCAAGTAGTTAGATTGGGAAAAGAAATCCAAAATCTTGCTCCCGTTTGTCTGGATATCGGATATGGAAATGATTTTTCGGTTCCTATTCCAATTAAGAAGCATAGATATGCTGGCCAATAAAATGATTCAATTTTTTTTGTTGTAAAATAATATTAAATTTATTTCTTTGCTATTTGCTAAAGTACAAGTGTGACGCCATTTAAAAACAAGAAAGGTTAAATGGGTCTGAGAAAAACAACTGTCTCTTTACGAAAAAATTTAACACATAAAGTACTTCATTCGATGGCAATAACTACGGAAGTTTCCTGGAGTCTCGCGCAGCGACCACATAAACCAAATGGTAAGGTTCTTTCATGTCCTTAGTGGGCTTTCCGGCTTAACTTTGGTAAAGTTAATTTTTTCGCCTACTTTCTCAGCTCCCATTTACAGAACAGAGGAGACAACTGAATGATTTAAAAGCTCTGAACTACAGTTATTAAGAGTCTTTCGGAAAGTAAAAATCATTCTTCTCCTTAAAAAAAAAGTTATTTTGGCATGGCTGAATTTCGATGTAACTTTTAACTAAAACGGAATTTTGAACTACGGCGATTTTAAAGCTGAAAACATCTGAGATGCGATGAAATCAATATATCAGCTGCATCACATAGTACTATATATATATTTTTTTTTATGTCACGTACATCTCCGAAATCTGTTCATTTTCGTGGGATTAAATCAAGAAGCCAAGTTTTTGTAAGTTTTACGTTAGAAGTGGAACTACAAAAATGGAAAACTGGTTAATATTAATATAAAATGATTACTTTCTAGAAAGCAGAATCTCGTTGTGTTTGACACTGAATAAACAAGACTTTTAACTATGATATAACCCCGTCATCTGCCAATGAAAGCAGGAAAATCTCATTAACATTTCAGCCAGCAAGTCCGAAGAAATTGCGTGAAAAATCTGTTTTTGTAATGTCCTCTCGAAGGAGTTTTCTAGTCTGCTTCTTGAGTGGGTAATGCTTTCGTACTTTCAAAAACGCTCAGTGTTCGCAAATCAAAATTTTCAGTTTGTTTAATAAATAATAAAAAAAAAAAGCAGAAATTAAAATTTTCGTGGACTGATGCCAGTGGCCAGTGATCAGCTAGCTGTCTTCGAACTTCCTTTATTTTATTTTTTTTTGAAATATCCTTTTGATTTTTTCCAATAAAATACTACTTGTGAACACCATGATAACGCACACATTTCAAAAGAAAGAGTACACATGATCAGAAATGTTCAAAAGTGAAGGTACAAGTTTGGCTGACGAAGACCGTTGAAGCGGAACAATTTAACGTTGTTTTGGTATGCTAACAGGCGTATTATGAAATATAATCAGGCACATGAACAGACTATCAATAAACAGAACATGTTTTCAACTGATGTTTAACGCAAGGCAGGAGCCAGTAAAGACAGGGCATGGCTATCAAATTCTTCTTCCGGACCCCACGGTCTAAACTTTCCCATAACTTTTTGGTCTCCAATTTTTGTGTGATGAGAAAGTCGCAGAAAGGCAGCATGTTGGATTCCAAATGTGAGAGAAAGACTATATTAATTACACCAATTACAAACCAGGACAGAGAGTTCGTTCGCTAAGTCTAAATTCACAAATTCCGCAGGATAAATATGCAGAAATCAGTGCTAAACGTATGGACACAATTCTAAGCTGTATTAAAAATTTCAACAGAAGCCAAACCATGGGGGCGGGGATGGGGGTAAAATAAATTGCATTACTATATATATTATGTAGACTTCAGAAATAACCCATCAACTTGACGGTAGGAAAATTTTTGGAAGGGAAGCAGCATTGACAGAGGTTTTTAGCTGAAGTCAGTAGACCAGAACTAAAAAAATCAGTAAGAATAAGTATAACAGGTTCTTTTGTTTCAAATATGCACCACAAAAATATAAATTTTCTGCATTAGATGTAATCTTAACACTTAAATCTACTGGTATTTCAAATACTAGCTCCCAGTTTCTAAGTCTGTTTAAGTCAGGCACTCCCCTTTTCAATTCCTTTCCAACAGCATTCATCCATCGTTTATTTTTAAGCAACTTTCAGAAAAAATATAATTCCGCTGAAATAATTATAGGATTATTTAACTTTTTTAAGGCATTCGATAAAAGAAACCATAAACAGCTGCTTGAAAAATTACATAAAATTAGTATCAGAGGTGCATCATACAAATTATTTCCACTTTATAGGGGAAAAAAGACTAATCAAATAATAAAAAAATTATGTTTTAAGCCAAAAATTAGGCATTATAGTAGAAAATTCAGGTGGACTTAAAACAGAGAAAAATCAGTAGTTTACGAAAATCTATCAGTAGACAGAGGACAAAATCAGTAGATCTACCGAATGACAACACTGATGTGAAAGCATATCTCTCTTGCCCTTAAGAGCTAATGATTGCTTTCGAACAAGTATCGGATGCTCTGAGAAGAAGTGTGCCGAAAGGGAATTTTCCACCAGAAATCATTCCAGAAATTATCTGGGCTCTCTAGCAGGTGGGAAAATTTAGCCCAAGGGGTCTGTAGGAAAATTTAACCCAAGGAGTCTGTGGGAAAATTCAGCCCCTTTCCACTCGAATAACTTTCAACCCATACTAACAAAGCACTCGTATTTGTTTTCTGCAGTAGAGGCCACAACTTAGCAGTGGAAGTTCAGCTTTGGCCCGCCAGCCCCGACATACGAGGTATAGAGGAATTTTTTTTTTTTTTTTATTGGAGGTTTTAACGACCACCGTGAGCAACTCAATGGGCTATAAGCAGTCGCCCGTCCCTAATTTAGGGTCACTGGTTCCAGGGAAGGGAGAGAGCCAGTGCCGTAAGACAAACACAACATCCATATAGAGGCATCATCGACGTGGCGGGTGACACCCGACCTATTCGGCAGCGCCGACATGCGAGCTATAGAGACGTCATCGAAATGGCTCGCATGTCTCGCGAGCACCGACATGCGAGCTATAGAGGCGTCATCGGCATGGCGGGTGACACCCTAGATATTCGGCGAAAAAGAAATGTCTCGTAAGCCCTGACATACGAGCTATAGAGGTGTCATCCGCGTGACACCCGACCTTTTCGGCGAAAAAGAAATATCTCGCGAGAGCTGACATGCGAGCTATAGAGGCGTCATCGGCGTGGCGGATGACACCCGAGCTAATCGGCGAAAAAGAAATGTCTCGCGAGCACCGACATGCGAGCTACAGAGGCGTCATCGGCCTAGCGGGTGACACCCGACCGACCTATTCGGCGATTTCGTAATGTCGGGTGATACCCGACAGTCGAGCGGAAAGAGTTAAACCACTTGGTGCTAAGCATGAGATACTGGTAACCAGGGGGCGAACCCAAAAATTCGGAATGGGGTGGGGTGGGGTGGGGTGAGGGGTGGGGGCTCTGCAAGTAAAATGCGCATGTAGGTGTACTTACGCGACGTGACTGTTATAATAAATGTTTTGATCTGTGAAAGAATTTAATACATTGTATTCGTGAATTATCCAGCTTCGAATGGTGTTTTCATTGCTGTTTTTACTCTTTAATAAAAATACATATGTCAGAAAAGGAGTTAACCAGAAATGCAATTATTTTACCTATTGCTATGTTACAGTTTCAGAGAATGTATTTTAGAACAAATTTTGTAATGCGTGATTTCAGCAATTATGAAAATTGAAATTCACCAATTAGGAAAATTGAAGAACAGTTCAGAGGGTTAGGAATCTCTCGTGTCGGACAAAGATGGTGTCGGAATCATATTACAAAACACTTGACCTCATGGGGGGGGGCGGACTCGGGGACCCCCTGAGTGCGCCCCTACTGGTAACAGATAGGCACTGAGGCGCTGGGTGGAGATACCCGTTAGTGAGAACTTCGTTCTGTAGTCTGTTTATGCAGAGCTCATGGAAGAATGTTCAGTGGATGACAAATGAGCCTGTACCTCCTTCGAAAATGTTTTCTCTGTTCTAACTTCTATTGCATTTTAGTCGTGACTTTTGATGCCGTGCATTTCATTATACTGTTGCTGCTACCTTCGATACCACTTGCAGCTGCAAAACCACTTTTTCAGATTTTTCCTGATTTTGGGCAGCAGTGTATTTATACAGTTTTGCTAATCAAATTTATCCAACAATTGTCCAAGGTTCGTGCTCTTCCTAGCATAATAAATTTAAGCACTTTTCAAATACTTTTAAAAACCAAATTACCACACGTGTGTGCTGTCGGTCAGTAGGTAGGTATTTTAACTAGTTCAAACTATTATATTTAGCTGAGACTGGCACGTCTTCAATGACTTGCCTGTCCCCCTTGTTGAATTAATTTATTAACTTTGAATTGCCCCTGTGTTTTGATGTTTGTTGAAATCATTTTATTTTGTGGAATGTTTTGTAAAGGTACATTGTTTTCGATTCACCCTCCGAAAAAGAACGCGTCTCTAACACCAGTCGATGAAGCCCATCACGATTCGCGAATACGTCATGCCCCTTATTTTACCCCATGGCTGACGTTTTACTGCGTAGTGATGTCATAGCCAATATAACAGTTGTCCACGCGTTCCCCTGATTGGAACGCAAGTTCTGCGCTATTTGATCAGCGTGTTGTTTTTATCGGAACAGAGACATCTCGTATACAACGTTTTAGCACAAACAATTATTTTACACATGCTCTTTCATATCATTTCTTAAAAAAAAAGCAAGTACGGAGTCTTAAACTTTTTGAAGTACTTTCAAGGACTTGAAAATTAACTTTTCCAAGAACTTGACAAGGTTTTCAAGGAGCGTACGAACCATGTTGTCACTTTTTACATCCGTGATAATGGATGTAGAAAGTGTTCCATTTGGAAAATGCACCACGCCACAATGTCCAGGTCCCACTCGGAGTAGTTTCGTGAACACGCACGTTGTGGTGAATTTTTCTACTTCATTGGCCACCTCAGTCTTCAATCCCATGGGGCATTTGTAGGATGCAGTCGAACGACACATTAGACATCCAGATCCACTGCCATCCAATCTTCGTGAACTCCATGTTGTTGTTCAACACGTGTGGGACGCAGCTTACTAAAACTAATTCCAATCAAAACCGAGGACAACTGCGTTGTTCTGAAGGCCAAAAGAGGCCCAACATATTATTAGGAAGATGTGTTGGACCTCCTCATATACAGAGATGGAAACGAGTCACGGGTTAACAAGTTCCGGCGGGTGAAACGGGTCGGGTAAAGGTGTTCGTGACCCGATTTAGACCCGTTTTTATTTCCGTTTTACTTTTGAAAAAAATAAAAATCAAAGAAAAATATGCAGTGTGGAATTTTATGCTTGATACTGGTGCCCGCGAACTGAAAAAGGAATTGTCATATAATATGAAGGAAGAGTGTCCTCAGAAGGAAAGGTGTACCTTCCTTCTGAGGGACAATGATGAAAATAACATCCACATTTTGGGAACTTTCAAGTCACCATAAACCTTTGAAAATTGGTGTTGCTGTGAAACATATTCTGAAGCTTGCTATGTTATCAAGAAAACAGCAAAAACTGAAATTAGACATACAAGCTGCTTAATTTAAAGATTTTGACTGTAACACTATGAACATTACTGCGGAAAGACTTTTTGACCTCGCAGATGTGTTTGAAAACGTGTGAAATAGTCTTGCAAATGAAGGACGACAGTTTAAATACTTTCTGAAAGTAAGTGAGTAAATTATACGTTCCTATAATACACTTGTTTGTTTTCCATATAACCTAAGATATCCAGCGCGGAGAGACTTTTTGAACGCCCTATGTATATATTATAGTTCAAAGCAGATTTGTCCGGGTCGGGTCCAATTATGTGACGCACGGGTCCAAAATGTTTGACCCGTTTCCAACTCTGCTCTTATATTGGCCATTTAGTGTAAGTAACTGTGAGGTATGTTCTGTAGGAATTCAGTACATTCGTACGTATCACATTGAGAATCCTTCAACAATGCTACTGATTGGAGATAATACGAACTGAAAATTCTAGGGTGTTAGGGGCAAAATCGATGAGGTCGTGGTATAATTCAAAGTAAAATTGATTAACACTATTACACGAGGATGAAAGCGTGCTAAAAATAAGGAAGTTTTAAGGGAAGGAGTGATTCGAGCGTGTTCCTACGTGTTCAATAATTTTCCTGAAGCAAGAACGGTGATTGAAGTGGAAGAAATCGATGAATGCCACTTTTCTATCGAAGTGCACTACCTCCGCTTATGTTGTGCCTTAAGTTTGAGATAAAAATAAGGAAGCAGATTTGGAACGACGGCGATCAATTTCTGCTCCTACACAATCATTTCTACTTGGCGTTTTCATACGAAAGACCAGAATGGAAAAGTAGAACAAATGTTGCAAGAAATGCAGAACTAAGTTCTAACTAAAGTCGAATAAATAAAATAAGTAGAAGAAATAATTAATAATGTGATTTAAAATTTACAGCATTTCGTTTGGCTAAGATATTAAAACTTTTTTCTTTCCGTATATAGGAGAGTGCATAAAGCAGATGCCATCCGGCCAACATGTACGTGAACATGAGTGCACACGTTTCAGCATCATTGAAAGAGTGCATATACACCACATGATCAAAAGTATCTATGGCACCCCTTTTGAGTTGTGAATTTGCCCATTTACGTCACAGCCATGGCCCATACACTTATAAAAAGAAGCACGTGGCCTGGGAAACATCATAGACAAGCATGAACCAATGGGTCGCACGGCAGAGTGTCTTTTAACGCGGTAGGTACGAGATCATAAGATGCAATATCTTATAGCAACAAGTCAGTTCCGGAAATTTCTTCCCTGTTGTGACTACCACGATCACCTATAAGTGATATTAATATTATTGTGAAGTGGAAACGCCTAAGAGCAAGAACAGTGCAATCTCGACCTGGTAAGCCAAGTAAAATGACAAGGCTGGACAGCCGCGTGCTGAAGTGGGTGGTGCTACAACACCCACGATTTTTTTTGCTACAAAATCGATTTTTTTGCTACAAAATCGCTTGTCCTCGGTTTCAGCACTCACCACTGAGTTCCAAAATGCCCCTGGAAGCAACGCTAGCACCATAACGGCTCGTCGAGATCTAAAGGATATAGGTTTCCATGGCCCAGCAGCCGAACACAAGACCAACATCCGCAAGATCAATACTCAGGGTCGGTTTGAGTGGTGTAAGGCTCAGCACCAGTGGACTCTGGAGCAGTGGAAACGTGTTCTTTGGAATGACGAATCAGGCTTTACCATATGGCTGTCCCATGGATTTATCTGGATGTGTCAGATGCCGGGTAAATGCCACCTTCCCAACTGTGTTGGTTCAAGTGTAAACTGACCAAAAGTCCCCAATTCTGGAGGACAGTCCTCGAATTTAGTTTACTGTCCCTAAAAACGTCTGATGCCTTTGGGGACGCAAATTGGCCTCAAATTTTTATGTTTGTCCTCAAATGTTCACGAATTCACACTTCCTCATTAGCTCGTTAGATTTCTAATGAAAAATGTTCTTAAAAGTAGTTTTCGTTGCACTAATTCTCCGACATGCTTCTTGTGAAAACAAATTTTGACTTTTTTTTTCTTCTTTCCGAGTTTAACGACCACCGTGAGCAACTCTAAGGACTATAAGCAGTCATCTGTCTCTAATTTGGAGACATTCGTTCTAAGAAAGGGAGACAGCAAGTGCTGTAAGACAAATACACCATGCATGTCTCAGCGGGACTCGAACCCTTACACACTTGTACGAATGGTCAGCGGTCAGCGCTAGGACACTGAACTACTGGCGCGGTCAAATTTCGACTGTACTTGATATCAAAGTTTCTCCAAAAACTTTTGCAAAATGAAAAATTCGCTATGCAATTAGTTTGGTGTGCAGCTTGATTTTAATTCGGCACATATACAAGGTAAAGCATTTCACTTTTGCTAATATGTTCTGGCCATCATAATTCTACTTTGTAAATACAAATTGCCAACATTCTACAAGATATATCCTTTTAAGACATAAATTTTCATATGTAATATCACACTTATTGAAGCAATGCAGTTTTGTGACAAAAAGATGTGCATATTTATTTTGAGTATGTATATGTCCCCAAATGAACTGTCGATTTGAAGACGCCACGCGCTTTTGTCCTCAATTCAGTGTTCCAATATCTGGTCACCTTAGTCAAGTGTGAAGTTTGGCAGAGGATGGATAATAAGTCTGGGGTAGAGCCCTGCAAAGGAAATATTTTTATGCCCGAGCCCGTCCCGGGCCCACCTAGTTAATGCCAGGCCCGACCCGTTCCCACCCAGTTAATGACAAGCCCGACCCGGCCCGGCATAGGTTTCATTTGCGTAACTGTCACTTGCTTTAACATAGAGTGTAACTCTTTGGAAGTGGAAACTCGTGTAAAAAGATGGCATAAACAAGTTCACTAACCCACCATTATCCAGAAATACGGCAAATGCAATAAATAGTATTCAGTGAACTTAAGTAAATTATCGTCATTTCATAATCGAACCCTTCGTAGGGTCAGATCACTGTTTATACGAGTCAAGCACTGTCTTCTTTGACACTTATGCCCAGAACATAATATAAACTGACGCCCAGTTACACACACGCAAACACCCTAACATGCTTAATGGTTAATAGTTAATACAACAAACTCTCGTACGCAGAATATAGAAAAGAAAACAAATAAGCATTTCTTCTAGATATATTTGCCTTTCGTCTAGATATTAAGTGTTTTTCTGGTGTAAACTTCCGAAATAAATGGAATATGGATTCTAAGGGGAGAGAGATTGCCAAAGATCAAAGACGGAAAGACGTGCGCAAAATAAATAAATAAATAAATAAATAAAAAATAGCACAAGGCGGGAGAGAAGAATGATTGCGAGAAACAAGAAATATGATCACGGGAAAGGAAAGACAGACTTCAAAAACAGAATGACCTAAATTTATCAACAACCTGACAACACGGTACACATGCAAGTGCAGGCACGTCCAAGCCCCCGTACGAAATTGTAGGCCAAACCCGCAAGTTTTAAACTACTGAGCAGGCCGGCCCGTCTGGGCTTTACTCTGGGGGCTGTTTTCCATGATTTGGGCTGGGCCACGTAGTTCCAGTGCCCAGGAATCTTAACGCAGCGACATATAATGACATTCTTCATTTCTTCGTTCTTTTGCATATAATTCCCTGATACGAAATAGAAAGTATGCAGATGCATTTATTGCTTGTAGAAAAGCGCTAAAGTACATGTCGCGTTCACTCCAACGGAAATTCAATTCGGAAAGTGAAAGTTTTGGTTCTGGTATCGACGGCATGGTTCACAGTTCATTTGGTATTCTACATCAAAATATCATACCCGAAAAAAAACAAGAAATTCTCAGATTGCCATGGGAAAAACTGAGACAGAAATGAGGAGCTATTTCTTGTAGCGTAGCACTACAACATGGAACGCCTTCCTGGCAAGAACGTAACCAGTTCCTGTTGTAGTCTTCCGCCCGTGGATTGGCCACTGGAACGAACATTGTTTCAACGGGGCCAAGCTTGACGTCGTCGCCGCAGCGTTATGTTAGGCCTGCCGCAGCGTATGTTGACTAGTCGTACTTAGGGTTAATTTTTACGGCAAAAGCCGAAAAGTCGTTAAAATACAGTATAAAGATAAAACAAAATTACCATTTCCTATTAAATTGCATACTTTAAAATTTGTACATCTCAGTTTTTCGAAATTTTTAAAAAATTTTAGCCAAATAATTTAGGACGGTAAAATACACATTTACCGACTAATTTTCCTCACAGGAATAAATGTAAAGTTGGAGGAAATGACTTTCTCGGAACGCATAATTTACAGAACGCATATTTACATTTTTTCAAGTTAATAAAACAATAAATAAATATATAAATAACACGTAAATAAGTAATTAAGGTTAATTGAATGAAAATTTTATTAATGTAACATACAGCTTGTTTGAAAAATGTAAAATAGAAAAATAAAAAATAAAAAACGAACAGTATAGTAGATTGCCTTGCAGCCGCGACATTTGCGCCTAACATACACATCCCCCTCCCTCCTTTTTTTCACCCAAAAATAAAGAAACCTAATAGATTTCAAAAAGAAATCGGAAAATGGGCGACTTTATTTCGCTTGATTGTTTCGGAGTTTAACGACCATCATGGGCCTATAAGCAGCAGTTCCCCAATTTAGGGCCAGTGGTTCCAGAGAAGGGGCACAGTCAAAGCCTTAGGAAAAACGCACTACCCCACTCCTCTACCGGGTTGACCTTTATCATATCCTCACTGCACTGAAAGAAGAGATACAATAGGTGTCAAATTAAGACTTGCAATCTTTGACAGCGCTAGCGCTGGATGTATGATTCTATAGAAACACTTTTGAAGAAAAACATAATAAACTTTATTTTCTTAGCATTCTCTCTAACACTCCGCTGAATGCTCTTTTCAAAATTAACAGTATACCATGTATCATGGAGGTTGGTTGTCATTGTTCGTAACGTTTAATGACATCAATAGAGGCAGACTAAAAATCCCATTCCTTAAAAATAAAAATTTAATTCCTTAAAATCATAGATGTTTGCACTCACCATGTGGTCTAACTGCTTAAATATTTTGAGAGGCTAGGGTGGCTCAAAGAAAAGTTGGGCAAACCATCGCGTCTGGCCATAAGCAGTCGCCCGTCCATAATTTAGGGCCACTGGTTCCAGGGAAGGGAAAGAACCAGTGCCGTATGACAAACACAACATCCGTGCCTCACGGGGTTCCGAACTCGAACCTGCCTCAGACGAATGTTCAGAAGCCAGGTCTTAGACCACTGTGCCACCGAGGCGACATAATAAACTTCTAAGAATTAACATTTTTACAAAAAAATTCTATAAAAAATATTTAACAGAAAGTAAACATTAAGAAGCATTTACTCAAAAATTAACTGAAACGAGGTGCAAAAGAGAAGAAATAAAACTACTGCTCTCTCTCTCTCTCTCTCTCTCTCTCTCTCTCTCTCTCTCTCTCTCTCTCTCTCTCTCTCTCACTCTCTCTCTCTCTCTAGAAATTTGAATGTTAAGGAGTGCCGCCAACATTCTGGAAAGCTCTTACATTAAAAAGCTCTCAATCTACAAAATTTATGGAAATGTTTCACATTATAAATTAGTGGTTATTAGGAAGACATTGGGAATGAGGAATGGTAAAATAAAAAATCACACCTAGAAAAAAACGCGATATGGGAGAAAAACGTAATTTTAATCACTCGATCACAGAAGGCTTTCTCACGAGGCGCGTTGCTCTTGGAATGATGAATTCCTTTAACCCAACTTGAACACGTTAATTGCGTAATTGCGTGCACCAAGTCTGTCTTTTTGAGAATACAACTTACGTACAGACGTACTACAAAAGCAATATCCAAAAGCAATTGTACAACAAAGAATTCGCATGATGGAAAGAATAAATGGGTAAATGAAATTGGAAAATTTCTATAAAACTTTCCCAGGCGGAAAAAAAAAAAAAAAAAAAAAAAAAAAAAAAAAAATTAAGTTCTCAAAACTAAACGCCATCGCTTTTTAAAGCTTACTTAGACTACTTCATTAAATAAAAGAGTGAGCTGTTCATGAATAAAAGAACGAGATTTTTCCAAATGGCGCTTTCTAGACTTTTAAGATGAAGAAAAAATTCTTACATTTAGCAGGATATTTACGTATGAAATATCTGAGATGAGCACACGACTGAAATTTTATTTTCTTATAACATTTTAACAACGCGCGAGCCCCCCTCCCCCACAACCACAGTTTTTTCGTGAAATTTTATTAATAACTAAAAAAATTAATTAAAATCTCAGGCGATTACGTCACATCAGTGCAGAAACAAATTAACAGTTTCGTGTAACGAGGCATTCGTACTCCTGCAAAACCGAAGAACTTTACTGCCGAAAGCGTCATACATGCCAAGCCGACTCAAAATGGAATAAATCAGCTTCACGGCTTCTGCCTGATACATAATAACACACGATTTCTACATACGAGGAAAAACTGAATTTCTTCTTTAGATACTGCCGTTCCCATCTAATCTGCACAAAGGATTCACCTCATTTTTCACCGATAGCTAGGTGTATTCAGACTAACTCTCCGCTCAGCAGTGAGAATGCAAATTCATTTTATGAAAGCTTGAAAAATAAAAATAGAAAGAACGCTGCTTTCACATTAACGAGTAAAAGTAAAATCTGTAAAAAAATAAAAAATAAACAGCAGAACCCTGTTTCAATGCCAACAAAAGCACAGCGATATTTCTACATGTTTCTGACGTTATGTCCGAGTGTATAGTTATTACCAAGGCTGCCTTTAGATCAGAACATCTTAAAACTATTGTAAAAATCCTAAAACGAAAAGTCATGCTTAGAATGTCATTTCTATTCAAATTTATGATTGATAAAGCTACAAAGAAAAGAAATATACTGTATAGCATTTTTGCGTAAATCAACACAACAGTGAGATTGCATTTTCCAGTTTGAAAACAGTCTTACGAGAGACGAATAATTTTTTGTAAACATGTGTGAAATAAATAAATTTGTACCAATTTTCATTAATTATGACACGTACAACGGAGATTATGTAATTATCGTAACGTAGTCTTAATTTCTTTTCCCGGTTCTATCTAGGACTTGCTGGCGCGCATGCGTAGACGTAGTGTCGTTGTCGTCACTGTGGTGGAGATCTGAGTTTGATTGGTAGTTCTTGGGTTGCTGACGTGTCCTTAAATCATAGGCCACTTAGCTTTCGGCGTGCACAAAAGGAGAACAGCTAGTAGTAATTCGTTTTTCTTTGCGTTGAAGGAACAACAGGGAGTTCATACAGGAATGACTTTCAACACAGTGTGGGAACAGTGTTCTGCCACAAAGAGTGCCTACGAATAGATTTCGCAGTTCAACATAGTTGACGAATGTAATTCATGAATGAAGAAGGAGCAGCACAGCACGTTCGTCCACATCCAGTAATGATAACGTTCAACAACTGCTCCCATGGTCCTGACACACAGTCTGACGACTATTGATAAAGTTGCAAATCATATGGTAAATTATTAATATGGTTCTTACCACATACTCATCCAGGGTTCCCACTCTTTTTCACCTACACTTTTTAAGAACTGTTAAGCACCTGAACAGATAAGCACTTTTTAAGAACTTTTAAGCACCCGATACAATTTTTTAAAGACCTTACTAAGTGCGTACGGAACAATGATATGTGCACAAATATACTTTTACACGCGACTTAGCTCTGCAAATTGAAGTATGCTAATAAAAATTGCAATATTTTCCCATATAATTTAGATGTGGTAAATTGAAATCTATGCAATTTAAAAAACAGTTCTGCTAGTCAAATCAGTTTTCCTATCTCAAAGAATAATCGCATATACAGGGTGATTCACTCGCGACTGAACACTTATCTTATGGAATGTATGAGATGTGGGAATATACGATGAACGTGAAACCCGAACGGAGCGGTTCTTTATTCCCTGACGAAGCAGACGACATGCATTACCTGTAAATAAAATGTCTCCCCCGCAAATGGGTGGCGCCGCACTGACGAACCATCTGTCTAGTAGTGGTGGGGAAATAGCGTGTGTCTCCGCAGATATTTTAAGAGAGGAGGTCGAATGAAGATGGTGTACTTAACTGAAGAGCGTGTGTTCATTGTACGTCAGTATTGGGTAATCGGCTTCTTCAAACAATGTCAGAAGGAGTTTCTGAAAAAATTCGGTGGGCGTAAACCACCCACCAGAGCCATCATTTTGAAATTGGCGAAGAAGCTGGAGAGAACGGAAAGCTTGGTGGATCCGCATACGAGCCGACGACCCTAGATGGCGGAGGACACAACTGAGGATGTGACGTAGTGGTCATTGGAATGCCCACGAAAATCTTTTCGGCGGCTATCCCAAGAGACTGGACGATCGTATTCGACATGTGCAACACAAGAGCAGCCAAACAGGCGAAGATTAAGCCGTTACCGTATTCCCGGCTGTGAGCGAGTTACAGCCACCACATTTTGCAAAGCGACTTGTATATTGTTAATGGTTTGCCAAATTTTTCTTTCTCTGTGGGCATTTAAAAAGCAAGGTTTATGCCAACAAGCCAAGGTTGATTCAGGAACTGAAAGACAACATCACACGTGAAACTGCTGCCATCGACGTCGCTATGGTACATCGCACGAACCCGACGCTCCATATTGGCGAATACCAATGTGGAGCGTCGGGTATATTGGCATTAGGTACTGGAGGGTAGTTTTGACTAGACCGTTTAAGATTATCACCTGTTTAGAGCCTGAAGAGGCCACCAAGATGCCACAGACCAACAAGTGATGCAAGCTGCGCATGCGTTGCTCGTCTCAGTAAAAACGAATAATTTTCTGACAGCATTAAAAAACTCATGCAACGCTGGAACAAGTGCGTTCCTGCTATGACGTACTACTGTGGTGACGCACATTTCAAGACGGCAAGTAGCAGTGATAAGCCCTTGCCAGAGTAGCTTAATTGGGAAAGCATCGGCTCCAGAGCAGAAGGGTGTAGTTCGAGTTCCAACACCGGTAGAGAGAGGGTTTGAATTTCACATTGGCGACCGAACGTAAAACTGATCTACTGGCCGTTAGGTTCTTCGGAAAATATGTGATGTTCGTTCAACACATCGTCTGAAATTAGTGAGAATTCCTCCTTTTACAGAGTTTCTTCAAGAATGGTTTGCATTGGACCCGAAACCTGCGATTTTGTGTCCTCGCCTTTCTTGAGGGACGATGTACACGGTTGTATCAGAATAATACGACCATCCCCGGAAATCAGTGTACCCGACCAGGTGCGTCACAGAAGGCACGTGACAAGGTCGACTGACTACACGGAGATATAAGCTGCCGGCCAGGACAGATGAGCCATAGTGAGTCACGTGAGCACAATGGGCAGAGGTAGTGATTTCACGGACGTTCGAAAAGGAATTATCATCTGCCATCGCGCAAAGGGGGGGGGGAGGGAAGCACCTCAGAAACAGCAGACTTCGTGATTCGTGAGCTGTTCTCGAGGTGCTGTAGCAAAGGTGCACCAAGAATGGACCACTGGTACACCAAGTACCTCCGAACGTCATAACTGTGGAGTCACAAAAGAGAACGTCGCCTCCATTAACTCGTAAAGGGCAATCAATGCGCAACAGTGCAGCAACTAACGACGCGAATGAACGCTGGGACACCCAGACACGGGTCCTCGATAATAGTAGAGCGAACCCTGTTACGCATGGGTCTCCGAAGTCGACGCTGCGTCATGGCGCCTATGTTAACCCAGGTCCATCGGCACCGATGCCTGCAGTTTGCATGGGACTGCCGTCATTGGACAGTGGAATAGAGGAAAAAGGTTGCCTTGCGATGAATCGAGGTTTCTACTCCACAGAAGTGACGGGCGGTGGCAGATATGACGTCAGACACACGAGAACCAACACTCGGACACGCTTGTCGGTCAAGCACAGGTCGGTGGTGCCAGTGCGCATGTCTGGGGGATGTTTTCTTGGATGACCTGGGACCGCTAGTACAACTGGATGAGTCCCTGAACGCCAGTGGCTACCTGTCCATCCTCGCTGACCACATGTTGGACGTTTACCCTGGTGTTGATGGTGTCTACCAACAGGACAATGCGCCGTGCCATGTCGCTAAGGGGGCACGTGGCTACTTCCAGGAACACGACAGTTATGTCTCCGTTCTCCCTTGGTCGACGAAATCGCCCGACCTGGATCCCATAGAATACTTGTGCGACTGTTTAGATCGATAGGTTCGACGTGCCGACTCACAATCACGTCATCTCCGGGACCTCCTTGTTCTGCTGCAGTCCGAATGGGCGCGTGTGCCTAGGACAACTTTCTAAAGTCTCATTGCGTCCATGCCACGCCGTTATTAGGTAGGTGGTCATATTATTCTCATACGATCGTATACGTAACGTACGACAGAAGTGACGCACAAGTCAAAACGGCAAGTAGCAGTCATAAGACCTAGCAGGCGTTGCTTAATTGGAAAAGTATTCTGCTCCGGAGCAGAAAAATGTGGGTTCGAGTGGGCTACCGGCAAATTTGGGTTTCACACTACATGTTAATACTGTACATGCAACTTTATTCTTTTCAGATTAGTAAATAAACAAAAAGAAAGAACTAACGTTGTTTTGAATAATAAAAGCGACCTGATTTTCGAAGTTTGCACCATACTCTTTATACATAACACCCTTCTGAGGTAAAAGTGTATCACACAGCCTTTTTCTTCTTTTTTTTTTTACAAAAACTAAGCACTGAAGAGAACACTGCACATTTACTCGGAGTGCGCCACACAGCAAAGTGAAACGGAAATTGTCGGGGTGGCGGTCAGGAAGCTGCCCGTCAGCCCGACTGATCTAGAATGGGGTAGTCTCTTGGCGTACCTTCTTGGGTACGCCAAGAAGCTACTCATTCTAGACAGTGATGTGAAGAAACGCCAAGACGCTACCCATTGTAGATAGTCATGTGGAGAAGCGCCAAGAAGGTACCCTTTCTAGACAGTCATGAGAAGAAGCGCGAAGAAGGTACCCATTCTACACAGGCATGTGATGAAGCACCAAGAAGGTACCAATTCTAGACAGTCAAGTGAAGAAGCGCCAAGAAGCTACCCATTCTAGAAGTCATGTGGAGAAGCGACAAGAAGGTACCAATTCTAGACAGTCAAGTGAAGAAGCGCCAAGAAGCTACCCATTCTAGAAGTCATGTGGAGAAGCGACAAGAAGGTACCCATTCTAGACAGTCATGTGAAGAAGCGCCAAGAAGCTACCCATTCTAGATAGTCATGTGGAGAAGCGCCAAGAAGCTACCCATTCTAGAAGTCATGTGAAGAAGCGCCAAGAAGCTACCCATTCTAGATAGTCATGTGGAGAAGCGCCAAGAAGCTACCTATTATAGACAGTCATGTGAAGAAGCGCCAAGAAGGTACCCATTCTAGACAGTCATGTGGAGAAGAGCCAAGAAGCTACCCATTCTCTTGATTGAAAAGATAGTCATGGGAATCAGTCAGAACTTACTTCTTATGAAAGAAACAGCCATGGGAAAACCTAACTATACCTAGGTATTTCTGACAAATGAGACAGCTGTGCGGAGAAGTCAGAGAGTTAGCCATTCTTCTGATGGAAGAGTCAGCCTTACTGGAAAATCAGAAAGTTACGCATACTTCTGATAGGAGGTACTAGAAAGCTGCAGGTTTTGACAGAGGATACAGTCATTAGGAAAAAGCCAGGAAGAGATCCATACTGTTAGTAGATATGACTGAGGGGGTAGTAGCTTTGGTGGCGTTCGTAGTGATTCTTTATATTTTCTTGTTCGTGATGAATCAACGGCGGAGAAGAATAGGGTTCTACTTTTTGGGGCGAGTGGTGTTTTAAATGATTGTGGGAAATTGGGTCAGACAGGAATCGTAAGAAGACAGTTTTCTTCCTTAGCATGCCCAAATCTTACCATCATTTTCAGTGAAACCTATATATATATTTTTCCATTACTTATACCCAGAACCATTTCACAAGGAAAGTAAAAATGATACTCCCGATAAAATATGTATCCGAAGTTGATCATAAAGCAAATATCTTTCGTGCTCGATTTTCGATAAAAATGAGATAAGAAAAAGTATATATCAAGGAAAATAAAATCTATACCATAGGCATGAGCCTTTTGTGGAAAATGAGTTACGCATAAATGAGTTCTGAGTAATGGAGCTGGGATCACGGGTGGTTTAATTTCGTTTTAGGAGAAGGGCTTCAATTATATCCTCTTAAATAGGACTTAAATAAAGGGAAAGGGAGCAATGCCCGAAACGATTTCGATCAGAGCAAGAGAATACTAAATGAAACAATTACCCGGCAGACTCCCAGAGGACATGGCTCGAAAATGAGCTTGGAGATGCACCGTTTACTGAGCAGAAGGCGGAGGATGAGACTCGCAATTTAGAAGAGGTGTTTGGGATGCTGGCATTTCGAATCAGTTCAGGGTGCGTTCATTATTAATGCGAAGGGAATAGAAACTTCACTCTGAGAAAAATTCCCCGAGAAAAAAATACTACGAAGCGGGATGCCCTGATTGACCGATTAACGTGCAGGTGCATAGGAGTTAGCAAGAGAGAATTTCGCTTTGAAATGTGAAAGAGTTTTGAAATGGGCAAATAGTCATTCGACGCAAAATGCACCAGTTCTAAAATTAAAAAAACAAAAGTAATTCCGCACGAGTTATAAGGAAGGCCGATACAAAAACAAAGCTCGTCAAAATCTATTAAAAACGAAATGAGAACTTCACCGTCGATGTACGATATTTAATAAAATACGAAAGATATTTACAGTTAAAATACACCACTAGCACTTTCGGGGTAACGTTTACCCCATCATCAGGTAAAACAGAGGCAATGTAGTACTCCTTTATTATAGTAGTGCAACGATGCATTATGGGTATAAGTCATCAAACGTCGCATGGGTCGTGACTGTTGCCATTATAACAATGTAAAGGGTATAATTTCACATGTTATTAGTTTAACATATCAATACAAGGATTCGTTACAAATACAAAGTTATGATCATTTTTTTATATATTGTTGGAACTGTAAATATATATTACTATAATTTAAAGTTCAGGTTAGTAATACGCTCTTTCCAAATTCTTGATATGTCCACAGGCAAGTAGTCATTACAGCATTTGTCCCCTAAAGCTTCGATGTACATACTTTCAACAAAATGCAGCAAATGTATATATGCTGGAGTGTCCAGTAGTCTAATGCTTTCCCAGTCTGGCTGTAGAATTCCGTTTACCACATTCTTTGATAAAGCTGTATTATTGCTGTTGGTTCGGATATCGTATTTGTGTTCCTGGACACGGATACCCAAACTTCTTCGTGTCGAGCCTACGTAGTTGTTAACACGTTCTCCTGTTGAGGGGTCCAGCAGTGGAATATTATATACACCCCATTTGTTCATAATATCTGTTGTTGCTCGATCCTTTTTAACTGATGATAGGAGGTTCTTCGAGCGGGTGCCGAATTGTATATTATGTTTTAAACAGATATGAGATAGTGTGTTAGTGATATGGGGGTGCTGGTCCAATGCTCCTACGAAACGTTTATTAGGCCTTGTATGTGGCTTCAGATTAATAGTTCGTTCACTTGATATTCTAGTGTATAATCTATTAATCATCGTCCTGGGGTATCCATGTTTATCCCCTAATTTGAAAATGAACTGTATCTCAGACTGGAAATGACTATCATTTGAAGAATGCGTGAAGGCTCTTCTAAAAAGAAAATTGATAGCAGAAAATTTTTGTGGTGTTGGATGTGAAGAGTTAAACGGGATAAGGCTGTTACAATCGGTAGGCTTTCGATAGACATAAAAGGACAGTGAGTTAGTATTTGAATCACGAAATAAACGAAAATCCAAAAATGAATTAGATTCAAGTTCTAACGTGAGCCCGATAGTAGGAAATACTGACGATATTGCGTCAGGGAATTGTTTTGAATCCTCATTTGAGTGAAGCCAGAACACAAGGATGTCGTCGACGTACCTAAGGTATAAACTGGGAACTAAAGGGAATGCATTGAGAACTTTGTTCTCAATGTATTGTAGCAGGATTTCTGCTAAAACTGCGGAAAGTGGGAATCCCATGGGGGAACCCTCGGTTTGTAAGTAGATTCTGTCAAGAAATTTGAAATATGAACGCCATTTGACTAAACCAAGTGCGTTCATCATAGCTGAGATTTTCGTGGTGGGAACATTAATTTCAGCAAGTTTGGCCTCTATGATATGATGAGTGGCGTCCACAGGTACATTAGGGTACAGTGACTACATCTAGAGAGGCTAAAATGAAAGGGCCAGCATGTGGCTGAATCATTCTGATCCTTTTTTTTTTTTTTGCCCTAGTGGAGCTTTTAATAGAATACGAGGAGCTCAGAGAGAGATATTTCCTATCTGAGGTTGAGAGACCCGAACCCTCAGCGCTCTGCGCCTTTTGTCAGGTGAAAAAGAGAAATATTAGATGTTTGGGAACAGATTTCCCTGATAGAATAGTACGAAAGAAAAGTATGGAAATATTAGAGGAGAAGGAGTAGACGGTTACCCGTTAAGAAGTGAAGTTGTAAGCTGCCCTACATACTTACCTGTAACAACAAGCCATTTCAAGTGCTATTTCTCTCCGCAGAAAAATGCCCGGTACATCTGTGCCACAGAAGAGCACAGGGGAAAGGAAGGAAAGGACACGGGAGAGGGGAACCTGGAAAAAAAAATCATCACACACAGAACATCTTTCCCAGAGAAGAATCGTCTTTGAACTCCGGGTAAGACAAAACTGGCCATTCGCTCAGTGTTGCTCGCCAGCCAATGAGAGAAAAGATTTTTCCCCATTGGTTTACAGAATTTTTTCACTGGTTTACTTTTGTTGATTCTTGACAGGCATGTCAGATTAACCATAGCTGAGGTGGTGTGATCACAAAGTTACACCGATCGAGGTTTCAGATGCAACATTTTGCTCGGCTCTTAAAAGGGCCTTTTTTTTTTGTTTTGTTTTGTTTTTTTAATTAAGGAAAAACAAGAAAAGATTTTTCCCCATTGATTTACAGAATTTTTTCACTGGTTTACTTTTGTTGATTCTTGACAGGCATGTCAGATTAATCATAGCTGAGGTGGTGTGATCACAAAAAGTTACACCGATCGAGGTTTCAGATGCAACATTTTGCTCGGCTCTTAAAAGGGCCTTTTTTTTTTTTTTTTTTTTGTTTTGTTTTGTTTTTTTAATTAAGGAAAAACAACAACAAATTTTAACATAAAAGGCAAGACCAACAATACCTTGTTGTTGTTTTTTTTGTTTTTTTTTAAGGGCAGAGATATTTAGTACAAAAAAGATAAATCTTTTATGCAACATTTTGCTCGGCCCTTAAAAAAGCCCTTTTTCTTTTTTTTTTTTTTTTTCTCTCATTTTAATTTAACTAGGTTTCTTCACATGGGTGAAGTATGTTTTCAAAACAGAGTACGGCTCTTAGAGGATCCCACCCCCTTTTTTTATTTTTTTTTTATTTAACGAGATTAATTCACATGTGTGAAGTAAATTTGCAATCAGAGTAAGGCCCTTAAAAGCGCCTTTTTTTTTTTTTTTTTTTGTATTCACATTTTTTTATTTAACAAGGATTCTTCACCCTCTAAACTCTAGTCCCAATTATTGTTATTTTTTTTGCTAGGGTAGCTGTGAATTGGGTTCATTTCTGGAACTTTATTCAAGATAGTTTTTGGCCTTTTATAACTGTCAGTTTCATTGACAGTATAGTTAATGGCCGCTCTGACCAGAAGATTAGGATGAATCTTAGCTTTTTCATAGTATCTATAAGCTAAGTCATACATCGTGTAATGGATGGAGTTAATATTTAGCATGCTTCGGATAGCATGGTTTGAAGTTCTTCCATCAAGTCCAACCATATATCGTAGGGTTTTATTTTGAAATGAGGTAATCTTATTTTTCTGCTGTTTGTTGCAGTTACCCCAGATAGGACAGGCATAAGTAATAACAGGGCTGATACAGGCTTTCCATATCAGAGTTTTGTTTTTCCTGCTAAGCCTTTTATTTTTTATTATTGGCTGGAGACTTCCTCTGATCTTAAGAGATTTGGACACAGTTTCTTTAATATGCTTGTTCCAGTTTAGGTTGTGGTCCATGAAAAGTCCTAAGTATTTAACATCATTTACCCAAGGTATTTTTTTTTATACATTTCTATTTCAAAGTCTGGATTGTGATTGCATTTAATCCTAGAAAATAGAATTGCTTGAGTTTTTTCGGTATTGATTTTAATTTTCCAATCTAAGAAATATTTCTCAAGTTTTTCAACATAATGTTGCAACATGAAAGTTGCTTGATTTTTATTTTTGGAAGTATAAGCGAGTGCAGTGTCATCAGCATAGAGAGCTGTAGTCAGATTCCTGTTATTATAGTTGGGAAAGTCTGACGTAAAGATAGAATACAGCGTTGGTGCGAGTACACTGCCTTGAGGTACACCAGCTTCGATTTTTTTTTAACGATTTTTTCTCATTGATTTTTACACAGAATGTTCTGTTAGTGAGGTATGATTTGATTATGTGTATAATCCAGGGTGGGAAATCATGTGCTATTAGCTTGTAGATAATTGCCTCATGTGGGCATTTATCGAATGCTTTTGCCACATCCAGAAATATGGCTGCTGTGTGTTCCTTTTTTATAATTCCTTCAGCACATTTTTCAGTTATTCTAGAGAGTTGGTGCACCGTGGAGTGTTTATCTCTAAAACCTCCTTGAGTAAATGGAATTACTGGGAATTCCTCACAGAATTGTTGCATTCTAATAAGAATTATTTTTTCAAAGATTTTTCCCATGGTTGGGAGCAACGAAATCGGTCTGTGATTTTCAGGAATTGCCGGGTTTTTGCCTGGCTTGGGTAAAAGTATTACCTCTGCTGTCTTCCAAATATCAGGGAAGTAGTACGAGGAGCTCTCTGCTAACTTAGCCAAATATAGGGCAAGAGCTTTTTCAAGCGGTCGGGTAGGGATAACATAACCCGCGACCAAAGGTCTAATAGGTAGCCACTCTTTATGTAGTTTAACACGTCCAAAGATATCGGGCACACGACAACCAGGTGGGGGAATAAAAGCTTTAGAAAAACCTTCAGGGAAGTTATAAGAATTCTTCAATCGAGTCAATGCTGCACATGTTGCTTTTGCTGGTTCACGCTGAATTACTTTGTGCGGAATAGAAGATATGGCTTCAAGCATTTTATCCCTATAGTATAAGCTATCCAATATGACCGTCTGATGTGTCTTGTCCGCGGCCAAAATTGAAATTTCATTATTATTTCTAAGCTCGGTTAGTTGCCGTTTTTCTTCATTATATATTAATGATAGTTTAGATTGTTGCTGTGGTTTGCCTCTTCGTAGTAGTCTATCAATATGTAAGCGTGTAACATCATGTTCGGCTTCAGGTAAGTTTTTGATAATATGCTCTACTAGTGGGACTGTCTGAAAGACGTTAACTTTGTGCCTCGGATATGAAAATTTGGTTCTTCTCTCTAAAGCTCGACTCTGTATTTCATTTAATTCGTAATTACTGAGATTAACAACATTAGAGTTTAAGTCCTCACTTTCGCGATGTCTATGGCTGCGAACTTGTCTATTACTGACTTCACGGTCAACTAGGAGACGAAGTTTATGTATATGGGTGTTAACCAATGATTTGACAGAGTTTTCAATCAAAGTCGAAGTAATAGTAAGTGCATGGACCAAAATAATTGGATGTTCACAACCCGACAGTTCTGCATACGATGTGTAGCACTTTCTACTGAGGAAATCAATAAAAGATCTCTTACTTCTAATGGCGGTTATTAGTCGTTTCTTCTCAGCATTTTGAAGTACACATTTGTCACGCCACGAGAAAGGAGCCGTACGGATGTTAAGATGACTCGGGATCACATTCAAGCCTTTGCAACTGGTCAAGAATCCCAAATAAGTGCACTCCTATGCGAGCTTGATTCGTGTTGACTGGAACCCTTGCAAAGTTGCGCTCCACATTGCCTGGCTTTGAGATGCTCAAGCAAATACGACTAGATGATTTGAACAATCGTAACAATAAAAGGATGACTTCGCACAATACGTCAAATGAAATGAGAACTTCACCGTCTATGTACAACATTTAATAAAATACGAAAGATATTTACAGTTAAAATACACCACTAGCACTTTCAGGGTAACATTTACCCCATCATCAGGTAAAACAGAGGCAATGTAGTTCTCTTTTATATAGTAGTGCAACGATGCATTATGGGTATAAGTCATCAAACGTCGCATGGGTCGTGACTGTTGCCATTATAACAATGCAAAGGGTATAATTTTACATGTTATTAGTTTAACATATCAATACAAGGATTCGTTACAAATACAAAGTTGTTGGAACTGTAAATATATATTACTATAATTTAAAGTTCAGGTTAGTAATACGCTCTTTCCAAATTCTTGATATGTCCACAGGCAAGTACTCATTACAGCATTTGTCCCCTAAAGCTTCGATGTACATACTTTCAACAAAATGCAGAAAATGTATATATGCTGGAGTGTCCAGTAGTCTAATGTTTTCCCAGTCTGGTTGTACAATTCCGTTTACCACATTCCTTGATAAAGCTGTATTATTGCTGTTGTTTCGGATATCGTATTCGAATACCCAAACTTCTTCGTGTCGAGCCTACGTAGTTGTTAACATGTTCTCCTGTTGAGGGGTCCAGCAGTGGAATATTGCTTCATGGAGTCTCGCACAGTGCTGGGGATTCACCAAAGATGGAAACTTATTAACGTAGAAAGAGCGATGACTTCTGTTTGGAGTTCCTGATCCACGTCGAGTGTATGAATTAATTATTCAATCGCTTCCTAGTTATTTGTTCACTTGCTGCTTTCCATCTTTGGTGAGTCTCCAGCACTGCGCGGGGTTCCATGAAGCAACCTGCCATGTAGTTTGGCAGTTAATCACTTGTGAGTCTGGAGAATTCGAGGTCGCTGTGGTGCAGGTCCGGCGCGTAACTGGAAGACCCTGGATTGGATTCGCGGTAGCGGCAGATATTAAGTTTTCCGTGACTCACTTATTAACGTGGAAAGAGCGATAACTTCTGTTTGGTGTTCCTGATCCCCGTCGAGTGTATGAATTAATTAATTCCTTAGAAATAGGAAGCTAGGAGATTTGGGTTAGAGTGCCCGATAGGAAAGTGACACGAAAGTGAGGTAGAAAGGGGGAAGAAGACACATTTACTTATAAGTAAGTAATATAAGTACATGTACATAATGTATTATAAATCCGACTCACGGCGGATATTTAGTGGTTCGAGCGTTCGTACATGGCTGGGATCGAACCTGAGATTTCTGCGTGGCAGTCACGAACGCTGACCACTAGGCGATCTGCGACCCTCGCCACCGGCAAAAAGGCTTTACGTTATATATGCGTCCGAACAGGGATGAATCTCCTGGCCATGGGGTTCAAAAAATATGTGCGATGATTCTTCCACACATCGTATGGAATTAATAAAAGTTCCTTCTTCCACAGTGAGCTGGTTCTTCAAGTATGGTTACCGGAAGACCCGAAAATTTGAAATTTCGTGTCCCGGTCTTTACCAAGAGAGAGAGAGAGAGAGAGGGGGGGACGATGCAACATGCTACGTAACATGACGTAGATTACGTATTACTGCGGTGACGTATCAGTCTAATCAGCAAGTTGCAGCGATAAGCCTTGCCGGCGTAGTACAGTTGGGAAAATAACCTCATGCGGAGTAAGAAGACGTGGTTTCGAATGCAATCTCGGGCAAAATAATTTTACGTTAAAGGACACTCAAAGAAGGACTAAAATTACAGGAAAACACTCTTCACGACAGAGCAGAACACTATCTCCTGAAGTAGCATCTAGGCTACACCAAGTATGAGCTACAAAATTTCATTGACTTCTTTCATTCCTGTGACAGGGAACGAGATCTGTCTCACAACATTCATATATTGCACCAGGTAGCATTGCACTTGATTTCTTCAGGGGATTTAACTGTCCCCATTAGCATCTAAAAGTGAAAGAAGTCGCTCGTTGGTAATTTAGATTCACTGGTTCCACGAAAGGGGCACCACAAAGGATGTAAGACAAACACACCATCCATACCAGATCCGGGAATCGAAGCCATTACTAACCTGTACGATTTCCCAAAAGCCCGCGACTCTGACTGATCGGCGCTTTACAGTCGCTGTAACGGTAAGGTGACGAGATATTGGAACACTGATCTAAGGACAAACCGGCGTGGTGCCCCCAAATCAAAAGATCATTTGGGGGCACATACATACTCAAAATAAATATGAAAATATGTTTGTCTCGAAACTCTATTGCTCCTATAAGTAATATATTATATATGCAAATTTATGTCTTAAATGGATATATCTTGTAGAATGTTGGTAATTTGTACTGATAAAGAAGAGCTATAATGGCGAGAACATATTAGCAACCTTAGGCATATGTGCAAAATTAAAATCAAGCTGCACACTAATGAACGAATTTCCCGGCGAATTTTTCGTTTTGCCAAATTAACTCAGAACAAGTACATTCGAAACTTGTCTGCCTCAGTGAGTAAGTTCTCCTAGTGCTAGCCACTGTCCATTCATACAAGTTGATACAGGTTCGACTCCCAAATGTGGCATGGATGGTGTGTTTGTCTTACAGCACTTGCTGTCTCCCTTCCCCAGAGAAAAAGTCTTCAAATTAGGGACAAGTGACTGCTTATAGCTATCCCTTAGAGTTGCTCACGGTGGTCGTAAGCTCAAGAAAAAAAAAAAACAAAAAAAAAAAGCAGTCAGAATATGTTTTCACAAGAAGCATGTTGGAAAATGAGTACAACGATAACTATTTTTAAGAACATTTTTTCATTAAAAATTTAAGGAGCTAATCAGGACGTAAATTCGAGGACATTTGAGGACCAACATCAAAATTTGAGGACAATTTGCGTCCCCCAAAGGCATGAGGCGTTTTTGGGGACAGTAAACTAAATTCGAGGACTGTCCCCGTGAATTCGGAACTTCTGGTCAGCTTACGGCGTAATGAATATAGCGTCCATCGTGTTTTTGTTCAAACCAAAAGCAAGGATTTCATTCGCATCTATTTATTTATTTATTGCCTAGTCAAATCATCGCGTTCAGATTGTTGAAGTGTTCTATTATTCAGTTTGCTGTCTACCTTCCCTGAAAAAGCCTTCTGGTTGATGTGCAAAAGCTTGGAAACTTTGATTTCTATTCTACGCCGATAAATTCGGATTACTAGTATAGTTATACTACTTTAAGTAAACTGTTCTAATTATTCATAATGGACTCTTAACAATTACTGAACATTTACGAGCCATCCCTAGCTTCAATCAATGGGAGAATTCAAAATTAGTTTGAGCAGCACTCAGCCAATCAGCAGCGCTTTCGTTTTTAAAACATGGATTTTGATTCTCAAACAGGCAATCTAAATAGTGATTGTGTTTCTTGTTAAGAATTTATGAGAAAAAGAAGGGAACACCTTTATGTGGTTCTCTGAATGATTAAAATGAAGTGCAGAAAGAACAGAAGAAAAAGAAACTTCAATTAGAGTCACAATCTTCTGATTAATCTTCCAGAGCGAGCTCTTCTGCTGCGATCAACTTCTGCCAGCTACGAATCAACAGAGGTTCTTACAAAGGAGATTCTCCTAAAATCTTAAATTTTTTTTTCGTTTAAAATATCGAAAATTTCCTGCTCTTTTATCTTATTCTATGCGTAATTATATGCTGAATACTGCACATATAAAAATCCGTACAATAATTGCTGAAAACTCAGCTTTTGAGGAACAAAAATATTGATTACTAGAGCTTCTTGAAAGCAAATGCAGATCATATGTATGAATGACGGTTGATGCCTTTAACGATGGTTTTGCGGGGAAATAAGAAATCGCATAAAGAAATGCGACTGTATATTTTTTGGAAAAGAAGCAAGAAAAAGTTTCAATTTATATAGTTTAAAAGCAATAGAATGACAGTGATGTATTATCGCATTTGCTATCTTTTCCCTTTAAATATCACGCTTCGTGGTTTTTTCATTTCGCACTTTCAGGATAAGGTAAAACGGTTAATGCATCAAAATGAGAAACGACTATGTTTTACTACGTGTTTAATTTTCATGCGATAACTTCACGCGAGAGATATTGAAAGAAAGAAAATGCAACAAAGATTTGAATCTTTTTTTAATTTAATCACAAACTAACATCAGCTGGGATAGTGAGGCTCTACGCGTTAGTTTATATGCCAGATATCCAGAATAAGCAACAATCTTAGTTTTCGAATCTGAATTGTAACTTAGTGCACTGAAGAAAACCTTTCGACAGAGACGACTTCTCGTGCAAACTCTCACATTTAGTTTTTCAGTAACGAATTCTTCTTCCAAAATTGGCGATATCATTTTTAAATCCTTTTTTTTTTCTATTTCACATAAACTTGTGCTCTCTTCAAGTAAATTCCACCTTAATTCTAAATTACTTTCTTATCTAACTGCATGCACGCTAAATCATGTTGAAAAGAAATGGCGGCGAGGTCGACCGTGACTAATTGATATAGAAATATTTTTCTTTTCTTTTTTTGATTTTTGGAATACACGCGCAAAAACAGTACAATTAGCAAACTTTCTAGTGAACAACCACCAAGAACTAAAAGAACCTGAAAAAAAAGGTGACAAACTATGTAACTAAACAAGAGTTAGCACTACAATGACCATTTATTTTTCTAATTTATGTTTACCGAATTTAAGCTCTAAAACAAGGATGTCAATGTCGAACGAAACGCAAGCAGTCAAAGAATCGCAAAAAGAATAAGTTCAGGCCACGATTCAACTATCAAATCGAACTAAAGAAAGCAAAAAAGGTAACTAAGTACACTGTAAAAAAATGTAGTTTTTACAGAAAATTACTGTAAATCATGCACTACAGAGAAATGCCGTAATCACATTCAATAGTTCAAAACTGCAGAATCTAGAATTACAGGGATAACAATAACCACTGGTCCTCAGAAAGAGCAGAACAGGGAAACTGCGCATGCTCTTTAATTACTTGAATTGTTGTAGCCACCAGGTTGAGGTTGTGTGTTGTACCGTCTACGGCGTTACGAGTCCTTGGAACATAGAATTCTATGGTCGGAAAATTTCATCGAAGGAGAGAGGTTTTTCGTCTTTTTTTTTTTTTTTTTAAATTAACGACGGTCTACCAGTCTCTCTCTCTCTCTCTCTCTCTCTCTCTCTCTCTCTCTCTCTCTCTCTCTCTCTCTCTATATATATATATATATCATCATCATCATCATCGTCAACCATTATCAATCCATTGCTGGACGAAGGTCTCCCCAAGTTTCCTCCACAACGGTCTGTCTTGTGCCACTCTCCTCCATGTCACTCCCGCATACTTTCGAATTTCATCCACCCATCTTCCATGTGGTCTTCTTCTGGGTCTTTTCCTGTCCCTTGGAATCCAATCTAAAATTTCGGCTGTCCATCGATGGTCTGTTCTTCTGGCAGTATGTCCAGCCCATTGCCATTTCAGGGATTTAACTCTGATCATGATGTCTTCCACTCTTGTCATTTTTCGGATCCACGTGTTCCTCTTCTTATCTCTCCTGGTTACACCAAGCATGCACCTCTCCATGCTTTTTTGAGTTGTCTGCAGCCTTTGTATGTCTCTTTTAGCTAAGGTCCACGTCTCTGCACCATACGTAAGCACTGGAAGGATGCATTGATCAAACACTTTTCTTTTAAGACATAATGGCATATTGCTCTTGAAAATTATGCTGTTTCTTAGGAAAGCTCTCCAGGCAAGTTTTGTACGCCGATTAATTTCTTCACCAATGTGATCCTCACTTGATATCTGCTGTCCAAGATAAACGTACGTGTCTGTTATCTCCAGCTTTTCTCCATCAATCGATAATTCTTCATTTCTTGTAAAAGCATTGCACATCAATTTTGTCTTCTGAAAGTTCATTTTTAATCCCACTTCTTTACTCTTGTCAGCAAGTTCCTGGATCATACTCTGTAGCTCTGATGGGGTAGTTGCAAAAATGACTATGTCATCAGCAAAACGAAGGTGGGTTAGATAATCTCCATTAATCTTTATCCCTTTGTTTTCCCAGTTCAGTGATTGAAAGACATTTTCCAATGTGGCATTAAAGAGCTTCGGAGATATGGTGTCACCTTGTCTCACTCCTTTTCCAATTTTTATGTGTGTTGTATTTTCAAACAGCCGAATCTTTGCACTTGCATTTTCATAGATGTTATTAATAATATTAATGTATGCATCTTCAATACCGCAAGATTTCAGAGCCATTGCAACTGCTGTTGGTTTCACCGAATCAAAGGCTTTTTCATAATCAATAAAAGCCATGCACAATGGAAGCTCATATTCCCTCGCTCTTTCAAGTAGTTCTCTCAGTACGTGGATATGATCTATTGTGCTGTGGCCACTCCTGAATCCAGCTTGTTCTCTCGGTTGAGCCACGTACAGTGTCACCTTCAAGCGGTGTGAAAGAACTTTAGTGAATATTTTATAAACCACTGATAGGAGGCTGATAGGTCTGTAGTTCCTGAGATCCTCAATGTCACCTTTTTTATGTAGCAAGATCATTGTAGCGTTGTTCCAATCCTCAGGAATTTTCCCTTCATTAAGGCATCGAGTGAAAATTTGGGCGAGTACTGTTTGGATTTCTCCACTTGCTTCTTGTATGATGTCTACAGTAATTCCATCTTCTCCTGGGGCTTTTCCCCGCTTCATGTTCTTGATTGCATGTGCAACTTCTGCTGGAAGGACTGGAAGAACTCTGGTACCTTTCATGATGTCTGGAGTACATGTATCATCCCTTTCATATAATTTGGAGTAGAAATCTTTCACTCTTGTCAAAATTTCGCCTCTATTTCTTGTTACAGAACCATCTTCTTTTCTCAGTGCCATAATCTGTTTTTTCCCCTTACTGAGATGTCCCTTTGCTATCTTTAGGCTTTGGTTGTTTTCAATTGCTTTCCTTACTAGTTCACAGTTGAATTTCCTTACGTCTTCAGTGATACTTTTTCGTACTGTCTTGCATAGCTCTATATATTCCACTTTGGAAGTCACATCTTCTTTAGTTGTCCTCATCACTCTTCTTTTTTGCATCAGCATTTTGGTTTTTCCTGATAATTTGTTCACATGCAATTTGTTCTTAGACCCAGCTAATTTTGTTGCTGTTTCCATAAGAGCTTTGGTTACTTTTCTGTTAACTTCAGAAATATCCACTTCTTCCGATGTTAGGCCTTCTAAAGCAGAGAATCTGTTCTTCAGTTCCAATTTGAAGGTATTATGGTGTTTTTTAAGGTTGGTTATGTCAATACATTTTGTTTGTCTTATGAGCTTGCTACGTTCGAGTTTAGTGTTGAGGTGCATCTTACATCTCACCAATCTATGGTCACTGCCTGTGTTGAACTTGTCTAGCACACTGCAGTCTTCTATGACGAATTTTTTGTTACACATAATAAAATCAATTTCACTTGTCGTCCCAATTGGATGTCTCCATGTCCATTTCCTGTGTGGCTTTTTCTTGAAAAAGGAGTTCAAGATGAAAAACCGTTCTGCCTCTGCAAACTCTACGAGAGTATTTCCACGCTGGTTTCTGTTGCCGTGACCGAATTTACCTACTGAAGTTTCATTCTGTTGCCGTTGCCCTATTTTTGCATTGAAATCTCCCATAATTATCTTCAAGTGCTGCTTACCTTTATTATTTAGATCACGAATTTCTTCATAAAATTCTTCAATTTCTTCTTCAGCATGACTTGTGGTGGGTGCATAAGTTTGAATAATCTGAGCCTGGTATCTTCTCGAGAGTTGGATAACGAGTCGTGCAGCTCTGTCAGAGGAAGTTTCAACTTCTACAACTTTATCCTTCAGTTTCTTGTTTATTATAAATCCAACACCACTAGTTCTGCCAGTATCTGTCAAACGATAGTAGGAGAGATGTCCACTTTTCAGTTCAATGAGATCTTCTCCTTTTCTCCTTACCTCACTTAGCCCGACGATGTCCCACTTGATCCTTTGTAGTTCCTCTTCCAATTCAAGAAGCCTTGAATCAGAAGATATATATATATATATATATATATATACATCATCATCATTGTCAACCATTATCAATCCACTGCTGGACGAAGGTCTCCCCAAGTTTCTTCCACAACGGTCTGTCTTGTGCCAGTCTCCTCCAAGTTACTCCCGCATACTTTCGAATTTCATCCACATATCTCCCATGTGGTCTTCTTCTGGGACTTTTCCTGTCCCTTGGAATCCAGTCTAAAATTTCAGCTGTCCATCTATGGTCTGTCCTTTTGGCAATATGTCCAGTCCATTGCCATTTCAGGGATTTTACGCTGAACATGATGTCTTCCACTCTTGTCATTTTTCTGATCCACGAGTTTCTCATCTTATCTCTCCTGGTTACACCAAGCACGCATCTCTCCAGGCCTCTTTGAGTTGTCTGCAATCTTTATATGTCTCTTTTAGTTAAGGTCCACGTCTCTGCACTATATGTAAGCACTGGAAGGATGCATTGATCAAACACTTTTCTTTTAAGACATAATGGCATATTGCTCTTGAAAATTATGCTGTTTCTTCCAAAAGCTTACCAGACAAGTTTTATACGCGGATTAATTTCTTCATCAGTGTGACCCTCACTTGATATCTGCTCTCCAAGATAAATGTAGGTATTGGTTATCTCCAGCTTTTCCCCATCAATCGATAAATCTTCATTTCTTGTAAAAGCATTGTACACCACTTTTGTCTTCTGAAAGTTCATTTTTAATTCCACTTCTTTACTCTTGTCAGCAAGTTCCTGGATCATACTCAGCAGCTCTGATGGTGTAGTTCCAAACATGACTACGTCATCAGCAAAACGAAGGTGAGTTAGATAATCTCCATTAATCTTTATCCCTTTGTTTTCCCAGTTTAGTGATTGAAAGACATTTTCCACTTTGGCATTAAAGAGTTTGGGAGATATAGTGTCACCTTGTCTCACTCCCTTTCCCATATTTATGGGTGCTGTATTCTCAAATAGCCGAATCTTTGCACTTGCATTTTCATATTTTGATCTTACATTAACATGCTACTTTTTACTTCTTAAATTTCTGTAAAAGGCTTTTCCACCGAGTCGCACCCTTCCCCTTAGCATCTTCAGCCTATGGATGTTCACTATTTCCTTTTGATGTCTTCTTTACTTTTGAAATTGTGCTTAAGAGTTCTCCTTGGAACCTTAAAATGATATGCTGCACGACATTTTATTCGCCACTTTCAACTTGGAGAACTACTTCGAGTTTTGCTAAAAGCGGAAGGTTTTTGTCTTTGCTTTCTCTCCATTTTACGAAACATTCATGCAAGAGTGAGCGTTTCAAACAAAGCACGAACTCCACTTATCCCAAAATCTCACTTACCTCTCAGTGTCCCAGAGAAAACATTTTCGAGGGCTGAATTCTCCCCCGTTTATAGCCTCCCTGTTCTTTCTGGCCCTAAATAGGATTGACATCGCTTCTTCCATTTTATTTGGATGTTCTCAGCTTTAAAGAATCTGTGCCTCATCTTGAATTAACTCATGCAGCACAGTTCTGAAGCCTAAGATGTTGTGTGTTACATATATCTTCACTGTAACATTGGAGGCGGCATTAGAAGACATGAATATTTATTACTCGACAAGTTACAAAACTTTAATATTTACACAACCACAGATACATATCAACTCTCAGCTTTCTGGACGTCGGTTCCTGTAACAAACCTTTACTTTACAGTCGCGGTTAAACTCACTTATTTCAGTGTGCTACAGCTGAAGACCTGATCTTGTGAATGGCTAACGGGATTGCTGCCATCAAATGTTCAATATACACATTATGACAGCTATGATTTGTTCGATATAACCTTTCCCCTTCCTATATTTTTTAATGTAATTTTCCCGTTGACTTTCTGAAGTTCGATAAAGGGAAATATTCGATGCATCAGCGTTCGATATAAACGGGGTTAACTGTATCATGAAACAGTCAATGGAGACTAATGTTTTGCCGTCGTTTTTGCAATGCATTTTAATGAAGCTAGGCACAGGATACGCCAAAATATACCAGATATTAACGGCATTGACAAAATACCATTGAAGCTGTGGACATAATGTTGGGCATTTCCCTGATGTCATGAACTGAAGAAGAACGTTGCAAGTTTACTGATGCCGGAACTGGCATAGTGTGAATGAAACATGAAGTGGACGTCCATTTACATCATCTGAACACATGCGGGACATCGATACGGCGGTGCAGGAAGACAAACGTGTATCTCCAACTCCAGTGGAGCAGAGATTCCATCTTTCACATGACCCAGCACGAGACAGAAACTACGAAGTGAGGCAATTTCAACAGCCATGGTATTTAAACTTTGAACGACAGCTTCTACGACAATGCATAAATTGTTGGAAACACATCGTGGCCAATGTGAACAGCGGCTGCTGTCAAGTAACGCGTCGCATTCTACCAAACTCGAGGATATGGAACGATGCACGAGCACGCGTGCACAAGATCACTATGTCAGGCTTCTTCCGCGCTGACAACGAGACATTCAGTGATATGTGTGCAACGGAAAACATGTCTGATGATTCGTTGATTCTGGATGGTGTCCGCCATTATCGAGTGTGTAACGAATAACATATTTTTATGTTTCGTGTAATCCCGCGCCGAAAGCTTTTTCACGTGTCCGTTTAGAAAATGGATCGTCCTTTCTTCCGCTGAAGAAATTCACTGATGTTTTACTTCTTTGTAAATAAAGTCGTAAGTTATTAGAAAACCAACTTAAAGTGATTGATTTTCGAACGTCTTACTTTCTGCTCGGAATTCTTTCGCCAACCCGCACTACTGAAGACCTACATCATAACATAAAGAAGCATTGTGATCACGTATTATTTCATCACGTATTATTTTTTATTATTATTTGTATTATTATTATTTAAATACTAATTATTTTGGAAAATTGATTAGTATTTGTACCTAACCTACTTGCAAGTGCAGATGAATCTAATCCACATGAATTTGCAATTAAAAAACTTAAAGAGGGAACTCATTTTATGACCCCTCGTACTTAAAAAGCACACTTAAAGACAGAAAATCAAAGGTGATCATGGTGCTATACACTACATTTTGCTTTTCAATAACAACTGAAAAAAAATTCTTGCGGTCGATGCACTACTGTATGCAATGCACAACCATAATTTCTCTGTGTTCTTAAATGTGAACGGCGAAGATACTCCCGTTTGTTCATTAATCAAGAACATTATTCTAATAAAGACGAGACTAAAGCACCTTTCCTTTACTGCTCTAAAATTTACCGGTAGACCTTTGAATCGACTGAGATTTATGAAAATGTAATACCTGATAACAGTTACGAAAATTAGAAACACCAGTATTTAAACTGACTCTATCTTCATTTCAAAGCCCTATTCTTCGCAAAGACGATCGATGGCTGAAGCTGCTCCCTACGTCTCTTGAGATCAATGCATCCACACACATAAAGTTAATAAAGAACAAGCTACATCAGCACGCAGCGAACATGCACGCACCAATTTCACAGGTCGTGTTTGACATTAGTTGCAATATCTTCCAGTGCGCATCGATAACACATTCCGCGTCCATTTGCGCCAGAACAGAATAAAAGCTCGGGTTAAACCGAGCCCAAATATATTGAATCTTAGCAGCGAACTCTCATAAGACTGAGTACATTCATATATTCCTCCAGTTCCCCGGAGAAACACAATGGTGTTTGGAAAAACATCAGTATCGTGAAAGGAGCTCGACGCATATGAAAGACGTTCTTTGCACTGTGCGCGATTCCCAACAAATAGGATCATCAAAAAAGAATCTATACTGAAACTGTAAGAACTGCGATGTTTTGCCATCAAAGATGGGATGTAAAACCTGTTCGAGATAGGCTCCTTGAGCACGTACACACTTATATCAGCCTTCCCGACGGTACTTTTTCAGTAGAATTTTCGAAATCGCCAATACTTGATACGTCGTTCTTTCAGCAAGTCTTACAAAGCTGCTGCTGCAATTCGGGAGATTTAAGAGCATGGGGTCTCGCCAGGGCCAGTGCTATCATTAGAACAACTAGGCACCTAAGAGGCAGGCGTTAAATGTGCGCAGTTTTATGCAGATTAGTTTTTTAATCGATGTAGAAAAAAATGCAACTGACAATTTATATATTCCATTTTAAGAAAAACAACACTACAGTGTTATGGAATATAATTAATTATAAAGTATTATAAACAATTCTATACGCTGTTTCTTATTTGTGTTTTTCATATGGTGTTTTATTTTTGAAATTTTGTAATACAAAGGCCGTTCCGTAAAAACAGAGTAATTTTTTTGAGTTGACAACAGTGAGAAGGGGGGAGATAACCACGCAGACGACTAATTGAATTATGGAAGTTTCTATGGCAACAGTTATTAGCCGTGGTAGACGATTCTGATTTTATTATGGCGCAGTTGTTTAAGGTACGTGTGCATTTCGCCATACAGCTATGGAGGTGAGTGATTCAGAGTTAAGAAGTGAAACGGGTTGTGCGCTAAAATTTTGCAATCTTTTGGGTAAAACGGCTCCAGAAACAGTTGATTTAATGAAAAAAGCTTACAAAGATAAATGCTTGGGTAAGTCGACGATTTTTAGATGGCACCATGTTTTAAAAAAGAGAGGGGTGGGGGTTGTCGGCAGAACTCGCTCCTAGGCTTGGTCGACCTGAAAATGCTGTTACGGAGCGTACTCTTAACAATGTGTGGGGAATCCTGCAAGATCTACGAATGACATGTGAAGACATAGCGACGTCAACTAATAATTCAGAAACGTCGGCATTCCGCATTCTACGTGACAAGTTACTGCTGTATCATGTGTGTTCCAGATAGGTGCAATGCTTTCTTTCTCATCACCTGACGAGAGAACAATTGTTAGTCAGAGTTCAGATGTGTCGCGAGTGGAAAAAAGTAATTGCAAAGGATCCAAATTCTAAACATAGTAATAACTGCCGACAAAACATCGGTCCACTATTTCGACTCCCTCATTAAGCGCGCAACGAGTGCCTGGAAACACACAGGCTCGCCTCATTTCGAAAAGTCCACTAAACCAAATCAGCTGGGAAGGTGATGATGATAATTTTCCTTGTTCATAAAGGTGTAGTCTACCAGCATGCCGTTCCTCCACAAATTATTGTCAATGCTGAGCATTACATGTAAGTCTTGAAGCGTCCGCGACGACACATATCGATTAAGAGACCGGAAATGGTGGGCAAATGGACCCTTCACCATGATAACTCACGCCCACACGTGGCTGCTTGTGTTTAACAGTTTCTTACGAAATGCGGTATTGAAATCACGCCACAGCCTGCCTATAGTCCTGACCTAGCCCCGTGTGATTTCCGGTTGTTTCCAACAATGAGGGAGAAGTTCCGTGGTGCAACATTCAACACAGATGATGACGTTATTCAAGCTGTACAGGGGTCGCTAAAGCAGTTTCCACAAAATGCCTTCGCCACATGCTTTGAAAAGTGGACTGAACGATGGGACCGTTGCATATCATCCGAGGGAAGATACTTTGAGAAAGAATAACATTTGTATTTTGCTGTACCTATATTTTTGATTTTGTGTGATTTTACCCTCAGTTTTTATGGAACGGCCGTTGTAAATTGAAGTTGGCATTGGGGGATGGGGGCAGTTAGCCTTGCCTAGGGCGCAAAATAGCCTGGCAACGGTACTGGGTGTGGCGAGTAGACAGTCACAGCTTTCTGTTCCTAAAACGGAAAATTTTGGGGAGTCTAGTATCTCTCAAAAATCTAACAACAACTATTAATTCTAGAGCACCGTGACGTGAAAAGGGGAAATGCAAAAATTCAAAGCAAAGCGTGCGTGGAAAACTTAAGAGAAAACTGATAGTTGGATTCGTAGGGAAGAAAATGGAGTGTTGTTTGGCTTATGCGTGGGAACCACCAGACAGACACAAAATATAGCATTCGCCTCATTTTCATCAAAATACACTCTTTGATCATCATCATCATCATTTTCAAGCCAGTGCTGGATGAAGTTCTCCTAAGTCTCTTCCATAACTTTATGTTTGAACCAGTCTTTTCCATATCACTCCGGCATGCTTTTTTGATCTATAAATATCTTAGATACTATTAATCCATTTAATAAAAATAAGAAGACCTTAAAATCATACGATGCGTAAAAATATGCATGCATAACAAAAATACAGTTTTATCTGTCATAAAGTCACAAATACATCTACGTTGCGACCAGGATGGAAACACCGTGACGTGTTACAGAGGTGAATCACGTGCCAAGACGACAAATCTGCAGCGGTACATTCCGTCCGTGTAGCTTACTTGGGAGAGCAACTTACTCCGGAGTGAGGAGCCGCGGTCAAACGTGTGTTTTCACATTGGCGCCAGATCGTAAAAATGGATGGACTGGCCGTTCGGTTCTTCGAAAAAAAATATGTGACGTTCGTTCCATACATCGTCTGGAATTAATAAGAATTCCTTCTTCACTTCGAAAAAATGTGCAATGCCTTTTCCACACACAGACCGAAATAAATTGGAATTCTTTCTTCTACAGTGAGCTCTCGCACATGCGTGGTTAGCCCGCTGACCCGGAAACCTATGGTTCCGCCCCAGCCCTTTCGCAACAAAAGGATATACACAGTCGTATCAGAATAATATGACCACTTACCTGATAAAGGGAATAACCATACTTGGCCCGGAGGACAGCGGCGAGACGGCGTGGTATGGACGCAATGAGGCACTGGAAGGTTGCCCGAGGCACACGTGCCTATTTGGACGAGCAGCTGAGCACGGACGTCCCAGAGATGACGTGGTTGTGGGTCGGCACGTTGAGTGTGTCGATTCGAATAGCCCCAAGAGTGCTCTATGAGATTGAGGCCGGGCGATTTCGCCGGCCAAGACAAAACGGAGACATCGCTGTCGTGTTCCTGGAACCAGTCACGCACCCCCTTAGTGCCGTGGCACGGCTGCATTGTGCTGTTGGTAGACACCATCACCACAAGGGTAAACGTCCAACATGAAAGGATGCATGTGGTCAGTGAGGATGGACAGGTTGCCATTGGGGTTCAGGGACCCATCCAGTGGTACTACCAGCGGTCCCAGGTGATACCAGGAAAACATCCCCCAGACATGCACACTGACACCGCCGGCATGCATTTGAGCGACAAGAGCGTCCGAATGTTGGTTTTCGTGTGTCTAACGCCGTATCCGCCACAGCTCGTCACTTCTGTGTAGTAGAAACCTCGATTTGTCGGAGAAGGCAACCTTTTCCCTCACTTTCACTGTCAAATGACGGTGGTCCCATGCTAACTGCAGGCGTCGTTGCCGATGGAATTGAGTTAACCTGAGCATCTTGACGCAGCGTCGACCCATGCGTAACAGGGTTCGCTTTGCTGTTATCGGGGACACGTACCTGGGTGGCCCAGCGTTCATTTGCATGGTCAATTGCTGCACCGTATCGCGTCGATTGCCCTTTACCAGTCGACCGTGGCGACGTTTTCCTCTGGGGTCGATGGCCTTTGGGGCTCCACAGTTATGACGTCATGAGGTACTCGGTGCGCCAGCGGTCCATTCTTGGTACACCCTTACTACGGCACATCGGGAACAGCCCACGAAGTCTGCTGTTTCTGAGAATCTTCCACCATTGGCGCGGTAGCCGATGATCATTTCTGTTTGAACGCCCGTCAAATCACTACCTCTGCCCATTGTGCTCACGTAACGCACTATGGCACACCTGTCCTGGCCTGCAGCTTATATGTCCGTGTGGTCGACCTTGTCACGTGCAATCTCTGGCGCGACTGGGCAGGTACACTGTGATTCCGGGGTGGTTATATTATTCTGATACAACCGTATACGTGGCGTACTTCAGAGGTGAAGCACAGTCAAGACGGCAAAGTTGTAGCGTTAAATTCCGTCGGTGTAGCTTAACTGGGAAAGCATTCGGCTCCGGAGAAGGATGCGGGTTCGATCCCCGTCACAGGCAAATTTGTGTTTCCAAAAGTGTTGGCCCCAGGATGCATAATGGGACGCAAACAAGCCGATGGAGAAAGTGTAATTCTTTGGGCAGTGTTCTGCAGGGAAACTCTGGGTACAGCCATTTATGTTCAAGAAACAATAATGTCTACCACCTATCTAAACATCAATGCAGACTAGGTACATTCTTCCATAGCAACGGCATTCCCCTCTAGTAGCGCCTTCTTTCAGAGGAATAATGCGCCATGCCTCGGATTGTTCGAGAATCGCTCGCGGAAAATGAGGAAGAATTCCAGGTACTAGACCTAGCCTCCAAATTCGCCAGACATCAATCCAGTCAATTATCTTTGGTATGTGTTGCAACAGCAAATCCGATCTGCGGCGGCTTAACCACGTAACTCACAAAAGTTAAAGGACCTACCGGTAACGTGTTGGTACCGGATACAACAAGGCACCTTAAGAAATCTTGTAGCGTCCATCCCCACTGGGTAAGAGCTGTTTTAGCGGCACCTGAAGAACCAACATCAAGGGTCATAATGTTTTAGCTCTTTGGAGTATACGTATATCTATTAGAGAAGGCTCGGACACGTAACTGTTACTTTCTCACCGTTACTGAAAAATCACTGTCACCGTAACTACCAGTGACAAAAAGTAATAGTTCCAAAGTCACTGATAAGAATGTCACCGTGAGCCGTGTCCGAGCAATACTTGGAGTCCAAGGTTACCATGTCGCCATGTCGTTTCTGTTGGATCATCACAGAGGTCGCTAGTGATGCCAGCTTTCTTCAGAAGAAACCGGTTTTCGTTCTCGTCTCTTCACTAGGAACCTTTAGGAATGGGCTTAAACGATAATGAAGTGTTAGTCCTATTCAGCATTCAACAATATATTAGAATGTCTGATGCCAAGCGTAGAAAAACCAGTGAAATGTGGAATTATTTCACCGTCGTTGATGAAAATTTCGCTTCGTGTGATATTTGGAAGCAAAAGCTTTTTTACAAAGTTTGACTCGTCGTTCCGTTACTGCTCTGTCACACCCGTCGTAAACAGTGATTTTGTCACCGACACTGGTAAGACGGTGACTCTTCATCCCTTTACAACCACGTCATTCCTGTTGTAAACGGTGATTTTGTCACTGTTTAAAGTAACCGTTACTTCCGTGTAACTGTCACCGTTGTCACTGTGACAGAAAAATCATTGTTAAGTCCACCTCTAATATCTATTACTCCTTGCCTGTACAGCTTTACGTAGACAGGACCTGTGAGAAAAGTTCTTCATCAGACATAATGTACGTACTTCATAAAAATTCAAGATGATGGATTTGTTAACAAGAAAATTTCGCTTGACCATTACAGTTTTGCAAACATCCCAGAAGCTGCCCAATTTTGTATGCAATTCTGTTTTTATTTTTCTGCTCTTTCCGATCAGGGTATCCCATCCAGCGTCTAAAATTAAGTCTCGCCCATTTGAAGGTATATCTATCTGAACTTCTCGTCGAAGAAAGCAATTATTGTCTCAAGTAATAAGATTTAAGGTTAGTTTCAAGCTTTCACGGATTCAACAACCGCAGGCTTCCATTTCTCCAAGGATTACCATCATCAGGAAAGACGTTAAGTCAACAATAAAAGCAGCAAAGTTAACGAGATGAGCAAGAGAAACCACTGTCTTGCTTTCTCTGCGACCACAAAGGAAAGTTTCTACTCGCATTGGCACTTGGAATTAAATTTGAGTGTAATTTTTGTTGCTTCTGGGCTTACACGGAATTTTATTCTCTGTTTATCAACCGAAAATTCGCCTTCAGGCAAATTCGTTTTCTTTATGTCGCATTGACTAACTTCTATTAATGTTTACAGCTCAAGTGATTAATTGTTTTCATTAACAACGATAATTAATTTTGCAGACCCCTGTGCGAACAACTTTTCAATAACTCAAAAACACGAATTAACGAACACAGATCTGAAAACTCATCAAGGGTACTGCCATCGAAGACTTGGCAGTGACAAGTACATCTTTAGATAAACATTAAAATAAAAACAGAAACTCAGAATATACCTTAAAGTTACCCGTTACAATGAACCTCGGCAAAGATTATGTGTTCACAAACAGTAATTCGATGTGCCTTTTCAATTTACATTAACTGGCGTTTGACGAAGAAAATTTTATGTCAGGTAAGACTGAAAAATTCTTTGCTCTAGCGCAAATCAATACGTGAAGCTAAATGTTTTCGATTTCCTTTTTCAGAAAGATATTTGCATCACCACAAAAGAGTAATGCACATTTATGCTATTTGATTCTATACAGAAAATCACATGGGAAATATTGGGCATGGGTAGAACGAAAAACAATATGTCCAATCCAGAGGCTCCAACCCTGACTGAAAATTTTCAGTAGTAAACACACAAAAAAATTGTAGTTTGAAGTTTTTTGCAGTAGTGAAAACTACTAAAATCCGTAGTTTTCAGTATAGTAATGAATAAAATTGTATTACATACTCGGTAAAACAACGATTTGCCAGAACCAAAGAATATAAACGCTTCGCGTGAAGAAGCTCAACTCTCGTAGAGATAATGTAAAACAGGCGACAGCAGCGCCACCATGTAATGCGGCAGCAGATGCTCTGCGGGAAAGTTAACATTCAGGCGCAAAAAGCGTAGGAGACACGGGACGGGAAGCCTATTTCACGGAAAGGAAGCTAAGCTTTGATCTGCGACTGTTTCCTTCGGTCTCATTGGGTCTACTAAAGCATTTTTTTTTTGTTGTTCTTTTCTGAGTATCCCTCCTGTCCCTTCTTTTGGTGAACCAAATATATACATTAGCAATTAATATTATTTTAAGGAAATTTTAGCAGTTTTATTCTCACTTTAAGCACCGTAGTAATACCAGGTTGCTTGGCATGAATTTCATATTTACAATATACCTTAAATGTCAAAAATGCTGAGGCTGGTTTCCCAGTAGCAGCCATAATAATAATAAAAAAAAAAAAAAAAAAAAGCAAAGACAACCGCAGTTTCCCAAAACTACAATTTTTTTTTCTACCCTTCCGAAGTTTGTAAATTAAACGCACTGCGCTGGAGAAATTTTCTCAACAGATCGGAAAAACATCCGTTCGTATCTGAGTAGGTTCGAACCTGGGCCGCTGGCGTGATGGCTGAGCTCTCTACCGACCGGACTAACTCGCCACGATTGAGTGTATGCTTAAAGCTGTCTGTTTGGTATGCATTGTGTAATCGAATGCTTCCCTCTTTCATTTTACAATATTACGAGGTATTTTTCATAAAAGTCAGTTTCATATAATTGATAAATTAATTTTTTCAACGTAACGATAGCTTTTTTTTCAGCAAACGTTGTTTTAATGGTTTTCCAGGATATTTGTTTCAAACGGTTTCAAATTTGTTCTTGTTATTCATCCACTCCATTCCATGAATTGTTATTCATCGGAATGGAGTGGGTGTATTTCATGGCCGTAATATAAACGCAGACTAGATGAGAACAACAAAACCTTTGAACAAAACGCCAACACAAACAAGCGTTTATATTCTTTGAACACAAACACGCATGCTCAGTCTAACTCAGTCTGCTCGGCATCCTGCGGCATCAGCCTGTAATGTTGGCTTCTGTGTAGTAATTCTTTGCCGCATAATATAGTGGCGCTAGTTACGTCTCGCTGAGCCTTACCTTCTTATCAGTTAGATATTCTTTGCCAGAACAGCGAAACGACAGAGCAAGTTCATAAAACAACGAATTTTTGCTTAAAAATTGTCCATAAATTGAAGATATTTTGTGAAAAACACTAAATATTATTGTGACCACCTCCTACTTTAGACGTCAACAGCGAGTAGCCAATGGAAGAAGGAACGTATCGTGAGCTAGCCTGGAGGGTATATAAGGTGTACTGTAGGCAATCTGAAAACATATAAGTCGTTGCTTTCATGGATTTAGGGAGTGATTTATAAGATTTGCAAAAAAGGGATTATTATCGACTTTCGAGCCAAGGGTGGCAGTATTTCTGAAACAGCGCAGTTTGTGAACTGTTCGCTGCTGTGGTTATAGCGTATCGTGATTGGAGAAACGGCATCATTGCGAATAAGCGACGTAGAAACTGCGGAGCACCACCTGCACTGATGTGACAGGTGAACGTCGCGTCGACTTCTAAGGTGCGTGAGGGCTGATCGACACGCTACAGTGGAGCAACTCACTGGCCGAAAGAACCAGGGGGCTACCGGAAGTATGTCTAAAACGGCAGTTCAGCGAACCTTGCTGCGTATGGAGCTCCGATGCACGGATGGTCACTGCACCTATGCTAACGAAGGCGCATCGGCAGAAAAGGCTTACATTTGTACGGCAGTATCGGAATTGGACCTCAGCTGATTGGCAAAGGATTGCCTTCTCCGATGAGTCATGTTTTCTGCTTCATCGAACGGATGGACTTGGTGTATAAGGCGAGAGACATCAGAGAACAAACATTTTTCAACCATTGCTGGCAGAACACAAGCTGGTGGGGGCAGCGTTATAGTCTAGGGAATATTTTCGTGGAGTTCTATGGGTACACTCATACTTGTGGAATGCACTATGGACCGAATTCGTGATGAATCCATCCTCGCAGACCACATACACCTTTACATGCTGATTGTCTTCCCTGGGGCGGATGGGATCTTCCAGCACGACAATGCGACGTGTCACACAGCTAGAAATTCACGAGAGTGGTTGGAAGAGCACGATGAAGACTTCAAAGTACTTCCCTGGACCCCGATTCCCCAGACTTAAACCCAATTGAGCATCTGTGGAGCCACTTCGATCGTGCTGTTCGCTCTATGGATCCTCCACCACGCACCCTCCAACAGCTGTCGGATAGATCCACTGCAGTTAGCATGGCTCCACATACCTGTGAATTGAGTCACTCTCAGCCCATCTAGCCGCTGTCCGCGATGCACACGGCGATTACTCTGGATATTATCCGGTGGTCACAATAATGTGACTCGACTGTGTATGTATATGGTTGTTTTAAAACCCGAACAAGAATTAAAAAAAAGTAGTTTTTTTTTCCTGCAATGAACAAACAGGGAAAAAAAAAAAAAAAAAAAAAAAAAAAGAGAAAGAAAGAAATACAGGTAGGCTTAGTTCTGATTGAGCCCTGAGTTTGGAACATAAGACTACGACTTGCAGATCGGAGAGTTGAAATGAGCTAGTCGAGTACGGCTTCAAAGCGTTCATTTAATTTGTTATAGCCAACACAGGCCTATCATATGAAAAGTAACTTACATAATTTTTACAAATAATGTGGAATACATTCCGAACACAAAGCAGAGTTCAAGATGGGCCGGGTAAGGGTTCGATCGGTGTATTGGTTTTGCCGCGGCTGCTTTCAGGCGTTCTCGATACTCTCTAGTTCGTCGGGCTGCAGTCTTCCTGGGCTTCTTACATTCCTCATCACTTGCTCATGCCTCTCGTTTTGATTTTCTCCACTTCTGATTGCGTTCATTCTACGAATTCCGCGGCATTATCGAAAATGTTAACCCGTTCACACGAAAACATTTTTTTTAATTTTAATTTTAAACCACTGCGATATGTTCTTTATATATTTGAATAGATCTCGTCGAAAGCTTTAAAACGATACCAAACACAGTCGTTTTACAATCAAGGTTGTCCAGATAAACCACGATATTTTTAAAAGTGCTCACCGGTTCACAAGAAAACATTTTTTTTAATGCTCAGCTCAGACCACTGCGAAATGTTCTTCGTATATTTGAATAGATCTCGTCTAGAGTTTTAAAACTATACCACGTACAGTTGTGTTACGCTCACGGTTTCTGAGATAGACTCAAAGGCGGCAGCACACCCAGAAATATTGCATCATCTCGATCTTTAAATGAGTTTTGTGTTGGAACTGCACGAAAATGTGAAGAAATAAGGTGGCATCAATTACAACAGTGGTTCTAAACCTAAGGATCGTGGAAAGATTTCAAACAGATCGTCATTCTGTCTCGGCGAATATAAACATAATACAACATTTCATTAACTGTAAGTCAATACTGTAAAGTAACTGAAACGCAAAAACCAAATGACAATAACCCCTCAGTTCGTAAATACGTGTAACTATGTATATCTTAAAAATAGCGGTATATTCAACCTACCGTAGATAACTTCTTGGATCAGCCAATTTTTGTAGAGGGTGGGGCTTTCTTGCAGTTTTTAAATTCCGATTTCACTTCGTATTCTTAAAAAAAAATTGGTATCGCAGATTTTTTCGCTACTCTGTATTGTAATTCCTTGCATTTCAAGAGCTACGGTAGAAGGGTATTAAATTTGAATTTGGAAGACGAATAAAAACTTTTCTTTAAATTTATCTAACAATACTAATTAATAACAGGTTTCCGACATCTTAATATGCCATGCTTAAAGGAAACACTGGCAAGCCCCGCTCTCCAATGAGGCAGGCGTTTATGCCATCCCTCTACAACAGCCGGACGGCTCCACGCGATACTACATTGGAATGACCAAACGTTCATTTACAATTAGACTCAACGAGCATGAAAGAGACACAAAGAACGGTAAAGTAACAACGGCCATATATCCACAGAAGTCCAGTTGAAATCCGCTGTTCGTATGTTGGATGATGTAAAGAAATTAGCTTCCTACTCCACCCCCAAATCTACTGACATTCGCGAAACTTTGGAGATCATTACCAACAGCGAGTCATGCAATGATAGCGTCTTACTGGAGTTGCCACAAGTTTGGAACCAGTTTTAAAACAGTGAACGCCTTTTGTTTTCCTTTCATGATTCCGAGTTCTAAACAAACATGACGCCTCGGTCTTTGAATGAATTATTACTTCGCATCTGTTCGTTTACTGTCAAGTCAAGTCACCGCGTTCAAATTATTGAAGCGTTCCATTATTCAGTTTGCTGTTTACTTTCCTTGAAAAAACCATCTGGTTGATGTGCGAAAGCTTGGAAACTTATGATTTCTATTCTACGCCAAGAAAATTTGGGTTACTATCGGATGTGTGCATAAGTTCTACCCGTTTTTTTTTTTTTTTTTATTGGAGGTTTAACGACCACCTTGAGCAACTCAATGTGGGCTATAAGCAGTCGCCCGTCCCGAATTTAGGGTCACTGGTTCCAGGGAAGGGAGAGAACCAGTGCCGTAAGACAAACACAACATCCATGCCTCACTGGGATTCGAACCCGGACCCCTTTCCGACGAATGATCAGAGGCCATCGCTTAGACCACTGCGCCACCGGGGCGGCCCTACCCGTTTTTGTAGGTTACAAAGAAAGGAAGAGAACACAACAAATAACTTATCTAGGATTTTACATAATTGCCATCATCCTGTATAACCTCTTGTCATCTGGCTATGAGTAGGTGAATCCCACACCGGAAAAGCTCCTATGTTTTGGAGTCAAAAAAGCCATTTAATGCCGTTTACACATAATCGAAGGTTTGCAGAGGGAAGGAGTTCTGTAACGATCGAAAAAAGTGGTAGTGCGTAGGTGCCAGGTCAGGGAAATACGTTAGGTGGGGTAACACTTCCCAAAAGTTCAGTAATTTTTGCAGAAGCAGCATGAGGTCTAGCGTTATCACGATGAAGGATCACGTCTTTGCGATTGACGAGTGCTGGCCGCTTCGATGTCAGTTGTTCTCGCAATCTGTCCAACTGTTGGCAGTAGAGGTCAGTATTTATCGTTCGGTTAGCTGCCAACACCTCCCAGTGGATTATCCCCTAGACATCCCACCAAACACTCAACAAAATCTTTTTGGGATGCAGTCCTCCTTTTGAGATCGACGGAGCAGTCTTCGCACCTTGGCACACAGTCCGTCGACGCTTTACATTACGGTACAGTACCAATTTCTCTTCATCCGTTCCAATTCGTCCCCAAAACGGTTCATTTCTGTGACGAGAAAGTAAACAAAGCACAGGTACGGATGGATTCCCGCCTCTCGTTGCTTTGCAGAAAGCTGGTGCGGAACCCAGTTAGAGAACTTGGTGATGAACTCAAGCGCATGCATCCGTCTTTTGACTCTTGTTCTGTGTAGCGACAACATTTTCGCTAATTCCTGATGTGGGTCATTTTTTATGGCTTGGTTTACATCCTAGTCAGAAACCACCAGGACGTGGTTTATCTTTACAGCTTCTGTCTCCGTCCCGGAATTTCCGAAACCAACGGCGACATGAGGTATCATCAACTGCATTCTCTTTGTACACTTGACAGATGTTGCAGCAAGCCTCGGCTGCAGTACTGTCGTTATCGAACTCGTAGAGTAAACAATGTCAAATGTACTCCTTATCGCATGCCATGTTACACCGTCCGTGATTTCCATTATGATACTGGAACAAACCAAGTGCCGCTATATAATTGCGATCGGAGTAGTTACGTCATCTGTGACGTAACTACTCCGATCGCAATTTGCATCTATTAAAAAAACGGGTAGAACCTTTGCATACACCCAACAGTATAGTTAAACTATTTTAATCAAACAATATATTTAAATCTTTCACTTAGTGCTTACTGCATGAATCTGTATCATTCAGTGTAAATTTAATTTGAACTAAATATAAACTATGTTTGATTACATTATATTTAAACAGAATTTCGATTTTGTTATGTATATCCAATGTGACGAGGTACACTAAAATCGAAAAGTGGGTCGCTATAGTGGGAAGCTTAAGAACCACTGAACTACAGTGATCATGTAAGGAGCCAATATAAATGCTATCCAGGTGATCTTCACAACTGAGAATTCCTGCATTCACTCTCCCCTTTTTGCTGTTTAGTAATACTTCTACGATAATCCTCTTTCAGTCGATACGGAACGGAAGCATGGTCCCAGGGGCAGAGGTCTCAGCCATCATCCGGGGGAGAGCTCTGTTTAGAATTGCAAACTATGATATATTTTGTTTTCAGCCTCTTTACGACACAGCTGAGTGAGGTTTTATAGGACATAAATAAAGCGCCACTGCAACATAAGTACGTTTCTCTGCTCCCCTTTCATGAAAGGCGTAAAATCTACAATTCACAGTACCTGAAGGATTCCATTTTTCCTCTTACGAAATTTCTGTCCAAAGATAGATTACCTAAGATTTTAACATGCAAAAGATTTAACGGGAAATCAAGCAAAGTAAGCAATCGCGAATGCAACGGGAAAGATCGTACTAAAAAATAAATAAATAAATAGGCGATTTACTCTACAATTTATTAATCTTGACAAGAAATAGGTACTGAGAACCACATCTCTTGTAATGCAATGAAAAACTACAGAAAGGCAGGAAATGGCTGACAGCTCATGAAAGCAGTGCCCGCGGTACACTGAATAAAAAATAATTGTTGTACTAATACTAGTGTGCACTGTACAAGTAACTGTATGCCTTAATTTGACATTGTACTAACACTGCTCTGTTCCACTGTACATAGTACAATACTGTACTAATATGGCATCAGAGGACCATGTCTCTTACAATGCAAGAAAAACTGCAGAATGGCTGGAAATGGCTGTCAGCTCCAGAGTTAGAAACGGGTCAAAAATTTTGGACCCGAAGTCGAGCCCGAACGTTACATATTGGACCCGATCAAATATATGTACAAATCTGCCTTAAATTATATATACACTCATCGTCAAAAAAATAGTAGAACCCAGAAGGAAGCAACCGACAGGAATGAAACTTCGTGGGTGGGTTTGACATCGTGAGACATGCAAATGATTCAAGTATCACGCTCGACCGCGCATGTGGCGCAAGCAAGGAGGGGTCGTAGAGCTGTGCCTGACCGGCTACATAAGGTCGTCCGGTTGCGCGCGCTTGCCATCCTTACTCGTGCTGTTGTGTTGGTTGGATCCTTTGCAAGTGAAGTATGCCTCGGAGAAAAGTTCGAAAGCAATTCGAGCAGTTGGAGGAGTTCGAGAGCTGCCGCGTCGTCGGGCTGCGGGATGTTCATATTGGCGTATTGCGCACCATAACGATCGTGCGGATATCACCAGAGCACGCTGTTGGCAGCAGTGGATAGAACAAGGCACGCATCAGCAACAGGAAGGGTCTGGGAGACCTAGACGAACCACTGAGAGAGGGAGATAGAGAGAGAGAGAGAGCACGACGGGTTGTCCGACATGCGCGGAGTGACCCAACAGCCACGATTGCGGATATTCAGCGGACAGTGGTGCCCTCCATGCATCGTCTGATTAGATCCAGCACCATTTGCAGACGGCTGCACGACGTAGAACTACACGTACGCAGACTGCTACGACGACTGCCCTTAACACCATTGCTCGCCAAAGACTGCAATGGTGTCGTGCCAGACTATGATGGAGCAACTCTGAATGTCGGCGGTTGATCTTCAGTGAGGAGTCCCGCTTTTGTCTTGGAAGAGACGACCACCGAATCCGTGTGCGGAGGCACTGTGTTCAGCGCCAAGATGAACGGTTTCTTTTCCAGAGTCACACGTCCAGAAGGCCTGGTTTCATTGTTTGGGGTGCATTGCTTACAATGCAAGCTCACCTTTGGTGTTTATTACAGGCACTCTGACAGCCCAACGTTACGTTAATGAGGTCCTGCAACCAGTGGACCTACATTTTATGAACGCTCACTCCGGTGAGATTTTCCAACAGAACAACGTTCACCCGCATACTGCACTCTCGAGAGCTTGCCTTCAAGGCACTGGCACTCTGCCATGGACAGCCGCATCGCCAGACTTATCGCCGATTGATTATGTGTGGGATGCTATTGGACGCCCTAACAACACTCCTCTCCTACCGCAAAATCGGCAGGAACTGCGAGAGAAGATTCAAGCTGCATGTGATAGCTTAGCGCAGGACACCATTAGGAACCTGTACAACTCCATGCCGAGACGACTGTCATGCTGTGTGAGCAAACATGGTGGCCCGACGAGGCGCTACTTATTGGCGTGTAGGTCAATAAATATTGCCCAGATCAGTCTCAATGTTTAATCCTTTATTGTTCCTGGTAACCTTTATCTTCCTGCCGCATAGCATTGCAATCAGACACGTCCTTCTAGTTTTTTGATGATGAGTATATATTTATATACAGGCAGTTCAAAAAGTCTCTCGGCAGTGGGTATCATCGGTTATATAGAAATCAAACAAACGTATCATGTATTATCAGAACGTATAAATTTACTCACTTACTTACAGGTAGTACTGAAACTGTCGTTTGCAGGGCATGAACGGGTGTACCAAGACATGAACGGATGTGCCGCCCCGGTGGCGCAGTGGTCTAAGGCGTTGGCCTCTGATCATTCGTCCGTAAGGGGTCCGGGTTCAAATCCCGGTGAGGCATGGATGTTGTGTTTGTCTTACGGCACTGGCTCTCTCCCTTCCCTGGAACCAGTGACCCTAAATTAGGGACGGGCGACTGCTTATAGCCCATTGAGTTGCTCACGGTGATCGTTAAACCTCCAATCAATCATGAACGGGTGTACCTCGTCAGACTGTTTTACATGTTTTCAAACACAGCTGCGAGAGTAGAAATTCCCGCCGCAGTAATGTTAAGGCTGTTACACTTAATTTTAATGGCACTACAGTCAACATTTTTGAATTAAGTAAATTGTTGTGCGTTTAATTTCAGATTTTGCTACTTTCTTGATAACATACCAAGCTTCAGGAAATGTTTCACAGCAACAACAATTTTAAAAAACTTATGATGAGTTGTAAGTTTCCAAAATGTAGGTATTGTTTTTATAATTACCCCTCTGAAGGAAGGGACACTGCCTTCATATTGCATGACAAATAATTTATCAGTCGGCGGGCACCTGTATCAAGCACAAAATTTCAGTGTGCATTTTTCTTTGAAAAACAAAATGGAGGGGGGGTAAAATTAAAATGGAAATAAAAGCGGGTCGAAATACCTTGACGCGTTGACCCGTTTCCATCTCTGGTTAGCTCATGACAGTACCGCCTGTGGAAAACTGAACAAATATTAATTACTGTACTAATACCAATTTACACTGTATTAATAATTGTACGCATTAATTTGGCATTGTACTAACACTGTCGTTGTACTGTATATAACCTGCTACATATACTATTATACTGCACTAATTTGGCATTGTACTAACACTGTCGTTGTACTGTATATAACCTGCTACATATACTATTATACTGCACTAATTTGGCATTGTACTAACACTGTCGTTGTACTGTACATAACCTGCTACATATACTATTATACTGCACTAATTTGGCATTGTACTAACACTGTCGTTGTACTGTATATAACCTGCTACATATACTATTATACTGCACTAATTTGGCATTGTACTAACACTGTCGTTGTACTGTATATAACCTGCTACATATACTATTATACTGCACTAATTTGGCATTGTACTAACACTGTCGTTGTACTGTACATAACCTGCTACATATACTATTATACTGCACTAATTTGGCATTGTACTAACACTGTCGTTGTACTGTATATAACCTGCTACATATACTATTATACTGCACTAATTTGGCATTGTACTAACACTGTCGTTGTACTGTATATAACCTGCTACATATACTATTATACTGCACTAATTTGGCATTGTACTAACACTGTCGTTGTACTGTATATAACCTGCTACATATACTATTATACTGCACTAATTTGGCATTGTACTAACACTGTCGTTGTACTGTATATAACCTGCTACATATACTATTATACTGCACTAATTTGGCATTGTACTAACACTGTCGTTGTACTGTATATAACCTGCTACATATAGTATTATACTGCACTAATTTGGCATTGTACTAACACTGTCGTTGTACTGTACATAACCTGCTACATATAGTATTATACTGCACTAATTTGGCATTGCACTAACACTGTCGTTGTACTGTATATAACCTGCTACATATACTATTATACTGCACTAATTTGGCATTGTACTAACACTGTCGTTGTACTGTACATAACCTGCTACATATACTATTATACTGCACTAATTTGGCATTGTACTAACACTGTCGTTGTACTTATATAACCTGCTACATATACTATTATACTGCACTAATTTGGCATTGCACTAACACTGTCGTTGTACTGTATATAACCTGCTACATATACTATTATACTGCACTAATTTGGCATTGTACTAACACTGTCGTTGTACTGTATATAACCTGCTACATATACTATTATACTGCACTAATTTGGCATTGTACTAACACTGTCGTTGTACTGTACATAACCTGCTACATATACTATTATACTGCACTAATTTGGCATTGTACTAACACTGTCGTTGTACTGTATATAACCTGCTACATATACTATTATACTGCACTAATTTGGCATTGTACTAACACTGTCGTTGTACTGTATATAACCTGCTACATATACTATTATACTGCACTAATTTGGCATTGTACTAACACTGTCGTTGTACTGTACATAACCTGCTACATATACTATTATACTGCACTAATTTGGCATTGTACTAACACTGTCGTTGTACTGTATATAACCTGCTACATATACTATTATACTGCACTAATTTGGCATTGTACTAACACTGTCGTTGTACTGAACATAACCTGCTACATATACTATTATACTGCACTAATTTGGCATTGTACTAACACTGTCGTTGTACTGTATATAACCTGCTACATATACTATTATACTGCACTAATTTGGCATTGTACTAACACTGTCGTTGTACTGTATATAACCTGCTACATATACTATTATACTGCACTAATTTGGCATTGTACTAACACTGTCGTTGTACTGTATATAACCTGCTACATATACTATTATACTGCACTAATTTGGCATTGTACTAACACTGTCGTTGTACTGTACATAACCTGCTACATATACTATTATACTGCACTAATTTGGCATTGTACTAACACTGTCGTTGTACTGTATATAACCTGCTACATATACTATTATACTGCACTAATTTGGCATTGTACTAACACTGTCGTTGTACTGTACATAACCTGCTACATATACTATTATACTGCACTAATTTGGCATTGTACTAACACTGTCGTTGTACTGTACATAACCTGCTACATATACTATTATACTGCACTAATTTGGCATTGTACTAACACTGTCGTTGTACTGTACATAACCTGCTACATATACTATTATACTGCACTAATTTGGCATTGTACTAACACTGTCGTTGTACTGTACATAACGTGCTACATATACTATTATACTGCACTAATTTGGCATTGTACTAACACTGTCGTTGTACTGTATATAACGTGCTACATATACTATTATACTGCACTAATTTGGCATTGTACTAACACTGTCGTTGTACTGTATATAACCTGCTACATATACTATTATACTGCACTAATTTGGCATTGTACTAACACTGTCGTTGTACTGTATATAACCTGCTACATATACTATTATACTGCACTAATTTGGCATTGTACTAACACTGTCGTTGTACTGTACATAACCTGCTACATATACTATTATACTGCACTAATTTGGCATTGTACTAACACTGTCGTTGTACTGCACATAACCTGCTACATATACTATTATACTGCACTAATTTGGCATTGTACTAACACTGTCGTTGTACTGTATATAACCTGCTACATATACTATTATACTGCACTAATTTGGCATTGTACTAACACTGTCGTTGTACTGTATATAACCTGCTACATATACTATTATACTGCACTAATTTGGCATTGTACTAACACTGTCGTTGTACTGTATATAACCTGCTACATATACTATTATACTGCACTAATTTGGCATTGTACTAACACTGTCGTTGTACTGTATATAACCTGCTACATATACTATTATACTGCACTAATTTGGCATTGTACTAACACTGTCGTTGTACTGTATATAACCTGCTACATATACTATTATACTGCACTAATTTGGCATTGTACTAACACTGTCGTTGTACTGTACATAACCTGCTACATATACTATTATACTGCACTAATTTGGCATTGTACTAACACTGTCGTTGTACTGTACATAACCTGCTACATATACTATTATACTGCACTAATTTGGCATTGTACTAACACTGTCGTTGTACTGTACATAACCTGCTACATATACTATTATACTGCACTAATTTGGCATTGTACTAACACTGTCGTTGTACTGTACATAACGTGCTACATATACTATTATACTGCACTAATTTGGCATTGTACTAACACTGTCGTTGTACTGTATATAACCTGCTACATATACTATTATACTGCACTACTTTGGCATTGTACTAACACTGTCGTTGTACTGTATATAACCTGCTACATACACTATTATACTGCACTACTTTGGCATTGTACTAACACTGTCGTTGTACTGTATATAACCTGCTACATACACTATTATACTGCACTAATTTGGCATTGACGGCCATGTCTCTTGCTATGTAAGAAAAACTACAGATGGCCAGAAATGATAAATAGCTCATGAAAGTATACCCGTGAAACACTGTGCAATTCAACTGCATCACATTGTATTGAAATGATACAGATTTTGTGATACGTGTAGCATAATTTGCCGATGACAGTTTAAGGTCTCCTGTGACGTATACTGCCTGTTTAACATTCCGTTTATGTTGACCTTTCAATTATGTAAAATTTGGTTGCTTATCGTTATGCTTTCCATACCGAACTTTACACCTGAACTCCCATGAGTATTCACCTTTCGAGCTGTGATTGGCTATCAGTTAATTCATGAAATGTTACAAATACAAGTGTTGGACAAAATAATGTGAATACCTGGAAAATAGGCGATATGTCTTTCTTAATAAGGTGCTGGGCAGCCATTTACCTTTCACACAGCTTCCAACACGGCTTTTGAATGTCCTCCACTGGAATGTTGTACCAATCGTCGAACAGATCATCAGCCAATTGCTTCAGAGATATTGGAGGAGGGAATCTGCTTCTCACTCTGCTGTCTAAAACTGCCCACAATGGTTTGATGATATTCAAGTCCGGTGATTGAGCTGGCCAGGGCAGATGTTGAAGTTCATCTTGGTGCTTGCTCAAACGAAGACTGAACTGCTCTAGCTGCAAGTGTGTATAGGTCCATTATTATCTTGAAAAATGACATCATTATTTCGAAACAACATTTGGACCATACGACGAACCTGATCACCAAGAATGTCCAAGTACTCGCTGGCAGTAACTCGAGGGTAATGATGGAGCTACCAAGATATGGCCGACCAAATCATCAAAGATCCACCTCCATGTTTGACAGTTGAAACCAGACGTTCTACATCGTACGCTTCAGGGTTCTCCATACATAAACCCGAACTACTGTCAGGAATAATGTAAATAAGGACGATATCACACGCTTCCTGTCATCAGCTGCCTTGCTTTTATGCTCATGAAATCATATTTTTCACATTGTAACGTTGTTTTCTGTGATTCAAGGTGTAGCAATTGCAGCTCTTTCGTGGATGCCAGCTTTGTAAAGCTCTATACCGACTGTTTTTTGCGGAAACAGGGTCTTCCAGGTGGATATTGAGCTCTTCTGTCACGTTTGCTGCAGTAGGTCTGTATTGTTTGTACACAATCCTTGTTAGTGTTCAACGGTTCTTCTCACTCAATCTCGGGTTTCGCCCACTGTTCTTCGCCATGCTTGCATGTACGCAGTCGCATTCTTCTTCTTCGCCATGCTTTTTGTACGCAGTCAGGACCGTGGAGACTGTTGCACTTTGAAACACTGCACAAATTGCCTGTTATAGTCACAGACGCTCCTGCTAAACGGGCTCTCATGATTTGTCCTCTTCGGAAGTCTGACAGGTCCCCTATTTCACCGACCGCTGGTATCAACACCTGCCGAACACAACTTGTACTGCACGGGCGTACAACCTAGATAATATATACAAGGGAAAGATTCACAAAAGCATCAAAACGTTTTTCTTTTCTTTTTCGGTGTAGCCTACAAGAATAACAGTAACCCCTATAATCATGGTGTTAAACATTATTTTGTCAAAATCCTGTACATGGACCCAAGCAACAAAAAGGACTGGCTACAAATTAGCTTTGAATTAAAACTATTCTATACAAAAGTCACTGTTTTGCTCGTTAAATCCCGAATCTCGCTAAATGCGGACTGGGTATGAGCGGGTTTCACTGTATTTACAAAAGGCGCAATCGGATACACATAAAGCGACTATTTATTTTCCACTTTACTGACAGTATTATTCTACTAACGGATTTTTCAAACCTGATCAATATTCGCTGACGCATCTAGCGGAACTTTAAAAACTGCACTAATATTCACTACGAGTACCGCTGATATCCAAATATGGCGCGTCGATTACGTCACATCAAATCCTCTATCAGGTCCACTAGCTTTGCCTTTCATCGACGTTGCAGCAGAGACATTGCATTTGTTACTACTTTCGTAAGTTGCACTTTGCAGCGAATCTCAGATTCGTTGTATTCAAAACGAACTTTCTTAACTTGTGGAATTGAATTTGTTAATTTACTTCTTTCGCATAACTGCGAAATTAAATCTCCTAAAACGTTCTTTTAAGGTTCTCTAAAAGTAATTAGCGTCAACTTTATTATCCTATCGCTTAATTACATTATCCGCCAACAGGTAGAAGTGCGGATAAGTCACTCTGCGTAACCGGTGACGATGCGTAATTTGCTTTGTTCATAAATTATTTATACGTCTCAAACCTAAAAGCTGCTCCCGCAATCGGCGTGTGTGACTGGAGATTAATTCATGCGCCGTGCGGTCCTTCTAGTGAGACACTCGTACGGTTTGCCGCCTCGATTCAGCGTCTCACATTCCAATTAACGTCCAGTAATTAGACTGCGCGCTTGTTGAACAGTTATCCGCCTTTATTAAGTGTTTCGCTGCCTAGCTAGTCTTCAGCATAATCATTTTCCTTCTTTCCGCCGAACTATGATGCTGTGTAAGATGTTAATGAATTCTTGAAATCCCATTGTAAGCTCACATATCCCAAGGGATACGTACATCCACATCCTGGTGGAATTTCGTCCTTCATGGCCTTGTTATCGGTTCGCCGGTTGAAACAATTTGGGCTCTTTCCATTTGCTTAACCCCCGCGTTTCAAAATTCTATACGAAATCATAATCGTTCGCGACGTACGAAGGAATTCAAGTAACGGTAATGATATTTTCTTTCTGTTCATTCGAGGAGCAAGGGGCATGGGAATATTATTATCCGTTTCTGGAAATTGTAACAGCTCACAACTAGGCGCTTCCAGTTGTAGTGATCACGTGGAAGCCTACAGGGTTTAAATCCCGCTACGATACATACGGGAGTTGAAAAGCAAATTATATGTTGCCTTATTAAGCATACGGCATATTACAATTTCTTCTACGCACACTCTGAGGCCAGGGCCTGATTACCGCACGGGCCGGCAAGGCTTAGGCCTCGTTTTTGAAATTCTTCTAGAAATGGCCTAATCATTATTGAAGTTCTTTCCATTATTATTTTTATAAAAAATAAAGATTATTCCACCTTTTCCTGAGGTTTTTCTCTTCCTTCCGGGAAGGGTGCGACTTACCAAGTCTGGAAAGTGGTATTTCTTTCTCTCAGTTGTCCAGGAGCTTCCTTACTATCCTACAGGTGTTCAGGATAGCTGCCTTCTGTAGTTCCATGTAGGTGTTACATACAGGGTCTAGCGTCTGTATAGAACTGTGAATGGTCTAGCTCCTGTGGCTGATATTACTATGGGGACGGTGGTGACGTTCTCCATATCTTGATTTCGTATCGTAGGTCGTTATACTTTGACAGCTTCTCTCTGTGCGTCTTCAGGATGTTGAACGTGTTGGGCATGGATATGTCAATGAGGCATGTTGACCTCTTCTCACTGTCGGCCAGAACGATGTCGGGCCGATTATGGGGGATGGTCTTATCTATTTCGATCGATCTGTCCCAGTATATCTTGTGGGTGTTGTTCTCTAGAAGCTTTGTTGGCTCATACTCGTAGTAGGGGACATGCTCAGTTGTAATGAGGTGGTGCTTTATTGCCAATTTCTGATGGAGGATCTTGGCGACTTGATTGTGCCTATTCGTGTACTTTTTGTGTGAGGACTCTGGACCATGCTGTGATATGTTGGATGGTCTCTGGCGTTTGATGGCATTGCCGACATGTGTCGCTTTCCACTGACGTGTCTTTCAGGATATGCTTCCTGTAGTTTCTGGTGTTTACAAATTGATCTTTTATAGCCATCACAAACCCTTCGGTGTCAGGGAAGAGCGATCCATTTCTTAGCTATTCATTGGAGGCAGTCTTATCCACATGGTTGGATTGCAGATCGTTGTAGTGCCTTCCGTATAGGACTTTCTTGCCCCAAGCTTCTTCTTTTAGCTCCCTCGTTTCAATCTCCATGTTCTGAGTAGAGAGGCCTAGGGCTGTGTACTTATTATTATTATTGGAAGAATATTATTTTATGCGGGTTGCGATGTATCCTCTTGTCGGTCAGTCTTTAACGTGTTCATTAAAAAACACTTTAATTTTCACAAAAGTCTTAAATACTGCGCTCTGAAATTGCTACCTCACTTAATGATCAGAATCTCTCATACATTACAATTTTGTTTCAGAATTTTTACAAATTCTAGGATCGTTGTAAATAATTATTACAAATGCGTAGTTATTAATTAAATCCTTTGATTTTTCAACCATTACATAATCAAATTTTGCTATATAGGATGAAATATTAAACAGCTTACTCATTTGACGCAGAAGTAAGCAAGAAATATGAATTATTTACAGGATGATCACAATGAAAGAGAAGGTGCTCAGAGGCCCGAAGCGAAATATCTATCAAACGAAACGCAAACAAACTTGGTACATATACTTTCACGAATATGCGCTTGCGATTTATGGAAAAAACAGAAAGCTCAATTTCTTTCCACCAGGCAATATGTGGTGCTACATGCGCCAGAAAAACGTACAATTTACATACCGCACGACGTTCACCGGTGATTGGGTGGAATTAGAAACGACGGGTAACGCAGCATGCCGTTCGTACAAGTGGTAAGTGCTACTGATCTTAACTTACCTGAACGTGAGTTGCTTGTGAAACTTTATTATCATAACAGCAGTAATGCAACTGCTGAGCTTCGAGAATTTTGGCGGCTGAAGCATATGATGAAAGGCCCAATGACCATTACCAAAAATGTTTGTACAGTAATACTAGATCTCTAGCAGTGAGACCAGGAATAGGGCGCGTTTCGATTATGCCTCAAGTGGCAGAAGAATTGCTACTGCCGTCGTGGAGCATGGAATAGGTACCATGTGACGTACCTACCTCAAAGGTGACGCACATGTTAAGACGACAAATTAGCAGCGACAAACTTTGTCGGTGTAGCTTAATTGGGAAAACAATCGACTACGGAGAAGGATCATCAAACAGAGGTCATCGCTCTTTCCACGTTTATAAGTGAGTCACGGAAAAATTCATATTGGTCGCCACCGGAAATCGAACCCAGGGTCTTCCAGTTACGCGCCGGATATGCTTCCACTGCACCACAGCGACATGGATTTCCTCCAGACTCACATACAGTAACTGCCAAGCCAATTTGGCAGGTTGCTTCTTGGAGCCCAGCACAATGCTGGGGATTCACCAAAGATGGTGAGCAGCAACTGAACAAATAATTAGAAGGCGAATGAATAATTAATACAGACATTTGACGTGGACCAGGAACATCAAACAGAGGTCATCGCTCTTTCCACGTTTATAAGTGAGTCACGGAAAAATTCTCATTGGCCGCCACCACGAATCGAACCCAGGGTCTTCCAGTTACGCGCCGGATATGCTTCCACTGCACCACAGCGACATGGAATTCCTCCAGACTCACATACAGTAACTGCCAAGCCAATTTGGCAGGTTGCTTCTTGGAGCACCGCACACAATGCTGGAGATTCACCAAAGACGGTCAGCAGCAACTGAACAAATAATTAGAAGGCGAATGAATAATTAATACAGACATTTGACGTGGACCAGGAACATCAAACAGAGGTCATCGCTCTTTCCACGTTTATAAGTGAGTCACGGGAAAATTCTCATTGGCCGCCACCACGAATCGAACCCAGGGTCTTCCAGTTACGCGCCGGATATGCTTCCACTGCACCACAGCGACATGGAATTCCTCCAGACTCACATACAGTAACTGCCAAGCCAATTTGGCAGGTTGCTTCTTGGAGCACCGCACACAATGCTGGGGATTCACCAAAGACGGTCAGCAGCAACTGAACAAATAATTAGAAGGCGAATGAATAATTAATACAGACATTTGACGTGGACCAGGAACATCAAACAGAGGTCATCGCTCTTTCCACGTTTATAAGTGAGTCACGAAAAATTATTATTGGCCGCCACCGGGAATGGAACCCAGGTGCTTCTTGTGCTGGGCTCCAAGAAGCAACCTGCCAAATTGGCTTGGCAGTTACTGTAAGTGAGTCTGGAGGAATTGCAGGCCAATGTGGTGCAGTGGAAACATATCTGGCGCGTAACTGGAAGACCCTGGGTTTTATTCCCGGTGGCGGCCAATGAGAATTTGTCCGTGACTCACTTATAAACGTGGAAAGAGCGATGACCTCTGTTTGATGTTCCTAGTCCACGTCAAATGTCTGTATTAATTGCGAAGAAGGAAGTTACGAATTTGAGTCCCATCACCGGCTAACGGGCTTGATTTCATTATGGCGCCCGAACGTAAAAGGAATCTCCTGGCCGTTGAGGTCTTCGAAAAATGTGCGATGTTAGTTCCACTCGTCATCTGGAACAAATGAGAATCCTTTTTCTTCTGTCCTTCAAGAGTGGTTTGCGGTTGTACTGAAAGCAGCGATTTCGTGAGCCCGCCTTTCTAGGGGAGGGGAATATATGTGACGTACCTATCTTACAGGTGACGCACTTGTCAAGACGGCAAAGTTGCAGAGATAAAGTTTGTCGGTGTAGCTTAATTGGGAAGGCACACAGCTCCGGAGCAGAAGAATATGGGTTCGATTCCCGCGACCGGCAAATGACTTTTACGCTATAAACATACCAAGCTCCAGCAGTGCACGAGCAATATCACGGCAACAGGAAATGCCGTACACAATGGTAAGGAAGATTTTCTGTTGTTGAGTGTGGCGGATTTTATGGAAGATTTTCTATTGTTGAGTGCGGGGGATCTTGTAAGTATAAAAACTGGAACATTCTGCAGAAAATCTTCCTTATCGTTGTTATACGGCAACGGTAAGGAAGATTTTCTGCAGAATGTTCCCGTTTTTATACTTACAAGATCCCCACACTCAACAATTTTTCATGGCGATATGAAACCAGACTGACGTTTGCTCTGAGTCTTGGCTCGCATGGTAGTGGAAGATGCATGGACCTGGAATATCTTGCGGAGTGACGAGGTACATTTCCATCTGCCGGGAAGTGTTAAAGCTCAAATTGTCGCATTTGCGCCGAACAAAACCCTCATATGTACCAAGAGGTCTCATAGAACTCGCCGACAGCTACAGTGTGGGGTGGTTTTACGGCATCATTTAGCATTGGGCCCTATTTTGTCGAAGAAAATCGTCCAGCCGGTCTAGTGACTAGTGCTGTCAATGTCCACAGGTATCAAGAGATACACCACAACTTCAGCTGAGACGATATTTTTGCTGGATGGAATATCTCCTCATTTTGCATTGTTGGTAGAAAAGCTGTAACGAAAACAGTTTACCAACAGCAGAGTGGTGAGTTGTGCATTTCACGCAGCCGAGCCACCTCTTTCGCCTGATCCAGAGCCTAAAAATTTGGTTGTGGGGACACCTTAAAAGCAGGGTTTATCAGGGCTATGTTCCAGATTTGGCAGTCTTGAAAAACGGAGTAACACAGTATGTGAAACAGATTCGTGCAGACCAGTTGCGTCCAACGCATGAAATATTTAGAATATCTGATTGGAATGGGGGTGGTGGAAGTTAACACGGGCATCCCCAGCCCAGAGTGGAACAGATCCAAGCAGAATGCAGGCGATAAATAGGCGGACAGCAGGGCTTCCCAACAGTATATCGCAATCGACGAACATCGGTAAACGTGGTAATCTGACAGACTTTGACAGTAGTCGCATTGTCGGTGAAAGAAAGATGGGGTCATTCTATCGCCCAAGGGGTTTCCCGAGGGCAACCCCTTGAGATACGGTTACATTCGGGAACCTTAAGATTCCCGAGGGTAACCGTATCAAAGGTGCACCGCGACTATACCATCGACGGACGTACCAGCGCCCAGAGAGCAAGTGGCGGCCGACCACACGCTATTGACGACCGGGGACGACGTAGACTATCCAGGCTCACACAGACCGAAAGCTTGTCGACGGCGGCGCAAATCACATCCCTGGTGAAATGTCGGAGTCCCAAGCAGCGTCAGCAAGCGAATGGTGCTGTGCACGATACATACCCTGAGCTACAGAAGCCGACGCTTACTCGAGTGCCACTGTTGACTGCTCGTCATCGGACATTGCGCCTCGTTTGGTGCCGGAAACATCAAAGCTGGACCTCTGCAGAGTGACGCCCCGTCGTGTGGTCAGATGAATCCCGTTTCCAGTCGTACCAAGCTGACGGGAGGGTGCGGGTGTGGCGTGGATAGCATGAGGCCATGGCCCTGCCGTGCCAGGTTGGCTCTATTCAAAGCAGTGGTGGCTCTGTGATGGCTTGGGAAGCCTTCTCATGAGACACGTTAGGTCCGTTAGTGTGTCTGGAAATGTCCTTAATCACTGCGCGCAACTAGCATGTTCTGGCTCATCACCTACACGCAGGGCTCGCTTAAGGTTTTATGGGGCCCTAGGCACAGTAAGCGTTGTGGGGCCCCTACACCAAAATGATAATCTCATTCTGAATAGTACCTCTCTATATTTTTTCAAGACAGTTTTCTGCCTACACTTTTGTTATTATATAATGTTCTATATGTGGCTGTCTTATTTACGGAAAATTTAATTACCCTACACTTCTACCTTAGATTCCGTTATACGACGACTTCGCACGCTTACCTGGTCTTTTTTTTTTCTTTTTTGGTCCACAATTACTACACTGCCGGACAATTGCTAAGGACGGATGACAATAGCAACGATAGCAACCATAAAATGGAAGGCAGGAAAATGTGGAAATTAGCATAAGTGCGGGATACAGTAAGACGTGTTGTGCGTATGAAAATTTTGGATTGCCGAACTTGTTCGTGACGTCATAGCGCTCATAAGAGATATAAAGGATTTGACGCGTATTGACCGTTGTTGTTCAAACGCAAAGTTGAAAGGGAAAGAATCAATTGACGAACTTGAAAGTTTCAGTATGTCTTCCCGACATCACCTAGATGATTTTACGCGTGGCCGTATTATTGGCAAGATTGAAGAAGGGCGAAAAATAACAGATGTTGCCAGGGAGTTCGACGTCAGCCACAGTGTTGTTTCAAGGCTTTGGAAATCATTTCAAACAAATGGAGAGTGTAGCAAACGTCACGGGGGAGGTCGTGTTCGCAGTACGACACCTGCAGAAGATCGGTACATAGTGCTATCAACAAAAAGACACCGGCGCAGCACAGCTAGTGAGGTAGCAAATCAGTTTATGGCTGCTACTGGCAAGCGGATCTCCCGAAAAACTGTCGCCAGACGTTTGCATGAAGGAGGACTATACGCCCGCCGTCCTGTTGTGTGCATCCCATTGTCCAGACGTCACCGTACCGCCCGTTTGCAATGGTGCCATCAACATCGCAATTGGACTGATAACGACTGGTCTGCTGTCCTCTTCTCAGATGAGAGTAGATACAGTCTATCGTCTGATTGTCGACAACTGATCTGGCGTGATAGTGGTATTGCATATTGTCCAGCAAACATACAGGAAAGGGACAGATATCCGACATGTAGAGTCATGGTATGGGCTGGCATCATGATCAATGGCCGTACGTCCCTCTATGTGCTTCCAACTGGGACTATGACTGGCCAATGATACATTAATGATGTTCTGCTACCTCATGTTTGCATGTTCCGTGGTGCTGTCGTTGATAGATTCATTTTCATGGACGACAACGCAACATGTCATCGAACAGTCGCTGTCCAGGAGTGTCTTGAGAGCGAGGATATTCAACGCCTCGTATGGCCAGCACGTTCTCCAGATCTGAATCCCATTGAAAATGTGTGGCATGCTTTGGGGAGGAGTCTTGCTGGTCGCCAATGCCCTCCAATAAACAAGGACATCCTCATCCGTGCACTGAGAGAAGAATGGGATAAATTACCCCAACAGCTGCTTGATAATGTTGTGCAAAGCATGACACGACGTGTGGAATCTTGCATCGCCCTCCATGGTGGCCATATCCCGTATTGGCATCTTACGCCGGAACGCCTGCGGACGGTAATTGCATTTTTTTCACGTTTACGTATTTTGCACAAAATGGCCTGTTTGTCCCTTGAACACGTTCTAAAGCCTTCTGGATTTCAGAGCACAATAAATTGTCTTTCTTGTAATGCGCTGGCATTCTGACATTATTTTGTTTCACTTGGCATCCAACCACACTTACATTTTTATGCGCTATATAGCCGTTTATGATCCGTCCTTAGCAATTGTCCAGCAGTGTATTACAGCATCTCTTAGTTCAGTCTCTCCAGCAAAGTATGCCAGTCGTCTCACACTATGCACGACTACTTCTTTCTCCATAGCCAGCCTCCAACTACAGCCAGAAAAAATAAAGTGTGTGATTTTTTCTTCATTCAAGCAAAGTTTTCAATTTATCTATTTCACTTAAATAATATCACCGCTAACCCTCCAGCTTCCTACATTAATGCAAGACGCAAACTCTGTAAAATGTATAAACTATAATGTTCGGTGCTTCAAACAGAACTCAATCCAAGCACTTACGTCAGGAAAAAGCTCTGATTTCTACAAGAAATGGACACCTTATGAACATTGGTTTCAGGTCATTTTAAACAGTATTCTTTTCTAACTTTTTTTTTATTTTTCTCACCAGAACAATGTTTGTAAAAATCATCTTTTGCTTTACTGCTGTATTTTTTTATTTTTTATTTGATGAACGCCCAAATTTTCAGAACTTAGTGAACTCATATTTCATTTAAAAACTGTTTGAACTCTCGTATAATTTTCAAATTTCGAACTTTTCGATTTCTGAACTCCAATAGGCGTTAGTTGTACTTTGTTTATTGTTGTTATATTGGGTTTCGTTATTTTTTCATTTGTTTTGTGCATGTATTGTTTCTTGGTTAATAAAGTAATGTTTGAACTCCTTCAAGACTGGAATGGAGGGAAAGGCATACCCATGAGCCATAGCTCCAAGTCTAACGATCTACGTCTAACTGCAGTTCGTTTTAGTTTAAATAATTTATGAAAGCGTGCTTCGTCCGACGACAGTTTTCTCACATAGGTACAGATAATTTTGCTATCTCATTTTAGAGCAAACGCCTATCATCTTAATAAAAAGAAAATAGTTTTTTTTCTTTTAAGGAAGTAACTTTTCAGACAGAAATAAACCCCAAATGAAGTAAACGATTATTATTCATAAGTACCAAAATAATTATTCATTTGTTCCAAAAACTCGACCAAAGAAGAGAAAGTGAGCGATTTCTTGAGAGATTCACAGGAAAATGTTTGTTCCCCGGTGGAACAATCCGACCGTGACGGCCTCCAACAGACTTTGGATCTGCACCGGAGTTTTTTTGTTTTTTTTCATTCCGAACACTCGTTATTTAATAGCCATTCCTCGTACTCCCCTTTTACATTCCCTTTTTTTTTATCTTTTGCGTGTTTTACATTCCCTTTTTTTATCTTTTGCGTGTTTTACATTCCCTTTTTTTATCTTTTTGCGTGTTTTACATTCCCTTTTTTTATCTTTTGCGTGTTTTACATTCCCTTTTTTTATCTTTTGCGTGTTTTACATTCCCTTTTTTTATCTTTTGCGTGTTTTACATTCCCTTTTTTTATCTTTTGCGTGTTTTACATTCCCTTTTTTTATCTTTTGCGTGTTTTACATTCCCTTTTTTTATCTTTTGCGTGTTTTACATTCCCTTTTTTTATCTTTTTGCGTGTTTTACATTCCCTTTTTTTATCTTTTGCGTGTTTTACATTCCCTTTTTTTATCTTTTGCGTGTTTTACATTCCCTTTTTTTTATCTTTTGCGTGTTTTACATTCCCTTTTTTTATCTTTTGCGTGTTTTACATTCCCTTTTTTTATCTTTTGCGTGTTTTACATTCCCTTTTTTTATCTTTTGCGTGTTTTACATTCCCTTTTTTTTTATCTTTTGCGTGTTTTACATTCCCTTTTTTTATCTTTTGCGTGTTTTACATTCCCTTTTTTTATCTTTTGCGTGTTTTACATTCGCTTTTTTTATCTTTTGCGTGTTTTACATTCCCTTTTTTTATCTTTTTGCGTGTTTTACATTCCCTTTTTTATGTTTTGCGTGTTTTACATTCCCTTTTTTTATCTGTTGCGTGTTTTACATTCCCTTTTTTTATCTTTTGCGTGTTTTACATTCCCTTTTTTTATCTTTTGCGTGTTTTACATTCCCTTTTTTTATCTTTTGCGTGTTTTACATTCCCTTTTTTTATCTTTTGCGTGTTTTACATTCCCTTTTTTTATCTTTTGCGTGTTTTACATTCCCTTTTTTTATCTTTTGCGTGTTTTACATTCCCTTTTTTGATCTTTTGCATATTTTTGAGAGCTTTTTCATAGTCCTGCGATTTCCGCGATTGCACGCATGGTTCATACGCTTTTTCAATCACAAAATTCCAGGACTTTTGGATTTTTTTCCAGAAGTCCTGGAAATGTCCGAAACGCTCTTTCGAAAAGCTCTTACTTAAAATATTGCGAAATCATACGTCTGTTCAACCAGTAACCTACAACAAACAACTTCCTAAATGCTTGGGCAAACTCAATACAGAATGTAGAATGCTAAAAATGATGTCGGCTGCAGCTAATGGAAAACTTAGAATCATAAATACTGAAGTACCAAAACTGTCATTGAAAATGTGACCAGGTTTAATACCTACTAAACTTTTATATACTACATTGATTTTGAGAAAAAATTATTTTTCTACTTTGGCTTTAGTTTAATAATTGAAGCAAATTACAGAATAAAAAAAACACCCATAAAACTAAAAAATACATAGGTATGTGGCATTACTCTTCAAATGCTTTCACATACCACAAAATCAATACATAAAATACTATTTATATTTAATTATTTTTTAAATAATGCTAATATCGGAAATTTAAGGGTAAGGAAAGGTAAATATTTGGAACTTTTTCAAAGGACCAAAAGGATTGTTTTTTCTTAAACACATAATCATGGGAGCAAGTATTTGTGTCACATTTCATTTAGGGAAGAAATTTTCAACATATTATTGATGTTGTAGCTATGTTTTAAATTTGTACTCGCTAGCAAATAAAGTATGCACAAAAATTTCCAACGTGAAATGAAAGAGAATAACGGGACAACCTTAAGTCCAGGGGTTGTGTACAACTGCATTCATTAGTGATTAAGGCAATTTAACTGGGCGTGATTAGAAAACTAATTATACAAGATGCAAAGTAATTACTTAGCCCAGAAAATGCTAAGAAACAACTAGTTAAGTTTCTGATATTAGAAAGCAATCTGATTTTATGGCAAATTTTTATATAAAGTATTCATTAGAAAATTTCAGTAAAGCTCATAATAACCGACAAAAAAAAAAAAAAAAAAAATCAGCTATTTACTTCCACCAGTGGCTAAAAAGTATATTACGAAAATTAACAAATGGCGCACAAAATGTTTCCCATAGCAGAAGGAAGGTATCAGAGACAGAGGTTTTCAAATCGAACAGTTAAAAGAAGAGATATAGAAAGACACATGACATAACTCTATGCCTTTTAGCGGAAGAATTTTGCATAATGGAAAAGTTGAAAACAGGCGAAAAGCATTTTTCATAGCAAAAGCTATGCTAAGGAAATACAACTTTTCAAATACGTCTCCCGGAAGCCGAGATAGCAAGAAAAACGTTTTGACCTTTACAACCCCTAGGGTGAAAGTTGTACATTATTTGAAGAGGATCTTCTTATTGTAGCAAAAATCTCATTCACTCCCCATCTTTACTATAGATAATGGCATACGGTAAAAAAAGAAATTTCTCAATAAGGATTTTAGGAACAGAGATACAGCTGCAAACGGAAGTACACAAACACCACCTAGCGGCAGAATTGTGAACCACAAACCTCCTCAAATACAAACCTTAAGTGTTCCATAAGGTAAATGGTATCTGGTGTTAAAAGAATTTTTGAAATCAGACATTTAGAAGTAGACAATGAGAAAAATATATTAAATATTTGCTCACCTTAGCGGCAAAATTGTGCCCTAAGGTAAATGGTATCTGGTGTTAAAAGAATTTTTGAAATCAGACATTTGGAAGTAGACAATGAGAAAAATATATTGAATATTTGCGCACCCTAGCGGCAAAATTGTGCATTATTTCGTGAAGAAAATACAAATAAGGGGTTTTCCTAGTTAGGTATCTGATCGAAAGAGAATATTTTTCAGTCGGGTTTCTAGTCCGCAGATATTGCTGTAAACCCAAACGTGAACTTACGCCCTCTAGAGGACACTTGTGCATTAAGAAATATTTGAAATTATATGAAAAATATTTCGCACCGAAAATGTTCTCCAACAAAGAAAGAATTTTTCAAGTTGGACCCCATAGAAAGAGATATGGACAAAAAAAAAAAAAGGTATAAGTGTATACCACCCCCCCCCCCCCCACCCCCCGGTGGAAAAATTATTCACTATTTTAAGCAGGACATATTCCCAAAACTTTTTCCGGGGTGAGTGGTATCTGTACACAGAAGCATTTTTTTAACCGAGTTCCCAGCTTAGATTTTGTTGCAAATACAATAATACATCAAAAGCAAAAGTAACACTTAAGAATGGCCAACCCATTCTTTACCAAAAATGATAATTTATATGCAAAACATTTCTCCTCAAGAGCTGCATCCGACGCAGGAAGAATTTTTCAAATCGGGCTTTTATAGAAACGGAGATATTGGGAAAATCGCGATTTACCTTTACGCCCCTAGCGGGAAATTTATAAATTATTTGAAAAAGGGACTGTAACTAAAATAGTCTTCGATATAAATGTCATCGAAAGGAAAAATATTTTTTTCAATTGGGTATTTAGAAGCTAATATATGAAATAAAATGCATTTTAAATTTGTTTCGATTTCCATTTCCGTCCTCCAGCGGCGAAGCTGTGCATCGGAAAAAAACTGGAACGAATGGATCATCATTCTCACATTTTAAGTTTCCCAATACAAAAAGAATTTTACAAATCGAACTAATAACTGCAGAGATATGGTATCTCCGGCCGGACAGACAAAGTGATAACATAAGCACGACGCAAAAGATGCTAATAACACAGCTTCAGCCCTCCTAACAGACAAGAAAACCAACACACACACACACACACACACACACACACACACACACACACACACACACCTTTTGGAGGGGATAGAGAGGGAAATTTGTCAGGCATAAGTTATGTCTGTAGAAAAATCCTTAACTACAAAACATCACGCAGGGACAAAAAGGCAGGATTGGATAAAATTCCAGGACATGTAACAGAATTTTAGGACATTTCCAAGAAAAAATGGAATTCCAGGACTTTTCCAGGTTCTCCAGGGAGCGTACGAACCATGTTGTACTTGAAATCCTTCTCGATATTGAGGTTTCTATGCAGTGCAGCAGTAACAGGGTATAATGAGCAACGGCTGAAGTGACTGGAAAGACCATGAAATGAAGCAGGACTGCGCAAATATCGACATGCACTGAAGGGTCATGAAGTGTGCGCATAGCGAATGGCGAGGAACTCGCAACTACGAAGAAGTGGGGTACAGGATCATTTGAGATGAGTGATGGAACTGCTTAAATAACGACATGAGAGAAGAGAATTTAATGAGTGAGGTGAAGCGGGAAAGTGCTGTAGGACGCACTTCCATTTTATGAACGCTTTCATGCAATTCGCGTGCATCGCTTCGCCATGTTTACATTCAGCCAGCTTACATCCACCATGAAAGAGACAAGGAACTAGTTCCGCATAAATTTCATGCGCAGTATTTTTTATAGAAAATAAATTTCAACGCTCTAATAATAACACGGATTGTTTTATACCCTAAAACGCAATTTCCCAAAAATACAAAGTAATAATACAACGGATGTTTTTTCCATCAGCCGACCCGTTCCCATGGGTAGATTGTTTGCGCTTACCTTCAGCGGTCCATGTCTAAACACTCGTCCGCATGCGCACAATGCTAATTTCGCAAACGGAAGAACTTCTACGGTAAAACGTGCACATTTAGAAAAAGTTCTTATTGAACATAGTTCTCCAATTATTTTATTTCGAGTACTAATCATACGTGGCAGTTATTATCCGTAGCTATGCAACCGCCGTAATGGGAGAGGGGACACAGCTGAGGATACAACTGACAGAAGGTCAAAGAACTGAATTAGTGTCTCACGCAGCAACTAAGATCTTAGTTTTTAATGATATTCATTTTTCCTGACAGTAGTAAAGTAAATTCCAAGTAAAAAATTCAGATGCAGCGAAAAAATGAGAAACGGTAGTAGTCAAAACCGTATTCGGGTATACAAATTCGTGCAGAAATAGTCAAAAAGTAATCAAGGTAGTTGCCTTCAATGCACGATCTTGATAAGAAGAATGCCACACAATACAAATTAAAATTCATCGGCTGAATTTAAAGATTTGATTGTATTAGGTGAACAAATAAGTTTTAAAGCGTTTTTTGTCTGACGTATACCGCTAATTTACATATCCGACATTCCCCAGCGTTGTTATCATGTGACCGAAAGTGGTCCGGAGTGTCAGAGAAGTTTGCCCAACAGTCAACGCACTTGCACATCGGTAGGTGAAAGATGGCAAGCGAAACTACATTTATTCGACACTGCATTCGTTACGACTTCCATCACGGAAAAAGTGCTGCAAAAGCATGTGCATCGATATGTTCTGTTCTGGGGGAGAATATTGTATTGAACAGGACGTGCGAGTTTTGGTTTAGACAGTTTAAAGCAGGTGATTTTGATGTTAGCGATCGAGAACGTAGCGGCGCCCCGCAAAAGGTTTCACATGAGGAACTGCAAGCATTGCTGAATGAAGATTCGTCTCATACGCAAAACGAACTATAGCTGAACAACTGGGGGTAACTCAACAAACCATTTCCAATCGTTTACGCGCAATGGAAAAGATTCAGAACGAAGGAAAGTGGGTGCCACGTGATTTGAGCCAGAGGAACAAGGATGAGCGTGTCATGAAGGGTTTGAATCTTGAATAAACAACACAGAAAGTCTTTCCTGTGGAAAATGGTTATGGGTGATGAAAAGTGGATATAGTATGACAATCCCAAACGCAAAAAACACTGAGTAGACTCCGGTGAAATAACGACTTCGACACCGAAACGCAATGTTCACTCCAAGAAAGTTCTGCTGTGCATCTGGTGGGATATGAAGGGTGTGCTCTATTATGAACTATTGGAACAGGGTCAAACTCTTACTGCTGATCGCTACAAGCAACAATTGCTGCGATTGAACCACAAAATCTGTCGGAAACGTCCATTCACTGGCAAAGGATTGCGTCCCGTGAAATTACTGCATGACAACGCAAGACCGCACGTCGCGAAATCGGTCAAGGAAACGTTATTCACGCTTGGCTGGGAAGTTTTGAAGCACCCGGCGTATAGTCCCGACATAGCCCCTTCAGACTATCATTTGTTCCGATCAAACGCGGTCTGCTGTACGGTTCCGGACATGTGACGAAGTGCAAAAATGGGTTGACGACTTCATCGCGTCACACGACGAAGTATTCTTCATGGAATCCGTCCGCTGCCCGACCGATGGCGGAAGGTGACACATAATGACAGTGCATATTTTGATTTGTAAAAGTATTGTTGCTTTCTCTAAAATTACATGTTGCGTTATCTTAAAACGTTTTAAAACTTATTTGTACACCTAATATATATAGTTTGAGGTATAAGAACTTTCAGGTTTCCCTAGAACCCATCGTCAGATACATAAACAACAGAAGAAAGTGAATACGTTTAAATACAATATGTTACGTGACATGATATAGACACAAGGTATAATACACATGATACAACGTCACATGGTTCAAATTATCTAAACAACGTGGTAAGTATCATGAAAGAAAGAATATAGAATGCAGGAATACATACAATACTGCATTGTAATAAATAATAGAAAAATTTATTTGTAACTAAATTAAATTATGTTGTTCTCAGTTTGCTGGATATATCTTTCTCTGGAGATACAACAAGGAACGCAATAGCATTAACTGAGATTTCTAGCGTCCTCAATTTGCCAGGCGTTACAATAAGGGATGGTGCCCCTTGTAGGAAGCAGTTGGAAACTTCATTGTAGTGAATAAACAGCATAAGTCGTTTCACATTAAGTGACTTCGTCCTCAGGCTGCCGCGTATTCAGAACAGTAATAGTTTCCAGATTGTCGGTATAGATATTGGAGTATTGTCATTACAGCATAAATGTCTTTGAGAAGCAATTACAAGGCTCTCAGTGAACAGCACTAGGTGTTACGATAATAGAAGCATCATTCCAAATTGGGTTGTGCTCACGAGTCGGGACAGTGCAGAATTCCATTATTTACCACATATTTATGTTCACTTGTTCTTGCTGCAAGTGTACGTTTTGTAGATCCTATATATTGTTACGACTTTTGGGTACGGTAATGAAGTCGATTAGCAGGTTTGGCAAAAGCGAGAACATTAATTATTGGGTGAAAACTAACAGCTAGTGGTTTCCCGCATTGCAAAAGAGGAGAAGAGATAAGGGTCCCTTTTCTTGGAAGGGAGAAATCTTAGCCTGGTGTGGGGAACGCGATGCGTCGCCCTCTAAGCACGCGTCGGTCAGTTTGGATGGCCATGTACGTGTGAGATGGTAGGATGTTTGGGAAGAGTGTCAACAGATCGGAAAACTTATGGCGTTTGCTAATCCGAACCTTGGCAGGAGAAGAGTGTTAGTTAAGTTATGTGTGTTTCGTACTTTCGGGAAGTGGACCCACCACATATTCCGAAGGCAGGGGCATGTATTTCTTACCACTTCACCGCGCCGAATGCTTTCAGGCTGACAAGAGAGTTTAAACAGACCCCTAAAAAGAAGAGCAAGGAATATGTTAACGATGAGAACAAGCGAAAAAGAGGAGTCTGAAAGAAGCTCGTGAAGGGACTGGACTCGGATACAGCAGGACCAGAGGAGATCCTGCGGCGCGGTACTTTTGCGGCGGAAGAAAAGCTTCTGCCTGCCGAAGATGCCGGCTAGCTATACAAAGAGCGGCCTAGCTGTTGATATTGTTGCGAGAAAATAGGAGGGAGGACGATACCTCTTTTCCTGGTGCTAGATTGCACGTAAGAGAAAGCCAGCATCCCGGAGGTCACACGATGTGATGGAATTACAGCCCTGAATGACTGAGATGTCGACCGGTGATGTATGCGAGAATCACCTATGGAGAGAGACGAACGGATCCTTCTATCACGTCAGCGGCTTCGTTCCACCACGACATTGGTGCGCATAAATGCGTCCCTGATTTCATGCAGGTGAATGCCGTGCACGAGAGAAAGTGGGAGATGGGGTTCGACTCCCCTCTCCATTGGTTACAGTGCGCGCTCTGAAATGGGCGTGTCATCACACAGATGCGCTTAAAAGCCAAAACACATAAAATGTTAGTGAGTGCACTAAACATGGATACCCGAGGAAACTGCATATATGTAAGTAAGGAATTTGTGTATGCATGCCAGTTGTGATTAGATTGGCTCCGGTCAGCCAATAGACTCTCGTCGGCTGAGAACTGTTTTTAAAGCCGGACTGTAAAGGCCAACAAATAATCATTGACTTTAATGATAAATTCAGCCTCAGAGCTATCCCGAAAGGGGCGAGTCTCTTTGACGCTCCTCCTTCACAATCTTCTGTATATAGACGCCTTCATCATTATCTTCATATTTTGTTGTTAAATTGATTAAATGTCTGTTTTCTTGTGCCAGTCCTGAAGTTGCACGAATAACTAATGAGTGTCAGAATTTCTTAGCTTTGATTGGCTAAATTGCAGGCTGAATTCTTTTCACCTGTAAATAAGATTTCGGCGATAAAAAGAGCTCACCAGTACTTATTCTAAATTCTAATGTCTACCTTCGGGCCGTTAGCCATTGCCTGACATCTAAATTCTGAAAGCTTTCTTTTTATTCGATAATCTGGCGCCCCGGGGTGTAGCAACAATATATTTACTATCGGGAATATCAGCGTCAATGCTTTGAATTTGTACTGTGTGGGATTCTTTTAATTAAGATCGTGCATCGAAGGCAACTACACTATCTACCAACAAGTAATTGGACACCTGTGTTAGCAAAGGAAAACGAAGTTTATTCACCTTCAGTAGTTGGTGGAGCCTCCACGAGCGGCGATTACAGCTGCGACCCTGCGCGGCATACTCTCAACCAGGCGTTGTACGACGGCTAGCGGTATTTTCTTCCACTCGGCTTGGAGAAGACAGGTCAGTTCTTTCACCGATTTCGGACTCTTAAGTCGACGCTCCAACTCGTCCCAGAGGAGCTCGATAGGGTTAAGCTCCTGGCTCTGCGAAGTTAAGTCTATTCGATTAACCCCATTGTCACCATACCAAGCCATGGTGGACCTCACAACATGACAGGTGGCATTGTCATCCTGAAAGTAACATGGGTCCACCCCGTAAAACTACCACAACGTAGGAAGCGCATGGTCATCCAAAATGGTGCAGTAGGTCTCGGCGTTGAGTCTACGAGGACTTGCGACCAAGGGACCCGTGTCACACCAGGAGAAACACCCCCATAGCATAATTCCACCGCCGCCGAACTTCACAGTTGGCACAATACATTCCGACAGGAGGAGTTCTCCAAGCAGACGCCAAACCCAGACCCTGCCAACCGAACGGTTGAGGGTGAACCTTGATTTGTCGCTCCAGAGAACCTGTTTCCTGTTCAACGGTCCACTGTCGACGTTCTTTGCACCACGTTAGCCGAGCAGCGCTATTGGACTTGGTGATCAAAGGTTTGTGGGCGGCAGCACGTCCATGATAACCGAGCAGATGGGCTTCCTTACGGATGGTATTCATCGAAAGAACACCCCCGGATGCCAGTTGAAACTCCTGGCGGATGTGGCCCATCGATTTAGTAATTTCTCTGGCCAGCACCCGTCGGTCTCTAACTCCCAGTTTTGTGGGTCTGCCGGGTCGGGACACATTCCGACAGTCACCTCTCATCTTCCACATGCCAATTTCGTAGGCCACTGTCGATTTTGGGTACAACTCGCTGGATATGTCATGTATGGATCGGCCATCTCTGTGATACCCGACAATTACACCTTTCTCGAAATCAGAGAGCTCCGAACTGCGTGGCATCTTGCTTGCGACCGGTTGCGTTGTTGTTTCCCACACGATATTTAACGGCGGCGGCCGTGACGTGTATCAGGACCGCAGATATCGTCGATTGCAGGGGTGTCCAATTACTTGTTGGTAGATAGTGTATTTTGATTACTTTATGTCACAACCGTTCAAATCTGATCGTGCAGCATGCTGTCCCATGAAGTGACGCAACAACAGTTACAGTTAATTTCATTGTAACTCAGTAACATATTTTACTAAACTATCGCCGAACATTATTTTATCACGTTTTGAATAAACGTAACTATGTCTCATTGCAATTTGCGTAAATTACGAGAACTAGATGTATAATGTGATAAAAGCCATTACAAAAATGAATTTTGAGGCTCTTTCCCGACAGTAGTAAAACATGCATCGCAGCGAAATTTAGCTCCCTCTCAAGTTCCCCAAGAGGGGCGGGGGGTAACCTGCCATTGACAAGATATTTAAAATGATGTATAACACGATGGGGTGTAAACTGCAGATATCCTAAACCAAAAGTTACCAATCCCTTTAACTAACACACTTGCAATTCAGTTTTTCTTTCTATCTTGAGGTCACATTTTAGCTGACGCATGCGCAGATGGACGTTTGTAGCTACATTACATTTAATCGATGTCAGGGTTATAACGTACAAGTTTGTCCGCGCCGGGAATGGAATCCGCCCCCCACTCCGGAGTAAGTTGTTCTTCCAACTGAGCTAAGCGGACATGTGCTCTCACTGCTATCTGCCTTTATCTCATGTGCGTCTTACGGTGCAGGCAAGTCACATCCCCCCACCAAAGAGGGCCGGGGGCATGTCCCACGGGTCAGCCGGGACCATGTGTCGCTGTAGGCAGTCATCCCATGAAGAACGGGCATTTGAGAAATCCCAGACCATTTGGTGTGTGGAACGTAACATCATACTGATTTATTTTTTCGAAGCACTGAAGAAGGGGTTATCATTTTCACTATCTCGCGGTGTGGAAAGAACATCACATCATTGCGAGAAACTTAACAGCTGGGTCATCCTGGAAGTTCGGGGGCCAGTATAACGTACACGTTTGTCCGCGCCGGGCATCGAAGCCGACTCTCCTCACTCCGGAGTAAGACGCTCTCCCAACTGAGCTACGCGGACATGTGCTCTCACTGCTATCTGCCTTAATCTCACGTGCGTCCTGCGGTGCATATGAGATTAAGGCAGGGTCGTTTCTCACGTTCGTCGAAATCTGAATGATATATAATATTAATAATAAAATTATTGTTTTGGAAAAGCTAAACAGCCAAAATACTTACTCTGCCACCGCCATAGTTTAGTAATATGTACTTTTATGACTCACATATTTTCTTTCATTGGTTTTATGACAATAACATTCATTAATCACCTACCTAAGTACCGATTAATGTCAGCAATTAGTAAACCTTGTTGTTATGGTTTGATTCCACTTACCATGTACCGGACTGTGGCTCGGTGAGGTCACGAGTGACGCGAATGTGTTGTGTGTAAATAAATGCATATTCTCGAATCCCTCGTTTTATTTCACACCCACAAAGATCCTGGAATGCGAAAGACACATAGCATAAATTATCTACTCGTACAAAAGATATAAAGGCCACTCTCTTTTTGTTTTGCATTTTTTTTTTTTTTAGAGTTCTAGAATGTTTTTATCGTAGCGAAGTAAATTTTTTGTTTTTATTGTCTGTCTTTAATGGCCGAGCCAGTTTCTTTGCTCCTTCATGGTGAGTGTCAACCGACAGACAGCATCAGGGGCTTATTTACAGGGAAGGCGACGAAGCCTAGGTGCGGGGCCCTGCAACGCTGAAAGGCCCCAACGATTTCAATTTTTTTTACTACTTTTTTCTCTTCTAAAAAAAAAAACAAAAAAAAAAAAAACAAAAAAAAAAAAAAAAAACAAAGCCCATATAGTGAGGAAAAAATTCGCTTTCCTGGGTTTTGGGAGCATGATTTCGCCCAAACTCAAAGTATGCCATCAACAGGTATTAATTTACTAGATTAAAGCAGGCTCACTAATTTCATTATTGACATTTTTTTACTTAACCCTTTAACGACCATGAACCAAAATATCTTGCATCACTCTAAATAACATAACGCCCGAAACTATCTGTTGTTTCACTTCTTTAAAAAAACAAAACAATAGGGACTAAGGATGACTCTTGCTGACCCCCATATGTCGAGAAAATTTGAAAAATCGGTAAGGATAAAAAATCTGACTCACTCTAGACAGGCGTTTCGGGTGTCTATGGCCGTTTGTACATACCGGCGTTTTGGGCGTTATGGTCGTTAAAGGGGTTCCACTTAAAACCTCTGCCTTATGTTTCCAATGGTAAAACTTCTTTACATATTTTCTTCGCAATTAATGTGTTCCCAAGGATGAAAATTTGCACCGATAAAACTAACTTTAAGTTATAGCATGGGATACTTAAGACTTTCTAAAACACAACCCTAATTACAGTAAAAATCAATCATTTTCCTTTAAGTAATGTTCAGACCTGTTAATAGATGGCGCGACCTGTACATTGATGATGTCAGTAGACAAACAAATGTTGGATTGCTTAATTATGGTTATGTTTTAGCAAGTATTAAGTATCCCATGCGATAACTTAAAATTTGTTTTATCGATGTGCAAAATTTTCATCTTTGGGAATACATTGATTGCGAAGAAAATATGTTGTGGCATATCGGACTATGTCTCCTCTCAGTGTCATGAGAGGGCACCACAATGCAGGCGCTGAAGATTTACTCTCTCATTCGAGCTGGCTGGCAACACTGTCCTCAACCTCATGTGTAATGTCATCGAAAGTGCTCGAAGCGAGATCTCGTGTGTGGTTGTAATACGTGAATGTGAAGGTGATAAATGTTCCGTGTAAATATGAATTATCTGTTTCTTCAATGAAGTGGTTCTTCGTTTCATCGCCACACTAAAATGTAAAGAAGTTTTATCATTGGAAATATAAGGCAGAGATCTTAGGTGGAACCTCTTTAATGCTTTACGCCACAACTAAGCTCAGTGATTGGGGAGTTACTTCTGGCGAATTTACTTACAATGTAATGAACTCTTTAATTTATCACTTAATATAGCCGCCCATTTCCCCCTCGTTCAGTCCAGTTTAACAGACAATCACAAAACTGTTCCCATACGACTAAAGAGCATCGGAAAAACTGGTTTCACGAGACGCTCGAACAGATGTTTATCCATGTTCGATCTCTTTAGAGGATCTGTCAGTGGGGTGGAATCTGATAACATGCGACAGCATATCCAACACCAAATGTAGCTTAAATGTCAATAAAAGCAATGCCGTAAACTAACCTGTATGTTAAATGTTAGTCCCGTGCCTCTGTTAGCATTCTTATTAAAGTTTCGACTTTTTTCCCCCCTTAAAAAATGCTTTCCAACTTGTAACTTTCACTATTTCTTTCCCATCAAGAATCACAAACCCCTAAATATTGAATTTCGTCTTGAAAGCTGTAGTAATTTTTAAGATATAGCTGCAACAAACTACACGTACTACTGTGAAAAGAGTCAAAGCTGTATATAAACATGGCGGCGCGATATACAGAAACTTGGGAACAACGTGAAAGCGTTCGTAAATGGAAGTCCACCAGAGCTGCGTAGCAGCAATGTCATCTTCACATACTGGCGGCAGATCACCCTGCAGAAAATGCACAGAAGGAATTTGGTGATACATTGTAGTTCAGTTCTCCCATTATTATTCCATACGTTAACAGAAGGGCTTTACGCTCTGGATGAACAATGAAACGATGAGCATCGAAACATGTTCTGCGATGCTTCAATTTAAAATTTCACGTGGTGTGCCATTAAATGAATATCAGCACTCAAACATTCATGCATATCGTATCATCACACATGAATAACGTAGTTCTTGAAAGTTGCTTCGTCTCGGATTACGAGGAACCTTACGTGGTCATAGGCAACGATTTGAGAAATGCCGAGTCCTCATTGGCTGTTCCACAAGATATGTCTCAGGGGAGACGAACATATCCCCTTTCGGTTACGGTATTAAATTTGGTAATTGAAAGCGCCAGACGGAGAATACAAATGAATTCTAAAATATGCTGTCTTTATCTGTCGCACAAGTTTCACCATACACGCTGGGAAGCAGCACAGATGACTGTAGCAATTAGGAACGGTAATAGAAAAGACCAGTGTTTTGCGAGGAGCTCGACAAAAACTCAGAACCTATAATAACGTAGTTCTTCGAAGACAAAGAAAGCTGATAAGATCGGAATGCATCAGACGCGAACTCTAGAAGAAGAAAAAATGGGGAGGGGGAGGAGAGATTTACGTAATTAAGTTGAAGCAGGAACTCAGTTAAGGGCATCGAGTCTAACGAAATGAATTCACCAACGAAAACGACCTAAATGCTCCTCCAATTCAATCAATTTAAGAAATCCGGCTGCATTTTTTTATTTATGCATTTTTTTATTATTATTCTTTTTCCGAATTGTGCTGTGTTTGCAATCTCTAGTTTTCCCCTTTACTTTTTTGTTTCTTTATTTTTTTACAATCCTTCCCTCCGACAACCTAATGAATCTTCTCAGACGGCTTGGAAGAAAATCTGTGACCTTTCAAAACCTCATCATTTCTTGCGCTAATAATCCAATAATGAGCTGCAGACCAAAGCAAAAATCACAGAATTCTATATTAATGTTCAGCATGCACAAGGAAGGAAGGAAGGCAGGACGCCATATTGCGGCGTGCGTCGTCGTAATTTCAGAGCTGTGCAACCAATTACTTAACAAATTAAAAAAAAAAAAAAAAGAAAAAATGCTGATCACGTTTATATATATGTCACATGAAAGGACATATGTGGGCGATACTACAGGCGCAATTAAAACCCACGATCGTTTTCAAGTTGAAAATGAACTGAAATGTTCGCATGACAAAGTTTATTATACATTTTTTATGGCTTTAATTAATTTTTTAAGTCATGTAATACTTTCGAACGGGATGTTTTCAAATCAGTGAATACATTTAGGGATTTATGATGGGCAAAATTGCGCAGCAAATAATAAAAATTCAATGCACAAAGCAGTTCTCAAATACATTTGAATTTCTTTTAAAATTAAAACAAGTTAGTAAAATCATGCAATGCATTGATTATGATACGCTTTCCAACATACCAGAAATCATTACTCAAGTTATGAGGATAATGACTGTGGAATAAATCTCGCTCCTGTGCACTGACCTTTGACCCCATTTCGATGATATTCAACAGAACCGGTTCAGTACATCTCCGGAACAACATGATAAAGTTTTCTCGCAATAGAAACATTTTTACGTAAGTAATGACGCATAAGGACGATGGAATGGATCCCGCTTACGTCCTGACCTTAGACCCCATTTCGCCCATTTTCAATAGGGTTTGTCCCCAGGTTGTCCCCTACTACATATTAAAATTTCATCGAAATCGAACCATTTTTACACGAGTTATCGTGCGGACAGACAGACAGGCAGACGGACAAAGCTGGAGCATATATGCTCTTCAACCTACGGTTGAAAAGCGGAAAAAAGAAATAAAAAACTTTCAGATTCAGTTTTGTTATTAACCAAACATCTCAAAATGACCACTAAACTTTTGTATTTCAGACAGTTCTTCACCACGGCAAGCTCGTTTTCTTTTTTACGCTTTCCAACCGTAGGTTGAAGAAGCGTATATGCTCCAGCTTTGTCCGTCTGTCTGTCCGCACGATAACTCGCGTAAAAGTGGTTCGATTTCGATGAAATTTTAGCATGTGGTAGGGGACCACCTGTTGAAAATGGATGAAGTAAAGTCAAAGGTCAGGACATATAGGAGCGGGATGCATTTCATTACCCTTATGCGTCATAACTTGCGTAAATATGGTTCGATTTCGATGAAATTTTAGTATGTCGTAGAGGACCACTGGAAACGAAGCCTATTGAAAATAGGTGAAGTGGCGTCAAAGGCCAGGAAATAGGAGCGAGATGCATTCCATCACATTTTATTAAAGGAGCAATTCTTGTATATATGTAAATTTTATTTGGAAAACGGCTCTAAGGATTTTGATGAAAGTGGTTAACTTACCGTTTTTTGGTACTAGAAATCGATTTAGCTTGATCTCGACTCGTTTAGTGGATTAAATAACCACCCAAGTTACCACATTTTTAGTGTCATGGCGTCGTCCTATTAATGTTTCCCATTCTTAGAAATCTTATGACGTCACGCTGTCGCGATCGACTCGCGATTGAGATGTTGGCGCGCGGTCACACCATCTGACTTATTACGTCACGCGTTGTTTGTGGATCTTATTAAAGTTTTATGACGTCACACTCTCGCGACGATCTGCCTCATTACGTAACGCGCGGTGTGCGTATTACGCATTACTTCTGTTTTCTTCTAGAAAAAAAAAAGTGAGGTGTGACAGTTTCTTGGTGTTGATGCGTAGTACAGTATAAGGAGCGGAACGCTAGCTTCGCATGTTTTTCCCTTCAAAATTTAAACTTAATACAGCATTTTTTTGTTACATTTTTGAATAGTCACTTGATGACGAGCGTATCCACTTTGCTAAAATATGATTAGTTCATTTTTATTAATTACTATTAACAAAGTGTCACGGAGATGGTAAAACAATATAAAAAATGTGGATGGTCGACCCCTACGAAACGTGCACGTTTCAACTTTAATAAGAAAAATACGGCGCTGTTGGAACAAGAACAAGCGGAAGAAGTAAATATGGAACAGCTTGGATATGCAAGAGCAGATGGTTTCCGATCACATTCCAGTCTCGAAATACATGACCTTCCATTGGAAGAAGATCAGCCTACAAAAAGACAATTGCGAGCAGCTAAGGCGAGGAGCATGGAAATAATGTCCGACGTTATTACAATCCTCGATGAATCTATATCGGAAGAGAACCTCGATCAAATGCGGCGAATAAATAGACAGCGATGAAGAACCAATGTTACCATGGGGTTCTTCATCGAACCCCATGGTAACATCGGATCTCGTCTGTTGGTCAAAAGTCGGTGACATAGGTTGCTCATCTCTGGGTGGCCGCCATGGTAGTGCAGTGGTCAATGCACTGGCTTCTGACCATTCGCCCGGGACGGGTCTGGGTTCGAATCCCGGCGATTCCCTGGAACCAGTGGTTCTAAATTAGGAAAGGGCGACTGCTTACTACTTCTTATAGTCCAAATGAAATGCACATGGTGGTCAATAAATTAAAAACAAACAAACTAGAAGATTAATTCAACAATCTATCCCCCTAAAAGCGTTGCATGGGCAACTTAAAACAGTCTGGTCACTTTATCGAAATACACTCTCATATTGGCAATCGAGAGAAACATTCACACCCGGTGAAAATTTTATACATAACAGTTTTGCGATAAAGAACGCCCTGCAGAGGAGTTCAGATTAACATAATCTATTTAAAGGCAGAAATACGGCATCAGTTTTCCTTTCTTCTTTCTTTTGTATTATTTCTTTCTTTCTTCTTTTATCAAGCCGTAACCGTACGGAGTTCACTGTTTTGTGACATATGTATGCACTTACCAAAAAATATACCGAGATAAAGAGCGGATTTACTGCATAAAAGTTCCCACATTCTTCAAACGTGATACATGAGGTTGATTCTACATTTCGAATGTTTTACATAATACGTATTACCCGGTTCAACATTCCTTAAGCGAAGTTCATCGGGCCAGAATATGTTTTGTTGCAGCAACAAAACATTTTGTCATGATAACAATATGTTTTGTTGGATCAAACAAATTCCCAAAAATCGACAAATCATTTTGTTAAATGAACAAAACGTTTTGTCGTGATAACAATAAATTTTGTTAAATCAACAATAATTTTCAATAAAATAATTTAGCAAATTCAAATTTTGTTGACCGTATATCGCTAAATTGTTTTGTTCAATTAACAAAACGTTTTTCACAGTGTTCCTTTCTCAAAGTCAGTTCTCTGCCGCCACGACATTTTCACTCAACCTCACAGTGCGATATAACCGCGGTCAGCTGCAGGCTTGTTTTTATACCGTTTGCAGCTGTACCGCACATCTTAATAACGCAGCGGATCCGTTCATTTGCTTTTGAAGGAGTGTCAGGTGACTTTTGTCAATATAGTGTTCATTGGTTGCATCTTCATCGTCGTTCACTCACACCGCGGACTCTTTATCGTTTTCGTCATCTGCCTTCTCCTTTATGTTATTTTTGTTCCACCGTTGGTGACGTTCATCACTCTTATTCCACGTGTCTTATATTACAGCCCTTACTTTCAGTTATGTTCTCCCTTCTTCATAAAGTGTGTGTCCATCTTCATACCATGGCTCATGATGAAGTGTTACGTCATTATTATCCTTCTGCTCCTACCCATAATTCAGTGTGTTCCTATCTGATTCTCCACGCAAAGATGCCCATTTACCTTTACTATCACCTGCCGTCGATATCGACACTCTGTTACTGCCATTCTTCAGACTGAATACGACACTGCAAGTGCTAAAGACGCCACTGATGTCTTCCTGTCTACCTTGTCTCCTCACCTGCGGTGGTTTCGAGTCGTCGCCGACGTCATCGAGCTGCTGCTACAGTCTACTGTCTTCTCTTTCTGCTGTCATCCAGTAGTTGTCATTGTCCAGTTGCTGCCGTTGTCTATAGAAGGCGTTGAGCTGCTGCCTTCTCTCCCTGCGTCCGTTATTCGTGAGGTGTTCTCCTCTTCTTCGTCGTGTCTACGTTTTGCTGCCCTTCTAAAGAACTTTTCATCATCGCCTTGGTCAGCGACTCTACTGACGGCCTGTTTTCCCTATTCATCAAAGCTTCCTGTGACCGTCCTTGCTCACTGGTCTGTGCCTTTACTAGTGTTTATCGCATTATTATTATCATCCACCTGATGGACTTATTCTTTTCTTATGCTCGGCCAGTCAGCCAGATCCCTTTTGTAATCTTCATTTTCTGGCTTATAAAATTAAAAAAAATGTTTTCTAAGGCTGCCTGCGAGCGCCTGCTTTTATTGTAAATATTTTGTACAGGGGTTTTTATACCCTCCTTTTACAGCAATAAAGAGCTCCTAATTTTTTTCTTTTTATAGTTATGGTGCATGTCTCTGATTCATAAGCATAACCAGAAGGATTCATTGATCAGTGATGAAAATGGGAATTATTCGCTGCCGGAACCCAAAGCTCAAGTGAATGCCTTAAAAATTTAATAAGCACAAACCCATTCGCAGTAGATATAAAACCATATCAAGAAATTTTGTTATTAAACTTTAAAATAAAATGCTCACATTTAGCTAAAGTCACAACTGTTTTCTTTATTCAGAAGTACGTTTCTTATCGAAAAGACCATTCGAATACCGGTGCAATTAAAAGTGTCCGCTATTAATAAATAATGGAGAAAAAAAAAGTCAACTCGTATTTGAGGCGGAGATATGCAATTGTTTTGGGCGACAAAATAAACTCAGCTCTGTCTGAAATATCCATTTGTTTTAACTGAAATATCTATTATACCTTCGATTTCAAAACAAAAATTATCTCCTAAAATATTTTTCAAAGTCTCCGCCTGGCGGACAGCGGAGGAGATCCGCCAAACGAACGGTGGTCAGCTCCTGTTCCGAACCTTCTTTTTTATTTAAAAATAAATAAATAAATATATATATATATATATACAATGCTGGCCACCCAAAATGCAACACCAAGAAGGAAGCATCCGATTGGCCTGAAATTTGCAGCATGCGCCGCCCGCGAGAGGACATGCAAACGATTAGCATTGCTGGGCATATGCAAATCATGTGCGTCCGGCAAGCCACCGAGAAGCACTATAAGAAGGGTGCACAGAAGGCGGGGTGTAAGTAGTAGAAGTGTGTTGTGCTGCCGGACCTGTGCGTGGGAAGCATCCTGATGCCTCGTCGCAGAAAACGGCAGTCATTCCAGCACGTTTCGGAGTTCGACAGAGGACGAATAGTGGCTTATCGCGACAGCGGTTTATCGTACCGAGACATCGGCGCCCGTGTGGGACGACATCCAGCCACAGTGAGGCGAGTATGGATTCGGTGGGTGCAGAAGGGACGGACGGACCGACGCATGCGATTGCCGCAGACGCGGCACACCACCGTACGAGAGGACCGGCATGTTGTGCGGCGGACATTGACGGCTCCCATCACGAACGTTAGAGCAAGAATTAGGGTGTGTTGCGCAACAACCTGTGTCAGCACGTACCGTTGACGTCGTCTTCAGAAGCGGGGGAATTGTCACACGGCGCCCATTGCTCCGATTACCATTGACATTACCCCACCGGCGAGTGCGGCGGCAGTGGGCCGTTGAACACCGCACCTGGACTACGGAATGGCACGACATTGTCTTCTCCGACGAATTTCGTTTCTGCCTGCAACACTACGATGGTCGGATCCGCGTGTGGCGGCACCGCGGCGAAAGACTGTATGACGCCTGCATTATGCATCGTCATACCGGTCCGTCGCCTGGTGTTATGGTTTGAGGCGCAATTGGATATGACATCCGCACCCCTCTGGTACGCATCGCCGGTACACTCACAGCCACCGCTACATCTCCGACGTTTTGGAGCCTGTAGTCCTACCTTACCTGCAGGACCTGCCAGCGGCCACGTTTCAACAGGACAATACGCGCCCGCACGTGGCACGCATCGTGCAACAATTCTTCACGGCCCACCAGGTGTCACTGCTGCCGTGACCCGCCTGTTCTCCCGATATGTCGCCCATCGAACACGTCTGGTCGCTGATCGACAACCGAGTGGCCCAGCAAACACCAACCGCGGCTACGCCTGATGAACTGTGGCAACGTGTGGAAGCAGCCTTGACCGACATACCCCAAGCGGACATCCAAAGCATCTTTCGTTCGATGCCGCGGCCGTTACCAGCCATGGAGGCCACATGAACTATTGATGTCTGCGTGCTCCGCAAGTCGCACGGGCCTGTAAGTTTGTTTTTGTTTTTGTTTTTTTGTGGACGTTTAACGACCACCGTGAGCAACTCAATGGGCTATAAGCAGTCGCCCGTCCCTAATTTAGGGTTACTGGTTCCAGGGAAGGGAGAGAGCCAGTGCCGTAAGACAAACACAACATCCATGCCTCACCGGGATTCGAACCCGGACCCTGTTCGGACGAATGATCAGAGGCCATCGCTTAGACCACTGCGGCACCGGGGCGGCAAGTTTTTAAACTTGAACGTGGCAAGCTCATAAGACAAACAAAATCTATTGACATAACCAACCTTAAAAAACACCATAATACCTTCAAGTTGGAACTGAAGAACAGGTTCTCTGCTTTAGAAGGCCTAACATCGGAAGAAGTGGGCATCTCTGAAGTTAACAGAAAAGTAACCAAAGCTCTTATGGAAACAGCAACAAAATTAGCTGGGTCTAAGAACAAGTTGCATGTGAACAAATTATCAGGAAAAACCAAAATGTTGATGCAAAAAAGAAGAGAGATGAGGACAACTAAAGAAGATGTGACTTCCAAAGTGGAATATATAGAGCTATGCAAGACAGTAAGAAAAAGTATCACTGAAGACGTAAGGAAATTCAACTGTGAACTAGTGAGGAAAACAATTGAAAACAACCAAAGCCTAAAGATAGCAAAGGGACATCTCAGTAAGGGAAGAAAACAGATTATGGCGCTGAGAAAAGAAGATGGTTCTGTAACAAGAAATAGAGGCGAAATTTTGACAAGAGTGAAAGATTTCTACTCCAAATTATATGAAAGGGATGATATATGCACTCCAGACATCATGAAAGATACCAATACCAGAGTTCCTCCAGTCCTTCCAGCAGAAGTTGCACATGCAATCAAGAACATGAAGCGAGGAAAAGCTCCAGGAGAAGATGGAATTACTGTAGACATCATACAAGAAGCAAGTGGAGAAATCGAAACAGTAATCGCCCAAATTTTCACTCGATGCCTTAATGAAGGAAAGATTCCTGAGGATTGGAACACCGCTACAATGATCCTGCTACATAAGAAAGGTGACATTGAGGATCTCGGAAACTACAGACCTATCAGCCTCCTATCAGTAGTCTATAAAATCTTCACTAAAGTTCTTTCACACCGCTTGAAGGTAACACTGGACATGGCTCAACCGAGAGAACAAGCTGGATTCAGGAGTGGCTACAGCACAATAGATCATATCCACGTGCTGAGAGAACTAATTGAAAGAGCAAGGGAATATGAACTTCCATTGTGCATGGCTTTTATCGATTATGAAAAAGCCTTTGATTCGGTGAAACCATCAGCAGTTACAATGGCTCTGAAAACCTGCGGTATTGAAGATGCATACATTAATATTATTAATAACATCTATGAAAATGCAAGTGCAAAGATTAGGCTGTTTGAAAATACAACACACGTAAAAATTGGAAAGAGAGTGAGACAAGGTGACACCATATCTCCGAAGCTCTTTAATGCCACATTGGAGGGTGTTTTTCAGTCGCTGAGCTGGGAAAACAAGGGGATAAAGATTAATGGAGATTATCTAACCCACCTTCGTTTTGCTGATGACGTAGTCATTTTTGCAACTACCCCATCAGAGCTGCAGAGTATGATCCAGGAACTTGCTGACAAGAGTAAAGAAGTGGGATTAAAAATGAACTTTCAGAAGACAAAAGTGATGTTCAATGCTTTTACAAGAAATGAAGATTTATCGATTGATGGAGAAAAGCTGGAGATAACAGACACGTACGTTTATCTTGGACAGCAGATATCAAGTGAGGGTCACATTGGTGAAGAAATTAATCGGCGTACAAAACTTGCCTGGAGAGCTTTTGGAAGAAACAGCATAATTTTCAAGAGCAATATGCCATTATGTCTTAAAAGAAAAGTGTTTGATCAATGCATCCTTACAGTGCTTACGTATGGTGCAGAGACGTGGACCTTAACTAAAAGAGACATACAAAGGCTGCAGACAACTCAAAGTAGCATGGAGAGGTGCATACTTGGTGTAACCAGGAGAGATAAGAAGAGGAACTCGTGGATCCGAAAAATGACAAGAGTGGAAGACATCATGATCAGAGTTAAATCCCTGAAATGGCAATGGGCTGGACATACTGCCAGAAGGACAGATCATCGATGGACAGCCGAAATTTTAAATTGGATTCCAAGGGACAGGAAAAGACCCAGAAGAAGACCACATGGGAGATGGGTGGATGAAATTCGAAAGTATGCAGGGGTGACATGGAGGAGAATGGCACAAGACAGACCGTTGTGGAGGAAACTTGGGGAGACCTTCGTCCAGCAGTGGTTTGATAATGGTTGACAATGATGATGATGATGATATATATGTATATATATATATATATATATATATATATATATATATTTGAAACGGCAAAAAATTCATACCAGATGGCGTCATTAATTGAAATGTATAACGCATTGCGAAATGTTTTATTCAAATTAAATGCTCCTTTTCTTTTGGTGTCTCATCGCTCCCGGAACGGGGTTCCGCTGCGTTACGAACTATTTCCAGCACTGGCATTGATTAACACTTTTCTTGGAAGACATAACGGCAAACTGCTCTTGAAAAATGTTCTGTTTCTTCGAAATGCTCTCTAACCAAGGTTTTCAACTTTTATTATTTTTTTCTTCGACACGGTCCTCGCTTGACATCTGTTCTTCAACGTAAAGGTAAGCATCGGTACCTTCTACACTGTAAAACATTTTCGGAAATTCACGATCAACTTACCGTCATTCCTTTTGTGAATTAACGAAGCATATTTCCGATACAAACTTTTCCGTGAAATGACGGAAGGAAACCTGCATTTAACAGATTTTTGGTACTCGAGGAAAATTCTAAATTTTCAGAAGCCTTTCCGCAATTCCTTTCGAGTAATGACGGTAAATTGCCGTTTTTAAGATGTTTTAACGGAAAATCTGAATTTTCACAAAACTTTCCACAATTTCTTTCGTATATTGGTTAACGGCTGAACTGTGTTCTCACTTTTTCTCTATCTATATGACGAAAACATTCCGGTGATAGGAGAGATTCGTGGGAATACTTGAAAGTTTGATTAACTGTTAAGTTTCAATCGTTTGTCAAAGGAACTGATTTTGAAGTTCTGTAGCGAGATCGCATATTGTGGGTGTTATTGTAGCACAGGATATTACTTCTCTTCTCCTAAATTTTGTGCACCAGCTATATATATTGTGTTACCGTAAGAAACCAGGTATTTAAATTACTGTGCAAAAGATTGTACGATGGCTATGTATTAGTCTTTGGAATCCTTACAAAACGAAGGCTATTTTAACTATCAAGAGTAAATTTTATGTTTAGGATTTTTGTGAAATAATACTATGAAATAGTACATTGCACTTTTTCTTAAAGATAATTGAAAGTTACTCTCAGTTAAAATAAAAGATCTAAAGTTCAAAAGCATTCTGTTGCTTCGAAAAAATCACGATGCAAAAAAAAACTTACTTTGTGATAAGTCTTCCTACAGAAAAAATAAAATTATCACAAACGTATTCAAAAAAATAATAAGCTCCAACGGAACATAAAATGACTAAATTACTCGCATTAATGAAGAGAAAAAAAATTCATCGTCGCCTATTAAGTTTTACCTTCAAAGTGAGTACGATTCCGAAGACATTCTGGCGTAGTTGTTAAGGAGAGCGGTTTGTGTGGACTCAACCCAAACGACTTGGGTTCGATATCAGCTACCGGCGCGAAAGATTATCTGGCGCAAGGGCTGAAAGATTCAGCGCCTTCGATTTTACGAATTTTCTGTATAAATACAGAAAACTTAAAACGGGCTTTTGTGAAATAAATCGAATTACTGACTACAGATAATAGATACTATATGCACATATTTTTTATAGGAGAGATAAAAAAAAATCGAACTAAGGTTCTTAGCTCAAAAAATATAGAAATTTTACAATTTTGAAATCTTAAATTAGAATCCTGAAATCTTAGCAAAAGCAGGCAAACTCCACCGCAAATGCACCATCACAGAAACAGATAGGTGTGCACAAATGAGGATAACTAAAAATCTTGAAATCTTAACAACAACAGGCAAATTAATACAGACATTTGACGTGGACCAAGAACATCAAACAGACACTATCGCTCTTTCCGCGTTTATAAGTGAGTCACGGAAAAATTCTCATTGGCCACCACCGGGAATCGAACCCAGGTCTTCCAGTTACGGGCCGGATATGCTTCCACTGCACCACATTTCCTGGTGGCGGCCAATGAGAATTTTTCCGTGACTAACTTATAAACGTGGAAAGAGCGATGATCTCTGTTTGATGTTCCTGGTCCATATCAAATGTCTGTATTAATTATTCATTCGCCTTCTAATTATTTGTTCAGTTGCTGTTTACCATCTTTGGTGAATCCCCAGCATTGTGCGGCGCTCCAAGAAGCAACCTGCCAAATTGGCTTGGTAGTTAGTGTGTGTGAGTCTGGAGGAATTCGAGGCCGCTGTGGTGCAGTGGAAGCATATCCGGCGCGTAACTGGAAGACCCTGGGTTCGATTCCCGGTGGCGGCCAATGAGAATTTTTCCGTGACTCACTTACAAACGTGGAAAGAGCGATGACCTCTGTTTGAACAACAGGCAAACTTCATCACAACTGCACCATCACAGAAACAGATGAGTGTGCACGAATGAGGATGACATAAGAATCCTAAATCTTAACAACAACAGGGAAATTTCACCACAAATGCACCATCATAGAAACAGATAGATGTGCACGTATGAGGATGACATAAGAATCTTAAAATATTAACAACAAGCAAACTTTACCACAAATGCACAATCACACAAACAGATGGGTGTGCTCGAATGAGGACAACATAAGAATCTTAAAATCTTGAAATGTTAACAACAGCAGGCAAACTTCGCCACAAATGCACCATCACAGAAACAGATGGATATGCACTAATGAGGATTACATAAGAATCTTAACAACAAGCAAACTTCACCACAAATGCACCATCACAGAAACAGATGAATGTGCACGAATGAGTATAACATAAGAATCTTGAAATCTTAACAACAAGCAAATTTTACGACAATGCATCATCACAGAAACAGATGGATGTTCACGAATGAGGATAACATAACAATCTGAAAATCTTAACAACACCATGCAAACTTCACCACAGATGCACCATCATAGGAACAGATGGGTGTGCACGAATGAGGATAATATAAGAATTCTAAAACCTTGAAATGTTAACAACAGCACGCAAACTTCACCACAAATGCACCATCACAGAAACAGATGGATATGCACGAATGAGGATGACATAAGAATTTTAACAATAAGTAAACTTCACCACAAATGCACCATCACAGAAACAGATAAGTGCGCACGAATGAGGATAACATAAGAATCTTGAAATGTTAACAACAGCAGGCAAACTTCACCACAAATGCACCATCACAGAAACAGATGGATATGCACGAATGAGGATGACATAAGAATTTTAACAATAAGCAAACTTCACCACAAATGCACCATCACAGAAACAGATGAGTGTGCACGAATGGGGATAACATAAGAATCTTGAAATCTTAACAACAAGCAAACTTTACCACAAATGCACCATCACAGAAACAGATGGATATGCACGAATGAGGATGACATAAGAATTTCAACAATAAGCAAACTTCACCACAAATGCACCATCACAGAAACAGATGGATGTGCACGAATGAGGATAACATAAGAATCTTCAAATATTAACAACAACAGGCAAGCTTCACCACAAATGCACCATCAGAGGAACAGATGGGTGGGCACGAATGAGGATACATAAGAATCTTTTTAAAAATTTTGAAATATTAACAACAACGCAAACTTCACGACGAATGAAACAGAGGGGCGCGCATGAATGAGGATAACATAAAACAGTCTAAGATAAGTCTCCATTACACGAAGGCTTAATTGTAAAAATGACTGCCCACAATTAAGAGAAACACAACGAAAACTTCTGCTTTAACGAGTGGAAAAGTGATTCATGTAACTTCAAAAGAAAACATGAAAACTTGGCCACAAACGCTACCTTAAGTAGACTTGAACTAAATGCTAAGAGACAGAATACAGACGCCGCCACCACGTGGGAATTACGCGATACGCATGCACAACGGGTATGAAAAACCACAACTAACAACATGATAAATGCTCCTTCAAGACAAACTAGCAGTATTACTGCAGTCGCCTGAAAAGTCACGCAAATTCTGCAAACTTTCCACATTGAATTTGAAGTTGTCAACTCCAGAAGAGAAAGCTGAAAGAGAAAAGTCGGAGGGAGAGAAAGAACACAGCAGGTATCTCAGTCCTCCGGTTTCCGCAGAACCCCACAGTAAATGGGCGCACATGTTAGAGAATGAATGCATGGTTCAGCATAACACTGGAGAGCATCCCGCAGTTTCCTAATAAAAGGCAGGAGCAGGTGGGTCTGAAGAGCGGGTGCCTTCCCTGCTGATCACGTACAGTCAACATAGCATTAATGCAATCGGCATGACAAAATGGAAAACCAATATGGACTCAGTAAACAAACAGTATTTTTAACAGACGGGAAACAAATTGAATCGTGATAAGAAAAAAACAAAGAATGAAAAAGCACGTTGCAAGTTGAATAAGACAGAGTAAACCTCACGAGAGAGAGAAAAAATATTAGTTAAACGTGGCACACTGTGGGGTTGTGAGAAAACGGAATGCCAGATTCGCATATACGAAGAGTAATTCGAATAATCAAATAAATGTGTGCCGAGCAACTGCGCAAAATTGAATGATTCTGAAATGTTCACGTACCAAAATCAAAAAAAAATAAAAAAAAATAAGAAAAATGGCATTTCAGAACCCAGATTTTAATAATATATCTTGTAATCTTCCAATGCTACTAGTAAATGTCAAGCGTAAGAGATCGCTTCTTTTTCTTTTTCTTTTTTTTATTTATAGTTTCACGACCCCCATGAGTATCCAAAGGCGCCAACCCTATCTAATTTAGAGAACTTTAAACCCTCACTGGATATTTTCAGTAGTAAACACTAAACAAATCCGTACTTTTTGGTGTTTTTTAGTAATAATGAATAAACATTTATCACACACTCTGTAACAAACTAATTGTCGGGGCACAAAAATAACAATGTAAATTAAAAAAAAGTGAATTTTTACTTAAAAAACTGTTCATAAATTAAAGAGAAACACTAAGTGGCGCAAAATGTCCCATAAATTGAAGACAAACACAAAGTGGCACAAAATGTCCATAAATTGAAGAGTAACAGTAAGTTGGACACAATGTCCATAAATTGAAGAGAAAAACTAAGTAGCGGAACCATTTTTTTCAGTTTTCCTCAAAAATTAGTGAATGTTCCAATGAGAATCCTGCAGTAACATATGATCCAATGAGGATCTTGCAGTAAACATGGCAAGTGCCTACACAGGTTGGAAATTGCTCATAGTCGTCTTTAAACCCCGAAACAACAAAAAAAAAAAAAAAAAGAAAAAAAGAAAAAACGCCGAACATTATCGTAAAAAAAATGGTACTAAGTGCACAAAAGCGACGTCATATTTTTAGAAAAGCTTCCTAAAGAAATGCACCTTTTCTTATTCATTAAAGAACTTTCTTTGCACATCAATCAATGCACCAAGCATTTTTGTTTTTAATTAGGCCAAAATTAAAATTAAAAGTCGTTATTAACCATTTTCCTGCTGGAAACTGCACCATTTCCATAACCTGTACAGTTGTTTCCATGCGAGAATGAGGAGCAGTATTATGTATCTGTTTTTTACGCTTTCCGACAGTAGGTTGAAGAAGCGTATATGCTCCAGCTTTTCCCGTCCGTCTGTCGGCACGACAACTCACGTAAAAATGATTCCATTTTGATAAAATTTTAGTATGTGGTAGGCGACCACCTGGGGACGAACCCTATTGAAAATGGGTGTTCAAAGGTCACGACATAAGAGCGGGAACCATTCAATTGCCCTTATGCGTCATAACTTGCGTAAATATGGTTCGATTTCAATGAAATTTTAGTATGTGGTAGGAGACCACCTGGGGACGAACCCTATTGAAAATGGGTGAAGTGGAGTCAAAGGTCAGGACATAGGAGCGGGATGCATTCCATTGCCCTTATGCGTCATAAGGTGCGTACAAATGGTTCGATTTCGATGAAATTTTAGTATGTGGCAGGGGACCACCTGGAGAGGAACCCTATTGAAAATGGGACAAATGGAGTCAAAGGTCAGGACATAGGATAGGGATCCATTCCATCGCCCTTATCCCACACTGTTAAGGTGGACGTCAAGTAATTTTGCTTCCTATATTTCCAATGGGAAACCTTTTGTACACATTTCGTTTACAATTAGTGTGTTCCCAAGGATAGAAATTTGATCATCGATTAAAATAACTTCATACTATAACTTGGAATACTTAACATTTTCTAAAACATAAGCATACTTATATTAAAAAACAATAACGTCTCCTTTGGTGGTGTTGAAACCAGAAAAAAGATGGCGCGACTTGTACTTTGATGACATCAGTGGACAAATAAATGTTGGATTGCATAATTACGGTTATGGTTTATAAAATATTATTACGGTTATGGTTTATAAAATATTATTACGGTTATGGTTTAGAAAATATTAAGTATTCCAAGTTATGAAATGAAGCTATTTTAATCGATGTTCAAATTTTCATCCTTGGGAACGCATTAATTGTGAAGAAAATGTGTACAGAAGTTTTTCCATTGGAAGTACAGGAAGCAAAATTACTTGACGTCCACCTTAAAGTAGCAATTCTTGTATGTATGTATGTACATTTTATTTTGAAAACGGCTCTAAGAATTTTGATGAAAGTCGTTAACCTACCGTTTTTTGGTACTAGAAATCGATTTAGCTTGATCTCGACTTTAGGAGAATTCGTTTAGTGGGTTAAATAACCACCCCGAATTAAAACGTTTTTAGTATCATGGCGTCGTTCCATTAATGTTACCAATGCTTAGAAATCTTATGACGTCACAATCACGCGTTTGAGAATGTTGGCGCGCGGTCACGCCATCTGTCTCATTACGTCACGCGTTGTGTGTGGATTCTATTAAGGTTTTATGACGTCACATTCTTGCGAGCAGATGGTCGCGATTCCCATCTGCCTCATTACGTCACGCGTTGTGTGCGTATGTCCGTCCGCACGATAACTCGCGTAAAAATTGTTCGATTTCGATGAACTTTTAGTATGTGGAAGGGGATCACCTGGGAAGGAACCCTATTGAAAGTGAACGAAATGGGCTCAAAGGTTAGGACATAGGAGCGGGATTCATTCCACTGCTCTTATGCGTCATAACTAACGTAAAAAAGGTTCGATTTCGATGAAATTTTAGTATGTGGTAGGGGACTACCTGGGAACAAACCCTATTGAAAATGGGCGAAATGAGGTCAAAGGTTAGGACACAGGAGCGGAATCTATTCCATAGCCCTTATGCATCATAAGTTACGTAAAAATGCTTCCATTGCGACAAAACTTTATCATGTTATTTCGGAGGTATACTGAACCGGTTCTGTTAAATATAATCGAAATGGGATCAAAGGTTAGGGCACAGGACCGAGATTTATTCCACAGCCATTATCCTCATAACTTGAGTAATGATTTCTGGTATGTTGGAAAGCGTATTATAATCAATGCATTGCATGATTTTACTAACTTGTTAGTAAACGTCTTGACTGGCTAGCCTGACCTCTGTTAATCGGAGACCAATATTTCCATAGATCCGGGACACGGCTGCCTTTCTCTATCGGGAAATATAATGTGTCTGCTCTTGCCTCCTTTGTGCTCTTTCTTTGGGTATCTCAGAGACTTCTGCGCGTTGGTTCATCTGGAATCCTGAGTGGTTTCATGCAGTACAAGGTGCCCAGAATTGCTCTGCTCCGCGTGACCCATTCACCCCATTACCATAACTAATTGTTCTCAAAGCCGCTTTTCTTGACGCTTATATCTCACGGTAGTACAAATTATAGGCTTGTTTAATCCTTCGAGCCAGTGTCTCGCTGAGTGCCTGACATTCTGTCCGCACCGTATGTGTTACACCCAAAAAAGCTCTCAACAGCAAAGAATTGGATGGGCGACTTCTATTTCCTCCCAAAAGCACTTACCTCTCTTTTGTTCTGTCTCCCACTCGCTAACACTTTTGTTTCCCCATTAAACCCAAAATGACTTACTTAAATTAAGAGGGACATGTAGAAACGCACACTGTGGGTTATCTCTCAAAAACCTGAATTTATTTCACAACCTACCTTTACAAGCCTTCGAAGTATTCGCCATGTTAACTTTATGAAAGCGGCCCAACGTTTGAGCAAGTCTTGTATTCCAGTCAGGACACCTCCATTGTTAAGGCGTCGGATTACTTGGGTCACCTCATTAGAAGCATCCTGAATCGTACTGAATCGTTTCTCGCTTAGTGGCTTCTCCAGTTTTGGGAACAAGTCAAAGTTTGGCGGGCTCATGTCAGGACGGTACGGCGCGTAGGGAAGATTATATGGCCGCGTGGGCATAATCCTGTTCAAAAACTGCTCGCCTTCTGTCTCGTACCGCTGAGGCAATTCTTCTGCGATTCCTTAGCGAACTGCTTGCTGCGCTTCACTCAGATTATGCGGAACACATGTGGCAGCCATTTTTATCTTCTGTAATTTTTCAGTTAGGATTCTGGAAACCGAAGCGGTAGACATGTTTGCTTCATATGCAATCTCTTCGCATGTTTTCCGTCGATCTTCTTCCAAAATGTTGTTGACGATAACCACAGAAGTGTCGTCCGTTCCCGATGTTGGCGCAAAACGAGAAGTCTACTGTGACACTGTGCTACGATCCACTACACTAACGCTACATACTTCACACAAAGCTTTATGAATTTTGGTAGGGGATTTTCCTCGCAAAGTTTCAATTTTAATGTAGGATCCCTGGTCGCTACGCGAGTTCTGACCTGAATCCCTTTCTTCCTAAATTTCTAGGCAGAATTTTCCCGAACAGGAGAAAATTAGCTATCAAACATAGACACAACTTTGTATACTGAAGTCTCACTCACAACTGGCGCAACGAATGCATCATCCTCCCGACAGCGCCTGCGCAGAGTGAAAAACTTTTGAAATGACCTACTATACTGTGCAAATTATTTGGGACAAAGTAAAAAATCACTCTTTTTTTCCAAAACTGTGCCTTCATATCATTCTATGCCTTGATATACACTGATAAATACCTGTATTAGTATGAAGTATGTCCTCCTTTAGCAGAAATGACCTCTTGAATTCGTTTTGCATTGACTCCACTAATTAAGTGCACATATTTTTGACTTCATAATCGTGGAACCACACTTTTATCGCATTCGTTATCATGCGTTCTTTGGTTGTACAGTCCATTTTACCTAAACGTCTCTCTTCAAAATATTCCACAAGTTTTCTATGGGATTTAAGTCTGGTGAATTTCCAGGCTAATCAAGCAAATGAATTTGATTTTCCAGCATGAAATTCTTGACCAATTTCGAATTGTGACATGGGGCCAAGTCATGTTGAAATGTCCCGTCAAAAGTTTGCAAGAATGGAACAATCCTACGTTGTAATATTTCTACGTATTGACTGAATTCATGATACCTTGAACAGGAACTAAGATTCCAGTGCCATTTGATGTGAAAAAACCCCAAAACATCTGTTTCAGAGGGTGTTTTACAGTTTGTTTGACAGGCTCAGGTCTTAAGGGATCACAGTTGCTTTTTTTTTTTTTTTTTTGAGTGGAGGTTTAACGACCACCGTGAGCAACTCAATGGGCTATAAGCAGTCGCCCGTCCCTAATTTAGGGTCACTGGTTACAGGGAAGGGAGAGAGCTAGTGCCGTAAGACAAACACAACATCCATGCCTGACCGGGATTCGAACCCGGACCCCTTTACGGACGAGTGATCAGAGGCCAGTGCCTTAGACCACTGCGCCACCGGGGCAGCACACACACACAGTTGCTTCGTCTAACGACATTTGCTTGGTAACCCTGCACAAATAAATGAGTTTCATCACTGAAAATTACCTTTTTCCAGACGTCAGCAGTCCATGATTTATATTTTTTGGCACATGCTAAACGTTTTATCTTCATTTTCGCATTCAAATATTGTTTTTTCGTTGGTCTTCTTGCCTTCCGGCCAACTTCCAGAAGCCTACGGCGTTCAGTTGAATCACTAACATCACAACAACTAGCCAATAAATCTCTTTGAAGGTCAGGTGCTTGTTTTTTTTTTTTGGATTCATTTTACTATTTCTGATTAGATATTTATCGGTTCGTGGAGTTGTTTTTCGTTTTCTTCCACATTTACCTCTCCTTTTTGGAGACGATGATCCAGAAGCATTGTATCGCGTAAGCAGTCTTGATACACTTGATTTGCCTACACCAACTGCAGAAGCGAAATCTCTCACTGTCATTGAAGTGTGATCCTTTCAGAGCAATTATTTTTGCACGCTTCCTTGGGGAAATATCCATTTTCAATACACGAAAGCAACACGTACTCACAGAGAGCAAAAACTAACATCCACCTGTCACACACGAAAGCTCACAACTGAAGCTGAAGTGCTTATTTCCTGTTTAAAACCGGTCAAACCACATTCTTACTATCAAGTTCTAACAGTCACACTACCTCACAGCTGATAAAACCGGTTTACGTGGGTTTCCGACATCAACTGGCGATCACATTACAATTCTGAGAATAAAATAGCTTGTCCCAATTAACTTGCACGGTATAAGTACGTATTTGTGACATTTTGCAAAATCAATCACAAATTATTTACTTAATTGATTTACACATATTTACATCACATATTGGTCCCGTCTCATGTTAATTAATTAACCAGGAGGTTAATTTTGCATCAGTGTCATATATATTTCTATACAGTAAACAATAACGGCCACGGTTACGGAATGAATCACCATAAGTCACTTATATTTCATAGCCCACGTTTATTCCCTTGTTAGCTTCAAATCATCTATTAATCACAATACTCTGAAACCGTAACAAGCGTCTATAAGATGCCACCATCTTAAATGCACTTATTGGACTAATGTGCGATGTAACAATTGATAAAATGCACATCTAACAAATCGTTATCTCAGAAAGCAATCTTAACAAATCGTTATTGCAAATTGCTCTCTTGCTACTTTTAGCGATCACGTTTTACTTACCTCTGATCCACTGCCAGTGATGTCAAACTTAGAAAGCTCGTCGGGGAACACAATGTGACATTAAGTCAGAAAACGTTTAACGAGAAGAAACTAAATTTATATAAGAATACAGGAACTGAAAAGGAAAGTCAAGTTAGAAGTATAAGTCACAAATGATATCCCACGGAAAAAGAATTTTTCAAATCGGACTTTTAGAAGAAAGGGATATTGAGTAAATGAAATATACATTTACGGACTTAAGAAAAACCTCTACTATTTTCAATAGTAAATATAATAGAAGCAATAATATGGAATAAAATATAATTTGAAGTCAATACCATCTACGTTTACGCCCTCTAGAGGCAAGGTTGCGCATTCGGAAAACACCAAACGTCCCGTACACGCGTTTCTAAAGTTCAGGCTTCGCAACGAAAAAGAGATTTTTGAAACGGATTAATACGTACACAGGTATGACGTGTACAGACGAAAGGACACAGTGCTACTATAAAGCACAAACCATTTTAAAAGAAAGACGTGTTAAAGAGACGGTAAAATTGTCGTAAGAACGAATTTCGTTCATATGCAAATCGTGAATAGACAGAAAATATACACTCATCGTCAAAAAAAAAAAAAAAAAAAAAAATAGTTGCACTCAGAAGGACGTGTCGGATTGCAATGCTACTCGAGGAAGGCAAAGGTTACCAAGAACAATAAATGATTAACCATTGAGATTGACATGGGCAATATTTATTGAGCTACACGCCAATGAGTAGTGTATCTCAGTATAGCGTCGTGCCGCCATGTCTGCACACACAGCATGCCAGACGTCTCGGTATGGAGATGTACAGGTTCCTAATGGTGTCCTGCGCTAAACCATCCCATGCAGCTTGAATCTTCTCACGCAGTTCCTGCAGATTATGCGGTAGGGTGGAGTGTGGATACCGCGTCTAATAGCATCCCACACATTTTTAATCGGCGATAAGTCGGGCGATGCGGTTGGCCGCAGTAGAGTGTCAGTGCTTTGAAGGCAAACTCTCGAGACGACAGCAGTATGCGGACGAGCGTTGTCCTGTTGGAAAGTCGCACTGGAATGAGCGTTCAGAAAAGGTAGTGCCACTGGTTGCAGGACCTCATTAACGTAACTTGGGCTGTCAGAGTGCCTGTACTGAACACCAAATGTAATCTGGCATCGTAGGCAATTGCACCCCAAACCATGACACCAGGCCTTGTGGACGTGTGACGCTTGACAACAAACCGTTCATGTTGGCTCTGACCATGGTGCCACCATACACACATTCGTTGGTCGTCTCCTCCAAGACAAAAGCGAAACTCGTTGTTGAAGATCACCCGCTGCCATTCTGAGTTTCTCCTTGACAGTTTGGCACGATACCATTGCAGTCTTTAGAGACAATTCACTGGTGTTAAGGACAGTCGTCGTAACAGTCTGAGTGCGTGTAGTCCTACGTCGTGCAGCCGTCTGCCAATGGTTCTGGCACTTATCGGACGTTGCATGGAGGGCACCACTGCTCGCTGAATATCCGCAATCGTGGCTGTTGGGTCACTCCGCACATGTCGAACAACCCGTCGGTCCTCTCTCTCTGCGTGGTTCGTCTAGGTCTTCCAGACCCTTCCTGTAGCTGCTGCGTGCCTTGTTCTATCCACTGCCGTCAACAGCGTGCTATGGTGATATCTGCACGACCAGTATGGCGCGCAATACGGCGATAAGATCATCCTTCTTCCCGGAGCACTACGATGCGGTCCCTCTCGAACTCCTCCAACTGCTCGAATTGCTTCCGAACTTTTCTCCGAGGCATACTTCACTTGCAAAGGATGCAACCAACACAACAGCACGAGTGAGAATGGCAAGCACGCGCAACGGAACGACCTTATATAGAGCCGGTGAGGCACAGTGCTACGACCCCTCCTTACTGGCGTCACATGCGCGGCGGAGCGTGATACTTGAATCATTTGCATGTCTCACGATGTCAAGCCTGCCCACCAAGTTTTATTCCTGTTGGTTGCTTCCTTCTGGGTGCAACTATTTTTTTTGACGATGAATGTATATATGTATAAGGCTCACGCATAAATAGGGGTAAAATACCAAACCTAAAGAAAATGTTCACCAAAAGTCTGAGCTTCCTTATTCTTAAAATTAAATAAATAATGACGCATATTTCGGTGCTCTGGATAAGTTAAGTTGCGTTCAACACATTCTTGCGTTCAACACATTCAATTTCTTAAAACAGTTATTTAAAATGCTGCACCGACTGACTGTAAGTGTTTCTTCTAGTAGACATGAGAACCCATCTTGTAATGTGATGAGAAAGTGTATTAAGCATACATACCCTTGCACAGTTAAATTATTATGTTTTATCTTTCTACCATCAGCCTGTTTTACGGTAACATGCAACCGAGTATGTTCTCTGAGCCAAATTAATATGCATGCTATAGGGTCTCGATGTATGCACTTGCATCCAACCAATGCTCTACACGCCTCCGATGTCAGGAAAAGCAGCTGAAGGCTCAGAAGAGACAGAACCGAACCGTCAGCTGTTCCGAACATCGCTGCAATTTAAAACACTGTTCGATCGTTAGAGCGGCAGCCATTCCCGAGATTCGTTATGGTACCTCATAACATTACTGGGAATTTGTGAAAAGAACAGGAAGTTCTCATTCATTCATTCATTCATTCATTCATCTATTGTTATATTTGCTTACACGTGCGTAAGTATGAATCGCAGACAGATAAAGTGTTGAATTTGAAATCTTTCTTTTTCTTGCCTTACTTGGGTTGGATTTAAAGACCGCCTTAGCTCTGTTTTCGTTTTTCGAATACAAAAAGAAAATAGAGCTAATTTCTTAACAGTTGTACGTGCACTAGAGTAGGACAAGTATCTACCGTGAACATTTCCTGATACTTCTGAAGGATGATCGGCATATTTAGTATTCCTGTTCTCCTCTCAGTACAGACGGTATTTACTATATTTTCAACAGAAACTCTTCCTTTCTCCTCCGTCTCTCCATCTATCTCTTTCAGTACAACGTTCGTTATTGAGACAGAAATTAGATTTTTAGATGAAAAATCTCTTTCAGTATAACGAAAACGTTCAATTATTGCGACATCGTCATTTGATTTAGCAGAGGGATATCAAACTGGTGCGATTTTTGCGTTTTTACGTAAAACTGTTTTACAAAATAATATTAGATAATGAATACTCGTTGCTCCTGAGAAAACGACACGTTGTTCTCGCATTAAACAAACTGTCAGTAGACGCGTGGCACACTTCAGCTGATGAGATGGTACGTCACCACAACACCCTGATGGTATTAACCCTGTGTCAGCCGAAAATAAAAATATGTTTCTCACGTGCTAATGCCCGCATAAATTGCAAGTAACGCAACTTTTGGATTATGATATAGTTAACCACGACATTCCGCTTAATCTTGAAAAGAACAGAATGAGTCGATTTTTTATTTCTCGTTTCGGATCACTAACTAATTCCAGGGTAAGGATAGAGCCATTTTTTTTTCTTTCTTTCTTTCTCTCTCTCTCTCTCTCTCTCTCTCTCTCTCTCTCTCTCTCTCTCTCTCTCTCTTTCTCTCTCTCTCTCTCTCTCTGTCTCCCTCCCTCCCTGGAATAAACATATTACCATACCTCATCCGGAGCTCAAACCAAAGTCCAGGTTATACGATTAGCCATAAATCCGCGCCTCTGACCACTCAATGAGCCAATTCGATGGTGAACATCTAAACTCATAAAAGTGTTAAACACGTACTTTTCTCAAAATTGAGTCTAATGATGCGAACAACAACTCATCTCATTACTGGATCAATTTGCGTTGTCTTATTTTTTGATGATATGGAATGTAACTCCTTCCACCTGTGACTGGAAAACCACTTACTTAACTGAGCGAGGTACGATGGTTTCGCCATATTACCAGAAAAGTCTAAAATACATGCGGCGTGTTTTCACAGTAGGGACATTTGATAATTTATGCATCTCTTAAACAACATCACAGCATTATGACAGTTAGTATGCATTTTTGCAATTAAATTTTCGCGTGCGCGCTTTAACCCAATGATGGAATTCCCGTTTCTCGTCGTCATCGTTATTTAATAGGAAGCCAGGGCAGCCAATATCAGAACTCCTTGGTTCCCACCAACAAAATTGTGTGTAAGGTTACAAAATACAGACAATCTAAAGTTTTTCCTTACCTCAGATTCTAGTTATTTTAGGTAACCTATCTTGATACAAGGCTGGTGGATAGGTACGTTTATACTGATCATACCCCACACACAAAGAAAGAAAAGATTCATTGATTTAAATGTTACATGCTAATTGTGTCATATCCACATTCTTTAAAAAATTGTCAAGAGAAAGCAGATCACTAGCCCTCTTATTTTCACGTTAAAAGAGACTGTATCCAATGTCAACAACTCAGGGTACATATGAAGTTCGTTTCAATGGTACTTTTTCACGATGATCAACGGTTCACGGGAAGTGAAGCCCCTTCATTCTTTTCCTTCACTTTTGAGCTGTCAATTAGACCTTTACTGGAAATGGACTGCGAATGAGACGCTATCGAATCATCGACATCTGCAAGGCTATTATTTAAAAACACTCCAGTACGTTCAAATAATCCTTTACACGCACACCTACTAGAGATTAGTTCAGAATTTTTCAAAGATCTATTACACAGTCTCATTTTTTTTGTCTCATCATCGAAATGTTTGCTCGCCAGATGATGTAGAAAAGATTCAATTTGGCCTATGCACGACTTTTCACGGATGCAAAAGTACAGTGCATATAAGTTGTGACGTATATTCTAATTATATATAAGTTCTGACGTATACTCCTATTACATATAAGTTGTGACGTATATTCTAATTATATATAAGTTCTGACGTATACTCCTATTACATATAAGTTGTGACGTATATTCAAATTATATATAAGTTCTGACGTATATTCTAATTATATATAAGTTCTGACGTATACTCCTATTACATATAAGTTGTGACGTATATTCTAATATATAAGTTCTGACGTATATTCTAATTATATATAAGTTCTGACGTATACTCCTATTACATATAAGTTGTGACGTATATTCTAATTATATATAAGTTCTGACGTATACTCTAATTATATATAAGTTCTCACGTATACTCCTATTACATATAAGTTGTGACGTATACTCTAATTATATATAAGTTGTGACGTATATTCTAATTATATATAAGTTCTGACGTATACTCCTATTACATACAAGTTGTGACGTATACTCTAATTATATATAAGTTGTGACGTATACTCCTATTACATATAAGTTGTGACGTATACTCTAATTATATATAAGTTGTGACGTATACTCTAATTATATATAAGTTCTGACGTATACTCCTATTACATATAAGTTGTGACGTGTACTCTAATTATATATAAGTTCTGACGTATACTCTAATTATATATAAGTTGTGACGTATACTCTAATTATATATAAGTTGTGACGTATACTCTAATTATATATAAGTTGTGACGTATACTCTAATTATATATAAGTTGTGACGTATACTCCTGTTACATATAAGTTGTGACGTATACTCTAATTATATATAAGTTGTGACGTATACTCTAATTATATAAAACTTGTGACGTATACTCTAATTATATATAAGTTGTGACGTATACTTCTATTACATATAAGTTGTGACGTATACTCTAATTATATATAAGTTGTGACGTATACTCTAATTATATATAAGTTGTGACGTATACTCTAATTATATATAAGTTGTGACTATACTCTAATTTAACCTTACATTTGGGTCCCTGTTTTCTCATGTAAATTTCGTTTATTCCCGTTAACCGTTTTTCTAATCTTAACGCTACATTTTCTCTTTCATCGAATTTGAGTTTGGCAGCACTGACACCAGGACAGAAATCAATGACATATGCTCAAGTCAGAGATAAGAGCTGCCGTTTTGAATGCATCAGTCTCACTTATGTTTTTGACGATGTTTTCGAGTATACTATGCTTATGGAATTCTAAATGCTATCAAGCTAAGTGTTTTGCTACTTACGATTGTTGAAAAGAGAGCATAGAATTGTATACTGCTCATTGTTAAAAAAGTAGAGAGGATTGCGCTATTTGAACCACAGATGGAAATGGGTCACGGGTCAACGGGTCGGGTCAAGGTGTTTCTGACCCGATTTTATTCCTGTTTTATTTTTGAAAAGAGAAAAATATTTTCCAAAGAAAAATGGGTGCTGTGGAATTCTGCAGTCGATACGGGTGCCCACGGAGTGAATAATGATTTGCCATGCAGAAATATTGTCGTCTCTTTCTTAAAGCAACGAAGCTTTCCGCCGATCGACGTCAGACACGCTGACACCATATCGTAAAAAGATACTTCCTTTGCGTTCTTTTACAGTACGATTGTCTAGGGCAAGGTACAGGCAAACGCCATTCGTCTGCTTCTCAGCTGATTCACTCTCTCCGTGCGAAGTTCACTGTATGACTAAGACTTACTTTTCACATCGCATCTTTCACATTGAGCATTCAGAGGTTTTCGATTGATGTGTTAACATCCCGTTCCCATGACAAGTCATGTCGAAATTAACTCCTTATTCGTTAATATGGATGGATTCAATATTAAGGAGGTTGAGAAAGCCGTCGAGGCCAACAAATACGTGCTTGTTGAAAAGAACAAGGGGACGAATGAATGCTGGAAATTGTTTCGTCTCATTAAGGAACCGGTGAATAATTCTGTGTTTTTTGGTCTTGCTTGTTATTCAAAATGTGGAAAGTGTATAATTACAAAGAAAGATGTCGACGGTGTAATAAAAGATTATGGAACCAAAAATCTAACGGGCCATATGAAAGTATGCGCACCTCCATCAAAGCGTGGAAAGATTGAACAATCTAAATACATTAAAAAATACATTTGTGTAAAATCGTAAATAATGATTCCCATTCGCCACCGTGTCCGGAGAACGAACCTGGGATATTGACAAAAGTCACCGGACACCTAGAAGAGAAACACAACATAGTATTTATTGATACACATTAGTGCGGTGTCGGTCCACCTTTGGTCTTAATGCATGCACTGACAATTCGAGACAGGCTTTCGACAAGGTTCTAGAACACAGCGATAAGTATGCGCTTCCATTCAGTACATAACGCTGCCGCTAACTGTTGTTTGGTAGTAGGCCTTGATTCCAAACTTCTTATGCGGTGCTCTAATTCATCCTATAGGTGCTCTATAGGATTAAGACCAGGGCCCTGTGCTGGCCAGTCTAAAAACGATACGGAATTATCGTCAAACCACACCGTAACAGTGCTTGCTTTATGGCTCGGCGCATTATCCTGCTGGTACAACAAGGCTCTGTTCCATAGTATTGCCACAGAGTTGGTAAGGCATAATTGTCTAGAATATCGAGGTAGATTTGCTAGTTAACAGGTTTGTTCACGATAACCAATAAGCCGGGACCATACCACAAAAAACATCCATACACGAGTACACTGCCAACTCCAAACTTGACCGTAGGAACAGTACACTGTGGTAAATAGCGTTCCCCCGGCTGCAGCCATACCCACACACGGCCATCAGTCTGATGGATCGTGTATCTGGATTCATCAGTCCATAGGACCCGTTTCCATTGATATACGGTCCACGATAAATGTTTACACCATGCTAAACGACGAGTAGCATTCCGAGTGGAGATGAATATATTATGAGCAGCCTCACGACCACGGTGACCCATGGAGTGAATTTCTCTGCGAATGGTACGTATACATACCGAGGTTCCAGCATTTTTACTCACCTGTACACTGAGGTCTTGTGCAGTACTCTGTCGATTAGCCGTAACGACTCTCCTGAGGCTTCGACGCCCTCTATCACTGATTGTCTTTGGTCTGCAGGCACGCTTTGCTGCTTCAGGCATGCCATGGGTCTTCCACTTATTCCGTACATCCAAAACAGTTGACTTGGGTATGTTTAAACGCCTCTCGGTTATGGACAACCCACTAATATAACACCCAACAATCTTTCCTTTCTCAAAGTCAGTTCTCTCCCCCCGTGACATTTTCACTCAACCACACAATGCGATGTAATCGGGCTTGTTTTTATACCGTTTGCAGCTGTACCGCGTATCTTAACAACGAAGCGCATACGTTCATTTGCTTTTCATGGTCACGGTCATAGTCAGCCATTACTTCTGGATTACGCAAAACGGTGGCACTAAAAATGGCACTAAAATTTAACAAGTAACCAATTTTTATATTCAGGCTGATCCGAGCGGTATGCGGCCGGGCGTTATCCTGTTGCAAACCGGCGTTTGGGATGCCCTGCAGATACGGTAACGCTACGGGCCGCAGCACCTCGTCAACATTGCGGCGTGTGTGCCCGTAATGCGTACCAGCGGGGAGCGGCTGTTGGCGCTGATAGCTCCCCACACCATGATTACACGTTGCCGGGCATTGTGGTGCTCCACAATGGCGGATTAATCCGCCCGTTGGCCACGTCGCTTCCAGACTCTCACATGGCGATCATCCGTGGCGAGACAGAACCTCGATTCGTCGTTGAACATCACACTGTTCCGTTCGGCACTCCACGGAGCTCTGGAACGACACCACGCCAAGAGGTGACGATGATGGCTCGCTTTCAAGGGTAGCCTTCGCAACGGACGGCTGAACAGCAAACCAGACGCAGCCAATCAGCGCGATGCTGTCCGGAGCATCCAAGCCTCCCCATGCACTCGGCAAAATGTCACCCGTTGTAGCCTGTGGGTCCACTACGGCATGTTGTAGGATGTGACGATCGGTGCGCTCGGACGTCCGTCTCTGTGCTCCGGTCTCCGTACGACGTTGCACAGATCCTTCCTGGAACTACTGTCTCCAAATGTGACCAACGGTTGTGGCGTCACGGTGCGTTTCTTCCGCAATACGACGCAAGGACCATCCGGAGGTACGAAGGCCTACGATGACACCTCTCGTGAACTCACCCGTTTGATGAAATCGCGTACGACGGTGTCTTAACGGCATTGGCATCCCTGGTTCGTTCTTCAGACACGGTTACAGTAGAACCACTCACTTCTCGCAGCCGTGACCACGCCTCACGCGATGGTTGTCCGCTTACATCCCACGCGCCGTTCGTGCGATTAGTCTGCAAATGCAATCATCTGTGTAACTGGTACGTATGCACCCACCCTGCAATAGCGTTGCGCTGCGTTCACGTCTTCGTGGTGTGGCATTTTCTCTGCCAGGCAGTGTATCTGGCAGGTGGTCATAATATTTTGGTTATTCAGTGTATATAGTGAAATCGAAGGCGATATTTCCTGAATCCCGTTTGTCAAAATTCTGGATGCGCCCCTGTATACGTTATTTCTGTGCGTATACACTGGCGGAAAAAAATCCCAACATCACGAAAAAATAGTTGTAGAGGAATGAAATGGCGGCAATACATTTGTATAGGTAACATATTTAATCGATTAAGGTTTCAAGATCACAGCTTATTGTAAGCGCGAGAAGAGCCATTTTAAATGTGAAATGCTGGTACATTAATAACCGGTGTAACCGCCAGAATGCTGAATGCAAGCACGCAAACGTTCATGCATTGTGTCGTACAGGTGCTGGATGTCAGTTTGTGGGATGGAGTTCCATGCCTGTTGCACTTGGTCGATCAATACAGGGACGGTTAATGCTGGTTGGGGGTGACGCTGGAGTTGTCGTCTAATGATGTCCCATACGTGCTCGATTGGTGAAAGATCTGGTGATCTAGCAGGCCACGGCAACATGTCGACACCCTGTAGAGCATGTTGGGTTACAACAGCGGTATGCGGGCGAGCGTTATCCCGTTGGAAAACTCCCCTGGAATGCTGTTCATGAATGGCAGCACAACAGGTTGAATCACCAGACCGACGTACAACTGTGCCGTCAGGGTGCGTGGGATAACCACGAGAGTGCTCCTGCTGTCATAGGAAATTGCTCCCCAGACCATAACTCCAGGTGTAGGTCCACTGTGTCTCGGCCGCAGACAGGTTGGTTGCAGGCGCTCACCTGGCCTCCTTCTAACCAACACACGGCCATCACTGGCACCCAGGAAGAACCGGCTTTCATCAGAAAACACAACAGATCTCCACTCCGTCCTCCAATGAGCTCTAGCTTGACACCACTGACGTCGCAAACGGCAGTGGTTTGGAGTTAGTGGAATGCACGCTACAGGGCGTCTGGCTCGGAGCTGTCCTTCAAGTAACCGATTTGTAACAGTTTGTTGTGTCACTGTGGTGGCAACTGCAGCTCGAATTGCTGCCACAGACGCGGTACGATGCGCCACGGCCATACGCCGTACACGGCAGTCTTTCCTCTCAGTAGTGCCACGTGGCCGGCCGGAACCCGGTCTTCTTGAGGCAGTACCGTCCCTTGACCACCGCTGCCAACAATCATGCACAGTGGCTACATTCCTGCCACGTCGTTCTGCAATATTGCGGAAAGAAAATCCACCTTCTCGTAGCCCTGTTACACGACCTCGTTCAAACTCCGTGAGCTGTTGATAATGGCTTTTTCGTCTTCTTAAAGGTATTCTGGACTAACATCAACACCCTACGTCGAATCTCAACGTTAACTAACGCTCACGAACGTTACAGCGCGTATTTACAGCAAACCTGCTTTGCATGTTCCGAGGGGCGCTACTAGCGCCACACGTATGCGCCGAGCGCAAAATTTGCATAGACGTCATCTTACAGATGTACTCTCACCGCCTACCAACTGTCGTTTATCTAACACAACCCCTTCTTGGTGTTGGGATTTTATTTCCGTCAGTGTATTTCCATGCGAGTGTGTCTATACTCTTGGAAGAGCAATTTAACGGACGATCTAGCGATTGACATTCACGATTTAAAAAACAATAATAAAAAAATTATAACGGTACAGCACCCACCAGTTCTTGCGCGCATCCTTAAAAATTATTTTTCCATGTTCAAAAACAGTTCTTGTGAGATAGTTTTCCCTGTTTTCGTTATCTAAACACAAGCAATGTAAAACGCGTTCACGAAAGCGATCATAAAAGAACTATGTTAAAAAGACGGCTTCCTCGTAAATTCAAATTTTGATCGAAAACTACTGTGAACCGCAGAAAAGCGAGCTCATAAAGATGATTTTGTGGATAGGAGAGATTTTCAGGGCAAAGGAAAAAAAAGTAGAGAAAGTAAGGGAAAGTTCAGAATGCGAGAGATTTCGGCAACCTACATCGGCATGAAGCGTGGAGCAAAAGATTGACTTACAAGGCACGTACACTGGCCATTAAATTTTGTGAAATAGGGGATGTTCGCTGCTCCGAAAAAAGAATAATGGGTGCTCTCTATTTTACAGAACATAAACTGAACGACGTTAATCCCCAGAGGCGGAACCACACACTCGACGGCAATCACATTTATTTCTCTTTTATTTCACCCGGAAACAAGTTTATAAGCAAATTTCAACTTAAATCACGTCAACAATCATACGCTTCTTCTTACGCTACATGGAATCTTACAGACAGTTTGGCATTTTCCGTTCCTTAAAGATGAAACATACTGTAGAACAGAAAATCAGATGAGTTCGCTAACATTTCTTCAGTCGACATACAGTATTTACTAATATTTTAGAACTCATACATGAAAGACAAATATTTAAGGATACTTCACCGCATGAAGCAACTGCTTTCACATATCCCTCAAAATGACGTCGTTTTCGTCTGTTACAACGCCAGAAGAACAGGTGGGTGCTTTGGTGATCCTGGAATGTCAGACCAAGTTAAAATTTATTGCCACATTGCTCGTTTGTTCGGGTGAAATAAAACGAAGTCGCGACCTTAGTATGCACATACGATGATCAAAAAGCATCTAGATCCATTCCATAGAGAACCCCCCCCCTCTTTAAATTTTAATTAAGCAATTGTTAATGCAGTTTCTAATTCGAATATTCTGCTTGTTTCCCAATTATCTTGGATTCTGCCTTTTTTTTTTATTACTTCACGAGGCACAAAGCCTAAGGAGGTTAGAATAAGATATTTGGAGATGCCCTTGTTAATGGAGAAGTACGTGATGCCTATAACCAGGAGCGACGGCCGTTAAAGTGTGGGAAAGCTGATGGTTTTCAAGGCTATTGCAATACATTTTGTGTTGGCCGAATCGCATTCTTTCGTTACAAATGTTTCTAATTTTGCATCGTAACTTGTTGCCGATGTGTAAGAAAATGCTGGATTTATAATATTCTTAATTATTTTGTGGCTCCTTCCCATTTTTTTTTTTAAATTGAAATGCACGAACGTTAGTGAGAATTCTAAGCAAAACATAACGTTAAAATTGAAAACTTCACTCGTGTATGAAGTATAATTCATTCCGGTCTGATATTAACACGGTTTCTGTAACCAAAAACTACACAATTCGAAAATAAACACAGCTGAAACTACATGGTATCAGGTAAATAATAACAAATTCCCACACTTTGCGGTTTCACGGTTAAGAGACTCAGGGCATCTCTAGAAATATTATTCTAACCTCCTTGACTAAACCAGATTGGGAAAAATCACAAAGAAGCACACTGCGCAAAAACAGAAGTTTTTTTTTTTTTTTTTTTTTTTGATTAGAGGTTTAACGACCACCGTGAGCAACTCAATGGGCTATAAGCAGTCGCCCGTCCCTAATTTAGGGTCACTGGTTCCAGGGAAGGGAGAGAGCCAGTGCCGTAAGACAAACACAACATCCATGCCTCACCGGGATTCGAACCCGGACCCCGTTCGGACGAATGATCAGAGGCCATCGCTTAGACCACTGCGCCACCGGGGCGGCAAAACAGAAGTTTGGTCTGACGTCATAGTGATGTCATGCTGGTTGAAGCCGCTGCCACCTCAGACTTGAAGTATAATAACCGTGACGAGATATGTATGACAGACTTGTGGTGGCGCGGATAACCTAAAAGGTGACCGTTGAAAGGCGTGATGTTTGTGCTCCGCTCGTATATAAATTCATAAGAATACTTACACGTATGCAATTAATAAATCACTAGACGAAACCCGTCGGAATCGACGGTTAGTTTTTTTTTTTTAAAGAAAAAACACATATGAAACAACAGATGTAAACTTTGTTTGATTGACAAATTCATTCAACCACTTCAGTAAAGACAATAATAGTCCACGTTCGTGATTTTTTTTTTGACTGAAGGCTTAATGGGCTGTAAGCAGTCGCCCATCCTTCATTTAGGGTCACTGGTTCCACGGAAGGGAGAGAGAGCCAGTGCCGTAAGACAAACACAACATCAATGCCTCACAGGGGTTCGAACCCGGCCCCTTCACGAACAAATTATAAGCCAGCGCTTAGACCACTGCGACACCGGGGCGGCCAGATTCGTGATGAGCATCACGACTGCACCCTTTTTCAGTCGTAAAATGTGAGGTAGATATCCACTCATCTCGATCGTGTGCAAAAATTCAACTGGATAGTGTACTCTTTCACTCTCATCTTCAGTCACAACTCTGTTTGCAAATGCTGTTGGAATGAAATTCGCATTGCGAATACTCTTCATTCTCTCTTGTCTGAGACATATACATAGTTGCGACCCATTGATCGCTCACGCCTACCAGTAAGGCTCTTACGTTTTATTTTATTTTTATTTTTTCTGCGGGAGAGACATTCTGTTAAATGTAAGTATGCAATAAAGTATTTACTTACTTTAGGACTGATCATAGAACACCATGCACACACCAAGTCTGACATTGAACTGAGCGCCTGATGTAGATAAGGGCCGCACTCTTCTTCTATAGACTTTACATGGGAACTTTACCGCCCAGCCACTCGACTGGCACATGTACATGGTGAGACCTTTATTTTGATACCTGAACCATATTTTTACGTTCAGAAGTTCTCTCAAAATAGGTCTCACAGTAAAAACCTTATAGAATGAAGATATTGTTACACGGCACTAGCAGTGTTCCTGCCGAGTCTGCCGGTAACGGTGCTTGAGACCTGAAGTACAATTTAGTTGGCCACGGCACCAGGTGAGAATCTCAGGTGCACTGCTGCACTCAAAGATTCACACCAGAACATAAAAAATGAAAAGTTGAAGAATGACCCGAAGCATAAGGCTTGGGTGAATCCACCTTGTGAACAAAATAACAACAACAAATAAACAATAAAATAATCTAAAAAAATGATACTTTGGGATCAGAGTTGTGATGAGGTTCACCCGCAATCACCAATTCGTGACTGAGTGTAGTGGTCCGGATCTTACTCCGGTACATTCAATCCCCAACCAGCCAGTACAACACTCACTTTCGCAAATAACACATGATTCTCAAATACACAACACAACATTTAATAACGTTCTGCGAGATTTAAACAGATCCGGCGCTCTCTAGGCGCATAGACAATTGCCCCTCATATGTGGGCAGCATACGGTGTCACACTTTACTGTCGGATAACGCAGCCGACTGAGTCTCCACCGGACTATCTGAACAAGAGATACTACTCGTTTACACACTAAATAGAGCTGCAGGTGATATTCATATACAATTGCTTAGAGAATGAAAAAAAATTATATGCAAACGATCACATTAAAAATACTCGCGACACAAAATACACAAGCACGTTAATTTGCGGTATAAGATTATAGGTGCGAAATACTGCCAAAGTTAATTAACTAAATCTAATAAGCATGCACATGCAGAACCCTGCCCCGCTGACGTTGGTCCTGAACCAAAGTTAAAAGAAACTGTCCCGCCCTTAGCGGAATTTGGCAGCCACACCTTCTCCCTTATTCATGTAAAAAAGTAATCAGGAAATGGGCCCTGTAAGAAATTGAAATCTGTATGTGCAGGTATTTCCTCTGAGGTTCAGTCACTCAGCATTACTGCATCTATGTCCATGCAGCTTTGGGTGTCGGGATGGCACAAGTTCGCAGATGTGCGAAGAAAGAAAAAAGGAAATATTCATCTACTTACAGTTACGTGACTTTGCTGTGCAAATCCGTTGTGCATCACATAATATCACTCGACAAAAAAAAAAACACGCACACAGACACTTGCACCATGTGGCAGCACCGATGATTCAACACTTCACTTTGACGCTTGATGTAAATGAAGCACACAATTAAAAATGGTAATATCACGCCGCACTTTGTTGCAATGATTAGAGTGCACACTGATCTATTCTCGTGACGATTTGAAGGTGGCCGTTAAGCAAAATAGGCCCTCTCACATCTGATGTTGCGGTTTCCAAGATTAATTTTCTCGGCCGAGCGAAATCAGACTTGCTTTTACCTTAAGTGTATATCGGCAACTCAACATTTCACCTGTATATTTGTTAGGTATCGAAGCCACCGCTCTTACGCTCATATTTTTCTTTCGACATGTTTTTATCCCGTCGCACTTACACGTAGTGGCTTCGCTGCTTACGCGACCACACACACGCACACATGGGGCCTCGCTTCGCCCCGTAAGACAAGCGCATCTCTTCACTTCCTCCACAGTAGGGGATGAATGGGGGTGACGATTCCACACTGCAGTGGTTGGCATCCGAACCCGACTTTGCTTGGCTTCGCTTCTCATAGGAATGACCACTGTCCACTCGCAGACTTCTTAATTCCCCTGTAACTTGGCTTTCATTAGGCCAAACAGTCGCTGAGTTCCATTACGCTCCAGCCTAGAAATTTCTGCTTTATCCCGCGGATTTAGGCATTCTGCTGTCTTTATGGCAAACTGGCATCTCCAGCTGCCTCGAGTTGTCTCCATTTCTTACCAAATGCGGGGAGGTTTGCTGCTTCATTTTTCCCAATTCATTTTTTTGCAGATCCAAGGCATCCAGCCTTTCACATCGGAGAGCGCACAGACAACTGAACTTTCTTCCTTATGTTCATGCCAAGTGCGAACTCTTATTTTTCTGCACGGACCACACAGAGAGCAATTGTTCTCGAAAATGCCCCAAACAATCGACGAATTTACGATTATTCGCTAAACCTTTCGTCCCCTATCTTCATTCATTTACTCAAGTGGACCCCTCTTCGAAAGGTACCATTCCGTGTTGCTTAGTTTCCCGTCAGCTGCGCCCTGATATTTATGACCTAACAGAGCTATTCTGAGACCACCCAGCCAGAGAGAGAATTCTTCGCCTATTTTCTTTCCAAACCCCCAGATAAAACTTTATCTGCTGTTTACACTTTTAAACTCCAATCAAGCCTCGAACAATTAATACTTAATTAATTTCACACATCAACCACGCCCATTAATTACTAAATTAATGGCGGGGGTGGAGTCGTAACATCGGCCCCTAATCAAGAAATCCAGAAGCCCTCTTCTGGGCCTATCGCTTTGCTCTTATCAATTTCCAGAGCAACCATTGAGTGCTACATTTTCCCACAGGTAGAAACAATTTAAAATGGCAAAAATATTGCGTTTCATGCCTTCAAGAGCATTGGAGCGACTTCCCAATTATCCCGCAATTTTGTTAATTAATTTAGAGAACATCCGAAAGAAAAAACAACGTAAATGAGAAATAAATAAAAAAAACTGAACTGTAAAAGAACATGTGAGTCTGCCGAACTGTGATTCCTAGCTGCCTCATACAATACGCGACATGGCGGACAAATTTTAGAGTTTTCTTCAGGTTTTAGGAGGGGGGGTGTCCACTGTAACATTCCATCCCCCCATGAAAGAAAAAAAGGGATGACTGGATGAATTTTATTCATCCAATCTTTCTATTTTTTTTTTTTTTAACTGTAAACACTCAACCCTTTCCCACCGTCGCAAGGCACCCAATTCCGGATTTAAGTGCCCTGAGAGCGGAAGGAAAGTTTAAGGATTTCATCACACGTTCACCGCTACCCGTCGAGACAGGCGGAAAAAAAATTCAAATATGAGGCATAGCTTCGAGAATCCACGAGTTCCACAGATCTCTCACGTTCGATGCTCCTACGCCCGCGAAATGATTGGAGGACTTTTGACCTGGCTTCCCTGCACTCGTAAGGGATCCACAATCATGCGGGTTCGCGCTGCAAAGGGTTCGGTTTCTGCCCTCAGCTCATCGCTATCAGATAGAAATTCAGCAGCTCTCTCCCGAAATTTAGATTTTGCAATCGCGAGTTTAGTTTGCTCACTCCATCTACCCACCATCGCTACACTTTCGACATCCTGAAAAAGTGTTTAGCACGATACAGCGGATCAGTGCCTGTAAATAACCTCAACATGTTTATGCATCCCGCTATTTGCTCACCGTAAACCATAGGTGCGGCTAAAGCTGTTTGTCTCAGCTGTGATGTACCCGCTGTACTTGTAACAGGTGTACTCTCTTCCGGAACAATTGCAGCCCCAGTGCTCACATGTTCTCCGTCAGAGTGACCACCAGAATCATCTGAATCCATGTGACTCGCAGATGACGATTTTTTTGTGTTAGCCATTTTGTTTTTCTTACCCACTAAAATTATGGCAGTTCTTAGAAAACAGCTTAAGGCTTACTTAATGCTAAATTATACAAAATTCGCACCGAACAAAACTAAATAAAAATAGTAATGGCAGTCAATTCGCACTTATTTTACGAACATGAGTGTTGTTCCGCTAGCTGCAAAATATAGGTATCGATCCTGGGACAACGGCACCATTAATGTTACACGGCACTAGCAGTGTTCCTGCCGAGTCTGCCGGTAACGGTGCTTGAGACCTGAAGTACAATTTAGTTGGCCACGGCACCAGGTGAGAATCTCAGGTGCACTGCTGCACTCAAAGATTCACACCAGAACATAAAAAATGAAAAGTTGAAGAATGACCCGAAGCATAAGGCTTGGGTGAATCCACCTTGTGAACAAAATAACAACAACAAATAAACAATAAAATAATCTAAAAAAAATGATACTTTGGGATCAGAGTTGTGATGAGGTTCACCCGCAATCACCAATTCGTGACTGAGTGTAGTGGTCCGGATCTTACTCCGGTACATTCAATCCCCAACCAGCCAGTACAACACTCACTTTCGCAAATAACACATGATTCTCAAATACACAACACAACATTTAATAACGTTCTGCGAGATTTAAACAGATCCGGCGCTCTCTAGGCGCATAGACAATTGCCCCTCATATGTGGGCAGCATACGGTGTCACACTTTACTGTCGGATAACGCAGCCGACTGAGTCTCCACCGGACTATCTGAACAAGAGATACTACTCGTTTACACACTAAATAGAGCTGCAGGTGATATTCATATACAATTGCTTAGAGAATGAAAAAAAATTATATGCAAACGATCACATTAAAAATACTCGCGACACAAAATACACAAGCACGTTAATTTGCGGTATAAGATTATAGGTGCGAAATACTGCCAAAGTTAATTAACTAAATCTAATAAGCATGCACATGCAGAACCCTGCCCCGCTGACGTTGGTCCTGAACCAAAGTTAAAAGAAACTGTCCCGCCCAGCGGAATTTGGCAGCCACACCTTCTCCCTTATTCATGTAAAAAAAGTAATCAGGAAATGGGCCCTGTAAGAAATTGAAATCTGTATGTGCAGGTATTTCCTCTGAGGTTCAGTCACTCAGCATTACTGCATCTATGTCCATGCAGCTTTGGGTGTCGGGATGGCACAAGTTCGCAGATGTGCGAAGAAAGAAAAAGGAAATATTCATCTACTTACAGTTACGTGACTTTGCTGTGCAAATCCGTTGTGCATCACATAATATCACACGACAAAAAAAACACGCACACAGACACTTGCACCATGTGGCAGCACCGATGATTCAACACTTCACTTTGACGCTTGATGTAAATGAAGCACACAATTAAAAATGGTAATATCACGCCGCACTTTGTTGCAATGATTAGAGTGCACACTGATCTATTCTCGTGACGATTTGAAGGTGGCCGTTAAGCAAAATAGGCCCTCTCACATCTGATGTTGCGGTTTCAAGATTAATTTTCTCGGCCGAGCGAAATCAGACTTGCTTTTACCTTAAGTGTATATCGGCAACTCAACATTTCACCTGTATATTTGTTAGGTATCGAAGCCACCGCTCTTACGCTCATATTTTTCTTTCGACATGTTTTTATCCCGTCGCACTTACACGTAGTGGCTTCGCTGCTTACGCGACCACACACACGCACACATGGGGCCTCGCTTCGCCCCGTAAGACAAGCGCATCTCTTCACTTCCTCCACAGTAGGGGATGAATGGGGGTGACGATTCCACACTGCAGTGGTTGGCATCCGAACCCGACTTTGCTTGGCTTCGCTTCTCATAGGAATGACCACTGTCCACTCGCAGACTTCTTAATTCCCCTGTAACTTGGCTTTCATTAGGCCAAACAGTCGCTGAGTTCCATTACGCTCCAGCCTAGAAATTTCTGCTTTATCCCGCGGATTTAGGCATTCTGCTGTCTTTATGGCAAACTGGCATCTCCAGCTGCCTCGAGTTGTCTCCATTTCTTACCAAATGCAGGGAGGTTTGCTGCTTCATTTTTCCCAATTCATTTTTTGCAGATCCAAGGCATCCAGCCTTTCACATCGGAGAGCGCACAGACAACTGAACTTTCTTCCTTATGTTCATGCCAAGTGCGAACTCTTATTTTTCTGCACGGACCACACAGAGAGCAATTGTTCTCGAAAATGCCCCAAACAATCGACGAATTTACGATTATTCGCTAAACCTTTCGTCCCCTATCTTCATTCATTTACTCAAGTGGACCCCTCTTCGAAAGGTACCATTCCGTGTTGCTTAGTTTCCCGTCAGCTGCGCCCTGATATTTATGACCTAACAGAGCTATTCTGAGACCACCCAGCCAGAGAGAGAATTCTTCGCCTATTTTCTTTCCAAACCCCCCAGATAAAACTTTATCTGCTGTTTACACTTTTAAACTCCAATCAAGCCTCGAACAATTAATACTTAATTAATTTCACACATCAACCACGCCCATTAATTACTAAATTAATGGCGGGGGTGGGTCGTAACATCGGCCCCTAATCAAGAAATCCAGAAGCCCTCTTCTGGGCCTATCGCTTTGCTCTTATCAATTTCCAGAGCAACCATTGAGTGCTACATTTTCCCACAGGTAGAAACAATTTAAAATGGCAAAAATATTGCGTTTCATGCCTTCAAGAGCATTGGAGCGACTTCCCAATTATCCCGCAATTTTGTTAATTAATTTAGAGAACATCCGAAAGAAAAAACAACGTAAATGAGAAATAAATAAAAAAAACTGAACTGTAAAAGAACATGTGAGTCTGCCGAACTGTGATTCCTAGCTGCCTCATACAATACGCGACATGGCGGACAAATTTTAGAGTTTTCTTCAGGTTTTAGGAGGGGGGGGGGGGTGTCCACTGTAACAATATAGAGGGCGCAACTCAATATGTACATTCTAAATATTTTCACTAACAATGGTCAACGGAATGTTTATTTACATCTTAACACAATGGGAAAACTCATACCTACGTGAATAAACTGGATTGAATGAATATTAATTGTATATATACATCACATAGTCCAACGGCATAACGCAAATCAGGTCTTCGAGAGTGTTCGCTGTTCCGATGAGAACTTTGATATGAATGCTTGCTAGCGTTGCTTTGCGCAACGGTTCGTTCAGAAAAAGAATAAACTAGGGACTTAGGACTCTCTCAGTCCCTCCATGCTTCCGCCTTCAACAGCGCGTGAGTCAACCGCACGCTTTTCCCGTACACCTTACATGGGAACTTTGTCGCCCCACAACACCGGAACCGTTGCTCCAATCTCATTTTTCTCTTCGACTGGCACATCTACACGGTAAGACCTTTATTTTGATACCTCGGCCATATCTTTAGGTTCAGCCGTTCTCTCAAAATAGAACTCACAGTCAAAAACCTTATAGAATTAATATATAGATAGTTGGAAACCTATCTCGACTCTACGTTAGTGCGTATCCAGCTACATAGGACAACACGACAAGAAAGTCTTGTTTATGGAATACCGCGTTTACATAAAAAATCATGTACGAAGTGGACAGAGTAAGCAGGTGAAAAAAATTCCAACTACTGTTGCATTCCATGTATTATGAGCAACAGCACTCACAATTCTTCACGAAATAACTGAACTGTAGTTGTCATCACTGAACTGTAGTTGTATTAACTTTTTTTAACTGAACTGTAGTTGTCATCACTTTCTTTTACTAGCCCTTGTAAATTACTACTTGCTGAGACCATTCATTACTGTACTGTACTTTATACGGCTGTTTCTTCATGAGATCGTTTCTGTCAGTTCTTCTATCTTACCAGCTTTTCGCTCTCTTTCTTTCTCCCTCTCTCTCTCTCTCTCACACACTTTAATATTTTCTTTTCACTCTCTTTTCTTCTTCTATATGATGTTTTAAATTCGTATGTTGAAATAATATTAAATGCTTAACGCAACACCTACACGACCACTGCCGATCTTGCAGATCGATATAGCAAGAAATAGAACTTACAATTTGTTTATTCGTATCCTGGTTGTTGACTTATATCTCCTAATCACAATTCATGTTTGAACAACTAAAAGAGTTCGTTAACTTAATCAAAATAAAAATCTTTTAGATAAAATTTATTTATTTTTCATCAAGATAACATGCGTTCTAAAATTAAAACCTAAATCATCTTTAGTCGTACCACCAAACCACACATATACTCTGAGTGGCTTTTTATCTGGTTTCGACTCCCTGTCAGTTGTTGCCGAAAGATAGAAAAAATAACATAATTTAGCGTTATAGGTCATCACGATAATATGCGGGTAAAATCAATAAGCAAATTATCTTTTGTTATACCACCAAATCATACATACACTCAGTGTGGTTTTTTATCTAGCTTCGACTCACTCTCAGTTGTTGACAAAAGGTGTAAAAAAATTTGGTGACGTGACGTGCCGTTCAGAAAGAAAAAGTTACGCAAAAGAAACATAATTTACATACATAAAAACAGAAACTCAAAAAGGGAGGTTAAATTAGATACACACGTCACTTCTCTCTTTTCTCCATTTCACGCTTTCTCTCTCCTATGTACCTGTCTCAGACTTCTTTTCATTCTCTTCACTGTCTCCCACTTTCTTCTCTCGCTTTTGCCTTCAATGTTTCATCTTCTAGTCTTTCTCCTGCTTTCATTCTCTCAGCCTTTTTGTTCCACTCTTTTGGTTCCGATCTTTCTTTCTTTTCTGAAACTTGTCGCTCAATCTGTATGACTTTTTTCTTTCTCTTATTTTTACTCCCTCGTTCTGCCCCCACCCCAATCTCTTACTTTATAGCGAACTGTCCCTCTATATTACCTTGATGCTTTTATACTGCCACAATCTCCATTTACTTTCTATCCCTCACCTACTGACTCTACCTCCTCTCGTTGCTTTCACTTCTTCACTATCGCCCTCTTTCTTTCTCCTTCTTTATTCTCTGGTTCCTATAGCTAAGACCTACCTTCTCTCTGGCTTTTTCTTTACTCTCTATTCTCTCATTCCGCGTCTCCCCTATCCCCTCTTTTATCTCACTCCACCATTCATTTTTGTCCTTCTCTCTCTCTCGCAGTCTCTCTCATATTCATGGGAGCTTTCCTGTTTTACCTACTTTTTTGTTTAATTGTGATCATCGCTCACTTTTTTTAGTATATCGTAGAACACAGAGGGTTTTGTTGTGCCTAAGAATTTGCTGATTGCAATTTTGAAAACTACTGCTATCTCCATAATGTACATTTACCGTACTCAGGAATCGTTTGAAACTTAAGAGAAATTAATGAGGGAACTTCAGGTTGCAGCGTCTGCTGTTTCTACCTTCTCTCTCTCTCTCTCTCTCTCTCTCTACATAAGAGCTGACACCACGCACGCGCGCATGTCGCTTACTCCTTTCCCATGGAGTCTTACGACCACGAGGAGGAAGCCTTGTTGTACTCCTCATTAAACTCCTAGTAGACGCATTAAAGTGGCTCTACAACGCGAAACGGCGCGTGCCTCCGCAAGCATAGTGGTTTTCCTGTGATTCCCCCTCCTCCTGATATAATACATTTTATCGGTAGGGACGGGAGATGGGTGAACGGATGCTGGTAGCAGAGTGGTAAACTGAAGTGGGAGATCTGTTCCGCTGACGCTTCGTTCTGTTCAACTCGAATTCGCGATCGATGGGACCAGGCCATCTTTTCACACGTTCACTTCTTCTTCCCCTTCCTTCCTTGTTGCCACTTAAAATGATAAGCATAAAATGAATCGCTCGTCGAGATTTCAATTTGGTTTTATTGGTACAGGCGTTGATTCCGCATAAAGAGATCTACAACACCGGGATTGTGTGGCTTTGATGGTTGATTGATTTAAGTGAAGGTATTAAGAGCTGCCATTTAGTTTAATCTGTTGAAAATGTACTCCAAGAATTCATAATTTTTTTGTATAGTGAAGTTCGCTAAATGAAAGTACATTTGTTTCAGCTGCGCTACATTGTACCTCGGAAGTGCGCTCCTGAGTAACACAGCGGTTTAAAACATTTCCTTCGTAACGGAAAAGGAATTGCTGTACTCCATGTTCTATTATACGAGTGAAAGAATGAGCCAGGTGTCTCGATATTTTAGATATAAATGAAGTTAGGAACCTGTTTACACTTTATGTTGATAAAATTTGTGAACAAAACATAAAAGTACCACATGTAACCCTTCTTATATTCCTTTTGATGGCCACAAAAAGGAACACAAGAAGTGTTACGTTCAGCTGGTTTTACTAGTGAAAGTCATTATTAAAATATTTATGCTACTGCTGAACGCAAACCATCAAGGTAGCCAAGCGGGTTCGATTGCTTAATAGAGAACAATAAGAAACCTTGTATTCTAACCAATATACACCGGCTTCCATAAATTAAGCAACAAATGGGAAAATCGTGATAACTCAAGAAATATGCAACCGATTCGGGTGAAATTTGGTGGTAAGCTTTATCAAACGAAACGCAACAAACAAACAAACAAACAAAAAAATCAACCTAAGAACATGTGGCATAAAGCATTTACATTTTGTATGAGTAATGAAAATATGAAAATACAGCAATATAGGTACAAAGATGAAGTAGGAAAAGGTACTTCAATACGAAATGTGGTTACCCCGAACAGCAATACAGGCCCGACAGCGATGTTCCATGCTGTTAATTATGGTGTCCAGCAGTTCCGTGTGTAGCTGCGTCCATTACTCGAGCAAAGCAGTCCCGCAGGGTTCAGGGAAGGCGTGGCAGGCCAGCAATACGCCTTCTGAGAGCATTCCAGACATGCTCAATGGAATTCAGATCGGGAGAGCATGCTGGCCACTCCATACGGACTATAGTCTCCTGTTCCAGGTACTGGTGCACGAGGCAAGCTATGTGAGGGCGGGCGTTATTCGCCTACAGTACAGATGTATCGACGATTGCGGCCGCATACGGATGAACAATAGGGTCCAGGATGTCGTCTCTATATCTCTGAGCATTGAGGTTTCCATGTGGCAACACATAGCGGTCGGTATGGCCGCCTAACGATATACTTGCCCACACCAGAACATCATAAGTGTCCCTTTCCTGGATATTACATGGAAGATAGCGAGTACCGGCCTCTCTCCGAATGTAAACTCGGCGAGAATCACTTTGTAAACAGTATCGCGACTCATCAGTGAACAGAACGGACTTCCACTAATTTTGAGCCCACTTCACATGGATTCGTGCCCAACTGAAATGTACCCTCCGGTGGCGGGGGAGAGGGGCACGCATAATACCGGTCGCCAAGCAAACAGGAAAGTAACCTTCTGCGTACCGTCGAAGCTCATACCGTCCGTCCGGTGGCTGCTGCAAGCACATATCTGAGATGATTCGGTGTAGCTGTCCTGTTCCGCCGTGCCGAAAGCAGCAAATACAGGTCACCCGCGGAGATCGTCGCCCTTGGCCTACCTTCCCTGTACCTTCGGGAAGCTGCACCCGTGGCTTGGAACTTCTGCCACACCCTGCTGACCACAGAACGATCGACGTTGAGCCATCTTGCGACGTCCGCCTGCCGTCACCCTGCTTCTAGTAGGCCTATCGCTCTGTAGCGTAACTCCGCTGGTAAATGACGTTTCGAAGCCATGTTAACAAAATGACTGTCTCAAAATCTTGTCATTCACCGCTGCACATGAATTGGCGACTCCCTCCGAAACAGTTCGTTTTAAGCTCTTGCGCATTTGCATAAATCACTGACAGCACCACTCATTTGCATTTTGTACATCGACACTGTATGCCTTCGCTCGTAACATATGCAAATTTCGTGCAATTTGAACTATATTTCGCCCAATTATCGCGATTTTTCGGTTTGTTGCTTAATTTATGGAAACCAGTGTGTAAGCAAGATAATAATAAAACGCTATTTAACCAACTTTTACATATTTAATCGTGAATCTGGATAAGAGCTGATAATTAAAAGTAAGAGAGAAACAAAGAACTTGTGCCTAAAAACAATACTGACGTTATAAACACTTAAACACGAAGTCTCGCTAATCAGTTTGAGACTTGAAGACATATGCTTAAGTTTTATGAGCAGCTTTTAATGTTCGGCCTTCATTGATGTAGGCATCGCAGTTACACACTCCTTCAGCATTTACTTTTTAGTTGGTGTATTGTTATATGGAAATATTCAAACTATATTTAAATTGCAACTGTTGTCATTTTGTGGGCCAACGACAGTGAGAAATTTCCTCCCCAGTCAGAAAGGCGCCAAGCGTAGATCCATTTCGGAGAAAAGTAAACTGAGGAAAGAATCAGGCTATCCTTTTGTCCGTGGGTGGGGTCCGGCGAGAGAATGACCTTTCTCCGAAATGGATCTGCGCTTGGCGCCTTTCTGACTGGGGAGGAAATTTCTCACTATCGTTGGCCCGAAAAATGACAAAAGTTGCAATTTAAATATAGTTTGAATATTTCCATATAACAGTATCACAGTTCTGTATTAGGACCGACTTGGACAAAAGTGTTGAGGAATTCATGCATGTTTATTATTTTGTTAGCAGTTTATTATTTTGTTAGCGCATCATTTAATATATAAGAACTTAAAAAGTAGTTTCAACCAAATACGTAAACTGATAAATTAAAAATCTGAGGAGGATATGAGCGTCTCAGTTTATATTTAAATTACAAAAAAAAAGCCCTTTTCAGGGCACTTGTCTTCTGCCGTAAAACTTACTAATTCTCTTATTAATTACAGTGGTGGGCTTCCTTTTTTTATTTCTGTCTATCACCAGTTTATACATATATGTATACTTGGTTCATGTAACGAAGTTGTCTTGAAAATTACACTTAACATTTAACAATTAATTTATAAAATAAAACATCTTCAATAACAACTGATTCTGAAGATCATATTATTACTTAAAACATATACATGCAATTATACCGGGTGATTCAGAAGCGTTGGTCATAAATGGAAACAGCGGTACTACTCGTGTAAACAACACAAAAGCCAACATAGGTCGAGAAACAAACCGTTTCTGAGATAATTGACATTTTATAGCAGGATTGTCAGAGCTATTGTGCCACCCCGGTGGCGCAGTAGTCTAAGCGATGGTTTCTGATCATTCGTCCGATATGGGTCCGGGTTCAAATTCCAGTCAGGCATGGATGTTGTGTTTGTCTTACGGCACTGGCTCTCTTCCTTCCGTGGAACCAGTGGCCCTAAATTAGGGATGAGCGACTGTTTATAGCCCATTGAGTTGCTCACGGTTTACGTTAAACCTCCAATAAAAAAGAGAGCTAATATAAAGTTGTTTTTCCCCTAGCAGTCCATATTTCGATAATTTTTGCACCTCTGGGGAAGAAATTGGGAAGACTGAATAGTTTGAGGGACCAGCTCCAAACTAGCTACTCCCCAAAAGTTCCCCGTAGACTTTCCCCCAAGAAAACAAAGCAAAACTACCCCAGTTCTTGGGGTAAAACACTACACATCGATAATACTTTGAACTTATATGCCCAGCGTCATGCACACAAAATTTACCACAGTCATGATCCTCGTGGACATCTCCAACGAGGGAAGTGTCATGCCTCCTCACTTCTTTGAGAAGGGTTTAAAGATCAATGCAGATGTCTACATTAACATGCTGACAGATGTATTGAAGCCCTAGATCAGATCTGCCAACTTTTAAGAACTGAAATCCGCAAAACATTTCGAGTGAAAGTTTCATTCATATGTTCAATACCTGATGTATCGGACCAATCGATCAAATGTATCGAACATATCGATTAAAAAGCTGAGTACTAAGCAAATGATTTGTCGATTTCACATGCCGTAATTAAGATATAAGGTGCTATTTAACGCTTACAGAGTTTAAAATGTAATGGATAGCACGCTACCATTAGGCTACATACACAGATAAAAAATTTCATTTTAACTGCAATTATTGCGATATTATACTGTACGTAAATACATACATACATACATATACTGTACGTATATACATACATACATACATACATACATACATACATACATACATACATACATACATACATACAGATATACACTATATTGACAAAAGTCACCGGACACCCCTTCAAAAGCCGATCCGTTCATTTGATCTTTTGATTAATTCCAGACGTTCCACACATCGTCTGGAATTAATTAAAGGCTCCTTCTTTGCTTCAAAAAAAAAAAAAAAAAATTAAAGATGGAGATGATGTGACGTATTACAGAGGTGAAGCACGTATCGAGACGTCAAATCTGCAGCGATACATTCCGTCGAAGTAGCTTTGTCGGTTAGAGCAACTCACCCCGGAGCGAGGAGACGCGTTTTCAAACCCTGTCACCGACAAATTCTTGTTTTCACACCTAAAACCATGGCACCAGGCTGAGGTGCCGTATGACCTCACATATGGCAGCAAAATCAGCTTAGTGACCACATGGTCTCCAGACTCTCAATCGTGGGCAGCGAGATAGAACCGAGACTCTTCGCTGAATACATGGTACCATTCGTCCCCATACGAATGGCTGGTACGGCACCAATGCAACCTTGCGTGACGATGCGCTGCCGTGAGTGGCAATTGTCGCAATGTCTGACGAGAGCGCAAACTTGACGCAGCCTATCCTGCGATTCACAGTCCGTGTCGATACGGGGATGTATGTACAAAGCTGCGCGTACACCTCGTCGAATGTCGTTCACTGTAGATAGTGGGCTTGCTACGGTTTGCCGTCGAATGCCGCGATCGGACGTCCGCCAACGTGCTCTAATCACACTACGGCGACGCACGTTACCTTTTTCCAATTAGATTCGCACATTCGACCGATAGCTGTTGCATCTAGATGCGTTTTCGCAGCAATGAGACGCAGGGACCAACCCGCTGTACGTAACCCTAGGACGAAGCCTCTAGGAAAGGTCTTCGGTCGATGGTAGGATTCCAGATAACGTAGCTCGAGCATTCTCACTCCTTATACGTGCTTTCACCACTGAGATCCCTCAAATGTAGTAGTACATACGACCAGATGAGGACAACAAAACTTAGCAACGTGGAGCAATTCTATCTCCCTCACATATCACGTGATTGATTCGTAACAGCAATCAATTACATAACCCAAGTATCGACACATACTTAACAATTTGCTTGGCCCTCCAAGCAAATACTTCCTGTTGTAGCATTTTCTATTGTATATCGAGCAGTGTAATAAATGAAATGTTTCGTAGATACTTTACTTCAAGGCAACTTTACCGAATTCTTTCTTTCCCACGAAACACTAGATAAAAAGTGTCGATAACTGTAAGAGCACATTTCCGTAAAAACAACACAGGCCACCCCCACCCACCCTGATTTGTATATGTGTGCACTGCGCACTGAAATTGAAAAGTACGTCAGAATAGTCATAACAAACTCGAGGATCAAAAAGATTAGGAAATGACGTTTATTATTTGTCTTAATTATTCACTTTAGTTCATACACGAAATACATTTAAGGCTTAGTAAATCTTATTTGCACATTTTTACTCTTTTGATCCCAAAATATATGAATCACACATTGTAATTTCGATTTTTTCCCCCCGAGTAGATTTCTCTAATTTTCATCATTATCAAATGCTGAATGAAATCGCATACAACTGAAGCGAGGTATTTGCAAAACCGCAGGTCACCCACCGGCTGGGAAGTCTGGAATGTAGCTCGCCAATCAATTATATGCTACGGTGTTGTTACGGGTTCCGATTGTCCATGCTTTGCTGCAACACATTGTGGTGAATGCGCAGCAAATGAATAGCTGAGAAAGTTATAGTCTCAAATTGTTTATTAACTGACACGTCATACGTGCAGGTCGTCCCGGATTGATCTTAGATCATTAACAAATTATTCGCTCTTTCTTATTTATTCTACGATTCCGCCTAATTTCTTTCTATTTCATGTTCTTATTCACGTTTCCCAGTACGGAAGCCATTCTCGTCTCAAACTCTTCCCTCTCTCACTCCTCGAAATCGTCTCTCATGTCACTAACAACTTTGCATTCTCTTTCGCTGTCTCCCGCGGAGCTCCGTACAACGCTCTTTCCTCAACGCATTTTACCGTCAGCTTTGTTCACATCTCAGACTTTTTCTCTCCTTGTCCCCGTGTGTGTCCGTCCTGGCTCCAAGCGCCCGATGCCTTCGACGCAATAAAACAATCGATCACGTCTTGAATTGCCTTGGATCACAATACACCATGGTTGCAGCGTAGGCCAAGAAAACGATTTAAGAACGTACGAAAGGCTAACCGTGAATACTGCTTTACAACCTCTAATTACCCTTACCGACTCTGAAAGCGTCCTCGAATATCTCTTATGCCGGCTGAGTTTGTTTGAAAACGAATTAATACTAAAATCCTTTAAAATCTCCAAAATCCCCGTAAAATATACCTGTTTGACTCGAGTTCGAATTCCGGGTAGGACATGATGGCGTTGCTGTACCACGTCTCCTAGCTGTTAGATAACTAGTAATTCCAGCTACCTGTGTCCTTTTCAGACATTTCAAAGAATTAGTACCATCCATAGAGAAGCGGTTAAAAATAGACAGAATATAGTGATCCGAAAGAACAGTGTTGGAAAAGAGGAAAACTAAGTATTAATGTAGGTACAATAACTATTAACATTTGGTTCGCGCTAGTCAGTTTTGAAATACAGTGAAACAAAATATTCTAAGACTTTAAAGTAGCTTCCGTTATAGGAAGTCCGAAGAACAGTTCTGGTAACTCCTTTGCGTTTGACCATCGCTGTCTCTCGAGTCAAGTGGAAAGAGAACTACTTAAAGATAAATTAATTTCATGAACTAACCTACTTTTATAATACAAAATTTAAAAAATATTCTTCTGAAGTTCCGATACTCCCTATATATATTACAGCTTTAACTTTAACGCTGTAAAATTAATTCTGAAATCAAACCACACTGAAAGAAAATAAAATTAAAAGAAACTGGCGAGGTCATTTTCTCTGAGACCAACAGCTTAACGTGACTTCCGAACACGGTCAGTGATTACCTGTCGCGGGACATGAACCCAGAATCCTCCGTTCCCAGGCCACGTGGCCAAGGTTCCCAGGCCAGAGCAATCTGGGACTCTCCATTTCCAAGTCTCACGCCCTAACGATTAGGTCAACCTGGATTCTCCATTTCCAAGCCGCATAGTTTAGGATTCTCATTGCCCAAGCCGCGTGCCGTACTAACCACAGCAACCCTGGATTCTCCGTTTTCAAGTGGCGCCATATCGACCAAAAAGCTAGGGATTCGGTTTTCAAGTCGCGCGCCATATCGACCAAAAAACCAGGGATTCCGTTTTCAAGTCGCGCGCTCAGCGATTACACCAATCAGGGATTCTCATATTCTCTGTTTCCAAGTCACGTTCCTTAATCACTATATACCAGAGCTGAGCAATTTATACTGTATTTCAATACGGCCACAAGTGTGGCAAATGAGAAGAGAAATTCGCCACACCGTGTAAAAATTGAGAAACGTATTGCTTTAAATGATTTAAAACAACACACACTGTTTGAAAAAGTTCATTCAAAACATGTACACCTTGACTACTCAGTAACAACTGGCTCAGACGCAAATGATGGAAATTGTTCAGACTGAAAATGTAAGCCAATTTGATGCGAATTTTGACAATCGTTTTGTCTGACAAGTTGCACACACATTAGCTGAATATCTGAACTCAATGCACATCTTGGTTCTGCCTCCAAATTGACATCGACAATTCGAAACATGATGAATTACTTCTAATGATATGAAGGAAATATTAAGTTAAACTAGCACACGTCGTCAGGAAAAGTTTATTTTACTGTGGGAGCTCAGCTGGCAAACTCAAATTCACTTTCATGGCAAATTCGTATGTTGTGGCGATTGGCGATAGGGTTGTCCACTAGAGATGAGTTCGGGCTCAATTTTAGGAGCTCGGGCTCGGTCCGCTTTCTTTGATTACATGTGTTTGCTGAGCCCGGGCCCGCATTCTTGGAACATTTTGCTTATCAAGGTTTGCATTTATGCATTATACAATGGCTATAGATATGGCCCAGGCAAGGATTAGTTTAAAACTAATTAGTTTAAATAGTTTAGTTCAGGTAATCCACTTCACAATATTAATATGTTTTTAGAAATACTACGCATAAAGCCAAATGTTCTAAAATGTGGATTTGAAAATAAATAAATAATCAACGTGCCCTTCGACCGTATCAGGGGAATCAGTAATTTTGGTAAAAGCTGAAGAAAAGAAAATCGTTTAGAAACAAAAAATTCCATTCGTTATTTCTTTTTGATTTCTAAATTTACTTTTATTTTGAATAAAATGCATTATAAAACGTACAACGCCGTACAGACAGTTGCAAGTGTTTGAAATTTTGACTCTAGAAAACTAATCTTTGCAATATAATTAACATACATGCTAATTGGTAAAGGTAATTTAGAGTGATGTAGAATATAACAAAAAAACATGTAGGAAATTAATTTCCAAACTTAACAAACACGAACGTAAAGACATTCCGGTCCAGATTATTCTGAGTGAGTGAGTGAGTGAGTGAGTGAGAGTGAGAGAGAGAGAGAGAGAGAGAGAGAGAGAGAGAGAGAGAATTGCATCTAATGCCTCAGCACTTCAACTTGATCTTCTTTTCTCTAAAACTCGACATGCAACACTAAAAACCAACGTCACCCCGAAAATCGCGGGAGTGAGGAAATTTAAAAAAATAAATAACAATACTTCTAACTGCACAATTTTGGAAATTAACATAATCACTTTAAAGATAACATTCTTGATTTTTAATAAAATACAAAAAATGGGAATGTGATTTTTTTCCCAGTTTTTCGATACCAGACCTTAAACTAATCCTTGCTTGGGCCATAGCTTTGGACAATACAAGTCTTGTCATGTAAGAAATACGGGATTACGCCATATAATACAAATTTTGAAGATGACAATCCGATTTTTGGCGTAAATGTGACAAGGATGGTAAGTCAGATAATATTTGAAAACTTGAAAATTTTCATCGTCCTGGAGCGGGACTCGAACCCGCGTCTCCCAGAAAACGCCTAGGTATGCTAACCACTACACCACCCAGAACGACCAAGTTTCAAGTTTCCGATCAATTTGAATTTAACCATCACAGGATTCGCTAGTCGAAGCAACCGGCATTCATGTTTAGCGAATCTGGAGGTTAATAATAATATCCCGTGATTGCCCGGAGAAGCAGATAAATCATGTAAGAAATACGGGATTACGCCATATAATACAAATTTTGAAGATGACAATCCGATTTTTGGCGTAAATGTTCAAGTTTTCAAATATTATCTGACTTACCATCCTTGTCACATTTACGCCAAAAATCGGATTGTCATCTTCAAAATTTGTATTATATGGCGTAATCCCGTATTTCTTACATGATTTATCTGCTTCTCCGGGCAATCACGGGATATTATTATTAACCTCCAGATTCGCTAAACATGAATGCCGGTTGCTTCGACTAGCGAATCCTGTGATGGTTAAATTCAAATTGATCGGAAACTTGAAACTTGGTCGTTCTGGGTGGTGTAGTGGTTAGCATACCTAGGCGTTTTCTGGGAGACGCGGGTTCGAGTCCCGCTCCAGGACGATGAAAATTTTCAAGTTTTCAAATATTATCTGACTTACCATCCTTGTCACATTTACGCCAAAAATCGGATTGTCATCTTCAAAATTTGTAATACAAGTCTTGCTAAGCAAAATTTGTCTTGCAATGGTAGCTAGCTTAGAAAATTGAAAATCCTTCCACCATGGTAATAAATCCACAATGAAATTCAACACGTGTAATTCAACAGGGCTCGGAATTATACGTGTTGAATTAATTACCGTAATGAAATTCAAGACGTGTAATTCCGAGACCGGGCCCAGGTTTTTCGGTAGTTAATGAATTCTGAGTCCGTCCGAGCTCATCTCTATTGTCCGCACCCCGGCCCTAGACCAACATTTGATTCTCCGTTTTCAAGTAGCACTCCAAAGCAACTAGGCCAACCTGAGATTCTCTGTTTTCAAGTCCCGCACCCTAGTGAATAGTCCAACCTGAGATTCCTCGTTTCCAAGTAGTGCGCCCTAGTTTATTGCAAATCTGCAATCCCACATTTCTAAACAGCATGCCCTAACAACTAGGCCAACCTGGGATTATCCGTTTCACGTAGCGAGTGTCCTAGCCAGAAAACCTAGAAGAAACTCAGATTCTCTGCTTCCAAGTTGCATGCACTAGCCACCCGCGGACATATGAGGTACAATGACATCAAGACAAGCGATTACAAACGAGATGTAAAACATCGGGTGGATTTAAATGACCCTGACAGTGGCACAACCATTTTTCACTTCTGTGCATTGTTTTTTATTTTACAGTTACTTGAAAGTCCTTTAATTTAAAATGTGAATGCTGTTAAAAGCCTTCCTGACAGATTGCACAGAAAACGAAACTGGAAAAACGCGCAGTTTTCGACTCTAAACAGAAGTTCTCGTTCGATCAGAGGCACAGCTGCATTTATCCATTAAGGGAAAAACTGACAGCATGACGAACGCGCGCTTGCTTTACACCTTCGAACCGGATAAGTAGTGATGTTGGATCGTATTTCAAATCGAAACAAATGATCTCTGTAAAGACAACCACTTAAAAGAGAGGACGAGAAAAACAAACTAACATAGGCATCAAATATTTACAACGATCTAGAAGCTAAATATTTTGTCATTCAACCAAGGAACGGTTCCTCTCGATTCAGTGAAACTCTAGAAGGATATCACGTTTCAGTTAACTGTGTTTGTACGATTTTCTTTTACCCCTGAACGAGACAAAAGGGAGAAAAGGAGAAACGGTAAACAAGGCTTGAGCTCTGTTCAAAATGTTTTGACGACAAGCAAAAGAAAGAAATCCTCTCAATGTCGTATTCGTCAAGGGCCGGAGGGGAGGAATCAAGTCATCAACAAAGAACCAGCACTCTTCCGAAAGATGACTGCCATCATGGCGTACGACTTTTGACCGCCTAGTCGCTGTTACACAGAAAACACGATTTCTGCAAAGAAGAATTACAATTCGACACAATTTCCACAGTAGCACTTAACTAAATGCGGAGGATACTCTTGATTAATTACACCAGTCTGCAAATTTAAATTTTTTGTCAGATGATTTCTTAAAAATAGCTGTTCCTGAATCAATTTTTGACACCGATTCTAGAAATTACTTCCATTTTTCTCTATCGCGTCATGTTTTTAAATAAAATAAGAAGTTATGTTTTCAAGATTTTAATTAATGTAAGCACAAAAATGCAAACACAATGTCCCACAAAGACTTTTTTTCTTTTACAAAAACACTTTAAAATTGCTATAAAGAACTGACCTGTGACTAGTCTTTAACAAAACGACGAGCAAACAGTTTTCCATTAATTTTCAAACTATCTTTTTTTTTTTTTTTTTACTTTCTTGCAGATCCTCCTTTATCTTTACTGTCCCTCTTCAACATCCAATAATAGTCGGCCATCATAGTTTCATTCCATCTCCCCTGGTACCTCTTCTCCAACTCCTTAATATCCTGGTGATAGCGTTTACCGTGCTCTTCACTATAATGTCCCAGATTTTCCGGAAAGTAGTCGATACGGGAGTGTAGAAAGTAAACTTTTACACTCATGTTAGCCGCCCCGGTGGCGCAGTGGTCTAAGCGATGGCCTCTGATCATTCGTCCGAAAGGTGTCCGGGTTCGAATCCCGGTGAGGTACGGATGCTGTGTTTGTCTTACGGCACTGGCTCTCTCCCTTCCCTGGAGCCAGTGACCCTAAATTAGGGACGGGCGACTGCTTAAAGCCCATTGAGTTGCTCACGGTGGTCGCTTAACCTCCAATTAAAAAAAAAACAAAAAAAAAAACACTCTTATTACAACCCAACTGCTTGAGGTTTTCCAACATTGTTTCAACAACTTTTCTGTAATTAGGATCTTTGTGATTCCCTAGAAAGTTTTCGGTTACAGATCGGAATCTCCCCTAGTACCTGCGTCTTTTTCTCTCTCATTCAACGTTTTCTCAAAATCTTTGTCCTTCATCAGGTTTTTTATTTGAGGGCTGACAAAAATTCCAGCTTTCAATTTTTCTAGTGTGATGAAGGGAAATTTCATAGACAGGTACTTGAAGCATGGCCCATCTTGTGGTAGAACCCTTACAAACTGCTTCATCAACCCAAATTTGATGTGTATTGGTGGAAGCAATACTTATTGCGGGTCTACAAGTGGGTCATGCAGGATGTTTTTAGCCCCAGGAACAAAATTTCTCCGCTCTGGCCAAACTCTCATTATCCAATGCCTTTGCTTTGATCTACTGTCTCATTCATATAGAAAGCAAGGCATTTTCGTGTACTTAGCTTGTTGTCCTAATAGCATTCCTATTACTTTGAAGCCACCACAGATAAGCCATTTGTGTTCCTCATACTGTATATTTGTTAAAAGTACCTTCATGTTCTCGAATGTCTCTTTCATTTTAACTGAGTGGGTCACAAGAATGGACCCATACACATTCCCATTAAGCAGTAACACGCCTTTGAGGCTCCTCTTGGACGAGTCAATAAAAAGTCTCCACTGAGTAGGATCATGTTCAATGCCATAGAAGTGCATTAACTCGTTGATGTTATTGCAGTTAACCAAGGAATCATTCTGTGAGAACAAAGGAAGTGCTTCTTTTTCTCTGTGTCGGTACCATGAAAAATGTGCTCCTGGAGCCAGAAGAGTCTTACTTTTCAACCAGGAGCCAAGCAGTTCTGCAGATTCCTTAGGCACGTTTAGATCACGTACTAAATCATTATGTTCGTTCTGGGAGAACAGTTGTGGATTAGAGTCGTTTTCCGGCTTGTAGACATAATCGTTATCATCTTCGGAGATTACATCACGTTCACATTCATCATATCTTCTGCCACGTTCTCTAACTCAGCTGGAGGAAGAGGGGCAGGCAGATCTTTTCCATGTGGAATTGGCCTAATGGCTGAAGGAATGCTTGGATACACAATTTTGTTTTTATTTTTCGAATTGCAGCTCTTAACATTAACTAAGCAGAAGTAACAGTCGTTCAGGTGGTCTTTAGGCTTCCTCCACACCATGGGTATTGCAAACAGCATGCACGTTTCCTTCCCTTTTGTCCATAACCTTAACCTCTAAACACAATAGCGGCACACTTTATGTGGTGCCCATGCCTTATCCTGATCACCAAGATGCACTTTAAAATAAGCATAGTAAGCTTTCTTCACAAAGTCTGTGATACCCGTTCTTTGCTTAAGCACTACATAATTTCCACAAATGTAACAGAACACATTAGGACAATTTACACATTTGCGTTTCGACATTGTAAGACTACGCACTCACAATAGAGACAGCAACTTAGAACAGCTGTGTAAATCCGAACAGAAAGAGTAAGGAACTGGAAATGTGAGCATCTGACTGGCGGGAATGCAATTTTTTTATTTTTGCCAATTTTCTTTTCAGTCTTTCTTCTACAGTTGGCAATACTCCAAAAGTAACCTTACGTTTCTTTGACGATGATTGGCAAAAGAGATAACTGAAATGCCTCCTGCTAAAACGCCCCTGACTGGCAGATGTAATGCTATCAGCGATAAATCTTCGAAATCAACTTGGGTCGATTGTGCAAAAACTGTATGTGATAGAAGAAAACTAAGACCAGTTCTGGAATCAGCATGAAAAATTGAGCTAAGCACACACATCAGTTTTCAATCATCTGATCTCATGCAGACTAGTGTTATATACGAACAAGATGAATTAAAACAGACTGACATGTTTTATTTGATAAGTTTTCGTTGCTACGAAGTTTCAATACGTACAAATTAAACAGGTTTTGATTAGCTCCTTTATATACATGAACACAAATAAAAAAAACACAGTCAGCATTTGTTGTACTTAACGTATTTTGTAACCGGGGCTTCCATATTTATCAGAAGCGAGATTCTGTAGCCATTTTTAGAGACAGTGAATTGTAGTCATTTTCTTTCATTCCCGCCATTTGGACGAAAGGCAAAGTATTTTCCTTTCCCACGCGTCGCAGCAGAGAGGGAAGCTAAGCAATTAAGAACAAGAGTTTTGAGGGTGAAGGCGTGGCTGCGCTTTCTTGGAATTAGACAGACCAAGGGGTTTTCTCTCTCCGGGCATGAGAGGGGAGACTCGGTGGCAAAAAGTCGAGAGAGGAGGTGAATAATTTTAGGAAGCTCAGAAAAACCTCGGGGGTTGGTCGGAACGGATGAAGGAAGAAGTTTGGATGGCCGGAAAGAGATAAAGGGATTTTCGGCGGTGTAGAATACTGAGGGAGAACTAAAAGAAGGAAAGCACGAAAATGATGGACAAAAGCTTGATGACATTCCCCACAAGATCGGAATAAAAGTTTTCCTCTCTGCAAAATTTAGCCTTAGTCGACTTCAGTCAAAATTTAGCCTCAGTTATATGCTTTGTATTGTATTTATCTGCTCCAGTTGGGAGAATTACGGATTATACCACCAATACCGAACTTACTGCTGAGCAAAATCAAACGAACCCTCCACACAGGGTGCTGTAATAGAACTCAGCTCCAAGCCCTGTAACAATTTGTATTATAGTCAGGGACCATAGGGCATGCCGTATGCAATTTCGTGAAGAAAGCAAGGGACCTATTTTTTCCTGTTTCTATATGTGTGGGGATACCGAAATGCCCTGGTCCAGTTTCAAAATGGCGTTGTATCAAAATGGGGGCCATTTGTATCCCGTAACATGTATTTACTCTTCACTCGGTTAATTATCATCCGATTTCAAAACTGATTTTTTTAATGGAAGCTTGTTTTATGTTATTTATTTTGTGCTATTACCAATTTTCATGTATACCTAACTGTTTCCTAGCAAAATCTAAGAAACCAAACATTTTAGTGATTTTTTTACCCCAATTTGTGTGTGTGTGTGTGTGTGTGTGTGTGTGTGTGTGCGTGTGTTATTCATATGAAGTTTTACATAGGATGGCCGGTAATGGTGGTGTGTATATTCTTCCAAATATCACACTAGTTCGCTTTATTTTTTGTGCAGCAGACAATATTGACTTCCAGGAGGACACGCCAGATGGCAGAAAAACACTGCATGGAACCGTCACGGCAGTTTACCAAAAAAAAAAAAAAAAGAGAAATGACGACACAAGTGCACCCCTAGTACGAAGTAAACCGACACACGGAACTTCTCAGAGGAATCTTGTTTATAAATCGCAACACTTTCAGTTATATAAGATACCAAAGAACTTGAAACCCAAGATGCCTCATTGAAACTTAAAACGACGTCTGAAACACGTCATCACGGTATCGCATTAGCCAAATTACAGTCACATGACAGTACACATGACATCAGCCACTGTAATAACATGGAAGCAGCCATGTTTGACATATATGCATGTTTGTTACTCCAGTTATCCCAGTCTTCTCCTGAAGAGGACGCAAATGTGACGAACAACGAAACGGACGACAATATCTTAGATGATACACCCTAAATTCATATGCGCTTGGTCAGCGTACAATTCCTTAATCAGATGTACACAGCAAAGCACTCAAGTTTCTGTATTACTCCTCATTGCTGCATCTCCAACAGACATAGAAACACAAATGACCTTTATGAATCTGTTAGAGAATGTGAACTCTGTAGTGCAAGGTGATCAAAAGAAAGTAGTTGACACACTGGATTTGGACCTTTATGAGCAACTGAAGCAACTAGAATTTGAGGAAAAAGACAATCTGAAGAAATGGATTCTTCGTCCAGGTAAACTTCATATAATTATGGCACATCTTAGAGCCACTGGCACATACATTGAATGAACAGGTATCCCAGAATTGTGGATTGAGAGTGATTTGTACAGCTCAGCTACCGTCAAGTAAATCCTGCAAGGAAAACACGTGCTTAGAGGATTAGAAGCACAAAAAATTCACACTTTTAGCGCTTTTTATTCTGTATATGGATGCATTTTATGAAGAATAACCTGCTATGAAATCACTTATAAATTTAAAGTTAACAGGTCTTACTAGTGACGATGGTGACATTAAAACAGCACAGAATGAACTAATTACTAATTTGGCAAGTGAGAAACTCACAAAGAAATTTGACTCTTTTAAAAAACTTACTAGTTCTAATTTTAAAGTCATAAGGCAGTACATGAAAATGATCGAGTCCATGCTAACATTTGTTCGGTCTGTGCGTTCAGGCAATTGGAAACTGCAATTGAAACTTTAACTGTGTTCACTGTACGATTTCACAAAATATTTTTTTGCCCTGGATCTATTGAACTACTCAAGCATAATAGCTTGGTATTTGGCTGAGATGGGGAAAACTAAGGACTACAGATCCAAGAGACGTGGGAACAATTTGAAAAGGGCAACTGAGTTGTTAATACGTAACAGATCCCTTTTTGTAGTTTGGGCACAGATGAAACTTTAGAGTATCAAAATAGAGTTATGAAAGTAATGGGAGATCTTGTTGGTATTGCACTGAATGAAAATGCAAGGGAACGTTTCTTCCTGTGTTCTCTTAAGCTTACAAGACGTTGAAGAATTGGAAAAAATGAGTGGTTTTAAACCAAGTAAAAGAAAGAAACACCATGAGCTGACAAAGGCGGCATCAGCAAGGAAAAGCAAAAACGTATGTGCGCTTGTTACATCACTTCGTACAGCTCTGGTAACCCATTCGCATATGGTAATCTGTACAAGTGAGCTGGTAAACATGAATACAAAGTGCTTAATGCAAGAAAAGATAAAGGAGCATTTGAGCAACATGACAGCAATGAGAAAAAGGCAGTTTACTAAGTTTACAACGGAACGCATAGTGGCTGGTTAAGTCACTCTATAGGACCCAGTGAAGAAAATTAATCTGCAGACCTGTAAACAATGATTGAAGAAAACTCGTCTAAAAGTCAAAGACACCATATCATAACTAAAACAGGACAAAGCACTTTTTTCCAAATGCTTATTGTTGCCAGATCACGGCGTTTTATACAAGACATCACAAGCAATTACGGACTTTCAATTATACCACGATCAATGTTTGCACCAGATTGTACAATGTTACACTGCTCTGCCAAGAGCAAACTTATGGAACTTTTAGAGTCTCTACTTGAGAAACCTCAGGACCAAAACATACCTGCAGATGTGGATGAAATCATGGAAACTGAATGGCCAATTAATAGTGTTGCTATTATAGATAGTATGGCAGAAGTACAATCTCTTGACAAGCCACCAACAATCAAGTCTTGCACAGCCCTTGCTAACCACTTCACCGACCGATGAAGCCGTACGGCAGAGCTCAGTAGCTAAGACTAGCTACTGAGCTCTGCCGTACGATACATTCTATTGTTCATGTTTGCCAGGAAACATGCGTCTTTTTATACTTGTATGGGTGATGGCGGTGCCGTGTATGGGTAAATCCACTACTCAAAAGGGGTGCCCGGATACTTTTCGTCATATAGTATATTTCATGTTAGGCTCGCAGAATAAAGGAATCTCACAGGTATTGCTCCAAAATGATGAATACTAAAAAGCAGGTCTTACCTCATTAAACATTCACCGGATTCAACAAGATTGATCATTCAGAAATTATCTTACCTAGAATAGAGAAGAAATAATATATTAATTATGACTCATAAATATCTTCGTTGAAATTTTGAACATAAAACATACTACGAATGATTTATAATGATTTCTTAAGATGAATGAATTAATTAATATTATAAGATATTTTGCCAATAATGCAAAGCCTGCTAAATCAAATGAAAAGAAAAAAAGAAACCGCCGAATGTTTTTTCACTTGATATGTTGAAATGTTATGATAAACTCAAAGCATGCAAATGAAATACGAATTTTCATTGAGTTACTAATAAGCTTTTCCGGAGGGAAGCAGCACACACACTGGGTTAACGATGGGCACGCTTGGTACTTTTGATACTCGCTACCTTCTGTATCGGTACCTAAGTCAAATGCGGACATCGGTACTTTTGTTGACGTTTTTGTAGTTAGTGAGTGAGTGAGTAAGTAAGTGTGTGTGTGTGTGTTTGAAAAGCTAAATAACTATACAGTATATTGTGGTTAATTTGGGCACAAATTAACCGTTTATTTACGGTATTTTGGAAAAATGGCAGCGATTGATTTGGAAAATTCTTGAAGAACATCCGAAATTAGCTGCTTGGTATACATCTTCGCATAACTGGGCCAGTCGCTTTATTGGGCCTAAGTATTTTAATCCCGATGTGTCCCAATTAACCGGAATCTACTGAATATAATTTGAAAGGCTAAATTAGGAACGGCCGAAATAGGAAGAATCGATTTTCTGTAAACGTTACAGTGTAACGGTTACCTATGTAACGCATCCTGTAAACAGGTCGGACAACCGTAAACCGGCACTTGTCTCAAGTCTGGGAAAGCAACAAGCCGCGATGACCAAGACAGAAATTAACTAGTAACGACTAAATTACGGAAATACAGATTTATTGCACTTGTTACATTGTAACGGTTACAGACGTATCGACTCACCACTACATTGGACACGGTTGCCATTTTCAACAGATCTAACTTCTCCGGATATCTTCCTGTGCAACTATTTGAAGTAGGATGTATTGTAAACAATCCCCGACTACAGTAAGATTAAATGGACAGCACCCCAAGTCTTTAAATAACATTGTGTAGAATACTAGAGAAGAAAGGAAGTAACTTCTAACTCGTGCTTTAAACTTTTTTTATCGCGTAGACATAGGTGCATTAATTATCAATCATGTATCGGTGAAACAACATCCCTGATGTCAATTAGCTTGTATTATTCGTTTGAAAATGCGATAGCGCTGCTCACAAATGTAAGTATTTATGAATAATGAATAAATGATTACATTAAGCAAATAAAAAAATAAATAAATAAACGCCGCCCCGGTGGCGCAGTGGTCTAAGGCGCTGGCCTCTGATCATTCGTCCGTAAGGGGTCCGGGTTCGAATCCCGTCGGGCATGGATGTTGTGTTTGTCTTATGGCACTGGCTCTCTCCCTTCCCTGGAACCAGTGACCCTAAATTACGGACGGGCGACTGCTTATAGCCCATTGAGTTGCTCACGGTGGTCGTTAAACCTCCAATTAAAAAAAAAAAAAAAATCCAAAATGAAAGACCGACGCAACGACAAAACTTTCAACCAATCAGAAACTGTGTACCTGATGCTGTAGAAAGTTCTGTTAGCAATGCATTTGTTTCTTCTGTCTGACAGAGTAAAATACCCAGATGTAAATTTTCATAGCGGTTCATGGCAACAATTTGGCCTCGAAGATCTCAATAGAACAGCGCGCCAGTGGACGGACATGAAACTAAAGCGTCGAAACCGTAACCGTGAGAGTCTACCGCCTTTCCCTCCCCCTTTTTTTTAATTTAAGGTTTAACGATCACAGTGAGCAACTCAATGGGCTATAAGCAGTCGCCCGTCCCTAATTTTATGGTCACTGGTTCCAGGAAAGAAGGAAAGAGCAAGGAGAGAGGCAGTGCCTTAAGACAAACACAAACATCCATGCCTCACCGGGATTTGAACCCGGACACTTCACGGACGAATGGTCATAAGCCAGCGCTTAGACCATTGCGCAACCGGGGTGGCACCATCTTTCTTTCTTTTTTTTTTTTTTTAAGAGCATACAACTCAGATAAGATCAGATCATATGTAGAGGATTTTAGGAAGGGAGTGTCTGACCCCAGGTCTTAAACAACCTTTAGAAATAGGAAGCTAGGAGATTTGTGCTAGAGTGCCCGATAGGAGAGTGACACGGGAATTTATTACCGGGGGGGGGGGCAGTACCCGGGGCCCGACGGCTTAACGTGCCCATCCGACGCACGGCGGATATTTAGTGGTTCGAGAGTTCGTACCTTCCTGGGATCGAACCCGAGGTTTTCTCCGCGGCAGTCACGAACGTTGACCATAGGCCACCCGCGGCGAGTATACAACTCTTTCTGCGGTGCTACTTATAGCCACTGGTACCTTATCACGTGACAGACGCTATCGTAGTTTCATTTCCGACCACTGGAGCGTTGTACAGAAAGCGAGAGTGGAACCTCTGTGCTCTGTCTTTGATCAGTGCAGCTGGAATTTTCATTCCTGGCGCATTTTTATTGAAATTTTAAGAACCTTCCAATAAGAGAAAACTGTGCTGCCTTTTTGAAAGTGATGAAAGGCACGAAGATCACAAGAGAAAGCGGACATGATAAAAAAATGAGGCTGGGAAGACGATCACAAAAATTGTTGCGTCTTCGAAACTGCCAAAATCGAATGTAAATGTGACGCTAAAAAACAAAGTGGTTATTCTGGAAAACGTGAAATGCTCGGCAGCTGTGTTATGCAAACATAACTGATAGAAACTCTGAAAACTTGCGCACTGAAAATCAGATCAGTCAAGTAATCACATATTCACCTTTCACTTGTTGAAGCATTAGTAAATGTTTTCCATTGTTTGTATTAAATTGAGCCTATTAAATAGCTGTTTTGAGCCTATTAAATAGTAACTGAGGGTTATTTAATAGTCTCAAACACCCATATATGAAACATTGAGTCTCGAACCGACTAAAACTTTGACATATAATTCCGATATTCACTTAACGTACTGTTTTTCTGGTTCCAATTAGTAGACTACCTTCTACGGGGTACAGCAGTATACATCGATACGCCCAAGTAAGAAAACTGTATGTAAAAGTCTGCATTAGAAATAGTGATATTATTGAACCTAACAGAAGCACTTAAGGTCACAGGGCGCCATCAGTCCCTAATATGGAGTCACTCATTCGAGAGCAGAAACAGGGCCTGCAATCTCATCTCAAGTCTTTCATCTGGGGTTCGATCCCATGTCTAAACATTTTTGTTCGTAATTATATCTATTGGATGCCAAAAAAAAAAAAAAAAAAAAAAGAGTTCGGGCATTTACAAGAGAAGATACTGAGGCAATGCAAATATACACTTACGTTTCTAAAAAGAAACGCCGCCTAACGGTAATAGTGTGCATCACGCAAAGCAAGAAAAGCATGACAAGTTTTGCTCACAGTTTCAGGTGTCGAATGAGTTTTGCCAATCCCAATTTTTAGAAGTGTGGAACATTACACCAAACATAAAAATAAGTTTACGCCACCAAGCGGGCAAACATCATCATTAAAATTCGAAAGTGCATAAATAATCTGTTTCGTCACTAGCGCTATCTGGTGCATCAAAAAGGATTTTTTTATTCGGCTTACCGATATTTCAATATCGAACAAAGGCTATAACCACGTTATAATGTTTAAATTAGTGAAAGTCGCTTTAACTATAATGTTAACTTGGACTATTAGTTTCACAGTTACTCCAACCACACATCAGCTTCACTGCAGACCTAACTGTCGCTTTGTAATTAAAAGTATATAATGTGGAAGAAATATTCCTCTCGCAATAACGTGGAAAATACGTCACAATAATTAACACAGCAATCAGACATCTTTGAATTGACTGTATTTACTATTCTTCACGTAATATCAATCACATCAGAAAACTTGAAAAATTCATCGCCTTGGAGTGGGAACCGAACCCGCATATCCCGATTACCGTTCGAGTATGCTAGCCGTTACACCACCCAGGACGAGAAAGTCACACGTATCTGAGTGTTAAGTGCATCGGAAAGTAGTCCGACCGCATTCTTAATCGAGGCAACTGTGCTGCCATCTTGCGTTGTTAAGCATATCACCAGTCGTCCAAGTATATAATGTGGAAGAAACATTCCTCTCACAATAAGTGGAAAACAGGTCTTGATAATTAACACAGCAATCAGACATATCCGAACTGAGTGTATTTGATGTTCTTCACGTAATATCAATCACATCAGAAAACTTAAACTTCATGTTGTTTGCTTTTGTTTGGTGGTGTAACGGCTAGCATACTCGAACGGTAATCGGAAGATGCGGATTCCGTTTCCGCTCCAGGGCGATGAAATTTTCAAGTTTTCTGATGTGATTGATACCACGTGAGAAACAGTAAATACAGTCAATTCAGAGATGTCTCATTGCTGTGTTATTTATTATGTTGTAATTAAAAGCTGCTTTTTCTGAATGGAGTCAGTCGTAGAAGCTGAAAATTAATTGTACACACATCAAACCACTCCGTAATAAACTGTAAGGGTTCTTAAATGGGCTTTAATTTTGTTTATTACACAACATGTAAGTGGTAGACAATCAGCCATCCACATTAATATCCTCTCGGCTCGTCACAATTTGAATCCATAACTCTCGCATAAGGCTGTCTTTTAATGAGTATTAGGGTTCATCTTCTATCATATATATGCAATGTAAATTCTTCTATGTGTATTACTTTGCAGAGTTTGAAATTTTGAGCACAAATATAAACGATCCAAGTTAATATATGTCACAGTTATTATTTCGAAAAATTTGTTAGAATTGTTTTTAAAATTCAATTTATGACTCGAAAGTATTTCAATTTGGCGCTAGATGGCGCGATAGGTTAGCTTAGCAGTGTTTCTGTCTGGAAGAAACGAAATCTCTCTTTTCTGTCTGGTTTTTCTAATTATTTCAGCCAAATAGAAATAAATGAATGGGAGCAAAAGTGATTTTGGAATCTTTTCTTCGGTAGATAATCTTAAATCTTACTGTACGTTCATTTTTTGAAGAGAAAATATGTACATTAGCAGAGAACCCCTGAATTTGAGCTATAAAACTCCACCTATTTAAACAGCTCTACCTACATAATGAGCTCCAACCAAAAAGAACGTCATTGGTTAAAACGTAACAGCGCGTATTTTGTCTTTTCATTGTGGAGCCAACAAGAGACCGCTTCCATTCTGAATATGGTGAGGTCTGCAGTGATTCGTTGATGCCAACTTCTGGGACAGTCACTCAAGACGTAAATCCTACGCCCAAGGATTGATTTTTTGCGTCATCTATCGCAGAAGATGAACCCTAACACTCATTCAAATACAGCCTTCAGCAAACAACATTACCAGTGCTATAAACAGCGCTCAAAGACACAGTGTGCGTGTAAAACATGGTATTCAAGGTATAACTATCAAAGCACAGTCAGCTGGAAACAAGTGCTATCAAAAACAAGTGAGTTTGTAAAAAACATAGTGAGATTGATACATTCAAAACAGCAGCTCTTATCTCTAACTTAACCATACGTCACTGACTTCCTACAATGTTGTCAGAGTTGCCAAACACAAATTCATCCGACTGCATATAGCCCATTGAGTTGCTCACGGTGGTCGTTAAACCTCCAATCAATCAATCAATCAATCGGACAGGAATCAGTGGCGTTAAGCTTTAAAAATTTTAACGAAAAAAAAAATTATATAAGAAGACAGAAACTAAAAAAGAAGGTTAAATTAACACCACAACGTACATTCATCCAAAAGGTGTACTAACAGGGGACGTGCTGCCGATCGCATTCTTCGCAATTTGAAAAAAAAAAAAAATGGTTTTGGCGAAAATATTGGCGATTACTTTTTTAATGACATCCGAGCAAAACCGATCTTTAAAAAGAGATTGTTTTTTGCTCGAACGTCATGTCAAACTTTGCTGCGGCAATGCCAAGGGTATTTTTTTAAATTAATATAGAATCTTTTAAATCCAATCATATTTGTGGATTTCTTATCTTTTGATGTGAAATATAAACCAATATTGCACGACTTATATGAAAACAGTTATTAGATGAAAGTTCTAGAAGTAACAAAGTGCAATTTTTCAACAACATCTGTATTTTTTTACACTGGCCTTTTTAGAACCAACCCACAGAATAAATGCAATACCCAATTTTTCAATGAATTTGAAATTTATCCTGCCAATAATTCTTTGCTTAGAAACTTTATAGGTACACTGCTAAACATTTTATGGTAGGTTGCACCAAAAAAGTGGTGCTACACCACTTTTTGAAGAAAGATACACCGTTGTATGGTGCAAACAAACACAGCACCATGGTGCACCTTTGCACCACATTATGGTACAAGGTTGCACTACATTATGGTGTAAAGTTGCAACATGTTGTTGCGTTTGCTTGCATCATACAATGGTAATGGTGTATCTGTCTTCAGAAAGTGGTGCAGCTGGTGTAGCACCACTTTTTGGTGAACCTACCACAAAAATTTTAACAGTGTAGTAGTGAATTCAAAATTGAAAATAAGTGTCTATATTTCTTTCTATTAGGATTTGGAATCTATAACATAATATTTGGTGCTTAATTGTAAAGAATCTATAACCTATTGTTGTTGTTGTACAATTATAACACTTTATATTTTTAGTTTTTATACACTATATTGACAAAAGTAACTGGACACCCTTCAAAAGTAAATGAACGGATCCGCTGCGTTGTTTAGATGCGCGGTACAGCTGCAAACGGTATAAAAACAAGCCTGCGGCTGACCGCGATCATCTCGCACTGTGAGGTTGGGTGAAAATGTCGCGGCGGGAGAGAACCGACTTGTAGAAAGCAAAGATTGTTGGGTGTTATATTAGTGGGTTATCCATAAGAGAAACCGAGAGGCGTGTAAACATGCCCTAGTCAACTGTTTTGGATGTACTGAATAAGTGGAAGACACATGGAGTGCCTGAAGCAGCAAAACGTACCGGAAGACCAAAGAAAATCAGTCATAGAGGATGTCGAAGTCTCTGGAGACTCGTTACAGCTAATCGACGGAGTACTGCACCAGAACTCAGTGTACAGGTGAGTAAAAATGTTGGAACCTCGGTATGTGCACGTACCATTTGCAGAGAACTTAATTACATGGATTACCGTGGTCGTGAGGCTGCTCATAAGCTTTTCATCTCCACTCGGAATGTTACTCGTCGTTTAGCATGGTGTAAAGAACATTTATCTTGAACCGTAGATTAATGGAAACGGGTCCTATGGACCGACGAATCCAGATACACGATCCTTCAGTCTGATGGCCGTGTGTGGGTATAGCGGCAGCTGAGGGAACGCTAGTTACCACAGCGTACTGTTCCTACGGTCAAGTTTGGAGCCGGCAGTGTACTCGTGTGGGGGTGTTTTTCGTGGTATGGTCCCGGCCCATTGGTTATCGTGGAAACACCTGTTAAACAGCACGTCTACCTCGATATTCTGGACAATTATACCCCACCAATACTATGGAACCGAGCCTTGTTGGTACCAGCAGGATAATGCACCGAGCCATAAAGCAAGGACTGTTACGGCGTGGTTTGACGATAATTACGTATCGTGCGTGGACTGGTCAGCACCGAGCCCTGATCTTAATCCCATAGAGCACCTATGGGATGAATTAGAGCGCTGCATAAGGAGTTTGGAACCAAGGCCTACTACTAAGCAACAGCTTGCGGTAGCATTTTGTACTGAATGGAAGCGCATACCCATTTCTGTGTTCCAAAACCTTGTCGAAAGCATGTCTCGAAGGGTCAGTGCATGCATCAAGGCCAAAGGTGGACCGACACTGAACTAATGTATGTCAGTAAATGTTATGCTGTGTTTCTCTTCTAGGTGTCCCGTAACTTTTGTCAATATACTGTATATCCAACGGAGAGTGAAAAAAAATTAGCGACTTCAGATTACATTTGGCGAATGGGCTGGCGAAAACTTTAAAACAACCAGAGCAACCGCTGGGTACTGATATCGATTTTTTACAACGTAAACAAAAAGGTTTATTTTTGTTACCATGTGGTACAGAGATTTGTCCTTCATTATTTTTGTGATATTCGAAAAATTAGTTCACACAAGCTCACTATATGAGTCATGCATGTCCCAATACCACATGTGGGTAACATAAAACACTTTCCTTATTTACAATTCGTGGGACGTAAAAAGTAATCTCTCATTTCTTTGAAGAAAGATAAATGGGGAAACATAGAAGTTTGACAAGAGAAACCCTCCCCTTTGTTCCCTTAAAAACAGCGGACTGTCACCCGATGCATTGTTCTCAACGTTACGTTAGAACATTTCATCACTCTTCGCAGCAGACAAAAGATGCTACAACACAGAAAACAGCATCACAGAATGTTTCGCATCGGTTATCTGTCTAAATTTTTTGAGGCCGATATTACAATATTCGTACATAAAAAATAATCAATGGCTAAACATTTTTCAAAATAAAACGCTTTTCTTTGGGTGCGAATTATTTAGCGCAAATATTGCTGCCGTGTACATTTATCACTAGAAATACTGTTCGGAGAATATCTGTTGTACATTTATTACTAGAAAATACTAGAAACAACATGAAAACACCAGCAGTATTACAAATAATATCTAAATGCCGTAAGAAATGGCCATCCACGTTAAATCATCAGTAGTAAATCTGCTAAGGTGGAGATAAAGGCATATCTAACACAGCCTTCTGCTCATAGATGACGCTGAAAATCCCCTGTTTTTGCGACCCCTTCTTGTGGGGGTCTTAGTTTTGTGAGTGAATTTCGTGAGGTCTTTCCCTTATCAGATGGTGATTTCTGAAAAAGCTTCTGTCAGCATCTTAGATTACCAACATCTGATTTCTGATTTACATAAGTTTGCGGGTAGAAAAGCAAATTAACTGTAAAGTAAGTGATTTAAATAATTACTGATATCCTAAGCAAAAGTCTATAACGGCTCAGTTATTATTGTTTGTATGAAAACCTTTAATATTTGTCAAGAGGTAAGGGATTGTCACGTCTCCAGTACTTGACGTATGTAGACGCCACCTATTAACAATATGCAACACTACTGCATCAAGCGGAAATTTAATTTTAAAATAATCCTTATAATTTTTTTCTCAAATTCACATAACCGTAGTTCAGTGGCTTCTTCGTACGTGTACCAATTTTCACGAGTCAGGAGTCAGGAAGCACTTCTTGCATGTGAAATTATGTAACTCAATTTTCACCATTGCAAGTATATTTTCACTTAAAGTCCACCTTAACAGAATTTCCGTTATGGATTACAATTTCTAAGGACACTGATGTTTCAAACAGAGGATTGTTCTAATAAGAATAATCGCATTTCTGAAAAAGAGATACAGAAATATTACAAGTTTTGCACGTGCCTGATCTGGCAAGTAAGGGCCGAATCCGACAAGTCAAGTGGACCGAGCTATAATTGTACTCAGAAGTTCATTGTTGAAGAAGTTCTGCTCGAACTGGGCGGGCCAGGGCAACAAGATTTCACATGTGAAACTCGTTAAAAAATAAAACATTTCGGTTTCCATGTGAAGGCACACATGTGATACTACATAAATCTACAAATTGTTAAATATTAAAAGTTGTTCGCGTTATTTTGGTAGACGTTACACATGTTGGAGGGTACAGACTGCAAATGCGATTAGTTTATTCAATCACTCAAATGTTCTCACAAAATGATGTTGCGCATATCACAATTTGCTCGAATTTTTTGGCAGATGTTACACACATTTGAAGGTACAGACTGCAAATGCGATAAGTTCATTCAATAACTCAAATTTTTTCACAAAATGATGTTCCACTCTCTGAGAAACAGTAAGCGTAGTAGGTTATCAAAGACGGAGAGAGAGAAGAGAAATAAATGCAGAGCGAAAATACCTTCCGTTATTAAAGATATAACTATCTCATTTGAAACATTTAAAAACATCTTTTGTTCTTAAATCTAATGAGAGCTTCAGACTCCTTGTAAAATCTCCAAAGTTCGAAGTGGAGTGCGAGACTGTGATATTTTTATAACGAAACCATATTTTTTTCAGTCTAAAAAAAAAAAATTATTTTCAAATTTAATACTATGGAATTTGTCTTTAGACACCTAGGCGTAATGCTTCAATCAGCGCGTAAGCAGAAGACCGACCAAGAAGAACTTCTGCGGAGGTCCTAACAGAAGTCCTGCACACTGTCCATTTTTGAGAAAAGTGTGAAGTAACGAAGAAAAAGTTATCTTATTGCCGTTCAATATACTTCCTTCCGCTGCTAATGGCAGCTTGCCAGCGGTGAGGTAGGTCCTGAATGCCCACCGTAGTACGCCATCTTTGTTCAGCTGTCGTATTACTCGGGTCACGTTCAATGCCAGTTCGTCCAGCGATTTATAACGGATGTCACGGAGCCGATTTTTTAACTTTGGGAAAAACATCAAAGTCGGGTGGACTGAGATCAGGGTTGTATGGTGGGTGCGATAAAGTTTTCCAGCGATATTACGGACCAAAGTCCCCGTACCGATGCTGTGCAGCATGACACGATGCGTTACCATGCAGCAAGATCGCTCCCGCTTCGAACAGGTTAGGGCGATTTTGACGAATGTTTGGTCTCAACTTTCTCATCAGAAAGTCACGATAATATCGTGCGTTGACATTTTATCCTACCGGCACTCGATCAGAGTCCACAACACCCTGGGCATCGTAAGCAAAAATCATCATTTGCTTCGCTTTGGATTGTTGCCGACGACACTTTGAGTGGCGAGGGGAACTTGGATGCCTCCATTCCGCCGACTGTCAAACAACAATTCTCTTCGAGAAGCGTTGCAACAATGGTGACAGATGTTCTGTCAGTCGCCGTTTGAGGTCGGACTGAGCGGTGATCATCTTCGACGCTACTTCGGCCCTCCCGAAAGCGCAATGCACAGCGAGAAATTGTGCTCCGATCAAGAGTTCCTTCCCCACAGTTTCTACTTTCACGTACGAGCGCTGGTCTAACGCCGTGACTCGACCTAAGGAGCTGCACGCTTCCATTTCCAAACCCTCTCACGTCCACACAGCAAGTGATAGCGCGTCGTTCTGACACCACTACGTTGCTGAGAGTCTGACCTTAACATGATGCAACTATTTTCCCGATTGCATAATTCGCTTCCGTTTTAGATTAACGTGTGCAGAACTTTTGTTATGACCCTCTCGTACTGTATATTCATTTTTTCATTCATTTCTTTTTCCTTAGCATAGCTTTTGCCACGAAGAATACTTTCAACTTTTCCATCACGCAAAATTCTTCCGCTAGGAGGAGTAGAGTTATTTTCTTTCTATATTTATTTATTAACTGTTCGATTTGCAAATCTCTTGGTCTTTTATATCTTCCTTTCTGCTATGAGAAACTTTTTCTGCGCCATTTGTTGATCTTCGTAACATATTGGGTTGGTGCGAATGAAATGTCCGACGCAAACGAGCAGTGGAGACATGCCCCCACCACAGCGGAATGGAGCCACCCACGGGTGTTGCGGCTATTACGTCACATAGTTACTATAAATAGATAGCGCGTGCGTGAAAAACAAGGTTCAGGAGTGGTTTGTTTGGCCGTAACGTGGCTTGCAAAGGAAACATGCAGACGCCGGAAATTCTGAAGATGACAAACTGGGCCATTCTACAGGAATTGCCACTCGAAACGTTAACAAAGCATTTGGGGAGAATACAGCCACCGAACAAAATATTCGGCGATGGTTTGTGAAGTTTCGAAGCGGACATACGGACCTGCAAAACTCAGCACGTGGTCACTGACCTGTTGCTGTTTCTGACGATGTTCTGTCACGTGTGGTTACGCGGACCCCCAAAAAACGTGTCGTGAGATAGCGGGTGAGGTAGGTGTCTACCACACGACAGTTGTTAAGCGTCTCGCTGCGTTGAGTAAGGTCAAAAAGCTGGACATATGGTTGCCACATGAGTTGACAACTGCCAACAAGACTAGGCGTTTAGAAGTCTGCACGTTGCTGCTTGCCAGGAATGAACAGGAACCTCTACTGCATCAGATCGTCACCTGCGATGAGAAGTGGGTCCTTTATGAAAATAGGAAACGATCTGCTCAATGGTTAAGCAAAGCACAGCCTGTTGGACTGCATCCTATGCCACCCCAACACACCAAGAAGATGATGCTTCTTGCCTGATGGTCCGCAGCCGGGATAATTAATCGGAGTTTCTTGGCAAGAGGCCAAATCATCACTGTAGAGCGTTATTGTGCTACATTACACCAGATGCACCGGAAATTGCTGCAGAAATAACCGGCTTTGGTCAACAGACATGGTGTTCCTCTGCTCCAGGACAACTTCCGCCCTCATGTCGCACAACAAATGACGCTGACACTAAGTGCCTTGGGCTATGAAGAACTGCTTCATCCTGCCTATTTCCCGGACTTGTCTCTGACAGACTATCATCTGTTTCGTCGCCTGGATCACTTCCTGTCTGGGAAACAGTTCACGACAGACGAGGTTCAACGTGCAGTTGATGACTTCTTCGGGTCCCAGCCACAAGACTTTTTTCGTTCCGGGATCATGGCCTTGCCGGATAGATGGCAACTATGTGCCGATGCCGAGGGGGATTATTTTTGCTTATGTAAGTTGTCCTACTTTTCCGTTCCCGTCGTCCACCTGTGCTGGTCCTTTGCCGGACATTTCATTCGCCCCAACTCAATACTTTTAGCCGCTGCAAAGGCTAAAACTATGTTATGAAAATCCACCATGGTGAAAGTAAGTAGCTGTTTCCACTTATGAATGTTTTATCGATTGTAGAAATCCGGTTGATTTTTTTTATAATCGGTTCCACTGATTTTGAATAACTTCGATAAATTTTATTCGCGTCGGAAAGAATTCAAAAGACATGCTCATTACAACCGAAAATTTGGCGCCATCTTTCTTGTTTTAAAAGGAGGTTGAATGATGACAAAAGAGAAATAGATAGGGGCGTAGCTTTCTAAAAATCAAAATGGGGCGTGATGCAGAAAAGTTAGAAAACAGCTCTGTGTAAGGGTGACTACGTGAGAACTTGACGGAAAGCTTTTCAAATGTCCAAGAAAGCTGCAACAATCAAAAGGGTTCATTTCCGGTGAATACGGCGTGTGTGTGTGTGTGTGTGGTGGTGGTGGTGGTGGTGGTGGGGGGGGGGGGTAGCTCCACCAACTGTTCTCTTCAACGATGAGCTGAACAATCCGGACTGTGTGCGGCCGTGAGTTGTCGTTTATAAGGACAGGTCCCTGCATATGATGTCGCGGTACCCATGCCGGGATATGCTCCTCTAGAAATGACTTATGCTGCGCTGGTGTCATGGCGATACTATCATCATACATCTTCCAAAAAGCCACGCAACGGAAGTCCATGCCCACAACCAGTAAGATTTAACGCTCACGCAACACTACACGGCATAAAAGCGCTGCGGAAGAACCGGGTTCAACACAAGACCCTGTCTGATGTTGCTGGCTGGGAGCGTAACATTCACGGTTCGCCAAGGTAGGCCCAGTTTGAAAAAACCCACCTGGGTTTTTTTTTTAAATTAGATTCTATTTTTGCTTCTACAATAATCTAAATTTAATCACCCCCAATGTACAATAATATTTTCTCTAACAATTAGCTTGGCATTTAGTTTGACGAACCAACTTCGTGTATTGCCTGCTGGGAGACGGAGATTAAATTTAGGAGCGAGACAAATTAAATTTAAGAGAGAGATGGTGACCGTTGCTGTTCGTTCGGCACACTGGGGCCTGGGGAGGTGAGGGGCTTGTTTCATAAACAACTATTAGTCATTAATTCTTCCATCTGTAGGATATAACCTCTAGCTGTTTTTTGGCTAGCTCTCCTAAAACATGAAAAATCTACTTTCCGAGCTCTTCGCTACTTACGTTACTGAAAGAAATTTCATCTGACAACTCCGGGGTTTTTTCATTTGCAAAATTTCAGCAGTTGTAATAGCCTTTTAACAACATTAAACTAATGATTACTAAATTTCCAGTTTTGACCACTTCCGTAAATATTTTGGGTTGATACGTATTACGGATACGCCCGAACATAACGTTTAAGAGTGGGACCAGACTTAAAAGCAATGAATGTTGTTTGTTTCGTCGGTAAGATTTTGATTTTCCTTTTACATGCACCATTTTATTCTTCATCGTCAACCTTACACTGGGTTTTTAAAATTTCCTCTCTTCTGCTATAAAAAACCCACCTGGGTTTTTTCAAAATTACACACTTTAATTTTCAATTGCACCTTTTTATGCATTCCCCCTCTTTTCGCAGTGGATTTGTTGTGATTTGATGAATCTATAGTAAATGAAAAATGTCGAAAAAACACTACAGTGAATTTGCTGAAGCGAAAAGAGAAGTGAACAAGTGATACATTTAACACAGTAGAAAGAAAAAAAATGGGGCACATCCTCGTGATTCAATAGACTTTTGGGGAGTTTAAAAATTTTTCGAATCGTAACGTAATTTTTATACACACTCACAGCACCTTAAATTTTTTTAAATATCACTTAGTTTAAAAAGTATGAACTAATAAAATATGATAAATTGGAATTCCCAATACAGTTTCAAATAAATTCCAGCTGTGCAAATCAGAAATACAAAAACAACTAGAAAAACCTATAAAAGCCCAATGAAACCCGATAAATCCCGGAAAAAAAAAACTCCAATAAAATCCGAAAAATCTAAGTGGGCTGGGTTTTTTTCCAAAAAAAAGCCCGGGCTTTTCAAACCCTGCTAACATTCCACCAAACTTTCGTCTAAGCAGAGGAACCTTGTGAACACCCTACCATTGCGACAATAAATAGCACGCAACGTCACACTGTGTAATTTCGTAGCAAAACTTCTTTCTATGTCTTGGTTAGTAGCAGTGTGTGCGTGCGGTACCGACGTCGCTACTTGGTTCATTAGGCTTAAAGCTTCCGTCCACATGGTATAAACCGTTGTGTGAAGTAGAGGTCTGCACGGGTAGGGTCGGGCATTTTTTTGGTTTAGAGAACAAAGCAACGGGCCGGGCCGGGCTTTTCCCCAGACACTTACAAACGGGTCGGGCCAAGTCGACCCATTCTTTTTATCGCAATAGTAAAGACAAAAAAAAAAACAAAAAAAAACTCGTGTTCCCCGATTTTCTGGTGTGTTTAACTGTTTTGCTGGCTTTACTTACTTCCATGACATAGCCCTGGCCGTAATCACAAAAGCAAGGAGAGCCACTCACAGTGTTTTTACCAATCTGTTGGTATTAAGATGGTAAAAACAGTTTGAGTCTTGTTGACAACAAAAAGATTAGACCCCGAGCGAGAGTGTGTGTTGTGTAGAGTGGGGAAAGGGGAGTTTTTGCAGCGGAGTGGGGTGTGTATGTGTTCGTTTGTATGAGAGAGTGGGACAACATCGATTTTTTCTTCTATCCCTAATCCGTATAGGGACTGACTTTTGTAGTGTAACCGCTTACTAGTTCAGAAAAAGGAAGATTCTGAACGCGCTTAGTCTTTCTTTTTCTCTTTCTTTAAAGGTCATATTTTTCGATAATTGTCAAACTTTAGTTAATACTTTTAGGCTTACATTCAACTAAATATTTTCAATATTATCTCAATTCATTATTTAATTTTCCCATTTTAATAAAATACAATAGAAAGACAAAATAATATCAAATCGCACATCACTGGCAGGGGCGGACCTAAATAAGAGCTGAAATTGACGGGCCTAATATTTGAAACGGGCAGGGCCGGTCCGGGCTCACCAAATTAGGCCCGTGCAGACGTCTAGCGTGAGGGATACTCAATTGTATGGAAATATCTTTGACACTCACCCTACGAGACTACTGTAAGGCCTCTTGGATGCGTCGCTTGGCATTTGGTCTGAAAGTCGAAATAGGACGATCGCGTCTTTCAGTGATGTCCAGCCATGGTTACATCCTTTCATCCAGTTGTGCATCGCTGTTTTCTTCAGAGTATTTTGTACTGCTCTCCGCAAAAAACTCTGTACCCCTCTAAATACTGCAATATTAAACATATATTATAGGCTACCTCTGTCCCTAACGCTCTGACGTCATCAGTACTTGCAGCGCCATCCGCTTTTATTCGGTGGCTGAAATCCGAACTAAGCTCACCGCTATCGCACGATACCTAAAAATCAAGGAGAAATACCGGAAAATAAAGTAAAGTTTGTAATACAAACGACTTCATTTGTGGCAACATGCACGTGCTCGAACAACTGTTTGCGACGTTTGTTCGGTGTTATTTCGTGTTATATTTCATTTTCTTCGCATTGCAGAGTAATTTAAATAAAAAGAATCAGCGTTACTTCATTTCATAAAAATGAACAAGTAACATTGTAAGAAAATAACTGCAGGCGTAGTTTTGATTCACTGTGATGGAAATTTAAAAAAATATTGGTTTCGTGGGATTTTTTCTTTGTAGAACAAGACGGATGAAGATAAAGCTGAAAGAAAACGTCTCTGAAATACAGAGCGACTAAGGCGTGGCGTGCAAACCAATCTTCTAATATTTTGCATAACTTGAACGAAGGTAGAGCTCACTGCAGACGAAATGAAACTTTTGAGGAAACACAAGCCAGGCATATTACTGATGCTCTGCGCATGCTAAACGCCGACAGCAAGAAACTCCAGAACAACTACAAGCTCGGAGTAATGCAGCTGCTCTCTCTCTCTCTCTCTCAGATGCATATGTATTTTACGATATGTGTTATGAAAATTTCAGCCACAGCATTTTCACCCGGGCATGGCACGAACTATGAGCTACTAAAACAATAACACCCAAAACTAAAAAAAAAAAACTAAAAAAAAAAAAACGCTGTTCTACAACTGACGGTTTGGTTTCACTTGCTTCATCGTTATCACACCTTTCTTTCACTAGCCGATCGGTGGGCGCAAACTCCCACCGAGATACGTACTACGCAACCGCCAGACATCGCACTGTGTAAGAGGATGTTCACACATTTTTAGAGCGTTTTTGATAAGAAATTACAGAAAATAAAAGAAATTCAAACTGGCGAACAGCGTGCTACAATGAACACGAAAGAAACATCTGCTGCAGTTAAATAGCGTCTGCAAAGAAAATGGCGTACGTAAACAGAAGGTTATGACTTTGCTCTTTTACGAAGAGAAATATTCGTATTCTGCAATTAAAAAACGCTGTGAAAATCATGGAATTAGCATTTCTAAATGTAAAATAAGCAATATTATTTATAGTAGAGGGGAAATCGTTAAGCATTGCTTTTAACAGAAAAAAGAACACCAAACGAATATCCAAAAAAGGTACGTACTTTTACGACTATCTCAAAAGTAAGATCTCTGGTCTTAAAAGAAAATCCATTGACCCAAGGAGCAGTCGCTAAGTCGTTAAAAGTCAACAAGTAAACAAAGTAATAAATAGGTATGGGGCATTCGAATCCACGAGTCCCACGAATCTTGAAAAAGATTCGAGAGTCGAAAACTCGAATCTTCGCGCTTCTTTCGCCATTCGAATCTTAACCTGAAAAACTTGACGTTTGGTGCTTGTTGTAGAGTGATAATTATTTGCTGTTTCGTCAGCATGACGAACTTTTTCCAGCATGAAATTTCCATTAAAGGTTTCTGATTTTTTTCACACTGCCCTGAAAGAGTTCATTGTTTAGCGTTTTTATTGACTCTTAAAAAAACATATTTTTGATTTTTCTAAATTTTTTGGAAAGAATTTGCTCAATTTAGTGTTTCATGTTTTGTGTTTATCTACATTAACTCTTGTAATAATCCTCCCAACCTCTACAATTGCTTTGATTTAAAAAGGTTTCGGAATTGTTATTAAAGAAAAAATGTCAAAAATGTGAATTGTTACTCAAATATATATATATATATATATATATATATATATATATATATATATTTGTCAAATTATGTTCAGAAAATGGAAATGAACTTTAAGACTCAAGAGTTATGTACTTCAATATAGTAAATGTAAATTATAAATTTCATTTGTATCTTCTTAATAAGTATGGGTATATTTTTTGAAAACTGTATTCTTGAATTTTTTTTCATTAAACACAGACTTTAAATTTTGCTTCAATTAAAAACTTCTAATTTTAAGTTGAAGTCTTTTCTTTCCCTTTTTTTCTTATAATTATTCTTATATGAAGGATTCGAAAGATTCGAGAACCTTTTAAAAAGGATTCGGATTCTAGAAAATTTAGGATTCGTCCCACCTCTAGTAATAAACAAAGATTTGAATCTGAAAATAAAAGAAAAACATAATGTTCACCATTTTTTGCCCAAGCACCTGACTGAGCGCTGAAAATCACTTAACCGGAGACAATGTAGACTTTATGAAAATCATTTACCCGGAAACAGGTGGAAATTTATTGTGACTATTGATCATGCATGGATCTACTTAAACGGCTGTAACAAAAAAAAAAAGGTCGATTTACTATCGCAAAAGAGCAGAAAAAGTCTCACAAAACTTGGTTCCGAGGATCCAAAGAAAGTTTCAGTAGAGCATTCATGATTATTGCTGGTTTCTGGTACAATGGGAAATTGAGGAAAACTTGAAAAGAATGTTAAAATCAATTTTACATATTACCAAGATAATGTTTTAACTCCTATATTTAACGAGGAAATATTATACCTTTATCCATAGAGCCCTCAAAAAGTAGAACTCCATCAGAATAAGGCTACCTATATTTAACGAGGAAATATTATACCTTTATCCATAGAGCCCTCAAAAAGTAGAACTCCATCAGAATAAGGCTACCAGTCAGACAGCCAAATCTACTGCTCTATTTCTTGAAAAAATGAAAAAAAAAAAAAAAAGATGCCTGTCTATGCCTTTTGCTCATATTCCTTCAAAGTCCCATGATGTGTTACCAATGGACTATTGTGCCTTCGGACTGCTAAAGAGAGCGCCTTCTAAACGCAGACCTAACAAAAAGAAGACACCGAATTCTCGGATGCAATAAGCACGTCTTTTAAATACGTTTTGACGCAAATTAGATTTAACAAAGGTATACAAAGTCAATGGAACCAGTCTGGAAAAAAGTAGTATCTGACCGAGGAAAGAAGTTTTTCAATCGGGTTTTTAATCCCGCAGATACTGCTGTAAACGGAATGGTGAACTTACACCCTCTGGTTGCAGACTTATGAGTTAAGAACATTTTGAATTTAATATGAGAAACATTTGGCAGCGGAAACGCTCTCCAACAAAAGAAATAATTTTTCAAATCGGACTCTTCGAAGCAGAGATATGGACAAATATAAGATACGCATCTACTCCCCCTAGCAGGAAAACCATGCATCATTTTAGCAGGAAAGTATTCTCACAAAGGTTTCGATGTGAGCGGTATCGGTCAAAGAAAAAAAAAATATATTTGTGGAGTTTTCAGCAGCTCAGATTTTGCTGCAAATGCACCAGAAGCAAGAGTTAACACTTATGCTCCCTGGTGGCCAAACCATTTTTTACCAAATATTAAAAATTATAAGAAAAACATTTTTCATCACGAGCTGTACCCGATACAGGAAGAATTTTAAATCGGAGATTTAGAAGCAGAGATATCGGGGAAACGCAATTTACATTTACACCCACTAGCGGAAAGTCTATGAATTACTTCAACATTTTGAAATTACAGTATATGGAAAACATGTCACACCGCTAACCCTATCCAATAAAGAAATCATTTTTCAAATTAGACTATTAGAAGCAGATATATTGACAAAATAAGATATACATCTACGCCCCTGGCGGAGAAACCATGCAATATTTTAAGAAGAAAATATTCCGCAAAAGTTTGTAGACGTGAGTAGTATCGGTCTACGAACCAGCTTTTTCAATCGAGATTTTAGAAGCTCAGATTTTATGGTAAATACATCAGAAAAAAAATTGACACTTACGCCTCCTGGTGGCCAAAGGATTCTTTACCAAAAATTAGAAATTATACGCAAAAGATTTTCCATCAGGACCTGTATCCGCTGAAGAAAAAAATTTTCAAATCGGAGTTTTAGAAGAAGAGATATTGGGGAAAACGTACTTTACTTTTACGCCCCCTAGCAGAAAATCTATGCGTAATTTGAAAAAGCAACTATTCCTAAAATACTTTTCGACATAAATGGAATCGAAAGATAAAAGATTTTTTTCATTCGGATGTTTAAAAGCAAATGTGTGGAATAAAATGTATTTTTGAATTCGACATCTGCATTTACGCCCTCTAGCGGTGAAATTGTACATCGTAAAAAAGAAAAAAAGATATGAAGGATCATCATTCGTATATTTCAAGCTTCCCAATGCAAAAAGAATTTTCCGAATCGGACTAATAGTTGCAGAGATATGGTGTCCTACAGACGGACAAACCGATAACATAAGCACATTCTTTTTTTACAAAAGGTGTGCTAAAAAAGGGACTATGGAAAGCATTGGACGAGTGGAATAAAACACCACTACCAATTTTATGAAATGCTCTGTTATCTTGGAAATCTAGATGTATGTTCATAGTCCTGAGAGGCTATCAGATAGAACATTTAAGAAAGAAATAATTTTATTTTAAACATTAACCATACGGCTGGAAAATAATTCTAAAAATGTGTGCGAACATCTTCTGTACGTACGCCAATGAAAGTGTTACCGTACTTCTGGAACGACCTAATAAAATCCGAATAAGTTACATTCAGTTTGTATTGAAATCTAAGGACGATATGTAAACCAGCAACGTTCTTCACTGAAACAAAACCAGGTACCTTCAAAGAAATAAGCGCTAGCCTTGCAATTAATGGTCAATGACATTTCTCAACACATCTTTTCTACTGAAAAACAGCAGTTTGAACATCGCGTTTTTCTTCTACGTTTCTTTTTCAAAAGCACATTTGAATAGCGGCACCAAAACTTCCTGTCTAGGTATTGTTTGGATGAAAGTGATAATAAACGACTGTGCTTTGGAAGCAGAGAATGCGATATTTAAAATTAAAAGATGGTTACAAAGCAGCTCCATTCATGGTGTCACTTAAAAAGGGAGATTAATGTTCCATTTCAGAATGCTATTGTTCGGAATATTCAGTTTACACAGTTTGTAACTTTGTTATTTAAATGAAAATTGCATAGAAATTTCAACGTGTCCTTAATTATCTTTTAGTGGTCCACGTGTCCTCAAACAGGAAATCTTTATTTTTTCCCCTCTCTAAACCCTCTCTCTCATGTACCTCGTGCTTTGATTTATTTTCACAGAAGGTTACTCACTGACTACATTGTGAGCTGTTTCAGAACTAAGTTACAAGTGAACTCGAGTAGGCTGTGAGTTTACCAAGAAAATACAGTTCGAAACAGTTGACGACTCACCTTCAATTCGCTCTGACTACATAGTTAATCTTGATATAACATTTCTCAGGGGATTGATACTTACGAACTTTAAACGCAAGAAAGCGTTATATCCATCCGCGTGTACGCCCATATAATAACGGTTTCCGAAAGCAAATACACTCAGACCTTGCAATGCGAAACTAATTCAATCCTGAAAAACGGGTTAGCTAGCCAAACTTTCGAATACAGTGATCCGAACATTTCCACTATTTCGTATGGGTATTTCTACAACAGTTACAGCCCCCTTAAAAAACAACAGCACCATAATAATACTGCTTTTCAATGCATTTATCATTTAAAAAAAGCATTTTTGAAAGTGAATAGACAGCGAAAATAGAGAAATAATATAAAATTCACTTCATGAAAGACCGCATTCCTGCGTAAACATGAACTGCACAATTTCAATTGCTACGAAAAATTCCGCCTGAATTCCTAGAAGATATAAAATCATAAACACCGTTACATTATTTGATAAACAAACAAGGCAAATAATCAAGTTTCTGTGGCATGAAGATCTGTTGACAGAGGAAGAGAGACATTTAAAAGTCGATTTTGAGGTGAAGGCCACAGCAGTTATGGGCAAGACAAACGCGAGTCAACAGAAGTCGATGCAACAGCGCAGGCTGTAGGTCCATTTTTTATTTCTTAAAAAGCTTCTTCGACGACTCTTTTGCGACTACACTGCTTTTTCAGGAGTAACATAATCAGACATAGAGCTCAGGTTCAGAAGTGCGACCTTTTGAATTTCTTCGAAAAGAATTACAGATCGTATGCTATTTTGCTTTCCTTCGCTTTTTTTTTATTTTCATAAACTTACAGGGCTCCATTAGCTAGTTGCAGGTTTGGTTCGTTGAGCATTACAAGGGCTAATTGGTTCTCTGATAATTATAGAGGTCCATTGGTTCGTTGAGCTTCGAGTGTCTTTACGGCACGTTTAAAGTTGTTGTCATACTCCTCAATCATAGCAATTTTCTGTCGAGAGGCGTATGTCCCGTTTCATTGGTTCCCGTCGTCTTCCCCCTCAACGATGGACATTCCTTTACCTGGATAAATTCCTCGTTTGTAAGTAGCTACCACCACCTTTATCACCTGTTTTGCAAAAATGTATATACATGGCATCCAGAATTAATCGCGCAAGGGCTGCTTTACATGATACCAGCAAAGAAAATAAGCTTGTTCTATTTTTTTTTTTTTTTTTTTTGGTTGAAGGTTTAACGACCACCGTGAACAACTCAATGGGCTATAAGCAGTCGCCCGTCCCTAATTTAGGGTCACTGGTTCCAGGGAAGGGAGAGAGTCAGTGCTGTAAGACAAACACAACATCCATGCCTCACCGGGATTCGAACCCGGACCCCTTTCGGACGAATGATCAGAGGCCATCGCTTAGACCACTGCGCCACCGGGGCGGCAAAATAAGCTTGATGTAGTTTTGGAATTTTCATTTTGAAGTTGAAGTTTGAAAAGTTAACATCATATTCTGCTTGAGTGACAGTTTGTACTGCCCAGCGCAAAAAAAAAAAAAAAAAAAAAAAACCAACAACATCGAGGTTCAGTGGGAAGCCAAATATTATGCGTATAAATAAGTTTTAAAGCGTTTTTTGTGTGACGTATACCGCTAATTTACAAATCCGACATTCCCCTACGTTGTTCTCATGTGACCGTAACTGGTCCAGAGTATAAAATGTGACACAGAAGTTTGTCCTACAGTCAAACGCACTTGCACATCGGTAGGTGAAAGATGGCAAGCGATACTGCATTTATTGGACACTGCATTCGTTACGACTTTCATCAAGGAGAAGGTGCTGTAAAAGCATATGCATCAATCTATTCTGTTCTGGGGGAGAATATTGTATCGAAAAGCACGTGTGAGTTTTCGTTTACACGGTTTAAAGCAGGTGGTTTTGATGTTAGCGATAGAGAACGTAGCGGCGCCCCGCAGAAAGTTGCACACGAGGAACTGCAAGCATTGCTGGATGAAGATTCGTCTCAAACGCAAAAGGAACTAGTTGAACAACGGGAGGTAACTCAACAAACCATTTCCAATCGTTTACGCGTAATCGGAAAGATTCAGAAGGAAATAAAATGGGTGCCACATAACCTGAGCCAGAGGAACAAGGATGAGTGTGTCATGAAGTGTTTGAATCCGTTGAGTAAACAACACAGAAAGTCTTTCCTGTGGAAAATCGTTACGGGTGATGAAAAGTGAATATGGTACGACAATCCCAAACGCAAAAAAACACTGGGTATACCCCGGTGAAGCAACGACTTCGACACCGAAACGCAATATTCACTCCAAGAAAGTTCTGCTGTGCATCAGGTGGGATATGAAGGGTGTGCTGTATTATGAACTATTGGAACAGGGTCAAACTGTTACTGCTGATTGCTACAAGCAACAATTGCTGCGATTGAACCACAAAATCTGTCGGAAACGTCCATTCACAGGCGCAAAGGATTGCGTCCCGTGAAATTACTGCATGACAACGCTAGACCGCATGTCGGGAAATCGGTCAAGGAAACGTTATTGACGCTTGGCTGGAAAGTTTTGGAGCACCCGGCGTATAGTCCCAACATAGCCCTTTTAGACTATCATTTGTTCCTATCGATGCAACATGGTTTGTCTGCTGTACGGTTCCGGACATGTGACGAAGAGCAAAAATGGGATGACGACTTAATCGCGTCACACGACGAAGAATTCTTCATAGCTGGAATCAGTCAGCTGCCCGACAGATGGCGGAAGGTGATAGATAACGACGGCGCATATTTTAAGGTATTGTTGATTTCTCTCAAATTACATGTTGCGTTGTCTTAAAACTTATTTGTACACCTAATATAAGTACACGGTCACAACATAATATCGATGGCATGCAAATACACTTCGTAATATACACTCAGTAGACAAACGTTAGAGATAGGGATGATAGGCAGTTGACACGGGTATATCCCGCGTGGAATGGAACAGACCCAAACTGAATGCAGGCGATAAATAGGCGAACAGCAGGGCTTCCCAACAGCAATCAACGTATATGGGTAAACGTGATCTGAGCGACTTTGATCATGGACGCATTGTCGGCGCAAGGCAGATGGTCATTCTATCGTACAAGTGGTAAGAACTCTAGGGTTCCTGAGGGAAACCGTATCAAGGGTGTACGACAGTATACCAGCGACGGACGTACCAGCGCCTACACGCCATTGATGACAGCGGTCGACGCAGGATATCCCGGCTCGTACAGTCCGACCACTTGGCAACGGCGGCACAAATCACATCCAGGTTAAATGTCGGAGGCACAAGCAGCGTCAGCGAGCAAACGTTACGTCGCACGCTGCATACCATGGGTTACGCTGCATACATGGGTTACGCGTGCCAACGCCTTACACGTATGCCACTGTTAACTGCTCGTCATCGGACATTATGCCTCGCCTGATATTGTGAACATAAAAACTGGACCTCTGCAGAGAGGCCCGCATCGTGTGTTCAGATGAATCCCGGTTTCAGCTGTTACTAGCCGAAGCGAGGGTGCGGGTTTGGCGTCGACTGCATGAGGCCATGGGGCCCCGTCGTGCCATTTCGGCTCTGTTCAAAGCAGTGATGGTTTGGAGGAACACATTAGGTATCTTAGTGTGTTTGGAGAGGTCCTTAACCGCTGCGCACTACCAACATGTGCTGGCTGATCACCTACACACTTTCACGGCCTTTGCGCATCCTGCGGCCGATGGTCTGCTTTAGTAAGCTAATACGCGGCCCATCGGGCGGCAATCACCCAGGCATGGCTCGAGGAACACTCATCTAAGTTTGGAACTATCCAGTGGCCCCCAATGTCCCCGGATTTATACCCTGTAGAAGCTCTCCGGATTGCAGTGAAGCGAAACATCATATTCATGGAGCCTGGACCGACACTGTTAATAGTGTTGTAAAAGGCATAGCTGGCATTACCTCCGGGAACCCTCTGGCATCTGGTGGAGTCGATGCCACGGCGTGTACAGGCTGTTATTCGCGCTAGAGGAGGGCCAACACGCTATTAGGTAGGTATCCATATTGTTTTGTCCATTGAGTGTGATGCCCCGAAACACACCCCAAAGTTGGTTCTCCATCCTATGAATTACTGCCCCGGGGGCTCAGTGGTCTAAGCAACGGCCTCTGATCATTCGTCCGAAAAGGATCCGGGTTCGAATCCCGGTGAGACATGGATGTTGTGTTTATCTTACGGCACTAGCTCTCTCTCCTTCCCTGGAACCAGTGACCCTAAATTAGGGACGGGCGACTGCTTATAGCCCATTGAGTTGCTCACGGTGGTCATTAAACCTCCAATAAAAAAAAAAAATATATATATATATATATATATATTGATTTTTAATATCATTATGGTTATGTTTTAGAGATTATTAAGTATCCCGTGCTATAATATAGTTTCATAGATGTGCAAATTTTCATTACTGGGAATACGATGTTGATGTTGTGTTTATCTTACGGCACTAGCTGTCTCTCCTTCCCTGGAACCAGTGACCCTAAATCAGGGACGGGCGACTGCTTATAGCCCATTGAGTTGCTCACGGTGGTCGTTAAACCTACAATAAAAAATATATATATATATATATATATTGATTTTTAATATCATTATGGTTATGTTTTAGAGATTATTAAGTATCCCGTGCTATAATATAGTTTCATAGATGTGCAAATTTTCATTACTGGGAATACGATGTTGATGTTGTGTTTATCTTACGGCACTAGCTGTCTCTCCTTCCCTGGAACCAGTGACCCTAAATCAGGGACGGGCGACTGCTTATAGCCCATTGAAATGCTCACGGTGGTCGTTAAACCTCTAATACGTAAAAAAATGGAGTGTAGAAATGTACCTCAGTCGGGCCACCCCGGTGTCGCAGTGATCGAAGCGCTGGTTTATGGCCATTTGACTGAAGGTTTAACGACCACCGTGAGCAACTCACTGGGTTATAAGCAGTCGCCCGTCCTTAATTTAGGGCCACTGGTTCCAGGGAAGAGAGAGAGCCAGTGCCGTTAAACAAACACAATATCCATGCCTCACCGGGATTCGAACCCGGACACTTCTTGGACGAATGGTAATAATCAGCGCTTAGACCACTGCGCCACGGCTATGACCATTTGTTTGAGATGGGTCAGGATTCGTATCCCGGTGATGCATAGCTGTTGTGTTTGTCTTAACGGCACTGGCTCTCTCCTTTCCCTGGAACAAGCGGCCCTATATTAGGGACGAGCGACTACTTGTAGCCCATCGAGTTGTTAAAGGTGGTCGTTAAACCTCCAAAACCCAATAACCAATCTAAGTTAGCCGTTAAGTTGTATATTGCCAAGATCTTCTCTATTCGATTTCATTTCATTGCCCTGTTCTTCCTTTCAACTGCGGCAAGCGATGTCGTGCAGAAAAGCCGGCGACTAGGACAGCAGGACCAGATGTCATCAAAATTTAAGTACCATACGAAAATTTTTCAGCCAAGAAATCATTAGTTTTACTTTCGTCACGAGAATCACGTACAGCAGGGACGCGCGCGATTAATTATGAGCACCCTGTATAGTTGTTGCCATTATGCGGCCAGATTCGCTTAACTTGTTTTGATAAACCTCCCTGAACTGTTCCATTTCATAAGTTACCTTTTTCTTTAAATTCTCTTTACACTATCATGACCACGTAATTAGCAAGCAACTATCAGAGGAAAATCATCCGGTATTATGACAAAAATTCCAGCGACGTACCATGAACCGGAAAAATCAAAAGTTGTCGCAAGCCGAAATTAATAATTATTATGGTTCTTAAAATATGCGCTAATCAACTTTTATGTTAGCCGAGCTTTCTAATCATCTTTCAAGGCGTGAGGTCGATATTAATAACCCTTAAAAGAAATGGGGGCGGTGATGGAATCGCGCTGCCATAATTGCGACGAGGCCAAATCGCTAATTAGAGTGATTAAATGGAAAATCGATGCGAACATTTCATTCGACCACATAATATAAGCCACTGAGTAAAAGAGAAAAGAAAGAAGTCTTACACAACAAAACCCGAACAATTGGATCGATTTAGGGAGGGGGAATGGCTGCTTTCAATTTTTTGAAATGAAAACATTAATGGAAACTCACATAGAAAACAATAGGAGACAATTTTTATTTTATCAACGGAAGGGAACATTAAAAACAAAATGGTGTAAAAAGCCATTCCCTGAAATAAATCTAGTAAAGGAAATCGAAGAGTTAAACAATAGGATTACGAAAGGGAGCGTGAACCCAACATCTCAGGTCTCAGTGGTGCATACAAAATTGTTCTACAAACTTTAACTATGAAGAATACAGTTTAAAATTCTTATGCTCCGTTCGTAAAATAAGTATTTCTAATGTATGAGCCGCACTTCTTCACGAATAGAAAAAACTCTAATTTACCCACAGCTTAACTATGGAGGATGTTCCCACGTTTTTAGAACGACTTTTCTAAGAATATAATTAATGTTTAAAATAAAATCATTTCTTTCTTAAATGTTCTATCTGATAGCCCTTTCTCTGGATATGAACCTACATTTAAAATTCCAAGATAACAGGGCATTTCTTAAAATTGGTAATGTGATTTTATGCCATTCCTCTTTCACTGCTTTCCATACTCCAAATTGTTTTAAGTCGGCGTTTAGAAAGCGCTCCTTTTAGCAGTCCGAAGGCACAATAGTCCATTGGGTGATACATCAGAGGATTTTGAAGGAATATGAGCAAAAGGTATAGACTTGATACCCGTCTCTTTTTTTTTCAAGAAATAGTGATAGATTTGGATGTGTCTGGTAGCCTTATCTGATGAAGTTCCACTCTTTGAAGTCTGTGGATAAAGGAATTTTTCTTTAAATATAGGAGTCAAAACATTATTTTGGTAATATGTAGAGTTGATTTTAACATTCTTTTTAACTTTTCTTAACTTTAATTTCTCATTATACGAGAAACCAGCAATAATCATGAATCCTTTACTGAAAGTTTGTAAGTCTTTTTCTGCTCTTTTGCGATAGTAAATCGACCTTTTTCTTTTTCACACAGTCGTTTCTGTAGATCCATGTTGCATCAATAGTCACAATAAATTTCCATCTGTATCCGAGTGATTTTTATAAAAAAGTCTACACCGTGTTCTGCGCTCAGCCACGTGCCTAGGCAACAGGCGGTGCACATTGTTTTTTGTTCTTTTTCAGATTAAAATCTTTTTTTATTACCTTGTTTATAGTTGATACAGAAATTTTTAACGACTTAGCGATTGCTCTTTGGGACGGTGGATTTTCTTTTAAGACCAGAAACCTCACTTTTTAAACAGTCGTAAAAGTACATACAGTAACACCCTGAGTTACGTAACACGCGACTTACGGAAATTTGCAGTTACGTAATAATTGCGCCTCTTTATCTGCACTTGCTGCCTCACCCGTGACCTTTATCCTGACGTAAAAAAAAAATGAAAATTCTGAGTACTTACTAGTGTGTATGAACACGTTTGAGGCTTAGCAGCGTCTTTGACAGCCTTATTTATGGCAGTAAGCACATTTCAGTTTCACTTGATATCTTGCCTCGCGCGGTTAGCTTAGTCACTTGTTTATCACCGCTAGTGTTCGTTGTTTATTTACCATTAGAATGAAATCGAAATGCAAAACTGAATGCGCTGGTAATAAACCTAAAAAACAAAGGTCTGCAATTGCTTTAGAAGAAAAGTTGAAAATAATTCGTATGTATGAAGGCAGGAAAATTCTATCAACAATGGCTCGGAAATTAAATCGACCTACTTCGACAGTGAATACAGTAGTGAAGGATAAAGTTCGCATTGTTGAAAGTACAAAAGGCGCGGTAACGTTGAAGGACACAATCATTACCAAGAAGAGGCTGGGCCCGATTTCAGAAATGGGGAAATTGTTGTCTCACCGGATCTAGGATCTGACACAGAAGAATATACCTTTGAGTTTACTGATTATCCAGGAGAAGGCTAGATCTTTAAATAAAAATTCACAACAGAAGTCCTGCATCAGGGACACAGAGAGTACATTTAAAGCTAGTGCTGGATGGTTAGAACCATCAAAGTCACGGGGTGAGGCACAAGTGCAGATACAGAGGTGGCAAGTGAATTTCCTGTCTGGCAGAAATTGAGGAGGGGGAATGTTTGCCTGAGCAAATATTTAATGTCGATGAAACGGCTCTGTTTTGGAAAATGATGCCAGCACGGACATTTACTGCAAAAGAGGAAATATCTGGGCCTGGATTCAAGGTCTGAAAAGATCGGATCACTGTTATGATTAGCGGCAACGCTTCAGGGGACTTGAAACTTAAACCGCTTGCAGTGTACTATTCCCAGAGACTGCGTGTGTTTAACAGCATTGACCCGAGTATGCTTCCCGTAATCTGGAAATTCAACAAGAAGGCTTGCGTTGCACGTGAGCTCTTCGGAGACTGGTTCAAAAACTACTTTGTTCCCCAGGTGAAGGAATATTGTGCCGTGAAAAAGAATCCTGTTTAAAGTGCTTCTCGTAGTGAACAATGCTCCCGGCTACCCGGAAGAGTTGGATGACTTTCATCCTGACGTAAAAGTTATTTACCTGCCTGCTAAAATCACCTCACTGTTGCAACCAAGGGATCAAGACGCTGTTGCGACTTTCAAAGCCCACTATCTGCGGTGTACGTTTTCCCAAGCAATCAAGGCCATTGATAGTGGTAAGGGCATTAATTACCCTACGTGATTTTGGAAGAACTATAATATCCTCGACGCTATCAAAAACATCGGGGTGGCATGGAATGAAGTCCAAGCAGACATTAATAAACGCTGTGTGAAAGAGACTGCCCAGAAATGGTCCATAATTTTAAGCGTTTCACGGAAGAGCAGACAATAACTGCTACGGTTACTGAGTTAACACAACAATTACAGCAAGCGACGGAGACGCGCGTGCAACTGGCACAGTAACTACAGCTGGAAGTGGATCTTTTGAGGAACGATGAAGAGGTTACTAATGATGGCCTTATTCATTTGGAGGCATTCCGAAATTACGAAGAAAATACTAAGCCGATTGAACCGCCAACTCCAGACGTAAAGAAATTTACAACGAAGGGACTAGCCGAGGTTTTGAACCTGATACACATGGCATTACCTAAATTAGAATCGATGGATCCGAACACCGAGCGGTTCGAGAATGTTAGCCGTCATATCTACTCCGATATGTGTAGCTACAAGGCCATCTGGGATGAGAAGAAGCGTTTGACCACACAATCTACTCTAGACATGTTTGTGAGATGCCGCTCACAACAAATTCAACATGACAACTGAAACGACCTTGACTACCCTCAGTCTTCAACATCAAGAGGGGTTGAAGTTGCCGCAGAACAGCATTCCTCTTCACAACCATCCACCCACAGCGCCGGCTCTCACCCTATAGGGTCAACGTAGACGTCACAAGACATTTTTTTACCTATTTGAAAAGTGAATATACATGTACAGTAGTTCAGTTTGTTTTTATATTCTTTTACGTATGTATATATTTTTCATACTTTTACAGTTTACGTATATCAGTGTAAATACTGCTTACATGATGTACCCTTTTATAAAATAATAATTAAACTATATACATGTACATACATATAATAATAAATATTGCAGTTTCTTATGAACGTAATTTACAAATTCGACTTACGTAAAATTCAAGTTACGTAACAGTTTACGGAGCGCATTAGTACGTAACTCGGGGTGTTACTGTACTTTCATTGTTTGGTGTTCACTTTCCTGCTAAAAGCAATGCCTGACGATTTTTCCGTCTACTATTAATAATATTGCTTACGTTGCATTTAGAAGTGCTATTTCTGTGATTTTTACAGCGTTTTTCAATCACAGAATACGAATATTTCTCTTCTTAATGAGCAAAAACATAACCTTCTATCTTCAGCTTGTTTACGAGCGACATTTTCTAAGCAGACGATATTTAACTGCAGCAGGTTTTTCTTTCGTGTTCATCTAACACGCTGTTGCCAGTTTCAATTGCTTGAAGTTCTGTTCTTTTACGCAATTTCTCACCAAAACCGTTCTAAAAGTGTGTGAACCTCTTCTCTGTAGAACAGCAACAAAATCATGGCAAATATCTTGCCTCCTCTTGATGTCAAATGTTGAGCTGTCGCTTTCTGTTTATCCTAGATCCTAATTGGTCACCAATGCCTTCCGATTCTGGTCGTTTCATTTTAATTTTAAGCGAATCTACAAAGAATGTTCGTTAGTTTTAAAACTCCATCGCTTTCTCTATTTTAGAGAAAGAGCAGCTGTTTTAAACAACATGAAGTAACATTTGGCTATAACATCTGATTGTTAAACAAACAAATACGCAGACGGACTGACGCACGGCCTGATGAGATAAAAAACAGGAAAATAAAATTAGCAAACTTTTCTTTTTACTTGGAAACTCTGATTTACCAAGAAGTCGCTTCAAGCAATATTTCCTGAGATTTTATTCTACTCAAAAGCTTATTTCGTCAAAACGATATTTTAAAAATGTATCTCGGGAAAAGTCAACTATCCCTCTCCTAATTACGACATGTCTCTGATTTTTTTCAAAAGCTATCCTCACAAACAATCGAATTTGCAAAACGCAATGTGGTCGTAAAAGGTTTAGTCATTTCAATCCAAAGAACGACGGCGATCGCATTGTTTTTACCATTATCGACTTTTGTTTACAGAAAACTGGTAACATAACGAAACATGTGTTGGGAAGATCCGAGAAAGTAAGAAGTTACCGGGTCAGTCATGCTTAACTTTTAAGCTATACGGATCAAATCAAGAATTTCTTGAAACAGACTTGACCCTTTTTATTGTTTTATTTCAAAGTTTTTATAATTTATTTAAGTGTGTGAACTAGTTTAACTAAATAAATTTAAGTGAACCAGCGATGAAATGTCGGAATATTGATGAAAACTTCAAAAACCCGAAATACGGCGCAAAATAAAGTTTATTTATCGAAATAACTACCGTCAGTGGCAACACACTTTTGCCAACGTGATACGAGCTTCTGTAAGCCGTCGTGAAAATATGTCGAACTGATGGATTGCTGTTTCAACTGATATTTGATTGGGAAACGATTAACTTTGGCGAAAGGTTTTCAGGTGCTTGAAGAAATGACAGTCCGTATGGAACAGACTGCAGAAATAAGGCAGATGAGATTTGCTCTGATTCATCAACCTCTACACTGTAGCACAATACACTTCGAACTGATGCCACTGGCTAAATGACCGGTACTATACACAGACAGTTTCAATTTTTTTTTTTTTTGACTGGAGGTTTAACGACCACCGTGAGCAACTCAATGGGCTATAAGCAGTCATCCGTCCCTAATTTGGGGTCACTGGCTCCAGGGAAGGGAGAGCCAGTGCCGTAAGACAAGCACAACATCCATGCCTCACCGGGATTCGAGCCCGGACCCCCTTTTTTTTTTCTTTTTTTTTTTTTGATTGGAGGTTTAACGACCACCGTGAGCAACTCAATGGGCTATAAGCAGTCGCCCGTCCCTGATTTAGGGTCACTGGTTCCAGGGAAGGGAGAGAGCCAGTGCCGTAAAACAAACACAACATCCATGCCTCACCGGGATTCGAACCCGGACCTCGTTCGGACGAATCATCAGAGGCCATCGCTTAGACCACTGCGCCACCGGGGGGCGGCTTTCAATTTACATATCACAATTCACATCGCGAGATGTGTTAATTCCGAAATTACCTGCCAATGGGATGAATCGGAGAAAACCGACATTTCACCTGCAATAACCTAATAGAAGTACAAATAGGGAAAAGCAAGCGACATAAGATATTATGTTGATTTGTAAGAAATGGAACAAACTGAACAGTTGTTCAAAGCCTCTAACTAAAAAAAAAAAAAAAAAAGTCATGGTGTCTGCGTGTTTCTTAGTTATTATCAACCAACCCCGTTCTGAACCTCTCGACTGCACACGAAGGTTTATGATTTACACCATTCAGTGACTCTACACTCTTCTAACGTCAGAAATCCAGGATCCAAACTTTTTCTCTCTCAATAGTTTCAATTCCGGCTCATGTCATTTCCAAGATTTTATGTCGGAATGGAGCGCAAGTATTACGGGTGTTCAAATTTGAACTGGACTTTTGCTTCTAATACATTAGTTTGTAAAACATTGCGGGTATTATTATTGTGCATTTGGCAACACTGGTATTTCACGTTACCAGAACGCCACTTGTTTCGTTAATTTTCGTTGCCATGAGAACTCCCGCACTGCAGAAAGAGAAATGGCGAGTGAAGGTGTTTCCATTTCGGTGCAGCAGAGAATAATTATCAACTTTCTTTGCAATGAAGATGCGAATGGCAGTGAAATTCACCAGAGACTTCAAACACAGTTTGGTGATTCGTGTCTGTCCCTTTCATCCGTCTTCGAACGGTGTAAAGCGTTCAAGAAACGCAGACAAAGCGTCGGCAACGAAAGGCAACTGCTGTTAACGACGCCATGACTGCGCGCGTAAATGAGCTCATACGGAACAAAAGGAGAATTAATGTAACTGATCTGAGCTCTGCACTGAACGTCATCGCCGGCAGCGTGTATACCATCATGCACGATAAGCTGCATTTTAGCAAAGTGTGTACCAGATTGGTACCGAAGCAGCTGTCCAACGAGCAGAGAGCCAGCAGGTTGTAAAATGCGAACATGTTGCTCCGAAGACATCACAGAGAAGGAGACAACTTTCTCAGACGTTTGGTGACAGTGGACAAGACATGGGTTCATCACCATACGCCGGAAAGCAAACGTGCAAGCATGGAGTGGAGACACAGTAATCGCCTCCACCGAAGAAAAGTTCCGAAGACATTACAGAGAAGGAGACAACTTTCTCAGACGTGTGGTGACAGTGGACGAGACATGGATTTCACCATATGCCGGAAAGCAAACGTGCAGGCATGGAGTGGAGACACGGTGATTCGACCCCACCCAAAAAATTCAAGATCAGGGCATCAGCAACGAAGGTAATGGCTACGGTGTTTTGGGACATTAACGGTATTATTCTTGCGGATTTCCTGGAAGATCGTCAAACAATCAGCGCTACCTATTACAGCGATATCCTCAAGAATTCCCTTAAGGCAGCACTGAGAAAGAAGAGACCAGGACTCCTCAACAGTGGAGTATGCCTTTCTCCAAGACAACGCTAGGCCCCACACCGCTAAAGTGACTATGGAAATATTGGAGGAATTAGGATGGGACGTTTTACCACACCCTCCGTACAGCCTGGATATGTCGCCATGTGACTACCACCTGTTCGGCTCATTAAAGGAATTTTTGGAAAGGCAGAAATTCAGATCAAATGAAGAGGTGAAAAGTGTCGTCCTGAGATGGTTTAAACAACAGAGTAAAGAATTCTATGAACCTGGGATCCGGAAGCTTCCAGAACGCTGGAAAAAATGTATGGACCACGATGGAGATTACTTCGAAAAGTAAGTGATGTAACAGCAGCTGTATGGTAAATAAATATCTGATTAAAAAAAAAAAAAGTCCAGGTCAAATTTGAATCCGTCTCGTATCAATACTCTTTTTTCCCTCTGAAATGAAACTAATAGCACTGCTTTGTATTTAAGAACATAATCTTAAATATTTCTTTTTATGCCCTTTAAATGTCACACATATTTGGAGCATTCTATCCACTTCTCAAATGCAAATAGTAGATAATTTCGATACATACCGCTGAACCACTGCATTATGACCACCTACCTAATAAGCTGTAGGACCACCATTTAGCCCGCAAGACAGCGGCCTCTTGGTGAGGCATCGATTCGATGAGGTGGCGATAAGTATCCTGGGGTATCTGATACCATAATGTTAACATCAGGTCCTCCAGTTCCCGTACATTTCGGATTGGAGGTAATTTAGCGCGAACACGCTTTTCCAAGTCGAACCACAAATGTTCGATTGGGTTCGTGTCAGATCAATTTGGAGGCCAGGGCATTCACAGAAGGTCACCAGCATGTTCCTTGAACCACTTATTGACGATTCCGGCAGTGTGGCATGGCGCATTATCCTGTTGGTAATGGCCATCTCCAGGAGGGAACGCAGTTGGCATGAATGGGTGAACTTGGTCCGCAACGATGTTTAGATACCTGACAGCTGTCAGGGATTGTGCCATTGGGATAATGGGGCCTAAAGTGCCACCAGAAAACATCGCCCACAGCATAACACCGCCGTCGTCGCCGGCCCGTTTCTCTCAACAGTATATACAGGTGCCACAGCCTCCGTTGGTAATCGGCGTATCTGCGCTCGGCCGTCTACGTCATGCACCAGGAATTTTGATTCGTTAGACCGCTCCAATCATCCACGGTCCAATCTCGATGACCTTCATGCGGAGAGCGTGGGGACCCGCGGCTGGGATTTCGGCTACGCAAGCCCATGCGCAGAAGGCTGCGATGAACTGTGTGCTGTGATACATTGCCCTGATCACCACCGTTGTAGATGCGGGTGATTTGTCACACTGTGGCCCTGCGGCCGCTGTGAACAATGCACGACAGTCTCCGTTCTCCTCTGGCATCAATGAACTGCGGATAAAACAGGACGACGGTTCGTCGTTTGACCATCTGTGCACCACTTTTGATACGTACTCCTTATATCTTTGGTGAACAGGAAGGGTCCTATCCTCCTCCATGATAACACGAAACCACACGTGTCACAAATGAAGTGACAGAGACTGCACGAACTGAGGTTCGAAACCATCCCACATCCAGCCTACTCGCCTGACTTGAAACCTACCGATTTCCACCTCTTCATGCATTTTAGACATTACCACAACGACAAGACCTTCAGAAACCGAACTGAGGTTCGAAACCCTCCCACATCCAGCCTACTCGCCTGACTGGACACCTACCGATTTCCACCTCTTCATGCATTTTAGCAATTACCTCAACGACAACACCTTCAGAAACCGAACTGAGGTTCGAAACCCTCCCATATCCAGCCTACTCGCCTGACTTGACACCTACCGATTACCACCACTTCATGCAGTTTTAGCAATTGCCTCAACGAGAAGACCTTCAGAAACCGAACTGAGGTTCGAAACCCTCCCATATCCAGCCTACTCGCCTGACTTGACACCTACCGATTTCCACCTTTTCATGCATTTTAGCAAATTACCTCAACGACAACACCTTCAGAAACCGAACTGAGGTTCGAAACCCTCCCATATCCAGCCTACTCGCCTGACTTGACACCTACCGATTGCTACCTCTTCATGCATTTTAGCAATTACCTCAACAACAAGACCTTCAGAAACCGAACTGATGGTTCGAAACCCTCCCACATCCAGCCTACTCGCCTGACTTGACACCTACCGATTACCACCACCTCATGCATTTTAGCAATTGCCTCAACGACAAGACCTTCAGAAACCGAACTGAGGTTCGAAACCCTCCCACATCCAGCCTAATCGCCTGACTTGGCACCTACCGATTACCACCTCTTCATGCATTTTAGCAATTGCCTCAACGACAAGACCTTCAGAAACCGAACTGAGGTTCGAAACCCTCCCACATCCAGCCTACTCGCCTGACTTGACACCTACCGATTTCCACCTCTTCATGCATTTTAGCAATTGCCTCAACGACAAGACCTTCAGAAACCGAACTGAGGTTCGAAACCATCCCATATCCAGCCTACTCGCCTGACTTGTCACCTACCGATTACCACCACCTCATGCATTTTAGCAATTGCCTCAACGACAAGACCTTCAGAAACCGAACTGATGTTCAAAACCCTCCCACATCCAGCCTAATCGCCTGACTTGACACCTATCCGATTACCACCTCTTCATGCATTTTAGCAATTGCCTCAACGACAAGACCTTCAGAAACCGAACTGAGGTTCAAAACCCTCCCACATCCAGCCTAATCGCCTGACTTGACACCTATCGATTACCACCTCTTCATGCATTTTAGCAATTGCCTCAACGACAAGACTTTCAGAAACCGAACTGAGGTTCGAAACCCTCCCATATCCAGCCTACTCGCCTGACTTGACACCTACCGATTACCACCTGTTCGCGCATTTTAGCAATTACTTCAATGACAAGACCTTCAGAAACCGAGAAGAGGCCGAAATTGCACTCCGGGACTTTATTGCATCCAGAGAGCCAGATATCTTCCGGACTGGCATTGAAGCACTTGTCACTCGTTGGCAGAGATGTGTAACTGCTGAAGGCGCCTATTTCGAATAAAACAAGGTTGTGTGCTATGAGGAATGTCTCTTTCATTTTTACTCTCCAAATCGGCCATTACTTTCCGAACGACCTGGTGTTTCGATTAAATAATAAGCAATTTGTTCAAAATAGTACAAATGTACTAGTGATCCGATTTCTTGGTTTAGAATAGAGATCAAAGTTCCCAAGCTTTTGCACATCAACCAGATGACTTTTTCAAGGAAGGTAGACAGCAAACTGTTGCTGACACAGTTTGCTGTCTACCTTCCTTGAAAAAGTCATCTGGTTGATGTGCAAAACCTTGGAAACTTTGATCTCTATTCTACACCAAGAAATCGGATCACTAGTACATTTGTACTATTTTGATTATTGTTGGTGTATAGTTCCTTGCTATTAATAAGCAATATGGTATTGGTATTTGTAAAACAGAAAATAAAAATTATTTTCAATTATTCAAGTATTCCTTTCATCACCATTATCCGGGATAAATGAAAGCATACTGCAACATAACAGTGGGAAACGATCTTCTCGAATTCTGACAATTTCGCAGAATTAAATTTCAGAAGTTTCACTTCGGTCGGAATAAATTATCTTACGCACAATTCCTCCGCCTAACGTCATCTGCTCACAAGAGTGAACGGATTCAGACATGACGAACATTTTCGGGCCCGAATCTTTAAATACGCCAAATTCTAAGCTATCTAATAATCCTTAAAATCAGAATCACCGAATTCTAACGATATTACATTTTCGGATTTACTTATTACATTTTCGGATTTATTTATTACATTTTCGGATTATTATTATAAAAAACTCGCCAGAGTTTTTCTTAAGGCTTCGACTGGTGGTTAAAATTAAGCTATCTAATGATCCTTAAAATCAGAATCACCGAATTCTATTCTTAAAATCACCGAATTCTAAGTTATCTAGTGATCCTTAAAATCAGAACAGTGTAGCAAACGGTGCTACTCTCTTGCTCTGAGCATTGTCATACTGCTGGGCAAATGGACTATGACATCTGTAACATCAGTTTCAGACTGAAAGACATTTGGAGAACTTCCTTGCACGCTGGGAATCGCTTACGCGTGATTTTCGAACTCACTCCGCGCCGCCGAATTCGATTTGTGACACTGTCATGATACGATCGTGATCAATATTTCAAACACGTCGAGCAGACGAGCGTGGTTATAAACCGCAAAGACTTCGCCAGCATTTTACTTATTTGATGCATTGCATTATTATGAACGTTGCGAAAATAATACTAACAATAGTGTCACCTCTCCATGCGTTTTTTACAATTTTTCTGACAGGTGGCATAGCTCTGAACTTTCCCTTAACAGCATTTCAATCATGACGTTTCCACTGGCGTATCCAAACCGGCGGAGAAACGAACTGATAATTTTTTATGGTGCTAGAATGTCACACGAACTGATAGGCATTAGCAAACGACAAAGGAAAAAAAAACAACGTTAGAATTAAAATTAAACAAATAATAAGGAAACAACACAGGAACGACAGCTGTGGATTTTAACATTGAAAGAAACATGTGTACGAAAATCAAGGGAATGTTTACTGATCTTCAATGCTATATTATTATACTGGCATAGAGGACTCGGAAGAAGAAACGCCTTGTTTGGAATGACATCTGAAGTGCTATCAACACGTACAAAAAATTTTTAAAACTGCACCAAAGATTCGTCTTTCATTTCTGCATTCCGAAATGCTCATAATTAGACACCGGATTATATGCAGATCAAAATATGCACTAAAAACGTAAAATATGCATTTATAAATTCTGTTCATTCATCTTCAAATAAATGCTGTGGAGCCAGAAAAGACTTTTGGAATATGAATTTTAAGAACCACGCACAAATTCATGCATCATTCTTAACCATAATAACTAACAATAAGTTAGAGCTGACATAATTAAAAAATAAAAAAAAAACTGCCTAAATGATAAGGTTTCATAACAACATAATTTTTATGCAATAGACACCAACAGGTTTTTCTAAATGCTCAGCTCCAAAACCATGTTTATTTGCGGAAAATTAGACACAGAACAATCTCAATTTGTGAAGGACGGCTTTTACATGCTGATTGATTTGATACTTTTTCTTTCTTTCTTTCTTTCTTTTTTTTTTTCACAAATCGCAAAAATATACAATTTTTCTATCAGTAGCTAAATCCCCACTGTAGTCGGAATTCGACGTTTTGATTAACACTTCTTTTCTAGATTTAATTTTTGGCATTTTAGTAACTGACTCTCACTATCAAAACTAAGTTTTCCAAACCACTGAATTATTGACAAATTAAACGTAACGAAAGTATCCAGAAATTTATATATTATGCTGATATGACATTTCTGATATTTTGTGTGACGAGGACATTAGGTTTGAAAACTAGTTCACAAAATGGAATGTCGCATGCTGTTCTGCGCAGCTCTGTATTAATTTCGTCGTAACTTTTGTGGGAGTAGGAAAAAAATTTCATCTAAAGGAATCAAACATCAAAGCACGTCAAACTTTGCACTGGAGATCGGTAGATGACATATTTGATGCCGCTTTTCTTGCTGCGATATGTGGAGGATGTTCGTTTATTATATTTCCATTCGCTTGGTTTCAGTAAAATGCTGATTCCTTGATCTACCGCTGAGTCCGGAAGTTCTTCGAGTTATAACTATTTTTGCTTTCGCAGGTATCGGAAGATTAAAGCCTATCTTCGTTTAAAGTAAATTTTTTAAATAAATGTAGGTTAAAAGATCAAATACATAATAAAATTGTTTCGCTTGAAATGTGCATTTTTACGGGTAATTTGCTCTATTTATAAAATTTTATGTACTAACGTCAAAATGACTAAAATATGCAATTGTATATAATACAGACTCTATTCAAAACCAAAGCGACGCGTCAAATGAAAAGAAAATATTGTCAAACATTTTTAAATTTAATCTAATCTCATCATTGCTACCTGTAGCTTAGACCACCACAGCTTGCTTGGATTGGTCTAATTACTTAGGTATGTTCATTTTAAAACACCGATTCCAGAAAAGTTCTCAACTTACCGCAAATGGCACACAAAGTATCTGAGTATCAGACAGCAAGGCGGGTCTGATTTATGCACGGCCTGCAAGACACAAGCTGTAGGCCTCCATTTTTAGGGATTTCCAAATTTCTTCAAAGAAAATTGTTTGCTCTGGGGGTATTTCTTCCGGGGACATTTTTTCCGCTTTTCAGTTTCCGGGGGTATTTTCTCCGGGGGTATTTTTACCGTTTACCGATAGGCTCAGGTCTTCGTCATAACCAAGTCTGACCTTCTGCGTATAGGCAAAAATTAAGGCATTACATAGCGAGAATGGAAACTGTTCTTTTTCAGAGCAGTGTGAATAGTGGAAGCAGGCGAAATTTTAAACAACGAATTTTAAACAACATATGGCTGCACTCTTTGACGATGATAAAAAAAATATCGCGGTATTTTCCCAATTATGTTAAGCAGAATTTAATGGAAATCTATTTCTGTTTTAACTAACAGCATTTCAAAAAGTCTGAAAATTAGCTTGCCATGGAGAAATAACTGAGGCTTTGGGTCAAAAACTACAAAATTCATGCATTTTGCATGAGACGCCGAATAGCTTCCTATTCCTAAAATGTCTTCAGGAATAATTATGCAAAGATCAGTATACTAGTTCTTTTTTCGACAGTGGAGTGTGTTACATGGAAATATTCAAAATATAATTAAATTGTAACTTTTTTTATTCTATGCGAGAACGGCAGCTAGAGAAATTCACTTTCAGTTAGTTAAGATCCTGAAAGGTCGTACTTTCGTCGACCGTGAAACCTCCCACGAACAAAAGGGCATCCCCTTTCCCCCGTTGTTGGACACCACTCTCCCTCTGAGAGAGCCCGCCAGGGACAATCCGAGTAAGCAATTAACAGTCAACTTCTTACGTCAAGAGCATCTTCCTCGGGGACAGATTGTGAATGGGACGGATAGGGCCATAAAAAATGTCTTGTTGGAGATTTGAGGGAGAAGGTCGAGGGACTCTTGCTCGGACACAAGGCAGGAAGAAACGCTTTTGCACATGATAAAATAGAAGGAAATTTTGGCGGAAACTACATAGAGGAAGTCACCCGAGATATCTATCAACCCTTTGGAAATATATACCATTTATTCAGACTAACTGATACCCCCCCCCCCCACATCCGAAGAATAAAGATATGTGAGGACGAAATGATCTGTCATTATATTCAATTTGTTTAACTACTTATTTATTTGCTTCCCTGCTCCAATGACAATAAATGCAAACAACGATTCTTCTGATACGTTGGCGTCCACCACAATACTTAAAATTAACCGAGCCAACAAATGAAATTTAAACCGAACTACACGGTCCAGTCACATTACTGTGACCACCAGCTAATACCCAGAGTAACCACCGTGTGCAGCGCGGACAGCTGCTAGACGGGCTAGGAGTGACTCACTAAGGTGCTGGAAGGTGTTCACAGGTATGTGGAACCATGCTGACTGCAGTGCATTTGACAGCTGCTGGAGGGTGAGTGGTGGAGGATTCATAGGGCGAGCAACGCGATAGAGTTGGTCCCGCAGATGCTCGATTGGGTTTACGTCTGGCGAATTAGGGGGCCAGGAAAGAACTCTGAAGTTTTCATCGTGCTCTTCCAACAACTCCGGATATTTCTAGCTGGGTGACACGTAGCACTATCGTGCTGGAAGATCCCATCCGCCCCAGGGAAGACAATTAGCATGTACGGGTGTACGTGGTCTGCAAGGATGGATTCATAACGAATTCGGTCCGTAGTGCATTCCACAGGTATGAGTGGGCCCAGAGAATGTCACGAAAACATTCCGCAGACCATAACGCTGCCCCCTAGTTTGTGTTCTTCTAGCAATGGTTGAATAGTGTTTGTTCTCCGATGTTTCTCGCCTTATACTCCAACGTCCATCCGTTCGATGAAGCAAAAAACGTGACTCATCGGAGAAGGCAATCCTTTGTCAACCAGCAGAGGTCCAATTCCGACACTGCCGTGAAAATGTAAGCCTTTTCTGCCGATGCACCTTCGTTAGCAAAGGTGCAGTGACCATCCGTCAGCATGGGAGCCCTATACGCAGCAGGGTTCGCTAACTGTCGTTTTAGACACACTTCTGGTAGCCCCCTGGTTCATTCGGCCAGTGAGTTGCTCCACTGCAGCGTGTCGATTGGCTCTCACGCACCTTCGCAGCCGACGTTCACCTCTCACATCAATGGCATGTGGTGCTCCGCAGTTTCCACATCGTTTATTCGCAATGGCGCCATTTCTCCAATCACGATAAACTTTAACCACAGCAGCACGTGAACAGTTCACAAACAGCGCTGTTTTAGAAATACTGCCACCATTGGCCCGAAAGCCGATAACCATCCCTTTTTGCAAATCTGATAAATCGCTCCTTTTATCCATGACAGCAACGAGTGATACGTTTTCAGATCAAATGATCATATGTAGAGGATTTCAGGAAGGAAGAATCTGACCCCAGGTCTTAAACAAACCTTAGAAATAGGAAGCTATGAGATTTGGGCTAGAGTGCCCGATAGGAAAAATGACACGGAAGCGAAGTAGAAAGGGAGAGGAAGACGTCCTTATTTATTACCGGGGGCCAGTACCCGGGGTCCGACGGCTTAACGTGCCCACCCAACGTACGGCAGATATTTAGTGGATCGAGGTTCGTACCTGACTGGGATCGAACCTGAGGTCCTTTCCGTGGCAGTCACGAGCGGTGCCCACTAGGCCACCCGCGACAGATATTTTCAGATTGCCTACAGCACACCTTATATACCCTCTAAGCCAGCACACAACACGTGCCTTCTTCCATTGGCTACGCGCAGTTGACGTCAAAAGTAGGAGGTGGTCACAATAATGTGACTTGACTGTGTATGTACGGAAGGGATTAGTGAGAGAAACGAATGATGAACAGTGTTATAAATCAGTAGATGAGGTCAGCTACTGTTACACTGTTAATTGTGGTTGGTTGCACCAAAAAGTGGTGCTACACCAGCTGCACCACTTTCTGAGAAAAGATACACCACGGTGTGGTGCAAACAAAACCCAACAACACGGGAAACCTTGCACCATAACGTAGTACAAAGTTGCATCATGTTGTTGGGTTTTGTCTGCACCACACAATAGTGTATCTTTTCTCAGAAAGTGGTGCAGCTGGTGTAGCACCATTTTTTGGTGCAACCTACCATAAAATTTGTGATGAGAGGACTGGCTCTTCATCAAAGCCAACAAGTAATTCTAGGAATTCAGCAAATTACATCCTCACATATACCAGGCTAAGAATTTTGCAGATAAATATTACGATTAGAAATCCACATTTGCCGGTATTTTTTTGTGTACATAATCTTTTCTATCTGGTACACTAGGCAAAGCGAGCATTTCCAATACTGCTAATGAACTGGCGAGCAGAGAGAGAGGATGGCAGAGCCCACAGTTTTTCATGATTTTAATTTCAATGATTTTTTGTGTGGAAAATGGGGGGGGGGGGGGGAATGATATACCTTATGATTAAAACATTCGAGTGTATAGATATCAAAGTTGCAGCAAAACCTTGCTTTTGTGAAGCTCGACATGCCTAGAAATGTAGAAACGCAGATGTTTTTAAAATTCCAGACAAGATCCTGACTAAAATGAATGTGTAGTACACAAAATACCACGCACGTGCACTACAGTCTGTTTTGGCTAAATGCGCACACATTGAAACATTCATTCGAACGAAACTAAATGCACAGGAAAATATTAAAATATTCATTGGCTGACTATCAACTGATTCCGATCATTTTTTAAGGTACAAGGAAACAACACGACGTTGATACCATAGACTACTTATCTCCTCGCTTTAACATTACAAAATCGCCGGAAATTTTGATATCGCATTGTTGGTCTTGGAGCTGATATGAAAAACCTGTCACCCGCCACTTTCCTACAATTTTTGTGCAACACAACAAAAACTATTTACATATGCAATACCCTACGGATGTCTGTAACAGTCTCTGTTTTAGGTCTGTCAGCCAAATGACGCAACTGGGTATAACATAACTAGATATCACGTACCGATTCACTTCGGATTCTATTCGGTAGTTGTGATCATGCAACTAGCAAACGGCTCGTTGCAAATAACGTCACGTGTTTTCAATTTCGTTCTTTTACAAACGGCTTCTTTTTCACGGCCTTTCGCGAAGTGCTAGCGATTACAGAAAGGAAATTAACGATTATTCAAATTCAACTATTATTCAAATGCCGTGCATCGGACGAGCACGTTAAGTAACGGCCCCCAGGCTGGACCCACTGGTTAAATGGGTATCCTTTCCCATGTCCCCCGTGAAATCCTCTCACCCCTCTATGTGCAATATCGTATTTGTACGGTGGCGCCATCTATTGTACTCTAATCTCACTACAAACTGTTCTGTCAAAGTCGCTAGACTTGCTCTCATTCCTTCCGTTTCTATGTCCTGCCCAAAAGGCGATCTCGCTGTAGGTGGCAGGGACCTAAACTCTACTCACTGTGGACGGAAGTCCTACAAGAAAATGACAAATGGAACTGGTTTTCCATAGTGGAATTGTGTTTGCTCGGGGTTTTTTCTCGCAGAAGGTCTTAGGATGCCTCGTGTAAGAAGACGGAACGCTTCCCAGCACGTGTCGGAATTCGATCGCGGCAGAATCGTAGCGTACCGAGACTGTGGATTATCGTGCCGCGAAACTGGTGCTCGCGTCGGGCGAAATCCGACCACCGTGATGCGAATTTGGAATCGATGGGTCCAGGAGGGTACCACAGAGGGGCGGGAAGGATCATAACGGCTCCGACACACCAACGCCCGAGAGGACAGACATGTTATGCGCATGGTCCTCAGGAATCGAACCAACACATCACGGATCCTAGCTCACGAATTAGGGTCTGTGGGCGCAACAAGTATCCGGACGTACGGTGCGACGTCGTTTGCAGCGGCACGGATTGTTTGCATGACGTCCATTGATGCGCCAACTTTGAACTCTATAGCACAGGCGTCTGAGACACCAATGGTGCGCTGAACAACGCAGATGGACGCGGGAATGGCATGACATCGTCTTTTCAGACGAATCCAACTTTTGCATCCAGCACCATGATGGCCGTATCGATGTCCACGGCGGGGACCGGCTCCTGCAGTCTTGCATTTGCAGCGTCATACCGGCCAAGCACCTCGAGTAATGGTATGGGGTGCCATTGGATATGCATCCCGCACGCGTCTAGTACGTATAGCAGCAAATTTGAACAGCCAGCTTTACATCTCCGAGGTGTTAGAGCCTGTGGTTGTTTCATAAGTACAGGGCCTTCGGGGGGCACCCACCAACAGTAAAACGCGCGACCGCACGTCGCAGGTAACGTCCGACATTTCTTTGATACCCAGCATGTTCCACTACTCCCTTGGCCTGCGTGATCACCAGATCTTTTGGCAATTGAAAACGTCTGGTCCCTGGTCGCGGAACGAGTGGCCCTACAACGACCACCGGCGACTACAGAAGATGAACTCTGGCACAGAATTGAAGCCTCATGGAATGCAATACCCCAAGGTGACATCCAGAGTCTCTTCGACTCTATGCTGAGCCGTCTGGCAGCGGTTATTCATGCCCATGGTGGTTACCCTCCGTACTGATTTTTGTCCGTTCTATGCATACGAATTACCTCAAATTTTAATCACTTTATCCTTGTAGTATAAGGTATAAATAAACTCAGTTTGGCTATCTTATCTTTTGTTCTTCTTGGTGCTGCTATAAAATGGGAAAATGCGAGTGTTTCCGTCTGCGAATTGTTCGACCACTTCTAAATGACCTAGAGATCTGAAAATTGGTATGCTGATAGCTCTTAAAGTCCGAATACCCAGAAAAGTACGAAAACCAAAATAATCAAAATGGCGGCTCTGGAATATTGTCTGCTTGAATTTTTCTACCACTTCTACACCTAGAAAAGTCTGGAAACCTACCAATAGGACAATGCGCGTGCCATGTCGCTAAGGGGGTATGTTATGAGTTCCAGGAACACGACAGCGATGTCTCCGTTCTCCCTTGGTCGCCGAAATCGCCCGACCTCAATCCCATAGAGTGCTTCTGGGACTATTTGCATCACAGGTCCGACGTGCCGACCCACAACCACATCATCTCCGGTATCTCCATGCTCGGCTGCAGTCCGAATGGGCACGTGTGCCTCGGACAAGCTTCCAGGGCCTCATTGCGTCCAGTCATCCGGGCCAAGGGCGGTTACTTCCATTATTAGGCACGTAGGTGGTCATAGTATTCTGATACGACTGTGTACATAAGTGATACAAGAAATATTCAGACACGGAAACAAACCTGAATTTAACGCCCGATTAAAACAGTCTTTCTTGAAAAAACCCAAATCAGGATAATGCAATATAAAAACATGTGCTGCGGATTTTAAGCAAAACAGATTGCGGCGTAACTGTAAGTTCACTGCACATACATTGAAAAGGACTGACAGTAAGTAACATCAAACGCTTTGTTATCAAGAAATGGTACAGAGCGTGAGAGCATTCACCTTCCATAGCTTTGTAAAAAAAAAAAAAAAAAAAACGTATAATGATACTATAACGAATATTCCTTTATATCTTTAAGGTCATTTTCCTTCTTCGGCAAAGCATCCTAAGATTACCATCGAACGTCATCAGGCTCCTGTAGACACGCTGCAAGTCGCGAGCTGCACCCGGCTCCAGATAACGAGGTGCTGGTTCAGAGTCTGTTTACGGCTTAAAAAGAAATGGAAAGAAGGGAAAAAAGAAAATCCCTTCTAGGACCTGAGCAACAACAAGAATGAAAGATGGCCTATTGACAGAGGGGAGCTGACCGTAAAAAAAGGCAGCCATTGTTTGTCAAGCAGTAAAACTCCTTTTACGACATTCAAGTCCGTTAGGATCCGCAAGCTAGACCCATTCTTAAAACCATTAAGTTGTAAGGGGAGAAAGCACTTTTTTTTTTTTCTTGTATTCTCCACAAAGGTTGCAATTTCCTGCCGTTCCTTAATTCCGAATAGTTACTTATCCAAGAAATAAACAAAATCTGGAAGCTTCCCGTTTGGCAAAGATTCCTGGGAGGTGTTCAAAGAATATGAAGGAGGTGCGGATGGATACCTAATAAAATCATACAACGCTCACACATTCCAGTTAGATTACAACACTTTGTCAAAAACGAACACGGAACTGCATACATTTCTTTACCGAAATGTGTTTGCCATTGAATGCATTGTTCATACTACACTGACCTAATAAACTAAGTTCAGTAGCGCAAACGAACAAAGATATGATTAAAATCGTGGAAATTAATTATCTGATTTCCCAGATCAAGGTGGTAGTACAATATTAGGTATGCCATTCTCCTCAGTATTTTGTCCTCGTCCTGCAGCAAGAATTCAGCCAGCGTCTTTTGATTTCCATCTAAGTAATCCACCCTTTTCGGTAACCATGAAAATGTTTTTGTTGTTGTGGCTGTTTCGTAGCTTTTTTTTACAAAGCTACGGGATTCAACGACCATCAAGAGCAACTATAAGGGCAATAAATAGTCACTTGTCCCTAATTTAGGGTCACTGGCCGTGGGTGGCCTAGTGGGCAACGTTCGTGACTGCCGCGGAAAGGACCTCAGGTTCGATCCCAGCCAGGTACGAACGCTCGATCCACTAAATATCCGCCGTGCGTCGGATGGGCACGTTAAGCCGTCGGACCCCGGGGTACTGCCCCCCCCGGTAATAAATAAGGGCGTCTTCCTACCCCTTTCTACTTCGCTTCCGTGTCACTTTCCTATCAGGTACTCTAGCCAAAATCTCCTAGCTTCCTATTTTTAAGGGTTGTTTAAGACCTGGGGTCAGACACTCCCTTCCTAAAATCCTCTAGATCTGATCTGATCTGATCTTTAGGGTCACTGCTTTTAGGAAAGGGACAGAGCCACATCATGAGATAAACATACCACCCATGCCTCGCCCATCATGAGATAAACATACCACCTATGCCTCACCAGTGGCGTAGCTAGAAATTTCTTAAGCGGGGGGGGTGTCATGGGTTTGGCTCATTGGTGAAAGCCTCGTTTATACGTATACATCGCTTTAAATTCGTGCTCAAGGGAGGGGTTCACCCCCCCCCCCCTTCTACGCCCCTGTGCCCCACACGGGCACTTGAACCCGAGCCCATCTCCGACGAATGAACGAAAGACAACGCCTCAAACCGTTCGGCCATGTAGGGTGCGAAAATGATTTTCAAGTAATTTCGTCATTTAAGTCATGCATACGGAAACTTTGTAATAAAAAAATTCGACATTATGTCGACGAAACACCAATCAAATTGTTTTTTCTTTTCATTTTTGAAGAAAAACACGAACGGTTATTTGTGAAATCAAGTAAGTATTATTGGTGTGTTAACATTCAAAATACTGCCGGGGTAGCGTGTTATATGGAAATATTTAAAATATAATTAAATAGTGACTTTGGTTATCCCATGGTTCATACATTTTTTCACTCACAGATTTCCAGGACTTTTGGAATTTTTTCCTGGTCATACGATGCAAATGCTCCTACTTAAAATATAGTGAAACAATAGGTCTGTTCAACCTGTAACCTACAACAAACAACTCCCTACATGCTTGAGAAAACTTAATGCAGAATGCAGAAAGTTGAAAAAGATGTCTGCTGCAGCTAATAAGAAACTCAGAATCATAGATAAATACTGAAATACAGAAACTGTCACTGAAAATGTAAATAGGTTTAATTTTTACAAAACTTCTATATACATTATACTATACTAATTTTGAGAAATAATTATTTTTCTACTTTGCTTTCAGTTCAATCATTGAAGCAAATTACAGAATAAAAAACAACATAAAACTAAAAAAAATATAGGTATAAAATCTATAGTTAGATCACAAATATGGCATTACTCTTGAAATACTTTCATATATCAAACAAACAATATACAAAACACTATTTATATTTAATTACTTGGAAACAATGCTTAAATTGGAAATTTAAGGATAAGGAAAGGTGAAATATTTGTAACCTTTTTAAAGGAACAAAGGGATTGTTATTTATTAAACAAATACTCGTGGGAGCAAGGATTTGAGTTACATTTCATTTAGGGTAGGAATTTTGAACAAAATATTGATGCTCGAGCTTCTAATATTGATGTTCTAGCTATATTTCAAATTTTTACACACCAGCAGAGTATGCACAAAAGGTTCCAAAATGAAATGACAGAGAATAACGGGAAAACTTTAAATCCAAGGGCTATGTGTACAACTGCATTCATCAATAATCAAGGCATTTTAACTGGGCACAATTAGAACGCTAATTATAGCAGATGGAAAGTGATTAGTCAGCTCAGAAAATACTAAGAAACAACTAGATTTAAATTTCTGATATTAGAAAGTAATCAGATTTTATGGCAATTTTTTACATAAAGCATTCATTAGCAAATTTTTAGTAAAGGTCAAAATAAGACTTACACCAGGGGCCAAAAAGAAGTATGTTACGAAAATTAACAAATGGAGCGCAAAAAGTTTTTCATAGCAAAAAGAAGGTATCAGAGACAGACATTTTCAAATCAAACAGCTAAAAGAAGAGACAGAAGGAAAGATGGTATAACTCTATGCCTTCTAGCGGAAGAATTTTGCATAATGGGAAAAGTTGAAAATAGGTGAAAGGTACTTTTCATGGAAAAAGCTATGCTAGGAAAAAGAACTTTTCAAATAAGCAGAAATAGCAAGGGAAAAAAAAAAAAAGAATCTCTGACCTTTACACCCTTTCTGGGAAAGCTGTGCATTATTTAAAAAAGATCTTATTGTAATAAAAATCTTATTCATTTCCCATTTTTATTGTAGCGAATGGCATACAGTAAAAAAAAAAAATTCTCAATAAGGGTTTTAGATGCGGAGATACAGCTGCAAACGGAAGTGCACAAGTACCACCTAGCGGCAGAATTATGAACTACAAACCTCTTCAAATATAAGCCTAAAATGTTTCATAAGATAAATGATATCCGGTGTTAAACATTTAGAAGTACGTATATTGAAAAAATTAGATTAAATATTTGCGCCCCTCGCGGCGAAATTGTGCATTATTTTGGGAAGAAAATATACACAAGAAGTTTTCATAGTTAGTATCTGACCGAAAAAGAATATTTTTCAGTCCTGCAGATATTGCTGAAAGTATTTTATTACTGCACATATTGCTGAAAACGGAAAAGTAAACTTACGCTTTCTAGCGGCACACGTGTGCGTTAAGAACAATTTGAAATTATATGAGAAACATTTCGTACCAAAAATGCTCTCCAAAAAAAGAATTTTTCAAATCGGACTCATAGAAACAGAGATATCGACAAAACTAAGATATGCATCTACGACCCTGGTGGAAAAACTATGCATTATTTTAAGCACGAGTTATTCTCAAATATACTAGATGAGCGGTATCGCTTCACAAAATAATTTTTTCAATCGAGTTTACAGAAGCTCAGATTTTGTTGCAAATACATCAGAAGCCGAAATAAAAACTTAAGCCCCCTGGAGGAGAAACCATTCCTTACCAAAAATCAGAAATTAAATGCGAAACATTTCCCATCAGGAGTTGTATTAAACGCATGAAGAATTTTCCGAATCAGACGTTTAGAAGAGGAGATACCGACATATCGGAAACGTCAACTTACCTTTACGCCCCCTAGCGGAAAATCTATGAATTACTTGAACATGAGACTGTAACTAAACTAGTCTTCGATATAAATGGCATCGAAAGAAAAAATATTTTTTTTCAATCGGATATTATTTAGAAGCAAATATAAAAAAATATAATGTATTTTGAGTTTGATACGATCTGCATTTCGGAATTAAAGGGTCATCATTCTCACATTTCAAGATTCCTAATAAAAATAGAATTTCACATATCGATATGATAGTTGCAGAAATATGGGTACCCAGATGGACAGACAAAGTTATCTTTTTTTACAAAAGACGGACAGACATACGCACGATCTTTTTTACAAAAGACGTGCTAATAACGCAGCTTTAGTACTGCTAACAGAAAAGAAAACCGACATTTTGCAGGGGGTGGGGAGGTAAATTTATCAGACATAAGTTACATGAGTAGAAAAATCCTCAACTACAAAGCATTATGCAGGAACAAAAAGGAAATAAAATTCCAGGTCACGTAACAGAATTTTAGGACTTTTCCAGGACAAAGTGGAATTCCAGGATTTCCAGGACGCGTACGAACCATGTTATTCTGGGTTATACGTCAATTCGTCGCGCGTCAATTTGTCGCCTGCGTCAATTCGTCGAGCGTCAATTCGTCGCGGACAAATTCGTCGACTACGTCAATTCGTCGCGTTTGCAGATTTTGGTTACATAAAAAACGAATGCGGGAAAACGTACGATTTCGAACGTCTTTAGCCCTGATCAAATTTATAAGGTTTGGACACTCAGACAGGATAAGAATATTACGCTTTTTCTTTGGCACTAAAAATATTAGACGGTAGACGGTTTTTGGAAGGGGTCAGGGCCCGGTTGGTCAGAGACCCCCATATAAAATTTTTTCGTAAAATCTACAGTTTTCAATTCAGAACCACCAAATCTGGTATACTATCTCATGGTACTCTAACTTAGACGGTTGTCGGTTTTTGGAACGGGTCAAGGCCCGGGGGTTGGAGCCAACCATCCACACCCACATACAAAATTTTCGTAAAATCTATTTTTCATTTCAGAACCATCAAATTTGTTATCATGAAACTCCAACTTAGAAGGTAGACCGTTTTTGGAACGGGTCAAGGCCCGGGGTGTCCGAGCCTCCCACATACAAAATGTTCTTAAAAACTACTGTTTTCAGTTCAGAACCACCAAATCTGGTATACTATCTCATGGTACTCTAACTTAGACGCTAGAATGTTTTTGGAAGGGGTTGGAGCCAGGGGGGTAAGAGCCCCCCCCCCCATACAAAATGTCGTAAAATCTACAGTTTTTAATTTAGAACCACTAAATTTGGTATACTATCTCATGGTACTCTAACTTAGACGGTAGACCGTTTTTGGAACGGGTCAAGGCCCGGGGGTTAGAGCCCCCATAATTTTTTCGTAAACTCTACATTTCAAAATTGCCTTTATTCTTCAGTAAAATAACATTTCTATGTACATGACAATGGAATTCTGCCAATAAATACAGCGGTATATACATCAACTGGAAGGTTCCAGTGAAACGTAAAACAAAATATTGTTAAAATCATAAAAAAAAATTATTTCGCCACGTAGGGCGAAGGAGAGGCAGACAATAAAGCACGAGCGATACAAACGAAAATGTTTACCTACAGTATTGTAGACAGGGCAAGACATGATTCTATACTATGCACAAATTCCAATTAAGCATTACAGTTTTCAATTCAGAACCATTAAGTATGGTATCATCAAACTCTAACTTAGACGCTAGACGCTTTTTGGGAGGGGTTAGAGCCCGGGGGTGAAAGCCCCCTCCCACACACACACATACAACATTTTTTTTAAATCTACAGTTTTCAATTTAGAACCACCAAATCTGGTATACTATCTCATAGTACTCTAACTTAGATGCTAGACGGCTTTTTAAAGGGGTTGGAGCCCGGAAGTCAGAGCCCCCTAATAAAAAAATCGTTAAATCTACAGTTTTCAATTTAGAACAACCAAATTTGGTATACTATCTCATGTTTATCTAACTTAGACGGTAGACGGTTTTGGAAGGGGTCGGGCCCGGGTCAAGGGAGCCCCATACAAAATTTTTGTAAAATGTTCCGTATTTTACTCTTAAGAATACCCTATCTACGTTCTAAGGCGCTCTTTGGCCCTTTGAGGGCCTTGCACCATAAACCATCAACCAACCAACTAACCAACCTAATATGCGTTTAATGGTGTATTAAAAACGCAAATCAATATAGTTTAGATTTCACTACCAACGAACGGCTTATCCGGAAGAAATATAATGTAATGTAAATAGAGAGTTCCAGATATTCAAAATTCAAAACGGTAAGAAAAAGATGATCAATGCCAATGTGAAGTCGTACGCAATCGACATCACATAGATACATCGCATTTCTGTGTTGCGGGATTCACAGAAGCACACGCCACATGTACGGCAGTTCTATAGATGTCTCCTAGAAGGTAAGTATTCCCATTCCTTTTTCTTTCTTTTTTGTTTCGCAAAATTAAATTAACTATATAAATCAAAAAAATTAAAATAAGTTTACTGGAAAATTGGAGGAATATCTTTTTCATTCATTAACTTTCACCCGCTGAACTTGGTGATTCCACAAATAGTAATATGTACCTGGCAAATAACTGGTATCCCTGCTAGTACAAATTATATTAATGATTTATTTGCGTCCAGTTCAATCTAGTATGTCTATAAGAGCTTTTGGGGCCGTATGAAAAATACATTTCAACGTGCGCCGCTACGGCGGCAGAGTGATCTAGGGGCTGGCTTCTGACCACTTGTCAAGAATTTTGTATGTGGGGGCACTTACCCCCGGGCTTTGACCCGTTCCAAAAACCGTCTACCGTTTAAGTTGGAGTACCATGACGTAGTATACCAAATTTGGTAATTCTAAATTGAAAACTATAGATTTCACGAAAATTTTGTATGTGGGGGACTCTTATCCCCCGCGCCTTGACCTATTCCAAAAACCGTCTACCGTCTAAGTTTGAGTACCATGAGATAGTATACCAAATTTGGTGGTTCTATATTGAAAACTGTAGATTTTACAAAATTTTGTATGGGGCGGGGGGCTCTAAACCCCGGGCCCCGACCCGTTCCAAAAACCGTCTACCGTCTAACTTAGAGTACCATGAGATAGTATACCAAATTTGGTGGTTCTAAATCGAAAACTGTAGATTTTGCGAAAAATTTGTACGGGGGTGGGGGAGCTCTGAACCCCGGACCCCGACCCGTTCCAAAAACCGCCTCCCGCTAAGTTAGAATTTCATGACACCAAATCTGGTGGTTCTGAATTGAAAAATGTACATCTTAAGAAAATTTTGTATGGGTGGGGGCTCTTACCCCCGGGCCTTGACTCGTTCTGAAAACCGTCTACCGTCTAAGTTAGAGTACCATGATATAGTATACCAAATTTGGTGGTTCTAAATTGAAAACTGTAGATTTTACGAAAATTTTGCATGGGGGGGCTGACCCCCCTGGCTCCAACCGCTTCCAAAAACTGTCTACAGTCTAAGTTAGAGTTTCGTGAGATAGTATACAAAATTTAATGGTTCTAAATTGAAAACTAGATTTTTCGAAATTTTGCAGGGGGCAAGGGGCTCTAACCCTCCGGGCTCTGAACCCCGGGCTCCGACCCCTTTCCCAACCAAAACCGTCTACAGTCTAAGTTAGAATACCATGAGATAGTATACCAAATTTGGTGGTCCTAAATTGAAAACTGTAGATTTCACGATAATTTTGTACGGGAGGGGGGGGATTTCTGACCTCCCGGGCCCCGATCCGTTCCAAAAACAGTCTTCCGCTAAGTTAGAGTTTCATGACACCAAATGGTGGTTCTAAATTGAAAACTAGATTTTACGGCAGTTTTGGGGGTGGGGGCTGACCCCCGTCTCCAACCGCTTCCAAACATCGTCTACAGTCTAAGTTAGAATACCACGAGATAGTATACCAGATGTGGTGGTTCTGAATTGAAAACTGTAGATTTTACGAAAATTTTGTAGGGGGAAGGGGGGGTCTAACACCCGGGCCCCGACCCGTTCCCAAAACCATCTACCGTCTAAGTTAGAGTACCATGATATAGTATATACCAAATTTGATGGTTCTAAATTAAAAACTAGATATTACGAAATTTTGTTGGGGGGGGGGGGCTCTGAACCCCGAGCTCCGACCCTTTTCAAAAACCGTCTACAGTCTAAGTTAGAATACCATGGATATTATACCAAATTTGGTGGTTCTAAATTGAAAACTGTATATTTTACGAAAGTTTTGTATGGAGGGGGGATCTGACCCCTCGGCCCCGACCCTTTCCAAAAACCGTCTCCCGTCTATGTTAGAGTTTCATGACACCAAATTTGGTGGTTCTGAATTGAAAATGATAGATTTTACGAAAATTTTGTATGTGGGGGCTCTTACCCCCGGGCCTTGACCCGTTCCGAAAACCGTCTACCGTCTAATATTTTTAGTGCCAAAGAAAAAGCGTAATATTCCTATCTTGTCTGAGTGTCCAAAGTTTATAAATTTGATCAGGGGGAAGACGTTCGAAATCGTACGTTTCTCTGCATTCGTTTTGTATGTAACCAAAATCTGTCAACGCGACGAATTGACGTAGTCGACGAATTTGTCCGCGACGAATTGACGTAGTCGACGAACCGTCGTGGTCGACGAATTAACGCGCGACGAATTGTCGTAGTCGACGAATTGACGCAGGCGACGAATTGACGTAGTCGACGAATTGACGTGACACCGTTATTCTGTGCGCGAACAGCAGCTAGAAATTCGCCTTCAATTAAAATAAGGCCTTCAACAGATCCCAGGGGACAATTTTTCACGGACCGTGGGAACACCCACGAACAAAAGAACACCCCTCATTTATATTCCCCACCCTCAGAAGAGCTCGTAGAAACCCCTCAAGGTACAATTCGTCAGTAAGCAATTAAAGGTAATCAACTTCTTACGTCAGGAGCATTTGCCTTCGCGCTGGGGAGAGTGAAAGGAAGAAATACACAGTGGTCATAAACGGGGAGTCTCGTTCGAGATTTCACGGAGTGAGGAACGGCTTTTGCACAGGCATCCAAGCTAAAAAGAAAGTGAACAGATTTTGGCGGGAAATACGTAGAGGAAGCCATTCATATAATCCATCTCTCGCCGCTGGAAGTATACAGAATGCATAGGAAAGTCCATTTAGCCTGAAATAACTTGCGAACGCAGAGAGGTATAGTTATGCAAGTGAGATAATGGTATAGTAAAGCGACTACGCCCGATCGAAAGTAACCAATAGCAGCGCCCCTAGTGGCGAAATGCGGAAGTTAGCCATTGCAAATCGAAAACGAAAAGAGATAGAGCAAACTTTCCAATTACAAAGTTGTAGAGCATGAATTAATTAGTACAAAACGACATTTGTTTCACACGGATATGATAAATTGTCGCGTGAATACCCTAAATATCCTGATTTCACCTAGGAGCAGGAACATCTTTCCCGGGTACATTTAATGGTTAGAAGACCTGTTCAGTCGTGCATTTTCTCCTACTTCTCACGGTACCAACGAAATCAGCAAGATGAAGCTGACTTTAACTTGGATAATACGATCTAGACTACCCGCTCCCAGAAAAAATAGGAACTTATACAGAGAGAAGATTTTTTTCTTTTATGTCCTGGGAACGAAATTAGTAGGTCTTCGCTTACTTCTCAAGGCATTCAAAAATCAGTTAGACAGGGGCGGGTTTCGCCCGATGACAGGTATCGGGACCACCTACTTTCTGAATAAATCGCGACTTTTGCAAAGATCCAACCAATAGCACATTCAGGGGAAATTCTCCGGATAACACGAGAAATCAGTCAGACTGCGCTGATTTCGCTAGATAACAAATACCAGATGGTCTGTTACCAGAAGGATGGTGAATTTTAGGGAGAGCAGGGGTCCTCTTAAAACGTATTTTTGCTTTCTTCTTTGCGAAACAAAAGAAATCAGCATAAGTGGTCCTGATAGGTTAGCACCTATCAGGACCACCTGTTGGCACAACCATCGCGGAAGAGAAGCACTTTAATACTGCCTTCTTGCTGATGAATCAATTTAATAGCACTTCGGCTCGCAAGGTTAGACTTAACCATCACGTAGCTAACCAGCTACTGATTATTGTTCAGAAGTTCCTATTCTTAACCCAATGGTATATATAACTTTGCTTTTAATTTGTCACAAGATCGCATAACTTTATTCAAGACGTATAACATACTACGCTGAACACTTTACGAACGGAAGTCCATTGAATACCGCATTCTCTCCGACGAATACGCCAAACTTCCAAGGAGACACGATATTTGCTAACGCGCCTCGTGGTCGTCCACAAATAGCTGTAACAGATGAGGAGCGTAAAGATATGGTGGAAGCTCACTCACGGCAGAGTGTCCGTAAGATAGCAGCGAAGGTGCACGTGTATCATTCAACGGTTTTCCGTCGCCTGGTGGTAGCCCTGGGAAAGGTGATAAACTTGGATGTCTCGGTGCCACACGAACCCCAGCAGCCAATAAGACGTCACATCGTCTGGAGTATTTTCCTCCTTTCCAGGCACAGAAGGGGTAGGATTCCTGCATCGGATCTTAATCTCCGACGAAAAGTCGGTTCTCTAGAGCAATAGTAAGTGATCAGCATAGTGGTTGGATACCATGGCGCCATAAACACTGCCCAAAGCCAACACCCGCAGAAAGTGATAGTTTTCGTATGGGCTCGATCCACCAAGCATTTCTCCGATAAGGTGAGGCCATCAATTCAGACCGATATTGTGCTGAAATGCAGCAGATGCACGATAAGCTTCGTACCAAGCAGCCAGCTTTTGGTCAACAGGCATGCGATCCTACCGGTGCATCCTTCATTCATTTCTACGACAAGTGCGACCATCAATTCAGACCGATATTGTGCTGAAATGCAGCAGATGCACGATAAGCTTCGTACGAAGCAGCCAGCTTTTGGTCAACAGGCATGCGATCCTACCAGTGCATCCTTCATTCATTTCTACGACAAGTGCGACCATCAATTCAGACCGATATTGTGCTGAAATGCAGCAGATGCACGATAAGCTTCGTACCAAGCAGCCAGCTTTTGGTCAACAGGCATGGGATCCTACCGTCGCATCCTTCATTCATTTTTACGACATTGTAGGACCATCAATTCAGACCGCTATCGCGCTGAAATGCAACAGCTGCACAATAAGCTTCGTACCAAGCAGCCAGGTTTGGTCAATAGGCATGGGATCCTATCCCTGCATGACAAAGTTTGAGCACATGTCTCCCAATAGTCCAACAGATTCGCCAGTTGGACTACGAAACTCTGCCGAACCCTACATATTCCCCAAATCTTGCTCCCTCGGATTATCAACGCTTCAAAAGACCAAGCTGTGTGTGTCAGACGGTTGCCACATTCTTCGCCTTACAGACCCAAATCCTCGTGACCCGTTCGCAAAAGGGTTGATGCAGAAAGGAACTATTCTGACTGGACGGGTAGGTGCTTCCAATTTTTATGAGGTTTACAGGTGACACTCTTATTTCAGACATTTCATCTGCAACAATCCAATACTTTCATGTAAATGTTTTAAAAAGTCTGAGGACTGTAATAAATTGAGAACTGCGCCTAACAACATTTTCCCCAAAAGATATTACTACCAACCGCAAGGAACCGAACTCTCGCGACTGGTAAGACGATAGTGAACAGAAAAAATTAAGTGGAAGTTAATAGCAAAAATATTGCGAATCGCAGTTCGGCAGTTTACTGTAGGTCAAAACTATAAGCGGGGAAGTTGCGCAGTTCAGCATACATCGAACTACATTCTCCAAGTGGGAACTGCATATAGTTCGGAATACATCCAACTTATAACTCATACCATCCTGTAAAATTTGACATGTTCGTTAGGATGATATGGGCACGCATGAGCATAAAACTCGTTGTATTTTCCAGTAGATTGCGCCAATTTCTTATCAGTAAGTGTCATGGCGACGATGCTTCACCAAAAAGCTGAGTGTGTTCCACAGAATAAAAAATTTGAAGTAGTGATGCATGGGCAACACGGTTGCGTATTCCGATTTTTCTTACGATATTACTTGAAGGATAAAATGCACTTCACAACAGAAGCAAAAATTAAAAATTCATCGCTAGCTCCTCGGTCAGATAACAACACTCAATAGGGTTATTCACATTATCTGTTACTGTTGAACCTTAATTTTTCACTGTACTATACAAAAGAATTTGAAATACTGGCAGTCTTTTCTGAAAATCCTCCATATTCAATTGTACATTTAACGTCATTTTTCTTGTTTCATAGAATACTTCTCCTATAATCAAAACTACGAAATGTTGGTAGGCAACACGTACTGTCAAATGTTTCATTAATACGGCATGTTGCTCTTCGTCAAATGAAGTAGATCTCACGGCAGACCACCGATTTGGGCACAACGGTCATGTTCTCTAAGACACGTTGTTTCATTTCACTGAAATTGCAGCGAAATATGTTTTAATTTATTTAGAAGACTGCATTTTCCACGTTCAAAGCTGCAAGTGACAGAAAATTAATTGCACAGATTCAAAATTATTTTTGCTCCAGAGAGAGGAGGTTATCTCCATTAGACGGCCAAGACACGAGTCCATTCGCTTTGCAATCCTTTCCTGCGGGAGACAGAAGCTCGTTCTTAGTTACACGCAGAGCGAACGCATTAATCCTTTCTCTCTACATGCTTAATTTCCCAAATTCCGCCGTTGTAGCAGAAACTGAAGTTGTGAGAATCGCTTATCATGAAGTCAACAGGACTGCAATGGTGGCTACTAAAATAAATAAATAAATAAATAAATAAATATCAGGTATAGAAGAAAAGTCAAGGATTACCGACAAATTATTAATGATAAATTGAAATCCAGTTCGTACCGCGAGTTTGAAATTCGGGATCAAACCATATGGGGTTAGTTTGTGACAAGGGAACAGTAATAGATGTAACAAACTAGATGGAACAAACTAGCAGTCATGCCTGTTCTCCGAACGGTGAATCTATAAAATCATTTTTTTTAACATTAAATTAAAGAAAGGGAAAAGTAATTAAGAAAAAGAAAAGAAACTTAAAATCCGTAACTGCATTACGATTTACAACAGGGTCGCGACGTCATGTCAGTGCATACAGTTTGACGTAAAACGGTAGCAAGCTTTGGCACCCCACAATTTAAAATCAAATCAAAATTTCATGAAATTTTTACAGTATTTCAACGTTTCTGGCATAATTATCTTTAAACCTATCAGCATTTTGAACTGTAAAGCTAAACCACCCTTTTGAATTTTTTGGTTTTCAGACTTTTCTAGTTACGGTAGAAAAATTCTAGCAAACGCTATTCCAAAGCCGCCCTTTTGATTTTACTTTGCTTTCGGACTTTTCTAGGTATCCAGTACTTAAGACCTATTAGCATTTCGAACAGTAAAGCTAAACCACCCGTTTGAATGTTTGGTTTTCAGACATTTCTAGGTCTAGAAGTGGAAGAAAAATTCACATTTCTAGGTCTAGAATTGGTAGAAAAAAATTCGCATTTCTAGGTCTAGTAGTGGTAGAAGAATTCAGACAGACAATATTCAAGACGCCATTTTTGTTTTCGGACTTTTCTATGTAACCGGACCTTAAGACCTATCAGCATGCCAATTTTCTGATCTCTAGGTCCTTTACAAGTGGCCGAACAGCTCGCGAAAAATTCAAGCAATGTTCCAAAGCCGAAATTTTGATTTTTTTTCGAACTTTTACAGGTATCGGGACCAATTTTCAGTTTTCTAGGTCATTTAGAAATGGTCGAACAATTCACGAAAAATTCAAGCAGACAATGTTCTAAAGTCGCCATTTTGATTTTCAGTCTTTTCTAGACATATGGACGTTAAGACCTATCAGCTTACCAATTTTCAGACCTCTGGGTCATTTAGAAGTAGTCGAAAAATTCGCAAACGGAAACATTCGCATTTTCCTACTCTGCTTTATATATAATAGAAATATCAAGCAAATGGTAGACATATGTCATAATAATTGTATGCACAGACTTTCTTCGAGCTAAGCTGTATTTGTGCGCTCGAAAAACTCCGAGTATATCGGAAAGGTGCATCGGAGGGAAAATATTCTCGTATCCATATGTGCCAGTGAATGATGCATTCCGACCTCTTAAGTTTCTACTAAATCTTCACAATGTCATACTTGATAGAGTTTTAAAGCCAGAGGACTATTAATTAATAATTTCAGCGGTTAGTGGAGATGTAGATCTCCGAAAATAAGTGGCCAAATGACCTGTACAGTATCATTCGATGGGTTATGCGCGGCATGTTTCCGACTGAAACATAAAATAAGTCTGCAAGCATTGAGATTCTTAAGCCAGAATTGCTTACTTTCAGCTACTTGGAACTTCGTTGTTTTGTGTTGTGTGAAAGTAGCATGTTCGCACGGATATCGCAACACGCGGGTTAGACTCCCACTTTGCTCCAGGGCGATGTAATTTTCATGTTTTCCAAGGTGCTATACGGAGAACAGTAAACTAAAAGCAATTCCGATATCGAAATATTATTGCTGAAAGTAACGTACAGTCGAATTTCGTTAAACAGGAAGGTAGCGGTTTAATGAGGATCACGAAAAAAAAAAAAAAAAAAGGGAAAATTAATTCATATACAATTGGGATGCGAATTTCCCCGAAGAAATAATTTTTCATAAATACATGGTAGGCGTTGTAATGCTATTATTGGCATATTTTCACTGTATTCTATGTAACCACTTCATTCAGGAAACTTGAAAATTACATTGTCCTGAAGCGGGAATCGAACCCACACCTCCCAATTTTCGGTCGAGCATGCTAGTCAAAAAACAAGGAAATTCCAAGCAACTGAACGTAGATATCTGAGGACCTTCAGATTTGCGCTAGTCGAAGCTATTCCTGCTCCATCGCAGCGTCTCATGACCTTTTCTAATATCCAGGGTCGGATGTAGGTCACTAATTCCAGTGATGTAAGTACGTCATATACGATGGGGCAGGAATAGCTTCGACTAGCGCAAATCTGAAGGTTCTCAGATATCTACGTTTAGTTACTTGGAATTTCCTTGTCCTGGGTAGTGTAGTGACTTGCATGCTTGACCGGAAATCGGGAGGTGCGGGTTCGATTCCCGCTCCAGGACGATGAAAATTTTCAAGTTTTCTGAAGGAAGTGATTACGTGGAATACAGTGAAAATATGCCAATAATAGCATTAAAATTAATTCAATGGCAGTATAAGGGAGAAATAAAACAAACACATTCTTATATATCAAATCTCTAATTCTGAGAACTTAAGGATTCAGAATACAATGATTCATTACGAAATTTCTTAAAATCACGTGTTGTTTTACATTTTCCTATAACCTCAATGATTCGTTTATCAGTACCATCGGCATTTACACAGTGAACAGTTGTTAAATTTTTCATCTTTTTGCAAACTTTCTCATTTTTGTTTGAAATCGGTTTACCGGGCCTCATCCTACAAAACACACCGGATTCATTTATGTTATACACATATTTTAATTCACAGCCAAATATGATTTTTTCTTGCCTCGTCCCCTGAACTTTCTGAGGTTCCGGCTGTTTCACCGATTCTCAATTACCGCTAATCCGTGCTGATTTTTGAAGCGAACCATCACTGTAACTGAATTCTTGAATTTAGTATTGTTTCCCGAACTGTCTCATTTTTTCAAGCATATTTTCATCGGTAATATCTCCATGCTAGGCATTTATCTGGCCAACCCAAAGCAAAAGAGCTTTCTCTAAATTTTGTGTTGGCTAATTTTAAATATTTTTTAACTGAGTGCAGTTATTTTTCAGATCCCATCCATTTATGTTTATCGCTTAATATGTCTCTTACTGTTCTTTCGGCAACTGACTTATCAAAAGGTTAGACAAGTGATTTATTTGCTAACGCCTAATAGGATTACGATATTTGAATTCGCATATCAAAATTTTCTCATGAACATCGAACAATGTGTTACCCATTCCAAGACGTTCTAAAATACACAAAAACTGATGAATTCGAAAAATGTCCACAACAACATAGTCCTTGTGAGAAACAGTGACTATCATAGATTTTGGATAACTAGAGGTTTCAGAATCCAAAATCTGAAATGTGAGACAGGTTCTGATGGAGTATGGCGTCCATGGAAATGTTAGACACAGCATTTAAATTATTATCATTTGGTCAAATCGTAAAGGTAACCATATAAGCAGGGTAATTAGTCCGTAACTTTCCGTTCAGTAAACTTCGATATTTAACAGAACACACACAGAGAGACACATAGCAGTCGCCTTACTTCTGACATCAAACAGAATTCATCATAAATGAGTCACGAAAAAATTTTTTACGTGGAAAGAGTGATGACTTCTGCTTGGTGTCCCTGATCTACGTCGAGTGTATGAATTAATTATTCAGTCACTTCTGACAGATGCAATAAATTACAGAAGAGCCTGTCTTTGCTTTTCGGTAGCTGACAACACTTCACTAACGGCATCAGTCTTTTTCCGGGAGAGTACAAGTGACGGTAGCTGTTATCTCACTCATTTTCCAAAACTTCTTTCAGGAAGACTCATCTAAAATATTTTCTCTCTTTTGTTTTTGTTTGGGGGTTTAACGTAACGACCACCGTGAGCAACTCAATGGGCTATAAACAGTCGCCCGTCCCTAATTTAGAATTACTGGTTCCAAGGAAGGGAGAGAGCAAGTTCCGTAATACAAACACAACATCCATGCCTCACCCAGGGCCCGTGCCTCACCACGACCCGAACCCATCTCGGACGAATGGTCAGAAGCCTGCGCTTAGATCACTGCGTCACCAAGCGACCTAACCTGACTTCGAGTCATACTTAAGACGATAATACGGGCGATTCGAATTGTCCGTTGCAAGTTAATATTTTGAGAGGCGGCTCAACAGGGTAGTTAATCTTCAATGAGAAACACCAAAATGTTCCTAGAATGACCCATGGGATGGCGGTCAGCGAGGAGGCGGCTCAAAGGAGGAAATTTACATTTAATAGAATAGGATAAAATATAACAAGTGACCAGAGAGTGGAAGGCGGGGCTGACGGTTTATCGAGGTTCAACAGTACATAAAAATAAGGGTTATTGCAATCTTCACCGCCAGGTGCAGCAGAAATATCATCGAAAGTATGTGTAAGGCACAGCGGAATTATGAGTTGCCAAAAAGAAACAAAACCGCAGATAGCAGAACAATGGGAAGAGTAAATTAGGTATTAATACTTTTAAGGTTGAACTCCCGATAATTCTGTTCATGAATAAATGGGCTGCATGGTCTTTGAACTGGACGTGTGGTTCCGAAATTTGAAGCAATAGAATGAACCATCGCAAAGCGAGCAGAAGAAAAGCGTTTTTTACGCTTTCCAATCGTAGGTTGAACAAGCGTATATGCTCCAGCTTTTTCCGTCCGTCCGTCTGTCTGCCGGCACGATAACTCACGAAAAAATGGTTCGATTTCGATTTTAAATTTTAGTATGTGGTAGGGGACCGCCAGGGGACGAACCCTATTGAAAATGGGTGAATTGGGGTCAAAGGTCACGCCATAAGAGCAGGATCCATTCAATTGCTCTTATGCGTCATAACTTACGTAAATATGGTTCGATTTCGATGAAATTTTAGTATGTGGTAGGGGACCACCAGGGGACGAACCTTATTGAAAATGGGTGAAGTGGGGTCCAAGGTCATGCCATAAGAGCGGGATCTATTTCATTGCCCTTATGCGTCATAACATGCGTAAATATGGTTCGATTTCGATGAAATTTCAGTATGTGTTAGGGAACTACCTGGGCACGAACATTATTGAAAATTGGCAAATTAGGGTCAAAGGTCAGGCAGGGCATAAGAGCGGCATTTATTGCATTGCCCTTATGCGTCATAACTTGCGTAAAAATGGTTCGATTTCGATGAAATTTTCGTATGTGGTAAGGAACCACCTGGGAACGAAACCTATTGAAAATGGGTGGAATGGGGTCAAAGGTCAGGACATAAAAGCGGGATCCATTTCATTGCCTTTATGCGTCATAACATGCGTAAATATGGTTCGATTTCGATGAAATTTTAGTATGTAGTAGGGAACTACCTGGGCACGAACCCTATTGAAAATGGGCGAAATGGGGTCAAAGGTCAGGCAGGACATAAGAGCGGGATTTGTTCCATTGCCCTTATGCGTCATAACTTGCGTAAATATGGTTCGATTTCGATGAAATTTTAGTATGTGGTAGGGAACCACCTAGGGACGAACCCTATTGAAAATGGGCGACATAGGGTCAAAGGTCAGGACACTGGAGTGGGATCCATTCCATTGCCCTTGTGCATCATAACTTACCAAAACAAGTTTCGATTGCGACAAAACGTTATCATGTTGTTCCGGAGGTATAGTGAACCGGTTCTGTTGAATATCAACAAAATGGGGTCAAAGGTCATTGCACAAAAGCAAGATTTATTCCACAGCCATTATTCTCATAACTTGCGTAAAACTGCTTCTATTGCGACAAAACTTTAGTATGTTATTCTTGAGGTGTACTGAACCGGTTCTGTTGAATATCATCGAAATGGGGTCAAAGGTCAGGACAGAGGAGAGAGATTTATTCCACAGCCATTATCCTCATAACTTGAGTAATAATTTCTGGTATGTTGGAAAGCGTATCATAATCAATGCATTGCATGATTTTACTAACCTGTCTTCTCTATAAGTGGTTGGTCGCGGAATGAACGCAGCACCGTCATGCCAACGGATGCAGAACCAGGCTAAGAAATAAATCCCATAATGCTCTGCTCCAAAGCGGGTGGACTGTTCGCAAAATTTGTGGTCGCCCATTTTGAGTTTATGGCTGGCGTAAGTACCTCTGTTTTCACTAATTTTAGCAACTGGTTTGCAAAGTGCGCTTTTTATTAATAGCAATATTTAACAGTTTTTGGACGATAAAAAAAAAGCCAAAGCCTGCGTACATTTTTTTTTCTTTTTCTCGCAGTGCGATAGCGAGTTTAGGTCGGCTTTCAGCGAGCCTCTGAATGGAACTGCCGACCTGAGACAAAACGATATACTCAGCTATGTTTAACTGCTTCTAACAATTTGGTAATCAGCAAGCTCAAGAGTTTAACTTAACTATTGCAACAAAGTTTTCGGTAAACGATACCCATATATATTCGTACCAAGAAATGCTTGAGTATGTCTTATGTATCCCAAAATTTCAACGTTCACCAACATTTACGACATTTGATAAAAATAAAGGTACTAAAATAAAATGTATTAACGAATTTAATTGAGCATTCTCCAACACAGGTGAATATCCCGGTACCAAATCGATAAAGGAATTTCGCAACGCGAAACCAAAAACCAATCGCTTTTGATGTACAAGAAAGAAAACTAACCCTGGGAAGGACTTTCGAATCAGAACGCTTTTCAAGTAGTACCCGATTTTGCGTGTATCGTTCGACTATGCTTACACAGAGCCTGCTCATACTCTAAACGCTTTAATGACTATTTTATGAAGGAAATTTATCAGACAATACAAAAATACTATAGATATTTGATTTTATCCGGAGCTCCTTTTTAAAGTTACTATACGGTTTATGCTTCATATTTATTTTTCATTTCTTCGGAAAAAATGATTGTCAAAGAGATTAATTTTCTGCTATTTTCAAAATACTACCAGCTGATCCGAAAGAACGGATGCGTGTGTAAACTTTTATCCAATAAAAAGTAAGTTTCATTCAGGTTCTGTATCCAATTACATATAAATTTTGTATAGGAAATGCGTTTTAATCATTTTCCATTTTGATTAATTTGTACAAAAGTAGCGCCAAAAGTAAGAACTGTGCGTATTGTAAACTACTTATTTGTCGTTTCACGTTGTGTGTATATTCTACGTAAAAAAAAAAAAAAAAAAAAAGCGGAACGATACACGCTAAGTCAGGAACTACTTGAAAAGAGTTTTGAATCGTAAGTCCATCTCAAACCCTGTACGCTGCTTTCCCTGCCGAACGATTAGTTCGCCATCCAGTGGTTACGTCTTAGTGGTGCTGCATCCAGCTCCTATTCGGCGCGTGCGTTGAGCGTTTTACTGACGACCCTTAAATTATATTCTAGTGACTTTGAACCATCATCATGCGAGCATGAAGACCCCTGACACAACTCGAAACAGTTGCAGAAATCGAGTACGCCATAGATAAGCAAGGAAGCAAAAATAACAATTGGGCCTCTAGCTCACGTGCCGGAGCTGGCCAATCTGACATTCCATATGTAAAATGCCCTGCAAAGGACATTTAAAATGTTTTCTTAGAACATCTCCAGCTCGCAATAACTCGACAACGTGATGAAAAGAGGTATTCTGATTTTTATCTGTGGTATCCTGCGCAACTGAAAGTCGAAGAACAGTGGCCCATCTTATAAACAGAGCAGGCTCATTTTACTATACACGACGGAGTGAGTCCGCAGAAATAAGTCATTTGGTCGAAAGTCCGCTCGCCGCCCCGGTGGCGCAGTGGTCTAAGCGATGGCCTCTGATCATTCGTCCGAAAGGGATCCGAGTTCGAATCCCGGTGAGGCATGGATGTTGTGTTTGTCTTACGGCACTGGCTCTCTCCCTTCCCTGGAGCCAGTGACCCTAAATTAGGAACGGGCGACTGCTTATAGCCCATTGAGTTGCTCGCGGTGGTCGTTAAACCTCAAATAAAAATAAAAAAAGTCCGCCAACTGTGATGAACATGGCGGTATATGGTGCGGCTTCACCGCAAGTGTAGCGATATGACCTCCTTTTTTTTTTTTTTTTTGAGGGGACGGCGTGAAGGCTACACACGTGAACCGTGACGCACAACGTTCCCATACCCTTCTAAGCACGTAAGTAATTCCTATTCTACAAGAATGACAGCTGTTAAGAAACAATGTTTTTCATGCAAGATGGAGCGCCGACACGCACTCGTCGACCGGGAAAAGAAATCACCACGGCAGTACAAACAACAATATGAAAACTTGAAAGAGTGAAGTGACGCAAGATTACTAAGTGAGAAGATCTGCAGCAATGAGTCCACCTCTAACAATAAAATTTACCAGTTATTTCCCATGCAAGATCAAGTATTTAAACTCGAATTTCTACTTTTACTTTCCATGTTCCCAGCATTTGCAACATTAATTACAACACTGAGGATATAATTCATACAAATGCACAACTCATGTCGTCGCTGCTTATCCCGTTGTTTACGAGATAAGGCGTTTATGGCACGCAAGTCGCATTGTTTTCCACGAGAAACATCATAGATGCTGAAGAAACAGTACTGATATTTCCGTTCAATAATGATAATTTCGACTTGGCCACAAATTTAAAGTAATTTGAATATGAAAAGTAATGCTAACCACGATGAGATCGCCTGATGAAAGAAATCACAGTGGGATAACACAAACTTCAAGGAAACCAAAAGAGAGTTCAAAGGAATTATAATAAGCACCCGAGTATCAGTTATCCCATTTCTACTGCAAACACGGAGCCGCGAGCGGTATCGATTTAAAACATGGGTTACTAGTAAATGAAAAGAAAGGGGCGGGGGATTGATTATCTCAACGAATGCGTCCATTAGTATCGGTTGCCTTCCAGGCTGATATGTTTATTTCTCCTGATTCGAGAAATGTCCTCAGGGATACTTGATAAAGATTTGCATCCCCACAAGGTTAACAGGAAAGGTAAAACCTTTCTGGGTGCCAGCATTAATTGACGACTAAAGAATGCATTTATCATCAGACTATGGAATTCTTTTTTAGCTCTGATTACAGAATCACAAAAAAGTACTTCGCTACGTCGCTTTATTCAAAAGAAAAAAATCTACTTACATTCACAGAACATCATTCCAAAAGAAATACAAGAGTGGATCGAAAAACATACACGAATATATTTGCTAATACCTTATTTCGCACATCGTATTGTTTTCAGTATTTAGGAATATACAGTCATTTGCAAAAGTTTAAAGACCACCCTCTTGGTATCAGGATATTTCTGCCGATTGCGTCAGTACTTCCTGTCGATGCTGCATCATCCTACAAGCGGCAGCTGTTGACAGAGTTGGGGAAAGCGTGCGAGCGTCAGTTTGCTTCTGGTTTTCATGCTGAGAGGTTTTGTATGTATTTTCTATACGGCGACAAATGGGCAAAAAAAAAAAAAAAAAAAAGCGTCATTAAGTGTTACTCAGAGGGCACAAATAGTAACTTTATGTCATGAAGGATACTCCGAAGGTGATATAAGCGGAAAGGTGAATATGAGCAAGACTGTTATTCATAACACAATCGTGAAATATTGAGATATAGGTGAATTTAATGACCGAAAGAGAAGTGAACGTCCATGGAAAACAACCCGACGTGATGACAATACCATAAGGCAAATAGTTATGCGTTCTCCGAGGAGTTCGTACAAGAAAGTCAAGGCCTTTCTATATTCAAACGGGTCTGATATTACGAGGGGCAGTCAAAAAGTTAGTTGCACTCCGGAAAAAAATTTCGGTAAAAGGATATTTTGTTGACACTTTGTGGCAACACTGTTGGCATTTATCTGCAGCACGTGCCGCAGTTGCTTCTACGCAGCAGTTTTAGTTAGCTCGCTAACGAGTCGTGAACCTGCCTCGGCCGCTGCTGGTGGCGTCCACATTGGAACTGCGTGCAGTGATTCGTTTTTTGTGGACAAAAGGGTGTTGAACGAAGTTTTTCGGCAGTTGAAAAGCTTACATTCGCACGGCAGTATCGGAATTAGACCTCCGCTGATTGGCAAAGGAATTCCTTCACTGATGAGACAGGTTTTCGGCTTCATCAAACCGATGGACGTTGGTGTATAAAGCGAGAAACATCGGAGAACAAACACTCTTCAATAATTGCTGGCAGAACACAAGCTGGTGGGGGAAGCGTTATGGGCTGGGGAATGTTTTCGTGGCATTCTCTGGGTCCACTCATATCTGTGGAATGCACTATGGACCGAATTCGTTATGAATCCATCCTTGCAAACCACGTGCACCCATACATGCTGATTGCCTTCCCTGGGGCGGATGGGATCTTCCAGCACGACGATGCGACGTGTCACACAGCTAGAAATGTCCGAGAGTGGTTGGAATAGTACGATGAAGATTTCAAAGTACTTCCCTGGCCCCGTAATTCCCCAGACTTAAACCCAATTGAGCATCTGTGGGACCACCTCGATCGTGTTGTTCGCTCTATGGATCCTCCACCACCTACCCTCCAAGAGCTGTCGGATGCACTGTAGTTAGCACGTCTCCACATACCTGTGAACACCTTCCAGTACCTTACAGGGTCACTCCCAGACCGTCTAGCTGCTGTCCGCGCTACACACGGCGGTTACTCTGGATAATAGCTGGTGGTCACAATAATGTAACTCGACCGTGTATAACAGTTCACGATATTACACTTATTTACAGAATGAATTTGATGCTGCGGAAGCGCAAGCCTGTTTTTTCAGCACAGTACTCTGCGTACTTCGGCAGCAATACAGAGATCATCCGAGCAGACCGCTGTGGTGTTTCAGTGTCACTATGCTCTCCAAAATAAATTGCGAAGCGGCTCACGCTCCGGATTTGGGGCTGTGAGTGGTCTAGGAATTAGGGCAATTGCCTTTCGACCAAATGGTCACGAGACAGATTCTAGTTGGTTGAGTTGTACTAAACCACTAAATACTTGCTATGCGTCGATGGGCACGCTAAACGGTCGGTCTCGGGATAACGGAACCTCCGTTACAAATAAGGTCATTCGCTTCTTGGCTTCTCTCTCTCTCTCTCTCTCTCTCTCTCTCTCTCTCTCTCTCTGTCTTCCTCCTTGATGCAGAGCTCGTTGTGCCACCATTGTCTGGCACTCTCAACTATGTCGACTGGCATTTTCAATCTGGCGCTCGTACTCTGATCTGTCGTATCTGATTTTTGGGGTTCTAGGTTCAATCTAACGTAACTTCGTTTGTCATACACAACATAAAGTCTAATGAGACATAGGTAGTTATGTCTAAACCTTCCCTGTGGGTGTAAACACTACAAGAAATAGTTGGGTGCAACTGACATTACCGGGTTGGGAGCGTTCGAGCTTAGACGAGCTCTCCGGATTTGTCTTAGAAGCCTTGAATACATGTGCTAAACGGTGTTTAAATACTGAACATTTATTTTAAGTGATAAACATATAACGAAATCCAGATTGTGCCGAAGTAAAAACAGAACCACACAACTCAGAAACAGGTACAGAATCTACCGTTGTGGAAGGTCATATGCTTTCTACCCCCTCTTACAGTTAGAAAGAAAGGAGTGTATATTAAATGCTTTAATTCGTGATAAAATTTTAATTTGTGTTAATCGTGCTCAGACGGCGGAATATTTTATGTGCCCCCAAGTATTCCCGTGAATCTCCCCTATTACCTGAAATTTGTCGTCACATGGATACGGGAAAAGTGAGAACGGAATTTTCCAGTTAACATAAGAAAGGAATTGCGGAAAGGTTTCTGAAAATTCAGAATTTTCCATTCACACTTCTTGAAAACAATAATTTACCGTTAATATAAGAAAAATATTGCGGAAAGGTTTCTGAAAATTCAGAATTTTTCTGGCGTACGAAAAATTCCTTAAATTCTGAGTTTTTTTCCGTCATTTCGCGGAGAAGGTTGTATCAAAAACATGCTTCGTCAATTCACGAAAGAAAGCACGGAAAGTGGCTCGTGAATTTCAGATTTTTTTACAGTGTAGAATGTGTGATTCAGATGTGCGATGAATCTTCCCTTATAGTGTAAGGAAAATTTACCGTGGATAATTTATTTGCGCATTCCTTTAATGGTTTGCGAAATTTCCTTGCACAAGGAGGGATTTAAATAATGCATTCACTTCCCGAAAAATCCTCTTTAGAGAGAAGATAGTGTTTTCACCATCCCACCTCACCAATCTAGCCTTTCCCAACGCACATGGAAGCTACATGTATATTTTCTCAGACATGGTGCATTTAATACAGTAGACATTCCGATCTTTTAATGATTTAATCAACCCTGAAATTACATTTTTTTTAATCCAGTTTCGTCATTTTGTTATATACCGCCCCATTTTGAAATTGCATTTCCATCTTTTTCCTACGCTAAATGAATCAGCAAAGATCATGGTTTCATAAAATATCTCATTTATCTATCCACCCCTTTTCCCTTCCACACAAAGCTCCAAGTTTAATTAAGTTCAACTGTGAGGAAAGTCGACAGATTTTCCTGCTCTCAGTCGGGCGCGCAGTAGCCAACGTTCGCGTCTCTCTTTCTCGCTGGCGGTGCGACAAACTCAGGCATGCGTTGTAAGAAGAGGAGAATGATAAATGGAGCTAATCTTCAACTGCACAATAAGCCAAAGAAGAAATAAATATCAGGAAGACGGGAGACCGAACACTCGCTCATTCGCCATGAAACGTATCTCTGAAACAACGTTCAAGATTGGAGGTTGCAGTAGTTGGGAGAACAAAATCTCGAACACTCGGAAAAGAACCCAGACAATGTATTTCCTTTAATTCCTTATATATATATACACTGAAGTGCCAGAAAAACTGGTACAACAGTCTAATACTTAGTAGGTACTTACGGGAGCGTAGGACTGCAGAAATACGACGGGGCATGGACTCCACTAGCTTCTGGAAATATGCTGTAGGCAATGCACACCATACTTCCTGCAGAGCGTTCCACAATTCGGGTGTTTTCCGAGGTCTCTTCCGAGGTCTCGGATTCCTGTGTTTGATAGCGCGTTGCATGGCATCCTAAATGTGTTCTGCCATGTTCAGATCTGGGGACTTGGGTGGGAATGGCAACACACCAAACTCAGATGATTGCTCCTCTAACCATAATGTGGCGTCCCGACACTTGTGTGGAGGTGCATTATCCTGTTGGAACAGGCCCAACCCATCAGCATGAATGCAGGACATGAACGGGTATACCTCGTCAGAAAGGATGCGCACATAGCGTTGGCCGATCACAGACGTTTGTAGACGTACCAGGGGTCCCAGTGAAGTTCAGCTAAACACACCGCATACCATTACGGACCCCCACCAGCCGGTACAGTTCCCTATTGACAGGCGGGATCCATGGCTTCATGGGGTTTGCGCCACACACGAATCCTTCCATCTGCCCGATACAGTTGGAAAAGCGACTCGTCAGACCAGGCTATCTGTTTCCAGTCATCAAGTGTCCAGTGAGTGGCGGTGTTGCCGTGCCCAAGCGAGGCGCATAGCTCTGTGTCGTGCACCCATCAAAGGGACTTTATGGACTCTATGTTGGGCGTCGGTTCCGAAAGCCCACATCGTGCAGGGTACGTTGCACAGTCAAGACGCTGATGCTTGCTGAGGCTCCAGCATTGAATTCCGATGATACCTGCGAGAGTATTGCACGCCTATCGTGTGAAACGATTCTTGACAGCTGACGATGGTCACGTTCATCCAATGTCTTCTTACGGCCACACTGGTATCGTAGGTTGGAGGTTTTGCCGGAATTCTTGTAATTACGGTACACCCTACCTCCGAAATACTATGGCCCATCTCACGAGCGCCAAATATGACACCGCGTTGAAAATCTCTTAAATCGTTATTACTTGTCATTCTCATGACGAAAACAGCTCTGACAGCTGACAAGGATGTCTATCGCTTTATATACGCACTGGCAGACGCAACCGAGTACGCGTATAGGTGACGTTGCTATGTATTTTGCATAAGCTCGTCTGCACTAATTTTTCTGGCACTTCAGTGTGTGTGTGCATATGTATATATATATATATGTATGTATGTATATATATACAACAGAGACGCAGCGAGGATGCTTTGTGGGGCTCCAGTTTGTCAAATGAAGCTGTCGATTACAATCGAAGCAGTGAACAAAACAATAGCACACTATTATTATTATTATTATTATTATTATTATTATTATTATTATTATCATCTTCTTTATTCGAAATATACGAAACAGAGCCTATGACAATCAAACATAAACAATAAAATTATCATTGACTGGTAGTGTTGAGCTGATACGAATTTCCAACGGAGACCTTATAGGTATCAGTCAAGAATCGACGTAAAATAAATGACGTCCCAAGTAAAGCTGTCATCTGCAGTTCTGTAGCTGGTATATCAGAAAGCTGCAAATTTTCGAAATGATTCATAAGAATATTTTGACATTGTTCCAAGTGCCCCGATGACAATGGGGACTACAGTTTTTATTTAGTCCACAATCGGGTAATTTCTATGGCCAAGTCTCTATATTTAGTCATTTTTTTCCAGTTCTTTTTCATTCATCGACTCAGGTATCCCCGGGAATAGCTTATATCAATTATCCAGACTTTCCGATTTTTTATGACTGTTATTTATGGTGTACTGTGCTCTAGGTGCCGATTGGTTTGAATTCGAAAATCCTACAAGATCTTCATTTGATCATTTTCTACGACTTTCCCAGACTGATGTTCTCATGAGTTTTTCGATGCTGGCAGATTGTGCTTTCTGCATAATGACCGGTGAATAAATTTTGCAACCCTGTCGTGTATAGCTTTGTAATCTGTCTCTGCAATTTTGCTTCATTCACATATAAGATGAGACACAGTTTCATCTTTTTCTTGACAAAGTCGACACTTCGCATTATCTCTGACTTTCTGGATTTTAGCCTTCACAACATTTGTCTGAAAAGCCTGTTCAGCAAAAACCGGACCTTCTGTTCCTTTCTTGATTTATTATTATTATTATTATTAAGAGAAAATTTATGACTAAAACTGGAAGCGAAGATTACATCTTAAAGATCTTGAAATATTTTGTATTTCATTTTAGTAATACTAAACCATTAAATTTATTTTTACTCCCTTACTTGTCACACTATTATGCACTTGCATCTCAAAAATCACGGAGGACGCGTACGGTAAAATATTTTTCTTGTGAGAGTATGGTGTAATTTCATTTGATGTTTTCTTTTTTATTGTTCAGGAAGATGCACTTCAAATAAAAAAAAACTGAAAAAAAGAAAGTTTTCTTCTGAAAGCAGCACGAGAATCAAAGGAAGAATAATTCACACCAGCCTCACACTATTCTGTGCATTTTTTGTAGGCCTTCAAATAAGGGAAAGATGAAAAGTTTGAGAAGTTGGGCCAAATTAAATAGCAGCTTGGAAATCTTTCAAAAGCGTTTCTACCAAAATTTTGCTTAATTTTAAGGAAGAAGCTACACAGGATGTTTACACATTTTTAGAACGATTTTCTAGCAATATAATTAATGTTTAAAATAAAATTATTTCTTCCTTAAATGTTCTATCTCATAGCCCTTTCTGTGGACTATGAACCTGCATCTAGATTTCCAAGATAACAGGGCATTTCTTGAACTTGATAGTGGTATTTCATTCCACTGCTTTCCACTGTTTTAGGCCTGTGTTTAGAAAGCGCTCTCTTTAGAAGGCCGAAGGCACAATAATACATTGGAGACACATCATGGGACTTTGAAGGAATGTGAGCATAAGGTATAAGTCTCTTTTTTTATACCAAAGGTCTCTTCTTTCATTTTTTTCAAGAAACAGAGTGGTAGGTTTGGATGTATGACAGGTAGCCTTAAACTGATGAAGTCCTACTCTTTGAAAGCTCTGCGGAAAAGGAATGGCATTAACTGTTTAAGTATACGAGTTAAAATATTATTTTGGTGATATGTAGAATTGATTTTAAAACTCTCTTTAATTTTACTTAACTTCAATTTCCCATCGTACGAGAAACCAGCAATAGTGATGAATCCTTTACTGAAACTTTTTTTTGGATTCTGAGAACCAAGTTTGTAAATTTTTTCTGCTCTCTTGCGATAGTAAATCGACTTTTCCTTTTCTTGTTACAGTCATCAATATCAAATATCGTCATCAATAGTCACAATAAATTTTGTCTCCGGCTAAGTGATGTTCATAAAGAAGTCTACACCGCGTTCTGCTCCTAGGCAAAAGGCGATGATCATTATGTTTTTTGGCTATTTTCACATTTTAGAGTCAAATCTTTGTTTATTACCTTGTTTACGGTTGATACAGGGATTTTTAGCGACTTAGAGATTGCCCTTTGGGTCAGTAGATTTTTTTTTAAGACCAGAGACCTTACTTTTGAAATAATCGTAAAAGTATGTACCTTCTTTGGTTATTCGTTTGGTGTTCTTTTTTTCTAAAAAGCAATGCTTGACGATTTTTCCCTGTATTATTAATTATATTGCTTATTGTACATTTAGTAATGATAATTCCATGATTTGGACAGCGCATTTTGATTACAGAATAGGAATATTTCTCTTCCTAAAGAGCAAAAACATAATCTTCTATTCACAGCTGGTTTACGTGCGCCATTTTCTAAGCAGACGATATTTAACTGCAGCAGTTGTCTCTTTCGTGTTCGTCCAACACACTGTTGCCAGTTTCAATTATTTGAACTTTTATTTTCTGTAATTTTTTAAGAAAAATATTCTAAAAATATTTGAACGTCCCCTGTATTTTTTGGATGTAATACATGTCCCCGAAAATCCATTTCATGGACTCCCACTTGGAATTCTTTCCGGAGTATCAAGGCGCTGTCAGCAGCGAACATGACGAGTGAATTCATCAAGACATTTTGTGCATGGAAAAGCGGTACCAGGGGAAGTGGAGCTGGGCAGACTGGTATCCTGGGTATGCTGATCGTCTCTCTTAAGGTGGTTGCACCTAAGATCTCTGCGCCGCCCCGGTCGCGCAGTGGTCTAAGGCGCTAGCCTCTGATCATTCGTCCGTAAGGGGTCCGGGTTCGAATCCCGGTCAGGCATGGATGTTGTGTTTGTCTTACGGCACTGGCTCTCTCCCTTCCCTGGAACCAGTGACCCTAAATTAGGGACGGGCGACTGCTTATAGCCCATTGAGTTGCTCACGGTGGTCGTTAAACCTCCAATCCAAAAAAAAAAAAAAAAAGATCTCTGCCTTATGTTTCCAATAGTAAAACTTTTTTACATATTTTCTTCGCAATTAATGCATTCCCAAGGATGAAAATTTGCACATCGATAAAACAATTTTTAAGTTATAGCATGGGATACTCAATACTTGCTAAAACATAACCATTATGAAGCAATCCAACATTTGTTTGTCTACTGAAGTCATCAATGTACAGGTCGCGCCATCTATTAACAGGTCTGAACATTACTTAAAGAAAAATGATTAATTTTTATTATCATTAGGGTTATGTTTTAGGAAGTATTAAGTATCCCACGCTATAACTTTAAGTTAGTTTTATCGATGTGCAAATTTTTATCCTTGGGAATACATTAACTGCGAAGAAAATATGTAAATAAGTTTTACCATGGGAAACATAAGGCAGAGATTTTAAGTGGAACCACCGTAAGTGTCGAGCAGCAGTCAGTCAGTACTGCTGAACACTTACGAGAGACGATCCACAGGCGAAATACACCAGGAAATCACCAAATGTTATGCTTTAGATAATTTATTTATGGTTTATAAGTGTATGCAGATATGTGATTTACTCAAACTTAAACTGCGTGTCACTAAAAAATCTTGAGTGATAGAAAAAACAAAACTATTAACGTCTTATTTGAAATTGGCATAAAAAATTCTCACATATTAATTCTTGTGGAAGAAAAAAGTTTTTGTTTGTAGAACAGTGTAAAGCATTTTGCGTAAATTTAAGTACATATACATCCACCAATATATTTATTCGTCCTTATCTGCTTCCCGCAGGCATATTTCTTCCTCGATTTGTACAGCCCTACTTTATTCAAAGAATTACACGAAAAAAAACGTAAGTGTCTTTCGAGTATTAGATAGATCATGAGAACTGAAAATAGTTAAAAAAAATAACCTACATGTTTAATAATTTATCAGCCTAGCTTCTAGAAACAATTTCTTGAGTAAGTAAAGAACAACGTTTTCAGCACAATACTTTCATTTTTATATCTACTACACTTTCTTCGTTGTGGAAATGTCTGGTTGTCGTACCACTACTTCCGCAACATTAATAAAAGTTAATGGGTTCCTGATCTATGTCTAGTCCGACTAGATCACGAGCCCATTAACTTTTTCCGCATGTACGGCTGACTGGTCTGACCGCCGCCAATTCATCCACGTGATATTTTCTTTAAAGGAAAACTCAACACTGGAACCCTTCTTCGACATCTTTTCTATATGAACTGTGGTTTCAACAGTGGATGTAATTAAGATGAAACATCCATTCTAGTTAAATATGAAACTGTTTAAAAATTACAGGGTTTTGCTTCAATAATGGCTGCTACAAGCTACCCCTTTCTAATAAAAAAAGCACAGATATCAACGAAATTTTGAATATTCAAAGCAAACAGAATTTAAATTTGCTTGTAACTCTTACTTGGTTATCCACGTAACACTTCTCAGAAAACTTGAAAATTTCACCACCCTAGAACGGGAACCAAACCACTCGAACGGAAATGACTAGCATACTGGAACGGAAATCGAGAGACGGGAGTTCGATGCTTAGCTTAGTCGAACAGAAATGACTAGCAAACTGGAACAGAAATCGAGAGATGCGAGTTTGATGCTTAACATACTCGAACGGAAATGACTAGAATACTGGAACGGAAATCGAGATATGCGAGTTCGATGCTAAGCATAATGGAACGGAAATCGAGATATGCGATTTCGACGTTTAGCATACCTGAACAGAAATTACTAGTATACTAGAACGGAAATCGACATATGCGATTTCGACGCTTAGCATACTCGAACGGAAATTACTAGTATACTAGAACGGAAATCGAAAGATGCGAGTTCGATGTTTAGCATACTCGAACGGAAATGACTAACATACTGGAACAGAAATCGAGAGATGCGAGTTCGACGATTAGCATACTCGAACGGAAATGACTAGTATACTGGAACGGAAATCGAGAGATGCGAGTTTGATGCTTAGCATACTCGAACGGAAATGACTAGCATACTGGAACGGAAATCGAGAGATGCGAGTTCGATGTTTAGCATACTGGGACGGAAATGACTAGCATACTGGAACGGAAATCGGGAGATGCGGGTTCGATTTCCACTCCAGGGCGATGAAGTTTTCAAATTTTCTGAGAGGTGTTACACTGGGACGGAAATGACTAGCATACTGGAACGGAAATCGGGAGATGCGGGTTCGATTTCCACTCCAGGGCGATGAAGTTTTCAAATTTTCTGAGAGGTGTTACATGGATGGCCACCAAGTGTTACAAGCAAATTCCTAATTTATATTCTGTCTGCTTTGAATATTCTATCGATTTCCCATGTATTATGAAGAATATTTCTTCCTTCACTAACAAAATTCTGATTTTAACTAAAAACCTCTTTATTTAGACTTTATTTTGCTCTACTGACAAAGAATGTAAGCACACGATTAATATTTCTGTGATGCAATCTACGTGTATATGAAGTATACGGAGCGACTACAATTAAATTGAAAGGAACATGCGCAGGTGCTGAAATAACAGAAATGCCATTCTCACGTAAGACCTGAGCTTGAACGGATCAGATAAACCCAAAACACTATACTTTAGTTGTCACGTTCCTCAAATGTGGGAAATGAAATCTATTAAATCAGTTTACTTATTTATTTTATTTACCTTAACGAAAAATAGAAGACGGACAACAATGTCGTTGTCAGTATGAATTTAATACGCGAGGAAGTGTATGTGTGTGTCGAAAATTGTTTTTTAAAAAAATTATCCCAAATCTCGGGAGAAATCTCAAAGTTTCAGTTCGCTTATTCCAGTATAATGAATAAAGTTCTCCGCTGGACGTGTAGCGCAGGGAAGTTCACGTTAAGTCACGTTAGGGTTATTGGAAGGTTACTTGACGTAGCTAAAGTGTACCTAATCTTCAAAGTGCTAGAGTTTGTTTAGGTAAGACTCGCACGTGCAATAAATTCATTGAATATGGAACTTCTTTTTACTCAGCGTTCCTCATTATCTTGACTATCAGTACTATAACTTCGGTTTTAGTACATTAGTACCTTGAAGGCTCCTTATTAGAGCGGTAAACACAATATACCCTGGACTTTATGGAGACACTTAATGAAAGAGACTTAACGGCCAGACAGAGGTCTGACAATAATATGAACTGAGAAAACGTACTCACTTTAAACCTTTTATTGGAGAACTCCTGGTATTATCAAACACACTCTCAACAAATCACACTACTACTGAATATCCGAACTTTCGTAGAATCGTATAACAATAATTAAGAAGAACCTATCACATAAAACGAAGCTCTCTTGGTATAGTTGAGCGCGCCTATATATACTGCATACCACCACGTCATGACTTACACTCGTTGCCACATATCATTCAGCGGGAGAAATAACATCTCGTTAAGTGAGAAGATAATTTGCATAGGAAAATAAAATAACAAGAGATAGTAAAATCAAAAGGAAACTGAATCTAGAGTATACGTTACACCAGCAGTTTACTGATTCCATATTTTAATGCGTTGGGATAGGTTATACGAAGATCGGCATGCCGGTGTACGCGTATATCGCAAAATAATCCATTGTCTACGGACACCAAGTATCCATCCATGCATGTAAACGACATACAGCACAAATACTTTTCAGGACTGATAGATGTTCACCTGAACACATTTCTGACGCAATATTTTCCCCGCTAAAGACGTAAATGTACATTTTCATTTCTCACGACAATTTTTGTTTATACACGATGCACCGGAAAAAAAACTTTCGCATATGACAGAACTTTTCTTTTTCTCCCCAGGCATTGGCTGCATTTACAAGCATAGTTTTCAAGCCAAGATGAAAATGCGCATTTTTATTTGGTCATAGTTACCAAAAATTATCCAACAGATTTATTTTATTTGATTATTTTAAGTTCAATTGAGTGATATTTTCTAAGGTTTTTTAGGACAGAACTTTCCTTTCTAAGCAGCAGCGTCATACGATACAGCAGAAAAAGACACACACACACACACACACACACACACACACACACACACACACACACACACACACACACACACACTTTTGGAACTTTTTAGTTAGTTTTTTTAATCAAAAGATTTACACCAGGCTCAAAAGTAATACCACTTCCGTCATTTCATTTCTATTTTTTTCCCGTAGCATAAATGGTTGAAATATTAACGCCAGAAAAAAAGATTCAACAGAGAGAGGCATAACACCGGTGGGGTGTTGTATAAATATAGATATCTTGTGCAACCAAGATAATCCACAAAAAGTTTGCTTAACAGTGTAAACGAGATCCACCTAGTCTCTTAACGATAAATCGTGTACCCATGATCTTGTGTGCAAGAAGTTAGTCCAAACGGTTTGTATTTAGAAGCCGCAGGAGAGTGAAAAACGCACGCACAGAATTATTAATTCGATGCCCACCAATCAAATAATCATTTTATTAAGACGTAGTGATGGTCCATTCGCGAACAATCGTTCATAGCGAATGACTATTCTCATTTAGCATGGCTCGCTCTCAACGCTATGAATGATAATTCAATCAACCATTACTGCGACAAAAATGAAACGTAGCGTGTTTAACTTTCTTCCGTCCGCGTGAGTTCGGAAATGAATTCCCAATAAGAAAAGCAATGTCGAGAATTCATTAGTTTCATCCGTTATATGAATGAGCAATAAAGCTAGGAAATAATGGTGAAACTTAAGAATGGGAATCATACGTGAATGCCATTCATTTGAAAGGTGTACCCGAATCCTTCGCTCGTGGTAAATCATTCATCGTGGATAGTTGAACAGCTTGCGCTCTTTTGGGCATTTGCCGAAAAGAGCACCTGTTCGGCAAAATGTCCAAAACAGCGTAACACAGGATCCCCGCATCGAATGATTTAGTCAGTGAGTGTAGTGCCAACCTAGAAATTGCATCATTCGCTTGAATGATCGTTTGGGAATGACTCTTTTGCATGAATGAACTCCTAAGAAGGAATGATTTATGCCATCACTACTAAAAAGCACGCCGAAATGGACTGTGTTAAGAAACAAACACTGTAGAATTCAAACACAGAATTTATAATATGGAGTCATCCGTAAAGTTTATCAATCCCTCCGCAACAGCTAACTTAAATTGTCGAAAATTTAAGAACTTCAAGCACAGAATTATTAGCATGGAATTATCCATATAGCTCGCCCGAGAGGGGCGAGTTAAGAAATGCAAAATGTTCTAGAATTCAACCATAGAATTTCTGGCGTGGTCCATTCATGCGGTTTGTCGTCCATATATTCATCTGCCAGAGGAGAGTTAAGAAAGTACCGGATGCTGAAAAATTCAAGCATTGACATGGTGTCAGAAGTACAAATTAACGCGCACATAACAAGTTCGTCCTAGAAAAGTAAGTTGAGAAACTATAGAAAGTTCAAGAATTCATGAATAGAATTAACATGATTCATCCAAACGGTTTATCGTCCCCACGCGAAGTCCGTGCGGGAGAGGCGAGTCAAGAAACTTCAAGAATTCATGCGCATAATTATTAACATGGTGCCCCAGCCTCTCAAAAAAAGTGCCTAATGGTGTAAAATGCAACAAACATCGCCGCAATGGGATTTTCGCGAGAAAACAAATTGGTTGAATAGTTTTTTATAGTATAGGTATATGACAATGTTTTAAAAAATGTTTACTAATATCAATTAGTTCAATAAAATCCGAAGAAAACGATATAGAAAAATCTAACTGGAGTTAATACCTAATCTGAAGATAATCCGTTAATTCAATGTAATTCCAAAGAACAACGGCGGCGAATATTGATATCAAAAAATAGCGGGAGCTTACCTGCAAGAAATACCGCAAACAATCCGACCCGTGCGTCTTCCAAAGATTCTGGAGATTCTCAAGTCCGCAAAGATTAACGTTAATCCCATTAGATGTCATTTCTCACAGGGTCTTCAATGAACATAATAAAATTCCCCGTGCTCCCGTTGAATGCAACGGTGGGGGATGAGCAGCCTCACTCAGTTGTCGTCATCATCATCATCAGCTGATGATGTGCTGGCGGTAGCACCGGATCCGTCCAGTGTCTTCTCCTCACCGTCTTCCGCTCTGGCGATCAATGGTCTCGTTTTAAGACACCGCGCAATCACGACCTGCATATTTCTCTTTCTCCTCTGGCAACATCGCCTGCCGATAAACCTCCTCCATGCTGATGTGACTGCGCGCGGGACAATATACTCCTCCTCACGCAGAACAGCTGGTTTTTCACCCCCACACCCCATCCCCTTTCCAACGCAGCCTATGGAAGCAGGGCCCGAAGCACAACCGGGCCCCGTGATCCTTGAGATGTGAGAGTACAAAACAAGATGAATGAAAATATTGCTCCATCGGAAATACATAAGTCCTGTTTCTATCTTCCTCTTAATCCACAGCACAATGTTAACAAATCCCCTCAGCGAAGATCAAATCTTTCGTCAAACGCTAAGCTCGATATTAAATAAAAGGAACAGTAATCGAATGAGTTCCGCGGTGTAACCAATATGACTTTTCCATAAAGGGAGAAGGAGGGGGGGGGGGGAGTTCATAATGTGAAAATTCCATAACATTTCAAAATCAATGAAAATTCAAAACAAAAATAGGTGGCATGGGGGCGATACAACGTATACAGTTTTAATTATTGCGTACAATAGCTAGGGGCCAACGTCGTGAGTTCGGGGTGGTGGATAAGAGGCTTTCAGAGGGCCCTCGTCCAATTATATGTTATATTCATGTATTTTTAGTCACACGGCACAACTCACAAATCAGGCTGTAACAAATACTTTCAAGTTTTACCAGTGGTTATAAGTGGTATTTGTTTTATCTATTTATTCTATATATCTGGTTTAGTTATAATTGTTGTTATCGCTTCTCTAGAGTGTCGTTTGGCAGTAACTGATACAATCGCTTCTCATCCTGAACTTCAGTCTAAAACACAAAGAAGGTATGACGTACATTACTTATTATAACTTTCCTTTTTCGTTACACTTTCTGAACTTAAAGTCACGTCTGAACTCCCAAACAATTGTGTTCTTTTCGGCAACACTGGAAGCCCGTCAGGTTAGGTCAGGCTACGAAAATAACACGAGCCGACGAGATCTAAAATATTAATGACGGCAAGATACTGGGTGTCCCACTCGCTACCGAACCCGGCATTTCTTTAATAATATTAACAACAATTGCAACGAAATTCGAAGTGGACTTAACTCATTTCGTGCGAAATGTCATGACATCACAACACGTGCTGGAAGTGGCTACCACTTGCGTCCAGACAGCATTGAACCCGGCTCACCATATTGTGGAAAGTCCTTGCCTGTACGTCAGCAGTCACTGCCTGAATTTCTTCGGTGATGTTTGCTTTCAAGGCATCTATGGTTCACAGTTTCTTTTGGTAAACTCTCCTTTTTGGATATCCCCATAAAAATAATCAGGAGGCGTCATATCGGGGGAGCGCGGTGGCTATAGACCCTTAAAAATGACGCGGTCGCCGAAAAAGAACTGAATTTCGGCCATACTGGTGTGTGATGTCCTGCATGGTCTTCTAAGAAAGTCCCCTTGGTTTCCAATTTTTTTGACAATGCCCAAATGGTGGACTTCCTCGGCGGATGTCTGCCTACAAACCTCTCCAGGAATTGCTGTTGACAAGACTTTATCGATCCTGTTTTCCAATAAGTACGAACTATCGATCCTGTTTTCCAATAAGTGCGAACAATAAACACTCGCTCCTTCAGAGTATACCGATACATTTTCACACGCACGCGAACAGCCGCGATCACGAGCATTCACTATCAACAACCGTATTGTGTAGACACGCTCAGCGAAATGGCATAACAAAGCAGAAGAGAGGCGCGTCCGGATGGCTGGCGGACTGCTCCTCAGTCGCGCCACACTTAGCAATGTGTCTGCCACGAAGGAGCACTCCGACTGGTTGGCGGACTGACAGCGTCAGGTTCAATGCTGTCTGGACGCAAATGGTGGCCACTTCCAGCACCTGTTGTGATGTCATCACATTTCGCAGGAATAGAGGTAAGTCCACTTCAAATTTCGTCTCAATACCTTCATTAGTGTTATTATTAAAGAAATGCCGGGTTCGGTAGCGAGTGGGACACCCTGTATTAGCCAGGACAGTTAGACGACGTTTTTGTAAAAGACGTTATCCTGAACGATCGTCACGTTAGTCTGTTTTGTTGCGAAGTCATTATGTAGCAAAGCTACTTGTAAAATCCACAGTTAGCAAGGTGCTGATTGTTCGTTACCATCGCTACGAGGGTCGATCAGCAAAAAAGGTTACACGTTCGAGTTAGGAGAAAAGAAAACTCACCAACCAAGAAGAGTTTGTGCGATGTGACAAAAGATATGAAGCACTATTTCTTGACGAAATCACCGTGACGATTCAGACATCTGTCGGACCGCACGATTAGCTTGTCCATCCCGGTCCGAAAAAACATGTCCCTGCTGATGTATTCAGTTTGTTGCAGCTGTTCTTACGTCATCGTCACATGTAAAGCGAGAACCAGGCAGCTGCTGTTTCAAGGCAGGAAAGAAGTTAAAGTCACAAGGAGCCAAAACCGGGCTATAGGCCGGGTGCTTAAACAGCTCACACCGGAATTCGTGGAGCAAGTGCTGGCGGTGTGCGGCCTGGCGTTATCGTGAAGGAGAATGACACCACCGATCAGCAGATCTGGTCGTCTTTGTCGGATGCTCTCGTGTAATTTTTTCAGCGTGGCACAGTACTGATCAGCGTTGATGATGCGTCCATGTTCTAAGAAGTCCACCAAAAGCACACCCGAGGAATCCCAGAAAACTGATGCCATAATTTTTCCAGCACACGGTGTGACTTTACTTCAGGAGGTGAAGCAGCGTGTTTCCGTTGCGTTGAAGCTCTCTTGTTGGTGGGAGCAAAGTGGTAGTACTCGAAGGTTTGTATCAGTACTAGAAGGTTTGTATCACCCATCTGATACAAACCTTCGAGTACTGCAAAACATCCGCCACAAGATGTTGAAGAACGCCATATAGCTCAATCCAGCTCGGACGCAACATGGCACAAAGCTACCCTTCGGTCGTTTTAAATCATTTCGTCCACACGTGAAGTGTTGAGCTCTGTCGTCGACGAACTTGGACGTCCACTGTTTGTGCGATGTCGGTTCCCCACATCATCCCTACTAGATTGAAACCAACAGCACCATTTCGCCACGTTGTCACCATAAAATTCAACAAGCAGCCGCCGAATTTCGACTGCGGGCACTTTCTTGACCCGTACAAACCTTATCATGCTCTCACTTCGACTTGAGACCACGTTTCCAACCGCGTCGTCATTTCGAAATGTCACTGCGCATTTCACGCTGGGTACAGGCGTTCACATAGGTGCCTGGAGCACTAGCGCAATCTCCCGAACGTGCATGTCATCTATGCCACTCGTACGACATCCTCCATTGACATTATAGCACATGTAACCATTTCTTTCTGATCGACCTACGTACATCTCTGTTGAGGGTACGCCAAACTTTCAAAAATAAACCGCTTACAGCGTAGTACAATTCCGTTTATTTAGTGGTGTAATACAGAGTATACATACGGTCCAACGTTTGCTCTCCACTGAGAGGCTTTTACAAGGCGGTCATTATACATAAAATGCAGAGAATTAGAACGTGTAAGAAGAAACAAATACAACTTTTCCAAAATATCGTGGAAGACAGCACATTCAGTATTACGTGTTATCACGCCATTATACGCTGTGTTGTAACGTGTTCCGATTCCTCAGTAATCGATGCTAAATCACCGAGAGTATCATGCAGACAATATCATTGCATGCCAGCTTGCTAGAGAGGACTTCAATTGTGTCCCTAAATAAAGTTCGTGTAAGGGGCAACTCTTCTAATGTTTCTCTATATAGGAGCGGCAGCGCAATGCATGACTTCCCTGGCATAAAAACTGCATGAAGAAAGTCGTTCGAAGTCTTAAATGTGGAAATAAGCTGAAAAAATCGACCGGTATTAAAACCACTGGCTATGAAAAACCACGAATAACTGTAATTTTACGCGTGTCACGGGGCAGAATTTACTAGAGTATGCCTTGAAATAAATGGATGTATGGATGATGATCGAGTTAAAGCTTGGCTGGAAAACGTTTGGAGAAAAAAACGATGTAGGTACTAACATAGATTTATTTATATGCGACTCCCCACATTCTAATTTCCTTATATAACCCTCATAAAAAATCTTAACACCCCTCTATTTGGAGGTGTGTAACGCAAGTCAGTCATTGCAACCACAAACCATATGCATCTCTTCATTTTAGTCTGTTACAGATTTGCTCATATACTTCTGAATATCATTTCATCAGGCACAATATTTGTGGAAATATCAATATCTACTGTTTCAACAACTATGTTAATAATTCTTTACTTTAGCCTTGTTCAAAGAAACACACGACGGATCACTGTGAACGAAAGGGTCATTTTATGCTCTGTCGTCCGTTTAAGTTGCCGTAGCGTTCTGAAAGACACGCCGTCGTGCGCTACAAAACGCCAGCGACAAAAAGCTGTGTCACTTTTTTAAGTACATGATGCCTGATGGGTCCATTTATGCAAACGGATACACATTCCACTTCTCAATGCGAAAAGGCACTGGCAGCACTGATACAATTTGTCCAACCCTACTACTATGATTTCTTCTGACGGAAGACAAATGCAGTGTACATAAAGTAAACCTACAAAACGCACGGCACTATGCCGTAGTGTGTCGCGCGACACTAAACTCGTGCATAAAAGGGGTCTAAAGACGTTTTCACTCGGAGAGAATGCTGCCTGTGCCCTCGTGTAAGCGCGGACCCGCAGGAATTTTTAACTGATGGTTCTTGTGCAGGCTTTCACACGAAGCGGATGCAAGTGCGAAAGAGTGCAGGCCCGGAAAATGCCCGTGTTCGTGCTGCGGGCACGGACACGCACTCACCTGTTTTGTTCACTGAATAGAATGCAGGTCTTCACATGACGCGTGGATCCAGACTTCCTCTGCCCGCAACTTCTGTCTCTACCAAGGGTTTGAACGGTGTGGTTGCTTTTTTTTTTTTTTTTTTGGGGGGGGGGGGGGGGTGTTTTGTTTTGCTATTAAAAAAGTTGTGGGGTATATTAGAGATCAGGTAAAAATTCATTGAATTTGATGAAGTTAATTTCAAACGAACATTAAAAATTAAATTCGTTTATTTGGTAAATATAAATTTTGAACGAATGATTGTTTGTTTGTTTTGTTAACTGATAGTACAATTACAAAATATTTCTTTTTATTTTTCTTCGCTAAAGTTTTAATTTTTCTTCTCAAAAACACAGCCACAAAAAAGACAGGTTGTTCATTCGATAACGACACGAGCTTGACTGGCAAGAAATTGTTTTAATATGTGGACATATTTTTATGTTGCGGGCCGCTCGTATGAAAACGAAGTCGCGGGAGCCGGCACTCGCCCTTACATGCGGGCACAGGCAGCACTCACTCCGTGTGAAAGAAGCCTAAGGAACATAAGTAGTCGCTTGTCGCTAATGGGGGATCACTGGTTCCAGGGAAGGAAGACAGCCAGTGCCGAAGGACAAGCACACCACTCATGCCTCCTCATTCAGCGCTCGGCGGTCCTAAGTCGGACGACTAGCCAGAACTAGCGCCTCTGGGGCGTCGCATTTGTTATTTCACCACATCATAATTCCATTTCTGTAAATTTAAGTTACGCTTCTATCCCCTTGATCGGCCACAAGGGCGATATTGTTTTTATTCCAATAATATTATCGCAACATGAAACAACAATTTTCACAAACCTTTTCTACATCTTTTAAAACGTACACAATGGAATATTTCAACTTTTTCTGGTAGCAACGGACGAACGAACAAACGAACACACACACACACACACACACACACACACACACACACACACACACACATATTTTGTAAAGTCTCAATTAATTTTGCCACTTCGGTATCATCGTACCAAGATCACAGCCCTTGAATGAAGTTCAACGATTCCTTTATATTTCCTCTTTCACTTTAAAACTTTTCAAAACCATAAAGGTTCTAATAACAGGGTCATCCCATATACAAAACGAATTGTAGGTTGTTGTCTTCACAGTCCATCCAGTCATCTCTTGAAAAATTGTTCCTGGAACTGATGGTGTACAGGTATGGTACTGTGTGTCCTGCATCTTCGACAATCTGTCCGCAAATTGAATCTCGACCTATCTTTGAACAGAACATTAGCTCACTATTCCCACATAGCTCACATATCAAGCACGTGTCGAGAATACTAAATACGAAAGCCTTTTTATATGACGCGTTAGAGAGAACTAAAATGGGGACATACCACTAGACGACCTACATACATGAAGAATCGCAGGAGCCTTCTAAAGCCTACTGTAATTCTTCCACAGACCAGTGGTACATAACTAAGCGGGCAAAATTCTGCGATTTAGTAATACGGGGCACAAGCGATACGATGTTACCGTGTTGATCTAGAAATTTCACTATTTTGTCCCTAGGTGCTACAGAACGTCGCTAAGCATTCGAGCTGTTTCCCCAGTTTACTTCGGTGATACGCATAAATCATCACATTGCATCAGTCTCTATTTCCAGATTCCCGAATTTACGATGGTTCAGTATACTGCATAACACTGATGTAACAGTCTTCCAGTGGCGGCTCGTGGTTGAAAAAATAGGTGAAGAGCTACAAGAGCAACATGAAAAGATATCTACTGTCTTCAATGAAAATCACTATGAGGACTGACCTATTTTTTGTATATTAGATCAATTCTTCTTTCTTTTAAAGCTGCAAATTTGTCGATTATGTCGTCATAGAATGGTTGTTTGTTCGTAAGCATCAATAAAACATCTTTCTGAATAGAAATATTTGCCAAAGAAGCAAGTCTGTCTTGAGAAATAGTGTTTCTTTAGTACGTTTGTATTCTTTTAAGGCAAGAAAAACTTCTTTCCACTGACACACTTGTAGATGGAATGGTTAAAATGAGGGCAACCAATTTATAAGCTTCTGTAAAAATGCCTTTATCTTCATGAAGCACTCGAAGAAGTTCTTGAGTCGATATATTTTTTAATTTTTCGCTGGCATATACAAGACTCAGTTAATTTTTAAGGCGCTGGAGTTCAGTAAATATTTTCCCGTAAAAATGTTGTAGATTTTCAAAAGCGTGAGAGGGAAAGCTTGAATTAAATTGTTCGAATTTGGTTGTGTCAGCAAGACAAACAAATTGAAGTTTTTCACAGTCTTGAAATCTTATATCCATTTCCATAAGAATGTGGTCTAAAATTTCAAAATACAATTGTTTATAATTTTGAAAAATTGTTTCTTGTGTAAGAGCAGCATATTCCCGTTTAGATCTGCTTATTTCTGTGATTTTGCTAGATTTTCCAAACAGTGTTTCAAATACTTCATCGTTCCTTTTATGACTCAAAATTTCACGAGTATTTTTTAATTTGAGTTACACAGTAGTTTATGTCTAGTGATTTTTTTTCTGCAAAATTTCGAATAATAGATCGGTGGGGCCAAAAATTTCTTTAAATACTATTGCCAAAACTGTAAATTCAAAAGTGTTCATATCGTTTAAAAACCCCTTGGCAAGTTGAAATGATTTTTTGTCTGATTGCTCACTATTTGTCAGAAATTCGAATACTTCCTTCAATTTATCCCAATCTTCAACAATTACACTGACTAATTTCGAAGTGGAGGACCATCGAGTTTCTGCTATGGTTGGTATGCGTCTTGCGGTTGTAGATGTGAGTGTATAAGATCGCTTCACTGAGTGGTGAAAAAACGAAGGAATTCCAGTAAGGCTTGCGTAAAATAAACGACACTTTGAAATTTTAGATAAACTCTGCTGTAATACAAGGTTCAAACGATGTGCTAAGCAATGAACAAAAACAGCTCGAGAACCTTTATCCTTGATTTTTTTCTGGAGCCCATTCAAGTGTCCAGACATTACACTTGCCCCATTGTAACACTGTCCTATTAATTTGTGTTGATAATCGAATTGTTCCAAAATTTTGTCTAGCAGTTTGTATGAAGCTTCTGACGTTCGATCTCCACTCACGTCGTGGAAACCCAAAAATCGCTCAGCCAATACACCTTCCGAATCAACAAATCTTATTATTAAAGAGCACTGAAAAGTCTGATTTATGTCTGTGGTGTCATCTACTTGAATAGAAAAGCATTGAACTTCATTTATTTCATTTTTAACGTGATCGTTTATATATTCAGAAATACATTAAATTAATTCATTTTGAATAGTTTTTGAGTCACCTGTGAAGACATTTTTTATCTTTTCGTATTTATTTTGAATTTCTAAAGGACTTCTTAATATCAACAATAAAAGTAATTCCTTGAAATTTCTACGATTTATCGAGTCCATGCTTTCGTCATGGCCACGGAATGCTAGTTCTCGTTTGCTCAAATATAATACTGCATCAATCACTGCCTGCAGGAAAAATCTATTTAAACGAACGTTTTCGTTGAAACGCATTTTCAAAAGCCTAGCATTCTCCCTCAGGGCATGGGCATTGGTGTTCTGACTTTTTTCAAAATTCCTTGGCATTAACTCGCATTTCAGGTGTTCGCTAGAATCACCATGTTTATGAAGTGAGCGTGTTATATTTAATAAATCTGAGAATCCGTCTTTATTCCACACCGAATGTTTATTACTAAAAAGTAAGCAGGGCCAACAAAAAAATTTTTGTAACACAGAAGTACTACAAAGCCATTTATATTCAGTAAACCAGCAATTTTTAAAATTAATATTGTTAGATCTACCGCTCTTCTTGATTTTTTTTTTTTGGCAACAATTGTCAGTGAAACCGTCGGTCGTCCTTGAAGTAAAATGTATCTTTAATCTTCATCTTTCCACCGATTAAATGGAGTTTGTAATAAATTACAAACAATGTCGTTCACAGGATACATACTTTAATTAAAACTATCACTAACTGTTAAATTGTACGCGAAACTACAGTAACAGCCAAACTTTTTGACAAATAATCACAAAGCACGAGAAAACAAATCCCTTTCGGAAAGCATGTACCACAACACTGCAAGATACCTTGGGTAAACCGTCCCGTTTCACCGTGATCTCTTTCGAAGGTCACGATTCCATCTGCAGAGCTTCGGCGCCGAAAGATAAAACACTTCACTTGCGCGCCAGATAGGGGAGGTTGACGTCACGGTTGCCATAGCAACTCGGTCGAAAGCTGCAGACTTCCAAGGATTTTCATTTCGGCTCTTCAATTGCACTGTTTTGCGTATGAGAACTTGTTTCCCGTATTAAACGCGCTATGTGAATTGATATCTAATCAAAATTTTGAGTATTTTGTAACACAATAGAGACAAAACAGAATATATTATACAAATTACTGAATAAAACTTTATTTAAAGTAAAATAGGTGAAGAGGCACTTCACCTACTTCACCTGAAAAGCCGCCACTGCAGTCTTCATTCATGCCCACTGGCATTGCAAAACCAAATCTTAATCACTCTGATACAGGATTTATTTATTTATTTTTTTATTTTACGTGTTTGAAGATTCCTACGATCATATATGCCTACAAATGTTTTTCTTTTTCTTTTTCATTCAGAGTTTGAAGACCATTATAAGTGACTCATTGGGATATAAAACAATCCCTCGTTCCGGGCTACTGTTTTCAGGGAAAGAAAAGCCAGCGCAGTAAGACAAACACGCCCCCGATGCCACATCCGGGACTGCAGTTCGGGCCTATCTCGGACGAATGGGCAGAACCTAGCGCCTCATACTACTCGGCCATCCGAGCGGCCATATAAAGCGTCCAATTCCAAAACGGAAAGAAAAAGACAGAATCAGCCACAGGACAAGCATATCACCCATGCATCACCTTGGGTTCGAACACGGGCTCAACTCAAATGATTACCCAGGAGTTTGCAGAAAAATTCTTATAAAATAACGATATACACTGAAGTGCCAAAAGTCATGGGATACGTACCTAGTATCGTGTAGGATCATCTATAGCCCGGCGAAGAGCAGCAGCAACTCGACGTGGCATAGATTCCACAAGTGGCCGGAAGACTTCTGGAGAGATGTTCAGCCATGCCGTCTGAACAGCCGCTCACAGTTCCATGATATTTGTAGGTGTAGGATCGTGGTGTGAATGGACCTTTCCACTACGTTCCATATGAGCTCTATTGGGTTCATCTCGGGCGAACTCGGTGGCCACACCAGCTGTCGGAAGTGTCCAGAATGCTCCTCAAACCAATTTTGGACAACTTGGACCCAATGACATGGTGCATTGTCCGACTGGAAAATTATATCGTTGTTGGTGAAGATGAAGTCCACGAAGGGCTGAAAATGGTCACCCAACAGATCAACAAAGCGATTACAGGTTAATAACATGTTTACGAGGACCACAGGACCCAAACCGTGCCACGTAAAGACACCCCACACATGTATGGAACCACCACCAGCTTGCACAGTACCTTGTTGACAGCTGGGGTCCATGGCCTCATGGGGTCTGCACCATACCCGAACCCTACCATCAGCTCGTAGCGTGACTCATCGAATCATGCCACATGTTACCTGTCTTCCAGGGTCCAATATTCGTGTTCACGAGTCTGGGTGAGGCACTGTGTCCGATGTCGTGGTGTTAACAAAGGCACTCAGGTTGGTCTTCTGCTCCTATACCCCATGGACGTTAAATTATGCTGCACTGACCTGACGGATATGTTTCTGGTATCTCCTGCATTGAATGTGGATATTATTGGAACTAGTGTCGCTTGTCTGTTAGCATGGACAATCCTGGTCAGACGCCGCTGGTCACGGTCATTCAGCTCCCGTACTCGGCCACAGCGCTGTCCACGGTGGGTGGTAATGCCTTCCATGAGGTATTCTCGGTACACACGTGACACCGTGGACCGAGGAATGTTGAATGTTCGAACAACCTCGGAAATTCGTCTGGCTCCAACTACCATGCCTCGTTCAAACTCGGATAATTCACGTCGGCTTGCTATAATCCTACAGGCGGTTGTTTAACCTGATTCACGAGATTATATCTCGCAACTGATAAAAATCGTGGTGTGCGTCGAAGCCATTATACGACGGCAGCGCCAGTTAAAAGTTTGCATACTGCGATCCCATGACTTTTGGCGCTTCAGTGTAAGTGCCTAAATAAAAGTCTCTTTTCAACAAGTGTTATTTTATTTATATCCCCCACCTCCATCCTGAGAGAAGTACTACCACTGCACACACTGATTTGAAAACGTCAGTCTTTCGAGATATCTATGAGAACTATTTTTGCCAGTAGTAATACAACCGAGCAAGTGAACATTAATCTGCAAACTTTTCAGTGATTACTAATTTCCGACGTATTTCGTCGTCGCAACGCAATAAGATAGCAAACAAATTCTACACATCCACCCCCCCCTCCTTTTTTTAATATCAGTTTTGCTCCTGATATAGCAAATATTCTACCATGTACTGTCATTCTTTATAGCGTCTAGGTAAAACACCTTGTTGATCAGTTGCTCCGTCGTACGATATAATTACGGTTCCGCAAACCGCAGCAAAAGCTCCACTTATTTTGAAACAAATAATTTTAGATCCAAAAAATTAATAGAATTTGAGGCAATCACAATTATCATGAGACTCTCATAAAATCAACGAAAAAAAAAATCGGGACAAATTATACCCAGTAATGTTGTAGCGGTTTCGAGAAATTCAATACAACTGGAACTTTGATAACCTGTGATTTTTTTTGCACACGACTGATTCGTACCCATCCCTCCAGGGAAAACAGTAAAAAGAAAAATAATAGATCCCGTACAAAACAGGGACTACGCTATAGGTGGCTGCTGCCTACCGAACAACCTGATTTCTGTTTTTCATTTTACAACTCGTATTTCACAACTTGTACATTTTTCCAATCTATAGTATTTATCTGGATTTCTGGGTTTTCAGACTTTCTTGTTATCACTTGCCCTTTTGGAGCATTGTAATTTTCTATTCGTTTATACTTTGCATTTTTGAGCATTCTATCGTAACTTATGTGTTTTTCTTTATCCTGTTATCAGTGTTTCCTGTTATTTTATTGATGATCCTTTGGGTATGCTGACAACCGCACAACCTAGATGATTAGTCTCGTTGTATTTGTTTTTGATTTCTCCATGTGTACTTTTAAATCTACCATATATATATATATATATATATATATAAAATCTTTTAAAGGTGTACTTTTTTTTTTTTTTTTTTTTTTTTTTTGTTGTATGTGAATTGTGAGAGTTTTAATTTTAGTTTGCGTGTGTTAATTTAGTGGGATTCAGGGATTTCTACGGGAAATTCTTGGTTGAAGGTGTAGAGAGTTTGACATATATATACATATAAAGTTACGGCCCTGATTTTTATTGCTTTTTCCGTTTTTTAAAGCTTGATTTCAGATGTGTACAAACCGCACAGAAAATATTTTACCAAGGTGAGTGCTCCCGACAGTGTAATGTGCTGCCATCTGCTGGACCAAGTACAATTTACAAACTTGAAGTGAAGTGGCACTTAACAACCTAATATTTTGGTTTTAATATGGCTCTACAAATATAACTAAAATTGCAGAACCGAAAAAAACGCTGGGAAAAAAAGTTACACATTAATCTTATCATTTAAAGTAGCAAATGTTTTTTTTTAATTCTACATGCAACATCAGTGGCGCAGCCAGGATTTCTTTTGGGATGGCCCAAAATATTAAATATGGAAACAAAAATACCCCGGAGGGGGAGCATCTCCCAAAATGTTGGGAAGCTATAAAAATATCTCTGCCATATTAGAGTGTGCTTCCAATTATTCGTAAATTATATATCTAAAAACATATACAAATATATTTATATATATGCAGGAATGACATGGAGGAGACTGGCACAAGACAGACCGTTGTGGAAGAAACTTGGGGAGACCTTCGTCCAGCAGTGGATTGATAATGGTTGACAATGATGATGATGATGATGAAGCAACCAATAACAACGAACGAAAGGACTAAGTGACAATTCATCCGGAGAGACCCAAGCCTTTTCAAACGTAAATTTGAAAATAAAAATTTAAACCTATTTGATGTAAGACGTCGGTCATATTAGTTCATTTATTATTATTTTTTTAAATATAGCGTATCGTAATTAACCTGAAAAAGACATAAAGATTCTGTAGATCACAAGCCACATACATAGATATGCTATTACTCTTTCTAAAAATTTATGAAGTAGATCAAAACCTTTCTAAGGTAATTAAATATACCAAGAAAATTAAAAAAATATATTAAACACTTTGCAATTTTCCATATATTTCTTACTTACCAAACGAAATATTATTCTTAACATGCAACCCTACAATAATTAGTCAAACATTACGAAGAAATTTATGTTTGATTTTTGTAATATCATAAATTAAAAACAATTTTAATAGGTTTGATAGCCTTGCAGGGCAAATCACTTAAATTACTTTTGGGGGAATTTCGGAGTTTAAACCTGACGTTCTTGATGTAAACCAAAACTTCATTTCATTATTTTTATTTCAATTCAGTACTCGATTATGAATTATGTTTTTTTAATTAAAGTTTTTAAGTCTTTCTTTTTGCTTAATTCGCAGGTGCGTTGTTAGAGAAATAATAAACGGCTTGCACCACAAACTGTTCATGTTAAAGTAATTAATAACAAACTGTTCGAGACAAAGGAAGCCAATGCTAAACTCGAAAATCTAGTAATGGGCATCCAAACTAAGCTAACTGCTTAGCAATTATTTACATTTAGAAGATAAATGTCGTACGTCAATTATATAAATCTACGCTAATTTTTCAGTAAATTTCAAACATCAGTTTCTCGCTTGACACTGATGAGGGGAAACGATCAGCTGCGTAACTAGGACAAGGCTGGAGGGGCGGCCGCCCCAGGCGCAGCTTAAGAGAGGGCGCAATAATCACAGCTTACGATCTGATTAAAATTGAAACTTTTGTACCAGTTTCTGGCACAGCTTTGTCGCGCCGTACTTTGCCATTTATCCATTTACAGAATTTGCTTCAATATGCTTCGCCAGTTCCTGTAACCTTGGCAAATCAAAATTCGCATTTCTTCCTCAAACTCTTCTGGGGATATCAGTTGCACACATTCAAAAACGAAGGCGCAGTTGTACGTACGTTGCAAGAGAAGAATATATTTCACATTAATGAATGAATTGTAGTGGTTAGCATAATCAGGCGCTATCCGGGGGACGCGGATTCGTTCCCCGCTCTAGCACGACCAGATTTTCAAGTTTCCAGATATTACCTGACTTAACATACATGTCATATTTACACCAATTAACGGATTCACATCTTCCAAATTTTTGTATCTTTCACACTGTTGAAAATTTCCTTAGGGTCATTAGGTCATTATTGCTACTGCGAGCCACGACCTTCCAGCTGCATTCGGTTCGTATGATGTGGTACCGAATGTCTGAAGATCAATGCAGTTGGGAGAAATAGTACTGACACATAGGCGCCGACTTCTAAAAATTTCGAGGGGTGCTGAAATTCAAAAGCCAGGTACCGTTTCCAGTGTTGAAATTTTAGATGTTTAGGTAAATGGACCTTGTCTCCAGTGTAAACGCAAACAAACCCATACATGATTTCATGATAAAGATATTACGTTTTTTTATAGAAACCAAATTCTGCAACCCCGTTTTAATTCTTCCGATTTAATTTTCTGCAATGTGCGCACAAGAGCTCCCATATACATATATATATATATATATATATATATATGGGATGTAAGGTCAGGTGATGCGTAACATCACAGCCTCTCCTTGACAAATGTCAACCCCGCCTTCTCGTAGTGCATCCTGTTCCCACTAAAGGGGCTCTGACGACCGCCAATAGCGGTATAACTATACCATCGGGATTAGAGGAAATTCTATCCCACACTCACCAACCCGCTTGGCCAGCGTGGTGAGTTATGGCCAAACCCCTCCAAAATGATTCCACAACTTAAATCTTGGCCCTCAGTCTCCGGCAGCTGGAATGTACCTGGCCAAGGCAGCTGCCAGTGCGACATGAAGGCAGAGGGTGCTAAGAATCCCCGGAGGACCGGACTAGGCTGCCATCTGATGCTGACCTTGGCTACGTATAATGGACGCTCCGTATCTTCTGATTCAAGGCTTCTTGAATTGGAAGAGGAACTACAAAGGATCAAGTGGGACATCGTGGGGCTAAGTGAGGTAAGGAGAAAAGGAGAAGATCTCATCGAACTGAAAAGTGCACATCTCTTCTACTATCGTGGGACAGATACTGGCAGAACTAGTGGTGTTGGATTTATAATAAACAAGAAACTGAAGGATAAAGTTGTAGAAGTTGAAAGTTCCTCTGACAGAGCTGCACGACTCGTTATCCAACTCTCGAGAAGATACCAGGCTCAGATTATTCAAACTTATGCACCCACCACAAGTCATCCTGAAGAAGAAATTGAAGAATTTTATGAGGAAATTTGTCATCTAAATAATAAAGGTGAGCAGCACTTGAAAATAATTATGGGAGATTTCAATGCAAATATTAGGGCAACGGCAACAGAATGAAACTTCAGTAGGTAAATTCGGTCACGGCAACAGAAACCAGCGTGGAAATACTCTCGTTGAGTTTGCAGAGGCAGAAGGGTTTTTCATCTTGAACTCCTTCTTCAAGAAAAAGCCACACAGGAAATGGACATGGAGACATCCAAATGGGACGACAAGTGAAATTAATTTTATTATGTGTAACAAAAAATTCGTCATAGAAGACTGCAGTGTGCTAAACAAGTTCAACACAGGTAGTGACCATAGATTGGTGAGATGTAAGATGCACCTCAACACTAAACTTGAACGTGGCAAGCTCATAAGACAAACAAAATCTATTGACATAACCAACCTTAAAAAACACCATAATACCTTCAAGTTGGAACTGAAGAACAGGTTCTCTGCTTTAGAAGGCCTAACATCGGGAAAAGTGGACATCTCTGAAGTTAACAGAAAAGTAACCAAAGCTCTTATGGAAACAGCAACAAAATTAGCTGGGTCTAAGAACAAGTTGCATGTAAACAAATTATCAGGAAAAACGAAAATATTGATGCAAAAAAGAAGAGAGATGCGGACAACTAAAGAAGATGTGACTTCCAAAGTGGAATATATAGAGCTATGCAAGACAGTAAGAAAAAGTATCACTGAAGACGTAAGAAAATCCAACTGTGAACTAGTGAGGAAAGCAATTGAAAAAAACCAAAGCCTAAAGATAGCAAAGGGACATCTCAGTAAGGGAAGAAAACAGATTATGGCACTGAGAAAAGAAGATGGTTCTGTAACAAGAAATAGAGGAGAAATTTTGACAAGAGTGAAAGATTTCTACTCCAAATTATATGAAAGGGATGATACATGCACTCCAGACATCATGAAAGATACTAGTACCAGAGTTCCTCCAGTCCTTCCAGCAGAAGTTGCACATGCAAACAAGAACATGAAGCGGGGAAAAGCTCCAGGAGAAGATGGAATTACTGTAGACATCATACAAGAAGCAAGTGGAGAAATCGAAACAGTACTCGCCCTAATTTTCACTCGATGCCTTAATGAAGGAAAGATTCCTGAGGATTGGAACGCCGCTACAATGATCCTGCTACACAAGAAAGGTGACATTGAGGATCTCGGAAACTACAGACCTATCAGCCTCCTATCAGTAGTTTATAAAATGTTCACTAAAGTTCTTTCACACCGCTTGAAGGTAACACTGGACATGACTCAACCGAGAGAACAAGCTGGATTCAGCAGATATCAAGTGAGGGTCACATTGATGAAGAAATTAATCGGCGTACAAAACTTGCCTGTAGAGCTTTTGGAAGAAACAGCATAATTTTCAAGAGCAATATGCCATTATGTCGTAAAAGAAAAGTGTTTGATCAATGCATCCTTCCAGTGCTTACGTATGGTGCAGAGACGTGGACCTTAACTAAAAGAGACATACAAAGGCTGCAGACAACTGAAAGTAGCATGGAGAGGTGCATACTTGGTGTAACCAGGACAGACAAGAAGAGGAACTCGTGGATCCGAAAAATGACAAGAAAGGAAGACATCATGATCAGAGTTAAATCCCTGAAATGGCAATGGACTGGACATACTGCCAGAAGGACAGATCATCGATGGACAGCCGAAATTTTAGATTGGATTCCAAGGGACAGGAAAAGACCCAGAAGAAGACCACATGGGAGATGGGTGGATGAAATTCGAAAGTATGCAGGGGTGACATGGAGGAGACTGGCACAAGACAGACCGTTGTGGAGGAAACTTCGGGAGACCTTCGTCCAGCAGTGGATTGATAATGGTTGACAATGATGATGATATATTCTATTAAGAAGAGACCGCAGCAAAAATAATTTTTTTGACTCATACCAAGTACAATATAGAAAAAGTTATGTATTTACCGGTGTGAGTAAAAAGGGATAAAAATAAAACAACTGAATGTAGAAAGTGTCGAGAATACTGAGCCTTGGCTTTATCAAGGACCAGCAAAAACTCTGCATTTTCTCACTTCCACAAAAATTAGTTGGAAATGGGTTTCTGCAAAGTTATAGATGCAAGAAATAAGCCCACCAAAATTTTTTTAAAAAATATATATATATGTCATGATCTCCGCAGAGTTATATCATATATATATATATTCCGTGAAACCATCAGCAGTTACAATGGCTCTGAAATCCTGTGGTATTGAAGATGCATACATTAATATTATTAATAACATCTATGAAAATGCAAGTGGAAAGATTCGGCTGTTTGAAAATACAACACACATAAAACTTGGAAAGGGAGTGAGACAAGGTGACACCATATCTCCGAAGCTCTTTAACGCCACATTGGAAAATGTCTTTCAATCACTGAACTGGGAAAACAAAGGGATAAAGATTAATGGAGATTATCTAACCCACCTTCGTTTTGCTGATGACGTAGTCATTTTTGCAACTACCCCACCAGAGCTGCAGAGTATGATCCAGGAACTTGCCGGCAAGAGTAAAGAAGTGGGATTAAAAATGAACTTTCAGAAGACAAAAGTGATGTTCAATGCTTTTACAAGAAATGAGGATTTATCGATTGATAGAGAAAAGCTGGAGATAACAGGCACGTACGTTTATCTTGGACAGCAGGTATCAAGTGAGGGCCACATTGATGTAGAAATTATTCGGCGTACAAAACTTGCCTGGAGAGCTTTTGGAATAAACAGCATAATTTTCAAGAGCAATATGCCATTATGTTTTAAAAGAAAAGTGTTTGATCAATGCATCCTTCCAGTGCTAACGTATGATGCAGAGACGTGGACCTTAACTAAAAGAGACATACAAAGGCTGCAGACAACTCAAGGGGGCATGGAGAGGTGCATGCTTAGTGTAACCAGGAGAGATAAGAAGAGGAACTCGTGGATCCGAAAAATGACAAGAGTGGAAGACATCATGATCATCATCATCATCGTCAACGATTATCAATCCACTGCTGGACGAAGGTTTCCCCAAGTTTCCTCCACAAGGATCTGTCTTGTGCCAGTCTCCTTCATGTCACTCCCGCATACTTTCAAATTCCATCCACCCATCTCCCATGTGGTCCTCCTCTGGGTCTTTTCCTGTCCCTTGGAATCCAATCTAAAATTTCGGCTGTCAATCGATGGTCTGTCCTTCTGTCAGTATGTCCAGCCCATTGCCATTTCAGGGATTTAACTACGATCATGATGCCTTCCACTCTTGTCATTTTTCGGATCCACGAGTTCCTCTTCTTATCTCTCCTGGTTACACCAAGCATGCACCTCTCCATGCTTTTTGAGTTGTCTGCAGCCTTTGTATGTCTCTTTTAGTTAAGGTCCACGTCTCTGCATCATACGTTAGCACTGGAAGGATGCATTGATCAAACACTTTTCTTTTAAGACATAATGGCATATTGCTCTTGAAAATTGTGCTGTTTCTTTCAAAAGCTCTTCAGGCAAGTTTTGTACGCCGATTAATTTCTTCATCAATGTGACCCTCACTTGATATCTGCTGTCCAAGATAAACGTACGTGTCTGTTATCTCCAGCTTTTCTCCATCAATCGATGAATCTTCATTTGTTGTAAAAGCATTGCACATCACTTTTCTCTTCTGAAAGTTCATTTTTAATCCCACTTCTTTACTCTTGTCAGCAAGTTCCTGGATTATACGCTGCAACTCTGATGGGGTAGTTGCAAAAATGACTACGTCATCAGCAAAACGAAGATGGGTTAGATAATCTCCATTAATCTTTATCCCTTTGTTTTCCCAGTTCAGTGATTGAAAGACATTTTCCAATGTGGCATTAAAGAGCTTCGGAGATATGGTGTCACCTTGTCTCACTCCCTTTCCAATTTTTATGTGTGTTGTATTTTCAAACAGCCGAATTTTTGCACTTGCATTTTCATAGATGTTATTAATAATATTAATGTATGCATCTTCAATACCACAGGATTTCAGAGCCATTGTAACTGCTGATGGTTTCGCCGAATCAAAGGCTTTTTCATAATCGATAAAAACCATGCAAATTGCACAACGGATGTTCATATTCCCTCGCTTTTTCAATTAGTTCCCTCAGTACGTGGATATGATCTATTGTGCTGTAGCCACTCCTGAATCTTGCTTGTACTCTCGTTTGAGCCATGTCCAGTGTTACCTTCAAACGGTGTGAAAGAACTTTAGTGAAGATTTTATAAACCACTGATAGGAGGCTGATAGGTCTGTAGTTCCTGAGATCCTTAATATCACCTTTTTTATGTAGCAGGATCATTGTAGCGTTGTTCCAATCCTCAGGAATCTTCCCTTCATTAAGGCATCCAGTGAAAATTTGGGCGAGTACTGTTTCGATTTCTCCACTTGCTTCTTGTATGATGTCTACAGTAATTCCATCTTCTCCTGGAGCTTTTCCCCGCTTCATGTTCTTGATTGCATGTGCGACTTCTGCTGGGAGAACTGGAAGAACTCTGGTACTGGTACCTTTCATGATGTCTGGAGTACATGTATCATCCCTTACATATAATTTGGAGTAGAAATCTTTCACTCTTGTCAAAATTTCGCCTGTATTTCTTGTTACAGAACCATCTTCTTTTCTCAGTGCCCTAATCTGTTTTCTTCCCTTACTGAGATGTCCCTTTGCTATCTTTAGGCTTTGGTTGTTTTCAATTGCTTTCCTCACTAGTTCACAGTTGAATTTCCTTACGTCTTTAGTGATACTTTTTCGTACTGTCTTGCATAGCTCTATATATTCCACTTTGGAAGTTACATCTTCTTTAGTTGTCCTCATATCTCTTCTTTTTTGCATCAACATTTTGGTTTTTCCTGATAATTTGTTCACATCAACTTGTTCTTAGACCCAGCTAATTTTGTTGCTGTTTCCATAAGAGCTTTGGTTATTTTTCTGTTAACTTCAGAAATAACCACTTCTTCCGATGTTAGGCTTTCTAAAGCAGAGAATCTGTTCTTCAGTTCCAACTTGAAGGTATTATGGTGTTTTTTAAGTTTGGTTATGTCAATACATTTTGTTTGTCTCATGAGCTTGCCACTTTCGAGTTTAGTGTTGAGGTGCATCTTACATCTCACCAATTTATGGTCACTGCCTGTGTTGAACTTGTTTAGCACACTGCAGTCTTCTATGACGAATTTTTTGTTACACATAATAAAATCAATTTCACTTGTCTTCCCATTTGGATGTCTCCATGTCCATTTCCTGTGTGGTTTTTCTTGAAAAAAGAGTTCAAGATGAAAAACCCTTCTGCCTCTGCAAACTCAACGAGAGTATTTCCACGCTGGTTTCTGTTGCCGTGATCGAATTTACCTACTGAAGTTTCATTCTGTTGCCGTTGCCCTGTTTTTGCATTGAAATCTTCCATAATTATATATATATACTGGTGTGCAAAAATTAAGGACGAAGAGGAGAAATTAGCATAACAGCGGAACGAGCAGGCAGAACGGACCGAAAGACCACTCAGGAGATAGACTAGGGTCCTGTACGGTAGGGCATGCGCATATATATGCAGCATGGCGGGGGGGGGGTCGGAAGGGTATAAAGCACACGGGCAGTGTAAGCTAAGCAATTCGAGCAGCGGATGGCTTAGTGGTTAGCGAGTCAGACTATCGATGCAAGGTCCTCAGGTTCGAACCTGGGGTGATCTTTCAGAGATGGTGTGATTTACTAACAATCGCTGAATATCCGCCGTGCGTCGGATGAGCACGTCAAGTGATGGCCCCCAGGCTGGACCCACTGGTTAAATGGGTATCCTTTCCTACGCCGCCGCCCCCTTAAATTCTCTCAACCCTTCTGTGTGCAACATCGTACTCGCACGGTGGCGCCATCTACTGTACTCTAATCTCACTACAAACTGTTCTGTCAAAGTCGCTAGACTTGCTCTCATTACTTCCGTTTCTGTGTCCTGTCCAAAAGGCGATCTCGCTGTAGGTGGATGGGATCTAAACTCTACTCACTGTGGACGGAAGTCCTACAAGAAAATGACAAATAGTGTGGCGCTCAGCAATTCGGTGAAAGCTATTGCACGGTGTACATCGGTTCCAACGACGTCGAGTTGCTGCCACCGTGCGATATGGCCAACGGGCAATCCAATAGACGACATCTGGATGACTTTACCTGAGGTCGCGTCATTGGGAAGTTAGAAGAAGGTCGAAGTGTGACTAGTATTGCCGAGGAGTTCGGGATCGCTCACAGCATCGTTTCACGAGATTGGAGAGCATTTCAAACGACAGGAACAGCTGTCCGAGAGTTAACCGGTGGTCGTCCACGAGCAACCACGGCGGCGGACGACCGGTATATTATCCTACAGGCGAGAAGAGACAGACGGCAGACAGCGGGAGAAATCGCAAGGCAAATGCAACAGACAACTGGACGTCCGTTATCGCGTTTTACCGTGGCCAGGAGGCTGCACAAAGGTGGTCTATTTGCACGACGACCAGTACGGTGTGTGCCATTAACGCTTGCTCATCGAAGACGGCGGTTTCTGTGGTGCCAGGAACACAAGAACTGGACACGTCAGCAGGCCCGGTTGAGTTCTCTTTACGGTTGAGAGCCGATTTAGTCTGATTCTGGACGTATACACATCTGGAGAGAGCAGGGAACACGCAATCACACCTCCAACATCATCGAAAGGGACCGGTTTGGAGGTGGCGGAGTTCTCGTTTGGGGCGGTATCATGCTTGGTAGCCGTACTGACCTCCACATGAGAGCGAAGCTAGTATAAAAAGGGAAAGCTTAGTGCTTGCGACAGTAGTAGAAGTGATTTTTGGGTGACGAGATGGGTAAACAATGCGATTTGACGGACTTTCAACGTGGGAAGATTGTAACAGCTCGGAGCCATGGAGCAAGTATCACCGAAACCGCCGCATTCGTGAAATGTTCCAGAGCAGCTGTTGTTAAAGTGTTTAAAGACTTGACTGTCAGCCAAAAATCTGGGTCTCTACGTGCAACGTGTGGTCGTCTTCGACTAGTGACTGCTCGGGCGGAACGGGGAGTGTCCAGACTGGTAACAGACAACAGAAGGGCAACAGTGCAGCAAATTACAGACCATCTTAATCAAGAATCCCCTCAAATGATCTCTGCACGCACTGTTCGCCGTACACTGCATCGGATGGGATATAGCAGCCGAAGGCCTGTTCGAACACCTTTGCTGCCTGCAGTTAACAAGAAAAAACGTCTCCAGTTCGCACAGGAGCACAAGGATTGGACAGTCGATAATTGGAAACAAATTATGTGGTCCGATGAATCACGTATTCAGTTGCACCATGCCGATGGCCGAGTGAGAATTTGGCGGAAACAGCACGAAAGCATGGACCCCAAATACATTGCTACAAAGTACAACCCTTCAAGCTGGTGGAGGCAACGCTATGGTTTGGGGAATGTTTTCCTGGCATGCTTTGGGCCCTTTAATTCGTGTTGATCAACGTCTGACTGGCACATCATATCTAAACATCGTTGCGGACCAAGTGCATCCTGTCATGTGGATGGTTTATCCCAATGGCGATGGCTACTTTCAACAAGATAATGCGTCCCGCCATAGTGCTTGTACTGTACAGGATTGGTTTCAGAACATGCCGGTGAGTTTACTTTGCTTAGGTGGCCCCCACAATCTCCAGATCTCAACCCTATTGAGAATTTGTGGAATGACGTTGAACGAGCCATCAGACAGCTGGATCCACAAACCTGCAATCTCACACTCCTGGAAAGTGCTATTCATCAAGCATGGTCTCAGATTCCACAAACCACCTATCAACATCATGTGGAGTCCATGCCACGAAGAATCGACGCAGTATTAAAGGGGAAAGGTCGCCCAACGAAGTACTGAGGGGGTGGTCATAATAAAGTGGCCACTCAGTGTATATACAGATTACTATATATACAGATTTACGCCTCTGGAACGATCATATACAGTAAGACCTCGATTTATTCGAGGTTCCTTTCCCCATTTTTACTTCTATATAATTTGAGTTTATAAGTATGGTCAGCGCGTCAAGAGTACATTTATGTTCTCTTCTACAAATACTGTTAATTTAGAATTCTCAACGTGCGATTAAATGCTTGACCTTGGTTGGAACTTAGTAATCGCACTGATTTATTTTATGTCGTGTGAGCGAATACACCTAACGGTCACTATTGCACCCTTCCGATTTTTTCAGAGAAGCCACTTTGGAATATGAGGAAATAGCACGGATACAAGTATGCCCCTTTCTTATTCCTTTCTCTTTTCACTGAAAAAAAAAAAAAAAAAGTTATTCGCTTCAAGTATGTATTTATGCCCTGACAGCACTAACTCTTATCCACGAAATTTGGAAAATATTTTGCAGTCGGCCCCAGACGATGTGGCACAAGAACGCCCAGTAACAGGTGTTCTACACTGGTGTCCAACAATTAAGCATAATTGGTAAAACCTACAAAGGGTTAAAATCGATGGAACAACGTACATTGGTATGTAGATTAGTCACACACCTAAACCAATTGCAGTGCACGGTCAAGCAACGTCCGCTGTTGTTCGGTGTGCAAATATCTCGCCGTTCCATAAAAATAGATTGCTTTACCCTGAATGTCTTATTCCCTTTTCTTGCAATTTTCGTGAGAAGAATTGTTGTCATTGGTGATCAAGAACGTAATATGGAACAAAGAAAGAAGCTAGGTTGACTATTTTTCGCATGGTAGAATAATCTGAAGGCTCGAATCAGGACAGTCACAGACTGCGGTTCCTTTTCGTCCTCAACTGCAGCCAGGCGTGCTACCGTTGAGCCTGGAAGACACGCAACGCACAGTCACATATCAGGTAGAACTCTAATCACGCAATGCCTTTTTTTTTTCTTCTTCTTCTGCTACCAATCACGTTTGTTCTCCGAACGGTGAATCTATAAAATAATTTTTTGAACATAAAATTAAAGAAAGAGAAAAGTAATTAAGGGAAATTAAAGTAATTTAAAATCTGTAACTGTTTTACTATTTAGAACAGCGTCGGGACGTCAATGCACACGGTTTGACGTAAAACGGAGCAGGCTTTGGCGCCCCTTAATTTAAAATCAAAATTGAAAATTTTCAAAGCATTTCAGTGATTCTGACAAAATTATTTTTGAATCTATTAGCATTTTGAAACAGTATAGCTAAGTCACCCTTTTGAATTTTTTGGTTTTCAGACTTTTTGCTAGGTGTAGAAGTGTTAGAAAAATTCAAGAACACATGTCTCAAAGCGTTTTTTTTTTTTTTTTTTGCGTGTATTTGCGATTATCCGGACTTTAAGACCTACCAGCATGTCAATTTTTAGGTCTCCAGATTATTTAGTTTAGAAGTGGTCTAAAAATTCGCGAAAAGTTCAAGCAGACAATATTCCAAAGCCGCCATTTTGGTTTCCGTACTTTTCTAGGTATACGGACCTGAAGACCTACAAATGCATGCCAATTTTCAGATCTCTAGGTCATTTAGAAGTGGTAAAACAATTGAGAAAAATTCAAGCAGAGAATTTTTTTTGTTCCAAAGCCGCCATTTTGATTTTTTGTTTTGTTTTGATTTCGTACTTTTCAAGGTATGCGGTGGACCTTAAGACCTATCAGAATGTCAATTTTCAGATCTCTTGGTCATTTAGAAGTGGTGGAACAATTCGCGGACGAACACACTCGCATTTTCCCTCTTTTCTTTTTATATACGAGGCGAAAGCCAATATTTACATAGGTATTCACGCATGTCGGCGGAAAACGCCGAACTTTAAAAGAGTCGCTACGTCATTACCAGTTTGATTGTAGCCTGTCTTTTCACCCAATGAGAAGAGAATGCTAAAAATAGCTGCGGCACGACGGTAAGCAGTACATGAGACCAGAACTTTTCTGTGTGGTTAACGCTGAAGACAGATTTAGCCGCTCATTTTTTTCATTTGCGTCTTTAAAAAATGCGTAAAATCAGAAAATGAGTTTTTCTTAAAAACATTTTTTGTAGAAGAGGGATGATAGTTGTGAGTTTATGCTGTAAAAATTGCAATACGTTATGATTTATTGTTTGCCATATAACCGGGTTTTTTTTTAATGCATCCCATCGCGAAATAGAGAATTTTGGGAAATTTAAAAGTTTAATTTCTCGTAAACTAGATCGAAATTCAAAAAAAGGGCGACGAGGTGCAAAAATTTGGCCATGGCCCTACATGCCCACAAAGTTTCGTGGTTCTGTTGCTGTTAGCGTGTCCGAAACGCGACCGAATAGCACTTTTTGCTTACCTTAACTTTGAAATACAATAGCTCTTGAAGTATCGCCAGAATCGAAAAACGGTTTATTTCAGCGTGTTTTCCAAACAATTCTCTACAAACGATGTAAATTTCATATTTTTGTGTTCAATACTTTTTGGTCTGCAAGCTAGAAAAGCGCACGTGTCGCGAAATTTCTAAAACAGCGGCGGCGGTGGCAGTTACTTTTTTTTTTTGAATAGAGAGATTAATGCGGGTGAATTGGCCATTTTAATTTCTGTTGGAATTATTACTTTTTTGAACAGGTTTCTAACAATTATATTTTTTCTGCTGGGCGACTTATTACAAATTCTATATTTTTTTCATTGTGATTTTTCGAAGCAACAGAATGCTTTGAAACTTGAGATCTTTTAAAACTACAATCTTTACGAAATGCCGCAATGTGCTGCTTTGTAGTATTATTTAACTCCTAAATATAAAATTTACTCTTGATAGTTATAATAGCTTTTGTGTTAAGGGATTCAAAGACTGATACATACACACCATATAATCCCCTACACAATAATTTAAGTACATGGTTTTTTACGGTAACACTATACAGTACTGGTGTATAAAATGAAGAGAGAAAAAGGAATATCCATCCGGTGGCACAATAACTAAAATTTCATGAGATATGATATCCAAAATATCCGATCTCGATACGTAACTTCAAAATCAGATCCTCCAAAAGACAACTTAAATTTAATAGCTAATAAAAACCATAAGTATTCCCGCGAATCGCTGCTATCACCAGAAATTTTCCGTAACGGAAAATTCATACAGAAAAGTGAGAGCAGAATTTTCTCGTTAATATACGTCAGTAATGGCGCAAAGGTTTCTGAGTAATCGGAATTTTTTGTTAACACCTCTTAAAAACGGCGATTTTCCATTAACATACAAAAGGGATTGCGGAAAGGTTTCAGAAAATTCAGAATTTTCCTGGCGTACGAAGTATCTATGAAATTCAGATGGTTTTTCTTCCGTCATCTAACGGAAAAAGTTGTGTTAGAAATAGACCGTTAATTCACGAAAAGAAGCATGGAAAATGGCTCTCGAATTTTAGAATATTTTTTTTTTTTACAGTGCAGCTGAGTTATTTTCTTTTTGTTTTTGTTATGCAAAATAGCAAACTTTCGTAAATTCTTTGCAATTATTTTGAAAGACATTCTAACTTTTACTTTTGTTGCTTGACTTTTGAGCACTAGTTAAGCAGTATCAGAATGATCATCTTCGTTTGAATAAGTACAAGTATATTTCCCGAAGTCGTTAATACTATTAAATACAGTGAGCGGAGTAATTATGGCTCATGTGTTATTTATTCCGAGAATTTTTTTTTTTACAATATAAAGAAAACAGATAACATTGAACAAATTGTACTCTAAATTACGTACAATAAAGATAAATAGTTCTGGTGCTCAAAAATATATTTGTACAGGCTTTGTACACGTTGAAGTGATAAAGAAAGTGAGAAATGATTATGGCCCTCTGGGCTTTCAATTCATGCGTGTCATTTTTAGAAGCTGGATATTTTTTATATTTTGTCCACCCATCTTTGGCATTGTAGCAAGCTTCCATTCAAGTCCTGAATATACGTACTTCATATTTGATAGAATCCCATGATTCAAAACTAGCTGTTCTCAGACTGTCCTTATTCATAAAATGACGCAACTTTCGTACACCTTCCGGGCCAGCATATACCACACATTTCCTATTATATTCAGATCAGGTGATTTTGCCGGCCAAGGTTCGAGTAATTTTTTTCTTTTTTTACTTAAATCAAATCTGAGAAGCTTTCCACTCCTGAAATTTGCAGTTGTCCTGTTGAAACAACCATTTTCTACTGGCCATTTTAAGCACATTTCGAGGAAACTATTCACTTAACATTTGTTGGTAACCCGAACTGTTCATTTATCTATTCGCGAATGCAATATCGCTCCCCCTCCCCCAGCCAATTACACCCCATATCATGACTAAACCACCTCCCTGATGTCGAAATGAAAACTCTATAGCTGTTCTTCTTTGTCATCCTTCACTAACTGTGCATACTATCTGGCCCGTCCAGATTAAATTTTTTCTTGTCGGAGAAAATAACTTTTCGCCACTCAGGGCTCCAACTCATACGACTGCAAGGGAATTCATTTCAATTGGCTTTGTGGACTGCAGACAACACTGGTTTCCTCTGGAGTTTGGTCGAAGTCCTGATTGATTTAGCAACTGTTGTGTCCGTCGAACAGTGACTGGCACATCTAATTCGCAGCGTAGTTCTCGAGCTGTTACAATTCTATCAAACAGAGGTCATCGCTCCTTCCACGTTTATAATAAGTGAGTCACGGAAAATTTCTCATTGGCTGCCACCGGGAGTGGAAGCATATCACTCCCGGTGGCAGCCAATGGATATGCTTCCGCTGTGGTGCAGTGGAAGCATATCCGACGCGTAACTGGAAGACCCTGGGTTCGATTCCCGATTGCGGCCAATGAGAATTTTTCCGTGACTCACTTATAAACATGGAAAGAGCGATGACCTCTGTTTGATGTTCATAGGCCACGTCAAATGTCTGTATTAATTGTTACAATTCTATTTGATGTTTTGCGCCTCAGAAGACGAAGTCCCGATTCGTAACTTTGGATTGTCTGCCGGTGCTTTCCTTTTACACTACCCAGCTGGATCTTTCAAGTAATTTAGGACTCCTATTGATAGCTAAGGTAATATGTGTAGCATTTATATCACTTTGTGCTCTTAAAACATCGATTTACTCCCCGTTCGATGTCAGACAGTCGAAAGCCAGACGGCATGCTTATATTTTTGTAAACCAAACACTTTCAACAAGTTATTTCATTAATTCTGTCTTCAGGCTGTTGGTACAAATCGCTACCACCTGTTTCTCCCAAAGAGCACCCGTATCGCTAAATGTTCAGCTAAGTAGGACCACAACTGCTTCGCTTTCTAAGCACTGATTTCCCTTGTCAGCCTTCGCCACGCATGCGCAGAGTACCTTTATAGACACCAATGAGTGCGCTTCGAATTTGCATATGGCAGTGGGGTATGTAACACACGAATTGTTCGTCACGTCTATTTATATCTGTCAAAAATATGAAGGGCCATAATTATGTGTTCACTGTACTTTGAAAACGACAACATCCGTTTGAATATATAAAAATTTCTCCCAGACGAAACAGTATACTATACCTGGACAGAGAAAGCCCCCATCAATTGTCAATGCATTTGTCCTTTTTTTATCCACACGGTATATGGCATAAATTTTCATTCGCATGGTAACATTGTAGGAAATAGAACAATGAAAGGGCAAGACTAGAATACTCAGGCATTATTAAAGCACGTTTTATACAAAAAACGATTTGATGTTTTAATCTGCCTCCGGGTGGCCTGATTTAGCCTTTGCTTGTACACAATGCAAGAATAACTTTTTTACAGATTTCCTTTCAACGGGTGCTCATAATTTCAGATGTTTATCCACTTCCATTTCGTCGCCTTTTCTAATTTTGCTGTTCAGTCTCCTTACTTCGCCCTTCTTGGAATTCAATGCGTTTGTGTACATCAACTACATTATCTGCATAACATGTCGCGCGCGGATGGTTTTGTTTGCGTTTGTTAACAAAGGAAGATTTCAGCACCACTGCTCTGGGGGTCTGCCTTCTTTCTTTCTGTTTTGTTTGCCTACAAGAGTTCGATATCTAATCAAGACCACTGACAAAACTGGATCGCGAAATGTTTTTCTTTCCCTTCCCTCTTTGTTTAAAGTTGAAACTCTTCACACGTCGTAAATTTAAATTAAAATACAGTTGATACGAATGTCTTAGCCGCTGAATCGATTTCTCCAGACCCTACCCTATGAAAATACTCCTCTTGAATTCCAAGAGAAGGGAGTAGGGCACTCCGATAATCAAAAGTTAAGACATAATAAGATTACGGTTGTGAAGTTCCGCTAAGCATAAAAATTCTTTTTTCTTCGTTTCTTTGCTATTTTTTTTCCATTCCTTCTTTGCTTTGTGAATCTTTCTACAGAAGCGGGCGATGACTGCCAAATCCAATTCCATCTTTTATTGGCTCGTCTAGAAAAGAAGAAAGTAAGTCCATCGTACTGCACAGATCTTTCCGAAAGAAACGCCCAGTTGGACGTTCCACCGACTAGATTCGGAATCTTTGCAAAATTCATCGAGAATAGATACTCTAACACAAAAACTAGAAAAATAACAGTTGCTTCACGTAACAAGTTTCGCTTCCCACAGATATTCATTGTGGTACGTACGATCGAACGAAAGAGTGGTATTCGCAATAGTATTTTGTGCATAAATTAGTTCCAACTTAAAGCGTTCCAATACTTTATTAGTCTCAAATCAATGTAATAACATCTGCGTATAAAAAAATCTCTACGCCGTCACATTTTCTGCTCACTAAGATGATAATTACCAATCATCTGTCAGTCCTTATGCATCTTCCAACCCCCATCCCAACAAGCGGCCTAAAGACGGTAATGCATTGGGGTGTTACTAATGTGTGAGCGCTAATGAATTTCCTTTCACCCAACAATCTTTTATATTAAACCATAAGCAAATGAATTCGTCCTATCAATTTACCAAATAACCATGGCCGCACAACTTTGAACCAAGAACATCATATCACTAATTCACAGGTTTTAATTTGGCCTGTGCTTGCTTCGGAACCTTTCCGCACGAAATCTGAAAAACAGGATCACTCATATCTCCAGCACATACAGACACACAGCTGAGAGTATTATCTACATACTTAAGCAACTGATAAAATCACAGTAATCACCACTGCAAAGGATAATTTTCCTCAGTTACGCCGATAAAAGAAAATTCGCCACCCACTTGGTTTGCACGAGAAAATGCACGCAGTTCTGTAATGTTCAGCATATTAACAGAATACTTTCAAAACAAGAATGGACGTTTGACATTTCTTAATTTTTCCCATTATATATTTATCGTTATTTAAATATGAAGACATTTGAGTGAGTGAGTGTGTGTGTGAGTGTGAGAGAGAGAGAGAGAGAGAGAACCAGTGTGTGTGTGTGTGCACGCGGGCGCGTGAGAGGAGTGTGTACGAGCGTGTGAGAGAAAGAGTGTGTGCGTGAGAGAGAGGGAGTGTGTGTATGAGACAGAGAGAGAGAGGGTGTGTGCGTGCGTGAGACAGAGGAGCGTGTGTATGTGTGTACGTGCGAAAGAGGAGTGTGTGTGTGTGTGTGTGTGTGTACGTGCGAAAGAGGTGTGTGTGTGTGTGAGCGTGTGCGTGGGAGAGGGAAGCGCGTGTACGCGTGCGTACGTGCGTGAGAGAGAGAGACAGAGGTGCAGCTATAAATTAAAAATTGGCGTTACCTGTAAAGGAATTTTGTAAATTCTACATAAAGGAAGATCTTGAAGATTTTCAAGAGTAAGTTTAAATTTTCAAGAAGTCATCTCAAGTTTTGTTTCTATTATTTAGTCGTCTTTATTAACACTTATTACTAATCACCTTTATCATTTTTGTAAAAAACGTTCAGTTTCAGCAATCTTATAACAGAAACGTGTAACGTATACTTCTATTCAACCTTCATTTTGATTTTCTGTTTTCTTAGACAAATTTCATAACTTATCGGTTAAACATTTTCCCACTAAACGGCACATTACGTGTTCGAACAGCTTGTGCATTTTAGCAACGCTGACAGTGAGTCAGACAAAAATAAATAGACGACGTTGAACGTTAATAGCGTGGATAGATTTGTGTAGATCTAGAGAGCGAGATGATTATGGAGAGTTGGTACAGCGAAAGAGATTGAAGCTTGCTGGATACCTAGGTGAATTGAAAAATACGTATTGTTTGTTATATGACTTAGATATACACAACATGGCCAAAAGTATTCGGACACACAATATGTGTTGTAGATTTGCCCATATACGTCATAGCCATAGCCATACACGTATAAAAATACGCACGTGGCTTGGTAAACATCATAGAAAAGCATGAAAAGTAGAATCGACCATAACTCAGTTACTTTCAACGTGACACGGTCGTAGGATGTTATACCTTAAACAAGTCAGTTTGGGAAATTTCTACCCTGCTGCAGCTATTCCAATCAGTGACGTAACCATGTTTCAAAATCTGGAGGGGGGGGGTCCGATCACACATTATATGCATACATAAATATACAATATTATATACATATTGTATAAGATAGAGTTTGGAACCCTTTCCTCCTACACACACACAGGAGCAAAGCAGTTGCTGACGCGCATCTAACGGGCACGACATAAGCGCCTCTGTTGGCGAATTGCGGAATTTAGCGAGCACAACTGTAAAACTATGATAGATAGGACAGAAATATAAATTACAAAGTTGTAGAACTGACTTTCCTTATTAGGAATCGACATCGCTGTTTTATTAAATGCACATTATACACGTGTTTGCATTCTACGAAAAATTACAATCTTATATTACTAAATTTAGTTGGTTCACATCATAAAAAAAAGTGCGCATTATATCATATTCCCGAAAAAAAAAATGGGGGGGGGTGTCCTGACCCCCGATCCCCCAGTGGTTACGCCTATGACCCCAATCAACTGTAAGTGATGTTATTGTGAAGTGGAAACATTTCACAATAACATTGAAGAAAATATTTGCTAACAAATTAAAATACAAAAATTCTATGGTAAATTTCATTAATCAGACTACATAGGAGAAAATTTTGTATGTGCAGGACGTTTGACTTGAGTATATAGTTTAGGGGAATTGGGATTCACTCAGGCTATACATATGTAGCCTTTTACTCAATTTCCTGTTCTGTGGTTACCCTGTACATAAGTACATAAGTATTTACATTATATACGTTGTTATTCTTAATACTATATGTTATAAAACTTACTTATTTTGAAATGTAATATAGTCAAATGTAACCCTAGAACAAAATAAATAAATAAAATAAATGAAATTACTTACAACTGTATGGTGAAGTTAATATGAAGTGGAGCAACAACACCGCAATCACGACCTGGCATGCCAAGAAAAACTGCAGAGCGGGGCCGTAGGGTGCCGAAGTGGGTGGTGCCTGTTCTCGGCTTCAACACTCACCATCCAGCTCCAAAATGCCGCTGGAAGTAAACCTGGCAACACCGGAAATCCTTGGGGGAAACTTTCCTGTACACAAACTAAAGAAAATTTTCCCCATTCCTTCCAGAAACCGAGGTGAGAAATACGAAAACCCATTCACGCAGCTTAGTGGGTCGGCTGTGGATAATGTCGAGCACGCTTAATTTAATTTCATCCACGAAAGAAATTTTCTAGTTCGCTTTCAAGAAACTGGGGTAGCTAAGAAACCCAAGCACACCAGTTCATTTACAAACATGAACGTAGGCCGTTCAAAAAGTAACGAGACTAACGCCATAGCGCCAAAACAAACCCACGCAGAAAAATGCAGCTGCTAGTATCGGAACACCTGCAAGGTCAATCATCACGTGACGACGCGTCGTTACGTGATTGGCCTTGCAGGTCAGTTACGATCAATCCGCTAGTTCATTCTTGTAGTAGACGGCGTAGAGTTCAGACGTGTTTCTGTAACTCAGTATGAATTTAAAACTGGAGTAAAGAGCAGCTATAAAATTTTACGTGCTTCTGAATAAAACCGCCACAGAAACGCACAAAATAATTAAAGCAGTCTATAAGGAAGATGCTTTGTTCCGTGCAAGAATTTTTGAGTGGCGTAAGAAATTTGTGAATGGTGTCTGGAAGATACGCCACGCTCCGGAAGGCCTTCAACATTGACTATGGAGGTTAAGTCAATACCAGCGAGGCTTTCCTGCGCGAAGATCGCTGAGCGACCATTGATGAGGTTGCAAATGTGATGTAGATGTCCGTTGGTTCGGTTTATGACAATGTGAGAAACCTGTTGGGGTACCGAAAGGTCACTGCGAAGTGGATTGCCCACTTGTTCAGGGATGAACATAAAGCAAATCGTGTTATCACTTGTCGCCAATGGAAGTGTCAGCTACGATGTGAGCAACACCTTTTGGATCGAGTCATCACATGTGATGTAACAGTTTTTCACCATTTCGATCTAGAAACAAAACAAAAGAGCACTCAATGGAAACACCCCAAAATCCCCGATCCGAGAAAGCAAAGGTTCAAGCAAGTGCAGGGAATGTCATGCACCTGGTTTTCTTCGATAAAAAGGGAATTGTATATGACCATGTTGTTGCACAAGGGAAAACTGTTACCAGTGCCTATTATTCTGAAGTTCTCAAAAGCCTTCTAAACAAAAAAATTTTCCCCCAACCGCTCAGAATTTGCACAAACTTGGTTTCGAACTTGCACCTTTGGTTTCACATCAAACGGATCGAATGTAGCTGGCAGTCGTGACTCACAGCCACAGTAATGGTTAAATAGTCCCCCCAAAGAATCTTCAACAATGTGAACGACATCCTTATCTTACAACACATGCGTAGTTCATCCAACTAAAGAAAAATCGCAGGCTCTATTGTTGTCGACGAAGGCTACGATTCTTTCTTGGTTGGACCGTCTATAAACCCGCGTTTTCATTTCTGAATGTGAGCAACTAACATCGCTTGAACATTTTGAAGAATTAAGGAGAATTTTGAGCTATCAAGGCTACCGAAACTGGAGAAACTTAATGTAAGCAAATTTTGTAAATGGACAAATGATAAAGTATGACGCTAAAAACTGCACCAGAAACTGGTGCAAAAGTCAGTTCCATTTTTAATCAGACTGCAAGCACTGGTTTCTGCGCCGCCTTAGTTCCGTCTATGTTCACACCACATATTTTTAACAAAAAAAAAAAAAAAAAAGAAAGGAAAAAGAATATGTTTTACTTCCCTTACAAGAAGACGTAAAATTTTAATTTGTATACTTTAAGAATTGTGACAGTCCAGATCATATGTAGAGGATTTTACGAGGGAAGTGTCTAACCCCAGGTCTTAAACCACCCTTAGAAATGGGAAGCTAGGAGATTTGGGCTAGAGTGCCACGGAAGCGAGGCAGAAAGGGCGAGCAAGACACCCTTATTTGTTACCGAGGGGCTAGTACCCGGGGTCCGACGGCTTAACGTGCTCATCTGACGCACGGGGTATATTTAGCGGTTCGAGCGTTCGTGCCTACCTGGGATCGAACCTGAGGTCCCTCCGTGGCAGTCACGAACGTTGACCACTAGGCCATCCGCGTCATTGTGACAGTCCATTCGAATAAAGCAATATATAAGGGCGAATCAAATGAAAACTTTAAATAATTTTTTTCGCACATTTTATTGGACAAATGTGGTACACGCCAATATCATTTTTCAATGTAATCTCCATTTTGTGCAATATAAGTCCTCCAGCGCTTACAAAGTTCATAGATTCCTGTAGAAAAAAATTATTTTGGTCCCGTGTGAAGCCACTCATGCACCATTTGACACATTTCTTCATCGGACCTGAAAGTATTTCCTTTCATCGCATATTTGAGTCGCCCAAAGATGTTGTAATCACTTGGGGCAAGGTCTGGTGAATACGGCACATGTGAAAGACACTTGAAGTGCAGGTTTTGTATGGTTGCATACAAAACCTGCAGAGCGTTGTTAATTGCAACAAGACACTAGTATTCAGAAGTCCACGTCGTTTGGATTTGATGGCAGGTCGAAGATGATTCCTGACAAGATATGTATACGTGTCACAGGCTACAGTGTTCCCCCTGGGCATGTAGTGCTCCAAACTTACGCCTTTTTCATCCCAAAAGAGAGTCAGTGTAAACCTTCCCTGAAGTTGGCTGCGTGCGGAACCTCTTCGGTTTTGGTGAGGAGGAGTGGCGCCATTTCTTGCTCACTCTCTTGCTTTCTGGCTGACGATAGTGAACCCAAATTTCATCTCCAGTGGCAATTCCCTGTAGGAAGCCATCACCACCTTCTTCAAAGCGCCGCAAAAGTTCTTGAGGGGCATCAATACGTCGTTGTTTCAATTTACTGGAGTAGGCTGGCGTGGCACCCACCATACAGACACTTTGCTGAACTAGAGTACATCATGGTTGTGATGTGGTGGGCTTAACCCCAAAAGTAAGGATATATAGAGTGGAAACAGACATTGAAGCTTGTGGAAACTGTTGTAGGTCGATGGGGGCCATCGACCTACAAACAACAGAAGCTAAATGTAACGTGACCCGTCCCGTCGGCAATGGTTGCTATGGCAACCCAGTGCTCGGGGGTGGTTGAGGAGCAGCTGCTCTGCGCCACTCTTCCGTTGTACGTTGGGGGGGGGCGCACTTTGTCCTCAACTCCTGTCACAATCTAAGCCAAGTGTGGCATCGGAAAGATGACAATAACGTAATATAGATATCGAAGCCAAAAACGTAGATATCGAAATAGATGACAATGGAATACGAATCAGAATTGAAAGTAACGCCGAGTCACAGCTTATATTGTAAAGAAAACAATGACAAAATATGGATGAATAAAATGTGCAACAGACATGAAGTTATGGAATTTGCAAAGGAAAAGTTAACAATCAGTAAGGAATAAACAAGAATAATGCCACTTATTCTTAGAATCCTATAAAAAACTGAAAGATACAAAAAAAATAAAAAAAAAATCCGGAAAATGATAGGTATATGCTGTCTTTAACTCTGCTGGGAGGTCAAAGCTCAAATGGACAAAATCATGTGATTCGTGGTGATTCCTGGGAAGCCCAGCTGTCAATCATCGGTAGTTCTGCTGTAGGTCGATGGTGCGCTGCAGTCGACTTCATGAGTTTCAGCTTACTACAGCTTGTGTCGTCTCTATATATCCTTACTTCTTTATGGGCTGAACCATGACTGATATTCGAAAGTGCGGCTATTTCCTCCACCGTCACTCCACGATTTCCCAGCAAAATCCTTTTTTTTTTTTTTTTTTTTTTTTGATTGGAGGTTTAACGACCACCGTGAGCAACTCAATGGGCTATAAGCAGTCGCCCGTCCCTAATTTAGGGTCACTGGTTCCAGGGAAGGGAGAGAGCCAGTGCCGTAAGACAAACACAACATCCAAGCCTGACCGGGATTCGAACCCGAACCCCTTACGGACGAATGATCAGAGGCCAGCGCCTTAGACCACTGCGCCACCGGGGCGGCACAAAATCCTTCAATTGCTGCAATGGATTCTGTCACTAACTCTGTGTGCTTGACCCGGTCGAGGAAATTCTGAGACAAAACTCAAGACGTTTCCGTCCTAGTCCATTGCACACTTGCTGGAGGGACAGACATGCATCATCATACTGCAACTACATTCGACGATGAATTTCAAGAGGTTTCACGCCTTCACTACTCAAGCAATTGATGAAGAACTTGCTTCTTTTTGGTGCATGTCTCAAATAAGGCTGCCATCTTTACGCTGCAACCGTAACGCCACTAAGCTTGTCTGCACAGTGCTGCCACCTGTAAGAAAATCTTTTAATCACTGGTAACAATCAAGTCCAGGTAAAAATATTGCCAAGTTACAGAACAATGACACTATATTTGAACTTTTTACCGCACTTTTAAGGTTTCCATTTGACTCGTGATAAATTATGTGAATTCAGTAAACAATAGTTGTCCGAAATAACTAGCATTAAAACGACCCAAAGTGATCAGCTATTAATGATGAAACTCATGCATGAATACCGCAGAACAGCTGTTGACATTACTCACTGACATTTCAAAAAATTGTTTAAATAAGGAACGACGGCAGATATATATGACATTATTTTTACGTGAAGGGAATGCAATATTTTGTAGAAGGTTATATCAAAAAATATATAAATATGCAAGAGTAAAGAAAGAAAGACCATAAGGCAATAACAAAATAAATATAGACATAAATCAAGCTGTTCTTTCCATGTATAACATACCACAGAAATTTGAAAATTTAATCGCTCTGAAACGGGGAACCGAACCCGCATCTCCCGATTTGCGCTATGTATGCTAACGATTAAATTTTCAAATTTCTGTGGTAAAAGAACAGCTTGATTTATGTCTATATTAATCATTTCATGTGATCCCAACTTGATAACAAAATAAATGCTACATAATTAATGAACGTCACTCCAACGCATTCTACCAAAAAAAAAAAAACCGTACATTATCCTGAAGGAAATATCGTTCTTTCAGCAACAAATTAAAAATTTGTTTGATCCAGACAACTAAGACGTCAAAAGCATTAATCTTCCTTGTATTTGGAAAAATTCCGCAAAACGTGTCACTCCAAAACACCCAACTCTGAGCAGCTATTAACATATAAATTGAGTCTTGAAATATCCAATAACTTTCGCCAACTAAGTTCTTAATAATTAATTTTAGATGAGAACAATTTTCTTAGCTTTTTTCCCCCCGCGCTTTAATTCATTGACGTCTTTATCAACATGCAGTTAAGTAGAGTGCCGAAGATCTCTGTCGCAATTTTCTTTTTTGAAGGATTCGCTTCACTATAAGATAACACGGAAAGCGCAGAGTTGTTTAATTCCCAATGACCTGCAATCACTGATAATGATAAACTGATAGGAAAAAAATATAAACCGGCTCCATTACACCACAACTAAATCCATTTAACACAAATACACATAACGGCCAGTAAATTTACAGGAACCTCTACTGCTATTTTTAATACGTCTTTTGTAAAAAAAAAAAAAAAAGATGTACATATGTTATCGGTTTGTCCGTCCGTCTGTCTGTAGACACCAAATCTCTGCAATTATTGGTCCTATCTGAAACATTCTTTTTACACTGGGAAGTTTGAAATGTGGGAATGATCATTCCTTACATTTCGGGGTTTTTCCCCGATGCACAACTTCGCCGCTAGAAGGCGTAAATGCAGATGATATAGAATTCATAATATATTTTATTCCATATACACTCACTGTCATAAAAATCTGCGCACCAAGAAAAAAAAAACCGTGCGATTAACGCGAAACTCGGCGAATAGCTACAGGGATGGCAGACATGCAAATGATTCAAGTTTTCTGCGATTCCGCATGCCCGTGCGTCCAAGACCGGCGCTGCAATCGTAATCCTTGGGGCTTATAAGACGCCGCGCAGGGGACTCCACATTTGTGTCGAAGTGCACGGTAAGATCCCTCAGCGATAGACATGCTGAGGAGCCGCCGTAGATGTGCGTACTAGCAACTGACGGAGTTTGAACGAGGCCGTATCGTCAGGATGCGAGAGGCAGGGCAGCCGGCGCGCCGAATCAATCGCCATTTGGTCCGGTCGGACAGTACGGTGCGATTCTGTTGGGAGTAATGAACACGGGAACGCACACAGACACGGTGGACTTGCTCTGGACGACCCAGACACACCACCAGCAGAAAGGACCGTGGGATCGTGAGAGCGGCACGCACAGATGCAACGTCGTCCTTGTCCAATATCCAGAGACATGTGGCGGCTGTACAAGAGACTTCTGTGTCCGCCAGAACCATTTGCAGACGCCTGGCAGAGGCGAATCTGCACTCTCGACGGCCCTTACGTTTTCTGCCATTAACACCTGACCATTGTCAGCGTCGATTGCAGTGGTGTCAGCGGCGAGCAACGTAGAATGCAACAGACTGGCGATGTATAGTGTTCGCGACGAATCCCGCTTCTGTATGGGAATGGACGATCACTGTGTCAGAGTGTGGAGGACCGCAGGTGAGCGCTACAATCCCAACCTCACTGTACAGCGGCACACGTCCCGAACTGCAGGAGTGATGGTCTGGGAAGCCATTGCATATGACAGCCGGACTTCCCTCGCAGTGATCCGAGGGACGTTGACAGCCCAGCGCTACGTACAGGAGATCCTGTGGCCCCATGTGCTGCCTTTCCTGGTAGGGCGGCGCGGAGCCATTTTCCAACAAGATAACGCTGGTCTGCACAAGGCTCGGGTTTCCCAGTACTGTCTACGTAATGCTTCGACGCTTCCGTAGCCTGTCAGATCACCTGATCTCTCGCCCATCGAGCACGCGTTGGACTAGATGGGACGCCAGTTTTCTCTATGTCCTAGTGTTCGTGATTTAGAGCGTCAGTTGCAAGAAGACATACGGCGTCTCTTTGACTCCATGCCGGTCCGTATCACGGCATGTATCCGAGCGCGAGGCTGTCCAACGTGGTACTGACGCTGATTGGAATGTGTATCGCATGTCCAAGGGAAATCGTCTTACTGCTGTGATATTGTAATCACTTCTCTCCTTGGAATGTACCACCTCACTGCTAAAATCTCATTTCAATCTGACGCGTCCTTTTTGGTGTGCGGATTTTTATGACAATGAGTGTAGTTGCTTCTGAATAACCCACTGAAAAAATCATTTTTTCCTTCCGATGTTTTTGTGTCGAAGACGTTTTTTAGGTATAGTAACTTTTTTCAAGTAATGCACTGATTTTCATCTACGGGATGTAAAGGTAAATTACGTTTTCCAAGACACCTTTGCTTCTAAAACTCCAATTTGAAAAATTCTTTCAGCATAGGATAATAGCATACGGCTTTTGAAAGGAAATGTCTTGCACATAATTTCTAATTTTTGCAAAAAAATGGTTTGGCCACCAGGGGACGTAAGTGTTTTTTTCTGCTTCTTATGTAATAGTAGCAAAATCTGAGCTTCTGAAAACCCGACTGAAAAAATTATTTCGTGGACCTATACCCCTCACATCCGATCCCACCTGCTTCCTGCATCTTATCAGTTCAATAAGATGCCGGAAGCAGTTGGGATGTATGGCCAACAAAGCTGTGTGCAATGCGGCCTTCAATGAAGGTATGGAAGCGATTGGGGCATGCAGACGCCTGATACGCTGTTCCACAAGTCTCTATGGGATTGATATCGAGGGAGTTCGGAGGCCAATCGATTTGCTGGAAATTTGAACTGTGTTCCTCAAACCATTCCTGCACAATTTTAGACTTGTGGCTCGGCGTATTGTCATCTTGTCGCCATTTGGGAAAAAGTGATACATTTCTGGGTGTACAGAGTCAACAAGGAATTGACGATAGTGGGCACCAGTCATACGGTGTTCCACATGAACCTGAGGTCCAAGTTCCTGCCAGGTAAACACATCTCACACTATACAACCGCCTCCACCGGCTTGCAATGTAAAGACCATGCACGACGGATCTGGTGTCTCATGTTGTTTGTGCCAAATACGTACACGACCATCCATGGAGTAGAGTACAACACTCGACTCGTCAGAGCAGCACTTTTTTCCAGCCATGCGACGTCCAACTTGCATGATCTTCACCAGGCGAGTCGAGTCTTTTGAGCCGATGAACCGTGGTTAGGAGAGGATGCCGTTGGAGACCTCTGGTGTGCGAGCGTGTGACGTATGGTCATGGCAGGTACTGTTTCGCGTTGACCTCTATTGTATTGGATAGTCAACTGAACAGTGCTGCGTCTGTTGGACTGTACGAATCGTCGTTTTGTTTTTAGTTTCGAGGTTCAATGACCAACATGAGTACTTCTAAGAGCCGTCCGTAATTTAGGGCCACTGGTTCCAGGGAAGGGAGAGAGCTAGCGCCAGCGAACAAGCACACTACCCATGCCTCATCCGGGACTCGATACCGTGACCTTTCTCATCCGAATAGTCAGAAACCGGCATCTCAGAAAACTCCACGACAGGCAGCCCACCATCATCATCAACAACTGTTCTCAATCCACCGCTGGATGAAAGCTACCATACGTCTCTCCCACAACTCTCTGTCTTGAGCAATTATCTTTCGTATCACACCGGCTTCCTTTCGTATTTTAATCACCCGTTTCTCATGTGACCTTCTTCTAGGTCGTTTCGTGCACCCTTGATGTCCAGTCTAATATTTCAGATGTCCAACGGTGCTCAATTCTTCTAGAAATATGTCCAGGCCGTTGCTACTTGAAGGTCTTCTGTTTCATCAAGATGTCATGAACTCTTGTCAATTTCCTGATACAAAAGTTACTTTTTCTGTCCTTCTACGTTATACCAAGCATGTATTTTTTCATGCTCCTTTGAGCACCTAGCGGCCATTGTATGTCCTTCATAGGTATTGTCACTATCAGTGGCCCATAAACAAGAACTGGAAGGATACATTAATTTTTTTTTCTTTTAAGACAATGGTAAATTGCTGTTGAAAACCATACTGTTTCTTCCAAATGCTCTCCAATCAAGTTTTATATGCCTATTAATCACTTCTTCGATGTGGCCCTTACTTTATATACGTTGTTCAAAGCAAATCCAGGCATCGGCTACTTCTGGAGTTGCTCCATGAATCGCTAAATCTTTAGTTCTTGAAAAAGCGTCGTACATCAATTTTGTTTTCCGTAAGTTCATTTTTAAGTTCGCTTCTTTACTTTTGTCAGCACGTTTCTGAACCATGCTCCGCAGCTCTGAGTGGGTACTTGCAAAGATTACTGTCATCAGCAAAAAGAAGGTGTGGAAAATAGATAATCTGCTATATATACTACCAATAATATTAAAATTATCTATTGTTACGCACAAACTATATAGCTTTATACACTCAATGGACAAAACGTTAAATATACCAACCTAATAGTATGTTGGTCACTCTCTAGCGCGAATAACAGCCTGTACACGCCGAGGCATCGACTCCACCAGATTCTGGAGGGTTTTCGGAGGTAATGTCAGTCATGCCTGTTGCAGCATTGTGTACACCTCCGCCCGAAACGTCGGCCCAGGATCCATGGATCTGATGTTTCGTCCCACGGGACACCAGAGAACTTCCACAGGGTTTTAATACAGGGAGCCACTGGGTGGTTCCAAATTTAGATGAACGTTGCTCAAGCCATACCTGTGTGGTTGCGGTGGGACGGCGCACTGCCCTGCTAGAACAGACCATCGGCCGCAGCACGCGCGAGGGACATGAAACGTGTAGGTGATCAGCCAGCACATGCTGGTATTGCGCAGCAGTTACGGACTTCTCCAGACGCACTAAGGGACCTAATGTGTTCTATGAGAGGACTTCTTAAACCACCACAGAGCCACCACCGCATTAAAGAGAGCCGACCTGGCACAACGGGGCCACGGCCTCATGCTGTCGAAGCTACACTTTGCTCGGCACAGCTGGAAACGGGACTCATATGACCACACGACGGGGCGTCACTCTGCAAAAGATCAGTTTTTATATTTCCGGCACCGGACGAGGCGTAATGTCCGATGACGAGCAGTCAACAGTGGTACACGAGTATGGCGTCGGCACCCGTACCTCAGGGTACGCAGCGTGAGCCGTACCTTTCGTTCGCTGACGCTGCATAACATTTAAACTTAATATGATTTCCGCCGCCGTTGCCAAGCGGTCGGTCTGTACCAGCCTAGTATTCAATATGAGTAGTCTATCTATCTGAGTAGTTTACATCGACTCCAGTCATCAATGGCGTGTGGGCCACCACTTGCTCTCTAGGGGCTGGTACGCTCGTCGATGGTATACTCGCGGTACACCTTTGATACGATTGCCCCCGGGAACCATAAAATTCTTATCACTTGGGCGATAGAATGCCCCATGTCAGTGGCGTATCCAGGAATTCCTGGGGGGGGCTGAATGTATAAGTAGGTATGTGTGTATACGCACGTAGAATACACTTACTGGCCACTTTATTACGACCACGTGACAGTTTTAAGCAAATGAGTTATGGCTGCACGCTGTTGCCGCCAGAGGGCGAGGCTAGTATAAAAAGGGAAAGCTTAGTGCTTGCGACAGTAGTAGAAGTGATTTTTGGGTGACGAGATGGGTAAAAAATTCGATTTGACGGACTTTCAACGTAGGATGATTGTAGGAGTTCGGAGCCATGGAGCGAGTATCACCGAAACCGTCGCCTTCGTGAAATGTTCCAGAGCAGCTGTTGTTAAAGTGTTTAAAGACTAGACTGTCAGCCAAAAAACTGGGTCTCTACGTGCAACGTGTGGTCGTCATCGACAAGTGACTGCTCGGGCGGAACGGAGAGTGTCCAGACTGGTAACAGACAACAGAAGGACAACAGTGCAGCAAATTACAGATCATCTTAATCAAGGATCCCCTCAAATGATCTCTGCACGCACTATTCGCCGTACACTGCATCGGATGGGATATGGCAGCCTAAGGCCTGTTCGAACACCTTTGCTGTCTGCAGTTAACAAGCGAAAACGTCTCCAGTTCGCACTAGGATTGGACAGTCGATAATTGGAAACAAATTATGTGGTCCGATGAATCACGTTTTCAATTGCACCATGCCGATGGCCGAGTGAGAATTTGGCGAAAACAGTACGAAAGCATGGACCCCAAATGCATTGCTACAACCCTTCAAGCTGGTGGAGGCAACGTTATGGTTTCGGAAATGTTTTCCTGGCATGATTTGGGCCCTTTAATACGCGTTGATCAACGTCTGACTGGCACACCATATCTAAACATCGTTGGGGACCAAGGGCATAATGTCATGTGGATGGTTTATCCCAATGGCGATGGCTACTTTCAACAAGATAATGCTTCCTGCCATGGTACTCGTATTATACAGGATGGGATTCAGGAACATGCCGGTAAGTTTACTTTGCTTAGGTGGCCAACACAATCTCCAGATCTCAACCCCATTGAGAATTTGTGGGATGAAGTTGAACGAGCCATCAGGCAGCTGGATCCACAACCCTGCAATCTTACACTCCTGAAAAGTGCTATTCATCAAGCATGGTCTCAGATTCTACAAACCACCTATCAACATCTCGTGGAGTCCATGCCACGAAGAATTGACGCAGTATTAAAAGCAAAAAGTGGCCCAACGAAGTACTGAAGGGGTGGTCATAATAAAGTGGCCACTCAGTGTATATGTATATATATATACACACATATATATGTATGTATGCATACAATATCATCATCATCATCATCATTGTCAACCATTATCAATCCACTGCTGGACGAAGGTCTCCCCAAGTTTCCTCCACAACGGTCTGTCTTGTGCCAGTCTCCTCCATGCAACTCCCGCATACTTTCGAATTTCATCCACCCATCTTCCATGTGGTCATCTTCTGGGTCTTTTCCTGTCCCTTGGAATCCAATCTAAAATTTCGGCTGTCCATCGATGGTCTGTTCTTCTGGCAGTATGTCCAGCCCATTGCCATTTCAGGGATTTTACTCTGATCACGATGTCTTCTACTCTTGTCATTTTCGGATCCACGAGTTCCTCTTCTTATCTCTCCTGGTTACACCAACCATGCACCTCTCCATGCTTTTTTGTGTTGTCTGCAGCCTTGGTATGTCTCTTTTAGCTAAGGTCCACGTCTCTGCACCATACGTAAGCACTGGAAGGATGCATTGATCAAACACTTTTCTTTTAAGACATAATGGCATATTGCTCTTGAAAATTATGCTGTTTCTTCCAAAAGCTCTCCAGGCAAGTTTTGTACGCCGATTAATTTCTTCACCAATGTGACCCTCACTTGATATCTGCTGTCCAAGATAAACGTACGTGTCTGTTATCTCCAGCTTTTCTCCATCAATCGATAAATCTTCATTTCTTGTAAAAGCATTGAACATCACTTTTGTCTTCTGAAAGTTCATTTTTAATCCCACTTCTTTACTCTTGTCAGCAAGTTCCTGCATCATACTCTGTAGCTCTGATGGGGTAGTTGCAAAAATGACTATGTCATCAGCAAAACGAAGGTGGGTTAGATAATCTCCATTAATCTTTATGCCTTTGTTTTCCCAGTTCAGTGATTGAAAGACATTTTCCAATGTGGCATTAAAGAGCTTCGGAGATGTGGTGTCACCTTGTCTCACTCCTTTTCCAATTTTTATGTGTGTTGTATTTTCAAATAGCAGAATCTTCGCACTTGCATTTTAATAGATGTTATTAATAATATTAATGTATGCATCTTCAATAATGCAGGATTTCAGAGCCATTGCAACTGCTGATGGTTTCACCGAATCAAAGGCTTTTTCATAATCGATAAAAGCCATGCACAATGGAAGTTCATATTCCCTCGCTCTTTCAATTAGTTCTCTCAGTACGTGGATATGATCTATTGTGCTGTAGCCACTCCTGAATCCAGCTTGTTCTCTCGGTTGAGCCATGTCCAGTGTTACCTTCAAGCGGTGCGAAAGAACTTTAGTGAAGATTTTATAAACCACTGATAGGAGGCTGATAGGTCTGTAGTTCCTGAGATAGTCAATGTCACCTTTTTTATGTAGCAAGATCATTGTAGCGTTGCTCCAATCCACAGGAATTTTCCCTTCATTAAGGCATCGAGTGAAAATTTGGGCGAGTACTGTTTCGATTTCTCCACTCGCTTCTTGTATGATGTCTACAGTAATTCCATTCTTCCGGAGCTTTTCCCCGCTTCATGTTCTTGATTGCTTGAGCAACTTCTGCTTGAAGGACTGGAAGAACTCTGGTACCTTTCATGATGCCTGGAGTACATGTATCATCCCTTTCATATAATTTGGAGTAGAAATCTTTCACTCTTGTCAAAATTTCGCCTCTATTTCTTGTTACAGAACCATCTTCTTTTCTCAGTGCCATAATCTGTTTTTTCCCTTACTGAGATGTCCCTTTGCTATCTTTAGGCTTTGGTTGTTTTCAATTGCTTTCCTTACTAGTTCACAGTTGAATTTCCTTACGTCTTCAGTGATACTTTTTCGTACTGTCTTGCATAGCTCTATATATTCCACTTTGGAAGTCACATCTTCTTTAGTTGTCCTCTTCTCTCTTCTTTTTTGCATCAACATTTTGGTTTTTCCTGATAATTTGTTCACATGCAATTTGTTCTTAGACCCAGCTAATTTTGTTCCTGTTTCCATAAGAGCTTTGGTTACTTTTCTGTTAACTTCAGAAATAACCACTTCTTCCGATGTTAGGCCTTCTAAAGCAGATAATCTGTTCTTTAGTAGTTCCAATTTGAAGGTATTATGTTTTTTTAAGGTTGGTTATGTCAATACATTTTGTTTGTCTTATGAGCTTGCCACGTTTGAGTTTAGTGTTGAGGTGCATCTTACATCTCACCAATCTATGGTCACTGCCTGTGTTGAACTTGTTTAGCACACTGCAGTCTTCTATGACGAATTTTTTGTTACACATAATAAAATCAATTTCACTTGTCGTCCCATTTGGATGTCTCCATGTCCATTTCGTGTGAGGCTTTTTCTTGAAAAAGGAGTTCAAGATGAAAAACCCTTCTGCCTCTGCAAACTCTACGAGAGTATTTCCACGCTGGTTTCTGTTGCCGTGACCGAATTTACCTACTGAAGTTTCATTCTGTTGCCGTTGCCCTATTTTTGCATTGAAATCTCCCATAATTATCTTCAACTGCTGCTTACCTTTATTATTTAGATGACGAATTTCCTCATAAAATTCTTCAATTTCTTCTTCAGGATGACTTGTGGTGGGTGCATAAGTTTGAATAATCTGAGCCTGGTATCTTCTCGAGAGTTGGATAACGAGTCGTGCAGCTCTGTCAGAGGAACTTTCAACTTCTACAACTTTATCCTTCAGTTTCTTGTTTATTATAAATCCAACACCACTAGTTCTGCCAGTATCAGTCCCACGATAGTAGAAGAGATGTCCACTTTTCAGTTCAATGAGATCTTCTCCTTTTCTCCTTACCTCACTTAGCCCGACGATGTCCCACTTGATCCTTTGTAGTTCCTCTTCCAATTCAAGAAGCCTTGAATCAGAAGATAGGGAGCGTCCGTTATACGTAGCCAAGGTCAGCATCAGATGGCAGCCTAGTCCGGTCCTCCGGTGATTCTTAGCACCCTCCGCCTTCATGTCGCACTGGCCGCTGCCTTGGCCAGGTACATTCCAGCTGCCGGAGACTGAGGGTCAAGATTTAAGTTGTGGAGTCATTTTCGAGGGGTTTGGCCATAACTCACCACGCTGGCCAAGCGGGTTGGTGAGTTATGGCCAAACCCTCCAAAATGACTCCACAACTTAAATCTTGACCCTCAGTCTCCGGCAGCTGGAATGTACCTGGCCAAGGCAGCGGCCAGTGCGACATGAAGGCGGAGGGTGCTAAGAATCACCGGAGCACCGGACTAGGCTGCCATCTGATGCTGACCTTGGCTACGTATAATGGACGCTCCGTATCTTCTGATTCAAGGCTTCTTGAATTGGAAGAGGAACTACAAAGGATCAAGTGGGACATCGTTGGGCTAAGTGAGGTAAGGAGAAAAGGAGAAGATCTCATTGAACTGAAAAGTGGACATCTCTTCTACTATCGTGGGACTGATACTGGCAGAACTAGTGGTGTTGGATTTATAATAAACAAGAAACTGAAGGATAAAGTTGTAGAAGTTGAAAATTCCTCTGACAGAGCTGCACGACTCGTTATCCAACTCTCGAGAAGATACCAGGCTCAGATTATTCAAACTTATGCACCCACCACAAGTCATCCTGAAGAAGAAATTGAAGAATTTTATGAGGAAATTCGTCATCTAAATAATAAAGGTAAGCAGCACTTGAAGATAATTATGGGAGATTTCAATGCAAAAATAGGGCAACGGCAACAGAATGAAACTTCAGTAGGTAAATTCGGTCATGGCAACAGAAACCAGCGTGGAAATACTCTCGTTGAGTTTGCAGAGGCAGAAGGGTTTTTCATCTTGAACTCCTTTTTCAAGAAAAAGCCACACAGGAAATGGACATGGAGACATCCAAATGGGACGACAAGTGAAATTGATTTTATTATGTGTAACAAAAAATTCGTCATAGAAGACTGCAGTGTGCTAAACAAGTTCAACACAGGTAGTGACCATAGATTGGTGAGATGTAAGATGCACCTCAACACTAAACTCGAACGTGGCAAGCTCATAAGACAAACAAAATGTATTGACATAACCAACCTTAAAAAACACCATAATACCTTCAAGTTGGAACTGAAGAACAGATTCTCTGCTTTAGAAGGCCCGACATCGGAAGAAGTGGATATTTCTGAAGTTAACAGAAAAGTAACCAAAGCTCTTATGGAAGCAGCAACAAAATTAGCTGGGTCTAAGAACAAGTTGCATGTGAACAAATTATCAGTAAAAACCAAACTGTTGATGCAAAAAAGAAGAGAGATGAGGACAACTAAAGAAGATGTGACTTCCAAAGTGGAATACATAGAGCTATGAAAGACAGTACGAAAAAGTATCACTGAAGACGTAAGGAAATTCAACTGTGAACAAGTGAGGAAAGCAATTGAAAACAACCAAAGCCTAAAGACAACAAAAGGACATATCAGTAAGGGAAGAAAACAGGTTATGGCACTGAGAAAAGAAAATGGTTCTGTAACAAGAAATAGAGGCGAAATTTTGAAAAGAGTGAAAGATTTCTACTCCAAGTTATATGAAAGGGATGATGCATGTACTCCAGACATCATGGAAGGTACCAGTACCAGAGTTCTTCCAGTCCTCCCAGCAGAAGTTGCACATGCAATCAAGAACATGAAATGGGGAAAAGCTCCAGGAGAAGATGGAATTACTGTAGACATCATACAAGAAGCAAGTGGAGGAATCGAAACAGTACTCGTCCAAATTTTCACTCGATGCCTTAATGAAGGGAAGATTCCTGAGGATTGGAACAACGCTATAATGATCCTGCTACATAAAAAAGGTGACATTGAGGATCTCAGGAACTACAGACCTATCCGCCTCCTATCAGTGGTTTATACAATCTTCACTAAAGTTCTTTCACACCGTTTGAAGGTAACACTGGACGTGGCTCAACCGAGAGAACAAGCTGGATTCAGGAGTGGCAACAGCACAATAGATCATATCCACGTACTGAGAGAACTGATTGAAAGAGCGGGGAATATGAACTTCCATTGTGCATGGCTTTATCGATAATGAAAAAGCCTTTGATTCGGTGAAACCATCAGCAGTTACAATGGCTCTGAAATCCTGCGGTATTGAAGATGCATACATTAATATCATTAATAACATCTATGAAAATGCGAGTGCAAAGATTCGGCTGTTTGAAAATACAACACACATAAAATTTGGAAAGGGAGTGAGACAAGGTGACACCATATCTCCGAAGCTCTTTAACGCCACATTGGAAAATGTCTTCCAATCACTGAACTGGGAAAACAAAGGGATAAAGATTAATGGAGATTATCTAACCCACCTTCGTTTTGCTGATGACGTAGTCATTTTTGCAACTAGCCCATCAGAGCTACACAGTATGATCCAAGAACTTGCTGACAAGAGTAAAGATGTGGGATTAAAAATGAACTTTCAGAAGACAAAAGTGATGTTCAATGCTTTTACAAGAAATGAAGATTTATCGATTGATGGAGAAAAGCTGGAGATAACAGACACGTACGTTTATCTTGGACAGCAGATATCAAGTGAGGGTCACATTGGTGAAGAAATTAATCGGCGTACAAAACTTGCCTGGAGAGCTTTTGGAAGAAACAGCATAATTTTCAAGAGCAATATGCCGTTATGTCTTAAAAGAAAATTGTTTGATCAATGCATCCTTCTAGTGCTTACGTATGGTGCAGAGACGTGGACCTTAACTAAAAGAGACATACAAAGACTGCAAACAACTTAAAAAAGCATGGAGAGGTGCATGGTTGGTGTAACCAGGAGAGATAAGAAGAGGAACTCGTGGATCCGAAAAATGACAAGAGTGGAAGACATCATGATCAGAGTTAAATCCCTGAAATGGCAATGGGCTGGGCATACTGCCAGAAGGACAGACCATCGATGGACAGCCGAAATTTTAGATTGGATTCCAAGGGACAGGAAAAGACCCAGAAGAAGACCACATGGGAGATGGGTGGATGAAATTCGAAAGTATACAGGAGTGACATGGAGCAGGCTGAACAGCACATCCAAATGGGACGACAAGTGAAATTGATTTTATTATGTGTAACAAAAAATTCGTCATAGAAGACTGCAGTGTGCTAAACAAGTTCAACACAGGTAGTGACCATAGATTGGTGAGATGTAAGATGCACCTCAACACTAAACTTGAACGTGGCAAGCTCATAGGACAAACAAAATCTATTGACATAACCAACCTTAAAAAACACCATAATACCTTCAAGTTAGAACTGAAGAACAGGTTCTCTGCTTTAGAAGGCCTAACATCAGAAGAAGTGGACATCTCTGAAGTTAACAGAAAAGTAACCAAAGCTCTTATGGAAACAGCAACAAAATTAGCTGGGTCTAAGAACAAGTTGCATGTGAACAAATTATCAGGAAAAACCAAAATGTTGATGCAAAAAGAAGAGAGATGAGGACAACTAAAGAAGATGTGACTTCCAAAGTGGAATATATAGAGCTATGCAAGACAGTAAGAAAAAGTATCACTGAAGACGTAAGGAAATTCAACTGTGAACTAGTGAGGAAAGCAATTGAAAACAACCAAAGCCTAAAGATAGCAAAGGGACATCTCAGTAAGGGAAGAAAACAGATTATGGCACTGAGAAAAGAAGATGGTTCTGTAACAAGAAATAAAGGCGAAATTTTGACAAGAGTGAAAGATTTCTACTCCAAATTATATGAAAGGGATGATATATGCACTCCAGACATCATGAAAGATACCAGTATCAGAGTTCCTCCAGTCCTTCCAGCAGAAGTTGCACATGCAATCAAGAACATGAAGCGAGGAAAAGCTCCAGGAGAAGATGGAATTACTGTAGACATCATACAAGAAGCAAGTGGAGAAATCGAAACAGTACTCGCCCAAATTTTCACTCGATGCCTTAATGAAGGAAAGATTCCTGAGGATTGGAACACTGCTACAATGATCCTGCTACATAAGAAAGGTGACATTGAGGATCTCGGAAACTACAGACCTATCAGCCTCCTATCAGTAGTTTATAAAATCTTCACTAAAGTTCTTTCACACCGCTTGAAGGTAACACTGGACATGGCTCAACCGAGAGAACAAGCTGGATTCAGGAGTGGCTACAGCACAATAGATCATATCCACGTGCTGAGAGAACTAATTGAAAGAGCGAGGGAATATGAACTTCCATTGTGCATGGCTTTTATCGATTATGAAAAAGCCTTTGATTCGGTGAAACCATCAGCAGTTACAATGGCTCTGAAAACCTGCGGTATTGAAGATGCATACATTAATATTATTAATAACATCTATGAAAATGCAAGTGCAAAGATTAGGCTGTTTGAAAATACAACACACGTAAAAATTGGAAAGGGAGTGAGACAAGGTGACACCATATCTCCGAAGCTCTTTAATGCCACATTGGAGGGTGTTTTTCAGTCACTGAGCTGGGAAAACAAGGGGATAAAGATTAATGGAGATTATCTAACCCACCTTCGTTTTGCTGATGACGTAGTCATTTTTGCAACTACCCCATCAGAGCTGCAGAGTATGATCCAGGAACTTGCTGACAAGAGTAAAGAAGTGGGATTAAAAATGAACTTTCAGAAGACAAAAAGTGATGTTCAATGCTTTTACAAGAAATGAAGATTTATCGATTGATGGAGAAAAACTGGAGATAACAGATACGTATGTTTATCTTGGACAGCAGATATCAAGTGAGGGTCACATTGATGAAGAAATTAATCGGCGTACAAAACTTGCCTGGAGAGCTTTTGGAAGAAACAGCATAATTTTCAAGAGCAATATGCCATTATGTCTTAAAAGAAAAGTGTTTGATCAATGCATCCTTCCAGTGCTTACGTATGGTGCAGAGACGTGGACCTTAACTAAAAGAGACATACAAAGGCTGCAGACAACTCAAAGTAGCATGGAGAGGTGCATGCTTGGTGTAACCAGGAGAGATAAGAAGAGGAACTCGTGGATCCGAAAAATGACAAGAGTGGAAGACATCATGATCAGAGTTAAATCCCTGAAATGGCAATGGGCTGGACATACTGCCAGAAGGACAGATCATCGATGGACAGCTGAAATTTTAGATTGGATTCCAAGGGACAGGAAAAGACCCAGAAGAAGACCACATGGGAGATGGGTGGATGAAATTCGAAAGTATGCAGGGGTGACATGGAGGAGACTGGCACAAGACAGACCGTTGTGGAGGAAACTTGGGGAGACCTTCGTCCAGCAGTGGATTGATAATGGTTGACAATGATGATGATGATATATATATATATATATATATACATATAGATAAGTATCAATATGCAAAATGTATATACACTGAAGAGCAATTGAATTAGCGATAGGTGTCGTTATGCAAATGTGGCGCTGTGGGCGGCCCTGTAAACGGAAACGACATGACGTATGCAGCGATGCGCCAATATTAGGAGTGATGCGACGGGAATCAATAAGAGTCGGACGCAGTATGGGTAAGACGAAGGATCTAGGCGCTTTTGATCGTGGGCAAATTGTCGGGGCCCGACGAATGGGTCGCTCCATCTCGTAAGTCGTGCAGGCACTGGGTTTTACACGAGCCACTGTGTCACGGGTGCACCGCGAGTACATCGAATCCGGTAAAACCATCCTTGCAAGGGCCAGCTGCCGTGGACAACAGAGTGCGGACGAGCGGCGTCATCGTCGGCTAGCTCGCATTGTAACAGCGGATAGACGCCACAGCGCAAGAAATCACTCGGCAATTTAACGCTGGTGCACAAAAATCTGTAAGCAGCCACAGCATCGAGCACCATCTGTTCGCTATGCCAGTGCCCCATGTGTCTTGCGTCGACAATGCGTTCTCTATCAAAGTCGCTCGGATCATTACGTTTGCCCATGTTCTTCGATTGCGATACACAGTAGAGAAGCTCTGCTGTCCGCCTACGTATCGCCTGCGTTCGGTTTGGATCTGTTCCACTCTGCGCAGGGGATACCCACTTCAACTGTTCATCACCCCTATCTCTAATATTTACTCTACTGAGTGTATATCGATTTTATAAGATAGAACACAAACGATAGAATTTCCTAGTTTTCTGAAAAGTTGGCCATATGAAAGAAAATTAATTCTGAAATTTCTAATCGATATTTAAAAAAGAAAAAATTCCTGTCATTACAACACAGGTCTAAATACACATCCTTAGGGATTGTGCAATCAGATAAAGACTAGCAAACAAAAAAACAAAGAGAACGGGATGAAGAAGAAGAATAACGAAGCTACTAAAGGTATAGGAAGACGAATGAAGGAAAACGTTGAATGAAAGGAGAAAAGAAACTCAAGGAAAAGGAGGGCCTAGTTTAATCATACGATCACAGACCTTCCTCTTCTAAGGGTAGGTACCTTACTGACACGCCACCTGGAGGCTGGCGAGTTAGTCTGAAGAGGAGACTGTCAGTTTCCTTCACATAACTTTTTTTTCCCCCTATTGGAACACGCCGAACCGATAGAACAAGCTAGAAAAAATTGAACAATAAAAAAAAAATTGAATAAGTGAAGCTCTTATTACCAAACTAAGGAAACAAGGAGAAGAAAAACTAGCTCAATAATGAGAACCCTAGGACACAAGAGGAGAGAGAGAAATAACTTCAATCGTGAGCATATGCCTCGAATTTCATTCCAAGCCAGCATGAAATAAAGCAAATAAATCATTCAGTGCTCTGATGATGAAAACGATTTCCAACGCTGAAGCAACTCAAACCCTTTAAAGTTATCTTGGACAGTCTCCTAAAACGATTTCGTACTGAATTTCTCAGCCGAATATTTCTTTCAAAATCTTTCTGAAATAAAATAAGACTTTGCATCTCAACATGCAACTGTTCAAGAACTGAAACGCGCCACACTCGTGAATAAGGACGAAATGTTAAATAAGGCTGTTTTCAATTTTTCGTTTGCTCTTTCTTTCTTTTTACTAATCAAGCACACGACATCTTTGGCTGCATTTATTACGAACGCAAAAAATCATTACGAAAGCGCTTTCGTTGAAGAACAGGCGCGAGGGAAATCTAGAGTGATACTCATATATTGCTATATACCATTCTGAAGGAGAACTGCAAACATTTGATCACTGTCAGTAATCTGAAGCTTCGCGGTTCAAGCGAAAAAAAAATTGTCTTTTTCTTCAGGATGTTTTCTTTGTATGGAAATATAGAGAAGGCCTTCAATCTTTACTGGATGAAATCAACTCTATATGCCCTGCAATTAAATTCACCACGGAAACAAATCTGCATAACTCTCTGCCGTTTTTGGTTGCAATCAGAGTTGGAAGTGGGTCAAAAATTTCGGACCCGGACAAATCTGCTTTAAACTATACATTCGAAACTCAATTTATAATTGTACTTAATCTCTCTCTCTCTCTCTCTCTCACTCACTCACTCACTCACTCACTCACTCACACACACACACACACACACACACACACACACACACACACACACTCACACACACACACACACACACACACACACACACACACACACACACACACACACGGCTTTAAAAAGTCTCTCCTCACTGGGTATCGTAGGTAATGAAGAAATCATATGAATGCATTACGGGAACGTATCATTTATTCATTTACTTACAGAAAGTGTTGAAACTGTCGTCCTTCACAAAATTGTTTTAAACATATTTTCATACAAATCTGCGAAAGCCAAAATGACCCTCCACAATAATGTTAAGGCTGTACCACTTAATTTTGACAATGTTAGAGTCAATTTCTTTGAATTAAATAACTTGCATGTTTAATTTCAGTTTTTGCTGTTTTCTTGATAACAGATCGAGCTTGTGTAAATTGATGTTGCTGTGAAACATATTCTGGTTTCTTAATGAGAAGAAACAACTTCCAGTATTCACCCTTTCCCTTTCTGTTTTCAACAAGCACGTATTTGTTCGCTTCGACGCCTTTTTCAATCTCCTTAATATTAAATTCATCCATATTAACAAATAAGGCATTAATTCCGACACGACATGCAATGGAACGGGATGCTTGCACGTCACACGAGAACCTCTGAATGATCGATGCAAAAGATGCGATGTGAGAAGTAACTCTCAGTCTTACAATGTGACACGCAGCGTGAGAGAGTGAATCAGCAGAGAAGCAGGTGACAGACGTTTGCCTGTATTTTGCTCATGACAATCGCACTGAAAACAAACACAAAGGAAGTATCGTCTTACGATACTGTATCAGTGCGTTTAGCATCTGCGCCGTTATAGTCGGTCGGTAGAAATCTTCGTTGGTTTATGAAAGAGACGGCAATATTTTTGCATGACAAATCCTTTTTTACTCCGCTGGCACCAGTATCGAGCACAAAATTCCACAGTACGCATTTTTTTAAACGTTTTATTTTTTTTTCTTTTCAAAAATAAAACAGAAGTAAAACCGGATCGAAATTAGGTCAGGAACACCTTAACCTGGAAGAAATTTTCGACCCGTTGCCCCGTGACCCGTTTCCATCTCTAGTTGTAATGGTCAGGAAAACAGTAGATGGCCACCTGAGCACCACTGTTTATTAACCCCACATGAATAAACAACATCATTAATCCAAGATCTTTCTGCCCTGAAAATTACAAAGAGGCTTTCATCAGATTACGTGGAAACCAGGCGTTCTGCGTATGCTCAGATGGCGAAACTCTAAAAACTGAAGTTGAAAGTCTACTAAATCTTCCTCCAGACACGAACAACATAGTCCTCAGGATAATCGAAAAAGCGAGAAAGGTAGATAACAAAAGTAATTAACGCACTAACAATTCTGAACCACGATTTATCGGGTCCAACCCGTTTATACTGAGATTCTAGTTCTGGTTCAGAAGAACTCTAAAAAGGTTTAATCATGACGTGGAGATAAAATCACGTAGATGCATCTCCGACATAATCATACGCCACGATCTCCAACCTATCTTCATAGTGTATGTACCCTGATGGATCTAAAAAGTTATACATAGGAATGGCAAAAGGGTCTTTTGCTACAAGGCTTGGAGAACATAAAACGGATGTCAAATATGGGAAAACCCACGACTGCGCTGCCCAGGGAAGTATTAAATAACGAGGCAACCCCCTCTCTAGCGACATCAAGGGTAATGCTCCGTACACCACAGCAAAAGAAACATTATTAAGGAAGACCACAGAAATTCTGCTCTGCGTGGTAGATCCATCGATACAGAATCATTGTATCGATGGATCTACCACGTGCATGGGATGCGCTTTTAAAGTTAAACATAAAGTTACTTTATCATGTGTATACCGCGAGATATTAAAGCTGATGCAGAGGCGTAACTAGCCATTTCTGCGCCAGGGCCAGATCACAAAATATTGCGCCCCGTCTGCCATCCCCCCTCCCCCTTTTTCCCCGTAATTCAGCGACCACTACGAGCACTCGGTACTGTCTCTTCCCTGATCTCTGGTTCCAGGGAAGAGGCAGAATCAGTGTCGTGAGACAAACACACCACCCATTCATGCCTCATGAGGGTTCTGAATCCACGCCCACTCAGAGGAAAACATACAAAACAAAATTAAGGACATACCCCCGATGGAATCTCTACGCGGGAGGCATAATCAAATTGTGCCGCCCCTGTGGCCGAGTGCCACGGGGCGTTGAATTCTAAACATGCGTCTTGGTGAAGCATGGATGGCGTGTTTGTTCTACGGCACTGGTTCTCTCTCTTCACTGGAGCCAGGGGCCCTAAACTAGGGACAGACTTATAGCTCAACGAGTTTCTAACAGTAGTCGTTAATACTCCCGAATAAACAAAAAGAAAAGCAATCAAATTATGAGTGTCTGTACAGCATTTCCCAACTGGTCTGGACCTTCCGTACCACATCGAACGGCCTGAGTGCAGTTGGTAGTTGTGGCTCGCAGCCGCAGTAATGATAGAATAGCCTCAGAGAATCTTAAACAATATGAACGATATCTTCATCTTGCAACGTACGTACAACCGCTCTTTCATTTCTAAACGTGAGCAAATTGACGACTGAATATTTGTCAATATGCTCACGTTTATAAATGATTATTTGGATCAAGAAATGTGAATTTTAAATTGTGAAGGTTACCGAAACTGGAGAAACATTGATATAAGCAAATTCGGTAAATGGACAAATGACGAAGTATGGCCAGAAAAATATGTATCAGAAACCGGTTTACGAGCTTCAGTTCCAATTTTAATCAGATTGTAAACAGTGAGTTTTGCTCCCTTTCTTGAGCTACGCCCTTGTTACGCCTCTAAGCTGATATAATGTTACGCGATTATTGTTCATTTGATTTGATTTTTAACCTCTTCTTCTGTTCATGTTTTACAGTTTTAGTCTGGAATTCGTCCTAGTGTCTTGAAAAAGGCGCCTGTTGGCAAGCGAAAGCTCGACAGATCTTCTATGTTTCCATATATACACCTGTATAAAGAACCGGATTATTGCCTTATAATCTTGCACTTTTTTTGTTTGTATCTGTTATATTTGTTTCGTTGTTTAAACGCAATATCAGAAATATGAGTTGTATGTTGCTTCTTTTGCGCTTGTTATAATAGCTGCTACTAATTTTTTTTTTTTTTTCATCATCCTCTACCGACGTGGTGGTTGTGATTTTTCTAAATGCAAAACAAACTCCAAAATTTTCTAAACTAAACTTTGAGCAGCAAGTCTGTTTAAAATTATTTTCTTTTGTACAGTGATTCTTTATTCATCGCTGGATTGATCATCATTCATCCTTTGATTCATCATTATTTATCATTTGATTAATCATTATTCATCGCTTGATTGACCATCATTCATCACCTGATCGATCATCATTCATCGCTTGATCGATCATCATTTATCCCTTGATTGATCATCATTCATCCCTTGATTGATCATCATTCATCGCTTGATTGATAATCATTCATCCCTTGATTAACCTGATTCATCCCTTGATTGCTCATCAATCATCGCTTGATTAACCATCATTCATCGCTTGATTGATCGTCATTTCTCGCTTGATAAATCATTATTCATCGCTTGATTAATCATCATTCATCGCTTGCCTAATCATCGTTCATCGCTTGATTGATCATCATTCATTTTTGATTGATCATCATTCATCGCTTGTTAAATCATTATTCATCGTTAGAATGATCATTACTCATCGCTTGATCGTTAGAATGATCATTACTCATCGCTTGATCGTTAGAATGATCATTACGTCATTCATCGCTTGACTGATCATCATTCATTCTTGATTGATCATTACTCATAGCTTGCCTGACCGTCATTCATCCTTGATTAATCATCATTCATCGCTTGTTTGATCATCATTCATCGCTTGATTGTTCATCATTCGCTTGATTGATCATCATTCATCGCTTGATTAATAACCATTCATCCTTGATTGATCATCATTAATCGCCTTGATAAATCATTATTCATCGTCTGAATTATCATTATTCATCGCTTGATTTATCATCGTTCATCTCATTCATCGCATGATTGATCATCATTCTTGTCCTTAATCTGCTTCACTGTGCTTACATCTGTGTCAATTCTTTTTCGGAAACATTTTCTTCCAGTACTCGACAAACCATAATTAAATTTTGGTTTCAGTTCATCCTTGTTTCCAAAAATTGTACAAAGAGTACTTGGAGGAATACCAAACTTTTTCGCAACTCCAAATTTTCTAACTCCTCCTTTTCCTATTAAACTGATTGCTTCCATTTTCTCACTCAGTGTTAAAGTTCTACACTTATTTAAAGCTATGATTTTTCGAACATCGTCCGTACACTGTACAGACTATTGAGCGACTGAGTACTCGAAGTCCAACCAAGTTTACCAAGTGTGACTATCGTCATTCCTTGTTACCTAAGTGAGACTACTTCAACAACACCAATTGAAGAGCGCGGCGCAAGGGGATTTGCATTTGCACAGGAGGTGTGTGTGTGTGTGTGTGTGTCAGTGTCGGTGAAAAGAGAGTAAAAGAAGTTAAATGTTCTATCTTCATGAAAACTTATCTTCCTGTACCGGGAACCCCGGAGTATAATAAATTTCCTGTAATTTCTAGTTTTCCGGTGAAAAAAAGAAGAATTGAAAATTGGGTGAATGTCACATATTTTGTTTGCTTATAACCACGATGAACTTCGATATATGCGATTTCACCAAAAACTGTTGTTCGTGATGTGCGGATAAAATAATAAGGAATATGTTAACGAAGTTCAAGGGATCTATAAAAATTTCGGTTCATGCGGAACTTCGTATTATGCGAACTCGTTATATATGAGTTCGACTATATGACACCTGCACGTGTGCCATGACGAGATTTCTATGCAACAGCTTTGCTGATCACAACTCCTCAATCTAAAGAGTGAGACATCCAAGGCAATAAGATTAATAAAAACATTAATGACCTGATATCGTGAAGACCATTAATCCGTTTAATAAAAATACGAGGGTTGTACCGAAAGTAATGCAAAAGTGAGCTTAACTTTTTTATTAACTGACAGAGGTCGTTCAAATTGCACATGTTGGTAGAGTGACTCTTCCTCTATAGTAACTCTTCTTCTTCTTCATTGCAGGTAAATAATGGATTCCAAGCAGAAGCAACGTGCTGTCATTGAGTTCTTGACGAAGGAAGGGTGCAGGCTGTCGACATCCTCAGAAGGCTACAGAATGTTTAAGGAGATGACATCCCTGACAAGAGCAATGTGCACAGATGGAAGAGGAAGCTAAAAGAAGGAAAAAGCTAGCATTGAAGACAAACCATGCAGTGGGAGACCATCATCTGCGACCTCTGACACGAATCGTCAGTGAGTGGATGGATTTGCGCGGAGAGACGAGTCACAATGCACGAGATTGTTGCACAACTGGACTGTGGTCACAATGCCATACAGAAGATGGTGGAAGACTTAGGGCATAAGAAAGTGTATGCAAAGTAGGTACCTCGGCAGTTGACACCCAAATTGGAGGGGAGAAGGGTAGAAGTCTACTCTGATCTACTGGAAGCGTTTGAAGCCAATGAAGACACGCTTTTTTCCGATCTGGTGACAGGGGATGAAACGTGTGCGTACCTTTACGATCGGGAAACGAAGAATGAATCCATGGAAGGGCGTCACACCTCTTCACCAAGGCCTAAGAAGTTCAACAGCCAGTGATCAGCACAGAAAGTCATGATGACTGTTTTATTGGGATGACAGGGGTGTCATTCTTCTTGATTTTCTTAAACGTGGGTACCGTGAGCAATATACTGAGACACTCAAGAAGCTTAGAGACGCCATAAGGAAGAAGAGACCGAACAAGAATTTGAAAAAAATCTACATTCACCATAACAGTGCGAGACCACACACATCTTTGGCAACAAATCAGGTGATTAGCAAATAAGGCTGGTCGGTGGTTCCCCATCCACCGTTCAGCTCAGATCTGGCGCCCTGTGACTTCCACCTGTTCGGTCCAATGAAGGACAGTCTCAAAGGACAACGATTTGATGGCACAGACGATGTGAAATCGGCTGTGAAGAAGTGGATACAACAGTCCACACCTGCATTTTTTCAAAGAGGATTCGAGAGTTGGGTTCAACGATGGCGCAAATGCATCGCTTGTGATGGAGACTATATGTGGAGTAGTACCTTTGTATAGAGAAAGAGTTACTCTACCAACATGTGCAATTTGAATGACCTTTGTCAGTCATACAAAAAGTTATGCCCACTTTTGCATTACTTTCGGCACAACCCTCGTACGAAGGCCTTAATATCATCCAATGAGTAAAAGTATGTAGCACAATAAATGCACTGTTTTCTCTGTCACAAATATGTCTCCTGGTGTAATGGATGGAAATACACAAGCCCTGTTTGTGTTCGGTAGCGCAAACCACCGAGAGAATGTTTCATGGGTTGGTTTTATGGCGGCGAACTACAAGAACTTAATACTTCCATGCAATTTACTGCACTTCCAGAACCAAAACAAAAGCGGGCTGTTTCTTTCCTCCGCTGGACGAAATCGATATGTTACTAGACCGCAACGCCATATAGCAGCGGCTATATGGCGTCGCTGTCATGTAGCCAGTGGCTCCCACGCCTTGTTGCCAGCAGCTCCCTCGCGCCTTCGAAATATCCCGCTCGTACGTTTTACAAGATTACTTCCAATAGTCACCAGCTTCTTTTATCATTGAAACCTCTTTAAATCCCATACATTTTGGAAGCCCATACATTTGAATTCCATACATTTTTGGAATAATAATAATTCTGTTTATGGTGTTCCCGAAACTATGCATCAAGTCATCCCTCAAAACAGCGAAGAATTTCACGAAACTTGCCATGACTAAAGAATCTTATTGCATTGAGACTATTTGAGAGATGTATGTATGGCGACACTAAACGCAAGCTTAAGTACGCCTTACCTATACCCATACCCCAGAGCATTCAGTACGCCATACCTATACCCAGGAGCCGAAAATCACACTCACCCACTCGTCTATGACGAGTCAAATATTATAGCTGACGAGTGACGCTAAAAGGCAAGCATTTTTTAAATTCCCAGCGAACACTGGTTTTAATCGCTGTCATAATTAAAAAAAAATTCCTGCTTTTCTTCCGTAACATGCGTAAGAACAAGAACGTAATTAGTCATTATATATGACTAATTGCGTTCTTGTTCTGCATTTTTGAGAATAGACTAGTGTTTTACTTGAACTCTTTAAGCGGCCCGGTTTTACGAAAACTACGGCAAAACGATTTCTTTCCCCCACTCATCTGGGCGGTACGGGACCATAAACCTGTCATTCGTGAGAAAATATCCCATCTAGTCCTATATTCTATGCTCCATGACCCAAGGTATGACGGGGGAATGGATGGCCCCTCTGACACGGACATCATGCCACTGGGCTGAAACAAATGACTAAAACATATCTTTCCTGTCGTAGGTTCATCGCTATTGTTATAGCCCTTTTAGTGGGTAATCAGTCAGGAAGGATTAGTGTCAATCATCCCCGTAAATGACCATTTTCTTCAAACAACAAAGCTAAGGGGGAAAGCAGCGTTTTCTGATGCGCAGGCTCACTTGTTGCAGTCTCTTTTTAGGCAGAGAATATATTCGTTGAAGTTGATTTCAGCCCATTTTGCTAACCCTGAGTTAATTTGTTCCAGCCGGTTAAAGGGTTGAGGCAAAGAACAAAAGTGGAATCACTGTTCGGCAAATGCTAACAGCTGTGCCAGGAGAGCCACCGAGTTGCCCGGCATCCAGAGCTGTAGGTGGGCGTGAAACGGTGGGGGCCAGTCGTATAATATCGAACAAGGAACGCCGTTAAAATGGAGAAGGGGGTGTCATGGGGGAGGATTAGGGAGTGGAAGGAGTTGATGGGGAGAACACTCTTGTTACTGAGTGGGGAAATGCCGAAATTTCTGACGAGTGACATTTTCTGGCTGACAATACCATATCTTCTAACCCCTGCCTATACCCATATCCCAGTGCGTTCGGTACGCCATACCTCTATACATATACTCCAGTGTATTCGGTACGCCATACCTATTTATACATATACTCCAGTGCATGAAGTACTTCACAGCCCAGTACATCCCTGATGATCTCATAAATCTAAAAATAAAGTTTAAATTACAGTATACATCACACTATGCGATACAAGAAGCCATATCTACTTGAAGAAAGGCAGACATCGTTGTTCACAGAAGGACGAACATACATGTACAAATAAACAATTCACGTACATCATAAAAAATACGCATGAAAAACGACAAGTAGCCCAATTGTGGGTATTTGCCGTTGGTGGCGATCGACGGTCAGTAACAGACTTCAACAAAAACTAGTAACGATTGTTTTCACCGTAACATCCAACACGACTAAAATTAAGAGCTCGAAATTCGATAACATTTCCTATATTCAAGAAAGGCAGAAAGAATGTCTCATGGGTGTAACACCATTTCAATCAATTTCGGGGGCACTGTACCGAGAAGTGTATGCGGATTTATCACCAAGATATCTTCTCAGGCTCTATTAGGTACAAAAAAATGGGAGATAAATCGAAAAAGTTATTCCATGGGAGAGAAACCACTTGACTTGGCCGCTTGGATTGAGATTAAAAAAAATAGAAGGGGGTATGAAAAGGGCAGAAATTCCAGGAAAGCAAAATCCTGCTCTGTTCGACGCATTACTGGTGCCTTCCCAGTGTCTTTTTCGGCGGCATACACAGAGAAGCCACAATTTGAAACATACTTCCATCAGCGTTCCATTTACTAAATTGCCTCTATTCTATTTGCGTGGCCTCATTCCGTATACGGAAAGCATAAAGAAAATCACAAGGGCTGAAGAGGAACAACTCCGATGTACACAAACATATATCAGAGCCAAAACTAATACAGGACAGATAGGTGTACCATTGGAAAACCGAAAGGCATACCAGCTCTCTACCAGAGATAGGGAATTTCGACCTCATTTGTCTTCAGCAGAAACCTACATTCCAGCATTTCAAGGTAAACTAACTGCTATGCTACTTTGTAACTCGGGCACAATGGGGTTTAAATTACAACCCTGAATGGCACGATACATTCAGTCTTGTACAGTCGTTACCATTTGCTACGAATAACAGTTGATCGTTTTGTGATAGTTTTCGATGCTCTCCAACTATTCATTCGGTGGGGAGGGGAATAGGTGCTTTAGAAAGAGTAAGGGAAGGCGCGGACATCTCCACCAACCTGTCGTATTCGACGAAATCCATTTATCATTCCCTTCAAACATTCCTTTGCAAATAAATATTAAACATACACTGCTGCCAGAAAGTTGCATAACACACCCTAGCAGTGAATAGCAGCCTTTTGAACTATACGAGCTACTTAAAAAATGAAACGAGAGTAATTCGGCACACATATGAAAATTAAATAACTCAACATACGCTGAACAAATTAGTACTAAAATTAACAATCCCAAATAAATTTAAAACCTGAATTATTAATATCACCGGTAATTTTTAAGCTTAGCAACAGTATGTTGGAATGATACCGAACCCCTACTTCTGCAAAGCTTTCACAAGCTACTATATACGATCACTGCTGCAAACGGATCACCAGTCAACAACAACCTTCCTCACTCATAAGACGCATCATCGTCAACCATTATCAATTCACTGCTGGATGAAGGTCTCCCTAAAGGTCTTCCACAATTATCTGTCTTGGGCCTGTCTCCTCCATGTCACTCCAACATACTTTCGAATTTCATTCTTCCATCTCCCATGGGGCCTTCTTCTGGGTCTTTTCCTATCCCTCGGAATCCAGTCTAAAATTTCGCTTGTCCATCGGTGGTCCATTCTTCTGGCAAAATGTCCAGCACATTGCCATTTCAGTGATTTCCCTCTGGTCATGATGTCGTCCATTCCTGTCATTTTCCTTATCCACAAGTTCCATTTCTTATCTTTCCTGGTTACATCAAGCATGCACCTCTCCATGCTTCTTTGAGTTGTCTGCAGTCTTTGTATATCGTTTTTAGTTAAGGTTCATAGGTGGTACAAAGAACAAGTTACATAAGAAGAAAATTTCAAGAAAAACAAAAATTTGATGCAAAAGAGAAGGACAAATAAAGACGTAACTTCCAACGTGGAATATATAGAGTTATGCAAGACAGTGCGAAAAGGTATCACTGAAGACATAAGGAAATTCAATTGTGAACTAGTGAGGAAAGCAATTGAAAACAACCAGAGCTTGAAGAGAGCAAAAGGACATATCAGTAAGGGAAGAAAACAGATTATGGCACTGAGAAAAGAAGATGGTACTGTTACAAGAAATAGAAGCGAAATTTTGACAAGGGTGAAAGATTTCTATTCAAAACTATATGAAAGGGATGATACATCTATTCCAGACATTACGACAGGTACCAGTGATAAAGTCCCTCCAATCCTCCCTGAAGAAGTTACACATGCAATTAAAAGCATGAAACGGGGAAGAGCTCCAGGAGAAGATGGAATTACCGCGGACATTATACAAGAAACAAGTGGAGAAATTGAAACTACACTCGCCCAAGTTTTCACCAGATGTCTTAATGAAAGGAAGGTTCATGAGGATTGGAACAATGCTACAATGATCTTGCTCCATAAAAAAGGTGACGTTGAGGATCTCAGAAACTACAGACCCATCAGCCTAATTTCAGTGGTTTATAAAATCTTCACTAAGGTTCTTTCACATCGCTTGAAGGTAACACAAGACATGGCCCAGCCAAGAGAACAAGCTAGATTCAGGAGTGGCTACAGCACTATACAGTAGCGAACAAAAGTATTTGGCGAAACACTTTTTCGACCATATTTTTTTCTGCTGGACCAAATCGGGTCATTTTGGGATATGATATGTGTTATTCAGTTGTAAATATGACCCATATGCAGATGGATCGGAAACCTTAACACAGATCAGGTACCGAGCTTAATCGCAAAGATCATACAAATTGACCAACAAACTAGGTGTGTATCACATTCATTTAATGCAACGATAACAGAAAACAAGTACGAGAAAACGACAAAACAATAACTAATACTTAGTGCGATAACCACGAGACTTAATAACAGCTGCACAACGGGCCGGCATCGAGTCCACTAGCTTCTCGACGGTGGCCTGCGGAATTCGCGCTCATTCTGCAGACAGCTGGTCGAAATTCTGGGCCCTATTCCAGCAGGTTTTCTTCGCACATCGTCTCTCTAGCTCCTCCCACATGTGCTCGATGAGGTTGAGGTCTGGAGATTGGCTTGGCCAGTCTAGAAGTGTGACCTGTTGCTGCTGGAAGGCTGCCTTCACTACTCTAGAGGTGTGCTTCGGGTCGTTGCCTTGCTGCATGATCCATCCGGGTGGCATGTTCTGGTTTGCCCATGGGATGACATCGTTGATGAGTATGTTCGTGTAGCTCAGGCCGGTCATTATTCCGTCAATCTTGATGATGGGGCCCATTCCATTGCGAGAGAAGGCGCCGTAAACCATGAGCGATCCTCCTCCGTGCTTGACAGTCGGCTGAATGAACAGCAAAAAGACAACATACGAAAACATGCGGAGTTTTTTTTCAATTTTTCACAGCGTTTTTCCTGAACTGAAAAAGAATGAGCTATATGTCGCATATTTCTTCCAATGTAGCGAAACCAGGAGTTTAGCATAAGATTTTTTTCTTTAATTTAGATAGATAGCTACGATAAGATGAGATGTAAGATAAGATTAGATTAGACAGATATTTGGTTGGCGGGTGGGAAAATAAGTGCATACACAAACTAACAGATATGAAAGGCGTATTAATATTGCGCAGTACTTCTTGCTTCTGCGACGAAGAAGAATTTCTGTTCCAGAGCCAACTCTAGTACGGGTTTGGTTCATAGACAGCAACATTCACCTAATAGATTGGCCAACTCTGGATGCCAACCAGAACACGACTGAACACCTGGAATGAACAGGGTGGGTATGTGAGACCTTACTGATGACTAACACCACTGAACAATTCGAATTCGAGACAGCCCTGCGTGAAGTATGACGATAAATTCCCTAGGATTTTTGTTTTCAAAAACAAAGTCATTTTTAGTCCACGCTATACCACATAGACTGAAAATGATGTATTACAGGACAAAGAAAGACCTATGACTAATCTAATAAGAAAAAAAAAGTAATATTTCAGAATTTGTATTTTCATTATTTCTGATAACACAGTATATACACAAATTTGAAATCGATAACACTGGTCAACAAAATAAAAACAAAATTCTGGCTTGGACTTTTGCAGCTGTTTTAGACTAATTTCAGGGTGCTGATTCCAAATCTGATCTCAGATTTGCTCTATCACATCTCATTTTTATGCTACAGGCATACCCCATTTTCATTGATTTAACCCGAAATTAACTCTTTGTCACTTATGATTGCAAGTTGTTGCGAGTCAGTGACTGTTTTAGTGTTAAAATATGGTGTTGTATATTTAGGATAATGTGTTTATAATATCATTTTATGTAGATATCCACATTTATTTAATATTTTGCTTCTGCATGTCGTGATCTAACAATGGCTACAACATCCGAAACAAGGAAATGCAGTAATGACCCAGATATCTTCTGCTACATCTGTGGCAGCTTCACTTTGCAGGATCAAAGGCGCAACATCAATATTTTTGTCAAGAAGGTTTATCTTGTCTACTTTAAAGTACGACTTGGAGACCAAGACAAAAATTGGGCTCCTCACAAAGTGTGTAAAACCTGTGTTGAAACTTTGCGGTCATGGTCTAAAGGAAAGAATGCTAAGCTGAAGTTTGGTGTGCCAATGGTTTGGAGAGAACCTACAAACCATTTGGATAACTGCTACTTCTGCCTTGTCAATGTAAAAGGTTTCAATAAGAAAAACAAACAACACTTACAATACCCAGATATCCCATCTGCCAGACGACCAGTTGAGCACTGTGAGGAAATACTTGTGCCTGTATTTACTGAGCTACCAGAGATTGGTGTTGAATCCCTCAGTTTAACTGCTTCTACAGATGATGATGATGATGCTCAGATCGAATTACGCCATCTGATGCAGATTGTGATAAAATTTCTGTTTAGTCAGCCTGAATTGAATGATATTGTAAGAGATTTGTATTTGCCGAAGCAGTCTGCTGAATTATTGGCTTCCAGGCTGCAAGACAAAGGACTACTCAGACCTGGCACTAGTGTCTCCTTTTATCGTAACAGAGAAGCAGCTCTGCGAAAGTACTTCCATTCAGATGGCCAACTTGTTTATTGTAATGATGTTGAAGGGCTTCTTCTCAATATGGGACTGCCCGCATATGATTCAAGTGAATGGAGACTTTTTATTGGCAGTAGTAAAAGGAGTTTGAAATGTGTGTTACTTCACAACAGAAATATATATGGTTCAATCCCAATAGGACACTGTGTAAAAATTAAAGAAGAGTATGCCAACAACAAGATTGTTCTGGATAGATTGGAATACCATGTTCGTGGATGGGTAATTTGTGTTGATTTGAAAATGGTTCATTTTCTGCTGGGTCAGCAAGGAGGTCACACCAAATACCCTTGTTTCCTGTGCTACTGGGACAGTAGGGCTACATTAGAACACTGGGTTAAAAAGAACTGGCCACCAAGAATCAGTTTGACGCCTGGTGACAAGAACATCAAGAATGAGCCTCTGGTTGATAGGAATAAAATTGTATTTCCCCCACTGCACATAAAACTTGGGTTAATGAAGCAATTCGTCAAAGCTCTTGATCACACTGGAGACTGCTTCAGCTATATATGTTCTACCTTTTCAAGTCTCAGTGCCGAGAAGAAAAAGGCAGGAATATTTGATGGCCCTCAAATAAGAACACTCATCAGGGATCCACACTTTGTTACAACAATGACTGCGGCCGAGGCTAGAGCTTGGAATGCATTCTCTGATGTGGTGCGGAATTTCCTTGGGAACAGGAAAGCGGACAACTATCGAGAGATTGTGGAGGAGCTGCTCTTGAGTTTCCAAGCACTTGGATGTAGAATGAGCATCAAGGTTCACTACTTACATAGTCACTTGGCCCAGTTTCCAGAGAACATGGGTCACGTGAGCGAAGAGCAAGGTGAACGCTTTCATCAAGACATTAAAGTTATGGAAGAACGTTACCAAGGCCGATGGGACTCAAACATGATGGCAGATTACTGCTGGTCCTTGATGACAGACATTCCACAAGCTGTACATCGGAGATCGTCAAAGAAGAGGTCGTTTATGCAGATGTAACATCACTATTGTTAATAACCTTTTTGTACATATTTTTCGTATCTTCACAATTAAATTCTTACATGGTAATATGCATTCACTCACATTGATATGCAGTCACTCTCACAACTTTGTGCTACGGCTCATTAAATGTTTGTTTCATTATTACTGTATATTGTATCTTATCTTATTCTTGTATGTATGTCTGTTTAGCTATTCGTATATGAGCATAAATTTCCTGTTTTTATGAAAATGCAATATTTGATATCTCAAAAACCTGATGTGATAGACAAAACCTGATGCGAGATTTGGAATCAGTGCCCCAATATTACCTTAAAACCGTTGGAATACCTTATGCCAGAAAAAGTGTGTTGACCAGTGTAATCAATCAAGGCAGACCGACTCAAACCAAATACAGGTTCCGGTTACCTACAAAAATATAACTTAAAAAATGTTATTCCAAAAAACATGCTAAATATATTATCAAAAAAAGCCACACGTATAAATATAACTCTAGCTATAAAATACACATTTTTACAGCGCATATCAGTAACAACCGGAGATGGAAACGGGTCACCGGTCAACAACTTCTTGCGGGTTCAACGGGTCGGTTCAAGTTGTTACTGACCCGATTTTGAGCCGGTTTTATAAAAGCTTTATTTTTGAAAAGAGAAAAATATATTCCAAAGAAAAATGCGCGTTGTGGAATACTGTGGTCGATACTGGTGCCCACGGAGTGAATAACGATTTACCATGCAAAAATATTGCCGTCTCTTTCTTAAAGCAACGAAAATTTCCACCGACCGAAGTAAAACACACCGACACCATATCGTAAAAAGATACTTCCTTTGTGTTCTTTTACAGTGCGTTTGTCCAGGGCAAGGTACAGGCAAATGCCATTCGCCTGCTTCTCAGCTGATTCACTCTCTACGTGCGAAGTTCACTGTATGACTAAGAGTTACTTTTCACATCGCATCTTTTACATTGAGCATTCAGAGGTTTTCGATTGATGTGCTAACATCCCGTTCGCACGACATGTCATGTTGAAATTAACTCCTTTTTTGTTAATATGGATGGATTTAATATTAAGCAGGTTGAGAAAGGCGCCGATGCCAACAAATACGTGCTTCACAAAAATACTCATATGCTGTCTGAGTGCGGTGAATTTAAAACCATGTCCTCCAAAATTGCAAAATAAAAACGTTATTTACAATATGAAAACACAGTTAAATGCAAGACCTTTCGAGACATCTAATGTCTCATCATCAGGCATTATGTACAAACTGAAACATGGGGTACACGAGTCTTTATACTAGACACAAAGTGATCAGATTTCCCTACATATTGCTGGAACTGACAATTGGGCAACTGAATTACTAGACTGGATTCCAAGGGACACGAAAAGACCCAAAAGAAGACCACCTGGAAGATGGGTGAGTGAAATTCGACACTCAAGGCAGAAATTTGTGGAAGAAACTTGAGACCATCATCCAGCAATGGATTTTTTTTTTTTTTTTTTTTTTTTTTTATTGAAGGTTTAACGACCACCGTGAGCAACTCAATGGGCTATAAGCAGTCGCCCGTCCCTAATTTAGGGTCACTGGTACATGGGAAGGGAGAGAGCCAGTGCCATAAGACAAGCACAACATCCATGCCTCACCGGGATTCGAACCCGGACCCCTTTCGGACGAATGATCAGAAGCCATCGCTTAGACCACTGCGCCACCGGGGCGGCCAGCAATGGATTGATATGACTCATGTGTCGTATTTACTGCGTCTTTAACGATGGGTTCAAATCAGTCTTTTTCTGAATTCGAACAGACTTTACAAACTTTGTAAACATAACACCAATGGTGTAGTGGGGCAGGAACCAGTGCTAAGACGGGCCGAACCCGAGCCCAAAACCCCGAAATCAAGCCCGGTCCCGAACTGGGCTCGGGTTGCATAATATTTACTGCAGTTCGGGCTCGGACTCGGACTCTGAAGGAGGGAGAGAGAACTTTATTCTTTTCTTTTTAAATGCGATTTCGAATGATTTAGCATATTCTCACACTTTCAAGTTACTAAAGCGAATTCCTTGGGTACTGGGTCCGTTTACTCTGGGTTTGGATATTTATTCTTGAGTCTATTTATTCGGAAGGGCTATTTTTTCTACGTTTGGATAGCTAATGCCATCGGACATGCATTAGTGGATTTCCGCGGCGTAGGAAAAGCTTCTTCAAGAATTATGCTGGTAGACACTAGGTAGCTATAGCATCCCGACGAAATTTCGCCGTCTGCCACCACATGGCTGCTTCCTGATATTTCTATTTCAGCAGTGTGCGTAAATTGCAGAACCGCCTGATCTGTCTGTATCCCGGCAGCCCGAAGCATTTCAGGACGAAACGAATTGGTCAAAGAAAATGCACGACTATACTTTTATAGAAACAGATAGATATCCCTCCCCCAGTTGAGAAAAAACGTCGGCTAATTGCAAGGGAAAGACGAGGGAAGTATGGAAGAGGAGATGTTTTTTTTTAATTAATACCTAAACGGATTAGCCACATTTTTTGGGCTCGTGCTCTGTCTGGCAAAATAAAATTCGGGCTCGGGCTGACATATTTCGGGCTCGGACGGGTTCGGGCTTTTAAAATTGAGCCCGAACTCAGCACTGGCCGGAACGCCGTTCAGGTACCTTTTTTTTCTACCCGGCACGCGTTCCAGTTAACCCTACACAAAATAATTTGTTTTCTTTTTCAAATACGAATATCTTATAATTCTTTCCAATAAAAAAAAAATGCAACAGAAAAACAACACAGTTGGTGGAATTAACGTCCCATACCTGTTTGAAGGTAGAGTTAATTTCTAAGTCCATTCTCAATTGGCAGTCCCTCGAAACTCTTTTTTCTATTGTTGTTAAGCACGTTGAGATGGGAATATTGCAAAGAAGGAATTGGTGTAATAGGGAATTTAATCCGTCTAATAATTTTTAAGCAGTCTCGTTGTGAGTCTCGGTGAATTTAGTCCAATTACGGGTGTCTCTTAATTACGCTGAAAGCAGAGGAAATCATTTTTCTCTCCGGAGCTTTAGGCCCGTTTAACACAGGCGGGAAAGATCCGTCGAAGCAATAAATCTCCAGTTTGTCCTACCGCTCGTTTTCAGGCGGACTATAGAATTGTCTGTGCTGTACCCAAACTGCCCCTATCAAAATATCTCGAGAACTAAGACTGCCATAAAAAAAATGGCTTAACCACTGCACTCTAAATTAATTTTCGCTTCCAACGACAAATTACTGGATAATATGGAGCTGATTTTAGATTTTGCATCCGAAACGGCCCAAACTTGGGCCCCAACATTTCAATGTTTAATTAGAAAAATGGAAAAAATCTTGTTCTTTGAATGTCAAAACGTTTAAATCGGGAAGTCTGATTTCCACCGATCACTATACTTTTTTATACCATAAATATAAGAAATTAAAAACGGGACAGGCGGAAAGGGTGAGCGGTAAGGAAGGAAAGGTATTGAAAACACACATAAGGCCACCGCGCGTTCCTGTACTTTTTGAATTAGCTCTACATCACTACAGAACACAACAAAGTGTGTTGTGATTTTTTTTCGAGTCATCGTGTAGATATATATTAATTACTGCATAACGCGTTCGCCTCTCCGGTCCTGTTTCTTCCCTGATAACAGGACCGCAAAAAAGCGAACACGTAGCAAGTACTATGTGAGGCATGGGCCACTCCTCCCATCTTATGACGATCATGGAGCTTCTAAACTCCTAAACAAAAACGAATACAAATTTGCACTCAGAATGCAATAAGTACACAAACACATCACCCGTTGTTTGGGAAGTACACGATTATGATCAAGGCTGAATTCCCCCTCACGGGTTAAAAGCTCGCCTCTAAGGCGGCGAATTTCAGATTTATTTTTTTTTCCAAGATTTAAAATGATTGGCTAGAAGACAACATGAGTTACTGCATCGTACTACACATCTAAAAACAACCGAAACGTTCCTGCCCCCCGTTTCTCCTGCTCCACACTAACCGAAACTCCTGCCCTACACTAACGCCACATTATACATTGAAAACAGAAAGCCTGTTTAAAATGTTTTGTAACAAAAAAAAAAAAAAAAAATCTGCTAAACGAATATAAAAATGCTACTTCCAATATTCATCCCCACTGCTACAACGAAGTACAAAGCAGAAAGGTTATTTCTCTCCTGAAAATCCGACGTGTCTTAAGAGATCGTTTTCGCTTCTGGCCAGGAGTTCCGACTTAACTGCAAGTCCGATTTATGAAGATACAACTGATGATAAGGCAAAACCAAAATCAACACGACACAATTTATTATTCTTTGATGACTTGCGTACTCAGCCGATTAATGCCACATTGTTTAATTTCAATATTCATAAGCACTTGCACAAAATACAGGTACATTTGTTTCAGGGTGCTTGTTTTAACAATATGTTTCGTTTTCTGATTAGTGCGCAGGAAATAAAATTTAGTTTTACATTCAAAGGATAAATATTTAATAGGCTATGGCCCAATATAAAGGTGAAATTTTTTGAACAAAAAGAGTGCAGTCACAGTCCTGATGAATATGTTTGTTCGAACACAGCCCCCCCCTCTTCCTCCCGGACAATGGAAAAACGGGAGGCAAGTTTATTTACGTTGATAGAAATTATTCAAGTTACATGAACTTCTTTTTTTTTATTTTTTATTGGAGGTTTAAGGACCACCGTGAGCAACTTAATGGGCTATAAGCAGTCGTCTGTCCCTAATTTAGGGTAACTGGTTCCAGGGAAGGGAGAGAGCCAGTGCCGTAAGACAAACACAACATCCATGCCTCACCGGGATTCGAACCCGGACCCCTTTCGGACGAATGATCAGAGGCCATCGCTTAGACCACTGCGCCACGCTTACATGAACTTCCCGTGACTGCTTAGCCAAATATTTGCCCATTGTTTACGGTTAGAGGCAGCAGATGGCGCCACATTATACAACATCTAGCTAAATTGTTAGGAATTCAACACAGAAAACATTTAACAATATCTTTCGTAGCATTAAAAAAATATACACATTTACGAAATATTTATATTTCAGTGAAAATGAACACTATCGATTAGAGATAAAATATTTAAAAATATCAATTCTTAGTAACAGTTTTCACATGCAAGAAAAATCGCACACAAATTTTAACGAAAAAATTACACTTACTAAAAGTGATCACTTCATAAAATTTAAATAAATAATAAAGCTTGATTAATTATTAATAAAGAAGAAACTTTAGAAACTAATTTCTAGTGCAAAGCCACTATTCCGAAAAAAAAAGAGCAAAATATACATTCACTGCAAATATCAAAAGTTTCTTCAAAAAAAAAAAAAAAAAAAAAAACAGGGCAACAAAAATTCACCGGTAGACATTCGCGCTGTAATAAAATCGCCGCAAAAAATGCTATTTTGCCACTCAAAGGTATAAATGACTGGGAAGAATATGAAAGTAATTCAAGATTATTATTTCGCGTTCCTTTCAATTCAATCTAATTACACATTAAAATCCTGATACAATTTCTTTATGCCTAATAATGACGTGGTATCCCGTTTCTACATTTCTGCGTCAATATTACCAAACACTAAGCCGAAAAGACTGATCGGAAGTAGCGCTGCTGCTGTAGCACGCTCTACTTACAGTAACGTGATGTGTAGCATCGCTACAAATAGAAAAATGTAGCTGTAGTAAGCTACAAAAAAAAAAAAAAAGAGCTTGTAGAGAAAAATTACGCTACAAATCGTGCTACTTACAACAAAAAGGAAGAAACTAAATTAAAATTTATAGATTTTCTGGATCGTTATTGGCTAGAACGTGCTGGGGGGGGGGGGGGAGTGTGCTTTGCCTACAATCACGTACCTACTTTATTGTGAAAATTAGCCAAATTGTTAATCATAATGTTTCTTCCCTACTACATAATATTTTCAGGCAAGTTAGAGCCCTGCACGGGCCGGGCCTACAATTTCGTAGGCGGGCTTGGACGGGTCTGCACTTGCATGTGTACTGTATAGTCAGGTTGTTGATAAATTTAGGTCATTCTGTTTTTGAAGTCTCTGTCTTTCCCTTCCCGTGATCATATTTCTTGTTTCTCGCAATCATTCTTCTCTCCGCCTTGTGCTATTTTTTATTTATTTACTTATTTTGCGCGCGTCTTTTCGTCATTGATCTTTTGCAATCTCTCTCCCCTTTGAATCCATACTCCATTTATTTCGGAAGTTTACACCAGAAAAACACTTGCTCCGTACGATGATTTGCATTTATAGGAATTGGGAATCAATTAAAGCTTCAATATGCGCAAGTAAATTATTCTTAGGCTCTGTCTTTATAATTTTGATTTGCTACTTGCTTTGTTTTAAATATGGATGAATATTGGGTTGGGTACATTAGAGGTTCGAGGAACAAAACAATCAGAAAATTGTGTTACATTTGGATTTTGGGAGTTATATCCTGAACATGAAGAATTAAAATCAAAGACGTCGGGCCAACAAGACGGAATCATATTCTGCGTACGAGAGTTGGTTGTATTAACTATTAACCATTAAGCATGTTATTGTGCGTGCGTGTGTGTAACTGATCATCAATTTATATTATGTTCTGGGCAAAAGTGTCAAAGAAGACAGTACTTGACTCGTATAAACAGTGATCTGACCCTACGAAGGGTTCGATTATGAAATGACGATAACTTACTTAAGTTCACTGAATACTATTTATTGCATTTGCCGTATTTCTGGTTACTGGTGGGTTAGTTAACTTACTTATGTCCTCTTTTTACACGAGTTTCGAGTTAGTCCAAAAAGTTACAGTACAAATACCGTCTGTATTAAAGCATGTGACAGTTACGCAAATAAAACCTACGCCGGACCTGAATGACCGGGCCGGGTCCGGCCTGACATTAATTGGGTGGGAACGGACCGAGCCGGGTCGCGCCTGACTTTAACTTGGTGGACCCGGGCCTAAAAATATTGCCTCTGCAGGGCTCTAAGGCAAGTCCTCTCTATCAGCCTGAGAAGACTGTCCATACGGGATGACCAAGCCAGCAATTTTGTTGATGACATTTGATAAATATACTCGAATCTCAAATGAATTCCCACATACTTGTTGATAGTGTTTTTATCTGAAATATTTGATTATGTCAGCTATAGCCAGGAACATAAGCCACTGAATGTGAAAAAATATGATGATCAGATCTGAGGTAAATCCAAAAAAAAAAAAAAAAAAATTACTTGGGTAATTTATTTACCTCTCAATGCCATATGTAAGAATGTACATATAAAGATTGGAATCTGCCCATTAATATATATTTTTCTTTTGAGGGTTTAAGATCACCGTGAGCAACTCGATGAGCTGTAAGCCGTCGCCGGTCCCTAATTTAGGGTCACTAGTTCCGGGTAAGGGAGACAGCCAAAGCCGTAAGACAAATGCAACATCCATGCCTCGCGGGGATTGTCCGAATCCGGACCCATCTCGGATGAATGACCAGAAGTCGGCGCTTGGACCAATGCGCCACTACTTTTTAACTTAAAACTAAAAAAATGTAGAAAAAGTAGCTACTTTTCAGAAAAAGTAGTGTAGCTAGCAGCTTCTCAAAAAAAGTAGTTGTAGTAGTTTTAGCAAGCTACTATTTCAAGAATGTAGCTGTCGCAGTAGCTAGCTACTTTTATAAAGTATCTTTCCAAATTCCAATCACTGCGAAAACCTAAATTGATGTATCAACAACAATTCTTTCTAAACTAAAACACTTCCTTTTAGTAGTGTAAACCTAACACACAATTTACGCCGAGCTTTCGCGCTCCACCGGGAGGCTTCGTCTGGGCCACTAAGCTTTCAAAGCCTTCTCAGAGATATCAACTTACGATGTTGTTACAATTCAAAAATTTGATATTATAGAACCAAACAGTTCCATTTCACGTTGAGGTCCGTGTTTAGACATACTCACGTGTGGAGTCTGTGTTTTAAAACGTGATCATGCTGCCTGGAGAGGAATTACCTGTTGTTTCCTTGATGCTTGTTCAGGAGATTCCTCCAAGAATCTGATATCTAATAAGTGCTCTTCTGAACAATTTCGTTGCATGGGTGTGGGTGGGTCATGATCTCGAGACTTTCACGCGTGGCTGTGCCAACATAGCTTGTATAGGGTGCTATTCTTTTCATCATGTTCTAAAGTGGGGTTGCTCCTTTCTGGATGACTTCTCTTCACAAAGCGGTTGTAGTTTTCCCGTCTTTAACGTCTCTTTTATGCTCCTTGGTCCTCATCTGGAGTGACCTTTTAGTTAACGCAAACGTGTGACTTTGTGCTGCCGTCTGGATAGATTAGGGGTATGTCATAAACTCCCGCTGTGCTTTCTTTATTTATAGACAGTTTGGCTGTAGATACCGTGTCGTGTATAGACGCAGGAGATTTGATAGCCACATTTACTCCATACTTTGTAACGATGTTTTTGAACTTGAAAGAGAACTTAGGATAATACGTTATGGACCCACAATATCTTAAATTGTTGCTGCTTGTGGTGTTAGGAGTCCTGGGTTTAAACATTTGGACCCTCAGAAATATTGAATCTAGTGTTTGGCTACAAAACCCAGTTGAAAGTCCCTTACTTCTACTACTTCTGTGTCCCTTACTTCTACTACTTCTGTGTCCCTTACTTCTGCTACTTCTGTGTCCCTTACTTCTGCTACTTCTGTGTCCCTTACTTCTACTACTTCTGTGTCCCTTACTTCTACTACTTCTACTACTAAAATACTTCTGTGTGTAGTTGGCCATCTCCTTTCTTGGTAAGAAGAACATCTAAGAAGTGCACAGTTCCGTTGCTTACCTTCTCATGTGTAAAATCGATGGGCTGGTGGAAGGAGTTTATTTGTTCGTGGAATTTCTTCTCCGTGTTGCCATACAAAAAACATGTCATCCACATATCTGAGCCAGGCTTTGGGTTTTTAAGGCACAGCTTGAAAATATCTTTTCCTCCACAGGTCGTAGTACAGCTTCTGTGAACCAGTGGAGCACCCATGGGTTCACCGATGTCGGGAATCTTAGCAGAAGCTATACTACGACCTATGGAGGAAAATTTATTTTCAAGCTGTGCTTTAAAACCAAAAGCCTGGTTCAGATATGTGAATGACATCTTTCTTGTATGGCTACACGGTGAGCAAAGCCTAAAGACGTTCCACGGAAAAATACACTCCAGGAAAGGAGATGGCCAACTACACACGGAAGTATTCTACAAACCGTCAGCGGTTCCTAATGTCATCCTCCCCAGCTCCTTCTGCCCGATTACGTATAAAACAGCTATTTTTAGATAATGGTTCAGAAGAGCACTTGTTAATTCTTCGACCATAGAAGCCAGAAAAAAGAAATAACAAACATCGTCAACAAGGGGCTTTCAGCTGGGTTTTCTAGCTAAACACTAGATTCAATATTACTGAGGGTCCACCCAGGACTCCTAATACCACAAGCAGCAACAATTTAAGATATTGTGGGTCCATAACGTACAGTGTAGTATACTGAGTATAAAAGTTTAGTAGATATTAAAACCTGGTCACATTTTTCAGTGACAGTTTTGGTATTTCAGTATTTATCTGTATTATCCCTAAGTTCTCTTTCAAGTTCAAAAACATCGTTACAAAGTATGGAGTAAATGTGGCTATCAAATCTCCTGCGTCTATACACGACACGGTATATACAAGCAAACGGTCTATAAATAAAGAAAGCACAGCGGGAGTTTATGACATACCCCTAATCTATCCTGACGGCAGCACAAAGTCATACGTTAAGTTAACTAAAAGGTCACTCCAGATAAGGACCAAGGAGCATAAAAGAGAAGTTAAGAGAAGCTACAACCGCTTTGTGCAAAGAAGTCGTCCAAAAAGGAGCAACCCCACTTTGGAGCATGATGAAAAGAATAGCACCCTATACGAGCTATGATGGCACAGCCACGCGTGAAAGTCTCGAGATCATGACCCACCCACACCCATGCAACGAAAACTTGTCTTATGAGATATCAGATGCCTGGAGGAATCTCCTGAACAAGCATCAAGGAAACAATAGGTAATTCCTCTCCATGCCGCATGATCACGTTTTAAATCACAGACTCCACACGTGAGTATGTCTAAACACGGACCTCAACGTGAAACGGAACTGTTTGGTTCTACAATATCAAATTTTTGAATTGTTACAATATTGTAAGTTGCTATCTCTAAGAAGGCTTTAAAAGCTTAACCTAGACGAAGCCTCGTGGTGGAGCGCGAAAGCTCGGCTTAAATTGTATGTTAGTTTTATGCCATTAAAAGGAAGTGTTTTAGTTTATAAACGGTGTAAAGTGTTCGATAATTTTAACAATTCTCTCGCTAAAACAACGACAACAACAACAAATCCCTGAACGTTTTTTTTTTTTTTTTTATTGGAGGTTTAACGACCATCGTGAGCAAATCAGTGAGCAGTCACCCGTGCCTAATTTAGGGCCACTGGTTCCAGTGAAAGGAGAGAGCCAGTGCCGTAAGACAAACACAACATACATGCTTCACCGGGATTCGAACCCGCATCTTTTCTCTGAACCAGTGGCGCAAAATTAGGAATGGGTGAGCGATTGCTGATGGCCCAAAGAGCATGTTTCATACGCTTTTTCAATCACAAAATTCCAGGATTTTTCTGGGACATTATCAGGACTTTTGGATTTTTTTCCAGGACATACGATCGAAACGCTCTTACTTAAAATATAGTGAAACCATAGGTCTGTTCAACCAGTAACTGACAACAAACAACTCCCTACATGTTTGAGCAAACTTAATACAGTTTGCAGAATGTAAAAAATGATGTCCGCTGCAGCTAATCAGAAACTTAGAAACACAGATAAATACTGAAATGCCAAAACTGTCACTGAAAAATGTGACCAGGTTTTAATATCAACTAAACTTTTATATATAGTATACTGCACTGATTTTGAGAAAAATTTATTTTTCTACTTTTGGCTTTAGTTCAATTATTGAAGCAAACACAGAATAAAAAAAAACATTAAACTCAAAAATATAACTCAAGTATGTGGCACTACTCTTGAAATGCTTTCATATACCACACAACCAATACATAAAGTACTATTTATTTTTAATTATTTTGAAATAATGCTTACATTGGAAATTTAAGAGTTAAGAAAGGTGAAATATTTGGAACTTTTTCAAAGGACCAAAGGGATTGTTATATCTTAAACACATAATCAAGGCAGCAAGTATTTAAGTTACATTTTATTTAGGGAAGGAATTTTCAACATAATATTGATACTGTGGCTATGTTTTAAATTTGTACTCGCCAGCAAACAAAGTATGCACAAAAATTTCTAGTGTAAAAATGAAAGAGAATAACGGGAAAACTTTAAATCCAAGCACTGTGTACAACTGCATTCATTAACGATAAAGGCAATTTAGCTGGGCACGATTAGAAAACTAATTATAGAAGATGCAATGTGATTACTTAGCTTGGAAAATACTAAGATACAACTAGATTTAAGTTTCTGATATTAAAAAGGTATCTGATTTTATGGCAAATTTTTATATAAAGCATTCATTAGCAAATTTCAGTAAAGGTCAAAATAACTCACAAAAAAATAAAAAAATCAGCTACTTACCCCCACCACTGGCTAAAAAGAATATTACGAAAATTAACAAATGGCGTAAAAAAAATGGCGTAAATTAATTAAGGGCGTAAAAAAAATCGCGTAAAAAAAGCATTTCCCATAGCAGAAGGAAGGTATTACAGACAAAAAGATTTTCAAATCGAACAGTTTAAAGAAGAGATACAGGAGGAAACATGATACAACTCGGTGCCTTTTAGCGGAATAATTTTGCATAATGGAAAAGTTGAAAACAGGCGAAAAGCATTCTTCACAGCAAAAGCTATGCTAATGAAAAATAACTTTCCAAACACGTCTCTCGGAAGCAGAGATAGCAAGAAAAACGTTTTGACCTTTACAACTCTCAGGGAGAAAGTTGTACATTAATTGAAGAGGATCTTCCTATTGTAGCAAAAATCTTATTCACTCTCTATCTTTATTATAGCGAATGACATACAGTAAAAAAAGAAATTCCTCAATAGCGTTTTTAGAGGCAGAGATAGGCTGCTAACGGAAGTACACAAAGACCACCTAGCGGCAGAATTGTGAAACACAAATCTCCTCAATCTCCTCAAATACAAACCTAAAGTGTTCCATAAGGTAAATGGCATCTGGTGTTAAAATATTTTTTTAAATCCAACATTTAGAAATACAGATATTGAGAAAAATAGATTAAATATTGTGCCCCCTAGAGGCGAAATTGTGCATTATTTTGTGAAGAAAACACACACAAGGCAAGGAGTTTTCATAGCTAGTAGTATCTGATCGAAAGAGAATATTTCTCAATCAAATTTTTACTCCCGCAGATATTGCTGTAAACGAAAACGAACTTACGCCCTCTAGTGGTGCATTTGCGCGTTAAAAATATTTGAAATTATATGAGAAACATTTCACAGCGAAAATGTTCTCCAACAAGGAAATAATTTTTCGAATCGGACTCCTGGAAACAGAGATATGGATAAAGATAAGATATACGCGTACGCTCCCGGTGGAAAAATTATGCTCTATTTTAAGCAGGGGGTGTTATTCTTAAAACGTTTTCAGAGGTGAACGGTATCGGTTCACGGAGGAATTTTTTTAATCGAGTTTCCAGCTCAGATTTTGTTGCAAATACATCAGAAGTAAAAATAAACACTTACGCCCCTGGTGGACATATCATTCTTTACCAAAAATGAGAAATTGCATGCAAAACATTTCTCCTCAAGAGCTGAATTTGACGCAGGAAGAATTTTTCAAATCGGGCTTTTAGAAGTGAAGATATTGGGAAAATCGCAATTTACCTTTATGTTCCCTAGCGGAAAATTTATGCATTATTTGAAAAAGGGACTGTAATTAAAAGTATTCGATATAAATGTCATCGAAAGGAAAAAGTATTTGTTTCAATTGGATATTTAGAAGCAAATATATGAAAGAAAATGTATCTTAAATTCGATACGATCGCAATTTGCGCCATCTAGCGGTGAATTGTGCATCGGAAAAAACCGGAACGCATGGATCATCGTTTTCACATTTTAAGCTTCCCAATACAAAAGAATTTTACAAATCGAACTAATAATTGCAGAGATATGGTCTCCCCGGCCGGACAGACAAAGTGATAACATAAGCACGACGCAAAGGATGCTAAAACGCAGCCAACAGCGCCCCCCTCTCATTTTGCAGGGGGTGGGGAGGAAAATTTGTCAGACATAAGTTATGTCAGTAGAAAATTCCTCAACTATAAAACATCGCGCAGGGACAAAAAGGCAGGAATGGATAAAATTCCAGGACATGTAGCAGAATTTTAGGACATTTCCAGCACTATTCCAGAACAAAATGGAATTCCAGGACTTTTCCAGGATTTCCAGGACGCGTACGAACCATGCCAAAGAGTTGCTCATGGTAATTGTTACAGCCCGAAAAAAAAAACTAAAGAACTTTTTTTTTTTTTTTTGTCTGTTTAGGTCCGAGGGGTATAAACATATCATTTTTGATAAAACCAAATATGTACATTTTAAATCTTGTCATCGCACAACTTTTGTTGTTCTTAATATTATTTACTGTTAGCATTTAAATGTCCTTCTGCTGATACTGACTTTTAACACTTCTGTATAAGCCCCCCCCCTTCCTTAAAAAAAGAACAACTCTCGAGGTGAAATGAGATCGGCGCTATTTACTTGATCGTTGGATATTAAAAGGAATGTGCTACGCTACTGGTTCTAATAGCTACAGATCAGAGATTTAAAATAATAAAAAGTGCTACTGCATTTCATGCGATAAATAGGTCTTCCAAACGTCATCAAAATCAAAGGAAAATTTAGCAATACAATGTGTTGATTTGAAACGGTTTGCAAGCATGTGAAGATGTGGAGAAATACTTGACGGAAAATCTAGGGCGCCATGAGCAAAGCTGGCATATTGTTCACATCAGCAGCGACGCATGAAGGAAAAAAAGAAACAAAAGAAACACACAATTAGAACCATTTACGCAGAGTTAGAAAACTGAGAAGTAAAACCGTGACAATTTACTTTCGAAAGACGCAATAAAAGAACGGTTTTTTGTTTAGGGAAAACTTTCTTGGCATCTGAATAAGCTCATACAGAAACCTTTCGCGGAATCTTAACGGCACTTATAATTATGATTAAATTTGGAAATCCCAGAACGAAGCACATTTTCTCTTCTTGCTTTTAGGGCTATCTCTATACATTGAAGTTTTTTGCAATCCACTATACGAATCCTCGACGGATATACTCCCACAACAACGTTGGTAATTGGAATTCGAATCGAAAAGACCTAACAACATTTAAGAATTGTGTATATACCTATATCCATTGATAGCACAAGTCCAAATCCATGCGATCATCTTAGTGAATGCTCGATCTGAAGCTGTGAAACCACAATTGCTACATTTTTTTTAATTTTATTTATTTATTTTTTTTTTTTTTTGCTCCTGAGGTCTAATTTTAATTTTTTTTTCTAAATTGAATTTTTCACGTAGAACATCAATTTCATATAATGACTTACTGCGCTCTTATTGCGCTATCGCTACGTGTGGAAATACCAGCACGAACACGAAAAGGCAAAAAGCTTATTTCGCTGGTTTTCTCGTAAAAACCCAACAGTGACATAATATTGAATTACCAGGTGTTGCAGATCGGATTCTTTTAATGTGACTAACGCTAGGATTTGCAGTGAACATTTCATAAATAACGGCTAAGAAGAGGATATGATGAATTGCCTGCTTGGTCTACTTATGAAAAATATTTTGAAACCATTGGCTGTGCCAAATATCAATTTACCAGGATTAAAACTCTGAAAATGTTACCGCAAAAAGTAATATAAAAGAAAAAGGAATAGACTTTAAAATGCTTATGAGGGTTTAAAAATCTTTTTCTAAAAAACTGCCATTTTGAAGAAAACATCATTGCTATTCAACGTGTAACCGACAAAGAGACGGGTTTCCGTGTGAAATGTGAGATGTCATTAAACGAAGTTTTTTGAAAGACAAATTGTCAATAATGGAAGAACTCATCGCTCTCCAAACTAGAAAACAGCATAGTTTGAAGAGGTTTGGCTCCAAAAGCCAATAAATAGATGGAAACGTTCACTCCAGTTTTTATTAAATGAAATCGAAGAACTGAAAATTAAAGTAAAAAAAAGCAAAACCAGAAAAATTAAAAAAAAAAAAAGAAAAATGACAAATGCTTTCGAGACATATTTAAACTCACCCGAAGTCTGTTGTAGAGAATGAAATTCAAATTAAAGTATACCTGAAGACATTGCAAAAGAACTATAATACAAGCGAAGGGTAGAATAACTCAACGATTTTTGAAGAATAAAAATTCATATGAGCTACAATGCAAAAATTTTGTGCAAGTATTTTTCTGAAAATATTAAAATTTTTTGCTTGCATATTTACTTATTACTGAACTGTATTCTTAATTGTAATATATTTGCGTGTTCATTTTGATTAGCAAAGAGACAGCCAAACTTTTTCAAAATTTCTGGCAGGTAAGATTTTGTCATTACCAAACATGGATAATTTTTCGCCACTTTCATAGGAATCATACTGCTGTCAGAACTATTATATTCAATAAAAGCAGGATTAAACCAAAAACAGAAAAAAACAAAAACCAAAAAATGCGGAACTATCGGATAATACATTCTACACCACTCCTGTTCTTAAATTGATTTCATCATTTTGTTTCAAATTCGGAAGTACGGTAATTGTTATCAACACTGTTTACAACACAGAGTGATTCGTAACACGTAGCGATGCGTCCCATATAAATGAGTGGTCGCGACTGTTCGGCGAATAACTCAGATTTGTGTGAACCAGCCACTGGCACGCGTCTGTTTATGCAGCTGCAACTTACAGTTGCACAACAATCGCGCCTAGAACACACAGTTTCTCAATAGATCAGTCTGTAATATCAATGTAGAAAAACAAAGAGCGATAAAACAGATTAAAAACCAGACTATTCTTCCGCAGTGTATTCTACAAAAAAAAAAAAGAAGAACCTTCGTAAGTGTCTGCCACTTTCCCCCGTCAGCATGGCCCTGGGCTGCACATAACAGTTGCTACGCGGGGTGAGATAGTAAAAAAGACAAAATGACGACACTGAAATACAGAGTGTGAACACACAGAAGAGTGTGTGATAAGGTAAAATGTTATAATCATCGAACATTTATTAGCTTGCGAAATCTTTTAACTATGGGTTTATGATAGTAAAAAATCTGTTCGTCACAAAAAAATGAAATCCGACGCATTTTTTATCGGTCTTTTAGAAGTAAAGTAACGCAAAAAAGGAAAAAGATAAAAGAAACAGAAATATCGATTTCTGCCTACAAAGAAACTAAATTCAGATACAAGAAAGTTCACGGAAAATATTATTCACAAAGAAATCTACCTGAAGCAACGTAAAAAAAAAAAAAATGTTGTATATTCAGAAACGGGAAATGTGGAAGGAAATGAAAGTAAACACTTGTACCCCTAACAAAATAGTTGTGCATCACTGGAAGAAGGAAATGTACGTAAATCCTTGTCATAGTGATTGATATCTCACGAAGAACGAATTCCTTTAGTCGATGTTTCAGATACAAAACAATGACTTCAGGTGAAAATACGCATTTTTTAGAAGAGCCGCGCATACGGAAAACTAAAAAACTTACGAGAAATGTTTATCATCATGAACGGCTTCTGACGCCAAAACAAATTTTTTGAAAATGATTATTAGACACCTAATAATCTCTGAAAGGGATACGCATTTACGTCTCCTACCCGAAAAACTACGCATTACATAAAATATATAATGCGCCCAGTTTTCTTCACAATATCCAGTATAGAAAGAATTCTTTCTGCCGATCTCTCGGAAATACATCTAAAAGTAAAAATTTGCAGTTATGCCCACTTATAGCGGAGTAACAATGTGCACTGTGAAAAATCATAAAATATGAAAAAAATGTTTCCCATAATGGAAGATATCCAGCGTAAAAGAGAAAGTCAAAACTAATACTCAGATGCAGTGGTATCATGAAAGCTCTTCCTAGCGGCAAAACTGTGCGTTATTTGAAGGAAAAAATGAGCACAAACATTTTTCGCAGCCAAAGTATCCGACCGAGAAAAAAAAAAAAAAGCCAAGAGTTTTTTTTTTTCTTTTTTAGTTTTAGAACAACAGTCTCAAATAGAAATTCACTCTTAGGCCTTCTGGCGACAAACGTGTGCATTGTGATAAATTAGAAAATGTTCCTCGTACAGAATGATATCTCGCATAGAAATAATTTCTCTCTCAAATCGGACTTCTAGGAGTAGAGATAACGAGGGAAATAAAACAGAAGCTCTTTTTTAGTATTTTCAGCACTTTTTTATAACCGGGAATTTTGATTTCTTTATAAATAGTCTACCATGCAGTTTTCTATACCTGAATCAACAACGGAACAGTTGTTCCTTCGCTATAAACTACTTCGTTACAAACGAGCTCGAATGTATTCTCTTCTTTTTTCGTCTCGTCGTGATTCTCAGCACAATCACAAGGACGGAGGACACTCCAGGTGAAAATCTTAGTAACCGTAAGTTAAGGATCATCCCATGGCAAACATTTCAAGGGAACTTCTTGGCAAAGCTTGATAAATAGCATGGAAAGCTCATGAGTAAACTTTGAATATATGGCTCATATTTCCGCATTCTGGGCCTGTGTAGTTCAGCTTGGTAACAACAAGCATCAACCGTGGGTCCCTTACCGAAGAGATCCTCAAAGATGACTAAAGGGTAAGGTATTTCCACAATTTTCAGTCCCTTGCATGATAACATATGCTTGTACAATGGCTGTTTTATTTCGCAGTAATTATGCAGGTCTTTTTATTATTATTATTATTATTATTATTATTATTATTATTGGGGTTTAACGACCACCGTGAGCAACTCGGTGGCTATAAGCAGTAGCCTGTCCCTAATTTAGGGCCACTGGTTCTAGGGACGGGAGAGATCGTGTCGTAAGAAAAACATAACATCCACGCCTCACCGGAATTCAAATCCGGATCCATCTCGGACGAATGGCCAGAAGCCAGAACTTACACCACTGCGACACAGGATCGGCCTTAGGCACATCAAGTATCGAACAAGTTGAATTCGGCAGGATAGAATACTTATAACTGCTTATAAACGACATAACTGATTAGGTTCCACAATTTCTTTATTATTATTATTTAAAGATGATTCCACCTCTTCCTGAGGTTTTCTCTTCCTTCCGAGACGGGTACGACATACCAAGTCTGGGAAGTGGTATTTCTTTCTCCTCGTTGTCCAGGAACTTCCTTACTATCCTACAAGTGCTCAGGATAGCTAGCTGCCTTCTGCAGAAAAGAGGGCAGCTGTATTTCCCTTGAAAAAGGCTATGTTTAGGCAGCTATATTTCCCTTCTAATAAGGCTATATTTCCATTGAAATGTCACATGTAGGTGTTAGGTTGAAGGTCTAGTGTCTGTATAGAGCTGTGAACGGTCGTAGGCACAACTACTGTGGCTGATATTACTATGGAGACGGTGGCGACGTTCTCCATATGCCATATTTCCTTGACTTCGTATCGTAGGTCGTTATACAGTAGGCTAAAATTGTGGAAACCTTTTGGAAATAGGGTATTTCTGAAGTTTGATGGCTCATAACACCACTTTTTTTTTTTTTTTTTTTTTAGTAATACCATAAAATTATATAACAATGAAAAGACAATTTCATCAAGAATTCAAAAAGTAGGACCTGTACACCAAATTACACTCAAAATAGTATAACTATACTAAAAATCCGAAAATTCTTGGCGTAGAATAAAGATAAAGATAAAATTATCTCTATTCTCGAATTAGAAGAGCCTTCGCTGTCTCATCCGATGTCCGTTCTAGACAATCCGAACTAAGAAACATCGTCGAATTGGCCACTGAGGCAGGATATACTTCGAACCAGATGCATAACTTCATCGAGAAAGCCAGAACCAGCAGTGCTAATAATATTTCCATGCCGCAACTTCGCTATCTGGGCTCTATTCCCTACATACCAAATGTTTCCTATCAACTCAAAAACGCGCTCGGGAGGATGAACTTCGGTGTCGGCATAACGTCTCCGGCATCTTTATACACGATGCTCATGAGAAATATTGACAACCCCTCTTCTCAATGAGGCAGGTGTTTATGCCATCCCACTAAAATACCCGGACGGCTCCAGGCGATACTACATCGGAATGACCAAACGTTCGTTTGGAATTAGAATCAGCGAACATAAAAGGGATACAAGAGACGGGAAAATAACCACTGCCCTATCAAGAGAAGTCAAGTTCAAGTTCGCCGATCCTATATGAAGTGATGTAAAGAAATTAGCTTCATACTCCACACATAAATCTACCGCCATTCGCGAAACCTTGGAAATCTTGACCAGCTGCGAGGTTTGCAATGATAGCGTTTCTCTGGAGTTGCCACGTATTTGGAATCAATTCTTCAAATAATGCTGAGTTCTCTACCATTGTACCGCTTGCCCAACCAACGTGACCTCGTTTCTTCAAAATATAACGTTTGCTCCTAATCATTTATTGTCTAGTCAAGTCACCGCGTTCAAAGTGTTGAAACGTTCTATTATCCAGTTTGCAGTTAGCTGTCTACCTTCCTTGAGAAAGCCATCTGGTTGATGTGCGAAAGCTTGGAAAATTTTATCTTTATTATACGCCAAGAATTTTCGGATTTTTAGTATAGTTATACTGTACTATTTCATCAAGAATGTAATACAATAACTTTTATGAAGGATTTTGTATAGAACAGCAGTATAAAGAAGAAAAATGAAACACATTGAAAAAATGAGATATACAAAAATTCTCACCATGTCAGTTAATACTTAGTTGGCTAATCTTTAGCGTTAATAACGGCCTTACAACGCCTTCCCATGGAGTGAACCCAGTTTTTTAGTTCTGCAGCTGTTATAATGTGAAACCAAGATTGAATTATTGCTTCTGTTAATTGGGTTTTATTGCTGAGTTGCTTCTGACTAACAAGTTTCTTTAGTCGGTCCCATAGATTTTCGATGGGGTTAAGATCTGGGCTATTCCCAGGCCATTCCAGCAGTGGAATATGATTATCTTGAAACCACTTTTTGCACACAGCAGCAACATGACATGGAGTTGAATCCTGTTGAAATATAAATGCTTCATTGTCTTGGAAAAGATCACGTGCGGAAGGCTTCAGTTTGGGCTGAATTATTTCATTGATGGGTTCCATTTCAACTCAGGCAGGGTCGTACCATCATGGTCTCAGATTTCTCTAAAAAAATTAAGGGGTGTTCCTTGACTAAAATAAGGAGACCCATATTTTTTCTTTCGGCAAGAAAAAAAATTTTCCCTTCGAGATAGAGGGTTTCAAATCTTGCACCGTCAAACAAGCTCTCTAGAAAACGGTTATTTTTCCTAACTTCAGCGAGTCATTGCAGCAGAGTTAAAAAAGATATCGTGTTCTTGTATTTTTTTACATTGTGTATATAGCATATAATAATATATGGTGCTAATATTTGCTACACATCGTATGATTAAAATTTAAAAAAATCGTAAACTTTGTGATTTAAAAAAAAATTGAATTTTTTAAGTTTTTTTAAACAGGTTTGGATGGAGTTTTTTCTACATTCGTTTTTTTCGTTAAAGACATACAAATGTGCACTTTACTTGCAATTTTTTGTGTGTCTGTGAAACTGCTAGTTTCCGCGTTTCGGCAGCGTTAAAAACAGCCGATTTTGAAAAATCTCTATCTTTGCCAACGATTTTCTCAAAAAGGCCATTTTTTAAAATTCTGAAAATTAAATCCCTGTTTGATTATCAACAGGACAATATCTGTGTAAATTTTTACGGACCTAAAAACTCCCGTTTCCGAGTTAGACGCGTTTGAATTCGGTTTGAAAGCCTACGATTTCCCGTGTTCTAATGGCGCCATTTTGCAAAAATCTCAGGCGCAAAGTACGTACGTTATCTCTTACCCGAATCAAAGCGTTAGATATTCTTTGCCCGAATGATGGAATGAGAGCATTGGGTCAACTGGTCCTGGTTGGGAACATCCACCTCACCCTTCCCCGAGTGATGACATGCCTATAAAACTGTCAAGAAGGGGGGGGGATAACCAATACATAAAGAAAATTCTTGCTGCTCCACTAACAAAGTTGAGTTGCGAAAGACAGCAGAAGTTGTTTGTTTGTTTACATTATATACTTAAACATCGCATAAGAAAAGACTATGAAAGAGTAGAAAACTGTTGTGAAATAATTTTAAGAAAAAGAGTGCAGGCACGTGTACCGTAAGTTAATTTTCGATGGCTAAACAACCTCGAGTTTTTCTGGGAGTTGCTAATTGTAGGCTACTGTCTACAATTAGCAACTCCCAGAAAAAGTTGCTGTTTTGTTATAGTTGCTAAAGTTAACCTCAGTTTTCCGTAATAGTAAAATATTCGCTCAGGAGAGTTTTATCCTCTGCGAACGGGGGAGAAAGGTGCAATGCTCTTGACCTCGCTGCTGGGTTGACAGCGCTGGTCGCTGCCGAAACTCTGCTTACCTCCTCTCCAAAACGTAATAGCAATTGCCTAATCTACTAAATAAATAACAATTAACACATACGCGTGCATGCTTATTCATAAAATGTAAGTTGAGTATATTTCCTGTTCAATCAGCTGATTTTACAAGTAAAATTCATATACAACTTATGCGCTTATAATGGTGTAAAGATTTTTATCTATTTAAAACATATTCAAAGATTTCAATTTTTTTAAAGGGGGGGGGGATTGTGTTCGTAGTGATCTCCACCTGGGCCACGATAAACCATGCACTGCCCATGGCTTCTGTTCAATTAGAAGATAATCCTGGATCGATGGGAGACCAGCAGAGTTTTGACACACACCCCCCCTCACGTGGTGGTGAGGTGTCTCAAAGCTAGGTAGCTTTCAAAAATGTTTCAACTTAGTTGGCTGGTAACAAGAGAGGGATTCCATTTCAACTCTGGCAGGGTCGTACCATCACGTTCTCAGATTTCTCTAAAAAAATTTAGGGGGGTGTTCCTTGATTAAAATAAGGAGACCCATATCTTTTCTTTCGGCAAGAAAAATTTTTTCCTTTGAGACAGAGGTTTCAAATCTTCCACCGTCAAACAAGCTCTCTAAAAAACGGTTATTTTTCCTAACTTCAGCGAGTCATTGCAGCAGAATTAAAGATATTTTGTTCTGGTATTTTTTATTACATTGTGTGTATAACGTATAATAATATGTGATGCTAATATTTTTTACACATCGTATGATTAAAATTTTAAAAAATCGTAAACTTCGATTTTTAAAAAAAATTGAAATTTTTAAGATTTTTTTCAACTGGTTCAAATGGAGTTTTTTTCTATACTCGTTTTTTTGTTAAAGACATACAAATGTGCCCTTTATTTGCAATTTTTTATGTGTCTGTGAAACTGCTAGTTTCTGCAGCGTTAAAAACAGCCGATTTTGAAAAATCTCCGACTTTGCCAACGATTTTCTCAAAAAAGCCCTTTTTTAAAATTCTGAAAATTAAATCCCTGTTTTATTATCAACAGGAGAATATCTGTGTAAATTTTCACAGACCTAAAAACGCCCGTTTCCGAGTTAGACGCGTTTGAATTTGGTTTGAAAACCTACGATTTCTCCGTGTTCTAAAGGCGCCATTTTGGAAAAATCTAAGGCGCAAAGTACGTTTTCTCTTACTCGAATGAGAGTGTTGGATCCGTCCACCTCACCCTACCCTGAGCGATAACATGCCTAAGAAACGGTCTTAAGAAAAAAAAATAACAAATCTATATATAGAGAGAGAGAATTGAATGTATGTCAATTTAGAACCATCAGACTTGGTATACTATTTCATGGTACCCTAACTTAGACCGTAGATGGTTTTTGGAAGGGGGAGCCCTGGTCAAAGGGCCCCACGCAAAATTTCCGTAAAATCTAGTTTTCAATTTAGAACCATCAAATTTGGTATACTTTTTCTTGGCACCCTAACTTTGACTAGACGGTTTTGGGAAGGGGTCGGAACCCGGGGTCAAGCCCCCCACCCCTACAAAATTTTCGTAAAATATTTTACAAAGTTAGGGTGCCAAGAAAAAGTATACCAAATTTGATGGTTCTAAATTGAAAACTAGATTTTACGGAAATTTTGCGTGGGGCCCTTTGACCACGGGCTCCCACCCACCCAGGGCTCTACCCCTTCCAAAAACCATCTACGGTCTCAGTTAGGGCACTATAGTTTACAAGTATATTTTACGGAAATTTTGTGTAGGGGCCCTTTGACCCAGGGCTCCGACCCCTTCCAAAAACAGTCTGCGGTCTAAGTTAGGGTACCATGCTATAGTATTCCAAATTTGGTGGTTCTAAATTGAAAACTAGATTTTATGGAAGTTTTGTGTGGAGCCCCTTGACCCTGGGCTCTGACCCCTTCCAAAAACTGTCTACGGTTTAAGTTAGGGTACCATGAGATAGTATACCAAGTTTGGTGGTTTTAAATTGAAAACTGTAAATTTGTTTAGCAGACATACATTCAAATCTATATATATAGATTTGTTATTTTTTTTTCCAAGACCGTTTTTTAGGCGTGTTATCGCCCAGGGTAGGGTCAGGTGGACGGATCCAACGCTCTCATTCGGGTAAGAGAATACATACTTTGCACCTGAGATTTTTCCAAAATTGCGCCTTTAGAACACGGAGAAATCGTAGGTTTTCAAATCAAATTCAAACGTATCTAACTCGGAAACGGACGTTTTTAGGTCCGTGAAAATTTACACAGATATTCTCCTGTTGATAATGAAACAGGGATTTAATTTTCAGAATTTTAAAAAGGGCTTTTTGAGAAAATCGTTGGCAAAGTCGGAGATTTTTCAAAATCGGCTGTTTTTAACGCTGCAGAAACTAGCAGTTTCACAGACACATAAAAAATTGCAAATAAAGTGCACATTTATATGTCTTTAACAAAAAAACGAGTATAGAAAAAAAAACTCCATTTGAACCAGTTAAAAAAAAATCTTAAAAATTTAAATTTTTTTAAAAAACCAAAGTTTACGAATTTTTTTAAATTTTAATCATACGATGTGTAAAAAATATTAGCATTAAATATTATTATACGTTATACACACAATGTAATAAAAAATACCAGAACAAAAGATCTTTTTAATTCTGCTGCAATGACTCACTGAAGTTAGGAAAAATAACCGGTTTTTTAGTGAGCTTGTTTGACGTTTGAAGATTTGAAACCCTCTGTCTCGAAGGGAAAATTTTTTTTCTTGCCGAAAGAAAAGATATGGGTCTCCTTATTTTAATCAAGGAACACCCCTTAATTTTTTTAGAGAAATCTGAGACCGTGATGGTACGACTCTGCCAGAGTTGAAATGGAATCCCTCTCTTATTACCAGCCAACTAAGTTGAAACATTTTTGAAAGCTACCTAGCTTTGAGACACCTCACCACCACGTGAGAGGGAGGGGTTGTCAAAACTCCGCTGGTCTCCCATCGATCCAGGATTATCTTCTAAGGGAACAGAAGCCATGGGCAGTGCATGGTTTATCGTGGCCCAGGTGGAGATCACTACGAACACAATCCCCCCCCTTTAAAAAAATTGAAATCTTTGAATATGTTTTAAATAGATAAAAATCTTTACACCATTATAAGCGCATAAGTTGTATATGAATTTTACTTGTAAAATCAGCTGATTGAACAGGAAATATACTCAACTTACATTTTATGAATAAGCATGCACGCGTATGTGTTAATTGTTATTTATTTAGTAGATTAGGCAATTGCTATTACGTTTTGGAGAGGAGGTAAGCAGAGTTTCGGCAGCGACCAGCGCTGTCAACCCAGCAGCGAGGTCAAGAGCATTGCACCTTCTCCCCCGTTCGCAGAGGATAAAACTCTCCTGAGCGAATATTTTACTATTACGAAAAACTGAGAAGTTAATTTTAGCAACTATAACAAAACAGCAACTGCTCTTCTGACAGTAGCGTACAATTAGCAACTCCCAGAAAAACTTGAGGTTGTTTAGCCATCCAAAATTAACTTACAGTACACGTGCCTGCACTCTTTTTCTTAAAATTGTTTCACAACTGTTTTCTACTCTTTCATAGTCTTTTCTTATGCGATTTTTAAGTATATACGTAAACAAACAAACAACTGCTGCCTTTCGCAACTCAACTTTGTTAGTGGAGCAGCAAGAATTTTCTTTATGTATTGGTTATCCCCCCCCCTTGACAGTTTTATAGGCATGTCATCACTCGGGGAAGGGTGAGGTGGATGTACCCAACCAGGACCAGCTGACCCAATGCTCTCATTCCATCATTCGGGCAAAGAATATCTAACGCTTTGATTCGGGTAAGAGATAACGTACGTACTTTGCGCCTGAGATTTTTCCAAAATGGCGCCATTAGAACACGGGAAATCGTAGGCTTTCAAACCGAATTCAAACGCGTCTAACTCGGAAACGAGCGTTTTTAGGTCCATGAAAATTTACACAGATATTCTCCTGTTGATAATCAAACAGGGATTTAATTTTCAGAATTTTAAAAAATGGCCTTTTTGAGAAAATCGTTGGCAAAGTTAGAGATTTTTCAAAATCGGCTGTTTTTAACGCTGCCGAAACGCGGAAACTAGCAGTTTCACAGACACACAAAAAATTGCAAGTAAAGTGCACATTTGTATGTCTTTAACGAAAAAACGAATATAGAAAAAACTCCATCCAAACCTGTTTAAAAAAACTTAAAAAATTCAATTTTTTTAAAAATCACAAAGTTTGCGATTTTTTTAAATTTTAATCGTACGATGTGTAGCAAATATTAGCACCATATATTATTATATGCTATACACACAATGTAAAAAATACAAGAACACGATATCTTTTTTAACTCTGCTGCAATGACTCGCTGAAGTTAGGAAAAATAACCGTTTTCTAGAGAGCTTGTTTGACGGTGCAAGATTTGAAACCCTCTATCTCGAAGGGAAAATTTTTTCTTGCCGAAAGAAAAAATATGGGTCTCCTTATTTTAGTCAAGGAACACCCCTTAATTTTTTTAGAGAAATCTGAGACCATGATGGTACGACCCTGCCTGAGTTGAAATGGAACCCATCCATTAATGTATTTTTGGCCATTTATTATTCCCATCAATCACTCAAATTCTGCCCACACCTTTTGATGTCATACAACCCCAGACCATAACACTAACTGAGTGTTTCACGGTACATGTAATGGAATCAGGATGCAAATCTTCTCCAATTCTTTTCCTTAACGTATTTTATTCCATCACTACCAAACAGGGAGATTTTGGTATCATCACTCCAAATAACATTGTCCCATTGTTTCGCTGTCCAGTTAACATGGGTTTTAGCCCAGTTTAATCTTTTTAACCTTTGTTTGAGAGATAAAAATGGGGTTTTTCGTGGAATTCTAGCTTTTAGACCAAATTCCTGCAGTCTGCGCCGAACAGTCCTTGCACTCAACTTCACATTGCATTGAGTCATTTCATCTTGTATACACCCAGATGATTTTCTTCTGTCACCTAGGCACAGTCCCTTAATTCTTCTATCATCACTTGCTGTTGTGCACCTTTTTTTTTCCTTTACCAGTCTGGTTTTGTAGTGACTGAGTCTCCTTATACCTCTTCAAAAATTTAGAAATGCCACCTTTGGTTAAGTTTCCACCAATTTTTCTTCTAATTTTTTCATAACTAAAGCCTTGTCCACTTAATAGTACTATTTTACATCGCTTCCTGGGTGACCAGTCAACTCTTTGCCCCATTTCTTTAATTGTATTACGTTTTACAAGCTCACTAAATGAAAGAACACAAAAAAAAAAAATAATAATAATAGCAATCACGCCCCGGTGGCGCAGTGGTCCTTATTTTTTTTTTTTTTTTTGATTGGAAGTTTAACGACCACCGTGAGCAACTCAATGGGCTATAAGCAGTCGCCCGTCCCTAATTTAGGGTCACTGGTTCTAGGGAAGGGAGAGAGCCAGTGCTGTAAGACAAACACAACATCCATGCCTCGCCTGGATTCGAACCCGGACCACGTTCGGACGAATGATCAGAGGCCATCGCTTAGACCACTGCGCCACCGGGGTGGCCAGGCGCAGTGGTCTAAGCGATGGCTACTGATCATTCGTCCAAAAGGGGTCCGAGTTCGAATCTCGGTGAGGCATGGATTGTCTTGCGACACTGGCTCTCTCCCTTCCCTGGAACCAGTGGCCCTAAATTAGGGACGGGCGACTACTTATAGACCATTGAGTTGCTCACGGTGGTCGTTAAATCTCCAATAAAAAAAGAAAATCACATAACACACTGACAAATGTCCTCCTTTCAGCTCCAATACATGACATCAACAGCTGAATCCTACTGTGACCTGACTGGCTCATTGCCAAAACAAGATGACACCTGATTGGCTCTCTAAACACTCATACTCATTGGCTACACTCAAATGAAGGAAAGCTACTTCATATCAACCTAAGCAAGTTGTGATTCCTTTTTCTCGTTATTTGGCTATAACTTTTCATAGAATACAGATAACTGAACAAACTTTATTGCACTAAATTCTTGATGAAATTATCTTTCCATTGATATATGATTTTATGGCATTACGCCAAACAAAAATGGTGTTATGAGCCATCAAACCTCAAAAATACACGTTTTCCAAAAGAGTTCCACAATTTTGGCCACTACTGACTTTGACAGCTTCTTTCAGTACGTCTTCTGAATGTTGCAAGTATTGGGCATGGATATGTCAATGAGGTATGTTGACTTCTTCTCATTGACGACCGGGCCGATTGTGGGGAATGGTCTTATCTGTTTTGATCGATCTGTCTCATTACATCTTGTAGGTGTTGTTCTCTACAAGTGTTGTATAGGCTCATACTTGTAGTAAGGGACATGCTAAGTTGTAATGAGGTGTGCTTTTTTGTCAATTTCGGCGACTTGATTGTGCCTGTTCCAGTACTCTGTGTGAGGGCTCTGCATCATGCTGTGATATGTTGGATGGTCTCTGGCGCTTATGATTATTATTATTATTGGAGGGAAGTATATTGTAAGTCTAACTGGTCCCGCCATTGTCAGTTACTTACGGTACGAAATCAAGAGGAGCAAAGTTATCACCTCATCAAGCCCCGATTGGGAACTTTAAATTTGTTAATCAATTTAGATCGTCTAAATGTGGTAAGAGTGACACTGGGTTTCCTAGATTCGGCGACCTAGTCTCATTGTTGGGACTTGTACGCGTTGTGTTCCATACGAGCTCGTTCGGGGTTGTGAAAAGAACTCATATGCCGTAACGAAGTTACGTACGTTTAAGTCATTGTTGTAGCTAAATTTAAACGATTTAAATTGATTAGCAAATTTATGCCAAGTTGCCGATCCGGGTTTGCAGAGGTAATAAAGTAATTTTTAGATTGACTATCACTGTTTTTTTTTGTTTTGTTTTTTCTTTCGGCTCTGCAAAACAGACCGCTGGAATTCTGCAAGTTTGTTAAATGTGATTTAGCTCAGCGACTGTCAGATGCGTGTGCAGCCAACTATGATTATGTGCGCTCTCTTTTTCTCTCATTTTGATAATATTTAGTTTTTTTTTTCTATTTACTCCCTAGCGGCACGTCAGAAATCTCGTAAGGGCTCGTACGAACACGCAGCCGAACATGGAATTGTGTCTCCTATCCTCATCCAATGTCACCGCTTGACAGTAATTTTGACGAACGGAATTAATTTGGAAATTTATGCGCCCCTGTCCCATAGGGGACTTGAGAGAAATATTATTGAATAACGGTTCAATGGTAAAAACTACTGACCGAGAAAATGTGGAATATTACATACATGTGACTGATAAAGAAAAGAAATTAACTAAACTTTTTAACAGAGTGAAAAATCGGAATGAGCGGCGGGAAAGTGTGAACACAACGCAGCATGAGGAATACTGAATTGTTATGGAAATATTAAATTGAAGCACACCGCTCTGTATTCACAAAATATATTTACTGAGTTCAAAACAAAATGATATTGCTTCAAAGTGCGTTTTTTTTTCTTGTTTTGTTGTTGTTCTTGCTAAAACATCAGTTTAAGTCCCCTCTTACGAGGAACCCTTCCTTTCTTGTCAGCAAACACCAGACATATCTGTGTTTTGTTGACTCTGAAGCTGTAGAGCACCCATAGCTGAATTTTTCTTTCTGTTGATAACTTTCACTTCCCATTTCTTTATTGTCACTTTTCTTTCTTTATTTATGTCCTCAGATGAATATAATTTCATCCAACATGCTGAAAGAACTTTCAGCCTGCAGACCAAAAATGCATGATATCAAACGCTATTTTAGATAAATGGTGTAACCGCAAGAACATGAATATCTTTAAACACCACGCATCAATTCTAACGAAATTTTCAACTTCGTCACTTTCGTTTTAGGAAATGTTCCCCACTTTTGTCAAGCTGAAATGAAAATATTTATGGTGGGGGAAATAGCATTTAAAAAAAAAAACACTGGTTAGTGGAAAAATCGGGGGGGGGGTACGGTTATGGGAGAAACCTTCGCTCCGTCTGACTTTATGAAGCCACCGTAAAGTACGTGTAGTTTTGTACTGGACCCTCGACTAAAATATCCGACCTGATTTAGTCGTCTTAATCCGGCCCTTCTTGTGATCGAATTTCTCCTCGAATAGAAAAACGGCTATCATCGGCCAAATGACGAAGGTGCTGTAGTGGAATTGCCTTCGAATGATGATGGCGTTGTAACCGAAACGTGATCAAACGTTTTAAGCAGTGGCGTAACTACCACCCCCGCAACTGCAGGGGAGGGGGGTAGTAACGAAGGGGTGTACAGCAGCTACCATGCAGTTATATTTTTATGAAAAATTTCGAACACGCACAATAATTAACCCAAAGATTCATATTTTGCTTCAAGATTGTATTTAGCTTTGCCTAAATAAATGCGTAGTTTCACTTTTAAAACACTGAATGTCCTACAGATTGAAAGTGTTCGGCTCTTTGACTTCGGGTTGTAATACGATTGCTCTGCAATGGGTTGTAAATAATACGATCGCTCTCCAATCGCCCTCTCTCTGCGCTGCTGAGGAAAAGTGCGAGGCCACAGCGGGATTCCCCGTGGAGGATGTGGGAAAACAGTCAGTTGCCTAGGATTACGTGCACAACAGGCATCAATATTTATTCACAGCCGCTGCAGATCTGCCATGTGTAAGAGGGTGATTTCTTCAAGTGATTTATTTCAGTTTTGGACAAAGCAATTACACATATTGTCAAATATATTACTTAAAAAGTTAAAACTACAGTGCCCTAAGTTTTCCATTACTTTTGTAGGCACTCTTCCTGACTGCCTAACCCCCCCCCCCCCCAATCACCACACACACACCGCGAAAAATGCATGCTACCCTGTGTTCGAAATCCTCGAAAAATTACTGTGCTTAAGGGGTGCTGAAGTAAATCTTGTAGGAGGGAGGGGTGCGCGCTGTGCTAGTTACGCCACTGGTTTTCAACATTGTGATCGACAACGACAAACGGCGAACGCAATGTAATCCAACTGCTGCCAAACCGCTTTAACCGCACTGCGGAAATAGCAAACTGCTGGCAAACAGAGATGGGCTCGAAGCATGCAGAACTGCAGCACATGGTAAAAGCGCTGTGATAGGATACATAGGTGGACGTACTGTATTGAAATGGGTGCTAGGGCCGCGTGTGGCCTAGTTGTCAGCGTTCGTGACTGCCATGGAGATAACATCAGGTTCGATCCTGGGCAGGTACGAACGTTCGAACCACTAAATACCCGCCGTGCGTCGGATGGGCACGTTAAGCCGTCGGACCCCGGGTACTGCCCCCCCCCCCGGTAATAAATAAGGGCGTCTTCCTCCCCCTTTCTACATCGCTTCCGTGCCACTTTCTTATCGGGCACCCTAGCCGAAATCTTCTACCTTCCTATTTCTAAGGGTTGTTTAAGACCTGGAGTCAGACACTCCCTTCCTAAAACCCTCTACATATGATCTGATCTTATCTGAAATGGGCGCTAAATACGAAAAGCGCTGCAGCCGAACAGCGGCTAAATGATGCGGTGGAAAAAAATCACTGCAATTAAACTGCGGGCGAATTATTAGACCACTTTCTTCCAGGTAGCTGTAATCGAACAAGCGTTTAACGGTGAAAGCGCTGAAATGGAATGGCGGTCTAATGACAAAAAAATCGCTAAATCGCGACTCTCTTGGTCTAACAGTCGTTAAATTTCGGCCAAATGGAAATAGGACAGCAATCAAACTGCGGCCAAAAATAGGACAGTAATCAAACTGCGGCCAAAATACTGGCCCACTTTCCAACTGCAGCATCATTATTAATTATTTTATTCTTGGGGGTTTAATTGTTACCATAAGCGATTGTAAGGACTACAAAGGGCGGCAATTAAGAAATGAGACTGTTTTTTATTTTATTTTTTTTTATTTTATTTTTTAATCCAAGAAAAACACACGAGTCGGGATGGCATGGTTTTTCGATAAGTCATTTATCATCTATGCGGTGAAAACAGAGTTCGCGCGAGAATTGCGCAGATGATTATTTACGCTGTGCATGACGTCATTCCGTAGAAGAATGACGTCACAGCTCTGCCATGGAGCGGATACCAAAAATCCGGTTCTGCTTGAAAATCGGCAAATCTGCGCCTGAGAAAGTTTAATTTTTGCGCGATGTGTATGGGGCTAATTGTTTATCTCGTGTACAAATATTCCGATGATATGCACTTTTTAAGGATGGGCGGAAAGATCTGGAAAATGACAAAAGGCCCGGACGCCCGATTTCTGTGCGCACGTCTCAATTCATTGAGAAAGTTCTCGAAAGTCTAAAAAGTGAACGTTGTGTGATCTTGAGGATGCTGGAATACGAGCTTGGTGTTAATAAGAAGACGATTCGTCAAAATTTAGTGCAAGATAAGGGGCGGGGGGGGTGCTCCTTTTGTTCCGCATGTTTTCTCAGACGACCAGAAACATGTACGAGTTGAGAACGCAAGAGACATCCTGGAGACTGCAGAAACAATGCAAAATGTTCTCCAAAGTACTGTGGCAGGTGACAAGAAAGGATGATTTCGTTATGAACTTGAAACGAAGCGTCAGAGTGCTCAGTGGAAATCTTCACATTTACCAAAGGAAAGACGATCAGGTTACAGAAGTCCAAAATGAAGACACTGCTTGTGTGCTTTTACGACAGCAACGGAATTCTGCGTCATGGGTTCATTCCTGAAGGTACAACTGTCACTGGCAATGCTTACACATCCATTTTGGAACGATTGTGGAAGAGGATATTTCGTGCCAGGCCTGAGTACAGAAACGGGCAAGGGTTCCTTCTTCACGACAACGCACACAGAATAGATAGTGTATTGCACAGCAATTTCTGGCATGAAAACTAGTGTGTGTATTCAACCATCACCCTTAGTCTTCAGAATTGTCACCGTGTGAGTACTTTCTATTCCCTAAATTAAAGCTGCCTTTAAAAGAAAAAGTTTTACCAGACACTAGAGACATACAAGAATTGTGACATCAGCTCTTTAGTCCATACCAAAAGATTACCTCTGCAAGTCCTTTCCTTCGTTGGCTGATCGTGCCACTTCTTGTATTAACACAGGAGGAATGTACTTCGAATAAATATGAAGACATGCAAAGAACTGTGAGATGAGCTCTTCATTCCATACCAAAAGATGACCTCTGCAAGTCCTTCCCTTCGTTGGCTGATCGTGCCACTTCTTGTATTAATGCACGAGGAATGTACTTCGAAGAAATGTGAAGACATACAAAGAACTGTGAGATGAGCTCTTCATTCCATACCAAAAGATGACCTCTGCAAGTCCTTTCTTTCGTTGGCTGATCGTGCCACTTCTTGTTCACTGCTGGACAATTGCTAAGGACGGATCATAAACGGCTATATAGCGCATAAAAAAATAGGTGTGGTTGGATGCCAAGTGAAATAAAATAATGTCAGAATGCCAGGACATTACAAGAAAGACAATTTATTATGCTCTGAAATACAGAAGGCTTTGGAACGTGTTCAAGGGACAAACAGGCCATTTTGTGCAGAATACGTAAACGTGAAAAAAATGCAATTGCCGTCCGCAGGCGTTCCGGCGTAAGATGTCAATACGGGATATGGCCACCATGGAGGGCGATGCAAGATTCCACACGTCGTGTAATGCTTTGAACAATATTATCAAGCAGCTGTTGGGGTAATTTATCCCATTCCTCTGTCAGTGCATGGATGAGGGTATCCTTGTTTATTAGAGGGCATTGGCGATCAGCAAAACTCCTCCCCAAAGCATCCCACACATTTTCAATGGGATTCAGATCTGGAGAACGTGCTGGCCATACGAGGCGTTGAATATCCTCGCTCTCAAGACACTCCTGGACAGCGACTGTTCGATGACATGTTGCGTTGTCGTCCATGAAAATGAATCTATCACCGACAGCACCACGGAACATGCGAACATGAGGTAGCAGAACATCATTAATGTATCGTTGGCCAGTCATAGTCCCAGATGGAAGCACATAGAGGGACGTACGGCCATTGATCATGATGCCAGCCCATACCATGACACTACATGTCAGATATCGCTCCCTTTCCTGTATGTTTGCGGGACGATATGCAGTACCACTATCACGCCAGATCAGTTGTCGTCGACAATCAGACGATAGACTGTATCTACTCTCATTTGAGAAGAGGACAGCAGAACAGTCGTTATCAGTTTAACTGCGATGTTGATGGCACCATTGCAAACGGGCGGTACGGTGACGTCTGGACAATGGGATGCACACAACAGGACGGCGGGCGTATAGTCCTCGTTCATGCAAACATCTCGCGACAGTTTTTCGGGAGATCCGCTTGCCAGTAGCAGCCATAAACTGATTTGCTACCTCACTAGCTGTGCTGCGCCGGTGTCTTTCTGTTGATAGCACTATGTACCGATCTTCTGCAGGTGTCGTACTGCGAACACGACCTCCCCGTGACGTTTGCTACTCTCTCTATTTGTTTAAAATGATTTCCAAAGCCCTGAAACAACCCTGTGGCTGACGTCGAACTCCCTGGCAACATCTGTTATTTTTCGCCCTTCTTCAATCTTGCCAATAACACGGCCACGCGTAAAATCATCTAGGTGATGTCGGGAAGACATACTGAAACTTCCAAGTTCGTCAATTGATTCTTTCCCTTTCAACTTTGCGTTTGAACAACAACGGTCAATACGCGTCGAATCCTTTATATCTCTTATCAGCGCTATGACGTCACGAACAAGTTCGGCAATCCAAAATTTGCATACGCACAAACGTCTTACTGTATCCCGCACTTATGCTAATTTCCACATTTTCCTGCCTTCCATTCTATGGTTGCTATCGTTGCTATTGTCGTCCGTCCTTAGCAATTGTCCGGCAGTGTATTAACACAGGAGGAATGTACTTCGAAAAAATATGAAGACATACAAAGAACTGTGAGTTGAGCTTTTCATTCCATACCAAAAGATGACCTCTGCAAGTCCTTTCTTTTGTTGGCTGATCGTGTCACTTCTTGTATTACCACAGGAGGAATGTACTTCGAATAAATAGGAAGACATACAAAGAACTGTGAGATGAGCTCTTCATTCCATACCAAAAGATGACCTCTGCAAGTACTTTCTTTCGTTGGCTGATCGTGCCACTTCTTGTATTAATGCACGAGGAATGTACTTCGAAGAAATATGAAGACATACAAAGAACTGTGAGATGAGCTCTTCATTCCATACCAAAAGATGAGCTCCTCATTCCATACCAAAAGATGACCTCTGCAAGTCCTTTCTTTCGTTGGCTGATCTTCCCACTACTTGTATCAATGCACGAGGAATGTACTTCGAAGAAATATGAAGACATACAAAGAACTGTGAGATGAGCTCTTCATTCCATACCAAAAGATGAGCTCTTCATTCCATACCAAAAGATGACCTCTGCAAGTACTTTCTTTCGTTGGCTGATTGTGCCACTTCTTGTATTAATGCACGAGGAATGTACTTCGAAGAAATATGAAGACATACACAGAACTGTGAGATGAGTTCTTCATTCCATACCAAAAGATGAGCTCCTCATTCCATACCAAAAGATGACCTCTGCAAGTCCTTTCTTTCGTTGGCTGATCTTCCCACTACTTGTATCAATGCACGAGGAATGTACTTCGAAGAAATATGAAGACATACAAATAACTGTGAGATGAGCTCTTCATTCCATACCAAAAGATGACCTCTGCAAGTCCTTTCTTTCGTTGGCTGATCGTGCCACTACTTGTATTAATGCAGGAGGAATGTACTTGGAAGAAATATGAAGACATACAAAGAACTGTGAGATGAGCTCTTCATTCCATACCAAAAGATGAGCTCCTCATTCCATACCAAAAGATGACCTCTGCAAGTCCTTTCTTTCGTTGGCTGATCGTGCCACTACTTGTATTAATGCACGAGGAATATACTTCGAAAAAACATGAAGACATACAAAGAACTGTGAGAGGAGCTCTTCATTCTATACCAAAAGATGACCTCTGCAAGTACTTTCTTTCGTTGGCTGATTGTGCCACTTCTTGTATTAATGCAGGAGGAATGTACTTCGAATAAATAGGAAGACATACAAAGAACTGTGAGATGAGCTCTTCATTCCATACCAAAAGATGACCTCTGCAAGACCTTTCCTTCGTTGGCTGATCGTGCCACTACTTGTATTAATGCACGAGGAATGTACTTCGAAGAAATATGAAGACCTACAAAGAACTGTGAGATGAGCTCTTCATTCCATACCAAAAGATGACCTCTGCAAGTACTTTCTTTCGTTGGCTGATCTTGCCACTACATGTATTAATGCACGAGGAATGTACTTCCAAGAAATATGAAGACCTACAAAGAACTGTGAGATGAGCTCTTCATTCCATACCAAAAGTTGACCTCTGCAAGTACTTTCTTTCGTTGGCTGATCGTGCCACTACTTGTATTAATGCACGAGGAATGTACTTCGAATAAATATGAAGACATACAAAGAACTGTGAGTTGAGCTCTTCATTCCATACCAAAAGATGACTTCTGCAAGTCCTTTCGTTCGTTGGCTGATCGTGTCACTTCTTGTATTAACACAGGAGGAATGTACTTTGAATAAATATGAAGATATACAAAGAACTGTAAGTTGAGCTCTACATTTCATACCAAAAGATGACCTCTGCAAGTCCTTTCTTTCGTTGGCTGATCGTGCCACTTCTTGTATTAACAGAAGAGGAATGTACTTCGAATAAATAGGAAGACATAAAAAGAACTGTGAGATGAGCTCTTCATTCCATACCAAAAGATGAGCTCCTCATTCCATACTAAAAAATGACCTCTGCAAATCCTTTCTTTCGTTGGCTGATCTTGCCACTACTTGTATTAATGCACGAGGAATGTACTTCGAAGAAATATGAAGACATACAAAGAACTGTGAGATGAGCTCTTCATTCCATACCAAAAGATGACCTCTGCAAATACTTACTTTCTTTCTTTGGCTGATCGTGCCACTACTTGTATTAATGCACGAGGAATATACTTCGAAGAAATATGAAGACATACAAAGAACTGTGAGATGAGCTCTTCATTCCATACCAAAAGATGACCTCTGCAAGCACTTTCTTTCGTTGGCTGATCGTGCCACTACTTGTATTAATGCACGAGGAATGTACTTCGAATAAATATGAAGACATACAAAGAACTGTGAGTTGAGCTCTTCATTCCATACCAAAAGATGACCTCTGCAAGTACTTTCTTTCGTTGGCTGATTAGAATGTACTTCTTTTTTCTTTTTTTTTTTTGATTGGAGGTTTAACGACCACCGTGAGCAACTCAGTGGGCTATAAGCAGTCGCCCGTCCCTAATTTAGGGTCACTGGTTCCAGGGAAGGGAAAGAGACAGTGCCGTAAAACAAACACAACATCCATGCCTCACCGGGATTCGAACCCGGACCCCGTTCGGACGAATGATCAGAGGCCATCGCTTAGACCACTGCGCCACCGGGGCGGCGGAATGTACTTCATATTTATTCGAAGTACATTCCTTATCGCCTGTGACAGGTTTATTTTTGGTGCTGCGGAGATTAGAGGGAGTAAAGATAAGTTGCTTTGTCATGGATTTCGTAAACTCCTGTCGCTATGTGAACATTCTTCTCTGACTAATTAGCTGATAAAGAGCTATGGCAATGGAGATGAATTTAAGGAGGGAGAGAGATGTTTGAATGGCTTATTTTTACCCAATTTCATGATGTTTGTGTCAGGACGACTAGCCCTTCCATATCATATTTTGCCTCATTGAATAGGAATATAACACAAGAAGGGAGACCCTATTACCCGTGACAATTTTATGTTTGATGCTGCGGAGATAAGAGGGAGTAAAGATAAATTGTTTTGTCATGGATTTCGTAAACTCCTGTCGCTATGTGAACATTGTGTTCGGGAAGAGCAAAAGTTTTGGGCATCGTTGAGTTCAAGTACATCGGCCGCTTAAAGGGTTAATTTAATGCTTATTTCCAATATTTTTGTTTGCCTTTCTTTTTCTTTCTGGGGGTCTTCCTAATATGTAGTGCTTTTTTAATACATCTACCATTTGTGCTAATAAACCATGTCATTCAATGAAACACTGATCGCCACAAATGCCCCCCTCCCCCAAAAAGGAGAACAATTCTTTTTCCTTATCTTTGGCATTTAGCTGGTAGCGGTTAACTCTTTCGGTAACTATCATTATTAACAAAAGCGGGCACACACACATATACGCTGCCGATAAGTCTGCGTGCAGAATACTTTCCATTACGTCATAGCTGGCTGGGCGAAAACATCGCTGACATTAGTTTAACCAACCACAATGCTCACCTACCCAACGGAAACCGGATGGCTTCGCTTAATGAAGCAGAATCCGAAACCAAACGCTCCCGGGGTCTGTCTGTGGCAACAGAGACGTCGGAAAAGAAAAAGTTTCCGCTCTCTCCAGCGGCTGTGGCGACATTTAAATTCAGCCACTCTCGTTTCCCACCCAGCCGTCGCCGACACTGATATGAGGTCATCGTAACAACACGCTGTCTTCGTATAACACACACACACACAAACACATAGCGCTACTATTTCCTGTTATCGGTGGGAAACACGCATTGATTGGCTGCATACGGACAGGAATTTGTCATTCCGCAGCGCCGACGAACGGGTGATCGCTGACTGAGCGACGGAAGAAAAGGATTCGGATGATGATGACGATTGCGGAGAGCAATACCTGATAACACGTACGTTGCAGAAAACGCCTCTTTATATTTTCCCGTCCTTGGTAACATTTTGGTCTGGGATGTCAGATTTATCACACAATTACCAAATTGAAAATCTATCATTAGTACATTTTAATAATTCGTGCATAGCTTGTAAGAGTACGACGATACATCAGAAAATCTTTGTCAGAATTGTTTTACTCTGACATACGTTGAGAACCATTCTACGCATGCTTCAAAACGTATGTCGTTTTTCTGTTGTTTTTTTCTACGGCAAACGGCAACACCGTACATATTACATTTGTCCATGGCGTTCCTTCAACTACCGGGCGCGCCAAAGAAACGCAAAGCAGTGGAATTTTGTGTTTCGCATATATTGTAACACAAAATGAATATCGGCTAAGGTTATGTTTCATTTAGTATGACATTTTGACTCCCGCACGGGGATAACTGATTTTCCAGTTATTTGGGGAGTAGCGTCCTCACGGCCCGAGCTGACCTTGTGACGGACCATCTTGTCTTTTCGTCTTTGTACGATACGATCACCGCAGGGACAGCTGTTCATCCAGCTGATGGGGAGTGACGACCCCACGGTCAGAGCCGACGGCGTTTGATGTCTTTTCCCAATTTTTGCCTTTTGTTGTTACCTTGCCACGCACCCGCCTCAGTTGTTGTAGGTTGCTGAGGTTGTGGCTATGCCAAAGGAGGTTAGAAGAAGGAGGAGATGGCAACAGCCCTTCTCCCTGTGCTTATGGCGTGACGCCACTTTTAATCAGCTGACTACGCCACAATGCGCCCAACCCGAGAATCTCCTGTATATCTCTATGGGGAAATCGCGATTTTGAACAGGTTTTTCTGACCCTTACTCTACCCATACAGTCATGAAAAAAATTGAGGCTGAAATATTCGTTCCCATAATTAAAAAATTCCGGAAAAAATAAGAAAATATGAGTTGTTATTTCTTTAAAAAATTTAACAAAATAATGATTTTTTTGAGCGGAAGTGCAAACTGCGCATGGTTACTTTCATACTGAGCATGTGCAAGTAATCATGTTTGAAATATAACCAGAACCCTAATATGTTGAGAAATACAAAGTCCGAAATATTCCTTGTTTGCATCCCCGGTGTGCAGGTTTGCATGCGCTAAGCGAAACTGCTTCAGGCAGAAGAAGTGACGTCACGTTTCCGAACTCCCGCAGACTCTCACCACCTTAGAGAGAGGATCGAAACAGCTGATCTGTTTTAGCTTCACTCAAAACGGATCCTTTCACTTCTTCTGCTTCTAACCTCCTTGGACTATGCGCCAGCGCCGGAGTTTCGTGTCTCTTCTCTTTCGTATCTCCAAATCAGCCTGCTCTTAACGCTGACACCTATCTTTTAAAAATCTTTTTTCTGTAGTTCTGTGTCTGGTGCTCTTTGGCCAAACCTTTCCCTTGCGCCATCAAAATCAACTAACTAACTAACTGACATTTTGAGGACCAAAAAATATTTCGCTGTTCTACCTTGAAGAAGGGCTGGCATCTGCATCTAAAAACTTGTATGATGTCCCAGGACAATTAAACTGGCTCACCACTTGGTTGTTTCTCCGGCGTAGACACTGCGATGAAAACGTTCAGGCAACATGTGCCGCATAGCCGGAAAAAAAAATTTAAGGGGAGGAGGAGAAGAATAACCCTCCACACAGGAAAAAGTGACAAACGGACAGTCAACCACGGAATTGATTGTGAAAATATTTTGCGTGCGGAAATCATTAGCAGGAAGAAATGAGGCTTGAACTTTTTGACAGTGTTACCAGAATTCAACAATAGGGAGTATAAGAATCAATGCATAATAATATAGCGTCCCACTCTGTATTATCATGGAAGATGTCAAGGGTTTACACATTCTTGTATGAACATCTCCCATGGTTACCTCAAAATTTCAGAGAAACCTAAAATGACGTCCTAATGTAATGTAGAAGCGAGAAGCACTTATGCAGTGTTCCGCAACATTTGTGGCCCCACAAGGTGAAAGGTGTCACGCGAACTTTTACCTATTATCCTATTGTAAGAAATTAATTGTCGAGGTTTATTTTTAAATTTTATCTCATTTACTGTGTTTCATATTCTTGTATTTCATTCTCTGCCGCTGCACTGATTAAATAAGCTGATGCTTGTTTATTCTTTATTACATGCCACGAATTGTTATGTATTCTGAGAAATTAAACGTAAATTATTTACTCACAGTTGTTGTTATATCGTAGTTTTGCTTATTGACATATTTGTATTGCTCGCCTCTACCGCTGCGCTATGCGGCTTCTTTGTTACACCTGCCGCATGTTCTGCGTACGCTTTTCCCTAAAAGTGCGGGGATTAGCAAAACTTTCCTTGTCTTTTATTATTTTATTACGTTGTTTTGGCATTTGTCCCTGTTTGTTAGTGCTTCTTCAACTTTATTACTTTTTTCCTGTACAGATGCACCCACCCACTGTTAGACTTTATTTTAAATAAGCCGATATATATGTCACTTCTTCTTCTTTGAAGAGTATAGGTCCCGTGTCTTATAATTATTTCAGTATTATCACAGCTGTGCTCTGAAGTAGTCCGAAAATTGTGATTGCTAGTCAGTCTTGCTATTTTCTATTACTATTAAACTATTTTATTTTTTCAAGATGGACAAGTTCCGTGTACGGAGTGTTCCGTCCTAATACTAATAGGTTGATTACATTACGTATTCATATTAATAGTGTCATATCATACGTTTTTGAGGGGATTAACATTTTGGTGTGGCGTGTTGAGTCATGGCTAATTTACAGTGTGCCGCGAGTCGAAAAAGGTGGCGGAACACTGCACTTATGAATGGACAATCCCCCACCCCCGCCCCCAACCTTTGGAGGTTGCTGGAAAAATCTCCTATTGCAGAAAAGTACCGGAGAGTCTCGAAAACATCTTTTATAAGGGCTTTGCTGCGATGGATAAGGAGCCAGGAGTTTTTTTATTTTTTTGGCAGTTCGCCGCCGCAGCAGCAACGGCGGGAGCAGCACGTGCCGTTTCGGCTGGGATCGGTCGGTGTGTCATCGGATGTTGTTTTGCTTAGTCCTGGTCTTTGCATTTACTAAAACGAGCAGTTTGTGTATATATTTTCACAAACTGCATGTTTTAGTAAATGCAAGTATTTTAATTAAAATTAGAAGTGTAAAAGCCTATTTGTTTAAATTCTTGAATTCTATTTAAAGTACAAAATTTTATTTAGCCAATGCATTGTGCTTGTATTTTCATACGTAAATACAACAACAAAAAAAAAAACGTAAATTTGGTTAATCTGCATAGCATTTTACTACAACTTTTGCTGACAAAATAGCCAAACTGCTACAAAACAAAAAATTTCAGCTAACAACTGGTCGGTGTATAAACACAATATAGTTAATACCCTGACGGAAAAAAATCCCAACACCAAGAAGGGGTTGTGTTAGATAAACGACAGTTGGTATGCGGTGAGAGTACATCTGTAAGATGACGTCTATGCAAATTTCGCGCTCGGCGCACGTGTGGCGCTAGTAGCGCCCCTCGGAACATACAAAGCAGGTTTGCTGTAAATACGCGCTGTAACGTTCGTGAGCGTTAGTTATCGTTGAGATTCGACGTAGTGTGTTGATGTTAGTCAAGAATGCGTTTAAGAAGACGAAGAAGCCATTATCAACAGCTCACGGAGTTTGAACGAGGTCGTGTAATAGGGCTACGAGAAGGTGGATTTTCTTTCCGCAATATTGCAGAACGGCTTGGCAGGAATGTAGCCACTGTGCATGATTGTTGGCAGCGGTGGTCAAGGGAAGGTACTGCCTCAAGAACACCGGGTTCCGGCCGGCCACGTGGCACTACTGAGAGGGAAGACCGCCGTGTATGGCGTATGGCCGTGGCGCATCGTACCGCGTCTGCGGCAGCAATTCGAGCTGCAGTTGCCACCACAGTGACACAACGAACTGTTACAAATCGGTTACTTGAAGGACAGCTCCGAGCCAGACGCCCTATAGCGTGCATTCCACTTACTCCAAACCACTGCAATTTGCGACGTCAGTGGTGTCAAGCGAGAGCTCATTGGAGGACGGAGTGGTGATCTGTTGTGTTTTCTGATGAAAGCCGGTTCTGCCTGTGGGTGCCAGTGATGACCGTCTGTTGGTTAGAAGGAGGCCAGGTGAGCGCCTGCAACCAACCTGTCTGCGGCCGAGACACACTGGACCTACACCTGGAGTTATGGTCTAGGGAGCAATTTCCTATGACAGCAGGAGCACTCTCGTGGTTATCCCACGCACCCTGACGGCACAGTTGTACGTCGGTCTGGTGATTCAACCTGTTGTGCTGCCATTCATGAACAGCATTCCAGTGGGTGTTTTCCAACAGGATAACACTCACCCGTATACCGCTGTAGCAACCCAACATGCTCTACAGAGTGTCGACATGTTGCCGTGGCCTGCTAGATCACCAGATCTTTCACCAATCGAGCACGTATGGGACATCATTGGACGACAACTCCAGCGTCACTCCTAACCAGCTTTAACTGTCCCTTTATTGACCGACCAAGTGCAACAGGCATGGAACTCCATCCCACAAACTGACATCCAGCACCTGTACGACACAATGCATGAACGTTTGCGTGCTTGCATTCAACATTCTGGCGGTTACACCGGTTATTAATGTACCAGCATTTCACATTTAAAATGTCTCTTCTCGCGCTTATAATAAGCTGTGATCTTGAAACCTTAATCGATTAAATATGTTACCTATACAAATGTATTGCCGCTATTTCATTCCTCTACAACTATTTTTTCGTGGTGTTGGGATTTTTTTCCGTCAGTGTATCTGTTTCTGAGCTTTTGATCCAGTGATACAGGTGACTGCCGTCTGGCAACAGAATATATAATTTGTTTTTCTTGAAAGAAAACAACATAGACGATTGAGAAAGTGGTTTCGGGAAGTACCTTGAGTATCGTTAAGCACCTATCTGAGAAAAGTCTGCTCTATTCTGTAATGAATATATTCTGAGAGTTTCTTCAAAGAAAATTTATCTTCACGCCATAATACATTTAAAAACATTAATTTTAACCCACATTTGACAGAAAGTAAAAAATAGTACATGTTATAAATCAGAGCGGAGATGAAATAGGAGCACCAAAACAGCATGGCTCCTAACGAAATGAAAAGTAAAAACCAAAGGTAAAAAAATTATCGCCAACTCGGTAGCTGAGCGGTTTCAGACGCAGGACCCTGACCATTTGTCCAAAATGGGCACAGAATCTAGTACTGGGTAAGCAGTTGACAGTGTATTTGATGGCGCCATCTATTTCCTTATCCTAGAACCACTTGCTTTAAATTAGAGACGGGATACTGGTTCCTATTGATCACGGTGATCACGGTGGAATGGTCGCTAATCTCCAAAAGAAGAAAAAAAGAGAGAGAGAAAGAGATGAACTTTAAATTTCAAGAAAATTTTCTACAAAAAAAGAAAAAGGTGAGCATTTAATTTCAGTTGACGGTGTATTTGATGAAGATGTTTATTTCCCTTCCCTAGAACCACTTGCTTTCAATTAGAGACGGGCGACTGGTTTCTACTGATCACGGTGGAATGGTAGCTAATCTCCAAAAGAAAAAAAAATGTGAACTTCCAATTTCAAGGAAATTTTCTACAAAAAAAAAAAAAAAAAAAAAAAAAAAAAGGAGGTGAACATTCAATTTTAAGGAAATTTTATACAATAAAAAAACCCCCCAGAGGTGAACATTCAATTTCAAGGAAATTAAAAAAAAGAGGTGAACATTCAATTCAAGGAAATTAAAAAAAAAAAAAAGAAAAAGAGGTGAATATTCAATTTTAGTTGACGGTGTACTTGATGGCGCTGTCTATTTCCCATCCCTAGAACCACTTGCTCTAAATTAGTGACGGGCATGTGTGGTTCCTATTGATCACGGCGGAGTGGTCCCTAATAAAAAAAAAAAAAAAACAAGAAATGATCATTCAATTTTACGGAAATTTTTTACAAAAAAAAAAAAATTAGAGTTGAAAATTCAATTTCAGTTGCCGGTGTATCTGTCGATTTTCCTTCCCTAGAACCACTTGCTCTAAATTAATGACGGGCGAGTAATTCGTTCCTATTATTCACGGCGGACAGGGCCCTTATCTAAAAAAAAATAAAAAAAAATGAGGTGAACATTCTATTTCAGTTGACGGTGTATTTGATGGCGCTGTCCATTTCCCTTCCCTAGAACCACTTGCTCTAAATTAGTGACGGACGTGTGTGGTTCCTATTGATCACGGCGGAGTGGTCGCTAATCAAAAGGATAAAAACAGGTAAACGTTCAATTTTACGGCGGCAGCTGTAAAACAATTTTTCGGTTGCTGTGTGTTTCTGGAACGTGGAAAGAGCGATGTATTTATTTATTATTATTATTAGTTACGGAAAGTTTTACAAAAAAAAAAAAAAAAAAAGGTGGAAATTCAATTTCAGTTGACGGTGTATCTGTCGATTTCCCTTTCCTAGAACCATTTGCTTTAAATTAGAGACGGGCGACTGTTTCCTATTGATCATGGTGGAATGGTCGCTAATCTCCAAAAGAAGAAAAAAGAGAGAGAGATATGAACATTCAATTTCAAGAAAATTTTCTACAAAGAAAGAAAAAGGTGAACATTTAATTTCAGTTGACGGTGTATTTGATGGAGATGTCCATTTCCCTTCCCTAGAACCACTTGCTTTCTTTCACTTAGAGACGGGCGAGTGGTTCCTACTAATCACGGTAAATGGTAGCTAATCTCCAAGAGAAAAAAAAAGTGAACTTTCAATTTCAAGGAAATTTTCTACAAAAAAAAAAAAAAAAACCAGGTGAACATTAAATTTCAAGGATTATTTTTACAAAAAAAAAAAAAAAAAAGGTGAACTTTCAATTTCAGTTGACGGTATATTTGATGGCGCTGTACCCTTCCCTAGAAGCACTTGCTCTGAATTAGTGACGGGCGTGTGTGGTTCCTATTGATCACGGCGAAGTGGTGGCTGATCAAAAAAGACAAACAAAAAAAAAAAAAAAAAAAAAAAAAAAACCAGAGGTGAACATTCAATTTCACGGAAATTTTTTACAAAAAAAAAAGGTGAAAATTCAATTTCAGTTGATGGGGTATCTGTTGATTTCCCTTCCCTAGAACCACTCGCATAACTCACTTCATTTTCTTTATCTAGAAAAGAAAGAAAATGAAGTGAGTAAAGAAAATGAACTGTTAAAATGAAGTGAGTCCTCACATAACTAACTTCATTTTTCTTTATCTACCCGAGATAACATGCGATTCAGGTAGATATTTATAAGAACTAACTTCTTTCAGACTTGAGAGAGATTTTCATCGGGGAGTCTCTTACTCAGTGTTACAAAAAAGAATATGTAGGTTGGAACTTTTATTTTGTTTTTAATGTGTGTCTGCATTTAGTTTATAACATTAAACCTGCTGCATTGAATTGAGATTTGTAACCACCCATAAATGTGTCTTCAGAGATCCCACCTGGATTTTACCAAACTACGGCGCAGATGCTTACATATTTCCGATGCAAAAGTAATTTGATTTGATGCATTTCAGTGACGTGAACTGAAAGCAACTTCTGAATAAAGAAATACAGGCATCTTACTTTGATGTATTTCTTTCAATGACATTATGTGGGCGAATACAGAAAACAACAGATGCAATAAAGATTTCATATCACATCATTTTATTTGAGAACCGAACTACATGCTTGCGAGCGAGAATGATTAAATGGTTGCAATGGGGTCCAAAATGTGAATTATGACTCCAAAGTGGTATCGTAATTGATTTTGCCAGACATGTTTAGACCTTCATCAACATTTACACATGTTTCAGAAGGAATTTATACTTACAAAAAGTTTCACATCACTAAAGGAAAAACAGGGACCCAGAAAAGAGTGATCAGATTTTGAATTCAGTCGGTGACTACGTAAAAAGTGTGTGTAGCAGGTAATGCCTACCTATGTTCTTCGAAGACATCAACGAAAAACATTCACATTTTTGAAAATTGATATTAGGTATGTATCTACCAGAGGCTTAAATGAAAGCGCAGATTCTGGTGCACATTGGGCTGATGGCAACCATCCTGGTCGAAGTCATGGGCAGTAAACCCAAAGCCTTTCGCCCACCCCCACCCCCTTCCACCCCTTTGCATCGTAAACAGGGGATCATAGATTTTAACAAAGGTAAACTGTAGTAATCATTTTGAATATGGTGAGTTTAAATCATCTCCGTTTTTTCTTAGTGCTTATTTGGAGACGGTCCCTTTCCAGGGCTCCCATTCATTTTCTCTCCAAAAAAATATAAGCACTTTTTAAGGACTTTTAAGCATCTCACAAAATTGTTTTAAGGACCTTACAAATTGCACACGCGAAAATAACATATTGTACAAATATACTTTTACACTTCGTTTCACTAAACAAACTGAAAGTCTGTTCATGAAGCTTGCAAAATTGTTGAATAAAACTCAAGTTCGTGAAGGCAGTAAATTAAAATTTATGTAATTTAAAAGACAGTTCTGTTGGTCAAATTAGTTTTCATATGAGAGAATAATCACATATGCAACAAAAAATAATGTAAATCATAAAACTGTAGTTAAAATTAGAAGATTTAGACATAATTATTTCATGGCTTGAATTGTAAAACCAAAGTCAAAATTACAAAGTCAAATTCGCCATGAGTCAATGGCGAGTGCTCTCCGAAGGGCTTTCTGCCCATATCACACGGCCTCACCATCAAAATAGCCAACCAGCAGCAGAAGTTGTATGCACTACTATGTCAACTCATTATGGGTTATCGCCTTGAAATTCCTCCACACGTAGAGTATCACCTTGTGCTCGAAGGGCCAACGTTGGCAACAGGTTCTGGAAGCTGGCCCGGGCTCAACCACTGCCGTTGTGTGTTAGGAATGCGGAAATAGACCCACTTTTCATCGCACGTAACAATTCTCTCGATGAAACGTACATCGCGCGGTTTTGCAAGGAGTTTCGTGCAGACTTCCACTCGGCGGTTTGCTTCAGCTGGCGTCAGTTCGTGAGGTGCAATGCGGCAGCTTCTGTAGACCTTGCCGAGGTCCTGAAGGTGACGAACAACAATGGTCTGGGATATTCCCAGCTCGCCTGATAATCTCCGAGTGCTGGTTGTCGGATTTGCCATTACGGCCTGGTGCACGGCCTCCGAATCCACGGTTTGCGGCCTACCTGACTTGACCTTGGCTGCTCGTCGAGGTTTCTGTCACCTGAGCGAAATTTCTTGAACCATCTGGTTGCAGTGCAGTGGTCCACGGAGCCTTCCCTTTTCGAATGACAAATGTTTCGTGTTATTTTAGCAGCGATATGGCCAAGTTCAAACTCGTAATGCAAAAGTTCTCTAATTAGCCCGTTGTAGCTGTTCATCTTTTAGGCGTCCTAACTGGAAAAATCCTTGATTGAAAAATGAAAAAGAACAGATAGCTTTGCTTTCATTTGCCTCACACGCAGCAGGCCAGTGAATACCAAGTTCTAAAAGAAGTACAAAACATGCATCTGAATCTATTCTGTAATTTGCGATATAGTGTCAATCATCAAGATTTCGAAAATAACATACTTGAGCCCCAGTGTCAACACAAGACATATATTTCAAAAATATATGTTGCATTTCAATGCCAATAAGAAACTGTAGAATATGGAGTTGAAATATATATACATCAAATAGCTCGTAGTTGGATGTTAGTACTTGGCGAAAAAACATGTTGCATTCATCAAATTTATCCAGTAGAATGTTTCATATAATATATCATCATCAACATCATTGTCAACCATTATTAATCCACTGCTGGACGAAGGTCTCCCCAAGTTTCCTCCACAACGGTCTGTCTTGTGCCAGTCTCCTCCATGTCACTCCCGCATACTTTCGAATTTCATCCATCCATCTTCCATGTGGTCTTCTTCTGGGTCTTTTACTGTCCCTTGGAATCCAATCTAAAATTTCGGCTGTGCATCGATGGTCTGTCCTTCTGGCAGTATGTCCAGCCCATTGCCATTTCAGGGATTTAACTCTGATCATGATGTCTTCCACTCTTGTCATTTTGCGGATCCACGAGTTAATCTTCTTATCTCTCCTGGTTACACCAAGCATGCACCTCTCCATGCTTTTTTAAGTTGTCTGCAGCCTTTGTATGTCTGTTTTAGTTAAGGTCCACGTCTCTGCACCATACGTAAGCACTGGAAGGATGCATTGATCAAACACTTTTCTTTTAAGACATAATGGCATATTGCTCTTGAAAATAATGCTGTTTCTTCCAAAAGCTCTCCAGGCAAGTTTTGTACGCCGATTAATTTCTTCATCAATGTGACCCTCACTTCATATCTGCTGTCCAAGATAAACATACTTGTCTGTTATCTCCAGCTTTTCTCCGTCAATCGATAAATCTTCATTTCTTGTAAAAGCATTGAACATCACTTTTGTCTTCTGAAAGTTCATTTTTAATCCCACTTCTTTACTCTTGTCAGCAAGTTCCTGGATCCTACTCTACAGCTCTGATGGGGTAGTTGCAAAAATGACTATGTCATCAGCAAAACGAAGGTGGGTTAGATAATCTCCATTAATCTTTATCCCTTTGTTTTCTCAGTTCAGTGATTGAAAGACATTTTCCAATGTGGCATAAAAGAGCTTCGGAGATATGGTGTCACCTTGTCTCACTCCCTTTCCAATTTTTATGTGTGTTGTATTTTCAAACAGCCGAATCTTTGCACTTGCATTTTCATAGATGTTATTAATAATATTAATGTATGCATCTTCAATACCGCAGGATTTCAGAGCCATTCTAACGCTTGATGGTTTCACCGAAACAAAAGCTTTTTCATAATCGATAAAAACCATGCACAATGGAAGTTCATATTCCCTCGCTCTTTCAATTAGTTCCCTCAGTACGTGGATATGATCTATTGTGCTGTAGCCACTCCTGAATCCAGCTTGTTCTCTCGGTTGAGCCATGTCCAGTGTTACCTTCAAACGGTGTGAAAGAACTTTAGTGAAGATTTTATAAACCACTGATAGGAGGCTGATAGGTCTGTAGTTTCAGAGATCCTCAATGTCACCTTTTTTATGTAGCAGGATCATTGTAGCGTTGTTCCAATCCTCAGGAATATTCCCTTCATTGAGGCATCGAGTGAAAATTTGGGCGAGTACTGTTTCGATTTCTCCACTTGCTTCTTGTATAATGTGTACAGTAATTCCATCTTCTCCTGGAGCTTTTCCACGCTTCATCTTCTTGATTGCATGTGCAACTTCTGCTGGGAGGACTGAAATAACTCTGGTACTGGTACCTTTCACGATGTCTGGAGTACATGTATCATCCCTTTCATATAATTTGGAGTAGAAATCTTTCACTCTTGTCAAAATTTCGCCTCTATTTCTTGCTACAGAACCATCTTCCTTTCTCAGTGCCATAATCTGTTTTCTTCCTTTACTGAGATGTCCCTTTGCTATCTTTAGGCTTTGGTTGTTTTTAATTGCTTTCCTCACTAGTTCACAGTTGAATTTCCTTACGTAATCAGTTATACTTTTTCGTGCTGTCTTGCATAGCTCTAAATATTCCACTTTGGAAGTCACATCTTCTTTAGTTGCCCTCATCTCTCTTCTTTTTTGCATCAACATTTTGGTTTTTCCTGATAATTATCATATATCATCATCATCATTGTCAAACATTATCAATCCACTGCTGGACGAAGGTCTCCCCAAGTTTCCTCCACAACGGTCTGTCTTGTGCCAGTCTCCTGTATGTCACTCCCGCATACTTTCGAATTTCATCCACCCATCTTTCACGTGGTCTTCTTCTGGGTCTTTTCCTGTCCCTTGGAATCCAATCTAAAATTTCGGCTGTCCATCGATGGTCTGTCCTTCTGGCAGTATGTCCAGCCCATTGCAATTTCAGGGATTTAACTCTGATCATGATGTCTTCCACTCTTGTCATTTTGCGGATCCACGAGTTCCTTTTCTTATCTCTCCTGGTTACACCAAGCATGCACCTCTCCATACTACTTTGAGTTATCTGCAGCCTTTGTATGTCTCTTTTAGTTAAGTTCCACGTCTCTGCACCATACGTAAGCACTGGAATGATGCATTGATCAAACACTTTTCTTTTAAGACATAATGGCATATTGCTCTTGAAAATTATGCAGTTTCTTCCAAACGCTCTCTAGGCAAGTTTTGTTCGCCGATTAATTTCTTCATCAATGTGACCGTCACTTGATATCTGCTGTCCAAGATAAACATACGTGTCTGTTATCTCCAGCTTTTCTCCATCAATCGATAAATTTTCATTTCTTGTAAAAGCATTGAACATCACTTTTGTCTTCTGAAAGTTCACTTTTAATTCCACTTCTTTACTCTTGTCAGCAAGTTCCTGGATCCTACTCTGCAGCTCTGATGGGGTAGTTGCAAAAATGACTATGTCATCAGCAAAACGAAGGTGGGTTAGATAATCTTCCATTAATCTTTATCCCTTTGTTTTCCCAGTTCAGTGATTAAAAGACATTTTCCAATGTGGCATTAAAGAGCTTCGGAGATATGGTGTCACCTTGTCTCACTCCTTTTCCAATTTTTATGTGTGTTGTATTTTCAAACAGCCGAATCTTTGCACTTGCATTTTTCATAGATGTTATTAATAATATTAATGTACGCATCTTCAATACCGCAGGATTTCAGGGCCATTGTAACTGCTGATGGTTTCACCGAATCAAAGAAGGCTTTTTCATAATCGATAAAAGCCATTCAAATGGAAGTTCATATTCCCTCGCTCTTTCAATTAGTTCTCTCAGTACGTGGATATGATCTATTGTGCTGTAGCCACTCCTGAATCCAGCTTGTTCTCTCGGTTGAGCCATGTCCAGTGTCACCTTCAAGCGGTGTGAAAGAACTTTAGTGAAGATTTTATAAACCACTGATAGGAGGCTGATAGGTCTGTAGTTCCTGAGATCCTCAATGTCACCTTTTTTATGTAGCAGGATCATTGTAGCGTTGTTCCAATGCTCAGGAATCTTCACATCATTAAGGCATCGAGTGAAAATTTGGGCGAGTACTGTTCCGATTTCTCCACTTGCTTCTTGTATGATGTCTACAGTAATTTCATCTTCTCCTGGAGCTTTTCCCCGCTTCATGGACTTAAGAAACCCAATAGCAGTGAGCAATATGGTTAACACCAAACACTGACAGAACGACGACATGCAATACTGTTCGTAAGAACGACTACCATTTTATATCCCTTTCGACTGACTGCAGTGCGCAAATTGAACTACAGTAGTTTAAACACGTGACATACCCGCCGCAGCACATGCGTTTATGCATATATTGCAAAACTTTCGACTCACCCTCTTATAAATGTCTTTGCAAGTTTTGCCAAGTTTTTAACAAAATCCGATGAAAGTTCGTTGATCAATTTTTTCTAACATGGCAAATGCGACGAAGAGCTTCACACACGTAAGAACAACGCACTACTGTAAACAAGTTAGTAAAATCATGCAATGCATTGATTATAATACGCTTTCCAACATACCAGAAATCATTACTCAAGTTATTACTCAAGTTATGAGAATAATGGCTGTGGAATAAATCTCGGTCCTGTGCCCTGACCTTTGATCCCATTTCGATGATATTCAACACAACTGGTTTGGTATACCTCCGAAATAACATGATACAATTTTGTCGCAATCAAAGCATTTTTACGTAAGTTATGATGCATAATAAGGGCTATGGAATAGATCCCTCTCCTGGGTCCTAACCTTTGACCCCATTTCGCCCATTTTCAATAGAATTCGTCCCCAGGCAAGACCCTACAACATACTAAAAGTTCATCGAAATCGAACCTTTTTTACGTTAGTTATGACGCATAACAGCAGTGGAATGAATCCTGCTCCTATGTACTGACCTTTGACCCCATTTCATTCACTTTAAATAGGGTTCCTTCCCAGGTGATCCCCTACCAGATACTAAAATTTCACCGATATCGAACGATTGTTATGCGAGTTATCCTGTTGACGGACATACGGACACAACGCGTGACGTAATGAGCAGATGGGAATCGCGACCATCTGCTTGCCGCAAGTGTGACGTCATAAAACTTGAATAGGATCCACGCACAATGCGTGACGTAATGAGTCAGATGGCGTGACCGCGCAACAACATTCTCAAACGCGAAATTGTGACGTCATAAGATTTCTAAGCATTGGTAACATTAATGGAACAACACCATCACTAAAAACGTTATAATTCGGGGTGGTTATTTAACCCACTAAACGAATTCTCCTAAAGTCGAGATCAAGCTAAATCGATTTCTAGTACCAGAAAACGGTAGGTTAACGACTTTCATCAAAATTCTTAGAGCCGTTTTCAAAATAAAATGTACATACATACATACATACATACAAGAATTGCTACTTTAAGGTGGACGTCAAGTAATTTTACTTCCTATACTTCCAATGGAAAAACTTCTGTACACATTTCCTTCACAATTAATACGTTCCCAAGGATGAAAATTTGAACATCAATTAAAATATCTTCATTTTATAACTTGCAATACTTAATATTTTCTAAAACATAACCATATTTATGCAATTCAACATTTGTTTGTCTAATGACGTCATGAAAATACAGGCCGCGCCATCTTTTTTCTGGACAATTATTGCATTCACAAGGATTATTGCATTCACAAGGATGAAAATTTGAACATCGATTAAAATAGCTTCATTTTAAAACTTGGAATACTTAATATTTTCTAAAACATAACCATATTTATGCAATTCAACATTTGTTTGTCTACTGACGTCATGAAAATACAGGTCGCGCCATCTTTTTTCTGGACAATTAATGCGTTCACGAGGATGAAAATTTGAACATCGATTAAAATAGCTTCATTTCATAACTTGGAATACTTAATATTTTCTAAAACATAACCATATTTATGCAATTCAACATTTGTTTGTCTAATGACGTCATGAAAATACAGGCCGCGCCATCTTTTTTCTGGACAATTAATGCGTTCCCAAGGATGAAAATTTGAACATCGATTAAAATATCTTCATTTTATAACTTGCAATACTTAATATTTTCTAAAACATAACCATATTTATGCAATCCAACATTTTTTTGTCTAATGACGTCATGAAAATACAGGCCGCGCCATCTTTTTTCTGGACAATTATTGCATTCACAAGGATGAAAATTTGAACATCGATTAAAATAGCTTCATTTTATAACTTGGAATACTTAATATTTTCTAAAACATAACCATATTTATGCAATTCAACATTTGTTTGTCTACTGACGTCATGAAAATACAGGTAGCGCCATCTTTTTTCTGGACAATTAATGCGTTCACGAGGATGAAAATTTGAACATCGATTAAAATAGCTTCTTTTTTTTTTTTTTTTTTTTTTTGATTGAAGGTTTAACGACCACCGTGAGCAACTCAATGGGCTATAAGCAGTCGCCCGTCCCTAATTTAGGGTCACTGGTTCCAGGGAAGGGAGAGAGCCAGTGCCGTAAGACAAACACAACATCCATGCCTTAAAATAGCTTCATTTCATAACTTGAAATACTTAATATTTTCTAAAACATAACCATATTTATGCAATTCAACATTTGTTTGTCTAATGACGTCATGAAAATACAGGCCGCGCCATCTTTTTTCTGGACAATTAATGCGTTCCCAAGGATGAAAATTTGAACATCGATTAAAATATCTTCATTTTATAACTTGCAATACTTAATATTTTCTAAAACATAACCATATTTATGCAATTCAACATTTGTTTGTCTACTGACGTCATGAAAATACAGGTCGCGCCATCTTTTTTCTGGACAATTAATGCGTTCACGAGGATGAAAATTTGATCATCGATTAAAATAGCTTCATTTCATAACTTGGAATACTTAATATTTTCTAAACCATAACCGTAATTATGCAATCCAACATTTTTTTGTCCACTGACGTCATCAAAGTACATGTCGCGCCATCTTTTCTCTGGTTTCAACACCACCAAAAAAAAGTGATTGATTTTTAATACAATTATGGTTATGTTTTAGAAAATATTAAGTTTTCCAAGTTATAATATGAAGTTATTTTAATCGATGTTCAAATTTTCATCCTTGGAAACACATTAATTGTGAATGAAATGTTTACAAAAGTGTTTCCATTGGAAGTACAGGAAGCAAAATTACTTGACGTCCACCTTAATAATATGGGATAAGGGCAATGGAATGGATCTCAATCCTATGTCCTGACCTTTGACCACATTTCGTCCACTTTCAACAGAGTTCGTCCCCAGGTGATCCCCTACTACATACTGAAATTTCGTCGAAATCGAACCATTTTTACGCACGTTATGACGCATAAAAGCAATGGAATGCATCCCGATCTTATGTCCTGACCTTTGACCCCACTTTACCGATTTTGAATAGGGTTCGTCCCCAGGCGGTCTCCTACCACATAGTACACTTTCATTGAAATCGAACCATATTTACGCAAGTTATGTCGCATAAGGGCAATGGAATAATCCGGCTCCTACGTCATGACCTTTGATCCCATTTGTCCCATTTTCAATAGGGTTCGTCCCTAGGTGGTCCCCTACCACATAGTAAACTTTCATTGAAATCGAACCATATTTACGCAAGTTATGACACATAAGGGCAATGGAATGATTCCGCTCCTACGTAGTGACCTTTGACCCTATTTGTCCCATTTTCAATAGGGTTCGTCCCCCAGTGGTCCCCTACCACATACTAAAATTTCATCGAAATCGAACTATTTTTACGCCAGTTATCGCGCGGACGGACGGACGGACAAAGCTGGAGCATATACGCTTCTTCAACCTACGGTTGGAAAGTGTAAAAAAAGAGCAGGAGAGACGTGACTCACGGCACATGCGTAGTAGATTCCAAGGTCAGCCTGTGCCAAATCGCTTCCTACGGTGTTGCACAATTTCGAACTTATGCAAACAGTCTGGATACTTTTTTTATCACACCTCATACTGCGATATACTGCGAACAGTGCGATAAGACGCGCGGGCACAACAACACTCCTGATCTGGAAGTCGGATATGCAGAAAGTGCCTCTCATTGATGTTTACAACAGGTCCTATACCTAGCCGTTAAGTATAACACATGTACCATTGAAATTCTGGGGTACACCGACTCCCACGAGCATACGAAGCTATAAGGAACCATCCGGTCCGAATGTAGAAAGACGGGAAGTGACAAACCAGCTACCCCCGTCAATGATCCACGTATCACTACTACAGCTGATCGGCTATCGTAGGCTATGGCTCCCCAGACCATAACACCTGCAGTGGGGGAGATGTGGCGTTCGATTACGAGGTTGGGATTGTGCCGTTGACCAGGAGACCTCCAACACCCGGACACGATGATCATCTGTCCCCAAAAACGTAGTGGCACTCAACGCTAAACACCACACGTCGCCAGTCTGTGGCGGTCCACGTCGCTCCGGCCTGGCACCACTGCACACGGAGTCGGCGATGTTCCGGTGTTAATGGCAGCACACGTAAGGGGCGTTGGGATCGCAGATTCGCTTCCGCGAGGCGTCGGGAAATGGTTCGTGAGCACACAGGAGCAGCTAAATCTGCCTGTACAGCGGGTCCCCGTGGGATCCGTTCGTGCCCGGCGCACGATCCGTCGATCCTCTCTACCGGTGGTCCTCCTGGTCCGTCCGGAGCCGCTCCGCCGTGTGGCAGTGCCGTCACGTGTCTACTGCTCCCAACATAGTCGGACTGCATGGTCAGAACGATCCACGTAGCGGGATAAACGGCGCGCCGACCACCTTGCTGTTTTCAGCCCGATGATCCAGTCTGTCTCAAAGTCAGTAAGTTACGTAAATCGACGTCTCCGGCGTCTACCCGGTATTCTGTTAACTGTGTACTCTTCCTTCTGTCGGCCGGTGCTCTTCGCTTTCATGGGGCATCGACTGTACGCCGGTTTATAAAGCTACCGGTTCGTGCTTGCAGCTCCACCATAGGGTGTGCGGTCACGCGGACTCGCACCGAACGTGGATCATTTACATACCAGCACGCACTCTAGCTATTTGCAAAGTTTCGCAATTGTAGCATGTTTTCTTCTAGGTGCACAAATTTCATTGTCTGTGAGTGCATTTGTTGTATACTGTATATGTTGCATGTATTGTGTATGTTGTGTCAATGAGAAGTTTCTGTGGTATTGCGTGAAAGTGCGCACTGTGTATGTTCAGTCAATGAGAAAGTGCATAACGGATAAATAATCCCTATTGGGCAAAATAAACTTTATTTCCTTGCTAGAGGTGGCCGGACTGTTGTTGTCGAAGTGAGTTGAAAAAAAGAAAAAGAAACATCCAACTCAGATTCTTTTTGGCGATAGCAGCCTTGGTGTTGACAAAAGCCACGGGCCAAACAATAAAAATAAAAAAAATAAACTCATGTGGAATTGGGCTATCAGATTGGTGGAATAAAAATCGGTGTTCTTGCGGAAATGAGCGACCTCCCTTCCTATTATGTTCAACATGAAGAAACTGTACCCACCTCCTTTTCTAACTCGTTCAGCAACATCATGAATGACAATCCATCCTCTCTTGTCCGTGAGTTGTTGTTTCGGAGTTTAACGACCACTGTGAGCAAATTATAAGCAGTCTTCCTCCCTAATTTAGGGCTACTGGTTCCAGGGAAAGGAAAAATCCGGCGCCATAATACAAACACAACAACTATGCCTCACCGAAATTCGAACCCGACCCCATCTCGGAAAAATGGTCAGAAGGCAGCGCCTCATGGGGCATCGACTGACCACTCGACCCGGGCGGCAGTCTGTGGAATGCTCATGCGAAGCAATTGATATCAAAATTTTAAAATATTTAATGCAACACACAGTAATTTTAACTCTGCTATCAGTTGATAAAGAACGCTATCTTTCTCTTAGTAATAAGTGAAATTCTCTGAAAGCTGACTTAATGTTATAATAATCCTTCTGATCACCAAATTTCTTCAAATTGGCTACACTTCAATAACCGTGTTGGTGCTTTTAAAATGGTAACAACTTCCAGAAAGCAAAATACACTGCCCTATCATTAATATCCGAACACCTGCATGTCTATGAATAATCTTTATTTACGGAAAATGCAACATTGTCGGCTGAAATATTTGGCCGTTGTGACGGCCTCTTGTCTTCCTGGAATACTCTCCAACAGTAATTTTGTGAATGTCCAGCGATAAGTTCCGCCATTTGGATCTCAATGCACTGACCAGATTAGCTTTGTTTGTTGGAAGATCTCTTCTTATGCGCACCCGACAATCTGATTCATCCCAGAGATTACCTATAGAAAGGTCCCGACCCTGGGCGAACCAGCAAAAATTTTCGACGTTTATATCCTCAAACCAATCGGTAACAACACGAGTAGTATGACATGGTGTGTTGTCCTTTTGATAGAGTTTAAGTGCGTTGTTCTTATGATAGAGTTAAGTGCGTCGTCCATATGATAGTTAAATGCGTTGTCCATATGATAGAGTTAAGCGCACTGTTCTTACGATAGAGATAAGTGCACTGTCCTTACGATAGAGATAAGTGCATTGTCCTTCTGATAAACTTAAGTGCATTGTCCTGATAAAGTTAAATGCGTTGCCCATATGATAGCCAAGTGCGTTGTCCATATAATAGAGTTAAGTGTGTTGTCCACATGATAAAGTTAAGTGCGTTGTCCTTATGATAGATTTAAGTGCGTAGTCCATATGATAGAATTAAGTGCGCTGTCCTTCTGATAGAGTTAAGTGTACTGTTCTTACATTAGAGATAAGGGTATTGTCCTTCTGATAGAGTTAAGTTAGTTGTCCTGATAGAGTTAAGTGCGTTGTCCTAATAAAGTTAAGTGCGTTGCCCATATAGCTAAGTGTGTTGCCCTTGCTCACCTGATAGAGCTAAGTGCACTGTCCTTCTGATAGAGATAAGTGTATTGTCCTTCTGATAGAAATAAGTGTATTGTCCTTCTGATAGAGTTAAGTGCGTTGCTCTGATAAAGTTAAGTGCCTTGCCCATATGATAGGTAAGTGCGTTGTTCATATGATAGAATTAAGTGTGTTGTCCACATGATAGAGTTAAGTACATTGTCCTTCTGATAGAGTTAAGCATGCATTGCCCTTCTGATAGAGTTAAGTGCGCTGTCCTTCTAATAGGGTTAATTGAGTCTTCCCCAAAGTACTGCCACTCATTAGCAGTGCATAATTATTCAGAACGTCTAAGCTGTTGGATGGCGCTGCAATCAGCCATTGCCGCACACAGCTATTTGCATTTGCCGACGTTCTATGATCGCTTGCGGTTAGGGGCCGACGAGAACTAAGTTGCACACCTAATACACTGCTGGACAATTGCTAAGGACGGATCACAAACGGCTATATAGCGCATAAAAAAGTAAGTGTGGTTGGATGCCAAGTGAAGTAAAATAATGTCAGAATGCCAGGACATTACAAGAAAGACAATTTATTGTGCTCTGAAATCCAGAAGGCTTTGGAACGTGTTCAAGGGACAAACAGGCCATTTTGTGCAGAATACATAAACGTGAAAAAAATGCAATTACCGTCCGCAGGCGTTCCGGCGTAAGATGTCAATACGGGATATGGCCACCATGGAGGGCGATGCAAGATTCCACACGTCGTGTCATGCTTTGCACAACATTATCAAGCAACTGTTGGGGTAATTTATACCATTCCTCTGTCAGTGCACGGATGAGGGTGTCCTTGTTTATTGGAGGGCATTGGCGACCAGCAAGACTCCTCCCCAAAGCATCCCACACATTTTCAATGGGATTCAAATCTGGAGAACGTGCTGGCCATGCGAGGCGTTGAATATCCTCGCTCTCAAGACACTCCTGGACAGCGACTGTTCGATGACATGTTGCGTTGTTGTCCATGAAAGTGAATCTATCACGGACAGCACCACGGAACATGCGAACATGAGGTAGCAGAACATCATTAATGTATCGTTGGCCAGTCATAGTACTAGTTGGAAGCACATAGAGGGACGTACGGCCATTGATCATGATGCCAGCCCATACCATGACACTACATGTCGGATATCGGTCCCTTTCCTGTATGTTTGCTGGACAACATGCAGTACCACTATCACGCCAGATCAGTTGTCGTCGACAATCAGACGATAGACTGTATCTACTCTCATCTGAGAAGAGGACAGCAGACCAGTCGTTATCAGTCTAATTGCGATGTTGATGGCACCATTGCAAACGGGCGGTACGGTGACGTCTGGACAATGGGATGCACACAACAAGACGGCGGGCGTATAGTCCTTCATGCAAACGTCTGGCGACAGTTTTTCGGGAGATCCGCTTGCCAGTAGCAGCCATAAACTGATTTGCTACCTCACTAGCTGTGCTGCGCCGGTGTCTTTTTGTTGATAGCACTATGTACCAATCTTCTGCAGGTGTCGTACTGCGAACACGACCTCCCCCGTGACGTTTGCTACACTCTCCATTTGTTTGAAATGATTTCCAAAGCCTTGAAACAACACTGTGGCTGACGTCGAACTCCCTCTGGCAACATCTGTTATTTCTCGCCCTTCTTCAATCTTGCCAATAATACGGCCACGCGTAAAATCATCTAGGTGATGTCGGGAAGACATACTGAAACTTGCAAGTTCGTCAATTGATTCTTTCCCTTTCAACTTTGCGTTTGAACAACAACCGTCAATACGCGTCCAATCCTTTATATCTCTTATCAGCGCTATGACGTCACGAACAAGTTCGGCAATCCAAAATTTGCATACGCACAACACGTCTTACTGTATCCCGCACTTATGCTAATTTCCACATTTTCCTGCCTTCCATTTTATGGTTGCTATCGTTGCTATTGTCATCCGTCCTTAGCAATTGTCCGGCATTGTATATTCATTGTTAGCGTACAGATGGTTTTTTTTTTTTTTTTTTTTTGCTCTGTCCAACCTAATTCTTTACAAAGGAGGCGTTAACAGATGGTTCGACTGTCAACTCTCCGTCTTAGGTCCAAAGTCTTTGACACACTCATTTTCGAGATTTTCAATTGCTGGAACATAGTCTTTCGTTTACTGGTAGATTTCTCCGAATTCGTGTCTTGTTTAAGATTCCTGGGGTTTGAACAAAATGAGGTGAGGAGCTGAACTGTCTTTGTAATGTGTGGCGCAAAGTTTCTCATATCTCTCAGAGGTTCGATAAATGAATCTGTGGTTGATACCAAATAGATAAAGTAACTGGAATATCGTACTTTCTGGATGTCCGCACTTGTGTAACGCAACAACTTCAATACTTCAATACAGTTTGCAGCGTTCGAATTACCCAGTGGTCCGCTGGCCTTTGGCTAGTAGAAATTCCACCGGACCACTGAAAAATTTGTGTTACTGGCCCAGATGGCCAGTAAGCTTTTTTTTTTTTTTTTTTTTTTTTCAGTTTATTTTAGAATTTGTAAGTTTATAAAGAATTGAACCACAGATTTCAAAGAATTCAGGTTTCACTATGGCAGTTTTCAGAATTTTGAAATTCAGATATTCAACTCAAAAACTGAATATCGGAATTGCAAACCATACTTGTTTTTTGAAAATATTGGACTGTAGGAAACCGAGTTCCGACTCAAAATATTTGGATTAAGACAGGCCACTTCTTGCCCAAGTGGTGACTGCAGATTATGAATGGGTCTTTTATATTGTTTCTCAACTGGAGGTTGAAGAACCATTTATTCTGTGACTTTGCTAAATTGTATTATTTCTGTCCACATGGGAGAACCTCCTGCCTTTCACACTGAAGCAAGGTATTCCACGATGGTGGCTTTTGGTATGTTGCAAAATGCTTCATAATCAGTGCACTATAAGAAGTGCACTGATAGTGCATTATATCAGTACCCTTACAATCAAGGTATCGTTCTGGATACTAGCACCATGTGCATACAAAATGTATTAGTATCTGTGCCATCGCTGGACCAGTAAAAATGAGTGAACTACCAAATTTTGGTATACATTGGTCAGGAGTTTCTTTTCAAATTTCTGCACTTTTTTTTTTTTTTTTTTATCTGTGCCATCGCTGGACCAGTAAAAATGAGTGAACTACCAAATTTTGGTATACATTGGTCAGGAGTTTCTTTTCAAATTTCTGCACTTTTTTTTTTTTTTTGATTGGAGGTTTAACGACCACCGTGAGCAACTCAATGGGCTATAAGCAGCAGTCGCCCGTCCCTAATTTAGGGTCACTGGTTCCAGGGAAGGGAGAGAGCCAGTGCCGTAAGACAAACACAACATCCATGCCTCACCGGGATTCGAACCCGGACCCCGTTCGGACGAATGATCAGAGGCCATCGCTTAGACCACTGCGCCACCGGGGCGGCAATTTCTGCACTGCGTAGCATGTTTTGTGTTTTATTTATTAGTACTATTTTCATGTGTACACGCACATTTTATGTTCTAAATTTCCAGTATACTACTCCAATGAAAATGATACGTTATTTTCAATATATACTGTAAACGTGTACTTTTTTTTTTTTTTTTTTTTTTTTTTTGCATGGACCAGTGGACATTTTGGCGAACCAATGATTTGGAAATTCCAGTGGTCCGCTGGGCCTGTAGAAGATTTATTTCTAATTCTGACACTGGTTTGCTTTCACGGATTACCCTACCATACATTGCGTGTAGACAAAAGTATTCGGACCCCTCCACATATGAAAGTAAACGTGCATTTTCAGAACCAGACGCGCACGCGCGGGATGTGTTAGGTACTGTAAACAAAGGGGCGCGTTGGCACACCTTTCTGACCACATTGGAAGCGACTAAGCCGAGCGGAGCTAAACTGGAGGACTTTGAAAGGGGAATGGTGGTCAGATGCCACCTTAATAAGCAATCGTGGGTAGCATTGCCATTCGTCTGGGATTCCTAAAATCTACTGTCTCCGACGTTCATCATCGGTGGAAAGCAGATGGTACCACCACAGCGAAGCCGTCCTCTGGAAGGCCGCACAAACTGAGTCTGTCGGTAACTGCTTGCCCATGCTTGCCATGCTACGTCAACTGCGCACAAGCCCTATATCACTCCAAGAAATGACAAACGACGACTGCAGTGGTGCTTCGCTCGCCGTTTTTGGACAACAGAAGCGGAAAAGAATTGTTTGGAGTGACGAATCTCGCTACTTATTATTTCGTACGGATGGAGGTTTTTGCATGTGACGTTTCCCGAGGACCGCTGTCAAGCGGACTGCATTGCCCCTTCAGTCACATTTCGAGGTGGATCTGTGATGGTGTTTCTGTTGGGACGACACGGACCTTTTGTTGTGGTGCCCTCCAGTTTACCGGTCACCAGGTACAAGGCATTCTCAACAATGCCGCACGTTGTGAAAGTACTTCAGCACAAATATCTGCCTTTTTCAGAAACATCGCACTCCTTGCCACACTGGGATGTCTGTTCAGGCCCAGTTTGAAGAGTAGGACGTCCAAGTGTTGGTTTGGCCGGCCCAAAGTCCATATCTGAATCCAATAGAACGTTTGTGGCTGAAACGTCAAATGCGACCTCAGCTGGTACGACCTTCCTCTACGGCAGCGCTGACAGACATGAGGAATGGTGGAAAATACCAGTACAGATCTACCAGCATCTCGTGAAATGCATGCATGGCCACTGCAGTCAGTCATAACAGCCAGAAGTGGGGCCGACTATGTATTAATTTCGTTTCATAAATGCTCTTGTTTCTGTTCGACCTAGGTGTCCGAATATTTTGTCTACAAATGTAGTTTTCTTTCACGGACCACTCCATCTTACTCCAGATGACTGCAGATAATGTCCGAAGATCACAAAAATTAAGAGGTGCCAAAGACTATGCTTCACACATCAACCACAATATTGCTAGTGTGTGAAATTGGCATGTGCAAGAACTTACATCAAGATTAGGTATTATTTATTCACGGATTTCTGCGATGTTTATGCTTGCACATTACCAAGAAATACATATGTTAACGCCGCTTGGGTTGAATGCCGGTAGAAATTATGCAACATAAAATCGTGCGGTCTTGTACATACTACTCAGTGTAAAGTAATTTTTATAATATTTAGTCTCCTTTCGGATCGTGTAATTTCAGCAAAACAAAACATAAAAAGGAAAGAAAGAAAGAAAGAAAGAAAGAAGAATACGAAACTTGGGTGAAATCCCTTTCGGTGCCGCGTGTTGCAGACTAAATTCGAGAGTTCCATCCCCACCATATAACTCGTATACTAATCAAAATGCTCTCCACACCGCCAGAGCTATTTAGATCCTTTGGATGACCATGGAACCTCTCGTATATGTAAGCAGGAAGGGTGATAAAGGAGAAAATCTATTTCTCGTAGCAAACATCATGAGTTTTGAAGACATTTCAGGAGAGAGAGAGAGAGAGAGAGAGAGAGAGAGAGAGAGAGAGAGAGAGAGAGAGAGAGAGAGTGAGAGGGGGAAGCAACGAATGCGGCTGCTGGCAGCCGTAGATCAATAGATTGGCCGTTTACACCACAGGCAGCATTCTTCCTTCATCATCACCCACACGAAATGCATTTCTATGGATCGCTAGACCAGTTTTTTCTCTGTCTGGAATATACCACCATTTCCATCACCACACATCTGCTTAACGGTTATTAAAGCATTTATGTAGAAGGCTCCAAATCGTAATCACTTTTATTTAATGATTACAAGAATAAATCCAAAGTCGTTTCCACGATTACTTTTTTTTTTTTATCTAACCGGCATACAGAATTGCCACGAGCATTTCAGGAGCACAAATGCGAGCTTTAAGGCGATATCTGTAAATATCTACGGTAGGTGGCAACACATATAATGTTTTAAGATTTTAGCTTTGTATTTGCAGAATGTCTGTTCACACAATAGTCACTTAGCCCGTCGTTGGTCGCCACACTTCGAACGCCAGTGGTCGCGCGTGAGAGTTTTTCTCACACTACCTATTTCCGCTGTTTTAAGTAGCATACTCAACAATAATACTTCAGAATTCTTTTTTTTTCCAAGAAATATAGTTAATATATGTAGCCACAAATCAAATTAGGCGAAAAACATACTCTTATCATCGCGTTATCTATAAAAATAGAAAGCACAAACGCAAGCGATCGCTTGATGAGAAAAGCTCTCGCGTGATGCAAACGCCATGACGAGAGAAAATTCACACGAAGCACACGGGAGGAAAGGGCAGGCTGTTTCAAGGTCAGAGATGAACCAATCGTTATCAGAACTGGTAACAGATTGTTGAGAAGATTCTAAAAGTCACCTGGAGTGGAGTTGGTGTCCCCAAGGTCACTTCCAAATAAATGGCGCTTTTCATATGCGAAGCGTGAGAGAAATGCTCATAGCGCGACCAACGACGGGTTAGATACGAAATATGCTTAACACTAACACTTAGATGACCATTAAGGATCACGACGATTAACATAGCAAGAAATGGAACTTCTTCTGTAGTACATCCAATGAACTACTTTATTCGTCTGGTGTTGAGTGAAAACTCAACTCTAAAGAACCACAATTCCACTTTGAACTGCAAGAGCCTCGTTGACTGAATCACCTCCTCAACCTCGTAGATAAAACACTTTATCACTTAATCAACGAACATATCATCAAGATAACGTGCGATCCTACTTCAAGCAGTAAATCATTTTGCATTCAAGTGCCAAGTAAAAATCTTCAGGCGCCATAGCGACTGCATGCGTCGGATTTGTCTACCCCTGCCACCATCCTTCGTAAAAAAAGACTAAAAATACTTATATATGATTTGCTTTTCATTTGATAGGAAGGTGCACCACTGTAAAGTCATTCCAGCATTCCTCTGTTGCCCATCCCGGAGCAATAATATCTGGTACACTCGTTTTCCACAGTTTGGGAACTGAGAGCTTCTCTTCCTTTTTTACGCTTTCCAACCGTAGGTTGAAGAAGCGTATATGCTCCAGCTTTTTTCGTCTGTCTGTCCGCACGATAACTCGCGTAAAAATGGTTCGATTTCGATGAAATTTTAGTATGTGGCAGGGGACCACCTGGGGACGAACCCTATTGAAAATGGGCGAAATGGGGTCAAAGCTCACGACATAGGAGCGGGATCCATTCCATTGCTCTTATGCGTCCTAATTTGCGTAAATATGGTTCGATTTCAATGAAATTTTAGTATGTGGTAGGGGACAACTGGAAACGAACCCTATGGAAAATGGGAGAAATGGGGTCAAAGGTCAGGACATAGATCAGGATCCATTCCGTCGCTTTTATGCGTTATAACTTACGTAAAAATGCTTCAATTGAGACAAAACTTTATCATGTTGTTCCGGAAGTATACTTTACCGGTTTTATTGAATATCATCAAAATGCGGTCAAAAGTCAGGTCATAGGAGCGAGATTTATTCTACAGCCATTATCCACATAACTTGAGTAATAATTGGAGTAATGATTTCTAGTATGTTGGAAAGCGTATCATAATTAACGCATTGCATGATTTTACTAACTTGTTTGAAGTTACGAGGAACAACTGCAATATTTTTTGAGTCTTGGGTTTGTGTTTCCTGGGAGGAGATTTCGTCTTCTTTCTATACTCATTTGACAAAAAACAGCATCTAAAAATATGAACTTCGGCCTTTACGATGGCCATTTTTCTCAACAATTGCGAAACTTTTTTCCGTTTTTTCTGACATGAAACTTATTAAAGTAATTTACTTAAAATTACCTAAGAAGTTTTCAAGGTTGCTTCTTCCGGTAATTGGTAGAATTTAGTCAATCTACAAGTGCATTATACGAAACAGCTACCTCCACTACGAAAAGTATCCCCTAGCAGATTTATGTTTGTTTGCTCAAAAGTTTTTCGGGCAAAACTGCTATTTCAGAAAAAATTTCAAAATGGCAGAGAGTTTTAGAAATAAATTTGATATGAGAAGTTACTCAATCAAGAGCGCCTCACACTTTTAGCCCCTGACAGTTTAGCTGGGAAATGTACAGAACTCGGGGAGGAAGGGATAGAAGTGATAGAAGACTTTTCTCAATATTCGCAGCGCACAGACAATATATTTACAATCGACGAAACGCGAGAGAAAGTCACTTAAGCAGCCTTAGGGGAGAAAAAGAGAGGAGAGGGAGGGAAAAAAGGGCAATGCGATCAGTATCGGTTAGGTCACAAAGCCGTTCAGTTTTGGGAGTGTGACGCGGATTGATACCGTTTTTGAGTTACCCTGGAGACGCTGTGAGCTGGCTATCTTATTTTCAACAGTGCACTCTTAGGTTGACTTGGAGTATAAGTTAAAATCAGATTTCGTTTTACTAGGCCTTTAGCAGAACATTTTTGCCTTTTGGTGAAATTTTTCTGAGTAAACTTCAGGGTACTTTTGGAGATGATAACGGTGTGTGATCTTCTATTGGTGTAGGATCTTTTTTTTTTAGGAATGACCTGTTTTGGGTTTTTTATTTATAGTGGGTTTCTCTTTTAAATTTTTCCGTACTTCATTTGTTCGTGGCTTTAGTCTAGATGCGTGTGTGCGTGCGCGCGCGAGAGAGATACAGAGCGTGCGTGTGCTTGTGAGAGAGAGAGAGCGTGTGTGTCTGTTGCCTTACTAACTCTAGCCCTCCCGCAGTCTTATTTAATTCGGTAGATTTAACAATGACTAACTGCAACAGAACGACAATGCTTCTTTCGGTTGAATACCGTACTCACGCCGGCTTTGAATGCCAAGCTACCGTCGATAAAACGGAACGGCGCAACCAGTTTCCGGCAATTCAGGATTATCAACCCCGCTCACAGGAACGATGCAACACAATTGCCTTTAACGCGAATAAACTATCTCCCAACGTCAGCGTCGACCGAAATTCCACGACGCTGCTGCTGCTGCTACCGCTCGCACTACTCAATTACCATGACAAGCGAAGGAGACAGTGGGAAACGTGCCCTGTCACATTCAGCCACTTACTTCTTAAACCCATTTCTCCTTAACTGGTGGCACAGCACGAAGTTCTCCCATAAACGGGATGATCGAGACGGCTGATTTAATTTGCTTCGACCAGCAACCATGTCAACAAAGCCCGCGCTTTCTTCCCAGAAAATAATCAAATGAAGGAGGAGCTTGACTCTGCATCACAGATGGGAGAGAGAGGGAGACGACTGTCTTTCCCGAGGTCGAAGAAAACGAACTTCTCAAGCTTGTCTTTTAGCGACGCTGCCGAAGATCATGGAAGGCAAAATTATGGATACACAAAATTAAAAATGGAAATTCTGTCAAATGTCCATAATAACGACTCCAAATTACATATAGAGTAAAATCTTACTAATAAGAACTAACAGAGAGGAAGACGTAATCAAACTCATTCATGCCCTCCCACTCCTTTCTCTTTTCGAGAATTAGTATGAATTCGGAAACGCTGAAGCTTTCAGGACGGAGATGGAAAATTTGTTGAAATAATCCACGACACCGCGCGGGCGTCGAGAAATATTTACCCTATTCAACTCAGTAATTAGCTCTACTTGTGTGCGCTGACTATTAATTTAAAACTAGCCTGCATTTAAGCTTTAAATAAATATTCATATAATGGGGGATGTTGCCAGACCTAAGACTGGGTTAAAAATTTTAATTGCAGCAGATTGAAAACAAATCAAATAGACGCCGGATTTCTATAAGGAAATATAGTAAAAGCTCATTCATGTAAGAGATGAAAAAGTTTATAGATGCGAATTTGCTGACATTGACATCTCAAAGTTTCCGTTTTTACTGTAGGTTAGAGCGCTTTAAATATATCTGGGCATTTATAATAGAAAGCCCGTAGCGAAATATTTTGCGAAATGCATGATATTGTGGCGTTTTTGAAATATTTTGCAAAATGTATAAGATAATCAACACTAAACTCGGAAAAATCGATTAAATAGAAAAAGTAAACAAATAATTAAAGCGTACAAATTAATATTCGAATTGTGCTGAATTAAATCAATGCACAAACTCAGTTTGCCGTGATATTAAGAATTCAGTTCGAATTTTGTAGATCGGATAAACACAACGCAGAACGCGAGTCATTGATAATCCGATGTTTTTAAATTAGCACGTGATCACCTTGACATCTCACAGTGATCGCGTGCTATATAATAGTACGCGATCTTTTTTTATTATTAAACTTGGACCACAATGCTGTAATGAAGACGTGCCTGTATACATTCCCTCTACCTGGAGGAATCTGATTTTGCAATACTCTCGAGAAGAATCCGAATTATTACAAACGAACGTTTAACAATAATTTGTAGTGAATGGCAATGATTTGTGTGTTCATTTACATAATGTATATTACTTATGCTCTTGTCTGTTACTATTTAACCTAGTGCCGTTCTAATCTGGTTTCACTCAATGGCCTGATAATGCGGCCACAGTGGTCGCGAAAGTGCTCGCCACAGCTTTTATCTACCATAATTTTTAAATTGTAAATAACGACCTTTTTTAGATCCTACGGTTTTAGAAGGATTATTGTAAATATGGTATGTGTGCTTCGGCTGCTTCAAGAAATATTTACCGTGCTCTGACAGCTTTGAATTTTTCATATCTAAAACTGTTCTGTTTTATGCAAATGTCCACTAATCTTGTTATTTCCTCTACTTCAGGTTGGCTGTAATCATGCTCTATAAGGCTTGCTCTTAGGGATTCCAGAGTTCCTTTTACTGGAACATTGGTGCCCAACGCAGCTCCCCGTGGATCTCTCACTGAGATCGCAAAATTTAAAGCATGTCAGTGAAGCCCCAGCTGTGTGCCAAGATCGCTGTAAATGGAGACGTTTGATGCAACAGTTAGTAAATAATCAGTTAAAATTTTATGTGGTGGATTGTGTTTTTTTGCGAAGGTGACCTCTGAATCTCAAGATTTGAAAGGCTTAGTGATTGATTGACTGATTGATGGATGGATGGATGGATGGACGGACGGATGGTCTCTTTAAAACACAAAAATGCTAAACCTTTGAGTGAAATAAAGTTTATATCGTATAATATCGCACATACACGTTTTGCAGATGACACCCGGTGGTAGTGTGGTCTATTAGGGGTATGAAAAAGTTTCCGCTGCCCCCCGCTAGCGGGCGCTGTAAGGGTCTAACCGGCCGGCGACCCGTGCTGTCAGTTCGCACATGAAGCCAAGCATGGCGGTCGATAAAGTTCATTTGCGGCACTGTTTGTTATTTAGGGAAAAGTTCGTGTAAAGCATACAGTTCAATATGTCAGGAGTTATGGGTGCGCGGAGGTGTGGAGAATGGTTTGCCAGGTTTAAAAAGGTGATCTAAGCTTGAAAGACAAGCCACGTGCAAGTAGACCGCATGAACTCGCAGACGAGGAGCTGGAATCGTTGTTGAAAGAGGATGTCACACAATCGACCACGCAACTGGCGAAACGTTTGAAAGTGGCTCAATAGATGGTGGTGTGGCTTCCAAAGCCTTGGGGAAGATCCAGAAGATTGGTAAGTGGGTACCGCATAGTTTAACGGAGCGTAATATTGGTCAACGATTAGGCATCTGCATGTCGTTGCTGAAGAGGTTTCACGGGAAGAACTTCATGTGGAAGGTTGTCATCGGGGATGAAAAATGGATGTATTGCGACAACCCCGTTCGCAAGCGATCTTGGGTCGACCCAGGCTAGTCACCAACATCCACTGCAATACAGGATATCCACGGGGAAAATGTTCTGTTGTGTATGTGGTGGGATATGCGCGGAGTGCTGTACTTCCTATTGTTGAAACCGGGCGAAACAATCACGTCACAACGATAAAGCCATCAGCTGACACTGGACGCCGCAATCGAGCAGAAACGCCCATGGACAAGTAAAGGACGCCGCCCAGTCATCCTGTTACACGATAATGCCGGACCAGATGTCGATGCCACCACGAAATCAACCCTTGAACAGTTACACTGGGAGGTTTTACCGCACCCGGTTTACTCCCCGGTCATTGAACCAGCAGACTTTCATCGGTTTCGCTCTATGCAACATGCCCTAGTCCAACAGCAGTTCAGCGCAGTTCCAGAGGTGGAAAATTTCGTCACTGCGTTCTTCAGCTCAAAACCCAAGCCCTTCTATCACAGAAACATTCATGCCTGAAAAATGGCAAAAGGTCATTGATGCTAACGGCCAATATTTCGTTGAATAAATGTGTACTGGTTTCCTGATTGTTCCTGTCTCCTTTCTCCTTAAAACGGCGGAAACTTTTGCATACCCCTAATCGATAATTGGTCTAAACTTGTGGTCTGTGATACCATATGGTTGGCAGGAAAATCTCTACTGATTATGGGTAATTTCTTTGCAATTTCGATCTGAAATCTATCGTTAAGAATAATTTTTTATATACACTGAGTTAACTTTGCATTATGTACACCCACCTAATAACGCGTTGGTGCATCTTTCTGTGCAGTCACGACTCGCAGACGCCAAGGAACAGATTCCACAAGGTGTCTAACATCCTCCATACGTAATCCGACTCACATATCCACTACAGTAGCTCCGTCAGTTCGTGCTCATTCCGTGGAGAAGGATCAGTCATTCTTACATCACGTTCTAGCATAGGCTAGAAATGTTAAATTGGATTAACATTTGTAGGCTATTAGAAGTTCTTAAATTCTTGTTTTGCAGCGGATGTTAATGGCTTGCCTGGGTCGACCCAGGATAGACCCAGTTTTCATCCCCGGTGACAACATTAAACAAGAAATTCTTCCCTTGAAACTCCTTCAGCAAAGACATGCAGATACCTAATCGTTGACCAATATTACGCTTAGGAAAGTTCGGGAACCAAGGCAATGTGGCGAATTCGTTGTTGTGTTCCTCCAACCACTCAGTAGTTACACGAGCCTGATGACACGGTGCGTTGCTCTGCTGAAAGATGGTGCTGTGGTCAGAGTAAACCTCCTGCAGATATCGATGGAGTTGGTTGGGTAACAGGTCCCTGTAGCGTCCACCATTTAATGTTTGTAGGATGACAACCAACGGACCTAGGGCTTGCCAGACCAGAAGACCACCTCCACTGGCCTATTGAACTCCAACTGCGCAACGAGGGGATTGGGCTTCATGCTGTTCACGCCATATGCGAACCCGACCATCAGCATGGTGCAGCAGGAAATGGGACTCATCACTCCAGATGACCTTCTTCCATCTGTGCAACCAGGGGATTGGGCTTCATGTTGCTCACCTCATATGCGAACCCGGCCATCAGCATGGTGCAGCAGAAAATGGGACTCATCACTCCAGATGGCCTTCTTCCATCTGTGCAACCAGGGGATTGGGCTTCATGCTGCTCACGTCATATGCGAACCCGGCCATCAGCATGGTGCAGCAGGAAATGGGACTCATCACTCCAGATGACCTTCTTCCATCTGTGCAACCAGGGGATAAAGCTTCATGCTGTTCACGCCATATTCGAACCCGGCCATCAGCATGGTGCAGCAGGAAATGGGACTCATCACTCCAGACAACCTACTTTCATCTGTCGAGAGTCCATTGCTGACGTTTCTTGGCCCAAGCAAGGCGTTGTTTGCGATGACTGGGCGTCACCATGGGTACTCTCGTTGGTCTCCTGCTGTGGAACCCCAGGCGAAGCAAGGTACGACGCATGCATGTGGAAATATGTCGAACTGCAACGTTGCTGTACTGGTGGGTGAGCTGAGTGATTGTTGCAGGTCGTTGCTGAGGTAGCAGTCGTGACACCCGACGCTCACTTCTCGGATCAACTGCGCGAGGATGACCGATTCCAGTACCTGCCTCCGGGACCCAACTATCTGGCAGAGCTCAATTTGGCTTAAGTCGCCACATTTCCCCATTACTGCAAACGTTTACTGATTACGTAGAGAGGACAGGTGAGCCCAATTTATAGCAGCCGCACGTAAAGAAAATCTATAGAAACCCTTATATTTATAATCTTGAACCCTCCAATCAATGAAAAAATCGGATGCAACAGAACAGCTGGGTAATAAGTTCGCCAATTACAGAATGTACTCTGGACTAGGAAAATCTGTGGAAACCTTTATTTTCATGATCATCTTGAACTTTCCAATCGATGAAAATATCAGAGGCAACAGCACAGCAGAGTAATAAATTCGCCGATTAAAAAATGTCCACAGGACTGGGAAAATCAACGGAAACATTTATTTTTATAATCTTGAAATCTCCAATCGATGATAAAGTCAGAAGCAATAGCACAGCAGAGTAATAAAAAATGTCCACAGGACTGGGAAAATAAACGGAAACATTTATTTTTATAATCTTGAACCCTCCAATCGATGATAAAGTCAGAAGCAACAGGACAGCTGAGTAATAAATTCTCCAATTAAAAAACGTTCAGTTGGACTGGGAAAATCTGTGGAAACCTTTATTTTCATAACTTTAACCCTCCAATCGGTGAAAAGATCAGAAACAACAGCACAGCTGAGCAATAAATTCGCCAATTAAAAAATGTCCACTGGACTGCGAAAATCTACGGAAACCTTTATTTTTATAATCTTGAATCCTCCAATCAATGAAAAGATCAGAAGCAACAGCACAGCTGCGTAATAAATTCGCCAATTAAAAAATGTCCACTGGACTGGGAAAATCTACGGAAATCTTTATTTTTATAATCTTGAACTCTCCAATCGATGAAAAGACCAGAAGCAACAGCACAGCTGAGTAATAAATTCTCCAATTAAAAAATGTTCACTGGACTGGGAAAAATCTGTGGAAACCTTTATTTTTATAATCTTGAACCCTCCAATCGATGACAAAGTCAGAAGCAACAGCACAGCTGAGTATTAAATTATCCAATTAAAAAATGTTCACTGGACTGGGAAAAATCTGTGGAAACCTTTATTTTTATAATCTTGAGCCCTCCAATCGATGAAAAAATCAGATGCAACAGCACAACTGAGTAATAAGTTCGCCAATTAAAAATGTACTCTGGACTGGAAAATCACTGGTAACCTTTATTTTCATGATCTTGAACTTTCCAATCGATGAAAATATCAGAAACAACAGCACAGCTGAGTAACAAATTCTCCAATTAAAAAATATTCACTGGACTGGGAAAAATCTGTGGAAACCTTCATTTTTATAATCTTGAACCCTCCAATCGATGACAAAGTCAGAAGCAACAGCACAGCTGAGTAATAAATTCGCCAATTAAAAAATGTCCACTGGACTGGGAAAATCTGTGGAAACCTTTATTTTTATAATCTTGAAGCCTCCAATCGATGAAAAAATCGAAAGCAACAGCACAGCTAAGTAATAAATTAGCCAATTAAAAAATGTCCACTGGACTAGGAAAATTGGTGCATGAGGTTTCTTAATAATTTACTGTTTCGTCCGGTAATTTTATGCACAGCCTTCTATTTCGCTTATTTCTGGCTTATAAGTGTATGAAAAAATCTATAAATAAATCAAAATTATGAGATAAAACCCATGACTTATGTTTTTATATTCCTCCATGTGCATTGAAAATAGCAAAGCCATCAAACAAACACCCCCCCCCAAAAAAAAAACAAAAAAAAAAAAACAAGTACATTTGATGCCGTGACGGGAATACGTTCACCGCAGATTTTCTACAGATGGACCGTAGTATCATGCTAATTTTGATGTGGTCTCAAACTAAATTAATACTGGGAACCGTTGATCTAAATCACGTGTTTGTATCTTTTCGGGATATAGAGATGGATCAGGTTCTCAAATCCCAGAGTAAGATATGAGTACTGTGTTCGCATTCTCATAGCACCTGCTCTTCTCCAACTTCGGCACGCGCTGTATGTGAATGGAGTAATTCAGAACTACGACTCGCAACACACGGAGTCGATTTCATGCGCAAAATTGGCTCTTCTGTTTATTTATGTACTCTGACACGCGGAAATAGCCTTTACCAATGGGCAATGTTACATTTGCAATACATAGGATCGCGGCAAAGGGTGAACTGTATCTGGCAGCAAATGTCACGATCGTTCCACATCAACGTGAGTAATTGGTTGACAAAGACGTATTTCGCGCATCTGCTGATGGTACCAGTAATCTGTCTTGTTGGACACTGACTTCTCTCCTAATTCCAACCCGTTTGTCTCTGTATTGCGAAAATCTCATCCATCTACGTTCGGCTACAAGGATCAAGTCATCTCTCTCATTCTCTCGGATACCTTCGCAATCGTATCCTGGCTTACTGTATATGTTCTATCAGTAATACTTCGCACACAGTTTTGGGCAACTACTGTTCATTCCAATTTCACGTGCTGCCAAAATACGAAGCTTGTTTTTACAATTACCATTTTAACCACCATACCTAAACAGGAGACGACGCATTACAATATCGCTTCGCCTTGTGAAACACATTTTTGCCGGTGACGCAGATCGAACCTGCATCCTTCTGCTCCGGAGCCGAATGCTTTCCCATTAAACTACACTGATCGAAATATCGCTGCAACTTTATCGTCTTGACATGTGCTTTACATCTATAGTACGTCACATAATGTATATCAGAAAGGGCTGGGACGGAATCATTAGTTTTCGGGTCAGCCGGTAAACCATTCTTGAAGTAGCTTGCTGAAGAAGAAGGACTTCTGATTAATTCCAGACGAGGTGTTGAAAACACTTCACATATTTTTCGAAGCGCTGAAGAAGGAATTCTCATTAATTCTAGACGATGCGTGGAATGAACATCACACATTTTCCGGAGAAACCAACGGTCAGTAAATCCATTTTACGTAAGGGCGCCAATATAGAGATACACAAATTTGTCGGTGGCGGATCTTCGAATCCTTCTGCTCCGGAGCTGAATGCTTTCCCAATTAAGCTACACCGACAGAATTTATCGCTGCAACTTTGCTGTCATGACATGTGCTTCACTTCTGTAGTACGTCATATCCTCGAAGCCATATTCTACAGGGATGTTAACGAAAACACAACTATACTGAAAGATCACATATTATCTCGTGAAAACGACTACACACTGGGAATGCTTTAAGCATCGTTGATTTCAACCCGTATACTGTAATTTCCCGGCGCATCTGCATCACAACAATATGTGCCGAACATTGTAAAACTTCTCGGGAAAGCATCACAATAAATCTTTTACATAAAATGCATTTATAAACTCTGAAAAAAGACGGCAAACTTACGACGTTTATTTGCATGCAAATTCAAATTAAGTCACAGAAAGTGTTTAACGTGTGTTAATCGAAACAAGGTTCCAACTTCTTCAACAGCTCAAATCCTAAAGCATCATCAGATAACCGACACAGAGTGAATTCTATGTAATCAGATACCAAAGTGAAACATTTGAAATGTAAGGAACAATGCCAGCGTTTGAGAAAATGCGCTAAGAAGCATGCTTGATGACAGGTCGTCAAAATTTCACAATATGAGCTGATGTGTTTGTTTGAACAGTTTCATGGATTCTATGATCTATGTATGTGGAAGACAGAAGGGCGAGAATATTAATTTCACGTCGTTCTTGCTGGAACAACTTTGATCTGTAGAAGATCATCGCAGCAAGAACGACGCGAACTACACACACCAGCCATTGAATTAGAAACCTTTGTGCAGATGTATGTAACTGTCACTTAGGGGCCGTCCATAAAGTACATCCGAGATTACAGGGGGAAGGGGGTTCCTGACAACTGGATCAATGGCACGTGGTGCTCCGCAGTTTCCACGTTACTTAATCGCAATGGTGCCATTTCTTCAATCACGATACATTTTAACCACAGCAGCTGCGCTGTTTCAGAAATACTGCCACCCTTGGCCCGAAAGCCGATAATCATCCGTTTTTGCAAATCTGATAAATCGCTTCTTTTATCTATGACAGCAACGAGTGATATGTTTTCAGATCAAATGATCATATGTAGAGGATTTTAGGAAGGGAGTGTCTGACCCCAGGTCTTAGACAACCCTTACAAATAGGAAGCTAGGAGATTTGGGCTAGATTGTCCGATAGGAAAGTGACACGGAAGCGAAGTAAAAAGGAGGAAGAAGACGGCCTTATTCATTACCGTGGGGGGTGGGGCAGTACCCGGGGTCCGACGGCTTAACGTGCCCATCCGACGCACGGCGGAAATTTTGTGGATCGAGCATTCGTACCTGCCTGGGATCGAACCTGAGGTCCTTTCCGTGGCAGTCACGAACGTTGCCCACTAGGCCACCCGCGGCCCTATGTTTTCAGATCATGATCATATGTAGAGGATTTTAGGAAGGGAGTGTCTGACCCCAGGTCTTAAACAACCCTTAGAAATAGGAAGCTAGGAAATTTGGGCTATAGTGCCCGATAGGAAAGTGACACGGAAGCGAAGTAGAAAGGGGGAGGAAGACGCCCTTATTTATTACCGGGGGCCAGTACCCGGGGTCCGACGGCTTAACGTGCCCATCCGACGCACGGCGGATATTTAGTGGATAGAGCGTTCGTACCTGCCAGGGATCGAACCTGAGGTCCTTTCCGCGGCAGTCACGAACGTTACCCACTAGGCCACCCGCGGCTCCTTTGTTTTCAGAATGCCTACAGCATACCTTATATACCCTTCAAGCCAGCTCACGACACGTGCCTTCTTTCATTGGCTACGCGCTGTTGACGTCAAAAATAGGAGGTGGTCCCAATAATGTGACTCGACTGTGTATGATACACCACAGTAATTCTGAAAACCTCTAAAGTTTTGAAACCGCGGTCCACAAAAGCTAATAATACCCTTTTACAATTTATTTTGGAACTTTATTTGAAAACGAGGGTAGTGCACTTATTTAAATATTCTGCACCTCATACGTTAATAATCTCAGTTCAACAATTCCTGACAGTTCAACAAGCATTTACAATGACTGCCCAAATTCCTCGCCTGCGGATTTAAACATTTCCGCACACAAATTAGCACGTAAATTCCTTTTCACATCAACACCATTCGCCATGCGGGGAAGCCAGCGAACGCTTTTCAACGGACCAACACATTTGGAATGCCATCGTTAATGAAGTTAAAAAAAGACAAAAAAAGACGGCATGGATGAAAAATAAAAACAGAGCCTAAAAATATCTTTCAAAGTTTTGGAGAAGGCGTATTCTCTCATTTAAACTGAAAGTGCGTTCGGTATTTAAAAATCCATCCTAGTGAAACAAGATAATGGATGTGTCATTAGTAACGTATTAGATGTATCTCAGTAACTGAGATCCTCCAAAACGTTCGGTTCAACGTAAGTCTTTTGTTGCAATTTTCTCGCGCTTAGGTGCCTTTTATGCGAGGCCATTAATAATCGATCTTTCTCTCAACAATTTATCTACCGCCACGCTCTGACGTCCTGTTCAGGAAGCGCGTTAGTTGGAAATAAAAACAGAAAACCAGCGTCTCCTACGGCGGAGGATTTAGGATATTTTCCCTACAGCTTAAGAAAAAACGAGGGATGGAAATCTGCATGGTTATTAAACATTCTCAAACCAGAGGTTTACCAAATACTCCATAATGACAGAAAATGGCGTCTCCTGTGCGGAAGATAATGTCAAAAGAATTTCGTAATGGTTTCTATGTCATCCTTCTCACTGGACGAAAAAGTGAGTTCTTACAGTCTGAACCTTTTAAACTAACAATATAATTGATTTTGCAATGTGTTGGTCAAGCAACGCTACCTGTATAGGTACAATTTTTATTATTGGCTCATTAAGCGTGAGGGATCAGTATTCACACTTTGAAGAAAATTCTCTCACACGGCCACCTGCCAAGAAATTGTATCTGACCGTCAACTGATTTTATAACTTCTTGTTTACGACGTTGATATGGTGGTTTGGGATCGCAAATGGGGTTTGGACACGTGGAACGAGACAAACACGGTGCCCTATGAACATGAAACCGACCAACAGTAATTAGTTTTAAATTATGGCTGCTTTCGAGTTGACACAAATGCTCGTCACGTTACTTTGGGTGCGTCTTTAGCATTTTACTATCAAATCAAATCACATGGAGAGGATTTTAGAAAGGAAGTGTCTGACCCCAGGTCTTAAACAACCCTTAGAAATAGGAAGCTAGGAGATTTGGGCTAGAGTGCCCGATAGGAAAGTGACACGGAAGCGAGGTAGAAAGGGGGAGGAAGACGCCCTTATTTATTACCGGGGGGGGGCAGGCAGTACCCGGGGTCCGACGGCTTAACCTGCCCATCCGACGCACGGCGGGTATTTAGTGGTTCGAACCTGAGGTTATCTCCATGGCAGTCCCGAACGCTGGCCACTAGGCCCTAGCATTTTACTATAAACGTACCGCATTCGTTTATACGCCGAGTCAACCTAATAATGTCCTGTCGTAACACTTACCTCCGCTACGAAAAGTAGGCCCTAGCGTTTAGAGAGAAAAGCAAGAGAATTATTGCTCAAAATCAGTTTTTGTTCGCTTAGCAGTTTATCGGGCAAAATCGCATTTTAAAGCAAATTTTCAAACTGGTAGAGACCGTTTTAAAAATAAGATTTGATGAGAGAAGTTGATCAAACAAGAGCCTCGCACTTTCCGCCGCTGACTGTTGATGGCATGTAGCCGCCAACCTTGTTATCCCGGATGTCAGGAGATTAAATGCCGATTGCACGGACGCCAAGTGATACAAGAATAATTGCAGGTTCTTTACGTCTTTGGAGTTGGGAATAATGAACAAATGAATTATAATTGCACGTGAAATCTTTATTTCTTTAAATGAGAGATAATCTTATTATGGTAAAATATTTGTTACTTTTAGTAGGGAGCAGGCCCGTAGCCAGGGGAGGGCCAGTACGGGCGGCGCCCGAGCTGCATTTCCTTTTGCCTGTCCTAGCAACTTACACTACCCCCGCACGGGGAAAACTGGTTTTCCAGTTATTTGGGGAGCGGCGCCCCCACGGCCCGAGCTGACCTTGTGACGGATCAATATTTCATTTCGTCTTGAACGATTATATAACCGAAGGGACAGCTGTTCATCCAGCTGATGGGGGATGGCGTCCCCACGGCCCGAGCCAACATGAACTATATGTGATGAATTTCACATTTTTTTATGTTTTTTCACTATACATGAACCCGCCTCAGTTGTAGGTTGCTGAGGTTGTGATTATGCGCCAGCTCAGGATTTTAGTTTCTCGTTTTCTTTCCTGTCTTCTCCATTTCATGTTTCTTTCTTTGTTTTTCCGAGCTGGTTAGCTAGACCTGCCTGCACGTTTGCCGTGTGCGGTGACCCGTAAGGTGGAAAAGGGGATGCTGGAGGCTGCGGTTTCTGGAGGCCTGGGTGTTGTTGTCGCCAGTTGCCAACACTCCTCTTTGCCCCCTGCTTCACCCTAAACGGGCGGCTGGGAACTAACCCACTCCTAGTCAATGAGGTCTGTGGCCGAGTGGAGCCCAGACCTCTAACGGCTTGTCGTCTCGTACGACAGGGTGAGTCTGGGGATAGGGTGGGCATGCCAAAGGGGTGTTCCCTAGGCATGGGAAAGTCTGGGTGCTCGCAGAGCGCATGTCTGCCCTATCAACTTGCTATATCCGCTTGCTATCCCTAGAGTCGTGTCCTGCGTCCACTTGGGCTTGCGGACCTCCGGCTCTCCCTCGTTGGGCTCGATTGTGGGTGGGGAAGTCGGCGGACGAATTATTAAATTTTTTCATGGATGAAAATAAAATTTCCCAAGAACCAAAAAGCAAAAGAGGTATGGAGGAAGGGTCATCCCCTTCTGCAAAAAAACATGTCCCTGATTGTTCAAATGCTCGATTCTTTTTTGTGCACTCATTGGACCCTTCAAAGCCTTTGAGTGCCAAAAGTCCATTTTGGATAAATAAAGCTCTTCAATCCATTGCAAGCTCTCCTAAGAGCGTAAAGAAGCTCCAATCTGGAGATCTTCTGGTAGAAATGTCCTCTGTGGCCTACTGTTCCACACTTATTAACACCACCACGCTGCTTGAGACTCCGGTCAAAATAACACCCCATGGATACCTAAATTCATCTCGAGGTGTTGTCTCCTCTCAGGACCTTGTTGAGTGTGCTGAGGAAGAATTACTTGAAGAACTGAGGAGTCAACACGTTACGGGTGTGCGGCGTATTCTATTCAGGCGGAATGGGCAGTCCGTCCCATCCCGGAACATCATTTTAACTTTTGATAGCCCTTCCCTGCCTACATCCATCAAGGCAGGGTATCTCCACCTCGAGGTACGCCCGTACATCCCTAACCCTTTGAGATGTTTTAGGTGCCAGTCTTATGGCCATTCTCAGCAGTCGTGCAGGAGCAATCCTAGGTGTGCACGCTGTGGTGCCACAGAACATCTTCTGCAGGAATGTGTGGCCGAGGCTGAGTTTTGTGTGAACTGCAAGGGTTCACACGCAGCATCAGCCTAAGATTGTCCCAAGTGGAAGGAGGAGAAGGAAATCCAAAGGATCAAAACGGTGGAAAATATTTCCTATCCTGAGGCCAGAAGAAAAGTGGTTCCTGTTACATCTGATCGGCGATCATACGCTTCAGTGGTGGTTGCCAAATCTACGGTTGCCATTCAGACTGACATTCTGATCCCCCTTAAATGCCCATTCAATGTTAACGACATCATCGCAGCCGGACTGGAGGCACTCCAGTCTCGAGCTAGGGGTCTGAAAGCGCCACCTACCACTTCGCCGAAGCAGACTCATCCCACCCCCAACAAGGGAACTCAGTCCACTTCTTCTAACAAAAAGACCAAAGCCCAGGATAAGAAAAGCATTTCTTCTCCTCCAAAATCTCAGGAAACGACTCAACGTCGTGCGCCTCCCGGTAAGACACTTGGGACAAAACATGCTCCCATCTTAGCCCCTGGTCACACGCCTCCAGATCTGGGGGAACCCCCAGCAGAGGCGATGGAGCCGGACTTCGTTTGATCATTTTCATTTTCATTTCACTTATAACCATGGCTTCAATCATTCAGTGGAACTGTCGAGGTTTTCGGACGAACTTTGATGAAGTGAAACATCTGCTTTCATTTTACTCTCCGGTGTGCCTTTGTCTACAGGAGACGAAGCTTAAACCATCAGACCTGCTTTCAGTTCGAGGCTACAGTGCATTTCGGACAGATAACTCGTCTGGAAATATAGCCTGTGGGGGAGTCGCTATTCTCGTCCCTCACAGGGTTCCGGTATCTTCCGTCGCGGTTTCCACAACTGTGCAGGCCGTGGCGGTTCGTATTTCTATGCCTGTACCTCTTACTGTCTGCAGTGTCTATCTGCCGCCGGACGAGAACGTGAGCGTCTCTGTACTGGAGAGATTGGTTGATCAGCTGCCTTCACCCTTTCTTCTACTGGGTGACTTCAATGCCCATCATCATTTGTGGGGTAGTGTCAGCATCAGCACGAGAGGTCGTCGCATAGAGTCTCTTCTGTCCTCGGCCTCTTTGTGCCTTTTTTAACACCGGTGCTGACACGTACTTCCATGAACCGACACGATACTTCAGTGCGATCGATTTGACCTTGGGATCACCATCAATTCTTGCTGACTGGTCGTGGACGGTGTATAACGACCTCCACGGGAGCGACCATTTTCCGATTTTGCTCTCGCATCATGCCAACATGCCAACTTCTGCCTCCCGCCCTCCTCGTTGGAGGATGGAGCGTGCGAGATGGGAGGTCTTCACGCCGTCAGCTTTGATCTCTTCTGCAATGGTGACCCAAGAGTCAATCGACGCAGCGGTTCTTGAAGTCACAAATTGTATTATTCAGGCAGCTGATCTTTCTATACCAAAAACATCTACGACACTCTCCAGAAGTCCGAAACCTTGGTGGACCCCTGAATGCGCAGCGGCTAGGAGAGCTCAACATAAGGCCTGGTCTACGTTTCGGCGTTATCCAACCGATGCTAATCTCGTTACATTCAAACGAGCAAAATCCTATGCTCGGTTGGTGCGTCGACGTAGCAAGAGGGAGTCTTGGATCCAGTATGTTTCATCTCTCACTTCACGTGCCAGTTCGAAAAGTGTGTGGGGCAAGATTCGTAAGATCCGGGGTAACTACAGCTCTCACCAGATCTCTATTCTCGAGAGTAACGGCTGCACATATGCTGGAGTCGGGGAGATTGCTGATTGTTTGGGGGAGGCGTTTGCCTCCGTGTCGAGTGACCTGGCGTATCCTTCCTCCTTTCTGAGGATTAAATCCACTGCGGAACTCCAGAGAATCTCCTTTGCGCCTTTTCTCGACACCGGATATAACTCCCCCTTCAGCATGGTTGAACTCAGGGTGGCTCTGCATCGGTCCGGCGCTACATCGGTCGGTCCCGATGGCATCCATTATGACATGCTCCGTCATCTCTCGCAGTCGTCTCTCGAGAATCTCTTAATCTTGTATAATCGTATTTGGTCGGAGCACAGTTTCCCGGAATCTTGGCGAAAAGCTTTTGTTTTGCCTTTTCCCAAACTTGGCAAGGATCCCAAGTCTCCCTCTAGTTATCGTCCAATTGCTCTCACTAGCTGTCTGTGTAAAGTTCTTGAACGCATGGTTAACTCCCGGTTAATTCATTTTTTAGAATATCATCAGGTTCTTTCACCATCACAAAGCGGCTTTCGCCGTCATCGTTCACCTCACGATCATCTCCTGCACCTTGAGACATCTGTGCGCGAGGCGTTCGTGCGTAGGCAGCACCTGGTTTCTGTATTTTTTGATATTGAAAAAGCTTATGATCGAGCGTGGCGGAATGGTATTATCCGTGACCTCCACGCATGCGGATTGCGAGGAAATCTTCCGACATTTATTTTAAATTTTCTTCGCAATCGGGTGTTCCAGGTGCGCCTGGGTACGACGCTATCGGCAACATTCCATCAAGAACAAGGTGTTCCTCAAGGTTGCATTTTATCTGTCACATTGTTCATCCTTCGCATTAATTGTCTCCTCACAAATCTTCCTCCTGCGGTTTCGGCTACTGTCTATGTTGATGACTTGCACATTTTCTGCTCGTCATCAAGCATGCATTTTATTGAAAGGCAGTTGCAGTCTGCAATAATCAGATCTTTAAAACGGCGAATAGCAATGGTTTCGTTCTTTCTCCCGACAAGACAGCGTGTGTCCATTTCTGCCGGAGGCGCGGCCTCCATCCTGACCCAGAGCTGTTTTTAGACCGTGCAGCCATACCAGTTTTGCCGGAGACCAAGTTCCTTGGACTGACCGTCGACCGTGCGCTTACATTCCGTGCGCACGTTCGGCGGCTCAAGATTTCCTGTCTGCGGGCTCTATCTATTCTTAAGATCCTTTCGAGAGTCTCATGGGGCGCAGACAGGATGTCTTTGATTCGCATTTACCATTCCTTAATACGGTCGAAACTGGATTATGGTTGTATCGTGTATGGCTCTGCGCGTCCTTCCGTTCTCCGGCCTTTGGACACTATTCACCATCAAGCACTGCGTCTTTGTTCGGGAGCATTTCGAACATCTCCGATTCCCAGCCTTTACGCTGACGCGAACGAACCGTCGCTTGAATTACGCCGTCTGCAGCTGTCTATTCAATTCTACCTGAAACTTAGATCTCTTCCAGACCATCCTTTATACGATGCAGTTTTCCATCCCCAGCATGCTCGTTTATTCGGGAACCGGTCCTCGTGCGTTTCAACCTTCGGTCTTCGTATGGCGGCCGTAGCCCGTGATGTAGGGCTCGACTTGTCACTTGTTGGAGAGACCAGGGGCTTTGGGGATCCGCCATGGCACCCACTTGGTGTCATGGTTGATACCACCTTTACATCTTTCAATAAATCCTCAACCCCTGCGTCAGTGTACCAGCAGCTCTTCGCTGAGCACCGTGACCTACATTCTGATTACACTCCCATTTTTACTGATGGCTCCAAGATGCATGGAGTCGTTGGATCCGCGGCTGTCTGTGTAGATGACGTTTCAGTAGCGCGGATTCCAGCTGAGGCCACTGTGTTTTCAGCGGAGATGCATGCTGTGTATCTCGCCCTTCTCCATGTTCAGTCGAGTTCTCATCACCGGGCTGCGGTGTACACTGATTCCTTGAGTGTTTTGCAGGCTTTGTCATCGTTGGACTGCTGTGACCACCATTTTCTTTTTACCGTACGAAGGCTTCTTTGTTCTTTGCTCGAGGCCGGTGTCCAGATACAATTTTGTTGGATTCCCGGGCATGTTGGAATCTCGGGTAACGAGCGTGCTGATGCGGCTGCTAGATCTGCTTCCTCTTTGGTCGTCACACCCTTGCCACTGTTTCACCGGGATTTCCGCTTTCTGGTTCGCGACCATATCAAGCGAACGTGGCAAGGTCTGTGGGACCAACAGGTGGAAAATAAACTGCATCGTATTAAACCTAATCTTGAAGTCTGGAAATCCTCATATCGTCGGAACCGTAGGGAGGAAGTGGTGCTTGCTCGTCTCCGCATTGGGCATTGTCGATTCACTCACCGCTTTTTGCTGTGTGGCGACGCTGCGCCGATGTGTGAGACGTGCAACTGCCGACTCACCGTCACTCATCTTTTGTGTACCTGTGTTCGTTTTCGTGATGTACGTTTTCATTTCTTTCATTCTCATTTGTTGAACGAGGACGCCGCTACACTGCAGCGACTCCTCAATGACCACTGCAATACTGTTGTTGTTTTTTCATTTTTTAAACAAATTGACTATTTCAAACGTATCTAGATTTTAGCCCTATCATCATCCTCATTTCTCAGTTTTACTGAATCAGCTAGATTTTAATTATTGTATCATGTTTTTATTACTGTTTGTTTCATTATCTTTTTTAGCCCTTTCATCGTTCTCATTCTTCAGTTGTATTTGATCAGCCATATTTTAAGCTTCATCGCACGTTTTTAATACTGTTTGTTTGTCTGTCTTTTGTCTGGCGCTCTTTGGCCAACCATGGCCCTTGCCCCATTAAAATTAACCAACCAACCAACTTACACTACAGTCCAGTGCCCGACCTCTTTCATGGAAGTTAGAGATTTATGTGGAGGATTTTAGGAAGGTAGTGTCCGACTCCAAGTTTTAAACAATCCTTGGAAGTAGGAGATTTGGGCTAAAGTGCCGGGCAGGAAGGTCACAAGGAAGCGAGGTAGAAAGGGAGGGAGAGACGCCTTTGTTTATAACCGCGGAACCAGTACTCGGGGTACGACAGCTTCACATGCCAATCCGATGCACGGCGAATACTTAGTGGTTCGAACCTGACTGGGATCTATCCTGAGACTTTTCCATGGCAGTCCCGAACGTTGACCACTGGGCCATCCGCAGCACACCTCTTTTATATCTTTTGCCCGAACTCTTTATATCCTTCGCACGACCTCTTTATATCCTTCGCCCGACTTTAATCATCAGCCGCCCCTACCAACTTCTTTGTCTGGCTACGGACCTGGTGGGGAGAGGGACATCAACGATATTTTATTAGTTCATTTCTTCGTGATAATTGCGCAATTTTCCCTTGGGTACATTCTGCAGAAAGACTGTTCTGTCCAGACCGTGTCCTTAACTTCAACTGTTGATTTCCTTTTCTCTACAATATAAAGGAAAATGGAACATTATGTGTTCCTCATCGCAAAAAATTCGTTATTGGCTCGTTTAGCATGGTCAGTATTTCCACTCTGAAAAAATGCTTTCACACAGCCACCTGCAAAAAAGTTGTACCTCACCGTTATTTTATTTTACTTTATTTTTTTTTTTTTTTTTTTTTTGTTTAGGGGTTTAGCGACCACCGTGAGCAAATCGATGGGCTATATATAAGCAGTCGCCTGTCACAAATTTAGGGCTACTGGTTCCAGGGAAGAGAGGCAGTACCGTAAGACAAACAAAACATCAATGCCTCACCGGGATTCGAACCCAGACCCATCTCGGACGAATGGTCAGAAGCTAGCGCTTAGACTACTACGGCGCTGTAACTGACCGTCAACTGATTTATAACTTATAGATTTATGTAGAGGATTTTAGGAAGGGAGTGTCTGACCCCAGGTCTTAAACAGCTCTTAGAAGTAGGAACCTAGGAGATTTGGGCAAGAGTACCCGACAGGAAAGTTACACGGAAGTGAGGTAGAAAGTCAATGGAATACATGATCTTATTTCTAACGAGGGGTCTAATATCCCGGGACCGCCATTAGCATGCTCGCCGAGACGCGAATATTTAGTGCTTATGCAGCTGAACTGGGATCGAGCCCCCAACTATATGGTTGGAAGCCGGCTACACTAACCACAGGGCCATCCGCGGGCCAATTTATAATTTCTTGTTCAAATTGTTGATAAGGGGCTAGACAGTGAGCGCCGTTTTTCACTAGTGATGGGTGGGTGGTCAACGCAGACCTGTCAACCTCTCGAAACCAAAAAACGTAACATTCAGATAGAAAAATCGTAACACGACGCATGATGATAATTTTTGAAGCCTATTTCAGCTACATAAATTCTTGATGATGAGAATGTAGGGATTTTTTCCCTACATCAAAATTTTATTGAGAAACTAATTAAATCTAATCAGCAAACACTTTTATGTTGTTAATTATTAGAACAAAAATTACGATTACGGGAGAAATCCTCACTCCGCCTAACTTCCATTTTCGGAAATTTTGAGAGGCGGAAAACTTGCATCCTAGGAGGTTTGCAAGATGGTTTAATCGGGTTCTGGGGATGTCGTTTTTGTCTGCAGGACCAAAATAAATCTGCGATGTGCATCGGCCGTCGCCGCGATTCTGCTACGAGGATTAGTAGAAAATGAATCTGCGATGTACGTCGGCCGTCGCCGCGATTCTTCTTTTTTTTTTTTTTTTTTTTTTTGATTGGAGGTTTAACGACCACCGTGAGCAACTCAATGGGCTATAAGCAGTCGCCCGTCCCTAATTTAGGGTCACTGGTTCCAGGGAAGGGAGAGAGCCAGTGCCGTAAGACAAACACAACATCCATGCCTCACCGGGATTCGAACCCGGACCCCGTTCGGACGAATGATCAGAGGCCATCGCTTAGACCACTGCGCCACCGGGGCGGCAACCCGCGATTCTTCTACGGCGGTGGGTACAAAATAAACCTACGGTGTACGTCGCCCGTCGCCGCGATTCTGCTACGGGGATAAGTACAAAATAAACCCGCGATGTACGTCGCCGCGATTCTTCTACGGGGATGAGTACAAAATAAGTTTGCGACGTACATCGTACTTCGCGAGAAAAAACATAAAAGTCTGCGACGTACATCGTCCTTCGCGAGAAGAAAAAAAAATTACGATTACAGGAGAAATCCTCACTCCGCCTAATTTCAGTTTTCGGAAATTTTGAGAGGCGGAACACTTGCATCCTAGGAGGTTTGCAAGATGGTTTAATCGGGTTCTGGGGATGTCGTTTCTGTCTGCAGGACCAAAATAAATCTGCGATGTGCATCGGCCGTCGCCGCGATTCTGCTACGAGGATTAGTAGAAAATACATCTGCGATGTACGTTGGCCATCGCCGCGATTCTTCTACGGCGGTGAGTACAAAATAAACCTGCGATGTACGTCGCCGCGATTCTTCAACGGGAATGAGTACAAAATAAGTCTGCGACGTACATCGTCCTTCGCGAGAAAAAACATTACGATTACAGAAGAAATCCTCACTACGCCTAACTTCCGTTTTCGGAAATTTTGAAAGGCGGAAAACTTGCATCTATGATAGGGAGTCTATAAGATGGTTTAACAGGGTTCTGGGGATGTCGTTTTCGTCTGCCGGACCAACATAAATCTGCGACGTACGTCGCCCGTCGCCGCGATTCTGCTAAAAAGCTTCCGTCTGAAAAGGGAAAAATGGGGGAAAACATGGCTATTTTTTAAAAAATCGTATTTTTGACTGCAAATCGTATTAGCGTACTGCAGCATGATTTATCGTACTAAATACGATAAATCGTAACAGTTGGCAGGTCTGTCAACGGTATGATCTATTTTCCTGAAGGAACTGTTAAGTGCGTTTCCTAAATTGTGTAATTCGAGTTACAATTTCATGATATTATCATACCATTATTTCATATTACAATATTATCATTATTTCATGACATTATTATATATTCAATTACATATATCCATATAACACTTTCTAGCTGGGAAACGTATGTCACTTGGAGAGGAAGACAGGACAGGGTGGAAGCTCTACATCAAGTGTAACTTCTCTTCAAACAGACGAACGTAGTTGTTATATTCATGCCAACAAAGAACTGCCCAAGAGACTTGCTTATTGCACAGAAACGCCAGGTAAATTGGAAATCAAAAGCGTTTGACATTTAAAGATCCTGCCTGTAGATATAACAGTAGAGCTTAAAATTAAAAGTGGGTGTATGGCGTCAGCTGATGTCCAGTCAGCCCTATATGCGATAAAGAGACAACCACTCCTTGCCTTTAATATTCATGTAAAGTTTCGCGTCCTTTGATTTACACAGTTTTGAAAACCTGCAATTGCTCTGCGAATAGAACGGTACGCAGTGTTGTCATATAACATTTTTCACAAAAGTCGAAAAATGAGAAAAAGTCGAAACATTTTAAAATCGAAAGATGCAATCAGAAAAGTAAACTCCGACACTTCATATGTGGAAGACAAATAATGCCGTAAGCATAATTAAATAATTAAATGGTAAGAGATTTTGCAACACAGCAAGCAATAAAATCAAATAACTTATTCTACATGGCATGCGTTACTTCAAATTCTGAATAGCGGCTGAAAAACGAAGATGAATCTTTTCATTGGAAAATATAGATGTGCATTAAAAACCAGTACGAAATAAAGGATTTAGGCCGAGTTACATATTATCTTGGTATACAAGTAGAAAGAGAAGAAGACGGAAGTTTTCTTCTTAACCATGGAAACAACAGCATGGAAATTATTCAGAATAATGATACCGAATCTAACAAAGAAAGCACAATACCAATTAGTACCAACTATGGAAAAAGCATTCAAGAACCAGAATACATTAGTGAAAATGGACGCTCTAGAGAAATAGTGGGAGCGATTATGTACCTCTCTACTGTGACAAGACCTAATATTTCCACAGCCATAGGAATATTGAGTAGAAAAGTGGTAAAACCCAACATAGAAGATTGTAAAGCCTTGATGAAGCTAATTCACTATTTAAAGGTAACTATTGGTTTAAAACTAAAACTAAGTGCTGAAAGTCCACTCATCCTCACAGGATCTGCAGATTCTGACTGGGCAGGAGATAGAATTGACTGGAAATCCACATCAGGATTTGTTTACATGTTGAGAAACAGTCAACTACAACGTTGTCAACTGCAGAAGCTGAATTTATTGTTACAGCGGAGAGCAGCAAGGAACTTATATGCCTAAGAGAACTTCTCATGGAGTTAGGATGTGAACAACAAAATGCGACTATAATATTTCAGGATAATAAATTCACCATACGTTTAATCCAAGGTGAAAAGATAAATGCAAGATCCAAACACATCATGGTGCGTTTCAAATTCATACGAGAATTACAGGGTACGATTCTCAAATTGGATTATTGCAGAACTCATCAAATGGTAGCAGACATCTTGACAAAACCATTGGCCAAACCATAGTTCGAGAAATTAAGGGCATTCCTAGGTCTCGTAGGCCAGAACTGTTCCAGACAAGAGGGTGTTTGTTAGAAGAATTACAAAGATGTGTCTGTCGCAGTTCGAGGACAATGCATAGCGTTACTGCACTGTGCGAGGCGCTCTCTCTCTCTCTCTCTCTCTCTCTACGGGCGAAGTGAAGCTGCTGATCAACTCCTCCATCTCGTCGGCAATGAAGAGAAAATGGCGTTGTGTGTCTTGTCATAAAACAATATCAACTTACGTGGTGCGTTAAATCAATCTACAGTTATCAGTGAGTGATTGTCAATGTCAGTATGATGTTATATTCAAATTAATATAAATAATTAAATTGGATTACTTATACATAGTGGTAAGTACTCTTTTCAGTCTTTCCGTTCAGTGAGTTGGAGAATTCTAGTTCTTTTGTTAGTCGTCATTTGAGACCAATCGTCATTTGAGTGAACATTACAGAGCATAATTCACTAACAGATTCGGCCAGGCACTGCATACTCTTTCTTGATTGTCTAATCAAGGTCGAAGTCAATGCTTTTAAGCGTATCATGATATGAAATCAAATTTCTCTGTGGGGTGCTTACCGATACTGAAGTCGCTTCCCGAAACCGCTTTTCTCAATCGCCTAACTCAGGGGTGGGGGTACATGCGATTTTCTAGGCCATTAAAGTGCAGCATTTCGAGTGAATCCAAATTTTGCAGAACAAATCCCTTTGTTTTTATTAAAATATTTTTGTTCGTCTTTTATTATTTTTTATTTTAATCTTAAAATGACCGTAATTAAAATACCAAAGAGCAAAAGAAGATTCAACGAAATAATGCTTCCCGACTGACGGCCACAATTAATACATTAGTAAGTCATAAGGGATATTTTCACAGTTGCTACGCTCATGTTTTCGATCTATGGATCCTAAAGAACTACAGATGGAATTGGTTGAGCTCTCAGAAGATGACATTTTAAAGCCCTTATTTGACGCTAAGAAAGATCCAGAAATATGGAAAAATGCAGTAGAATACCCACGTCTTTGGCAACATGCACGGAAAATGCTTTCTGGATTTTCAACCACTTATTGCTGCGAATCTACATCTCCTACCTAACCCAAATCAAGATGCCCTTAAGGTCACAAATGACAGATACCCATCTAGAGGATCAGCTAAAAGTGCGGACCTCCATGCTGCAACCAAATATTCAAATGCTTTCTTGCTGTTCAACAAGTTATTGATGTGAATCTACATTCTCCTACCTAACCCAAATCAAGACACCCTTAAGGTCACGAATGACAGATACCCATCTAGAGGATCAGCTAAAAGTGCGGACCTCCATGCTGCAACCAAATATTCAAATGCTTTCTTGCTGTTCAACAAGTTATTGATGTGAATCTACATTCTCCTACCTAACCCAAATCAAGACTCCCTTAACGTCACAAATGACAGATACCCATCTAGAGGATCAGCTAAAAGTGCGGACCTCCATGTTGCAACCAAATATTTAAATGCTTTCTTGCTGTTCAACAAGTTATTGCTGTGAATCTACATTCTCCTACCTAACCCGAATCAAGACGCCCTTAAGGTCACAAATGACAGATACCCATCTAGAGGATCAGCTAAAAGTGCGGACCTCCATGCTGCAACCAAATTTTCAAATGCTTTCTTGCTGTTCAACAAGTTATTGATGTGAATCTACATTCTCCTACCTAACCCAAATCAAGACGCCCTTAAGGTCACAAATGACAGATACCCATCTAGAGGATCAGCTAAAAGTGCGGACCTCCATGCTGCAACCAAATATTCAAATGCTTTCTTGCTGTTCAACAAGTTATTAATGTGAATCTACATTCTCCTACCTAACCCAAATCAAGACGCCCTTAAGGTCACAAATGACAGATACCCATCTAGAGGATCAGCTAAAAGTGCGGACCTCCATGCTGCAACCAAATATTCAAATGCTTTCTTGCTGTTCAACAAGTTATTGCTGTGAATCTACATTCTCCTACCTAACACAAATCAAGACTCCCTTAACGTCACAAATGACAGATACCCATCTAGAGGATCAGCTAAAAGTGCGGACCTCCATGTTGCAACCAAATATTCAAATGCTTTCTTGCTGTTCAAGAACTTATTGCTGTGAATCTACATTCTCCTACCTAACCCAAATCAAGACTCCCTTAACGTCACAAATGACAGATACCCATCTAGAGGATCAGCTAAAAGTGCGGAGCTCCATGCTGCAACCAAATATTCAAATGCTTTCTTGCTGTTCAACAAGTTATTGATGTGAATCTACATTCTCCTACCTAACCCAAATCAAGACTCCCTTAACGTCACAAATGACAGATACCCATCTAGAGGATCAGCTAAAAGTGCGGACCTCCATGCTGCAACCAAATATTCAAATGCTTTCTTGCTGTTCAACAACTTATTGCTGTGAATCTACATTCTCCTACCTAACCCAAATCAAGACTCCCTTAACGTCACAAATGACAGATACCCATCTAGAGGATCAGCTAAAAGTGCGGACCTCCATGCTGCAACCAAATATTCAAATGCTTTCTTGCTGTTCAACAAGTTATTGATGTGAATCTACATTCTCCTACCTAACCCAAATCAAGACTCCCTTAACGTCACAAATGACAGATACCCATCTAGAGGATCAGCTAAAAGTGCGGACCTCCATGCTGCAACCAAATATTCAAATGCTTTCTTGCTGTTCAACAAGTTATTGATGTGAATCTACATTCTCCTACCTAACCCAAATCAAGACTCCCTTAACGTCACAAATGACAGATACCCATCTAGAGGATCAGCTAAAAGTGCGGACCTCCATGCTGCAACCAAATTTTCAAATGCTTTCTTGCTGTTCAACAAGTTATTGATGTGAATCTACATTCTCCTACCTAACCCAAATCAAGACGCCCTTAAGGTCACAAATGACAGATACCCACCCATCTAGAGGATCAGCTAAAAGTGCGGACCTCCATGCTGCAACCAAATATTCAAATGCTTTCTTGCTGTTCAACAAGTTATTGCTGTGAATCTACATTCTCCTACTTAACCCAAATCAAGATTCCCTTAACGTCACAAATGACAGATACCCATCTAGAGGATCAGCTAAAAGTGCGGACCTCCATGTTGCAACCAAATATTCAAATGCTTTCTTGCTGTTCAACAAGTTATTGCTGTGAATCTACATTCTCCTACCTAACCCAAATCAAGACGCCCTTAAGGTCACAAATGACAGATACCCATCTAGAGGATCAGCTAAAAGTGCGGACCTCCATGCTGCAACCAAATATTCAAATGCTTTCTTGCTGTTCAACAAGTTATTAATGTGAATCTACATTCTCCTACCTAACCCAAATCAAGATGCCCTTAAGGTCACAAATAACAGATACCCATCTAGAGGATCAGCTAAAAGTGCGGACCTCCATGCTGCAACCAAATATTCAAATGCTTTCTTGCTGTTCAACAAGTTATTGATGTGAATCTACATTCTCCTACCTAACCCAAATCAAGACGCCCTTAAGGTCACGAATGACAGATACCCATCTAGAGGACCAGCTAAAAGTGCGGACCTCCATGCTGCAACCAAATATTCAAATGCTTTCTTGCTGTTCAACAACATATTGCTGTGAATCTACATTCTCCTACCTAACCCAAATCAAGACGCCCTTAAGGTCACAAATGACAGATACCCATCTAGAGGATCAGCTAAAAGTGCGGACCTCCATGCTGCAACCAAATATTCAAATGCTTTCTTGCTGTTCAACAAGTTATTGATGTGAATCTACATTCTCCTACCTAACCCAAATCAAGACGCCCTTAAGGTCGCAAATGACAGATACCCATCTAGAGGATCAGCTAAAAGTGCGGACCTCCATGTTGCAACCAAATATTCAAATGCTTTCTTGCTGTTCAAGAACTTATTGCTGTGAATCTACATTCTCCTACCTAACCCAAATCAAGACTCCCTTAACGTCACAAATGACAGATACCCATCTAGAGGATCAGCTAAAAGTGCGGACCTCCATGCTGCAACCAAATATTCAAATGCTTTCTTGCTGTTCAACAAGTTATTGATGTGAATCTACATTCTCCTACCTAACCCAAATCAAGACGCCCTTAAGGTCACGAATGACAGATACCCATCTAGAGGATCAGCTAAAAGTGCGGACCTCCATGCTGCAACCAAATATTCAAATGCTTTCTTGCTGTTCAACAACATATTGCTGTGAATCTACATTCTCCTACCTAACCCAAATCAAGACGCCCTTAAGGTCACAAATGACAGATACCCATCTAGAGGATCAGCTAAAAGTGCGGACCTCCATGCTGCAACCAAATATTCAAATGCTTTCTTGCTGTTCAACAAGTTATTGATGTGAATCTACATTCTCCTACCTAACCCAAATCAAGACGCCCTTAAGGTCACAAATGACAGATACCCATCTAGAGGATCAGCTAAAAGTGCAGACCTCCATGCTGCAACCAAATATTCAAATGCTTTCTTGCTGTTCAACAAGTTATTGCTGTGAATCTACATTCTCCTACCTAACACAAATCAAGATTCCCTTAACGTCACAAATGACAGATACACATCTAGAGGATCAGCTAAAAGTGCGGACCTCCATGTTGCAACCAAATATTCAAATGCTTTCTTGCTGTTCAACAACTTATTGCTGTGAATCTACATTCTCCTACCTAACCCAAATCAAGACTCCCTTAACGTCACAAATGACAGATACCCATCTAGAAGATCAGCTAAAAGTGCGGACCTCCATGCTGCAACCAAATATTCAAATGCTTTCTTGCTGTTCAACAAGTTATTGATGTGAATCTACATTCTCCTATCTAACCCAAATCAAGACTCCCTTAACGTCACAAATGACAGATACCCATCTAGAGGATCAGCTAAAAGTGCGGACCTCCATGTTGCAACCAAATATTTAAATGCTTTCTTGCTGTTCAACAAGTTATTGCTGTGAATCTACATTCTCCTACCTAACCCAAATCAAGACGCCCTTAAGGTCACAAATGACAGATGCCCATCTAGAGGATCAGCTAAAAGTGCGGACCTCCATGTTGCAACCAAATATTTAAATGCTTTCTTGCTGTTCAACAAGTTATTGCTGTGAATCTACATTCTCCTACCTAACCCAAATCAAGACGCCCTTAAGGTCACAAATGACAGATGCCCATCTAGAGGATCAGCTAAAAGTGCGGACCTCCATGCTGCAACCAAATACTTAAATGATTTCTTGCTGTTCAACAAGTTATTGCTGTGAATCTACATTCTCCTACCTAACCCAAATCAAGACGCCCTTAAGGTCACAAATGACAGATACCCATCTAGAGGATCAGCTAAAAGTGCGGACCTCCATGTTGCAACCAAATATTTAAATGCTTTCTTGCTGTTCAACAAGTTATTGCTGTGAATCTACATTCTCCTACCTAACCCGAATCAAGACCCCCTTAAGGTCACAAATGACAGATACCCATCTAGAGGATCAGCTAAAAGTGCAGACATCCATGTTGCAACTAAATACTCAAACGCCTTCCAACAAAAAGCAGTCACAACAAAGTCATTAAGAGGTTAGTTAACTTTAGAATTAACATTTTTTTTTCTCATTTTATGAAGTTAGTACCCTAACAAGATTTTTACAAAATAATGTACGTTTCGAAGTACATATATCTAATTGAAGATTCTTGAATGTGGCCTTGTAAGATTACAGATAATTTAATGCGGCCTTCCAACATAAAAAGGTTCCCCACGCTCTAAGTTGTTCGTTTTCCAAGATGCGCAAATTATACATTCCCCAGACGCCAATCACCTCAGCTACGTCACTGCAATGAAGTATTCTTCTTGACAAATTAGTATTATTCTTGGTTCTCCATTCCTAAGCTTTTATTTTATTTGTATATGTGTAAGTCTGATGTCCCTCTCACCTGAATTTCATTCAAGTGTATCAAGTCGTTATGTCGCTTTGTTACCTTTTATGTTTGTAACTTAACTTTTGTCCACTCGTGTATTTATAAAGTTCAGTGACTTATAGTAACAACAATTTTTCAAGGGTTCTCTTGTACTGTCAGGGCTCCAGAACTCCCTAGCTGTTCCTCTAGCGACAGGCACAGGTGTGCATTCATCTGTACATTGTGCAAAGATGTTTTTTAAATACGCATTCGAAACCATTTTTGTTCGACTTTTCCGTTACAGAAAGAACGTTATGAGAAATGCATGCACTTCGATTATTTTGTGAAGGAGCATGCGTCGCAAACTTCATTGGAGATTTTTGTTGTTGTTGTTGTTTCTTTTTGAGATTTAACAACCACCGTGAGCAACTCAGTGGGCTATAAGCAGTCGCTCGTCCTAAATTTAGGGCCACTGGTTCCAGAGAAGGGAAAGATCCAAACACCGTAAGACAAACACAACATCCATGCCTCACGGGATTTGAACCCGGATCCATCTCGGACGAATGATCAGAAGCCAACACTTAGACCACTGCGTCCCCGGGAAGGCGAACTCCATGCTTGAAACAAATGAAAAAGTCGGTATCGACACTATCTAGCGTTTGAAAGGAAACATGGATTTCTCAACACCACTCGCATAAAATTAAGAACCCTTATATCTTACAACACTGCTTTTTTATTATTATTGTTATTATTCTTACATTCTAGTCAAGCGCTGTTCGAAGAGAATAAGAAAACGAAAGAATTGTCTAGGATGCGTGACGACGAGCGTGAAAATTAGTGCATGTAACCAAAAATCTGGCACATAACACGAGGTAATTAAGTCTTCCCTTACAGAGCAGACACTCCAATCAAAACATCCAAGAAGCTGTGCTGCGCAGATGGACACACACACACACACACACACACACACACACACACACTTCTGACAAGAAACTAACGATCAACGCGTACGAATGAGGAAGAGCTGGGACTAAGAACAGATGCGCGTGTCATCGAGAAATTCTTAATTAACAAATGCCGACACGAAGAAATAAAACGGTTACGAATTTCAAAAATTAAATCGCGAGACAAAATGGCGTTTAGCGAGATATTTCTATAATGTTTTAGCCACAACTACAACAACCTCAGGGGAGGAGATGAATAATTGTTTTCCATTAACACTTGCAAAACTTTGGAAAGAAAAACACGCTGCATATTTTGCGCGTCTTTTACTTAAAAAGAAAACGCAAAGCTAATCGATAGTAACATAACAGAAGAAACACAAAGTATCAGATTTAGCATTTCTCGAAAATCTGATTTACAAAGGCACTGCAAGTAAAGAAATTTCTAACAAAAACCTGGCTGAAAATATTTTTTCGAAGGACCGAGAAACGGGATTCTGCAGCAGAGGCGTAACTAGGGCGGTAGGCTGGGCGGCTCCCTCGGGCGCAGTTCAAGAGAGGGCGCATAACTACTTTCAATCTGATTAAAATTGGAGCGCAGCCCAAGTGACGCAGTGGTCTAAGCGGTGGCTTCTGATCATTCGTCCGAAAAGGGTCCGGGTTCGAATCTCGGTGAGGCATGGATGTTGTGTTTGTCTTACGGCACTGGCTCTCTCCCTTCCCTGGAACCAGTGACACTAAATTAGGGAAGGGCGACTGCTTATAGCCCATTGAGTTGCTCACGGTAATCGTTAAACCTCCAATCCAAAAAAAAAAAAAATGGAGCTTTCTTCATAAGTTTCTGATACACATCCATTTACAAAATTTGCTTATAACGATGTTTCTTCACTTTCGGTAGCTTAGAATACACATTTCTTCTTCAAAATATCCAGGGAATGTCAGTTGCGCACTTTTAGAAATGAAGGAGCAACTGTACGTACGTTGTAAGATAAAGATGTCGTTCACACTATTGACGATTCTCTTGGGGCTATTCTATCGTTACTGCGAATGCGTGACACGACTACCAGCTGCATTTGGCCAGATAGATCACCTTACCTCAATCCCATCGAGCATATCTGGGATATCATCGAGAGAGATGTTCGAGGCTCTGACCCCCTCCATCAAATCTTCGTGAACTGTGGAAGCCTGTTCAGGGGTCGTGGATCCGTATGGATTCCCAACGCATCCGGTGTCTCGTCGAGTCCATGCCGAGATGAATCGCCGCCGTCATCAGGGCGAAAGGTGGTGCTACACGTTACTAGACAGGTATCTCTAATTCAATTGCCCTTCAGTGTATACATTGTTAATTTTTAAAGTGATATATATATATATATATATATATATATATATATATATATATATATATATATACACACTGAAGAGCAATTGCTAATTTTTAAAGTGTATATATATATAAATATATATGAAGCGCAATTGAATTAGAGATACGTGTCTAGTAACGTGTAGCACCACCTTTCGTCCTGATGACGTCTCGGCATGGACTCGACAAGACACCGGAAGCGTTCACGAAGATTTGGTGGAGGGGGTCAGAGCCTCGAACATCTCTCTCGATGGCATCCCAGATGTGCTTGATGGGATTGAGGTCAGGTGACCTAGCCGGCCAAGGAAGCGAGGTCACGTCGGTGGAGTGTTCATCCAACCATTCGGATACAATTCGGGAGCGATAACACGGTGCATTGTCTTGTTGCAGGATGAGGTCCCCAGTGGGATGTTGAAGACGCACAAACGAGAGCAAATGGTCGTCCAGTATATCCCAGTAACGTTGACCTGTGAGGGACGATGTCACACGTACCAGGGGTCCCATTTCAGTCCACGTAAACAGTCCCCAGACGAGAATGCCACCCCCACCAGCTTAAAGAATACCCTGCTGGCAAGAAGGATCGATCGCTTCATGTGGTTTGCGCCGTACTCGTACCCTGCCATCTGCATGTACCAACGTGAATCTCGACTCATCAGTCCAAGCAACATTTTTCCACATGTCTAGGGTCCAGTGGCGATGTTCCCGCGCCCATGCTAATCTTTGCACCCTTTGATGTGCGGTCAGGAGGGGTACCCTCGTGGGACGATGGCTTCTGTACCCCATAGCCAGGAGATGGTTCTGGATGGTGTGGCTGCTTACACGTTTTTGTGCACCAGCGTTAAATTGCCGAGTGATTTCTTGCACTGTGGCCCGTCTATCCGCTGTTACAATGCGAGCTAGCCGACGATGACCCCGCTCATCCACACGCTGTTGTCCACGGCAGTTGGCCCTTGCAGGGATGGTTTTACCGGATTCGCGGATTCGATGTACTCACGGTGCACCCGTGACACAGTGGCTCGTGAAAATCCCAGTGCCTGCACGACTTCCGAAATGGAGTGACCCATTCGTCGGGCTCCTGCAATTTGCCCACGATCAAATGCGCTTATATCCTTCGTCTTACCCATACTGCGTCTGACTCTAACTGATTCCCGTCGCATCACTCCTTATATTGTCGGATCGCTGCATACGTCATGTCGTTTCCGTTTACAGGGCCGGCCACAGCGCTACATTTCCATAACGCCAGCTGTCTCTAATTCAATTGCTCTTCAGTGTATATATCATCATCATTGTCAACCATTATCAACGCACTGCTGGATAAAGGTCTCCCCAAGTTTCTTTCAAAACGGTCTGTCTTGTGCCAGTCTCCTCCAGGTTACTCCCACATGCTTTCGAATTACATCCACTCATCTCCCATGTGATCTTCTTCTCGGTCTTTTCCTGTACCTTGGAATCCAGTCTAAAATTTCGGTAGTCTGTCCTTCTGGCAGTATGTCCAGCCCATTACCATTTCAGGGATTTTACTCTGATCATGATGATGTCTTCCACTCTTGTCATTTTTCGGATCCACGAGTTCCTCTTCTTATCTCTCCTGGTTACACCAAGCATGCACCTCTCTATGCTGCTTTGAGTTGTCTGCAGCCTTTGTATGCCTCTTTTAGTTAAGGTCCACGTCTCTGCACCACACGTAAGCACTGGAAGGATGCATTGATCAAACATTTTTCTTTTAAGACATAATGGCATATTGCTCTTGAAAATTATACTGTTTCTTCTAAAAGCTCACTAGGCAAGTTTTATACGCCGATTAATTCCTTCATCAACGGGACCCTCACTTGATATCTGCTGTCCAAAGTAAATGTAGGTATCGGTTATCTCCAGCTTTTGCCCATCAATCGATAAATCTTCATTTCTGTACATCACTTTTGTCTTCTGAAAGTTCATTTTTAATCCCACTTCTTTACTCTTTGTCAGCAAATTCCTGGATCATACTCTGCAACTCTGACGGTGTAGTTGCAAAAATGACTACGTCATCAGCAAAACGAAGGTGGGTTAGATAGTCTCCATCCCTTTGTTTTCCCAATTCAGTGATTGAAAGACATTTTGTAATGTAGCATTAAAGAGTTTGGGAGATATGGTACAACCTTGTCTCACTCCCTTACGAAGTTTTATGGGTGCTGTATTCTCAAATAGCCGAATCTTTACACTTGCATTTTCATAGATGCTATTAATAACATTAATGTATGCATCTTCAATACCGCAGCATTTCAAAGCCATTGTAACTGCTGATGGTTTCACAGAATCAAAGGCCTTTTCATAATCGATAAAAGCCATGCATAATGATAGTTCATATTCCCTCGCTCTTTCAATTAGTTCTCTCTTTACATGGATATGATCTATAGTGCTGTAGCCGCTCCTGAATTCAGCTTGTTCTCTCGGTTGAGCCGTGTCCAGTGTTACCTTCAAGCGGTGTGAAAGAATTTTAGTGAAGATTTATAAACCACTTATAGGAGGCTGATAGCTCTGTAGTTCCTGAGATCCTCAATGTCACTTTTTTTATATAGCAGCAGCAGATGGCAGCCTAGTCCGGTCCTCCGGTGATTCTTAGCACCCTCGGCCTTCATGTCGTACAGGCCGCAGGCCGCATGTGCAATTCGAGAAATATATATGTAAACAAAACAGGTACAAAATAACCCACAAAAGTCAAGAAGAATTAAAAACAAAAAAAAACTGAAAATTTAAGAGTGAAAAAGCTGCAGAAATTTTTTTTCAAGAGGAACAGTAAAAACAGCACTAACACACGAAGTAAACAAAATAATATGTGTATATATGTATTTCTTAAGGTCCATCTTCTTCCGTTTGTATATATTAAATGCTTATAACAATGCGATATGAAATACAAAATGCTGGCAAAAACATGCCTTAGCTTCTCATCCCTAACCCTACATAACCCACGGCTTCCCCCTTTCCTGTCTTCCGCAAGGTGTCCTTGAAGCGAAGCTTCATCTACGCTGTGCTTTTCTGACTCACATTTTATGAAACAGCAACTCTTACCCCACTCCAACAATTCGGAGTTCAATTTCAAAATGTTTTCTCCTTCTTTCAAAAGTCTTCACCAGTTTGGACAAACGACAAATTTCAGGGAAAGTGATACAATTTTACGTAGTCAGCTTCTAAGATTGAGCTCATTCTGAAACTTGCGGCCGGATCTTGAGCGATCCGACATGCATAAAAAAATCTTAGTACTGTTTCCAACTTTTGTGTGCTTACACTAACGTAATAAATTCCCTGCAGAGCAAAATGTTATTAGGTTGCCCGAATTTTTATAGCTAAAGAACCAGAAGCTGCCAAATGACTGCAAGCACCCAAGCACCATTGGGAGTGGTAGCTGTCATCAACGAACAACTCACTAATGGATCTTCAACGTCAAGAATAAAAAAAACCAACAACAACAAAAACCTACGAAGTTACAAGAATCTGAGTTCCTACCTTGTATCGCGCTTTTTCTTTGTTTTTATCTCATCATCTGACGCGTTCACCTATCACCTGGTTTTCACGGCAAAACTATTAAAAGATAATTAAATTTATTTATTTAGAAGTGTAAATCAACACTTTTCAACTTCATGAACATTTCTGAGCGTGTAGATGAAAAATAACCTTTTCAGTGTTTCTGACTCTCCTATCCCCCCTCAGATTAGATGAAAACAGCAGCATCCAAAATGCTGTCTCGGTAGTCAGTCTCCACGTTAGAGGAACATCCAAGTGTCGCACTATTTTTGTGTTCTCCATTCACCCCTGAACGTCACATAAAACGATAATAGTAAACATTTTCTCCAGTATATGCTTTCTTCCCAGCAAAGCAACATTACAGAGGTACTCTGTCGAACAGAATGGCAATCTGAATACAAATGTGTCACCGAAAGATTGACTGGTCGTATGTATCGCCATCTGATAAAGATTATTTCTTACATGGACCATTAGCCGATAAAGGCAATGGAATGGTTTTACGTTATTCGTGATAGAGAGGGTGAGTCGAAAGTTTTGCAATATTTGCACGCCACATGTTCAAACTACAAGGGGAAAAAAATCCCAACACCAAGAAGGGGTTGTGTTAGATAAACGACAGTTGGTAGGCGGTGAGAGTACATCTGTAAGATGACGTCTATGCAAATTTCGCGCTCGGCGCATACGTGTGGCGCTAGTAGCGCCCTCGGAACATGCAAAGCAGGTTTGCTGTAAATACGCGCTGTAACGTTCGTGAGCGTTAGTTAACGTTGAGATTTGACGTAGTGTGTTGATGTTAGTCAAGAATGCCTTTAAGAAGACGAAGAAGCCATTATCAACAGCTCACGGAGTTTGAACCAGGTCGTGTAATAGGGCTACGAGAAAGTGGATTTTCTTTCCGCAATATTGCAGAACGACTTGGCAGGAATGTAGCCACTGTGCATGACTGTTGGCAGCGATGGTCAAGGGAAGGTACTGCCTCAAGAACACCGGGTTCCGGCCGGCCACTTGGCACTACTGAGAGGAAAGACCGCCGTGTACGGCGTATGGCCGTGGCGCATCGTACCGCGTCTGCGGCAGCAATTCGAGCTGCAATTGCCACCACAGTGACACAACGAACTGTTACAAATCGGTTATTTGAAGGACAGCTCCGAGCCAGACGCCCTGTAGCGTGCATTCCACTTACTCCAAACCACTGCCGTTTGCGACGTCACTGGTGTCAAGCTAGAGCTCACTGGAGGACGAAGTGGAGATCTGTTGTGTTTTCTGATGAAAGCCGGTTCTGCCTGGGTGCCAGTGATGGCAGTGTGTTGGTTAGAAGCGCCTGCAACCAACCTGTCTGCGGCCGAGACACACTGGACCTACACCTGGAGTTATGGTCTGGGGAGCAATTTCCTATGACAGCAGGAGCACTCTCGTGGTTATCCCACGCACCCTGACGGCACAGTTGTACGTCGGTCTGGTGATTCAACCTGTTGTGCTGCCATTCATGAACAGCATTCCAGGGGGTGTTTTCCAACAGGATAACACTCGCCCGTATACCGCTGTTGCAACCCAACATGCTCTACAGAGTGTCGACATGTTGCCGTGGCCTGCTAGATCACCAGATCTTTCACCAATCGAGCACGTATGGGACATCATTGGACGACAACTCCAGCGTCACCCCTAACCAGCATTAACCGTCCCTGTATTGACCGACGAAGTGCAACAGGCATGGAACTCCATCCCACAAACTGACATCCAGCACCTGTACGACAAAATGCATGAACGTTTGCGTGCTTGCATTCAACATTCTGGCGGTTACACCGGTTATTAATGTACCAGCATTTCACATTTAAAATGGCTCTTCTCGCGCTTACAATAAGCTGTGATCTTGAAACCTTAATCGATTAAATATGTTACCTATACAAATGTATTGCCGCCATTTCATTCCTCTACAACTATTTTTTCGTGGTGTTGGGATTTTTTTCCGTCAGTGTAGTTCAAGTCGCGTACTGCAGTCAGTCAAAAGGGATATAAAGTGGTAGTTGTTGCTGTGAACATCATTGCATGTCGTCGTTCTGTCTGTGGTTGGGACGCCTAAAAGATGAACAGCCACAACCGGCTAATTAGGAAACTTTTGTTTTACGAGTTTGTACTCGGCCATAACGCTGCTCAAGCAACACGAAACATTTATCATGCAAAAGAGGAAAGTTCCGTGGACCACAGCACCGCAAACAGATGGTTCAAGAAATTTCGCTCTGGTGACAGATACCTCGACGATCAGTCAAGTTCAGGTAGGCCGCGAGCCAGGCAGTAGAGGAAAATACGAGAACCAGCACTCGGAGATTATCAGGTGAGCTGGGAATATCACAGACCACCGTAGTTCGTCACCTTCAGGACCTTGGCAAGGTCTACAGGAGCTGCCTCATTGTCCCTCACGAACGGACGCCAGTTGAAACAAACTGCCGAGTGGAAGTTTGCACGAAATTCCTAGAGAACCCGCGCAATATAAGTTTCATCAAGAGAATTGTTACGTGCGATGAAAAGTGCGTCTATTTCCGTAATCCAAACACACAACGGCAGTGGATGAGCCCGGCTCCGCTTCCTGAACCTGTTGCCAAACGTGGGCGCTTCGAGCAAAAGGTGATGCTCTGCATCTGGTGGAATTTCGAGGGAATAATCCATAACGAATGAGTTTTAGACTGTCGGACCACCAACGCCAACCTCTACTCTGAACAGCTGGAACAGATGTATACCGTTTTGGAGGTGAAGTACCCGGCACTGGTAAAGAGAAAGCACGCTCTCCTACAGCATGACAACGCTCGGCCTCATACCGCGCGAACGATCCGGGCAAACTCCAGGAACTTGAGGGCATCTAACTGATTCTACACCCATCATATAGTCCGGACTTTGCCCTGTTGGATTTTTGTTCCGGTCCAGGGTCCACTTCCTTCGCGGCCGGCACTTCAACAACCAGGGGGAGATGGAAGCTGGGGTGAAGGAGTTCTTCGCCTCGAAGGACAAGAACTGGTATGGCCGTGGAATCGAAGAACTGGCAGACAGATGGCTAAAGACGGTGCAACACGATGGCCTATACTTTGAATGATAGTCCGCTTTCGTCGTAACGAGACACAAAGTGATCAAATATCGCAAAACATTCGAGTCACCCTGTGTATTTTGCTGTTACGGAATTGTCATTTATGCTCTAAAAATTAACACTATCACTTAAATAACATCTAACGGTCACAGGGTTCTAAAGACCAATAAAAGCCACTTAGAGGATCCAAGGAACTTCTTTACTTAGCTGGTGGCTAACGAACAGCTCATCCAACGGAACCACACACCTAACACTGGCAAGTCTAATTATAACTCATAAAATCAATCACATTTTCCCCATCGCTGAACACCATACAATACTTTGTCAAAAGACTACCACAAAATCGTAGGATAGAATATAACATGAAGCTGAGAGACTATATCGTCACCTGTCTCAGTCTCTCACACAATCCTGGGTGATTATACCTCTCGTGTTTACATTTGACCTGCTGCCAGTGTTGTCAAATAAGTAGAAATTATCGAGAGTTCAGACATGACGTTCAGATAAAAAGTGGTAACAAGAAGTAAAACACAGCCATTTGCAAAAGTTTAAGACCACCTCTTGGTGTTATAGGAGATTTCTGCAGATTGCGTCAGCTACTGTTTGTATTACTGAACTTCCTGTTGGTTTTGCATCATCCTACAACAGCAGCTGTTGATAGAGTTGGGGGAGCATGCGAGCGTCAGTTTGCTTCTGGTTTTCATGCTGAGAGGTTTTGTACGTATTTTATATGTAGCAAAAAATGAGCAAAAAAGCGTCATTAAGTGTTACTCAGAGGGCATTTATAGTGACTTTATATCATGAAAGATACTCCGAACGTGACATAAGCAGAAAGGTGAATACGAGCAAGACTGCTATTCATAATACGATCATGAAATATCGAGATACAGGTGAATTTAGGGACCGAAAGAGAAGTGGACATCCATGGAAAACAACCTCACGTGATGAGAATACCATAAGGCGAATAGTTATGCGTTCTCCGAGGAGTTAGTGTGAGAAAATCAAGGCCTTTCTACATTCAAAAGGGTCTGATATTAGTATCAGCACTGTTTCCCGACGTCTTAGCAAAGATTTTGGATTAAAGTCTAATAAACCTGCGCATAAAACTCTGTCACGAAAAAGAAGATACTCAGTTTGCGAAGCGTCATCAATCGTGAACTGTTGAAAATTGAAGCCAAGTTATTTTTTCCGAAGAATTAACTGTGCGTCAATTTGAATCACGTGAAGCATATATTTGACAATCAAAAGGCAAAAGGTTTGATGAAAAATACACCATTAGCACCGTGAGACATCCGCTTAGTCAGATGATGAGGTGCTATGTGCGCATCCGGTACTGCTTCATTATCCATTTCCCCGATAGTCACTACCATGAATGGTCCTTTTTTATGTGGAAATGTTACGTGAGAAAGTTAGTTAGTTAGTTAGTTAGTTAATTGATTTTAGTGGCGCAAGGGCCAGGTTTGGCCAAAGAGCGCCAGACACAGAACTATCAGTTAAAGGGTTTTTTTTTGTTTTTTTTTTTTGTTTTAGAGGCGGGGTGAAATGATTAGGAGCAGACAGGCTTGGTAAAAGTTAGAAAAGAGAATGATAAAAGCTGTGAAGACTAGTTAGTTAATTAGGTTTATAAATAAATTTATTAATTCACTGTTATAATCATTATAAATTATTATTATTTATTTTTTTAAATAAGTTTTAAAAAGTCAATCTGCTTTAAGAACGAAAATACTGCGAAAGTGTCGCAGTGGTCGCCCAAAAGCTTCTGCAGTGTAGCTGTGCCGTCATCCAGTAGATGAGACTGAAAATAGTGAAACCGATGATTACGAAAACGGACACAACTACATAAAACATGAGAGATGGTGAGTAAACAGTCGCACCCCTCACACATTGGGGCAGCGTCGCCACACAGCAAATAGCTATGCGTGAAGCGACAATGCCCAATGCGGAGACGCGCAAGAACAACTTCTTCCCTACGGTTCCGACGACACGATGATTTCCAGACTCCAAGGATAGGTTTAACACGGTGCAATTTATTCTCCACCTGTTGGTCCCACAGACTTCGCCACGTTCGTCTGATATGATCGTGAACAAGAAAGCGAAAATCACGGTGAAACAGTGGCAAGGGTGTGACGACCAAAGAGGAGGCAGATCTAGCAGCAGCATCGGCAGACTCGTTCCCTGGGATCCCAACATGCCCAGGAATCCAGCAGAACCGAATCTGGACATCAGCCTCGAGCAAAGAACGAAGAAGTCTCCGAACGGTAAAAGAAGTGGGTGGCCAGAGAAATCCAAAGATGACAATGATTGCACAACACTCAACGAATCAGTGTACACAATAGCACGCTGATGAGAGCTCGACTGCACGTGAACAAGAGCAAGATACACAGCATGCATCTCCGCCGAAAACACCGTGGCCTCAGGATACGTGAGAAAGTGTTTACTCATATGCAAATGTACAGATGCACAATCTTTTTGCATGACGGTGTTCCATGCCACAGATCAAAGACAGTAAAGGACTACCTGCAGAGGAAAAACATAACCGTGCTTGACTGGCCCTTTAATAGTCCCGACCTTAACCCCATCGAAAATCTGTGGACCATTTTAAAAGACAAGATAGCAGAAAAACAGTCATCAAATTCCCAAGCTTTAATTGACGCGATAAAGTACGTGTGGTGCAAAGACATTTCAAGTGAGTACTGAAAACCCATCATGGAGAGTATGCCACATCGTATTCTGTCCGTTATAAAAAACAAATGTGGCCATACAAAGTACTGATTTCGGTCTTTTTGTGTTCTAAAGAATGTTAGTATTCATCTGTGGTATAAATTTTTCAAATATATCCGACTAGTAATTAGTTGTGTCTTTGAAAATCTTAATTTTCAATAAATTGACAGGTGGTCTTAAACATTTGCAAATGACTGTACATGGTTTAAAAAAAGAACAGATAACCACATGCGAAAGCTACATTAGAGTATACGCCATAACCACTTGGTGTCACACTATGTGAACAATGAGAACAGCGGTACCATATCTAGAATAATGAGTAACAAGTGCAGTGTTCACTTTTCCAAATATGGTGAGTCTGTTCTTTGTAAAAACGGTAGAGGGGCAAAAAAGCGCTGTAACAACTTCCACCATAAAAACTGTGTAAACATTCATGCGACGTTACTGTACAATGCATCAAAAAATTTGATACGTTTGCTTGTTTTACCGTCGTAATTACAAGTCAAAATTACTTTTAACACGAAGGGGTGTTCAAAGTGCTTCCAAAATTATTGCATGTTACATATTTTAAGTATTGTAGAACCAGTAGAACGTTAACTGTTTGAAATAGCTGGCTATAACACTTTAACGACCATAACGCCCAAAACGCCCGTACATAGAAACGATCATAGCCACCCGAAACGCCTGCCCAGAGTGAGTCAGATTTGTTACCCTTTTTTGCACGACATATGAGGAATCAGTTGGAGTCACCCTCAGTCACTATTGTCATTGTTAAACGAAGAAGTGAACCAACAGACAGTTTCGGGCATTATGCTACACTGGTGTGCAAAAATTAAGGACAAAGAGGAGAAATTAGCATAACAGCGGAACGCGCAGGCAGAACGGATCGAAAGACCACTCAGGAGATAGACTAGGGTCCGGTACGGTAGAACATGCGCATATATGCAGCATGACGTAGAGGGTGTCGGAAGGGTATAAAGCACAAGGGCGGTGTACGCTCAGCAATTCGGTGAAAGCTATTGCACGGTGTACATCGGTTTCAACGACGTCGAGTTGCTGCCACCGCGTGATATGGCCAACAGGCAATCCAGTAGACGACATCTGGATGACTTTACCCAAGGTCGCGTCATCGGGAAGTTGGAAGAAGGTCGAAGTGTGACTAGTGTGGCCGAGGAGTTCGGGATTGCTCACAGCATCGTTTCACGAGCTTGGAGAGCATTTCAAACGACAGGAACAGCTGTCCCAGAGTTTAGCAGTGGTCGTCCACGAGCAACCACGGCGGCGGACGACCGGTATATTGTCCTACAGGCGAGAAGAGACAGACGGCAGACAGCGGGAGAAATCGCAAGGCACATGCAACAGACAACTGGACGTCCGTTATCGCGTTTAACCGTGGCCAGGAGGCTGCACAAAGGTGGTCTATTTGCACGACGATCAGTACGGTGTGTGCCATTAACGCCTGCTCATCGGAGACGGCGGTTTCTGAGGTGCCAGGAACACAAGAACTGGACACATCAGCAATGGGGTCGAGTTCTCTTTACGGATGAGAGCCGATTTAATCTGACGAGCGATTCTGGACGTATACACATCTGGAGAGAGCAAGGAACACACAATCACACCTCCAACATCATCGAAAGGGACCGGTTTGGAGGTGGCGGAGTTTTCGTTTGGGGCGGTATCATGCTTGGTAGCCGTACTGACCTCCACATCTTCCAAGGAGGTTCAGTCATTGGTGGCTGAGTTCCTCTTCATGGACGACAACGCTACACCTCATCGTACAGTGGCTGTCGCAGAGCTGTTGGAGAGTGAAGATATTCAACGAATGGATTGGCCCGCAAGGTCCCCGAACCTAAATCCAATCGAGCATGTGTGGGACCTTCTCGGGAGATGCTTGGCAGTACGTCACCAGCCGCCAACAACGATTCCGCAGCTGCCATTGGCGCTACAAGAGGAATGGGCCGCGATGCCTTAACAGCTCCTTGACAACCTCGTCCTCAGCATGGACAGACGTTGTAAATCCTGCAACGCAGTCAGGAGTGATCATATCGCCTACTAAAGACTGGATTTTTCTTGGCAGCCACATGTCACATGGACGTTTCTGTCTTCTGTCCAGTTGTGCTCGAAGCTACCTTTTCAATAAAGTGCCTTTGTATCCTTTGGATTCCTTGTTTGGACGGTTTTGCTCACTTGTCCCATATTTTTAACATCTTGGGGGATCTTATGGTATGATTTAAGTCGATGTGGAGCAGTTCTGCACGACGTTACATTCGAAAAACCGTCTCGTCCTTAATTTTTGCACGCTAGTGTATTTAGAGTGATACTTGGCCCATGGTCGTTAAAACGTTAAACGAGCAAGACAGAAACTTTTGTTTAGTATTATGTCGATTTAAAGCTAATTTGGTCGTTTTTAACGAACAAAATTTAATGAAATATCTGATTTAACGAGGGAGAGAAAAGCTAAGATGATCGCTTTTAAGAAGCAAAGTAACAAAATTTATGAAACTCCATATTTAACGAGGCATTTAATGTACTAAATGTTATTCGTGGAAAATTAAAAAGAAGATAAATATAAACAAAATAAACAACTTGAGAATCTTCCTTTAAAAATGTGCCCCGGTGGCGGCCAATGAGAATTTTTCCGTGACTCACTTATAAACGTGGAAAGATTGATGACTTTTGTTTGGTGTCCACATGTCTTTTAGTTGACTTTATAAGGGTGTCTTAATTTTTTAGTGTGTAGCACTGTGTGTTAACTTTTGTGGAATTTACTGTGCATGCTTGTAACATTGTCAACTTATCCTTGGTGACACTAATTTTCCCCGTTTTCAATGTCATGGTTTTTTCACTTACTATCACCTTAATCGCACGTTCGCTTTACATGTGATTCATTGTTTTGTCCGTTGCTGTGCATTAATGTGATGACATTATTGCCATTAATTTGACGACATTCTTGCCAGCGCAAGCTCTGCAGTACGTACACACAGTCATATCAGAATAATATGACCACCTACCTAATAATGGGAATAACCACCCTTGGCCCAGATGACAGCGGCGAGACGGCGTAGCATGGACGCAATGAGGCCCTGGAAGGTTTCCCGAGGCACACGTGCCCATTCGGATTGCAGCAGAGCACGGAGGTCCCGGAGATAACGTGGTTGTTTGTGGGTCGGCACGTCGGACCTGTAGATCCAAATAGTCCTTCAAGTGCTCAGTGGGATTGAGGTCGGGCGATGTTACGCACCGCCTTAGCAACGTGACACGGCGCATTGTCCTGTTGGTAGACACCATCACCACCAGAGTAAACGACCAACATGAAGGGATGCAAGTGATCAGCGAGGATGGGCACGTAGCCATTGGCGTTCAGGGACCCATCCAGTGGTACCAGAAAAACATCCCCCAGACATGCACACTGCCACAGACGCCCTGTACTTGATCGACAAGCGTGTCCGAGTGTTGGTTCTCAAGTGTCTGACGCCGTATCCGCCACCGCCCGTCAATTCTATGGAGCAGAAACCTCGATTCGTGGGAGAAGACAACCTTTTTTTACTCTTCCACTGTCCAATGCGAACTGTAGGCGTCGTTGCCGATGGACCTGGGTTAACATGGGCGCCTTGACGCAGCGTTGATCCGGAGTAACAGGGTTCGCTCTACTGTTATCATGGACACGTACGTGGGTGCCCCAGCGTTCAATTGCGTGGTCAATTGCTGAGCGTCAATTCCCCTTGACCAGTCGACGGAGGCGACGTTCTCCTCTGGGGCTCCACAGTTATGACGTCGGGAGATACTCGGTGTGCCAGCGGCCCATTCCTGGTACACCCTTACTACAGCACCTCGCGAACAGCACACGAAGTCTGCTGTTTCTGAGATGCTTCCATCCTTGGCGCGATAGACGATGATCATTCCTTTTTGAACGTCCGTCAAATCACTACTCCTCTGCCCATTGGGTTCACGTTAGGCACTATGACTCATCTTCCTGACCGGTCGCTTGTATCTCCGTGTGGTCGACCTTGTCACGTGCACTCTGTGACGCGCCTGGGAGGGTACACTAATTCCGGGGTGGTTATGTTATTCTGATACGACCGGGTATACCAGTCGTACTTCAATGCATAATAATCTTGTGGATGTATTACGTTCTACTATGGTATGAAATCAGTGTTCTGTTTTTTCTGTCACCTGCTCGTGCTTGTCCAACTTTTGTGATGTGACATTTCAAGCATTTGATTTCTGTCCCACAGTTGCGTGTGAATGTGTTTTTAATTTTTATGTGCGACCTTGTACATTGTCTTGTTGAATGCTAAAGAACGCCTACAGCATTTTCCCCTCATGTAAGTGCCAGGGACCAACTTTGACAGTTTGGAGCCTTAGGCAAGAGACTTTGGGGGGGGGGAGCATCCCGTGTAATGTGCATGTATGTATGATTGCATATGGTCTCAAGAGCTTTAGTTTATATAACTATATTTTGGAAGGCCCTCAAAAGTCGGGGCCCTAGGCACGTGCCCCGAATGCCCTCCCGTAAATCAGGCCCTGGTAAGTGCTTATTTTACTCTTATTTGTACTACTGTAGTTAATTAATTAAATCTTTGAGGTATACCCAGTTGCTATGGGTATATAATAAACGTATATCATCATGTATGCATATTTGTACATAGTGGGGGAACTTTCACCCCAAAACGGATTTAGCGAGGATTTTCGTTGTTCCCGAGGTCCACGTTATAAACAGGTTCAACTGTCTTTTCTTGTATTTATCACATTTAATATGAAATCGGATCAAAATATTATTACGCGGATCCACGCAAACAAATGATTTTATTCGAGCTCGACTGCTTTTTGTTGTTGCTGCTGCTGATGTTGTTTCGCTGTTTAACGACCACCATGAGCAACTCTTAGAGTCACTGGTTCCATGGAAGGGACAGAGACAATGGCATCGGACAAATACACTTCCCATGCCTCATCCGGGACTCGAACCCGGCCATGTTTAAATTATACGCATTATTAAATATTATAACTGAAATTTATCAATTACAAATTTATGACAGTTCACATTTTAATTAATCGGTTTAACATATTGATTCTACCACACATTATTACTCTTATTGCTTCACTCACTTCTACTGCATTTACTATATTACATTTTCCGGAATGTTAGACCACGTTTTCCAGATACGACCGACACTACCGAAGTAATAGGACACTAAAACAGTAAATTGCATAACACAGTTTATCTGGTTCACACTGAGCTAAGATCCAGTAGTGTGTCTTTGCATCCATCCCGTGATGGCAGATGTGGGATTATTTTGTTCTAAGATGGTCACGTGTTTTGCTTTCATTTCCTGTAGTTGAGACGCCAACATTTTACCAGCTGTTTCTTCAGCAAACAAACATGAAAGTCTGTTCCACTACTTTTGCAGGAACAAATTCTCAAATTCGTGAGAAAAGGATTGACTTCCGATGCAGGCGCGGACATTTAAATCAATAAAGTTTCAGATGATAATCTAATATATGATATTACTTCAAGAGAATGAAATCACTGAGAAACAGTGTCTCCTTAATGTGCCGATGCTTGCGTAATGTCTTTTGTAAATGTGTACTTAACATTTTTTTTTATATGCGTCAAAAAATGAATTTCCCCGCAAAGCGCAGGTCCTCAGTGCCGCACAACATCCCCCCCCCCCCCCCGAAATTATTATTTGTGCAAATACGTATAGACAGAGGCTGGGGACAATTAAAAAAAAAGTATGGGAGATGCATGCTTCGTGCAACCCAGAAAATAGGAAAAGAAACTCGTGACTCAAGTGGCAATGGGCTGGGCATATGAAAAGAAACTTGGGGGCTGTCTATAAAATACGTCCGAGATTGCACAGGGAGGAGTGTCCTGACAACCGGACGAAATGTGACATGGGAGGAGGGGGAGGTTTAGTAATTCGGACGTCCAGAGGCAAAAATATAGTGGATGGTATTTCTTCGTTTTGATTTATCTTTTGTAGCACGTCTTTTATAAAAAAAAAAAAAAAAAAAAAAGTTGGTACTTACGTTATCGGTTTGTCCGTCCATCTGTAGACATGATATCTCTGCTTCTAAGAGCCCGATTTGAAAAATTATTTCTTTGTTGGGGAGCGTTTCGCATATACATAATTTCATTTTTTTCTTAACGCACAAGTCTGCCAACAGAAGGCGTCAGTTAACGTTTCCGTTTACAGCAATATCTGCGGGATTAAAAACCCGACTGAGAAACTTCTTTCTTCGGTCAGATACAACTGTTTTCCATACTACTGTAGTTCCACCGATTTTGAATAGCTTCGGTAAATTCGCATCAGAACGGATTCAAAAGACGTGCTCATTACACCCGAAAATTCGGTGTCACCTTTCTTGTTTCTTCTTTTGATAGTTAAAAAAAGGTATGAAATATTTCAGATTTCTTATGATATTTAGCTAAATCAGAATATTAAGTTCTCGTATTTGTACTACCAAATCTATCGTGCTTTGTAGATGCTATGATCGGGAGTGTTGCAACCATGAATGCATGCGTTCATTTGTAGATCTAGTTCGGGTATGATTTGGGAATAAATTAATGCCTAAATAATAAATATTTTCTGAAGAAAAAGTGCAAATATATGGAAGATTCCTTTAAATAATTACATGTTTTCCTTTTGTTTCTCAACGGACTTCTAAAAGCAGTCATAAAAAAAATGGGGGTTGCGGGAATTAGGACGTACATTTAAGGGGGGGGAGGTGTCTAAAATTGGACAAAATTGACATGGGGAGGGGATGAGTCTAAAACTAGTAAAAACTCACGTACTTTATGGACGGCCCCTTATGGCTCAAGTGACAATGGGCTGTGCATAGAAAACGAAACTCGTGGCCCAAGTGGCAATGGGCTGGACATATGAAAAGAAACTCGTGGCTCAAGTGGCAATGAGTTGGCCATATGAAAAGAACTCGTGACTCCAGTGGCAATGGACTGGGCATAGGAAAAGAAACTCGTGGTACAAGTGGCAATGGGCTGGGCATAGGAAAAGAAACATGGCTCAAGTGGCAATAGGATGGGCATAGGAAAAGGAACTCGTGGCTCAAGTGACAATGAGCTGGGCATAGACAACGAAACTCGTGGTCCAAGTGGCAATGGGCTAGACATAGGAAAAGAAACTCGTGGCTCCAGTAGCGATGGGCTCGGCATACGAAAATAAACTCGTGGCTCAAGTGGAAATGGGCTGGGCATAGGAAAAGGAACTCGTGGCTGAAGTGGCAATGGGCTGGGCATAGGAAAAGAAACTCATGGCTCAAGAGGCAATAAGATGGGCATAGAAAAAGGAACTCGTGGCTCAAGTGGCAATGGGCTGGGCATAGGAAAAGAAACTCATGGCTCAAGTGGTAATAAGATGGGCATAGGAAAATGAACTCGTGGCTCAAGTGGCAATGGGCTGGGCATAGGAAAAGAAACTCATGGCTCAAGTGGCAATAAGATGGGCATAGGAAAAGGAACTCGTGGCTCAAGTGGCAATGGGCTGGGCATAGGAAAAGAAACTCATGGCTCAAGTGGCAATAAGATGGGCATTGGAAAAGGAACTCGTGGCTCAAGTGGCAATGGGCTGGACATAGGAAAAGAAACTCATGGCTCAAGTGGCAATAAGATGGGCATAGGAAAAGGAACTCGTGGCTCAAGTGGCAATGGGCTGGGCATAGGAAAAGAAACTCGTGGCTCAAGTGGCAATAAGATGGGCATAGGAAAAGGAACTCGTGGCTCAAGTGGCAATAGGCTGGGCATAGGAAAAGAAACTCATGGCTCAAGTGGCAATGGGCTGGGCATAGGAAAAGAAACTCATGGCTCAAGTGGCAATAAGATGGGCATAGGAAAAGGAACTCATGGCTCAAGTGGCAATAAGATGGGCATAGGAAAAGGAACTCGTGGCTCAAGTGGCAATGGGCTGGGCATAGGAAAAGAAACTCATGGCTCAAGTGGTAATAAGATGGGCATAGGAAAAGGAACTCGTGGCTCAAGTGGCAATAGGCTGGGCATAGGAAAAGAAAATCATGGCTCAAGTGGCAATAAGATGGGCATAGGAAAAGGAACTCATGGCTCAAGTGGCAATAAGACGGGCATAGGAAAAGGAACTCGTGGCTCAAGTGGCAATGGGCTGGGCATAGGAAAAGAAACTTATGGTTCAAGTGGCAATAAGATGGGCATAGGAAAAGGAACTCGTGGCTCAAGTGGCAATGGGCTGGGCATAGGAAAAGAAACTTATGGTTCAAGTGGCAATAAGATGGGCATAGGAAAAGGAACTCGTGGCTCAAGTGGCAATGGGCTGGGCATAGGAAAAGAAACTCATGGCTCAAGTGGCAATAAGATGGGCATAGGAAAAGGAACTCGTGGCTCAAGTGGCAATGGGCTGGGCATAGGAAAAGAAACTCATGGCTCAAGTGGCAATAAGATGGGCATAGGAAAAGGAACTCGTGGCTCAAGTGGCAATGGGCTGGGCATAGGAAAAGAAACTCACGGCTCAAGTGGCAATAAGATGGGCATAGGAAAAGGAACTCGTGGCTCAAGTGGCAATGGGCTGGGCATAGGAAAAGAAACTCATGGCTCAAGTGGCAATAAGATGGGCATAGGAAAATGAACTCGTGGCTCAAGTGGCAATGGGCTGGGCATAGGAAAAGAAACTCACGGCTCAAGTGGCAATAAGATGGGCATAGGAAAAGGAACTCGTGGCTCAAGTGGCAATGGGCTGGGCATAGGAAAAGAAACTCACGGCTCAAGTGGCAATAAGATGGGCATAGGAAAAGGAACTCGTGGCTCAAGTGGCAATGGGCTGGGCATAGGAAAAGAAACTCACGGCTCAAGTGGCAATAAGATGGGCATAGGAAAAGGAACTCGTGGCTCAAGTGGCAATGGGCTGGGTATATTGCTCGGAAAACTGACCACCGTTGGACAATTGAAATACTAGGCTGGTTATCATGAGACAGGAAGACCGCAAGGGAGATGGGTGGATGAAATATTAATATGAAAGTCTGTCATGGTGACAGGGAAGAAAATTGTTCAAGACAGAGTTGTGGATGAGACTTGGGGAGACCATCCAGCAGAGAGTTGAAAATGGTTAATCATAATACAGGGGTGTATCTGGAGGGGGGGCAAGGAGCCTAACTCCACCTCCCCGAAAGTGTTTTATTGTTTAATGTTTTTGGTTAAAATGCGATTTAAATTAGAAAAAAGTGCTTTAATTTAATAAAATGCATCAATTCAAAAACTTCCACTTTTTCTTCCCCCTCTCCCTAAAAAAAATTCTATATACTCCATTGTCATAATTTGATCACTTATCACAATATCAAAATTTCGCGAAATGAAACTTTGGGATGATCCACGATGTATTAAAAAAAATGGAATGAATGGAACTTTTCACGGTATTACTTTTTTTTAATTTTAACATGTTTTAGAATAAATTATCAACGTTCATTCACAATTAAATGTTTCATTAACATCGACTATAGTTTCGCAGAGCGTTTGCATCAAGACGAATGGAGCGTAAACCTTCAAATCATTGTGGCATCATCAGAGTTCTGACGGTCACGGATTTTGATTAGTTGTTTTCACGTGCTTGAAAGAAATGGCGTAGACGTCATGTCGTTGACAAGTCGTGAAGAATTCCGGTATTATGTGGAAAGCTTCTAATACATTAAGTTTGTTATACGAATCAGGTTTATCAATGAGCATAGCGTTTCCAAACAAAAAGTTATGGTTATTTTCGTGACAATAGTCGATGTTAAAGAAACATTTCATTGTGAATAAGCTTTGATAATTTATTCTAAATCAACATCACAAGTGTGTAGTCTTAAATTATATATTTTAACATGTTGATATTTTGATATTGGCAGTCGAAGATGTTGCAGGTGTCTTCATTTTTTCTTAGCGTCACAGAGCCATTATTTTGTGATCTTCGCGATATAATGATTTTTTTTTTTTTTTTTTTTTTTATCGTCAGTGTTTCAGTGCGGCTGATGTCGAATTTTTATGGCAAAACAAATGATTTGATTGAAAGCAACTTGCACCCAGAAAAAGCGGGAATATTCCAACGGAAATTGAGTCCACACAGTTTCAGGACAGGACATTCCTACTGGTAGGGAACGGCATTTTAAGAGGGGCGGTGCCTAGCACATTCGTGTTGGTGGTTTTTATTTTTTACGTGGGAAGTCAGAAGAAGATTTTTTTTTTTTAACGGAATTTGGAGAAACCGCCCTAACAGCTGGACATAGTAGAGGCGGATGATAGCTTCGATAAGACGCGATATTCCGAGACAGCAGGGAAAGAACTTGAGTAGACAATGGTAGCAAATATAGCAGGAGGTAAATATGAATAGTTTTGCCGGCGCCGCTAGCGTGAGGAATTATGTTCTGGAAAAAAAACGTTAAGAACTACAGAACAAAGTCTGATGATTTTTGTGCAGACCTGCAGCGTATGAATAAGTCTGAGTAAAAAACGCTTATTGACCAGAACAGATCTAAAGCAGTGGTGTTTGCTTACCTTGTAGCGCTGTACTGAACTATCATTTAAATAACCGAACCTGTAAAAATGATTTAACGTTACAGGCTGACGCCTAGCGCTATAACAAGATCGTAGTTACTGTAACAAAGGGACTATATTTTATTTATGAATCTGTACACGCTACGTTAAACATTAAAGTGCGCTAATAAATCCTGAAAAAACGAAACAAAAAACGAAGCACCCGAGAAAGTCGGTCTATCCGGACGAAACTACGCATGCCAAACCTCAGGGGCGAATATGCAAATACAAATGACTAAGAAATAACGACCAATGACTGAAAAGTGGTCCACCACAGCGCATGGGAACCGCGCATCAAGGAGTGTATATCAAGAACAAAGCTCGCACGCAGGGACAATCGCAGAGATGCCAACCTGAGAAAGGGGGTCATTAGTAAAAAGATCCCAAGTTTTGAGTAGTTTTCAGTAAAACCGCTTCGACCTTCAGTAAGATTTTCAGTACATCAAAAATATTTATTTTAAAATCTCAGAATCGTTTACAACACTTTTTAATAAAATGAATGTTCCAAAATGTATATATATATATATATATATATATATATATAAATATATATTACCCTGTGATATTCATCACAAAGTCTCCCTATATTAATAGGGAACTAAATAAGGTCAGGTGATGCGTAACATCACAGCCTCTCCTTGACAAATGTCAACCCCGCCTTCTCGTGGTGCATCCTGTTCCCACTAAAGGGGCTCTGACGACCGCCAATAGCGGTATAACTATACCATCGGGATCAGAGGAAATGCTATCCCACACTCACCAACCCGCTTGGCCAGCGTGGTGAGTTATGGCCAAACACCTCCAAAATGACTCTACAACTTAAATCTTGGCCCTCAGTCTCCGGCAGCTGGAATGTACCTGGCCAAGGCAGCGGCCAGTGCGACATGAAGGCAGAGGGTGCTAAGAATCCCCGGAGGACCGGACTAGGCTGCCATTTGATGCTGACCTTGGCTACCTATAACGGACGCTCCCTATCTTCTGATTCAAGGCTTCTTGAATTGGAAGAGGAACTACAAAGGATCAAGTGGGACATCGTCGGGCTAAGTGAGGTAAGGAGAAAAGGAGAAGATCTCATTGAACTGAAAAGTGGACATCTCTTCTATTATCGTGGGACAGATACTGGCAGAACTAGTGGTGTTGGATTTATAATAAACAAGAAACTGAAGGATAAAGTGGTAGAAGTTGAAAGTTCCTCTGACAGAGCTGCACGACTCGTTATCCAACTATCGAGAAGATACCAGGCTCAGATTATTCAAACTTATGCACCCACCACAAGTCATCCTGAAGAAGAAATTGAAGAATTTTATGAGGAAATTCGTCATCTAAATAATAAAGGTAAGCAGCACTTGAAGATAATTATGGGAGATTTCAATGCAAAAATAGGGCAACGGCAACAGAATGAAACTTCAGTAGGTAAATTCGGTCACGGCAACAGAAACCAGCGTGGAAATACTCTCGTTGAGTTTGCAGAGGCAGAAGGATTTTTCATCTTGAACTCCTTTTTCAAGAAAAAGCCACACAGGAAATGGACATGAAGACATCCAATTGGGACGACAAGTGAAATTGATTATATTATGTGTAACAAAAAATTCGTCATCGAAGACTTCAGTGTGCTGAACAAGTTCAACACAGGTAGTGACCATAGATTGGTGAGATGTAAGATGCACCTCAACACTAAACTGGAACGTGGCAAGCTCATAAGACAAACAAGATGTATTGACATAACCAACCTTAAAAAACACCATAATACTTTCAAGTTGGAACTGAAGAACAGATTCTCTGCTTTAGAAGGCCTAACATCGGAAGAAGTGGATATTTCGGAAGTTAACAGAAAAGTAACCAAAGCTGTAATGGAAACAGCAACAAAATTAGCTGGGTCTAAGAACAAGTTGCATGTGAACAAATTATCAGGAAAAACCAAAATGTTGATGCAAAAAGAAGAGAGATGAGGACAACTAAAGTAGATGTGACTTCCAAAGTGGAATATATAGAGCTATGCAAGACAACACGAAAAAGTATCACTGAAGACGTAAGGAAATTCAACTGTGAGCTAGTGAGGAAAGCAATTGAAAACAACCAAAGCCTTAAGATAGCAAAGGGACATCTCAGTAAGGGAAGAAAACAGATTATGGCTCTGAGAAAAGAAGATGGTTCTATAACAAGAAATAGAGGCGAAATTTTGACAAGAGTGAAAGATTTCTACTCCAAATTATATGAAAGGGATGATACATGTACTCCAGACATCATGAAAGGTACCAGAGTTCTTCCAGTCCTTCCAGCAGAAGTTGCACATGCAATCAAGAACATGAAGCGGGGAAAAGCTCCAGGAGAAGATGGAATTACTGTAGACATCATACAAGAAGCAAGTGGAGAAATCGAAACAGTACTCGCCCAAATTTTCACTCGATGCCTTAATGAAGGGAAGATTCCTGAGGATTGGAACAATGCTACAATGATCCTGCTACATAAAAAAGGTGACATTGAGGATCTCAGGAACTACAGACCTATCAGCCTCCTATCAGTGGTTTATAAAATCTTCACTAAAGTTCTTTCACACCGCTTGAAGGTAACACTGGACATGGCTCAACCGAGAGAACAAGCTGGATTCAGGAGTGGCTACAGCACAATAGATCATATCCACGTACTGAGAGAACTGATTGAAAGAGCGAGGGAATATGAACTTCCATTGTGCATGGCTTTTATCGATTATGAAAAAGCCTTTGATTCGGTGAAACCATCAGCAGTTACCACGGCTCTGAAATCCTGCGGTATTGAAGATGCATACATTAATATTATTAATAACATCTATGAAAATGCAAGTGCAAAGATTCGGCTGTTTGAAAATACAACACACATAAAAATTGGAAAGGGAGTGAGACAAGGTGACACCATATCTCCGAAGCTCTTTAATGCCACATTGGAAAATGTCTTTCAATCACTGAACTGGGAAAACAAAGGGATAAAGATTAATGGAGATTATCTAACCCACCTTCGTTTTGCTGATGACGTAGTCATTTTTGCAACTACCCCATCAGAGCTGCAGAGTATGATCCAGGAACTTGCTGACAAGAGTAAAGAAGTGGGATTAAAAATGAACTTTCAGAAGACAAAAGTGATGTTCAATGCTTTTACAAGAAATGAAGATTTATCGATTGATGGAGAAAAACTGGAGATAACAGATACGTATGTTTATCTTGGACAGCAGATATCAAGTGAGGGTCACATTGATGAAGAAATTAATCGGCGTACAAAACTTGCCTGGAGAGCTTTTGGAAGAAACAGCATAATTTTCAAGAGCAATATGCCATTATGTCTTAAAAGAAAAGTGTTTGATCAATGCATCCTTCCAGTGCTTACGTATGGTGCAGAGACGTGGACCTTAGCTAAAAGAGACATACAAAGGCTGCAGACAACTCAAAGCAGCATGGAGAGGTGCATGCTTGGTGTAACCAGGAGAGATAAGAAGAGGAACTCGTGGATCCGAAAAATGACAAGAGTGGAAGACATCATGATCAGAGTTAAATTCCTGAAATGGCAATGGGCTGGACATACTGCCAGAAGGACAGATCATCGATGGACAGCCGAAATTTTAGATTGGATTCCAAGGGACAGGAAAAGACCCAGAAGAAGACCACATGGGAGATGGGTGGATGAAATTCGAAAGTATGCAGGGGTGACATGGAGGAGACTGGCACAAGACAGACCGTTGTGGAGGAAACTTGGGGAGACCTTCGTCCAGCAGTGGATTGATAATGGTTGACAATGATGATGATGATGATGATAAATATATATCTAAAGGGGCTCTGACGACCGCCAATAGCGGTATAACCATACCATCGGGATTAGAGGAAATGCTATCCCACACTCACCAACCCGCTTGGCCAGCGTGGTGAGTTATGGCCAAACACCTCTAAAATGACTCCACAACTTAAATCTTGGCCCTCAGTCTCCGGCAGCTGGAATGTACCTGGCCAAGGCAGCGGCCAGTGCGACATGAAGGCAGAGGGTGCTAAGAATCCCCGGAGGAGGGGACTAGGCTGCCATCTGATGCTGACCTTGGCTACGTATAATGGACGCTGCCTATCTTCTGATTCAAGGCTTCTTGAATTGGAAGAGAACTACAAAGGATCAAGTGGGACATCGTCGGGCTAAGTGAGGTAAGGAGAAAAGGAGAAGATCTCATTGAACTGAAAAGTGGACATCTCTTCTACTATCGTGGGACAGATATTGGCAGAACTAGTGGTGTTGGATTTATAATAAACAAGAAACTGAAGGATAAAGTTGTAAAAGTTGAAAGTTCCTCTGACAGAGCTGCACGACTTGTTATCCAACTCTCGAAAAGATACCAGGCTCAGATTATTCAAACTTATGCACCCACCACAAGTCATCCTGAAGAAGAAATTGAAGAATTTTATGAGGAAATTTGTCATCTAAATAATAAAGGTAAGCAGCACTTGAAAATAATTATGGGAGATTTCAATGCAAAAATAGGGCAACGGCAACAGAATGAAACTTCAGTAGGTAAATTCGGTCATGGCAACAGAAACCAGCGTGGAAATACTCTCGTTGAGTTTGCAGAGGCAGAAGGGTTTTTCATCTTGAACTCCTTCTTCAAGAAAAAGCCACACAGGAAATGGACATGGAGACATCCAAATGGGACGACAAGTGAAATTGATTTTATTATGTGTAACAAAAAATTCGTCATAGAAGACTGCAGTGTGCTAAACAAGTTCAACACAGGTAGTGACCATAGATTGGTGAGATGTAAGATGCACCTCAACACTAAACTTGAACGTGGCAAGCTCATAGGACAAACAAAATCTATTGACATAACCAACCTTAAAAAACACCATAATACCTTCAAGTTAGAACTGAAGAACAGGTTCTCTGCTTTAGAAGGCCTAACATCGGAAGAAATGGACATCTCTGAAGTTAACAGAAAAGTAACCAAAGCTCTTATGGAAACAGCAACAAAATTAGCTGGGTCTAAGAACAAGTTGCATGTGAACAAATTATCAGGAAAAACCAAAATGTTGATGCAAAAAAGAAGAGAGATGAGGACAACTAAAGAAGATGTGACTTCCAAAGTGGAATATATAGAGCTATGCAAGACAGTAAAAAAAGTATCACTGAAGACGTAAGGAAATTCAACTGTGAACTAGTGAGGAAAGCAATTGAAAACAACCAAAGCCTAAAGATAGGAAAGGGACATCTCGGTAAGGGAAGAAAACAGATTATGGCACTGAGAAAAGAAGATGGTTCTGTAACAAGAAATAGAGGCGAAATTTTGACAAGAGTGAAAGATTTCTACTCCAAATTATATGAAAGGGATGATATATGCACTCCAGACATCATGAAAGATACCAGTACCAGAGTTCCTCCAGTCCTTCCAGCAGAAGTTGCACATGCAATCAAGAACATGAAGCGAGGAAAAGCTCCAGGAGAAGATGGAATTACTGTAGACATCATACAAGAAGCAAGTGGAGAAATCGAAACAGTACTCGCCCAAATTTTCACTCGATGCCTTAATGAAGGAAAGATTCCTGAGGATTGGAACACCGCTACAATGATCTTGCTACATAAGAAAGGTGACATTGAGGATCTCGGAAACTACAGACCTATCAGCCTCCTATCAGTAGTTTATAAAATCTTCACTAAAGTTCTTTCACACCGCTTGACGGTAACACTGGACATGGCTCAACCGAGAGAACAAGCTGGATTCAGGAGTGGCTACAGCACAATATATCATACCCACGTGCTGAGAGAACTAATTGAAAGAGCGAGGGAATATGAACTTCCATTGTGCATGGCTTTTATCGATTATGAAAAAGCCTTTGATTCGGTGAAACCATCAGCAGTTACAATGGCTCTGAAAACCTGCGGTATTGAAGATGCATACATTAATATTATTAATAACATCTATGAAAATGCAAGTGCAAAGATTAGGCTGTTTGAAAATACAACACACGTAAAAATTGGAAAGGGAGTGAGACAAGGTGACACCATATCTCCGAAGCTCTTTAATGCCACATTGGAGGGTGTTTTTCAGTCACTGAGCTGGGAAAACAAGGGGATAAAGATTAATGGAGATTATCTAACCCACCTTCGTTTTGCTGATGACGTAGTCATTTTTGCAACTACCCCATCAGAGCTGCAGAGTATGATCCAGGAACTTGCTGACAAGAGTAAAGAAGTGGGATTAAAAATGAACTTTCAGAAGACAAAAGTGATGTTCAATGCTTTTACAAGAAATGAAGATTTATCGATTGATGGAGAAAAGCTGGAGATAACAGACACGTACGTTTATCTTGGACAGCAGATATCAAGTGAGGGTCACATTGATGAAGAAATTAATCGGCGTACAAAACTTGCCTGGAGAGCTTTTGGAAGAAACAGCATAATTTTCAAGAGCAATATGCCATTATGTCTTAAAAGAAAAGTGTTTGATCAATGCATCCTTCCAGTGCTTACGTATGGTGCAGAGACGTGGACCTTAGCTAAAAGAGACATACAAAGGCTGCAGACAACTCAAAGCAGCATGGAGAGGTGCATGCTTGGTGTAACCAGGAGAGATAAGAAGAGGAACTCGTGGATCCGAAAAATGACAAGAGTGGAAGACATCATGATCAGAGTTAAATTCCTGAAATGGCAATGGGCTGGACATACTGCCAGAAGGACAGATCATCGATGGACAGCCGAAATTTTAGATTGGATTCCAAGGGACAGGAAAAGACCCAGAAGAAGACCACATGGGAGATGGGTGGATGAAATTCGAAAGTATGCAGGGGTGACATGGAGGAGACTGGCACAAGACAGACCGTTGTGGAGGAAACTTGGGGAGACCTTCGTCCAGCAGTGGATTGATAATGGTTGACAATGATGATGATGATATATATATATATATATATATATATATATATATATATTTCTGCAGTAGAGGCCACAACTTATAGCAATAAAAGTTCAGCTTTGACTCGCCAGCCCCGATATACGAGCTACAGAGGCATCATCAGCGTGGCGGGTGACACCCGACCTATTCGGCGAAAAAGAAATGTCTCGCGAGCGCCAACATGCGAGTTATAGAGACATCATCGGTATGGTGGGTGACACCCGACACGCCGACATTTCTTTTTATTTATTCGGTGAAAAAGAAATGTCTCGCGAGCCCCGACATACGAGCTATAAAGGCATCGCGTCATCGGCGTGGCGGGTGACACCCGACCATTCGGCGAAAAAGAAATTCCTCGCTGGGGCCGATATGCGAGTTATAGAGGCGTCATCGGCATGGTGGGTGACACCCGACGACATTCATTTTTTATCTATTCGGTGGAAAAGAAATGTCTCACGAGCCCCGACATACAAGCTATAAAGGCGTCGCGTCAACGGCGTGGCCGGTGACACCCGACCTATTCGGCGAAAAAGAAATTCCTCGCGAGCGCCGACATGCGAGCTATAGAGTCGTCATCGGCATGATGGGTGACACCCGACATTTCTTTTTATCTATTCGGCAAAAAAGAAATGTCTCGCGAGCACCGACGTACGAGCTATAGAGGCGTCATCGGCATGGCGGGTGACACCCAACACGCCCCCATTTAAGCAGTTAGAACATATGGCAAATGCAACCATCTGAGATTTGGGACTTGGAGAAATGAATGTTAATTTTTAAAACTCAGAAATTTTGTTTTATAAACTGAATTTTCGTTAAATTTTGTGTTGTACTATTCTGTGAAATCCTCCAAGCAAGCAATATCTAAGAAAATAAAAGAAAAACGCCATTTCCGTAATTACAGCTCAAAGCGATAAGACAGAGATGTTCCTTGTAAGGTTCCAGACCAATTTTTTTTTCTTTTTTTTTTTTTTTATTGTAGGTTTAACGACCACCGTGAGCAACTCATCGGGCTATAAGCAGTCGCCCGTCCCTAATTTAGGGCCACTGGTTCCAGGGAAGGGAAAGAGCCTGCGCCGTAAGACAAACACAACACCCATGCCTCACGGGATTCGAACCCGGACCCCTTTCGGACGAATGATCAGAAGCCAGCGCTTAGACCATTGTGCCACCGGAGCCAAACCAAAATTGATAAATAGCCTTACGAATGCAATTGCAAATATTGAAAAAAAGATAAAAAATAAGTGATGTAAGTGAGCTAAAATTGGGAAGAAATAGTAAATTCTTAAAGCCAATGGAAGTTCGTACCCTGTTTCCCAGTGCTACATACACTGAAAAAATATTACGTACAGTATGAACCTAAAAACTTCCTATTTTACTGGGAATAGCATGATCAGCGTCGGGTAAAATCTACATGAACTGAATTTTTTGGGGAAAATTTCTGCCAAGCAATTCAAATTAGGGAGACTAAGCATCCCGTGCGGTGCGGCGTTTACTACCCCTCCCCCGCGGCAACAACCACACCACCTTTAAATAGCGTCGTTCTCTGTCGGTTGGATGGTCATGAATATGCAACTGAACGAAGGAGGTTAGAATAAGATATCTGGAGATGCCCTTGTTAATGGAGCAGTACCACTTTGCGGGAAGCCTATAAGCGCGAGAGACGGCTGTCAAAGTGTGGGAAAGCTGATGGTTTTCAAGGCTATTGCAATGCATTTTGTGTTGGCCGAATCGCCTTTTTTTTTTTTTTTTTTTTTTTTGATTGGAGGTTTAACGACCTCCGTGAGCAACTCAATGGGCTATAAGCGGTCGCTCGTCCCTAATTTAGGGTCACTGGTTCCAGGGAAGGGAGAGAGCCAGTGCCGTAAGACAAACACAACATCCATGCCTCACCGGGATTCGAACCCAGACCCCTTTCGGACGAATGGTCAGAGGCCATCGCTTAGACCACTGCGCCACCGGGGCGGGGCGGCTCGCCTTATTTTGTCGCAAATGTTTCTAATTTCGCATCGTAACTTGTTGACAATGTGTGAGAAAAAATGCTAAATTTATAAAATTCTAAATTATTTCGGGGCTCCTTCCCATTTTTATTTTAAATTGAAATACAGGAACGTTAGTGCTAATTCTAAACAAAACATAACGCTGAAATTGATAACTTCACTCGTGTAATTAATTCATTCTGGTTTGATATTAACACAATTTCTGCAACCAAAGACCACTCCATTTTAAAATACATACAGTTGAAATTACACAGGCATCATCTAAACAACCACAAATTTCCACACCTTGCGGCTTAATGGTTAAGAAGCTCAGGGCATCTTCAGAAATGTTATTCTAACCTCCTTGAATTGAACTGACTTTTAAAGCTTGCTTGCGTTTAAGAGACAGTGATGTCACACTTCCGTAAAGCAAATTGTGTTCTTCGTTAGTGTGGATGGTCATTACCACGCAGTTTAATGAATTGATAAATATATACCTATATATTAAAACAACTGAATGGAAGAAACAAGAACGTAATTGGTATTTCACATATTTTTAAAGTTAGTTCAGTTATATTTTGATGTACGTTTGATCGAAATATATTTCTTTACTTTTTTAAAATAAGTCTTTTTCTTACGTTTTAGACCGTCGCTTTCTTGTTATATCCTTAGCTGTGTGCCCCTCCCCCGGAAAGAGGGGGGCGACACAGTTGAGGATATAACTCATCTCAAAATGAACTAAATCATAAACAAAATAAACCTGCCTGCAACTAACCGCGGGAGATTTATTTTACTAGTGTTTATTTCGCGTAATGGGGACCGCAAAGCCACGAGCTCAGACGTAAACAAACGCGTTGGAGAACGCCGCCACGGAGGGACATCCGTAGCACTTTGGAAATACTTCCATAATCATGAAATGTTCAGCAATGGTTAGGTCTTCATGTCAATGTGGTAGGTAACTATTATGGGTTCCAATGCCACTGCCAACCATTCACCCAGTGGCTTTTGTAGGGTTTTCCATGAATGCAATGCAAATGTGTGGATGGTTACTTTAAAATCATCCTTGGACATATGAGCAATTGATGGTGATTGTCCCTTAATTTGTGACCTTCCTACCAGCACTGCACCAGCCACTCAATCTGGTGTATTTCTAATTTAAGCTTTACATAAGCTGTTGTGACATGAAGTAGAAGTGAAAATACAAACACAAATTAAATCATAAATAAATTTCAACCCAAGTGTTCTTACAATGCAATTCTTAAATTCCCTATTAAATATATGAAAAATTCTCAATTATATAAGGGCTATTATTTTTATTTTAAGAGTGGTCCTACATTGTAATTAAGGTAACAAGGTGTCATTCACTAATGAAATGTGCCTCACTAGAAATTATATTAGCTCCTCTGCTATTTTTATTTAAAATGGATAAATAGCTTACCTGTATTGAGGGAAAAAAAAATTAACAGAAAAGAGTATTGCTGTTTGTGGAGAAAATCCATAATAAAAAGATGAAAGCTCTCATTGTTTTTTCTTTCAATTCATAGCTTCATTAAAAAATTAAAATGATGGAAGTACAAAATAAAATCACAGTTGGAAAATTTTAACTCAATTCTTCTTTTGCCCATTACTTCTAAAGTGTATCATTCAAAAGGTGGTAAAAAAACACTAGAACAAAAATTGTTACTTAAATGACCTTTCTAGGAGTATTTTTGAGAAAAAAAAACATGGTATAAAATCTTTTTATCTCTGAAATGAAACTGATCCACTTGGAATTCAGATGAATAAAATGCAAGAGGTGATGAAACACTTAATTAATGTCATATCACAATTATACATATTGAAAAAAAAATCTTCAACAGATTTTTGCCTGTTTCATGATTTTAGTCCACAAGAAGAGCTAAATGCTTTATGTACTGCTAAGATATGTTTAAATTGTGCCCGCTTATGTCTTCTGTGTCACCTTTTACACAGGTAAAACACTGATGAATCATGTATATGAAGCCAAAACAAAGAGCTGTTATTGAGTTCAACACAAAGAATGGCTGCAACACTTCAAACATTCATGCCAGATTAAAAAGGTACTGTAAGGTGAACAGACAATTAATATTAGTAATGTGTGCAGGTAAGTGCAGAAAGATACCAAAGAAGAAACAACACACATAAAACCATGAAGTTGAGCCATCAGGTGTGGAAAGTGATGACTAACAGCAGTAAATGGATGGGCGATTTGATTCAACCAGACATAACCATCTGGGATATCACTGATCAACTGCACATAGTCACAATGCAACAGAGACAATCATCAGGGACAATCATCAGGGACTTACATTCTAAAAGTATATTCCAAATTATGGATTCTTCATCAGGAAATATCTCATTTAAAAACCAAGAGAATGACATGTGTGCTCAGCTGCTAATGATGTTAAGTTTTCAAATATTGTGACAGGAGATGACATTTGGATACATCCAGGTACGTATTTGGATGGCCAAACAAACCAAGCAAAGAATTTTTGTCATGCAGTCCACTATAAAAACACACATACCTACAGAGGAACACCCCATAAATTCTCACATAAAAAATCCTGTTACATCCTGGATGCAAGGAAACTGTTGAAACATACATTGTAAAAATGAACTTCAGTCGTGGACAAATTTTAACAATTTCACAGTGAAAGAATCTGAAAAATTTGCTCATGATTCGAAGCAGATACAAAGCATGCTCAAAATGGGGTGTTACTGGACCAGATAATTATTTTCCTTCTAAACATTTGGTTTCAACAAAAAAAAAAAAAAGAAAAGAAAACTACCTAACAATAAAAAAAAATCGAATGTCTTGAACAAAGACTTTCCATTCCAACCAAATCATCATGAAGATTTTTCTGAAAGTTGAAACGTAGACATGCCTCATGACATCTGGAAAATATTTGTATATCACTCAAATAGAAGAACTAATTAAAAACTAAATTGTTTAAGCTCCCTACAATACCAAAGATATGCATAAAACTTTGAAAGTATTCAGTCAGTGTTTCAAATGTAATGTAATGCAATGGACTTTAAAACAAATTTTCCCAGTACCCATCTATTAATTAAAAAAAAAATGCTTCAAAAGCTTTCCATAAAAAATATTAAGTAAATAAAATTAAAATATAGTGTGTTCAAGAAAGGCACTAAGACAGAGCTCTCTGCACCAGAAACCAAAAAGTTAAAGGGTGAATTTAGAAAGTCTCAAAAAATAAAGTAAAAAACTTAGCATAATATAATGCTAGGTGGATCTACTCCACTCCACATGTTTGGGAATTGTACTATGAATGCTCAAAGGTACATCAATAAGATCCTTCAGCCAGTGGTGCAGTACAGGCCTGGCACTGCCAGGCTACTTTTTACCTAACTGTACCAGTCTTTTTTTCAATTTACTTATTTAATACCCATCAAAATCAACATTTTTGAAACACAAATAGTCATCTTAACCAAGTGTTTCTCTCTTTCTTCTTCTTCTTTTTCTCTCTCTCTCTCTATTTTTTTTTCATGGTGGCTATGCACAAATCCATAGACCTTTTGTTTGCCAAAAGGTCTACCTCAGAAATAGTCAATGAAGTGGCACCAGATAGTCTACACAAAGAAAGTAATCAATTGCAAAGACAAGGGATTACCATTGATTGATCAAAGTCACTTCCTGCACTTCTGACGACACAGAGTACTGCAAAGATTTGGAAATTTGGAACTGTGGTTGACCCACTGCTCCAAGTAATTTACTCTCCTCCATAGTTTAGCAGTGATTGTCAGTGTCAGACCGGATTTAGGAGACTTCCAAGGCAATTTTTTTTTAGGGCTGCACCAATCTACCCAGTCTTAGCATAAATACTGCTACAAACGTTCAATAGATGGCGCGCAACCGGTGTGTAATGTCACTGACCAGCCAGGAGGCATGAAGCAGCTAGTGAATCATTGCACATTCAGTCACAGAGAAGATAAATTGTTTTGTGAAGTACTTGCCATGGAGTGGGGTGATTATGAGAATCATGTTGCTGTAATAGAGCTGCAGAAAGTTGGAAAATCAGCTTCCAAGATTTTCAACATATCTGAAGAAGCTGAAAATCAGTCGAATTTTTGTCTACCGGACCATAAAACGGTTCCTTGAGACTGGGACTGTTCCTGACCACCCCAGAATGGGTTGGCCACGTACCGTGAGAACTGCTCGCCTGGTGAAAGCAGTGGCAGTCCATATTCAACGAGATCCTGTCAGAAAACAATCACTGATGGCTTGTGAGCTGAAAATTTCAAGAATGTCTATGTCACTCATGCTGCTGAATGACCTAAGGACGAGAGCTTACCGGCGGCGTACAGGGCGCTTCCTCACCCCACAACTGAAGCAGCAGAGGGTGCTAAAAGAGAAATGTCTGCTGCAGCATTATGCAGACAACTGCCACAGACAGATCCTTTTCTCTGATGAAAAAATTTTCACTATTGAAGAGGCTTTCAACCACCAAAATGACAGGGTGTAAGCTTCAACCTCATGAGAGGCTAAGAAGAAAGCTCCAAGGATCATGAGGGGGCCATCATCCTGCTTCTGTCATGGTTTGGTGGGAAGTCTCTTACAAAGATACCACGGACCTCCATTTCTGTGAGAAAGGAGTGAAAACATTTGCTAAAGTCTACTGTCTACCAGGACAGGGTTTTGGAGCCAGTGGTCAAAAATATGAGTCACACCTTCTTTCAAAAACCAACAGCGGAGCTTTCAGGATCCCACACCTGCCCACAAGGCCAAGTCAACCCCGGAGTGGCTTCAGGAGAATTTTCCAGACTTGATTTCTCCAGCTGATTGGCCTTCACAGCCCAGACCTCAACCCATTGAACTACAAGTTGTGCACCACACTGGAGGACAAGGCCTGCAGAAAGTGACACCCAAGTATTGACAGTCTCAAACGCTCTTTGTGCGCACAGTAGCAGATTTCCCTGTGGAGACCTTGTGTAAAGCTATTGATGAGTGGCACAAGAGACTGAAGGACTGTGTGAAGGCAAAAGGATGCCATTTTCAAAAGTGATTAGTGCCATGTATTCACAAATGTGCTACTTATGTCATATCACGGGTATATTAAAATATCTTTAAATTTCTTTTGTTATTTCACTGAATACTTTGCAATAGTATTTAAGGTAAGACTAGGTATATATGTACTGTATATAGTATATACATATATATCTCTGATTTCAAAGGCTTGATGCTGCCCCTACCATACCTGATAGAATACTGGAATTGATAATGCATGGGCTCGTCTTTGGAGCGTCAGGCCACTTCTTTTTCAGGATTGCACCACTGCCTTCAGCCCTATGTAAGGCTTTTAAAAGGTGCTGCAGGCCTAAATTTCATTTTTATGGATGATAATGCTCATCCTCCCAGGGTTCAACAAGTCTGTGATTATCTCAAAAGGGAGGTTATCCACAGGATGGATTGGCCAACCAGGTCTCCTGATCGTAATCCTATTAGACATGTTTGCGATACTCTGCTGAGGTAAACTTCTGTTTTTCAGCCCCCCTCCTAGAAGCCTTGTACAGCTGCAATCTACACTAATGATTACAACAGCATTTATTCATTCTCCAGCCACAACTATCATGTCACCAGAATGCATGATTGCTGTGCACTGTGTTTCATAGTCAGGAGTGATTGTACTATGTTTTCGTCACTAGAACAATGCATTTCTGCTACCAATAATGGATTTTTTCATACATATAATTCTTTTTATGTATGATTTTTTTTCTTAGCATTATTCCTGGTCATCCATTCCTATGCATCACATGTTTGCATATGTTTTGCCATGGTCTAATGTAATTCTCAAATGAATTTCATTGGAGTCTATGAAGTCATTATGTTGCTGTGTCAACTTGTTCATTTGTAAGTTAACTGTTGTCTGCCAGTATGTACATATAATTGTGTATCACCATCATCATTGGTTATCTACCCATTTTCGGATGAAGCTCTCCCCCAAATTTCCTACACAAATTTTTGCCTTGAGCAAGTCTCATCCATGTCACTCCATGTTTTCAAATTTCATTCTCACATCTCCCAAGTGGTCGAGATATACAGGGTGTTCAAGAATTATTGGACACATTACAAAATTATATAAAACAAAACATTAAACAGATAGAAAGAAACTGACTGTACTAACTTACAATATAACTACACAAGTTAATAAATTTTGATGTAAGATCCCTTGGTTGCTCGTAGTACGTCCAAGCAATACTTGATTTCATGCCATGATTTCATATATGTATGAAAAAATCCATTATTGGTGGCAAACATCTGAGGAGTTATGGAATTAATAGCAGCTGTGATACGCTGCTTCAGTTCCTGCAAATCAGTACAAGGAATCTGATAGACACGATCCTTCACATAACCCCACATGAAATAATCCAATGGAGTTAGATCTGGAGAGCGAGGAGGCCACGGAATGGGACCACCATGCCCAATCCATCTGTTGGGGAAATGCTAATTTAGGCACTTACGTACACACTTTGACCAATGCGGAGGCGCACTGTTTTGTTGGAAAACGACATTGTCATATCTTTTGATCTGGGGTATAGCAAAATTTTCTAGCATATCCATGTAAATGTCACCATTTATGGTTTTTCGCAGAAGAAGAAAGAGCCAATCACTTCTCTTTTTGATAGGGCGCACCACACATTAACTTTTGGAGGATCACGTTCCAGTTCAATAGCAGCATGAGGCGGTTCACTGCCCCATATCCTACAGTTGTGATGATTCACAATACCTGATACATGAAATGTGGATTCATCACTAAAAATTACAGTACTGAAAAAGTTTTGGTCGTTTTCCCTCGATTCAGCATATCTACATCCAAATCGTATCGCAGAGTGTGATCACTTACATGCATCTTTTGCACTATTTGAATTTTATAAGCACGAAACTTTAATTTCTTGTGCAAGATATCGTGAACTGTCTATTTCAGAATGCACAGTTCTCTGCTTGCTTAACGAACGGATTTCCTGGGACTTCGTCGGAAGCTTTCATTAACTTGGTCAACCGTCTCACCGCTGATGCTAGGCCTACCGGCTCCTCTACGATGTTCCAAATTGCCAGTTTCTTTAAACTGTTTCATCCACCGCTTAATTGAATCCATTGACAGAGGATTACAAACATACTCTACATGGTACCGTCTTTTAACTTTAATGACAGACTTTAATTTCGCAAGCCATAACACACACATCGCCTTCTGCTGTACGGATGACATGACTACTGAGTGCGCATTTCTCATACATTCCTCATCAGGCTACACCTAGCGGCATCTATCGGATTCTGGGAATAACAATTCTGCAAAAAAAAAAAAAAAATATAGAAAACGTGTTAGTAATACATGACATAGAAAAACAGACAATGCTCATAGTTTTTTTTTGGTACATACTTTTGTAATGTGTCCAATAATTCTCGGACACCCGGTATATATACAACCACATACAGCAAATTATTAGAAACATCCAACAGCAATCAGACAAGTGCTATCCTCACTTATGCGTGCAACTATGACGTTAAGATGGCTTTATAAACAGCTCACTACATAACCTTCAGATATGTAAGAAGCATAAACAATGACAATATAGGAAACACTGGTAATTTAAGCAACTTTAAAAAGAGGCGTGATACCATGTGTTAGGTGGGCAGGTGCAATCATCTCAGAAACAGCAAACCTTCTCGGTTGCGCAAGAACAACTAAAGTGTACAATGAGTGGTGCACAATCAACAAAACAAGCAGTAAGTGGTCTTCCAATGGGCGGAAATGACTAATTGATCTGTGAGGGAAATGGCGGCTGGAGAGGAAGTAACCATGCTAGTGTTCTCTCTAGAGCCTTTTGACTGGGTGGCCCACCCAGCTAATTTTCTCTGCCGCCCAGCTAAATTTTCTTTAATGAACGTTTTCACAATGCACATAATACTAAGAGTGGAAAACTTATTCCCACACACACAGACATGCCAACCTTCAAAATCTGAAAATCGGGAGATTTTTGCAGCTCATAAAACCACACAAACGCCATTTTTTATTTACATTTTCCAGGTGTAGGACAATTTTCCAGAAGTAGTAATATTGGTCCACTAAAAGTTCTGAAAGGAAAAAAAAAAAAACAGCGCGAAAATAAACACCCTCTCCCCCTACTAAATTCGTTTTCAGGTGCGTCGATTCTGCAAGATAATAAAAACGTAAAATGTTCCGTATGTTATTGTTTTTTTTTTGGGAATAAAATAGCAGCCAACTGTTTTTTGTTTCTTTTTAAGGTTGTGCATGAAGGTGGAGATGACAAAATGCATCGTACTAACATCGCCTTTCATTACGAGGCCAACTGTAACTACTCCCTTTTGTCGTTAAGTTAATTCGCCGCAACTGAACTGTTTATCATTACTTAGAATGTGCTGGGCTCTGTTGAGGCGAGGGGTTGAAAGACTGAACTGCTAGGAGAAAGCGGGGCAGCTCCCATCCAACAATCAAATACTGACCCTCTCCAGCATTCTAGTGCCAGAGCAGGTGAGCTCTTTGCTAAATGCATCATATGACAATCGGACTGAGAGAAATTTTTTAAAGCAATTTTTTTTCTGACCCATCTCTGACGATTGTTCAGAACCAGCACTTAGACTACTGCACCACCAGGGTGGCTTTCTTTTTCCAGATAGGACAGGAAAAGTATGAAATTGATTACTGTAATGCCACCTTGTATCGATACAGAAAGAAAAAAGATTTCACAGACGGTTTGAAATCATGGTGGTTGATGGAATTTCGACCATCCTAACGGCTAATTTTCGGTGAAAATCAGGAGAATTTGACTTTCATCCGGAGGGTGGGAGGAAGGGATGAAAATCCGGAGAGTTAAAATGTCTGTATACACCATAAATATTGATGAAAATTGGCTAAAATATGTGTCAAATATGATTTATTATTCTTTGAATAAAGCTCATGTTGAGAAATGGCTTCCTAGTTTAATTGAATTAATAATCTAAAGCAACTTATGGGAATTTACTAGGAAATTTTTTCATTAATAGCAAATTTTCGGAGAAAAACTCTTCTCCTTTTTCAGGCTGTCTTGTTGTTGTCACTTTTTACTTGTCACTATCACGGTTACGGTTTACCTTGACGGTTACGGTTAACCTTGACAGTTTAGGTTATTTTTCAACAAATCCTGCCAGATGTTAGGCAGGGAAAATCCTTTGCAGTCATTGATGATGGAATTTTGATTTTTCTCAATCTCTATTCTTTCTTTCAGTTTTCTTTTTTTGGAAATTGCTTTGGAAACTGATTACTTTAAGGGAATTCCAATCCATGCTGTGCCCAGTTTCTCTAACATGCCTATCTAATCCAGTCTTGTTGGAGCAATTTTTTATAGCTGCTTTATGCTCAGCTATACGAGTTTCTAGTCTGCGACCTGTTTCACCTATGTAAGATAGTCCGTATCATCCAGTTTCTATTCGTATCATCCAGTTTCTATTAAGAAAAATGTAGCAAGTCAGTTTTTAGAAAAAATTAATAAAATAGTTTCTACTGCAGATAAAAAAGAAGCCCATAAAGAAGAGCTTAAAGTCATACTTGCAGAGAATAACTATCCTAAAGAAGAAATTGAGAAGCTTCTGAATTTTAATGGTACGAAGAACCCACAAAAGCAACAAGTAAAATTCACTAGAAAAATTTCTTATCACAAAGGTTTATTTGAGGCTTTAAAGAGAATTAGTAAAAAATACAATATTAGGCTAGCTCCAAGTTTAGAGAACAAAGTTAAAAAAAATTTCCCTAAAATAGTTCAAAGAGAAGAAGATATTTTAAAAATGCAAGGAGTAGTTTATGAAGTAAATTGTAGTTGTGGACTATCTTACATAGGTGAAACAGGTCGCAGACTAGAAACTCGTATAGCTGAGCATAAAGCAGCTATAAAAAATTGCTCCAACAAGACTGGATTAGATAGGCATGTTAGAGAAACTGGGCACAGCATGAATTGGAATTCCCTTAAAGTAATCAGTTTCCAAAGCAATTTCCAAAAAAGAAAACTGAAAGAATGAATAGAGATTGAGAAAAATCAAAATTCCATCATCAATGACTGCAAAGGATTTTCCCTGCCTAACATCTGGCAGGATTTGTTGAAAAATAACCTAAACTGTCAAGGTTAACCGTAACCGTCAAGGTAAACCGTAACCGTGATAGTGACAAGTAAAAAGTGACAACAACAAGACAGCCTGAAGAAGGAGAAGAGTTTTCTCCAAAAATTTGCTATTAATGAAAAAATTTCCTAGTAAATTCCCATAAGTTGCTTTTAGATTATTAAAAATGATTTATTAGTTAAGTACTCATTTTTTATCATTTATGTACAATTTTCTAATGTTTTTTATCATGTTATGTTACATTAATACCTACCAAACCACTAAAGATGTTTAATAAGCATAATAATTTCAAGCAAAACAACGTTTATTTTTTTGTTTTTTCTCAATTGGGGAAAGGATTCATTAAAAAGTACCATCCAGCTAAAATTGTTGCCACCCAGCTGTAAAAAGAATCTAGGGAGAGCACTACATGCAGCATAACAGCGGTATTGAGAGGAGAATTTTAGCATACACACTGCACCATACATATGCACAAATTGGAAACAGCAAATGTCCCCTTTGTGTATCACTCGTCTCTGTTAAAAACTGACAAATTCCATCTGCATTGGGCATGGGAGCTCCAAACCTGGACCCTTGAGGACTGGAAAAAGGTCACCTGGTCTGATGAGTCATGTTTTCAATTTATACATACTGATGGGCAGCCCAGAATATGGCATCAATGGCATGAACAGATGAACCCTAGCTTCCTATCTTTAAGTGAACAAGTTGGTGGAGGCAGTGCAATGATCTGAAGTCTGTTTTCACGGTGGACACTGGGTTCCTCAATACCTGTGGAACAGCATCGGAATGCCATGAAGTATCTTAACATCATTGTGGACCAGTCACCCCCATCACTGTGGACCGGGCACACCCTAATTTAACATCACTGTGGACCGGGCACACCCTATTTTAACATCACCGTGGACCGGGCACACCCTATTTTAACATCACTGTGGACCGGGCACACCCTAATTTAACATCACCGTGGACCGGGCACATCCTATTTTAACATCACTGTGGACCGGGCACACCCTATTTTAACATCACTGTGGACCACGCACACATATACATGTGCATGGGGTTTCTTGATGGAGAGGACTACTTCCAGCAGTGAATAATGTGCCATGCCATAAAGCTTGGATAATTACACTGGTTCCACAAGCATGACAGTGACTTCATCGTGCTAAAATGGCCTCCACAGTCCTTAGAACTTAACCCGATTGAACACCTGTGGGATGATATTAAAAGAGGCATTTGTAACAAAGATTTGGCAATTGATAAAAGCTATCTATCATATCCACTTGGCTGAACATATCTGTCGAACGACATCAGTACCTCACTGAACCCATATCACATCGAATCCAGACTGTTTTGAAGGCCAAGGGTGACCCAAAAAAATTATCTTCTATCCTTGAAATTCAATATTATTATTGCAGCGTTCGAATTACCCATTGGTCTGCTGGCCATTGGCCAGTAAAACTTCCATCGGACCACTGAACTATTGATTTTACTGGCCCAGACGGGCAGTAAGTTTTGTTGGGTTTTCTTTTTTTCAATTTGTCACAAGTTAGAAAATAAATTTCTGTTTCTTTTACCTTGCTGTATGGTTTTCCTTTTAGGCTGCAAACTAACGATACATTAAAAGAAAAATATTGGAGATAATTCCATTGAAATGATACGTTACTTTCTACAGATATTGTAAATGTCTTTATTTATTTATTTTATTTTATTTTTTTGTGGACCAGTTGGCATTTTGGTGGACCAATGATTTGCAAATTCCAGTGGTCCACTGGGCCAAAAGAAGATTTATTTGTAATTCTAACACTGTTATTATCTTACATCCTTGAACTAGAAGAGCCTTCACTTTCTCCTCTTATGCCCATTCTAGACAATATGAAATTACAAGCATCGACGAATTGGATGCAGGATACACATTGAACCAGATAAATAACTCTATCCAAAAAGTCAAAATAAAATGCTACAATATTCCTATGCTGCAGCTTCACTAACTGGGCTCAATTCCATATATACCAAATAAGTTTTACAAACTTAAGAACACCCTCAAGAAGATGAACTACAGTGTTAGCATAAGGTCTCCTGCATCTTTATAGACCATGCTTCAGAGAAATATCAACAAACCCCCTCTTCGGAGGGGCAGGTGTTTATGTGATCCCCCTAGAATATCCAGATGGCTCCGAAATATACTACATTGAAATGACTAAGCATTCATTTAGAATCAGAATCAACCAGCATAAAATGGGCATAAAATACAGTAAAGTAACCATGGGCTTATCCAGGGAAGTCAAATCAAGTCCATAACACCTATGTGAGTGCTGCCTACTTCACCACTAAATCTACAGCCTTTCGAGAAACCTTGGAGATCATTACTAACAGCGATGCTTGCAATGATAACGTCACTCTAGAGTTGATACAAATTTGGAACCAGTTCTTAGGTGACGCCTCATGTCTTTGAATGAAAATAACATTGTATCTATTTGTTTACTATCAAGTCCCCATGTTCAAATTTTTGTAACACTCTACACAGTCGAGTCACATTATTGTGACCACCTCCTACTTTTGATGTCAACAGTGCGTAGTCAATAAAAGAAGGCACCTGTCGTGAGCTGGCTTGGAAGGTATATAAGGTGTGCTATAGGCATTCTGAAAACATATCACTTGTTGCTATCATGAATAAAAGGAGTGATTTATCAGATTTGCAAAAAGGGATAATTATCAGCTTTTAGGCCAAGGGTGGCAGTATTTCTGAAACAGCACAGTTTGTGAATTGTTTGCATGCTGCTGTATTTAAAGTGTATCATGATTGAAGAAATGGCACCATTGCGACTAAGCGATATGGAAACTGCGAAGCTCCACGTGCCATTGATGTGAGAGGTGAACGTTGGCTGCGAAGGTGCATGAGGGACGACTGACACACTACAGTGGAGCAACTCACTGGCCGAATGAACCAGGGGGCTACCAGAAGTGTGTCTAAAATGACAGTTCAGTGAATCCTGCTGCGTATGGGGCTCTGATGCAAACAGATGGTCACTGCACCTATGCTAACGAAGGTGCATTGGCAGAAAAGGCTTACATTTGCACGGCAGTATCAGAATTGAACCTCCGCTGATTGGCAAAGGATTGCCTTCTCAGATGAGTCACATTTTCTGCTTCATCGAATGGATGGAAGTTGGTGTATAAGGCGAGAAACGTTGGAGAACAAACGCTCTTCAACCATTACTGGAAGAACACAAGCTGGTGGGGGCAGCATTATGGTCAGCAAAATGTTTTTGTGGCATACCCTGTGTCCACTCATACCTGTGGAAGGCACTATGGACCGAATTTGTTATGAATCCATCCTTGCAGACCACATACACCCATACATGCTGATTGTCTTCCCTGGGGCGGATGGGATCTTCCAGCACAACAAAGCGATGTGTCACACAGCTAGAAATGTCCGAGAGTGGTTGGAACAGCACAATAAAGACTTCAAAGTATTTCCCTGTCCCCCTAATTCCCCAGACTTAAACCCAATTGAGCATCTGTGGGATCACCTCGACCATGTTGTTCGCTCTATGGATCCTCCACCACGCACCCTCCAGTAGCTGTAAGATGCACTGAAGTCAGCATGGCTCCACATACCTGTGAACACCTTCCAGCACCTTATTGTGTCCCTCCCAGCTCGTCTAGCTGCTGTCTGCACTGCACACAGTGGTTACTCTGGATATTAGTTGCTGGTCACAATAATGTGACTCCACTGTGTATTATTCATGTTGCAGTTTATGTCTATCTTCCTTGAAAAAGCTATCTAGTTGATGTGCAAAAGCTTGGAAACATTTATCTATATTCTTACACCAATAAATCGGATTCTTAGTACAGTTTTATTGTAGGAGTATGGTTCCTTGCTATTAATTTAAAGAACATGCAACCTATGATGGTATGACTGGGCAATAGTAGCCAATGACCACATCAAGTGCCCTTTTTAACAGCATTTCACTGATCCACGAGTCTGCAGTGGAAGAAAGAACATTGCCACTGGACAGTGAGCAACTGGGAATGGGTAGCATCATCCAACGAATCATAGTACAACATACTGACAAGAGGGTGCATTTGTAACATCAAGCACACAAGGCCATAAACCCCAACTATCAAGTCGGTGCATTACAGGCCAGTGGAAGCAGTGTAATATTCTGGGAAATTCTTACATGGGTCACCTAGGGGTCATTTGTACATATTAAGACCACTATCACAGCACATGGCTAGATTGTCATGCTCACCAACCAGTAACACCCATTCATGGCTATCCACTTCCTGTAACATTAGTTAATTCTAGATTTGCTCCAATCACTAAATCTTCAGTTCCCATAAAAGCATTGTACATTAGTTTTGTTTTCTGTAAGTTCATTTTTCTTCTTTACTTTTGTCAGCAAGTTCCTGGATCATACTTGGCAGCTCTAAGGGGCTACTTGCAAAAGTGACTATGTTGTCAGCAAAACAAAGGTGAGTTAAGTAATCTTTATTAATTTTTATCCCTCGTATCAAAATCTTGTCTATTCAAAGACAAAAATGAAGGCTCTCTCTTTCTCTCTCTCTCTCTCTCCCTCCCTCCCTCTCCCTCTCTCTATGAAATGGGAAATAAAGAACTGAAATGGATCATGCAGAAGCAAAAATACTGGTTTAAATCTGTCCAAATCAGAGAAATGCATTTTGAACTCTTGAGAAAGATTTTTCATCCATTCAACATAAAGTTGAAGCTTTCTATCATGAATATAAACTTAACATTTTTTTGAAGGAATTTTGAGAGAACCAGAAAATGGGGTAAGTCCACCAATAACTGGGCCAAGATAAGAAATGCAGATCACACTACCACATCAAATTCCTAGTGTTAGAGAACTTTTAAGTTGTATCTCTGCCAGAAATTTCTGTATTTCTGGGGGCAAATGAACAAATTGTTCTACTATTTTGCAGCAACTTAGCCATAACATTGAAAAAGTCAACAAAATCCTCATTGGAATATTCCAGATACGTATTGCTTACCTATGAGGTCTGCTTCTGGAAGCAAAGCACATTTCATACATGTTGTGTGATCCAAACAACGTGTATGAAATGTGCTTTGTTTCCAGAAGCAGACCTCATAGGTAAGCAATACGTATCTGGAATATTCCAATTTGTATTGAAATAATGCACGTAAAACTAAACAGTAGCATTATTTGGCCTATGTTTTAAGTCTAGATATGAACTGCAATTGTGAAAATTCTCATATTCACAATTTTCAGCTTGTTTCAGTGCTTCAACAAACTAATGCCGGATGAAAGCACTTACACCTCAATAATAATTAATAATTTTGACAAAAAGATCTGTCAGTTGTCTCAAAGAATCCTTTCCAGGCATCTCACTAATAGGTTATCTTGGTGCAATAATTAATCAGTGAAAGGATAACACATATCTACTCTGCCAGTTGTTTCCAAATATTCCCTAAGTAGAGTCGTGATCTAGCTTTACTTCTTATCAGAATCTCCACTCTTCCATTTGTTTCCAAATATTAGAGTCATGTATCTAGTTTTGCTTCTCATCAGGATCTCCATTCTTCCAGTTGTTTCCAAATATTCCATAAGTAGAGTTGTGAATCTAGTTTTGCTTCTCATCAGGATCTCCACTGTTCCAGTTTTTGCCAAATGTTCCCTGAGCAGAGTTGTGAATTAATTTTTGCTTCTCATCAGGATAGGTGGACTATCAACTGACACTTAAAGCTATGCTTTGTAAGTTACTCTTTGTGGTTTTCAAGGTTTTAGTAACATTTTCAAGGATATCAGATGCACATGTTCTATCTTGCAATCAACAATTGTGAGCAGTTCTTGAATTTTTATATCAGACAACACCATTCCAACCCAGATGACTAAGCTGTATCAGATTTTTCTATCAGTCCATTCTTCAAAATCCAAAGAGTAACACAGATTTTTTTCTACTGATCAAAGAGTTCTGTTTAAATATTTTGGAACATATTCAGCGTTTTGCAAAAAATAGTTTGGTGACTTAATGGCAGATTTTTTATATGTAATCGCAGAGACTTGAGTTTTCACTTTTCCTTCAAAATTTTCCAGCAAAATTTCAACAACGGAAACCAGAACTTCTTTCACCAATTCTCCATCAGAAAAAGGTTTCTTTTACAGGCTAAAATCCAGGCAATTTGGTAGCTCGCTAACATCACACACTCCTTCACATACAAGAAATGCTTCCGATAAGCTCCTGCTCCAAGAATTTTGACTTCAGACATTCAATTTCACTGACCCACGAATAAGTATGATATGGAAATTTCCTATCAAAATCACTGATAGCTGATTTTGAAAGTGCTTTACCAAAATGTTAGCTTCAATTTCACGGAGCAACCTGCTGCACAAGACACACAGGCCTTTCATTAACCTGCACTACAGCAAATTCAACCTCCCAAATAACTTTAAACTTTTGAGGAACATCCTTCTCGTCTTTTGGTTTTTGTTCCTTGGCCATGTTATAATTGGTACCACTTTTTTTCACCATTATTTGTTTTGGATAGATTATCAGTGTTTTCAAATAGTTCACAACATTGCATATATCGTTTTGCCTAGTTTACATACAGCCTCCTACACCCAACATAAAGCGGCAAGGGAACTGGCTCCATATAAATTATGTGCAATATTTTCACAAAAAAATAATAATTTCAAAGCTCTAATGGCATGAACTTTTTTTACACAGAAAAATGCAGATTGTTTTATACTACAGACTATACAAATTAATAATAAAACATTTTTTTTGGGGGGAGGGGGCTAAACTTTATCCATCTCCAATCAGCTGCCAATTTGCACTTATCTTCAGCAATTCATAGCTGCCTAACTACAGCAAAAAATCACCTGTGTGCAATACCAATTTCACAAACAGCAGAACAAATTATGCCGTAACAAAACAGGCACATCTTAAAAAATTATAACTGGACACCACATAATTTACCTAGAATTTTATTTTGAGTACTAATCAGAAATGCTCCCCCTATATGGGCAGGAGATTGCTGAGAATAAAACTGACACAAGTTCACAAAACCGTATCAATGTCTTGTGCTGCAAGTAAGCATCATTTGTTTATAGAGTTCTGGAATGCTATCACTGCAAAGAAGAAAAGTAAATGGCAAAATGCTAAACAAAAATTAGCATTCAACTCTATCTATGAAATAAATGTCTTCAGTTCATCTTTTGTTAAGCAATGAATTTTTCTTCTGAACCACATGTATTGATTTGTTCTCCACTTCATGTCTTTAATATATTCTATTTAAAAAACAAACACACTCTAAATTATAATATTTCTCTTTTGTCCTATAATTTTTATAGTCTTTCTTTAGCAGCAAATATAGTTCCTGTGCCCCGTCATGCAATACATGAGCCAGAGGTATGTAAACATGACTGAGCATACCTGTGAATTTGGAAACTACATGAAATCCCTGCTAATCAGACCACCCTTTATTTCTCCTGTCTCATCTGCTGTTGAAAGAGTAATAACAGGAATTGCTGTTAGTTCACTTCCTTTTCAGACAACAAATCTCACCATACTGATATAAACACAGAGAAAATCGGTCAACCACAAATAAGTATGGTGAAGCAGCTTGATTCCGAAAAGAATATAGCTTGCTAAAAAAAAATAATTCAGGCAAAAATGGCTATGAAATGGTTCATTCAGAAGTGATGTCTGATAGGCCAAGAGAGGAAATGACAAAATATGCTCAATGGATTGCATCATTTTGAAAGCAGGAAACATGCTTGACTCCCACATTAGACATTGGTCATTAAACAAAGAAACAAACAAACAAAATCATACATCAGATGTATGGATACCTTATTGATCTGTTCACAACTGTAGTAGGCAGGATGTACATCATGCATTCAGCTTCTGCATTGAACTCTTGCATGCATTTATTAAGAGACATGCAAAATAAACTGAGTATAAAGCTAGATATTGTTGATAACATTGACACTTGCATTTGCACCTTGTTTTTCCACAATTTTTATAACTGTTTAAAAAAATTTTTGAGTTCCTTAAAAATGTTATTACTAAGACAAATCTGCTGCATGCAGAAAATTTTGACTGGATTGGCTATGCCACATCTAGAGAAATTTTATGGCATCTATCAAAGCTCATTCTCTCCATTTCTGCACAATATGTTATCTCTTCCATGACTCCTGTAACTCCTAACTTTTGATGGATTTCTTTATTCTTTTGTCAAGTTTTTTATATTCTTGAAAGTGGTGTTAATGTTCACATCCCAACTGTTTCTATCAGGGACGATTTAAGAATACTTAAGGCCCCTGGGGTGTCGTAGCAAGAGGTCCCCCCCCTTCTCGTACAACGAATGCATGCACATATATTATTCCATTTTATCAAAACCATTGCCTGGTGTATCTTTTCCTTTACATCGCAAGAAAATACGATACAAATTCCTGGCAGTATATTTTTAGGCAATACATTTCCAACCCAGCTGAAACTCAGATGGGACGCAAACACCGAAATTATTTATCTGGCTGTCCCTGTGTAAACCAATTCCGTATAAATAGACATTTCTGCCTACTGAAATCAGTGTGTGAGTGTGTGTGTGTGTGTGTGTGTGTGTGTGTGAGAGAGAGAGAGAGAGAGAGAGAGAGAGAGAGAGAGAGAGAGAGAGAGAGAGAGAGAGAGAGAGAGAGAGAGAGAGAGAGAGAGAGAGAGAGAGAGAGAGAGTACAAGAGTACCTTCGGGGAAACAAAATAAAGTAGAAGAGACATTGATGCAAACTGTCAACAGTCTATCCGAGTCGTCCTCCGACTTACACCCCTCATCCATTTGTGAACAACTGGCTCCAAGATTCAGCGAATCTTAAAAGGGAAATAGAAAACATGTTCTCTTCGGTGTAAGTCGAAGTGGGGATATGGCGTGACACAGATATCTTGGGGGTGACACTGTCAAAATGGTGTTTGACAGGGCCCCCACCCCCACGAGCCTGAGGCCCTGGCGAACACCGGGTATGCCCATGTGATAAAACGTCTCTGGTTTCTATTCTCTTTTTGTCTCTCTTACTTTCACATTTTGTATTTCACTTCCACATCTGGTTATTGACTTGAAAAGGATATTATAAAAGTCCAGACAGCATCTCCTTAACACGATCTTACCAAAATGTCGATAAGTAGTTCCACCGGTTTGGAAAAAAATAAATCTTTTGTTCTTTAAATACCTTTCACCATAAGACGTATTAAATAGCACAAGTATTTGATTTTTCAGGATTGTTCTGTTGGCATATTATTCTATTCATATTTATGTTATGTTTCACATTTTTGTTTCTCACATATACATGTGCTGTAAATACCAATTATAACTCTGTGGTACTAAGCTAAATTTTATAAACATACAGCTATGCTAAACTGGGAACAGCTTATAACTGTTTTCAGTAACATGACGTCCAACTATCATTCGCAATGCATAAAAAAATGTCTTTGTAAGTCATTTGTGACGGACAATCAGCTGTAGAACTGCTGACTGTTCACTGGTTATTAACATGGGTATCTTGTGGTCTAGGAAATGATGTGAAGTCTCAAAACCTGCATGTTCATATGTAACTGGAGGGGTATTACCATTTTTATACTCTTAAGTGGTAACAAAAATTTTAAGATAAGAAAAAAAAGAGGACTAAAAAAAATAATTATATATATGCAAGTAAAGAAAAAATAATTATATATATGCAAGTAAAGAAAAATTTATATTTCCTCTTACTTTGGAGTTTGATGCCCCGCATCCCTTAGAAGAATAAAAGAAAGCAAACTTATGGTATCTGAATTTTTCAACACCAGCATGATGGGTTGTAAAATTATGGTACCATCGATGGCAATTTGCCTCCGTCTCAGGGAGAGGAAAAGCTGATTTTTCCCCATGCTTTTCTCATAGCATAGTTGACAAGCACTCAACAGAGAGAACCATTTTCACACATCAAATTAAAGATACATCCCCCTTTTTCCAAACGCATAAACCATGATATAGGTGTTGATGGTAGAGATTAAACAAAATATCCTTCTCCCTACCCCAAATAGTTACCCTAGTGCATGATCGGGGCCAGATTATGGTATGCTGTGGCCCTGGGTTTTCACTAAGTTGTGGCCCCATTTAGATTTCTATAAGCTATGTTGCTATCAATTACTTTTTGTGAAACATTATAAGATCATCTTTGGTGGGGGTAATGCTATCAGAAAGTATCACTATTACTGTATTATTGCTATAATATCCTAATTATTATTTTTATTATGCACATTCTGCTTTACTTAACTAGCAGCTTATACATTAATTGTATTTTTATTTGTTTCACATAGATGCAGTACCCAAATCAATCAATTAAAAATATTTTTAAACACTAAATTAAAATGACAACAGTAAATTACTTTCAGGGATATTTAATAACATTTTCTTAGATCAGAAAAAAATGTTCTTGTTAGTATGGTGTGAACAAAGGTTTAAAGCTTTTCAGCTTATAATACAAAATATTCATACTTACCTTTTTAAGTTTCCAAAATGCTGGCAATTTCAGAACATTTGAATTCTAGTAATTAATGACTTCATGGCTTCTTCTAATTACTTTCAGTACTGAGAAAACTTAATAGGAATTATAGAGGATAAATTTATTAAGGTACATTAACTCTCAAATTTTCGATCTATAGCCTACACTAGATCATCATCAGAAGTTCTTGCGTCTTACTACTTCCACAGGTCTGGCAACCAAGCCTGGCTGATTTGCTATCTAGCATGGTTGCTGATGTTGCCACCTTGTGTCTTGTAACTTTCTAGAAATTAGAAGAATCTCTGGAGATTTGCACGACACAAGGTGGCAACATCAACGACCATGCTAGAAGGCAAATCAACCAGGCTTGGTTGCCAGTCCTGTGGAAGAAATAAGACGCAAGAACTCCTGATGATGATTTAGTGTATAGATCAAAAATTTGAGAGATAATGTACCTTAATAAATTTATCCTCTATAGTTCCCATGAAGTTTTTTCAGTACTGAACATTTTAAGTAAATTTTTTCTTTTGTAATTTTGCATTTGCAAAGTTTTCCTTCAAATGTCAATTGACACATGACATCACTTTAAATAGGCATTAAAGTTAATGCACTTCAACACATTTCATACATAACATATGTCAGCTGGCTGCAAGGAAATCTTGCTGGCTACCAGATTTTTAGAAATTTTTGGAGCCCTGGATGTGATGATTCCTATTTACAACTTCACATCTTGCATGTCTACAGAGCTTTCATTTCCAATGTTATTAGACACAAGTCACACAGGTGAGTTGAAGTTCATTAAATACAGTTTCATAATGTCTCTTTCCACCATATTGCCTCATTTATTTCCAGTAAAAGGTAATGTACCACAGATGGCAGAAAGGTCCAGTCAATACCTTTGAATTCTTTTTTTTTTTTTAAATGTGTGTGTGTGTGTGTGTGTGTGTGTGTGTGTGTGTGTGTGCTAAGTAAATTGTGTGGCTTAGAAGGTGGTACACATTTCTAGACATTTCAGAAATGATGCTCACGAAAACTTCTCAAATGTCATAACATATCCATGGCTACACTTTTTCAAGTTAAGATAAGAGCAGGTCTCAAATAGGAAAGGCCAGAGGAAGGTGGAATTAGTGATCAAATGTTTTCTTAATTTTATTTTAATTTCAACTAAACAACTAAACTACAATCACAGAGCAAAACAAAACAGTGAGTATATTATGTTTTGTATCAATCCTGAAAATATTCATAATCAGAGATTATATGATAGTTACATGGTATAATACAGAGGGTGAGTCAAAAGTTTTGCTACATTTGCATAAACACACGTGCTGCAGCGGGTATGTCACGTGTTTAAACTAGTTCAAGTCACGCACTGTACTCAGTCGAAAGAGATACAAAGTGGTAATCGTTGCTGTGAACAGCATTGCATGTCATCAATCCAATCTGTCTGTGGTTGGGATGCCTTAAAGATGAGCAGCCACAATCGGCTAATTAAGGAACTTTTGCTTTACGAGTTTGAACTCGGCCATAATACTGCTCAAGCAACACGAAACATTTGCCATGCGAAAAGGGAAGGTTCCATGGACCACAGTACCACAACCAGATAGTTCAAGAAATTTCACTAAGATGACAGAAACCTTGACAATCAGCCACGGTCAGGTACGCCACGAACCGTGGATTCGGAGCCCATGCGTGCCAGGCCATAGAGGCAAATCCGACAACCAGCACTCAGAGATTATCGGGTGAGCTGGGCATATCGCAGACCACCATGGTTCATCACCTTCAGCATTTCGGCAAGGTCTACTGGAGCTGGCACATTGTCCCTCACGAACTGATGCCAGCTGAAGCAAACCGCTGAGTAGAAGTGTACAAGAAACACCTAGAAAACCCGCATGATGTACACTCATTGTCATAAAAATCCGTGCAACAAGAAAAAACCATGCGATTAATGTGAAACTCTGCGAATAGCTATGGGGAGTGCAGACATGAAAATGATAAAAGTTTCGTGCGATTCTGCATGCCAGCGCGTCCAAGACCGGCACTGCAATTGCCATCCTTGGGGATTACAAGGCGCCACGCAGGGGACTCCACATTCGTGCCGAAGCGCACGGTAAGAGTCAGGTGAGATCCCTGAGCGATAGATATGTCAAGGAGCTGCCTTAGATGTGCATACGGGCAATTGATGGAGTTTAAACAAGGCCGTATCGTCGGGATGAGAGAGGCAGAGTGACCGGCGCACCGAATCGGCAGCCATTCGGGCCAGTCGGACAGTACGGTGGGATCGTGTTGAGAGCAATGGACATGGGAAGGCACCCAGACACACCACCCTCAGAGAATACCATGGGTACCATGGGATCGTGAGAGCAGCACGCACAGATGCAACAACTCCCTTGTCCAATATCCAGAGACGTGGCGGCTGTACAAGGGACTCCGGTGTCCGCCAGAACCATTTCCAGACACCTGGCGGAGGCTAATCTGCACTCTTGATATCCCTTACATTTTTTGCCATTAACACTTGACCATTGTCAGCAAGCAACGCAGAATGCTACGGACTGATGACATATAGAGTTCAGCGACGAATCTCGCTTCTGTATGGGAACGGACGACCATCCTGTCAGAGTGTGGAGGACCACAGGTGAGCGCTACAATCCTAACCTCACTGTAGAGCGGCACACGTCCCGAACTGCAGGCGTGATGGTCTGGGGAGCCATCGCGTATGACAGCCGGACTTCCCTTGCGGTGATCCGAAGGACGTTGACAGCCCAGCGCTACGTACAGGAGATCCTGCGGCCCCATGTGCTGTTTTTCCTAGCGGTGCGGCCCGAAGCCATTTTCCAACAAGATAGCGCCCATCCACACATGGCTTAGGTTTCCCAGGACCATCTACATCATGCTTTGACGCTTCCGTGGCCTGCTAGATCTCTTGATCTCTCGCCCGTCGAGCACGAATGGGACCAGATGGGATGCCAGCTTTCTCCATATCCCAGCGTTTGTGATTTAGAGTGCCAGTTGCAAGAAGTGTGGGTCAATCTGTCACAGCATAACATATGGTGTCTCTTTGACTCCATGCAGGACCATATCACCACATGGATCCACGCACGAGACGATCCGACGCAGTACTAACCCTGACCGGAATCAGTACCGTATGTCCACCGGAAATCGTCCTGCTGCTGTGATATTGTAATTACTTCTGTCCTTGGTATGTACCATCTCACAACTAAAATCTCATTTCAATCCAAAGTCTCCTACTTGAATAGACCAATGCCTCTTTCTCGATGCGCAGATTTTTATGACAATGATTGTAAGTTTCATCAAGAGAATTGCTACGCGTGATGAAAAGTGGGTCTATTTCTGTAATTCTAACACACAATGGCTATGGTTGAGCTCGGGTCAGCTTCCTGAACCTGCTGCCAAACGTGGACGCTTTGAGCACAAGGTGATGCTCTGCATCCGGTGGAATTTCGAGGGATAATCCATTACGAATTTGTTTCAGATGGTCGGAACATCTATGTCTGAACAGTTGGAGAGGATGTATGCCATTTTGGAGGAGAAGTAGCTGGCACTGGTGAAGAGAAAGAATGTTCTCCTACAGGAGGACAATGCTCGGCCTCACACCACGAGACGACCCGAGCAAAACTCCAGGAACTTGAGGGCATCAAACTAATGCCACACACAGCATATAGTCCAGACATTACCCGGTCGGATTATTACTTGTTCCAGTCAATGGCCCACTTCCTTCGCGGGTGGTACATCAACAACCAGGAGGAGATGGCAGCTGGGGTGGAGGAGTTCTTCTTGGTAGTCATTAATGTAACATAACATGATAAACAAAGTTAGAAAATTGTACAAAAATGATAAAAGAAAAAGAGTATTTACTAACAAATCATATTTGACACAGATTTCTTCTTATATATATATCATCATCACTGTTAACCATTATCAATCCACTGCTGGACGAAGGTCTCCCCAAGTTTCCCCCACAACGGTCTGTCTTGTGCCAGTTTCCTCCATGTCACTCCCGCATACTTTCGAATTTCATCCACCCATCTCCCATGTAGTCTTTTTCTGGGTCTTTTCCTGTCCCTTGGAATCCAATCTAAAATTTTGGCTGTCCATCGATGGTCTGTCCTTCTGGCAGTATGCCCAGCCCATTGCCATTTCAGGGATTTAACTCTGATCATGATGTCTTCCACTCTTGTAATTTTTCGGATCCACGAGTTCCTCTTCTTATCTCTCCTGGTTACACCAAGCATGCACCTCTCCATGCTGTTTTGAGTTGTCTGCATTCTTTGTATGTCTCTTTTAGTTAAGGTCCACGTCTCTGCACCACATGTAAGCACTGGAAGGATGCATTGATCAAACACTTTTCTTTTAAGACATAATGGCATATTGCTCTTGAAAATTATGCTGTTTCTTCCAAAAGCTCTCCAGGCAAATTTTGTATGCCGATCAATTTCTTCATCAATGTGACCCTCACTTGATATCTGCTGTCCAAGATAAACGTGCGTGTCTGTTATCTCTAGCTTTTCTCCATCAATCGATAAATCTTCATTTCGTGTAAAAGCATTGAACATCACTTTTGTCTTCTGAAAGTTCATTTTTAATCCCACTTCTTTACTCTTGTCAGCAAGTTCTTGGATCATACTCTGCAGCTCTGATGGGGTAGTTGCAAAAATGACTATGTCATCAGCAAAATGAAGGTGGGTTAGATAATCACCATTAATCTTTATTATCAAACCCACCTTCGTTTTGCTGATGACATAGTCATTTTATATATATACACACACATAGAGGCGTAACTACCACCCGGGCCGCAGCCCCCACAGCTGCGGGAGGCACAGGTAACCAAGGGGTGCACTGCAGCTTCCAGTTATAATTAATAGTTTTTTTTTTGTTTTTTTTTTTTAATTTGAACATGCACAAAGACAAACAAACAAATAATTAACCCAAAGGTTCATATTTTCTTTTAAGGTACATTTAGCTTTGCCCAAATAAATGTCAAGTTTCACTTTTAAAGCCCTGAGTGTCCTACAGATTGAAGCTATTCGACCCTTTGGCTCCTGGTTGTCATACGATCGTTCTCCAATCGCCCTCTCTCTGCACTGCTGGGAAAAAGCGCGAGGCAACATGGGGATTCCTCATGGAGGATGTGGGGAAAGTCAGTCAGTCACCTACGATTACGTACACGACAGACACCAACATTTATTCACAGCAGCCACGGATCTGCCATGTACAAGAGGGTGATTTATTTTAGTTTTGTACAAGACAATTACATGTATTGTTAAATCTATTACTTAAAAAGTTAAAACTATAGAGCTCTAGGTATCAGCATTACTTTTCCAGAAACTCTCCCTGACTTCCTGACACTCCCTCCCCCCCCTCCACACACACACACACACACCTCCCTCATGCTTGAAATCCTGGGAAAATTACTGAGCTTCCGGGAACTGAAGTAAATCTTGTAGGGGGCACGTGTTATGCTAGTTAGGCCACTGTATATATAGATTGAAGGTTTAATGACCATTGTGAGCAAATCAATGGGCTATGAGCAGTTGCCTGTACCTGATTTAGGGCCACTGGTTCTGGGGAAGGGAGAAAACCAGTGCCATAAGACAAACACAACATCCATGCCTCAACGGGATTTGAACCCGGACCCCTCTCGGACGAATGATCAGAAGCCATCGCTTAGACCACTGCCCCACTGGAGTGGTGACAGATTTTATTTTAGCCAGTTTTCATCACCACTGATGGTATTTGTGAGAATAACTTTTCCACTCTTAATATTATGTGCACTGTGAAAACATTCATTAAAGGACACAGCTGGGCGGCAGACAAAATTAACTGGATGGGCCACCCAATAAAAAGGCTCTAGAGAGAACACTAAGCATACGTCTGTTGCTGTCACTCACCAAGCCAAACCCATATGAGCCTAATATAATGCAAATACCCCTAAATTACATAAATCTCCACAGTAACTAACAATTGCTCCAATGAAATAAAAAGTAAAACATTAATAAATTTCTTTAAGCAAATCTGAATGATACTTAGACTTCTAAGCTACATCTACTTAGCTTTAGTTGTTTGAACTTCAATGATCTGGGTGGTGTAATGGATAGCATGCTCGCCGCCCCGGTAGCACAGTGGTCTAAGCAATGGCTCCTAATCATTCGTCTGAGATGGGTCCGGGTTCAAATCCCAGTGAGGCATGGATGTTGTGTTTGTCTTACAGCGCTGGCTCTCTCCCTTCCTTGGAACCAGTGGCCCTAAATTAGGGATGGGTGACACTGCTTATAGCCCATTGAGTTGCTCACAGTGGTTGTTAAACCTTCAATCAAAAAAAAAAAAAATTGCATGCTCGAATGGAAATCAAGAAATACAGGTTTAATTCCTGCTCTATAATAATAAAATTTTCAAGTTTCTGAAGAGAAGAGATATTTTCATGGAAAACAGTAAAAAGTGACATTTGTATTGCCTTCCTTTGAATATGAAGAATTATTTCCTCGGAGCAATTCATTTCCCACTGATTTGTAAGATGTTCTCTGAAGCACTGAAACTTGTGACCTACATCCATACCTGGATGTGAGAAAAGGTTGTGTTGATGCTATGAGAAAGCATCGGATTGCTTTGACTAGTAAAATTCTGTACGGTACTCATATTTCTAAGCTAGATCTGCTTAGCTTGGAACTTTATTGTCCTGGGTAGTGTAACAGATAGCATGCTCAAACAGAAATCAAGAGATGTGGGTTCAATTTCCACTCTATGGCAAAATAATTTTCAAGTTTCTGAAGAGGTGGTTACATGGGAAAGAGTGAAAATACAGCACATCTGTGCAAACAATGACATTTGTTAATGCAATTATCATCATTGCTACATTGCTGCTACATCTTATATCATGATTTGAAAATTTCAGGCCTGGTCAATGAATCTTTTTTTTTCCTTTTTTGATAGGAGGTTTAGAGACCACTGTGAGCAACTCAATGGGCTATAAGCAGTAGCCCATCCCTAATTTAGGGACACTGGTTCCAGGGAAGGGAGAGAGCCAGTGCTGTAAGACAAACACAACATCCATGCCTCACTGGGATTCGAACCCAGACCCCTTTCGGACGAATGATCAGAGGCCATCGATTTAGCCCACTGCGCCACCGGGGCGGCGGTCAACGAATCTCACCTTCTGCCACCCCTGTAGTGAATGGCAGGAATTGAGATTTAATTTCAACAATGTTAACATTATGGCTTCCAAAATCCTTTTTTTTTTTTTTTTTTTATTGGAGGTTTTACGACCACCGTGAGCAACACAATGGGCTATAAGCAGTCGTCTGAACCTAATTTAGGGCCACTGGTTCCAGGGAAGGGAGAGAGTCAGTGCCGTAAGACAAAATATAACATCTATGCCTCATTGGGATTCGAACCCGGACCCCATTCGGACGAATGATCAGAAGCCATCGCTTAGACACCGGGGCAGCTCAAAATTCTTTATAACAAAAGCTGACTTGTCTAACAATTGGCACAGGCGAAAATAGTCTTCAAATAAAAATTCCATATGGTACGCTTACCTAAGGCTTTAAACTCAGTGCAGCATTATTCTCAGTGGTGTATTGGGGCTAAAATGTCCTAAAAAGGCGTTCCGGTATTTTTTTTTTTTTTTTTCTGGCACATGTTCCGGTAAACCCTATACAACATAATTTGTTTTCTTTTTAAAATGTGAATGTCTTATAATTCTTTTCCAATAAAAAAAATGCCACGGAAAAACTGCACAGTTAGTGGAATTAACATCCCATGTCTATTTGAAGGCAGAGTTAGACTACATCCATTCTCACTTGGCACTAGCTTGAAGAGGGAAGGGAGATTGTTGTGATTGATAATTTAATAAATCTTGTCATTAGTAAGGAGTCCAGTTGTGAGTCTCAGTTAATTTATTCCAGTTATAAGTGTCCTTTATTAATGCTGGAAGCAAAGGAGATTAGTTTTCTCTCTGGAGCTTTAGGCCTTTTTCACACAGGCAGAAAAAATCAGTCGAGGCAATAAATCTCTAGGTTGTTCTGTCGCTTGTTTTCAGGTGAACTACAGAATTGTCTGTGTTGTACCCAAACTGCTGCAAAATGTCTCCAGAACTAAGATTCCCAGGAATAAATGGCTTTCTTCAATGCACTATAAATTAGTTTCTGCTTCCAAACAATGTCTTACTCGATAATATGTGGCTGATTTAAGTTTTTGCACCCCAAAACGTCCCCCACTTTGGACCCCAACATTTCAGTGTTTTCTCACCAAAATGATTAAATCTTGTTCCTTGAATGCTGAAACATGTAAATACTGAAGTCTGATTTTGACCAATCACTATACTTTCTTACTTATACTAGAAATATAAGAAAGCAAAATGAGGTTGAAGATGTAAAGGCACTGGCACCACGCGTTTCTGTACTTTTTCAATTAGCACTACACCACTGATTATTCCCAGCAACAAAAAAGGAAATGAATGGCACTATACTTTGCGCAGTGCTGTTCTCAGAAAATATGGTTTATCGTATGGTGAGAAAAATGAGAAAGAGGATCTTGGGCCTCTCCTGAAAAGAAGTTCTATTTATTTCACTGCTGTTCTGTATGCCTCCACCAGGCACATGGAGCCAAATATAAGCACTCCACATTTCTAAATTATCCTATCAAGTAGCAAAATATTTCCTTCTAGTTTAAGACAACAAAAAGTTTAATACAAAAAATACCTTAAAATTTCATGTTGTACTTTAACAACCTGAATACTTTTTGATACACAGACGTCTGTGATACAGTAATGAAAAGAATATTCTTTGAAGTTTTACAAATAGTCTTTTATGGTCTAAAGGTTTCCCCTTACATTTTTCTGCTCTGTCTTTCCTACTTTCTCATCTTAAAGAAATTCAGTGACTGCTGGAGTAATATAATAGTTTTCTGCTAAAACTAGATTTAATTCTTCTTAAATGTTCTTGCAATTAATTTTTTGTTTCCTAGGAATATTGCTTTGATCCTTTTTCAGTAAGAAGGAAATAAAAGTTTTAATCTATTACTTTTTAATGCTTTGAAATTTTTAATAAATTAGAAATTTTTCTCATTTATAAAAGAAAATGCATAAAAACATAGATAAATAATATCAAGGAAATTTATTATCTTTTATGTAGTTCAATATTAATAACTCAACTTTGAGGTTGAACTATTATGCAAGCACTGTTGCTTGTATTTTTGCATCTTTATTGAATATTTAAAAAATACAGGAACAAACTATATTTTTTTAATAAATTCCTCAATAACAAGAAGACTGTTTTGTTCCATGTGTATGAAGTTTTAAAATGATGATTACTATTACTTATCAACAATGCTCCTAAAACTTTTCAACTTTGAAAATAATTTTTAAATTACGAGAAACTTTTTAAAAATTTATAATTTCCTTATATTGTAAAAAATCTCATGAAAAAATTTCTGACAATCTTACTAGGGGCTACTGATATGAAATCTTCTTGACTAATTTTAAATTTAACTTCTTTCTTGCTGGAAATAATAAATTATATATTACCACTATTTATTCTTTTCTACAATGTTAATTTACCAACTGATCAGTTTCACTCAAAATTAAGAAAAAAATGTGTGGGAATCCTTGGTTCAAATATTTTTCATTATTTGAAGTCCTTAAATTGCACATGAATAGAGACGAAAATTAAATTAAATTTGGGAATCAAAACTAAAAATAGGCAATAAATCTTAGTACATGGTACTAAACAAATATGATTTCCCAAGTCAGTTTTACTTATTAGAAGTTTTCTGCTTGTAAAAAAGAAAGAACTAATTTCAGTACAAGTTGTTATAGATACTATTTAAAAACAAGCTTCTTTGCAAGATATACAACCAAAATTTTTCATTTTTCCAAATGCCATGTATGTAGGAAAATATCACAACTTCTTGGAAATTACATAAAATTCTACAAAATAAAATGCCACCCTTTCTAGTAACTAAAGGAACTCCAAAACTGTGTGTGAGTTACACTACAAAAATATTTCTTATTGCTACAAGTAGTATTGGTTATGCACTGTCCCAGACTAGTAATACAACAGCCTCTCTTTTTACTCCCAGCTATTGTAAATATTGAAACCCTTAATTACACAGATTGGGAGAAAGTGTGTTTCTAAGTAAATTGTTGCAAATGATTACATGAAAACAAGTTTTAAACTGTACCAGTCTCTTATTTAGTTGTAAAGATGCACACCATCCAAATGTATAGTTTTTCCTTATACCATGTGGTAACTTAATTTACTATTAATGCAGATGAAACTGAAGAGCTTACCTGGGGCAGACTAGCTTGAAGTTGGCGCTGTAACGCATCTCTTTCTTTTCCTAGATTAGATAATTTAAGCTGAGTTTCCGCTAGTGTTTCTTGGGTGTCTCTAAGTGTTTCCATAAGTTTATCACGTTCATCCAACATATTAACCATCAACTGTTCAAAGTTAGCTTCATCGCCTGAGAACTGCCCACCTCTCTGGCTCAGACCATCCTCCGAGATGGTAGGCATTACATCACACATCATATTCCACATTTTGAATGTAATATGCAGGTTTCAGAAATGATGGTTACTAAATACTCTACAAGGATGCTTGTCGGATGATGCAGGAGAAGCACGTAAACAACGTTCAAGGAAACAGCGACTTACAAAACCGTTTATAAAATGGGCGCGTATGAAGTAATAATTAATAATGGAATCAATTTCTTTCAAGTTCCGTTTAAATTCATAAGTGTATAGTTCATACAACTGTCCGATTCATGATGAACACCAGATCTCCAGAGAGAAATGAGTTACCCCAATTCAGCATCCAGAGAGACCGGGATGAATTCCATGCTGCGATTTCACCACTCAGACCCAGTAGAATCCTCCTATATGTGAGCATAACTTCTAACTGCTTCGAATAATTTCTATTTCTTAGGGGGAAAGAGTTACGAAAGCGTTACAGGCAGGGTCTCTCAACTACTCTTCTTCTCATCCGCGCCTCAAGACGTCCATTTTTTCCCCCTACATTCACGGAGCTGTTAAAGAGTTATCCCACAAGTCCCTGGAATACCCTCCACCATGTTTGATCAAAACTCGGTTGCAGTGTAAATGTGGCGATTGTAAATTGCAACAGTTGTATTTCTAATCTAGGAGAAAACGTTTTTGTGAGCAAAAAGTTAATTAAAAATCAATATGGTGTTAATTACATGTTTGATATGTTTATAATGGGTATCGGAGAAATCGTGATGTCAGAAGACGATATTGCGCATACTCAGAACTGGCAGCCGATGCTCTTGCTCCTTGCCCCTTGCATCATGGCGGCCAAGTCGGGTGGCTGGGATATGTTTTCATTTTTTTATATACCTTTAATTTTTGCTTTTATATTATAATATCTGCTAAACCAAGGTCTACATTTTTCATGAAGCATCCTCTTTTGATTTAATTCGATATTGTGTTCAAATATGCCCAAGGGTGGCAAAAAAGGCAGCAAAAAAGGCAGCAAAAAAAGCTCTTCGTCACTCACAACAGGTAAGAAATTCGGTGTTACGACTAGTTGGGTAAATGATGTAATTTATTATTCGCCCAAAGTGTGCTATGACTTACTTGTGCAGTTTGAGAATATGTTTGTTATATAAAAGGAGTGGAAGTTTCACTGAAAGCAAGAACTGATTTAAATTGTACGCTTAGAGTATTAATATTAAATCGGGGTGTAGGTGTTATTTTTCCGCACCATCGCTGTTCAAAAGGCAACTTTTGGCCATATATAACTGATCATGAATCCTGGTCTTTACCAGCAGGATCTGTAATTTAGGTATAAATTGAAGATGTTTAGCTTCATCGCGTAGCAGCCACGTAGCAAACCATTACCGACTGCTTCCTAAACTAGATTTCAACGGAGCTCAACTGACATAACACCGTATGATGACGATCCGAAATTAATTAACTTAAAATCAACGACAGAACTTAACAGTATTCTCAGTGACTAGTGATATGCATGGATTTTGTATGAGCATCAAATAAATAAGAAAAAGACACTGTTTATGTTGCACAGTATGCAGCAATTAGTGTGTGATCCGTTAAATTATGTTTTAACGATGGCAAACTTTGAAAAACGACCTCCATCAAATAAAGATGCCAAAGTAGAATGTCATATCAGAGAGAGTTGAAGTCTCCCATAGGTATGCATAAAGCTGAAGTTACTTATCACTTACATGCAGTGACATTACTGAGATGACAGTGAAAGCATCCAAAATGCCAGAAGTTGTAGGGTGGCCAATAAAATTGTGTAGGTACAGCAAACTAAAATGCAATGATGAAGAATATCTGATTAGTTAACAGTCCTAAAGTTATAGTGAAATTTTAGGTGCATCTTGCTAGCTGAAATAATATAAACCCAGCATTTGAATGAAGATTTTGCATCTTGTACAGTTATCATGATATCAAACTTTCAGCATGTTAAAGGTAAGTGTAAATCTGAGTGAGCATTTAACCAACAAATTAAGAATTCATTAACAAATACTATGGAATTCAAATGAAGAAATAATGTACTTAAATTTAACATAAATTCAGGGGACAGCTTCATAAGTTATTTTTCTCTTCTGTTGCTTCTCAGTACTCTCACAGATTGGCCCTTTTTTTTTTTTATCTGACAGTGCACGATTCAATAATAGAAAACTGAAATGTTGAGTAACAGATCAGATCTAATAATAGGGGAATAAATGTTTTCTTTGTAATGGCAGAGTGAAACTGCACAGTTAAAGTATCTTAATCATTGATCACATCTGACATTAAGTAAACATGAGTATATTCTCCTGTCATTAATTAAGTGAAATAAGTAAATGTTTTCTATGTGAATACAGAGAAAGATGTGGCAATAGAACAATCCTGATGAACAGACACAATAATGGGGCAGTAATTGTGTGGACTGTATCCGTATTTAATGCTAAACAAATTGATTTCATGGAGGGAAAGTGTCAAGAATGTGCATATCAATTGGATAGTAGAGTACATCTAGGGCTAAAGCATCTTTTCCTTGGTGTTAGCAGTAGAAATTTATCTAAACGCAAAACAAGTTGGATGTTAATTTTTCTTTGTACTAGTTATTGAAATAATGAGATATGTAGATAACCAAAATGATTAGAAACAACTTTAAACTGAAGATTGTTCTATAAAGATATTTAATTATCCTTTAGGTTGGATTCTGATCACTTACAGGAGTTATACAGAAGAAATGTTCTTCACGGACACATGGAACAATTACGGCATTTGGACATGCCACATTTCACACGTTATTTGGTCCAGGTCCCTGTCCTGTAACCTGTGCCTACGTGTCGTGATCCCAATTCGTTTTCACCGTCTTTTTTTACTTGAGTGTTACTACTATTTAAAATCTCATGATGATAAATTAAAATTTTAAAAAACGCACACTAAAACTTTAAAAAGTCAGATACAAATTTATACTACCGACAAAGTACTGTAGGTCAAGGAAAACAGACTTCCCCAACAACCACAGGCCTCTCTCACTAGCAACAAGTTTTCGTAGTACGTAAAAAAACCACAACAGAAGCAACATATGACCTTATAAACACAAAATTTTAAGATTCAAACAAAGAACACTGACTGAACCCTTCATTAAAAACGCTCGAAATTTTTCGGCCAACACTTTAGGCATCTTCCGGAGCTTGGTGATATCCCCATAGATGTTCCTTGTTCACCTATCACCAATGGAGTGCAATACACCAAAAAAACTGCCACTCGTCGAAGACGCTGTCAGAGATGCGTCATTCATGCTGGTGCGATGTATGGGTCTAATCATTATCAATTTATTATCAGAGATACGTCATACACGCTGGCGCCATCTATCGTCTAACAATTATCAATCTATATTGAAATAAGGCACGTGAAAACCGTATAGTGCTAGTGATATCGTTGAGTTAGTAAATTGTTTTGTTGAATTTCATACCTCACAGGAATGTAACATTCCTGTGACGTATGAAATTCAAAACCATTTTTGTTGTTATTTAATTGAAGATGCAGATTGCATTTTACACAATTCACTGCTGAATAATTTGCAGTTTTGTCTGTTATCAGGATGGACATCTGACCAGTGACCTTTTCCATGAAGAGGAACGTCCATCACTGGTACCACACATCTAAGGCACTTCTGTTTCTTTAGCTGGAGTTCCCGTTCTACACCATTGCTTGGCCTTCCTGCTATCTTTCTTTCTTGCTTGTTTAATTTACATAAACACCTAGCAACCTTTGCTTTGAAGTCATATAAATTCAGGAGACTAGATGATGGCCATTCTGCTCTGCAGATTGTTAAGGTATAACAGCCATGCCATGATGACACATTTAAAATGTGACAGAATATTCTGAAGTACCATCCATTTGTTTGAGTGTATCTTGATTCTGTATATTCCTAAAAGAGAAGCAATGAGGTTAACACCACCCATATGCTTATTATATTGAGTGGACAGTCAATGTCACTCGAACAGTCACTTTTTACATGTTCTTTGTTTTTCAATGAACAATGGCCGACTTCAATGTTTGGAGTTATTCCAATGAATGTGGATAATATATTGATAGGGCTTGTTGCCATACCATCTTGTACATGATATTTGAACATTATCTTACTTCTGGATTTTCATCACTTCAGTCTTCCAACTGTGAATCCTCACTCCAGTCTGTTATTACAGCAGCTTTAATTTGTTTTGTCCTATAAAACAGCTTTGAAAAAAATATGTTCTTGATACTACAAATAACTCAGAACAAGAAATCACATTGTAAGCCAAGTGACTGATAGGAGTTTGAATTTCTACTTGGAAATAAAGCACTTTTATAGTACCAACCTAGAAAAGTACTTTATTTCCAAGTAGAGATTCAAACTGCCTATATAAATGCATACAAATGATATTTTAATGTGTGAGAAGCATGAAAAGAATTTTTGCATTCATAAATTTAATTAGAAATGTTCATTTTTATTTTTTATTGTTGTACTGAAAGTTTTAAATGTCAGCAAAATTGTTTTCTTTAGAAAACTATTATTCAGTAAACAATAATTATGACAGTTTACACCATAAATGGTGCCACTATACTACAACTTAAAGAGTCGTTCCTGATTTGACTCTCTGTGTGCATACAGGTAAAAAAAATTATTTATCCGATTGGTGGTGCCGAATTTGCTCAATATGCAAAATAGAGTTAACACAGCATTCAGAATGTCTGAATTGCATAGTTTTGCTTTTCAATCACATCTCATAAAAAAACACTTGAAAATTATTTCATTCTGGAACAGGAATTGAACTTGTGTCTGCCGATTCCATTTCAATTAGATTGCAGGGGTGGAAGTTGTCTTGAAAATCCTTAGTTTGTACTATTTTTATCCTGAAATTTTAAAAGAATAAGAATTCACGTTTGAAATTTGTCACCTTTTATGTTATGTCTTTAATCGGAGCCAGCAGCAATTGGCAACAGTGAAAATAATTAATTCATCCTGAGTTAGAATATTAGGGCAACTGCTTGCAACCCTTCCTGCACAAACACCTCCACGGGTGATAACGGGCAACGATGGCGCAGTGGTCTAAGCGATAGCTTCTGATCATTCCTACAAGATGGGTTTGCATTTGAATCCCAGTGAGTCATGGATGTTGTGTTTGTCTTATGGCGCTGGCTCTTTCTCTTTCCTGGAACCAGTGACCCTAAATTAGGGATGGGCGACTGCTTATAACCTATAGAGTTGCTTGCAGTGGTCATTAACCCTCCATATAAAGAAAAATAACACAGAGCCCAAAAAAAACTTTTCGCAAAATAATTGTTTTATTATAAACAAAAGAGTTTCTCTGTCAGATTCATGCATCTACTCCTTACATCTGTATAAAAAGCAATCTGATTGCATGAAAACCTTGTCCATTCTACTCCAGTTACTTAAAAGCTCTTGAATTACATGAAACAGTCCTATGCACCATATGCTTCATACTGAAAACAATAAAGATTAAGAAAAAAAAATAAAGGGGGGGTGGAAGGCAAAGGAAAAATCCATCAAAATATTAGAACAAACAAAAAAAAACCATGCAAAACTTGAACAAATAGCTGATATATTAAATGCAGAGACATCCTTGATTAAACAAGGTACGTTGCTCAAGCTCTTAGTTGAAGCTCTAAAAAAATTACACAGTGGTATTAAAGGAAATACAATGAGAGAAGTTTGAGTTGTCCAGATGATGCTGTTTCTCTATTGCAAACAGAAACTAATTGAACTTGGTAAGAAGTGATGACATGGCTATTCCCAGGACTTAATTAACTACAATTATCTCAAAATTATAGGTTTTTTACTAAGGAATAAAAGGATACTTATATAAATACACAGTTGATGTGGATTAGGAACATCAAATAGAAGTCATCGCTCTTTCCACGTTTATATAAGTGAGTCACTGAAAAATTCTCATCGGCCGCCACCGGGAATTGAACCCAGGGTCTTCCAGTTACACGCTAGACATGCTTCCACTGCACCACAGCGGCCTCAGAATTCTCCAGACTGATAAATGTAGAAGGAGCAATGACTTCGATATGACGTTCCTAATCCATGTCAACTGTGTATTTATTATCCATTCACCTTCTAGTTATTTGTTCAGTTGCTGCTGTTCATCTCTGGTGAATACATGAGATTCTTCCGCGGATTCGTGGAATTTCGCTTTTCGTCATCATTTGGGTCATTCTCGAGATCAATGCAAAACTGAATTGAAATTTTGGGAGTATTAGTTGGGGCAGGGACTTGTTTCCCCATCAGGAAATGATATTTCATCTTTTAGAACTTTCAAAAACTGGGAAAAAGATTTTCCCGCCATCATAATGCCCTTTTCTCGTGATGTTTCTTCTACCCAGTATTGTTGTTTTTATTCCATAAATATTTGAACTTCAGCTTGAAAACGGAGGAAAATTTTCCGAAAACGGAAGTTAGACGGCGCGGAAGTTTTCCTGTAATTTTCAGGTATGAGATTGTTCGGAGGATTCGTGGTATTTCAGCATGTTCACCATCATTTGTGGGGTTCTAGAGATTGATACATAGCTGAACAGAATTCGGAGGAAGGTCATTTTCCGTCGGAGGACAGAAGTACGGCTTTCGAAATCGGAAGTTAGACGTAGTAAAGATGTCTCCTGTAATCGTAGTTATTTTTTCTCACAATATCCTTTTGATCAGTATTGTTGTTAAACATAATTTTATTGAATAAAAGTGTGTTTCAGCTTGAAACTGGAGGGAACGTTTTTCCGAAAACGGAAGTCGGACAGTGCGAAAGATTTCACCCGTTATCGTTATCCCCCTCCGCGCAATGTTTCCTCTATCTTGGGTTGTTAAATGTTAATAATTTTTTATTGTGAATAGAGTGATGTGGTCCAGTTTAATATTTGTTTTATTCACACTGTTTCGCCGCGCAGCATTCTGATTTTTTACCCAGTTTTAAAAAGTTCAGCTTTTTTCTTTCTTCGTTAGTCTCATGTATGCATTGTGCGGGGCTCCAAAGAAGCAACTTGCCAGGTGGTTTGGAAGTTTGGCGTATGTGAGTGTGGAGAATTTCGAGGCCGCTGTGATGCAATGGAAGCATGTCCGGCGCATAACGAGAAGACCCTGGGTTCGAGTGATGGCCGATGAAAATTTTTCTGTGACTCACTTATAAACGTGGAAAGAGCGATGACTTCTATTTGGTGGATATTTATGTGTCAAATTTTCAGGTAGTACCCCTGGAATTTACCTCATGAATGGCAACACCTACTATAGCTGTAGTCCTTTGGAAGGTAGGGTACTACCTAAAAATTTGCATATAAATATCCTTTTATTCGTCAGTAAAAAGCCCATAATTTTGAGATAATGAAATGAAGTTTGTCAAGCAATATCTGAATTTTGAAAAAAAGTTTTAAAGACACAATAACATGTATTATTACAATCATAGTTTAGGTTGCCTTCCTATAATCAACTTTGCTGCAATTCTGTTGAATATCTGTGATGTCTCGTTCTAAATAAATAATGTCCTTTATCGGAACATTTGTCCAACTTTGGTGGCACAGTGGAAAGAGCAAATCCCTGTCTCAACCAATGTACTTTTTTTTTTTTTAATGTTCATGAAACATACTTTCCCATTTGGACATCACAAACAAAAAGAATGCGTGGTTATTAAAAAATTACTGTGCATATCTTATTTTTACCCAGCATTATTGGTGGGCTTTCTCTAGTTCTAAATAATTTGAAACATAGTTTAGGAATAACTTTTTTTACTTGGTCTATTCTCATATTTACTGAAATAGGGAAATATTAAGTTCAGCTCTTTGTCAACTACATTTGTCAATCTTAATATATTAAAGGGGCTCTGACGACTGCCAAATAATGGTATAATTATACCACCAGGATTAGAGGAAATGCTATCTCACACTCAACAACCCGCTTTCCAGCATAGTGAGTTAAGGCAACCCCCCCCCCTACCCATGATTCCACAACTTAGAACCTGGCCCTCAGTCTCCAGCAACTGGAATGAATGCACCTGGTCAAGGCAGCTGCCAAAGAAGACCACATGAGGGATGGGTGGATAAAATTCAAAAGCATGTGGGAGTGACGTGGAAGAGACTGGCTCAAGGCAGACCACTGTGAAAGAAACAAGGGAAGACCATCCAGTAGTGGATTGATTATAGTTGATGATATGATTTAAAATTTTAATGACCATCAATAATACTTTTCACTAAGCTCTGGTGGTTTATCCAAATGGTTTTAGCAGTTGTGACTTGTAACAAAATACCAAGAGATATCACCATGTGAGCTCACCTCAAGGAGGTGGAGCACTGTGCCAGTCCTCTATGCAGTCAGTGGCTTTATCAACTTGTGAGCACACTATCCCCAAGTTCTTGCATTGTGTACTGTAATGGCAGTTTATCCCTCTTTCTGGTATTTTGGCAGATGGAATTTTGTTTGTTTCTTACAAAACATTGGAGTTGAGTTGGCTAGCAGTGTGAAGTGGAATGAATTAAGTAAGCTTCTGCCTTGTATGGCTAATCCCTAGACTTAATAAATTACAATTAGCCTGATGATTTAGAGCAGTTTAGGTATAGGAAGAAATCTGGTAAAGCAGAGAAGACACGGTTCAACCATGCTTAAATTCATATCGGTAGTGTGGTAAGGCGTACATTCTGTTTTGCCTGAGGCTTCTTGTACAAGTGAGCCATAACTGAGTCACTGAAGGACATCATTACAAAATCTGCAACAGTTAGTGACTGGTACCAGTATTGCAGTAAATATGGTACAAGTTATGATATCAAAGAAAAAAAAAATGTTGGAGCCCAAGGAATCTTCATGGAAGTCGATTACATAGACCTATCGAAAATCACCATTAGCTACAGGAAGGTCTGACATCAGGTTGCAGTGTCTACTATTACTTAGATAACCAACTGGGGTCTAATGTAAAGGCTAGCCAGGTGTTTGTACCAAAAAAGTCTGATTTTCAACTTCAAGAATTTAAAGCAATATTGATTATTTACTGGAGATTTGAAAGTTGTATTTCTCTCATGTAGGAACCAAATTAGCATCTCTTGATTTTCTTTCACTTTGTCTCTATATTTTATGTTAATTCATCAGTCAGGGAGTGCAAGTATCTCGGCTCTCCACAGCAGCCAATGATCATTGTAAGGATAAGATATTCATATCGTAATCCATCAGAGGGCTGTGGATGGCCTAGTGGTTAACATTTGTGACAGCCATGAAAAAGTGTCAGGATCGATCCCAGGTAGGTATGAACGTTGAAACCACTAAATATCTGCTGTGCGTTGGATGGGCATGTCTGTTGAATGCCGGGTACTGGCCACCTGGTTATAAGCAAGGGCATCTTCCTTTTCCATTTCTACCTCGCTTCCATGTAGCTTTCCTCTTGGCATGGCATACTGATAGCCCTCGCAACCCCACGTCACAGGGTGGGGGGGGGGGCTCATGGCTTAGAGGACCTCAAAAAAACAATTTTACAAAATTTTATGTGGAGACTGTATGAAGCTGGTTAAAGTTATAGCTAAGAATTTTTGACGGCATCTTTGATGGAGAATTAAAAGAAAAGCAGTTGCTGGTGTTTCTTTTTCAATAAATAATTAAAATAAAAAAATATTTGGAAAACATTTTCACGGATTCAGTTTATAAAAACTTGGTGATGGGAATGCAGCTATTCCAGGTACCTTGAGGACCCTTTTCACAGCTATAGGAATAGCTCCTATACATATGTGTATATGTTAACAATGGAATGGGAAAGAAATATCAGTTCAATTAATTAAATTTTTATATCAATGAGGATAAAGTGTTATGTATTAGTTGTTTGCACATAAGTATGGATCCTTCAGAATATTATGAATGAAAAGGGTTTCCTCGCTGGGACAAAGAAACATAGATAGACCCGTGTCTTTTTTAATAACAGAATGAAGAGAAAAAAATTGCTGAGTGCAAAACATTGCAGATTATGTTAAATGTTTTTTTATACATCAAGTTGGAAACTCATGGAATAATTAATATAGACATAAATCAAGCTGTTCTTTCCATGTAATGTAACCACAGAAATTTGAAAATTTGATCGTCCTGGAATGGGCATCGAACCTGCATCTCCCGATTTGCGTTTGAGTATGCTAAGTGTTTTATATATTCGAATATAAATATATTTAGCAGTTTTACTTTTTCTGAGCCATAATGCTTAATTGTTGCTTATTTATTTGCTTACTTTATGTTCTGTAATTTTGTATAAGTCGAAACATTCATTAGACACTGTCTCGTGAAAGTTATTTGTGCATGATCGTAAGGCATTTCAAAGAGACTGGCCTTAGCTGAAATAAATTTTTGTAGTACTTTGTAATGGTATAAAACTGGGGCAATTATTTCAACAATAATGTGGACCTTTGTGTTACAAGCAGTAAAGTGCAATAATTTTCATTTTACGATAAATACCTGTAGATTCCAAAAAACTTGAATTATTAAAATGCTCATGAAACCTAGTTAATAACATGGAATTTAAAATTTTCAGTATTTGAAAGCTAATGATGTTCCCAAAAGGGCCTCAAAAATATTTTGTGTGTGTGTGTGGGGGGGGGGTCCAACTTTTTCTGTACGCCACTTCCTATCGGAACGGCACTAGCCCAAATCTCCTAGCTATCTACTTCTAAGGGTTGTTTAAGACCTAGGGTCAGACACTCCCTTCCTAAGATCCTCTATATAAATCTCAAATCTCATATTCAATCAGCATAGTCTGATCTGAAACACATCTGAGAAGTTAAGTAGTTCATTGTCCTAAGTATGTTTTAGCCCTTGATTTTGCAACATGGAAGATTTGGGAAATGCAAGTGCAATATAATTTTGATATATTCTCTAGAGTTCTCACATTGAAGAAGATTCTCAATGCCTTTGCTGTTCTAAAAGATAAATGCTCCTTGAATTACTGTGTGCTTGAAAAATGAAATAGTAATTTCTTGTAGCAGGGGTGTTACTCATCATAGAAGGCAATTTTTTGGCCAATCAGCAAAGGTCCAATTCCGATACTACTTTGCAAATGTAAGCCTTTTCTGCCAATGCACCTTCGTTAGCATAGGTGCAGTGGCCATCCATCTGCATCAGATCCCCATACGCAGCAGGGTTCGCTGAATTGTCGTTTTAGACATACTTCCGGTAGTCCTCGTTCATTCAGCTAGTGAGTTTATCTGCTGTAGCGTGTCGATCGGCGCACACGAACCTTCGCAGCTGACGTTCACCTCTCACATCAATGGCACGTGGTACTCCACTGTTTCCATGTTGCTTATTAGCAATGTTGCCATTTGCCAAATCACGATACACTTTAACCCCAGCAGCATGCGAACAGTTCACAAGCTGCGCTGTTTCAGAAATACTGCCACCCTTAGCCCGAAAGCCGATAATCATCCCTTTTTGCAAATCTGATAAATCCCTCCTTTTATCCATGACAGCGACGAGTGATATGCTTTCAGAATGCTCATAAAAGAGTGGTAGGCAGTGCATGAAACTAACAAACAAATTAAGAAGATGGTAGTATAGCACACGCTAAGTTACATATACAAGTTTTAAGGCAATATATTTCAGCCATTACTATGGCCTTCATCAGTGCAACTACAATTTGTTTCGTTGCCAGATTTAAAAGGTAATTTTTGTAACTGTAACTCCGGTGACGTGATGCAATGAGGGATTTCCAGATGTATGGAACGAAAATGGGAAGCTCAGAGTTGCAATTTTTGGAAAATAAAATTTCCAAACTTTCTCTAAACCTCAGAGCAAACCGATTTTGGAAGGAAGCCAACTTTTTTGTATTGGACCAAAGTGGAGTAGCAGAAGTGTCAGCTATGGTAAGCTGTGACTCGACTGTGTGTGTGTATATATACAGGGTGCATAGTCCCTTTAGCCTGGAATAACTTGCGAACGGAGAGAGGTATAGTTATACAAGTGAGATAATGGTATAGTAAAGCCACTACGCCTGATCGAATGCAACTGATAGCAGCACCCTAGTGGCAAAATGCGGAAGTTAGCCATTGCAAATCGAAAACGGAAAGAGATAGAGCAAAATTTCCAATTACAGAGTTGTAGAGCATCAATTAATTAGTACAAAACGACATTTGTTTCACACGGATAAGGTAAATTGTTGCCTGAATACCCTAAAATGTCCAAAATCAATGCGCAGCCTTTTGTGTGAACGTTTGAAGGGAACAGGCATAGGTATGAGCAAATACACACAATTTATTGCATAAATGCGTACTTATGTCAATACAGTCTGATGACGTCAGACAAAACAAAAACAAAAAAGGCAAACTGGAGCACAGTGATAAAAGTTAATGTCGAGTATGTTCGAAGAGTTCACTATTGCCCACGATACACATTTGTATTCGTGAAAGTAACTCTGCATGCACATTCCTCAGCATGGAAGGTGCAAGCATCTGTAACACGATGACGTAGATCCAGAAGACTTGTAGGTGCAGTTGCATATACCTGATTTTTTACGTAACCCCAGAAATCCAAGCTCGCTATTCTCACACAGCGTACGTAGACCTAAACTTCTGATCAGAGTACATCCTGCTACTGGTTTTCATATCGTAGGTATGGTACAACGTCACAATCTGCATTTGCATATGCGAAATGTGAATATGCCGCCAATCGGCATATTCACATTTGCGAAATGTGAATATGCCGATTTGAATCGTCGCACATTGATTTTGGACATTTTAGAGTATTCAGGCGACAATTTATCTTATCCGTGTGAAACAAATGTCGTTTGGTACTAATTAATTGATGCTGTAAAACTTTGTAATTGTAAATTTTGCTCTATCTCTTTTCGTTTTCGATTTGCAATGGCTAACTTCCGCATTTCGCCATTAGGGACACTGCTATCGGTTGCATTCGATCGGGCGTAGTCGCTTTACTATACCATTACCTCACTTGCATAACTGTACCTCTCTCCATATGCAAGTTATTCCAGGTTCCAGGCTAAAGGGACTTTCCTATGCACCCTGTATATACAACTTACCATGGCTGACACTTCTGCTATTCCACTTTGGTCCAATACAAAAAGTTGGCTTCCTCCCAAAATCAGTTTGCTCTGAGGTTTAGAGAAAGTTTGGAAATTTTATTTTCCAAAAATTGCAACTCTGAGTTCCCCATTTTTGTTCCATACATCTGGAAATCTCTCATTGCATCACGTCACCCGGAGTTACTGCTACAAAACTTACCTTTCCAATCTGGTAACGAAACAAATCGTAGTCGCACTGATGAAAGCCATAGTAATGGCTGAAATATATTTGCCTTAAAACTTTTATACGTAACTTAGCGTGTTCTATACTACCATCTTCTTAATTTTCAGAATGCCTACAGCACACCTTATATATCCTCCAAGCCAGCTCACGACACATGCCTTCTTTCATTGGTTAAGCGCTGTTGACGTCAAAAGCAGGAGGTTGTCACAATAATGTGACTCGACTGTGTGTGTATATATACAGTATATATGAGGTCCAATCAAAAAGTTCCGATTCTAGGCCAATATACAACAAAGTACTCATGTTACTTAAGTCTGGCTATGATCTCCCTCAAAGTAGTCTCCTTGGGCAGCGATACACTAATGCCAGCATTTTTGCCACTGTTGGAACTCTCCCTGGAAGTAATGTTCGCGAATCGTGTCAAGCACCATGTGCGATTCGTGCTAGATCAAGTCCACAATTTCAAAACAGCAACCCTTGAGCTTCATCTTCAGAAACAGAAAGAAGTCGCAGGGGACCAAATCCAGCGAGTAAGGAAGGGTAGTCATGCTTTTGCTGCTCCAAAACTAGCGTGCCGCCCCGGTGGCGCAGTGGTCTAAGCGATGGCCTCTGATTATTCGTCCGAACGGGGTCCGGGTTCGAATCCCGGTGAGGCATGGATGTTGTGTTTGTCTTACAGCACTGGCTCTCTCCCTTCCCTGGAACCAGTGACCCTAAATTAGGGACGGGCGACTGCTTATAGCCCATTGAGTTGCTCACGGTGGTCGTTAAACCTTAAAAAAAAAAAAAAAAAAAAAAAAAAACTAGCGTGATGCTAATGCTGTGTGAGCTACTGCATTGTCGTGATGGAGCAGAAAACTGACCCTGCGCCACATTTCAGGTCATTTGCTGCGAATGTCCTCCCTAAGACTGCCTCAGAACATCGCAGTAAAAAAGGGCGGTGATGGTCTGGCCCTGGGGGACGAATTAACAGTGCACAACTCCCTGAATGTCGAAGAACATGATAAGCTTGCTTTGCACTCCGAACCTGTCTTGCCTTCTTCGGTTGTGGAGTTGCCGGGCTCTTCCACTGTGATGACTGTTTGGTCTCCGGGTCGTAACCATAGACCCAAGTCTCGTCCCCAGTGATAACCCGCCACAGGAACGTTGGTTCATTCACCACCTGCTGACGAAGATCTTGACAGAGTTCGACATGGAGCGCCTTCTGTTTGGGGTTCAGAATCTTTGGCACAAACTTTGCAGCAATGCAGTTCATGTTCAAAACCAACATCAGAATTTCTTGCACTGTTCCGTGTGACACATTGACGACAGTAGCAATGTATTAAATGGTTCTCCGACGATTCTCATGTACCAGTTCCATCATTCTGCCCACATTTTCAGGGGTTTTGTTCGTGGACAGTCACCCCGACCTCTCGTCATCTTTCAGTGCCATTCTGTTTCTCTTTAAGCACAAGTGCCACTCAAAACACCTCACACGGCTCATTGCTTCATTGCCATAAGCCAACATTTCATGCATCTCCGTTCCCGATCTGACAAGTTTGATGCAGAATTTGATGTTCGCTCGCTGCTGTAGTTTGCAGTCCATACCGAAATTGCAGCTGTGTTCTGCACATGGTCACCAAATATCGTGTAGCACAGCTCCCGATGTTAACAGAACGACGTCTCTTGGCACAATGACTCATGAAGGTCACTGCTCGGACATCCACGTACTGCATCTGTTGGGGCTTTACATACCTATTCTCGGAACTTTTTGATCGCACTACGTATATATACAGTTATTGATATTTGATGTATATACTGTATATATACAGTGATCGGAAGCAGCGCTGTTACTGTGCTACTGCAGAGTAGCGTATGTAGCAGTAGCCATGCTACAAAATCCAGTAGCTTGTAGCCGAAATTATGCTAAAAATTGCGCTGTTTTCAAAAAAACAACGAGGAATAATTCCTCAAATCACATGATATTTCCAAATTTTCTGAAACTTTTTATTGGCTGGAAATGGGCCGAGTGTGTCGTACCTATAGTTACATACCTGACATTGTCAAGCCAGCAATATAGTTAACGATTTTTAGCATGTCTCTTGCGAAAAGAAAGGAAGAAAGAAGAAGTGTGCTTATGGTATCACTTCATCCATCTGTCTGTCCGTCTGTAGACACCATATCTCTAAAGTTATTAGTCCGATTTTAATTATTTTTTTTTCATTTGAAGTTTGAAATGTGAGAACAATGATTCTTGCTTTCCGAGTTTTTATGATGCATAACTTCGCTGCTAGATGTGCAAATGCCAGTGTTATGGAATTCAAAAAATGTTTTATTCCATATAATTGCTTCTAAATATCCGACCAAAAATTTTTTTCTTCTATTCGATACCATTTATAACAAAGACTATTTTGGGTAGGCTGTGTTTGTTTTGTTTTTTTCAAGTGATGCATAGTTTTCTTGCTAGGAGGCTTGAAGTTAAATTGCGATTTTTCAGGTATCTCTGCTTTTAAAAGTCCTATTTGAAAATTTCTTTTTACATTGGATAAAGTTCATAGACAAAAACGTTCTGCACATAATTTCTAATTTTTGGTAAAGAACAGTTTTGTCACTAGGTGTTGTATGGGTTTTTTCATTCTGACGTATTTTTCCAGCAATATCTGCACTTCTGAAAACTCAGTTTAATGGGATTTTTTAATTTGTGGTCAGATATGGCGCACCACGGGAAACCTTTTGAGAATAGCTTCTGCTTAAAACAGTGTGAGGAGGCGTAGATATGTATCGTATTTTCCATCAGGAGGTGTAATTATATATATTATATTTGACCATATCTCTGCTTTTAAGAATCCAATTTGAAAACTTCTTTTATTGTCGAAGAGCTTTTTGGTACAAAATGTGTTGCATATAATTTTAAAATTTTTCTTAATGCACAAATGTGCCACTATAGGGCGTAAGGTAACATTCCCGTTTATAGCATATTTTCAGCAATATCTGTGTGTCTAAAAACCTGACCGAAAAAATTATTTTTCAGTCAGGTGCTACTTAATATGAAAGCATTTTGTGCATATTTCTTGCTCAAAATCATGCACAATTTCCACCTTAGGAGTGCAAATGTTAAATTTGTTTTTCTACAAATCTCTGTTTCTAGATGTCTGACTTAAAAGATTCTTAACGCTGTATACCATTTACCTTATGGAACGCTTTGCTTGTACTTGTGCAGTTTTTTGTAGTTCACGGTTCGGTCGCTAGGCGGTGTTTGTGTGCTTCTCTTTGTTGCTGTATATCCGCTTCTAAGAACTCTATTGAAAAATTTCTTTTCTGTAACTGTATGACATACACTTCACTAAAGATGGGGAACAGTATCTTTAAATAATGTACAGTTTTTCTGTTAGAGGGCATAAAGGTCAAAACATTTTCTTACCCTCTCTGCTTCCAGGAGATGTATTTGAAAAATTATTTTTCCTTAGCGTAGCATTTGCTATTGAGAATACTTTTTGAATATTATCAACTTTTTCATTATATTAAATTATTTAGTTAGGGAAGTAGATTTATATCATATTTCCCTCTATATTTCTTTTTCTAACTGTTCAATTTGAAAATCCCTTTCTATCTGATATCTTCCTTCTGCTATGAGAAACTTTTTGTGCGCAATTTGCCAATTTTCGTAACATTTCATCCGCTAGTAGGATTAGGTAGCTGTTCCTGTTTCGGGATGTTTTACTGATTGTTGAAATCCTTGGGGGTTTTTTTGTTTGTTTGCTTTTTGTACCAGTTCCATTGACTTTGTATTACTCTGAAAAATTTGATTTGCATCTGAAAGGAACAAAACGGCGTGCTCATTGCAAACGAAACTCCTGTGTCATTTTTATTGTTTTCCTTATATCCGAAGAATTCTGAATAAGTGGTGGGTTGTTTAGGTTGTGACTTCTACCTTCATCAGCCATGGAATGAGACACGTGAAATGAACCATGTGGTATAAGCATCAGTTGTTGCCAGATTTCAAAATAGCTTTTCATATGATAGCGATGTGAAAAGATGCATTTGTATTGCAGGTGTTAGGGGTAAGGTAGATTTCAATGCTTTTGTGGTACCTGAGGGCTTTCTGATTGATGAATTTTTAATGTAACTTATGCGTGAAATGATGATATTAAGAGTTCTTCTCATTTTTTGTGTGTTTAGTGTTTCACTGCCGATCCTTCTCACTGTGATTCCTTATATCCTTTGGACTGCTAAACATATATATACTACTAATTGTGGAAATTGCAACACCAAGAGAATCGTGCTATTCAAATTACTTATGTCACAGATTCCTCGTGTTGCAGAAGATAATAACTGATTACATATTTAGAGGTATGCAAGATTTTTTGCTTCAAAACTGAGTATCGTGTGAAGCCATATCGAGCAAAAATAACAGCTTCTACATGGCGTGGCATTGAATGGAAGAAGTTTTTTATATCGTCCTAGAGAATAGCCTGCCAGGCTGCTTCTGTATGTGACGAGAGTTGATTTGTGGTGATTGGAGGAGGTGGTTGGTAGGCCAATTGCTTAGCTGCCATGTCGCAGACATGTTCAATCGGGGACATATCCAGCAACTGTGTAAGCAAGGGAAGAAGCGCTATCTGCCATGCATGGGTCTTGGAGATTCCAGGCCACATGTGGCCGAGCATTGTACTGCTGGAATACAGTGCGATGACAACTCTGAAGGAAGGATATCATCTCTGCCTCTAAAACATCCCTGATGAATCGCTGGCTGTTGAACGTTCCCTCAATTTGCATCAGGAGAGATTGCAAATTGAATCCAATAGTGTCCAAAACCATGAAGCTTGTTTTGGGGCCAGTATGATGATGCAAAATGCCCCCTGCAAGGTGCCATTCTCCATGATGCCTTAGAACACAAAAGTGACCATCATTGTGCATTTAAGGTGAATCATAATTTGTCCGAAGAAATGACCTGTTGCCAGTCAGCATGCCAATGTCTGTGTTTGAGACCCGATTGCAGTCTGAGGCGTATGTGGTTGAGGATCAAAGGAATGCGCAGCAATGGGCTATTAGCGACCGGTCCTCTGTTAAACAGACGACGTCGAACTGCACTGGAGGACAAAGCCTGACCTGTGAGAGTGCTACGCTGCTGTGCTAACATCATGGATGTCGCAGTGTGATCAGTAACTACTGTATGGCAGTGGTGTCTGCCATCCCTTGCAGTCGTGCAATTTTGCTGTGCATTACCCGGATTTCTGTGTGTCTGAGCCTCATCTGTCCACTGACGCCATGTTTTCATTACTTACTGGCATTTCATCCCATAAGAGTGGCAATTTTGCAGTAGGAAGATCCAGCTTCTTTCATCCCAACAATCGTTCCTCGCTCAAAGTCCATCAGATGTTCATATACGACCTTCTTGGAGGATGGGGCGTAATGAGACACAAGGCACACCTTTTTGACTATGTCGGCTTTCCACTGATTTCAACATCTCGTTTGAGCCAGCTTTTTATACTCAAGACCAGCCATTTCCAGAAGGCTGCGCCCCGAAACCACATGTGCATTTTCACTGACATTTTAATCATTTGCATGTCCCAACCTGTTGTACATATCCTGTAAGTTTCAAGGTAATACTAGTCCTTCATGGTGTTGCAATTTTCACACTCAGTAGTGTACAATGGCCGGTCCATAAAAACTGAGAGTAAAATCACACAAAATGAAGAAATATAGGTACAGCAAAATATATGTTTTTCTTTCTCAAAGTATCTTCCCTCGGATGATATGCAACAGTCCCATCGTTCAGTCCATTTTTCAAAACATGTGGCAAAGGCATTTTGTGGAAGCTGCTTTAGTGACCCCTGTGTACAGCTTAAATAACGTCAGCATCTGTGTTTAATGTTGCGCCATGGAACTTCTCCTTCATTGTTGGAAACAACCGGAAATCACACGGGGCTAGGTCAGGACTATAGACAGGCTGTGGCATAATTTCAATACTGCATTTCGTAAGAAACTGTTAAACACAAGCAGCCACATGTGGGCAGACATTACCATGGTGTAGGGTCCACTTGCCCACCAATGCTGGTTACAGACACTTCTAGACTGAAATGTAACACTCAGCATTGACAGTAATTTGTGGAGGAACAGCATGCTGGTAGACTACACCTTTCTGGTCAATGAAAATTATGATCACCTCACCACCTTCTCAGCCGAATTGGTTTGGCAGACTTATTTTCAGAGGAGGTGAGCCTGTGTGTTTCCAGACACTCTTTGCGCACTTCGTAAGGGGGAGGAATTCGAAATAGTGGACCCATGTTTCATTGGCAGTGTTTAGAAAGTTGAGATCCTTTATACTCATTTGTTTCCACTCATGACACACCTAAACTCTGGCTAACAATTGTTCTCTCATCAGTTGATGAGGTGCCCATCTGGAACACGCACATGCAGCGGTAATTTGTCATGCAAAATGCCGACATTTTTAAAATATTAGTTGATGACTCAATGTCTTCACACGTCATTCGTCAATCAGTATTGCCCAGCAGTGTTAACAATATGCTCCGTAACAACACTTTCAGGTCAACGAGGCCTAGGAGTGAGTACTGCCGACAAACACCCTTTTTTGAAATCATAGTGCCATCTAAAAATTTTTGACTTACCCAAACATTTATCTTTGTAAGCTTTTTCATCGAATCAACTGTTTCTGGAGCTATTTTACCCAAACGATAGCAAAATTTTATCACACAACGCATTTCTCTTCTTAACTCTGAATCACTCACTTCCATAGTAGTATGGTGAAATGCAGACATACCTTAAATAACTGCGCAGTAACAAAACCAGAATCACCTGCAATGGCTAATAACAGTTACCATAGATACTTGCTTAATTTAGTTAGTCGTCTGCGTGGTTATTTTTCCCCTTTGCACTGTTGCCAACTCAAAAATTTATTCTCAGTTTTTATGGAATGGCCTTTGTATTTACTATTTAAAAATATCTCATAACAAAAGTGTTTTACCATAGACAGATACACATTTGTGGAAATGTGTAGGAAAATATTCCCCTGCCGCCCCGGTGGCGCAGTGGTCTAAGGCGGTGGCCTCTGATCATTCGTCCGTAAGGGGTCCGGGTTCGAATCCCGGTGAGGCATGGATGTTGTGTTTGTCTTACGGCACTGGCTCTCTCCCTTCCCTGGAACCAGCGACCCTAAATTAGGGACGGGCGACTGCTTATAGCCCATTGAGTTGCTCACGGTGGTCGTTAAACCTCCAATAAAAAAAAAAAATATTCCCTATCAATAAATGTGGAGAAAATTGTTTTACCACCTACAAGCTGTTTAATAAAGCATCACTGTGTAGTGATGCTTAGGAATCCCAGATACATTGGAAAAAAATATGGGACACCTTACGACTGAGGGTGAAAGTTTAGTATGCGCATCAATCACATATGTCAGTCTTACAAAATGATTCTAATTATTCTTATTAATCAATCAGTCTTGCAATACTTTTCTAAAGAATTAATTTCACTTAACAATTGTTCGTTTTTAAGAATCATGTTACGGTTTTAACACTTTTTTCTGGAATGAAATATCGAACCTTCAAATGGCACTAATTTTGAAGCACCACGGTTGTTTGAAGCGTCCGTCAGGATAGATATATAACTTGCTTTCTCCATTTCCAGTTTGAATTACTTGGTTTGCAAATGGAGCCAAAACATTTAAAACTAACACTTGTAGTTTTGTTTGCCCACATGTAAATTTTCAATGTAAACTCTGGCTGTTTGGAAACACATGTGATACGCGAAAGTTGCTTCCTTTGCAGTAGCCAGTAAGATTCTTTTCCACTTCCCCAGCACTTTCTTGGTAAAGAAATCATTGACATTTGCACTAGTACTAGCTCAAGATGCAGATTTATGTCTTTTCGTAGCAATGTGCTGGGTAATGTCGGATTTTCCGCCATGCTCGACGTTAAACAAGCCACCACATCCGCGGAATGCCGGTTTTTTTTTTTTTTTTTTTTTGCCATTATTTGGGCCATTCTCCAAATCGATGCAGAACTCAAGAGAAAATTTGTTTAGGGGGGGGGGTCGTTTACTGTCTGGGAACGGTGTATTTCATTTTTCAAAACTTACGAAAACGAAAGTTAAACGGAGTAAAGAATTTTCCGTAATCGTAATTTTTTTTTTTCACGATGTTGCCTGTGTCCAGTATTGTTATTAAATAGCATTTTACTGCATAAATGTTGGTATTTCAGCAGGAAACTGTGGGCAACGACTTTCAAAAATGAAAGTTAAGGCAATGCAAAGTTTTCCACGTAGTTTTCAGACATGTCATTCTTCCGTTGATTCGAAGAATTCTGCCATTTCCATTATCATTTTGGATATTCCAGAGATCAATGCACAACTGAACAGAAACTTTAGAGAACGATTCGTTTTCAGTTTGAGAACGGAACAGAGTTCTCTCTTTCGAAAACGGAAGTTAGATGCAGCGAAGAAATCTCCCGTAATCGTATTTTTTTTACTCATGCGCAGAGTCGCAGAAGGCCCATTCCATCTCAATTCAGGCAGAGCATGTCAGTTGACCCCCTTAGATTTGTTCCAAAAAATTACAGTAGCTACTCCTACTACAGATATAAGATATTCCAAAAAAATTTATATCACTTGCTGCGCCGTTTTGAAATTTGGTGAAAAACGCGTTTTTGAAAGGAATGTCAAAAACGGCATATTTTAAAAATGTTATTGCGTTTAAACTATTTGAGCGATTCAGTTCATTTTTGTTTTGTTTTGTAGCTAATGAATTGATTTTTAACTTGACATACTTTAAATATGCATGTTATAATTATTAGTAATTTTAAAAATCCACTTTTTAGGTAAAAAATTTTGGTTTTTCTGACATTTAGCGATTTTTTTTTCTTACACTAAGAAAAGTTTTTAAATAAATAAAGATGGCAATGTGTAGTCCACCAATGGTAGTTTTACAGCAAATTTTATTTATTGCTTAACATATATACAGTCTATACAATTCAACTTCAAAATATGCAAAAGTACGAAAATGCACTATTTTCAAGTAGCAATAACTCAAAAACCTCATTTTTTTTAAATCTTAAAACTTGACCTTATGTTGCCCTGTTAGTATATTATCAATTGGTGGGGGCAGAATTGTGTGTTTTTGCCTCTTAAATTTTGAACGTTTTTTTGAAAATAACAGTTCTCCAGCATTTGCAAGTCGCAGAAAAGCACTACAAAGTTTTGTTTTAAATTAGCTCTGTATGTTAAAATATAGGATAGTAGACTAATTATAATACTTAAAGTAAAAATATTTGAAATATTAATCTAGTAAATAAAAAATATAAAATAATTTTAATTATTATATAATAAATTTTGTAATAAAGTTACAGTTGTTAAATGAACTGACCTAGTCTTAATGCTTAAACAACAAATAAGCTTGTTCTACACCTGTGCAATGCTGAATCAACAGGATCATACATGCACATGCATGACCAGTGTTTGCTCACTGCACAGCTAATCAACTGTCTCACTAGCCCTCCCCCTCCATGGCCACACCCACCTGTGCTATAACTACTGTGCAGTCAATATATATTAAATACGTGGAGATAATGTAAATGGACGATGTCATCGCTCTATCCACGTTATTTTATAAACAACGCATATGCTATGCGTTGTTTATAAAATAACGTGGATAGAGCGATGACATCGTCCATTTACATTATCTCCACGTATTTAATATATATTAACCATTTCTATCGCCCTTTGAATTTATCAGCTGCAATTAAATAGCTGTTGCGTTAAAATACCACCAGATGACGACATCTCAGTTGCTGAGACCATCAATACGTATTCGTGTAGTCAGATGCTGACTGATAAACCACGCATGGCGCTGAGAATTGTTGGCGCTGTAGCGTAAATTCGAACGCACTCGACTAGTTATCGAGAGTTCTGGGGTTCGATCCCAGCAGTGCCGGAATACAATTTTTCAGTTGCTATGCGCTGTTTATAAAATAACGTGGATAGAGCGATGACATCGTCCATTTACTGTGCAGTCTGTTCTTTTGTTTGGAAGAGTAACACTTGAATGTGTTTGTGATTTCTCAGATATGTTTTTTACATTTTTGTTGAATAGGCCTATTTAATAATGTCAGATTATCATAGTTCTGAACGAATTAAGTGTGTGGACTATATTAGAAGACACAAAAAAACTGTATACAAAAGTAAGAGTGTGAGGTTATGTGGTGTTGGTGATTTAGCTGATTCAATTCATAGGATTGTAAAAGTGTTCAGTGGAGCTTAAAAATCAGGGTGGCTTTAAAATTTCATTGTAAAGAAGAATTGTATACGTTTTTGTATCGTTTCTATTTGCGACCCGCAAATGCTGGAGAAGTGTCATTTTCAAAAAACTTTCAAAATTTAAGAGGCAAAAACACACAATTCTGCCCCCACCAATTGATAATATACTAATAGGACAACATAAGGTCAAGTTTTAAGATTTAAAAAAATGGGGTTTTTGATTTATTGCTACTTGAAAATAGTGCATTTTCGTACTTTTGCATATTTTGAAGTTGAATTGTATAGACTGTATATATGTTAGGCAATAAATAAAATTTGCTGCAAAACTACCATTGGTGGACTAAACATTGCCATCTTTATTTATTTAAAAAAACTTTTCTTAGTGTAAGAAAAAAATCGTTAAATGTCAGAAAAACCAAAATTTTGTACCTAAAAAAGTGGATTTTTTTAATTACTAATAATTATAACATGCATATTTAAAGTATGTCAAGTTAAAAATCAATTCATTAGCTACAAAACAAAACAAAAATGAACTGAATCGCTCAAATAGTTTAAACGCAATAACATTTTTTAAATATGCCGTTTTTGACATTCCTTTCAAAAAACGTGTTTTTCACCAAATTTCAAAATGGCGCAGCAAGTGATATAAATTTTTTTGGAGCAAATCCCTTTGGAATAGCTTATATATGTAGTAGGAGTAGCTACTGTAATTTTTTGGAACAAATCTAAGGGGGTAAACTGACACATGTTGGTATTCTCTGCCTGAATTGAGATGGAATGGGCCTCATGCGAAGTTTCTTTTACCCAGTATTGTTCTTAAATGTCCATTTATTCCACAAATACTTGCATTTCATCTTAAAAATCTGGGGAGGGGGGTGAAAACGAAAGTCGGTCAAAGCAAAGATCTCTCGTAATTGTTCTTTTTTTTTTTTTTTGCTTTTATTCCTGCGATGTTCTCACTATATTGTGTTGTCGTTAAATGTTACTTTCACCCTATAAATGTCTGCTCTTAAGCTTGATAAGGGATGGGAAATTTTCCCAAAAAGGAAGTGACAAAGTTTGAAAATTTGTTAGATTTGATACATGGCATTCAAAAGTATTCATATTCTGAAAGTTACACCATATATCTAAAGTAGTGAAAGCTTTGATATGCATTCATTTATCTATGTAGCTGAAGAACTCCATCAAGATGAAAGTTCTTTCAGATTGATGGATAAATTATTGTCATCTGAGGGAATAAAAGAAAGGAAAAAGAAGAAGAAAAGTGACAATGAAGAAATGGGAAGGGAATAATATCAACAGAAAGAAAAACTAAGCAAAGATTGCTGTGCAGCGGCAGTGTCAACAAAAAACAAATATGGCCGTGAAACTTGCAGAGAAGAAAGCAACACAAGAGGAAAACAGAGCTGAAGTTCTGGCAAGGGAAAAAAAAAGCTCTGTTTGAAGCAGTGTCTTTTAAAACAATTTTATTTTGCTTTAAATTCAGTCATTTTATATTGTTAATATAGCGGTGTTCCCAGTTTAATATTTACATACATAAATTAGAGCGAACAATTCCATTTTGCTTGTGCTGCATTATATTCACACTTTCTTGCAGCACATTTTGATTTTTCACCCGGTTAAAAGTTCAACTTTTTTGGTTCGTTGGTCGGTCTCATGTATGCTTTATCTGTCTCGCCCAATTTAGTAGATTTTTTAAAAACGAAAATTCAGTTTTTAAAACATCTGTAAAATTACACTTCCTTTTTGGCATTTTCAACATTCAACAGGACCACAGGAGAATTGAAAAAACATACTTTTAACAGCAGCCATACAGTAATTAATATGCTGCAAGCAACAACCTGTTTCTCGGAGCAAGCTACTAAAATAGTGTGGGCTAGGCGGACCGTTCCGCTGCGGTTAGATTACTGACTGAATCCACCAGGTGTCGAGGTCATGTGCCCTCCTCCCTCGATATCAATCTGCAACAGCTGTGCTTGCCTACGTAATGAGAGCATTGACCAGTTAGACGCGGGGGATAACAGTCAGCTTGGGGGAAGTTTGGAGTGCAGGTTAAGAATTATGTTTGTAAAAGAATAGAAATTGTAACTCGTCAATTTTGTTTTTCAGTCTTGAACTCTAAAATACAGGACAAAAAGCTGTCCCAAAGAGTTTTCTCGGGATAACGGGACGCATTAGCCAAAAACGGGACGATCCCGTATTTTACAGGATGTCTAGGATCCCCAGTGATGCTTTATTATACTGCTCACAGGGCAAGAAAGAAATGATTATCTTTTCATTTTGTTCAGAAATATGCATCTAACATACACTTTGAAATACAATATCCTTCTTGAAATCCATTGAGAAAATGCAGCATTTTCTTTTTTGTTTCAGAGTTTAACAACCGCCATGAGCAAATCTAATAGCTAAATTCAGTTGCCTTTTTCTATTTAAAGCCACTTGTACCAGGAAGGTGCAAGACCCAGGGACATTTTTCCTGATTCACAAGTTCATCTTCTTATCTTTCCTAGTTGCACCAAGCATGCATCTCTTTGTCCTTCTTTCAGTTGTCTGCAGCCTTTGTCTTTTTTCATTGAAATCCAAGTTCTCTGCTCCATATGTAAGAACTAGAAGGATGCATTGATTAAACACTTCTCTTTTAAGATGTAATGGTGTTATTGCTCTATAGATGTGTACCATTTCTTTCAAAAGCTCTCCAACCAAGTTTTATATGCCAATTAATTTCTTCATTGATGTTGCCCTCACTTGATATTTGTTGTCGAAGGTAAATGCAGGTATTGGTTACCTCCAGATTTTCCTCATCAATCGATAAATCTTCATTTCTTGTAAAAGCATCGCACGTCAATTTTGTTTTCTGAAAATTCATTTTTAGTCCCACTTCTTTATTCTTGTTAGCCAATTCCTAGATCATACCCTGCAGCTATAAAGGGTAGTTGCAAAAATGACAATGTCATCAGAATAACAAAGGTGAGTAAAAATAATCTCCATTAATCTTTGTCCCCTTGTTTTCCCAGTTCAATGATTGAATGACATTTTACAATGTAGCATTGAAGAATATGGGAGATAAGGTATCACCTTGTCTCACTCCCTTTCCAATTTATAAATACCTGTAATAAAAAGTGTTGTGTATTTATAGTACTTATTGTGCTAGTCTCAAAGACTATGGGAGGGTGAGTAGGTTGTAGAAGTGGAGCTGGGTTTTTTTTTTTTTTTTTTTTACATATGGAGGTGGCTGAACATAAATAGGATTGCCAAACTGGCACTTCCAGAGAAGTACACAATTCTGATTTATGGTACAGCCTACTAATGTAGAATGTTTTGGATATGAAAAGCTACCTTCCTGTTTAATGATGCTTTAAGATGCAGTTAATATGTTGCTGAAAATCTGTGTACACCTGATCAATGTTTTCAGATTTTCATCAACATTATCCACGTTTTTCTTGAAAGAAAAATAAATAACTCGAAGGGATAATAGTGGTCAGTTCAGGAAAGGGTGACGATTCTTCCCTGGAGTGATGTGCTGTTAAACTTTTCGTAAATTCAGATTTCACCTCCCCTGGGTTCGATTTTTGGATCCAGAGAGAAAGTCAAGAAAAAGTTACAGAAAATTCTATTTTCTCATCGTTGTTTTTTTTTCCCTCTTCTCTGCTTAATGTACAAAATGAGTGTTTTTACTTTGTTAAGGGATAGGAGAGTAGCAAAGGGCTACCCTCCCTCCAATTCAGTATTTATCATCGCTCTGGGGCTAGCCTATGGATTTTTGGTTAAGTTCCAAGGTTAAGCATATAAATTGCGTAATAAAGAGTAAGTGATTGCTTTCAAAATTACTCAGCCCAGCAGGAGGGAAATAACAGTGCACATCAGAGAAAAAAAAAGGAAGGGATGTAATATTCTGAATGAAGAGTGGTGTAAATATTTTTTTTCTCTTTCTTTTACCTTTGTTGTGTGAACAAAAGTGTAGCATTTGTATTATTCATTATCTAATCTATGAGTAGGACAATTCAGAAGTTAGTAGGATGTATTATAATTTTATCTTTGAAATTATGAAGTTGGTGAGGTAAGGCTGGGATGGACTTGATAAGTGGGCCTGATAACAAGAATAAATGTAATCCAAATTAGGAAGAAAAAAAAGGGAAAAAGAATAATTTTTTGCCGGGGCAAGCAATTTCATAAGTGATGTTTTTTTTTTTGTTGAGTATTAAAAAAAAAAAGGAATGCAAGAAAAAGAAAGCTGGTCTATGCTCAAAATAGTTAGTGAAAAAAAAAAAAATGTAGTTTTTTTTTGGTATATGATGTATGTATTTATATTTTCTGTAAGTCAAATGCAGTTCCTTTCTTCGTCCAACGGTCATTTTTTTTTTCCCAAGCTCATTCCAAGAAAAGGGGAGTGCTGTTTGAAATTGTTAGGAGGTCGCCCACCCAAAAAAGTGAGCCGTTATTTACACAAAGAGACATTTTTTCCCTCTCTACAACGCTGTGGTGAAATTCTCAGAACAGAAACACTACTCCCGAGAAATTTCCCAGCTGGGTTCACGTGGGCAGGCAAAGAGGGCTTAATCCTGAAGAGTTATAGTACGAGCTGTCAAGCTCTAAGCGGCATGAAAACAGGCGTGCATAAAAATTTATGTGTTTCCCTCCGGGAAGGCAAAAAGGGTCATATCAAATTACACATGTGCCTGGTCGCTGAGAGTTCCTGTGTTTTTGCTTTTTCCCCCACCCTACCTTCCTCTGGTGGTAAGAGGAATGTCACGTGGGCAAGCACGAAACCATTGCGTGGTTTTGACCGGCTGACCAATGGGAGCAAAGCGTCCCTCGTGGATGGCGCTGATTGGCTCTCTGTGTTCTTCTGCGAGGGAGCGTCGTTTTGAGTCTGGAGAAGAAAGATCTCGAAAAGGGGAGTTGGAGGTGAAAGGAAGAAAGAAAGAATGGAGGGCAATTGGGAGATAGTCATCATCTTAGGCGGATACCCGCCACCAGCCAGAGAAAAAAAAGATAAAGACCTCATCCCTGATCCCCGCGAAAGAAATTTTTTTTTAGCAAACAGCAGCTCTAAAGCGACTCCAGAGTATGAAGGGACCCGGGCCGAAGGGTGCCACCACCACCAGGCAGTTAGGCCTTAAAAAACGGGGTTCGTCTATTTGCCGGGCCGTGAAGAGGTCAACCGACGCTTGAATCTCAACCCCAGGCGAGACTTGGCATCCGATAACTGCAACGTCCATTTACTCACTCCCATCTATGCAATCCATGATGGTCAATGACGGCTCTGGGAAGAAAGCATCCTAACGTACCAGGTGCACTTCGTCAGTGAGCGCGGTCAAAGATTTCGACCTCCATTCAGATGTCAGCCTAAGACGTGGTGTTCCGACCTATTTGTGAATTTCAACACTGGTTCCCCCTCATCAAGGGGTAAGTTGTATACACTAATTCTATTTTTGGCCCTTTCGTAGAGCCGAAGTCGGCACTACCGTAATCAGATTACCAGTATGCTCTAAAGAAACAAAAAGTACTTTCCGTCTGCATGTCGGAGGTTATCCAGTTAAGATTCATCAGGAAAGAAAGAGGGAACTGTACGTGACATGACTCTCGCAAATGTAGTAAACAGATAAAAAAAAAAAAAAAAAAAAAGGAAAAGGTTAAACTCACAAATATGACTGTAAATCGGGATAGTTTACTCGCCTCTTCAAGGCGGGAATTTTCATGTTAAAATGTTAACACTTCAGTTCACCTGTGCATACCTGCCTTAAGAAATTTATTTGGAGTTTTGTTAATAGAGAGAAAGATATAAGTAATCTTAATCTACACCCATATATATATACCTATATAGATATACACTAATAAATATTGGATCCAGAGTTTGGATATTTGTTCAGAGAAGATACAATTTGTTTGGATAACATGTAAGCAAGCCACAAATGTAAATTAACGTTCACGCTGTGTTAATAAGTGACATTATTCTCGTGGACTCTGCCATGATTATATAAGATCGATCATTTGAATTACTGACTTCACAAATGAGTGGGCCAGTGAAGCCTTAGCGAAGTGCTAAATTGTAAATGTATTAAATCTCTCATAGCAATATTAATATCTTTCCTATTTGTGCATGTTGTTATTGTTGTAAAAATAAATACAGGCATTAGCCTTTCAAAAACCAAATTTTGGTATAAGTTGGCATTCGATTTTTAGGTGTGTCTCATAGTTTCTGAGCCATCGCACTCATCAACCAACGCTTTGACGTTGGCCTAGGACAAGAATCTGGGTTGTGACACAATATATACCAATGTCTATTTAGTAAAATGAAGTGATGATTACACGACCATTTCTTTTTGATGCTTACATACACGAGTTCCAAAATTACTGATTTTTTCCAGAGTTGACACATTTATACACGTGTAACATGAATACAGTGTGATGTCATAACATATAGAAATAGTACAGGTGGTGAAAACAAAATTGTATCTGTGTACACACAAGCTCACCTACAAGTGAAAACCTCATACACAATTGTCAATTCAAAGTAACAAGAATATAGCCACCATAAAAACACTTTGGGTTCCGAAATGCCTCTACCCATCTCCCGAAGTGAAATTTTAGTCTAAATTCAAAATTTTCCTTCAGGTTTACTTTTGGCTAGCTATTATAATCTCCTTACATAACGTGGCTGAGATTTCCGCCACAACATAAATCAATTCAACACAGACCAGGGAAATCGAATGTCGTAGCTGACTATCTGTCTAGGAATGTGCTGACCACCGAAGTGGTGGAGCAGTCGGCAGCAAGACAGGCAGAGGAACGGACAAGAGTGAAGGAATTGCAGAGGCAGGATAGCAGGTGGAATAAACAGATTGAGTTGCTGGAAGGAAAGGGAGAGCTGGGTAAACTCAAGGTCTCAGATGAGTTTTACCTACAGGATGGACTCTTATGGCACTACGTATTGCCCAAGTCAGGAGATACCAGGAATCAACCACGAGAACAGCTGGTCATACCAGAAACTATGGTGGAAGAGATTTTGGAGCAGTGCCACGACTCGGAAACTGTGGCTCATCCAGGGTTCAACAGAACATTGGAGCGGGTACGCTCCCGATTCTACTTCCACAACATGTACTCAGTGGTTAAAGCATATGTAGACAGCTGTCACAGCTGTTTAAGTAAAAGAGCTTACAAACCTGGTAGAAAGGCACCTTTGGTAAGGGCAGAGCTTCCTAGTCGCCCCTTCGAGAAAATTGCTATGGATGTTGTAGGACCTCTGGTCACCACCATGTCAGGAAATAGATTCATTTTAGTTATCACTGACTACTTTACTCGTTGGCCAGAAGCATATGCTTTACCAGACACAAAGAGTGAAACGATAGCCCAGGTCCTCATAGAAAAATTCATTGCTTCACATGGTGTGCCAACCAAATTGTTGACAGACAGGGGCACAAACTTTCTGTCGGCAGCCATGATGAAAGTCTATGAGAGGCTGGGTATCAAAAAGTTGAATTGTAGCCCATATCATCCCTCTGCTAATGGACAGTGTGAGAAATTGAATGATAGCTTGATTAAGTCAGTTAGTCACCTGGTCTCGGATAGACAGGATGACTGGGACCATTGCCTTCCCATGGCACTCCTTGCATTCAGGACAGCGGTGCACACCAGTACTGGGGAAACCCCAGCCTATCTCACGTATGGAAGAGACCTGGTGTTGCCATATCATTTGATCGGCAGTCCCCGAGTACGTACATATGCTTCTCAGTTGGAATATTGTGACGAGCTCACGGATAGGCTAAACATAGCATTCGAGGCTGTCAGGGCAAACCTGGAAAAGGCTGCAGAAACACAGGAGAAACAACGTGCAAAGACTGCCGTTGATAAGCATATCACCCTTAATGACAAGGTGTATTTATATTCTCCTGCAGTGAAGCCAGGACGAAGTAAGAAACTGAGCAAGCTATGTTCGGGACCCTATCGTGTCACCAAGGTGATACCGCCGGTGAATTACGAGATTACCTTCATCCCTGATCCCAGGAAAAAGGAGTTGGTCCATGTGGATCGGCTGACCAAGGTAAGGGACAGGCCTCTATTTCCAAGTGCCATGAATAAGAGCGAGGGTAGTACAAACTCCGAGGAGATGGAGGAAGTTCAAGACGACAATTCTACACAAACACAAGTGAAGGAGATTGATAGTAGTGATGTTGGTTTCATTCCGTGGTTTCCGTTTCCTGGGAGGAGAACAAGTTATGGGAGATTGCCTAGGCCAGCAAACACTCCTGCAGTGGTGAGTGAACAGGTTAGTATTCAGACTCCAGCCGGCACTCCTGAGGTAGTTAATGAACAGGCGAATATACAAACTCCAGCAAGTACTCCGGTAGTGGAGCAAGCTGGTCCTTCAAGGCCGAGAGCCAGTCGCATACCCACAAGTACTGTGTTGACACCTAGGTATTGTTTGCGTCCTAGAGATAGTCGTGGATTCATAGCTCGGAAGTAAATAGTGCACTCCAATTCAGTTGCAACGTTGCGTGTAAATAGTCGTGTGATATTATTAATTGTTACCTTAAGTGTAGTGTAGGAAGCAATTATGTTTTCTGTAGTATTGATAAATCAAGTGAAGCATATTTGGAATTTGTGGTCTCGTATAGTGTTGTGGTTGTTTGGTGAAAATTTTCCTGTCGATTCCAATTTCCACTGCCAAGCCAACCATTCACTTTTGTTTATTTTCTTTGATTAAGGGTTTATACTTACCAGTGATAAGTCGAGTTTGGTTGTGTCCAGGGAGCACCTTGCAGCTCCTGGAATTCCAGGAAATTGTATAGTATTTATGTAAGTAGTTGAGGTGTTGGGTGTGATAGTTCATGCCAGTTCTCTGTCGTGTTTAAGATGTTGGTTTATCTGTTCCTTGCTCAGGACATGGTACATTTCCATGTGGCTTTGGTATGTTTCTCGAAGTTTTTCTTGGTTGTTTTTTTTGTTGTTGTTGTTGTTGTCTCCCATGGGGAGGAAGGCAGTGATATGTTGCTGAAAATCTGTGTACACCTGATCAATGTTTTCAGATTTTCATCAACATTATCCACGTTTTTCTTGAAAGAAAAATAAATAACTCGAAGGGATAATAGTGGTCAGTTCAGGAAAGGGTGACGATTCTTCCCTGGAGTGATGTGCTGTTAAACTTTTCGTAAATTCAGATTTCACCTCCCTGGGTTCGATTTTTGGATCCAGAGAGAAAGTCAAGAAAAAGTTACAGAAAATTCTATTTTCTCATCGTTGTTTTTTTTTTCCCTCTTCTCTGCTTAATGTACAAAATGAGTGTTTTTACTTTGTTAAGGGATAGGAGAGTAGCAAAGGGCTACCCTCCCTCCAATTCAGTATTTATCATCGCTCTGGGGCTAGCCTATGGATTTTTGGTTAAGTTCCAAGGTTAAGCATATAAATTGCGTAATAAAGAGTAAGTGATTGCTTTCAAAATTACTCAGCCCAGCAGGAGGGAAATAACAGTGCACATCAGAGAAAAAAAAAAGGAAGGGATGTAATATTCTGAATGAAGAGTGGTGTAAATATTTTTTTCTCTTTCTTTTACCTTTGTTGTGTGAACAAAAGTGTAGCATTTGTATTATTCATTATCTAATCTATGAGTAGGACAATTCAGAAGTTAGTAGGATGTATTATAATTTTATCTTTGAAATTATGAAGTTGGTGAGGTAAGGCTGGGATGGACTTGATAAGTGGGCCTGATAACAAGAATAAATGTAATCCAAATTAGGAAGAAAAAAAGGGAAAAAGAATAATTTTTTGCCGGGGCAAGCAATTTCATAAGTGATGTTTTTTTTTTGTTGAGTATTAAAAAAAAAAAAAAGGAATGCAAGAAAAAGAAAGCTGGTCTATGCTCAAAATAGTTAGTGAAAAAAAAAAAATGTAGTTTTTTTTTGGTATATGATGTATGTATTTATATTTTCTGTAAGTCAAATGCAGTTCCTTTCTTCGTCCAACGGTCATTTTTTTTTTCCCAAGCTCATTCCAAGAAAAGGGGAGTGCTGTTTGAAATTGTTAGGAGGTCGCCCACCCAAAAAAGTGAGCCGTTATTTACACAAAGAGACATTTTTCCCTCTCTACAACGCTGTGGTGAAATTCTCAGAACAGAAACACTACTCCCGAGAAATTTCCCAGCTGGGTTCACGTGGGCAGGCAAAGAGGGCTTAATCCTGAAGAGTTATAGTACGAGCTGTCAAGCTCTAAGCGGCATGAAAACAGGCGTGCATAAAAATTTATGTGTTTCCCTCCGGGAAGGCAAAAAGGGTCATATCAAATTACACATGTGCCTGGTCGCTGAGAGTTCCTGTGTTTTTGCTTTTTCCCCACCCTACCTTCCTCTGGTGGTAAGAGGAATGTCACGTGGGCAAGCACGAAACCATTGCGTGGTTTTGACCGGCTGACCAATGGGAGCAAAGCGTCCCTCGTGGATGGCGCTGATTGGCTCTCTGTGTTCTTCTGCGAGGGAGCGTCGTTTTGAGTCTGGAGAAGAAAGATCTCGAAAAGGGGAGTTGGAGGTGAAAGGAAGAAAGAAAGAATGGAGGGCAATTGGGAGATAGTCATCATCTTAGGCGGATACCCGCCACCAGCCAGAGAAAAAAAAAAGATAAAGACCTCATCCCTGATCCCCGCGAAAGAAATTTTTTTTTAGCAAACAGCAGCTCTAAAGCGACTCCAGAGTATGAAGGGACCCGGGCCGAAGGGTGCCACCACCACCAGGCAGTTAGGCCTTAAAAAACGGGGTTCGTCTATTTGCCGGGCCGTGAAGAGGTCAACCGACGCTTGAATCTCAACCCCAGGCGAGACTTGGCATCCGATAACTGCAACGTCCATTTACTCACTCCCATCTATGCAATCCATGATGGTCAATGACGGCTCTGGGAAGAAAGCATCCTAACGTACCAGGTGCACTTCGTCAGTGAGCGCGGTCAAAGATTTCGACCTCCATTCAGATGTCAGCCTAAGACGTGGTGTTCCGACCTATTTGTGAATTTCAACACTGGTTCCCCCTCATCAAGGGGTAAGTTGTATACACTAATTCTATTTTTGGCCCTTTCGTAGAGCCGAAGTCGGCACTACCGTAATCAGATTACCAGTATGCTCTAAAGAAACAAAAAGTACTTTCCGTCTGCATGTCGGAGGTTATCCAGTTAAGATTCATCAGGAAAGAAAGAGGGAACTGTACGTGACATGACTCTCGCAAATGTAGTAAACAGATAAAAAAAAAAAAAAAAAAAAAGGAAAAGGTTAAACTCACAAATATGACTGTAAATCGGGATAGTTTACTCGCCTCTTCAAGGCGGGAATTTTCATGTTAAAATGTTAACACTTCAGTTCACCTGTGCATACCTGCCTTAAGAAATTTATTTGGAGTTTTGTTAATAGAGAGAAAGATATAAGTAATCTTAATCTACACCCATATATATATACCTATATAGATATACACTAATAAATATTGGATCCAGAGTTTGGATATTTGTTCAGAGAAGATACAATTTGTTTGGATAACATGTAAGCAAGCCACAAATGTAAATTAACGTTCACGCTGTGTTAATAAGTGACATTATTCTCGTGGACTCTGCCATGATTATATAAGATCGATCATTTGAATTACTGACTTCACAAATGAGTGGGCCAGTGAAGCCTTAGCGAAGTGCTAAATTGTAAATGTATTAAATCTCTCATAGCAATATTAATATCTTTCCTATTTGTGCATGTTGTTATTGTTGTAAAAATAAATACAGGCATTAGCCTTTCAAAAACCAAATTTTGGTATAAGTTGGCATTCGATTTTTAGGTGTGTCTCATAGTTTCTGAGCCATCGCACTCATCAACCAACGCTTTGACGTTGGCCTAGGACAAGAATCTGGGTTGTGACACAATATATACCAATGTCTATTTAGTAAAATGAAGTGATGATTACACGACCATTTCTTTTTGATGCTTACATACACGAGTTCCAAAATTACTGATTTTTTCCAGAGTTGACACATTTATACACGTGTAACATGAATACAGTGTGATGTCATAACATATAGAAATAGTACAGGTGGTGAAAACAAAATTGTATCTGTGTACACACAAGCTCACCTACAAGTGAAAACCTCATACACAATTGTCAATTCAAAGTAACAAGAATATAGCCACCATAAAAACACTTTGGGTTCCGAAATGCCTCTACCCATCTCCCGAAGTGAAATTTTAGTCTAAATTCAAAATTTTCCTTCAGGTTTACTTTTGGCTAGCTATTATAATCTCCTTACATAACGTGGCTGAGATTTCCGCCACAACATAAATCAATTCAACACAGACCAGGGAAATCGAATGTCGTAGCTGACTATCTGTCTAGGAATGTGCTGACCACCGAAGTGGTGGAGCAGTCGGCAGCAAGACAGGCAGAGGAACGGACAAGAGTGAAGGAATTGCAGAGGCAGGATAGCAGGTGGAATAAACAGATTGAGTTGCTGGAAGGAAAGGGAGAGCTGGGTAAACTCAAGGTCTCAGATGAGTTTTACCTACAGGATGGACTCTTATGGCACTACGTATTGCCCAAGTCAGGAGATACCAGGAATCAACCACGAGAACAGCTGGTCATACCAGAAACTATGGTGGAAGAGATTTTGGAGCAGTGCCACGACTCGGAAACTGTGGCTCATCCAGGGTTCAACAGAACATTGGAGTGGGTACGCTCCCGATTCTACTTCCACAACATGTACTCAGTGGTTAAAGCATATGTAGACAGCTGTCACAGCTGTTTAAGTAAAAGAGCTTACAAACCTGGTAGAAAGGCACCTTTGGTAAGGGCAGAGCTTCCTAGTCGCCCCTTCGAGAAAATTGCTATGGATGTTGTAGGACCTCTGGTCACCACCATGTCAGGAAATAGATTCATTTTAGTTATCACTGACTACTTTACTCGTTGGCCAGAAGCATATGCTTTACCAGACACAAAGAGTGAAACGATAGCCCAGGTCCTCATAGAAAAATTCATTGCTTCACATGGTGTGCCAACCAAATTGTTGACAGACAGGGGCACAAACTTTCTGTCGGCAGCCATGATGAAAGTCTATGAGAGGCTGGGTATCAAAAAGTTGAATTGTAGCCCATATCATCCCTCTGCTAATGGACAGTGTGAGAAATTGAATGATAGCTTGATTAAGTCAGTTAGTCACCTGGTCTCGGATAGACAGGATGACTGGGACCATTGCCTTCCCATGGCACTCCTTGCATTCAGGACAGCGGTGCACACCAGTACTGGGGAAACCCCAGCCTATCTCACGTATGGAAGAGACCTGGTGTTGCCATATCATTTGATCGGCAGTCCCCGAGTACGTACATATGCTTCTCAGTTGGAATATTGTGACGAGCTCACGGATAGGCTAAACATAGCATTCGAGGCTGTCAGGGCAAACCTGGAAAAGGCTGCAGAAACACAGGAGAAACAACGTGCAAAGACTGCCGTTGATAAGCATATCACCCTTAATGACAAGGTGTATTTATATTCTCCTGCAGTGAAGCCAGGACGAAGTAAGAAACTGAGCAAGCTATGTTCGGGACCCTATCGTGTCACCAAGGTGATACCGCCGGTGAATTACGAGATTACCTTCATCCCTGATCCCAGGAAAAAGGAGTTGGTCCATGTGGATCGGCTGACCAAGGTAAGGGACAGGCCTCTATTTCCAAGTGCCATGAATAAGAGCGAGGGTAGTACAAACTCCGAGGAGATGGAGGAAGTTCAAGACGACAATTCTACACAAACACAAGTGAAGGAGATTGATAGTAGTGATGTTGGTTTCATTCCGTGGTTTCCGTTTCCTGGGAGGAGAACAAGTTATGGGAGATTGCCTAGGCCAGCAAACACTCCTGCAGTGGTGAGTGAACAGGTTAGTATTCAGACTCCAGCCGGCACTCCTGAGGTAGTTAATGAACAGGCGAATATACAAACTCCAGCAAGTACTCCGGTAGTGGAGCAAGCTGGTCCTTCAAGGCCGAGAGCCAGTCGCATACCCACAAGTACTGTGTTGACACCTAGGTATTGTTTGCGTCCTAGAGATAGTCGTGGATTCATAGCTCGGAAGTAAATAGTGCACTCCAATTCAGTTGCAACGTTGCGTGTAAATAGTCGTGTGATATTATTAATTGTTACCTTAAGTGTAGTGTAGGAAGCAATTATGTTTTCTGTAGTATTGATAAATCAAGTGAAGCATATTTGGAATTTGTGGTCTCGTATAGTGTTGTGGTTGTTTGGTGAAAATTTTCCTGTCGATTCCAATTTCCACTGCCAAGCCAACCATTCACTTTTGTTTATTTTCTTTGATTAAGGGTTTATACTTACCAGTGATAAGTCGAGTTTGGTTGTGTCCAGGGAGCACCTTGCAGCTCCTGGAATTCCAGGAAATTGTATAGTATTTATGTAAGTAGTTGAGGTGTTGGGTGTGATAGTTCATGCCAGTTCTCTGTCGTGTTTAAGATGTTGGTTTATCTGTTCCTTGCTCAGGACATGGTACATTTCCATGTGGCTTTGGTATGTTTCTCGAAGTTTTTCTTGGTTGTTTTTTTTGTTGTTGTTGTTGTTGTCTCCCATGGGGAGGAAGGCAGTGATATGTTGCTGAAAATCTGTGTACACCTGATCAATGTTTTCAGATTTTCATCAACATTATCCACGTTTTTCTTGAAAGAAAAATAAATAACTCGAAGGGATAATAGTGGTCAGTTCAGGAAAGGGTGACGATTCTTCCCTGGAGTGATGTGCTGTTAAACTTTTCGTAAATTCAGATTTCACCTCCCCTGGGTTCGATTTTTGGATCCAGAGAGAAAGTCAAGAAAAAGTTACAGAAAATTCTATTTTCTCATCGTTGTTTTTTTTCCCCTCTTCTCTGCTTAATGTACAAAATGAGTGTTTTTACTTTGTTAAGGGATAGGAGAGTAGCAAAGGGCTACCCTCCCTCCAATTCAGTATTTATCATCGCTCTGGGGCTAGCCTATGGATTTTTGGTTAAGTTCCAAGGTTAAGCATATAAATTGCGTAATAAAGAGTAAGTGATTGCTTTCAAAATTACTCAGCCCAGCAGGAGGGAAATAACAGTGCACATCAGAGAAAAAAAAAAGGAAGGGATGTAATATTCTGAATGAAGAGTGGTGTAAATATTTTTTTTCTCTTTCTTTTACCTTTGTTGTGTGAACAAAAGTGTAACATTTGTATTATTCATTATCTAATCTATGAGTAGGACAATTCAGAAGTTAGTAGGATGTATTATAATTTTATCTTTGAAATTATGAAGTTGGTGAGGTAAGGCTGGGATGGACTTGATAAGTGGGCCTGATAACAAGAATAAATGTAATCCAAATTAGGAAGAAAAAAAAAGGAAAAAGAATAATTTTTTGCCGGGGCAAGCAATTTCATAAGTGATGTTTTTTTTGTTGAGTATTAAAAAAAAAAAAGGAATGCAAGAAAAAGAAAGCTGGTCTATGCTCAAAATAGTTAGTGAAAAAAAAAAATGTAGTTTTTTTTTGGTATATGATGTATGTATTTATATTTTCTGTAAGTCAAATGCAGTTCCTTTCTTCGTCCAACGGTCATTTTTTTTCCCAAGCTCATTCCAAGAAAAGGGGAGTGCTGTTTGAAATTGTTAGGAGGTCGCCCACCCAAAAAAGTGAGCCGTTATTTACACAAAGAGACATTTTTTCCCTCTCTACAACGCTGTGGTGAAATTCTCAGAACAGAAACACTACTCCCGAGAAATTTCCCAGCTGGGTTCACGTGGGCTGGCAAAGAGGGCTTAATCCTGAAGAGTTATAGTACGAGCTGTCAAGCTCTAAGCGGCATGAAAACAGGCGTGCATAAAAATTTATGTGTTTCCCTCCGGGAAGGCAAAAAGGGTCATATCAAATTACACATGTGCCTGGTCGCTGAGAGTTCCTGTGTTTTTGCTTTTTCCCCCACCCTACCTTCCTCTGGTGGTAAGAGGAATGTCACGTGGGCAAGCACGAAACCATTGCGTGGTTTTGACCGGCTGACCAATGGGAGCAAAGCGTCCCTCGTGGATGGCGCTGATTGGCTCTCTGTGTTCTTCTGCGAGGGAGCGTCGTTTTGAGTCTGGAGAAGAAAGATCTCGAAAAGGGGAGTTGGAGGTGAAAGGAAGAAAGAAAGAATGGAGGGCAATTGGGAGATAGTCATCATCTTAGGCGGATACCCGCCACCAGCCAGAGAAAAAAAGATAAAGACCTCATCCCTGATCCCCGCGAAAGAAATTTTTTTTTAGCAAACAGCAGCTCTAAAGCGACTCCAGAGTATGAAGGGACCCGGGCCGAAGGGTGCCACCACCACCAGGCAGTTAGGCCTTAAAAAACGGGGTTCGTCTATTTGCCGGGCCGTGAAGAGGTCAACCGACGCTTGAATCTCAACCCCAGGCGAGACTTGGCATCCGATAACTGCAACGTCCATTTACTCACTCCCATCTATGCAATCCATGATGGTCAATGACGGCTCTGGGAAGAAAGCATCCTAACGTACCAGGTGCACTTCGTCAGTGAGCGCGGTCAAAGATTTCGACCTCCATTCAGATGTCAGCCTAAGACGTGGTGTTCCGACCTATTTGTGAATTTCAACACTGGTTCCCCCTCATCAAGGGGTAAGTTGTATACACTAATTCTATTTTTGGCCCTTTCGTAGAGCCGAAGTCGGCACTACCGTAATCAGATTACCAGTATGCTCTAAAGAAACAAAAAGTACTTTCCGTCTGCATGTCGGAGGTTATCCAGTTAAGATTCATCAGGAAAGAAAGAGGGAACTGTACGTGACATGACTCTCGCAAATGTAGTAAACAGATTAAAAAAAAAAAAAAAAAAAGGAAAAGGTTAAACTCACAAATATGACTGTAAATCGGGATAGTTTACTCGCCTCTTCAAGGCGGGAATTTTCATGTTAAAATGTTAACACTTCAGTTTACCTGTGCATACCTGCCTTAAGAAATTTATTTGGAGTTTTGTTAATAGAGAGAAAGATATAAGTAATCTTAATCTACACCCATATATATATACCTATATAGATATACACTAATAAATATTGGATCCAGAGTTTGGATATTTGTTCAGAGAAGATACAATTTGTTTGGATAACATGTAAGCAAGCCACAAATGTAAATTAACGTTCACGCTGTGTTAATAAGTGACATTATTCTCGTGGACTCTGCCATGATTATATAAGATCGATCATTTGAATTACTGACTTCACAAATGAGTGGGCCAGTGAAGCCTTAGCGAAGTGCTAAATTGTAAATGTATTAAATCTCTCATAGCAATATTAATATCTTTCCTATTTGTGCATGTTGTTATTGTTGTAAAAATAAATACAGGCATTAGCCTTTCAAAAACCAAATTTTGGTATAAGTTGGCATTCGATTTTTAGGTGTGTCTCATAGTTTCTGAGCCATCGCACTCATCAACCAACGCTTTGACGTTGGCCTAGGACAAGAATCTGGGTTGTGACACAATATATACCAATGTCTATTTAGTAAAATGAAGTGATGATTACACGACCATTTCTTTTTGATGCTTACATACACGAGTTCCAAAATTACTGATTTTTTCCAGAGTTGACACATTTATACACGTGTAACATGAATACAGTGTGATGTCATAACATATAGAAATAGTACAGGTGGTGAAAACAAAATTGTATCTGTGTACACACAAGCTCACCTACAAGTGAAAACCTCATACACAATTGTCAATTCAAAGTAACAAGAATATAGCCACCATAAAAACACTTTGGGTTCCGAAATGCCTCTACCCATCTCCCGAAGTGAAATTTTAGTCTAAATTCAAAATTTTCCTTCAGGTTTACTTTTGGCTAGCTATTATAATCTCCTTACATAACGTGGCTGAGATTTCCGCCACAACACAGTGTTCGAATTACCCAGTGGTCCCCTGACCATTGGCCAGTAAAACTTCTGTCGGACCACTGAACTATTGATTTTACTGGCCCAGGTGGCCAGTAAGTTTTGTTGTTTTTCTTCCCGATTTTTTACAAGTTACAAAATGAATTTCTATTTCTTTTACTTGGCTGTATGGTTTTCTTTTTAGGTTACAAACTAATGATAGGTTTAAAAACGAATATTGGAAATAATTCGATTAAAATGATACGTTATTTTCTACATATATTATAAATGTCTTTAAAAAAATTGTTCTTTTGCGGTTTAGTGAGCATTTTGGTGGACAAGTGGTTCATTCACTTTCCTCTTCTTTTTCCTCTTCCAAGTGCTGCTGCGCTTCCAACTATAGTAAATCTTTGTTAGTTAGCTCTCCCTCGACATATTCCACTAATTCTTCAATATCTTCCACTTCAACATCTAAATTAAGCACGTTGGCAAGTTCCACAATTGTTTTATATATGACATCAATATGCTTATCTCTGTCAAACCCTTTGAAATTATTCATGAAACATTTTAGGCATTTTTTTCCATATACTTTGTATACTACTTTTCTGCCACTCCCTCCCAAGCTGATTCAGTGTTCTTTATGCAGAGTAAAATGTTGTATCATTTCCAAAAATCACGAAGGATTACTTCGTCACTTTCTGTTGCTGCTACAGCTTTGGAAAACGTTATGTGCAAATAGTACGCTTTGAACCTAGCTATAGCCCCCTGGGACATTGGCTGTAGGATAGCAGTCATGTTTTTAGGTAGATACACTACCTTTACATCTGGGTATAGTTGATCAAGATGCTGGGGGTGGCCTTGGGCATTATCAAGCAGGAGGATAATTTTATATGGAACACCCTTTTCCATGACAATAATGCTTGACCGAGGGTATGAAGCAGTTGATAAACCAATCTTCAAAAAGCTTGCATCAGCCTTGTTATGTACAGGATAGTAAATAGGCAGCGTGTGCTTACTGTCCTGCTTCAATGCACATGGGTTCTCGGAGCGATAGATAAGGAAACGCAGCGACATTTTCTCCCAACAACAATGTGACCCTCCTTAAAAGCCTTGAAACCTTGACTCTGGGCATTGTTTTAGCTTCTTTGTGCGTGTAGGACTTTTCGGGCATTTTTTTTCCAAAGAGTCCGGTTTCATCCACATTGAAGATCTGTTCCGGGTGGTATCTGCCTTTCTTAATAAATTCATCAAATCGGTCCACAAATTTTTCCGTTGCTTCCACGTCCACACTTGCCACTTCACCACTGATACTCCGATTATGCAGGTTGAATCTCAGATGAAACCGTTGAAACCATCCATGGCTTCCCGTAAATGTTTCCGTCGATTCTTCACCTTCGCACACCTTCAAAGTTTCAAAGATACTGCTTGTCTTGGCTTGAATTATTAAAGGGCACATTGACATTCTCTTTTGTATTTGGTCATCAAACCAGATAAGCAGTAATTTCTTCATTTCATAATGAGGCCATTCCGCTGCCTAGTTATTATGTCTTTAAATCCTGTCAATGCTTTCACTGCCTCTTTCACTCTTATCTTCACCCTTCAAGATCATCGAAACGGTCGAATGTGTCAGCTCCAAGTCATGTGCTATTGCTTTAACTTTTTTACCAGCTTCATAGTCATTTATGATCTTCATTTTCATCTCAAGATCAATAGCCTTCCTTCGATTCTTGGCGCTTCCTCCAGGTGAAGTCATGCTCTTCCTTTTCGCTGACATCTTGTACTATGGGGTGGACAATAAAGTTACAAATTTATAAACAAAATAAGTAGTCTTGGAGATTGTGAACGCTTCGTATAATGAATCATAACTGACTGTGGGAAGGAGACTGTTGGAAGATGCCACCTGTGTCTGCGATGCGGCAACATCAAGGAGTGAATCTCATCTGAGTGCATGCATCGTCATTGAGAAAAACGCGGGTGACCTACTTCTGAGTGGAAGACTTTTTCAATTTTGCCTTCTTGGTGAAAGCACATGCATGTAGCCGGACCTAAATAAAAATGTCTCAGCAAGCAAAATGAAGCTGTTACTGTTATTTACAACTGTTACCAATAAATCTTTGGTGAAGTGCCATCATTCTGCAACTCAGCAAATTAATGCCCAAATTAATTTCACTCAACCACAGCAACAAAAAAGCAGATAAATGTATGCGAAAATTTTTAAATGCAGACACGGAAAACAACAGAACATTATAATCACTACTAGAACAGTCAATTCTGGTGTTTCCAAATGTTTGTGAGGTACTCATACTTTTCCCAGTTTTTCCAATCACTGGCCATCCTATTTCAATTTTTCTGATTACAATCTTAAAATTCTTGAGACTTCATTGCAGGAAGGAATTCTAGCACTACACCAGGACAAAATTATGGAAAATCAAGGATTTTCCAAGGTCTGGAAAAAATGAAAGTAAAGTTTCATGACTTGTGCAGGATTATGGGGTGTTGTGTAAACTCTATCACTATTCAATAACAAAATGGGGGGGGGATACAGGTATTTTTGATTTCCATAGTCCTTGGAGTCTGTAAATGTACTTGCATTGCCAAATAGGATTTCATTTCGGGAAGTTAAGTTTTGTTTTCTCGTGTATCACGTTCAATTGAAGTGGTAATGAAAAACTACACTTATAAGCACCCCATGCAAAATCAATACCATGATTATAAACATCTCTAATGCATGCACATATCTCTGTTGGATTGCTGCAGAATGCTTAACTCTGCTGGCCATAGTATTAAAAATTGATATTGGCATCTACATTATTTTGATTTAATGGTAAGTAGTCTACAGAAAAGAAGCAAATAAGGAAAATCTGCATACTGTACTCATTGCTCTGTTAAAGAGATGAAAGCTCCATAACAGAAATCCAAATTTTGAAAAATAAAATTTTCAGAATAGAATTTGAAAACTCGGGTGTCGCAAAAAATTTCAAGCATCATAGCAACTGGGTGCCATAGATTTATCTATCCCTGGTTATACAGGGTGTGTCTAAAGTCTTTCCCTGATTATGATAAATCGTATAAAATGAAAGTCTGAGCTAGTTAGACGTACCCGGTTTGTTGCATTGATTAGGTAATATTCTCAAGTTTTTTGTTCATTGTACTTTTGGAGCAATAGGAGGCACTGCACGTGTCTGCAGCATAGTTTGTTCTTGAAAGCGTCAGTCGACGAAATGGCATCTATGCAGGAGAAGGCTAATTGTGTTCTCTGGTTTCATGAAAGCGAATCTGCAATTTCAGTGCAGCAGAAATTTAGGCACTAGTACGATAGATCTCCTCCCGATGTGAAGAGCATTAGGAACTGGTATCAAAAGTTTAAACAGATGGGTAGGGTCGGTGACCGTGCATGAAGTGGAAGACTTTCCATTAGTGAGGTCTTCCACTTCTTGCTAAAGGAGACCCACATTGAGCTATACTGATGGCCCCCAAAAAAACCCTCTGGATTTCGGGTAAGCTATATTGGAAAACCGTATGTGTCTAAAAAACTCAGTTTGAATTTCATGCAAACTTTGTACATGCAGACAACATACTCTGCAACTCACTTTTGCTCTCAGCCAACAGGACAGTGTCATCGGCGTACAGCAATCTGCACACTCGGATGTCTTGGTGATATCCGTGTGTGCAGATTGCTGTATGCTAATGATACTGTCCTGTTGGCCGCCCCGGTGGCGCAGTGGTCTAAGCGATGGCCTCTGATCATTCGTCCAAACGGGGTCCGGGTTCGAATCCCGGTGAGGCATGGATGTTGTGTTTGTCTTACGGCACTGGCTCTCTCCCTTCCCTGGAACCAGTGACCCTAAATTAGGGACGGGCGACTGCTTATAGCCCGTTGAGTTGCTCACGGTGGTCGTTAAACCTTCAATAAAATAAAAAATAAAAAACTGTCCTGTTGGCAGAGAGCAAAAGTGAGTTGCAGAGTATGTTGTCCCGGATGTACAAAGTTTGCATGAAATTCAAACTGAGTATAAATAAGGGAAAAACCAAAGTTATGGTTTTTGAGAGAGGGACTGGTAGTACTGAATGTAATATAAGTCTGAATGGCACAGTGATTGGCCAGGTGAATGGGTTTGTGTATTTAGGAAGCATGTTTGACAGAGAGAACAAATTGAATGGTGAAATTATTAGGCGAGTGAATTCTTCATTGAAAGTCATAGCTGCTCTGGGAGGTTTTCACAGGAATGATGGGTTCTCAAGAGAGTCCCGCATGGCTGTGTATGAGAGTGTAATTGTTTCTACTGTGATTTATAGCAGTGAAACCTGGAAACTGCAGAAGAAACATAGAAGTTGTTTGTGTGCTGAAAAAATGCATTACTTATGGGGGGAGGGGGCTTGTGGCAAGACATGTTCTGATTGTGTGAGGAATGAAGATGTGTTGCAGTTGTGTAAAGTGAAGCAAAATATTGTTAGCAAGGTGGAGACTAGTATGCTTCGGTGGTTTGGCCATGTTGAAAGAATGAGTGATGAAATGCTTACTAAGAAAATCTTTTTGGCCCAAGTGGCAGGAAGGAAAGGCAGAGGAAGGCCAAGGAAGTCATGGGAGAATCAGATTCAGGAGTATCTGCATGAGACAAAAAATTATGAGTATGAAGTATAGATGGTCTTGTGTGCGATTTGTGATTCATGTCAGTGTAGCCCAAGTTGTATGTCAAGATCACTGTAAATGGAGAAGTTTCATACAGCAACAGTAAATAAAAATTATCTGGTAGTTTGGTTTTCTTTCTGGAGCTAACCTCTGAATCTCAGAGAACAGCTTAGTGATATGTATTGTATGTATGTAGGTAGGTGTCTAATGAGTGTGGTTCATTTTATATGATTTGTCGTAATCAGAGAAAGACTTTAGACACACCCTGTACTTCGTAATGAGGTTTCCAAAATGAAACCTAAATGCGATTTCAATGTTTTTCGGCAAATGTAAAATTTTATGGGTCATTAAGTGATAAGGAACTCTTATTACATGCTTTTCAAGTTAGTGAACTTTTGGACAGTGTTAGGTCAGTCAGTATTGCCTACCAGAATTTAAGTGGTCTTTAATTTTGGCCTCCCTTCTGTTTTTCAAGTTTCTCCTCTTCAATTTTAATTTTAAAAAAATCTGGTTGCTGAGCTGTGATGTTTTTAAAAATTCCATATAGGAACTATGGTTTTTTATCATATTAACTGAATTTCCTGTGAAGAAACACCATAGATAGAGTGGAAATGGAGAAGAAGAACCTCGCTGAATGATTACAGGATTGGATATTGCATTTAGAGGTGGCCGAGTTCAATCTGGTATCATCCTAAAGACAAGCAAGTTGGGATGCAAATCCAAATTCCTGTAAACTTATATTTACAAAATAGTGCAAAATTAATGAAACTGCCATGCATTCCTTTGTTAAGTTTAAATGTATGTGATGTTTATTAATTTGTAACAAGCTCATTTTCACTTTTATTTCAGATGTCAGATTAGAAGATTACGCCAACAGTACAAAATCTGCTGTAAGGCTACGTAAGCCAGCAACAAATTCTCTTGCAAGAGAAGGTAAGTGATGTAAATGCATTTGCTCTCAGTTGTATCCTACCCTTTTATATCTTGCATTCAGACATTTTTTGTTTTTCTCCTGATTAAACCGCATCCTTAGGAAAGGTGAAATTTCCTCAGACAAGTTAATATTGAATTCTTGCCCATTCTTTGGTTTGTAATTTTGAGTTTCCAGTTAGGGGGGGTGTATGAATAGCCCAGTAAACTGAAATAGTATTTGCAAGAAATACTCACAAGAAGCATGATAAGATAGGGTCGGATCTGAGTGAAATGAATAGTAGGTACATTGGCAGGATCTTTAGTAATGTTGACTTTTTGTTCATTGCTTTGGCTGATTCAATAAATTTTTGAGATTCTTTACATTAAAACTATAAAAGTGAGCTGTATAATATTTATGTATAAATGAAATTGGAAGCTATAGAGCAAAAAAAAAAAAAAAAAAAGCAGGTAGTTGTAGCAAAAGATTCAGTGGTGTTGGCCCTTGTACTATTTTGTAGGTGGGTAAAAGAGGAAGCAAAACTGCTAAAATTTGTGGATAAAAGATAATACTGAAGATTTATAGAGGGAAAGGAAAAGATTAGATAAATCACTGTTTCTATGGTTTCCTGGGCTACACTTTAGAGTTCGGCCCCCAACCGGCTGGTTCGCTATCATGCTAATGGAATGCCGGGAGAAACGTTTCGCAATAGGTGGCGCTGCAGCTGCGTTGGCGTTTTTTCCGCGCTGTGTGTGCTACGTAATCGCTGTTTGCTGAGTGTGTCTTCTGTTCGCCCTGTTCTAAGCGATACGTTGCTTCTGTTTTTTTCAGTGTGCGTTGTAGCTCTGTCAGTAGCCATGTGGAACTGGAGGTGTTTCTTCTACGAAGTTGGGAAGGATGAAGAAACATGCATTGCTTGGTGTGAGCGGAAAGGATTGCTTCCAACCGAAAGAAGATGTTCCGCAGGTCATCCAATTAGTTTGCGAGTGGATATGGGTCATCGTTTAGGACAATTCAAATGTAGGAAGAATCACGTTACAGGGAAAAGTGAGCAGTGTGCCCATTTACTTGGGCCGTGGTTTGATGCTGCTTGTATTCCTCTTGATAAGGTGATGACTTTTTTGTATGGTTTTGCCAAAGGATTGTCCTGTGATGATGCAATTGAGGAATTTTCCCAGGGTGGGGTTTCCACATCCTCTGTGACAGTCAGTGACTATTATCAGTCTTGCAGAGAACTAGTCGCAGAGTTTATGGTAGCTTGCGAACAAGACGAAGGACAGCTTGGAGGCCCTGGTGTCATCGTAGAAGTGGATGAGGCTAAGGTTGGAAAGTGGAAGTATAATCGTGGTCATCTCGTTGAGGGCACCTGGATCCTTGGCATCTTTGAACAAGATTCAAAACGATTCAGGGTTGAGATCTGCCCGCAGAATAACCGCTCTGCTCACACATTGCTGCCGCTCGTGTAGAAACGTGTTCAACCCGGAACTACTGTCATGACGGATCAGTGGGCTGCGTACCGCAATCTCCCATTCTTTGGTTTCCAACATCTGTCAGTAAACCACTCACTCAATTTCGTCGATCCGACTACTGGGGCGCATACGCAAGGTGTTGAGAGTAATAGGCGGCCCCTCAAACGCATATTATCTAATGGCATTCACAAAGACTACTTGGCCGATCACATTCTGGGATATTTATTCCGACGAAATTGTCGTCTTTCCTCTGAAGACTGTTTTGAGGTGATGATTGCTATCATCAAACAGTTCTTTCCTAGTACGTAATGTTTTCCACTTAAATATTCGTAATAGATAGACATTTTCTCAGTGAGAAGGAAACACTTCTTTTCCGTTGTTATAAATATTTAACAACACCTGAACTACTGACATTCCATAAAGGCCTGTTTTAGGGCCAGCCATATTACAAAATAAACCCCTTCCTTTCAAAAATGCCCCCTGCCGCATATTTCGCATCTCTACCACTCAGTCTCCCGCACAACACACACACCGATTACGTAATGCACGCAGCGAAGGAGCAAAAGACGCCGACGCAGCTGCAGCGCCACCTATCGCGAAATGTTTCTCCCGGCATTCTAGCAGCGCGTTAGCTGAACTTAAGCAGGCGATTCGGGGCCGAAGATTGAAGTCCATCCATTTCCTGAACAATGTGCAGTAGAAACATTATCAGTCTTATTTATTCAAGTAAAAGCCAAACTTTTGAAAAAAAAAATATTAATCTTTATGCATCAACAGAATTTGAAACAAGCAATGAATGGTTTTGGCAGTGGAAGAAAAGGCTTGGCTTAGGACAGCCACAAATTCATAGAGAAAAGCAGTCTGCTGATCATGTTACAGCAACCGCATTTCCTAGTGAATTGAAAGGTCACTAGGTAGAAGAAGGGTTTAAAGATGAACAAATCTGTAAGGCTGCTCTTTATTGGGAACTCCTTTTATTAAAGCATAAGATTTTAAAAATAAGAAAACTAAAATGAGGTATGAGAAGTAAAAAGAAAGATTCATGTTACATTTTGCAACAAACAAAACTGGAAGTCATAAGTTAAAATTTCTCGTGGGAAAGGTCTAAACCTAAGAGTTTTAAAAGGTATCGAGAACTTACGAGTCATTTATAACAATGCAAAAAAGTGCTTGGATAACTTTGACAAAGAGATTATTCTTTGATAACTTCATTTCAGCAATAAGCATGCATTTAGAAACCATGGGATTGGAAGAAAAGGCTGTTCTAAAATTGGCCTGTGTCCAGCTCACCCAGAAGAAAATAAACTCGTATTACCTGGCAAAAAAATAAAAGTTACCTTCCGAAAAAAAAAAAAAACTTTTTCAACCTTTGAGTCAGGAAATAATCGAAATATTTAAGAAGAATTATGGACAGTAATTTGCTGAACAAGTTGCTACTGTGTGAGGATGAACCATATTTTTTGAGTAGAGTTGACCTAAAAGTTGTGTTGTACGTAGCTAATATGCGTGGAAGTAAAAGCATGATGCGACTAACTAAACGTTGGTTGAACGTTCTGGGTGAGAAGACTGAATCTGACAAAGACGATGATGATTCCGTACAACTCCTAGTCGAATGTGCCGAGGCCCTAGGAATTAATGTTACTGAAAATGAACTTCAAGAATGGGTTTGTATTGATGACGAAGAACTTGGATTTGAAGCCATTTCTGATTATTACCTTATAGCAAAAGTAAGCCAGGAAGAAAACCTGAATGCCGAAAGCAGCAATGAAGAACTAGAAATATCCTCACCCACAGTAGTATCTATAAAAGATGCTGTTAAGTTAGAGAAGGCCTACGCAGCGTATGAATACTGCAATTCAAGTTACATTTTTGAGATGCAATTAATGCGTTGTTGTGGTTTAATTCTAAATGGCTGCCGAACCGTGAAGAAAAAGAGAAACAATCAATTTTGAATTGCTTTTTCACCAGGTTGTAGAACTCTAATCTTATGGCATGCTTGACACTGAAAAACTGCTGGCATAAATGAATCTCTCATGCAATAATATTGTAATTCTATGCTTAAAAACCAAAATGAAGTGTTTCTGTTTTGTTTTTGTTTTGTTTTTCTTTTCTGTACACAAAAGGTTAGACCAATGTTTAGATTTTTTGTTGAGAATTTGTGTTTTAATTGCATTTCAGTGATCTAATTGAGGTGTACATATGTATATACAATTGCCCTCTCTCCCATATGAAACAGTGTTGCAATAATTTATTTATGTGAATTTTTGTCTATACGGACAAATTTACTGACTGTGCTTAAATATGAGATTCCAGATTTTATTAATTTTATTTGTATTAATAATTTTCCTTTCTAAGAAATTTCAAATTATTATTTATTTATTTTTTCTTATTTTGTAGAGTTCCTCAGTTATATCACACATTTTGGTTTTCTCCAAAAAGCCACAATATAACCAGAGGCTGCTATGATAAATTGCTGTTATTGTTAAAAGAGCAATGTTTGTAGCCTTGAACTTAGGCAGCACTAGATTCCCAGTTGTGTTTAGTATATTTTAAGCACTTCTCCTGGTGAATTGTATGATGATAATTAATGCATCACTATTGTTCAAGAAATAAAATGCTGCGGGCTCACATCTGAGTACCTGTTGCCTTCCAGCTCTATCATAAGTCTTTCTAACTATCCATAAATAGCATGATAGAACAATGTCTGCTACAGTGAAATAATGAAATTAAGTAAACAGACATTTGTCATAGTTACTGATTTGTATTCTCATTTAAAATGTGTCATTTTTCTTTGTTTTTCAGTTAAAGACATCTGTAGTACTGAGAAATCTTGGTATGAGAGAGATATCGAGGAGTTTGAAAATTTTGGGAGTGATATTACCTCAAGTGCCATCCAAAAAAGTAAGTTTCAGGAAGCATTCATTTGACTGTTACATTACTGTGGTCTACTCATTTAACAAAATAAATGCTACCAACTGATTTCTTCTGATTGTTGAACTGGCTACAAAAGAGTCAAAGGGTAAAATTATGTACAAATACATTGCTTAACATGGAAGTTGCATTGTGCAGAAAGAATGAACTAAAATTCACCAAAGGCATAGAATATGAGGTGGATGATATATGATTTCTTCTATTCTTCAGTCCTATTCTCACACAACGTACAACTTTGTTTCCCCTATTTTTCCTGAGTCTCACGTACTTCCAGAAAGTCTTCCTATCTTTCCAAAAAGCCAGTTCATGCCTTTTCACCTTCTCCTTCCTGTCTTTTGCCTTAATCTGGCAAACCAGCTTAGCGGCTTCCCATTCTTACAGCGATATTCATCTACAGAAACTCTACCTTGCAACATCCCCAAATGAAGAGTAGAATCGGGGAAATGATATGGGAGCCCAGTGAGTTAAGTGAAAGATAGGGTGAATACTTCTGTGAGTTATTAGATCAGGAAAGCAAAGGTGATTCTGAGGCAAAAGCAGTTGATATCACAGTGAAGGATGGAAGCACGGGAGGGATCTCAAGAGAAGAGGTGTGTAAAGCTGTAAAATCTCTTCAGAATGATAAGACTCCAGGAGTTGATGGCATAACTGCTAAGATATAGAAATATGGTGGTGACTCTGTAATTGACTGGTTAACTGAAATTTGCCAGTTGTGCTGGGAGTTAGGAATGGTCCCTCTGGATTGGAAGGATGCTATCATTATTCCCTTTTATAAGGAAAAAGGTGATCAGACTAACTGCAAGAACTATTGTGGTAGTAGCCTACTAATTATGCCAGGGAAAGTGTTCGGTAAGGTTCTTATTGAAAAAGTATAAGGTCTTACATCAGAGAAGGTGTGAAATGTTCAAAGTGGCATGTATGTCTGGTAACCAAGCTGCACTAACCAAATTTTTGAAAAGTATCTGTCTGTTGATAAAAAGTTTTTGCTGCCTTTATAGATTAAAAGAAAGCTTATGACCAAGTACACAGGACACTTTCGTGGAAGGTATTGAATGAATATGGTGTTACTGGGAATCCACTTAACAGTGTGAAAGCCAGGTATGCTGGCAGCAGCGCTTGTGTACGAGTGAATGGCGTTTTATCAAAATGATTTTCTATTGGTGCAGGAGTCAGACAAGGCTGTGTAATGTCACCATGGCTGTTTAATATATTTATGGATGTGTGATGCCAAAATAGATGATACTAGTTTATGTCTTGGTAATATCTGTGTGTTCATACTGCTGCCTGCTGTTGGCACTGTCATGTTGTCCCAGATGTGTGAAGTTTGCATGAAATTAAAACTGAGTATAAATAAGGGAAAACCCAAAGTTGTGGTTTTTGAGAGAGGAACTGGTAGTACTGAATGTAATATAAGTCTAAATGGCACTGTGATTGACCAGGTGAATGCATTTTTGCATTTAGGAAGCATGTTTGACAGAGAGAACAAATTAGATGGTGAAATTATTAGGTGAATGAATTCTTCGTTGAAAGTCATGGCTGCTCTGGGAGGTTTTCACAGGAATGATGGGTTCTCAAGAGAGTCCGAATGGCTGTGTATGAGTGTGTAATTGTTCCTACTCTGATGTATGGCAGTGAAACCTGAGTACTGCAAAATAATCATAGAAGTTGTTTGTGGGTTGGAGAAATGCATTACTTATGGGGGGGTTGTGGCTAGACACATTCTAATTGTGTGAGGAATGAAGATGTGTTGCAGTTGTATAATGTGAAGCAAAATGTTGTTAGCAAGGTGGAGACTAATATGCTTCGGTGGTTTGGCCATGTAGAAAGAATGAGTGTTGAGATGCTTACTAAGAAAATCTTTTTAGCCCAAGTGGCAGGAAGAAAAGGCAGAGAAGAAAAGCCAAGAAAGTCATGGGAGGATCAGATTCAGGAGTTTCTGCATGAGAAACAAGTTATGAGTATGAAGTATAAAAGATCTTGTGTATGGCGTGTGATGGATGTCGGTGAAGCCCGAGTTATATATCAAGATTGCTGTAAATGGAGAAGTTCGATATTATAAAAATTATCTGGTAGTTTGTATTTCTTTGTGGAGCTAACCTCTAAATCTCAGAGAACAGCTTAGTGATATACATATATATGTAATATATGATTTAATTTCCAAGTCAATGTATTTGTTTCTCATGCAGAAACTCCTGACAGCAGTCAATAAGTAATATCCTGTGTGACCACCGTGTTACGCAAGGCCATCAGACATATGGTGTGGCATCAAGTGACGCAGCCCTCTGATGGTGTCCTGGTGTGTCTGGAGCTATATGACATTGACCTGGTCCCATAATTCATTGATATTCCAGGACAGCCGAAGATAGACTTGCAAGTGCTATCCAATGAGTTTCCACTTATACTCGATGGATAGATCCAAAGATCTCACTGATTTTATGTAGGAGTATAAGGACTTCTTGTAGACTCACTCGGGAAATGTTAGCAGTGTGCTGCCGAGTGTTAGCTTGGTGGAAAATGGCCTCCAAGATACCACTCCAAAATGGCAGTAAAACATCATCCACATACCTCTCGGCTGTCTCCACTGCAGTTATGTTTGCCAGGTATGACCAGCTGTCATAGTTAATAGCAGCACATACAAAAATTCCTGGCTGGCAAACAGTGTGTTGCCCACGCACAACACTGGGTCCTCTCTGTGGCTATGTTTTTGCCATACATAGACTCGATGATCATTGGCACTGAGGCAAAATTGGAACTCATAGCCGAATATGACATAGTGTCATTCTTGTTACCACCAGGTCTATCACACCACCACTCCTGCTGAGCTCGACAATGCTGTGCAATAAATCAGTGGCTGCATGGAGCACAGACCTGCCTGTTCCAGTTTTATAGCCTGTCTAATGCTCTGTGCAGTAGCTTGTGCCTCTGCTGTTGCCTGGTGATGAAAATGCCAGTCAGTGCTTGCTGATATTTGCCTGGCTTGCCCATCTGTCGACATTCTCAGAATCCATCATGCACTAATCTTTTCTATTTTCAAAGAATTTATCAAGATTGAATCAAAACTCTTGATTGAAATGCCTTGCAGACTCTGCTATACACTGAACAATCATTTCTGTTGCGTTGCGAGGTCATGCATGTGGTTGGTGTTTTCCTCAGTGGTGGATGTGGAGGGTCATCCGGAATGATCTGCATCATTACAATATTCTCTGCCACAACAAAAAGCTCCGTGTCGCTTGACAACTGTGGAATAATACGCATGAGTCTTATCACCAAGTGTCTTCACCATATCAGCATGAACTTCCTGTGGGGACATGTCTTTCAAAAACAGGAATTTTATCACCTCACACATATTTCTTTTTTCTCCATTTTTTTTAAGTCTCTAAGGTGTAATTCAAAAAAAATGCCTGATAAAAAGGAGTGAATGTATCTTTAGCATTGAAATTTGGTACAGTGGCATACAAGAATATGTACTACCTGCAGAAAAAATGCTACGTTATTAATATAGAAATAGGTTAGAACACGCATTTTTAATGGCCCTAATTGCTATCAAACCAAGTTGGGTTTTTTTGGTTCTTTCATTCTTGTTTGGAAACATCCTCCTCCAAATGAGACCAATCTCCTTTGGAGTATAAGGACTAGAGGAATCTGTTTATAAGAAGAAGAAAAGTGAAAAATAGAGCAGGTGTTGCAACCTTCTAAATCTAATTTTTGGGATGATCTCAGACAGGTAACATAGACCTCTCCTGTCCCAAAAATCAGAGTATCTCAAGTAGATTTTTTATATACCAAGAACAATTAAATTTCCAGGGAAAAAACATTTGTATTGAATCAAAAAAGAACAGTAAATAAAACCAAGTGTAAAAGAATTCAGTAGTTATGCTTACTAGTGCTGTATTTTCCCTACTGTGTACTTGCTATTTGCCAGATTTTCTCCCTGTTAAGCAATATGTACTACAAGCACCAAGATGTTTCATTTCTATGATCAAGTGATAGACATGTTACACCTTGCTTTATAGACAGTCTTCACTTCACTGCTGCAGTATTCCTTGAACCTTATGGATGCTGAAGCAAGCACACCATTTCACTTCTCTGTAGGACTGTATAACCATAGGAAGTTTTATAATACATCCTGTCTCAAACCTGATTAGCCTGTGTTGTGTTCTTATTTTAAAAAACACTGTTAATTAAAATACACATTCCCCTCCCCCATTTGCAATCAGTGTATCCTTACATCCTATCTATGAATCATGATTTATTTATTATGTACATTCATACACTTTCATGAATGCACAATTCATATCTTGTGTCCCTCTAAATGTGCATATCATTTGGCCCTTGTTATAGCTGCTTGAATTTGTCCATGTACATTCATTCTCCACTCCCACCTCCTGCAGTGTAATTAATTTAATCTGGTATGGATACTATGAGTGAAGGAGCAATTGTTAAAACAAGTTTGCAAAATGCTTAGGTTTCCGAAATAATGTGAGTTCAGTAAGGTTGTGTTTATTAATTTGACCTTTAATGTCACTGCATAGCTTAGAAAGAGCCTCAAATATGCTGATTTCGCAGCTTTTAATTTGCTGCTCAAAAAGAGGTGTCAAAACAAAGAAAGGTTTCAGAAGTGTTTGTGCAGCTAATGTAAAGAGAGAATTTTGTAATTAATTAAAGTTCCAAATGTATGGCTATTTGAGAGCCAGTAGATTCCTTTGAAATTAAAAGGAAATTTTGTACCATTGAACAGTAAAAGTAGTTTTAAAAGTTCATGTGATGGTGTGATAATAGATGGCAGTTTGTCGCTAAAACATTTTTTCTTCTAAGTTGCCAAGAATCAGCCTGGAAATTCAATTATTTCCCCTAAAGCATGTTGCATTAGAGGAACTGACTTTTTAAATGTTGCGTTTCTGTGGTGATGACATCAAAAAGTGCAGCATATTTCTTTCCTTGAGCAGAAAACAAATGAATGATTGAGGAAGAAAATTAGAACATGAAGTTTTTCTTCACAATCACCACCTGAAGATAACATACATATTTAGGACATACTTCAAAAGGGAATGTTTGTATGCTGAGAACTGTAGTTAGGAGGCAATATTAAGGAGAATAGGAATCGAGGTAGATAATCAGATGAGTGTAAGGCTGGAATGGTTGATCTCCTGAACATCAGAGTGTTGATTTTCCACATGAAGAACAAAATTGCAACACCTCAGGAAATTTTGTCATGATTGAAGAGATCTGGAATGGTGTAAAAGATCTGCCCCCTCCATTTTTTTTTCTTTTTTTAGCTTGGAAAGATGACCCCATCTTTTTGCTAGTTTATCATTAATTTTCCATTACCTGTCCATATTCTGTGAAGTTTTAAAGTTGTAAGATCAAACTTTCATAGTCATATGAGATTGGTGTGTGGTTTTGTATTATCTTGCTGAACTTTTTCTTACTACTGTTGCTTTTTCATTACTGAGAAATGATTTCTTCAGTGACTGTGCTTAAAATTTTTTCATTTATGAATACCTTCTGAATGCCTAAGAACACTTCAAAATGTATATCAGGTTATATGAGGAATATGATCAGATCTCCTTTCTTTACAGAAAAATCACTTGGTACAAAATCTCATAACTCAAAGGACATCATCTCAAGCTTAAACTCATCTGGGCTAATCTATCCCATTGACTTGTGGTATCTTATTGCAGAATATATTGAACCTGAAGATGTGAGCAAATTCGCTTCTCTATGCAAAACATCTCATCATGTGACTCGAACTTATAAATTTTGGATTGGTATGTACAAAAGGTAAGCACAGAATGTGTTTTTGTTGTTGTTGTGGATATAGTCAATTTTTTATTTGATAGACTGATTGAAGGGGAAAGTTTTCAGAGACAAAATTGGGGGGGGGGGGGTTACTAAAAACAGGTAGTGATGAAAACATCTTTGTTAAACAATGTATGAAATAAAGAAAAAAAGAAATGCTTCACAAACTATGACATAGATATTAAAAAGCATTATAATATGATATAGTGCTGTAATAAAGTATAATGTACTATTAAAATAGTAAATATAGTCTTTCATACAGTATGTGGAACAGCTATGTAGATGTTTTAATTGCTGCTATAACTACAGTGTATAGAACTTAGTAAATTGCATGTGAAAAGAATTTTCTAAATCGGATGTGCTTCACATTGAAATTTACTAGTTTTCTTTTGTCTCTGCCAGGGGCGCATTTTAGAAGAAGGGCCTCAAAGTGATTCACTTTTTTGTTTTTTGTTAAAATATGAATTACTTTAAAAAAAATGCTTGAATTTAATAAAAATGCATCAACTTACAATATAAAAATGCTTTATTTTTTTCTTCTATTTTTCATTAACTTTATTTTGTCCTTGTGGATTCTAAAAATTTCCAATTTTGTCAACCACTCCTTTTCCCCCTGAAATAAACTATATACGCATCTTTACCTTAGAAGCCATTGTTTATTTAACTTTTTTTTGTGTGCCAAAGTCAGAAGACAAGACTGTTCTCTGGGTTTTCAACATTTTTGCATTTTTCTTAACCAAGTTCCACTTTTTTAGTGTTTCCGTTCCTGGGTATATTCCTCATTATTAATTTGCTAATAGTGCAAATAACAAGTTCATATTTATCTATAAATTCTCCTGATCAGTTAACATAAGTCTTTTTATTTATTTATTTATTTATTTATTTATTTATTTTTAAGCAGAATCATATATTATTAACCTGTTCTGAGATTCAGAGGTTAGCTGCTCAATGGAAGCTCATCTGCCAGATTAAAGTTTTTCTTACTGTTGACAAATGTCTTCATTTCTTGCAATCTCAGTACACAACTTGAACTTCACTGACATCTATCACACATCTTACACAAGACCTTTTGAACTTCGTACATCTTTTCTCGTGCATTCTCAAATCTGGTCCTCCCACTATTTCCTTGACCTTCCTCAATATTTTTTTCCTTCCAAACTTGGGCTGAATAAATTATCTTAGTAAATATCTCATCTCATGTTCTTTCAACATGGCCAAACCACCTAAGAATATTGAAGACTATTTTTGGAACAGTCTCTTTTTCAAGAAATGCATATTTTCCAGTAGGGGCGTAAAGGTAAATTGTATTTTTCTCAATATATCTGCTTCTAAATGTCCGATTTTAAACATTCTTCCTACATTGGATACCGCTCCTGTTGAGAAATACTGTATTTTGCATATAATTTCTAATTTTTGGCAGAAAATGGTTTGGCCACCAGATGATGTAAGTGTTTATTTCTGCTTTTGGTATATTCACACAAAATCTGATTTTCCAAAAACGGAAGTAACAGAGTTAGAAAATTTGTAAGAATTAATGCATTGTGTTCAAAAGTGTTCATCTTCTCAGAGTAACAGCATTTGATTAAAAAAGTGAAAACTTTGATATCATGCATTCGCGGTTCTCCAGCTGAAAGTTCTTTCAGTGTGATAGATGAAGTTATAGTGATACAGTCAGGAAGAATGAACATTGAAACTTCTATGTCTATACAAACTATGAACTACAAACTTACAGCACTAGGTGAGTGTGTAGCTCAGTTCTTCAGTAAATTGGTTATTTGGATGAGTCAGTTGATTCCAACTTAAACATTTTCTATGTAACTCTTCTGGTTTCAATTTTACAGCCCTTCAAACTTTCAGTGAATTCTCATTTTTTACTGTTTCTGAGGCCTGCACTTGCTTACAAAAAAAAATGTCATCTCATCTGCAAATAATTCAATCTCTTTGAAATTTTACAACCTTGTCAATGAAAGCCTGAGGATTTCAAAAAAAATGTGAATGCTGTAAATGTCTCATTTAAACCACAAAAAAATTAATAAAATATTCTTAGCCTTAATTTTTTCTGCAGAAAACATGAGTTACTAAAAACTGAATTATCAGTGAGAGGGAAAGGTATAAACTTAACATATATATATATATTTTTAAATGAGCCTAAAGATATGTTCTATCATACCCAGGAATAAAATTTATGGCTTTTCCATTCCTTCTGCAAATAATATACACTTTTTCCTGCCATTTTGAGAAAATGGCTGTCGGATGACTAGTTTTTCAACTTACCCTAAAACCCAATTCCTGTCCAAAATAACTACTGGAGCAAATTTGTACAGCTTAAAATTTTACATATTTTTGACTGATTTTTTGGATAGGGAGCACCACTTTTTAGTTATTTGTCTTTAAAAAACAGAAAAGACAGGCTTCAAAAATAAGTAGTTTAGTACTGTGAAATTTTTAGTAAAAAGAATAAAATGAATGCACACTGATGCCGTATATAATAAGTTGTGTACTTATACAAGTTAGGTATAGTTTTTGATCTTCTAGTTCATAAAGTTCAGTTTCTTTTGTGTATTACAACCTCCAAATTCCAAATGTGCTATTTTTTCCCTCCACTGACCTCATGCAGTTCTTTAAGAAATGGTAAGTTCTTCCAGATATTATCTGTGGAATACAGATAACAAGCACACAATGAACTGGTACTGGACAGGGGAATCTTCATGCCCTGGCCAATTTAGAATGTTGGTAAAGGTCCATTAGGATTGGAGAAACTTTACATTTCCTTCATCCTTATCTTTTGTAGACACCATTCCAAAATACCACAAGTGGTCATATTTACAAGCAGTAACCTGTTACAAATGATGAGTGACAGCTTTTCAGGTTGAATGTGGGAGTGTTCCTTGTCAGCACTGATCTTTCTAGCTACAAAAATGCATGCAGATTCTAGAGGCTTAAAGTTGTGGAAAGTTCTAGCACCAGGAAGTACCTTGTATGTCTTTGAACCAGTTTGCAAGTGCAGAAGGGGTTGCATCTAATGTGTGTTTGTCAGTAAAGTGGAAACTGACTTTTGTGATGTTTGTTTCACAAAATTTGAAAAATGCAGATGCAATTATGATTTGCTTTGTGGTTTCTGAAGACTCTCCTTTCAAACTAAGCATTTTGTGATCCCGCCAATTGCATGACATTCTGATTTTCCATGACTTGTTGCAAAAATGACCAGTGTGCTTTCAGCTGGAAGTCATCCTCATGCAGACATAGATTGGGGAAGTTGTACTTGTTTTTATATTGCATCACTCCTGTCACTGAAGTAATGCATTTTCCAGATGTGTGAAAATTTTTCTTTAAGAAAATTCACAACTGTTTCCTGGGTTTTGTAAATCATGTTCACATCAGGCTTAAGGTCATTCGATATGACACAGTGTAATGAAACAGTATTTTCTTCATCAGAGTTCCTACAATGTACTATGACAAGATGACCAGTGCATGACTCAAAAGTCCAGTGGTACTCCTGGGCTTCTTCCTGGATTGTAAAAGAGTAGTTCACATTGAAGTCCATCAAAATTATTACTGTATCTCATAGTATATTTTCTTTGAGACTTTTATAATGAATATTGTGATTTGGCTATGAAAGAGTGTTGAATCAGTTTTTCCTATCTTGTTAGCCAAATCATCAAGTGTTGATGATATTTTTATCATCTGTGTTCTGTTAGTCGACACCCATTGAGAAAATTTGATAGTTTCACTTTCATCATAATCTTCAAATCTGGATTCTAAGTAACTCACTAGATGTAGTTTCAGCAGCATTCACTATAGTGTCTGAGCAGGCATTCTCTTTGCTTCTTCACACACTAAATACACTGGGGTGCAAAAATTAAGGATGAGACGGTTTTTCGAATGTAACGTCGTGCAGAAGTGCTCCACATCGACTCAAATCATACCATAAGATCCCCAAGATGTAAGAATATGGGACAAGTGAGCAAAACCATCCAAACAAGGAATCCAAAGGATACAAAGGCACTTTATTGAAAAGGTAGCTTCGAGCACAACTGGACAGAAGACAGAAACGTCCATGTGACAGGCGGCTGCCAAGAAAAATCCAGTTTTTAGTAGGGGATATGATCACCCCTGACTGTGTTGCAGGATTTACAACGTCTGTCCATGCTGAGGACGAGGTTGTCAAGGAGCTGTTGAGGCATCGCAGCCCATTCCTCTTGTAGCGCCAATCGCAGCTGCGGAATTGTTGCTGGCAGCTTGTAACGTGCTGCCAAGCGTCTCCCGAGAAGGTCCCACACGTGTTCGATTGGATTTAGGTCCGAGGACCTTGTGGGCCAATCCATGCGTTGAATATCTTCACTCTGCGACAGCCACTGTACGATGAGGTGTAGCGTTGTCGTCCATGAAGAGGAACTCGGGACCCACAGCACCTCTGAACAGACACACGTGAGGCAGGAGAACCTCGGTACAATAGCGGACACCAGTGACTGAACCTCCTTGGAAGATGTGGAGGTCAGTACAGCTACCAAGCATGATACCGCCCCTAACGAGAGCTCCGCCACCTCCAAACCGGTCCCTTTCAATTATATTGGAGGTGTGATTGCGTGTTCCCTGCTCTCTCCAGATGTGTATACGTCCAGAATCGCTCATCAGACTAAATCGGCTCTCATCCATAAAGAGAACTCGACCCCATTGCTGATGTGTCCAGTTCTTGTGTTCCTGGCACCACAGAAACTGCCGTCTCCGATGAGCAGGCGTTAATGGCACACACCGTACTGGTCGTCGTGCAAATAGACCACCTTTGTGCAGCCTCCTGGCCACAGTAAAACGCGATAATGGACGTCCAGTTGTCTGTTCCATGTGCCTTGCGATTTCTCCCGCTGTTTGCCTTCTGTCTCTTCTCGCCTGTTGGACAATATATCGGTCGTCCGCCGCCGTGGTTGCTCATGGACGACCACTGCTAAACTCTCGGACAGCTATTCCTGTCGTTTGAAATGCTCTCCAAGCTCGTGAAACAATGCTGTGAGCGATCCCGAACTCCTCAGCCACACTAGTCACACTTTGACCTTGCCGCCCCGGTGGCGCAGTGGTCTAAGGCGTTGGCCTCTGATCATTCGTCCGTAAGGGGTCTGGGTTCGAATCCTGGTCTGGCATGGATGTTGTGTTTGTCTTACGGCACTGGCTCTCTCCCTTCCCTGGAACCAGTGACCCTAAATTAGGGATGGGCGACTGCTTATAGCCCATTGAGTTGCTCACGGTGGTCGTTAAACCTCCAATCAAAAAAAAAAAAAAAACACTTTGACCTTCTTCCAACTTCCCAATGACGTGACCTCGGGTAAAGTCGTCCAGATGTCATCTATTGGATTGCCTGTTGGCCATATCACACGGTGGCAGCAACTCGATGTCGTTCAAACCGATGTACACCGTACAATAGCTTTCACTGTATTGCTGAGTGTACACTGCCTGTGTGCTTTATACTCTTACGACCCACCCCCACGTCATGCTGCATATATGCGCATGCCCTACCGTACCAGACCCTAGTCTATCTCCTGAGTGGTCTTTCGGTCTGTTCTGTCTGCTCGTTCCGCTGTTATGCTAATTTCTCCTCTTCGTCCTTAATTTTTGCACACCAGTGTACTTCACAATATCCTCATAGCTGTCTTCAATTTGAGCAGCATGAAGGAGTAGTATGATATTTTGATGAATTGTGCGTACACATACTAACACACCCCACTTTGATTGGAAAGAGCAAAACTTAGGCAAACCTACTTTAACAACAGGATACTCACACTTAAAACTTTAATATAATTTGTGGTTACCCCCAAATCAATCACTTTTTCTTGTAATTTTTTTACCCTATGCTCATTACATCTTTCATTCCAGGCATAACTCTGGACTGCTTGGCACTCCCATTAAAGTTTCTCACTAAATCAGTGATTTCAATTTTCAATCTCACATCCAGGAACTGGCTCAGCTAAAAATCTCTTTTCCTTAACAACTCTCTGAACTTGGCAAAAACAGTATAGTCAGACACAACAAATGTTTCTTGTATCTTTTTCTGTGTCCATATCAGTGAAGCAGGAATGGTTAGTAAGTTGTTGCTTTTTCCTTGAAGGAAGTGGATTTCAGTTTGCTTTTCATGATCTCTACAAGCTTGTCCAAATCAGCTGCTTTCTCTTCCACATGCTTATGTGTTTTGGCTTCTTTTGTTAGAATCCTAATCTTTAGTTTTTTGTTTTGTTTTTTAATTTTGCTTTGCACATTTATCTGAAATTTTTCTAACATTTCCTTTCCATAAGATACCTTGCTATATTCACCAAGGGTATACAGTTTTAAAGGAGAACAACCTGCCTCAGCAAAAGATGAATTGAGCTTTTCTATTGTTTCTTTCTTCTCAACATCAGTTATTTCTTTTGGAGGCAAACCAATGTTGAAGCAATCGGCACTTTCATCAGCACTCTCTACATCACTTTTAAATAAAATATCTCTACATTGAGAGCCATAGCTTTTGCCTAGTTTCTCTTTAAATTCTTTCATTAATAGATATTTACATTGCTATACTGTCACCACACTTAGTGACTTTCTCACACATCTCTTGTGCTTTCTGAGGGGATAACAACACATTTTTTTGAAGAAATTCAATCTTTTTCAAAAATACGCTTTTATGGTGTAGGCCAGAGCTTTTCAAACTGTGCGTCGCAGGTTTTGGTCAAGGGAGTTGCTGTCACACTGTTGGAATTTGCTGAAAAGGCCAGAAACGAGGGGATAATTGCAGCCATACATTCCCCCTTCCCTTCAAAGAGAAAAGAAGACATTCCTGGAGATGCATCCCCGTGTCCCCCGGATGTCACGTGGCCTCTTCCAAGGATCAAGACAACGTGGCAAAAGGGATTTGATTGGTTTCTGATGATTCAGTTAGCTTTGCAGAGAGGTACCTTTTTGTTGCAGCTCCGTGTGAAGACCGGACTCATTCTTGTGCTTACCGTTCGTGATAACGGATGCGTATTGGTTTGTGACCTTTCCGTATTTTTTGTATTTATGTTTTTTACATTTTAAGAACAGGCAAGATGGATAAGTTTTAAAATGCTAGTAAAAAACGTGACATTTCGTAATAACAAACAGTTTAAAAGACGACAAGAAGCGAAAATACCGGAAATATGACGAAAGCTACCTAGATTTCGGGTCCACGTGTACTGTTGTGAGAAATGAAAAACGTCCACAGTGTGTTATCTGTTTTAAAGTACTAGCCGCTGAAAGCATGCTCCCCAATAAAATGAAACGGCATTTGGAAACAATTCAGGGAAGTTTAATAAACAAACCACATAAGTATTTTTCTTCTAAGTTAAAAGGAATGGCTAAGCAAAAAGCAACTTTCACTAAACTAGCTACAATCCCTACAAAGGCTCTTCTTTCATCCTCCAAAGTTGCTTATCAAGTAGCAGAGAGCAAGAAACCACACGCTATTGCTTACAGCCTTAGTTTACCAGCTGCTATGGACATGGTTTCCATTATGGTAGGAAAATCCGCTGCCAAGCTACTGCTAAGTGTGACATTATCAGAAAATACCATTAGTCGTCGAATTTTCGATATGGCTGATGATATTAATGACCAGTTAATTGAGAAACTAAAGGGCAAGGATTTTTCATTCAATTGGATAAAGCCACTGATAGCCATAACGATGCACATTTGATTTGTTATGTGAGATTTATAGTTGATGATAATAAATTTTGCGAAGATTTTTCTTCAGAAGTATAACACCTCATACAAAAGCAGTAGACTTGTTCCAGATAATAGATTCTTTTATGGTAGAAAATAGTGTAAACTAGGAAAATTGTGTAGGTGTGTGCACAGACAGAGCCTGCTCTATGGCAGGTAGCTATGGGGGACTGAAAACACTCATTAAAAAAAAAAAAAAGCTCCTCGCGCGATGTAGACACACTGCATCATCCACAGGGAGGTTCTTGCTTCTAAGAACATCAGCCCTGTTCTACATGAAGTTCTACAGGCAGTAATTGAAGTAGTAAACTTCATTAAAACACGACCACTTCAGTCCACATGTTTTGGATAAGTGTGTGCAGATATGGGGGCTGAGCACAGTTCTCTACTTTACTACTGCAAATCTTGCTGGCTTTCATGTTGAAATGTCTTGTCAAGAGTATTTGAACTTAGGAGGGAGCTTCATTCTTATTTTTTGGCCAGAAATATTCCAAGAAGTTTGAAGACAATGTCTTTCTTTCGAAGCTATCATATCTGTGTGATATGTTTGAAAAGCTAAATTCATTAAATGTATCCCTAAAGGCAATGAGATCTACATTTTGCTGCTAATGGACAAAATTTCTGCCTTTGAAGAAAATTAGCCCTGTGGAAGAAAAAATGAAAGAGGGAGTTCTAAATTACTGCTTTTCTACATTGCACCCATTTTAAAATGAAAATGATTTAAAATTGAATGAAGCCGAGAAGTTAGTGTTTCTGGATCGCTTGTCGCAACTTATTGATCATTTCAAGAACTGCTTTCCAGAAGATGTACAACCACACAATTGGATGGAAGATCCCTTCAGCGCTGCAGTTGAGAACAATTTATTGATATCTCATCAAACTCCACATTGAAACTCAAGTTTATGTCATCTTCCATACCAGAATTTTGGTCATTGATGAAACAATAGTACTCTCTGAGTAGCTAACAAGGCTTTAAGAATTTTGATTTCCTTTGCATCAATGTATTTATGTGAGATGGGATTTTCTGCAATGGCTGTCATCAAAACTAAGTACAAGTCCACAGTGAACGTCAAGAAGGAGATGAGAATTGCAGTTTTCAAACTTGTCCCGAGATTTGAGCATCTAATGAAGAAAAAGCAAGCTCATCCTTCCCACTGACACTGCTGGATTTAATACAGAAATGTAATTTGATTAAGTTTAAGATGTTGTTGTTTTTTTCGTAGAAAACATTGTTTTCATTTTAAAATTTTACGACTACCTTCCTATTTTGTTTAAATAATAATAAGTAATATTTAAGTTAATATTTAATTTTAAAAAATTATATTTAAAGACAAGCTTTTCACCCATTTTTGATCAGCAAATGTAAAATTATCTATGAAAACATGCATATATGAATTTATAACATGGTTTGTTTATTTGGGAGCCATCACAAATTTATATAAAGTGAAGGGAGCCGTGGGACAAAAAAGTTTGACAACCCCTGGTGTAGGCAAATGGTCTGCAATTCTTCTGTAGCTTCTATCCTAAAATTCAAAATAATTATATTATCTTTAGTGAGACCTATATTTCCAATACCTTTCTTTGAGACAAAGATACATTAGTAACACTGTCAAAGTTAATTGCCAAACACACTTAGTATCTTTCATTTTCTCTGTCCAAACTTTTTCAAAAATACACTTTTATGGTGTACACAAATGGTTTGCAAGTCTTCTGTAGCTTCTGTTCTAAAATTCAAAAGAATTATATTATCTTTAGTGAGACCTGCTATATTTTCAATACCTTTCTTTGAGACACGGGTACATTTGTGACACTGTCAAAGTTAATTGTCAAACACTACGCTTAGTATACACTAATATTAGCATATTATTGTGCTTTAGCTATGCACACTTATAACATCACTGTAAAATACTAGATTGTATACTGAGCAGGATTGGAGAGCAGACAGCACAATACAATGTTCCACCTAGGAAGAGCTGAAGCATACTGATTGAGGGGCTACCAAGCTACTGCATGTTGTGTCCTGTAAGTGAATTGGAGTTGACTCATGCACAAGTCAACAGTGTGTTAATTATTCATGATTCATTCACACACACATGTATGACTAGTATACAATAATACAGTATGAATGATATATTATTCTGGTAACTGATATTGTTATTATTTATTAGTAGTAGTAGTATAATTCCTTTCTGGGACCTTAGACACTGCTGAAATATTTGAAAGATAGATTTTTATCTTAACTTCTACAGCAGTAGCAAAGCATAAATTACTGAAGAAAACAATCCAAACTGTTAATTTTCTGTGTTTTTTTAAACAATGCAAATTTTCCACCTTTTAGCAACAAATGACAAAACAAAAAATGGTGCTGCCTATAAAAAAGTCTTAAACAAAAGTATATAACATTTTAAGCTGCACAAATTTACTCCAATAGTTATTTTGGGTAGAAATTTCAGGTTTTGGGGCAAGTAGAAAAAATAGTCATCCAGCAGCCATTTTCTCAGAATGGCAGAAAAAAGTGTATAATATTTGCAGAAGGAATGAAACAGCCATTAATTTTATTCCTGGGTATGATAGAACATATCTCTAGGCTCATTTAAAAATATATATATGTTGGGGTTATAGCTTTCCATCTCACTGATAAGTCAGTTTTTAGTAACCCATGTTTTCCGTAGAAAAAATTAAGACTAAGAATATTTTAATTTTTTAGTGGTCTAAAAGAGACGTTTAGAGTGTTCACACATATTTTTTTCTGAAACCCTCAGGTTTTCATTAACAAGGTTGTAAAATCTCAAAGAGGTTGAATGATTTGTGAGTGAGATGGAATTTTTTGTAAGCAAGTGCAGCTTGCACAGAAGGCCTCGGAAACAGTACAAAATGGGAATTCACTGAAAGTTCGAAGGGCTGTAAAATTGTAACCAGACAAGCTGTGTGGAAAAAATTTCTTAATTTCTTATGGTTACTTACCACCATGGAGGGGTTGAGTATACCAAGTTTAAACAAAATGTGAGAGCCTGGGTATCATGGCCTGGTTGAACTGATGTGGAATGACGCTGTTTTTTAATATAGTATTGTTCCTGTCTACCATCAGTAGTAGGGCTTAGAAATAATTGCATTTTCCTAAGATTTTCGTTATAGAAAAATTTTCAGCAGCATTCATTGGGTGTGTAATTTGATTGCACATTATTTAGTTCTTACTTCATTTTTTACCTGTCTTGTTGCTGCTGGTGGTTCTTCAAAGGAAAAGAAAAACAACTGTGGTGTGGCCATCTGTGTGCTATCAATTGAATTTTACAGTTACCAAAAGCATTGCAGACACTCATTTGATTAGAAATTCTGTTGAAAGTGTTAATTTGTTCACACCTCTAAAGAATTGCAAGGATGGCAGTCTGGCTTGAGCAATTCTAGTTTTGTTTTGTAGTGATAATGAATTTTTGAATTAGTTGATACTGTAATCGCTTGTTTAGATGAAAAATTAATTTGTGTGAGTATAAATTAATATGATAGGATTGGATTCCCGTCTCTCTGCAGGATTAAGTGGCCTGGTGTGATTTCTTACCTTTGAATTCCTATTCCATTATTTGTGGTTCTGAATGTAGCATTCCATTTAAAAAAGGGGAGGGGGGCACATTTTTGTGCTTATTTAGTAATTGGATTTGTGTTTTGTATATTATCAGAATTTGTTTCATTTAAAAAATACTGTATGATAAATTGATGTATTATTGTATTTTTTTTTTCACAGGTTTTATAGATCTGGTATCCAGCTACCTGTTCGCCTTCAGCCTGAATGTATTGAGAGACCCTATTGCCTCCGGTCCTGTGTTGTACGAGCATTATATTACTTGTATCCTCGTTTTATAGAACGTTTGTCACCACATCCTGCACACTCATGGGATGTTCAGAAGTTGGTGAATTCAGTTTGTGTTTCTATGTGGAGATCACTGAACAATGGTAAATGGTTGTTTTATTTTAAATTTAGTTCGCAACCATTTAACACCTCTTGCTTAGTGAAAAAGCGTCCTGATGTCAACTGGTGGGCCAGTATTGATGGCGTAAATCACGATCCATTGGCTTTATTAAATGATGTGAATTTGAATCATGACGATGGTTGCAAGATTCTTCACGTTACATCCTCTTACTTCGTCGCCGTGTCTCCTGTGGTGATGGGAAGTCGTCTCGCCGACGCACGCCTCTCGCTCGCTCGGGACATGGTGCACCATAAACTTCACCTGACGTTCTCTTTTTCCAGGTATAAATTGAAATCTAATGGACACTCTTCAGTTGCCCCTAAAGACATTGGTAGCAATGGTGAAATAGTTGAATTTGACCCTGTTGATAGTATGGCCATTTGGAATTGGTGGCATCCTCAATATCCAACTGGTGACAAGTTTTGAGATCTACTGATATGTGAGCTTATCACTCATAGCATTCCATTTCAAAAAAAGGGCATTTTTTTTGTGAGATGTGCCACTTATGTTTGTAAATCTAACAGTATCATGAAGTAAAATAAAATTGCTATTTACATTATTGTTTAGTTGTTGTCTGCTTGGTCTACTTTTCCATCTGTTTAAAGCAGTTTTAAACTGAAGCAAAATTCTAAACAAGAAAGGTGACACTAAATTATCGGGTGTAGTAAACATCATAGAAATAAATGGGAAGTGAATGCCAGGAAGATACAATTTTTTGCAAATGCATAAAAGGCATATACACATCGTCAACTAGCTCATATCCAAAAAGTTGTTCATATTCTTAAGGTACATCTGCTTAGCTTCAATTGTTAGGAACTTCGTTGTCCTAGGTTGTGTAATGGGTAGCATGCTCAAATATAAATCAGGAGATATGGGTTTGATTCCCATTCCAGGCAGATGTATTGAGTTGCAGTTGAAATGACTGATTCCAGGGTACGGCCACTTAGCACCATTCTGCTCAGCTGGCACTTTACAGCAAACACATATGATACATCACATGACATCTTTGGGTTATGCATTGAAATTGTTGTATGGTTACTGATGGCAGTGAAGTGTAAATGGAGCCAAGTCAAAGTCGCATAATTTTTCTTTATGAGTTTAAATTGGGACATTCCACATCTTAGGCAGCAAGGAACATGTATACAGTATTAGTTTGTAAGCAGACAGTTCATCATTGGTTCACAAAATTCTGGTCTAGTGGTACAAGTCCAACTTGAACCCCACAGTCACAACTTTGCTACAATTAATTCTGTGAATTGAAGGAAATCATTTAATTGAATGCATGCCAAATGGTGCGTGAGCGTGCACAAAAGTTAAACATACACTATTCAACTGTGTCCCTGCACCTAGCAGTTGTAGATAAAGTAAAAATACTTGATAGTTGGTGACTCATGTGATAACCAAGCAGCACAAGGCTCATTTCCTGAAACTGTGCTCTTCTCTGGTTAACAGTAACAAAAAAAAAAAAAGCATTTCTACAGCTCATGGTGACTGTTGATAAGAAGTGGATCCTGTACGATGATTGTTGAAGTTCTGCTCAGTGATTGAATGCAGATGAAGTGCCCAGGAATATGCCTACACCCAAAGAAAGTGATGGCTACTTTATGGTCATCTTCAGGCATGATCCGCCATTCATTTTTTTTGAGACCTGGTCAGACTATCACAGCAGAACAGTATTGTGATGACCTGCAACAAATGCACAAGAAACTGTGCAGAAAATGGCAAACATTGCTCAATAGACAAAATGTCCTGATGATTCGCAATAATGCTCGCCTCCATGTCGCACAAATAACCGTGCAGAAACTTCAGCAGTCAAGATGCAAGACTCTGCCACACCCTGCTTTCACTCTAGACTTGCACCAATGGACCATTTTCTGTCCAAGAGCATCTTCCATTATGATGCAGCTGTTTACCAGAAGTTTGAAAACTTTATTGCCTCCAGAGAGCCATAGTTTGTTCAATGTTTGGCTCGAACACACTTGAGACCCATTGGTAGAAGTGTGCGAATGCCACTGGCGACTATTTCTATTGATTAGATCTGTTGCTTCTGCTTTTATTCATGCTGTCAGCAGCACCACAAATTCTGTTATTTCAACTGCAACAACCTAATAATTTCTAATTTTTTTGAAGAGTGGCTGCATGGGAAATGAAATAAAAATACCAACGTTTACCACAATCAAAGGTTTATTATACATCGACTATAGTTTTGCAGAGCATTTGGCTCGGCATCATCAGGATGAACGGATGACCATTCTTCCTGATGATGCCGAGCCAAACGCTCTTTGATGTATAATAAACCTTTGATTGCTGTAAACATTGATATTTTTATTTTATCTCAACACCACAAGTTTTGTAGTCATAAATTATGTGAATGGGAAATGATAAAATGTATGGCATCTTAATGTAGACAGTGATATGCATATGCAATTCAAATATTTGTGAAGAATTATTCTGATGATTCACTTTCCATTTGTTTCTATGATTTGCAACACTGGAGTTAATTTTGACCTTCATACTGTATGTGGATAAAAAATGGTCATCGATGATGCGAGATTGCTTCAGCTAAGGTGTATCGAGAAAGTCGTTCAGACTCCTAAGCTATTTCTGCTTTGTAGCATTTGGTAAGGCTTAAATGACATGCTTTGACAGAAGTAGCTGAATATACTGATAATCCGAAATGAGCATTTGAATGAATAAGTTCAACCATTAATTGTAGTCATTACTGCAATCAACAGTTGGGGTACACAGACAAACTACTGTCAAGTGTTGCATTCATTGACTGCAAGCCAATATCAAAGCAGGCAGGAATTGCTACAGACAGTCAATGAAGGACCACATAAGCTTATTTGCAAAAGAATGTGGTATGAAAGAAACTGCATTCCATGTATATTGGGAGTGCAGTACCTCAGAAAAAAAAAAAACCCTGCTAACAACTATCCGTAAAGCAGTGTGGTTACAATGGGCAATGCTCTACAGACATTGGTCTGCAAATGACTTGGAAACTGTTATCTGGTCAGGTGAGTAGCTTTTCTGTCTGCATTCAATGATGCAAGGTGTTGAGTACATCACAGGGGTAATTGAACTTTCTATCTGACAGAGGCAGCTTTTAGGATTCTTAGTGCCAAAAACATACAATATTTGTTTATGTTTCACAAGCTTTTTGTGTGTTATGTTGGATTGTATGCAAGCCTTTAGCCTGGGGGCAGGGTACCCGACCTGTTTTTCTTTTTGTTCATCATAGTAATTATACAATGAAGTGCCAAAGTCATGGGATATGTACCTAGTATCGTGTAGGACCTCCTCTAACCCGGCGAAGTGTAGCAACTCAACGTAGCATCGATTCCACAAGTGGATGGAAGACTTTTGGAGAGATGTTGAGCCATGCCGTCTGAACAGCCGCCCACAGTTCCCTGGTGTTTGTAGGAGCAGGATCTTGGGTGTGAATGGACCTTTCCCCCATGTCCAATAAGAGCTTTATTGGGTCCATGTCAGGCGAACGTGGCGGCCACACAATCTGTTGGAACTATCCAGAATGCTCCCCCAACCAAATTTGGACAACTGGGGCCCAATGGCATGGTGCATTGTCCACCTGGAAAATCCCATTGTTGTTGTGGTACATGAAGTCCATAAAGGGCTGCAAATGGTCACCCAGCAGAGCAGCAAAGTGATTACTGCTTAATAACGTGTTTACGAGGACCAGAGGACCCAAACCGTGCCACATAAAGACACCCCACATATGTATGGGACCACCACCAGCTTGCACAGTGCCTTATTGACAGTTTGGGTTCATGGCCGCATGGGGTCTGTGCCACACCCAAACCCTACCATCAGGTCATAACAACTGGTCGTGTGACTCATCATACCCTACCTTTAGCTCATCACAACTGGTAGCATGACTCATCGGACCCTACCATCAGCTCATAACAACTGGTAGTGTGACTCATCGGACCCTACCATAAGCTCATAACAACTGGTAGCATTACTCATCGGACCACGCCACATGTTGCCAGTCTTCCAGGGCCCGATTACTGTGTTCAAAAAATTTGCCAGTTGTGCTGGGAGGTAGGAATGGTCCCTCGTGATTGGAAGGATGCTCTCATTGTTCCCTTGTATAAGGGAAAAGTGATCAGACTGACTACAAGAACTATCGCAGTATTAGCCTAATTAAGTGTGCCAGGGAAAGTGCTTGGTAAGGTCGTTATTGAAAAAGTACAGGGTCTTACATCTGAGAAAGTGTGGGATGTTCAGAGTGGTTTTATGCCTGGTAAAGGCTGCACTAACCAGATTTTTGCATTACACATGATGATTGAAAAGTATCTGGCTGTTGGGAAGAAAGTTTTTACTGCCTTCATAGATTTAGAGAAAGCTTACGACCGAGTCAATAGGACACTTTTGTGGAAGATATTGAATGAATATGGTGTTACTGGGAATCTACTTAATAGTGTAAAAGCCATGTATGCTGGTAGTAGAGCTTGTGTACGAGTGAATGGTGTTTTATCAAAATGGTTTACAATTGGTGCAGGAGTCAGACAAGGTTGTGTAATGTCACCATGGCTGTTTAATATATATTTATGGATGCGTACATGCATGATGCCAAAATAGATAATTCTGGTTTGTGCCTTTGTGATATACGTGTGTGCAGATTGCTGTATGCTGATGACCCTGTCCTGTTGGCAGAGAGCAAAAGTGAGTTGCAGAGTATGTTGACTCCGATGCACGAAGTTTGCATGAAATTCAAACTGAGTATAAATAAGGGGAAAACCAAAGTTATGGTGTTTGAGAGAGGAACAGGTAGCACTGAATGTAATGTAAGTGTAAATGGCACAGTGATTGACCAAGTGAGTGAGTTTGTGTATTTAGGAAGCATATTTGACAGAGAGAACAAATTGGATGGTGAAATTAGTAGGCGAGTGAATTCTTCATTGAAAGTCATAGCGACTTAGGGAAGTTTTCACAGGAATAATGGGTTCTCAAGAGAGTCCTGCATGGCTGTGTATGATTGTGTAATTATTTCTACTCTGATGTGTGGCAGTGAAACCTGGATACTACAGAAGAAACAGGAGTCGTTTGTGTGCTGGAGAAAGGCATTACTTAAGGGGGTTTGTGGCAAGACACGTTCTGATTGTGTGAGGAATGAAGATGTGTTGCAGTTGTGTGATGTGAAGCAAAATGTTGTTAGCAAGGTGGAGACTAATATGCTGCGGTGGTTTGGCCATGTTGAAAGAATGAGTGATGAGATGCTTACTAAGAAAATATTTTTAGCCCAAGTGGCAAGAAGGAAAGGCCGAGAAAGTCATGGAAGGATCAGATTCAGGAGTGTCTGCATGAGAAACAAATTATGAAGAATAGAGGGTCTTGTGTACAGTGTGTAATGGATGTCAGTGAAGCCCAAGTTGGCCGCCCCGGTGGCGCAGTGGTCTAAGCGATGGCCTCTGATCATTCGTCCGTAAGGGGTCCGGGTTCGAATCCCAGTGAGGCATGGATGTTGTGTTTGTCTTACGGCACTGGCTCTCTCCCTTCCCTGGAACCAGTGACCCTAAATTAGGGACGGGCGACTGCTTATAGCCCACTAAGTTGCTCACAGTGGTCATTAAACTACAACCAAAAAAAAAAAAAAAAAAAAAGCCCAAGTTGTATGTCAAGATCGCTGTAAATGGCGTTTGTTCGGCAACAGGATGTAAAAACTACCTGGTAGTTTGCATTTCTTTTTGGAGCTAACCTCTAAATCTCAGAGAACAGCTTAGTGATATGTATGTATGTACGAGCCCAGGTGAGGCACTGTGTCCGATGTCATGGTGTTAACAAAGGAACTTGGGGGTCTTCTACTCCCATACCCCATGGACACGAAATTACGCTGCACTGACCTGATGGATATGTGTCTGGTACCTCCTGCATTGAGTGTGGATGTTATTTGAGCCAGTGTCGCTTGTCTTTTATCATTAACAATCCTGGTCAGATGCCGCGGGTCACAGTCATTCAGCACTTGTGGTTGGCCCCTGTGCTATTCAGGGTGGATGGTAATGCCTTCCATGAGGTATTGTTAGTACACGTTACACCATGGATCGAGGAATGTTGAATGCTCGCATCCATCTGGCATCCACTGCCATGCCTCGTTCAAACTCTGATAATACACGTCAGTTTGCCATAATCCTACTGGCCGTTGTTCGACCTGACTAATGAGATTACACCTCACAACTGATAGAAATCGTGCCATACATCAAAGCCTTTATACAATGGCAGCGTCAGTTCATGGTTCGTACCCGCCTTGAAAACTTTGAAAAGTCCTTGAAAAAAAGTTCATTTTCAAGAAAGTCCTTGGAAGTACTTAAAAAAGTTAAAGACTTTGTAAATGGTACTTGAAAAAAATATTTGTTTTGTTTTTTAAGTAATAATATGAAAGAGCATGTGTAAAATAATTGTTTGTGCTAAAAAGTTGTATGGGAAATTTCTGCATAGTTCTGATAAAAACACCAAGCTGATCAAATAGTGCAGAACTTACGTTCCACTCAGGAGAGTGCATGGACATCTGGTACCTTAGCTATGCATCACTAATGAGTAAAATAAGTGGAATGATGTATTTGCAAATTGTGATGGGCTTCTGTTGTCTGGGATCAGGGACTTGTGCTCTTGCAGGAGGGCAGACTTCTAGGAATTGCTTGTGCTTCACATGTGGACCCTTCATCTCCTGGCTGCATCAAAAAATGCATCAAAAACAAAAAGTTTAAACAAACAATAAATATCATACCAGCAGATGAATACATATTTATTTATTTTTTGTCTTTTTAATCAGGTAAGTACATCAGTGTGGGCGATTACCCCACAGCTGACGGTTCCAGTTGGTCATTCGACCTAAGGATTCTGGAACAAAACCCAGTGAGTTGGGGTCTTTTTGCCAATATCACACAAAACTAACTGGCACCTCTCCAAGATTCACAGAGGCCCTAGTTGGTGCCCCTGGGTGGATGCTGATGACACTGTCCTGTTGGCAGAGAGCAAAAGTGAGTTATATAGAGTATGTTGTCCCGAATGTACGAAGTTTGCATGAAATTCAAAATGAGTATAAATAAGGGAAACCCCAAAGTTATGGGTTTTGAGAGATGAACTGGTAGTACTGAATGTAATGTAAGTCTAAATGGCACAGTGATTGACCAGGTGAGTGAGTTTGTGTATTTAGGAAGCATGTTTGACATAGAGAACGAATTGGATGGTGAAATTAGTAGGCGAGTGAATTCTTCGTTGAAAGTCATGGCTGCTCTGGGAGGTTTTCACAGGAGTGATGGGTTCTCAAGAGAGTCCTGCATGGCTGTGTATGAAAGTGTAATTGTTCCTACTCTGATGTATGGCAGTGAAACCTTGGTACTACAGAAGAAACACAGAAGTCGTTTGTGTGCTGGAGAAATGCTTTACTTACGTGGGGTTTGTGGCAAGACACATCCAGATTTTGTGAGGAATGAAGATGTCTTGCAGTTGTGTAATGTGAAGCAAAATGTTGTTAGCAAGGTGGAGACTAATATGCTTTGGTGGTTTGGCCATGTTGAAAGAATGAGCGATGAGATGCTTACTAACAAAATCTTTTTAGCCCAAGTGGCAGGAAGGAAAGGCAGAGGAAGGCCAAGGAAGTCATGGGAGGATGTGATTCAGGAGTGTCTGCATGAGAAACAAATTATGAGTATGAAGTATAGAAGATCCTGTGTATGGTGTGTAATGAATGTCAGTGAAGCCCGAGTTGTATGTCAGGATCGCTGTAAATGGGGAAGTTTAATACTGCAACAGTAAGTAAAAATTATCTGGTAGTTTGCATTTCTTTTTGGAGCTAACCTCTGAATCTCAGAGAACAGCTTAGTGATATATGTAGATGAATACAAAAATAATGTACCCTTCAAAATATTCCACAAAATAAAATGATTTTGAAAAACACCGAAACAGAGGGGCAATCCAAAGTTAACCGAATAAACCAACAGGGGGCTGGGGGTGACAAGCAGTTCATTGAAGGTGTGCCCATCCCAACTAAGTTTAATGGTTTGACTTACTAAAATACCTATCTACTGACCAACGGACAGCACACATATATGATAATTTGGTTTTAAAAAGTACTTGAATTTATTTTGCTTGCAAGAGTATGAACCTTGCAGTTAAAAATTTTCATATTGCCATCCCATGACTTTTGGCACTTCAGTGTATATGTACATGAAGTGCCAGAAAAACTGGTATTGCCGCCCCGGTTGCGCAGTGGTCTAAGGCGTTGGCCCCTGATCATTCGTTCGAAGGGGTCCGGGTTCGAATCCCGGTGAGGCATGGATGTTGTGTCTGTCTTACGGCACTGGCTCTCTCCCTTCCCTGGAACCAGTAACCCTAAATTAGGGACGGGCGACTGCTTATAGCCCATTGAGTTGCTCACGGTGGTCGTTAAACCTCCAATCAAAAAAAAAGGAAAAACTGGTACACCAGTCTAATACTAGGTAGGTCCCCCACGGGAGCGCAGGACTGCAGAAATACGACGGGGCATGGACTCCACTAGCTTCTGGAAATATGCTGTAGGCAATGCACACCATACTTCCTGCAGAGCATTCCACAATTCGGGTGTATTCCGAGGTCTCGGATTCCTGTGTTCGATAGTGCGTTGCATAGCATTCCAAATGTGTTCTATCACGTTCAGATCTGGGGACTTGGGTGGGAATGGCAATACCCCAAACTCAGATGAATGCTCTTTTAACCATAATGTGGTGTCCCGACACTTGTGTGGAGGTGCATTGTTCTGTTGGAACAGGCCCAACCCATCAGCATGAATGCAGGACATGAACGGGTGTACCTCGTCAGAAAGGATGCGCACATAGCATTGGCCGGTCACAGAGGTTTGTAGACATACCAGGAGTCCCAGTGAAGTCCAGCTAAACACACCCCATACCATTACGAACCCTCCACCAGCCGGTACAATTCCCTGTTGACAGGCGGGATCCATGGCTTCATGGGGTTTGCTCCACACACGAATCCTTCCATCTGCCCAATACAGTTTGAAACGCGACTCATCAGACCAGGCTACTTGTTTCCAGTCATCCAGTGGCGGTGTTGCCGTGCTCAAGCGAGGGCATAGCTCTGTGTCGTGCACCCATGAAGGGGACTTGAGTTGGGCGTCGGCTCCCAAAGCCCATATCGTGCAGGGTACGTTCACAGTCTGGACGCTGATGCTTGTTGCGGCTCCAGCATTGAATTCCGATGATACCTGCGAGAGTTGCACGCCTATCGCGTGAAACGATTCTTGACAGCCGACGATGGTCACATTCACCCAATGTCTTTTTACGGCCACACTGGTATCGTAGGTTGGAGGTTTTGCCGGAATTCTTGTAGTCACGGTACACCCTTGCAATGGTTGTCCATGGAAATCCGAACTTCGTTTCTACCTCTGAAACGCTATGGCCCATCTCACGAGCGCCAACTATGACACCGCTTTGAAAATTGCTTAAATTTTTATAAGCTTGTCATTCTCATGCCGAAAACAGCTCTGACAGCTGGCAAGGAACTATCGCTTTATATACGCGCTAGCGGACGCAACCGAGTATGCGCATAGGTGACGTTGCTATTTATTTTGCATAAGCTCGTCTGTACCAGTTTTTTTTTGGCAATTGGCAGTGTATACACACATACTTTTTTTTTTTCTGGAAGGAAAGGTGCTATTTCTTAAACATAAGTTCCTGAAAACAGAACGGGAGGGGGGGACCTAATAAAAAGCAAATCATTTCCTTGAACTTCGAGAATTAAACCTTATTGCTGGCGCATGGTACAAAATGCAAAAACATCATTTACATGCTCATGTCACATTAAATTCATATTAAAAAAACAGCATTTGGTAAGAGTTCTATTGTACAGGGTGTCTGAAAAATAACTGTGCACTGAAAGTAACATGTACCATGTCAGACTGGTTCCTACATGAGGTGTTGGAAATGGGCTCCACCAACATCCAGACATGTCTGCACACTTCTGCATGTTGGTGACCTATCTCATGGTATGTGGTGTGATTCATTGGATGTCGGTCATTATTGCAGCCTATAGCTTTTGAAGTGTGTGCGAATTAACTGCTTAGACTTTCCCCTTCAATACTCCCGACAGAAAAAGGTCAGGCTGTGTGCGATCCTGTGACTGGGAAGGCCACAGTCCTTGGAAGATGATGCGATTTCCAAAGAATTTTTCCAGAAGCTTTATTGATGCTCCAGCAGTGTGAGCAATTGCACTGTCTTGCTAGAACCATCCTTCGTTGATTTCCTGTTCCGTGAGTTCGGATGTGAATGGTTGGATAATCTGGGCACGGTACCATTCTGAGTTTTAAAATATTTTCACTGAAGAAAATGAGCCCAATAATGTGTGTACAAGACATGGCACACCAAACACTGACCTTCTGGTTATGAAGAGACACTTCCTTAAATTTGTGGGGATTTTCTGTACCCCACAGACAAGTGTTGTGGCTGTTGATGTACCCAGACAGATGGAGTCATCTGTAAAGAAAGTCAGGTCCAGAATGTCCTCACCTTCTTCAGAGAGGAACTCTTGGAACCACCTGCAGTACTGAACACGGGCCTCGTGGTCTGTTTCATCTGATGCATGACAGGCACTTTGTATGCGTGGAAATGCAACTTCCTTTTCAGAATATTGTGGGCTGTTCTCTTTGGGACATTAGCTTGTTGTGACAGCCACCTCACAGACTCTGACTTGTGTAGAGTCCTCTGTATTCTGTCCTGGATATCCTGCACGTTCTTGTTTGCAATAGATGGCCCACTGGATGGGAGGCATCGAGAACACTGCCAGTTTCCTGAAACGTCATTATGAGCTGACATACCCCATGCTGGGAGGGGGAGGGGGTCTGCATCACAAAATTTCCTAGCAAACTGTTTTTCCACTTCATCTGTGTACTTGTCATGGTGAAAGACATGTTCCACCAAAAACACTATTCAACTGTCAACACCAGTGTCTTTGTGCCAAGATGATTGATTAATCGACAAATCTGCCTCCGTCGACCAAGAGCTCGGGAATGACCTTTGTTCGGAATGACAGATGCTCACTTCTTGGGGTGGAGAGACCTGAAGGTTACCAGACACAGAGCACTTTCACATGATGGGTCACTTCTACTGTAATTCCATTGAAAATTTCTTTATTATTACATTACTGCAATTTGTACATTCAGTGAACTGTCAATATTTGTACACCCTGCACAGTGCAAATTCTGGAATTAAAATCTGTCAAGCTTACCCACAAATGAGAGTTAAATTTGCACAGAGGATTACATTACACTGAGGAACAGAACAGAACAGAACTGCATTTTGATCGAAAAATACAGTCCAAACTTTGTTCAATTCCTGAGCGATATTTCTTCCGTCTTTATTTGCTTCTTGCTTTTCGTATCCACTGTCAAAAAAGCCAAGGTCAGACATATTTTGTAGGATCAAACTGGATTAGCAGATGCCTAACAATTTTCTTGAATAATGATGAGGTTGTTGCTGTGATTAAAGGAGAAGACACAACTGAGTGATTATTGAATTCATCTTAGAAAATCCCCTTTGACTTTCACTAGAATAAACAGCAGTGGTTTGTAAAGTTCAATTCAGCTGTAAAAGTTGCTTAGGTTTTTTCTTTTCCTTGAAGTTGTAGGTATTATTTAAAAATCATGTCTCTTTCATTAACTTGAAACCTGTTGGGTAACTTTCAGATTTCTTGTTCACATTACAGGACACTGAGGCATACCCAAAACACTGGGAAGGAGGCTATCATTTCCATTACGTGCCACCATACCCATGCCATAAATGGTATCGTCCCCAAACGATGTATATATAGAGGCAGGTATCTCCGCAAGCTCAAGTAGTAGCATTTGCAGTTCAAATGGCAGCTTATGAGGATTTAAGCGATTTCAAAACGTGGTATGATAGTCGGCACCTGGCAGATGGGTCACTCCATCTCGGAACTTACCACAAAATTTGGATTTACATGGTAAATTATTTAAAGGGGTGTACCTGCACTACACAAACTCAGGGAAAACATCCAGTGTGAGACTGATGTGGCCATAGAAAAGCCCTGGATGATCGTGGCTGCTGGCGTCTGGCACACATCATGGCATCCCCACAACGTGCAACATTGTGTCAAATCACAGCACAATTCAATGCTGGGGCCAGTAGTAGCATCAGCATTTGAACAGTGCAACATTCCCTGTGTTCTGTGGGGCTGCAGAGCCAACAGCCCACCCGGGTGCCATTGCTGACTCGGCGACACAAGGCTCTGCGCCTCACCTGGGCTTGGGAACATCAGTTGGATGCAAGATGACTGGAAATGTGTAGCCTGGTCCCATGAATTATGGTCCCTACTGTTTCAGGCAGATGGCTGACTCCGGGTGTGGTGACAACTCCACAAGGCAACAGATTCAGGATGCCTACAAGGAACTGCAGGCCAGCGGTGGCCCTGTTATGGCGTGTGGTGTTTTCAGCTGACATGAATTAGGACTTCTCGTACGTCTGTAGACTGCTCTGAACAGTGGAGGTTACATAACCATCCTTGGTATCATTTGCGCCCATTCATGTAATCCAATCACTCTGATGGGTACGACTTCTTTCAACACAACGGTGTGCCACCGCGCTCGTCCAGAGTTGCCCGATTATGGATGGAGGAACATTCCACGGAGTTTGGCATCCTGACTTAACCCCCTCGTTCCCTGGATTTAAACACCATCGAACAAATTCGGGATGCTATTCAACGTGCCATCAATGCTAGGAATTCTCCACTGGTGAGTATACCCGGGTGATCACAATTAAAGTATCCCTGTTAAACGCTCTCTGAAGATATATCTAGCAGACCAAACGCAACCAAATTAGGTATGCTGACGATTCAGGACATGCCGAAAAGATTTCTGCGGAAAAAAAAAGTTCCAAAAGTTACCAGCAGGAAATTTTAGGCTCAAACTGCAATAATATAGGCAATTTTTTGCTCTACGAGGGAAATGAGTCTTTGTGGCGCTACGAGCAACAAGAGAGCATATCATTTGCATAAGGCACACGTGCTACGGGCAACTCCATGGTATAAAACTGTCCTAGGCATAGTGAATGCCATTCGTATTCCATCAACCGCAATGGGTACTTCGAGAATTCCAACGTCGTAAGAATTTGCCCCGAGGTCCATTGACTGCATGTGCTCTCAGAAGAATGATTGCTCCTTTCGAGGATACTGGATGTCTACATATTCAACCAGGGCAAGGGCGCAAACCTATAGCTCCAGAAGTGGTTGAAGATATCACCATGGCACTTGTGGATTAATTACTCCATGGATAATGTGTACCAGGTTTCAGTGATGCATGCGCAGTGTCACAGGAGCTGGATGTGCCCTACACCACCGTGTGGAAGGTACTGAGAAAGCTGTTGCATTTTTTTCCATATAAGATCAGCCACACCCAACAGTTGATTGACGGTGACAAGGACACCCGACTGACCTTCGCATTGACCTTCCTTGATAGAATGGAAGTGGACGATGCATGGCCATGGGAGATCTTGTGGAGTGACGAGGCACATTTTCACCTCAATGGAACAGTCAACACGCATAACTGTCGCATTTGGGAATTGCAAAATCCTTGTTCATTTCAACAGATTCCACTGTTGAAATGAAAGACAATAATCAGTTATGTTCGGCCGTTGAACACACTGCTCATCACCTTCAGGTTTTGCAATTTAACAATGGTGCCCACACTGAACAGTACCGGTTGCACCGCTAAGGTGTCCCCGGTATTTAATTGCACAATCTCTCCCTTGTGCAATTCAATACCGGAGACAATAAAACGTCTTGACCGCAACACATATGTTGATTTCTGCTTCGATTTTTGTGTTGTTTCCCACATAGAGCCAAAAATTTGCTATATTATCACAGCTTGCAGCGCCAGAAATCTCCTAGTGGTGACTTTCGGAACTTTTTTTTTTTTTTTTTTTTTTTTTCCGTAAATCTCTTCTGCATGTCCTGAATTGTCAGCATACCAAATTTGGTTGTGTTTGGACTGCTAGATATCTCTCCACAGAGTGTTCACTAGGGATACTTTAATTATGATCACCCTGTATATTGCGGAATTGTGGGATGCTCTTGAGGAACCATAGTGTGCTCTGTTTCCACAGTATTGCAGAGAGCTCATGGAGTCCATGCCCCATCGCACTGCTGCCATTATTCAATCGCGAGGACGACCAGCCTGGAATTAGGGAGGTATCCCAGTTTTTTGGCACCTTAATATACAAGTTGTATATTTTTCTTTATACAGTATATAATGTATTGCTTTACAAAGGTTATTCAGGAATGAAACTTTTCCAAGTAAAGAAAAGAATTGAAAGTTCAAGTTCAATAAAGTAAAGAATTTTTTTTTTTTTTTTTTACCTTTTACATTTTTCCCGTTGTTTATGTCAATTTATTTTTCTTTGCTTTTTACATTTTTCCTGTCATTATTGATGAGTGGCAGCTGGAAATAATAATAATTAGCAGCAAAAATGTGAATGTAATCAAATAACTAATAAGCAAAGATTCTCGATATGCAAAATGTGTACAAAAGGAATCTCTCGCATGCCCAAAAAATGAAGAATTGTTTTTCATCCAGATTAAACCACTGATGCACGCCTCGAGAGTTTCAAAGTTCATGGAGTGCGAAGAAAAATTTAAGTTTACCGTACCTTTTAAATTAACAGAGTTTTAAAAAGTGTAGTGCGAACAAAGTATAAGCCTGCACTTGAACTGGTTTTGCTTTGCAGTGGTGAGGAAATATCACCGGAGCTTGCAGACAGACAGCTCCACCAATTGTATCATTTCACTTTGATGCTAATTTCCCATTTAGTCAACGTCGTTTAGTGGTTGAGTGAGGGGACAAGATATTGGGCAACACTGAATTGAGAATAAATGATGCAGTTTCAAAATGATGCACTGTGTGTTGGAGGTGTGTATAAATCCCAACAGGGATTATAAATCCCTGTTGGGATTTATACACACCTCCAGTCCCAACAGGGATTATAAATCCCTGTTGAGATTTATACACACCTCCAACACACACCCTAATTTCCTCAGGCACTTTCCCTCCATTTGGAGGTGTGTAACACACAAATCAAGATATATATGTATTATTTTTATTTTTTGGGTTTGACCTTTCATTTTCATGTATCACAGTTGTCAACAGCAGTTAGTACATGCACATGGATTTATCAGCTTCACCTTGAAGTATCTTTTACCATAGTAGAATTATATTCTTTTTTAATTAGAAGTCTATATATCAGCATCATATCAACAACCATTATCAATCCACTCCTGGATGAAGGTCTCTCCTAGTTTCTTCCACAACAATCTGTCTTGAATCAGTTTTCTCCATGTCACTTCTGCATGATTTTGATTTTCATCCACCCATCTCCCATGTGGTCTTCTGGGTCTTTTCCTGTCCAATCCAGTCTAAAATTTCAGTTGTCCATTAGTAGTTCGTCCTTCTGGTAATATGTCCAGCCCATTGCCATTTCAGAGATTTTACTCTGATCATGATGTCTTCCACTCCTGTCGTTTTCCTTATTTACAAGTTCCTCTTATCTTTCCTGGTTACAGCAAGCATGCCTGTGCTTTTTTCAGTTACCTGTAGTCTTTGTATGTCTTTTTTAGTTAAGGTCCAAGTCTCCATTCCATATGTAAGAACTGGAAGGATGCACTTATTAAACACTATTCTTTTAAGACATAATGGCATATTGCTTTTCAAAATTGTAGTGTTTCTTCCAAAAGCTCTCCATCCAAGTTTTATACGCCAATTAATTTCTTCCTCAATGTGACCCTCGCTTGATGTCTGCTGTCCAAGGTAACTAAATGTAGGTATTGGTTATCTCCATCAACCAATAAATCTTCATTTCTCATAAAAGCATTGTAAATCAGTTTTTTATCTTCTGAAAGTTCATTTTTAATCCCACTTTTTTACTCTTGTCAGCAAGTTTCTGGATCATACTCTGCTGTTCTGAAGGGCAGTTGTAAAAATGACTACGTCATCAGCAAAACGAAGGTAAATTAAATAATATTCATTAATCTTTATCCCTTTATTTTCCCAGTTCAATTATTGAAAAACAGTTTGCAGTGTGGTATTAAAGAGTTTGGGAGATATGGTGTCACCTTGTCTTGCTCCTTTTCGAATTTATATTGGTGCTATATCTTCAAATAGTCGAACCGTTGCAGTTGCATTTTCATATATGTTATTTAAAATGCTTAACGTATTTTGTAGATGCATCTTCAATACCACAGGATTTCAAAGCCGTTGTAACTGCTGATGGTTTCACAGAATCAAAGGCCTTTTCATAATCAGCAATCAACAAAAGCTGTACGTAATGGGAGTTCATATTCCCTCGCTCTTTCAATTAGTTCTGTCAGTAGATGGATATGATCTATTGTGCTGTAGCCACTCCTGAATCCAGCTTGTTTTCTCGGTTGAGCCATGTCCAGTGTCACCTTTAAGCTGTGTGAAAGAACTTTAGTGAAGATTTTATAAACCACTGATAGGTGGCTGATGGGTCTGTAGTTTCTGAGATCCTCAAGGTCACCTTTTTTATGTAGCAGGATCATTGTAGCGTTGTTCCAATCCTCAGGAATCTTCCACTCATTAAGGCATCGAGTGAAAATTTGGGCGAGTACTGTTTCGATTTCTCCACTTGCTTCTTGTATGATGTCTACAGTAATTCCATCTCCTGGAGCTTTTCCCTGTTTCATGTTCTTGATTGCATGTGCAACTTCTGTTGGGAGGACTGGAAGAACTCTGGTACTGGTACCTTTCATGATGTCTGGAGTACATGTATCATCCCTTTCATATAATTTGGAGTAGAAATCTTTCACTCTTGTTAAAATTTCGCCTCTATTTCTTGTTACAGAACCATCTTTTTTTCTCAGTGCCATAATTTGTTTTCTTCCTTTACTAAGATGTCCCTTTGCTCCCTTCATGATTTCGTTGTTTTCAGTTGCTTGTCTCACTAGTTCACAATTGAATTTCCTTATGTCTTCAGCGATATTTTTTCATACTGTTTTGCATAGCTCTATATATTCCACTTTGGAAGTTACATCTTTATTTGTCCTCATCTCTCTTCTCTTTTGCATCAGCAGTCAGTCTATATACATATAGCTGTCTAATGTGTCTGTTTTGGTTTTTTATTGTTTCAATCATATTGTTAAAGTCAGTCATTGCAACCTGTGAAGCAGGCATATGCTATCTCTTCGTTTTAGTCTGTTACAGATTTTGCATATATACTTCTGAATCATTTCAGCAAATACAAGATTTGTGTAAAAATATCAATATCTACTGTTTCAGTAGCCCATGTTAATACTTTCTTGCATTGTTCTTGTTTAGGAAAGCCTTTAGATATGAGAGATAAAAAGTAAAAATAGCACAAAAACAAATTAACCGTATGCAGTTTGTTGAAAAGACCAGTTATAACCAATGTTAACTATAAAAGATTCAAGAGTTTTCCGCATTTTTTATCCTAGGTTTAAAGCCTAAATATTTTCTTTCATTCAGCCTTCCCACCTTTTCATCCCCTAATACCCAATATTTAGCCCCACCATATGGTATTCCTTGATCAACCCCTGGTCCTTGAATCAGCAGATCATTTGGGAACACTTGCGTACTCAGATTAAACATGCAAACATTTTTTTTCACAAAAATGTATTGTTTCAGTAAGTATGATACAGTGATGGCCCGTCTATAGGAGCACATGAGCATGTGCTCTACCCAACATTTTTTCAGGAAATATTATTAGATTAACAAAAAAATTGACGATTAAAAAAATTCTGTGAGTGTGAAGATTACATTGAAAACATATTGAATTAAATCATGAATGGAATACAGGATTACACCATGCAATACAAATTTTGAAGATGTCAATCCGTTTTCTGGTGTAAACATGGCAAGGATGGCAAGCTAGACAATATCCGAAAACTTGAAAATTTCGTCTTGCTGGAGCGGGAATCGGGCCCGCCTCTCTCAGATAGCGCCCGGGTATGCTACCCACTACACCACCCAGAACGACCAGCGAATCCTGTGATGGTTATATTCAAATTAATCGGAAACTTTAAACTTGGTCGTCCTGGGTGGTGTAGTGGGTAGCATACCCGAGCGCTATTTGAGGGAGGCGGGTTCGATTCCCGCTCCAGCACGACGAAATTTTCAAGTTTTCGGATATTGTCTAGCTTGCCATCCTTGCCATGTTTACACCAAAAAACGGATTGTCATCTTCAATATTGAATTAATATGTTATTATGTGTTCTGAAAAGCTACCTCATGGCAGTGAAAGCAAATTGTGTTGGCCGCCCCGGTGGCGCAGTGGTCTAAGGCGTTGGTCCTCTGATCATTCGTCCGTAAGGGGTCCGGGTTCGAATCCCGGTCAGGCATGGATGTTGTGTTTGTCTTACGGCACTGGCTCTCTCCCTTCCCTGGAACCAGTGACCCTAAATTAGGGACGGGTGACTGCTTATAGCCCATTGAGTTGCTCACGGTGGTCGTTAAACCTCCAATCAAAAAAAAAAAAAAATCAATCAAATTGTGTTTCCTTGCAGTTAAACATTCAAGGTTTTTCATCCACAGCTCATGTACAACCTTGAATTCTGCTTCCCGTTAGCACAATCTCCTGTTGTCCTGGCTCAGGAGTGTTTGAACTTGCGCAGTTAAGCACTCTGCTGGTAGCTATCTAGACCTTGGTAGATAAGTATCAGAGCACACTTCCACTGGGCCCTTTATAGTTTTGTTACCTAGAAAAAAACAGTTGCTCTCTCTCTCTGCTGCATCTTGCGTTAGTTACTGGACTATTTTACTGCCATTCTAGTGTTTCATCGGATGAACAGTGTCAGTGATAGCTTAATATCCTTATATAAATGATGAAATATGAGAAGTTAAATATTAAATCTTCAATATACACTGAATGGCCACTTTATTATGACTACCCCCTCAGTACTTTGTTAGGCCACTATTTGCCTTTAATACTGTGTCGATTGTTCGTGGCATGGACTCCACGAGATGTTGGTAGGTGGTTTGTGGAATCTGAGACTACGCTTGATGGAAAGCACTTTCCAAGAGTGTAAGCTTGCAGGGTTGTGGATCCAGCTGTCTGCTGGCTCGTTCAACTTCATCCCACAAATTCTCAATGGGGTTGAGATCTGGAGATTGTGGGGGCCACCTAAGCAAAGTAAACTCGCCGGCATGTTCCTGAAACCAATCTTGTACAATACGAGCACTATGGTAGGACGCATCTTGTTGAAAGTAGCCATCGCCATTGGGATAAACCATCCACATGACAAGATGCACTTGGTCCGCAATGATGTTTAGATATGATGTGCCAGTCAGACGTTGATCAACACGAATTAAAGGGCCCAAAGCATGCCAGGAAAACATTTCCCAAACCATAACGTTGCCTCCACCAGCTTGAAGGGTTGTAGCAATGCATTTGTAGTCCATGCTTTCGTGCTGTTTCCGCCAAATTCTCACTCGGCCATCGGCATGGTGCAACTGAAAACGTGATTCATCGGACCACATAATTTGTTTCCAATTATCGACTGTCCAATCCTTGTGCTCCTGTGCGAACTGGAGACATTTTCTCTTGTTAACTGCAGACAGCGTTCGAACAGGCTTTCGGCTGCCATATCCCATCCGATGCAGTGTACGGCGAACAGTGCGTGCAGAGATCATTTGAGGGGATCCTTGATTAAGATGGTCTGTAATTTGCTGCACTGTTGCCCTTCTGTTGTGTGTTACCAGTTTGGACACTCTCCGTTCCGCCCGAGCAGTCACTAGTTGATGACTACCACATGTTGCACGTAGAGACCCAGTTTTTTGGCTGACAGTCCAGTCTTTAAACACTTTAACAACAACTGCCATTTCACGAATGCGGCGGTTTCGGTGATACTCGCTCCATGGCTCCGAGCTCCTACAATCATTCCACGTTGAAAGTCCGTCAAATCGCATTTTTTACCCATCTCGTCACCCCAAAATCACTTCTACTACTGTCGCAAGCACTAAGCTTTCCCTCTTTATACTAGCCTCGCCCTCGGCAACAGCGTGCTGTCATAGCTCATTTGCTTAAAACTGTCAGGTGGTCATAAAGTGGCCACTCAGTGTATAGTAATATGAGATCTTGATCATGAATATTTGCAGGGACATCCGTTCTTCTTGAATTCGTTGGAACAGATATTAGAAATTTTAAAGACTGGATAGACCTATGTCAGTTCTTGAATTACAACAAAAATTTTAAATTCTGAGTGAATCGGGAATTCAGTTCCAAACATACACTGAGTAATCACTGAATTATGACCACCTACCTTTTACTTTGTAGACCCTTCGTTCGCCCTCTGTACAGTAACTATTGGGCGTGGCATCGATTCAATAAGAATTTAGTGGCATGGCAGTCTTAAGGCCCACCCCAACGCCCCAAGAGTCTTATGGGTTTACAAACAGCCAAACTCTTTGACCACTCACCAGCGGGTATTTTTTATTTAAAGAAAAGAAGAAATCACCAATCCGGAAAGTTAGAAGTTCTTCTTCCTTTTTCTTTAAACCATGCTCGCAACTTCGATTTCTCGAGGAGGCAGGAGGAAAGTTAGGTGTTAGGAAAGATCTTTTATGACAAAATAAGAAACAAAGAAAGCCGACATTTGTGTTGTTCATACGAAGAAGTGCACTTATGTTTATCACAGGGATTTTCCCACCTGTGCTACTGATAGATTTTTTCAGTCGTCGCTGTTTAAACAAAAAACAATGACGGGGCCGCATATCGTCATTTCCGTCTGGTGCGTCACACTGTCTGGAAACGGCGCTGGTTGGTTTCTTTCTTTCTTCTGTTTTAATTTAATTTTCGTTGAATAATTTGTAAAATGGGTAGGAAACATTATATCTTTCAGCTCCCATTTTCTTGTAATTTGTTAAGCAACAAAATATGAGTGCATTTGGTAAACTTCATGGAGTTCTACAATTTTGTCATGTACCATTTTTCATTCAAGTGGTATTTAAAAAGTTACTAGATATTGAATACTTTTTCTCATAGGGTTAGACCTTAGATGCAGGAGACCTTATGCCTACGCCGTAGTTCATCTTCTTCAGGGCATTTTTGAGTTTGTAAGACACATTTGGTATGTAGGGAATTGAACCTAAATAACGTGTCTGCGGCTCAAAAATGCCCTGAAGAAGGTGAACTACGGCGTAGGCATAAGGTCTCCTGCATCTTTATATACTATGCTAAAGGGAAGTAGTGAAAATCCAGCTCTCTCCTGCGAAGCAGGTGTTTATGTGATCCCCCTACAGTATCCGGACGGATCTAAACGATCATACATTAGAATGACCAAGCGTTCGATTGGAGTAAGAGTCAACGAACATAAAAGAGACACGAAATACGGTAAAGTTGCCACGGCACTATCCAGAGAAGTGAAATTCAAGTCCGCTACTCCTATGTGGGACGATATAAAGAAATTAGCTACCTACTCTACCCCTAAAGGTACAGCCATTCGGGAAATCTTAGAGATAATTACCAACAGCGATGCTTGAAATGATTGCGTGTCACTTGAGTTGCCACGAATTTGGAACCAATTCTTCAAGTAAAGCCTTCTGCCTACCAGGATACCGCGCGTGCAACCAACGTGATGCGTCATATTTTTAAATGAATATAACGTCGTATCTATTGTTGTCAAGTCAAGTTTCCGCGTTCAAATTGTTAATGCGTTCTATTTTTCAGTGGCAGTTTCTGTCTAACTTCCTTGAAAAAGCCATCTGGTTGATGTGCGAAAGCTTGGAAACGCTAAGGTGTCTACTTCCTACGCCAATAAATCGGATCACTAGTACAGTGTTACTATTTAGTACTTAATTGGTGTACTGTTCCTCGTTATCAAAGATTCATAACATTTTTTTACATTGTTCCAAGTGCCCCCATGACAATGGGGACTACCGTTGTGTGTTTAGTCCATAACCGGGTAACTTCTTTGGCCACATCTCTATATTTAGTCATATTTTCCAGTTCTTTTTCCATCGACTCTGGCATCTCCAGGAATCGCTATATCAATTGTCCAGACTTTCCGATTTTCTATGACTGTTATGTCTAGTGTATTATGTCCTATGTGTCGATCGGTTTGAATTCTGAAATCCCACAAGATCTTGACTTGATCGTTTTCTATGACTTTCTCAGCCTGATGTTCCCGTGAGTTTTTCGATGCTGGCAGATTGCGCTTTCTGCATAATGACCAGTGAATCAATTTTGCAACCCTGTCATGTATAGCTTTGTAATCTGTCTGTGCAATTTTGCTACATTCACATATAAGATGAGCCTCAGTTTCATCTTTTTCTTGACAAAGTCGACACTTTGGATTTTCACTGACGTTCTGGATTTTAGCCTTCATAACATTTGTTTGCAATGCCTGTTCTTGTGCAACAACAATAAGACCTTCTGTTTCTTTCTTTATGGAACCCAATTTCAGCCATGCCCAAGTCGAGTTGTTGTCACTTTTTCCATCAACATTCTTTAGAAATTGTCCATGCAGTGGCTTGTTCTTCCAGCCATCTAACCTGCTTTCAAACTTCTTTCTCTTGTATACAGCCTTGTTTTCTGTTGTTTTTAAGATATTTGCATTATTCACTGCTTGAAGTAGCTTTTCTCTGCTTCTGTTGACGTAATCATTCAGGCTTCTTTTTTCTTCCTCTACTACCTGTTGTACTTGTAGTAGCCCTCTGCCTCCAAGCTTCCGAGGTAAATATAATCTGTCAACATCACTTTTTGGATGGAATGCATGATGCATGTTCAATAACTTTCGAGTTTTCCGATCCAGTATTTCTAATTCACTTTGGGTCCAATCAATTATTCCAGCTGGGTATCTGATTACTGGAATACCCCATGTATTTATGGCTTTGATCGTATTTCCACCATTTATTTTTGATTTCAATATTTTTCTCACTCTCTTGATATACACTCTGAGTCAGACCTTTGACTTTTGTATGTAAGATGTTATCTGATTCAAGAATTCCAAGGTATTTATAATTTTCATTATCTGATAATGATTTCATTTTATAACCATTTATTATTATTATTATTATTATTATTATTATTATTATTATTATTATTATCGTTTACATTGTACCAGTGAAAATAATAGAGCTCCACAAGTCGACGTAATGAGAGAGTACCGGTAAACGTTATCTAAAAAAAAAAAAACTGGATATACCAAACATTGAGTTGTTCTCCTGCTGTAGACACGGGTGGGAGAAGCAACAAGTTTTTAATGCCTTAAATGAAATGTCACCTTTCTGAATGATTTTTAAAAAACTTGTTAATGCATATTTCAAACTTACATGTTTGCGCATAGTCGCTCATATTGACTTTAGTTGTATCGTCAGTGAAAACAGAGAAAACGTTTGATACATTTGGAGTAATTTCACCAAAACCTATTTAGTCAAATTTCGAATCAGAATAATATATTTCATTTCTTTTCTTCTAATTTATTTGTTAACCTTCTTTTCTACTTTAAAGGTGCTGAGGCTGTTTTGAAAAGAAAAATCTGACACCCGATAAAGACCCAGAGTACGTGGGTATTGGGACCCTCGACAAAACTCCGTTTCTGTCCTGCCCTTTGACATCATAAAATCCGGCAACGTGCTCTGCGTCAGTTATTACTTTATGTACCTACTTACGAAAGCTGCTTTTCCTGGAAGTTTGCCCGGAAGACAGTATAAGCATTATGAATAGAAATAAAACGTTCACTTGCTAATCTCAGGAATACGGGAGAGTGACCAACCGGAAGTCGACCGGGCCTCTTATGTGTCTGAAACAAGTGCAGCATTGTCTTCGTTCTGATATCACTTTTGATGTGTGAAACATAAAGCGAAATCCGACGTCAATAGAAGTTTCTCTCACCTCGAGTGTGGCAATAACCGCACGTCGTTGTTTATACTACATCGTAGTTCGAGTCCCACGCGGAAAAGAACAAAAATTACGTATGGTATAATAAAGACGTGAAAACCCTTCTCAATCTCTTTTCAAGTGGACGCATCGACGTTACTGGACGCAAAGCAAATTCTTTGAGAAAATAAGAAACTAAATAGTACCTTTTCCTATTAATCTATTCTCACTGAGAAGGCAGGTAAGAATTCCATTTTTATTGGCATCTATTATTTTTGAATGGCATGTCTTGCAAGAGGTTATTTTTATGTCGGGACTGATCACCGTACGAGCCAGAAGGACCAGCCAAGGCCCTGGGGCCTTGTTTAACAAGGGTATAATAATTGTTGTATTTATTATTATTGTTGTCACTATTGTGATTGGGAAAGTAATATTTTATGTAGGATTTTGTTCAGTGGCTGCTCATGCTGCTGAAATTGTCAGTGCTACGACTTACCCCCCCCCCCGTCGAAGTCCTTGGAATTGGGACTGGCTTAGCGTTTATCCGCCGAAAAAATAATAATAAAGGAGAAATAAAGGTAATTCCAGAAGTTTTTTGTAATAATATGCAAATTAATACAAGTTAATCTTTTTCTTCACTTCTTTGGCGTCAGTAATTAACATTTGCCGCCCCAGTGGCGCAGTGGTCTAAGCGATGGCCTCTGATCATTCTTCCGAAAGGGGTCCGGGTTCGAATGGCTCTCTCCCTTCCCTGGAACCAGTGACCCTAAATTAGGGACGGGCGACTGCTTATAGCCCATTGAGTTGCTCACGGTGGTCGTTAAACCTCAAATCAAAAAAAAAAAAAAAAAAAAAAAAATTTACATTTCTCGCTTTTTTACTGTTAGTGGTTAAATTTATAACCATATATTTCGACAAAACATTAAGCTTAATATTTTGCGAAATATAAGGATTTATTACTGTGCGACGACTTCAATTGCAGAGGAAACATATTCAGCTCTGGAACGTCTAAAATAATTAGTTATTTACTCAAGTTTTTTTGAAAAATACGTTTTTATTTATTTTATTATTTTTAATGGGAAATAATTTTGCGGTGTCTTTGTTCAATGTGCAATCAACAATCCAGTTTGCAGTCTTATTATTTGTAATTTTAGTGCACTTTTGAGGAGCTTAAATATGAGTGAAATATATATGGATTAACTAAATCACTCTACGTATCGTACTATAAAGAATTTATGAAATGCACAAAAAGTATAAATAATTGCACATGGATCAAGCTTAATTTTTTGGCCCTCCCCAAAAAGTACGAACCCTAAGGATTTTACTTACGAACAATTTAGTTTTACTTTTACTTTAGGGTCTTAAGGATTTTACTTCAATTTTTCCCTCTGAAGTTCTTGAAGAAGATGGTCGCTTCAACAAAGAATTTGCTGAACTAGTTAGTCGCCATTCGAGAAATTAAAAGTTTACGAAAATTTCATTACAAAGAACAAAAATAGAAGCGCACAAAAAAACATTTATTTAACTAATTGATTGCGCAAATTTTTTTGAGAGCACGGTAACAATCAGATAAGCTTTCCTTCTGTTTTAGTCAACTATCCTATCCTGTAGGAATGGTAGCTAACCCCTATGTATTAATAGTTACCTTTGCACTGTCCCCACTTCCGATGGAAGAAAGAGGGGAAGGGGGATCTTATAACGCAGTTCAGAGGTGTAATTAGGCATTTCTGCGCCCCCCCCCTTTCCCAAGTCGTTATGACAAAGGAGCTTTATCGCCTGAAATTTTATAATCCTGCTTATTCCATGAGTTTTTCGGATAGTAAAATTGGTCCTGTCTGTTGATCACGGACAAATCTGCATTATTTAGTACCACACGCATTTTCAATTACAGTTTTTCGAAAGATCCAACACTTGCCACAGGGAGTGCCTTCTGACATTTCGCTTCACACTGAATTTTATAAAAAAAATTATCATATTCTCTTGCATCTAACTGATAACTAATAATCACTAACAGTTATGCAATAGATTTTAAGAGCCGGCTAGGTTTTTGACGGGCCAGAAGAAGGCCTTTGCGTAGTTACCGCTACCCTCATTGGCATTTTCACTGTAGTTTAAGAACCTACTTTTTTTATATTTTTATTGCATTATGATACTGTAGATGGGTATTATGGAACTAGGTGCCATTTCTTATCCCAAACGGGGTGGACGTTTTACCCTTATTAATTGCGTCGGAAGAAATTAGGATATGGGGACGGTTTTTTCTTTTTCTTTTTTTTTTTTTTTTTTTTTTTTTTTTTTTGATTGGAGGTTTGCCGCCCCGGTGGCGCACTGGTCTAAGGCGCTTGCCTCTGCTCATTCGTCCGTAAGGGGTCCGGGTTCGAATCCCGGTGAGGCATGGATGTTGTGTTACACGGCACTAGCAGTGTTCCTGCCGAGTCTGCCGGTAACGGTGCTTGAGACCTGAAGTACAATTTAGTTGGCCACGGCACCAGGTGAGAATCTCAGGTGCACTGCTGCACTCAAAGATTCACACCAGAACATAAAAAATGAAAAGTTGAAGAATGACCCGAAGCATAAGGCTTGGGTGAATCCACCTTGTGAACAAAATAACAACAACAAATAAAAAATAAAATAATCTAAAAAAAAAATGATACTTTGGGATCAGAGTTGTGATGAGGTTCACCCGCAATCACCAATTCGTGACTGAGTGTAGTGGTCCGGATCTTACTCCGGTACATTCAATCCCCAACCAGCCAGTACTACACTCACTTTCGCAAATAACACATGATTCTCAAATACACAACACAACATTTAATAACGTTCTGCGAGATTTAAACAGATACGGCGCTCTCTAGGCGCATAGACAATTGCCCCTCTTATGAGGGCAGCATACGGTGTCACACATTACTGTCGGAAGACACAAGCCGACTGAGTCTCCACCGGACTATCTGAACAAGAGATACTACTCGTTTACACACTAAATAGAGCTGCAGGTGATATTCATATACAATTGCTTAGAGAATGAAAAAAATTATATGCAAACGATCACATTAAAAATACTCGCGACACAAAATACACAAGCACGTTAATTTGCGGTATAAGATTATAGGTGCGAAATACTGCCAAAGTTAATTAACTAAATCTAATAAGCATGCACATGCAGATCCCTTCCCCGCTCGCTTTGGCCCTGAACCAAAGTTAAAAGAAACTGTCCCGCCCAGCGGGAATTTGTGGCCACACCTTCTCCCTTATTCATGTAAAAAAAATAATCAGGAAATGGGCCCGGTAAGAAATTGAAATCTGTATGTGCAGGTATTTCCTCTGAGGTTCAGTCACTCAGCATTACTGCATCTATGTCCATGCAGCTTTGGGTGTCGGGATGGCACAAGTTCGCAGATGTGCGAAGAAAGAAAAAGGAAATATTCATCTACTTACAGTTACGTGACTTTGCTGTGCAAATCCGTTGTGTATCACATAATATCACACGACAAAACAAAAAACACACACACAGACACTTGCACCATGTGGCAGCACCGATGATTCAACACTTCACTTTGACGCTTGATGTAAATGAAGCACACAATTAAAAATGGTAATATCACGCCGCACTTTATTGCAATGATTAGAGTGCACACTGATCTATTCTCGTGACGATTTGAAGGTGGCCGTTAAGCAAAATAGGCCCTCTCACATCTGATGTTGCGGTTTCCAAGATTGATTTTCTGTGTTCCTGGGAAATGATTTTTGTTGTCGTGAAGAAATAATTGTGAACGTCGACTGCTGGGAGAGTGGGACACATTCAATTCCGCTGCTGCTATAGTTGATTCCGTCCGTCGCTACCTTCCGTCCTTTTTGACCGTTCATTCCCAATTCAGTCAGTTCCTTTCCGTTCGCAAACCATCTATCTATCTACCCTGCCTGAGTACGCAGTTCAAATATGCCACTCGCAGGTTTCGTTTCCATTTTTTTTATCGAGTTGCGACCGCCAGCCCTGAGATTAATTTTCTCGGCCGAGCGAAATCAGACGTGCTTTTACCTTAAGCGTATATCGGCAACTCAACATTTCACCTGTATATTTGTTAGGTATCGAAGCCACCGCTCTTACGCTCATGTTTTTATCCCGTCGCACTTACACGTAGTGGCTTCGCTGCTTACGTGACCACACACACGCACACATGGGGCCTCGCTTCGCCCCGTAAGACAAGCGCATCTCTTCACTTCCTCCACAGTAGGGGATGAATGGGGGTGACGATTCCACACTGCAGTGGTTGGCATCCGAACCCGACTTTGCATGGCTTCGCTTCTCATTGGAATGACCACTGTCCACTCGCAGACTTCTTAATTCCCCTGTAACTTGGCTTTCATTAGGCCAAACAATCGCTGAGTTCCATTACGCTCCAGCCTAGAAATTTCTGCTTTATCCCGCGGATTTAGGCATTCTGCTGTCTTTATGGCAAACTGGCATCTCCAGCTGCCTCGAGTTGTCTCCATTTCTTACCAAATGCGGGGAGGTTTGCTGCTTCATTTTCCCCAATTCATTTTGCTGCAGATCCAAGGCATCCAGCCTTTCACATCGGAGAGCATACAGACAACTAAACTTTCTTCCTTATTTTCACGCTAAGTGCGAACTCTTATTTTTCTGCACGGACCACACAGAGAGCAATTGTTCTCGAAAGTGCCCCAAACAATCGACGAATTTACGATTATTCGCTAAACCTTTTGTCCCCATCTTCATTCATTTACTCAAGTGGACCCCTCTTCGAAAGGTACCATTCCGTGTTGCTTAGTTTCCCGTCAGCTGCGCCCTGATATTTATGACCTAACAGAGCTATTCTGAGACCACCCAGCCAGAGAGAGAATTCTTCGCCTCTTTTCTTTTCCAAACCCCCAGATAAAACTTTATCTGCTGTTTACACTTTTAAACTCCAATCAAGCCTCGAACATAATTAATACTTAATTAATTTCACACATCAACCACGCCCATTAATTACTAAATTAATGGCGGGTGTGGGTCGTAACATCGGCCCCTCCTCAAGAAATCCAGAAGTCCTCTTCTGGGCCTATCGCTTTGCTCTTATCAATTTCCAGAGCAACCATTGAGTGCTACCTTTTCCCACAGGTAGAAACAATTTAAAATGGCAAAAATATTGCGTTTCTTGCCTTCAAGAGCATTGGAGCGACTTCCCAATTATCCCGCAATTTTGTTAATTAATTTAGAGAACATCCGAAAGAAAAAACAACGTAAATGAGAAATAAATAAAAAAACTGAACTGTAAAAGAACACGTGATCCTGCCGAACTGTGATTCCTAGCTGCCTCATACCATACGCAACATGGCGGACAAATTTTAGAGTTTTCTTCAGGTTTTAGGATGGGGGTGTCCACTGTAACATTCCATCCCCCCATGAAAAAAAAAAAAAAAGGGATGACTGGATGAAGTTTATTCATCCAATCATTCTATTTTTTTTTTTTTTTAACTGTAAACACTCAACCCTTTCCCACCGTCGCAAGGCACCTAATTCCGAACTTAAGTGCCCGGAGAGCGGAAGGAAAGTTCAAGGATTTCATCACACGTTCATTGCTACCCGTCGAGATATGCGGAAAGAAAATTTAAATATGAGGCATAGCTTCGAGAATCCACGAGTTCCACAGATCTCTCACGTTCGATGCTCCTGCGCCCGCTTTTATCTGCGCTCGATGCCAAATTCTTGCGTTCCACTGTCTTCGAGTTCCTTCTCAACATCGTAGACGATCGTGGTGTCACAGTCTTCCTGGGGATCCACTACAATCTCGACCGCTCCCCGTCTGTCAGTGTGTGGCATGGCGTTACTCGCCCTTAACACCCGCCCGTAATCATACCTTGGTATCAGCGACGCCCGCGAAATGATTGGAGGACTTTTGACCTGGCTTCCCTGCACTCGTAAGGGATCCACAATCATGCGGGTTCGCGCTGCAAAGGGTTCGGTTTCAGCCCTCAGCTCATCGCTATCAGATAGAAATTCAGCAGCTCTCTCCCGAAATTTAGATTTTGCAATCGCGAGTTTAGTTTGCTCACTCCATCTACCCACCATCGCTACACTTTCGACATCCTGAAAAAAGTGTTTAGCACGATACAGCGGATCAGTGCCTGTAAATAGCCTCAACATGTTTATGCATCCCGCTATTTGCTCACCGTAAACCATAGGTGCGGCTAAAGCTGTTTGTCTCAGCTGTGATGTACCCGCCGTACTTGTAACAGGTGTACTCTCTTCCGGAACAATTGCAGCCTCAGTGCTCACATGTTCTCCGTCAGAGTGACCATCAGAATCATCTGAATCCACGTGACTCGCAGATGACGATTTCTTCGTTTTAGCCATTTTGTTTTTCTTACCCACTAAAATTATGACAGTTCTTAGAAAACAGCTTAAGGCTTACTTAATGCTAAATTATACAAAATTCGCACCGAACAAAACTAAATAAAAATAGTTATGGCAGTCAATTCGCACTTATTTTACGAACATGAGTGTTGTTCGGCTAACTGCAAAATATAGGTATCGATCCTGGGACAACGGCACCATTAATGTTACACGGCACTAGCAGTGTTCCTGCCGAGTCTGCCGGTAACGGTGCTTGAGACCTGAAGTACAATTTAGTTGGCCACGGCACCAGGTGAGAATCTCAGGTGCACTGCTGCACTCAAAGATTCACACCAGAACATAAAAAATGAAAAGTTGAAGAATGACCCGAAGCATAAGGCTTGGGTGAATCCACCTTGTGAACAAAATAACAACAACAAATAAAAAAATAAAATAATCTAAAAAAAAAAAAATGATACTTTGGGATCAGAGTTGTGATGAGGTTCACCCGCAATCACCAATTCGTGACTGAGTGTAGTGGTCCGGATCTTACTCCGGTACATTCAATCCCCAACCAGCCAGTACTACACTCACTTTCGCAAATAACACATGATTCTCAAATACACAACACAACATTTAATAACGTTCTGCAAGATTTAAACAGATACGGCGCTCTCTAGGCGCATAGACAATTGCCCCTCTTATGAGGGCAGCATACGGTGTCACACATTACTGTCGGAAGACACAAGCCGACTGAGTCTCCACCGGACTATCTGAACAAGAGATACTACTCGTTTACACACTAAATAGAGCTGCAGGTGATATTCATATACAATTGCTTAGAGAATGAAAAAAAAATTATATGCAAACGATCACATTAAAAATACTCGCGACACAAAATACACAAGCACGTTAATTTGCGGTATAAGATTATAGGTGCGAAATACTGCCAAAGTTAATTAACTAAATCTAATAAGCATGCACATGCAGATCCCTTTCCCCGCTCGCTTTGGCCCTGAACCAAAGTTAAAAGAAACTGTCCCGCCCAGCGGAATTTGTGGCCACACCTTCTCCCTTATTCATGTAAAAAAAATAATCAGGAAATGGGCCCGGTAAGAAATTGAAATCTGTATGTGCAGGTATTTCCTCTGAGGTTCAGTCACTCAGCATTACTGCATCTATGTCCATGCAGCTTTGGGTGTCGGGATGGCACAAGTTCGCAGATGTGCGAAGAAAGAAAAAGGAAATATTCATCTACTTACAGTTACGTGACTTTGCTGTGCAAATCCGTTGAGTATCACATAATATCACACGACAAAACAAAAAACACACACACAGACACTTGCACCATGTGGCAGCACCGATGATTCAACACTTCACTTTGACGCTTGATGTAAATGAAGCACACAATTAAAAATGGTAATATCACGCCGCACTTTATTGCAATGATTAGAGTGCACACTGATCTATTCTCGTGACGATTTGAAGGTGGCCGTTAAGCAAAATAGGCCCTCTCACATCTGATGTTGCGGTTTCCAAGATTGATTTTCTGTGTTCCTGGGAAATGATTTTTGTTGTCGTGAAGAAATAATTGTGAACGTCGACTGCTGGGAGAGTGGGACACATTCAATTCCGCTGCTGCTATAGTTGATTCCGTCCGTCGCTACCTTCCGTCCTTTTTGACCGTTCATTCCCAATTCAGTCAGTTCCTTTCCGTTCGCAAACCATCTATCTATCTACCCTGCCTGAGTACGCAGTTCAAATATGCCACTCGCAGGTTTCGTTTCCATTTTTTTTATCGAGTTGCGACCGCCAGCCCTGAGATTAATTTTCTCGGCCGAGCGAAATCAGACGTGCTTTTACCTTAAGCGTATATCGGCAACTCAACATTTCACCTGTATATTTGTTAGGTATCGAAGCCACCGCTCTTACGCTCATGTTTTTATCCCGTCGCACTTACACGTAGTGGCTTCGCTGCTTACGTGACCACACACACGCACACATGGGGCCTCGCTTCGCCCCGTAAGACAAGCGCATCTCTTCACTTCCTCCACAGTAGGGGATGAATGGGGGTGACGATTCCACACTGCAGTGGTTGGCATCCGAACCCGACTTTGCATGGCTTCGCTTCTCATTGGAATGACCACTGTCCACTCGCAGACTTCTTAATTCCCCTGTAACTTGGCTTTCATTAGGCCAAACAATCGCTGAGTTCCATTACGCTCCAGCCTAGAAATTTCTGCTTTATCCCGCGGATTTAGGCATTCTGCTGTCTTTATGGCAAACTGGCATCTCCAGCTGCCTCGAGTTGTCTCCATTTCTTACCAAATGCGGGGAGGTTTGCTGCTTCATTTTCCCCAATTCATTTTGCTGCAGATCCAAGGCATCCAGCCTTTCACATCGGAGAGCATACAGACAACTAAACTTTCTTCCTTATTTTCACGCTAAGTGCGAACTCTTATTTTTCTGCACGGACCACACAGAGAGCAATTGTTCTCGAAAATGCCCCAAACAATCGACGAATTTACGATTATTCGCTAAACCTTTTGTCCCCATCTTCATTCATTTACTCAAGTGGACCCCTCTTCGAAAGGTACCATTCCGTGTTGCTTAGTTTCCCGTCAGCTGCGCCCTGATATTTATGACCTAACAGAGCTATTCTGAGACCACCCAGCCAGAGAGAGAATTCTTCGCCTCTTTTCTTTCCAAACCCCCAGATAAAACTTTATCTGCTGTTTACACTTTTAAACTCCAATCAAGCCTCGAACATAATTAGTACTTAATTAATTTCACACATCAACCACGCCCATTAATTACTAAATTAATGGCGGGTGTGGGTCGTAACATCGGCCCCTCCTCAAGAAATCCAGAAGTCCTCTTCTGGGCCTATCGCTTTGCTCTTATCAATTTCCAGAGCAACCATTGAGTGCTACCTTTTCCCACAGGTAGAAACAATTTAAAATGGCAAAAATATTGCGTTTCTTGCCTTCAAGAGCATTGGAGCGACTTCCCAATTATCCCGCAATTTTGTTAATTAATTTAGAGAACATCCGAAAGAAAAAACAACGTAAATGAGAAATAAATAAAAAAACTGAACTGTAAAAGAACACGTGATCCTGCCGAACTGTGATTCCTAGCTGCCTCATACCATACGCAACATGGCGGACAAATTTTAGAGTTTTCTTCAGGTTTTAGGATGGGGGGGGGTGTCCACTGTAACAGTTGTGTTTGTCTAACGGCACTGGTTCTCTCCCTTCCCTGGAACCAGTGACCCTAAATTAGAGACGGGCGACTGCTTATAGCCCATTGAGTTGCTCACGGTGGTCGTTAAACCTCCAATCATAAAAAAAAAAAAAAAAAAAGATTGGAGGTTTCACGACCGTTGTGAGCAACTCAGTGAACTATAAGCAGTCGCCCGTCCCTAATGTAAGGTCACTGGTTCCAGGGAAGGGAGAGAGCCAGCGCCGTAAGACAAGCACAATATCCATACCTCACGGGATTCGAACCCGGACCCATCTCGGACAAATGATCAGGAGCCATCGCTTAGACCAGTGTTCCGCAACTGGTGTGACCCCACAAGGTCAAAGGTGTGACGCGAACTTTGATCTATTATCCTATTATAAGAAATTAATTGTCGAGTTTTATTTTTTAATTTTATCCTAGCTACTGTGTTTCATATGATTGTATTTCATTCTCTGCCGCTGCACTGAATAAATAAGAAGATGCTTGTTTATTCTTTATTACATGCCGCGAATTTTTATGTACTGTTGTTATATCGTAGTTTTACTTGTTGACATATTTGTATCTCGCCTCTACCGCTGCGCTATGCGGCTCCTTTGTTGCACTTTCCGCGTGTTCTGTGTACTCTTTTCCCTAAAAGTGCGAGGATTAGCAAAACTTTCCCTGTCGTTTATTATTTTATAATGTTGTTTTGGTATTTGTCCCTGTTTGTTAGTGCTTCTTCAACTTTATTACTTTTTTTCCTGTACCGATGCACCCACTCATTGTTAGACTTTATTTTAAATAAGTCGGTATATGTGTTCCTTCTTCCCTTTGAAGAGTATAGGTCCCACGTCTTATAATTATTTCAGTTCTATCACAGCTTTGCTTTGAAATAGTCCGAAAATTGTTATTGCTATTTTCCGAAAATTGTTGTCTTGCTATTTTCTATTACTGTTAAACTATTTTATTTTTTCAGTCTTGCTATTTTCTATTACTATTAAACTATTTTATTTATATATATAAATTGTTAATAAATGCACCAGTCGATTTCTATTTAATAATAATATAACGGAACAATAATATAATAATAATAATAGGTTGATTACATTAATAAATATACACGTTTTTGAGAGGATTAACATTTTGGTGTGCTGTGATGAGTCATGCATAATTTATGGTGTGCCGCGAGTAGAAAAAGTTTGCGGAAAACTGGCTTAGACCACTGCCCAACCATCTGATCATATGTAGAGCATTTTAGGAAGGGAGTGTATGACCCCAGGTCTTAAATAACCCTTAGAAATAGGAAGCTAGGAGATTTGGGCTAGAGGGCCCGATAGGAAAGTGACACGGAAGCGAGCTAGAAAGGGGGAGGAAGACGCCCTTATTTATTACCGGGGGACCAGTACCCGGGGGCTTAACGTGCCCATCTGACGCACGGCAGGTATTTAGTGGTTCGAACATTCGTACCTGCCCAGGATCGAACCTGAGGCATGGCAGTCACGAACGCTGACCACTAGGCCGCCCTGGACGGCATTCAGCAGAAAGATTTCGTGCACTTCTTTTACCCGTATTTACATAAAGTTGTTCAATATAAAGATGACCAACTGGACGCGGAACGCCATTTAGGGCTATAACATACAAAATGTGAAAAACGCGGTGATATTCCAACATACCGCATTGAACGAACCGAATGCAGCTTGCAGTAGTGGAAGTTATGATCGCATGGCCCCCAGAGAATTTTCAAAAATATGAACGAAATTCTTATCTTCTTACGTACGAACAACCGCGCTGTCATTTCTGATTGTGAGCAATTAACACTCCCTACACATTTTGAAGAAGAAATACGAATTTTTAGACGCGGAACTGCCGAAAGAAATTTTAGGTAAATTCTGTACCAAAAACTGGTGCCAAAGTTTCAATTCCGATTTTAATCAGAATTTACTCTGTAATTTTTGCGCCCTCTCTTGAGCTACGCCCGGGACAGCCTCCCGTCCTGCCCCGCCCTAGTTACGCCTCTGCCAGCTATCGTGCTCAGATAAGTTCAGCACGCTGCAAGTTTTTTGTGGACTGCTTGAGAAGAACCAAGGGGGTATGGCGTAGGAAGCAGGAAAGCCACATTGTTATGCCCATGCTAACTGGCACACGGCACGAAAGACCGATAGGCGAACAAGAGCTTTCTTTGGCTACGACCCGGTTAAAAATAAGATTTTGTGCTGACAGCAAATCCTATCCATGTACTTTCCACTACAATAAGCAATGCGAATTGCAATTCAAAATTTGTTAGCGTGCTATATATAGCATGGAAGCACGTAGTCACCAGTAGAACCGTAGCAAGCTTTTCTCACCAGGGAAAGCGAAACTTGAAATTACGCCCCTTCGAGTTCCTCTCGAATGATATGTGGTTTTCAGTTTCTCACACATCGCCGTTATAGAAAAGTATTATGATCGTTCAAAAATTGCACTTCAGTTTTTTGACATAAATTCACACAGTCGAGTCACATAATTGTGACACCTCCTACTTTTGGAGTCAACAGCGCGTAGCCAATGAAAGAAGGCACGTGTCGTGAGCTGGCTTGGACGGTATATAAGGTGTGCTGTAGGCATTCTGTAAACATAGGGAGCCGCGGGTGGCCTCGTGGGCAACGTTCGTAACTGCCGCGGAAAGGACCTCAGGTTCGATCCCAGGCAGGTACGAGCGCTCGATCCACTAAATATCCGCCGTGCGTCGGATAGGCACGTTAAGCCGTCGGACCCCGGGTACTGGCCCCCGGTAATAAATAAGGGCGTCTTCCTACGCCTTTCTACTTCGCTTCCGTGTCACTTTCCTATCGGGCACTCCAGCCCAAATCTCCTAACTTCCTATTTCTAAGGGCTAAGGGTTGTTTAAGACCTGGGGTCAGACACTCCCTTCCTAAAATCCTCTACAAATGATCATTTGATCTGAAAACATACCACTCGTTGCTGTCATGGATAAAAGGAGCGATTTCTCAGATTTGCAAAAAGGGATGATTATCGGCTTTCGGGCCAAGGGTGGCAGTATTTCTGCAACAGCGCAGTTTGTGAACTGTTCGCGTGCTGCTGTGGTTAAAGTACATCGTGATTGGAGAAATGGCACCATTGCAAATAAACGACGTGCAAACTGTGGAGCACCACGTGCCATTGATGTGAGAGGTGAACGTTGGCTTCGAAGGTGCGTGAGGGCCGATCGACACGGTACGGTGGAACAACTAACTGGCCGAATGAACCAGGGAGCTACCGGAAGTGTGTCTACAGCGAATTATGCTGCGTATGGGGCTTCGATGCAGACGGATGGTCACTGCACCTATGCTAACAAAGGTGCATCGGCAGAAATGGCTTACATTTGCACGGCGGTATCGGAATTGGACCTCCGCTGATTGGCAAAGGATTGCCTTCCCCGATGAGTCACGTTTTCTGCTTCATCGAACGGATGGACTTTGGCATGTAAGAGAAAAATCGGACAACAAACAGTCTTCAACCATTGCTGGCAGAACACAAGCTGGTGGGGGCAGCATTATGGTCTGGGAAATATTTTCGTGGCATTCCCTGGGTCCACTAATTCCTGTGGAAGGCACTATGGACCAAATTCGTTGTGAATCCATCCTTGCAAACCACGTACACCCATAGATGCTGATTGTCTTCCCTGGGACGGATGGGATCTTCCAGAATGACAATGCGACGTGTCACACAGCTAAAAATGTCCGAGAGTGGTTGGAAGAGCACGATGAAGATTTCAAAGAACTTCCCTGGCCCCCTAATTTCCCAAACTTAAACCCAATTGAGCATCTGTGGGACCACCTCGATCGTGTTGTTCGCTCTATGGATCCTCAACCACGCATCATCGAACAGCTGTCAGATTCACTGCAGTCAGCATGGCTCCACATACCTGTGAATACCTTCCAGCACCTTATTGAGTCCCTCCCAGCCCGTCTAGCTGCTGTCCGCGCTGCACACGGTGGTTACTCTGGATATTAGCTGGTGGTCACAATAATGTGACTCGGCCGTGTATTAAAAATAAAAAAAAACTAGGAAAATACCCAAGAATCACAGGTTGTAAAAACTAAGTAAGGCGTAAACAATTTATGTGAAAGCCGACAACACAATACTCCACAGAAATGCAGAACGAAAAAGAAACCAGCGCAGAAGAAATGAGTATCGGATAGTGAACGTCCGGGACGTCGCTGGGCTTTGAAATCAGGGTGGGCGAGTATTACTTTTGGTGGGACTAGCTATAGAGCAACTTTATTTACAAAAATGCTGAAAGGAAGAATTTTTAATTTCTTTCACTACCGGCTACTTTTCTTTAAAAAAATGACCTACAAATGAATTCTTGCAATTCCCACCCCTTCCTCTGGACACACACACACACGCGCGCGCGCGTATCTGACTAGTCACTTCAGTAGTGTAAGATACAAGTGTTGGTAGAATGTCTCCTTCAACCTTTTTCTTGCTGTGAATGCATTATCCCAATCGCTTTTCAAATTTTTGCATTTTTGCTTACGAGATTAGTACTGTATTTGAACAATTTCGTTTAAAAAAATTTCTTTTTTTTTTTTTTTCTACCTAAATCCAATGTTAACATCGTGACACGCACTAACAGCACCTAACCCAGGGACGTCGCCAAGGGGTGTGAGGGTGGGCTTCAGCCCACTCTGAAATTTATCTTGCCCACCCAGTTCAAAAAGGGCCATTTTTCAGTATATTTAACTTTAAAATATAATCTGGTCTTTGCCAAGTAATAAGTCTTGTGTTTTATTTCATGTAGCTCCACGTATTTTCCCCTTGGAAGTGCGTTGTTCATATCTCCAAAAAAAAAAAAGGTTATCAAAATAGCATCCGAAGGGCCATGAAAATTCAGTGGTTCTTAGTTTAAGCCTCTTTCATGTTTGTATGGCCATAGGGCTAATGAGGAGGATGGATAGGAATTTACTGAGGGGGCCATGAAAATTCAGTGGTTCTTAGTTTAACCCTCTTTCATGTTGTATGGCCATAGGGATAATGAGGAGAATGGATAGGAATTTACTGAGGGGGCCATGAAAATTCAGTGGTTCTTAGTTTAAGCCTCTTTTATGTTTGTATGGCCATAGGGCTAATGAGGAGGATGGATAGGAATTTACTGAGGGGGCCATGAAAATTCAGTGGTTCTTAGTTTAACCCTCTTTCATGTTTGTATGGCCATAGGGCTAATAAGGAGAATGGATAGGATTTTACTGAGGGGGCCATGAAAATTCAGTGGTTCTTAGTTTAAGCCTCTTTCATGTTTGTAAGGCCATAGGGCTAATGAGGAGGATGGATAGGAATTTACTGAGGGGGCCATGAAAATTCAGTGGTTCTTAGTTTAACCCTCTTTCATGTTTGTATGGCCATAGGGATAATGAGGAGAATGGATAGGAATTTACTGAGGGGGCCATGAAAATTCAGTGGTTCTTAGTTTAAGCCTCTTTTATGTTTGTATGGCCATAGGGCTAATGAGGAGGATGGATAGGGATTTACTGAGGGGGTCATTACTAATCGCTCTGTTTGTTTTCTTTACAAAATATGGGATTCCAACACGGAAAGTGGAGTCTAAGACTGCCGCGGGACAGTGAAAATGCAGAAAGTGGCTGACGACTGCTTTGTAGAAGAGGAGTACAAGGCAAAGTCGCTGGCTGGAAGGAAGGAAGTTGAGGAGGGGGCGGTATTGTGTCTGCGTGGCACGAAGCTAAAATTTCATTAAGATAAACAAAAACGGCTTTTTTCTTTTAAAAAGATTGTTCCAGCGCAGTACTATTTTCGTAAGCAAAAATGGAAAATTTTGAAAAGCAATTTAAGACAACGCATTCAGAGCAAGCATAAAGTTGAAGGCGACATTCTACCAACACTTGTATCTTACACCAGTGGCGTAACTTTTGTAGCTGGTAGTGAAAACCATTAAAGCCGCCCCGGTGGCGCAGTGGTCTAAGCGTTGGCTTATGACCATTTGTCCGAGAAGAATCCGGGTTCGAATCCTGGTGGGGCATAGATGTTGTGTTTGTCTTACGGCACTGGCTGTCTGCCTTCCCTGGAACCAGTGGCCTTAAATTAGGGATGGGCGACTGCTTATAGCCCATTGAGTTGATCACGGTGGTCGTTAAACCTTCAATCAAAAGAAAAGAAAAAAAAAGCATAAAAATTCGTTCCTTAATGCTTTTAAAAAAAATTGCAAAAAAAAAAGTTGCTATGTAGTTTGCCCTAGAGGTCTGCACGGGCCTTAATTTGGAAAGCCCGGCCCGGCCCGCATATTACTCCTGTTTCCAAGGCTCGGGCCGGCCCGTAAAATTTCAACAATTACCAAAACACGAATTTGACACCTGGTACACTCGGTCATTCGACTCCTGAAGAGTTTTCGTTTTCTTAATTACTACACGTATTCTATTACAACAAACGTTAATTCAGAATATTTCTGAGACTCTTTATATAAGTCACGTGACGTCCGAGGAGGGGGGGTGGGCTTGTATACTCAAAAATATTGCATGAAAAAGGACAATTTCCATGCCTTTCAAATTATCATTCCCTACCGCCGGACCCGGAAATATCCTTGGGGATAAAGAGGGGAGGGGTTGGCGGTTAATTCGAAAAGTACGAAATATCCAGAATTATGAGACCGATCGTTTTACTGGAAGATTTTATGGCTTTATAAACTGCACCTATCTCTACTGGCATATCATATCGCTGGAACCCAATATGTCTCTCGTGTGAGTGTGGGGAGCAAATTTGTGCGATGTTTCAGACTTTGTGCTATCGTAACTCAAAAGGTTTTTGCATTTAGTGCACTGCACAACGTTTACCGGTCGACTAGATTCAGAACGAGACAGTTATTTAAAATATTTCCAAATATCGCTTTTCCCCTTTACATTGTCTACAAACACATATTCTCCGGAAGCGATTTTTTCGCGAAAATCTTTCGCTTTCTTAAACTCCATAATAAGTATAGAAGAGTATTTATCAGCAACACTGGATATGCTGCTGATAAATACTCTTCCATATAAAACTACGACAGACTGTCCAGCTAATCAGTGAGTGTCACAGAAGTTTTAAAAACAGCTGCCTGAGAGTACAAATGGGGAAAATACGGCACAGATTTATACACAGAAGTAAGTTTCTGCCAGCTCATTTCTCCCGTGCCATTTAAGACAACTTAAAAGCTTTTCACACATCTAGAGAACAAAGTGCCTCCGACCAGAACAATAAAAAAGATCGTCTGCGACAGCCCTAGTCTGCGAGCTGCTGGCTCGGTTTAGAAATGCTGCAGTTAATAGCCTGCCCTGAAGCATGAGAGGGGGGCGGAAGTTAGGGAGAGAGAGAGAGAGAGAGAGAAGGGACCACATTCACATTGAAAAACTAAGGGAGCTGATCCACTCCAATTGTTTTGTAGAAGGAGAGGATGTCGTAAAACTTATATTTTTTCCATCAGCGGAAATTATTCAATCTTATCCTGCTGCTGTATGTTGCGAGTTTTCCAAACGAGAAAGGCATCGTACAGCAATTGTTTTGCCCATAAAAAAAAACCCCTGCTCGGTCCGTGTCTGTTTTACATTAAATATTGAAGGCCCGGCCCGTTTTCCCAACTTAGAAATGAGCAAAGGCCCGATCCGGCCCGGGCCCGTGCAGATCTCTAACTTGCCCCACCAAAAATAATGCTAGCCCACCCGTCGCCCAACCTCATTTCGAAGTCTAGCGACGTCCCTTACCTAACCCCTCCTTAATTAACTCCCTTCCTTCAAGTAAGCGACCTTACCTTGCACTCTGCTCATCCAAAGCAGTCGTCAGCCATGTCCTGCTACCTCACTGCCCCGAGAAAGGTTTAAGAGCGCTATTACAGTTTTTTTCTTTCGTTCCGGGTTTAACGACCACCACGAGCAACCCTTGGATGGGCTATAAGCAGTCGCCCGTCCCTGACTTAGGGCCACTGGTTCTAGGAAAAGAAGAGAGCCTGTTTCTTATGGCAAGCACAACATCCATGCCTCACCGAGATTCGAACCCAGACCCATCTCGGACGAACCACTGCCACACCGGGGCTGCACGGTATAGTAGTAGACTCTACTTTTCGTGTTGGAATCTCCTACTTAGTAGCACAAACGAACAGCAGAGCAATTAGTAATAACCTCTCTCAGTGAATTCTTATCCACCGTGTCCATTCGCCCCAGGCCATACTAACATGAAAAAGGCTTGAACTAAGGATTTGGAACAGTGGAGAATAATTGCATTTTCATGGCCCTGCAGATGCTATTTTGATAACCTTTCTACGGAGACGTAAAGAAAGCATTTCCTATTTGAAATACATAGGGCTGCACGATGAAAAACACGAGACGTATTATTACTCGGCAAAGTCCAGATTATATTTTAAAGTAAAAAATATTGAAAAATGGCTCATCGTGAATTGGGTAGGCAAGAAAAATTTTGGGGTGCGCTGTAACCCACCCTCGCATTCCCTTGGCGACGTTCCTGGTGAACGTAATAATCAGAAGAAGCTTTAAGAGTAGGGCTCGAAAAAATTCCGTTCAAGGTCAAACACTCAGAGAACTTTCTGCGACACAGCACTAATTATTAATTAGCTCTTCATTCCGACGACGTGTTTGGAAAGGCCACAGAGGTTAGTTAGGCATATCCGCATGTTGTTTTCTATGCCTCCATTCACTGTTTTGGGAAATTCCCTTTATGGATATGAGATGTTCATACCTCATAATATATGTTACTCTGCATCCTGGTTAACTTCATAGAATACTGCCTATGATTCTAACTAAAGTCTTTAGAAAGAAGATACTGAAGGGTGTAACTTCCTTTTTCAGTTACAATTTCTATTTTTTGCATCATTCAGAGTATGAATTAACCCCCCTGGAATGACCATTGTGGGAGGGCGGTTCTCCGGTAACTATACTGCCCTGGTCACCAGCTACCACTGGTTTTCTTGCACCTTCGTCTCGAATGCTTTCCATTAAAGAAACAGTTTCAACTTTCACAGAATCCTTTGGTAGTCTACGCTTCATTGAAATTGTTTCCTCACTTTAAGATTTCAATGAATTTTTCCTTAGACTTTATTACAAATTCATAGGTTATTAGTGAAATTTTACGACTTTTCAACTATTACGGAATCAAATTTTGCTATATAGAATGGAGTATGAAATAACTCTCTCATATGATATGAGTTAAGTATGGTATGATGAAAGAGAAAATGCATATAAATATGTATAAATTAATTGTTACAAACGTAGGAACAGTGTGCCATGAGTTACGTGTGCCTACAGCACTACATGTAGATCTTATGCATGTACCGAGGGAAGTAATTGAAAGAAAGAAGGAATATAAACACCCATTATATGCTTTTATTGATTATGAAATGGCCTCTGATTCCGTGAAACCATCAGCAGTTATGATGGCTTTGAAATCTTGCGTTATTGAAGATGCATACATTAATACAGTCTTAGCGGACAACAGAACGAAGCACCCCGAAAAAGTCGTTCGATCCTGATGAAACTCCGCGTACAAGTAACTCAGAGCCGAATATGCAAATGATTAAAAAATAACGACCAAATACTAAATAGTGGCCCGACACAGCGCGTGGGAACCGCGCATCGAAGAGGGTATAGGAAGCGCGAAGCTCGCACGCAGGAACAATTGTGACAGCGGATTGCGGTTGCATTTGGCTCCACTGACTGTGAGGATGCCTCGACGTTCAATCCGTGCACAATGCGAGCAGCTGACCGAATTTTAGGCGGCAATGACCAGCGCATACGTGTCCGGAGACGAGTCGGCCAGCGCATACGTGTTCGGAGACGAGTCGGCCAGCGCACAGATCCTGCCTTTACCATGGAACGACACGGCTCGCACACTGGGAGTGACTGTCTCGGGAGCCATTTCCTACGATAGCCGGACACCCTTAGTAGTCCTCCGTACCACTCTCACGGCTCAACGGTACGTCGACGACATTCTACGACCTGTTGAGTTTCCATACCTGTCGCCACATTACCGAGCAATTTTTCAACAGGATAATGCCCGGCCACATACGGCACGGCTCTCCCAGGCCTGATTCCGTAATGTCGACATCCTTCCATGGCCAGCCAGATCGCCGGACCTCTCACCGATCGAACATGTTTGGGACACGACGGAACGCCACCTACGCCTATCCCGAAATGTCGGCGAACTGGTTTGTAATTTTGACACCATCTGGCATGCTATGCCTCAAGACGGTGTCTGTGAACTGTATGCGTCTATGCCACGCCGGGTAACGGTTTGTATCCGAGCCAGAAGTGCCGCTACTATGTACTGACTTGTTCCACTCGTCTAGCTGTATTTTTTTTTTTAGGTTGTATTACTAATAACATCTATGAAAATGCAAGTGCAAAAGTTCGGCTATTTGATGATACAACTACAATAAAAGTTGGAAACGGAGTGAGACAAGGTTACACCATATCTCCCAATCTCTTCAATGCCACATCGCAAGATGTCTTTCAGTCATTGAACTGGGAATACATGAGAGATAGAGATTAACGTTGATTAACTTGCCTTCGTTTTGCCAATGACAGTCATTTTCACCACTGCCCCTTCAGCTGCAGAGTATGCTCCAGGAACTTGCTGACAAGAGTAAGGAAGTGGGATTAAAACTGAACTTTCAGAAAACTAAATTGGTGTACCATGCTTTTACAAGAAATTGATGGGGAGAATCTGGAGACAACCGTTACCTACATTTACCTTGGGTAACAGATATCAAGCGAGGATCACATTGATGAAGAAATTAATCAGCGTATTAAACTTGGTTGGAGAGCTTTGGAAGAAACTGTATAATTCTCAAGAGCAATTATGTCTTAAAAGAAAAGTGTTTAATCAATGCATCCTTCAAGTTATTACGTACGGAGCAGAGACCTGGACTTTAACTAAAAACGCCATAGAAATGCTTCATACAACTGAAAGAAGCCTGGGGAGGTGCATGCTTGGTGTAACCTGGAAAGATAAGAAGAGGAACTCGTGGATTTTTTTTTTTTTTTTTTTTTTGATTGGAGGTTTAACGACCACCGTGAGCAACTCAATGGGCTATAAGCAGTCGCCCGTCCCTAATTTAGTGTCACTGGTTCCAGGGAAGGGAGAGATCCAGTGCCGTAAGACAAACACAACATCCATGCCTCACCGGGATTCGAACCCGGACCCCTTACGGACGGCCATCGCTTAGACCACTGCGCCACCGGGGCGGCCTCGTGGATTAGGAAAGTGATGAGAGTAAAATCCATGAAATGACAATGTGCTGGAGGTATTGCCAGAAAAACAAACCACCGGTGGGCAACTGGAATTTTAGATTGGATTAGAAGGGAAAGGAAAACTCCCAGAGAGAGACCAAATGGGAGATGGGTGGATGAAATTCGAAAGCGTGCCGAAGTGACATGGAGGAGACTGGCTCAAGACACACTGTTGTGTAAGAAACTTGGGGAGACCTAATTTCCTTGGGCCCCTTGGGTGGTTTAGTTGGGAACTGTTTTTATGGTAATTAAATAGCCGGATACCAGTGTATACTCAGCGAAACTACAAAAAGCTTTTTTTTTTAAAACCGAAGGAGAGGTGTACAAAATGAATTGTACGTTCTCCTATAAATCTGTTCGCATCGCAAACACCGGCAAGATTTTCATTTTTCGTGACGTTCGTTATTTTTCAATGGCTTTTCTTGGATGAAATTGTTTCGTTTTGTTTTTTATGGCAATTAAGTTAACGAATACCGCTTCATACATCGTGATTTCGTAAAGCGGAGAAAAAGACAATTTTATGAAATGTTGTTCCGCCGCATAAGAAGTCTCCGCCAGTTTCCCAAGATGAACTTTAGGTACGAATCGAGACAGCATGGAATGACCTTCCTCAGTGAGACATCCAAGACAGTCTATGCCACGCCATGTACGAGCCGTAATCTCTGCTCGTGCTGGGTACACAAGGTACTGAGTACTGTGTGTTACACAGCACTTACAGGTTTGTACTTCCTGATCACCTACTACACGTCTTGTATCATAAGTATTGTATCCTGTAATTTCACTTGAATATGTTAGATCATTTTTGGTGTTGCATTTCCAACAGGCAACAGTGTGGATCAAAAAAAAAAAAAAAAAAAAAAAGGTACCCCCCTAGATCCCTAGTGTAATTATAGTAGCTAAAGTAATTTCAATTGGGAGTATTTTATTTTCATTAGAAAGTAGCAATGAACGCAATTTTATTTTATTTTTCGAATGCGTTTTCTGTTATTAACAAAGAAAAAACATTGAAAAATAAAAAAAAAAAAAGGAGAAAAAACATTTGAAAAAGAATAGGGGGAAAATATCCAAGTCTGCAACCTTGAATATTTCCCTAATGCTGATATACAATCTGAAGAACTTTCTATTTCTGCAAGATCCTGTGATAATGAATATTTAGATGCTGTGAAAAGCTAATTAGCCTACAGAACTCTTCAGCAAATTTAAAATATCGTGCAAGCAGTTTTCCAGTTTTCAGGAATTTCCCTAGATGAGGGTTAAAGACGGGGGCTATCTTTGTGCAACATGTCAAGACAGTGTTCCGATGAATCAATGTGTATATGTAGGGGATTTTTTCAGTCCCTTAAAACACCAAAAAAAAACAAAAAAACTTTTCATTCAAGTAAAAAATCATGGGAAAGATAGTTCACTTTTACTTACAGCTGACGTAAGTAACGCAGGCTTTGTAAGTGCTACACTCCCAACTCAAATATAACATTTCTGCCCGGGTGAAGAATCCTGAGAAGCCGCCCTAGTACCGCAGTCGTCTAAGTGCTGGCTTATGATCATTCGGCCTTGTGGGTCGGGGTTCGAATCCCGGTGAGGCATGGATGTTGTGTTTGCCTTACGGCACTGGTTCTCCCCCTTCCCTGGAACAAGTGACCCTAAATCAGGGACGGGCGAATGCTTATAGCCCATTGAGTTAAAATATAAAAATCCTGAAAAAATCTCTGGACGAATTTAAGAATCAAATTAATGTCTAAACAATTCTGAAATGGCTCCTGTGTTACAAACATTAATAATTCAAAATCAGCAAGTGTTAGCTTTGTTGTAATTAGAGATATTGTGATGATGTGTGCTAAAGAGAAGGTTCTCAGATTCGTTGCGAAGCATTTCAGGTGACTGCTGTTCTTCGCACCCAAGCGTGTATTTATACACCTTCACGCACAGCAAGTCAAATTTCCTTATTAACAAGCATTTCTCTTTGAGTCAGAGCTGCCGTGCTGAGAATATCATTTTTGTCTTCTAGTCACGAGAACCATCATTACCACCAAAATAGTGCCCAGACACTGATAATTATCAAGCCAAATCCTGATTTAATTATTCACTGTAATGCTATGGAGTAGATCAGTGCAAATATCATTTTGCGCGGTGCAGTCGTACTGTGGCCGCGTCGGTGGCTTAATGTAAACCATTTTACGAACGGTCATAAGTGCTGACTTATGACCGTTCGTCTGAGTTCGAATCCCGTTGAAGCATGGATGTTGTGTTTGTCTTACGGCACTGGCTCTCTCCCTTCCCTGGAAGTGAGTTGGTCGTTAACTCCTCGCCCCCCAAAGCTTACTGGGTTGGCTTGGATAAATCGTCTTATGTACAATGGAACAATTTTTAGCACGTCTTTTGTAAAAAAAGATCGTGCTTATGTTATCGGTTTGTCCGTACGTCCGCCTGTATCTACGATATCTCTGCAACTATTAGTCCGATTTGAAAAATTATTTTTGCATTGGGAAGCTTGAAATATCCGAATGATGATCCTTTATTACGTTTTTTTCTTTTTTAACGATGTATAATTTCGCAGCTAGAGGGCGTAAATGCAGATGATGTCGAATATGAATTCAAAAATACGTTTTATTCCGCATATTTGCTTCTAAACATCTAATTGAAAAAATTATTTTATCTTTCGATTCCATTTATGCCGCCCCGGTGGCGCAGTGGTCTAAGGCGCTGGCCTCTGATCATTCGTAAGGGGTCCGGGTTCGAATCCCGGTCAGGCATGGATGTTGTGCTTGTCTTACGGCACTGGCTCTCTCCCTTCCCTGGAACCAGTGACCCTAAATTAGGGACGGGCGACTGCTTATAGCCCATTGAGTTGCTCACGGTGGTCGTTAAACCTCCAATCAAAAAAAAAAAAATTCCATTTATGTCGAAGAGTATTTTAGATATAGTTACTTTTTCAAATTACGCATAGATTTTCCGCTAGAAGGCGTAAAAGTAAATTACGTTTTCCCCGATATCTCTTCTTCTAAAACTCAGATTTGAAAAATGTTTTCTTTAGCGGATACAGCTCATGATGGAAAATATTTACATATAATTTCTAATTTTTGGTAAACAATACTTTGACCACCAGGGGGCCAAAGTGTTAATTTTTGCTTCTGATGTATTTGCCATAAAATCTGAGCTTCTGAATTCTCAATTGAAAAAATTCTTTCGTGAACCGATGCCACTCACGTCGATCAACCTTTCCGAATATTTTCTTCTTAAAATATTCCATGGTTTCTCCGCCAGGGGGCGTAGATATATATCTTATTCCTGTCAATATCTCTACTTCTAGGAGTCCGATTTGAAAATTTCCTTCTTTGTTGGATAGTGTTTTCAGTGTGACATGTTTTTCATATAATTATAAAATTTTCAAGTAATTCATGGATTTTTCGCTAGGGGCGTAAAGGTAAATTGCGTTTCCACCTATATCTCTGCTTGTAAATCTCCGATTTGAAAAATTCTTTCTGCCCCGGATGCAGCTCCTGATGGGAAATCATTTGCACATAATTTCCAATTTTTGTAAAAAATGGTTTGGCCAGCAGAGGGTGTAAGTCTTAATTTCCGCTTCTGATGTATTTGCAGCAAAATATGAGCTTCTAAAATCTCGATTGAAAAAAAAGTCGTTTGCAGTCCGATACTACTAATGTCGACAAACCTTTTAGGAACATTTTCTTTTTAAAATAATGCATGGTTTCTACGCCAGGGGGCGTAGATATATATCTTATTTTTGTCAATATCTCTACTTCTAGGAGTCCGATTTGAAAAAATTCCTTCTTTGTTGGATAGTGTTTCTGATGCGAAATGTTTTTCATATAAATTCAAAATTTTCAAATAAATCATAGTCTTTTCGGTAGGGGGCGCAAAGGTAAATTGAGTTTTTTGCGTTATTTCTGCTTTTAAAACTCCGATTTAAAAATTTCTTCCTTGTATCGTATACAACAACTGATGGAAAATATTTTTCATATAATTTCTAATGTTTGGTAAAGAATGGTTTGGCCACCAGGGGGCATAAATGTTAATTTCTGGTTCTGATGTATTTGCAGCAAAATCTGGGCTCCTGAAAACTCGACTAAAAATGTATTTTCCTTGGACCGATACCGCTCATATTGAAAAACCTTTTGAGAATAGTTTCTTCTTAAAATAATGCATGGTTTTCCCTCCAGGGGGCGTAAAGTTACATCTTATTTTTTTCGATATCTCTGTTTCTAAGAGTCCGATTTGAAATATTCTTTCTGCGGTGGAGAGCTTTTCCAGTGCAAAATGTTTCTCATACAAATTCATATTTTTCTTAACGCACAAGTCTGCAACCAGAGGGTGTAAGCTCACGATTCCGTGTACAACAATATCTGCGAGATTAAAAACCCGATTGAAAAACGTCGTTCTTCCGTCAGATATTATTGTTTTCCATACCATTTCCATTGACTTCGAATAGCTTTGATAAATTTAATTTGCGTCAGAACGGATTCAAAAGACGTGTTTATTACACCCGAAAATTCGGTGTCATCTTTCTTGTTAGTGAATGCGTATGAATGTCATTATGCGCAATGCCCTGAGTAGATGAGGATAAATCTCATTTTGTACACTGGAATCCTACTGAGTTGATGCGAATACGCTACAGTTTGTGAAAACTGCAACACCAAGACAGAATCGCGCTATTCAAACGAAATTTGTATCACAGATTCCTCATGTTACAAGAGATAACTGATTACGTTTGTAAAACTGTACAAGATTTTTTTCGCTTCAAAACTCGGTATCGTTTTCAGATATCGTCCTTGGGAATAGCCTGCTAGGATGCTTCTATTCGAGACCAGAGTTCATTTGTGGTGACTGGCGGAGGCGCTTGATGTCCGGTTGATTGGCAACCATGTCCCAGACATGTTCGATCGGGGACATATATACAGCGAACGGGCAGGCTCGGGAAGATGCGGTATCTGCCGTGAATGGAAGTGGCCTTGGACATTCCGGGCCACATGTGGCTGAGCATCGTCGTGCTGGAATATGCACTGAGAAAAACGTTTCGTTAATTCAGCAAAAAATTGTTGAATCAACCAAAAAATTTCGTCGATATGCAGTCAACAAAAATGTTTGTTGAATTTACAAATGTATTTTGCTGAAAATTATTGTTGATTCTATAAAATTAATTGTTATCATGACAAAGCGTTTTGTTGATTTAACAAAATGCCTAAGTCAATTTTTGGGAATTGGTTTGATCCAACAATATGTATTGCCATCGTGATGAAACGTTTTGTTGCTGCAACCAAACATATTGTTATTGTGACACAGTAATTTCTTGCTCCGACAAAAGTTAGAGTTATGTAGCTGGGCCACTTTGTTCTTAAACTTTTTCCCGATAACACCACTTTTACCGGTGCAGTAATTTTAGGCGGTGCCCTTCGACCCTGGATGTCCGCCATTTTTTCCCCGCCGTGTTTATTTTTTAGTGGTGTCTAAATGAATTTGGACGGTTTTGCGTCACGAGGGAATTTTTTCAGAGCCAGCGAAAAATCTATGTATACATACCCAGTGGCGACGCCAGCAGCTCAGAACTGGGAAGAGGGCTATTAGGGGTGCTAAGCATCGTACGAGGGTAGCCAAAATTTTGAAGCGCTTGACAGGGAAAATTTCAGTTCATGTGGATTTTATCTGTCGGTGATGATTTTATCCACAGTAAAATAAAACGTTTTTTGGTGCATATTGTACATAGTATTTGTTCAGTGTACGTAGTACTGGGAACCATGGATACGAACCTTCATCGGCTTTGACAATTTACTATTTCTTCGTGATTTTAGCTCACTTATGACACTTTTTTTTTAATTTGCTGCCATAAGACATTTTAGGAGTTTCGGTTTCTAACATGATTAGGAACCACCACCCCCACCCCACCCCCACCCCCACACACACCTCTCTCTCTCTCTCTCTCTCTCTCTCAACACAAAATTTAACAAAACTTCATATTTGTTAAATTTTGTACAACCAAATTTAACAGTACAACACAAAATTTAACAAAACTTCATATTTTCATGTTAATATGGCCAGGGGCGAATGGACACAGTGGATAGGAATTCACTGAGGGAGGTTATTACTAATTGCTCTGCTGTTTGTTTGTTTGTATAACTAAGTTGGATATCCGAACAAGAAAAGTGGAGTCAACTATACCATGCTGCCCCGATTGGCGCAGTGGGCTACTTACGCCGGTTTTTAATTTTTTGTCCGAAATGGGTCTGGGTTCGAATCCCGGTGTGGCATGGATGTTGTATTTGCCATAAGGAACATGCTTTCTCCTTTTCCTGGAACCTGTGGACCTAAATTCGGGATGTTAGACTGCTTATTTCCCATTCAGAAGTGGCTCACTGTGGTCGTTAACCTGGAAAATAAAAAAATCTACTAGCGCTCGTAAACCTTTCTCGGGGCAGTGAGATAGCAGGCCATGTCTGACGACTGCTTTGGAGAAGAGGAATGCAAGGTAAGGTCGCTGGCTTAAAGGAAGTGAGTTAGGGAAGGGTTAGGTGTTACGACTGCGGGTCACGACGTTAAAATTTGATTTAGATAAACAGAAAGGACATTCATTTTCTATTGAAGAAATTGTTCAAGTACAGTACTATTCTCGTAAGCAAAAAATGCAACATTTTTAAAAGCAATTAAGACAATTCATCCACAGCAAGAAAAAAGTTGAAGCAGATATTCTACTAACACTTGTATCTTACACTAATGGCGTAACTTGTCAGATCGGTGTACGTATGTGTCTCCAGAAGAAGAGATCAGGATTGCAAGAATCCCTTTGTAGCTGGTAGTGAAAAGAATTAAAAATTATTGCTTTCAGCGCTTTTGTAATTAAAGTTGCTCTCAATCTTGTCCCACCAAAAATAATACTCGCCCACTCTGATTTCGAAGTCTAGCGACGTCCCCGGGATGGGATCATTTGTAGATTTCAACGTCCACTCTGGTGTCACGAAAATAAATTTCCACTGGGACATTGGGGGCAGTAGTCCTGTGTACGAGCTTTGCTCTTGACATATTCTCCACGATACGCGGTTCTCATGCGCTGTTGTGGGCCACTATTTCGTTATTGGTCGTTAGTTTTTTAATCATTTGCATATTCAGCCGAAAGGTACACTTGAATGTGGACTTTCATTAGGATGTATATACTGTATATATACAGTATGTTTATATAAGAGAATAGTCAACCACAAACCACAACACACAAAACTAAAAATCCTACCCTCCTCCCTTCCCCGCACACTCCACCCAAAAACCCCAAAACAAACCAAGCCAAAATAGACCAAACCAAACAAATCGAACCAAGAAACTAATAAAAACACACCCATCCCTAAAACTGAAATCCCAAAAGGCAAGTACACCTAAATTCGCACTACTTAATTTTAATCGCAAGGTTCAACCAACTAACATGGAATTACACCCAAACTTAGTAACAAAGTAGTTAAATCATACATACCTCAAATCACCAAATATAATAAAAATCCCACGTTAAACAACAAACAAGCGGAACGAGTAAATATATAAAAAGCTGTATGAGGCAAATAAAACAACAAATCCTTAAACGAGTGCCAAAATGCACAAAACTTACCACATATGGACTTTCACTACTTGTTACTAAGTTTGGGTGTAATTTCATGTTAGTTGGTTGAATCTTGCGATTAAAATTAAGTAGTGTGAATTTAGGTGTACTTGCATTTCAGTCTTAGGGATGGGTGTGCTTTTAATAGTTTCTTGGTTCGATTTGTTTGGTTTGGTCTGGTTTGGCTTATTTTGTTTTGGGTTTTTTGGGTGCTTGGTGGGGTGTGGGGTGATGGTGAGGGTTTTTTTTTTTTTTTTTTTTTTTTTTGGTTTTGTGAGTTGTGGTTTGTGGTTGACTATTCTCTTGTATAGTTCCGGGTGGGTGTTAGCTGCTAATGCGTGACCCCACTTTGGTATGTTTTGATTCATTTAATTATTTTTTACTTTTGGTCTTTATTAATACTTGTATTCTTAAGACTTTTTGGATATATATATATATATTAATTCTATAAGGGTTTTTACTGTAAGACCTACTTTGAGAGAACAGCTGAACGTAAAAATATGGTTGAGGTATCAAAATAAAGGTCTTACAAGATATTCGAAGATAAAAAATTAGATTGGAGCAACGATTCGGGCGTTGTAGGGGGTCAAAGTTCCCATGTAAAGTCTATGGGCGAAGTGTGCGGTTGACATTCGATCGCGTGCGGTTGACTGAAACAACTCTTGCGAAACACGCGCTGTTAAAGGCGGAAGCATGGAGGGACTGAGATAGTCCAAAGTAGGAAGTCGTCTCTTTTCTGAGCGAACCGTTGCACAAGGCAATGGTCCATTCACCTCCATACGCTGATTCATACGCTGATTCATATTGTCATGGAAACGCTATCAGGAGATCGTATTGAAGTTCTTCCCATCAGAACAGCGAAGACTCTCGAAGACCTGCTTGCGTTATGTCGTTGGATATACAATTTAATATTCATTCGATTGAGTTTATTCACGTAGGTAAGACGTTTCCCATTATGTAAAAATGTAAATAAACATTCCGTTGACCATTGTTAGTGAAAATATTTAGAATGTACATATGGAGTTGCGCCATTTAATCTATACCTTAACAGCAGGTCTCCCTCGCAGAAAAAAAAAAGAAAGAAAACAGAAAACGTAAGAGCCTTACTGGAAAACGTGAGCGATCAATGGGTCGCAACTATATGTCTCAGAACAAGAGAGAATGAAGAGTACTCGCAAAGCGAATCTCATTCCAACAACATTTACAAACGCAGTTGTGACTGAAGATGAGAGTGAAAGAGTGTGCTTTCCTGTTTAATTTTTGCACACGATCGAGATGAGTGGACTTCCGCCTCACATTCTACGACTGAAAAACGGTGCAGTCGTGATGTTCTTCACGAACCTGGCCGCCCCGGTGGCGCAGTGGTCTAAGCGCTGGCTTATGATCATTCGTTCGTGAAGGGTCCGGGTTCGAATCCAGTGAAGCATGGATGTTGTGTTTGTCTTACGGCACTGGCTCTCTCCCTTTCCCAAAACCAGTAACCCTAAATTAGGGACCGGCGACTTCTTATAGCCCATTGAGTTGCTCACGGTGGTCGTTAAACCTTCAGTTAAAAAAAAAAAAAAAATCAGGAACCTGGACACAAGGAAACGTTTAGTCGATGGCACACGTATGATCGTAAAGTCGCTCTTCCAAAATACAATTTCTGTGGAAATTTTGTGCGGAGAACATAACGGGTGGTTGAACACCTTGCCACGCATTCCGCTGACTCCAAGCGACAGCCCTTTCTCTTTTACGATCAAACGGTTTCAATTTCCGACCATATTGTTCTTTGAGATGACAATAAGAGTTAAGGACAGACACTTGCTAAAATCGGAATAAATCTGCCAGAACCAGTCTTCTCACATGGTATGCTCTACCTTGCCCTATCTCGAGCAAGATCAAAGGATTCTCTTGCAGTAAAGATCACTTACGAAGATGCAAATGGATTGACTCAAACTATTGTCTTTACTGAAGTGTTTGAATGAATTTGTAACATATTTTTGTCAATCAAATAAAGCTCATATTCGTTGTATCATATGAGTTTATTCTTTAAAAAAAAACTAGCCGTCCATTTCAACGGGTCCATACCTATCGCTGTATTCCAAAACCTTGTCGACAGCATGTGTTGAAGGGTCAGTGCATGCATTAAGGCCAAAGATGGACCGACACCGTATTAATATGTATGTCAATAAATGCTATGTTGTGTTTCTCTTCTGGGTATCCGGTGACTTTTGTCAATACAGTGTAGTTCCGGAATTTTTTTTTGCAAAAAACACTGATTGTACAATCTAAGTTAGGGCCCTTTTTATCATTGGGCCAATTTTGATGAATGGGAAATCTTTCTTCACTGAGGAAATAGGGCTCGAAATTTTTTCTATTGGAAGTATAGGGAGCAAAATCATTAGACGTCCACCCTAATTATGATGTTAAGACCTCAATGAAATGTAAAAGACCAAAACATATCTTAGAAAATGTGCTAGAAAGAAACACACTTAAAACTGGGCCAGGAGACCTTGCAGCTAACCGGAACTAATTTAATTGGTAATTCCACACGTTCCAACAGTCGTGTTGTGATGGGAGGAAAGAAAAGGAGGGGAATGGTTATATGTGTTTTTTCAGTGAGGAAGAGGAGGGACTGAAAAAAATTTTAAGTCCAAAAAAAAAGTTAGAAATTCCTGATGCTTTTACAAGCTCGCAATTGCAGTCTTGAGCTTGGCAAAATTACAATTAATTTGCGCTACAGTTTGGACAGGAATTGTAGTCAGGTAAATATGTAGGATAGATTATAACTTCAGCACTTAACGGGAACCGTATACTTCAAAAAACTCTAATTTTTCACTACTTTGAGATATTTCTTATCAGGACACACTGTTTACACTTCTATTTCTTCTATTCTCATCACCAGTTCAAAACACTCAGCGAGTTGTAGCTTATTGAGACTAATTAATACAGACAATTGACGTAGATTAGGAACATTAAACAGAAGCCATCGCTCTTTCCACGTTTTTATAAGTGAGTCACCAAAAGATTCTCATCGGCTGCCACCGGGAATCGAAGCCAGGGTCTTCCAGTTACGCGCCGGACATGCTACCACTGCACCACAACGACCTCGAATTCCTCCAGACTCATATTTCTTATAAGGACACACTGTAACTGTAAGACCCTGGGTTCGATTCCCGGTGGTGGCCAATGAGAATTTTCCCGTGCCTCACTTATGAACGTGGAAAGAGCGATGACTTCTGTTTGATTATCGAGACTAAACCTATTTGAGGGTCTTCGAGTCGCTCAGGCTAAAAATCACATGGATTCCCGTATAGAGTATTAATATCATCTGTGACGTACTACAGGGGTGAAAACATGTGTCCAGACGACAAATCTGCAGCGAGACATTCTGTCCGCGTAGCTCAGTTGGGAGAGCGACTTGCTCCGCAGTGAGGGGGACACGGATTCGATATGCGTCGCGGATAAACTTGTGTTTTCATATTGTCCCCCGATTGTGGAAAATGGATCCACTGGCCGTTGGTTTCTTCGAAAAATGTGTGATGTTTGTTCCACACATTATTTAGAATTAATGAAAAATTCCTACTTCGCTTCAAACAAACAAAAAATATTAAGAGGGAGATGGTGTGACATACTACAGAAATGAAAACCTGTGCAAGACGATAAATCTACAGCGAGACATTTTGTCCGCGTCGTAGATCAGTTGGGAGAGCGACTTACTCCGGAGTGAGGGGACACGGCTTCGATACCGGTCGCGGACAAACTTGTGTTTTCACCCATCCCTATAAATGCAGAAACAATGTAAAAAAAATACAGGTAGGTTCAGTTCTGATTGTGCCGTCAGTTTGGAACGTAGGACTACGACTTGCAGACCGGAGAGTTGAAATGAGCTAGTCGAGTATGGTTTCAAAGAGTTTATTTAATGTGTTATAGCTAACACAGGTCTATGATATGAAAAGTAGCTTACATAATTTTTACAAGTAATGCTGGATACATTGCGAACACAAAGCAGATCGATACACGAATTACCCAACGTGGTGCTCTGTCTTCTTGGGCTTCATACATTCCTCATTACTTGCTCTTGCCTCTCATTTTGATTTTCTCCACTTTTGGTTGCGTTCATTCTGCGAATTCCGCGGCATTGTCGATAATGTTAACCCGTTCACACGAAAACAGTTTTTTAAAATTTTAGTTTAAACCACTGCGATGTGTTCTTTATATATTTGAATAGATCTCGTCTAGAGCTTTAAAACGATACGACGCACAGTTGTTTTGCACTCACGGTTATACAGATAAACTGCGATATTTTCAAAAGTGTTCATCAGTTCACAAGAAAACGGTTTTTTAAATGCCCCGTTCAAACCACTACAAAATATTCTTCGTATATTTGAATAGATCTCGTCGAAAGCTTTAAAACGCTACCACGCACAGTCGTGTGGCGCTCACGGTTGCCATGATAGACTGAGTCAAACGCGGCAGCACACCCAGAAACATTGCATCACCTCTCTCGCGCACAGGGAGAGAGGGGAGCGTCGCGCGCATGATGTATTGTGCAGTACCGTTGGACTCTATGCTGTTTACGAATATGCTAACACGATTAGTGCGCAGCACGTATTTTTACCACTATAATTATTTTAATTGGGACCTATTTTTGTCACAGGATGGTCGGCCGTAGGTCGCCCCATACTATCCGCGGAGTTAGACGTGTTCTACGTCAAAAAGAAAGAAACAAACAAAAAACGAACACTCCCTGAAAGGGTGAGTGTCTCAACTTCGAATTTGTCAAACAGTTCCACCGAACATCGTAATTTTAGCAAATGGTTCGTGCGAATCTGGCAGAACGAGCTGCATAGCACCCTTGACTTTTACGGACAGAAATGAAATTTAAGAATAACAGTAAATGAATAAATGTATATTTCATTTGTTATACGTACGTATATTCATACGTGTAGAAGTTCACAAATATTTTTTTCTCTCCCTGTCTCTTTCTAGGATGCTTTGTTCTGTGTTTCTTGCACAAATCCTTCTATTGCTGGTTTCGTTCACAACAGGAATACCAGTTCCTAAATGGCAGATCCCCCACCAGCACTCGCTGACATGTTCTCAGTCAAGTGGCTTATCGAAGCATTTGTTGCACCCAGAAAGCTCAGCAAAGGTTGTTTTACCTATGCCTGAACTTCAACTTTTGCCTGACTCAGTGAAGTATCTCGTAAATCAGGAGCTGCCTTCGACAAAACCTCGTCATCGTGGCGCTTTCACATTTCACCCATCCCAAAGACTGAAAAATCCTACTTGGTACTTACCCAGAAATCGAGCTATTGCATTTTCACCAGGTGCTACTCAATCTCCCGACGATGGCGACGGAAGTCAAAGAACCTTCTCGGAAGTGGACTCCAGAGGATTTGAAGCCGACATCTTTGATGAGGGATTTGGAGAATGGTACCCTATGAGATGGTGAAATTATGAACTTCGAAAATGCAATTTTTCTTTGTTGATACCATATTAAATGACCGATTTCTTTAGAAAAAATATTTTGATAATTTTATTTATGATAGTTGGATACCAAACGTCCATGCATTACCTCATTGATTTTCCATTTTACGAACTTGAATCGCACATTTGTAATACTTTAAATAAAACTTAAATGAAGATCACTGTAGTTCTGTTTTTTTTTTCCACGCAGCTTTGAAAATTACCTTTTCTTTGGGTTAGCAGTTTAGAATCAGAGCAGGCTGAAGCCTGTCAGCAGAGGAGGTGCCTTGTCTAGAGGAATGACATTAGCAACGCAATTCTTTTAAAATTTTAAATGTTAAGTATCCTATGTGAGAAAAAAATATTTCTAGGCCTCATTTCATTTAACCCCCCCCCCCAGGAGTGGTTTATAAACCCAAGAACAGCATTGACCAATTTATCCGGGACCGCGGATGGCCTATAGGTGGGCAACGTTCGTGACTGCCACGGAGAAACCTCGCGTTCCATCCTGGCTTGGTACGAACGCTCGAACCGCTAAATATTCGCTATGCGTCGGATGGGGACATTAAGCCGTCAGAACCCGAATACTGTCCCCCAGGTAATAAATAAGGGCGTCTTCCTCCCCCTTTCTACCTCGCTTCCGTGTCATTTTCCTATTGGGTGCTCTAGCCCAAATCTCCTAGTTTCCTATTTCTAAGGGTTGTTTAAAACCTGGGGTCAGTCACTCCCTTCCTAAAATCCTCTATACATATGATCTGACTAATTTATCCTGCCCTTGTCTCTGGCCACAGGCTATCTTGCTTGTTTCCTCTGTCAATGAATCATAGCTCCCTTTCACTTTCTTCTTTATCTGAGGAACCAAAAAATAATGTTTTGTTTGAAGCAAACCCGAGAGGTGCTAAAATTTTGTGCACGAATAAAGAGTGAAAACTATGTCTTTTACGGCTTCAAATTTGTTGATGTTTTCCTTTTCATCAACAGAGCGCTTTTTCCTACATCTGTTAACGTGAATGAAATCACCATTCACCACGTGACAATTTTTGTCTCTGCATACTTCAAAGAGACTAGGACATCTTATCTCTAACTTTCGGGGGAGGGGGCGGAGGGGATGGAAGCCAGGTGCATATGTTTATATACGATAGGTAAATTTTCTCCAGCGAATATATTAATATGTATGTAATTACATAAATTTTCTCCAGCGGGAAGTTTACAAAGGGGCGCCCAAGAGGGACTATGCATCGGGCGCAAACATACCCGCTGTTTATAATAAGTGTGCAGTAATTGCGCCTCGTTCCCCGTGAGTTGTCTTAATTTTCAATGGGGTCACAAACTTTCTTTAGATATTTTTTTAATGAAATAGCTTTATCACGAAATTCGCGGAAAATATTTTCGATAACTATGAATTGATGGCGACACTCAAATACTGCAGAAATTGTCTTGACCACTGTTTCACAGCATATTTTTCGTGAAGGAAAACCTAAAATAATTTTTTATATCGCTAGAAGCCCCTACCCACGAAAACTTTAAAGGCAGGAAAACAGGGAAGTGTTGAGTGTAGAGTGCAATTCAATTACTGCTAAGCTTTGTGAAGAAAAAAATATACAGTAGTTGCCAAAATTGTGGACATTTTTTGGAAATAGTGTATTTTTGAGGTTTGATGGCTCATAACACCAATTTTTTTTTAGTAATACCATAAAATTATATATCAATGGAAAGATAATTTCATTAAGAATGCAATGCAATAACTTTTATGAAGGATTTTGTATTAGAACAGTAGTTATAAAGAAGAAAAGTGAAACACACAGAGAAAAATGAGATATACAAAAATTCTCACCATGTCAGTTAATACTTAGTTGGGTAACCTTTATCGTTAATTACGACCTTACAGCGCCTTCGCATGTAGTGAACCAAGTTTTTTAGTTCTGCAGCAGTTATAATGTAAAACCAAGATTGAATTATTGCTTCTGTTAATTGGGCTTCATTGCTGGGTTGCTTCTGACTAACAAGTTTCTTTAGTCTGTCCCATAGATTTTCGATGGGGTTAAGGTCTGGGTTATTCCCAGGCCATTCCAGCAGTGGAATATGATTATCTTGAAACCACTTTTTTCCTCACAACAGCAGCATGGCATAGAGCTGAATCCTGTTGAAATATAAATGCTTCATTTTCTTGGAAAAGATCACATGCGGAAGGCTTCAGTTTGGGCTAGTATTTCATTAATGCACTTTTGGTCATTTATATTCCCATTAATCACGCAAATTCTGCCTACACCTTTTGGTGTTATACAACCCCAGACCATAACACTGAGTGTTTCACGGTACATGTAATGCAATGAGGATGCAAATCTTCTCCGATTCTTCTCCTTACGTATTTTATGCCATCACTACCAAACGGGGAGATTTTGGTATCATCACTCCAAATAACACTGTCCCATTGTTTCGCTGTCCAGTTAACATAGGTTTTAGCCCAGTTTAATCTTTTCAACCTTTGTTTGATAGATAAAAATGCCTTTTTTTTTTTTCGTGGAATTCTAGCTTTTAGACCAAAAACCTGCAGTCTGCGCCGAACGGTCCTTGCATTGAACTTCACAGTGCATTGCGCCATTTCATCTTGTATACACCCAGATAATTGTTTTTCTGTCACCTAGGCACAGTCTCTTAATTCTTCTATCATTACTTGCTGTTGTGCACCTTTTCCTGCCTTTACCAGTCTGGTTTTGTAGTGACTGATTCTCCTTATACCTCTTGAAAAATTTAATGTCAGCTTCGGTTAAGTTTCCACCAATTTTTCTTCTAATTTCTTCATAACTGAAGCCTTGTTCACTTAATAGTACTATTTTACATCGCTTTCTGGGTGACCAGTCAATTCTTTGCGCCATTTCTTTAATTTTATTACGTTTTACAAGCTCACTAAATGAAAGAACACGCACACACACACACACACACACACACACACACACACACACACACACAAAACCCAACTTGATAGCAATCACATAACACACTGACAAATGTCTTCCTCTCAGCTCCATTACATGACATCACTAGTTGAATCCTACTGTGACCTGATTGGCTCATTGCCACAACAAGATGACACCTGATTGTCTCTCTAAGCACTCATGCTCATTGGCTACATTCAAATGACGGAAAGCTACTTCATATCAACCTAAGCAAGTTGTGCTTCCTTTTTCTGGTTATTTACCTATAACTTTTCATGGAATGCAGATAATTGAACAAACTTTGATGCATTACATTTTTGATGAAATTATCTTTCCATTGATATATATATAATTTTATGGTATTACTCCAAAACCAAGTGGTGTATGAGCCATCCAACTTCAAAAATACACTTTTCCCAAAAGGTTTCCACAATTTTGGCCACTACTGTATATATTCTAGTGGAATGGTGAGGCAAAAGCCCCAATCTAGTAAGCATTTTTCACAGTTTTCAAGAAAGTAAAGTGGTAATAAAATTGCGCTATTTTTTCGTACCTTATGTATTTTGTTGATGGAGCATAGAGAATGTGTAAATAAACTACTGTTTGTGAAAATTGCAACACCATGAAGGAATGATGGTAATCACGTGAAACTTAAAGGATATGCAGAGCAGGGTAGGACATGCAAATGATTCAAAGTGCAGAGTTATTGCGCATGCCTGGGCCCGGCGACGCCCTCTGAACAGTCGAGTGAGGGGTATAAAGGAGGGCTGTTTAGGATACACGCCAGTAGTGAGTTGCAAAAGGGTCGCCAGGATTCAATATAAAGGAAGGCTGTTCAGGATGCACGCCACAGCGAGTTGCAAAAGGGTTTCCAGGATTCAATAATGCCTGGGCGACGACGAAGGGCGCAATATCACCATACGACAGAGTTTAAACGGGGACGAATGATTGGTCTGCGGGAAAGTTCATCTTCGTACCACGACATTGCGGCTCGGACGGGACATAACGCCACGACAGTGATGCGTGTGTCTCGGCAGTGGACCGTGGAGAGCCAGGTGCATCGAGACAATCCGGCAGTGGACCGTGGAGAGCCAGGTGCATCGAGACAATCCGGCAGTGGACCGTGGAGAACCAGGTGCATCGAGACAATCCGCCAGTGGACCGTGGAGAGCCAGGTGCATCGAGACAATCCGGCAGTGGACCGTGGAGAACCAGTTGCATAGAGACAATCCGGCAGTGGACCGTGGAGAGCCAGGTGCATCGAGACAATCCGGCAGTGGACCGTGGAGAGCCAGGTGCATCGAGAGAATCCGGCAGTAGACCGTGGAGAACCAGGTGCATTGAGACAATCCGGCAGTGGACCGTGGAGAGCCAGGTGCATCGAGACAATCCGGCAGTGGACCGTGGAGAGCCAGGTGCATCGAGACAATCCGGCAGTGGACCGAGACCGACACCTCATCCGTATGGCAGGGACGGACCGTCCCGCATCTTCGCAAGTGTTAGCACAACAGTGGAGCACGGTAACAGATGTGGCATTGTCGGCCTTCATAGTTCGACGCCGCCTGCTGCACATAGGAATAGTGTCACGCATCCCTTTGTGGCGGATTCCTTTGACCCTGGACCATGGACGCCTCAGGCTGGAATGGAGTTTTCAATACAGACGATGGCGTGCTGATTTGCAATCTGTCGTGTTTTCGGACGAGTCCCGATTCAACTTGTACTACCATGATGGCCGCATACGCATTAGACGGTATTGTGGTGAGCGCCTTCTTCCAGCATGCATTGTCGAGTGGCATACGGGCCGAACGTCAAGTGTGATGGTGTGGGGTCCATTGGGTACCATTCGCGGTCTCGGCTGCTACGATTTGAGGACAGTATCAATAGCGACCGCTACATCAGGGAAGTTGTACAGGCAGAAATCATACCATTTCTTCAGAGCACTCATTCCAGCAGGACAATGCCCGACCACATGTTGCCAGGAATGTTCCAGCCCTCTTCGCAACCAAGCAGATACCGCTCCATCCCTGGCCTACACGTTCGCCAGTCATGTCGCCTATTGAACATGTCTAGGATACAGTCACTCGGCAACTGGCTCATCAAGGTCTTCCAGCGGTCAGTACCAACGATCTGTAGACTTGCATACATGCCGCCTGGCAAGCAATTACTCAGGACACCATCCAATCCGTCTTCGATTCAATGCCACGCCATCTAGAAGCTCTTATGGCACCTCGCGGAGGCTTCACAAGATACGGATTTTTTTAGGTAAAAATTGCTGTATTGTTCTGAAAATTAAATCACTTATGTACAGTCATATCAGTAATAATGTGTGGTATAAATTTCATTCGAATCGCATGGTTCCTTCTTGGTGTTGCAATTTTATTATCAACAAAACGAAAGTCCAGGTTATGTCCTATTACTTCATGTTCAATCGCCTCAGCTGCAGTCTTGTATGCTTGAACGAAGGACTGTTAGCCAAAATATCTGCCAGGGCTGTCAATATCGATCGCTTTCATTCTTTATTTTCATTACGACCAATACGTGTATCAGTAGCTGCCGAGGAATCTATAAAGTGTAATTTTCGCCAGTAAGTAGTAATAAATCCAAGATGTACAGGTGAATCTGTCCCTGAATTTTTAAGTAGTACGGACCATTGCCTGGAATCTCCTTTTTAAAAACAGTCGGTTTGGTACGCTACTGCAGGTTTTAGCGTGACGTGCACTCTACCAATGGTAGGAAACAATGTGAAGAACGATTAACCAGACACGTTGCCAGCCTTTAGTATCCCAGTGTTTATCTGCTTTGCACCATCTTGCATGTTTTGTCGCATTGATGTTGGTAATCAGAGGTTATGGATTGCATAACAGCCATAAATACCTGCACGATGGAGTTCCCGACGAAGTGTTATGACGTAAACAGGATCATTCCGATTGTGTTCAACACTGCTGTTTGGTCTTGTGCTTCTGTTGTACAGTCCATGCCAACGTTTGCCTATCCCTATCTGACATCTTCGTATGACATCCACAGTTTGCACGTTTGGAGGCAACCCCATATCCTTTTTGATAGGTATTCATAATTTTCGATACAATTCCTCATGTTAGACTACTGTTTCTACCGTTCTAGTTAGTAAATCCCCTGCAAGGAGCGCACCAATGTTCATGTCTTTTTTGAGGTCATTGAGATCTGGCGTTGTCGACAATTATCAACAACAGCTGTTTCACCTTCGACTATGGCACCGCTACGTGATAGCCGACACACACACACACACACACGCACACAGTATTTGTCATTTTCTTGTAGGACTTCCGTCCACAGTGAGTAGAGTTTAGGTCCCAGCCACCTACAGCGAGATCGTCCTTTGGGCAGGACACAGAAACGGAAGGAATGAGAGCAACAAGTCTAGCGACTTTGACAGAACAGTTTGTAGTGAGATTAGAGTACAGTAATGGCGCCACCGTACAAGTACGATGTTGCACACAGAGGGGTGAGAGAATTTCAGGGGGGGCATAGGAAAGGATACCCATTTAACCAGTGGGTCCAGCCTGGGGGCCGTCCTGGGGGCCGTCACTTAACGTGCTCGTCCTATGCACGGCGGATATTCAGCGATTGTTAGTAAAACACGCCATCTCTGAAAGATCAGCCCAGATTCGAACCTGAGGACCTTGCATCGATAGTCTGACTCGCTAACCAATAAGCCATCCGCGGCTCCGTGATAGCCGACATCGTACTTCGCTCCTTTATATACCTCACATCGCGGTTGACGTCGTCCCCGTGATTTGCATGCAGCGCATTGCGTGTACTCCAGCCGCAGTCGGTGTTTCCATTATTTTGATAAACCCCTGTACATATATATATGTATGCATTGTAACAGTGGCGTATATTCGAGGCTAGCTAGGCTAGCTGCGAGGCCCAGAGAATGCACAAATAAAACTGAATTAAATATACACAAATAAAAGTCAATTATCAACGGCATTAAAATATATCGATGCTTTCGGTGCGAAAAAAGCGCGTGCGGATTCGCTTCTTTGACTCAGTCTGGCGAGCGAAATCCAACGGCATAACGCAAGGGGCTGTTCCAGAGTCTTCGCAGTTCTGCTGCGAAACCCTTCCGTACAATCGCCTGCTAGCGTTCCCATGACAACATGAATCAGCTGGTAGAGGGGAATGGGCCACTGCTTTGGGAAACGCTTCGCTCAGCAAAAAGAAGACTTAGGCTATCTCAGTCACTCGCATACTCCCGCCCATAAAAGTGTTTCGCCAGAGTTGTTGCAGTTTGTGTGAAGTGTCAATGAATTAAAATCAGAGATACTGTATCTTAAATTCGTAGCTTTGTTGGATTTGAACTGTTTTGATAAATTTTGTGAAAGTTCCCTGAGCATCTACTGTCAAACTTAAAGAACTCTGTGCTTCAAATTTTGATACAGCTCGACTAAAAAATGAGCTGAAGGTGTTTTATTGAATATAAAAACAAATCAGTAAGAGACATTGCGTTATGCATAAAGTTGAATAAATTGGACATAGTGTTTAGTGAGGTCTACAAATTAGCAGCCCTCATATTAAACTTTCCATCAATAAATGCAACTGCCGAAAGAAGTTTTTCAGCATTAAAAATAATCAAGATATATCTTAGAGCCACACAAGGACATGCACATTCGAAAAACTTGGCTGTTTTGTCAATACAGAAAATCATTATTTTTAAATATGAAAAAGTACTCGGAAGAAACATTTTATGAAAACGTAGCACTCCAGTTCACACAAAAGGAGAAGAAGGATGGAGTTCATGTACAAATAAAGTATTCAGAAAAAAGAATGGAGTTCATGTACAAATAAATTATTCAGAAGAACAGAGTTCATGTACAAATGAGTGTTCAAATTCTAATCCTCATAATTATTTGGTATTATGTTAGCAATGACGTGTACCTAAAATTTAGAAAAAAATTTACTTCTATTACTTAACAATTAAAAATTAAACTTCGCAATTAAAAAAAAAGTACTGGGGGAGGGGGAGGGGGAGATAGCCCAGGTCTCGGATCCAAGATACGCCACTGGTATGTAAATATACTGTATATGTGTGTGTAAACAGAATGTACATATTGCAACCAATCTCAGAAAAGAAAAAAAGAACAAAATATATCATTTTTCCCAGCAAATTCGAATTTGTATTGAAAATCAGTTTGACATTTTTTTAGCGCAAAGTTGAGGGACAGACTAAAGAGCTTCTAAAATTGTAATAAGTTGAGAGCATTAAGTTGTACCGTAACTGTAGTTTTTTTTTTTTTTTGATTGAAGGTTTAACGACCACCGTGAGCAACTTAATGGGCTATAAGCAGTCTCCCGTCCCTAATTTAGGGTCACTGGTTCCAGGGAAGGGAGAGAGCCAGAGCCGTAAGGCAAACACAACATCCATGCCTCACCGGGATTCGAACCCCGACTCTTCTCAGACGAATGGTCATAAGCCATCACACCGCACCATCGGGGGCGGCCTGCTGTACTTCGAGCGCAGGCTATTATCTCCCCATAAGTTGTCGCTTCGTCCTTCGTGCTTAATTGTTTGTCATTCGTTACTTATTTTTAAATATATTTATATGTATTTTTAAATGCATATTTTACGAAATATTGAAAACTCATTTACACTTTCCAACCGTAGGTTGAAGAAACCTATGCTCCAGCTTTGTCCGTCCGTCTGTCCGCACGATAACTCGCGTAAAAATGGTTCGATTTCAATGAAATTTTAGTATGTGGTAGGAGACAACATATATTGGGCGAAATGGGGTCAAAGGTCAGGACATAGGAGCGGGATCCATTCCATCGCCCTTATGCGTCATAACTTACGTAAAAATGCTTCGATTGCAACAAAATTTTATCATGTAGTTCCGGAAGTATAATGAACCGGTTCTGCTGAATATCATCGAAATGGGGTCAACGGTCAGGGCACAGGAGAGAATAACTTGACTAAAAGTGCTTCTATTGCGACAAAACATTAGTATGTTAAATACACAGTTGACGTGGATTAGGAACATCAAATAGAAGTCATCGCTCTTTTCGCGTTTGTAAGTGAGTCACGGAAAAATTCTCATCGGCCGCCACTGAGAATCGAACCCAGGGTCTTCCAGTTACGAGCCGAACATGCTTCCACTGCACCACAGCGGCATTGAAATTTTCCAAACTCACATACGACAAACTGCCAAACCACCTGGCAGGTTGTACGTAGAAATTGCTTGATTCTGATGAGAACTTTTCCGTGACTCACTTATAAACGTGGAAAGAGCAATGACTTCTGTTTGATGTTCCTAATCCACGTCAACTGTGTATTTATTATTTATTCACCTTCTAGTTAGTTGTTCAGTTGCTGCTGTTCATCTTTGGTGAATCCCCAGCATTGTGCGGGGGCTCCAAAGAAGCAACCTGCCAGGTGGTTTGGCAGTTTGTCGCATGTAAATCTGGAGAATTTCGAGGCCGCTGGTGCAGTGGGAGCATGTCCGGCGCGTAAGTGGAAGACCCTGGGTTCGATTCCCGGTGGCGGCCGATGAGAATTTTACTGTGACTCACTTATAAAGGTGGAAAGAGCGATGACTTCTATTTGACATTAGTATGTTGTTCCGGTTGTATTAACCAATTCTGTTTAATATAATCGAAATGGGGTTAAAGATCGGGCACAGGAGCGAGACTTATTCCACAGCCATTATCCTCACAACTTTAGTAAAAATGCTTCTATTGCGACAAAACTTTAGTACGTTGTTCCGGAGGTATATTGAACGAATCAAGAGTCAGGGTAAAGAGGAGGGTTTGTCTGCGCGCAGGATAACTCACGTAGAAATTGCTTGATTTTGATACAGTTTAGTATGCTTTTGTGGTGAACCACGGAGCGAAGTGCACAGAAACCGTCAAAATCGAATTATTAGTCAATACAACATATTTTAAGGTTTAGGAACGGAGTATATACTTCCGTCCTCCTGTACTGTCACTTACTTAAAATTATTCGATTTTGACGCTCACAAGTTGTGGTGTTTGGGTATATTCGGTAACAATTCTTACTTAAAATGGCTGAAAACTGTCTTAGGTTACCATAACATACGAGAAGCATTACATTTTCTTAAAGCAATAAGACCAGCCGATGTTTCACCCACTACTCAGCGCAGATGTTAATGCATTTTTCTACTACCCTTCTGCTGGATAACTTGCGTGAAAATGCTTCGATTGCGACGAAATACAATACGTTTTTCCGTAACGACTTTGGAAACAGTTCCACCAAAAATGTTTTTTGTCAGCAATTGCGGGCAGTGCGCATGCGTGAGATTCGTTAGCCATTATTTTCGCACGATAATTTCCGTGAAAATTGCCCGATTTAGATGGGATTTTTAATTATAAAACGGCTTATGTGTGTTAGCTCTTGATAATACAATAGAAATAGGGTAACACGGGCACAAAGACATTTATTTTGATTTATGTGAACCTCAAACGTTATACCATAATTTAGTCCCCTCAAAACCAAGGCATTTTCCTATGATTTCTGGTATGTTGGAAAGCGTATCATAATCAATGCATTGCATGATTAAAATAGCGGATATTTTTTGTTTATCGCTCCCCAATGCTTTAGGTGACGTTTCCCCTAAGTTATTTTATTTGCATCTTCGATATTTTGGGCCACCGCCATAAAGAAATTCTGGTTGCGCCACTGAGCACATCTTTCATTTTCTAACAAAAATTAGTATCCATCCTGAACAGCTAGCCTGAAAACACATATTAGAAAATGTTGGGCGCCACTGAAAATGTGGTATCACCTGTCAACCGATATCCAGTAGCGATTGCATTCCAAAGTCAGTTTATTGACTTGCAGCATCTGCCTGCTAAATTGCAGGCGCCGAACTCAATAGTAGGCTAAAGGCTTAAAGAGGTGCGGCGATTGGGAAATCCTCCCTGCTCCGTTCCATATTGTGAAATACGACCAAAACATGTAAAGTTGTAAAGCACGCTGAAATCCTTTCATCATTCGACTGTCAGTAAATGTCATAAATGAATTAAAAGGGATGTCTGAATTTTTCGGATGTTTACTGCAGCTAACAAACAGTAAGATCTGATAAGCTATAGTTATACTGATCAGATAGTTATATCTGATAAGCTAAAACAAAACATGGGATGACAACTGCCATTTAGTATTAAAATCAGGGACGGATTGGCCACTGGGACATTTCCCGGTGGGCCACTTCCGTATATTTTGTCTCTTACTTTCTTAAAAATGTTTTCAGTTCAGTTGTTTTAAACACACAACTAAACCACAACACTTTTTTATAAACGAAATACACATAATGTAACTATAACATGCGGGTGAATAAAAAAATTATCTTTTGAATTAGGGGAAGAAATCCCCTCACCAGGCAACTGCTTGAATCACAACTACAATAGATGGGCCATGCGTGTTTGCAAACTTCTGGGTTCACTTAGTAGCTGAGGAACGAGACTGTATGTATGCACCGTATGTTGCGGAAGTGTGTACAAGATGTTCTATATAGTCCACAAGGAAGGGGGAGAGGTAGTTGATTTTACTCCCACTGGTTGTAGGATACATTAATGCTGTGCTCATAAGAGCTGAGTTCGGGCTCAATTTTAAGAGCCCGAGCCCGAAATATGTCAGTCCTAGCCCGCCCGAGCCAGAATTTTATACTGCAAAATACAGCCCTGGGCCGAACGAGCCAGAAAACTATGATTAATCTGTGTAGCATTAAACAAAATCTCCTCTTTCAAACTTCCACTCCCCCCCCCCTGCAATTAACCGCTGTTTTTCTCAACTGTGGAGTGGAGTAACGATGTCTATCTATTTCTACAGTTACTTTGACTATTCATTTCATCCTGAAATGTTTCGAGGGGCCCGGCATCAGGAAAAATCGGGAGGCACAACAATCTACGTATGTTAACAGCATTGGGGTGGGGGCGCAACAGGGCTAAATTTTCACTACTTTAACTAAAGTAGTGAAAATACTCACCCATGTTTGACAAAGTTGCAGAACAATGCGAGATAATCGTCATTATGGGATGTACTATCCACTATATGACAACACAGAATTCAAAGTGAAAGCTAATAATATCAAGAACTTATTTTGAAATAACTGTAAGATTATTTGCGGGGGTGTTCATATACGATCCCTTTCCCCGAAATGTTCTACCTACGCAGCCTACGCTAATTGTGATAACTGACAAATGCTGCAGATGAAGGCATTTAGGGAGATATCATTTCAACATGAAGTTGCAAAATGTTTTGTTTGCGTTATTTAGTAAGGTGCCTCTACAATACATAACCGCAGCATAGAAGCACATTTTGTAATTGAAACACATAAGAATTGTAACGTATACTCTAGATTCAGTTTCCTTTTGATTTTACTATTTCTTGTTATTTTATTTTCCTATGCAAATTATCTTCTCACTTAACGAGATGTTATTTCTCCCGCTGAATTATATGTGGCAACGAGTGTAAGTCATGACGTGGTGGTATGCAGTATATATAGGCGCGTTCAACTATACCAAGCAGCTTCGTTTTAGATGTGATAGGTTCTTCCATTATTATTGTTATGTGATTTATCTACGATAGTACGAAAGTTCGGAATATCAGTAGTTGTGTTTTGTTGGAGTGTGTTTGAGTAATACCAGGAGTTCCCCAATAAAAAGTTAAAAGTGAGTATGTTTTCTTAGTTCATTTTATTCTCAGACCTCTGTCTGGCCGTTAAGTCTATTTCATGGAGTGTCTACGTTAAGTCCAGGGTATATTGTGTTTACCGCTCTAATAAGGAGCCTTCAAGGTACTAATGTACTAAAACCGAAGTTATAGTACTGATATTCAAGATAATGAAGAACGCTGAGTAAAAAGAAGTTCCATATTCAATGAACTTATTGCACGTGCGTGTCTTACCTAAACAAACTCTAGCACTTTGAAGATTAGGCACACTTTAGCTACGTCAAGTAACCTTCCAATAACCCTAACGTGACTTAACGTAAGCTTCCCTGCACTACACGTCCAGCGGAGAACTTTATTCATTTTAGAATATATAATCACTAAATAAAGAATCTGTTCGCCACGATATTTAAAAATCTTTAAATTTCTAACTGTGATTGTTCACAATAGAAGAATTACAAAAATTGCAGTACGAATAGAAAATTTTTCACTGTAAAAGTTCTGTATTCTTTTTTAATTTATTTAAATTTAAAAATCATGTCTTATGCGAAATAATTTTTGGTACAACTCCAACATAATTTTGGCAGTAGCAGTTCTCTCTCTCGATTACTTTTTCCCGATCTGTCAAATATGAAAAAGGCTATATAAGCAATTTAGAAAAAAAATTAATGTTCTTACTCCAGCGTTCTTAAGAGAAAATTTTAAACAAATATAAATATTGAGTGTGTCCAAAATTAGAAGCTTCCCCAGCGCAATTACATACATAACTAACTAAGCTAGTGATTTAAACCTGGTTATTCCCTTTTTTCACGTCGACTAAGTGAGTTTGTCACGATGTTTAAATATCTTGAAATTTTTAAGTGATTGTCCACTACAGAAAAATTGCAGTTCAATTTTTCTGCGGTAAAATCTTGGCATGGACCGATGAAAATTTTTCCGCAACACCCCCTTCAATTAAAGGATGACGGGTGTACTTTATAACCCCCCCCCCTCCCCAGTACTATGCTTGCTGCCACTGTTTCCAGAGCAACTGTACTTTTTATTTTGTTTCTTAAATAAAAAAAGTGATTTTCAGTTGTTATACAATAGTACCACAAAACTACAACTGAACGGGCCCATTTGCAAAAAATTTCCCGAGCACTTTTGCGTCCGCCAATCCGCCCCTGATTGCAATTACATAACTCTTAGGTTAAACGGGTAAGTCTGTTGTTGAAATGGTAGTAGTCAGTTCTTACTCGGACGCTTTGAATTTCGCATCAAGCCCAGTGCCTAAATAAATCTCTTGAGTTTTTCTGTACCACAAGCAGGCACTGTGCATAAAGAAAACGGATCAAAACACAAACATCAAGGAAGCGCCGATAGATTGTTTCTACCGTCGGCGAAAACATCATCCAGAACGCCACAAAATGTGAGAGGCAAGCGATTTCAAAACCCTTATTTCGACAATAGTTGTTGCAGCAAAAGCACTCACATTCGTCCAGGATCGTTTATCTTCTATGTGACAAAACCGCAAGAAAGACCTCTGCTCTGTGCACAACCAGCAGTATACTCACCGCTTAATTTGAGTTCGAGTTCTTTTGTTCAGTTATTTATTTCTCAGATGTATTTAATGGGCTTTCTGATCTCGAGTAAAACTCATTTGGAATTAGAATAAAAAAAAACGCACAGTAGAAATGAGAGAGACCTCTTCTCCGCCCTGGTTATTGCTTTAAAGAAATTTAAGGAATTCTTTAATGATCTTTTTTAAGGAAAAAAGCAAAGCGTTGAATTACATGTTCAGTGTATTTATGCGAAATGGATTTTCAAAATTGTACTTGTAGCATAATGGCGGTATTCAGGAAACGGTAAAAACGAAACAAAAAAACAAACAAAACTATAAATTATATGGAAACCACATATTTTAAAGACGTTTCCTGGGTGGACCCCCGAGGTAGATGATGAAATTTCAGAGGGGGTATGGATCCCGCGTGCCCTAACTTCCGCCACCCATGCATTCTGTAACTTCAAGACAGTTAAAATTGTATTTATAAGTGACATTTTTGACGAATATATCCTTAGGTGTATTATTCCTAAGAAACTTCGTTGTTGACACCCGTGTGATGAGAGGTGCGGATGTTGGTTCTGATCATTACTTGGTAATGTCACGAGTGAAACTTAATGTTGGTTTGGAGGAAAAGGAATAGGAAGAGACCCAGGATAGAAAGAATAAATGTTGATAGGCTCCTTGAAGATCTTCAGCGGTATTCTGACTTACTCAGAGAACGACTGAAGGATCTGAAATCTTGTGAGAGGTATGTAGAAAAGAAGTGGGAATGTTTTAAGAACTGTGTTGTTACTGCTGCTAAAGAGGTCTGTGGCACCACAATAGTGGGTAACAATAGAGGTGATGCTTGGTGGAATAGTGAGATTGATGAGGCAGTAAAGAAAAAGAAGGAAGCCTATTTGGAGATGTTGCAAGGTAGAGTCTCTGTGGATGAATATCGCTGTAAGGAGCGTGAAGCTGCTAAGCTGGTTCGCCACAGTAAGGCAAAAGATAGGAAAGAGAAAGTGGAAAGGCATGAACTGGCTTTTTGGAAAGATAGAAAGTCCTTCTGGAAGTACACGAGACTCAGGAAAAATAGGGGAAACAAAGTTGTAAGTTGTGTGAAGAATGAGATTGGGGAAATGATATGGGAGCCCAATGAGTTAAGTGACAGATGGGGCGAATACTTCTGTGAGTTATTAGATCAGGGGAGCAAAAATGATTCTGAGACAGATGCAGATGATGTCACAATGAGGGATGAAATCACAGGAGGGATCTCAAGAGAAGAAGTGTGTAAAGCTCTAAAATCTCTTCAGAATGGTAAGGCTCCATGAGTTGATGGCATAACTACAAAGATGTTGAAGTATGGTCGTGACTCTATAATTGACTGATTAACTGAAATTTGCCAGTTGTGCTGGGAGTTAAGAATGGTCCCTCGGGATTGGAAGGATGCTATTATTGTTCCCTTGTATAAGGGAAAAGGTGATCAGACTGAATACAAGAACTATCGTGGTATTAGCCTACTGAGTGTGCCAGGGAAAGTGTTTGGTAAGGTTGTTATTGAAAAAGTACGGGGCGGGGTCTTACATCAGAGAAAGTGTGGGATGTTCAGAGTGGTTTTATGCCTGGTAAAGGCTGCACTAACCAGATTTTTGCATTACGCATGATGATTGAAAAGTATCTGGCTGTTGGGAAGAAAGTTTTTACTGCCTTCATAGATTTAGAGAAATCTTACGACCGAGTCAATAGGACACTTTTGTGGAAGGTATTGAATGAATATGGTGTTACTGGGAATCTACTTAATAGTGTAAAAGCCATCTATGCTGGTACTAGAGCTTGTGTACGAGTGAATGGTGTGTTATCAAAATGGTTTTCCATTGGTGCAGGAGTTAGACAAGGTTGTGTAATGTCACCATGGCTGTTTAATATATTTATGAACGCATGCATGCGTGAGGCCAAAATAGATAATAGTGGTTTATGTCTTGGTGATATCCGTGTGTGCAGATTGCTGTATGCTGATGATACTGTCCTGTTGGCAGAGAGCAAAAGTGAGTTGCAGAGTATGTTGACTCGGATGCACGAAGTTTGCATGAAATTCAAACTGAGTATAAATAAGGGAAAAACCAAAGTTATGGTGTTTGAGAGAGGAATGGGTAGCACTGAATATAATGTAAGTATAAATGGTACTGTGATTGACCAGGTGAGTGAGTTTGTGTATTTAGGAAACATGTTTGACAGAGAGAACAAGTTGGATGGTGAAATCAGTAGGCTAGTGAATTCTTCTTTGAAAGTCATAGCTGCTCTGGGAGGTTTTCACAGGAATGATGGGTTCTCTAGAGAGTCCCGCATGGCTGTGTATGAAACAGTAATTGTTCCTACTCTGATGTATGGCAGTGAAACCTGGGTACTGCAGAAGAAACATAGGAGTCGTTTGTGTGCTGGAGAAATGCGTTATTTACGTGGGGTTTGTGGCAAGACACGATCTGATTGTGTGAGGAATGAAGATGTATTGCAGTTGTGTGATGTAAAGCAAAATGTTGTTAGCAAGGTGGAGACCAATATGCTTCGGTGGTTTGGCCATGTTGAAAGAATGAGTGATGAGATGCTTACTAAGAAAATATTTTCAGCTCAAGTGGCAGGAAGGAAAGGCAGAGGAAGGCAAAGGAAGACATAGGTCGATCAGATTCAGGAGTGTCTGCATGAGAAAAAGATTATGAGTATGAAGTATAAAAGATCTTGCGTACGGCGTGTAATGGATATCAGTGAAGCACGAGTTGTATGTCAAGATCGCTGAAAATGGCGAAGTTTGATACGACAACAATAAGTAGAAATATCTGGAAGTTTGTATTTCTTTTTGGAGCTAACCTCTGAATCTCAGAGAACAGCTTAGTGATATGTATGTATGTATGTATGTATGTATGTAACTAAGTTCTAACTCACATGATTATTAAAAGTAACGTGTCTGGCCTTAGGAAAGCGTTGAATAATTCTGTACTCGCTTTGGCCTTGAAATTGCAGAGCCCGCAACCACTTCGATCTGATGTCACGTGATCTGACGGCTCTCATGTTAGGACCACGGCTATAGCGGCTTTGTATGTCGAAAAGGAAAACTGGTAGTTTTGAAGGCTATTGCAATGCATTTTGTGTTGGTCGAATCGTCTTCTTTCGTCGGAAATGTTTCCATTTTCGCATAGTAACTTGCTGTCGATGTGTGAGAATATGCTGGATTTATAAAATTCTTAATTACTTTGAAGCTCCTTCCCATTTGTATTTCAAATTGAAATACACGAACTTTATTGCGAATTCTGAACAAAGCATAACGTTAAAATTGAAAACTTTCCTCTTGTCAGAAATGTAATTCATTCCAGTGTGATATTGACACAATTTCTGCAACTAAAAACCACGTAATTGCAAAAAGACACAGTGGCTGAAATTACAAGGTTAAAGAAGCAGTAAAAAGAAAGAAGGAAGCATACTTGGGGTAGTTGCAAGGTATAGTCTCAGACGATGAATATAGCTGTAAGAAGCGTGAGGCAGCAAAGCTGGTTTGCCAGAGTAAGGCAAAAGATAGGAAGGAAAAGGAGGACAAGCACGATTTGGCTTTTTTGGAAAGACAGAATGCCGCCCCGGTGGCGCAGTGGTCTAAGGCGCTGGCCTCTGATCATTCGTCCGTAAGGGGTCCGGGTTCGAATCCCGGTCAGGCATGGATGTTGTGTTTGTCTTACGGCACTGGCTCTCTCCCTTCCCTGGAATCAGTGACCCTAAATTAGGGACGGGCGACTGCTTATAGCCCATTGAGTTGCTCACGGTGGTCGTTAAACCTCCAATCAAAAAAAAAAAAAAAAAAAAAGACAGAAAATCATTCTGGAAGTACATGAGACATAGGAAAAACAGGGGAAATAAAATTCTAATTTGTGTAAATAATAGGGTAGGAGAAATGATATGGGAGACCAATGAGTTAAGTGAAAGATGGGGTGAATATTCCTGTGAGTTATTAGATCAGGAAAGCAAAGATGATTCTGAGACAGATGCAGATGATGGCACAGTGAAGGATGAAAACACAGGAGGAATCTCAAGAGAAGAGGTGTGTAAAGCTCTTAAATCTCTTCAGAATAGTAAGGCTTCGAGAGTAGATGGCATATCTGCTGAGATGCTAAAATATGGTGGTGATTCTGTGATTGACTGCTTAACTGAAATTTGCCAGTTAGTTGGGAGCTAGGAATGGTCTCTCAGTATTGGAGCGATGCTATCATTGTTCTGTTGTATAAGGGAAAATGGTGATCAGACCAAGGAGGTTAGAATAACACTTTTGGAGATGCCCTGAGTCTCTTAACCATAAAACCACAAACTGTAGGAATCTCATGTTGTTTACATGATACCTTTGAAATTTCAACCATGTGCATTTTGGAATAGCGTGGTTTTAGGTTGCAGAAACTATGATAATATCAAACCGGAGTGAATTATACTTTTTACACGAGTGAAGTTTTCAATTCTAACGTTATTTATGTTTTGTTTAGAATTCGCACTAACGCTCGTGTTTAAAATAGAAATGGGAAAAAGCCTCAAAATTATTAAGAATTTTATAAATTCAGCACTTTGTCACACATCGGCAGCAAGTTACGATTGGAAGTTGGAAATGTTTGCGATGGAAGAAGTCGATTCCTCCCACACGAAATTCATTGCAATAGCATTGGAAACCATCAGCTTTTCCACAGTTTCACAGCAGTCCCTCGCGGGCCGCCCCAGTGGCGCAGTGGTCTAAGGTGCTGGCCTCTGAGCATTCGTCCGTAAGGGGTCCGGGTTCGAATCCCGGTGAGGCATGGATGTTGTGTTTGTCTTACAGCACTGGCTCTCTCCCTTCCCTGGAACCAGTGACCCTAAATTAGGCACGGGCGACTGCTTATAGCCCATTGAGTTGCTCACAGTGGTCATTAAACCTCCAATCAAAAAAAAAAAAAAAAGTCTCTCGCGGTTATAGGTGAACTAGAATGACTGGCGCCGAAAGCGACGGATTTCTGTGCTTCGCTCTCACGATTCTGCCGCCAGATGTCGCCCTAAAGCAAAAGTCCCCTACTTCTTTTTTTTTTTTTGATTGGAGGTTTAACGACCACCGTGAGCAACTCAATGGGCTATAAGCGGTCGCCCGTCCCTAATTTAGGGTCACTGGTTCCAGGGAAGGGAGAGAGCCAGTGCCGTATGACAAACACAACATCCATGCCTGACCGGGATTCGAACCCAGACCCCGTACGGACGAATGATCAGAGGCCAACGCCTTAGACCACTGCGCCACCGGGGCGGCTACTTCTGATAGAGAAATGTACGGAGCACTGGTGTTTTCAGTCTTCAAAATTTATTTATTTTTTTTAAATAAAGATGATTGCCAAAAATCCCGTTTTCATAATATTATCTTTTATTTACGTAAAGCATTATTTTTCACACTATTACTACTATTAATAGTTCTTTTGTAATGTTGTAAGAACTCGAATCTACGAACCTTGCTTGAGAACGCAAGTTCGTACACCTACATGGTGGACCTTACATCTACTTAGGAAAAAAAAACTTATTAAAAGACCATAAAATAAAATAGATAAATAACGTTTTGAAAACATCGTTATAAATACCAGCAATATAAAATAATAAAGAATAACCAGGACTCAGTGACAAATATCGTTGTTAAAAAAATTACGATAGAATGTGTATGAATACTACAAGAAAATATTATTTCTGTTGCAGAATGTATATACCCCTCCCATTTTTTTACTGGTAAACATTTTTTTTAACGTCAGCGTAGTTTTTTTTTATTTGAATATATGGCCAGTGCCTAGGAACTTTTTTTTTTTTTGATTGGAGGTTTAGTGACCACCGTGAGGAACTAAATATGCTATAAGCAGTCGCCCGTCTCTAATTTAGGACCAGTGGTTCCAGGGAAAGAGAGCCAGTGATGTAAAGAAAATACAACATCCATACTTCCCCGGAATTCAAACCCGGACCCCCGGACGAATGATCAGAAGCCTTCCCTTACACCGCCGCGACTGCCCTAAGAATTTTAATCGACGAATCTTATTATTTACTTTAAAAAACCTTATCGACACATAAAAAAAAAACGTTTTGAAAGTATTGTTATAATTGCAAGCAAAGTGATAAAACAAATAGTCCTTGGAGTTGGAACCCAAACGTCATAAAATTTTTAGCATTTTTAAAAATTTTGTTATCCTGATATAGGACAAATTATTCGTTATTTAATTTATATATTCAACCCCTTTTTTTCTAATATTTTTTTTTATTTAAGCATAATTTTTTATTACTCGAATTAAATGTAAGAACATTTGAATATTCTGTCAGAATGTCTAGGGATTTTATTCGGAGAACAGATGATTTTTCTTGGAAATTTACTACATTTGTTCCATTTTTATGCATTAATATTAGAAAATAAGCCCAGGCTCCAGTTCATAACGACTTAGGTCCAGGCCCACACTGAGCTCGAGAAGGTTCAGAAAAATATTAGGCTAAAAAAATAGATGCCTAGTTTATACCAAGGTTCAAAATTTGTCAGATAAAATGTTTTTGAATTATATTTCATTAGAAACATATCACAAGCCCCATCAGGCACATAGCTAGAATTAAATACTTAGGGTTGCATTGAAAAATGTAAGGGTTACAGCTTTTGCTCCCTCACAGCTGTATAGGAATCATTGATATGTGGTAAAAATAGGGCAGAAATTTATAATAACTACTAATTTATAATAACCCCATCAAGTTTATAATAAATGTTTCTTTCTATAAACCGTTTTTCAAAGTGCATCTCACACAACAATGGCTATCAAACTTACGACCAGAACGCGGAAATACCACTGACCATTTGGCACAAAGCATTTTCTGGAAAGAGTTGATCGCATTTTTAATTAAGTAATAACCCCTGTACTGACTTGGAAAAATATCTTTTAAACGTTTATATATACAAAAAAAAAAAAAAAAAAAACGCATTCTAGTCCACCCTAAAACAGATAAACAACAGAACTGAAATGCACGACAACAAGAAAAGTAGGGGACGGTTGTAGAACAGCGCCACCAAACGGTGTTCTAAAAACTGTGACATCTTTTACCATGGGACGTATAGGGCGCTTTTTTTTTTATTGGAGGTTTAACGACCACTGTGAGCAACTCAATGGGCTATAAGCAGTCGCCCGTCCCTAATTTAGGGTCCCTGGTTCCAGGGAAGGGAGAGAGCCAGTGCCGTAAGACAAACACAACATCCATGCCTCACGGGATTCGAACCCGGACTTCTTACGGAAGAATGATTAGAGACCATCGCTTAGACCACTGCACCACCGGGGCTGCAGGGCGTTTTCGGCATGTTATTCTAGTACACCATAGCTGAATGCAGGAGCTATTGTGGCATCAGTTTGCTGAGTGTATTAGGGAAAGTATTTGGAAAGAGCCGCCCCGGTGGCGCAGTGGTCTAAGGCGCTGGACTCTGATCATTCGTCCGTAAAGGGTCTGGGTCCGAATCCCGGTCAGGCATGGATGTTGTGTTTGTCTTACGGCACTGGCTCTCTCCCTTCCCTGGAACCAGTGACCCTAAATTAGGGACGGGCGACTGCTCATAGCCCATTGAGTTGCTCACGGTGGTCGTTAAACCTCCAAAAAAAAAAATACTTGGAAAGATTATTCTTTTCTTTTCTTTTTCTTTTTTTTTTTTTTTTTTGATTGGAGGTTTAACGACCACCGTGAGCAACTCAATGGGCTATAAGCAGTCGCCCGTCCCTAATTTAGGGTCACTGGTTCCAGGGAAGGGAGAGAGCCAGTGCTGTAAGACAAACACAACATCCATACCTCACCGGGATTCGAACCCGGACCCTTACGGACGAATGCTCAGAGGCCAGCGCCGTAGACCACTGCGCCACCCGGGTGGCGGAAAGATTAATATTGATAGGGAATGGGGCCTTACATCAGAGAAAGTTGTTATAGAGAGAGAGAGAGAGAGATTTTTTGTTTCCTAGGGAAATTCTGTGGAAAACTAGGGAGTTTCTGCCTATTATCAAGGGAAAAATTTGATGAACTAGTTGGCAGCATTGGCAAAGAATATCAATAACCGCGCGGTGTGGCAGGTTGTTTGTAAATTTTGCCGGCGGTTTTCTCATGAAATTTGCTTTTTGAAGTGTTTTTATGATTATTAGATTTGTAGAAAGAAGCTGCATTATTTTCGTATTATAACTGAGGATGGCGTCTCGTTTCTGTGTATCAGAGGTAATCATGGGTTTCAATTTCTTTTACCTTTAGTTTTTGCAAGAAGCCATGCTATTTTCCTATCTTAATTCACGATGGCGTCTCGTTTTTCTGCATCCGACGTTAATTGGCATTTCGTTTGCGCTTTACGTAGAATTGCATGTTTCTAACGAAGGTATAACAAAAAAACTGAACGGGCCACGAACAAGTTACATTAAATTTGTTATATGTATCTCATTCACTAGGTAATGTTTGCGAATTATTGCTAGTAAGGTGGTATAAACTGGTTTTAAAGTTCTAATTTAAATAGCCAAAATGCATAATGTTTCCCTGAAGTGTTTATCATCATTTTCCCCGTTACGAATGTATGACATCAAGTGTTATTGCAATAATTAAGTTATGCGTTGAATATAAAAATGAGGCGCAGTGGTCTAAGCGATGGCTTCTGATCATTTGTCCGAAAGGGTCCGGGTTCGAATCCCGTGAGGCATACATGTTGTGTTTGTCTTATGGCAGTGGCTCTCTCCCTTCTCTGGAACCAGTGACCATAGATTGGGGACGGGCGACTGCAAATAGTCCATTAAGTTGCTCACAGTAGTGGTTAAACCACCAATCCAAAAAAAAAAAAAAAAAAAAAAAAAAATGAAAGGTTAGCGTGTTCGTTTCTTTTTTCGGAGCATGTAAAGACCATGATAAATTCTAAGGGTTATAATATGAACAGTCGCTCGTCCCAAATTTAGGACCAGTGCTTGGAGGAAAGGGACAGACTGCATAATCAGATACCCACCCATGCCTTATCTTTGACTTGAACCCTGGCCCATCTTGGACTAGCCAGAACCCAGTTTCTCGGACCACTAATTGGCTACCGGAGTGGCAATGTTAGTGCAAGCCTTCAGACATTGCAATTCACATTTATTCTAGTTATAATTAAATTCACTTTGATTCTTCTAATAATTAAATGATTGTGAGGGAGAGATTTTTTGGATTTAGATAATTCTTGCTGAAGAAATTTTTGATTTGGTCTTAGGAGAAGTTACATGGAATCAGTGTTCGGGTAAAGTTATGCAAAAGAAGGAGGGGGGGGGAGATACTGAAGGATTTTTATTGTTGAGGAATCCAATTGAGTAGTTGAATCTGATTGTAGTTAACATCAGTTTTAGCATAGTACAATGTAAATTTGGTGGGTCATTCCATGTTAAATCAAATTTTGATTTATGGGATTGAATCATAGTACAGGGTTTGTACATTCTGGAAAGTCAGAAAATTGGGGAAACGGATTTTGGTCAGCTTAGAAGTCAGGGAAATGCTTCTAAAGAAAGTCAGGGAATTGGTGAGAGATCAAAAGAGAAAAGTTTTAATAAAACTTATAAACCAACAAAAATCATCTGTATCCGTAAAAAAGTTGAAGTTGGTGTTATCAAGTGAAAATCAACAAATTAATTAAAAGCTCTAATCTATTTAACAGTGATAATATCACTTCAAAATTGATGCCATTTCTCTGTAAATTTCAAACTACTGAGCCAATATCATTTTTTTATATTAGATGTTCATAATTTATTACAAAGTTTAACAAGTAAGTGTGTTAAAGCAGATATATTGAAGAAATGATTGGCAGTTAAAAAATTGATGTCTTTTGACCTTACCACAAATAAAAATTTATATTGACAGGAGATGTAGATGTTGGATTTCACTTTTAAGTGCCTTTTGTCAAAAGTTACCATAAATGAAAACATTAAGATCCAATTTCGTCTTTGCTGCAAGTTGGTTGTTTCTATGGCTGAAGAACTTAAAGAAAAATTCCCAAAATTGTTTGTGGCTTATAATCATTATATCCTGATATTGTAAAACCCTCCTCAAAATTTTCTCAGATGCAGTTTTCTGCTTTGCTTGAAGCATTGCATGCTGCTGGGCGAATCAGTGTGTGGGTAGAAAATTCCCCCAAAAAGTACCACAATCTTTGTGAGTTTAGCAAAAGTTACCTTAAAGAACATTTTGAAGTATATAACATATATAACTCCTCAGAAGGCATGAGACGTGAAAAATTTTACAGTGAATTCCTGGAAGAGAGGGGAAACTAAAAATCTGTGAGATCTTGATTTAAATTGTGTCAGATATAGCTCAAGCTCAGGTTTAGCTTGTTGATGGATTATGTGGTAATTGTTTTACTAGTTTTGAAGAATACATATTGTTCTTCTAAATCTTCTGTTTCACATGGTAAATTCAAATGCTTTGATCGAGGAAGACAGTTTGCGATCAGTTAGTTCTAGGAAGTGGTATACAATTTACAGTGATCATAAAAAACGTAAACTCACCATTTCTTCTTTTGAATTTCTCACTGGCTGTTCTATTTAAGCACATTGGACAGAAAGCATCCGGCAGGAAATTCAAATGAAGAAATGGTGAGTTTACACTTTTTCATGGTCACTGTAAATTGTATAATACCACTTTGTAGAACTAATTATCACAAACTGTCTTCCTTGGTCAAAAGCATTTCAATTTAGCGTGTGAAACAGAAGATTTATGGGTAAGAACAGTATTTATTCTTCAAAAATAGTACTTAAATTGCGTTTCATTTTATCTCATGGTGATGCTACGGTATAAAGTGGATTTTCCATTAATGAGTCTATTCTTGTTGAGAGCATGTATGAAGAAACTAGTTTATCAGCAGCATGTGTATGATGCTGTCCTCAAAGCAGGTGGCATTAAACACATTGATGTCAATAAAGGGATGATGAATTGTGTACGACAGCCGTGAAAAAGTATCGGGGATATTTAGAAAATAAAAAAAATAGGATGCAGGAGGCAACAAGAAAGAGAGAAAGCTGAGAAACGAGAATTACAGCAAAGAGTAAATTGGGATTGAAAGAGACTGAAACGAGAAGCTGAGTATCATAAATTAAACATTAATTCTCATCTTAAAATGAAAAAGCAGAAATTGTCAAATTGTTAATTATCTATTTATCAGCATATATTGCTGCATTAAAACATTTGTTGGGGAATTTTGGTGTGTTATCAAAATTGTAAATGAATCATTTCTTGCTCTACATATCATATTTTTAAAAAATGTATACTAATATATAATGCATTTCAAGGTATCTTATATTTAATTGCTTGTATTCATCATGATAGTAAAATCCCTCAAATGGCAATGGGCTGGACATACTGCCAGAAGGACAGACCATCGATGGACAGCCGAAATTTCAGATTGGATTCCAAGGGACAGGATAAGACCCAGAAGAAGACCACATGGAAGATGGGTGGATGAAATTCGAAAGTATGCGGGAGTGACATGGAGGAGACTGGCACAAGACAGACCGTTGTGGAGGAAACTTGGGGAGACCTTCGTCCAGCAGTGGATTGATAATGGTTGACAATGATGATGATGATTCAACATTACAATAAAAAGTTTAATTTTAAAGTATAGAAAGAGCTAATTCATTTTATAGGTTAATGAGAAGTTAGTGTAGAGGATTATGTTATTGTTTCTAAGTTAATTGGCTTGAACTACACAAATATCACATTTTGCACTCATTCTGCATATTGAGTTATACAGATACATGTTTGAGCATAGTGATTAACAGAGTAGAACTGTCTTCTGCTTTCCTTCTACATTTTCTTTGGAATTACAAGAAAACTTGAGTTCCATGATTAAAATTTATCCCAAAATAATGAAATTTTCCAGACACATGCATAATACCTGCATATTTAATAATGTAATTTACATGTTAGACATTGTTGAACTGGGCAAATCCATGCCATAAATGTTTTCCACATTTGGTTTTGACTGGGTCCTTTTATCACGTGTGATGTCATCAATTAATCTACTCATTTTTATGCTCAAAGACTTGTACTGAGACTTAGGGTCCGTTCAGTACCAGATTTAGACTTGATGGGGCCCTAAGCTATATGAAACTTGAAGGCTCCTTGTTAAAAAAATACACCAGGACTCACAAAATTTGAAAACATATACTGGTATGCCTTTTAATAATTTAATAGCTAGACATTTAAAGTGAAAAATGCAATATATTTTCAAATAAAGGCATTTATTTGTTGCATATTTATCATTTGGTTGCCTTGATCTCTATCATAGATTATTATACATTGTTATCCAAAATGATTGCCCCAATTACAATAACATGTTTATGAAGATAGACAGCTGATATCCCTACACAAGAAGGAAGTTTAGAATTTTATTGGAACCTATTGATGTGTTGCTATGGTGACATAGGAAAGTGAGCAGCTGCCCATGTGCCAAAACCAGTGCCAGGAAGAAATGGTGAATGCAGCAGAAAAGGTGTTTCATGCTGGAGATTGAAAAGTGTTATTCTGTTACAGTAGAGAGAATGTTTCATAATCACTACAAACGAGCTCCTGCAGATGCTAAGAGCATAAGGAGGTGGCATAGGCAGTTTGTAGAAACAGGATGTCTTTGTAAAGGGAAGAGTACCAGCCAACCATGTGTTTCAGAGGAAAACGTTGGCATATTTCATCAGATGTTTGAATGTAGTCTATGCAAGTTAACTTACCGCAACAGTCAGGAGCTGCAAATGCCACAAACAACTGTTTGGTGTGCTATTAAACGGAAGCTGCAAATGAAACCATACAGAGTTCAAATTCTGCACGTGTTGAAGACTGATGACAAAGTACAGCATGCGAACTTCGCTGAAACCATGCAGAAAGCCATGGAGGATGACAAGTTTGCTTCACGCCTAATTTTCAGTGATGAAGCTACCTTTCATATCAGTGGCCAGGTAAACCGCTACAACATTTGCATATGGGGCACAGAAAAACCTGTTGTGATGATTGAACATGAGCGTGACTCGCCGAAAGTCAATGTGTTCTGCGCAATTTCCAGTGTGAAGGTCGTTTTTTCTCATTGAAGATACAGTGACAGGTAACATTTATCTAGATATGATTCAGCAATGGCTACTTCCACAAGTGGGGGACGATTCTGGGGATTACATCTTACAGCAAGATGGAGCATGCCCACGTTGGAATATGTGCATTCGCCAATTTTTGAATGAAATTCTTCCGAACCATTGGATTGGTCATTGTGGACAGGGCAGGGTTTTCTGCAAGTGGAACCCCCAGGTCTTCAGACATTACTCCTTGTGACTTCTTTTTGTTGGGGTATGTCAAAGACCGTGTGCATGTGCCACCTTTGCCGAGAACACTGCAAGAACTGAAGATGCGCATTCAGCTTTCATCGGCATCAGTGACTGTGGATAGTCGGACATGCTTCAATAATGTATGGCGTTAAATGGATTACTGTTTAAATACCCGCGTGACCCAGGGGAGTCGCATAGAACAATTGTAAGGTATGGAAACAAAATTCTAAACTTCTTTCTTTATTGTGCAACAATGTGATCTCTGTATCTATGTTCATAAACCAGGCATTGTCATTTGTAATTGGGGAAATCATTTTGAATTACCCTGTATAATATACCAATCGGAAACAATACTTAAATGTAATTTATAAAATAATTTTAACATACAAAATGCGGACAAAAGAAGTAATCAGGATTATTTTTATTAATACAAGTAATAATGAACTTGTTTGCAAAATCAGAAAAATGACATCAAATAGGCTTACAATTTGTCTACCGTTTCCAGCTCAAGTAAAGCTCTTAACAAGATTCATTCTTATGAACAACAACAAATCTCATTTATTATGGCCTCACTGGACGTAGTCTCCTTATTTCCGAACGTCCCAGCGAAACATGTCCATGAACTTATAGCGCCTAAACTTATAACACAGAACTCAACCTCACCTAATGAGACTCGAGCCATAATCCAAGCATTAAAATTCATTCAGAAATGCTCCTATTTCAAGTTTAACGACACGATTTTTCACAAGAGAGAAGGTGCTCCTATGTGATCACTCCTCATTTAGCAAACTCATTATGCAAGCTCTCGAAGACTCGTGCAAGAAACTATTACGTCCAAGCCTATACATACGTTACATTGATGACATACTCATTTTTTGGGAATATAATATAGATCTCAACTCTTTTGTAGAGCGCATGCCCTCACAATTCCCCTCCTATTAAGTTCACGCCAGAGCTTGAAACCAATTGCAAGCTACCTTCCTAGATTTCATGTTGGAGAGAAACCTCAATAATCATTCCATACAACATTCTGTCTACTGCAAACCTACATCCAGTGTATCGATTATTCCTAATTCTTCCACCCATCCAGTGAGTTACAAATTGGCTGCACTATGGTGCTTGCTTCAACGTGCCACTTCTCATTCTTCGAAAGTTTGCCTACGTAACTAAGAAATTAAAATTATCAAACAGATCGCTGTTGATCACAGCTATGAAACACATGGGGCGAATTATTTGTACAGAAAATTGAAGTCTTTGAGTTCATCTACCGTAACCCGAGACTCTAACCCCTGTAAATCCATCGGAACCATAAACTTTGATCAGAAATCCACTCCTTTATTAAAAAACGTTTGTCACCGACATTATCTAGATTTTAGAGTTGAAACCAGAAATATTTCAGCTTTAATTAAAATAGACCGTGATCCGATAAAGTCTGGCCTATAAATGCAGTATATACATTATTCGTCTACAAGCTATGGACACCGAAGATCCTCCTAAAGTATATGTAGGATCTACAAAACGGAACTTTAAAACTAGAATTAGTAAACGTGTGTATAATTTAAAGACTAAAGTTATGTGAAGAAAAAAACAAACAAAACCTGTGACCTTCAACTTCCGGAATGCTGCAGAAACAGAGAACAAAACGTTTCAAGTACTAAAAAATATGGCTCTTGAAAAAAAAAAAGCACACAGACCTCTTTAACTGAGACAAAGTATCTGGAAGCCAAAAAAGGAAAATTTGTGATAATCAGCTCCTGAAATTCCTCATAATACACTCGTAAAAATGGAGTCGTGACGATAAAAAATGCGTAAAAATATGATTTTTGAAAAAACAAAACAAAAAACACTTCATAAATCTAACTGAGGTAAAGCCATTAAAAAATAAATAAAACAAATTTGTATGTCAAGTTCTGAAACACTGACAGTTGCAAAAACGGAGGAAACATTGAAAAAACTTTTAAAATATTGCTCTTGTAAAAAAAAAATAAAAAATTCACAAATCTAACTAACACGATGTTATATGAATGCTAAAAAAGAAAGATTGTGGCCACCAGCTTCGGGAATGCAGTGAAAGATTGACTTAGGTAAAAACACAGAAGCCGTTAAAAGTGTGCAAAAGTATCGCTTCCTAGCTTCATTATTGAAAGAAAGCAATTTTCTCGTCAAGTCGAAGTTATCTGCTTGCAAAATAAGGAAGAAGAAAATTAAAATAAAATGAAATAAAATAATTGCTACTTGATCTATCGATATAACTTCACATCTGGAAGCGGGATCCGATAAAATCGTGCAAAAATTTCCTTTCCTTTGTTTTTAAATTGAAAGGAATGCCAGAAACAATGAATGTTAAAGAAATAGAAAAAACAATCTGCACACTTTTCCAAAAAACTGTGATGGGTGTCTCCATGTTGCGTTGTGTCTGTTCCTGGAGTTGAGTAAATAGTAAATAATTTTTTTTTTTTATGAAATAAATAACATAAACTTTTGAAACTTTCTGAATGCAATCTGCAAGGGTTAAAGTAATCTGCGGCACCTGCCTTAGTGCCTTATTGACTGCAGGTTAAATAATTAGAATACTGGTCACCAACTTCGGTAGGTTTAGGATCTTGCAAATTTCCTGTAGGCGGGATAGGAAGAGGAAGGGCGAGAGCGCTTAGGAGTGGAGGCAGAGACAGAGTGAGTGGGAGGGGCAGGGGAGTACAGGGAGCAAATACTGGTCACCTCTTTTGTCAGAAATTTGTACAAACTCATTCCTCATCCACAGCACTTAGCCTCCCCAGTAGTTCAAAGGGCAGGTCTTTTTGTCCTAAATCTCACTCTTCCTTTCTTCCTTCCCTGCGGGCATAGAGAAACAGTGATTGTATCTTATTGGTTCCCGTCTTCCAGGAATCTTAACCAGCGGGGGTGGTTATGACTTTCTAGATGTAAACGATAGGTTAATATGGAGTTGGTGCTCTATTTTTCTTTCATAGCAGTGTAGGATTGATTGGGGCAGGTCCGCACAGTGTGCAGTTTTCATTTTACGGCGCTCAGGGCAGGATTAAAAAAATTAAATGGCAGTATGATGCATAATTTTAGTGTGAAGGTGGGCAGGGCGTGCTGTCCTGTGAAAAATGCCTAGAATGAACCCAGCAGTAAGGAAGAATGCTTATCAAGTTTTTCTCTTCAAGTGTACACTCCACACGTGTGTGGTGCTGCAATTGTCCAAATGGTATTTCACTTCTTCCCAGCTGTATATTAGCATTTGGGAAGTTGTGGAGGCAACTGCAACAATTATCTGCTTGAGAAGTTCAACCATGTCTGCTACTAGGATAATGTACACCTTTGTGTTTCACGCATCCCTGGAAAAAGATGTCTTGAGGCATCAAGTCTTGGAGACATTGGTGGCCAAGCAATGTTGTACACCCTCTTCCCCCTCTCCCAATTGAAGTGTTGGGCAGCCAAAATTTTTGTACCAGCTGCAATTTATATGCATGGAGTTTCAACCTCCTGTGCACCATGTTGCAGGCTTTGTGACCCCCAGTTGCACACAGGCTTGTCAAATGGACTTTGCTGAAACTGTTCGGATGGCTTTCTATGCTCTCTGGTGTTGTCTTTGGAGTTCTGCCAGCATTTGCGGCACAGACATTTCATGAATCAACAGGTGGTCATTTCATTCTTTGATAGTATTCATGGCTGGTGGTTTCTCTTGGTCCTGTGAAATGTTTATGGAACACTCTGCAATTTTGCAACAAACTTAAATTCTGCAAGCCAGTAACAGCACTGCATTTTCTGCTGAGGTGTGAAAGGTGCCATTTGCAGCTATGATGTCTTGCCTCACTGCGCATGCATTGCTTGTTGGCCATTAACACTCATTTGAAAGAAACTTACAGCATTTTAGCATTTATTGGCACTTAAACAAAAAGGATGTTTTGTTATTACATGTGAAGTTATTAATTTTTCTTATTGATCAGGTTTAGTGTTCTCCCTAGAGCTCTTTTACAGCTGGATGGCAAGAAATTTTAGCTGGATGGTTCTTTAAACGACCCCTTCCTCAATCCAAAAAAAAAAAAAAAAGAAGAAAGGATGTTGTTTTGCTTAACGTGATTGTACTTATTAAATCATCATCATCGTCAACCATTATCAATCCACTGCTGGACGAAGGTCTCGCCAAGTTTCCTCCACAACGGTCTGTCTTGTGCCAGTCTCCTCCATGTCACTCCCACATACTTTCGAATTTCATCCACCCATCTCCCATGTGGTCTTCTTCTGGGTCTTTTCCTGTCCCTTGGAATCCAATCTAAAATTTCGGCTGTCCATCGATGGTCTGTCCTTCTGGCAGTATGTCCAGCCCATTTCCATTTCAGGGATTTAACTCTGATCATGATGTCTTCCACTCTTGTCATTTTTCGGATCCACGAGTTCCTCTTCTTATCTCTCCTGGTTACACCAAGCATGCACCTCTCCATGCTTTTTGAGTTGTCTGCAGCCTTTGTATGTTTCCTTTAGTTAAGGTCCAAGTCTCTGCACCATACGTAAGCACTGGAAGGATGCACTGATCAAACACTTTCCTTTTAAGACATAATGGCATATTGCTCTTAAAAATTATGTTGTTTCTTCCAAAAACTCTCCAGGCAAGTTTTGTATGCCGATTAGTTTCTTCATCAATGTGACCCTCATTGATTAAATACTTTCTCATAAATCATGTTCAACACAGATTTCAGTCATTTTCACCAATATTTATGGTGTATGTGGGAGTAAGTTTTCCACTCTTACTATTGTGTATGTTGTGAAAACATTCATTAAAGAAAATTTAGCTGGGTGGCAGAGAAAATTAGCTGGGTGGGCCGCCCAGTAAAAAGGCTGTAGGGAGAACATTAAGGTTCATTCTGAATGCCCTGTGTTTATAAAGATTATCTGAAAACAAAGAAAATGCTCATTTGTGAAGCTGCTTGATCCAACAGAAGTGACTTTGTTTCAAGAAGAGCAAACAGGCTTGGCTCTATTTATTGGCACTTTAAGATTTCCCGCTGAACCTGGAAAACAGGGAAAACTGGAATTCTCAGGGAATTCGAAAATGGTTCCAAAAATCAAGGAATTGAAAAATTAGGGAATTTTTTTTATGCTTCCAAAAATATTTCCTTTTTTCAGATTTCCAGCCTTTGTTTGCAACTACTGTTACCTAGAATTTGATCAGTCTTACTTTCAAAATATGACATTATTTCTTAATTCCAAAAAAATTATCAAAACTGAAATTTAAGTTTCCTGTTACAGAGTTTTTATGTAGTTTCTGCAGACCGTTTGCTTCGTGTCCTTTAACATGGAGCAGTTAGGCACAGTGGCATGTTTAATTGTGTATACTAAATAAACTGCCTTAAGTTTGTATCAAGAGTGATGATTACTTTCTGCCGAACAGAAGCCATAACTTACTATAAAATACAATATTAGAGTTTTATGCCACTAAGGATTCCAATTTTGAATTGTTTATACAATTAAAATTGAAAGAGTGCATATTTATACATCTCTCTGGCACTCCTGCTTAAAATTTTTGGGGATTAAATAAACCAAGTCATTGAGTGCTAATTTCAACAAATCTCTTATTGATTTCATAGTGTTTTTGGTTACAAGAAAAATTTATTCCCGCTTTCATTTATAAGAGCCTGGTATATGTTCAGTTTGTGAAATTATAAATGCAGAATGATAAATAACAGCATGTCAACACAGTATTCAATCAGATGGATTGTGCTGGCAAAGATTTTTTTTCTAAGGGCCTGGGGGGGGGGGGGCATTGTAATTGGCATCTTGGCCATTCCTGGTACGTATTTTCCAGTACTGGGGGTGTGGGGAGGAGTGTGTCTGAAGTGGTCAAGAAATTTTATCACCCTGATAGTGTCAAATATTGATTTGGGTGACAGGAACACATCTTTTGTATTTACAATTTCTATATGTATTTATTGTAAGGTCAGGTGATGCGTAACATCACAGCCTCTTCTTGACAAATGTCAACCCCGCCTTCTCGTGGTGCATCCTGTTCCCACTAAAGGGGCTCTGACGACCGCAAATAGCGGTATAACTATACCATCGGGATCAGAGGAAATGCTATCCCACACTCACCAACCCGCTTGGCCAGCGTGGTGAGTTATGGCCAAACACCTCCAAAATGACTTCACAACTTAAATCTTGGCCCTCAGTCTCCGGCAGCTGGAATGCACCTGGCCAAGGCAGCGGCCAGTGCGACATGAAGGCAGAGGGTGCTAAGAATCCCCGGAGGACCGGACTAGGCTGCCATTTGATGCTGACCTTGGCTACTTACAACGGACGCTCCCTATCTTCTGATTCAAGGCTTCTTGAATTGGAAGAGGAACTACAAAGGATCAAGTGGGACATCGTCGGGCTGAGTGAGGTAAGGAGAAAAGGAGAAGATCTCATTGAACTGAAAAGTGGACATCTCTTCTATTATCGTGGGACAGATACTGGCAGAACTAGTGGTGTTGGATTTATAATAAACAAGAAACTGAAGGATAAAGTGGTAGAAGTTGAAAGTTCCTCTGACAGAGCTGCACGACTCGTTATCCAACTATCGAGAAGATACCAGGCTCAGATTATTCAAACTTATGCACCCACCACAAGTCATCCTGAAGAAGAAATTGAAGAATTTTATGAGGAAATTCGTCATCTAAATAATAAAGGTAAGCAGCACTTGAAGATAATTATGGGAGATTTCAATGCAAAAATAGGGCACCGGCAACAGAATGAAACTTCAGTAGGTAAATTCGGTCATGGCAACAGAAACCAGCGTGGAAATACTCTCGTTGAGTTTGCAGAGGCAGAAGGATTTTTCATCTTGAATTCCTTTTTCAAGAAAAAGCCACACAGGAAATGGACATGGAGACATCCAATAGGGACGACAAGTGAAATTGATTTTATTATGTGTAACAAAAAATTCGTCATCGAAGACTGCAGTGTGCTAAACAAGTTCAACACAGGTAGTGACCATAGATTGGTGAGATGTAAGATGCACCTCAACACTAAACTGGAACGTGGCAAGCTCATAAGACAAACAAAATGTATTGACATAACCAACCTTAAAAAACACCATAATACTTTCAAGTTGGAACTGAAGAACAGATTCTCTGCTTTAGAAGGCCTAACATCGGAAGAAGTGGATATTTCTGAAGTTAACAGAAAAGTAACCAAAGCTCTTATGGAAACAGCAACAAAATTAGCTGGGTCTAAGAACAAGTTGCATGTAAACAAATTATCAGGAAAAACCAAAATGTTGATGCAAAAAAGAAGAGAGATGAGGACAACTAAAGAAGATGTGACTTCCAAAGTGGAATATATAGAGCTATGCAAGACAGCACGAAAAAGTATCACTGAAGACGTAAGGAAATTCAACTGTGAGCTAGTGAGGAAAGCAATTGAAAACAACCAAAGCCTAAAGATAGCAAAGGACATCTCACAGGGATCGCATTTCTCCTAAAATTCCTAAAATTCCTAATATTTTGTGACCCTCCTTAAATTCCTAAAATTATAACTAAAATTTGCTATTCTTCCTAAAATTTTCGTAAGCTTTTTTTTAAAAATACAACCGTTATTAACGCCAATAAATTTACCATTACGGTAAGGTAAAAAGACCTGTTATTGTAGAAACACAGTCTATATGCTGTGCTGCTGAAGGGAGGGAAAATGACGCCATCGAGATGCACTTGCTTCGGGGCGGGCGCTCCACTTTTGTGCCTTCGGACAGTTTTCGAGAGTAACAAGAGATCTAAGGAAAAGGGGAAGGGTCATTTGCAATTCGGCAAGATATAAAAGAATTCACTGTTTCCTGAAAAATGAGCTAACTCCTTGCTATTTAGCATTAATATTATTTTCACACCAAAATTTTGAAAAGTTTTCATTATGTTATCAGAGTGAAGAACCAAAAATACACCACTTATATTCTGATTTAAATATTTTAATGAGGAATGTTATGGCTCAGTTTATCCAAGATGACGTTATTGCAGGGAAATTTGGAGAAGACCTAAAGAATGTAGATTTTGAAAACAAAAATTCATGGAAAAACTAGGGGAGTTAGAAGTTGGTATGAAGACAAAAAATCTCCTCAGGAATGTTCAGGAGACCAGGCAGAAATTATTTCTCTTAGATGTAAGATCATCACTAATTGCAACCACAAAATATTTAAAGTCAAATTTGCCATTCTGCAATCAAAAGCTAAGAGACATAGAAGTTTTAAAGGTAAAAGAACCAAAGAAAGAGTCAACTCAACTTTCAGTCACTGAAGGACTTTCGGAAAAAACCAGAATTTCAAGTGTTTTGCATCTTTCTGAGGAACAAATTGATAGAGTAAGAGAAGAGTAGAAACTTTTAAATTCTGATAGTTCAACTCTAGATGAACTAGTGAAATTTTCAGAGGAAGGGCATATTCCAGTGCAGATTGATCATTACTGGTGTAATATATTTAGTATTAAAGACTCTAGCGGAAAAGAAAAATACTCAAATCTTGCTAAACTCATCAAGTCAATTTTAGTTTTACCTCATGGTAATGCTGATGCAGAAAGGGGATTTTCGGTTAACACTGCTCTGTTAAGGAAGGACAAGGCTAACTTAAAAGACTCAACTATAACATCATTAAGAATAGTTAAAGGGGCCATTAAACACTATGGATGTGTAAGTAAAGTTCCCATAACAAGAAATTTGTTAAATAGTGTTCGTGATTCACATAAATTTTATAAAGAGTATGTTGATAAGCTGAAGGAAGAAGAATCAAAAGGTAAAAGAAAAGGAAGCAGAAAGAGAGGAAAATAAGGAAAAGCAGCTAGAGAAAAAAAGAAAAGCTGAGTTTGATGACAAAATAAAAGAAAATGATGCAGAAATAAATAGGCTTAAAAAAGATAAAGAAGCCTCCTAGCAGTAATTCAAGAGGGAACAGAAAGAATGTGAAAAACTGTAGAAAAACAAAATACTGTTGAAATAGCAGTTGCCTCTAACTTGATCATACAAGGTTCAGCTGAAATAAAAGAAAACTGAAAGTAAATTAGTTGTGGTGGAAGCAGAAAAAGATAGGCTTATCAGGAAAAGGTTAAAACAATAATATGAAAAAAGTAATTCAGTGAACAATTGTACATAGTTCTTGGTTTTCAATTACCTTTTTAGGATATTATAATTTAATGTGAAACCTGAAAACTTTACTGTGAAAATCGTCAATTGCTTCTGGTTCAACAGCATATTAATGTTCAAAGTGAAACTTGAATGTGATAAATATACTTGAATATAATAACACGTGAAAAGATAAGAACTGAACATTAGAAGTAAATCATACTTAAACTTTAGACATTAGACGTTATGCAAAAAATTTGGGTGTGAACTTCGACCATATATACTAATGGACTGCGCATTGGCAATAGCTGCATCAAAGCCGCCATGGCTCAAACATTGGGCACGTCATCATCAGAATCCAAATTTCGTGTAAAAATGCTGTTATGATTACTAATTTACGCTGCAGAACTTCAGTGTTTTCGGTGTATTATGTGAATGCGCCTCATATATAATGAAAGCTCTTCAGGTAAGTTTACTTATGAGCTATATACATGCATGATCGGTTTGTTTACATTTCGTGATTTATAATGTGATGAACATTAGCGAAGAATTTGGAACATGCATTCCATTTTTTTTCTTAAGTTACTATATTTTTATATCAATAGCTGCAAGTTTCTGTTTAAGTAATTGAACTTTATTGACTTAGGTATTTAATTCGTTTCTTACCCATGAAAAGTCATAGAACTTCCTTTACTATATCGCTCAGAGCAACCATAAGCACAGCAGGTGTAACCCATCTTTTTGACTGATGTCATGTGATTTTATGTTGGAGCCAGAAATTTTGATGTCATGCGCAGTCTATCAGTATATATGATTGAAGGGTGTGAAGCAAACTCTTTACAATGTATACAAGTTGTTTTACTAGATGTATACAAATATACATCTAGTTTTTATTGAAATACACTCCTAAAATTTTCCTAAAATTTTCCAAAAATTCTAAAATTCCTACCTAAAATTTTCCAGAAGTATGCTATGATCCCTGATCTCAGTAAGGGAAGAAAACAGATTATGGCTCTGAGAAAAGAAGATGGTTCTATAACAAGAAATAGAGGCGAAATTTTGACAAGAGTGAAGATTTCTACTCCAAACTATATGAAAGGGATGATACATGTACTCCAGACATCATGAAAGGTACCAGAGTTCTTCCAGTCCTCCCAGCAGAAGTTGCTCATGCAATCAAGAACATGAAGCGGGGGAAAGCTCCAGGAGAAGATGGAATTACTATAGACATCATACAAGAAGCAAGTGGAGAAATTGAAACAGTACTCGCCCAAATTTTCACTCGATGCCTTAATGAAGGGAAGATTCCTGAGGATTGGAACAATGCTACAATGATCCTGCTACATAAAAAAGGTGACATTGAGGATCTCAGGAACTACAGACCTATCAGCCTCCTATCAGTGGTTTATAAAATCTTCACTAAAGTTCTTTCACACCGCTTGAGAGGTAACACTGGACATGGCTCAACCGAGAGAACAAGCTGGATTCAGGAGTGGCTACAGCACAATAGATCATATCCACGTACTGAGAGAACTAATTGAAAGAGCGAGGAATATGAACTTCCATTGTGCATGGCTTTTATCGATTATGAAAAAGCCTTTGATTCGGTGAAACCATCAGCAGTTACCACGGCTCTGAAATCCTGCGGTATTGAAGATGCATACATTAATATTATTAATAACATCTATGAAAATGCAAGTGCAAAGATTCGGCTGTTTGAAAATACAACACACATAAAAATTGGAAAGGGAGTGAGACAAGGTGACACCATATCTCCGAGAAGCTCTTTAATGCCACATTGGAAAATGTCTTTCAATCACTGAACTGGGAAAACAAAGGGATAAAGATTAATGGAGATTATCTAACCCACCTTCGTTTTGCTGATGACGTAGTCATTTTTGCAACTACCCCATCAGAGCTGCAGAGTATGATCCAGGAACTTGCTGACAAGAGTAAAGAAGTGGGATTAAAAATGAACTTTCAGAAGACAAAAGTGATGTTCAATGCTTTTACAAGAAATGAAGATTTATCGATTGATGGAGAAAAACTGGAGATAACAGATACGTATGTTTATCTTGGACAGCAGATATCAAGTGAGGGTCACATTGATGAAGAAATTAATCGGCGTACAAAACTTGCCTGGAGAGCTTTTGGAAGAAACAGCATAATTTTCAAGAGCAATATGCCATTATGTCTTAAAAGAAAAGTGTTTGATCAATGCATCCTTCCAGTACTTACGTATGGTGCAGAGACGTGGACCTTAACTAAAAGAGACATACAAAGGCTGCAGACAACTCAACGAAGCATGGAGAGGTGCATGCTTGGTATAACCAGGAGAGATAAGAAGAGGAACTCGTGGATCCGAAAAATGACGAGAGTGGAAGACATCATGATCAGAGTTAAATCCCTGAAATGGCAATGGGCTGGACATACTGCCAGAAGGACAGACCATAGATGGACAGCCGAAATTTTAGATTGGATTCCAAGGGACAGGAAAAGACCCAGAAAAAGACCACATGGGAGATGGGTGGATGAAATTCGTAAATATGCGGGAGTGACATGGAGGAGACTGGCACAAGACAGACCGTTGTGGAGGAAACTTGGGGAGACCTTCGTCCAGCAGTGGATTGATAATGGTTGACAATGATGATGATGATGATGATGATTTATTGTGTGTAATTATGTGATCAATAAAGAAAAAATCATGCACTGATTACCAGAGCGTGGAGAAAAAAAAATCATGCATTGATTACCCATTATAATCTACACTCTGGTAATTGAGAGTGCACTGTATTTAGCTGTAATAATCACAGAAACAGGAGTGGAGTTGAAGGCCTGCATGTGAAACGTGTTTTCAAATTTGCTCCAAACGTTGGAACTCCAATGAAGGAATCTACAAAAAATGTCGGAAATTTAGTTTTTAACAATGCAGAGAATAGCCAGGAATTCGTCCATAACTATATTTAAGTGTACAAATGAGTTCAATTATGAATAGTTCTAAAGATGTTTTTTCAGTCTGTTGTGTAATTCCAAATGTGGTGTCCCTGCTATCACTGTTCACACTTAAATAATAATAAAATAAACATACTAGGCAAAAAATCACGGAATGCTAATTGAAACATATACATAAAAATAAAGTTGATGAATATAAAGAGTCGTTATAAATATGGAGAGTGAAAACTGCTGGATTATGATTGTAGATGTCTGTGGTGTATGTTTAAAGCATCTATGGCATTCTGTATTTCCATTTACAGGTACAGTCGTGGGTTGTAAAGGTGATGTTACTGAGTGGCAAAAGGGGGCCATTGTTTTTGGCTGCGAAATGGTCATTCCTTTCAAAAGCTGTTGAAGTTTGTTTGACTGAGTCAACAGTCAGTAGTTCCATTTCCAGTGGAAGAAGTATAGGAGCTATCACTGTAGGCAGAGCAACTGTGGAAGAAGCTCTATGATGACAAATCTGGATTGCAGATGTTTGAGACGATTAGCAACTACTGCACATTTCCAGCTTTGTCAAGAACTGCTTACACAGTACAGTACTGGACCCAGTAAACCAGTCTCAGAATGAATGCTACATAGAGAACTACTGCATGGCTTGGGCATTTTCTGACTGTGTTGCCCAGATATGTCTGAAGTTAATAACTGTCCAAAAGAAAAATCTCCTTGCTTGAGCATAACAGCATTGTCACTGGACCATTGAACATTAGCTACAAATAATTTGGTCCGATGAGTACAGATTCTATTTGTGTTCCAATGATGGTTATGCAGAAGGCTGGAGAAGCATTTAACCCAGAATGTGTCCAAAGAGCAGTGCAAAAAGGAGGTGGAAGTGTCGTGGTTTGGGGCTGCATTTCAAGTACTAGAGTTAGACCATTCATTGAGGTGTCAAGTTGCATAAAATCGATGGATTACGTGCCACTTTTAAATAATGCATTATTGCCATTTGTCCAGTTTTTGGAACAAGGAGGACACATAGTGGATCCCGTGTTTCAAGATAACTCTCGTGTGCATCGAGCTAGAATTTGCTGGATTGATTTGAAGAACATAAGAAAGATGTTCGACATCACAACTGGCCTGCAAGTTCACCAGATCTAAATGTGATAAAAAAAATCTGAGACATGTTAGAAAGGGTCGTGAAGAAGAAAAACGGCATTCTGCAAATTTGGCAGAAATGGGATTTTTTAGCATGGAGTGGAATAAACTTGATACACTTATGCGATACTGAGTCATATTGGTAGTATGCCAAACAAAATTAAAGATGTAATTAAAAAGCAGGTGGTGATATAATTCCATATTAAGGAATAAAATTTACATTTTGTAATTTTTTGTCCAGTGTTTTTTTATTATTGACCTGATTTTCAACTGTTTGCTCTTTAATGGCCAAATAGATAGAGGGTACAGGGAGCTTTGATAAATTCCATATTTGGAATTCCAGTAATAGGAAGTGTGCTATTTGCCTGTCAGGAAAATAAATATGAAACACCTATACACATTTCATTCATGTATTCTGGAATGCTCATAGCTGTATCATACACTGCTGGCCACCCAAAATGCAACACCAAGAAGGAAGCATCTGATTGGCCTGAAATTCACAGCATGCGTCGCCTGCGAGAGGACATGCATACGATTAGCATTGCAGGGCATATGCAAATCATGTGCGCCGACACGCCACCGAGAAGCACTATAAGAAGGGTGCACAGAAGGTGGGGTGTAAATAGTGGAAGTGTGTTGTGTTGCCGGACCTGTGCGTGGGAAGCTTCCTGATGCCTCGTCGCAGAATACTGCAGTCATTCCAGCACGTTTTGAAGTTCGACAGAGGACGAATAGTGGCTTATCGCGACAGCTATTTATCGTACCGAGACATCGGCGCCCGTGTGGGACAACATCCAGCCACAGTGAGGCGAGTATGGATTCGATGGGTGCAGGAGGGGCGGACGGACCGATGTGAGCGATTGCTGCAGCCGCGGCACACCACCGAACGAGAGGACCTGCATATTGTGCAGTGGGCATCGACGGCTCGCACCGCCACATCACAAACGTTAATGCAAGAATTAGGGTGTGTTGCACACAACAACCTGTGTCAGCATGTACCGTTTGATGTCGTCTGCAGGAGCGGGGACTTGTCGCACGGTGCCCATTGCTCCGATTACCATTGACGTTACACCACCTGCAAGTGTGGCGGCAGTGGGCCGTTGAACGCCGCACCTGGACTACGGAATGGCATGACATTGTCTTCTCCGACGAATCCCGCTTCTGCCTGCAACACCACGATGGTCGGATCCGCGTGTGTATGACACCTGCATTATGCATCGCCATACCGGTCCGTCATCTGGCATTATGGTTTGGGGCACAATTGGATATGGCACCCCTCTAGTACACATCGCTGGTACACTCAACAGCAGGGCAAGATTTCATCTTTTTTGCTCACTAGCAAAATTTGCTAGCAAAACATTTGCATGACTAGCAAGTAAAACTAAATCACATCGTAACTTATTTTCTAATAAAGTTACACAGAAATTTAAATATGTGTATAAATATTTTGACTTACCTTTTTGAATAATGAATAGAATCTTAGATAAGTTTAGTGACTATTAATTTCTAACAAATTCCCATACCACATGAATATATTTCACTGACATTCTAATTCAGATTTCTTCCCATATGGTTTACGCTCAGGGTGTCTGACTTTGTCATCATACCACTTTATAACTGCTGACCGTGGATTAAAAATCTCTTCTTGTGGCTCTTCTACAGTATTTCAATTGTCATCAGAGCATTTAAAGTTTCAACAGACAAATATTGTTCCTCCAATCCCCTTGTATTCTTTTTAAAAAACTGAATCCCACCTCACAACATGCAGTGTTCTAAGTGGAAGTATTGCACAAATTTCTGCTAAACTTCTACACACTTCATATCTGCCAACTACCACACAATGCCGTAGTAGTAGTTTCTACGGAATTAGTTGTCTGACTACGGAACTCACTATCAAAACTACGGATTCTACAAATTTTCATTTTGTTTCAAATTTTTCTTTTGCTATTTTTTTTATGATATACACGAAATTCTTATGGGAATTCGCGGAATACCGCTTTATTTTATTTTTTTGTCATCAGTTAGATCATTCTGAAGATCGATATTTGGGAGAGGGGGGGGGGGGTCGTTTTCCATCTGGAGACGAAATTTCGTGCTTCAAAACTTTCGAACACAGTAGTGAAACGGAGTAAGAAAATTTTGCCGTAATCACAAATTTTTCTCTCAATGTTGTCTTTGTGTCCGCTTTTCTTGTTAAATATCATTTTATTGCATAAATGTTTGCATTTTAGCTTGAAACTGTGGAGAACAATTTGCAAAAGCGGAAGTTGGCTGCTGCAAAATTTTTCTGTAATCTTCAGGCATGAGATTCTTCCGCGAATTCAAGGAATTCTGGCTTTTTCGTTATTATTGGAATTCCGTCTTTACGAAACTAGAAAACTAAAAGGTCGACGGAATTCGGATTTTTTCCGTAATCATACTTTTTTTTTTTTTTTCTCACGATGTTGCCTCTGTCAAGTATTATTGCTCATTAACATTTTACTGGATAAATATTTGTATTTCAGCTTGAAAATACAAGGAAAATTTCCAAAACCAGAAGTCAGACGAAGCAAAAGTTTCTTCCGTAATCGTTTACCCCCTCCACAAACACGTTTCGTAAAAAAACGTCTATCTATGCCACGCAATAAGGCTAGTTACTATGGATAAGACTTTTGCCAGTGTTGGCAGGCTATTTTCCAGTAACATTTTGGTTTGCTTCTTTCGGTTTTTACCATCCGAATAAGTGGAATTATTCTTGCTTATTCATCACTGATCATTAGAGCGCAGTATTTGATGTATGCACGACTATCAAGACTTGTGGAAGTAGGCGATCGCTTCGCTTAGGGTACGATAGGAGTTGAGGACAAAGTTCGTGGGGCAAAAGAAGGGAGAGTGGCAGAGCAGGTGGTCAAACAACCGATCCATCCCAGAGCTCTGGGATGCCACAGCAACCATTACCGACGTCACGTTCAGTTTCTGTAATAGACCAATGAGGGCACGATGGAGAGGAGTTTCAATGCGCTTCTACGCAGGGCCGATCTACGACAGTTTCCACTGGAAGGGATGAAAGATATGGGGAGGATGGGTGGCGAAAGAGAATCGCTGATCGTCGCTGTTTTAACAAGTGATAATAGAAACTGTTATGTAAACTTCGTGGATTAATAATGATTTTTGGTTACTTTAAATAAAGAAATTACCTTACTAGCAATATTTGCTACTGCGATTTTTTTTCACTAGCAAATTTGATTTTTCACTAGCTATTTGCTAGTTGCTAATCGGTGAAATCGCGCCCTGCTCAACAGCCACCACTACATCTCCGACGTTTTGGTGCCTGTAGTCCTCCCTTACCTGCAGGACCTGCCAGTGGCCAAGTTTCAACAGGACAATGCACGCACGCATGTGGCACGCATCGTGCAACAATTCATTACGGCCCACCGGGAGTCACTACTGCCATAGCCCGCCTGTTCTCCCGATATGTCGCCGATTGAACACGTCTGGTCGCTGATCGGCAACCGAGTGGCCCGGCAAGCACCACCCGCGGCTACGCCTGATGAACTGTGGCAACGTGTGGAAGCAGCCTGGACCTACATACCCCAAGCCCACATCCAAAACCTCTTTCGTTTGATGTGGTGTGTAGCGGCCGTTATTGCCAGCCATGGGGGCCACACGAACTATTAATGTCTGCATGTTCTGCAAGTCGCACGGGCCTGTAAGCTCAATCGTTTCATCTTTGTATCTGTTGTTATGTGTCTAGTAAATCTGGCTTTGCTATCTCGTGTCCTTCTTGGTGTTGCATTTTGGGTTGTCAGCAGTGTATATTAAACTGAAAAAAATTGGAGATGGCTGTAAGGGCGAAAAGTAATAATGAGATGCATATCAATTAAGATATGATCTAGTGCTAATTTATGTACATAAAAGCAAGGAAATAACTTTATTTCATTAACTGTGTGCATATACAATGCCCAAGGTTAGAAGGGCGCCAGCCTGTCTGGGAAGACTGAATACGTCCTTTGTGTAAAAGAATGTCAGTATTGTTGTATGTTTTGTTCTATTTGTATAGAGTCTGGTTTCCACATACAGAAGTCCGTTAGGTGGAATGTGTGGTATGCCGTCGTCGAGCACGGATACAATAAGTGAGGGAGAGCGATTTCCGAGAAGCAGGAGCGGCTGGGGTGCGGATTCGAAGAAAGTGTGCCTGCGGACAAAGGTCAGGTTCGCTCCAGGACCTGACAAGGTCAGCGCCTTGTAGTAGGTCAGCGCCTCGTGGTAGAGGGGGCTGAAAAAAGAAGGGAGGGGTCTTCTGGAGCGAGGGGGATAAGAGATAGCTTCGGAGAGAGGAGGATTGCGAGGTGCGCTTGGACGGCGGGTAGACGTGCGGCGTCTATGCTCCGAGGAACGCAGTTCCTGTTATTTGCGTGAAGCTGGAGGCTTCGGGAGAAAGCGTAAAAGATTGCAACGAGTGTCTGGAAGACGGATAGACGTGCGGCTTCAATGCACCAAGGAACGCAGTTCCTGTTATTTGCTTGAAGCTGTAGGCTTCGGGAGAAAGTGAAAAGGATTTGAAACGAGTGTCTGGAAGACGGATAGACGGTGGAGATTTTATGCTCCGAGGAATGCAGTTCCTGGTTTTTAGCGTGAAACAGAGTGTTTCGAATTACAGAGTGGAGTCGGAATGACTCGGATATTAGAGTGGCGTTAGGGCAACGGATTGGAGATTGAACAATTCGTGACGGACGACGCATGCCACAAATTCGTCGATGCGGACATTGGCACCGGAACCAGACTCTCACTAGTACTTTGGTTCATTAAATTTATTATCTTTCTTATTCACAAAGTATTTATTGAAGTGCCTTACAGTAGCTGTTCTCTCCCTTCCTTGATTTGCGGATAATTACACAAAAAGGCGGAGGAAGAGGGGCCTGGATGATAAATTCATTATTAATAAATTACGAGAGTGAGAACCTCAGATTATTTGCTGTAGGGGGAAGTTGTTAAATTAGCTCACGGACGCCTATTGGAAAGAAGGCGGGACTTAGCACAAAAATCTATGTCTCACCCCTACAATGGCATTTTTGGATTCTACTCTGTTTGCCAAGTAAATTATTGTATGCAGGTTTTTGATTTTACAATTATTATTTAACTTCATGTGAAAATTAAATTAACCTAGGTTGGGTGATAATTCACTGCATGGAACTGTTTTCATCATTTCTTTATATTTGTTTTACTTTTTTTAGGCTATCGTCTCATCATATTCTGGAAAATCTAGTCGAAATTGGACAATTGAGGATGCTCACACAGGTTCAATTCTAGTGAGCGGCAAGCATGCTAGTTGTTCTCCAAAAACTTTGTGTCTGGTTGGAAGAGATTTTCTTGTCAGTTCTATTCCAGAATGTCCAATTGTTAATGTATGGCCTTTTCAGGAAAGAGTAAGTGCATTTTACAAATAGTTTATTTGTTGCTTCCTGCATAACATATATGTAATGGAATGTGAGAATTGATATTAGCCAGGGGTTGATCCAGGTTTTTAAAGATTATACCCATTTTTGTAAAATTTTACCTATTTTTTGTGTTCAAGCAATTTTTTCAAAATCGTAAAAAAAAAAAAAATATCAAAAGTACAGATAGGTTTAAAAGTGGTGTGGATTCGAAGGCAAAATAGTCATCATCATCAGATCAGGACTTGCAAAATGCCATTGCGACCTAGATGCAAGGCTCATCAGAGAGTGATTGATCTGGGCATGCAAATAAGAAATCCAATTGCCTATACAAAAAACAAAAAAACTGCCCTATACAAATTTGAAAGATATGAATCCATTTTTTGTGTAAATATGACATGGTATTTTCTATGTGATGTATGACATTGTATTTCTTTATGTGTAATCCTATATTTTATTCATTAATACCAACTGCCCTGTTTTGCTTTTACAGAAAAATAAGCACATTAGTTAAACATGAGTTACATGACAATATTAAAGATTCCTCTCACACTAAAATATGTTTGCAGGGCTGTTTGTGCTCCGGGTCTTTTTCATGCTCAGAATTCGGATGTTTAGCTTTGAAGACATTTTTAAGACTGTTAAATTTTGAGTTCTAATAAGCGACAAAGCAAACAAAAAATTTAAAACGATTCATGGCAAAAGTATTTACTAAAAAATAATTGCTTTTCACCAGTGAATTAATGTGATAATAATATTGACTTCCTCGCCGATGCAACTCACTCGAGCTTGACACACGAAGCCGGCAGTTCGTGATGTATTTGTCCATTGTTCTGTGGGAAGGGCATGCGCTCAAATTCTCAGTCATTTTGTCGGCGCTTCTGCTCCTCGATGCAAAAAAACAGGTTTTCGCTCTGATGAGAGATGTGGGATTGGAACTTGGAGATGGCGGGGGTGGGAGCGAGTTAAAGCAAATAAAGTACGTCACTCACGTGTCTGCACCTACGCGCGGGAGCAGCCTGCCTCATTGTATTAGTAAGTCAGTGACGGAGAAGAGGTGTCTTTGTTTCCCTGATGAAACGTTTGTGGTTTTTTGTTTAGGCAAAAGTGATGGTTTTTTTTTTTGTGTGTGTGTGTGTGATGTATGAATGTTTTTAGGAATTTGAAAGTTTACTGGGTTTAAGTTCAGTTCGTCATCAACGATGACATTTTAAACCAAAACTGACGATTTCAAGACATTAGAGGCCTCAGTCAAAAATAAATTCCGGTGGGATTTGCTAGAAAAAAAAAGACACCCAAAAGGAGAAAGCTGGGATATGGTGTCGGAAAATTGATACAGCTGGGTCATGTTTCTGCATATATAAATGAAGTATGTGCTACAGTTCTGCCTCCAAAACCTGTTGAAGCAATTATAACGGCTACTTGTAATAGTAAAGTTTCTTCTCCTCTTCGGTACACAAACAAGACACTGCAAATGAAGGATGTTGGAAACGTAAGCGTCAGCCTGATAGCGTCTCCGCTAAAAAACAAATGAAGATTGCACACTTTTTTAAGAAATAGTGTTATTTTATTAGTAAATATAACTTTAGATTACCACCATACCAGACTGATGGTTTTTTTATTAATAAATGAAACCTAGATCAACATCCAATTTGCTAAATATACTGTTATTTTATTAGTAAATAGAACTTTAGGTCAATACCACCTGACTGAAACTTAACGACTAAAATTTCTGTTAAAAAAAGATCAATATCCTATGAAAAAGAGGAGTTGCCTTTCTAGTATCATAAAAACTTGACTGCAGATTTTCTTCTATTTATTTGCCAAATGGGTAATTTTGCAATTGGAAAGAAAGGCAAAACTTTTTTAAAAGGTATGTTATGTGTGTAATTCGTTTATTTTATACAAATGCAAAATTTTTATTAACGTTCTTAGTGTGGTATATGTTAAAGACAATATCATGTAGTTGTCGAAATCAAAGTTACTTGAATTTCACTGAAGGAATTTATTTTTTAGCAACAAATTATAATACTGCAAGCTCAACCCCAAAATAATTTACTGTTGTGAGCAAAAGGTATAGGTAGGTAGTAAGTAATTCCCAGAGTGAAACCATTTTATCTTTCGAAGTATCGGTAACAGCTTTGTTAATAAGTATAATAATTAGAGGTACTAGTAGTAACGGAAATACTTTTGTTGTGTGGGGTGAGGGGTTACCCTCACATGTTCATTTATGTCTCGAGTTTATGCAAGGGCACTGTTGGGAGACGCCGATGATTTCAGGGTTTCGTGCCTTGCCTTTCAAACACCTCTGTGTTTGTTAAACAAAAAAATTACAGAAAATATTTTTTGAGGTTACCATTACAATTAAAAACATTTTTGTGAAGATACCATTACAGTACAAAACATTTTTGTAAAGATGGCATTTGAGCCAAAAATATTTTTGTGAAGCTATACTACCCAATGATATCAATGCTGCCTCCTTGCTAAAGCAAAGTTAAAATTGAATTGTTTTACTAGCAAAGAAAAATTTATCATTTTTCTGTGAAGTTAGACTATAAATTTTGTGTAATTAGTATAGTAATAACACAGAAGTTAATTTTTGTAATGGAATGGTTACTGTGTATTTAAGCTTATTTATAATGAAGAAATGTAATTTGTGCTCAGTAATGGAACTTGAAAGCACTCTTTATGCTATATTAATGACATTAATTTATGCGGGAACAAAAAAAAGGGGGGGGAGTAACAGAATTGTGAGTGTAGCCGTTTTTACAGTAGTAGATGATAGCAGCAGTATAGTTTCAAGGTTTCAGAAAAAGTGAACAACACTTTTAATGTGTTAAGATAATCTGCCAGACTGTAGTAGCCACATTACAATTTCCTGTAAAGCAATCTTGAGTGAATTAAAAGTATAAAATTGAATATTTGTAAACAACATTAGGGAATATTATTTCTGAGTAAAATAATTCTAAGTTGATTAGTTGTGGTGTGACGTGAATTGCTGTAGTTATCAATTTGGTGGCTTCCAATTCAAGTGGTGCGAAAAAATTTAAAATTCCCCGCAATACAAGGAATGTTATCCGTTGTAATTTCCATGTTTTACAGTGGTCACGTGTTTCCATAAATCCTATGTTTTGTAGCATATGCAATTGTGATTTCTCAATGGCTCATGGTGAATGGGAGGATTGCCGGAGGCATGCAATTTCAAAAAAACATGAACAATATGGTTTATTGAAATATTATTGTTCCCCATCCAGATTAAAATGTTGCTAAAAATGTAGCAGTGTACTCTGGGAAATAGGCATGCTACCCTGCAAATTTTAATGCAGGAACTTGACAACGGAAAAACTACAGGTGCCTTGCTTCTGAACTACTTATGACTTCCTTCAGATGTTGGCATCTCTGCATTTGTGTGGAAGATCAGCAATGGCTGATGGTTCCAGTTGGGCATTCCATCAAAGAACCCAGTGAGTGTGTTTTGGTCAATGTCACACAGAACTGTTTAGTTTGGTATCTCAACAATATTCAAGGCTGGTCAGGTCTCCTCGAGGCCTTTTCCTTTATCTTCCCTGCTATTATTTTTATGTTTATGCTTAACTATTCAGAATTATTAATTTTAATATGTAACAGCAAGATCAATAAATGAAATGAAATTTGCACGATACAATTATGCATAGAACATGATTAGAGGAAATGCTGCACACCAGAAAAGGAAGTAACAGCATAGGTCTACATGCACAGATAGATGCATCAACAAGTAATTTGAAAAATAAAATAAAATTGGAAAATCAAAAACTTATGGAATATTTTTTCAGTAAAGAGTTATGATATACAGTGTAACTTGTCTAATTTGAACATTTTTAATTCAAATTCTTGGTTAATTTGAATTTTTCATTTGGTCCCTTGAATTTTCTATATAAATAATGTTAAAAAAAACCCTTTAATTCGAACTTTTTTTTTTTTTTTGTTTAATTCGAAGAAAACCCCATTTTTGCATTCTCGTATTTTCAATAATTACTTTTTCAAATTGGTACATACTGTTTTGGATGAAGCAACAAGTTAAACCTGAAACTATAGCCAACTGCTTCGGAAAAGCAGGCTTCCAGCACACCGATGACGAGTCTCAACTACATCAAGGTAATGGTGATGAGGAGATCATACCCACTGTGGAATACTGGGAAGACGTAGGCTGTGATGTAACGTATAAGGCCTTTGTGACAGTTGATGACCATTTAGCTCTTTGTGGTGAGCTCACAGATGATGAGATCTTGGCTGATGTTATGAATAAGAACACCTGTTGTGTATTTTCAGATAAACTGAAATGGCCAGAATTTCCTAAAGAGTGCCTTCCAAATTCAGTATAGGCATTGGTTCACTTCCAACAGTTAAGGAAGTTTGTTGAGGGACAGCAGAATGTAAGTGACTCTATTTCATTCACTCGATTAACTTGAGAAATTTACACTTACCCATAACATAAATTCTAAAAAGCAAGCCAAAATTTAACGTTTTTTTTTTACAAAAAAAATGTAAATTAACCGTACTGTACTTTTTTTTGTATGTTATGAAAAAATATGTTGTTTTTACAGTACTTGAATGTGCCCATATTCAAACTTGCCTAATTTGAATTATTTTTGTGGTCCTTTCAGCTTCGAATTATCCAAGTTACAATGTATAAAAATGAGTTGGTAAAAAAAGTCGAAATTTAAAATATAATTTCTGGAAAAAAAAACCCAATATGGAATTCAGTTTTTTTTTTTTTTTTTGCAAAAATTCAGATTTTGATGTTTTGTACTGAAAAAGTTAAATCAGGTTCAAAAATTACTAACAAAGTGTCTAAAAACCAGACAGTTTGGTATTCTTACATTCTCAAATGTTGAGTGGTTGCTGTGTATATTGTATTGGGAAAAAAAAATTCTCAAAAATGCAAAACGTTCATTTTTTTTTACAGATTTAGCATATTTTGTGGTAGTGAGGATTATTATTCACTTGCAGGCAATCTGAATTATGTCTTTAGAAATATTTGGGGTTGTCTTTCCAGTGAAAAAACTTCAGTGCTGCAGGTTTCATAAACCAATAAATGTTGAATTTTTAAATTCCAAAGTTTTGTAATGCAGTCCAAATTCTGAGTAAAAAAATTATGCATTTCTGCCCTTAGGAAGTGCATGTTTGGAATAATATGGCAGCAAGTGCAGTGTTGTTACCCACGAAAACTTATAGACATCAAAGATTTATTTTTCATTCGTACATTCTGAAATAATGATTACAGTTCAAAGAATGTTGAAAAGTAATTGAATTATTCTTTTGTTTTTATAAGTACTAAATAGTAAATGTTCTCAGAATAGGTTCAAAGGTAGAATAGTTTAAAGTATTTCAAATGTGTACCTTTGAAGCACTCGTGCCAAAACTGGCCATTTAACTCTCATTTTCTTTTTACTCTCTTTTTTTATTTCAATAATGTATGCTGTTCTACCCTTTTATCGTGAGTGAAATTGTTTGAAATTGAAATTGTATTTTAACTTGAAAAGCTTTCCATTATTTGTTGTACTCTGAGTTCTTTTTGTATTTTCAGACATTTGTGAGTAAGTGTATATGAAATATCTTGTGTAGAAATACAGATCATTATTATTTAGACATGTTCTCAATACTATTTACAGATGTTATGACTCCATTTTTGATTTCAGAGCCAGATGAAAAAAATGGTTGTCCCAGGAGTTGTCACAGCTTTAGCTGTTTCTTACCAAGGTCATCACATGGTTGCAGCTATAGAGAACAAGCTACATATTTGGGAGGTATTTCTTTTTAATTCATATGTTAATTTTGGATTATATTTTTGCTTGATACGGCACTGTATGAGTTATCAAACATTTTAAGGGAGTCGGATGACTGTCTTCCCCAATGTTAATTTGCACAACTTTAGGTACATTTATTTCAGAAACTACGACAGATATAAGCTTAATTTTTTTCCATTGTGAAATACACAGTGTAAATGACATTTTAAGCAGAGGATAGTTTGCGCTTTCCGCTTTCCAATCGTAGGTTGAAGAAGCGTATATGCTCCAGCTTTGTCCGTCTGCACGATAACTCGCATAAAAATGGTTCCATTTCGATGAAATTTTAGTATGTGGTAGGGATCACCTGGGGATTTGAACCCTATTGATAATGGGCGAAATGGGGCCAAAGGTCAACGCATAGGAGCGGGATCCATTCCACCACCCTTACGCGTCACAACTTAAGAAAAAATAAGAAAAATGAGTCATGGGGTTGAGGTTTACAATATCGACGGTTAAGCGTATTGTGTTTCCCATTGAAAAACTAGGTAGGATTGAGGGAGGAAGGTTGAGCCATTGCGTAAATGAATTGAGTTGAGAGAATAGAGCTTCTGTAAATAGTGTATATAGATAGTGTTTTTAATATGAATGTATGCATAAATGTGAATATTAGGACGTGGCCGGCAACTAACGACCAAGAGAGTTAGGGTTAAAGTTTCTGATGCATAGAATAGAAGTTTTGTATAAGTATTTTAGATTTTTAAATGTATGTTGAAGATAATGAAAGTTGTGTGTATGTGAGGAAATGTGGGCTCAAAAACAACTGACAAGAGTATATATGAAGACACAGGGAAGAGATACGACGACCACGAAAAGTCCATCACGCAGTATAACGAGTCAGCTGAAATATACATGCAGTAAATGTTGAAAAAGGAACAACAATCTTTTAGTGAGTTTCCATTTATGAATTTACGTAAAAATGCTTCAATTGCGACAAAACTTTAGTATGTTGTTACGGAGATATACCAAACCGGTTGTGTTGAATATCACCAAAATGGGGTCAAAGCTCAGGGCACAGGAGCGAGATTTATTCCACAGCCATTATCCTCATAACTTGAGTAATGATTTCTGGTATGTTGGGAAGCATATCATAATCAATGCATTGCATGATTTTACTAACTTGTTTGAAAAAAAGTTTAGATAAAAGTTTTGTTTGTTTGAAAATTGCTCTAAAAAAAAACTACAAAAATATATTTTAAAGTAATATATTTTCAAAATTAATAAGAATTTAAAAATCCCTCTGCTCAAAATGTAGAGCTAGATATGAGGAACAAAACAAAAAAAAAATCATGCAGATATCCACTATGGTTCCTGAGAAAAGTGTACCTATATATTGAAAAAATGTTTTTTTTTTTTTTTTTTTCAGGAAATGCGCTGAAAGCTAACACCGAGGTAATTAATGCAGCTAATCTTACCTTAATGCATCCCAGCTCCACATGAAGGATATTCTGGGTCCTATTGCTCTTGGTACATGCCCTCTAACTTCTTTTTGTCTAGGCTGGCTTTCTGGCAACACTTTTTTTCAATTTCTTGAATCGCTTTTTCAGCTTTTGCAATTCTTCATTCATCATTTTTTTTTCACTGTCTATACGATTTGTGCCAGGAAAAATTCCCAATTCCAATTTTAAGAAAAGTTCACACTTCACTCTGATCGCTTTATTAAAAGTAGTTACAGCCTCATAAATACCTAATTCTAATGCTGTTTTCATTACAAAAGTGGATTTCAGAATTCTCGACCAAATTGTGCTATTCAAGGACTCGCAAGGATTTTGAGTGCCATCATGTAAACATTTCTGGAGGAGCTGTGGATTGGCTAAATCTCTAAAAATGGGTTTAATTTCTTCCATAACAGCTCTTGGTTGGTGTGTATGGTCATATGGCTCATTCTTATCTACTACCTTCTGGAACTTGCACCTTTTGGGCACAACCCATGATGATGCAATTTCATTGCACTCCGTCATATACTGCACAGAATCACATAAATTTGGTATCAAATTAAACCTAAAGATGCATAGAATAAAAAAAAGGGCTTAAAACCTGGAATTCAAAAAATTTGACCCTTGGAACCATCTGACTCCCCTTTTCTCCCAGTCAGAGGATGAGTCTCAATAGATCGCAGTATGGTGGCTGCTCTTCTAAGTACGACACCCAGACCAGTACCTAGGCCATCTGCGGACGATTTGGTGCCCGCATGTCCCACCTGCACGGTTTGGATTTGGGAAGGCGGGACTCCCACGGTCTCCACGACTCCTCGAAAGCCCCCTCTCGAATAGGCCTCATCGCCAGGGTAGTCTCGCCCAGAAGGACGAGATGTACGCCGCGGCTAGCGTTGCCCCTCAACACGCGAGGCACGAACGATATCGGAAATGATTAATCACAGAAGTGTAATATTAATACAAAGCCTTTTCCTAACTAGATATGTTAGGCTGTACATTTCATCATATGACTAATTTTTCCAGCCATCACAATGGGTCAGATGTCATTGGTAGAAATTTTTAAATATCAAGTATTCAGTGCTACTTTTTCTTTTTCTCACCGCACGTAGAAAATGTTTATTACTTGAGAATTTAGAAAAGTTGTGGTACCCATCACTTCTTAGTCTTATGTTTAAATAAAAGAGCATATACACTGAGTGGCCACTTTATTATGCCCACCCCTCAGCACTTCTTCTTTTGCCTTTAATACTGTGTCGATTCTTCATGGCATGGACTCCACGAGATGTTGATAGGTGGTTTGTGGAATCTGAGACCATTCTTGATGAATAGCACTTTCCAGGAGTGTGAGATTGCAGGGTTGTGGATCCAGCTGTCTGATGGCTCATTCAACTTCATCCCACAAATTCTCAATGGGGTTGAGATCTGGATATTGTGGGGGACACCTAAGCAAAGTAAACTCTCTGGCATGTTCCTGAAACCAATCTTGTACAATACGAGCACTATGGCAGGAAGCATTATCTTGTCGAAAGTAGCCATCGCCATTGGGATAAACCATCCACATGACAGGATGCACTTGGTCCACAACAATGTTTAGATATGATGTACCAGTCAGACATTGATCAACACGAATTAAAGGGTCCAAAGCATGCCAGGAAAACATTCCCCAAACCATAATGTTGCCTCCACCAGCTTGAAGGGTTGTAGCAATGCATTTGGGGTACATGCTTTCGTGCTGTTTCCATCAAATTCTCACTCAGCCATCGGCATGGTGCAACTGAAAACGTGATTCATTGGACCACATAATTTGTTTCCAACTAAAAATATCGACTGTCCAATCCTTGTGCTCCTGTGCGAACTGGAGATGTTTTCTCTTGTTAACTGCAGACAGCAAAGATGTTCGAATAGGCCTTCGGCTGCCATATCCCATCCGATGCAGTGTACGGCGAACAGTGCGTGCAGAGATCATTTGAGGGGATACTTGATTGAGGGTCTGTAATTTGCTGCACTGTTGCCCTTCTGTTGTGTGTTTACCAATCTGGACACTCTTCGTTCCTCCCGAGCAGTCACTAGTCCATGACGACCACATGTTGCACGTAGAGACCCAGTTTTTTGGCTGACAGTCCAGTCTTTAAACACTTTAACAACAGCTGCTCTGGAACATTTCACGAACGCGGCGGTTTCGGTGATACTCGCTCCATGGCTCCGAGCTCCTACAATCATCCCATGTTGAAAGTCCGTCAAATCGCATTTTTTACCCATCTTGTCACCCAAAAATCACTTCTACTACTGTCACAAGCACTAAGCTTTCCCTTTTTATACTAGCCTCGCCTTCTGGCGGCAACAGCATGCAGCCATAGCTCATTTGCTTAAAACTGTTAGGTGGTCATAATAAAGTGGCCACTCAGTGTATAATAGTTACAAAGAAACTTTCATGAGAAAATGAAAGACAGTGATATGTGATGGTAGTTTTTATTTTTTTAAGACTGTACTATTTGTACATTTTCTCATGATGCCAGAAAATATATAAGTTACTTGCAACTCAATTTGTTAATTAATTTCTCTCCTTATATAACAGGTAGCTACTGGCAATCTACTAAGAGTCTTTGGTGGTCACTACCAGAAAGTGAACTGTATAAAATTTACTAAAGATGGATCTTATATTATCACTGGTGGAGCTGATGCAAGGACTATGGTCTGGAATGTATCTGGGTAAGATTCAAGCTAGTATTTGTATGCAGTTCATTGTGTGTGTTTTTCCCTTATGAATGTCTTCTGACTGATGTTCTCTTTTCAGAAATGTATGTGTTCTCTGTTCGGAAATTATGGCCTTGTCCAGTTACAGGCTTTATGTGAACTTTTCGCATGTGAAAAGAAGGGGAAAATGGTTGAAAATGAAGTGGGTTGTATGAGTGGTCTAATTACTAGAATGCCGTCGTTGAGTAGTTACTGAGACAAATTCCTCATGGTGGATCCAATATAAATTCGATCTATGTCAACAGTATCCAGGGCCTGTAAAGGTATTTTGTAAACTCCGAATCTGCTATTACTCGGAATTGGGTCCAGATCTTTTTTAATAGTTGACATTAGGTTGTTTGTTTTAATTCCAAAATCCAAGTTGTATTTTTTACAGGAAGATTTAAGTATATTCATAACTTTTGGAATATAATCCACTGACCCAACATATTTGCGTTGACTGGATTCTTTAGTTAATGTAGAAAAGTGTGTGCTTCTTATTTTTCGATGGATCAGGTTTACAATATTTATGGGGTACCCATATTCGTCTGCTATGGCATTTATTTCATTTAATTCTCGTTTCCTAGCAGTAATGCTTGAGCAATGTGTCTATGCTTTACGGATGAGAAACTGGAATGCAGATAGTTTATATGTATTAGGATGTGCTGAATAATATGGTATAATTGCTGATGTTGCACTGGGCTTGCGGTATACTGTGAAAGAAATAATTTGTGATATAGGGTTTCTCTTCAATAGAAAGTCTAAAAAAGGTATAGTACAACTTTTTTCCAGTTCTACTGTAAAATTAATTGAGGCAATCTGCGAAGACATCAGTTCAGCAAATTCATATAAGGAATCTACGTCATGGTTCCAAAAAGCAAGAATATCATCTATGTATCGTAGATATAGGCACGGAGCTACAGAAGTAAGTTGTAAAACTCTTAAGAGGAAAGAGTTTAAAAAAGATCTGGACCCAATTCCGAGTAATAGCCGATTCGGAGTTTACAAAATACCTTTACAGGCCCTGGATACTGTTGACATAGATCGAATTTATATTGGATCCACCATGAGGAATTTGAACTTTCGTATTGCGGAACACAAGTACAGTGTCAAAACACATTCAAACTCTACAGCACTTGCAAGATTAGTTAACCAGGGAGCCCACATCCCTCTGTGGAATGTGGCAAGAGTTATTTCTTCTCACAAAAACAAAAACGCGACTTTGCTAGCGGAGAGTTTACACATCGTCAATAACGCTGATAAATGTTGTAACGATGAAGTACCCAGATTCATACCTCCAACTTGGATGCAGTTAATTTCAAACAAGAAGCAAATAAACCAATAACTCGAACTTTATTTCGGAACTCACCCAATAACAATTAAGACACAACAATCATAAGTCAGAGTATGGTGACGTTTTTTTGAAGTCATTCAGGAGCTGAACGCGATGTATATAAAAAAACCGACGTTCCACGGTGGACTCTTCAAATTTTTACAATACCTGTTTTAGAATTCACCTGAGGATGTGCTGGGAGACAGCACAAAAGATCTAGTGATGTGATTTTGACTTTCAGCTTTTGATTCAGTGTAAATAAAAGTCATTTTTCATCGTTAAATTTGAATTTCAGCTTATATCGTGCAACGACGGCATTCTAGTAATTAGTGTTATTGGCACAAATTTCGTCAACGACTTCTGTATGATTGGTGTTTAAGATTAAAGCAGTGCTTTCTATGATTAGTGTATGATATTCTGTGGAGCTTACTTGAATTTTTTTAACTCATACACCATAGAACCAAAACATTATGACCACTTTCCTAATATGATTTTTGTCCTCCACACGCCTCCAAAACAGCTCTTACCAGGCAAGGCATGAATGCAACAAGATTTTTAATGTCTTGTTGTATCTGGAACCAACATGTTGCCAGCAGATCCTTTAACTCTTGTAAGGTTTTAAGTTGAGCCACCGCAAGTCAGATTTCTGTTCCAACACAAACCACAGATGCTCGATTGGATTGACATCTGGGGAATTTGGAGGCCAGAAATACCTGGAGCATACATGAGATTATTCCACGGATTCGTGGCTCCCCCCTCCCCCTTCTGTCATCATTTGGGTATTTTGAGATCAATGAAAAAACAAAAATAGATTTTTGGGGTGGATGGATGAGGCCTTTTCCATGAACCATATTTCATCTTCCAAAACTTTCAAGAACTGAAGTTAAATGGATTGAAGATTTTACCATAATCGTAATTTCTTTTTTCTCTCAAAGTTGCTTCTGCCCGGTATTGTTAAATTATCATTTTATTGCTTAAATGGTTGTATTTCACCATGAAAGTGTGGGCAACAGTTTCCGAAAACAGAGGACTGTGTTATGATTTCCCTGTAGTCTTCAGGCATGTGATTCTTTGGATTTGAGGAATTCCGCCATTTCTGTTATCATTTGAGGCGTACTCGAGGTTGATGCACAACTGAACAGAAATTTTAGGGGGATTGGGGGGGGGGTGATGGCAGGAGGATATGTTTTCCGCTTGAGCTCGGAACTTCGTTTTTCGAAACTTCCGAAAATGGAAGTCAGACGGAGTGCAGATTTCTCCCGTAATCGTAATTCTTTTTCTGGTGATGTTCCTTCTGCCCAGTATTGTTGTTAAATAACATTTTATTCCATAAAAATTTGTATTTCAGCTTACAAAGGGGGGTTCCAATATCGGAAGTTGGACGAAGTGAAGATTTATCCCATGATTGCCCCCCCCCCCCCCGATGCATTCATGTCAAGTGTTGTTAAATGTTACTTTCCCCATAAATGTTTGCATTTAAGCTTGATAAGGGAGGGGGGGGAGGTCTGGTGACCCCATATAGGGGGCAGGGCTGGGGGTTATCTGAAATTCTCAAATGGAAAGAGGGGTCATGTGACATTTTTGGAAAGATCTCTGAAAATGTAGTAAGTTGGTTTTTAAATTTTTGTTTTATCTTTATTAGGTACAAAGTTATTATAGCACACAATAGGAACACTGTAGTGCACTGTGAGTGGTAGGAAAAGTTGTTACTTCTGACACATCTGTGTTCTTTCTTTGGTTTGTGTGAATGTACCATACCAGTTGTGTTTTATGGCAAGGAACTAAGTTTCCGGCCATGAATCGAGGGGTTTGGTGACGCTGTTGGGGGCGGGGATCAGAGTCATTCAATAATTGCAGATGGAAAGGGGGAGGGAGTGGTAGGGGAGGGCAGTGTAATACATCACTGGAAAGATCTTTGTATTTGATGTAACATGGTTATTACGTTTTTCCATATCTTTATGGGGTGAAATGTTGTTGGCCAAGTTTGTGAAATTATTTTACTAAGAAATATTTCACAAATTTATTTTCTTGTGCCTTTTAGTTCTGAAAACTTACCATAGTCATTTTATGGCCAAGGTGACACTCTGTGGGAATAAAAACAAATTTGCATATGTTTGCAAAATGTGATGTAGCCTTGATAGTCTGTAATGAAGTTTGCTGTCGTCGTTGCAGGCCATCAGTCAGCATCGTGTTGTAGCATTATGCAAATAGCGTGATGTGTCAGTTATGCAGGTTTCTGCCTGATGTGTTTTTGCTTTCGGACAGTAGTGAAATGTAAGTGGCATTTAAAGTTTCCGCTGGCATTCGAAGATCCGTAAAACTTATGTTCTGTGTTAATTTGTGAAGATGACCCACGCATATTCTACTCAGGATTATGTTCAGTTATTGGTTTTGTACTTTAGAAATGGTGAGAATGCTTCTCAAGCAGCTCTGCAATTTCTCCAGCAAAACGTTGATAGGCTACAACCTATTGTGAAAGCAATATAGCATGCATTCGTAAATATTCAACTAGCGCCAATTGATATTCACCGAGTTTTTATGGATTCTTCATAAATTACTTCAGTAACTGTTCAGTACTGTACGAACTTCTGTTCAACAAGCTATTGATAGGGACTTCTCACTTTGGTCATGAGCATGTTTGTCATAGATCTTCACGAACTCAAAGTTGTTATTAATTAGTTCAAAATATATACACAATTGCTTACCTTATTTATTGCTGTTGGTCATTCATATTCGGTTCTGTTCAATACAAAGTACTATTTCATTCGATTCCTGTTCGGAATCTCGATGTGCATGCAATGTCACAATATTCATGGTCTCAAATTTCATTAATCCACAACTTCAATGTGATAAACAGTATAGATAAAATCCAATTCTGACTGTATTTATGAACCTTCTGTAACAAGTCCCGTCCAACCATTCATCATAAAATCAATTTTTTTAAAAATAAGTTACCACTGATAAAAAATGCCATAAAATGTAAAACCGAAATTCAAGTTGAGTTTTGGTAGTACCAGTGTGCAAGATATAAAATCGATGTTCACTTCATATCAAGAGGCTACTTTCATTCTGAAAAGAGCTGGTGTATATTGTATTCCAATCGTTAACCAAAAAAAAACAAGTTGTTTCAAAATATATTGGAAGCACAAAAAGAAACGTTAAAATTCGATTGATCGAACATTTCACCAATTAAACAACAACAAAAGAGAGTAAGACTTCATTAATGGAGTATTGTATCTCAAACAATGCTATTCCGCCATGGGAAAATGTAAAAATTTTGGTTTAGCATAATACCTGGAGAGCAGTTCTGATGGCAGATTCATTGGTTATTGAGAAAAATAAACCATTTGCATGTAATACCATGAGTCCTACACTAATTTCGATGGCTTGGAAAAATCTACTAAAGATTGAAAAATCGATTACAACCAAAAACAGAAAAAAGAGTTCAAAGGTCCAAATTGGTTTGGACACTGGGAGAGAAGATGGTGACATTGGTGATGTGTTCTTGCATAATGGAAGTGAGGGGGCAGATATGAGAGAGTTAAACTCGTTAAACTCATTAGCTGTTGAAAGCACCGTGGATTGATCGAACACGTCCAGAGTAGCAGGGAATCAAGCAAGTACGTACCGGGACTCTTGCGGCAGTTAGGGCTAAGGTCGTTACTGGGCATTCATTATATCGAAATTGCATGATGTCACATTTATTCTTGTTCAAATTTTAATGTTCTGGTTTTTAATACGTAACATTCATTGTGGTTAATTTGTTCGATTTTTACATTTCATGGCATTTTTTTTATCTGTGGTAACTCATTTTAAAAAACTGGATTTTATGATGAATTGTCAGATGGGAATTGTTAAAGAAGGTTGATAAAAACAGTCTTAATTGGATTTTATCTATAGTGTTTATCCCATTGAAGTTGTGGATTAATGACATTTGAGAACATGAAAATATTGTAACATCGCATGTACATGAGCATCCAGATTCTGAACAGGGACCGAACGAGATAGTACTTTGTATTGAACAGAACCCAATATGAATGACCAACAGCAATAAACATGGTAAGCAATTGTGTATATATTTTGAACTAATTAATAACAACTTTGAGTTCATGAAGATCTATGACAAGCCCATGACCAAAGTGAGAAGTCCCTATCAATAACATGTTAAATAGCAGTTCATTCAGTACTGAGTAGTTACTGAGATAATTTCTGAGAAAGCAGTCAGTAATTTAACACACCGTTTCATGGAAACTGGAAGCGTCGTAGAGCGAAACAGAACGGGAAGATCAAAATCAGTTACCAATGCGGACAAGGAAATCAACGTTTTAGCTTGTGTCGAAACAAACCCGACATTATCACTACGGCATCGTGCTCGAGGGGCTGGTATGTCTCATACTTCTGCTCACAGAATACTGAAGGCAAACAGTTGTCATCCTTACAAGGCAAAATTCTTACAGCAGCTGCTAACAACCAATTATAATAGGTGACTACAGTTATGTCTATGGGCACGGCTACAAATGCAAAGCAATGAAAATTTTAAGAGAAGCTTCATCCTCACGGATGAAGCAACAGTCATCAGGCATGGGCAAGTCAGTCAAAATTGGATTTGCCACTGGTCATCCACAAATCCGCATGTTCTTTCTGAGAGTCATTCCATACTACATAGAAAAACTTAACGTATGGTGTGGTAACTGGGACGATTTTTTATTAAAGGAAATTTAAAATGGCGAGTCCCATCGAAATTTGTTGGAAAATGAAATAGGGCCCCACCTGGAGCCATTTATGGATGCGAATGCAGACTTCTTACAGCTGTACTTCATGCAAGATGCATTGGCTCATCATTCCCATCTAGCAGCTGAATGAGAAGTTTCCAAATAGATGGATTGGAAATAATAGACCTGTCATGTGGCCTGCTAAATCTCCAGATCTCACATTGCATGACTTTTTTTCTCTGGGGATATCTCAAAAACTGCTTTTATCCTTCAAATTCCATTGCAGAACTCCAAGAGGAAATATGCTGGAATGTCACTGAAATATCCCGGGATACATTTTGTACTTCTCAAGGTGCATGGTGTGACAAGTTTGAGCTGTGCATTGCTACCAATGGTGGTTACTTCGGACAGATGTAATTGGTAGGTATCGTGTAACAATATCTGATGTTGTGATACTTGACCAATTTGTACTGTTAGTCGCTTCAGATGTAGGAGTGTCTGTCTGCAGGTATCGATTTGACTTGGAAAATGTGCCATTTTACAGTAGACTCCAAAGATGTAAAACTGGATGTATCTTTTGCAGTATTTTCTGTTCCTCAATTGCACATTAACCTCAACAGTTTGGCATAACACATTTGATAAAATAAAGACATGACAAATGTTAAAAGCAGAAATTGTTCCCATTTTTGACATCTTTCTGGTGATATGGCATGACCTGACTTTACCATGCAACATTTCATGAAACTCCCAGCCTGGATCCTCATAAGGTCGTGAAACCCCTCGGTTCCTATCCTGTACCGTGTCCCCTTTGACATAAACATAATGACTATGGGAAATACTGTAGTTGCTTAATGCTTACCTATGCATTCTGCTTCTAGAGATGAGTTACAATTCTTACACGTTGTTAGGTCCTCGTTGATGTCATTGTCCGTTGTCCGTTTGTAGATGATGCACATTCTCTCACAACACACTTTTCCCTTTGGGTAGACACTGTAAATCTTAATTTTATGGTTCATTAACATCAACTAATAACCATTTATTATGCTCTAAATTTTTCGCCCAGCCTTTGGGCATCCTCAGGAGCGTGGCAATGTGACCACCGATGTTCGTGGCTCCCTACTCGCGTATGGAGTCCGATACTCCGCGTTGCCTTTGCTGGATACTCGGTCTTTGATACGTTTCTTGAAAAACCTTGTTGGTGCCATCTATGTTTCACTTTCGTCTTTATAATTTTTTAAAAAATATTATTCACATTATTATTGGTCATTTATGCCATTTATACTTTTCTTATCACTATTCTCTTGTTTTGTCTGTTTTTTTGTGTGTGTGTGTAGTTCTTTTTCTTGCCTGATTAATTCTTTTCAGTGGCTAGATATTATGTTAGGGTCATTATGGTTACATACTCTCATCTTATTCTTATATATTAATATAGATTCCTTTATTCTCATTTGTCTCTCTGATCTGTTATTTCTTCTTAGCATTTTGATTTCATCAAATTTAGGGAATGTTTGGTTGTCCATGCAGAATTGTACTTAAGGCTGTTTTGGCTTCTTTTTTTTTTTTTTTTTTTTGCCAGTTTGATATATGCTGTTTTAGCTTTTTTTTTAACATGTTTTTTGTACTTCCAATGTACGATATTGGGGGGATGTGTGCTATAGGAATTTCGTATGTTCCTGATTCCTTTAGGATCTTGCTCTGTTTTTTGTCAACTGTCATATTCTTCATTGTGTTTACCGAACTTCCTAATTGCAAACCATATTTTACACATTGTTTATTTATTTCTTTGCTAATACCTTCTAAGAAATAAATAAACAACGTGCAAAATATGGTTTGCAATTAGGAAGTTCGGTAAACACAATGAAGAAAATGATAGTTGACAAAAAAATATAGAGCAAGATCCTAGAGGAATCGGGAACCTACGAAATTCCTATAGCACACATACCCCCAATTTCGTAGGTTGGGAGTACAAAAAACATGTTAAAAAAAAGGCTAAAACAGCATATATCAAACTGGCAAAAAAAAAAAAAAAAAAAAAAAAAAGAAGCCAAAACAGCCTTAGTACAATTCTGCATGGACAACCAAACATTCCCTAATTTTGATGAAATCAAAATGCTAAGAAGAAATAACAGATCAGAGAGACAAATGAGAATGGAGGAATCTGTATTAATATGTAAGAATAAGACGAGAGTATGTAACCATAATGACCCTAACATATTATCTAGCCACTGGAAAGAATTAATCAGGCAAGAAAAAGAACTACGCAAAAAAAAAAACCCAGACAAAACAAGAGAATGGTGATAAGAAAAGATAAAGTTATAAATGGCATAGATGACCAATAACGTGAATAATATTAAATATATATATATATATATATATATATATACTTAAGAGCAAAACTGAAGACTAAGGAAAAAATTTTAGAATTTAAAACGAAGGGTGCAAAATAACCTGAAAATCAAAACGCGCAACGCAGCAGTTTTGAAAATTCAGAATTCACATACTATAAAGATACCTAAGCAAAAAAATACATATATAATTTTGACTCACACCTAGTACAACATAGAAAAGGTTATGTATCTACCTGCGTGAGTAAAAGGAGAAAAGAAAAAAAGAAAATAAAACAACTGAATGTAGAAGGTGTCGAGAATACTGAGCCTTGGCTTTATCAAGGACCAGCAAAAACTCTGCATTTTCTCACTTCCACAAAGACCTAGTTGGAAATGGGTTTCTGCAAGGCCATAGATGCAAGTAACATTCCCACCTAAAATAGTTTAAAAAATATATATATAAGTCATGTCCTCCGTAGAGTAGCATGACCTAGCACTAGTTAACAATTTCGCTTGCATCCATTAACCTTCATGGCCCGACCCATGCTCTTCATCTGTTACTATTAAACAGAGAGAAGAAGATTAAAGAGAACTCAAGCTGTGAGAGTGACATAATAAATAGAAATGATTTTCAGCTATAACGAAATTCCAAGTTCGTTTGAGAGAGAATTTAAACCTGAAAAACAAATTTTACATTGCAATTAAAAAAGGAAATGTTAATTTATAACGAACAGATTTTTGAAAGAAAACTTGAGTCTAAAACCCCCTACTCTACAACTTATGACAGCACGAAAACGAGAATAAGTTAAAGATAATAATTAACTAAAGAAAACTTTGTGAAAGTTATATACCTTAAACAGTTAGTTGCAATATGTACAAAGTATTTCAGCAGTGCTTTAAGTGCATAATTAATTAGTTATTAAGAACTTAACTACTTTGAAAAAACAGCGCATAGACAGCGCATAGAAAAGGAACAAGCTTAGCCATCTTCTGTTCCTAGGTACCACAAAAGACGCTCAAAGTTACAAAGAAAAGTAAGAGTTAAAACCCGCATAAATGTTAACAGACAAACCAATGCTTAAAAGCTGAAAAGCTAAAAAACGACAGAGAAAGGTACATGAAGTACAAACATTGAACTTATAAAACCTAGAACCCAAAAACAAGGAAGAGAGCTTACCTCTTGAGTTACAAAAACTTTTCTCCTCACAAGAGGAGAACATGGCTGACCTCTTCCGCCACTCCCTAGACGCTGGGGGGCAGTGAGGGTGGGGCTGATGGCCTCCTCATACAGCAAGAAACCAACGCGCGGAGATTTTAACCAGAGAAAAAAATATATAAACTTAAGACTGTGGATCTGTATGATCAGAATGAGCAGAATTAACTCTCCAGAATACATGAGAAATATTATAAAATACACGAGCAGTTTATTTAATAATCTTTGCATGTATTAAATCACCTTAGTGAGCTTCTATAGATTAATCAGAATCTTATTAATTTTAATGTTGGTTTTACTATTTTTAGTATAGCTATCCTAGTGATGAATAACTGGTTTTCTTTTTTATTTGTTTTTATTTTCTTTTATAAACAGATTTTTAAGCTTTTTTGTGATTTTGTTTATATTATTTAATTTTTTTGTTTTAATAGGACCGTCATATCCATAGCACTAAGGTTCCTTTAGGTAGTTAATAGGCATCCTCTAGCCAACTTCCTTACGGCTTTGATTGGTCAGAATCATATTATTAACTGTGTAGAAAATTAAAGCAGATCTGCCAACCTTACTCTATTATTCAGAATAATTTTTCTTAAAGTTCTTTTGATGAAAGAAGAAGGAATTTCGTTCTCTAGAAAACTTTCTAATAGTATATTAATGTGGTAATTGAAGTCCAAATTGTTGCTGCAAATTCTTGAAATTCTTAGGACCTGAGAAATTAGTACATTCTCAATTACTTTGGTTGAAATGTTATTATTCCAGTGTAGATATTTAATTACTTTGAAAGGAAAATTAACTCTTTTATCAAAGAGGCTAATAGATGGGTTACCTCTGTTGAGCTTAATGCTTAAGTCTAGGAACTCAAGTTCCTGATTACTGTGGTTGGTTTTACATAAGTTAAGAGAGCTAGGATAGATATTATCAAAATCACTCTCTATAACTGAATTATTGATACACAGCAGATCATCAATATATCTAAAAGTGTAAAGGTAGTTATCTGAGCAGGTGGGGTGATTTTTAATGAATTTATATTCCTTAAAGAACAGGAATAGATTAGCGATATTCGTGGACGTTGATGTTCCCATTGGAATACCGTTCACTTGCTTATAGAGAGTATTATTATATAAGATATGGTTATTTTTTATGCAGCAATTGAGATAAGAGTTCCAAGTTCCTACATCAACAAATTGGTTAAGTTTAAATTCTGCATACAGCTCTTTAAAGGTAGTGATTATATCTGATAGAGGCAGATTAGTATATAGGTTTTCAAAATCATAACTATTAATATCTAGGGGACACACTTTGAGTATAGTAGAAATTACTTCTGCATTATTATTAATTATCCAAAAATCTCTGTACATCAAGTTAGAACAGTTTCTAATGTGTTTCAAAACCTTCTTTAAGACATCTTCAAAAGCAAGATCTATTTTCTTTTTATGACTCCTTACTCCACTAGCTATGAACCTGAACTTCACAGGATCCTTATGAAACTTAACCGTTGCAAAAAGAAATGGAAATTCAGGCCCATATCTTCTAGTTTGCGGAATTTTAAGTTTCTTGAAGAATGCCTTAAACCGATTTTCTAACTGCTTGGTAGAATAACTTACGGGCTCGTATGTTACTCTATTATTGAGTTCCATAGTTAACAATTCAAAATAGAACTTCTTACAGATAATTGCAAAATTATTGCTAGGATCCTGTGAAGTTCAGGTTCATAGCTAGTGGAGTAAGGAGTCATAAAAAGAAAATAGATCTTGCTTTTGAAGATGTCTTAAAGAAGGTTTTGAAACACATTAGAAACTGTTCTAACTTGATGTACAGAGATTTTTGGATAATTAATAATAATGCAGAAGTAATTTCTACTATACTCAAAGTGTGTCCCCTAGATATTAATAGTTATGATTTTGAAAACCTATATACTAATCTGCCTCTATCAGATATAATCACTACCTTTAAAGAGCTGTATGCAGAATTTAAACTTAACCAATTTGTTGATGTAGGAACTTGGAACTCTTATCTCAATTGCTGCATAAAAAATAACCATATCTTATATAATAATACTCTCTATAAGCAAGTGAACGGTATTCCAATGGGAACATCAACGTCCACGAATATCGCTAATCTATTCCTGTTCTTTAAGGAATATAAATTCATTAAAAATCACCCCACCTGCTCAGATAACTACCTTTACACTTTTAGATATATTGATGATCTGCTGTGTATCAATAATTCCGAAGTTATAGAGAGTGATTTTGATAATATCTATCCTAGCTCTCTTAACTTATGTAAAACCAACCACAGTAATCAGGAACTTGAGTTCCTAGACTTAAGCATTAAGCTCAACAGAGGTAACCCATCTATTAGCCTCTTTGATAAAAGAGTTAATTTTCCTTTCAAAGTAATTAAATATCTACACTGGAATAATAACATTTCAACCAAAGTAATTGAGAATGTACTAATTTCTCAGGTCCTAAGAATTTCAAGAATTTGCAGCAACAATTTGGACTTCAATTACCACATTAATATACTATTAGAAAGTTTTCTAGAGAACGAAATTCCTTCTTCTTTCATCAAAAGAACTTTAAGAAAAATTATTCTGAATAATAGAGTAAGGTTGGCAGATCTGCTTTAATTTTCTACACAGTTAATAATATGATTCTGACCAATCAAAGCCGTAAGGAAGTTGGCTAGAGGATGCCTATTAACTACCTAAAGGAACCTTAGTGCTATGGATATGACGGTCCTATTAAAACAAAAAAATTAAATAATATAAACAAAATCACAAAAAAAGCTTAAAAATCTGTTTATAAAAGAAAATAAAAACAAATAAAAAAGAAAACCAGTTATTCATCACTAGGATAGCTATACTAAAAATAGTAAAACCAACATTAAAATTAATAAGATTCTGATTAATCTATAGAAGCTCACTAAGGTGATTTAATACATGCAAAGATTATTAAATAAACTGCTCGTGTATTTTATAATATTTCTCATGTATTCTGGAGAGTTAATTCTGCTCATTCTGATCATACAGATCCACAGTCTTAAGTTTATATATTTTTCTCTGGTTAAAATCTCCGCGCGTTGGTTTCTTGCTGTATGAGGAGGCCATCAGCCCCACCCTCACTGCCCCCCAGCGTCTAGGGAGTGGCGGAAGAGGTCAGCCATGTTCTCCTCTTGTGAGGAGAAAAGTTTTTGTAACTCAAGAGGTAAGCTCTCTTCCTTGTTTTTGGGTTCTAGGTTTTATAAGTTCAATGTTTGTACTTCATGTACCTTTCTCTGTCGTTTTTTAGCTTTTCAGCTTTTAAGCATTGGTTTGTCTGTTAACATTTATGCGGGTTTTAACTCTTACTTTTCTTTGTAACTTTGAGCGTCTTTTGTGGTACCTAGGAACAGAAGATGGCTAAGCTTGTTCCTTTTCTATGCGCTGTCTATGCGCTGTTTTTTCAAAGTAGTTAAGTTCTTAATAACTAATTAATTATGCACTTAAAGCACTGCTGAAATACTTTGTACATATTGCAACTAACTGTTTAAGGTATATAACTTTCACAAAGTTTTCTTTAGTTAATTATTATCTTTAACTTATTCTCGTTTTCGTGCTGTCATAAGTTGTAGAGTAGGGGGTTTTAGACTCAAGTTTTCTTTCAAAAATCTGTTCGTTATAAATTAACATTTCCTTTTTTAATTGCAATGTAAAATTTGTTTTTCAGGTTTAAATTCTCTCTCAAACGAACTTGGAATTTCGTTATAGCTGAAAATCATTTCTATTTATTATGTCACTCTCACAGCTTGAGTTCTCTTTAATCTTCTTCTCTCTGTTTAATAGTAACAGATGAAGAGCATGGGTCGGGCCATGAAGGTTAATGGATGCAAGCGAAATTGTTAACTAGTGCTAGGTCATGCTACTCTACGGAGGACATGACTTATATATATATTTTTTAAACTATTTTAGGTGGGAATGTTACTTGCATCTATGGCCTTGCAGAAACCCATTTCCAACTAGGTCTTTGTGGAAGTGAGAAAATGCAGAGTTTTTGCTGGTCCTTGATAAAGCCAAGGCTCAGTATTCTCGACACCTTCTACATTCAGTTGTTTTATTTTCTTTTTTTCTTTTCTCCTTTTACTCACGCAGGTAGATACATAACCTTTTCTATGTTGTACTAGGTGTGAGTCAAAATTATATATGTATTTTTTTGCTTAGGTATCTTTATAGTATATATATATATATATATATATATATATATATATATAAAGAAAAAAGTGAAACATAGATGGTGCCAACATGGTTTTTCAAGAAACGTATCGAAGACTGAGTATCCGGCGAAGGCAACGCGGAGTATCGGACTCCATACGCGAATAGTGAGCCACGAACATCGGTGGTTACATTGTCACGCTCCTGAGGATGCCCAAAGGCTGGGCAAAAAATTTAGAGCATGATAAATGGTTATTAGTTGATATTAATGAACCATAAAATTGAGATCTACAGTGTCGACCCAAAGTGAAAAGTGTGTTGTGAGTGAATCTGCATCATCTACAACGAACTAATGGACAATGACATCAACGAGGACCTAAACAACGTGTTAGAATTGTAACTCATCTCTAGAAGCAGAATGCATAGGTAAGCATTGAGCAACTAGAATATTTCCCATTAATATTGAATTTATGCACGTAAATGAGGATAGTAGTGTTTTGCCAATCTATTTTATGGGTCGGAATATGAACTGCTAATATGAATTGAACATAATGATTATTGTATGTTTTTTGAACTACAGAGTGCAATAAATTAAATTTGCAAATTATGCCATCTTAACAATGATGTATTACACTATCCTCCCCCCCCCTTTCCATCTGCAATTATTGAATGACCCTGTCCCCTCCCCAATGGGGTCACCAGACCCCTTGATTCATGGCCGGAAAACATGGTTCCTTGCTGTAAAACACAATAAGTACAGTACATTCACACAAACCAAAGAAAGAACCCAAATGTGTCATAAGTAGCGCAATTTTTCTACCATTTATAGTGCACTTTAGTGTCGCTATTGTGGGCTATAACTTTGTATCTAATAAAGATAAAAACAAAAATTTTAAAACCAACTTATTACATTTTTTTGGAGATATTTCCAACAATATCACATGACCCCTCTTTCCATTTGAAAATTTCAAGTGACCCCCAGCCCTGTCCCCTACTGACCCCCTCCAGTTCTATTCCCACAAGTGTCCCCCTAGCCATAAAAAAAATGGCTATCTTGGCTTTTCTGGAAAAGTAACCAATAAAAATCTAAATGAAGTTTTTCTGGACTTTTTTGCCATACTGTGTTTGTATAAATATTTTCCCTAGAATCCCTGCTTTTTAAAAGTTGTATTTGAAAAATTGTTTTTCCATCAAGTAGTTCCTGTTCTGAAGAATGTTTCATGCATATTTCCTGTTTTTCCATAATGCACAGTTTTGTTGCCGAGATGCATTAGTGTGTATTTCTATTTGCGAAGATACTCTAATTCTAAAATCCTTTCATAGTACGATACTCTAGACTATGAAGAACATATTTTGGATCCATTTGTTTTTTAAATTTAAATACGTTTTGCCTGTAGGGTTATGTAAAATTATTACAGTCAAACCTGTCTAGCAAGGTGATCCATGGTTCCGTGAAAAAATGACTATCTGAACTGGTAGAGTTGTTCAGTTCGCCGAAATATCTTCCCAAACATTTTGTAATCTGTATGGTTGCCAATACTGAATCATAACCATACATCTACCAAAGCTGAGGAGATTTGGAGAAATGGGATACCAACCTGGTCACTTTATTTTACAGACTTGCAATGTTTCCTAACCACTAACTGAAAATAAAAGTTCAGTAATTTTCTGGGTTATTCTAATAAATATTACATTAATTAAAAACATTGATAAATCTTCACAGGTGTTGAAAAATAGTCATAATGAAATAAGAACACGTGCAGAGTATCCTGATTCCATCGGGTTCTGTCTGGTTTTCGAACCCAGTGTTTTTTTGTTTTTTTCAGAAAATGTTCAGTTTTGTTAGAATTTTAATGATATGTCATTTTTTCCTGTTTGCCTACCACAGACCTTTCAAATGCTACGAATTCTCCATAGTCACTACGAAAACCGTCGATCGCTACGGAGTACGGTAAACATCGAGTATACAACAGAAATAAAAAAATCTATGAACATGAAAATAAACTTTGAACAAATATTAATATTTGTTCAAAGTTTATTTTCATGTTTTCAAAATTCTAACATTCATTTAACATTTTTTGGATGTAATTTGGTCATCTTCATGCCGTCTGTTGCCTGAAAATGATTGCTTCAGCATGGATGAAAATGTGCTGTAGTTTTCTAAATTTCAAATTTTTCTTACCCCAAAGATACTTTTTTTTTTTTTCACTTATTTGTTATATTTTTTCTCATTATGTTTCTAGTTTTTAATATCTTCAGTAATAATGAGAAAGAACAACTTCGAATCTTAAAAGTATTTTTCTAGTGAAGCACAGGTTTTGTTATTTCTAACAGCCTGTTCTTCAAAACCAATCAATATGGAAATTATTTTTCCTTTTCCACTTTTTTAAAGTTAAATTAAATTTTAAAATCGGTACTTATTCCGCCAGTGATGGAATCGGCCTTTTCCATTAACCGTAAAATTACTGTCATGACAGAGTGAACAATACAGTACTGATTTTCGATATTTAATTTTGCTGAAACACTTGTGCTTACCCATTCCTTAGTAACATTTTACTGTATTAATGGGTAGAGCAAGAGTTTTTTTATTTTGTTTAAAACGAAATTCACGCGTGCAAAGGAAACGCGACTCAGCGTGGAATTAAAGACGGCGGCAGAAGTGAAGTCGGAATTTTCAACTTTTTATTTCTTTTTGTAAACAAAAGGGAAAATGCTTGTTGCTAAGCAATTGAAAATCATGCATTTTCAGAGAAACTAAACTTTAAAAAATGAGCAGCTGAAAGAAGATGGGTTGTGATGTCACACACAGTTCCATCTAAAGCCACAGGCGTTCATTCCCGATATGGTTAATTTGTGCCCCAACTTAAGTGGGAAAACAAAAATAACCTCCCCTCTCCTTGAAGAGTGAAATCTATAAATAGATTGTACCAACTTATATGCGGAGAAAAGGGCTGTTTTTCAATGCTCGTTGAGTTGGATGATTTGAGCATTCATTTCCTATAACAGGAGTGTTTTAAAACATGCACATAAATTCTTTAGGAATGAAAAAATCTAGCTGGCCACCAGTCAGTGCTGACACGCAAATTTTCGAGCATGGCGAGTGAAGTACCTTAGGACATTTTATTTTATCCAGCTGCCATGTGGTGAGTGGCGACCACTAATTTTAATCTTTAGCAGAGACTTCAGTCAAGTTAACAGTGTTCATTTATTTTGGATTAAATTTGATTTAGCAGACCCTTGCATGAATGCAGAAGTAGGAGTGATACTTTTTAAATCATTTTGTACTTACTGTGCTGGCACAGTATATCTTTTATAGAATCCAATGTACGCACCATATATTTTTGGAAACAGAGGCAGAGATTTTGTTGAAATCTATCATAGGAGGCTCATACAACTGCAAGTTCAAAATGGCATTTGGAACAAAACAGGGATGTATTTGTGGCACCCATATAAGGGGGCAAGAGGGGGTATTTTCCTCCCCTGGAAATTGGACCATGCCCCTGTTCTTGGAAAGTACTACAGAAATGTTTGCGATAACACTAATTCAAATTGCAATAGCTAATTTTTCTGTAGAACTTCTGGATTCACGTCTGTATACAGTAAAAACAGGAAAAAATATTGGGAATTTCCAGTAGAAAAAAAAAAAAAGGAAATTTCACCATGCAATGTTAACTTTGTTTTGGGGTATCATGGTTTCCCATTAAATTTGTGTTGAGTGTAGTAAAAAATTTTAAGTAACAAGAAGGCAATGCGGAAATTCACATTAGGTGTTTGTATACGTCAGTGTTAGAATTAGAAATAAATCTTCTACAGAGCCAGCGGACCACTAGAATTTCCAAATCACTTGTCCGCCAAAATGTCCACTGGTACGTGCAAAAAAAAAAAAAAAAAAAAATACACATTTACAGTATATGTAAAAAATAACGTATCCATACCTGCCAGGTTTTGCGATTTACCTGTAAAATTTACGGAAACGTGACTTGTTTTAGGAGCAAAGTGTTAATTTTACGGATTTGGTGATTCTCCGAGATTTATTTTCATTTTTCTGATGATTTTGCACCCACCATTAAAACTTTTTTTATTTAACTTCATCCATTCAAAGTAAAGGGGTGATATAAGTTACAAATAGCTTTTCAGTTATTATATTAAGCTTATTCGTAATGTCTTTACGTGGGAACATTTGCCGCAGTTTTCCCACGTGTTTTTTGCTTTGTTTCAAACACTAAAATTTGTGCCGCGCGTAAACTGATAAGGATACCAACCAGCTGGGCTTGTTTAACCTTGTCTCGCTATCTCTCTCCCCCCCCCTCCCACCTTTTCAGGAAATGCATTGTACTTCCTTTGTCCCCCCCTGGTCGCAACTTCTCAGTAGGCCAAAGTGGGGTGTGTCTTGCATTGGAGCACGCACTTGAGAGCACATGTCTTTACTACTCCCACTTCGAAGTTATTGTAGAAAAAAATTCAAACTGATTTTAAATCTGTGTAATTTTTAAGCCCAGATCGATACCCAACATGATGAAATTAAGCAAAAGCTGTCAGTTTTGTGAAATTAAAAATTCATTGGGGCATAGTTTCGTAACTTCTTCTCTGGTAATAAATTTGACCTAACGAAAGAATGTTACTATAAGAGGAAGTTAAAAGGGGAAAAAAAGGAATTCCAATGTTCACTCGAGCCAGTGCTTTTCCAGCAATGATTTATTTTGCTTGTCCGTTAGTTTGTACGCTTTTCAACCGTGCTTTGTTTGTCTCTCGATAACGTGCATAAAAATATTTTGGCTTGATTCAACCAAATTAATATGTTGTGGTACTATTTTTTCCACTGCAAAAATTGCATCTCTTTAAACTGTGACTGTTTTGCTATAGCAGTTTTACTTGCATTTTTTTTCAAGTATCAATAAATTTGGTATTAGTGATTCGCTATGAGCAGCAGTATAAAAGGGAGGGGGAAGTACTATAAAACTTTCCATGATGCTTATTCTGCTGAGTTCTTGTGTATTGCAAAATCTTCAAAAAATGAAAAATGTGCATTTTGCTCTACGTGTCAATGCAATTTCAGTGTTTCGCATGGTGGAAGGAATGATATTACCAATCATATAGCGCCAAGCATAAATCTAATGTTGACTGCGTGGAAAAAAAATACGAAATTAACTTCCTTTGTTAAAAGTTATAATGAACTAGATGCAATTCGTGCAAAGTGTTTATTCACTTCGTTTTTAGTTGGGCATAATTTACCAATTAGTGTTCCTCAGTCACTCATTTATTTCATTTTTTTTACTCTCATTTTCTATCTCTCCGTAAGCTAAACATAGCATGAAAATGGTTCATTTTTGAAAACATTTTAGTTTGTTTCGTGACGATGTGGGATATGATCCTATTGGATTTGGAGGTCAAAGGGTGGAACATCCTTCCTTCCCTTTAGAAGCAAACCTCCATAAAAATAAAATTTTATCTCTTTATAGATCATAATGATAGCATAGTAATGAGAAATTATGTATAGATTCTATTTTAATCAAAATAAACGTGCCGATAAATTCAAACATCTGTAGTCAGTTAAATTCAAACATCTGATAAATTCAAACATCTGTAAAAGTTGATACTTGTTTGGGTAACATATAATTTTTTAATCGATATGTTCAGTACATTTAATCAATATGCGCGACAAGTAATTTCTTTGAATATATCGATTAATTTTTTTTTTTTACGGATTTCGGTTTCTGAAAGTTGGCAGGTATGCGTATCATTTTCATTGGAGTAGTATATCGCAAATTTAGAACAGAATGTGTGTGTGTGCCCATGAAAATAGTACTAATAAATAAAACACGAAACATGCTACGCAGTGGTAGACATTTGAGAAACAAAACAAAAACAACCCTGACCAGTGTATATCAAGAGTTGGTAGTTCACTCGTTTTTACTGATCCACAAGGAATGGCACAAAATACTAATACATTTTGTATGCACATGGCGCTAATAATCAGGACGGTACCCTAATTATAAGGGCACCAATATGAAACACTATGCACTATCAGTGCACTTCATACACTGAAGAGCAATTGAGTTAGAGATACCTGTCTAGTAACGTGTACAATCTGCTGTTAGAATGCACCACCTTTCGCCCTGATGACGGCGGCGATTCATCTCGGCATGGACTTGACAAGACAGCAGAAGCATTGGAAAACCATATACTGATCCATGACCTCTGAACAAGCTCCCACAGTTCACGAAGATTTGATGGAGGGGGTCAGAGCCTCGAACATCTCTCTCGATGGCATCCCAGATATGCTCGACGGGATTGAGGTCAGGTAACCTAACTGGCCAAGGAAGGGAGGTCACGTTGGTGGAGTGTTCATCCAACCATTTGGATACAATTCAGGAGCGATGGCACTGTGCATTGTCTTGTTGCAGGATGAGGTCCCCAGTGGGATGTTGAAGACGCGCAAATGGTCATCCAGAATATCCCGGTAACGTTGACCTGTGAGGGGTGATATCACACATACCAGGGGTCCCATTTCAGTCCACGTAAACAGTCCCCAGACGAGAATGCCATCCCCACTAGCTTGAAGAGTATCCTGCTGGCAAGAAGGATCCATCACTTCATGTGGTTTGCGCCGTACTCATATCCTGCAATCCGCATATACCAAGGTGAATCTTGACTCATCAGTCCAGGCAACGTGTTTTTCCACATTTCTAAGGTCTAGTGGCGATGTTCCCGCACCCATGATATGTGCGGTCAGCAGCGGTACCCTCGTGGGACGATGGCTTCTGTACCCCATAGCAAGGAGATGGTTCTGGATGGTGTGTGTGGCTGCTTACACATTTTTGTTCACCAGCGTTAAATTGCTGAGTGGTTTCTTGCATTGTGGCCCGTCTATCTGCTGTTACAATGTGAGCTAGCAGATGACGACCCCGCTCATCCACACGTCCACGGCAGTTGGCCCTTGCATGGATGGTTTTACCGGATTCGATGTACTCACAGTGCACCCGTGACACAGTGGCTCGTACAAATCCCAGTGCTTGCACGACTTCCGAGATGGGGTGACCCATTCGTCGGGCCCTGACAATTTGCCCACGATCAAAAGCGCTTAGATCCTTCGTCTTACCCATACTGTGTCCGACTCTTACTGATTCCCGTCGCATCACTCCTTATATTGTCGGATCGCTGCATACGTCATGTCGTTTCCGTTTACACGGCCGCCCACAGCGCCACATTTGCATAACGCCAGCTGTCTCTAATTCAATTGCTATTCAGTGTATAGTGCACTGATTATAATGAAGCACTTTGCAACATTCCAAAAGCCACCTTCATGGAATATCTTGCTTCAGTGTTAAAGGCAGGAGGTTCTCCCACGCAGACAGAAATACAATTTAGCAAAGTCAGAGCATAAATGGTTCTTCAACCTCCAGTCGGGAAACAATATAAAAGACCCATCCATACTCTGCAGTCACCGCTTAGGCAAAAAATGTGGCCCGTCTTAATCCAAATAATTTGAGTCTGACCTCGGTTTCCTATAGTTTAAAATTTTCAGAAAACTGAAGTATGGTTCACAATTCCAATATTCAGTTTTTGAATAGAATAGATGAATTTCAAAAATCTGAAAACTGCCATAGTGAAACCTGGGTTCTTTGAAATCTGTGGTTCAATTCTTTATAAACTTTCAACCCCCCCCCCCCCCAAAAAAAAGCTTACTGGCCACACGGGCCAGTAATATAAAATTTTCAGTGGTCCAATGGAATTTTTACTAGCCAATGGCCAGCGGACCATTGGGTAATTCGAACGCTGTATGTTATTTATAATTACAGTTTTTTGTTTGCCGCCTCCTAAAAACAAAGCAATGTGTGCCAGTGGATGTATTTTTTGTTGTTGTTGTTGTTGTACAGTTCACCTTTTCTTCTGAAAAACCAGTCAGTCTAATTAAAAAGAGGGATCATTAAGCTGCCTGAGCAGAAAAATTGTATTAAACCCCCACACACGTGGTACCAATATAACTCAGATCACACAGAGAAGGCATTCTTTGTGTGAGCTGAGCTATATTTTCATACAGAAATACAGCATGTGTCATTTTTCTTTCATCAGTATTGCAATTTTATTGTAGTTATGCAAGCCATTTTCATATTTTAAGATAAAAAAATGTTGTTGATCAGTGTTAAATTGTGTGGTCTGTTTCTTTGCTGTACAAATTTTTTTTCTTTTTCTTTCAGGGTCCTAAATTCTGAAATTAACAATGCTGAAGAAGCGGGGATGAATATTATAAAGCCTACATATACCTGGAGTGACCATACTTTGGCAGTTGAAGACATTTATGTTGGTTACTTTGGCTCAAGAGCGAAGGTGGCATCTGTTTCTAAAGATCACATGTGCAAAGTACGTCCTAGAATCAGAGTGATGTTGCAAATGATCTCGTGCAAATTACTTTGCCTCACTCAGATGAAAATGTACTAAAATTTCTGTTTAAAGAAAAAAGGAATTTAGCAACCAAATATCGCTATATTGCTGAGTTTTGGGTTTCGTGAAGCATTTAAGACACGTCCTGGTAAATGATATAAACAATAAGAGGCTTGAAATCTTTATTTTAATTAAACCCCCTAAATATATAGCGAGACCCCTGTTCGTCTACTATATTTTATTTGAACAGAAATTTCACATTCATTAAACTCTATGATTGGAATAATGTGTTCAGTGGAGCTACTCACTGGACCGAATGAACCAGGGGGCTGCCAGAAGTGTGTCTAAAACGACAGTTCAGCGAACCCTGCTGCGTATGGGGCTCCGATGCAGATGGATGATCACTGCACCTATGCTAATGAAGGTGAATCAGCAGAAAAGGATTACATTTGCACGGCAGTATCAAAATTGGATCTCTGCTGATTTGCAAAGGATTACCTTCTCCAATGAGTCACAATTTCTGTTTCATTGAACGGATGGACACTGGCGTATAAGGCAGGAAACATCGGAGAACAACACTCTTCAACCATTGCTGGAAGAACACAAACTGGTGGGGGCAGCGTTATGGAGTGGGGAATGTTTTCGTCACTTTCTCTGCGTCCACTCATATCTGTGGAAATCACTCTGAACCAAATTCGTTATGAACCCATCCTTGCAAACCCTGTACACCCATACATGCTGATTGTCTTCCCCGGGGCAGATGGGATCTTCCAGCACAACAGTGCGACGTGTCACACATCTAGAAATGTCCGAGAGTGGTTGGAAGAGTATGATGTAGACTTCAAAGTACTTCCCTGACCCCCTAATTTCTCAGACTCAAACCCAATTGAGCATCTGTGGGACCACCTTGATCGTGTTCGCTCTGTGGATCCTCCAACACGCACCCTCCAGCAGCTGTCAGATGCACTGCTGTCAGCATGGCTCCAAATACCTGGGAACACCTTCTAGCACTTTATTGAGTTACTCCCAACCCATCTAGCTGCTGTCCACACTGAACACGGTGGTTACTCCAGATATTAGCTGGTGGTCACAATAATGTGACTCAGCTGTGCATATTTAGAAACAGATTTCCTAATCAGTGCACTCTTATAAATAACTTAAGTATGAATAACATACACACATTTTATGTACAAGTTATGTTGATATAGATAATTAAAAACAAGAGTTAACAAGAAAAAAGTATTGAACATATTTTGAAAAAAATATCATACGTGTTTATGTAGTATTAATATGAATTTACATTTGTGTAAAAAAACTTCCTAATGTCTTGTTGCACAACAAATTTTGATGATGATTCATCATAAAAGTGTTCACACTTATTAAGTCCGTGAAATACTGTACATTGTCAGAGAGAAACTTTTTCGACGAATTGAAGACCACAATGTATTTTGTATTAAACACAACAAATGTTTCTGTTTTAGAAGGCTTAGAGGGTTCTGCGTCATTCTCTTCAGTCTGTTCTTTCTGAATTGAGCTTGCTATGTCGTCGTCTGTCGGGTATTCTGAAATGGTTGCATCTTTGTCTATATCAAGAAACTCGTCAAGGAAAATTCCTTCCCTCATAAGACCTTTGGTTTGCAAGTCCTTCCAACATTGCTTGACTTGTGGCAACTCATTTTCTTCTTCAATTTGCAATGACTCCTTGAAGCCAGCATTTGCAAAGCAATTTTTTACTGTGGATTCTAAAACATTGTTTTGCCACACCTTAGCTATACAAATCTTCAGATCAATCACCTTTTCTGTAGATTGCTCATTTTCTAAGGCCCAGATATGTCTTCTGAGAATGCACTTCTGATAACGAATTTTCAGATTTTTTACAACTCCCTGGCTGATTGGCTGCAATTTTGAAGTTGTGTTTGGGGGGAGAAAAATCTAATTCACATTTAATAGTTTTGATGCTACATTAGGATGGGCCGGGAAATTGTCTACAAAGAGAGCAATTTTTCTTTTCTGCCTGATCATTTTTTTTTATTAAAACTTTAAATCCAATCCTCAAAAATATTGCTTGTCATCCATGCCTCTCTGTATAATGGCAGTCAACTTCTAAAAACTTCACTTCTTTGAAGCATCTAGGTTGCCTACTTTTTCCTGTCACCAATAATCTGTTTTTCTTTGCTGTTTTAGCACCTACCAAAACTGTCATTCTCTCTTTACTGTTTTTATCTAAATGACAATCATCTTCCATAAAAGTAAGAGTCTTGTTTGGCAAACATTTAAAGAAAAGTCCTGTTTTGTCGGCAATAGAAATATTCTCTCTCAGGTGTGTACTCTTCTAAAAAAAATTTCAAAACTGTATTTTTCCATTGGTCGCAGTCAGCATCACACATACTTCCACTTTCCCCCAAACAATCTTTTCTTTTATGCCATGTTGCTTCTTAAATTTATCCAATCAACCGGAACTAGCTTGGAAATCCGCTTGCCGCTAACGATTGGCAAACTCTAAAAGCCTTTTCGTTTATAAAAGGACCTGAGATTGGCAAGTTTTTGTCACAAACAATTTTATTCCACTTTAAAATCCTCTTTTGTGGATCCACTTTTCCAAAATGACACATTTTCGAATGTTTCCTATCAGGTTCGACATCTTCAAAATTTTTCGTAACAAATTCCTGGTTTTTATAATTGTTGACACAGTGTACTTTGGGGAACACCAAATTTAATGGCAATACCTTTTTTGCTTATTCCACTGCCCACGTTCTTCAACAACTCCACCTTTTCCACAACACAAAGATCTTTTTTTGACATCGCGGACACACACCGTGGGTTTGAAAAGCTGAAACAAACTGAACCTGTTTTACAGAGCAGGAAGATTATTGAGAAGAGGGGTGAGGGGAGACAATACCCCCACCTCCTGCTTGGTGTGACCTTGACCACCCTTTCCTTCTTCCTCTCATGACATCTCTGTTCTATTTTTTCTCACTTGTTTTTCTACAACATTGTCATTATGTCGGAAAAAATCCCGATTTGTCTTGAAAAAAATTTGAAATGTAGACATTTTTTTCAATATATAGAAATAGTTTTTTATGTAATGATTGCAGGGATTCACAAAACTTTGATACATGGAGGCCCAACTGCATTAAATTTCTGTTGTGTGAAAACAATTTGGATGTGGTGTGGTTGTGTATGGGCTTTATTTATTAAACTGTAATGTAGCATAGTAAGGGAAGAAAATAGATTATGGCACTGAGAAAAGAAAATGGTTCTGTAGCAAGAAATAGAGGCGAAATTTTGACAAGAGTGAAAGATTTCTACTCCAAATTATATGAAAGGGATGATACATGTACTCCAAACATCATGGAAGGTACCAGTACCAGAGTTCTTCCTGTCCTCTCAGCAGAAGTTGCACATGCAATCAAGAACATGAAGCGGGGGAAAGCTCCAGGAGAAGATGGAATTACTGTAGACATCATACAAGGAGCAAGTGGAGAAATCGAAACAGTACTCGCCCAAATTTTCACTCGATGCCTTAATGAAGGGAAGATTCCTGAGGATTAGAACAAAGCTACAATGATCCTGCTACATAAAAAAGGTGACATTGAGGATCTCAGGAACTACAGACCTATCAGCCTCCTATCAGTGGTTTATAAAATCTTCACTAAAGTTCTTTCACACCGCTTGAAGGTAACACTGGACATGGCACAACCGAGAGAACAAGCTGGATTCAGGAGTGGCTACAGCACAATAGATCATATCCACATACTGAGAGAACTAATTGAAAGAGCGAGGGAATATGAACTTCCATTGTGCATGGCTTTTATCGATTATGAAAAAGCCTTTGATTCGGTGAAACCATCGGCAGTTACCATGGCTCTGAAATCCTGCGGTATTGAAGATGCATACATTAATATTATTAATAACATCTATGAAAATGCAAGTGCAAAGATTCGGCTGTTTGAAAATACAACACACATAAAAATTGGAAAGGGAGTGAGACAAGGTGACACCATATCTCCGAAGCTCTTTAATGCCACATTGGAAAATGTCTTTCAATCACTGAACTATGAAAACAAAGGGATAAAGATTAATGGAGATTATCTAACCCACATTCGTTTTGCTGATGACGTAGTCATTTTTGCAACTACCCCATCAGAGCTGCAGAGTATGATCCAGGAACTTGCTGACAAGAGTAAAGAAGTGGGATTAAAAATGAACTTTCAGAAGACAAAAGTGATGTTCAATGCTTTTACAAGAAATGAAGATTTATCGATTGATGGAGAAAAACTGGAGATAAGTGAAACAGACACGTATGTTTATCTTGGACAGCAGATATCAAGTGAGGGTCACATTGATGAAGAAATTAATCGGCGTACAAAACTTGCCTGGAGAGCTTTTGGAAGAAACAGCATAATTTTCAAGAGCAATATGCCATTATGTCTTAAAAGAAAAGTGTTTGATCAATGCATCCTTCCAGTGCTTACGTATGGTGCAGAGACGTGGACCTTAACTAAAAGAGACATGCAAAGGCTGCAGACAACTCAAAAAAGCATGGAGAGGTGCATGCTTGGTGTAACCAGGAGAGATAAGAAGAGGAACTCGTGGATCAGAAAAATGACAAAAGTGGAAGACATCATGATCAGAGTTAAATCCCTGAAATGGGCTGGACATACTGCCAGAAGGACAGACCATCGATGGACAGCCGAAATTTTAGATTGGATTTCAAGGGACAGGAAAAGACCACATGAGAGATGGGTGGATGAAATTCGAAAATATGCGGGAGTGACATGGAGGAGACTGGCACAAGACAGACCGTTGTGGAGGAAACTTGGGGAGACCTTCGTCCAGCAGTGGATTGATAATGGTTGACAATGATGATAGCATATATTCGTATTTTTGCGATATTGATTTGGATGATAATGTGGTGTTTCTGGAGCAGGCTTTCAAAGTACAGTTAAGTTTCTCTGTGATTTATGAATAGTAGTGAATAAGTTTGTGTTATTTATGAATAATAGTGAATGAGTTTCTCTTGTTATTTATGAATATAATAGTGTTTAATATTCTTTGTTATTCATTGTAGATTCGCCACCTCTCAACTGGCCATCTGATCATAACAATTTATATGGAAGTAGAATTAGTTTCTGTTTGTATGGATGCTGCTGAACGCTTTGTTTTCCTGGGTACCATGAATGGTGACATTCACTGCGTTGTGTTGGCATCTTGTGTAAGAGTTGTTAATGCTTCCTTAGATATTTTTAAATGTAGTTTTACTTTGTTAAAAAAACCAAAAAAAAAAAAAAAAAAAAAAAAAACCCTACTATAGTCGAATCTGTTTAAAACGGAAAAGTTTTCAGGACCGCTGAAATGTCTATGGCATGAATGCATTACTAAAGCAGAATCTGTCTAACACGGAAACGAAAGCCATATTTTAGGACACAGGAAAAGAAAAATCTACTTAATGCGGAATCGCTACTATATACAGTAGTTAAGCCAACAGGACCAGAGTCTCAGAAAACCGGTTTTCTTGCCCTGCCGTCGGCAACGCTGACACTAGAAGGGTGGGGGTGGGAACAAAGAGGAGAAAGGAATTTCCAACAAGAAATGAGCGGTGGAGTCCAAGAAGCTGATAAGCGAAACCTGTCGGAGGGAGGCAGCACCTACTGGCCTGGCGGACAGACTCCGAAGTCCGACCTCCAACTCGGACAGTGACAAAGTGCGTATTAGATATGTTAGCAAACCCTATTGAAATCGCGATATGGCTAGCAAATTCCAAATCCTATTGAAATCGCAATAATGGCCAGCAAAATTCGTAAGCCGTACAGCGTACTGATCCTTGAGCAGAAAATGAAAATTATGGAGCAGGATGACAAAAGTGTTTTGGTTAAAGAACTGTGTGAGCTATTTAAATATGGTAAAACCCAAATTTACATGACACTAAAAAGTAAAAGTGAAATAAAAGAAGAATGGGCTGAAGGCGCAAATTATAAAAGAAAAAGAGGAATAGAAAACGAAGTTATCGATGACATAGTATGGACATTGTTTGCGGATGCACATTCAAGAAATCTGCCAATCTCAGGTCCGATTTTACAAGCCAAAGGTCTTGAAGTAGCAGAAAAGTTGGGGAAGAATTCATTCAAAGCTTTGAATGATTGGCTGGTAAGTTTTAAAAAAAGACATAGTATTGCCTGTAAAGTTTTTTTCGTGGTGAAGCCAAGACATTGATGATAACGCGGTAAACATATGGAAGAAAAATCTCAAAAATGTAACATGTGGATACAAACCACAGGATATTTTCAACTGTGGTGAGACAGCATTGTTTTTTGTGCACTGCCAACAAAATCACTTTGCGTATCAGGAGACAACTGCATTGGCAGAAAACGTGCAAAAGAATGCCTCACTGTTTTTTTCTGCTGTAATATGAAAGGAGAGTTTGAAATGCCTCTGGTGATAGGAAAAGCGACAAAACCGAGATGTTTTAAAAATGTCAACATCAAAGACCTCCCAGTGATATGCAAGGCAAACAGAAAATTGTGGATGACAGCGAAAATAATGGAGGAGTGGCTTCACGTGTTCAACAACAAAATAAAAGAACAAAATAGGAAAATCATTTTATTTTTAGACAATATTACTTTGTCACCCTTATATTGCATTGACAAATGCCAGTTTAACATTTTTACCAAGCAGCACAATGAAAATGAAATATCGAAAGCTCCTTTTGCAATCTCTCATTGCTAGTATGAATAGCAGCAGCAGCAGCAGCAGTGTTAATGAGCTTGCAAAATCCGTAAATGTGTTAAATGCAATTTATTGGATAGCTAAAGCTTACCAAGATGTTTCGCCCTCACAATACAAGTGTTTTCACAAAGCAGGATTTGTAACATGTTTGTGATGATACTCTGCATTTCGACGATGAATTTCTGCAATATTTATTGAAAAAACTACGTCTGAAAACATACAAGCGCATGAATTCGTTAACTCAGTGACGTTTGCACTGAAGCAGGCATTCAGAATTTTGATGACTTGCTAGATGAGAAAAAGAAGTGGAGGATGAAGTGAACATAGAAAATAACATAAAAACTTATGACTCTTTACAAACTATTCATAAGTTGCAAGACTCTTCAATCTTTGTGCTAATAATGCTAAACTGTAAACATTATTAGTGGTGTTCGATGTGAAGTTGAAAAATGTATTTGCGAAAAAAATCAGAAGCAAGCAACTATTAAAGATTATTTCAAATAATGAAGCATGGATGTATGTAGTATGTATGTACTATATAAATGGGTAAGTTGTGTTTTCAATTTCTTAATTATGGTGTAGATGACGATGATATGCGTGAATTATCACCACTGCCAAGTGGGTGTTGCAAATTACGTATTGTCGATCGTTGATTTTTCAAAATCTTTGTAAAGCAGAAATCTGCCTACAATAGAAAAATTTCTTGGTCCCACCAATTTCCGTTTTAGGCAGATTCGACTGTACTATTTATTCAGATTCAGGAAATGCTATGTAAAACTTTGTTCACCTCGAGAAACCTTTTGGAATGTTGCTTTTATTACCCTAGTACAACGCTATTCACTTGTGGCCCATGGAATGAAATTACGTTGCCTGCAAATGAAGAATAAACTAAATTTAATTTTTGACTGTAAAAAGATGGAATTAAGTCTGAAATGTCACATTGCATTGTACACCAAGTCACCAACAAGCATTATTTGGGTCTTCACTGGGAGTGTCAGATACAGTGGACATGATGCTGTAGTGAAAATAATGAATTTAATTAGTGGTGAAAACCATGCTGTTATGCTTAAAAATGTAAAACATTTTTAGGTGAACTTGATGTCGAATTTAAGGAGGAAGAGGAGGGCATAGTATAGGCTAAAGAGGTGTATATATAAGATCGGTTAGTTGGTCACTTGGAAGCCACATATATGATAAGCAAACACAAGGATTTATCAGTTCTGCTGCTCTGAAAATTTGTTTATAACAGAGTGTGTAATACAATTTTATTCATTACTACCTGAAAAATGCTAAAACAACAAATTTTTGTAGTTTTTACTACTGAAAAATCCTAAAAACTGAATTTTTTAGTGATTATTACAAAAAACTTCCAGTCAGGGTTAGACAGTCTCAGTGAATGAAAAAAAAAAAAATTTTTTTTTCCATTTGTACATTTTTTTTTTTCATTGTAGAATTTCTCATGTAGAAAAGATCTCTTGAGCACTAAAGAGTTTTAGAGATCACTAATGGCCTGCAGGACACAGGTTGAAGACCCCTGTCTTAGAGGCTCTATGGTTAAATTGGGCTTTAAACACAGCTAAAGAGTGGTGCTAAAGTGGTGAAACAACTGTAAAAGGTGGATTCCAGAGGTGAATGATGGGTGTATCATCTTGCACAGGGTAATTGGTGCAGCACAGTTTCACAGTTAATGGCCAAATACAATATGTGTAAACCAGAAATGGTATCCTGTATGACTGAGTTTCACAGATGGGCTAAAAAAAGCAGGTGCCCTATGTTCCACACCCTAACAACATTATCGACATAAACGACTCTCCTGGTGCCAACAGCGTGTTGATTGGACGACAGAATATTGAAAGCAGGTGTGCTGTTTTCTGATCAATAATGATATGTACTCCATTCTACAGATGAGTGAATTCTTATTTAGTGTCAGCAGCCTGAGACTATGGATCCCTCATGCATGACATCAACTATTCTGGCTAATGAAGGCAGTTATATGATGTGGAGCATGTTTAGCTGCCATGAACTGAAACTTATGGTGTGAGTGGACTAATGTGGAGACTGCTTGTGAACCATGTTGTTCCTCCACCCAGAGGGGATGGGTTTTTCCCGGATGATAATGTTCCATATCTTCTGGTCTCTCTTGTTTAGGAATGGCTCGACAAACACAGTGCTGATATGAGACATCTCAAGTGGCCCCGAAACTCACCTGATCTCATCCCAGTTGAACATCTGTGGGTTGTTATGGAACATCAGGTAAGGCAGTTGGACACACTTGGCTCCATACTGAAACTGTGGGTTGCAATACAAACAGCTTGGTTGCAGATCCCCACACAACTGTACAGATAACTAGTAGAGTTGATGCCATGCCAGGCGGCGGCCGTTCCTCTGGCATAAACAGCTCCCATGAAGTATTAGGTAGGTGGTTGTAATTCAGTGTATTTATGCATCCATTCTCCAAATGAACTTAAAGGTGCTGAAACTTTACTGATAGTAAGTATATTTTCATCTGGAATGGGAGCACGTCCAATTGTGAAAGTTTTGCTCCAAAAAGCTGTTGTCAAAATTGAATTGTACAAAAAAAAAAAAAAAAAAAAAGTTATCAAAGGCTATTTTGGGATTTGCTTGTGTTTGAGATACCATTAAGAACGATTATAGAATTTTAATCAGGTTTTCCTTTCTTGTGTTAACTATTGAAAAGAAAACCAGGCCAGGCTTTTCAGTGCAAAATGGTTTTTATTGCTGATATCTAACTGAAAATGCATTAATTCTGAATTTCAATGTGAATCAAAAAGTTGGCTGTCTTTATGAACATGAGTTATAGAGAAGTTTATTTTAGAAATGTGTATGTGTAGTTTGATTGTGTTAGCTATGCGTTAATGATGATTTTTTTCACTTTCTAGTGGTCCACAAGTAAAATCCATTATGATGCTACAAAAGAAAATGTGTTCAAAGTCTTCAGTGGACACAAGTAATGTGCTAATTTTTTTTCTTCTATATTTATTGTTTCAAATCTAGATATGGTGTTTATGATTGAATACCACTGTATAAAAATCCTATTGATGCAGTATGACATCTGTGTTTCCAGTTTATATGTAATATATCCAGTTTTTGATCACTTGACCAATATACATAGTAATTTACATTTTCTTACAATTTTTTTTTACAGTGGGGAGGTGTTTTGTTAGAATTCATATGATGAATTTTGATTTTAAAGTACTCTAAAGGAAAACACAACAAGCTGAGTTTCAACAAAGTCTTTTGGAGTCATGAGTTTATTCCTTGGGTAACTACAACTTGCAAAGTACAGGGTTCCCACAGACCTGGAGAACCTGGAAAAGTCAGGGAATTTTTAAATGTCAGAAAGGCCAGGAAAGGGCAGGGAAATTTTTTGAAAACCAATGTGCGTTTTGTTTTCTGTGCTAAGTTACCATTAAGCCCATTGCAGTTGAAGTGCAAGCAACAGTGGAAAATGATGGCACTCCACAGTATTCATGATTATAGTTTCTCATTCATGATTCATGATTATAATTTTATAAATGTCAGAAAGGCCTGGAAAAGGCAGGGAAAATTTTTGAAAACCAATGTGCATTTTGTTTTTTGTGCTAAGTTACCATTAGCCCATTGCAGTTGAAGTGCAAGCAACAGTGGAAAATGATGGCACTCCATAGCATTCATGATTATAGTTTTTCATTTTCTAAACAGAATGTGTTGTTTGTCACGTTGCCTGTGTTTCTAAATGAAGTTGGATCATGGACATCCCCTTCTACGACAATCGTGGACATCCCCTTCTACAGACAAATGTTGGTTGAAAACCTTTGTGAAGAGTCTCTAGTAGTGCTTTGACAAGTGCATGATGCTGTCACTGTCGCAGGGGGTGTCTCAAATGTTGAAGTTACAAGGGACATGATCATCTATGCCAAAAGAGCAAACCAACGATACAGGCATGCTTTGGAAACGCGAAAGAAAGAGAAAACCAGCATGGGAGATGAAAAGAGAACAGAAAGAAAGCGAAAAGACCAAGAAATTTGTGCACTTCATGCGAAAACAAAAGAAAATTGATGAAGAAGCTAGGGAGATAACAAAAATGCTGAGTAAACTGGAGGGACAGGCTAACAAATGTTAAGTTTATTTTATGTCTGACTCATTGCTTTGACTAGAAGATGAATGAAGGTCACTATCATGTTTCTGTTTACAGTAAGCCTATTACAACATTCTAAATATGTACATGAGTGCAATTTAGTGTTACAGTTTTTCTTATTTTTATGCCCAACTTGTATCAAATGTTTTATACAGCTTGTAATATAAAAAAAAAAATGTTCAAGTCCAAAGTTGTATAATACTTAATTTTGATGATTCTTTACTTGTAGTTTTTTTTAATGATATAATAATATTGTAGCATTTATATCATCTGTCTCATTGCTTACTTGGTTGAATGAAAATCAGCGTCAAACCAACGAGGCTGGTAGCTTATTGTATTATTTTTCAGTAGGACATGTTTTGTAACATTTTAAGTGGCTACATTATTGCAGTTCAGTTGTATACATTTTTCTTGTATTCATGTCCGAGTTGTGTTCTAAAGCATATGGTATGATTTCCATGTTACCTAAACTTTGATTTTTTATGTTCCTCCCTTTATTTTATAGTTGATTTCATATCTATTGTTTTAATATAAAATGTCATTTTGTTGTAGTAAAATAAAAAAAAAAATACCATCATGCACCTATGGAGAGGTACTGTATGGCTGTGAGGGGATATGGAGGAGGCCACATGCATACTTTTATGTGTGGAATACTGACCCATATTCTTCATAAACGTATGACAACTGCAAACTTTTAGTTATTAAGTTTCCCTGTCCCGAATGCAGTATGCTTTAGGGATATTGTCTTTCACATTTTTATGTACTGCTGAGTTTCTAAAAATGCTTTCAATTTCTAAAATAATCCAGAGTTTTTATTATTCAGTGTTGCATTTTTTAGGTTAAGGACTAGGCTGCAACTGACAGGTTCCTAAAAGATCGATTTTTCAAAGGTCCTGCATAAAACAGTGCAACTGATATGCCAAATTTTTTCTCCCTTAACTGCAGTCATCCTCCCAAAAGAAAGGCGACTACTGTGACTTGGTAGTCAGTGATCACGCCTCGAGAACTTCAAGTTTTTGGTCCAAATCCGACTGAATCACCAAAGATCCACTGTGGTCCAGAAGTGTCGTTAAGCAGTAGGTCCCCGGGTAAAGACTTTTTGTTATAAACGAGTCTAACCTGCTGTGGCCCAGGCTATTTAGATCTCAGTGTAGCATAAGTAGTGGCCGGTTGGGGTCAAAAATCAACCAATCCCAAATAAAATATCGGCAAAGCTTTTTTTTTTCTTCTCTGATAAAATGTAATCAAAGTGCACTCTCTCTCTCTCTTTTTCCAAAGACAGAAGGGTAGATTAAAGGACCAGATCTGCTGACAATATTGAAAACATTACTTTATTTTTGTGTATTATGTATCTTGGCAAATAAAGAAAATGTACACAGTTATATTACAGATTTGGGTATATTTCGTAAATGTCGAATTCCAACGCAGAGCAAAAAAAAAAAAAAAAAAAAAAGAAAAGAAAAGAAACCTTCTATTGCTGTCATTGGCATGAAATATTTATGAAAATTACTTACAGATCTGAGAGTAATTGCTAAAATTTAAAATTCAAATAATTTTGGGTGTTATTTTAAAAATAACACGCAAAATTGCCCCCACTCCCGTTTAACTGGTAGGAGAGTAAGATCTGAGAAAGTACGTCTAACATAGCCACTTTTACCCCCCAATATGTCATTAAACATATGTCAAAACCACTTTACCGACACCTGGGATTTACTTTAAACTACCTGGAAAACATGGAAAAGTCAGGGAATTTGATTTCAAGAATTGTGTGGGAACCCTGAAAGTAGAAGTTAAGTTACAGATCTAACACATAGATAATCAATCTATTCGTAAATGGATTAACTACTAGAGTGAATGAAGTTCTGAATCAGTACAGACCTCTCAAGTTGTGTGGTTCTTGTTTTTATACCAATTTAGTATCATGATTTGACTGACTGCCAGTTGTAGCTTGGAGAAGAAAACTCTTGGTAGCTCAGATGTGACATTCAGTATGAAAAACAAGTAGCCAAAAGTTATGTAAATACAATAAGTTAAAAAGGCAGTGTATGCCACATGATCCTCTCTCCTTTTTTTTTTTTTCTGAACAAAATTTTTTAAAGCTGGTAGTCAGTTGAACAGACAAAAGTCCAAGGGACCAGACCCTTAAAAATTTCAATGATCTGTTCAGTAGGTCAGTGTAATATTTTAACAGCACAGAAAATTACACATTGAAGTAAGCTCACACAATCACATTCATTAGATTTTCCCCACCTAATATAAGTCACTAAAAGGAAGTTGAATGCATTAAATGGTGATATGTAAGTTCAAAAAGTACTAAAATTTAACTCAGTCCTTATGTGAGATTTTCAAAAACTACTTCAAGTTATATGAAATTAGTTCATGTGTCAGAGTGAAGAATCCTAAAATAATCCAACTAGTAGTAAAGAAAAATGTGATGAAAAATGCTAAAAGAAAATGAACATTTATGCACACTGAAAAGGGGGGGGCTGATCTTGGCCAAGGAAAAAAAAATTAGGTCTCGAGCTTGTATGTGATTTTACTGGGGCTTCCAGCATCTGCTAGGTAAATAGAAAAAGTGTTTTTCTCCAGAACTCAATTATGTATGCATCACTTCCCTCTCCCCTACTTCCAGTGGAACATCCAACTGAGCAATAACCCTCAATGTAGCATAATGGTGTCCTCTCCTTTACTGGAAGTAAGGGAAAGTAGTAGTATTTTTCTTTACTACTAGTTCCCTTACTTCCAGTGGAACATCCACCTGAGCAGTAACCCTTGATGTAGCATAATAGTGTCTAGTTGAGGCTTATAGTAATAATGGCCCCCACCCCCAGCCTTTCTTTTCATTTGCTTTGTTCTTTCTTTTGAACTTGTTTTCACTTTTGAATTTCTATGAACTAGTTTTATAAATTGCCAAATTTTAAGTACCAGGTCATTAGAACCAGGTGCAGCACATCCCTAAATGTAGTTCTTATGGATGTAGAAGTAACAAAAGTGTGTAAATGCTTAGCAGTGTAATGCTGGTGCAGTTGCTGTTGATGGCCTGCTGCAGCACTGCATATTAGATGAACATCCTTAAGCTAATTTTGTGTACCATGCTAACATATTTGATACATCATTCATTTTCAACAGATACTGTGCAACCGCCATAATGTTACATCCCCTTCCCCCAATCCCAATTCCTGCAAAGCCCATCATCCTTTCGGTCGAAGATTCTGATACATATTGTTTTATCTGTTTTAGAATAGATGTTCTTTTATGTATGCTGCTGTCTTTCTTGTAGATCGTAGACTGAAAAGCATGATGTACTTGAACACACTTTTTTACGCTTTCCAACCGTAGGTTGAAGAAGCGTATATGCTCCAGCTTTGTCCGTCCGTCCGTCCGCATGATAACTGGCGTAAAAATGGTTCGATTTCGATGAAATTTTAGTATGTGGTAGGGGACCACCTGGGGACGAACCCTATTGAAAATGGGACAAATGGGGTCAAAGGTCACGACGTAGGAGCGGAATCATTCCATTGCCCTTATGCGCCATAACTGGCGTAAATATGGTTCGATTTCAATGAAACTTTAGTATGTGGTAGGGGACCACCTAGTGACGAACCCTATTGAAAATGGGACCAATGGGGTCAAAGATCACGACGTAGGAGCAGGATCATTCCATTGCCCTTATGCGTCATAACTTGCGTAAATATGGTTCGATTTCAATGAGAGTTTGCTATGTGGTAGGAGACCGCCTGGGGACGAACCCTATTCAAAATGGGTGAAGTGGGGTCAAAGGTCAGGACATAAGATCGGGATGCATTCCGTTACCCTTATGCGTCATAACTTGCGTAAAAATGGTTCGATTTCGAAGAAATTTCAGTATGTAGTAGGGGACCACCTGGGGACGAACCCTATTGAAAATGGACAAAATGTGGTCAAAGGTCAGGACATAGGATTGCGATCCTTTCCATTGCCCTTATTCCATATTATTAAGGTGAACGTCAAGTAATTTTGCTTCCTATACTTCCAATGGAAAAAGTTTTGTACACATTTCCTTCACAATTAATTTGTTCCCAAGGATGAAAATTTGAACATCGATTAAAATAACTTCATATTATAACTTGGAAAACTTAATATGTTCTAAAAAAATAACCATAATCATATTAAAAATCAATAACTTTTCCTTTGGTGGTGTTGAAACCAGAGAAAAGATGGCAGACCTGTACTTTGATGACGTCAGTGGACAAAAAAATGTTGGATTGCATAATTACGGTTATGGTTTAGAAAATATTAAGTATTCCAAGTTATGAAATGAAGCTATTTTAATCAATGTTCAAATTTTCATCCTTGTGAACGCACTAATTGTCCAGAAAAAAGATGGCGCGACCTGTGTTTTCATGACGTCAGTAGACAAACAAATCTTGAATTGCATAATTATGGTTATGTTTTAGAAAATATTAAGTATTGCAAGTTATAAAATGAAGATATTTTAATCGATGTTCAAATTTTCATCCTTGGGAACGCATTAATTGTGAAAAAAATGTGTACAGAAGTTTTTCCATTGGAAGTATAGGAAGCAAAATTACTTGACGTCTACCTTAAAGTAGCAATTCTTGTATGTATGTATGTATGTATGTATGTACATTTTATTTTGAAAACGGCTCTAAGAATTTTGATGAAAGTCGATAACCTACTGTTTTCTGGTACTAGAAATCGATTTAGCTTGATCTTGACTTTAAGAGAATTCATTCAGTGGGTTAAATAACCACCCCGAATTATAACGTTTTTAGTGATGGCATTGTTCCATTATTCCATTAATGTTACCAATGCTTAGAAATCTTATGACGTCACAATTTCGCGTTTGAGAATGTTGGCGCGCGGTCACGCCATCTGTCTCATTACGTCATGCGTTGTGTGTGGATCCTATTAAAGTTTTATGACGTCACACTTTTGCGAGCAGATAGTCCCGATTCCCATCTGCCTCATTACGTCACGCGTTGTGTGCGTATGTCCGTCCGCACGATAACTCGCGTAACAATCGTTTGATTTCGATAAAATTTTAGTATCTAGTAGGGGATCACCTGGGAAGGTACCCTATTTAAAGTGAACGAAATGGGGTCAAAGGTCAGTACATAGGAGCGGGATCCATTCCACTGCTGTTATGCATCATAACTAACGTAAAAAAGGTTCGATTTCGATGAAATTTTAGTATGTGGTAGAAGACCACCTGGTGACAAACCTTACTGAAAATAGGCGAAATGGGGTCAAAGGTCAGGGCATAGAAGCGGAATCGCTTCCATCGCCATTATGCGTCATAACTTACGTAAAAATGCTTCGATTTGGATGAAATGTTAATATGTTGTAGGGTCTTGCCTGGTGACAAATTTTATTGAAAATGGGCGAAATGGGGTCAAAGGTTAGGACACAGGAGCGGGATCTATTCCATAGCCCTTGTGCATCATAACTTACGTAAAAATGCTTCGATTGCGACAAAACTTTATCATGTTATTTCGGAGGTATACCAAACCGGTTCTGTTGAATATCATCGAAATGGAATCAAAGGTCAGGGCACAGGACCGAGATTTATTCCACAGCCATTATTCTCATAACTTGAGTAATGATTTCTGGTATGTTGGAAAGCGTATTATAATCAATGCATTGCATGATTCTACTAACTTGTTTATTTACTGTGTATAATATCTCTAACACAAATGAATGGGAATACGCTGACTCTGAGGTTATGGACTGGTTTCTTTCACTTTTCATACACAGAAATTAATTAAAAATTTTCAGTTTCCATTTGTAATCCAAAGATTGATTTTCTATTAAAATCCGGATTTCGATATCCAGATTTTTGAATTTCAGGTATTTGGATATTCAGGTTTTGGGATTTGGATATTTGGTTTTTAAATTCGGATATCTGAACCATTTGGGTTTTGAAAGTCATGTATTTGAACACATAAAATCTGGATTTCAAAAAATCTAAAAACTTTGAACACTAATATGCCCCACATTTCCAATGTGTTTTGTGAGGTGTTAGCAAGAGTCAGTGTCTTTAATGTGACAGGCAAAACAACTCAAGCTGAAATATTGTAAAAGTTTTATGTTGCACTCAGAACTGAGTCATCTCTAACGAACAGTTGGTTATTTTCTTTTCTACTGACAAACTAGAAGTAATGTAACTTTTTCTTTTTCTCTTCTACATCATTACTGCCAGAAGAAGGAAAATGTTTATCTGTTGCACCATCTGATGCTATCAAGTTTGTGAATTTGACGTCCTCAAGAAAATGTGTAAAAATCAAATAAAACAATTTGTAAAGGTGAACATATTTAGCATAAATACTTCACGGAATTTATTTGCTGCCACTGCAGGGTATTTTACTGGTCATGAAAATCATGAAAGTCACAAAAAAGTCATGAATTCAGAAAAGGGTCATAAAAGTCATGAAAAAGTCACAAATTTGGCTTTGAGGTAATGAATTTTTTTTTATTTTTAATAATTGTTTGTTTTCTGGTGACAATCTAAGCAATTCCCCATGTACACCAACCCATAAGATGTAAATGGGGTTTTGGTCTAATGATTCAAGTATAAAAAAAGACACTTATGCACTCCTCCACAAAGAAAATTGTTAAAGCGAAAAACCTTTTAGCATAGAAATGTATGTACAAAATTTTGAGATCAGTTCAGCAATTTAAATTGTGCTGATTATGAACTCATGGCATTTCCCAGGTATAAATGTTAAAGAAAGGTGTGTTATGAAATTATATAACACAGTGGTGAGCATTTCAACTTTTAAGCACTGTCAAAGTATGATTAGTCAGTTTTTTGTTACTAGTAGAAGAGTAGGGGGTCACTTTTTATGTAAAAAAGGTGGAGGGGTGTCGCTCCTCTTTAACTATACTTACTGCATATATATATATATATGGCTCAACCGAGAGAACAAGCTGGATTCAGGAGTGGCTACAGCACAATAGATCATATCCACGTACTGAGAGAACTGATTGAAAGAGCGAGGGAATATGAACTTCCATTGTGCATGGCTTTTATCGATTATGAAAAAGCCTTTGATTCGGTGAAACCATCAGCAGTTACCACGGCTCTGAAATCCTGCGGTATTGAAGATGCATACATTAATATTATTAATAACATCTATGAAAATGCAAGTGCAAAGATTCGGCTGTTTGAAAATACAACACACATAAAAATTGGAAAGGGAGTGAGACAAGGTGACACCATATCTCCGAAGCTCTTTAATGCCACATTGGAAAATGTCTTTCAATCACTGAACTGGGAAAACAAAGGGATAAAGATTAATGGAGATTATCTAACCCACCTTCGTTTTGCTGATGACGTAGTCATTTTTGCAACTACCCCATCAGAGCTGCAGAGTATGATCCAGGAACTTGCTGACAAGAGTAAAGAAGTGGGATTAAAAATGAACTTTCAGAAGACAAAAGTGATGTTCAATGCTTTTACAAGAAATGAAGATTTATCGATTGATGGAGAAAAACTGGAGATAACAGATACGTATGTTTATCTTGGACAGCAGATATCAAGTGAGGGTCACATTGATGAAGAAATTAATCGGCGTACAAAACTTGCCTGGAGAGCTTTTGGAAGAAACAGCATAATTTTCAAGAGCAATATGCCATTATGTCTTAAAAGAAAAGTGTTTGATCAATGCATCCTTCCAGTGCTTACGTATGGTGCAGAGACGTGGACCTTAACTAAAAGAGACATACAAAAGCTGCAGACAACTCAAAGAAGCATGGAGAGGTGCATGCTTGGTATAACCAGGAGAGATAAGAAGAGGAACTCGTGGATCCGAAAAATGACGAGAGTGGAAGACATCATGATCAGAATTAAATCCCTGAAATGGCAATGGGCTGGACATACTGCCAGAAGGACAGACCATAGATGGACAGCCGAAATTTTAGATTGGATTCCAAGGGACAGGAAAAGACCCAGAAAAGACCACATGGGAGATGGGTGGATGAAATTCGTAAATATGCGGGAGTGACATGGAGGAGACTGGCACAAGACAGACCGTTGTGGAGGAAACTTGGGGAGACCTTCGTCCAGCAGTGGATTGATAATGGTTGACAATGATGATGATGATGATGATATATATATATATATATGTGTGTGTGTGTGTGTGTACGCACACATATACCGCTGCCATGGATTGGGCTATATATATATTAAGAGAGAGAGAGAGAGAGAGAGAGAGAGTGAGTTTTTAAAAATGGTCACAAAAATTGTTAATTGGTCATGAAATTGCATTTCCCAAATTTGGTAGATACCCTGCATTGGTTTCTTTTGAGATCTGCTCTCTTTTGTAGAAGTGTGAGGTAATTGCAAAGGGGGTAAACTGTGTAGGTCATTACAAGCTTCCGATGTGAGAGCCGTAGGAAAAATATAGAAGATTTAAGTAGTTGTAGTGGTAGAATGACAACTTACCAGAACTTTTACCAAGCCCTTGAAAACAGATTAGGTTTTGATTGATGGATAATTTAAAATGGAATATATTTGACTGCACTTTAAAATTTGTTTTTTTTGACTTGAGATTTGGAACACTATTGTTAATGAACTAATTGTTTTTTCTGTATGATTGGTTTAATTCTAAGTTACAAACTGCATAGCATCATATGCAAGTATTTAATTTCATTTCTAGAGTATTGCTATGTTGTGAATATTATGATGTGGTAATTGGATCTATTATATAATAACTTCAACTTCTTGTTAAAGTTATAAGTGTAGGGTGGGATCCCCACCCCTGCACCCACCTATTTTTTTGCTTTTTCTGTATAGTTTACTCACGGCTGTCAGGCATCAACATGAGTATCCTCCAAACCAATATGATAGCCTATCTACGTCACCTGTTGCACTCTGACGTTGTTGTTACATATGTCTATACTCTGCTGGCCACCCAAAATGCAACACCAAGAAAGAAGCATCCGATTGGCCTGAAATTCGCAGCATGCGTCGCCCGCGAGAGGACATGCAAACGATTCGCATTGCAGGGCATATGCAAATCATATGCACCCCAGTCATTCCAGCACGTTTCGGAGTTCGACAGAGGACGAATAGTGGTTTATCGCGACATCCAGCCACAGTGAGGCGAGTATGTATTCGGTGGGTGCAGAAGGGACGGATGGACTGACGTGAGCGATTGCCACAGCACACCACCTAACGAAAGGACCAGCATGTTCTGCAGCGGGCATTGACGGCTTGCACCGCCACATCACGAACGTTAGCGCAGGAATTAGGGTGTGTTGCGCAACAACCTTGTGTCAGCACGTACTGTTCGACGTCGTCTGTAGGTGCGGGGACTTGTCGCACGGTGCCCATTGCTCCGATTACCATTGACGTTACACCACTGGCGAGTGCGGCGGCAGTGGGCCATTGAGCGGCACACATGGACTAGGGAATGGCACGCATTGTCTTCTCCGACGAATACCGCTTCTTCCTGCAACACCACGATGGTCGGATCCACGTGTGGCGGCACTGCAGTGAGAGACTGTATGACGCCTGCATTATGCATCGCCATACCGGTCCGTCACCTGGCGTTATGGTTTGGGGCATAATTGGATATGACACCCGCACCCCTCTGGTATGCATCGCCGGTACACTCAACAGCCACCGCTACATCTCTGACGTTTTGGAGCCTGTAGTCATCCCTTACCTGCAGGAGCTGCCAGCGGCCACGTTTCAACAGGACAATGCATGCCCGCACGTGGCACGCATTGTGCAACAATTCTTCACGGCCTACCAGGTGTCACTGCTGCTGTGGCCCGCCCATTCTCCCGATATGTTGCCCATCGAACACGTCTGGTTGCTGATCGGCAACCGAGTGGCCCGGCAAGCACCACCCGTGGCTACTCCTGATGAACTGTGGCAATGCGTGGAAACAGCCTGGACCGACATACACTAAGCCCACATCCAAAGCCTCTTTCGTTCGATGCAGTGGCGTGTAGCTGCCGTTATTGCCAGCCATAGGGGCCACACGAACTATAGATGTCTGCGTGTTCCGCAAGTCAAACGGGTCTGTAAGCTCAATCGTTTCATCTTTGTATCTGTTGTTATGTGTCCAGTAAATCTGGCTTTGCTATCTCGCGACCTTCTTGGTGTTGCATTTTGGGTGGCCAGCAGTGTACAGTGTATATACCATCATTACCCGAACTTAGGGTTTAATTTGTTTTTTCATCTGAAGACGAGTTTTAGGAAACTCCAAAGATCTCATGAGGTTATTTGTTCTTATTTTACTGAATTTGTGTACTATTAAAATCATTGAAGCTCTAGTTTTAGTGTTTCACTAGTATTTGATTCATTAACGTGCACTGAGGGATTGTTGCCCTGGTTTTGGAACTAACTTATTCTGCACATTTTAATTTGTCGTCTTTGTGGTAGAATGAGCTTAATAACAGACATTAGAACTGAGTTGAGTGCTTCTTCTGTAGGAGTAAGATGAAGTTAATGAGAACATGTGCTTCATATGGAAGATGGATAAATACATAGCTGTAGTAGTACTGTTGGGGGCAGGGATGGGCACAGGTCCTATCCCAACTTTAGAAAATTTAAGTGTGAAGGCAAGCCTACAATTGGGCAGCTAATATGGGTGGGAGATTTAACGGAGTTGCTTTGGACACCTCACAATCAGTATCAGGGTCCAAGCCATTTTCCCGTGTCATCTGCAGATCATATTGCATGTGCACTAATGATTGCATGATCCAGGGGTGAATATTCGGGGTGTGCTAGGTGTGCGGCTCACACCCACAAAGAATAGCAATTTATTTAACCTATGCAAATGATATTCCATTTTAGGATTTATTTCAAATAAAACTCACCACTGTTTGTCCTAAGGCTTCGAGTGGTGGTTAAAATTAATTCCCCCACACAATGTTGTCATTAAGAGGAGAAGGTTCGTTGAGCAATCATATCACATTCGTGCTAAGATCATTGGATGTGCGGTTTCTCAACCAGGCATCCGACATGCTTAAGCAACTGTGGTACAAGTGCTCTCTAGATGGCGCTGCTGGTCACGTTTTTATTTCCCTGTGGTTTCAAACATTACAGCTGATCTCCAGGGTGTGCTGGCCAAAAAATAGCGCTGCTTGCAATCCGACGATGCTCAAGCAACTGTGGTACAAGCACTCCCTAGATGATGCTGCAGGTCACGTTTTATTTCTCTGTGGTTTCAAACATTACGTCTGATCTCTCAGAGTGTGCTAGCCAAATAGAGCACCACTTGCAATCCCATGGAGCAACATAATTAAATGTTGTGGTATGAGTTGCTGTTATATCATGTTTTTGGATAACAAAACTCACCAAAGTTTGTCCTAATGCTTTGTGTGGTGGCTAAAATTAATTCTGTTATACAGTGTTTTCATAAAGTGCAGAAAGTTCGTTGAGTAAACAAAACATAGTAAGTAATATTTGCATCCGTAGGTGTGCTGTTTGGCCAACGGACACCCGAGGCATGTAAAGCAACTGTGATAGAAAGCTCTCCAGATAGGGCTACAGGTCACATTGTTTCAACGCAGAGGCTCAAAACTTCCCAGGGTGTGAGCGCCTAAAAAGCACTATGTTTGCGTTTGGAATCGTGTGGAGTCATAAATACAATTCAACGTTCTGCCAGGAATTTCAGTTTTTCTGTCTTTTCATCACAGTGCGACGCGTTTTTGAGCACAGATTTAGAAACAGAATTTGAATTTTAGTTATCAAGATAGGATAAAAATTCATTCTTTCTTTTATTAAACGGCCACTAAATAAAATAAAAAATGCTTTCGCCCGTAATAGTGAGCACCCTACCTAAATGCGCACTCAACACCAGTATGATCCTGATATTCATCACTCACAGGTAAAAGATTGTCAGCTACCTGTCTTTTGTCTCTGGATTTTCATTAATCAGGCTCTAAAAAAATATCTACTCCGTCTATTTAGTAGGTCTTCATCAGACGTGCCAACTCTCCGAGTTCAGGCAGGAGATTTTGGATTTTCAGCCCGCCCTCCAGATGAATGTTAAATTCTCCTGATTTTCACCCAGAATTAGCCGTTAGAATGGTCGAAATTCCATCAACCACCATTATTTCGAACAGCCTGTGAAATCTTTTTCTTTCTGCGTCGATGCAAGGCGGCTTTACAGTCATCAGTTTTGTATTTTTCCTCTCCTCCTATCTGCAAAAACAAAAAGCCGCCCTGGTGGCATCTAAGTGCTGGCTTTTGACCAATCGTATGAGATGGGCCGGAAAAAATTTGCTTTAAAGAAATTTCTCCCAGTATGATTGTCATGGATGCCTTCAGCAAAGAGTTCACCCGCTCTGGCACTAGAATGCTAGGGAGGATCAGTAATTGATTGACAGATGGGAGCTGCCCTGCCTACTCCTTGCAGTTCAGTCTTTTGAATCCCTCACCTCAACAGAACTACACACATTCTAAGTGATGATAAACAGTTTATTTGTGGCGAATTCCTTTGATGACAAAAGGGAGTACTTACAGTTGGCCTCTTCTTGTAACGAAAGGATGTTAGTACAATGCTTTTTTTTTTTGTCATCTTCGCCTTCGCGCACCCCTAAAGAAGAAACAAAAAACAGTTCGCTGCTATTTATTCGTAAAAAATAACTTGTGGGCCATTTTACGTTTTCATTGTTTTGGGGAATCTACATACCTGAAAACAAATTGCAAATGCTTTTAGTGGACAAATAATACTACTTCTGGAAAATTGTTCCAACATCTGGAAAATGTTGATACAAAATAGCACTCGTGGGATTTTATGAGCTGTAAAAATCTCCCGATTTTCAGATTTTGAAGGTTGGCATGTCTTCATGGGATATCAAAAGCTCTGTTTCTTTGTCAAGTAAACCTTTAACTACAGAATTTATAACAAAAATTCAATTTAGTACCCCCCCCCCCCCGTCCCTTCTCCTTCCCCAAATAATTGTTTTATTTTCTGGGTAAAAATAGTTCACTCAGAATTCAGTGTTCCTTTACTGTGTGTTTAACAGATACTCTTATCAGTCCTAAAGGAACAATACTTGCTGAATTGAAAATGGCACATCTGCAAAGGCATGTATAGAAATTAAAGCTTACAACCAGCATGCAAGTTTATTCATTGGGTAGTATCTCTGCAGGTGGAATTTCGTTAAAAACTAGACCACCACGACGAAGGAAAAAAACAGAAAAGCTCAGGTGATTCACATACTGGACATTACCAAAAATTTCTACAAAATTAACATTGTTTCCAAATTTTAAAAAAGGATTTATATTCAGTATTTGAATGATGACAAATCGGAGCAGAATCAAGCACCCAAAAACAATTTTATTTTTTCTGGAAAATATCAGCATGATCTTAGGAGATGGAAGAACCGTGTACTGTTTTTAAATTCAATGACATCATTAGGAATGCCCAATATTATATCATCTTTCTGTTTTGCTTTTCGAAATTTGATGCACCCAGATTCTGCTGAAGTAAATACATATATGCATTGAACAGCTTTTGCCACATCATCAGTGCAACCATGTTGACAGGATGAGGAAAGAATGAAGACATCTTTGTAATTCAGGTGAAACTTATTCCTGAGTTCATTCCCTTCCAGCTCGAAATTTTGTGGTTTTACATTTAAGCTCTGCATTTTCAATATATGCCAACAAAGTTCATGCACCAGGTCATCATCATATTTTTTTTTTTTTTCATATTGAGACACAACTTGCATAATAGTAAATTTCCTGGGACATGTTGAAATCTCATGAATTTTGATAAGTATAAAATGCCTGGAAAAAGGCATGTGGGGGGGGGGGTTATGCCAAAAAACTACATTTTTATACTCCCAGCAGAAGTATTGTATGACATTACAGTGAATTAAATAAGATTGAAAATTCTGTTGTATATCCTCCTTAGTGTATCTGTACATGAATTAACTTTTATCTGTGAGTTTAAATTATTGTGTAAAATCAGAATGACATATTTTGGGGGCAAGCCTGTTGATACCATACTAATTTGGTGCTAACTAATTCAGATTGAGAGAAATTAAAAATCATATCTGATTTTCTGGCAAATTTGTCCTGTGGTTTGCGCAATTGTGTGTGTGTAATGGTCAAAGTTTTATTTTGTAGGAAAATGCATTATCAGAAGGTGATCATCTATTCTTTCTTTGATTGAAATATTTAGATATATAGTATGAAATCTAGGGGTCGATCCAGGTGGCGTTTGATACCGTTGAGCAGTATTTTCACAAAAATATTTTTAGCTCGAACAGTATTTTCATAAAAATATTTTGAACTGTGATGGTGTCTTCACTTTCAGTAAAGTTTATCTTAAGAAAAATATTTTAGTGTGAGAGGCATCTTGAATATTGTTGTATTTAACTGTGCTTTCTTTCTCTCTTTCATTTTTTTTTCTCGTCATTATGAACTGTTTTTAGTAAAACGGTCTTTGATGGATGCATGTCAATCACGGCGTCATCACTAGCAGCAGCTGAGGTGAACCTCTCAGAAAAAGAACCCCAAAGCATTATGGAAGCACTTTTTTCCCCACATGCATTTTCTAGGGTTAATTCAGAAGTAGGGATGGGCACATCGGTGGGCACTCATTCTTGAATCATTCACACATCGGTAGTATTGGTCGACATTTTCAATGTACCAACGAAAACCTCAATGTTTTGCTAAAGAGCCGAAGAATTCACATCTTTCCCATCTGCAGCAGTTATGGGCACATCAAAGAAGAAATCGCTGTTAAATGTATCGGTGATAGCTTACAAATTCAACATTGAGTAACTAATAGTATTTGTTAAAACACTTAATGTATTGGAAACCTCGATGTATCAGCTTTTGTAACATCAAGGATACGAACTCGATTTTCGGCGCCGAAACATCGAAAAAATCGCTAATTCACAACATAGAAAGGTGATATTCCCTTTCTCTTTATAAGAACACCCACACAAAAAAGAAAAATTCATTTACTTATCGCAGACAAATTTCGAGTGGATTACGCTTTTGCAGTTTCAAACATGTCATGAAACCTTAATTTTTTAAATATTGTTTTTTGGGCGTATCGGTCGGTACCTGTAACATCGAGGAAAAGAACTTTATTTTCAGCGATGAAACATCAAACAGTACGGTGAAAAAATCACTAATTCATGACATAAGTTATATATTCCCTTCCTGTGTAAAAGAATGCACCAAAGAGAAATTCATTTACTTCACACAGAAAATATTTTTTTGTGGTTTCAAACATCTTATCACTTGCAAAAACATCGATGCTCAAAAACACTGATATTTTTTGCCCATCCCTACTCCAATTAATCTTTGCCGTACCGGCCAGGATTCCAGGAAACATATTTACATATGAGGAAAAGGAGCATGATGGAAGAGGTGCTGACCTTTCTGTGGGGGATCGAGTTTTGACGTATGAGCGACTAGTTATTTTTTTTAACTCTAGCACTTAAAAATTTTGACTTTTGATGACTTTCCTGGTTTAATACAACCTGGAGTGTTATTATTGCTACTATTATTATTTTCTGAGATCTTAGCTGGGGCATAATCACAAAAATAGAAAACTTGTATAATATATGTGCTGCACTTTCTTTTCCAGGGAAGCTGTGACATGTTTGTCTCTCTCAGTTGATGCTCGCACATTGCTTTCTGGCTCAAATGATGGCTGTTTGAAATTGTGGGATGTACTTTCCCAAATGTGCACTAAAACAATACAGCGTGAGGGTAAGAGACAAATATTTTGCTTTTCATGTACATATAAGGTTAGCCTAAAAGTAATGCCTCTTTACAAATAACTGCTATGTCAGTTGTTACATTTTAATGAAATTTGGTATAAAAATACATTGAAATCTGCTGAATGTAGTGGTGCTACTTAAAATACTCTATCTGCTGAAATCCAGCATTTACACAATCGTTCAACCCAGCATGTGTAACCAGTTTGAAAAAAAAATGTGGCTATTGTTTGATCCACGATCTCACTGCCTGTTCAACTTCATCTGTGTCCTCAAAGTATTGACCATGAAGACCTTGCTTCATGAGCCCAAACAGGAAAAAGTCAGAAGGTGCCAAATCAGGGCTGTATGGTGGATATGGGATTACTGTGCTGCCCATTTTGGGAATGGCCAAGATCTTTGAAGTGAGGTGCGAGGTAAGGCATTATGATGTAAGGCAGAACAAAGATATGAGTCTGGTCTCTTCTTGCGGATAGCTTCCCTGAGCTTCTTTATTGTCTCAATCAAATGAGAACTGTTGACAGTGCTACCTTGTTAAAAAAGGTTGACAAATTATGACCATCACTTTCTTTTTTTTTTTTTTTTCTTGTTGAATGTTGCATTTTGAACTTCTTAGGGCTAGGCAAGGTCTTATGCCACCATTTTATAAACTGCCTCTGGGTCATAAAGAAATGCCCAGGTTTCACCTACAGTAGCAACATTAGAAAGAAATGTGTCCTGATAGGCCTCAAACATCTCCATTAGATCTCTGCACACTTCAAAATTTGGTCCTGATGATCGTGGGTTAATTGGCCTAGAACTTACTTTCCACACTTTCTGTTATCCCAGTTAATGGATCATTGTTTCCACAGCACTCTGACTAGAATGCAGTGTGTCACAGACCTCCAGAGTGGTCACATGTTGATACTCCAAATACTCTAAGTTCATCAACTTGCTGTTGCTTCTTGTCGCTGATGGCAATTAAAGGCCTTCTGACATTACTGATGTCAGTTGTTGCATTTCCGTAAACCTTTTTCAGCCTCGTGGATCCTCATCGCCTTGCAACCTTCCCTTTCCTAAAATTCGAAAACAGCTCTTCACTTTGGCAAATTTCCATCTTTTGCATTCTCACTAATCTAAACACAAAGGGTGTGCAACTTTCGTGTAAATATTTCCAAAATTGCAAGTTATTATCAAAAAGGCATTCCTTTTAGGACCACCCTCTTATTAAATCAAATCTTATGATAAAAATATGGAATGAGTGTGGAATTTTTTTGTTTAAAATGAGTTAAGTGTACACCAACTGTGCAAGTTCCAAGTGCTTTTAGTGTAATATTAATTTCTATTAATGAAGTGTGCAACCCAAATTAAATATTTGTTTTTATATTTTTATTGTATTAAAAAATATGTTGTACAACCCAAAAATTTAACAAAAAGTAATATTTGTCATCCTAGTAATCCCCATATTGCAAAATTATATTTTTAAGGTATAAATTTGTTTATTTAGTGGTGTAATACAATATAAGTTTAAAGTGTTTTAAGAATGACAGGTATGTAGGATTCATCATATATGTCACAGGCTTTTTACATATTGGTTGAAGAATGTAGCAGGGGTCGTGCTGCCAAACACATTCTTCGCAATTTGCGAAAAAAAATCGTTTTAGTGATGGGAAAAAAACTATTGGTGTACTGTTATAACACTCTGGTAAAAAAAAAAAAAAAAAAAAAAAATTGAATTTGGCCAATGAGTTGGCAAAAACTTTAAAAAGGCCAGAGCAACCACTGCAATTTAGTATGCAAATATAACACAGTGCAGCTGTAAAATAACCTGATCCCTTTATCATAATATATACACTGAGGGGCCACTTTATTATGACCACCTAACAGTTTTAAGCAAATGAGCTATGGCTGCACGCTGTTGCCGCCAGAGGGCAAGGCTAGTATAAAAAGGGGAAAGCTTAGTGCTTGCGACAGTAGTAGAAGTGATTTTTGGGTAATGAGATGGGTAAAAAATGCGATTTGACGGACTTTCAACGTGGGATGATTGTAGGAGCTCGGAGCGAGTATCACAGAAACCGTCGCATTCGTGAAATGTTCCAGAGCCAAAAAACTGGGTCTCTACGTGCAACGTGTGGTTTTCATCGACTAGTGACTGCTTGGGCGGAACGGAGTGTATCCAGACTGGTAACAGACAACAGAAGGGCAACAGTGCAGCAAATTACAGACCATCTTAATCAAGGATCCCCTCAAATGATCTCTGCACGCACTGTTCGCTGTACACTGCATCGGATGGGATATGGCAGCCGAAGGCCTGTTCGAACACCTTTGCTGTCTGCAGTTAACAAGAGAAAATGTCTCCAGTTCACACAGTAGCACAAGGATTGGACAGTCAATAATTGGAAACAAATTATGTGGTCCGATGAATCACGCTTTCAGTTGCTCCATGCCGATGGCCAAGTGAGAATTTGATGGAAACAGCACGAAATCATGGACCCCAAATGCATTGCTACAACCCTTCAAGCTGGTGGAGGAAACATTATGGTTTGGGGAATGTTTTCCTGCCATGCTTTGGGCCCTTTAATTCGTGTTGATCAACGTCTGACTGGCACATTATATCTAAACATCGTTGCGGACCAAGTGCATCTTGTCATGTGGATGGTTTATCTCAATGGCGATGGCTACTTTCAACAAGATAATGCATCCTGCCATAGTGCTCGTATTGTACAGGATTGGTTTCAGGAACATGCCGGTGAGTTTACTTTGCTTAGGTGGCCCCCACAATCTCCAGATCTCAACCCCATTGAGAATTTGTGTGATGAAGTTGAACGAGCCATCAGACAGCTGGATCCACAACCCTGCAATCTCACACTCCTGGAAAGTGCTGTTCATCAAGCATGGTCTCAGATTCCACAAACCACCTATCAACATCTCATGGAGTCCATGCCACGGAGAATCGACGCAGTATTAAAGGCAAAAGGTGGCCCAACGAAGTACTGAGGGGGTGGTCATAATAAAGTGGCCACTCAGTGTATAAACATCCAGATCTTCCTCTCTCTATCATGTCAAAGTGATTACGTGTTATGTATGTAAGTCCTAACAAAAGTTCTGCACACTGTCCATTTTTGAGAAAGTGTGAAATAACGGAGAAAACTTACCTTATTGCTGTTCAACGTACTCCCCTCTGCTGATAATGACAGCTTGCCAGCGGTGAGGTAGATCGTGAATGCCCCGTAGTATGCCATCTTTGTTCAGCTGTCGTATTACTCTGGTCACGTCGAATAACAGTTCGTCCAGTGATTCGTTGCGGATGCCACGAAGCAGATTTTTTAACTTTAGGAAAAGATCGAAGTCGGCTGGACTGAGATCAAGGCTGTATGGTGGGTGGGATAAAGTTTCACAGATATATTTCGACAAAAGTCCCAATACCGACGCTGCACCATGGCATGACGCGTTGTTATGCAGCACGATTGCTCCTGCTTCCAACAATTTGGGGCGATTTTGACGAATTTTTGGTCTTAACTTTGTCCTCAGAAAGTCACAATATTGTGCATTGACATTTTGCCCTACGGGCACAAGATCAGGGTCCACAATGCCCTGGGTATCGCATGCAAGAATCATCATTTGTTTCACTTTGGATTGTTGCTGTCGACACTTTGAGGGGCATGCAGAACTTGGATGCCTTCATTCCGTTGATCGTGATTTCAGTTCCAGCTCAAAATCACAGGTCCAAGTCTCATCATTTGCAACAATTCTGTTCAGGAAGGTGTTGCCCTCGCTTTGAACCTCTGGAGGTGATCCCATGCGACGCTAACTCTGATTGCCTTCTGCTTGGGGGTGAGTTGATGGGGTACCCATAGCGCAGCGATTTTTCTTTTTCGCAGTGAGTCGGTCAAAATCCGGTGAACAGACATGGTGGGCAAATTTGCCTGATGAGCAATCTCCTCGACTGTCAAATGGCGATTTTCTTCGAGAAGCATTGCAACAATGGTGACAGGTGTTCTTTCTGTCACTGTTTGATGTCGGCCTGAGCGGCGATCATCTTTGATGCTGCTTCGGCCCTCCTGAAAGCGTGATGCCCAGCAAGAAATTGTGTTTTGATCAAGAGTTTCTTCCCCTATAAACTTCTTGCAAGGCAGTGTGGATGTGTGTCGGAGTTTTTCCCAGCAGAGTTTCTATTTTGACGTACGAGTGTTGGTCTAACGCTGTTACTCAACCTGAGGAGCTGCATGCTTTCATTTCTAAACCCTCCCACTTCCACACAGCAAATGATAGCATGTCGTTCTGACACCACTGCATTGCTGAGAGTCTGACCTTGATATGACACAAGCATTTTCCGGATTGCACCATCCGCTTCCATTTTAGATTAACATGTGCAGAACTTTTGGTTATGACCCTCATAATAGCATGCAATCACTTTGAGATGCCAAAGTGATCACGTGCTACTACTAATAAATACCTAGATATATTTCTGTCTGGAATGCTCTTGAGGTCAAAGTGATAGCATGCTGATTCAAAAGCATTAGATGATAATTATCAATGAATCGTTCTATTTATCTCATCTGCAAAATTCGAATTGAAATTTTAATTATCATGGCAAGTTGAGTTTGTATATTAATTTAATTTAGCACAATTCGAATATTAATTTGTACGCTTTAATTATTTTTTTACTTTTCTAATTTAACCAACTTTCCGAGTTTAGTGCTGATTATTATACATTGGGCGAAATATCAATATATTAAGAATGCTCTAAACTACAATAAAAACTGAAATCTTGAGATGTCAAAGTGAGAAAAATTGCATCTAAAAACAGATGTTGCTAATAGCACATTTGTCGATAATTTAGATAGTTCTGATTTGTAATACCACATGTCGCATTAATTTGTAGAAAAAGCTTCGGTATGAAGTTTCAAGCTAATTGTCGAATAGAACAGTGTAAAAACAAGCCGTGAACAGAATAACTGTGCCGGAGAAAAACTCATTTTAACGTGAATAATCAAAGCAAAAATTTTCCTTACAAAAATCCGGCATCAATTTGATTTGTTTTCAGTCTGCTTCAATTAAAAATTTCATCTTGTTCTAGTACAGGCAACATCCTCTATATATTAACATTTATTTAAAGCTTAAAAACAACCATCCTAGGATGGGCTATAGCAGGGGTTCATAAAATTTTTGAGACCGCGCTGCCCTTCACATGTCACATTTTCCGTGCGACACCCCTGTACCCAAATTAAAAAAAAAAAAAATTGCCCAAATTCGAGTTTGTGGTATTTTTTTTTATTAATAAAAAGTAAATAGTAATTTACATTACTAGTTGTATTCTTTTTAATGTAAAAATACAAAATTAGAAAAACAATTGTAGAACTGAATAAGAAGAATTTGATGAGATAAGCATATTTTCACAATGGTAACACTCTTCATTTGGTTTTCACATTTTTACAGTAATTTTAGAAACTACCTAACAGAGGTATTTGCACCTTAATAAGATGGGGGAGCTTGTTTCTCGTCACACAAAACATCGAATCTGGGAACAATGTTCGATACAGCTACGCTGATCTCCTTCTCAACATTAACTTTGCTTCTATATCCTGATTTTATTACTGCCAGAACTGAAAATCCTGCCTTGCAAAGGTAGGATATGGCAAAAGGGAGAATTACTGTCAGAGCTTTCTTTCTCAATTCTAGGTGCTCCTGTGCCACACTGTTCCAAAATTGTTGCAGAGTTCCAGAAAAGAATGTCATTTTCAGTGTGGAGTCTGAAGAAATGTCAATTAACTGTTTCTGCTCAGCAGTAGTGAAGGGTGATGGTGGATCTGCTGTAAACAGATCTGCAACCCACTTTTGTTCATCTGTTTGTGGAGGGAAATATTTGTCAAATTGAATGTTGAGTTGAGATAGATGCTCCAGAGCTGCCAAGTGTCCTGGTTTACCCGGATTCCGTCTGATTTTGAAAATATTTTCCAGAAATCTGGTTTTTCTACAAAAAATCCAGTTTTGTGGTTTTATTATATTTCTTTTCTTGTATTTATTTAACATGCATGAAATTTCCCCCTCATTAATGATATCAGCGATCATTTATCTCCAGCATCAACGCTGGCTGTGGGAGGGGAACGAATGGAGACAAATGTTTTTTTTTTTTGTTAATCCATGGCACTTCAAGCGCCAAGGTCATGAATCATGCAATAGTAGCAAGACAGTCAGTGGCTTGGGAAGTTGAAGTACTGGTTTATAATGTCACATCCATGGCGCTTGTGCCGTGTCTTGCGCAGGGATGGGAATCCTGTGCCAATGTGTGCCAAAACAAAAATCTTGTGCCATCTTGCTACAAAAGGCAGATTTAGTGCCATTGTGCGCCAGGACCGCCACACCCCATCATCATCGTCAGGACTTCGCCACTGTGAATTCTCTGTGCACACCGTTCTGTTTGACACTGAGTAAGACCATGTGGTGTGCCAAGAAAAATTAAGAAAGAATAAGTACTATGATTTTACGTAGTTACTATGGAAATCGTCAATCCGCTATGGACTACGGAAAGCATCGATTATGCTATGGAAATCGAAAATCTCAGTGAAATGACATTATTAAACATCTATGTAAAATTTGTTTTCGTATTTTCAAGATGTTGCAATTGAAAAAAACCGAAAAAAGTCGGCGAATCTCACAAATGTTCATAATCACACCAAAACTGACTGCTGTAGCAGCAATACAAATGTCACATTATCTTCTGTTTCCACATGTTAAATTTTTCTGACTTTCCCTCCCACCCACCCCCTCTGTCTAATTAGATTTTTATTTCTTGATGTTTTTTTTCTCGCGTGCGTGCGTGCATGCATGCATGAGTGAGTGAGAGTGAGTGAGTGAGTGAGTGAGAGAGATTCCTGGTGCATCATGTAGACGGCCAAGCATGGATACGCCAGTTATTAACTGAGGCTATGGCGCCTAGATGCACTATTGGGCGGAAACAGTCTGGTGGTAGTATTATGCTGTGGGCGATGTTTTCTTAGGACACTTTGAGACCCATTATCCCAATGGCACAATCCCTGACGGCTGTCAGGTGTCTGAACATCGTTGCAGACCAAGTTCACCCATTCATGGCAACTGTGTTCCCTGCTGGTGATGGCCATTACCAACAGGATAATGTGCCATGCCACACTGCCTGAATCATCAAGGAGTGGTTCGAGGAACATGCTGGTGACTTTCTGTTAATGCCCAGGTCTTCAAATTCGCCAGTCAATGAACCCAATCGAACATTTGTGGTTTGACTTGTAAAAGTGGGTTCGCGCTAAATCACCAGCAACCCAAAATGTTCGGGAACTGGAGAACCTGCTGTTGACATAATGGTACCAGATACCCCAGGATACCTATCGCCACCTCATCAAATCGATGCCTCGCCGTGTGGCCGCTGTTTTGTGGGCTAAAGGGGGTCCTACAGCTTATTATGTAGGTGGTCTTATAATGTAATGGCTTATCGGTGTATATACAGGAGTCGCACTGCCAATGACATTCTTTGCAATTTGCGAGAGAGAAAAATCGTTTTGGCGAAAATATTGGCGATTATCTTTTTGTACTGTTACAACAGTTTATTGAAAAAAAAATTTAATTTGGCAAATGAGTTGGCGAAAATGTTGAAAAAGCCAGAGCAACCGCTGTGTGTGTGTACACACACACTGGCGGAAAGTGAAAAAAGAACACCAAGAAGGAGTTGGCGGATGATCATGAAATTTACATATGTTAATTGGGTCGAGTTTACGTAGGTGTGATGTTAATTTCGGGACCACGTGCTGACATGAGTGTCGTAAATACAGTGCCAAGAGGAAATTTGCAAATTCTGTGCCAAAATGAAATTATTAATGCTTACATTTGGCCTCAGTTGGATACTTCTTTCTAAAGAAAAAAAGTTAATGGGAACATCCCGAGATGATTTAGCCATGTGTGTGTCACATGGGAGATAAAATATTGCCATGAGAGATATTTACATTTTTAATACAACAGCTAAGCGTGGTTCTGTATGTCGTTCATTTACCAGAGTATCACTCATTCAGACCATCATCCGTACGCTCCTTGAAAAGTCTTTGAAAAGAAAAAGTTCATTTTCAAGTCTTTGAAAAAGTTTGACTCTGGAATAATACTTGATGTCGACATATCGCATATAAGTTACGAAAAAATTACAAGTGGTGAGACGTTTCTGTAGTGACTTCTGCCTTCATCAGCCATGGAAATTAACCACTGCCCCATTCCTCTTAAAACCCTCCATTTGGTTACAGTATGTTGATGACATCTTCATCTTTGGCCACACCAGAAACACACTCTGTTTGAACTTATGTCCTCTATAACTTCCAAATTCCCTCATATAAGATTCTCGTCTCAAGAACAGGTTAACAACAATATTAGTTTTCTAGATGTTAACATCAACTCTGACTTCTCACTTGGTCTCTCTCTGTTTACAGGAAACCTTCTGCCACCCATAATATCATCCCTTACCATTCCTGCATCTTTGGTAAATACAAATTGCCTGCTTTAAAGGTGTACATCCGCAGAGCTAACCTTATTTGCAACAGCCCTTCTGCTCTTTAAAACGAATATCAAAACATCATCAACATTGGCAAATTGCATGGCTTTCCACCCCTCTTAGTACATAGGCTAATTAAGAAATTTGAATCACAGAATAGATCTGCTAGTTGCCTGAACTTTCCATCACTCATCAGTTTGTTGGCACTTTGCCCTTTAGCCTGGCCTTCACTCACAAAGTTTGCTCCATTTTCAAGTCTTTTGGCTACAGGATTGCTGTTAAACCACCTCCACATCTTCTTAACCTTATCCTTAATGACAGAGATCCCAATAAACCCCTAGAGTTACAAGGAAGGTGTCTACTCTATCCCTGTCAACACTTCCACAGGCATTACCCACTATATTGTTAGTACTTACTGAAGCATCAACTGGCGATTGGTGGAACACATCGCTGATGTTAAGAAAGGCAACTCTTCCACCTCCCTTTCAATTTTAACCATCAGTGATATGTGCACGATTCCCGATTGGCAAAATGTTAAATGTATCGCTCCGTTTAGCAATCGGAAAGCCCTCGGTTACCGCGAAAGCATTGAAGTCTTACTTATTCCTAACACCTGTAATACAGATGCACTTTTAACATACCTATCATTTGGAAAGCTATTTTGAAATCTGGCAACAACTGATGCTTTTACCACGTGTTTCATTCCATGGCTGATGAAGGTAGAAGTCACTACCGAAATGTCCCGCCACTTGTAATTTTTACACAACTTATGTGTAATATGTCAACATCAAGAATTATTCTAATGTTTTGTGTGTTAAGTGTTTCATTGCCAATTATTCTCACTATGAAGTTGGGACTCCATAAATAGTACTTGAAAATGTTTTTGTTCTGTTCAAGTAATGATATGAAAGTGCATGTGTAAAATATTATATATATAATTGTGTGTGCTAAAAAGTTTTAGAGGAGATTTCTGTGTAGTCCGATAAAAACACCAAGCTGATCAAATAGCGCAGAACTTCTGTTGCTGCCCCGTTGGTGCAGTGGTCTAAGCACTGGCTTCTGATCTTTCGTCTGAGTTCGAATCCCGGTGAGGTGTGGATATTGTGTTTGTCTTATGGCACTGCCTCTCTCCCTTCGCTGGAGCCAGCGGCTCTAAATCAGGGACGGGCGACTGCTTATAGCCCACTAAGTTGCTCACGGTGGTAGTTAAATCTCCAATAAAAAAAAAAAAGAAAAAATTGTGTTCAACTCAGGGCGCTTGTGGACAGCCGGTACCTTGGCTATGACACCACTACAAAGTAAAATGTCAGCCATGGGAGTAAAATAAGTGGAATGATGTATTCGCAAATTGTGACGGGCTTTTGTTGACTGGGGTTAGGGACGCGTTCTTTCCGGAAGGTGAATACAGATGTGCCAACTCTCCAGATTTAGGCGAGAGACTCAGGATTTTCAGCTCTTCCTCCCTCCCTCCCTCTGGATGAATGTCAAATGTCAAATTCTCCTGATTTTCACCGAGAATTAGCCATTAGGATGGTTGAAATTCCATCAACCACCATGATTTTGAACTGCCTGTGAAATCTTTTTCTTTCTGTGTCGATGCAAGGTGGCATTACAGTCATCAGTTTCATACTTTTCCTCTCCCCCTATCTGCAAAAAGAAAGCCCCTGGTGGCGCAGTGGTCTAAGAGCTGGCTTCTGACCAATAATCGTCTGAGATGGGTTGGAAAAAATTTGCTTCAAAAAAATTTCTCCCAGTCCAATTGCCATACGACACCTCCAGCAAAGAGCTCACTCGCTCTGGCATTCGAATGCCAGGTAGGATTAGTAATTGATTGACAGATGGAAGCTGGCCTGCCTTCTTGCAGTTCTTGCTTTCAACCTCTCAGCAGAGCTGCGCGCATTCTAAGTAATGATAGACAGTTGAGTTGATAAACACTTAACGACAAAAAGGAGAAGTGGCAGTTAGCCTCGCCTTGTAACAAAAGGCGATGTTAGTACGATGCTTTTTGTCTCCTTCATGCACAACCTAAAGAAGAAACAAAAGAATAGTTGGCTGCTATTTTATTCATTAAAAACAACATGGGCCATTTTCGTTATCTTGCTGAATCAATGTACCTGAAAACAAATTTCAGTAGGGGATGGGAGTGTTGATTTTCACGCTTTTTTCCCCCACTAGAACTTTTATTGGGCCAATAATACTACTTCTAGAAAATTGTTCCTACGTCTGGAAAATGTCGATAAAAAATAGAGCTCGTGTGATTTTTGTGTGGTGTAAAAATCTTCCGATTTTCAGATTTTGAAGGTTGCCATGTCTGTGAATACAAAAATAATGTACTCTTTCAAAATATTCTACAAAATAAAATAATTTCAAGAAATGCGAAAACAGTGGGGCAGATCAAAGTTAATAAAATAAACCAATAGGGGGTAACAGGCAGGTCATTAAAGGTGTGCCCATCCCAGATAAGTTTAATGGTTTGAACTTGCTAAAATATGTACCTTCTGACAGCACACACATTTGACAATTTGGCTGTAAAAAGTCATTGAATTTCTTTTGTTCGGAAGAGTGTGAACCTTGCAGGCCGCCCCGATGGCGCAGTGGTCTAAGGCGCTGGCCTCTATTCATTCGTCCGTAAGGGGTCCAGGTTCGAATCCCGGTCAGTCATGGATGTTGTGTTTGTCTTACGGCACTGGCTCTCTCCCTTCCCTGGAACCAGTGACCCTAAATTAGGGACGGGTGACTGCTTATAGCCCATTGAGTTGCTCACGGTGGTCGTTAAACGTCCAATCAAAAAAAAAAAAAAAAAAGAACCTTGCAGACCTAAAATAAGGTTAGTCTGAAATTGAAAAATCAGCTGTGAGTGACTGAGGAATTAATATGTTAGATTAAGAAGATCTTGCAGTGGATAAAGAGAACGTTAGTTGCAAATTAAAAAAAAATTCTTTCTCGAAGTGAAAGTGCCAACCAGTGATGGTATAAACCATTTCTTCTTGGGAGTTCATTCACACAGAAGTTGTTATTTATGAATGACTATTCAATTTCCAGGTTGTCACTGTGCTCACTGAGTAAATCATTCATTGCAGGAATCTTGTGTTTGCACTCAAAGCACTTCAAAAAAGTTTGTCAAAAAGGCCACAGCTCTTTTTGGCAAACTGCCCAAAAGAACCCAAACTCTTTACCATTCATAATGAATGATTTGCCACGAGCAAACCAATTCGAGCACACCAGTAAAATGAATGGCATTCATGTAGCATTCCCATGCTTAAGTTTGTTATTTTCTAGCTGACTACTCACTCACATAATGGCAGACACTTATTGATACTTGAGATTACTTTTCTTAATAAGGGAATTTGTTTCCGAACTCATGCTGGCGGAATAAAGATAAATATTCTGAGACTTCAGTCTGTGTTGCAGTAATAGTAGATTGAATGGTCATTCACAGTGGTGAGAGTGAACCATCACCCATTCATGGTGAAGAGTAATTCTTTGTGAAGAAATTGTTCATGAATGGTCCATCACTAGCTGTGAGTGACTGAGGAATTAATATGTTAGATTAAGAAGATCTTGCAGTGGATAAAGAGAACGTTAGTTGGAAATTAAAAAAGAAATATTTCTCATTATGCCGGAACACCTTGTGTCATGATTACTATTACTACTATTATTTTGTAGAATCAGTTTAATATTTGCACTTTTAATTTCTTTAATAATAGCCCAAAATTGAATCTGAAATTGAAAGGTGCAAACAGTATAATTTCTGTTGGACATAAAGTTTAAAAATAGTGTTTTTGAAAAGTATGGCATACATTGACAGAGTGGTTATGTTAGTTAAGTTTATTTTAGAAAATGTATAAATAGTGATTTTAATTATTTTTTGGCTGATTTTGAATTTTTAAAAGTTGAGATTTTGCTCATTCTAATGTTTTGAGTTCAGTAGGTTAGTCGTGTGCTCTTCTTTTTTTCTTTTTTTTTTTTACAAATAATAATGTTCATTGTCTGCTTTTTTTTGTTCATTTTTGTTCTGTACATTGTTAATTGTGCTGAGGCATTATGTAGCACAAGATGTTAATGAATGTGTCACTTCACACAGTGTCTGATTCTGTTTGCTTGTTGGTATGCATCAATCTCATGCATCCTTTTCCCACTCTTCCTCTGTCTGTCTGTCTCCACTGAAAGTATGATGCATATCTACCGAAGTGCATTTTTGAAAGCACATGTACCACACACTTTGCTCTGGAATGCAGATTTGCTCATATACCCATGTGCATTTAATTGCAGTTTCTGCTTTAAAGTTTCAGTAGAATTCAGTGATTTTTAATGCAGCACTTTGTATGTTTTTAAATGTTTCTAGAACCTATAATAAATGCAATGCTAGTCATGACACCCACTTCTAAGAAAGTTTTGTATGCTTTTAAATGTTTCTAGGACCTATAACAAATGCAATGTTAGTCATGACACCACCACTTCTAAGGAAGTTTAAAGATGGTAAGACTGAAGTATGCAATCTAGAATTTGGCATTCTTAAACGCACTCTTCATAAGGAAGCAGAAACCATAGATGAAGATAACTCCTTTAAAAATCCTGTTCCAGTACAATTGAAGAAACATAAATTAAGAACGGTAATTGTGGTTTGATTTTTCTCTTAACACTATATATTGCATTTGCGTTATTCCCCTCTGCTGGTTAACACATTTTATTTTGATATTTTGACCATTTATAATGTGGATCATGTCAACATCTGTCAGGAAACTACAGTTAAATGCATTTAAAATTTCAAAAAGATGAGTGTCTTTGGTTTGAATGTATCCAGCTCATGTAAAAAGACCCTGAAGGAAGACTTGCAGAAGCCACCTGCTTTCCAAGGTAGTCCCAAAGGTGATCGTGAGGATTCAAGTCCAGGGATTGTGCGGGCCAGTCCATTCCATGGTTCATATGCTCCTTGAAAAGTTCTCGAATAAAAAAGTTCATTTTTAAGTCCTTAAAAGCACTTGAAAAATTCAAGGCTCTGTAAATAGTACTTGACTTTGTTTTGTTTTTTAAGTAATGATATGAAAGAGCATGTGTTTGATAATTGTTTGTGCTAAAAAGATGAGATTTCTGTGTAGTTCTGATAAAAACACCAAGCTGATCAAATAATGCAGAACTTGCATTCAACCCAGGTGAGTACAAAACTTGCATACTTTCCTGGGTTGAATGCAAGCTGGTGCCTTGGCTATGATATCACTACAGAATAAAGCATCAGCCATGTGAGGGAACATAAGTGAAATGATGTATTCGCAAGTTGTGATGGGCTTCTGTTTACTGGGGTTAGGAAACACATTCTTGCCGAAGGGTGGAACTTCCAGGAATTGCTTGTTCTTCATACGTGGACCCTTTGTCTCCTGGCTATGTCAAAAAATGCATCAATGTCATGCATCAAAAATAAAAAGTTAAAGCAAACAATAAGGGTCATACCAGCAGATGAATATGAAAAAAATGTACCCTTTCAAAATATTCCACAAAATAAAATGATTTCAAAAAACACCAAAACAGAGGGGCTATTCAAAGTTAATAAAATAAACCAACAGGAGTCATGGGATAACTGGCAGGTCATTGAAGGTGTACTCGCCCCAGCTAATATTAATGGTCTGAACTTACTAAAATACCTACCTAATGACTGATCGACAGTACACACATATGATAATTCAGGTTTAAAAAGTCCTTGAAAAGTGCTTGAATTTATTTTGCTTGGAAGAGTACAAATCTTGTATTCGTTCCATACCTTGATCAGCAAGATATGTTGACAAGCCTCTCTCGGTGAGGTCTGGCGTTATCGTCCAGTAGTTGGAAATCATCACCAATCACACCAGCATACGGTCTTGCATATGGATCAAGGATCTCATCCCAATATCTCTGCACATTCATATTTCCTCCATGGAACACATGGAGATCAGTGCGACCACCCAAAGAGACCCCCAGCCCAAACCATGATTCCACCCCCTCTATAACTGTCTCTTTCAATAATGTTGGATGGGTTGTATCTGGTGCCTTGTTCTCTCCAGATCAGAACACAACGTGAATCGCTCTCCATCACAAACCGGAACTCATCTGTGAAGAGTACAGACCTCCATTGTTGTGTTGTCCAGGTGGCGTGCTGTCTTGCTTAATGTAATGGGGCACATCTCAGCAATCGATTAAGAGGCACACACACACAACTGGTCTTCTTTGCACATGAAGACGTCATTGCACTGTAGTAGCAGACATTCTTGTCTCTGTTGCCACCAAATGATCTGCAATGAGCTGGGGCACAGTAGTGTTCCGTCTTCTTCAGGCCGAAAGAGCCAGAAAGCAATCGCCCGACAGGACAGGGTTGTAATGCATGGCCGACCTGGGACAGGTCTCCTTGAAACTGAATTTTTGGATTCGAACTGATACCAAAGTCTTTGGACCACACTGCAAGAAACATTAAGCCATCTGGCAGCATCAGCATGTGATAAGCCCGTTTCTATCCACCTGATCGCCCTCCATCATAACAAATCAGGTAAACGATTTCTCCTTGACATCACTAACAATATCTTCGTACCTAAAATTGAAGATCAATGAACATTAATTCACAACAGACAAACATACAACAGTGTCACATCCAGAACTACATCTATTTTTTAGATAAATACCCATTTCTTGTCCCACAAACTTGGTAGGTATACTGTTTTGATGTGATCTTAGTAATTATATTAGAGGTGGGACGAATCCTAAATTTTCTCGAATCTTTCGAATTCTTCATATAAGAATAAAAGGAAAAGAAAAGACTTTGAAAAATACAGGCCAAATTACAGCGAGCGTATACAGACAGAGTGTACAAGTAAGATGCTGCAGAGAGTTGAGTAGAACTAGGAACGCTGAGCTGTAGACAGAGTAATTTGAGCCATGTGCACGACGTGGTTTAAGGGCACACTCCCCCTTTCATTCTCACGCTCGTTACCACAGTAACGGCCGCTGGGAAAAAGAAAATATGGCTAAGTCACTTTTCTCTCTATACTTGAGGTATGGTGGCTAAAGGCACTGTCCGATGGGAGACGCCATTCGCTTTGACGGTTGCTCTGTGTGTCTGGCTGAACAATTCTTTCACTGTTGCATCCGATTTGAAAGTAACGAGCTGTTTCAAATAGCTGTGCACACACTGTAGATGATCTTCTTTGATTGTTTTTTAATGTCAGAACTTGTCATCATGACAAAAATTCGAACAAACATCACTTTAGAACAAGCCCCAAATGGCAATTTTTTTAGGTTAAGATTCGAATGACGAAAAAAGCGCGAAGATTCAAGTTTTCGAATATCTTTCAAGATTCGTGGAATTCGGATGTCCCATCCCTACTTTATATCAACTCTGTTTGTTGCCTTTCTTTGCATTCTTTTAATGGTGAGGATCAAATAACTGGTGGTACCTTAACTTTTGGAGGCCAGTATATATACACACAGTGGAGTTACATTATTGTGACCACCTCCTACTTTTGACGTCAACAGCGCGTAGCCAATGAAGGAAGGCACGTGTCATGAGCTGGCATGGATGGTATGTAAGGTGTGCTGTAGGCAATCTGAAAACATATCACTCGTTGCTGTAATGAATAAAAGGAGCAATTTATCAGATTTGCAAAATGGGATGATTATCGGCTTTCGGGCCAAGGGTGGCAGTATTTCTGAAACCGCACAGTTTGTGAACAATTTGCATGCTGCTGTGGTTAAGGTGTATCGTAATTGGAGAAATGACACCATTGCAAATAAGCAACGTGAAAACTGCGAAGCACCACGTGCCATTGATGTGCGAGGTGAACGTCGGCTTCGAAGGTGCATCAGGGTCGATCGACACGCTACAGTGGAGCAACTCACTGGCCGAATGAACCAGAGGGCTACCGAAAGTGTGTCTACAATGACAGTTCAGCGAACCCTGCTGCGCATGGGGCTCTGATACAGACAGATTAGTACTGCACCTATGCTAACGAAGGTGCGTCAGCAGAAAAGGCTTTTTGCATGGCAGTATCGAAATTGGACCTCCGCTGATTGGCAAAGGATTGTTGCCTTCTCCGATAAGTCACGTTTTCTGCATCATTGAACTGATGGACGTTGGCGTATTAAGCGAGAAACATCGTAGAATGAACACTCTTCAACCATTGCTGGCAGAACACAAGCTGGTAGGGGCAGCGTTATGGTCTGGGAAATGTTTTCGTGGCATTCTCTGGGTTCACTCATACCTGTGGAAGGCACTGTGGACTGAATTAGTTATGAATCCATCCTTGCAGACCACGTACACCCATACATGCCGATTGTCTTCCCTGGTGTGGATGGGATCTTCCAGCATGACAATGCAGCATGTCATACAGCTAAAAATGTCTGAGAGTGGTTGGAAGAGCATAATGAAGACTTCAAACTACTTCCCTGGCCTTCTAATTCCCCAGACTTAAACCCAATTGGGCATCTATGGGACCACCTCGATTGTGTTGTTCGCTCTATGGATCCTCCAGCAGCTATCAGATGCGCTGCAGTCAGCATGACTCCACATACCTGTAAACACATTCCAGCACCTTATTGAGTCACTCCCAGCCAGTCTTGCTGCTGTCCACACTGCACATGGTGATTACTCCTAATACTAGCTGGTGGTCACAATGTGACTCGACCGTATACACATATATATGTAATATAGATACATTAGTAAACAATTAAATAAAATATGTAAAAGAACTTTTAAATATATTTTTCAGAATATAAGTTGCACCTTTTTTCCAAAAAATTTGGTGTTGAAATCCCCCATGTGTTATATACCGAAGGTCATTATTAACGCCATGAATAAATAGATACAGGGTGTGTACTAATAAAAAAAGTAATGAATTCAGAAAAGGGTCATAAAGTCAAGAAAAAGTCAAAAATTTTGCTCTGGGGTCATGAATTTTTTTTTTATTTTTAGTAATTGTTCATTTTCTGGTGGCAATCTAAGCAAGTCTTCATGCACCAACCAGACATAAATGTGGTTTTCATATAATGAAAGGAAAAGAAAGGTGACTGCTAAAAAAAGGGTCACTTGTGCTCTCCTTCACAAAGAAAAACTGTTAAAGCAAAAGATGTTTTAATATAGAAACATGTGCAAAATGTTTGCTAAACTTTGTGGTCAGTCAGTGTGGCAATTTACATTATACTGCTTATAACTTTGAATCACAGCATTTTTCAAATATAAATGTTGAAGAAAGATGTGTAATGAAATGATTCAGCACAGTGTTAAGTATTTTAGCTTACGTTTAGGTACAGTCTTGAAGTATGATGAGGTAGGTGTTTGTACTAGCAGAAGGGCACTTTTTCATAGAAAAGGGAGGAGCAGAATGTCTCCCATCTTTAGTGTGTGTGTGTGTACACATCATATATCACCGCCTTGGATAGGGATGGATACACGCACACACACAAATGTGCATGCCCACACACGCACATGCATGCACACGACTTTTAAAAACGGTCATGAAAATTGTTAATTGGTCATGAAATTGCATTTCCCAAATTTGATAGACACCCTGAAATACATATATAGTTAAACCCTGAAAACTTTATTCCCGTTAACTTGTCGTTCCCCCACACTCGCAAAAGAAAAAAAAAAAAAAGAAAAATCCACTAAAATCTAAGGCCGTTTTATCTTTTCTTATTTGTACCGTGTGAGCTATCTGGTTGGAGGACGATTCCATACTTCATTATCTGAGTGACTTTGAAGAACTGGTGCTACTCCCCAACTCACTCCTGGGTAGTGGGAGATTTTCGATGACCAATCAGATGTTCACATTCCTATCTACTTTTGGAATGGTATAAGCTGTCTGGCCATTTTTGTTCTTTATGTGAATCACTGTGTTGTCTGAAGACAGGCTATTTTAGGTAGTGTGTGGCTATCTGTGCGTAGTAAAAATGTCTTGCAAGAAAAGAACGAAACATAATATTAAAAAGATTAGATAAAGCAGAAAGTATAAATAAAATTGCGATGGATTTAGGCAAAATCAGATGCATTAAAAATAAAAAGATTAGATAAAGCAGAAAGTATGAATAAAATTGCGATAGATTTAGGCGAAATTAGATGTATTAAACAGATTAGATAAAGCAGAAAGTATAAATGAAATTGTGATGGTTTTAGGTGTTGGTCGGACTACAATTCTCAGCTAGAAAAGGAAGAAAGAAATAGAGTTTTGGTATGTTAAAAGAGTATGCAGTGAAACTATAAAAGAAAGGAAAAGTATGAAAGGTGCTGAATGTGAAAAAGTGAGTGAGGCACTGTATTTATGGTTTCAACAGCAAAGAGGACAAGGAATGCCCATAACTGGGCCCATTTTGCAGGGGAAAGCCCTCGGATTTTATGTAACGTTTCGAGAAGGAGAGGCTGAATTTTCTGCTAGCACTGGCTGGCTCGACAGGTGGAAAAAGCGCTATGGAGCGAGAGATAACTGAGCATTTGTGGAAAGAAACTTTCCGCCGACACTGAAAACGTTTGTACATTCAAGGACTATTTTCACAAATTGATTGAAAAAGAGGGTCTCTTAGAGATCAAATTTGCAATTGTGATGAAACCAGTCTCAATTTTCAGATGTTGCCTTCGAAAACACTTGCATCTAGGGATGAGAAATCTGCTCCAGGATATAAAAAAAGTAAAGAGAGAGGAGTTACTATTCTGGCATGCAGCAATGCAACAGGATAACAAAAACTGAAATTGACACTAATAAGTAAAGCGAAAAATTCCAGCACATTAAAAAGTATTAAAAGGTACACAAATAAGAATGGCACTTTCATTGACCTGCCTGTTTGGTACAGAAGCCAAAAGAGTGCATGAATGGATGGAAAAACATTTAGAGACTAGTTTTATCAACAATTTCTTTCGGTAGAAAAGTTTCTGAGATCCAAAAATCTGCAACGAAAAACGTTTCGCATCCTAGACAACGCCCCATCACGCCCTGATGTTGAACAATTGTAAGACCGAGACATTAAAGCCATTTATCTCTCTGCAAATGTTATTTCTTTATGCCAGCCAATGTATCAAGGCATTCTCGAAACTTTGAAGAAAACATACAGGCATAAACTTCTTTCATCACTAGTGTTAGCTATCGATCAAGGCCTTAATATGATCGAAAAGGTTGGACGCAGTGGGGTGGATTGTTGAATCTCGGAATGTGATCCAGCCAATAAGCTTTGTTCGTTCTTGGAGAAAGTTGCTTGACGATCCAGGAAATGAATTCCACAATAATCCAGAGGAGACCGAAAATTTTGAGCTAGGGGACTAATAAAGAGGATTACATTCTGCGAGAAAACTACTGATGGTGATGTCGAGTGGATGAGGCAGGATAAAAATGATCATCTTCTGGGAGATGAAGAAATTGTTGCACTGATAAAAGAAAAAGATGAAGAATCGGAAGGTGAGGAAATGGAAAACTAAGGAAAAGTTAAAAAGATGATGTATAGTGAAGGATTGAAGGCAGTTGAAGATACTGTGTGTTATTTCGAGGGGCAAGGTGGCTCTGCGATGGACATTTTATTCCTCCTCCACTTACGTGATGAAGCAGCGCGAAGAAGAAATGAGTGCGAGAGACAATCCAGCATCACCAGATTGTTATACAAAAGTCACTAGTTTCTTTGTCGAGAGGTGAAAATATTTGTGTTTCTTTTGTAGCATAATTACTGTATTTTTTCTGAAATGATAAATTTCCTTTCGCTCTGTATATATATTAAGTGCGTATAATATATTAATCTCTAGCAAAGTATATTATGAGTTTTGCGTAATTCACTAAACTCGACATGTGTTTAGTTCATATTGAGTCGAGTTATCGGGGTTTTACTGTATATGCAGCCATAAAAGACTACTAAATGAATGTAAAATATTATCACTTTATCTTAGGTACAATAATTGATATTCTATGTCATTGTATTGTGAATGCTTGTATATAGTATACTTTTATGTTTATCCATTGTTAACTATGTGTGCATGTTTTTTTATGAGCTGGGCATTTGTGCTTGTATGCTGTGCATCCATGAGGGGATGTAAAATACAGTTAAAGCACATACATCATATGTTGTACTTAGTGGTCTGAAACTGATGATATATACACTGATGTTCAAAATTAAGGTCACAAACACATTTTTTTACAATAATTCAAAATAGCAACCAGTAAAATGTTTAAAATTGCTGTCATATATACTTTGGGGAACAGTAAATCTAATGTCTGCCGCGGGTGGCCTAGTGGGCAACGTTCGTGACTGCCACGAAAAGGACCTCAGGTTCGATCCCAGGCAGGTACGAACGCTCGATCCACTAAATATCCGCTGTGCGTCGGATGGGCACCGTCAGACCCCGAGTACTGGCTTCCCGATAATAAATAAGGGCATCTTCCTCCCCCTTTCTACTTCGCTTCCGTGTCATTTTCCTATCGGGCACTCTAACCCAAATCTCCTAGCTTCCTATTTCTAAGGGTTGTTTAAGACCTGGAGTCAGACACTCCCTTCCTAAAATCCTCTGCATATGATATATCATCATCATCATCATTGTCAACCATTATCAATCCACTGCTGGACGAAGGTCTCCCCAAGTTTCCTCCACAACGGTCTGTCTTGTGCCAGTCTCCTCCATGTCACCCCTGCATACTTTCGAATTTCATCCACCCATCTCCCATGTGGTCTTCTTCTGGGTCTTTTCCTGTCCCTTGGAATCCAATCTAAAATTTCGGCTGTCCATCGATGATCTGTCCTTCTGGCAGTATGTCCAGCCCATTGCCATTTCAGGGATTTAACTCTGATCATGATGTCTTCCACTCTTGTCATTTTTCGGATCCACGAGTTCCTCTTCTTATCTCTCCTGGTTACACCAAGCATGCACCTCTCCATGCTTCTTTGAGTTGTCTGCAGCCTTTGTATGTCTCTTTTAGTTAAGGTCCACGTCTCTGCACCATACGTAAGCACTGGAAGGATGCATTGATCAAACACTTTTCTTTTAAGACATAATGGCATATTGCTCTTGAAAATTATGCTGTTTCTTCCAAAAGCTCTCCAGGCAAGTTTTGTACGCCGATTAATTTCTTCATCAATGTGACCCTCACTTGATATCTGCTGTCCAAGATAAACGTACGTGTCTGTTATCTCCAGCTTTTCTCCATCAATCGATAAATCTTCATTTCTTGTAAAAGCATTGAACATCACTTTTGTCTTCTGAAAGTTCATTTTTAATCCCACTTCTTTACTCTTGTCAGCAAGTTCCTGGATCATACTCTGCAGCTCTGATGGGGTAGTTGCAAAAATGACTACGTCATCAGCAAAACGAAGGTGGGTTAGATAATCTCCATTAATCTTTATCCCCTTGTTTTCCCAGCTCAGGGACTGAAAAACACCCTCCAATGTGGCATTAAAGAGCTTCGGAGATATGGTGTCACCTTGTCTCACTCCCTTTCCAATTTTTACGTGTGTTGTATTTTCAAACAGCCGAATCTTTGCACTTGCATTTTCATAGATGTTATTAATAATATTAATGTATGCATCTTCAATACCGCAGGTTTTCAGAGCCATTGTAACTGCTGATGGTTTCACCGAATCAAAGGCTTTTTCATAATCGATAAAAGCCATGCACAATGGAAGTTCATATTCCTCGCTCTTTCAATTAGTTCTCTCAGCACGTGGATATGATCTATTGTGCTGTAGCCACTCCTGAATCCAGCTTGTTCTCTCGGTTGAGCCATGTCCAGTGTTACCTTCAAGCGGTGTGAAAGAACTTTAGTGAAGATTTTATAAACTACTGATAGGAGGCTGATAGGTCTGTAGTTTCCGAGATCCTCAATGTCACCTTTCTTATGTAGCAGGATCATTGTAGCGGTGTTCCAATCCTCAGGAATCTTTCCTTCATTAAGGCATCAGTGAAAATTTGGGCGAGTACTGTTTCGATTTCTCCACTTGCTTCTTGTATGATGTCTACAGTAATTCCATCTTCTCCTGGAGCTTTTCCTCGCTTCATGTTCTTGATTGCATGTGCAACTTCTGCTGGAAGGACTGGAGGAACTCTGGTACTGGTATCTTTCATGATGTCTGGAGTGCATATATCATCCCTTTCATATAATTTGGAGTAGAAATCTTTCACTCTTGTCAAAATTTCGCCTCTATTTCTTGTTACAGAACCATCTTCTTTTCTCAGTGCCATAATCTGTTTTCTTCCCATACTGAGATGTCCCTTTGCTATCTTTAGGCTTTGGTTGTTTTCAATTGCTTTCCTCACTAGTTCACAGTTGAATTTCCTTACGTCTTCAGTGATACTTTTTCTTACTGTCTTGCATAGCTCTATATATTCCACTTTGGAAGTCACATCTTCTTTAGTTGTCCTCATCTCTCTTCTTTTTTGCATCAACATTTTGGTTTTTCCTGATAATTTGTTCACATGCAACTTGTTCTTAGACCCAGCTAATTTTGTTGCTGTTTCCATAAGAGCTTTGGTTACTTTTCTGTTAACTTCAGAGATGTCCACTTCTTCCGATGTTAGGCCTTCTAAAGCAGAGAACCTGTTCTTCAGTTCTAACTTGAAGGTATTATGGTGTTTTTTAAGGTTGGTTATGTCAATAGATTTTGTTTGTCTTATGAGCTTGCCACGTTCAAGTTTAGTGTTGAGGTGCATCTTACATCTCACCAATCTATGGTCACTACCTGTGTTGAACTTGTTTAGCACACTGCAGTCTTCTATGACGAATTTTTTGTTACACATAATAAAATCAATTTCACTTGTCGTCCCATTTGGATGTCTCCATGTCCATTTCCTGTGTGGCTTTTTCTTGAAGAAGGAGTTCAAGATGAAAAACCCTTCTGCCTCTGCAAACTCAACGAGAGTATTTCCACGCTGGTTTCTGTTGCCATGACCGAATTTACCTACTGAAGTTTCATTCTGTTGCCGTTGCCCTATTTTTGCATTGAAATCTCCCATAATTATTTTCAAGTGCTGCTTACCTTTATTATTTAGATGACAAATTTCCTCATAAAATTCTTCAATTTCTTCTTTAGGATGACTTGTGGTGGGTGCATAAGTTTGAATAATCTGAGCCTGGTATCTTTTCGAGAGTTGGATAACAAGTCGTGCAGCTCTGTCAGAGGAACTTTCAACTTCTACAACTTTATCCTTCAGTTTCTTGTTTATTATAAATCCAACACCACTAGTTCTGCCAGTATCTGTCCCACGATAGTAGAAGAGATGTCCACTTTTCAGTTCGATGAGATCTTCTCCTTTTCTCCTTACCTCACTTAGCCCCACGATGTCCCACTTGATCCTTTGTAGTTCCTCTTCCAATTCAAGAAGCCTTGATTCAGAAGATAGGGAGCGTCCATTGTAAGTAGCCAAGGTCAGCATCAGATGGCAGCCTAGTCCGGTCCTCCGGGGATTCTTAGCACCCTCTGCCTTCATGTCGCACTGGCCGCTGCCTTGGCCAGGTACATTCCAGCTGCCGGAGACTGAGGGCCAAGATTTAAGTTGTGGAATCATTTTGGAGGGGTTTGGCCATAACTCACCACGCTGGCCAAGCGGGTTGGTGAGTGTGGGATAGAATTTCCTCTAATCCCGATGGTATAGTTATACCGCTATGGGCGGTCGTCAGAGCCCCTTTAGTGGGAACAGGATGCACCACGAGAAGGCGGGGTTGACATTTGTCAAGGAGAGGCTGTGATGTTACGCATCACCTGACCTTACATCCCATATGATATATATATGAATCTAATGTAAGCATCCACTCACTGTTTGTTAAATGGTTAACAGGGTGAGTTTGGTAAGAGAACGTGAAAGTGGCTGTTTTCTGCATCTGCGAATTTCGTCTTCAGAGTTGTGTTTCTTGCAAGAAAAATCACAAGATTAACTGATTTTAGTTGGAATGAATGCTCAGAATCATTTAGACAATGGACTGAGGTGGAGAGCCAGCGGCAGGCCAGTCTCAAGCGAAGGTCACTCAATAGTTACAGGTGTCACGAAAGACAGTTTGCAGGTTTAGGCACCAATTCCGAACAACAGGCACCATCACCAGGATGCCTGGCTAAAGCCATCCAAGAGCCACGACACCTGCGAAGGATCATTATATGGCATTAACTGCCAAATGCCATAGACGAACGACGGCTAGAGACCTCTCTCAGGACCTTACTGCTGTGATTAGAACAACAATTTTGAGTCAAAGTGTATACAGATGCCTAGTAGAGACGGCCCTTTATGACCGGCGACCAGTGGTGTGTCCCCCTCACCAGATCGCAGAAGAGAGCCCGTCTGTCGTGGAGCCAAACACATCTTTCTTGGATACAGCAAGATTGGGGTCGTGTACTTTTCTGTGATGGGTCGAGATTCGGTACACAAAGTGATTCTTGACAAGTCTTCATCTGGAGACAGCGTGGGGCCCGCTATCATCCCTCCAACATGAGGGAAATCAACCACTTTGGTGGAAGTGGAATCCTTGTGTGGGCAGGCATCATGTTGGACGGCTGTACACCACTGCATGTCCTCGATGGGGGCACTGTGACCGCACAGAGCTATAGGGATGAGGTCCTTGAACCTTATGTGAGGCTTTTCCGGGGAGCTGTCGGACCGAACTTCATTTTTATGAACGATAACGCGAGGCCACACAGCTCAGCTTGTCGACGATTTTCTGAAGGTAGAGGATATTCGCCGTATGGTGTGGCCAGCAAAGTTGCTGGACCTAAATCCTATAGAGCATGTCTGGGATGCTTCAGGGAAAGCCATTGCACGACGGTAACCTCCCCCCCCGCGTTAAAATCCGCACTTTTAGAAGAATGGGATTTGTTGCCACAAGCTGTTATCAATAACCTCATTTACAGTATGAGGGCTCGTTGTGTGACTTGTAAAGCTGTGCGGGGTGGCCACACTCCTTATTAGCCGGACCATTCTCGAGATATGATGCATAATGTTTGGACCGTTTTTGGTCTAATTTGCATATTGCATGCAATTTACCTCTTGTTCATTTTGTTATGCTGCCATTGCATGTCTCATAGTATGAGGTATCTGTACCAAATTTCATTGCAATAAACCATTTAGTTTTCAAGAAATCACAGAATATGTGTTTATGACCTTAATTTTGGACATCAGTGTAGAAGACTGTCACAGTTCTTTTAAAAAGCAAAGTAACAGAAAAAGTTAAAGAACTGCATTTCAGAATGAAACATCACAACAGATGCTTAAGACAGTGACCAAAAAACAAAGTTACTGGCTGCTTTAAAAATATAGTGTTTTTTACTTTGTTAGCCAGCCACCTTAGTGCTCCAGATCTCAATCCAATGTAGCATTTGTGATATGTAGTAGAATGAGACATCAGGTATCAAGATCTACAACCATTCAATCTACATATGTGAATTAGAATATGCTATTCAGTATGCATTGACCAATGTTTCACCAGGAGGTTACCAAAACTTAGTCATCTCAGTGCTGAAACGAATTGCTGTTGTTCTGAATGCCAAAAGCATTTAGTTCATTGAGTGTTTATTGTGTATTTTAAAACCTTCAGCAGTTTTAGTAGACACTGTCAAATCTGGCCTTTTCTTTCTTTTTGTATGCTGAGGAAATTAAAGTAAGATTTAGTGGGTAGATATTTTGTTGTTGTTCATTGCTCCAAAGAACTTTATATTATACATTATTTCAAAGAATGTAAATTTTTTTCAGTGGGATCTGGCATGTGGTAATGATGTACTAGATGGCATCAAACCAAAGGTAAGCATGTTTTAGTTTCGTAACAACTAATTATTTTTTAGAACTGGGTAAGATTTTATTTCATTCCTGATTCTCACTTCAGCTGGAATCATGTAGTTTTTATATTTCCTTTTAAGAAGTTAGTTTTTTTCTTATTACAATATTGAATCACTAAGGTATGATGGGGTGCTCTCTCAGCTATACACACAAAGGGGAGTCACTTCAGAATTTGGAGTCACAAAGGGGAGTCACTTCAGAATTTTAGGTGCATTGTTCATTTGTATAGAACTTGTACCAATGTCATCCAAAATATGTTAAAGCATCTTGCCTACCTAGATGGTTGATTTGATGATGAATTTATTCAATTCAGCATTTTATTGGATGTACTGTACTAGTATGAATATAATGTGGCCTCCAAAACTTATCTAAAATTTGCCAAAAAATATGGAAATTGGAATTTTTTAAAATGATTTGTTATAAGAAATCTTGCAGATATATCCTTTTCAGAAATTGGAGATAATTTTATCCAATACAGTTTTTTACTATACATTTGTGTAATGTTTGTATCCATTTTGCCAGATATGGAAACTGATAATTTTGACAGCTTTGAGTATAACCCAAAAATTGTGTGTATACACACTGAGTTCTGATTGAATTATGACACCATTTCTATGCAAAGTGAGTTACACCCAGTACTGGCATACTAAGCAGTGTGTTGCTTGTACATTAAAGGGTTGTGTGTGTGTGTGTGTGTGTGTGTGTGTGTGTGTGTGTGTGTGTGTGTGTGTGTGTGTGTGTGTGTGTGTGTGTGTGTAAGAGCTTTGTGGTTCAGTTGAATGCAAAGTTAAGATAAGTAATGGGTAAAACCAAAGGTTTATCAAAGACTACAAAAGGCAAAATTGTGGGCACACAAAAGGTGGTATGTCCATTTTAAAAATGCTGACACTTGTTTTGTGGCTTCCATAGTTAGTGACCAAAACAACAAACCAGTGACAAGACTATAGAGGGCTACAAAAGATGTATTCCAGAGGTGAGTGATAGGTGCATCACTTTGTACAGATCAATTGGCACTGCACAGTTTGGTCAAATACAGCCTGGGTCAACAGATAATAGTATCCCACACAACTGTGCTTTGCATGCTAGCACAGATTGGCTGTTAGAGCAGATGCACTACATCCCTCCTAACATCATTGACATAAATAACTTGGTGCCAACAGCATGCAAATTAGACGATAGAAATTTGGAAGTAGGTGTGCTGATCTGATGAATCAAGACACATACTCCATTCTGCTGATGGTCCCCAGTCTATATTTGACATCAGCAGCTGTGGATCCTTCATGTATAACATCAACTGTCCTGGCTGGTGGAAACAGTTGTGTGATATGAAGCGTGTTTAGTTGCCATTAACCTGGATCTCTAGTGTGTGAGAGAGAGAGAGAGAGTGCGTGGATGCCAGCTATACTAGGTACTGTTTGTAGACCATAAACAATCCACAATGTTTTAACTCCACCTAGAGGATATAAGCTCTTTTTGGGCAATAATGCTCCATGTCATTGGATCCACCTCATGCACGAACTGTTCAATGAACATGCTGGTATGAGACATCTTGAATGGCCCCCAAACTTGCCTGATCTTGTTGTGGAACTCCAGGTGAGGGAATTGGATTCATTACCCCTCTCCATATCGGAACTGTGGGCCGCTGTACAAACAGCTTGGTTGCAATCCCTACACAACTGTACTGACACCTTGTTAAGTTGATGCCACGCTGGATGGTGGCTGTTCTCCAGGCTAAATGGAGAGCCTGTGTAATACTAGGTAGTCTTAATTTGGTGCATGTATAACCCCTCTCATTGCAATGATACAGGGTGATTCACTCGAGGCTGAACATTTATTTTTTTAATTAACTCACAATTGCAAAGGCATGTTTGAATGAAACTAATGTGAAACATACCTTGATCCATGACAAAAATTTACTGTGCCTTAAAAGATTGGCCCAATGAAGCGGCGTTGGGACACCGCTCACCAGACACCGATTTTCACTGGATGCAATGGGTCTTCATGGATGGCGTGGGGATTATCACTGGTCCACACCTGTGTATTTTGTGAGTTTATATAGCTGGGTAAATAGAACCATGCTATGTGCAACAGGGCAGGGGTTTTGGCAAACCATTAACAATGAATATGCGAATCGCTTTGCAAAATCTGGTGGGTGAAACTCGTTCACAGCCGTGATATGTGTGGTACGGCTTAATCTTCACCTGCGTTTTGACTTGTTGAATACGATAGTTTAATCTCTTGGCATAGCTGCCAAATAGATTTCCGTGGGGATGCAATGACCGCTGCTTCACATACTCTATTGTGTCCTCCGCCATCTGGGGTTGTCTGCACATATGCGGATCCACCAAGCCCGTTCTCTCCAGCTTCTTCATCAATTTTGAAATGGTGGCTCTGGTGGGTGGTTTATGCCCACCAAATTTCTTCCAAACTCCTTCTGACATTGTTTGAAGGAACCAGTTACCCAGTACAGACGCACAATGGACACACACTTTTCAGTTGAGTACACCATGTTCTTTAGATCTCCTTCTCTCCTAAACTGTCTGCAGAGACACACTATTTCCCCACCACTACTAGACAGATGACACACCAGCTGCTGGGAACATGCTTTATTCACAGGTAATGCACGCCAACTGCTCTGTCAGGTAATAAAGAACTGCTCTGTTTGGGTTTCACACTCGTCTTATATTCCCCATCTCATATATTCCACATAATAAATGTTCAGTCCCAAGTGAATCACCCTGTGCGATGCAGAGGAAGATATAAATGCTTCCAGAGAAGTTGTATTTTTCATCCACAGAAAACCAAGAGAGGAGGGGGAGGGGGAAGCAACTGACCAAATAAAAATTATTACTTGCCAACTACTACAGAATGTCCGTAGTTTCTAAGGATTTAGTTGTCTGTGGATTTTACGAGTTTTCATTGTGTTTAATTTTTTTTATTTTGCTGTTTTATTGATATACAGGAGATTCTTAAGTGGATTTTGCCTTTTTGTTTTGTCATCATTTAGATCATTCTTAAGATAGGTGCAAAACTGAAGAGAATTTGGAGGAGGGGGGAGGGTTGTTTTTTTGTCTGGGGACTGTATTTCGTGTTCCAAAACTTTGGAAAATGGTAGTGAAACGGAGTAAAAAATTTTGTCATAATCAGAATTTTTCTCTTCCGACGTTGCCTTTGTATCCAGTATTCTTTTTAAATATCATTTTAGTGCATAAATGTTTGTCTTGAAACTGTAGGCAAGAATTTGCGAAAACGGAAGTTATATGCCGTGAAGATTTCGCCATAATCTTCCGGTCTAAGATTCTTCTGCGAATTCGAGGAACTCCGCTTTTTCATTATTACTTTGGTCATTCACGAGATCAACGCACAGGTGAAGAGAAATTTGGGGGCATGCGGGACGGGGATGTTTGTCGGAGGACAGAATTATCTTAACGAAACTTTCCAAACAAAAGGTCGTCGGAGTTCAGATTTTTTTTTTTTTGTAATCGTAATTTTTTTTATTGCGATGTTGCCTCTATCCAGTATTATAGTAAAATAACATTTTACTACATAAATATTTATTTCAGCTTGAAAATGGGGGAGGGTAGGGAGGGGTTAAAAATTTCCAAAACCGAAAGTTGGACGGAGCAAAGATTTCTCCCGTAATTGCCCCTCCCATGATGTTCCCTCTTTCCTGTGTTGTTTAATATCCACTGTCCCATAAGAGTTTGCATTTAAGCTTGATAAAGGAGTTGGAAATTCCTGAAAAGGAAAGTTACGAAGTTGGACAATTTGTAAAAACTAATGCATGGTGTTCAAAGTTATTGATATTCTCAGTTACACCATTTATCTAAAATAGTTAAAGCTTTGATATCATACTCTCTTGGTCCTCAGGCTGAATGTTCTCTCAGTATGTTGGACGAAATTATTGTTATCAGAGGCCATAAAAAAAGAAAAAGCGACAATGAAGAAATAGGGAGAGAAAGATATCAGCAGAAAGAAAAATTAAGCAGTGGATGCTGTGCAGTTGCAGAGTCAACAAAAAGACAAACTGACAGTAGTTCGCATTCTTGCTGTATGTTTTGATTTTTCGCCCAGTTAAAACATTCAGCTTTGGTCTCATCTTGTCAAAAATGTAATTTTAGAGGCTGTATATGGTCATGTGGTAAGTGGAAGTTCACTTGCTTGGATTTCCCAGTCTGTCAGGCATTGTGGAATTCTGAATACATCCGACTGATTTTTACTGGAAGTCAAACTTGAATCTTGCAACGTTACCTATCGTGCCCTCGTCAGGGGAATCAACCGAAATGCACATGTTTAAATGTGTTTCATTAGTGTCCTTGTTTGTTGTATGTGTTTCTTTTTCACAAAGAAATGGATCGTTTCATAAAAAAGTGTATGTATGCCATGCAATAATACTAATTATTACTGACAAGTCTGTTGCCAATGTTGGCAGGTATGAGAATTTTAGCATGTGCTAGAAATGATCTCCCACAGTTACTAGAACACAGTGCATTTTCAAAAACTTTTTGCCAAGTCAAAATAGAAATGTTGGTTTGACAGGTTTTATCACTGCATTAACAGACTGACAGGATTTAACTTTGTTTCTCTTTTTGACGTGTAATTTGATTTTTAGTGAAAAACATCTGTTCCTGACCAGCTAGGAATTTTCAGTTGAGTTTTGCTTGAATTCATGTGTATGCCTGTTTGTTTATATTTGTACACTGCATTTTGAAAATACCCCAGACACCTTGAACTTTTTAGAAAATGTTTGTGTATCGGATGCCACTCAAGCATGTGGGCTTTGCTTTTGCATATCTGCCAACATTGGCAAGAGCCTTGTCAGTAGTAATTAGTATTATTGTGCAGTACACATTATTTTAATTCGAAAAGCCTTACAGCATACTCCTATCCAGCAACACTTAACTCCTAATAATTCACTTACAGTTTGACGAATAATGTCAACTTATTAATTATCGTCTGTGTATATATTTTCTTCGCATATGTAATAGCAATTCATAGTATCATTTGTTGAAACCCTTTAACGCATGACAAAACTTCTACTATATTTAATGTAAACCTCGTTATTGTTATCACGTGCTTGCGTAATTTGAAAATGCTTCTTGCTTTTATCCGTTGTTTTGTTTATGTATATTGAAATACCTGACGATGGAGCACTTGGTGCTTTGAAAGATCTTGTAAGTTGTTGTGCCTTATAAATGTCTATTTTTTAGTACAGACTGTATTAATAAATATATCTTATCGTGCTGAAAGGCTTTTCGAATTAAAATATTGTTTAGTGCACGAAGAATCCTTATTAAAGTGCAGTACACATATGCTTTTTTATGAAATGATCCATCGCTTGGTGAAAAAGAAGTACCTGTCACAACAAACAAGGACATTAATGAAATGAACTTAACACTTGCGAAACACAAAGTTAATTCCCCAGGTGAGGGCACAATAGGTAACATTGCAAGATTTAAATTCGAAACTTCCAGCAGTAAAAATCAGTCAGATGTGATCAGAATTCCACAATGTTTGACAGATGGGGAAATCTGAAATTTGTAAAAAAATGCATCAATTTTTCCCAGATTTGTCACTTTTGTTTTTGGGAATTTCCTCCTTCCTTATCAAACTTAAATGCAAAAATTTATGAGACTGGGGATATTTAACAATGCAGAAGAATGGGAACGTCATGCGTGGGAGTTGCCTTACAGGAGAAATCTTTGCTCCGTCCGACTTCCGGGTTTGGAAATTTTCTCCCTATTTTCAAGCTGAAATAAAAATGTCTATGCAGTAAAATGTTATTTGACAATAAATAATAATGAACAGAAGCAACATCATGAGAAAAAGGAAATTATAATTTTGGAAAAAAACTGAACTTCATGAACCTTCCATTTTAGAAAGTTTCATATAGATGGAATTCCAACCTCCATTGAACACCCCCACTGCAATTTCTGTTCATTGTGCGTCGATCTCGTGAATGACCAAAATAATAACAAAAATGGCAGAATTTCTTAAATTCATGCGAGAATCTTGTGCCTGAAAATCACTGGGAAGTTTTCTTGGTGTCTAACTTATGTTTTCGCAAATTGTTGCCTACAGTTTCAAGTTGAAATACAAACATTTATGCAATAAAATGATATTTAACAAGAATACTGGGCACAAAGGCAACATGGGGGGGGGGGGGATTACGATTACAGCAACAGTTGTTACTTTAACTACTGTTTCTGAAGCAGTCCCCAAACGGAAAATGACCCCCCCCCATTCTCTTCAGTTTTGCATGGATCTTGAGAATGATCTAAATGATGACATAAATAAAATAAAAATTCATAAAATTCGTAGTAGTTGGCTTGTATGCTTTTGGCTTGGATGCAAGTTTTGACATAGTTTGATGGCATGTTACAAGGTTATGGGTAAGTTTCACTATAACAAAGCATGAAATGGTTTTGTCTTTTCAGTGATTAGTGAATTTCCCAGTTTATGTGAAAGATGTGAGAACTTTGCGGTGGTGATTATTTCAATCAATTTATTATGCTGAGATTGTTTTGAATCAAGTAATGTTTTATGACATGGAGCAATGTTGCTGTTAGCACTGGCAGTTGTTTAAAATATTTGGAGACAGTGGCAGTTAAGACAAACCAACTTAACATTGACCAACCAACTTATTCCAAAACAAAATGTACATAGTTAAAACACACACACATTTACACTTTGAGCATGTTCCATCACCAAACTGACAGATGACTCATCCCTGCACAGAATTTCCTTTTAATCTTTTAGATGTCAGGAAAGTTTGGATTGTTACTTAATAATTATCATTGTGCCACACCATTTGACTGAAAACTAAGGATATGCAGTGCATTATGAATAGTACTTACTGCCATGCTATGCATAGCCATTATTTTTGCCCATTTCACTGGCTGTGGCTGATAATCTTAATCATTAAATATATCAATGAAGGAAGAAAGATTCTTATTCTTCTTTCACTGATTCATCTGCGATACTGGTGACCTCTGACCTACATCTGTCCGGGTGGAAATTGGGTCAAAGTGCTACGAGGAAGCAGGGATGCTTCGACTAGTTAAAATCTGAGGACTTTCAGATTCCAATGTCTCAGTTGCGTGGAACTTCACTGTCCTGGGTGGTGTAATGGTTAGCATACTTAACGGTAATCGGGAGATGCGATTCGATTCCCGCTCCAGGACGATGAAAAATTTTCAAGTTTTCTGAGAAGGGTTATATGGATGACCAGTAAGTAGTACAAGCAATTTTAGTTTGCTTTGCTTGAATATTCCATTAAATATATCTTGAAAATTTGTGGCCAGATCTATTATTTCCAGAGAAAATGCTGTTGGGTTACTTTGACGGTATAATGTATGTTTAAATTTATTCAGGTGTAAAGTAGAACACAGTGGCTTTATGATTTGCAGTTAGTTATTCAGAAAGGAGGTGACAAGCTTGTATAAAATGAAAGAAATTTTTCATGAAACAAGTTTTGTGTTTCCTTGATACGCATGCTTTAACATATGTGATGAAATCAATTAAGAAATTATATCCCAACCACATGAAAAGTGCAGAAACATATCTCATAATGGCACAGAAATACTGCTGTTCTTTTGTTTATCAATTTTTGAGAAATCCTCAAATGTGCATGTCTTACCATTTCAACATCCAGGACAGTGTGTTTCCAATGCAACTGTAATGTATCATAATACAGTGAAACCTGTCTAAAGGTGAATCCCACGGACCGAAACTATTTTCTGTTCTATGCAGTGCACCCATAGACGTTACTGAATGCAAACATTTCAATTTTTGTCATTCTAAAACAAACTATACTGTTTGCACATACTTGTCTACTAAAAAATCACAAACCATTTTTTTTTTAAATAATCCAACATTTATTTCTGTGCAGTATGAACCTTAATAAGAGCATGTGCATTGCTCTGAGTCTTCAAAGATGTACAAAATGGTGAAAATCTTTCAAATACGTGGAGACAATGTAATAGACAAAGCAACGGAAAAAAACCCTCTCGATAACTAGCTGAGGCAAACGCACTTGTCTAGTTAGTAAGAGATCTGGGGTTTGGTCCCAGCAGTGTCGAAATACAATTTTTTGGTGGTTGTGTGTTAATTATAGAAAAATGTGAAAAGAACTATGACTTTGCTATTTACATTGTTTCCACATATTTGGAAAATTTTCACCATTTCTCTTGCCCTTCGGATTTATTAGCTATAATTAAATAGCTTGTGCCATTAAGCCCCACCAGATGGAGACGTCTCAGTTGCTGAGCCCATTCCTACGGATTTGTGAAGTCACATGCTGACAGATAAACACACATAACGCCATGGATTGTTGGCACCGTAGCGTAGGGCTAATGCACTTGGCTAGTTATCGAGAGATCTGGGGTTCGATCCCAGTAGTGTCAAAATAATTTTGCAGTTGCTCTGTGTTAATTAAAGAAAAATGTGGAAGGAGCGATGACTTTGTTTTGTTTATTTAGATGTACAAAATATCGAATATCTAAAATGCTTGATTTTTTTTCCTACATTTGGTTTTTATATTCATCTCTTCTATTTCATCATTGTCACTGCTATTGTCCCCCGTCACATGACAACTTCTCCAATATCTTGCAGCATTTCTGTTGATGTTTACATAATCCACTTCAGTGACAATTGCCTGCAGATCTAATGCTTTTGCCACTTTGTGTGATGCTTTTGCAAACCATTCCGTAGCATCAAGAACAGTATAGATTTTATTAGTTCATAATTCACTAGACGTGGTTGTGTATTCAGCATATATGAAACAACAGGATTCTGTTTTATGAAGGTTCTACTTAATATATGCCATACGCATGTAATGAATAACAAAGTGGTAGGAAACAATTCTTGTTACATTAAAGAAAAATTAAACACAGGAACCTTTTAACAGTCTTGGGTCTTGATCACCTGTAAGCATTTGGAGCAAAGCAAGACTGGTTGCCAGATTTGAATATTCAAGTGCTTATTATGGTTGTTGCCAAATGATAGGGATAAAATAAGGACTATAAGAGAACAACTCACATATCAGTGGGGAAGAAATAATTCTTCACATGGAGATGGAAGGCCATACAAAATGTCATTGTTGGCAGTGATTGGAAAGCTGGCCGCCCCGGTGGCGCAGTGGTCTAAGCGATGGCCTCTGATCATTCATCCAAACGGGGTCCGGGTTCGAATCCCGGTGAGGCATGGATGTTGTGTTTGTCTTACGGCACTGGCTCTCTCCCTTCCCTGGAACCAATGGCCCTAAATTAAAGACGGGCGACTGCTTATAGCCCATGGAGTTGCTCACGGTGGTCGTTAAACCTCCAATCAAAAAAAAAAAAAAAAAAAAATTGGAAAGCTACTTCTTATATACATAAGTAGCTAGCTACAACTACATTCTTGAAAAAGTAGATTGCTACAATTACTTTATCTTAAAACTACTTTTTCTTCATTTAGCATTAAGTTAAAAATGCCATTTCTGAAGAGATCTTTTTATTTACATTTTTACATATGACATTCAGATAAAATACACAAGTAATATACCTTTATATTTACCTCAGCTCTGATAATCGTGTTGCACATTCTATCACATTCAGTGGCTTTATATGCAAGGCTAGCTTTTATGCCTAGGGAATTCAAATAAAAACACTATCAACAAGTGTCTGCAAATCTCCAATTTCTTTACCAAGAGAATCAAATATCATCATCAAAGTTGATAGCTTGTTCCTCTCATATGTGCTGCCTTTTCAGGATGACTGAGAACACTTCTCTGTAAATAGTATACAGTAAGGAAGGTAATGCTTTATGGTTAACAATTTGGCTAACCTTTACAATGCAAGTCAAGTCAAGTATGTGACTGTAGGCAGGGTGGTACACTTAATCACCCTCTTTCAGCCAATAATATTTCAGGAAATAGCGCATGATTTTGAGATTTTCCTTTTTTAAAAAGTAGCACGATTTGTAGTGTTATTTCTACAACATTTTTCTATTTGTAACACTGCTACACACCACACTACTGTAAATGTGTAGCATGCTACTTTTAATCACTGATTGTTGGCACAAATGTGTGCAGTATTTTCACTGTTTCCATGTATTAATTAGGTGTGCAACTTAATTCTCGGCCCATAACAACAAGTGATCATAGAACATCGCCAAATGCAAATAGCTGTGTGCGATAATGGCCGATTGCAGCACCATCCAACAGCTTTTCAGGCAACCGCTTACAGCTGTAGTAACAAAAGGGATGAAAGTTGACGGTGAAAGCAATGCAGTTCGAGAAGCAACATTTGAGGCACTGCCTCCTGTTCGTGTCTCAGCTGAAAAAAGTGCTGCGGAAGCCCAGCAAATGATCTGTGCTGCTTCGGGTGAGGCTGCTGTGTCCTACAGTACGTGCAAGAAGTGGTTCCAGTGGTTTAAGCTGTGAAATTTTGATCTCCGTGATGCAGAACGTCTGGGACAGCCACAGAAAGTTGACAATGAGGAACTGGAACAACTGTTGGACGTGGATCCCTGTGGCACAGTCAGAGCTCGCCCAGAAACACGGCAGGCCATTGCAAAGCGCCTGCACAAGCTTGGAAGGATTCACAAGGAGGGTCGTTGGGTGCCCCACCAACTCGCAGCTGCGAACAAGTCTAGGCACTACGATGTTTCTGTCCTTGCTCTCCAGATTTAAGAAGGATTTCCTCCTCAAGATTTTGACCTGTGATGAGAAGTGGGTCCTGTACCGCGCAAATCATGGGTTTATCCAGGTCAGCCTACCACCAGTACCGCCAAACTGAATATCCATGCCAGGAAGTTGTTGCTGTGCATATGGTGGGATTACACTATGAGTTGCTCAAACCTGGTGAAACGGTCAATGCTGAGCGTTATTGTCAGCAACTCATTCGTGTGAGAGACTTAATGGAGGCGAAAAGGCCATACAGAGGCAAGGGCAGAAGGTCGGTCCTGTTGCTTCAGGATAACGCACGTCCTCACACCGCAAAAACGACTTTAAACATGATCACCGACCTGGGATGGGAGATTTTGTCTCACCTGGCACATTCTCCAGACTTTGCCCCGTCAGATTATCACCTCTTTCGCTCCCTGCAACATCACCTGAGCGATACGCACTTCCCTTCTGTCGAGGAGGTCCACACAAGTATTGATGACTTTATCAACTCGAAACAGCCTTCTTTTTTCTGCAGTGCCATTCGGCAGCTCCTGACCAATGGCTCATATGTATCCAACACGACGGGGATTATTTCCCTGATTAGGTAAGTATTCGATTTGATATAATTTGCTGTCAACGTGTCGTGCCTGTGGCTGAGAATTAAGCTGCACACCTAATAGCTTCCTTTTCAGAAAACTGGAAAATTACATCGGTCTTTAGCAGGAATCAAACTTGCATCTCGTGCTTATCCATCGCATGTGCTAAAATAGAAATCGGGAGGTTTGGGTTTGATTCCCGTTCTAGGCCAATGTAATTCTCAAGTTTTTTTTTTAAGAGGTGGCTACATGTGTGTAAAAACAGTGTGGATTTAAAAAATTGATGCAAGTGGTAAGTACATTTTTAAATCCTTTGGTTATTTGTATGAAATCCAATCTATGGTCATGAAACTTATCCTCCTGGCCAGAGCTTCAAGGCGAAGACCTTAAGGTTCCTGGTGTGATTCCATTTCTACTTCAGCTGGTACTACAGTTTATATTGGCAGCACTTTTTGCTGTATTACTAATAGTGTGCCTGGTTAAACATAAAAAGGACTTACTTCACAACAGACCTTAATTCTTCCTTGGCATTAGATGCAATAGCAGTATCTCTCTGGGAGAAAATTGTTCTATTTGTAAATAAAAAGAGCTCTATGTTTTTGTAAGAGCATTGAAATATCTGCCTCTTCAAACTGCAGTACTGATTGTCCTTATTTTATTATCCACATTTAGTGTTCTCCCTAGAGTTTTTTTACAGCTGGGTGGTACTTTAAACGACCCCTTCCTCAATGGAAAAAAAAAAAGAAAGGATGTTGTTTTGCTTAACATGATTGCACTTATTCAATACTTACTGATAAATCATGTTCAACACAGATTTTAGTCATTTTCACCAATATTTATGGTGTATGTGGGAGTAGGTGTTTCACTTTTACTATTTTATGTGTGTTGTGAAAACATTCATTACAGGAAATTTAGCTGGGCAGCAGAGAAAATTAGCTAGGCAGGCCGCCCAGTTAAAAGGCTCTAGGTAGAACACTACCATTATTTGACAACCATAATGAACTTGGAAATCTAAATCTGGGAACCAGCTTTGCCCCAAATGTTTACAGGTGATTAAGAACCAAGCCTGTGTAAAAAAAAAAAAAACACCCTTCTGTGTTTTTTTTTTTCAACTGTTCTTTAACATAACAAGAGTGGAGGGTTTAAAAAATATATTGCCAAACATGTCCAGGATATTAAAAAGTCTAGCCCTGTTCAGGATAAAAAAAGTATTTATTTTCCAGTCACTATAGTTACTACTCAGAGGTTCCCTCCCTCTGCTTTCTTTGGTGTGTTTTGTGAGGTTAAAGGTGAAAATGGATGGATTTGAAAACTTAGCCCATCATATGTTTGTGTGATATCTCAAAAGAAAGCTTATATTAGGTGTGCAACTTAATTCTCGGCCACAGGCATGACAAGTTGACAGCAAATTATAGCAAATCGATACATATCTAATCAGGGAAATAATTCCCGTCCTGTTGGATACATTTGAGCCATCAGTTAGGGAGCTGCCAAATGCCACTGCTGAAAAAGAGTGCTGTTTCGAGTTGATAAAGTCATCAATACTTGTGTGGACCTCCTCGACAGAAGTGAAGTGCGTATCACTCAGGTGATGTTGCGGGAAGCGAAAGAGATGATAATCCGAAGGAGCGAAGTCTGGAGAATGCGCCGGGTGGGGCAAAATCTCCCACCCCAGGTGTGTGATTGTGTTTAAAGTTGTTTTCGCGATGTGAGGACACGCGTTATCCTGAAGCAACAGGACCGACCTTCTGCCCTTGCCGATGTATGGGCTTTTCGCCTCCATTGCATCACTCACACGAATGAGTTGCTGACAATAACACTCAGCATTGACCGTTTCACCAGGTTTAAACAACTCATAGTGTACGACACCTCGCTGATCCCATAATAAGCACAGCCACAACTTCCTGGCATGGATATTCTGTTTGGCGGTACTGGTGGTAGGATGACCTGGATAAACCCACAATTCGCACCATTTAGGATTATCGTAGAGGATCCACTTCTCACCACAGGTCAAAATCTTGTGGAGGAAATCAGGGCTAGAGAATAAGGAAGGGCTGGCCCACCAGGCAGTCATAAGCATTCTCTTTGCTGGGGATGGCGTGACGTCACTGCGAGTACACTGACGATTTGGGATACTGCCTGCGAAGGCACAAGTCATAGCTGTCAAAGTAAGCTGAACGCCTTTGCACGTATTATATTTTTTTTTACACAACTCAGAACGTTATGTATATATATTTATATCGTAGCAAGTAACGTTTTTGTTTATTTTATCGGAAGGCGTAAATAACAGAAAGAGAAAAAATGATTAACATACCTGTATAGCTAAAAAGGAGGAAGATATTCACCAGGTTTAAATATTGACATTGTCGTGCTACGTTTTTTAACGGCAGAATTTATATTTGATTTTCTTTCTGACACTAAATCTTTGTTGTGATTAATATACCAAATTCTGATAAATGTTAGTATGTGCCAATAAATTTTCACAGCTTCTTTTCAGGTGCCAGGAAATCTTTTTTCTACTACAGTTTTTAATTTTCAAATTATGCCTTTCTCTCGGGAAATCTCTCTCCTGTGAATTGACTTAAAAATTATTTAAAATTGATCTACCATTCTCATCCACTTTGGAGAAGGCACCGTTAGTCCCCGAGTGATAAAGTTTTAATCCATTGAGCAGGTGGAAAATCTTCGGCATTTCTAGAAATTGTTCCGAGGGAGGGAATTTTATCACGTAAGTGATAGGCAATGTAACCTGCGACATAACTCAGAGCTTGTTTCTCAGCATTACATTGCTCATCTTGAACTGTTTTAAGTATGTTGTCGTCCCAATCTTGTGGCCATGGCTCATTACAAATTTTTTTCTAAAGCTTCTAAGTCATCTGCATTTATTTCTCCAGATACTTCTTCAAGAATTTCTTGATTATCAGCTGTAGTGAAAGCTTCTTTTAGCAGCTCTGCTGTCAAATATGTTTGAAGTGTTTTACCTTCTTGAAACTCTATATTAACTTTTTTGGACAAATTAGGCAATTTATTTGCCAGCAATATGTGTTTTAAACGACTAATGAATTCCGTAGGTGAGGGGTGGTCATAAAAAGCACCTTTGCCTCTTATTTGACTGAACAAACTCTCCAGGGCATCTTGAGTCAAACGAGTAGTTAAAATGCAACGGACTCCACGAAGCGTTAAATCCTCGTAAAGACCGAGAAGAGAAGAAATTGAGACAAGAATGCCTTTTTGGAAAGACAGCATATGCTTTCTCCCCATTACTCTGAGATTCAGTATTTCTGACTTCATTTTGTTCAGAATTTCCTTTTGTTGTATAAAAAGGGGGTTAATACTAAAACCTGCTTTTAGAAGTTTGCTTTTTTCAGGGTGCGGGTAACTGCTGTTCATAATGTCAAAAAATTAATCTACTAAATTGAAGAAAACTGCAGCACTTTTATGCTCTGTTAGATATTCAATACCCTTTGCATGGTGGCTGAAAACAAAGTTTTTGCTGGGCCTACTTTTTGCCTCTCGTTCCCTTTGATTGCTATATAGCATGGCAGCAATTTAGGACACAACTTATCCTTCTCGAAAACTTCTTTAATGATGCCAGTTTGGAGCTCAGATCCGTCCTGCAAGACAAGTCCATGGTCTATGAAATGATTGCGTAAAATTTTTAAATAGTGAGGAAGGTCTGCAAAAACCCAAATTTTAGAACCATCGTCCAGCGGATGATTAAAATATGATTTTTCGTGAGAAATTAATAGTTCCTTCCACAAGGTCATACCACAATCGCTTTTACTATAATTCCTGTTTTTTCAAGGTTTAAAATTATTTCAAACAAGAGCCTTTTATTCATTGTATGTTTAAAATCAAAATACACGGGTTGTTTCCAGGAAGAAAATATTCATATAGCCAAAACAACTAGCACCTTTGAGAATGGACCTAAAATCTGGTCCATTCCTGTATCGTAACACACTTTACTATCGGCGTGTACTTCATCAAAGCTTAAGACACAGACTTTGTCATTTTCAGAAAGGGTTTCCATATTTTTCCGCATAAGAAGCAAAACATTATGCAGAATTCTGGGATGACACCTAAATTTAAAACACCATCGCTTTAACGTGCTAGCACTTGGCAAAGGAATAGCAATTTTACACTTCCAAAATTTGTAAGCTTTTCTTGAAATAGCTCTAGATATATCTCCTTCTATCCATTTGTTAATAATTTTTTGTGTTGCAAAGAACTTTTATCTGTGTTGGTGTAACAATTTTCCTTAGGTTCATTTCTATCTGTTCAGGTATTTTATTTTTCATATTAGCTTTTGACAGGGCATTTCGTATTAGCACAATTTCTGCTCTTATTTCGTATGCTGATATTTTTTTACGCAAAACTCGGACAGTATTTTTGTGTTTGCTTTTCAAGCTACACATTTCTCGTTCCAGTACGTCGAACTTCTCGGTGGGAATTTTGTTCCGACTTCTAACCTCTGAGCAACACATGCACTGAACTGATGCACACTTTTCTTCTGAATATCCATTGTCAGAATTGCAAGCAACTTTATCAATGTGTAACTTTTCAGGACTTGGTTCCGGAGTTCGATTCAATGCCCTTATACGGATCTCTCTCTCTTAATTCTTCTATGTTCTCGGCTTGTATGTAGTGTTGAATTTTCATTCGATAAGTTCAAACTGGGAACAGCTGTGGGTTTCAGAATTATTTTTTTTTTTCGGGAAGCCCAAACAGGCGATTTCGCATGTCATCTTTGTAGTTTGAAGTTTGGAAATGATCACTACATATTCTTGCACTTTCAACTTTAAACTTGTCAGTACGCTTACACTTAACAATCCATTCTTTTATCACATTAACATTTTTGAAGGGAAAACATGGTAAATAACACCACATTCTTTTGTTTTCTTATGCGTATTTGTACAATTAGCGACAGCACAAAATGAAGGCATGTTGCTTATTACTTTGAATGAAAAAAATAATAAAAAAAAGATGTTGAATTTTAGTTAAAATAAAATTTACATCAGTAAAAAACAGACATTAATAAACAACTACCAGTAAATGGAGAGCAACAGAAATAAATTGCACAGATTGACTGGAATGTCACCATACTCCGGCCCTGTAGAGCCCTGCTGACCTTGAGTCGGCACAGGGGTCACAGAGTGTCCTTGCAGTGACGTCACAGCGCCTTCCAATTCCCCCTCGGTCGGAGCACGAAACTGAGACAGCAATACAAAAGGATGAGCCAGCCCTGGGAGGAAATCATTTTTCTTGAATCTGGAGAGCAAGGACACAGCAACATCGTAGTGCCTAGACTTGTTCGCAGCTGTGAATTGGTGGGGCACCCAACAGCCCCCCCGTGAATCCGTCCAGGCGCTTTGTAATGGCTTGCTGGGTTACTCCGAGTTCCTGGGTGAGCTCTGTGTGCGACAGGGATCTGCGTCCAGTTTCTCATCATCAACTTTTTGTGGCTGTCCCGGACGTTTTGCATCACAGAGATCGAAATTTACCCGCTTAAACCGCTGGAGGCACTTCTTACACATACTGTAGGACACAGCAGCCTCACCAAAAGCAGCTAAGATCATTTGCTGGGTTTCGGCGACACTTTTTTTCCCAGCTGAAACGCAAAAAGGAGGCAGTGCCTCAAACGTTGCTTCTCGAACATTGCTTTCACCGTCAACTTTCGTCCCTTCTGTTACTACAGCTGTGAGCAGTTACGGTTGCCTGGAAAGCTGTTGGATAGCGCTGCAATCAGTGATTATCGCACACAGCTATTTGCATTTGCCGACGTTCTATGATCGCTATGCGGCCCGAGAATCAAGTTTCACACCTAGTACAATAAGCTCTCAAATGTGCCCAATACGACTTCTTGGGTCTGCAGTTGTCGTTTTCGACAGGCACAAAAATGCCTTTTTTTTTTAATTTCAAAGTACTGTATGAAGCTGAAATTTTGCACAGATTAGTTTCTTTATAAAGCCTGCAGGTCCAAAATGTAATATTCTTATACTGGTTTAATTTGATAACCCATCAGCTACTTCAACTTTTATTGCAATAAAAGTACTATGTTTAGAGAAAGTAGTGCATAATGTGTGTTTGCATGCATGTAAAATTTTGGATCAGACGTATATTTTTCTGGACAATGATTGAATGCACTGTGTGCAGTGTGGGAGGGGGATGTTTCTGACTGATGTTCGAATCCCAGTCCTGCTGGCCATCTGGTCTGCAGTTTTCCACAGACTCCCAGTGGTTGTGGACGTGAATGCATAGATGGTTCTCTATAGTCTGCCCTGGATGCACTTTGTCCCTAAGCCCTGTACTGAAGTGGAAGGCAACAGAAGCACACCACTTTAATTTTCCAGAATTATCCAGCATGGAAGTCACCTTGAGAGTGATGGTCCATGCTACCCTCCAAGGAAGATGCCTGAATGGACATGTTACAATTCTGAAAATTTTCTAATCCTGCAAGAGTGATACTTCTACTATTTGCAGGTTTTACTATACACTGAGTGGCCACCTTTTGCCTTTAATACTGCGTCGATTCTCCATGGCATGGACTCCACGAGATGTTGATAGGTGGTTTGTAGATTCTGAGACCATGCTTGATGAATAGCACTTTCCAGGAGTGTGAGATTGCAAGGTTGTGGATCCAGCTGTCTGATGGCTCGTTCAACTTCACCCCACAAATTCTCAATGGGGTTGAGATCTGGAGATTGTGGAGGCCACCTAAGCAAAGTAAACTCACCGCCATGTTCCTGAAACCAATCCTGTACAATACGAGCACTATGGCAGGATGCATTTTCTTGTTGAAAGTAGCCATCGCCATTGGGATAAACCATCCAAATGACAGGATGCACTTGGTCCGCAACGATGTTTAGATATGATGTGCCAGTCAGACATTGATCAACACCAATTAAAGGGCCCGAAGCATGCCAGCAAAACATTCCCCAAACCATAATGTTGCCTCCACCAGCTTGAAGGGTTGTAGTAATGCATTTGGGGTCCATGATTTCGTGCTGTTCCTACCAAATTCTCACTCTGCCATCGGCATGGTGCAACTGAAAACGTGATTCATCAGACCACATAATTTGTTTCCAATTATCGACTGTCCAATCCTTGTGTTCCTGTGCGAACTGGAGACAGCAAAGGTGTTCGAACAGGCCTTCGGCTGCCATATCCCATCCGATGTAGTGAACAGTGCGTGCAGAGATCATTTGAGGAGATCCTTGATTAAGATAGTCTGTAATTTGCTGCACTGTTGCCCTACTGTTGTCTGTTACCAGTCTGGACACTCTCCGTTTCACCCGAGCAGTCACTAGTCGATGACGACCACACGTTGCACGTAGAGACCCAGTTTTTTTGGCCGACAGTCCAGTCTTTAAACACTTTAACAACAGCTGCTCTGGAACATTTCACGAATGTGGTAGTTTCAGTGATACTCGCTCCATGGCTGCAAGCTCCTACAATCATCCCACGTTGAAAGTCCGTCAAATCAAATTTTTTACCCATCTCGTCACCTCAAAATCACTTCTACTACTGTCGCAAGCACTAAGCTTTCCCTTTTTATACTAGCCTCGCGCTCTGGCAGCAACAGCGTGCAGCCATAGCTCATTTGCTTAAAACTGTCTGGTGGTCATAATAAAGTGGCCACTCAGTGTATAAGGCTGTGGATATTAGTGGGAAATGAGTCCCATTGAAGACATATTTCATAATTACAGGGAAGGAACAAACAGATATTGTTAATTTGGACATCAGGTATTTTTATACTGTCTCCCACACACACCACATGTAGCCAACCTTTCAGAAAATTTAATCACCATGGAGTGGAAATCAAACCTACATCTCCCGATTCCCATTCAAGCAGTCTACCATTACACCACATAGGGCAACAAAGTTCCAAGCTGTAGCTTAAGAATCTAAAATTTCCAGGTTTGTGCTAGTTGAAGCAATCCTTGCTTCTTTGTAGTGTCCACAACCTCGTGTCATCCAGGTAGCTTCAATCTTCATTGTCTAGCATGCTTTAATAGAAATTGGGAGTGTTGGTTTGATGGCGATCAAACTTTCTAAAGGGTTGGCTATATAGCAAACAGCTTAAAATACGCTCCCTATGTGATAAATGTTTGTGTATTCCATGTAAATTATGAAGAAATTTTTCAAGAGGACTTGCTTTCCACTGATATCTAAAAGAACTGGAATTATTAAACTATACCCATATTTGGATGAGATAAGGTGATCAAAACCATTGTCTTGGGTGATGTTATGGTACCAATCATACTTGCCAAGACTACTGGATTTTCCGGAAGACTCCTGGTCTCCTGATTTTAAATGAAAATATCCTAGCTTTCTGGCATTTTTTTAGAATTCCCTAAATTTCGGGTTTTTTTTTCCAGGGAAACATTGGCAAATGTGTAGTATGTCGAAAAAGTGCGAGGTACAGATTTTAAAGTATGAAATTTCTTGGCAAATGGTTAAAAAGTTTTATATTTAAAATGCATTTTAAAGATTTTCACCATAATAGTTACCTCCAAGTAAGACACTGTGAATAGAAGCTGCGGCACGCATAACACAACTCTGCCGCGACAATGCGAAGCTTTGCTCCATTGAAATGAAGGCACGGGTGGAAGACTATACAACAGCAACCGGGTACGTTCTCGTGAGGAAAGAGTTACATATTATAGTTCTTTAATGTTTTCAAAGCACAAGTTCAGATTTTTTTTTTTTTTTTTTTCGCTTTTCATTCCCTGAATCCAAAAAGAAAGTACGAATATGCGTTTCTTTCTTGTACAGAAAAGTGGGAAAGTGAAAGTTTTGGTTCTTGTTTTAACAGTGTCCATTCGCAGCTGATTTGGTGTCTCAGTGCACTTTTGGTTCTGCTCTTAATGCATTATTTCAAGAGAGAAAGGAGAGCCACCTTGGTCGTATGCAGTTTCTTGTTTAATATAGTAATTGTGCACATGTTTATTCGTTTGATCTTTGCTGGTTTTCGTGTTGGTGTGTGTTATGTCTGCTTCTAAAAAACAAAAATACCTCCAGAGCTTTAAAAGCTCATAAGTGCATAGTAAAGTCATGTGAAAGTGAAAAGCATGCTTTCTGCACAGAATGTGGAGTAGATTTTAGTATAGCTCAAGGAGGGGAAAATGACATTGCTAACCACGTAAGAAGCATCAAGAAAATGTTGCAAGACATGCGAAAAATACTAAAATTGAAAGTAATTCGTTTTTGATTGAGCACAATATTCCGCTGAACTGATCACATGGGTCCGCTTCTGTGAAAAAAAATTCCAAATCATGAAGTGGCAAAGAGCTACAGATGTGCTCAGACGAAGACTTATCGTTGGAGAATTCGCAGCTGAAGGAACTTTGAGATTAGTGGCCACTCTGAAATCTAAACTTTTCTGCATCGCGACGGATGGTAGTAACGCTTCTAACGCAGAGCCCTAGCCTATTGTTGTGACATATTACAGCGATGAAAATCGCATAGTTGAGAATAATGTTTTAGTAGTTTCTGTCTTAAATGGGGACAGTACTGGAAGAAATATAGGTAATCTCCTTCTAGAGAATTTGATATTCCCCGTGGATAATTGCCAGTGGATTAGTGGCTGATAACGCTCCTGTGATGGTTGGGAAGAAAAATGGTGCCGCTTCTGTTTTGCAAGATTATCCAAAACATCTAGTCATCGTAGGATGTCCTCATCATCTTTTGAATTTAGCAGCAGAAAAGGGTTCTTCATGTCTGCCTTTAAATGTGGATGAACTGTTAGTACATATTTTTTATTATTTGCAAAGAAGTTCAAAGAGGAAAGAAAAACTTACAAGGTTTTCAGGAGCTATGCAATAATGAAATAAAAAAGGTGCTAAAACATAATTGCACAAGATGGCTTTCTCTAGGGAAGTGCATTGTCAGATTGTGGACACTGTGGAATTCTCTTACAAGTTTTTTTAAAGATGAAATGTCAATGAAAAAATTGTGTAAACCCAGGGCAAATCCCAAGACTGTAGGAGACAGAAAAGCACATGCGTCAAGGAAAAGAAGTGCTGAGGAAGCAGGATTAAACTGCAGTTCTCAAGATCAGTTTAAAAAATTGTGAGTATCCGCTATACTCTTTCCCTCGAAGAGAGACTTTATTTGCTCACTACTGACGTAAATAAGGCTTATTGTCTTTTCCTGGCTTATATTACACCATATTTCGACAAAGTGAACACTCTTCTGCAGTCCACAACCCCTCTTAGACTTAAGACACAGATCCTGTCCAGGTTTGTGAAGCCATGTGTAATGAATCAGGAAGAAGATTGCATGAATGTCATTTACAACAACATTCAGAACCAGAAAGACTATTGTGATCTTCTGATTGGAGATAAAACAAATATTTTCATTAGTAGTTTGAAAGATGAATATAAAAAGATATTTTTTTGTAAGCATTAGAAATTATTATACTGAAGTATGTGATTACATGCATAAAAAGTTTCCTCTGAGAAACGAGACTCTAAAGCATGCAAAAGTGTGCGACTACAAATTCATCGAAGGTGCCTTCATTTGCTAGTGTAAAATGTTTGTGCGAAAAATTTCCCATTTTTTTGCGAGCTACTGCTTGTTTTGTGAGTTGCAAGTCACAAAATTAAGTGCTATCATCATCATCATTGTCAACCATTATCAATCCACTGCTGGACGAAGGTCTCCCCAAGTTTCCTCCACAACGGTCTGTCTTGTGCCAGTCTCCTCCATGTCACCCCTGCATACTTTCGAATTTCATCCACCCATCTCCCATGTGGTCTTCTTCTGGGTCTTTTCCTGTCCCTTGGAATCCAATCTAAAATTTCAGCTGTCCATCGATGATCTGTCCTTCTGGCAGTATGTCCAGCCCATTGCCATTTCAGGGATTTAACTCTGATCATGATGTCTTCCACTCTCGTCATTTTTCGGATCCACGAGTTCCTCTTTTTATCTCTCCTGGTTACACCAAGCATGCACCTCTCCATGCTTCTTTGAGTTGTCTGCAGCCTTTGTATGTCTCTTTTAGTTAAGGTCCAAGTCTCTGCACCATACGTAAGCACTGGAAGGATGCATTGATCAAACACTTTTCTTTTAAGACATAATGGCATATTGCTCTTGAAAATTATGCTGTTTCTTCCAAAAGCTCTCCAGGCAAGTTTTGTACGCCGATTAATTTCTTCATCAATGTGACCCTCACTTGATATCTGCTGTCCAAGATAAACGTACGTGTCTGTTATCTCCAGCTTTTCTCCATCAATCGATAAATCTTCATTTCTTGTAAAAGCATTGAACATCACTTTTGTCTTCTGAAAGTTCATTTTTAATCCCACTTCTTTACTCTTGTCAGCAAGTTCCTGGATCATACTCTGCAGCTCTGACGGGGTAGTTGCAAAAATGACTACGTCATCAGCAAAACGAAGGTGGGTTAGATAATCTCCATTAATCTTTATCCCCTTGTTTTCCCAGCTCAGCGACTGAAAAACACCCTCCAATGTGGCATTAAATAGCTTCGGAGATATGGTGTCACCTTGTCTCACTCCCTTTCCAATTTTTACGTGTGTTGTATTTTCAAACAGCCTAATCTTTGCACTTGCATTTTCATAGATGTTATTAATAATATTAATGTATGCATCTTCAATACCGCAGGTTTTCAGAGCCATTGTAACTGCTGATGGTTTCACCGAATCAAAGGCTTTTTCATAATCGATAAAAGCCATGCACAATGGAAGTTCATATTCCCTCGCTCTTTCAATTAGTTCTCTCAGTACGTGGATATGATCTATTGTGCTGTAGCCACTCCTGAATCCAGCTTGTTCTCTCGGTTGAGCCATGTCCAGTGTTACCTTCAAGCGGTGTGAAAGAACTTTAGTGAAGATTTTATAAACTACTGATAGGAGGCTGATAGGTCTGTAGTTTCCGAGATCCTCAATGTCACCTTTCTTATGTAGCAGGATCATTGTAGCGGTGTTCCAATCCTCAGGAATCTTTCCTTCATTAAGGCATCGAGTGAAAATTTGGGCGAGTACTGTTTCGATTTCTCCACTTGCTTCTTGTATGATGTCTACAGTAATTCCATCTTCTCCTGGAGCTTTTCCTCGCTTCATGTTCTTGATTGCATGTGCAACTTCTGCTGGAAGGACTGGAGGAACTCTGGTACTGTTATCTTTCATGATGTCTGGAGTGCATGTATCATCCCTTTCATATAATTTGGAGTAGAAATCTTTCACTCTTGTCAAAATTTCGCCTCTATTTCTTGTTACAGAACCATCTTCTTTTCTCAGTGCCATAATCTGTTTTCTTCCCTTACTGAGATGTCCCTTTGCTATCTTTAGGCTTTGGTTGTTTTCAATTGCTAACATACAAAATGAGAAATGTGCTGATGTCCAATGGGTATTGATAAGCGAGCATAAAAATCAGTTAGGGAAGAACCCATTTAATGGAATTGCACGTGTGATGCTGTTCATTCTTTCGATACCTTACAGCAATGCTGAGTGTGAAAGGATGTTCAGCCAGATAAAAAAATCAGAACTGAACTTCGCTCATCATTTGCAGAACATGATCATCATGAAATCCAACTTGAAAGGTACATGTTACGAACAAGAGTTTAATGAAAGCTTCTTACATAAAGCAAAATCTGCTACTCGCATATGAAATTTATTTTGGCATTGTTTGAAAGTACCTACTTTTCCAAACTTATGATAAATTATATGTATGTGTTTGTTGGACAAAGAATATTAATTGCATAAATCTACTGGATTTCTCTTTCTTGGGGTTGGCAGGTATGTACCATGCACAAACAGAAATTATGAGATGTGTTTCGATTCCCGCTGCAGGGCTGTGTAATTTTCATATTTTGTGAAGGGTTGGCTACATCAAATAATATATGTGCCAAATAATGATACAATTCTGTAAAGCCAAAGTGCCTACCTCTTTGTAGTAGAGAGACCCGTCTAATCTGTACCAGAGCTCCATGCCAGGAATATGTAGTTCTTCATGGAAATCGTGAAGTATGGATGTTTATTCATATTCCTAAATAGTTACATAGAAATGCATTGTCCTTGAAACAGAATTTGACAAAGATTCCCATTCTGGGTTTAAGTTAATTACAGTACTTTTATTTGTTTGTATAAACATGTTCACAATGAATGGGTGCAACAGGTCCAGAAAGGTGAGGCCAGATGTTTTTGATTCACTGTGCTTCCCTTATATTGCCAAAATTTTCTCTAGTATAATTAAGTCTGAATCTGCTGTCAATGAGATCATGGAAGCTATTGGTGAATATGGCAATCAATTTTCCCCGAGGCAGATATGTTCAGCTCTAACGTCAAAGCCAAGATGTTGTCTCGCAGAGCTTTGTGTTCATGTCTTCCATACCCAGCCTGTGACCCACATGATATTATTTACTTTGAATTCTTGAGGAGTAGATGTTTGATACATTACCTATTGCCAGATAAAAATCGGGGGGGGGGGGGGGGTGTTAGGGTTAGAAGATAAGTTTTTGAAATCCATCAGGACAGAATTAAAACACAATTTTCTGCAAGTTACATTTTAACAAAAAAAACAACAACTTTGTGCCCCTTTCCATTGGGTTATCGGAAAAGTCATGACTTATTTTGGCACCACTAGAGGCATTAGCAGCTCTGTTATCGCTATGGCATTCGACAGGTGCCAGTTCTAGCTGCAGTCCAAAAGGAATAGTGAGTGATTTGACATCAAGTTGAAGATGGAAGACCAAACTGTGCATTTTTGCCATATTTTACTTGCGTAAAGGGAAGAACGCGTGTCAAGCTTGTTTATAGTTATAATGCCCTACAAGAATGTCGGTGCCAGTGGTGGTTCGTAAAATTCCATGCTGGTGGATTTTGACCTCAACGATGGTCCTCGATCCAACTGAGGTTGTGACAACCAAATCAAGGCATTGATCGAGTCAAACCCACGTTACACGACACGAGAGATTGCAGACACATTGCGCGTTCACGACCACCTGAAGAAGCTGGGATACGTAAGCAAGCTCGATGTGTGGGTTCCTCATGAACTCAAAGAAGCTCAATTGACGGTGCGTATAAACATCTACGATATGCTCATTCAGCATGAGGAAAACGATCCTTTTTTTTAAGCGACTCATAACTTGTGACGAAAAGTGGACTGTGCACAACAATGTGCTGCGCAAACGGTCTTGGTCCCGACATGCTGCTTCGCCTCAAACAACATCCAAAGCACAAGGTTCTGGCCTCAGTGTGGTGGGATTTTAAAGGTGTCGTGTTTTTCGAGCTCCTACCACGGAACCAAACAATCAATTCGAATGTGTACTGTCGGCAATTGGACAGTTTGAACAATTCCATCATCTAGAGCTCGTTCATCGTAAAGGTGTTGTGTTCCATCACAACAACGCGAGACCACATACAAGTTTGATCACCCGCCAAAAATTATTGGAGCTTGGGTGGGATGTGTTGCCACACCCAGCATACTCGCCTGACTTCCACTTGTTTCGCTCTCTTCAACAGTTCTTGCGTAGTATAACATTCAATGCAGATGAGGCTGTAAATCAGCACCTTGTACAGTTCTTCGCCACGGAAGACGGGTCCTTCTATGAACGAGGCATTCTGCAGCTCACTGAAAGATGGCAAAAGTTTATCAAACAAAACGAGCATTTTGTCATTGATTGATCTTTGCAAAACATGGGTAAAATGCGCCATGACTTTTCCGACAACCCAATAAATATGCTGCTGATATATCAAAATTCCCTACAAAATTTGGTTTTACTTATTTTTCATGGGCTCACTTCATCAGTGTGGTGTGCTTGCTATTTATTTTTATGCTTTTTGAAAACTGAATATAAGCTTCATTTTTTTGTTTTGCCCCCACAGGGTGATGGTGAAAATTCAAAAGCGCAGCTAAAGAATGAAATCGACACTGTGAAAAAGATGAATGAACAGATGTATTGTTATTTAGTTGATGCCTTTGTGTCTGGAGTAAAGAAGTGAACTGTGTGCCATTTAATTAAAGAAATATTTATATATTCATCTGTATAAAGTGAAAAAAATCACTCATATGAATGAAAGCAGAGCTTTAACTCATTTGGACTGAGAAACATGAATTCTTTTGTAATTTAAGTTGTGCAGTTTGTGTTAATAAAACCTTTGTTTTACTGATTATACAGCTTTTCCTTTGTCAGCACATCTACAGATGCTTTGGTGGAAAAGTCTATTCAAGGGGGATTATTTCCTGTCCGACTGCTGCAAATAAGAAGGATTGATTCCTTTAACATGAAAAAGAAAGCAATACAAAAGCAGAATACTTTTGTAAAATGAGATGAGCTGTTCTGTGATCTTCCGGGGCTTCTTTTTCATTCACAAACTACTGCATTAAATATAGAGAATGTACAATTCCTCCAACTTTGTCAGACATAAAACACAGAGAATGACTATTTTTTTAAAAGTAGTTTGGAAAACATTACAAACGGTACTACTCATTATGTTGCAACATGTTTCTATCCCTTAATAATTCTTGCAAAAGCATTTCTATAGAGACAGCATCCAGACTGGTTGCATAAGTTTGGAATAGGTGGACCTACTACGCAATGTTGCTGTGAGTTAAGTCTCTCCACACTTGATCAACGAACTTGCTGAGACACATACTTGAAGTTACAGGAAGTCTATGGGGAGTATTTTACGAGTGGAGATTGATGAATGGTCTAGGAGGCCCATAAACAGCAAAAGTGAAAACTGTGTCAAACTTGTTCAGGGAAATTGCCAATCTCTTGTGGACAATTTGGGTACAAGACTCGTTTCAGATAATATTTGTGCAAAAACTGCTCTGCTCAAGTGCATTGAAAATGACAAACTTTTTAACCACTATTTCTGGTAAGTTTAGGAGTATGAAACTAAAGGGCCCAATATTCACAGTGGAAGACCACAAACTGTCCCAAAGCAATGTTGACTTTTTTTCAATCATGAATATACTCCATCAGACAAATCAACAAGGAGTGCTACTGTCAAGTTTTCCATTGAAAGGCAGGCATTGTGTGAGAGTGGCAACTCTGACAACATACTTGCCAAGCACCCTATTAGGCAGACCCCCCCCTTCCCCACATCAAATACCACTTGAAAGGAAAGATATTGAGAAAATACAATAGAATGCGATGAAGCAGCTGTTTCAGATAAATGCTTCAATCATTGGACTATTTTTTTTAAGTGTGTGGCTTCAGAAGGGGACTACTTCAAAGCTGATGAAATTTCAAATGTGTAAGTCTGTTTTTTTTTAATAATTCCAGTCTGGAAACTTTTTCATCACATTTTGTATCAGCTGATGACAGTCACTTTAAGTGCTTACACTTGCTTCTGTAAGGGACGGACTTGGCTCTCTCCACCATGGGATAGGCATTCTGACTTGATTGAACAAGTGTAAATATTGGACCATGGGATAAAATTTAATTAAACTGTAGCTGCTATTTTTACAACAAAAACATAAGGAAAAGTACTCAATCAATTTAAAAATGTTCATCAGCGTCTTCCTCCAAATCATAATACACATACTATTTGTAAAAACTGGAACACCAACATACATAATCTAAGCTGTTCTCTGAGATTCAGCTACAAAAAGAAATACAAACTTCCAGATATTTTTACTTATTGTTGTCGTATCAAACTTCGCCATTTACAGTGATCTTAACATACGACTTGTGCTTCACTGATATCCATTACACGCCATACACAAGATCTTTTATACTTCATACTCAATCTTTTTCTCATGCAGACACTCCTGAATCTGATCCACCCATATCTTCCTTGGCCTTCCTCTGCCTTTCCTTCCTGCCACTTGGGTGAAAATATTTTCTTAGTAAGCATTTCATCACTCATTCTTTCAACATGGCCAAACCACCGAAGCATATTGGTCTCCACCTTGCTAACAACATTTTGCTTTACATCACACAACTGCAATACATCTTCATTCCTCACACAATCAGATTGTGTCTTGCCACAAACCCCACGTAAGTAACGCATTTCTCCAGCACACAAACGACTCCTATGTTTCTTCTGCAGTACCCAGGTTTCACTGCCATACATCAGAGTAGGAACAATTACTGTTTCATACACAGCCATGCGGGACTCTCTAGAGAACCCATCATTCCTGTGAAAACCTCCCAGAGCAGCTATGACTTTCAAAGAAGAATTCACTAGCCTACTGATTTCACCATCCAACTTGTTCTCTCTGTCAAACATGCTTCCTAAGAACCACTGTATTCAAATGAAATCTATATTGCAGATTCCTCGTGTTGCAGGAGATAACTGATAACATTTGTAGTTATACAAGTTTTTTTTTTTTTGCTTCAAAAGTCAGTATCATTGAAGAAATAAGGGATTACGCCATATAATACAAATTTTGAAGATGACGAGTCAGATAATTTTCAAGTTTTCGGATATTATCTGACTTGCCATCCTTGTCACATTTACGCCAAAAATCGGATTGTCATCTTCAAAATTTGTAGTCAGTATCATGTGAAGCCACCTCAAGCAACAATAACAGCTTCTACATGGCGTGGCATTGAATGGAAGAAATTTTTGATATCGTTCTTGGGAATATCCTGTCAGACCAGAGTTCATTTGTGGTTACTGGTGGAGTCGATTGGGGACGCATCCGGCGAACATGCATCCCAGCGAAGAAGTGGTATCAGCCATGCATGGAAGAGGTCTTAGACATTCCAGCCACATGAGGCCGAGCATTGTCCTGCTACAATACAGCACCAGGACAAATCTGAAGGAAGAGTATCATTTGGAAATTTCTGTTCAGACATTCTCAGAAATGTTCTGACATTGTAATATAAAATTCGGGCTGATATACCACGGGCTCAGGCTTCAAAAATTGAGCCTGAATTCAGCTCTACCAGGGATATAGAAGGGAAGAGCTGGTCCTTAGAGCTAGGTCTCCTGAAACTGCGAGTTGGAGGTGATGGCATAGTCGTGCTGCGGCAGTGGGCTGGTGGTAGGGTCCTCAGATGCTACTAACCACGGGAAAACGCAAAAAGAAGAAAAAAAAAAAAAAACTACATAACTCTGGAGAATGAACTAAACTGTCTATCACCATTACAAAAAAAAAAAAAAAAAAGGAACTAAACATGTTTCTAACATTAAATTAAGTATTGGGCATATTTGACTTGGGTCTTCGTGAAAATGTAGTCGACACATTTTTCTAATTTGCGTTTTCTTTTCTGAAGTATTTTTCATCTGGCTTCTTAATTGCTGAATTCAAGATATCAGAGATCTAAAAAGTGGTCCACCCTTTGATCATGCCATTTTCCAATGGGATCAAATCTTGTTCCTTACCCATTACACCACCATTTCAGCTCCAACTAATCAGGCATAAGCAGTGATAGGAAAAGCTGAACTTCCAAGCGTGTACGGGGGGGGGGGGTAATAAAGTGTTGATTGAATCTTGCATTTTGCTCTCTAATGTATACAACCCTGGCATTTCGGTATTGTTAGTTAGTTAGTTAGTTAATTGATTTTAGTGGCGCAAGGGCCAGGCTTGGCCAAAGAGCGCCAGACACAGAACTATCAGCTAAAGATTTTAAAAAGCGGGGTGAAATGATTAAGAGCAGACAGGCTTGGTAAAAGTTAGAAAAGAGGATGATGAAAGATGTTGTGAAGACTAGTTAGTTTATTAGATTTATATATAAATTTATAAATTTACTATTATAATTGTTCTATAACTTTTTTATTAAATAAGTTTTAAAACGTTAATCTGTTTTAAAAAGAAAATACTGCGAAAGTGTCGCAGTGGTCGCCCAAAAGCTTTTGAAGCGTAGCTGCGTCCTCGTCCAGCAGATGAGACTGAAAATAGTGAAACCGATGATGACGAAAACGAACACAACTGCACAAAACATGAGAGACGGTGAGTAAACAGTCGCACGCCTCACACATTGGGGCAGCGTCGCCACACAGCAAATAGCTATGCGTGAAGCGACAATGCCCAATGCGGAGACGCGCAAGAACAACTTCTTCCCTACGGTTCCGGCGACACGATGATTTCCAGACTCCAAGGATGGGTTTAACACGGTGCAGTTTATTCTCCACCTGTTGGTCCCACAGACTTCGCCACGTTCGTCTGATATGATCGTGAACAAGAAAGCGAAAATCACGGTGGAACAGTGGCAAGGGTGTGACGACCAAAGAAGAGGCAGATCTAGCAGCAGCGTCAGCAGACTCGTTCCCTGGGATCCCAACATGCCCAGGAATCCAGCAGAACCGAATCTGGACATCAGCCTCGAGCAAAGAACGAAGAAGTCTCCGTTCGGTAAAAAGAAGTGGGTGGCCAGAGAAATCCAAAGATGACAATGATTGCACAACACTCAACGAATCAGTGTACACAATAGCACGCTGATGAGAGCTCGACTGCACGTGAACAAGTGCAAGATACACAGCATGCACCTCCGCCGAAAACACCGTGGCCTCGGCAGGAATGCGGGCAACAGAAACTTCGTCAATGCAGACGGCGGCGCATCCAACGACACCAGCCGCCTTAGATCCATCGGTGAAAACAGGAATAAAGTCTGCATTGACGTAACGGTGTTCGGCGAAGAGCTGCTGGTACACTGACGCAGGGGTTGAGGACTTGTCAAAAGATGTAAAGCTGGTATCAACCATGACACCAAGAGGGTGCCATGGGGGATCCTCAAAGCCCCTGGTCTCTCCAACGAGTGACAAGTCGAGCCCTGCATCACGAGCTACGCCCGCCATACGAAGACCGAAGGTTCGAATGCACGAGGGACGGGTCTCGAACAAACGAGCATGCTGGGGATGAAAAACTGCATCGTGTAAAGTATGTTCTGAGAGAGATCTAAGTTTCAGGTAAAATTGAAGAGACAGCTGCAGACGGCGTAAATGAAGCGATGGTTCGTTCGCGTCGGCATAAAGGCTGGGAATGGGTGACGTGCGAAATGCTCCTGTACAAAGACGCAGCGCTTGATGGTGGATGGTATCCAACGGCCGGAGAACGGAAGGACGCGCAGAGCCATACACCATACAGCCATAATCCAGTTTAGACCGAATGAGAGAATGGTAAATACGGAACAAGGAAGTCCTGTCTGCTCCCCAGGAGACTGAGGCGAGGATCTTGAGGATGGACAAAGCTCTCAGGCAGGAAGTGCGGAGTCGTCGAACGTGCGAGCGAAAGGTGAGCGCACGGTCGACGGTCAAACCAAGGAACTTGGTTTCCGGCAAAACTGGAATGGCTGCATGGTCCAAATAGAGTTCTGGATCGGGGTGGAGGCCACGCCTCCGGCAGAAATGGACACACGCTGTCTTTTCAGCAGAAAGAACGAAACCATTGTTGTTAGCCGCTTTAACTATCTGGTTAATTGCAGACTGCAGCTGCCTTTCAATGAAATGCATGCTTGATGACGAGCAGAAGATGTGAAGGTCGTCAACATAAATGGTAGTCGAAACCGTAGGAGGAAGATTTTTAAGCAAACAATTAATGCGGAGGATGAACAGAGTCACCGAAAGAATGCTGCCTTGAGGAACACCTTGTTCTTGATGGAAGAAGGCAGAGAGCGTTGTACCCAGGCGCACCTGGAACACACGGTTACGAAGGAAGTTGGCAATGAAGGTTGGCAGGTTTCCCCGCAACCCACTCTCGTGGAGGTCACGGAGGATACCGTGACGCCACGCTCTATCGTAAGCTTTTTCGATGTCAAAAAAGACAGACACCAGGTGCTGCCTACGCACGAATGCCTCTCGAACAGACGTCTCAAGGAGCAGGAGATGGTCAGGAGCTGAACGATGACGACGGAAGCCGCTTTGTGATGGCGACAGAATTTGATGTTCTTCTAGGAAGTAAATTAGCCTAGAATTAACCATGCGTTCAAGGATTTTGCACAGACAGCTAGTGAGGGCAATTGGCCGATAACTAGAGGGAGACTTGGGGTCTTTGCCAGGCTTGGGAAAAGGTAAAACAAAAGCTTTTTGCCAGGAGTCCGGGAAACTGTGCTCCAACCAAATGCGGTTGAAAAGCACTAACAGATTCTCGAGAGACGACTGCGAGAGATGACGGATCATGTCATAGTGGATGCCATCGGGACCTACAGATGTTGCACCGGACCGATGCAGAGCCACTCGGAGTTCAACCATGCTGAAGGGGGAGTTATACTCGGTGTTATGAAAAGGCGCAAAGGAGAGTCTTTGGCGCTCAGCAGCTGGTCTAGTCCTCTGAAAGGAGAGAGGGTACGCCTCAGAACTGGAAACAGAGGCAAACGCCCTACCCAAACAATCCACTATCTCCCCGACTTCAGCATACGTGCAGCCGTTACTCTCGAGAATAGAGATCTGATGGGAACCACAGTTTCCCCGAATCCTACGAATGTTTTCCCAAACAGTTTTTGAACTGGCACGTGAATTGATCGATGAAACGTACTTCATCCAAGACTCCCTCTTGCTTCGTCGACGCACCAACCGAGCGTAAGATTTTGCTCTTTTAAATTCAACGAGATTAGCATCGGTTGGATAATGCCGAAATGTACACCAGGCCTTATGTTGAGCTCTCCTAGCCGCTGTGCAATCAGAGGTCCACCAAGGTTTCGGACGTCTTGGGAGCGTCGTTGAGGTCTTTGGGATAGAGAGATCCGCTGCCTGAATGATACACGTGGTGACATCAGTAACAGCTGCATCGATTGACCCTCGGGTCACCATGACAGAAGGTATCACTGCAGACGATGTGAAGACCTCCCACTTGGCACGATCCATCCTCCATCGAGGAGGGCGGGAAGCAAAAGATGGCATGCTCTCATTATAGCCAAGTACAATTGGGAAGTGGTCGCTCCCATGGAGGTCGTTGCACACCGTCCACGACCAGTCAGCAATAACTGATGGTGAACCCAAAGATAAATCGATCGCACTGAAACTTCGTGTAGGCTCGTGGAAATAAGTGTCAGCTCCGGTGTTAAAAAGGCACAGGGAGGTCGAGGACAGAAGAGATTCGATCCTACGGCCTCGTACGTCTGTTCTGACACTACCCCACAATGGATTATGAGCGTTGAAGTCACCCAGAAGAAGAGCAGGTGACAGCAGCTGTTCAACTAAGCTCTCAAGAGCAGACACGCTAACGTCCTCATCCGGCGGCAGATAGACGCTGCAAACAGTTAGAGGCACAGGCATGGAGATACGCACCGCAACGGCTTGTAAAGATGTTGAGACCGCAACGGGAGAAACTGGAACACTGTGGGGGACAAGAATGGCAACTCCCCCGCAAGCTATATCTCCTGAAGCATTATCTTTCCGAAATGCACTGTAGCCTCGAACTGAGAGCAGGTCTGATGGTTTAAGTTTTGTCTCCTGGAGGCAAAGGCACACCGGAGAGTACGACGAAAGCAGATGTTTGACGTCGTCATATTTTGTCCGAAAACCTCGACAGTTCCATTGAACGACTGAAACCATGATTTGAGGGGTAGATAGAAAGAAAGAAACGTGGGTCAAATGAACTGAAGAGGCCTAGAAGGCCTCTGAGTCCATGAATTCCTCAGTCTGGTCTGCAGTGCCCCTCGGCAGCGTGGTAACCGGGGGAAGGACTGGGGGGTGTCTGGAGGATGAAGACCGGGACTGATTCGTTCCGGCTTGAACCTTTGTTTGAGATTTAGTGGCTGAGGATTGTTTGGCCTTGCCTTTGTGTCTAGCAGGCGAGGGATCAGGGCTCGTAGAACGCGAAACCTGTTCTGCAACAGCGCGCTTGGGCGAGGATGCAGGACCCCGAGCATTGGTCTGTGGTGGCAAAGATAGACTGTCAGTGGTGGAAAGTCGAAGGGCCTTCAGCCCAGCAGCATAAATATCCTCGAGAGAGAAAGGGCAGTCTTTTGGTATAGTGATGTCTGTCTGAGTGGCTATGGATGTTTTAGGAGCCACAACAGAAGAGTAGGTGCGTGCGCTTGGAGCAGCGGGAACGACCTTCCGTCGAGCTTCAGGGTAGGACAGGTGTTCAAGTGTCTTAACCTCCTGAATCCTCCGCTCCTCAATCCACTTCGGACAGTTCTTGGCATTGGCAGCATGGTCGCCTTTGCAGTTCACACAATGGGCAGCTGCAGCAGAGCAGTCAGACTGAAGATGGTCGTGTGAACCGCAACGATTGCAAGTAGCAGCACCACGGCAAGACTGCTGGGAGTGCCCGTACACTTGGCATCGGTAGCAACGAAGGGGGTTAGGAATGTACGGGCGCACAGAGCAGTTCAAATAGCCCGCATGGATGGAAGATGGAAGAGTCGGGCGATCAAAGGTCAGAATCACTGTTCTGGAGTTGACCAGCTCCCCGTTTCGGCGGAACTTGATCCGACGAACCGCTGTGACACCTTGGTTGGCAAGCTCCTCAAGAAATTCTTCCTCTGAAACATCCACGAGGTCGCGCTCGGAGATGACACCTCTGGATGAATTCAGGGACTGATGAGGTTTGATGTCCACAGGGACACCACCCAAGTTGGAGACGCCCAAGAGCAATGAACCATGGCGTGGACTTGACATTTCCACCAATATATCTCCCGATTTTAACTTCTTCACACTGGTTGGTGACGCAACCGCTCCTTGCAGGGCTTTTTGAATCCAGAAGGGAGATTTGGAGCCAAGCTTGTGAGATTCTTCCCGTGCATGGATGATAAAAAATCGGGCAGTGTCCGGCGGCAAAGTACGCAGTTTCTTATTGGTGGGGTTAGGATCAGTGTCCAAAGATTTCTTTAGTTTGACAGAAGGGGGAATATTTAAAGAATCCATATATAAAGCGAAAAAAATTCATCCGCCAGCTTCCCCGCCCACTACCGAGCCCAACAGGGGAGAGCCGGAGGTCCGCAGGCCAACATGGGCGCAGGACACGGCCCTAGGGTTAGGCGGCGGATATAGCATGTTGATCGTGCAGACATGCGCTCAGCGAGTACCTCGACTTTCCCGGGTCTTGGTAATACCCCTTTGGCATGCCCACACTATCCCCAAACTCACCCCGTCGTACGAAATGACAAGCCGATTGACTAGGAGTAGGTTAGTTCCTAGCCTCCCGTTTAGGGTGAAGCAGGGGGCAAAGAGGAGTGTTGGCGACTGGTGACAACTATAGCCTGGCCCCCAGTAACCTCAGCCTCCAGCATCCCCTTTTCCACCTGTACGGGTCACCGCACACGGCAAACGTGCAGGTAGGTCTAGCTAACCAGCCCGAAGAAACGAAGAAGGAACAGAAAATGAAAAAGAAAGGGAAGAGGAGTAGAAAATAGAGAAAAAGGAAGAACAGGGAGTGGAGAAGAAAGCAAAAACAGGAAAGTGAGAGGAAAGGGCTGGCGCATAATCACAACCTCGGCAACCTACAGGACTGAGGCGGGAGCGTGGCGAGATAACAACAACCACAGATGGAAAAAGATTTTAAACACTACTGTCGGCTCGAGCCGTGGGGTCGCCACTCCCCATCAGCTGGATGAACAGCTGTCCCTTCGGTCATCGTTTCAAGACGAAATGACAAAAATGATCCGTCACAAGGTCAGCTCGGGCCGTGGGGGCGCCGCTCCCCAAATAACTGGAAAACCAGTTATCCCCGTGCGGGGTCGGTATTGTTCACAGGCCTGCCAACTAAATAGATTTACTGTATGCATTTTGTTTCAAGAAAATTAAATACATAGTACAATATAATATAAGGGGAAAAAATTGCTGATGAGGTCATATGCATAGGAAATCACTCAACTAACTTAGTACAGAACGATGTCTTTATAAGATAATGTTGTATGGAAATGAAATCTTGAAGGGTTGAAAAACTTCAGACATGTTTGTTGATAAGTAATAAAAGTTTGATGAAAAATAAATGTTCATTTTTTATTTGACACAAAATTATTAATGAAGAAATATGACAATAAATGCTTGTGAAAATGTTAGACATTTTGTAGGTAAACAATAAAAGTCATTCACAACTAATTAAATTTCATTTTCTTAAGTTGTTTCTGCCTAACTATTTGTTCTAACCTTCTTTTATGAATTAGCAACTTAGAGTTTTCTTTCTCTTGAACCAATTCATTTGATTTTAATTTGCTGTGTAAGTTATTAGAGATATTTAGCTCCTTTCATCTTCTTTTCATTTCTTTCTTATATTCTGAATATGATTTTTGCAAAGTCAACAACCTTGAAATGGCCACGATATATATGTGTGCCAAAACGCATTACGAATGTCGACGGTGCGATAGGACGACGACGGTGTGGTACCAATCTTTTATTCTTTCGCATAAATTTTATTGTGACGACTTCATTCTATTTTATTTCATCATCTTTTAATACAGGTTTTTAACTTCTGTAAGTGTTCTTTTAATGTTAAATTCGAAGCCCGTTCGCTATCCTTTGTGTTCAAGTCATTCCATTTCATTTGCGCCCATTCAACAGTGTACAAATTCCATATATCTCTCACTATAATGTTCATCTCAACGTTTTTACGAAAGACGACGGAACTAAGCATGTACCAGTATTCTTGTGTAACAGACCTAACACGATAAGCCTAACCTTGTTTTGATAAGGATGATGAACCGGAAGAACCGTGGCTACTACTGACAATGAAGGAAAGCAGGGCAGTTCTCAAGCATTAATACGCTTAATATGTATTTTTAACTAAAATGGTCAATTGACACACAAATAATTTTCACCGTCAGACGTTACATATCAGCCGGTTGAACTTTCACAGAACATAACTTGTGAAACAGAAATATTCAGAAACATCAAATGATTGTTTCAGGTACTAGTATTATCTGTGTTTAAAATAATAATTAAAAAAAACATAAAGTAAAATCTTAATTTTGTTCAATGTTAGTCTCGCAAACCCGTGGTATTTCAATATTAAACTAAACATTTCCTGTAAAAAGGATATATTCATTTTAACAATACCTGCATGCTGCATTCAAAACTGTATGTTACATACCTTCTAATCTTCATCTTGTACATCAGGATTATATAATATTGTAATCACTTTCATGACTTCCATCACATGCTGCAGAAAATGGCCCTTCTTGTAAAAGTTTCACAACAGTGAAAGTTCGGTCTAAAGCCAGTCGCTGTCGTTTTGGTCTTCCCGTAGCTGTAAGGTTTGGCAGTTTCATCTTTTGGAAACATCTGCCGAAAAAATGGACCAGCATGGCTGGTAGCACTGAATGGTATGTTGTGTTGTATAAAAAAAGACGTAAACAACAATTCGGCACGAGTTACATTTCCTTTACTATTATCCGATGTTTTAAAAAACATTTCTGTTTGGAGTTACTATCAGTACACTTCACATTACCTTTCTTTGGGACCATTTACATGACGAAAAATATAGTTTCTGCCTCCGTGGGCAACATTAAAATAGTTTTGGCAAATGTTGCAAAATGCAAATTTTACACCTTTATTAGATTTCCTGATAACTTTGTGGTGTTTATAGATTTCCTTTATTGGATTTCCCATTAACTTTGTGGTGTATGCTTCCTTAAAAGTTTGAAAATAACTTTTAGATGGTATAATCTTAGTACTCATCTTTATAGATTTGCATAACAGCTAAACTAACAACTCGCTCCTTCCGGTAATTCAACTCTACAACAAAGAAACACCACCACACACTCACATAAGAAAGTATTTTTTTGCTGCTACAACAACATTGCTCAACACTATGCATGCAAAGTTTACTCCTTTCTTTCACTGGCTGTGATTTCCCTCCCAAGAGAACAATCAACTGCTACGATAAACTAGCGTCTACAGAGACTGAAATACCACGGCTGCTCGATCAGCGTTACCATGATTCACCTGCAAGGTCAGTGACAGCAGAATGGTATACACCAGCAAGTGTGCCTATGGTGCTAGAAAAATGGTGTAAAAGGTGACAACACTGACACTTCTGCATTGTCATATACAACTGGGAAACAAATTTCCCCAAAGAAATAATTCTTCATAGACACATGGTAGGCATTGTAATGCCACTATTGGCATATTTTCACTGTATTCCATGTAACCACTTCCTTCAGAAAACTTTATAAGTTTCATCGTCCTGGAGCAGGATTCGAACCTGCACCTCCCAATTTCCGGTCGAGCATGCTAGTCTTACAGTACCCAGGGCAAGGAAATTCCAAGTAACTGAAACATAGATATCTGAGAACGTTACGATGGGGCAGGAACAGCTTTGACTAGTGTAAATCTGAAGGTTCTCAGATATCTATGTTCAGTTGCTTTGAATTTCCTTGCCCTGGGTAGTGTTAATGACTAGCAGGCTCGACCGGAAATCGGGAGGTGCGGGTTTGATTCCTGCTCCAGGACGATGAAAAATGTCAAGTTTTCTGAACGAAGTGGTTACATGGAATACAGTGAAAATATGCCAATAACAGCATTACTTCTCTGCTTTGGTTCTACATCATGATAATACAATACATAGGCAGCTCACAACTGTGGACTTCATTATCCAGAAATCTGTCAGAATTTTGTCACACCAGCTATATTAAGCAGACCTTGCTCTGGGTATTTTTTTTTTTATTTAATATCAAATAGCAGATATGGGGAACCAGTTTTTCCACCTAAGAAGCAATATATACCTTTGGAAAACTTTTAAAAACCATACCCAAGAACAATGGTCTACATTCTTCAAATCATGGTACTAAAGAATAGAACAGTGTATAGTAGTTTCAAGAGAATGCTTTGAAAAATTGTAACTATCACTTTGTTTATACCATTTTTTATATTTCAGTATCTATAAACTTTTAGATCTCTGGACAATTATTTTGCAACATCCTTCAAAGTGCCTGAGCCCAAAACACTTGTTGCCACACACAAATGAGACTGACCAAGAAAAAAATAACAAATAACTTTTTAACCAGGTGGAAAATCAGGGGGGGGGAGTGAATACAATTACAATGTGTACAGTGCTTTAGCCTAGCATGAGCCATATGAAATAATTCACTATATGTATGCATTTATAAAATGGGAACACATCACTCTATTCACAATATGAAATTACTGAATTTGAAACAAAATAAATGCAACGTGCTCAAAAATGAGATTTAAAACTCACAAGGGAATAATTAGTTGTGAAATCTTAGATGAGAAAAGTTTGTGTGTTGGCCAAATATTGATGAAGGAAGGGGATGAAGTTGAACTGTTTCAGTGGCTTAGCACCTCTTGAATATACTAAACTTTTCAGAAGTGAAAAGGTTTTCTGAGCATGTTCTAAGAGCGACAATATTTGTATCAAGTTACATTTACTGATTATTATTATTAAATAACTTGAATGCATGTTTGAAAAAGTTATAAATGTAAAAAAAAAACTGGTAAGATAAAAAAAGGGCTTCGGCTTTACAGATTGCTTCAAAAACACTTTGTTGTTATTTGTTGTACTTATTCACACATCACTCCGAAGTTTCCTCTTGTGAGCAAAAGCATTACTTTTCTTAGCAAAATTGACAGCCATATTTGTTTTGAATTGATTCTCCATTTTCACTACATCCATTGTCACCTTTTTCTTTCTGCTGAAATATTTTTTCCCCATTTTCCACTTCTTCTTTGTATATTATTTTTTGCCCTCAGATTTTAGAAATGATGGCACCAACTGCTTTTCGCAAATAATTATTTTTACTGAAGGACTAAATGGACTTACCCTGTGATTTTGAAAACTTGTACCTCACAGTTTGTATGGCTGAATAAATTTTCCATGCTCATTCTTTCCAACTTTTAATTTCATTCATCATGCTGAAAAAACTTTCAACCTGAGGACCATAAAAGTACATCACAGCTTTCACTATTTTAGGTAACATGGTATACTTAGGAAGGATGAATATCTTTAAACACCTTACAACAGAGAAATTTTTACTCCAACTTTAATTTTTGAAAATATTTTGCCTCCTTTAACAAGCTGAAATCAAACACTTGTGGAATAAAATAATGTTTAACAAAACTGGAGGAAAGAGGAAACGTCAAGGGAGAGAAAAAAAAATATTATGGGAGAAATTTTTGATTTGTAACTTAAGCCTTCATAAATATTTGAAGACAGAATTCCATCCCCAAATGACTGAAAACTTGCATGCATGCAAACACATTATGAACAGTATAAAAAAACCCAACTGTGATTGAATACTTCAAAATTAGGCAAGAAATTTTACCACATAAAAGTTAAAGATTCAGAGAGGTAATTTGAAGGCCATGAAAATGACTTAAAATCAAGACTCCTGCTTAAGGTGTAAGATTTGGCAGATCTGCTATTCATATATTCTTTACTTCCCTAATTCAGTGTCTCTTTCTCACAGCCCAGATTTTAAGGAAGAATTTTTCTGAAGAGCAAATCCCCCACACCCCCAAAATTTTTCATCAGTTCTGCATCTATCTCAAGAATGATCCAACGAAAAAAAAAAAGTGGAATTCTATGAATCTGTGGAGAAACCTCTTTCAGGACAAAAAGCAATTGTACAATGGATTCTTCCTCTTGTTTGAAACTGCACTGACTAGTGATGATTAGCACTTGGCACCACAATTTAGAATAAAGCAGTGCTGAAGAGCAACAATTGGCTGCTGATGAGACACCAGAAACCTCAGCCTCCGGGATCTCTCATTCCATTTATGGGTTATCACATAAGCAAATATGCAAGCAGACCTGGATTAGCAAGCACAAAACAATTATGTGAAAATAGAAATGAAAATGCAACAAGATAGGTAAAACAAAACTGCAGGCTTGGTGAATGATAACAACCTATGACTGAAGTGTGGAAAAAAAAAAAAAAAGCACTTGTGGGAAAACAAAAAAAGGTGTAGCATTAGTTATCTGAAAACTCACCTTCAGTGTATGATAAAACATAGCACACAGAATGAAGAGCTCCAGGTCAGATCAGCCACCAGATATCTGTTTTGAGAATGCAGACATTTGCTGCCTGTATGATTGTAAGCAAGGCAAGTCAAAAAGCCTGAAATCATCATCTCTTTGGCATAAATCAGTAAACTGGACACCATGCTTAACACAACAAAGAAGTCAACTATGTCTTTTAAGTTTCTCTCTAATTGTGCATATTCACAAACATCCTAGGAAAATTAAACTACAAAACCCCTTTTTGTTCATGTTTAATGACTGCCAAATGATTTTGACAATCACTCCAGCTGATACATTCAAATGACAACTATCTTTCTAATGTCAGAAATGTTGAATTGCTCTTAGATGAAATGTTTTTAGAATGACTTTCGGATAATGCCAGAAAGTTTCTCCTTTGAAAAATTTAAGATATTTTGTTTTTGTAACATCAATATTTCATGTAAATCACACTCAGTTCATATTGATGTCTGTTTACCAATAGAACAGCACTTTCATTCTAAAGATCCCGAGTCAAATAATAAATGAAGCTAATTTACTGCTACAGGAAATCATAACCCCCCCCCCATCTCAGAGATGTAGCTGTTTCTCAAAATTGATGATACGAGGGTCATTTCAAAAGTTTTTTGGTTTCTGAAAGTTGGCAGGTATGCTGTTCCAAAAAATTCTGCCTGGAAATGAAAGAAGAAAGTGAGTAAGTCAGATCTCGTGTAGCAACTAGCAATCCTACATTAAAATTGAAACTTTGTGAGCAAATTCTCCTACCGAAATTCATAAAGTTTTATGTGAAGACTGTGGCTTGTTCCAAAAACTGAAGAAACCAAGTACAACAAGAGAAACGTTTCAGTACGATTCAGAATGTTTCTAATGAGGTTACCGGAGTAATCTGACGCCTCAACAATGGAGGCGCCCTGACTGGAAATACAAGACTTGTCCAGACGTTGGGCCACTGTAATAAAGAAACGTGGAGATTACTTCAAAGGCCTGTAAAGGTATGTTGTGAAATAATAATTTTTTTTTAAAGTGAACCCACAGTGTGCAAAACGTTTCTTTATGACAGTGGCCCAACGTCTGGACAAGTCTTGTATTCCAGTCAGGACACCTCCATTGTTGAGGCGTCAGATTACTCGGGTAACCTCATTAAGAAACATTCTGAATCGTACTGAAACATTTCTCTTGGAGTGGTTTCTTCAGTTTTTGGAACCCACAGTCTTCACATAAAGCTTTATGAATTTCGGTAGGAGAGTTTGCTCACAAAGTTTCAATTTTAATGTAGGATTGCTAGTTGATACACAAGATCTGACTTAACTCACTTTCTTCCTTCATTTCTAGGCAGAGGTTTTTGGAACAGCATACCTGCCAACTTTCAGAAACTGAAATCCGTAAAAAATAAATAAAAAATAATCGATATATTCGATGAAAATTTTAATCGACATATTCAATTAAATTACTTGTCGTGCATGTTGATTAAATGTATCGAACATATCAATTAAAAAACGATGTTACCTAAATCAAGTATCAACTCTTAATTGGTATGACTACAGATGTTTAAATTTATCAGCACATTTATTTCGCTTAAAATAGAATCTGTACACAATTTCTCATTACTATGCTATTATTATGATCTATAAAGGGATAAAAATTGATTTTCATGAAAGTTTGCATCTAAAGGGAAGGCTGTTCCACCCTTTGACCTCAAATCCAATAAGATCATATCCCACATCGTCATGAAACAAACTAAAATGTTTTAAAAAATGAACCATTTTCATGCTACGGAGAAACAGAAAATGAGACAGTCAAAAAGAAAGCTTACGGAGAAACAGAAAATGAGACAGTCAAAAAGAAAAAAATGGAATAAATGAGTGACTGAAGGACACTAATTGGTAAATTGTGCTCAACTAAAAATGAAATGAACAAACATTTTGCATGAATCGCATCCAGTTCATAATCACTTTTAACTAAGGAAATTAATTTCATATTTTTTTCCACACAGTCAACATTAGCTTTATGCTTGGCACTAGAAATATGATTAATAATATCATTCCTTCCACCATGCAAAATGCTGAAATTACATAGTACAAAATGCATATTTTTTCAATACACGGGAATTCCGCAGAATACGCATCACAGAATGTTTGATAGTACTGCCCCCCACCCCCTTTTTATATTGCTGCTCATAGCAAATCACTAACACTCAATTTATTAACACTTGAAAAAAAATGCAAGTAAAACTGCTATAAAAACAATAACAGCTTAAAGAGATGCAATTTGCAAAATACCCCAACAGATAAATTTTGTTGAATCAAGACAAGACATTTTTATGCACATTATCAAGCGCTGAACAAAGCACGGTTGGAAAGCATAGAAAACTTACTGTCTAATGGACCAGGAAAATAAATCATTGCTGGAGAACTGGCTCGAATGAACATTGGACTTACTTTTTATTTTTATTTTTTTTTAACTTCCTCTTATAGTAGCATTGTTTTGTTAGGTCAGATTTATTTTATTGCCGGAGAAGAAGTTACAAAACCATGCCCCAATGCATTTTTACTTTCACAAAACTGGCAGCTTTTCCTTAATTTTGTCATGTTGGATATTGATCTGGCCTTAAAAATTCCAGATTTAAAATCCATTTGAATTTTTTTCTACGATAACTATGTTCTGAGATTGCATTTTGAACTGGGAGTAATAAAGACACATGCTCCAATGCAAGACATCCCATGCTGGCCTACTGAGAAGTTGCAACACGGGGGATGAACAATGCATTATCTGAAAAGGAGAAGGGGGGGGTAGCGCGAGAGAGAGAGAGAGCCAAGCCCAAGGTTAAACAAGATCAGCTGGTGGGTGCAGTTTAGTTTACGTGCAGTACAAGTTTTAGTGTTTGAAACAATGCAAAACAATAAACCTAAAACATGGGAAAACAGCGGCAAATGTTCCCACATAAACACATGTAACTGAAAAGTTATTCGTAACTTACATCAGTGCTTTACTTTGCATTAAGTTAAATGAAAAAAACTTTAATAGTGGGTGCAAAATCATCAGTAAAAAAAAAAATCTCGGAGAATCGCCAAATCCGTAAAATTAACATTTTGCCTGTAAAACCAGTCACATTTCCGTAAATTTTATGAATAAAACTTGGCAGGTATGGAACAGGAACAAATCAACCAGCAAACGTAAATACAACTTTATATATTGAAGTCTGACTCACAACTGGTGCAATGACTGGAGCAATTGCAATCATCCAATGGACAGCAGCACCTGCACAGTGTGCAAAACTTTTGAAATGACCAACGTATGTTCAAATAATGTCATATGTACGCCGTGGGATTTTTTTTTTTAGATGAATCCAATTTCTAGGAAGATCAAATTAAAGTAATTCATGCAACAATGCAGTGTAGGAGCAACCTGTAGCAGGAAACCAGGAAGTAACTCACCTAACAGATTTACAACACTGTCTTCTAAATCACAGCTTTGTCCTCCACCACTTCAAAGCAGCAGACATTCTCACTTTCCTCTCCCAGTCAGCCTGCTAATAATGCTCACAACATTACTAGCAGAAAAACTCACTTAACTGAAAGAGATTTTGAAGTGCATACTGTATAACAGCACCCACTTAAGTCACACATGCCTCCTCTTTTCCGTAGCAAAGGCTCATATTTACATTCTTCCAACTTTCTCTTAATGCTCATACGCAAACCGTTCTGTATCACACAGATGTGTACACAGATGCACGATTACATGCCTGACTTTTATAGAAACCCATATATCTGGATTATAGGTGATGTCACGAAAGTTTCAAGAACATGATCATTCTTTATGCACTGACAGGAACTGTTCTTAGTTCATTTTTATGGCAACTTTTTTTACATGTACAGTAACAGGGTTCCCACTCAAAAGTAATAAAAAAAATTCCCTGACTTTTCCAGGTTCTCCAGGTGGTTTTTAAAGTTTTCCAGAGTGGCATGTTGCAAAGAATTGTTACATTTCATTCCATTCCATTCATTTTTCTCACCAAAGCACACGCTTGTAAATTCTTTAAGTAATTTATCTTTATGAAATTACCTGATTTTCATTAATAACAACTAATTGTGCACATTATTTTCTGTACCAAAGTTCCGTGAACTTTTGTGAATACTACCCACACGGAATTTGAAAATACATTCCCATAGAAACAGGTCATATGTAAGAAAAAATCTGTCAGTTGAATAGTTTCAGTTTTTCTATAACACAATGTAGCTAAGCTTAATGATGGAATGGCTCTGTTCAAAGAAACATGTTTCAAGAGAACCAACAGACAAAGGACTTTGATCCATCATTTGGTTGGTTCTCTTGTTAAGTGTTTCTTCAAGCAGGAGCCATTGTGCCTAATTGTTCTATGTTATAACAACTGCCTGCAGAAATTGAACAAAAGCTTAATAACTGGCAATTTAAAAAATTCAATCTTGCATCTTTTTTTTAGAGAATAAAGGAAATACTTAATATAACTGAAAGTAAGATCTACCAAATTTTAGGCAGGCAGTAACTGCAAGCAAAAGTTTGAAATCTTGAAAAAATAAGGTTTTTTGGTAAAATAAAGTATCCGTTGATTTTTACAAAAAAAAAAAAAAAAAAAAAAGAGGGAAAATTTTCCCTGAGTTTTACAAAAAAAAGGGTAATTTTTCCTGATTTTTACAAAAAAAAAGGGTAATTTTCCCTGATTTTTTAAACCATTTTCAAATTCCCTGAGAATTCCAGGTTTTCCCTGTTTTCCAGGTTGAGTGGGAACCCTGAGTAAACTCTAAGGGAGATACTAAGTTCACAAGGCTTGGATACCATGCTGACGTCACAGATTTAGTCAGTTGCGCTTGTGCAATAAAAGATATCGAAAAACGATATACAACCATTCGATGAGGTCTTCATCAGATGGTGGAACGGGACTCACATTAACAATTTCGAAGTTTCTCTGAAGGTTATGGAGGTTTCTTTGAATGACGTTTTCCAGAAATTTTTGAGGGAATGCAATAGTGATAAAGATGGCTTCATTTCTGGTTATTTAGAATTGGAGGAAGAGCATGGAAAATTGCTGAAAGACTTGAATTTACTGGGTATTCGTATTCTACCCATTGCAGCAGATAATTCCGTTTTCGGAAATGTTTAAGTAAAGAAACAAAGCTAAACATCGCGAATTAATTTTTACTGTGTTATTACGGATTTTTATTATACAGTAATTACTAACCACTTCAATAATAATGTTAACAATGACGTTATTTCACGTTAAATCATATCAGATAGTTCGGAAAGGTTTTGATCATCTCATGTGGCGACATCTACCGGTGGTTGCGATAAGTCAAAACTCAAATAACTAAACTTATTTAATTCTTAGTCAGGAGTTTTAACATTCCCAGAATCAGTTTCACACCCAGGGCCCTCAAATTGGTGGCAAAGTTTATTTATTTTATTTCTTTGTGTTTTTTTTTTCTGTTTTGTAGATTGGAGGTTCAAATTAAGCAGTACACAACACAGAAAAGTCAGAGCTCGAAATTTTCCCATGAAAGTTTTAAATGAAGAATACAATGGTATTTTCATAATATGAACATACCATTGTTTTATATTTTCATATTCTCAATTTATAGGTTTTTATTGATACTTTGATGCGCTATCACTGAGCACTGATGCTTAGTTTCAGGAAACAAATTTCTCTGTTGATTTGATTTCGATATAACACCATTATTATGCGTGAAATGTTAATTTAATTTCAGGTGGTCTTATTTAATTTAAATTTTGTTATTTATTTCTTTTCTGAGTTGGCTTTGATCAACAGATTATCGTTTGTTAAAGCAACATATTTTTCTAATTGCAAAACTTTGGAAATTTAAAAGTTAGGTTGAAAAGGGGCTTCCCAAAAGTATTGTGCCCTGGGACCCCGATTGTGTTAAGATATCTTTGTTCACACCTTTTTCAATTGGCTCCGGTTTTCATCAACTTTGTTCAAAATATGAAGAAAAAAAGTAAAATTTTTTATCTTAATAAAATATTATCTTAAAAATTATTTGCTATAGGTTTAGTGGAATTACCAATATCTGTGTAATTTACAATGTCATTAATTTCATTAATAATAATGTTCTGCATACAGTAATGTCAATTATTGAATTACTATTCTCATTAGCAAAGGCAACGTAACTCAAAATTTTTCTGGTTATTTAATTTTCAGTTCACACCCCATTCAAGAGAATGTATGTTGCCATCTATGATATGCATTAGTCATTAGAAGAAAAAAAAACTGTACTTGTAACCATAGTGAGAAGAATTGGCAGGAAGACATGTAACACACAAAACATTAAAAGAATTCTTGAAATCATCATCACACGCGTAAGTTACATTGAAAAATTATGAACGGGGCGTTTCGGTAGCGACTTCTACCTTCATCAGCATGGAATGAGACACATGGTAAAAGCGTTAGTTGCTGCCAGATTTCAAAATAGCTTTCCAAATAATAGGGATGTTAAAAGGTGCGTCAGTATTGCAGGTGTTAGGGGTAAGGTAGATTTCAATGCTTATAATTTTTCAACGTAACTTATGCGTGTGATGACGATGTCAATAATTTTTTTAATGTACTTGTAACTTTGTCGTGAACGAGAATCTCTACAAAATATACGAAAAATATTTAGAAATAGAAATTTACTGAAATCCTGCGACTTAAATACTTAAGCTTTTCTTAGAAAGTGATTTGTTAAAAAGATCGCTGCCCAAGCAATGTTGTCTGGTACCATTGGGTCTGCTCATATATGACTTGAACCACCGATTTAAAAGAAACAGTATAATAGTAGGAACGTTGGGATAAGAAATGGAGCAAGATGCAAACTAGCGAATAGTTATTTGTTGCATCTGCTTTATTTCCACATTGGTCAAATGAAAATTCCGGAGAAACAAGATACAAACCAGTCTTTTATGTTTGCGTCTGCTTTATTTCCGCATCAGTTACACAAATTTTCTGACTGCTTCGAAACACACGTTTACATCTGCTCTGCCCTTAGTGATACACTGCTGGACAATTGTTAAGGACGGATCATAAACGGCTATATAGCGCATAAAAAAGTAAGTGTGGTTGGATGCCAAGTGAAATAAAATAATGTCAGAATGCCAGGACATTACAAGAAAGACAATTTATTGTGCTCTGAAATCCAGAAGGCTTTGGAACGTGTTCAAGGGACAAACAGGCCATTTTGTGCAGAATACATAAACGTGAAAAAAATGCAATTACCGTCCACAGGCGTTCCGGCGTAAGATGTCAATACGGGATATGGCCACCATGGAGGGCGATGCAAGATTCCACACGTCGCGTCATGCTTTGCACAACATTATCAAGCAGCTGTTGGGGTAATTTATCCCATTCTTCTGTCAGTGCACGGATGAGGGTGTCCTTGTTTATTGGAGGGCATTGGCGACCAGCAAGAATCCTCCCCAAAGCATTCCAGACATTTTCAATGGGATTCAGATCTGGAGAACGTGCTGGCCATACTAGGCGTTCAATATCCTCGCTCTCAAGACACTCCCGGACAGCGACTGTTCGATGACATGTTGCGTTGTCGTCCATGAAAATGAATCTATCACCGACAGCACCATGGAACATGCAAACATGAGGTAGCAGAACATCATTAATGTATCGTTGGCCAGTATAGTCCCAGTTGGAAGCACATAGAGGGGCGTACGGCCATTGATCATGATGCCAGCCCATACCATGACACTACATGTCGGATATCGGTCCCTTTCCTGTATGTTTGCGGGACAATATGCAGTACCACTATCACGCCAGATCAGTTGTCGTCGACAATCAGACGATAGACTGTATCTACTCTCATCTGAGAAGAGAGCAGCAGACCAGTCGTTATCAGTCCAATTGCGATGTTGATGGCACCATTGCAAACGGGTGGTACAGTGACGTCTGGACAATGGGATGCACACAACAGGACGACGGGCGTATAGTCCTCCTTCATGCAAACGTCTGGCGACAGTTTTTCGTGAGATCCGCTTGCCAGTAGCAGCTATAAACTGATTTGCTACCTCACTAGCTGTGCTGCGCCGGTGTCTTTTTGTTGATAGCACTATGTACCGATCTTTTGCAGGTGTTGTACTGCAAACACGACCTCCTCCGTGACGTTTGCTACACTCTCCATTTGTTTGAAATGATTTCCAAAGCCTTGAAACAACACTGTGACTGACGTTGAACTCCCTGGCAACATCTGTTTTTTTTCGCCCTTCTTCAATCTTGCCAATAATACGGCCACGCGTAAAATCATCTAGGTGATGTCGGGAAGACATACTGAAACTTGCAAGTTCGTCAATTGATTCTTTCCCTTTCAACTTTGCGTTTGAACAACAACGGTCAATACGCGTCAAATCCTTTATATCTCTTATCAGCGCTATGACGTCACGAACATGTTCGGCAATCCAAAATTTGCATACGCACAACACGTCTTACTCTATCCCGCACTTATGCTAATTTCCACATTTTCCTGCCTTCCATTTTATGGTTGCTATCATTGCTATTGTCATCTGTCCTTAGCAATTGTCCGGCAGTGTATTATATCGGTAGTCGAGGCATATCATCTGTGACGTCAGCATGGTATTCAAGCCTTGTGAACTTAGCATCTCCCTAAACTCTAATGCAACATCAGTTGAGGTCACAAAATTCTCAGTTTTATATACTTCAGATGATTTATGTATCATGAAAATCTACACACACACAAATTAGAATCCATGCATCAATATGCTGACACAAATATTGATTACAACATCCTTGAAAGCCAAGAAAATGCAAAGTACAAAACTAACTTCAACCTCAGATATGGAGGTTTATGTTTATGCCTCAATGTTCCAGTTGAGCAAACTTGTAATTTTGTACAATACAGCATTAGTGATGGCACTGATACAAAAATAATTTAATAGAAATTTCAATTTTTACAATTTCCTCCCACAGAACCTGATATAGAACTGGAATTTACATGCCCGTTGATGCAAACATAAGGCTTTCGGAAACACCAAAAAAAAAAAAAAAAAAAAAAAAAAAAAAAAAAAAGACATTTCAAAATTTAAAAACTTTATTTGCTCATACTTCTCAGGATATAAGCTTTTCTTTATGAAACACACCATGCTAATTTTGATAATTATCAGAGATAACATACAGTTATACAAAGATTGTCACTGATAACTCAAGCACAAATGAACTATTCTACACACAACTTTACATAATGGATAAACAATTACTTGCTTCATAAATAACTCATGAAATATATTACATTTTATATACACTGTACAAAATACATTTTACCTCCACAACAGACCAGTTAAACATTCATTACGTATCTGTCTGAACTTCTTTGTCAGCAGTTTCTTCCTTAAGAAGAGGACAGAGAAGGGATCCTGAAGACTGACTAATACTTAGTAGTTCCCTGAGGCCTTTGTTTTCAGTCATCAGCTGAGTGAGTTTCTCCTGTTCTTTAGCACAGTGTGTTTCTTCTTCTTCAACAGCTTGCTTCATAATTGAAGCCATCTCACAAATGCTATCTGTCTTCTTTTGAAGCTCCTAGAAGCATAATAATATTTAAAAAATGCATAATTCAGTACAATACTTGAAAATTTGCATATATCTACAATGGAACTTGCATTAATGAACAGTAGGTAAGTGAATGATTCTTAGACTAGGTAATAGCATACAGGAGTTATTAGGTACTTCAAAATGGACTGTACTTTTTTAGTATTATTGCAAACAAACTACGCCATTACTAAAAACCTCACACAAAAGTTTGATGGTTAGTGTAGCCGTATATGTTGAAACTGTTTGTATACAAAAAAGAAAAAAAATCATTTTTTTGGATACACTTACCACTTTCCCATCCCTAGTAACACACCATACATAACTTTACCAAAAATTTTTATAGTCTCATGCATTGTACAGTTACATTTTACTCATGCCTCCTTCTCCACAAAGTTTTCATGAGCATATTGTTTGACTAATCCATAGTCTCATTAGCGTTGAATGGCCACTAATGAAATGCCCAAATTTATAGAAGAGCGTTGAATTATTTAAGTGCCTACCTGCCACTCAATATTAGCAAAAATCCAGAAACTATTTAAAGCAATCAAGGAGATATTTCCAAAATCAAGAAAATATGGAGCAATATTCAACGAGTCCGTCCTAAATACATGAAAATTGCAAAGAAAAACACCTTTAGCTCTTTTCTGATAAATAACATGAAATATATACATGGTACATTTTAGAACTGCTATAATTGCTGTCATCAATTTCCACCGAAAATCAAATATTTTGAAAATCCAAGACAATTTTCTCACATGCAATTTCATTTACTATTGGCAGCACTCTTTATTGGTGTGTACACAACTGTATTTTTTGACCACTTCGAATTTCAAAACATTTTCCGAAATCTGCTGCATAAGTTTGCAACTTATGTTGTACTAAGAACACTATTAAAAGGAATTCTACAAAGGTCAGTCAATAAGTAACGCACAATTGCCTCTAACTCCCAATTTTAAAAGGTTGAATAATGAAAATTGTGGGCAGGACCTTCATTCTATTAGCTTCCAAATGAACATTAATAGTTGTTTCTTCTCTTTGCAGGTGAAGCGCATACCTGCCAACTTTTACGCATTACGCGCAAAATTCATGCATTTTAACTGTTCTTTACGATTTTACGCATAGATCGCTATTTTTTGGGCACTTCCGTATATTAATTTTTTTTTTATCTTCCTTGAGAAATATTTGTTAATGTTTCAGTTAAATCATACCTGCCAACTCTTCCGGTTTTCCGGCCGGAAAAACTTTTCTTCCGGATTTTAAAAATTTTCTGTATTTTTTGTTAAAAATATCCCTATAAATAAAATACATAACAGAGATGGGAATTTTGCACCATTGTGCGCCAGAACACCTGTGCCCTTCGTCATTGTTGGGACTTCAGCACAGTAAATTCTTCGTGCACACTGTTATGCTTGACGCTGAATAAAGTTCATGTGGTGGGAAGAAAGATTCAGAGATTTCAACTACTGCAGATTTTATGTAGTTACTATGGAAACAGTCGGTCTACGAACGACGGAAAACATCGAGTATGCTATGGAAATCGTCGATCCGCTGAGGACGACGGAAAACGTCGAGTATGCTATGGAAAATCACCTGTCCGCTAAGGACGACGGAAAACGTCTAGTTATGCTATGGAAATCGTCGGTCTGCTAAGGACGACAGAAAACGTCGAGTATGTTATGGAAATTGTTGGTCCGCTATGGACGACGGAAAACATCGAGTATCCTATGGAAATCTTCGGTCTGCTACAGACGATGAAAAACGTTGAGTATGGTATCAAAGTAACATGGCCGATGTAGACTGAACCAGGTTCTTGAATTAGCGAGTAATGCTCTTCCTTTTTTACTCTACGGAACCTTTTCGAATGAACTACATGTACCACTAACGTGTCGTCCTTCCTCCCATCCAAATAGAGACCTTGTAGTGGAATTTCGGCAGATTTACTACTCGATTCAGCCCTAACATTTTGATTTTCTCTTCTTAGTTTGTTTTTGTCTATAACATGGGAGACGTCAGAATCTGTAATTAATCCAACGTCGTACAAAACACTTGATGCGATTGCAGCAGTAGCGCGATCAGAAACTCCATAACGATTGCTCAGTAATGCAGTAGATTTTAAGCTTAATTCTCATCTGCCAATTATCAGAGGAAAGTCTTTTTGGCACTTTAAAATCTGGGTCGGTATCGCTATCTTTACTAGAAGGATATTGAAGGACATTTACATTTGAATGCGAGCACGAGGGTTTCAGATCAGATTCATCATATAACGTTAATTGGCTGTCACGCGATCTCCTTTCCAATGATTTATTAACTTTCTTTGTTACAGACACATCTACCCCTCCAATTTTTCCTATTCCGTGTACTCGTAATAAGTAAACAAACCTTAGCTCTATAGCAGGTATTTTATTTAATTTTGCACAATCACAGCTCACAGTTATATCACATTTACATAAATCAGGGGTTTTGTTACAAATGCAATTAACAACAATGGGGCATTTGCAAGCTGCTACGTCAAAAAGCAATGAGCATTTTTGCTTAAACTCGTCAATTTTCTGCTTAAACGAATCTCGATTTTTATCCCGTGTATATGATTTCCGTAGGCTGTAATATTTATCATGCGGCGCATTTATAAATTGCACGATTCTCTTATCTATAACCGTTGGGATAGATGCTTTCTGATACAAACCAATTATTTTGTTAGCTACTGTACTGGCAACGTGAAAAACTTACTTTTTTATTATTACCTTTAAGCGCCAAGTTGTATCTTTCCTGTGAACAACACCGAATCACGTCCTCACCAGTTGGAAGCTTGTTTGATGAAAAAACTTTAGGTGAACCAAATATAGGGCAATCAAATTCCTGTCTTGTGATGATTTTCTTAGGTACAGCCATAGTATATCACCGTTAAGTCACAAAGTTACACAAAAATGTCGTAACACAAAACCAACATTGAAATAAATGCAAATGCCAAAATGATAACTGGAAGAGCGAACGAAGCACATATCAAACTGACAGAACAATGACGCAGCGCGGTGGCGACAGTGGTAGGTGGCGGGAGATTCATGGTCTTTGACCCAAGCGAGTTACGACGAGCGCCAGAATTTGGTAGATTTGACAGCTGCTGCGCGAACGGAAGACCGTAATCGATTTGAGCCATTCTTTTTTTAAATCATTATCGGTTCGAGTAAGAGTCTACTATAGCTATTACATTTAATTATTGACAAGTTAAGTCAGATAAAAAATTACCGTAAAAATATACATTTTTCCAAATTTCGGCAAACTTTATAGCGCATGCGCGATCGGAAGATATAAACCGAATGTATTTCTTTTTAAAACCCTTTTTAGTCTCCCCATTTCGCAATTTTCCGCGGTATTACGACTTGAAAAAATTGTTTTTTTGTTTTTTCGGCCCACCCTACTGCACATACTTGTGAAAAGCAAAAAGGCAATGTGATGTTCAACTTTAAAAGGGTTAGGGTATACTCAAGGAACATTATCTTATTACACCACAAAAATAAACGGATTTAATACACTATATGCATTTCTTGAGTATTCATGGTCTGGTGTATTTAAAATAACTTTAGGGTTAAGGTATGTTGTTCACTGAGGGGGGGGATATATATATTTTTTCCCCACATACAAGTGTGTTGCAGCAGAAACACGTTTTACTAGGTATTTGTGGAAATGGGAGAGGCTTGTATCTATGATGGTCGATGAAAAAGCAATGGACAACAACTCTCAAAATTTCTGCAATCCTTCCTATTCACTCCAATCTAGCTCTGCCGCTTTATTTTATTTATTTTTTATTTTATTATATAGTATATACACACTGCTCAACAAAATTAGGGGAGCAGGTGATTTAGTGAGAACAGACAACTGCTGGTAAATATGCAGCACAATATAAAAATATATTTATGAAAGTGACAAGAAAATAAAGGATTGAACAGGTGAAAAATCATGTTTTACTGTAACAAAGATAATTTTTACAGGAAACACACCTGGTGCCATAAAAAATCATTATTACCCATAACTTTTGGAGAAGAAAAAATAAGCATTGACAAAATTCTGTCATCTGTCTACTAATAAGGTGTGTGGTCACCTCAAAAGTGCAAGGCGGCTTCACACCTGTGGGGCATTGAATTGATCAGGTGGTCGAGGAAGTTTTGGAGGATTCTTCCCCACTCTTCAAGAAGGGCATTTGTCAACTGAAGGCGAGTCAACGGAGGTTGTGGTCTAGCAACAATACGTCTGCCTAATGTGTCCCAAGTATGTTTGATAAGATTCAAATCCGGGGAGCATGCAGGCCACTTCATACACTCTATTGTTTTTTCTTCGAGCATCTGATTCACAAGGCACGGTCGATCATCATCGGCAATTCAGCCCTTTTTATGCCATCCATAAAAGGGCTGAACTGCCGACGGCAGCAATATAAGGTACGACCAAGGGTTTAAGAATTTCATCCTTGACCCTTTGAGCAGTCAGGGACCCATTCCAAATGACGTACAGGTCAGTATGCCCACCTACGCTTATCCTTGCCAAAACAAGCACACCGCCTCCACCAAAACGCGATCTTTCTTGGACATGCGCTGAATTGTATCGGGTGCCACATTCTCTCCAGATCAGAAGTTGTCAATTATTCAGCTCTAGGCTGAATCTGGACTCGTCAGAGAAGAGAACTTGGCTCCAATCGGCAGGTCCCCAATCACAGTGTTCTTCAGCCCAGTTTCTTCGAGCCATATGATGTCGGGAGGTCAGTGGGGCACAAGCAACTAGCCTACGTGCATACAATCCACGTGCATGAAGGCGTCTACGAATTGTTTGTCGATACGCTTTTTCCGGTTGCCATTAAAAGTTGTCTTTGCAGCTGGGTGGAAAAATGTTGACCCCTGTTCCGAAGGACTGTTAATGACAAAAAACGGTCATCATTTGAAGTGGTAACTCGTGCACAACCTTGACCAGGACGTCTTCGAACACTTCCTGTCTCTTGGAACCGACTCTACAAGCGTGCAATTACACTTCGGCTCACTCCAATGGCAGACGCTACTATCTATTGACATCCAACTTTCCTATGGCTTGCCACGCAATGCTTTCTGGCAAATCGTGTTAATTCGGCATACTAACATGAGATAACACAACAAACTGCTTCTCCCACGACCAGCGGTACAAGAATACAGTTCAGAAAGAACCACCTGTTTTGTGTGATTTTCGCATCAACGTCACTTTTGAAGTCATTGTTGCTAATTTGCATGTCGAACTGCTTTCTACAGCTGTTTTTAATTATTCAGAGGGAATCTTTTGACAGTTCAATAGCATTTTACTCAACTGCTTTGAATGAAATCGTTTAAAACGGGTGCTCCCTAATTTTGTTGAGCAGTGTATAAATATATGCTGTTCTCTGAAATTCGGAAGCTAGCTTCTCCGAGCAAGTTACAGAATGGTATTGCATTTCGCTTACTGTAGTGAATTAAATGTCTCTATTTACAGCAACCTTGGCACACAATGGGAACTTCACGGACATCCACCATGTCCTGCACAAGATGTTTTGTATTTATACACATTATCTTTTCCTAATGCATTCCTAAATCTGGTCTTCTAAGGAACTTTCAAAAATTTTGGAAGCTTCACAAGGAGGTATAATTACAATTTGATGAAAATGCAATCTAATGAAATACCAACACTCCAAAATGAGTTTTGTATTTTTGTTCATTCGACCGGAGAAATGATATGGGAGCTCAATACAATATGTTAAGTGAAACATGAGGTGAATACTTCTGTGAGTTATTATATCATGAAAATGAAGGCGATTCTGAGGCAGAAGCAGATGGCGTCATAATGAGAAATGGAAGCACAGGAGGCATCTTAAGGGAAGAGGTGTGTAAACTTCTAAAATCTTTTAAGAATGGTAAAGCTCTGGGAGTAAATGGCATAACTACTGAGATGTTAAAATAAAGTTGTGACTGTAATTGACTGGTTAACTGAAATTTGCAAGTTGTGTTGTGAGTTAAAAGTCCCTCGGGATTGGACGGATGCTATCCTTGTTCTCTTGTATAAGGAAAAAGGTGATCAGACTGAATGCAAGAACTATCGTGGTATTAGCTTGCTCAGTGTGCCAGGGAAAGTGTTTGGAAAGGTCATTATTGAAAAGGTTCGAGGTCTTACATCAGAGAAAGTGTGGGATGTTTAGAGTGGTTTTATGCCTGGTAAGGGCTGCACTAACTAAATTTTTGCATTATGCATAATTATCAAAAGTGTTTGTCTGTTGGTAAGAAAGTTTTTGCTGCCTGCATGCATTTAGAGAAAACATACAACCGAGTAAACAGAATACTGTGGAAGGTACAGAATAAATATGATATAAATGGGAGTCTACTTAATAGTGTGAAAGCCATGTATGCTGGCAGCAGAGCTTGTGTACAAGTGAATGGTGTTGTATCAAAATGGCTTTCTATTGATGCAGGAGCCAGGCTATGTCACCATGGCCATTTAATATATTCACCTATATGCTATGAATCTATAGAATTCATACAAAATCAATTTAAAAGGGATTGGATTGTTTTCCATTTACATAATCAAACCTTATTACATACCATAAAATGTACTTTACAACTGCTGTGGAAGAAGAGAAAATTTCTTCATATACAAGTAAATTCAATAGAACAGAAAGATTGCACATATAAAAGACATACATACCTTAGACACATCTGGACATTCCAGCATATCAGCACTGGAGTTTGCACACACCAGGTTGGTCACCTGCTGCCTGTATTTACTCATGATCAATTCCAGGACAGACTGATGCTCTTCAAGTATCATCTTAAGCTCCCTGTTTTCCTGCTGTAGCTCCCTGACATGCTTGTTTTCCTGCTGCACATTGTAGACAAGCAGTGATAATGCTCGCATTTCATCTGACCGCATCTGATCTTGCATTTCTTCAGTATACTGTAATAAAATAAAACAAAAACAAAATGGTTATTTTTTATGAGCAATTAATTTGCCATGAATTTTCAATAATATAATTTACAAGAAAAAAATCTGATTCAATATATGATATAACATGAAATGCACTGACAAAATGAAGTGTAATGACACAAGGGCAAAACATTGCCACTTGGAAAAGAAAGAAATTCACAGTTGCATACAGGTAGCACATTTTACATCAGCACTGTTATCTATTAAAGCATACAAATCCTTATAATAAGAAACAGTTCTTTTCCAACCTAAACAGCACAGCACAATGATTATGTATTCATAAAAAGTGTGTCTGTCAAGTGGCATTAAAGTTGGAATACCGTAATAGTAAGAGATAAAACTATTATATGGTAAATTTCTATATCCATGGACTGCTAAACTTACCATGACCACGGGATCCAAAGTATGATACAGAGAAACATTTGGGAAAGAAAAGGCTAACTTCTGTGAAAACATGGGGACATTTCAATTATTTTCTTTCAATTCTTGGTACTAAATAGAATAAAATCATACAAAGACAACAGTTACAAAAACATAAGTGAAAAAAAAAAAAAAAAAACTGGTGCGCTCACATTTGTGCTTTGGCAGTCAGTATGATGAGCTTTGCCTGTATGCCTGGAGGTGTTTCTTCCCAGACTGCAAAAATATGGAACGGGATCCAAAATATGATACTGAGAAACATATGGGGAAGAAAAGCCTGAATTCTGTGAAAATGCGGGAACACTTCAATTATTTTCTTTCATTTCTTGGTACCAAATAGAATAATAGCCAACAAAGGCAGCAATTATAAAAATATAGGTGAAGAGAGAGAGAGGAGAAGGAAAAAAAAAACCTGATGTGCTCACATTTTGCTTCACATTTGTGCTTTGGCAGTCATGGTTCAGTATGATGAGCTTTGACTGTATGCCTGGAGGTGTTTCTTCCCAAACTGCAAAAATATGAAATGGGATCCAAAATATGATACCGAGAAACATATGGGAAAGAAAAGCATAAAATCTGTGAAAATGTGGGAAAACTTCAATTATTTTCTTTCATTTTTTGGTACCAAATAGAGTAACAGCCTATAAAGACAACAGTTACAAAAACGAAAGTGAAAAAAATAATAATAAAAAAAAAAAATTGGTGCTTTTACATCTTGCAAAAAAAAAAAAAAAATGTTTCAGCAGTCAGTATGAGCTATGCCTGTATGCCTGGAGGTGTTTCTTCCCAAACTGCAGAAATATGAAATGGGATCCAAAATATGATACCGAGAAACATATGGAAAAGAAAAGCATAAATTCGTGGGAACACTTCAATTATTTTCTTTCATTTCTTGGTACCAAATAGAATAACAGTCTACAAGAACAATAATTACAAAATCATAGGTGAAGAAAAAAACAAAACAAAACCTGGTGTGCTCACATCTTGCTTCACATTTGTGCTTTGGAAGTCATGGCTCAGTATGATTCAGCTGAGGCTTTGAGCTTACATTTTTGTGCCAACAGTTAAAATACCTTTCAAAAACACAATTTGAAGTCTTACGTGAGGTTGATATTTTCATTTCACTCAATCTCTTTGGAGCAGTTATTACCAATCCTAAACCTACAGCGTTTTTACATCGTCTTTTCCACTAGCTGAAAGCAGAGAAGGTAGGGGACACAGAAGTGGATGAAATTGTGGTTGAAAACTCAGGCTTCATGCAACCATATCACAATAAACATAGAAATTGAGTGAAAAACACAGTCACATATAGTAATTACTACATGTACCTGTCTGTTTTTTACTCAACTTCTATGTTTATTATAAGGACGAAATTGTGATCGGGCAAATCAGAATATAGAGGTGCAGTGGTCCACTGGCTTCTTTGCCCCTCAAAATTGCACTAACATAAAGAAAAGAGGGAAATCGATAAACTATGTCACCCGTAAAACAAGTAGAATTCCATAAATTTTACAGGTAAACCATAAAACCTGGCAAGTATATATTACATATGTACAAGCACACATTAGAAAACTGTTTACAAACCTCTCTCATTGAAGTTACATGGCTGTACAGTTTCTTTGCTGGTGGACAGAGGCTATCAGCAGTAGCAGCACGTTCTCTTAAATTATTAACTAGCTGCTTTGCATCATTAAGGATCTGCTGCATAGTGACAGACATGATTGCAGGTGATACGTTGTCTGCAAAAGAAAAAAGAAAACTTGATTGTAAGACAAATTTTTGGTTTTGCAACTTTACAAATTATTGAAACTTCCTGGGACAAATGATAGTTATCCATTTCTTGCCTCTTTTGGCAGATGTTATATTTCAGTCACTAAAAGTTTTTCATGAGAATGGTTCTGAATGATTGCTGCATTTTATTTCAATTTTTGTTTTGTGAAATGACTTCAGAATTATTTGCAGCTACCTTTCACCACCTAATGATACATAAAATCTTGACAACGCAGACACTTGTGTTATACAATTTTTTAATTACCAATATGAAACAGTAAGTGTTCCTACTCTGATGTATGGCAGCGAAACCTGGGTACTGCAGAAGAAACATAGGAGTCGTTTGTGTGCTGGAGAAATGCGTTACTTACGTGGGGTTTGTGGCAAGACACGATCTGATTGCGTGAGGAATGAAGATGTATTGCAGTTGTGTGATGTAAAGCAAAATGTTGTTAGCAAGGTGGAGACCAATATACTTCGGTGGTTTGGCCATGTTGAAAGAATGAGTGATGAAATGCTTACTAAGAAAATATTTTCAGCCCAAGTGGCAGGAAGGAAAGGCAGAGGAAGGCCAAGGAAGACATGGGTGGATCAGATTCAGGAGTGTCTGCATGAGAAAAAGATTATGAGTATGAAGTATAAAAGATCTTGTGTACGGCGTGTAATGGATATCAGTGAAGCACGAGTTGTATGTCAAGATCGCTGTAAATGGCGAAGTTTGATACAATAACAATAAGTAAAAATATCTGGAAGTTTGTATTTCTTTTTGGAGCTAACCTTTGAATCTCAGAGAACAGCTTAGTGATGTGTAGTAGTAGTAGTAATTACCAATACTTTAAAGATAACAGATGATGCTTTCTGTTTCAGAAGGCAAAAATAGTATTTAATGTTTTTATACATATGTTGGCATGTTCATAACATGCTCAGCAGGAAAGTCAACATCCAGTTTGTTTATGTTTGTATGACTACTGAAAACAATGAGTATCATGGATAAGAGTTAGCAACAGCTGTACTTCTCCCTAATGCAGAAACAACACCTGTGACATTACTCAAAAAGTTTACGAACAGTATTATAATTGCCTTCCCCATAATACTTTACAGATCAAAAACTGGGAGTAGCTACTTTTTCTACAAAACACAAACCGAACAGTTAAACTGAATATTGCAACTCTGATGCAATAATACACAATATATGATAGAATCAGTTGGAATCATTCAAAAAGCATACTACATAGTAGTTCTGTGAACTTTTGCCAGTTATATCATGGCTCTGTTTCCCTTTCTCATTAGTGGGAAGACAAAGTTATGTATGATAACTGTTGCATATGATAGTAGGCAATTTTGATATTCACATATTTTTGACCAGATGTTAGCTTTTACCTTTGGGCATGTCGTCATGGTCTTGACAAGATATAATGAAACTGTATCCAGGAGGGAAAAAACAGTAAACAAAATGTGAAATATTATTTTCACTGTCTAAAATGGAAAGAAATCATTGACTACCATCGTAAAAGAACATTCTAACATACACACAAAGTATAAGTGCATGTCTTGTAAACGTTTTACAACATTGAGGAAGAAAAATTTTAACAGCACTTCCACTAAGAACATTATGACATTTTACAGTGATCTGACATTTTTCTGCATGTTTTATATTGCCTTGAGAATGTTGATTTATGATATCTACACATTTTCCCATAAACAAAATTACTTTCAATAAGTTACATATGAAGTATCTTACATATTTTACACAATAAAATTTAGTTTTCACGTGTTTCTACATTGCAAATTAACCAATTCAATTCAAGTGACAACAACAAGACAGTCTGAAGAAGGAGAAGAGTTTTCTCCGAAAATTTGCAATTTAAATGAAAAAATTTCCTAGTAAAATTCCCATAATAGTTGCTTTAGATTAGCAATTCTAGAGTTCTTGTTGAATTTATCTCCTGCAGATTATGAGAGCACTCAGCAGACAGCTATTGTGCTGTAAATAATTCCAACTGTACATCTACAAGATATGAAACCAACTGGAGCTCTTAAATGTAACTGCCTATCAGAGCACACTATAAAAATAATACTGGAAAGTCCAAAAGTTGACACCTGATAATAAAATATAATGCAGTGGAAGTTCACACAAATTTTAATCCATACCAGAAATGAATAAATCCTTAATTAAAAATCTCAAGTCCCAATCTATTCCAGTTAAATTGCCCCCCAAGATATCCAGGGAGATCCAGTTAGGGCCCAGATATAATTGCCCCCCCCCCAATAAAATCAGATTTGGGGATAATCTCCAGGTGGTTTTTTGAATAAGAATACTTCCCAGTAGTTCCTGACTTTGCATGAAGTGTTCTACTTTGTTTACATACAACCTGCTCACACCTTATGTGAAACTGCTATGGCAGTGAAGATAAAAACCGGTGATTTTCTTCCTAAGTGGTCAGAGGCCAGTGCACAGATGTATAAAAATAAAATGTATCTGCGTACAAAGCCATTGAAACAGAAAACTTGCTGCAAACCAGTGAACCTTGATAGCATAGTGCTCAATAGAATAAGATAATTTATAGAAAAATTAATAAAACAATAAATAATTATTAGAACATTACAGATTCCAATGAGGACAAAATAAGTACATTACAATTAAATGAGCAACCATGTGTGAAATGGACCTTTGCGGCAAAATATTAAAATATTGGACTATGAAACTTATAAAAACAAGATACTAATTAAAGAAAGCTTTTATAACCAGAAAAATAGTTTCACTAATGAACCTTCAAAAATTTTAAATTGCATTTTCAACAACTTAATTCAAAAACAGTAGACTTACAAAATACATGAAAATAATTTAATTTAATAACTGGCAACTGCAAGAGGAACCCTAGCAATAAATTTTAAATTCCTTCTGGGTAAACGAAACTTTTGATACAGTTCCTATACATTGAGAACAGGCCTTGGTAAAATCTAGAGGCCAAAAACATCCATAAAAACAAAATAACTCAGAAGATGTTAACAATAATTGAAAGTTCAAGTTAAAATTGAATTAAGTATATTAATCTTAGAAAAGCCTTGAGTAAGTGTTAAAATTGTTGTAAATATGACGATTATGGGCAAAACACGTAACAATATTAACAAAGAAAGGTGACTTGATCACGCTAGTTACGTTAACTAAAACTTTTACAAAAAGTTCGTAAGTTGGAAGCTTTCGACCTTATCTTAGGTCTTCATCACGCCAATGGAGGACTAAGATTGTTGCCAGATTCTACATTTGAATTTTTCCTATTTTTGTTGCCAAAACTTAGAATTGATCTCCAGATCAACGGAATGTAGAGAGGAGATTCGGAGTTGCAAGTCATTGAGTTGAAAATAATTTCTATGCTTTCACGGTAACGGAGGGCAAAACGATTGTCAAACGAAGCAATTCGTTTTGCTTCGTTCCAGTGGGGAACTGCAGATGTGTCTTCCATTGTCAAAAAAGACAAGGCAGTGTTGGGATTGCCTTTCGAAACATCTTTTCTATGTTCTAAAATTCTATGGCTAATGCTCCTGTATGTGCTTCCAATGTATAAGTTATCCCCAGTAGAAGAAGAGATAGGAATGCAGTAAACTCCTGGGAGGTTCAGGCTTTCAACTTTGTCCCTATCCCTTTGTAGAAGTTTCAAGATGTTTGGGGTAGATTTAATGGCAAGATGGTAACCAAAACTTCTAAAAAGAATCTGTAACTTATAAGCATAGGAAGGATGGTAAGGAACAGAACCACAGAATTTCAGGTCTTCTTTCTTGTGAGGAAGGAGGCATTCGATTTTCGAAATTTTGAATTTTTCTTAAAGTTGCATATTTTTTTTAATTTCATTGTTTGTTACCCCCTCCCCTAATTTTCCTTTGTAATCTTATTCTTGCGGAAGTATGACGGTAGACACTATAATTCGTGCATGAATACTAGTATTAAAAGAAATCCGTCTTGTTGCACGATGATATTTATTCAGCTAAAAAATGAAATCTATATACAGTTTAAAAACACATGAGCACTTTCGGTGTCACATTGACACCTTCATCAGATGTAATTTCACCATGTGGCTACATGCTGGTCTTAAGTACGTGGAGTAGGTGCATCATGGGAAAGGTAATGTCAATGTCACATGATATACCAGATAACAAGACAATCAAAAAAAGGCATAGTTGGCCAATGATCACTTAACAGAAGCAATTGCTATTGTGCTGTCCTTCCCAACAAGATTGCTCCAAGGTTCAGGTAAAACATAAGGATAATAGTCATTACAGCAACGTGTATTATAAGCCGAAATATAGAAGCTTTCTGCAAATAACAAGGAATAAACAGAGTTAGGTGTGTTTATGATTTTAGCGTTGTCCCAGTCTGGGATGGAATTTCCAGCACTTATGGTTCTTGCAAAAGAAGTGCTTTGTCCGGGTAACCATGGTTACCCGGACAACGTTGTTAAGGGAGTGCACAATAAAGTACGGTTTTCTATGTCAACTGCTTTAATTAGTGAGCAAGTGCCTAAAAAGTATGTTGGATCTGTTGATTTTAATCCACATATTGTAAACCTCCTTACCAACATATGTTCTCGTCATAAAATACAATTTGGAATACGATCATGCAATCTATATACCATTATCTGCAATGATCGTGACAAAATTGACAAAGGGAAAAAATGGGGTGTGTAAGTTATTCCTATGCTCGACACTATCTCTGGTGAACTAAACAATCATTATGTGGGTTCTACCAAAAGAAATTTGGATTTGAGATTAAATGAACACAGATATGATCTAAAAATGAATCACCAAAGCACCTCTTTTGCAAGAACCATAAGTGCTGGAAATTCCATCCCAGACTGGGACAACGCTAAAATCATAAACACACCTAACTCTGTTCATTCCTTGTTATTTGCAGAAAGCCTCTATATTTCGGCTTATAATACAAGTTGCTGTAATGACTATTATCCTTATGTTTTACCTGAACCTTGGAGCAATCTTGTTGGGAAGGACAGCACAATAGCAATTGCTTCTGTTAAGTGATCATTGGCCAACTATGCCTTTTTTTGATTGTCTTGTTATCTGGTATATCATGTGACATTGACATTACCTTTCCCATGATGCACCTACTCCACGTACTTAAGACCAGCATGTAGCCACATGGTGAAATTACATCTGATGAAGGTGTCAATGTGACACCGAAAGTGCTCATGTGTTTTTAAACTGTATATAGATTTCATTTTTTAGCTGAATAAATATCATCGTGCAACAAGACTGATTTCTTTTAATACTAATCTTATTCTTATTTTTTATGTTTTTACAAATATATTCTTCGTTCTTAATATCCTTCCGTAATAATGAAAAACAGCAACTCAGTATATTCTAAGGATTTTTTCTAATTAAATGCATGTTATCCTATTTTTAATGGTCTCTTCAAAACGATTCAGTATAGCAAGCATTTTGCTCCCCCCCCCCTCTTTAAAGCGATATTCAATTTCAAAATAGGTACTTAAATCTGCAATTTCCATGACCCACAAAAAAATATACCAGCAGAGTGAAAAATACTGATTTTTGACATTTAATTTGGCTGAAAAAGTGTTTTTCCAATCCTTGTCACATTTTGATGTAAAGGGGCAGAGCTCCCCCCCCAAAAAAAATGTTTAAAGCGAAATTAATGTTACAAAAATGCTACTGCATGCACAGTGCATAGAAAACGTGACTATACAGAGAGAGAAATACAGCCAAGGAAAGTTGAAGTTACAATTTTGAAGTAAAATTTTTTCTTGTTAACAAAAGTAAAAATGTTTGCTCCTTTTATTTGCTGATAAGCAGCAAGTGATTAAACAGAAATCATGCATTTTCAGAGAAACTAACTTTAAAATATGAGTTTCTGAAGTCGGCTTGTGATGTCAGAGTTCCATCTAAAGCAGGGTTGTCCAACACACGGCCCGGGGGACAGAGTCCGGCCCACCTGCACCGCTCCGAATTAAAAATATTCTGGGATTTAAAAGAGAAAAACAAAAATTGTAGAAAAATAAATTCTTCAAACTCAAATCGTGCTAAAATTTACAGCTTAGCGCTCGATGAATGTACGGATATAAGTAATACAGCACAACTGGCAATCTACGTATGAGGAGTCATCGTAACTTTTGAAACCGTTGAGGAACTATTGACTTATGTCCACTGAAAGGTGCAACAACTGGAAAAGATATTTTTGATGACGCAAAACGTATCTTGGCAAAATTCAATCTTCTGGAGAATAAACTGTGCGGAATTACAACAGGTGGAGCCCCGGAGATAAGAAATCATAATGGATTTGTATATCAAATGCTGAAATCAATCAGTGTCTAATAATGTCATCTCACGCCACTGCATCATTCAGCAAGAGCGACTGTGTGCAAAGACCATGGATATGCAACACGTAATGGACAAGGTTGTTTCAACAATCAATTTTATAAGGTCCAAGGGGCTCAATCACAGACAGTTCAAAATTTTTCTTGCAGAATTAATCATTCAATAGTGACATAACTTACTTAATCCATGTGCGCTGGCTCAGCAGGGCGGTGACACTGGCCAGATTTCGGGGACTGCTTGAAGAAATAAAGACCTTCATTGCAAAAAAAGGAAAAGATTTAAATTTTATGAACTAAGTGGTAAATGACTTGGCATTCCTGGTAGGTACCACTAAAAATCTTGCAGACCTAAATGAGAAATTACAAGGGATCGAGTTGCCCATAAACTGTACGAGCATATCCAAGCATTCGTGTAGACGTTACAACTGTTTCAGCAACAGTCGATTGTGAAAAAAGTTGTACACTTCACTAAGTTATCAACAAGGCCGTCTGAGACAGTGAACCATAAAAGTACTCCGAATTGATTGAAAAACTTAGTGGTGAATTCACAGAAAGATTTTCGGATTTCAGAGAACACGATGGTGAAACAAAGTGGTTTTCAGATCCATTCGGAACCGATGACAACGATGCTCCTGATATGCTGCAGATGGAACTAGTCGAGGTCAAAAATGACACACCATGAAGAGAGTATTCGTACAGTATGATTTGTTAACATTTCATAAAAAAATATGTTCCCTCAGGTTCTTATTCAAATGTCTCATAACACACCCTTCAATGCATTGCCCTGTTTGGTAACGCATATTGCTGAGAACAGCTATTTTCAAGGATGAAAGCCATAAAAACAAAATCAAAGTCCTATCTGACAGACGAACATCTTACCGGAATTCTGCTCATCGGTACGTCAAGTGTACGGGCAGACACTTGACTACCTGTGTAAGCAAAAGCAATATCAGACCTCACATTAACTTCGAGCGTTTGGTTCAACAACGAAATAAAAGGTAATAAATTATGTTTAATATAAATTCTTCTGGAAATTTTCATGTCTAATGTTGCTGGTTTATTCTACCGAATTTGCAGCAACCATTGGGCGTTGGCCCGTGAGTTCCGTGAAAAATTTTAAAGTGGCCCTTCATACAAAAAGGTTGGACAACCCTGATCTAAAGCTTAGGTGTTCATTATCGTTACTTTGTGCCCTAACTTCAGTGGGAAAAAAATTGCCTCCCCTTTCTTGAAGAGTAAATCTATAAATAGATTGCACTCTTTTATTTACAGAGCAGAGCACCATTTTCTCCCATGTGTGAGTTGGATGATAAAAAATGCACTTGCTAATTAATAGAAGTATTTAAAAAAATGCAAATAGATTCCTTAGTAATGAAACAATTTGACTACCAGTCTGTGTGGGCAGGCTTTTTGAGTGTGGCAAGTAAAGCAACTTTTTCTACTGGCCGCTATCCAGTCATACCATGGAGAGTGGTGACAATTAATTTTTATCTTTAAATGGAAGTAATTCACATTAATTTTATGTGGTGTTTTTTGAATTTCACTAACAGATGCTTTAATGACCTTTTTGTAATTGTATTTTATGAAGGAAATTTATTGAATAGCATTATGGACTGTGTGTGTGAAGTCAATTGCATCTTTTTTTCCATGAAATTAAAGTTGCAACGACTGATGCATCAGATTTTTTTCTTATTTGATATTTAAAAAAAATGTGATTATTTGAAGGAAAGGATGCATAAGAAAACTTCCACGTAATGAAAAGTGAGTCTTGTTAAGATTCTGTAAAAAATTATGATGATAAATATATTATTTTTTGTGTGGGTTTATTAGTACAAAAGTAGCAATAAAAGTAAGAATTGTGCGTATCATATATTAATTCCTTCGCCGTTTCATGTTAGAATGCATGGGAAAACTTTCACCCAGTAAAAAGGGTGTTTCTTTAAGATTCTATGTCGAATTATGATATATAAATCTTGTATATGAAATAAATACATATTATTTTTTGGACTTCTTAGCATAAAAACAGTGATAAAAGTGAGAATTGTTCGTATTGTGAAGTACAATGTACTTCCTTTGTTGTTTCGTAACAGTATACAACTTTCACCAACAAAAGTATTGGGTTGTCGGAAAAGTCAAGGCATATTTCGGCACCCTATGGCATGCGCAGCTGTGTTATCGCTATGGCATTCGACAGGTGCCAGTTCTAGCTGCAGTCTAAAAGGAATAGTGAGTGATTTGGTTGATTTGCAAACATTTGACATCAAGTTGAAGATGGAAGACCAAACTGTGCATTTTTGCCATATTTTACTGTTTTACTTCTGTAAAAGGAAGAAGCTTGTGAAAAGTTGCGTAAAGTGTACGGTGATAAGCTCTACAAGAACGTCAGTGCCAGCGGTGGTTTGCAAAATTCCGTGCTGGTGATTTTACCGATCGAGTCAAACCCACGTTACACAACACGAGGGATTGCAGACACGTTGCACATCTATCATTCAAGTGTTCACGACCACCTAAAGACTGGGATACGTAAGCAAGCTCGATGTGTGGGTTTCTCATGAACTAAAAGAAGCTCAATTGACGGCGCATATAAACATATGCGATATGCTCATTAAATGTGAGGAAAACGATCCTTTTCTGAAGCGACTGATAACTGGTGACGAAAAGTGGATTGTGTAAAACAATGTGCTGCACAAACGGTCTTGGTCCCGATGTGTTGCTTTGCCTAAAACGACATCCAAAGCAGACATTCATCAGTGGAAGGTTCTGGTCTCAGTGTGGTGGGATTTTAAAAGTGTCGTGTTTTTCGAACTCCTACCACGGAACCAAACAATCAATTCGAATGTGAACTATCGGCAATTGGACAGTTTGAACGAATCCATCATCCGGAAACGTCCAGAGCTCATTCATCATAAAGGTGTTGTGTTCGATCACGATAACGCGAGACCACACACAAGTTTGATCACCCGCCAAAAATTATTGGAGCTTGGGTGGTACGTGTTGCCACACCCAGCATACTTGCCTGACTTGCACCGTCAGACTCCCACTTGTTTCGCTCTCTTCAACAGTCCTTGCGTGGTATAATGTTCAATTCAGATGAGGCTGTAAATCAGCACCTTATACAGTTTTTCGCCACGAAAGACAGTTCTTTCTATGAATGAGGCATTCTGCAGCTCACTGAAAGATGGCAAAAGGTTATAGAACAAAACAGGCATTATATCATCGATTGATCTTTGTTCTTTCTATCAATAAATGACCTTTGTAAAACATGGCTATAATACGTCATGACTTTTCCGACAACCCAATATGTTTTGTTAAGATTTTGTATTGAATTATGATGTATAAATTTTGTATATGAATTAAATACTTTTTTTTTTTTTTTTTTTAAGTGTCGAAATCCCTGTCCCTATTTATGTCTTATATAATATACCGAAGGTCAATATTATCGCCATGAATATATTGGGTTGTAACTCGTAACAAAAGTTCGTATCGTAGGTTAGGTGAAATTGACAGACAGTGTTGACATACCTGTACATTGATTTATTGAACCACACATGTGCCATTTTGTTCCACAACCTGTCGCCATCGGTGCTGCAGCTGCAGGATTCCATCCTCTCGGAACTTGGCACCTTGCTGGATGATGAACTATTCCAGGTGGTTTTCACAGGCTTCTAAGGAACTGAAGTTCTTTCCATTAAGAGAATTCTGTAGGGACCAGAATAGGTGGTAATCTGAAGGTGCGAAGTTCGAGGAATATGGCGGATGAAGCAGGACATCCCAGCTAAGCTGCACCAATTTCTGCTGGATCTGCAAAAACACCCGCGGTTTGTCACTGTCCATATGGAAGACAACATCCTTCCAATTCCACTAGATATACAGCATCACCTTCTTCGGCTGCAGACCAGCTTTTGGAGTGGTTTACGGTGGCTTGTTTTTGTTTTTCCCAAGGCCGTTTTCGCACCATGTCATTGTACACGATCCATTTTTCATTGCCCGTGATCGTCCATTCCAGAAATGGGTCATTGGCGTTGCATTTGAGCAGAGAATCACAGATGGAAACGTGGTCCATTAAATATTTGTCAGTTAAAGCATACGGCACCCAAACATCGTAGTGATTCACATACCTGACTGTCTCCAAATGCCTTGCATCATTCATACGAGATATGTTGAGTACCTCTGTGATGACCCGTGTTGTGTGGCTTGGATTATTTTCAATGAGCATTATGATTTGGCCATCATCGACGCCTGCAGGCCTGCTGGAACGTTCCCGGTCTTCCAGATCAAAACAGTCACTTCTGAACTGAATGAACCACTTACGAACAATACTTGCAGCTACAGTACCATCTGCATAAACAGCACATATCTTTTGTGCTGTCTGTTCAGCGTTTTTTTCCCCTTTCTGGGAAGGAAAAAAAAAAAAAGAGCGTCAAATGATGAAAATGCACTTTATTGTCCCCCATTTTCAAATTTCACTTCAACCCACTTAAACTACCAAATCGCCGTCCCGGTGGCGCAGTGGTCTAAGGCGTTGGCCTCTGATCATTCGTCTGTAAGGAGTCCGGGTTCGAATCCCGGTCAGGCATGGATGTTGTATTTGTCTTACGGCACTGGCTCTCTCCCTTCCCTGGAACCAGTGACCCTAAATTAGGGACGGGCGACTGCTTATAGCCCATTAAGTTGCTCACGGTAGTCGTTAAACCTCCAATAAAAAAAAAAAAAAAAAAAACCTACCAAATCCACATACAACTCGCAGTGAACATGTTGCACTGTGACCTTTCAGGCTCCGTTATCTCTGTCCCATGTTTCCGCTACACGTGCAATGTGTTCAAGTCACAATGCCACCTACTGCCTAATGGTACTAACTTTTGTACAACCCTATGTATGTATGCTGTTATGAAGACTGCTAAATGAGTTTAAAAATTTATTTCTTTATCCTAGGAACAGGAAATGATTTTCTTCTGCACTTTTTCTGCAATGCCATTGTATCATGAATGCCTGTACATACCATACTTTTATGTTATACACATTACCAACTATGCATGGTTTTTATGAGCCAGGCCTGCTATTGTTCCACAGTCCAGACGCGTATTTGCGCCAGTGCATTTGAGTAAACAACATAAAATACTCATATGCTGTACATAGTTGTGTGAAATGGATGTAGAACTATCATAATTCCTTTAAAAAAGAAATGTGACAATAAAAGGGAAAGAGGAGCAAAACATCACAACAGACATTTAAGACATCCACCAGCAAACTGGGGGTGCAAACGCATTAATGGGGACCAGCTGCATTATCGCTGTCGCTTCTTCGGTTTACAAAGAACTTTTGCAAACGAAATGCAAAAATCTTATTCATTCACAGTAACAAATACTGTGATGTGTAACTTTAGGAAAAATCCATTTGCGAAATTTTGCTTGAACAAACATACTTTTATTTGCAATTAACAATGTAAGATGCCACTACATCTTTCTCTCACATAGTTAATTGCAAATATACGTGCCTGGAACGTATAAGGCAAATCAAGTTGCCTTATACGTGCCAGGCACGTTAGGCAACTTGATTTTCGATCCCTGCTTTAATTAGTATTTTGGAAAATAATTGCATGGGTATTAACAGAAGCAGATTTACTGCTTAATTTTTGTACAGAACAACAACAGTCTGCCCACGGAGTGAGCACGAAGACTAAGTGTGACCATGCAGGTGGAAGATCAAGCTATGGCCATTCAGTGAAACCTCTGAAAATTTGATTTGTTAATGATAAATCGATTAATGATTATTGTACACCTGCATTCCAGCACCAATTTGAACTAATTAAAAAGCTTCAAACTTGTCAGTAGTACTTAGCCAATAAGCAGTGCCTTTATTTTCAAGGTCATATAGCCAAGGCAGGGGTTGATCCAGATTTTAAAGACGGTACCCATTTCTGTGAAATTCTGCTAATTTTTGTGAAATTTGCTTGTTTTTATGTTTAGAGCAATTTTAATTCTCTATTATTGTTATTCTGACAGTAATTATTGTTTTATTATTTTTTTCAATCTTTTTTTATTTGTTATTTTAATATATTCATATTTTCTATTACTAATCGTGGTTCATGTTTTCAAGGTTTACAGTAAGTTTCCTGTTTTGATGATTGTGTATGCAGATACAGTTTTTTTTTTTTTTTTTTTGGTGGTGGTGTTATTTAATACAACTGTGATTATGCTCCAGCTGTCATCACCAAAATAATAATAATAGGATCTGGTTGTGACTTTTGATGCCTTTCCTGGTTGTATTAAACCAGGAAAGACATCAAAAGCCTAAATTTTTAAGGGCTAGAAGAAAAGCAATAACTAAAATAACAAAAAAATAAAAATTCACTCATATGTCACAACCTGATCCCTTTACGATGTTTTTTTTATCAATGGTAATCCTTCCCATCATAATCAATCCTCTCCGCATAATTTTTAATAAGTACTGTATGTTTCCTAGAATCCCGACCAGTACAACAAAAATTAATATGGGTGGGATTCGCTTTCGATGTTTGAAACAGCAAAAGAATATTTTCTACGTAAAGTATTCAGCAGTGGATTGCTAATGGTTGACGATGATGATATTACATATACACCAAAAGTGTAAAAGGATCTCAGACCATTCCTGAAATGAAATTCTGGCTACATCACTGTTTGCTTTTTAAGTAGAGTTTTGAATGCTCTGACAGTGTATATATGCTTGTTAGAAATTTACAAAAAAAAACCCAACAGAAGCCACTATCCTAACATAGCAGTCTATCTAGTATATACATATAATATGGCACAATTCACTAGGCAGTAAACAGAGACATGTACACAATGCCCAATTGTCTAGATATCTAGCCATAAAACAAACAGAACTGATGCTCTGTGACCTGGAAAACAAGGGAATTTCAGGGTTCAGAAGTCTTTGAAATGAGAAGAAAGCTACCTTGCTTGTATAAATACCCTTCAAAAACATAAGATTCTTATTACTCTGCCTTCATCCCTATAAAAATTTTCTCCGCTGTTATTCCTCTGAGCAGCACAATCTTAAACAGAGCAGCCACCTCCTATAACTTCATTCTAAGAACTGTTATCCACACAAAAGATCGATATACTAGAACTCTTGTAATGCAAGAAAAGCTGGTAAATGTGTAGTTTAGCGTCCCAAATTATTTCGTCGGAATGTTGAAGGATTTTGAAAAAGTGAGACGTAGAAATGTTAATGCAATTTCATGGCAAATGGTGAAAAAATTTCACCATTATGGGGCATTTTAAAGATTTTTACCATAATATTTACGTGCAAATGCGACGCTGTGAACAGAAGCTGCGGCAGGCATAACACAACGCAGCAGTGATGGCATCAAGCTTTGCTTCGCTCAAATGAAGGTCTATGGTGGCCATTTTACTGGCGGAAGAGTACACGACGAACAGGGAATGTTCTTGCCAGGAAAGCTTTTCAATTTGTACTGCTGCGCTACAGAAAATAGATCAATTTTGTCTCATTTTTTAACATCACAATCTGATAAATTTCTTGTTTTTTTTTGTTTTTTTTTACGTATGATTCTTTGATGCGCAATGTATGAACTAACTTTTTCGACAGTTTTTTTTTTGTAATCCAATGTCAATGAATTGCAAACAATGCTGTCAAAAGGAGGAGCAAAACTTTGATTTTCTGATGCCGTGTAACTTCCGTTGAAAAGAATGCGGCCTGTACTTTAAACGCTTTTGTAGAAGAAAGAAAGGCATCTGCATACTTTCTATTTCGTACCAGGGAATGACATGCCTAAGATTGAAGCAATTCTCACTATGCGTTTTTAAAAATTGCGACAGAAATGAACTACTTTCTGTAGCATAGCACTACAAATTGGAATGCTTTGCTCTCAAGAACATTCCCCATTTCTCTTGTGCTCTTCCACCAGCAAAACAGTTGCCAGAACGAAACCTTCGTTTCAGCGGAGCCAAGCTTGCGTTAGGCCTGCCGCAGCTTCTGTTCACAGCGTAGTACTTGCACGTAAATATTGCCGTAAAACTCTTTAAAATGCATTACAATGATGAAATTTTTTCACCATTTTCCAAGAAATTACATACTTTAAAATTTGTATGTCTCACTTTTTTGAAATCGTTCAACTTTTCCGACGAAATAATTTAGGAGGCTAAACTACACATTTACTTATGATAAGCCTTGCTGCATGGTCTCACTATTTGGTTTCATAATTGCAATACAGATATTTTGGTTATGATATGAGCAAGCTTGCACATGAAACATGGTGTTCCTTATTTATTTATTTTTTTTTTTTTGAAACTCTGATCTAAAGAAATTCAGACATTCAAAAAAAAAAAAAAGCTTCCTCGAACAATCTGACAATGAGAAGTTCCTTAGTGCTGCTAAGCCTACAAATATAGTGCCTTAGTGTCGCTAAGACTCTTTTACACCACTGATTAAGACCTTTCATAAACCATGAAACTACAAAATAATAAACCATAAACTCAGATGTACAAATTTAGTTGGGTGCAACATGCTAAAAATTACTACTAATGTTCTACCTAGTTTTGTTTTTTTTACGGCCAGGTGGCAAAAAAATTTAGCTGAGTGGTACTTCCCCAGTTGGAAAAAAAGTTTTTCTTAACATTACTATCTTTAGTGGTGTGGTAGGCATCAAGGGCGCTCCATACCTCGTGAAAAATAGCTCAAAACATGCATTTGCAGAACCAAAATTACATATATAAAAAAACAATTTAGAAATCCCGTTTTTTTTTTTTCACATGTAGAATAAACATTGAACCATCTTTCTGTCTTTCTATATTAGTGTCACGTTGCAGAGTAATATTTTAATTATTATCCTAAAAGTGTGAAATAATGGGCAGATTGACAGTTATTTTTAAAAAGTTTTAATCTTGATATCTGCTAGGTTCAAAAGCAGAAAAGTAGTTTGATATCTTAACTCTCGAAATATAAAAATTTGGGAATACATACGAGTGATAGGATATATTGATTTTTCCATCTGCATGATGCTATATATGGCAGGGATCAGATCACACAACCCCTGTGAAGGGGTAATGATTTAAGACTTGGGGTCGGCTGGCAAGTGGGCAAGGAGAGGGCAATTTAGCCTGGGGCTGTCTTGTGGTTTCTTTCACTCAATCGAAGAAACAGTGCCGTTTCTTGGCAGATTTTAGTTGACGAAAAAACATTTCTCTGTGTTTATTCTCTGTCGTGAGAAGGGACGCGCCGAGATGTCTTAGTCAAATCTTATGGTTGATAAATTAATATCAGGGACATGGGAGAAGGAAAACGTTTTACTGTGAGAAATCGTAATGCTACGTGGCACGTTTATTTTTTTAGTAAAAATAATTAGTTGCATAAGTGAATAGAAAACGACTTGGAATCAGAGGATAATTTTCATTATTTTTTTCAGTAACAGATACTGCGAGCAAAGAACTAAATTCTTTTTCAAAATTTTTTTTTCTAACTTTAAAGATTTCAGCATTTATGGTATGTGTGGTCAACGCTATGACAATGGGGCCGATATGAAGGAAAAACTCAATGGACTTCAAAAAACATCATTTTTCGACCTAAAACCCTTATGCATTTTATGTACTTTGAGCAGCTCATATTCTTTAAATCTGGCCGTAAATAACGACGCAAAAATTTCTCTAAAAATTGTGAACATTTTTAGCATTATACTTTCTTTACTGAATTACCTCACTGTTGGCAAATTCTAAAGAAACAGTCCCCAGCGTTGACCGCAAAACCGTGCTGTGAAACAAGGTGAGAAAATAGGGTCAATGCAGTAAGGGTAACGAGGACAGGAGTACAGTTTGGATGTAATCCACTATACATTATATTAGCACTTTAACCAATCTTTTAGAGACAGTGATACATGAAATTTTACCAATCTTTCTTAGAAGAAAAAGTAAACAAAGACACACACACACACACACACACACACACACACAATATGCAAGTTTATTTCTTTCAGAAAGACACTCTTCTTTTTTTTTTTTAGAAAAACAGATTAAGCATTTTGGTACACTCTTTCTTCAAAAATTAATGTTTGTAGCAAATTAATGCCAAAATCTTTTGTAGTTATACCAACCATAATAGAAATGTTAAAACAAGTAAATGGCTGTTTAAAAGAATGTAGAACACATGGAGATTTAATTGCATGTAAGCTGAAGGTAAAATAATTGCCGAGAAAACAGAACTTCCAACTGCTGAACTGGTTTTATAAGAAAAACAAGAAGGAAGACACAAATTTTCGGATGTAATAAGCACGTCTTTTGAATCCGTTCTGACGCGAATTAAATTTATCAAAGCTATTCAAAGTCAACAGAACCAGTTTGGAAAACAATCAACCGGTTTCAACAATCGATAAAACATCCAGAAATAGAAACATCTACTTAGTTCCACTAGCGGCTAAAAACATGTAATGAAAATTAACAAATGGTGAACAAAAAGATTCTCATAGTACAAGGAAGGTACCAGAAACAAAGATATTTTCAAATCGAACAGTTAAAAGGAGAAATATAGAAAGAATTTCTCCGATCTGAAAATCTCTCGATCGGACCAGAAATTTTTTATACGAGGGTTATACCGAAAGTAATGCAAAAATGGGCATAACTTTTTCATTAACTGATAGAGATCATTCAAATTGCACATGTTGGTAAAGTAACTCTTCCTCTATAGTAACCCTTCTGCTTCTTTGCAAGTAAACAATGGATTCCAAGCAGAAGCAACATGCAGTCATTGAGTTCTTGGCGAAGGAAGGGTGCAGGCTGTCCGACATCCACAGAAGGCTACAGAATGTTTACAAAGATGACACCATTGACAAGAGCAATGTGCACAGATGGATGAAGAAGTTTAAAGAAGAAGAACCCAACCTTGAAGACAAGCCACGCAGTGGGAGACCATCATCTGCGACCATCGACACAAATTGTCAACGAGTGGATGAACTGATACACGCGGAGAGAAGAGTCATAACCGTGAGCTTGTTGCACAACTGGGCTGTGGTCACAATGCCATTCAGAAGGTGGTGAAAGTCTTAGGGTATCGGAAAGTGTGTGCAACATGGGCACCTCGGCAGTTGACACCTGATTTGAAGGAGAGAAGGGTGGAAGTCTGCTCTGATCTGTTGGAAGCATTTGAAGGCAATGAAGACACATTTTTTCCCGTCTGGTGACAAGGGATGAAACGTGGGAGTATCTTTACGATCCAGAAATGAAGAATCAATTCATGAAATGGCGTAACTGCCCAGGATCAAACCCGAGGTCCCTCCGTGGCAGTCACAAAGTTGACCACTGGGCCATCTGCAGCTCAAAATCTGAAACAGGAACGGCCTTCAGATATTAGTATTGTTAGCAGGGCCGTATAGTTACAGGGAGGGCGATTGCCCTTCCAGAATGATCATTCGAAGGGCGTAGATTCATGCTCTGGGAGATGTAAAAAAATAGAAATTGTAACTAAAAAAAGGAAGTTACACCCTTCACTATTTTCTTTATAAACATTTTTGTTAGTCTCATACAATATTTCATGTAGTAACTAGGATACAGAGTAACATACACTATGAGGTGTGAACATCTCATATCCATGAATTGAATTTTCCAAAACAGTGAATGGAGAAATAGACAACAATATGCTGATATGTTTAATCTCCACGACCTTTCCGAACATGTCGTTGGGATGAAGAACCAATAAATCATCTGTGCTTGTCGCAAAAAGTTCTGAGCTTTTAACCTAGAGTGGAATTTTTCCAAGCCCTACCGCTAAAGCTTCTTCCTATTGCCATTTTCACCATCTGATACTCATTCGTTCTGCATTTCTGTGGAGTGTTTTGTTGTCGGCGTTTACGTAACGTTTACGCTTTACTTGGTATTTATATCCTGTGGTTCTTGGGTATTTATCTAGTTTTTAACATTTCCAATAAAATTATGTCGTTATGTAAAGCATGGTACTTATGTTTACAGCTCTATGTCCATTTAACATTTTGGGGGAAAGCCACCCCAAAGCTCACGGACCTCGTGGATGCTTCAAGAGGAACATCCTGGACGCACTGACAAACTCCAGCGGCCCAGAATATTATATTACGGAAGTTGGGGAAGAGATGCCCCCCCTCAACCAAGTGTGCATAGGATCCTCTGCAATTTATTTCTTCAAATTAAAGTACAATTCTAGCTTGGTTTACATGGGACGTTTTCTCGAAATTCGCTTGGAGTTCCCATTTCAGTTCTCAATATAGGCCCAGAAACGGCAATCTTTAGAGCCCCCCTTCCCCTTCAACTTTTGTGGCCAAGTTGCTGAAAGATGTATGGCAGTGTTCCTGTGTGGCAGTTAACAGTGAACCATTTGTTCTGGGGGTATTTCCTCCGGTGGTATTTTTGCTGGTTTTCAGGGGTATTTTTACTGTTTTGAGTTGCTTTTGTCGAGCAGCACAACTTTTTGCCGCAGGATGTTTTCTTTTCAATTGATAAACTGCCGTACATGTAAACACACAGGTGTAATTTTTTGGGGGGAGGGGGTCTTTTTTCCAAGACGTCTTAGTACCTAGGAATAAACAGTGCATATTTTTATTAGTTTATATTGTTTATTTCTAGGTACTAATAAAAAAAATATGCTAAAATTATTTTTGGGTTTTTCAAGAACTTGTCTTTTGATTGTAAATAATTTATAATATTATGAAATAATATAATTTATATATACATGGCATATGAGTTTAGCCCCCAATCGATCATTCTTTGCGAAGTTACTGCTGCTGAATGAAACCTTGTCCAGTACAGTACACAATTCGACTAAGACATTACGCACTATACGTCGTGCGCTTGCGAAACCAGATGTGGGTGGGTCTGAACGGTGGGGTCATATAAAAGCAATTAGTAACCCCAAGTGCCTAGCAGGCATTCTCCTACTGTCGTCCTCCAGGAGGAAAGAAACTTGACAGCTCAGAGGGGTGTCCACCAGAGGAGCTGAGGTGCCGAAATCCTATCTTGCACGGGGTATAGAGGACTCTTAATGTAACATATCATGATAAACAAAGTTAGAAAATTGTACCAAAATGATTTTAAAAATGAGCATTTACTAACAAATTATATTCAACACAGATTTTTTTTTTTAATATATATACAGGTTGAAGGTTTAACGACCACCATGAGCAACTCAATAGGCTATAAGCCGTTGCTTGTCCCTAATTTAGGGCCACTAGTTCCAGGGAAGGGAAAGAACCAGTGCTGTGAGACAAACACAACATCCATGCCTTACTGGGATTCGAACCTGGACCCTTCTCGGAAAAATGTCATAAGCCAGCGCTTAGTCCATTGCACCACCAGGGTGGTGAAACAGGTTACAGCAAGTTTTCATCAACACTGATGGTGTATGTGGGAATAAGTTCGGTTGGTAGATTTTTATGGCGCAAGACCTATGTTTGGCCAAATAGCGCTAGACACAAGACCAAGAAAGAAAGATATCAAGAGAATAAATTTTCCATTCTTGCTATTATGTGCATTGTGAAAACATTCAGTAAAGGAAATATAGCCGGGCGACAGATAAAATTAACAGGGCAAGCCGTTCTGTAAGATGGCTCTAGGGAGAACACTATGCTACATTATTTGTCTGGAGTTTAAAGTTTAAAAGGAATGAATGTTGGTTGGAGGAAAAAGAATAGGCCCAGGATAGAAAGAATAAAGGTTGAAAGGCTCCTTGAAGATCATCAGCGTTATTCTGACTTTCTCAGAGAACAACTGAAGGAGCTGAAGACTGGTGAGAGGGATGTAGAAAAGAAGTGGGAATGTTTTAAGAACTATGTTGTCACTGCTGCTAAAGAGGTCTGTGGCACCACAATAGTGGGTAACAATAGAGGTGATGCTTGGTGGAATGGTCAGATTGAAGATGCAGTAAAGAGAAAGAAGGAAGCCTATTTAGGGATGTCTCAAGGTAGTTTCTGTGGATGAATATCGCTGTAAGAAGCGTGAAGCTTCTAAACTGGTTCGCCAGAGTAACACAAAAAAAAAAAAAAAAAAAAAAAAAAAAAAAATAAATAAATAAATAAATAAATAAATAAATAAAATCCTATCTTTCCAAAAAGCCAATTCATGGAAAGGCATGAATTGGCTTTTTGGAAAGATAGGAAGTATTTTTTGAACTACATGAGATTCAGGAAAAATAGGGGAAACAAAGTTGTAAGTTGTGTGAAGAATAAGGTAAGAGAAATGATATGGGAGCCTAATGAGTTAAGTGAAAGATGGGGTGTGAATACTTCTGTGAGTTATTAGATCAGGAAAGCAAAGATGATTCTGAGACAGATGCAGATGATGGCACTGTGAGGGATGGAAGCACGGGAGGGATCTCAAGAGAAAAGTGTGTAAAGCTCTAAAATCTCTTCAGAATGGTAAGGCTCCGGGAGTTGATGGCATAACTGCAGAGATGTTGAAATATGGTGAGACTCTGTAATTGACTGGTTAACTGAAATTTGCCAGTTGTGCTGGGAATTAGGAATGGTCCCTCGGGATTGGAAGGATGCTATTATTGTTCCCTTATATAAGAAAAAAGGTAATCAGACCGAATGCAAGAACTATCGTGGTATTAGCTTGCTCAGTGTGCCAGGGAAAGTGTTTGGAAAGGTCATCCCTGAAAAGGTACAAGGTTTTACATCAGAGAAAGTGTGGGATGTCCAGAGTGGTTTAATGCCTGTTAAAGGCTGCACTAACTAAATTTTTGCATAATTATCTAAAAGTATTTGTCTGTTGGTAAGAAAGTTTTTTCTGCTTTCATAGATTTAAAGAAAGCCTATGACCGAGTAAATAGGACACTTTTGTGGAAGGTATTGAATGAATATGGTGTTACTGGGAATCTACTTAATAGTGTAAAAGCCATGTATGCTGCTAGTAGAGCTTGTGTACGAGTGGATGGTGTTTTATCAAAATGGTTTTCTATTGGTGCAGGAGTCAGACAAGGTTGTGTAATGTCACCATGGCTGTTTAATATATTTATAGATGCATACATGTGTGATGCCAAAATAGATAACACTGGTTTGTCTCGGTGATATCTGTGTATGCAGATTGCTATATGCTGAAGACACTGTCCTGCTGGCAGAGAGCAAAAGTGAGTTGCAGAGTATGTTGTCCCGGATGTATGAAGTTTCCATGAAATTTAAACTGAGGATAAATTAGGGAAAAACCAAAGTTATGGTTTTCGAGAGAGGAACTGGTAGCACTGAATGTAATGTATTTTATATGGCACAGTGATTGACCAGGTGAGTGAGTATGTGTATTTAGGAAGCATATTTGACAGAGAGAACAAATTAGATGGTGAAATTAGTAGGCGAGTGAATTTTTCATTGAAAGTCATAGCTGCTCTGGGTTTCACAGGAATGATGGGTTCACTAATCACGCATGACTGTGTATGAAAGTGTAATTGTTCCTACTCCGATGTATTGTAGTGAAACCTAGGTACTACAGAAGAAACATAGAAGTTGTTTGTGTGCTGGAAAAAATGTGTTTCTTATGGGGGTTTGTGGTAAGAAACGGTCTAATTGTGTGAGGAATGAAGATGTGTTGCAGTTGTGTGATGTGAAGCAAAATGTTGTTAGCAAGGTGGAGACTACTCTAATATGCTTTGGTGGTTTTGCCATGTTGAAAGAATGAGTGATGAGATGCTTACTAAAAAAATCTTTTAGCCCAAGTGGCAGGAAGGAAAGGCAGAGGAAGGCCAAGGAAGTCATGGGAGGATGTGATTCAGGAGTGTCTGCATGAGAAACAAATTATGAGTATGAAGTATAGAAGATCCTGTGTATGGTGTGTAATGAATGTCAGTGAAGCCCGAGTTGTATGTCAAGATCGCTGTAAATGGAGAAGTTTGATACGACAACAGTAAGTAAAAATATCTGGTAGTTTGTATTTCTTTTTGGAGCTAACCTCAGAATCTTAGAGTACAGCTTAGTGATACGTATGTATACATGTTTAAAAGGATTTGTTTCAGGTCACTTTTTTTTTTTTTTTATTGAAGGTTTAACGACCACCGTGAGCAACTCAATGGGCTATAAGCAGTCGCCCGTCCCTAATTTAGGGTCACTTGTTCCAGGGAGGGAGAGAGCCAGTGCTGTAAGACAAACACAACATCCATGCCTCACCAGGATTCGAACCCGGACCCCTGTCGGACGAATGATCAGAGGCCATCGCTTAGACCACTGCGCCACTGGGGCGGCTTCAGGTCACTTGCTTTTCATAAAATGAATTCCGTAAATGCCTTTACTTTAGTGGTGCTTTATTGCATCTGATACTTCAATTGGTGATAATTTTGCAGTACACTGGTGACAAAGGAAGTTGTCATATTCGTTTGAAAAAATATAACATTTTAGCTCAGAAAATTAAAACTACAGATCTTAAAAGTATGTCACTAAACCCTTATAGCTGTTCATAACTCCTGAGCAATATCAGGCTTATGCAAATTTGCTTATTTTTATTATTGAGGTAATTTAGCAATTTCTGGTGGTAGTTCTGTATCAACGAAGCTTCTTTCCACTTTTGCTCCAACACCCACTAAATTTTCAAACACAAATTCCACAGAAGATGGATGTGAATTGATAGGAACTTCAATTAAAATGAATTCCTCTTCTGCTGAGGTATGGGTTTGACAACAAAGTTGCAAATTAGAAAAACACTGGTGAATAAATAACACTCCAAAAATCTCCCAGTGGACCAATGGGAGATAACTGGACTTCACAGAGAGTTAGTTTTCAAATTACACAAGGAATGTTACCACTTATAAATAACAGAGATAAAAGTTATTATGTTCATCAGTCGTACCAGCGAATTCTAAATTTAATTGGCTACACTCGTTACGCACTACACCCAGACGTTCCCGTCCTGTTTTCTGAAAACTAGCACAAAAAAAGTACCTTGGTACTCTACAACATAAATTGTGATTATGACTTCCAAATAGGTTAATTATGTTGAGAAAGAATTTACACTTACCACGCAGTCACAAATTATCGTTTATTTCCGCTGGTCAGTAATAATTAAATTTTCAAAACGCATACCCATTAACTAATAATGCTTCCCTCACTTCCCCATTAAAAAATGAAAATAATATCCTCGCACGAAATGATCAGATGGTGAACTTCCGTTTCCATGTTCCCATACCTTTGGATAGAAAATTCCCTTCGAGAAATTTCATCATTAAAAGAAAAATCCCTGCATTGTGATATTATTGAAATTAAAAAAAAAACATTGAATATTATTAATCAATCCATAAATAAAGCTTTCTTTACAACTTCGACATTCCGATTTTTCTCTTGTTCAGAAGTTTTAGGAGACAGTTCCAGCGTTTGCATACGTACATATCTGCTCTACTTTTTTTTTTGAGGACGATGAGGCCTATAGACTGAATTTGTGCCTCGCAGCAACTATACTCGGGGCAAAGCTATCCTGGCAATGGGGCCAAAGCTACGGTGACCTTTTCACTCCCAGTATTACTCCGCACTAATGGTGTGTAATTAACCTTCACTCGGAAAACTTCTCCCACAAGCCCTCAGGGCTGGCTGTCTGTCACCGTGATCCCTTACCAAACCCCTCTATTTTAACCCCTCCCCACCGCCGCGCGCTTTGCAGACCGGTAGACAAGCAGTTTATTTCTCTCTCTCTTATCTTTTTTTTTTTTTTTTTTTTGGAGATGTTACAGAACGTGTAACGTTTCTTTCTTTCTTACTTTTAAAATGAAATTATCTTTGCTAAACACGGGAAGCAGTCTTAAGTGGCCTAATTTTGTTTTCACATATTTTTCCATTTTTTTTTATATATTTCATATATTTATACTTATTGCTTGAAGATTACCAACTGCGGGATTTAATTAAAAGTAATTTTACCATGTCATCAGTTATGCGTAAAATTTCGTTCTTTCAAAAATTTTGCCTTGATTAGATTTTTTTTATAACAGACATCCGTTAAATGTGTATGCATTTTTAACTACCCCGTGTTGCCATAAGTACTGGACAAGAGCCCGTCTCTGTGGTAAATGATATTTTAGGGTTCACTGTAAACTGCCACACATCTTTCAGCAACTTGGAAAATTGCCACACATTGGAAAATTGCCACATGTTTTTCATTGATGGGCCGGGCACAAATTGCTGTTCCTCCGAGGAACACTTTGAATGTGTGGCAGTTTTCCAAGTTTTCGAATTATGTGTGGCTGGGGAAGGAACTCTTTCATTTGTCTGAATTTTCATGCCGGTTCATGCGCGTTTAAGGCAACTGCGCACAAAAGTTCAAAAGGAAAAGATGGCCGTTTCTTGGCCTATATTGAGAACTGAATTGGGAACTCCAAACTAATTTCGAGAAAACGTTCTATGTAAGCCAAGCGAGAATTGTATTTTAATTTGAAGAAATAAATTGCCAATGGATCTGAGGTACTTCAGTACTAAATTCAACCTTCATTCTCGCAATGGTGCGACTTGAAACGCCAGTGAGTTCTGCCGTAAGAACTGTTAATTCATTTGATTTATTCGGCGAATGTTTTTCCATCAATTTAGTGAAAACATTCATAACGATCACCTTAGCAGAGCTTCGTAGTGATTTCCCACGTTTATGCGGCTGAAATACACTCGAGTGACCGGCAGATGCCATTCGAAAAAACCGAAAAGACAGAAGAGTGTTTTAAAACAACAATCAAGAAGGAGAAACGCGAAATGCCCTCGGAAACACTTTTTTCGCCCTCATCCTTCCACTAATGACACCCCCCCCACAGCAATAAATATCCCCTGGGTTGACAGCTTAACTCTGACCCAAACAAGAATGCTGTGACAGAGAACCATCAGTGACGTCACCAAAGCACGAATATCTGTATTTTTTAGAAATGCCGCTGAAACTGAGATCTGAATTTTTTAAATGCACACACACACAACGTATTGAACATCTGTGTCATTTCTAAGTGCCAGTTGAAGCTGGAGTACGAGCTTTTAGACCGGAACTATTTTATGCAGTGGAAGTATACACTCTGTAGCCTTCCTTCCAATGACAGGTTAAGTTTGCCCCGAGTATAGTTGGCCATGCGGTAATAGCGAAAATGTCTCCCGATCGCTAAGAATCTCGAAGATGCACGACCAGCCAAGGAGGTGAACCTCCTTGCGACCAGCACGTGAAGCCACGGCAGCATCACAAAAGTCCATCATAGCACACGCTCATGAGAAGGAAGGTTAGAAATGGAGCGTTCAAAAGGAGAAGCGTCTGGACAGAATTATAAATTTCTCCAAGGCCCGACCTTTATGTTTTACCACGGAAGCGTCCCGAAAGTCCAACAAGGAATACGTTTGAGCAGAGACGGAAGTTGTGGAAGGAGGGGTTGTCACACCAAAACAAACCCTCCGATATGTACGCAGGGCAGGAGAGGAGGAAGTGAGGAACAGTCTCAGGCCCGGAGCCACAGAAGCACATCGGGGAAGAACGTTTCCGAATCAGAAAGAGGTAGCTGTTTAAAGGTGCGATGTCCGTGCGTAATTTCTGAATGATGACCGCTGAGGAACTTCGATAACAATGTTCGCTAGGCCATCTGTGACGGAAGCTGATGAACGGATATCGCTCTGCCCACCCGGACGAAAGCCAGGCTGAATCAGAGGTGGAGATGATTATGTTACCACTGTGCCGAGCAGCGTCCGAGCAGTGGCGGTTTTTCAAGTGAAGTGCCTCTTCACCTATTTTACTCAAAATAAAGTTTTATTCAGTATTTTTTTATAATATATTCTTTTTTGCCTTTATTCAGTTCCAAAATACTCAAAATTTTGAATAGATATTAATTCACATGGCGAGCTCAATACGGAAAACAAATCCTTATACGCAAAACAGTGCAAGTGAAGAACCGAAATGAGAATGCTTGGAAGTCTGCAGTTTTCCGCCGAGTTATCATGGTAACCGTGACGTCACCCTTCCCAATCTGCTCGCTCAAGTGAAGTGTTTCAGCTTCACGCGCCTTACCTCAGCATCTTTTAGTTTTTCAGCGTCAAGTCGTGAGAGATCACGGTGGAGTGGGCGGACGACCAGAGTACCATGCAACCTGCTAGGGCTTTTCCTTTGTGCTGTGGTACATTATTTTCCGAAAGGAATTTGTTCTTTTGTGCTTTGTGATTATTTGTTGAAAGCTTTACCTGACATTTTAGGTTTGTGTACAATTTAACTGATAGTGATAGTTCTTAGTATGCGTCCTGTGGACGACATTGTTTGTAGTTTATTGCAAACTCCATTTACTCTGTGGAAAGATGAAGATAAAAGAGACATTTTGCTTCAAGGACGACCCACGGAATCACTGACAATTGTTGCCAAGAACGAAATTAAGAAGAGCGGTAAATCTAACAATATTAATTTAAAAAATTGTTGGTTTACTGAATATAAATGGATTTGTAGCACTTCTGTGTTTAATTTTTTTTTTTTTTTTTTTTTTTTTTTTTGGCCCTGCTTACTTTTCAGTAATAAACATTCGGCGTGGAATAAAGACGGATTCTCAGATTTTTAAGCGTAACACGGTCACTTCATAAACATCGTGATTCTAGCGAACACCTGAAATGCGGATTAATGTTAAGGAATTTTGAAAAAATTCAAAACACCATTGCCGATGCCCTGAGGAAGAATGCTAGGCTTTTGAAAACGCATTTTAACGAAAACGTTCGTTTAAATAGACTTTTCCTGAAGATAGTGATTGATGCAGTATTAGTCTATACTGTATTTGAGTAAACAAGAACTAGCATTCCATGGCCATGACGAAAGCATGGGCTCGATAAATCGTGGAAATTTCATTGAATTACTTTCATTGTTGATATGAAAAAGTTCTTTAGAAATTGAAAATCAATACGAAAGTATAAAAAACTATTCGAAATGAATTAATTAAAGGTATTTCCGAATATATAAACGATCACGTCAAAACTTAAATAATTTTTGATTGTTGATTCGGACGGTGTATTAGTTGAGGGATTTTTTGGGTTTCCATGATGTGAATGAAGATAGAACGTCAGGAGCTTTATACAAAATGCTAGACAAAATTTTGGAACAGTCTGATTACCAACACAAATAAATAGGACAATGTCACGATGGAGCAAGTATAATGTTTGGACACTTAAATGGGATACAGAAAAAAAAGTCAAGGATAAAGCTTCTCAAGCTGCTTTTGCTCAATGCTTAGTTCATCGTTTGAATCTTGTATTACACCAGAGTTTTTCTAAAAATTTAAAGTGTCGAATACTTTTTGCAAGCCTCAGTGGAATTGCTTCGTTTGTTCACCATTCTGCGAAGCGGTCTTATACACTTATATCAACAACCGCAGGATGCAGACCAACCACAACAGAAACTCAATGGTCCTCCACTTCGAAATTAGTAAGTGTAGTTGTTGAAGATTGGGATAAATTGAAGGTAGTGTTCGGATTTCTGACGAATAGCGAATAATCAGACAAAAATCACTTCATCTTGCCAAGGGGTTTTTGAATTATATGAACACTTTCGAATTTACATTTTTGGCTCCACCGATCTATTATTCGAACTTTTGAAGAAAAAATAACTAAACATAAACTATTGTGTAACTCAAATTAGAAAAAAAACAAAAACTCGTGAAATTTTGAGCCATAAAAGGAACGATGAGTTATTTGAAACACAGTTTGGAAAAGCTAGAAAAATCACGGAAATAAGTACTGGAATATGCTGCTGTTACACAGGAAACTATTTTTCAAAATTATAAACAATTATATTTTGAAATTTTGGACCACATTCTTATGGAAATGGATATAAGATTTCAAGACTGAAAGAAACTTCAATTTGTCTGACTTGCTGACACAACCAAATTCGAATAATTTAATACATGCTTTCCCACTCGCGCTCTTGAAAATCTACATTTTTACGGAAACATATTTACTAAACACCAGCGCCTTAAAAATGAACTGAGTCTTGTATATGCCGATGAAAAATTAAGGAATATATTGACTCAAGAACTCCTTCGAGTGTTTCACGGAGACAAAGACATTTTTACAGGAGATTATAAATTGGATTTCCTCAATTTAACAATTCCATCTACAAGTGTGCCAGTGGAAAGAAGTTTTCTTAAAATAATACAAACTTGCTCAAGAAACACTAGTTCCTAAGATAGACTTCCCTCTCTGGCAAATATTTATATCCAGGAAGACATTTGATTGATGCTCACGAAGAAACAACCATCTAACCATCTGATGACGACATAATCGACAAATTTGCAGCTTTAAAAGGAAGAAAAATTGATTTAATATACAAAAAATAAGTAAGTCCTCATTAAGGGATTTTCATTGTAGATATCTTTTCATACTGCTCTTGTACCTCTTCACGTATTTTTCCAACCACGAGCCGCCACTGCGTCGGAGGCTGTAACAAGGGGGGACAGGGCCAGGCCCTCAGCATGGCCCCTTCAGCGGCCTCATTCGCTGGTAGACCTACACGAGCCGGGCACCAAAGGAGCACAATGTCCTCGTAGAAAGAGCGGAGGCGTTGAAGACAATCATGCAGAAGAACGATAATGTCTTGAGATTTGCGATTTAATGCCAACAAAGCCTGTAGAACAGAACGACTATCAGTAAGCAGCAAGAGGCCACCGCTCGGACCGGGAGCAAATTCGAGAGCTGTTATTAGAGCCCACGCTTCAGCCAAGAATACTGAGGAAATAGTCGAGAAGGAGAACGAACGGCTGGAATTGTTCCGTGGAAAAAATGCCCGATCGCCACCGAGGAGTTAATCTTCGAAGCGTCAGTTGCAATGATGTGGTGCGACCCTGAGTACTGGGCCAAGAACACCCCAAAGCGATGTCTCAGAGGCATAGGATGCAGATATCGGTGCTGAAAAGGGAGACCCGAGCAGATAATCGAGCAGCAAGGTGCAGACGAAACAGGAGGGGCCGGCAGAGCCTGAAGATGATCGCTGTTGACGAAAAGCGGCTCCTGTCGGAAGCGACTGAGCACGATTCCAAGGAGAAAGCCATGGGATCTCCAAGCGTAGAATGACAAGGCGTCCTCTTCCGAAAAAATATTAGCGATAGGCGAACGCTGACCCATCGACAGGTGGCGGTACAAAAATCGGACTGTCAGGAGGGTGATTCGAGAACGAACGCTAGCGATTCCACATTCAGCACGCAAGACCACAACAGGCATCGAACGAGGGAGGTGAATGGCTGCATGGAGTGCATGGTTGAGCAGAACTTCTAGAGCGTCGTAGAGATAGGTGGGGGATGCGAACAGGACCGGAGCCGCATATTCCAGAATTGGCCAAATCACAGCAACGACAAAGGCAAGAGCGTTAGGGAAGCCAAGACCCCACCGGCCATGACAAACAACTTAAACAGCAGACAAGGCTCGGAAGACTGACTTCTTGACGTGCGTGGGGTGGGAAGACCAAGTCAGGGAGGAGTTAAACCAGACCCCTAAAATCTTGATGGAGGACTGCCAAGCCACTGAGTCGGAGCCCAGCCGGAAAGGAGTGACCGGCGACCGGCGCTTACGAGAGAAGTGAACCGCGAAGCTTTTAGAAGGAGAGAGACGTAAATCCCAGGAAGATGCCCACTGAACAATGGAATCCAAAGTGGATTGCATATAGCTAAATGCCGCCGCCCGGTTGGGACTATAGGAAACAATGAAAATGTCGTCTGCAAATAAGAACATATGCGCATTTGGATGACAGCAATCAACCATATCATCAATGTATAAGTTAAAAAGGATAGGCGAAATTGAGCTACCCTAAGGAACACCTCGACACTGCGGAAAGGAGGATGACACCGTTCCCCGCCAACGAACGCGAAATCTGCGCCGAGCAAAGTAGTCAGCCAACCAACGGAGAAGACGTCCACGAACACCCAGAGACGCCAATTTACCCAGGAGAGCAGGATGACAGACCGAATCATATGCCGCCTGAAGGTACAAAGACACCAGAAAAACATAATTATGTCCAGCTCGAGCCACCAGAGATGACGTTGGATCGACAGAAGGCACGCCGATTTGGAACGTCCTGGCAAAAATGCGAACTGCAGTTTGCTGATCCGTTGATGTGAGAGAATGAAGTCTGTTAGGCGAGAGACCAGGACTTTCTCCAAGATCTTCGAAAAAACTGATGTGAGAGTGATCATTCGGTACGATGATAAGTCGAGAGCAGATTTGTTAGGTTTCTTTATTGGGATCACCCACAACTCCTTCCAGCATGAAGGGTGAAAGCCCGCAGACCAAAAGAGGTTAATGAGGTCAACCAGCCATGATACATACGCATTCAATATAAATATGGAAATCTTTTTGTTACAAAACTGCATTGCTTCAATAAGTGTAATTTGCATATGAAAATTTGTGTCTTAAAAGGATATATCTGGTAAAATGTTGGTTATTTTTATTGACAAAGTAGAACTATGATGACGAGAACATATTAGCAAAAGTAAAATGCTTTACCATCGGTATGCATGTATGTGCCGAATTAAAATCAAGCTGCACACCAAAGTAATTGCATGGCGAATTTTTCATTTTGCCAAAGTTCTTCGAGGAGATAAAAACAAGTGCAGTTGAAATTTGACCGTGCCAGTGGTGCAGTGTCTTAGTGTTGGTCACTGACGATGATTCGAACAAGTTGGAACGGGTTCGAGTCACGAATGAGGCATGGGTGGTGTGTTTGTCTTACAGCACTTGCTCACTCCTTCCCTAGAGCGAATATCTCTAAATTAGAGACCGGTGACTGCTTATAGTCCTCTGAGTTGCTCGCGGTGGTCGTTAAACTCGGAAAGAAGAAAAACAATAATAGGCAAAATTTGTTTTCAAAAGAAGTTTGCAGGAAAACTAGTAGAACAAAAACTACTTTTAAGAACATTTTTTATTAGAAATCTAACGAGCTAATGAGGAAGTGTAAATGCGAGGACACTTGAGGACAAACATCAAAATTTGAGGACAATTTGCGTACCCAAAGGCATCAGGCGTTTTTGGGGACAGTAAACTAAATTCGAGGACTGTACACAAGAATTGGGGACTTCTGGTCAGTTTAGTTTACCTGTGTAGTTTGACATCAGTAATTTTATTTTAACTGTTTACATAGTTTAAATTATAATAACTAAGTTTTTTACTCTCCACAAAATTCATTGAGAGGTTGGAAACTCATTTTCCTGTGGTTTCTCCACAAATTCTTCTTCTGTTTCGTTTGGGAACGATCTGTTTTGTTGGTAAATGTGTAGATCAGCATCCTAAATTATTTCTTCGGAAAAATATTAGTACCTGGAAAAGTGTGACGTACAGATTTTTGAATATAGAAATTAATGTCAAATGGTGCGGAAATTTCATATCATACATGTCTTTTAAAGATTTTTATCGTAATACTTACTTGTAAGTGCAATGTTCTGAAGAGACGCCGCTGTAAGCCTAATGTATCGCAGAACAGAAAGCGGTTATGTTGTTTGCAGGAGAGCGACAAATATTGTAGTGATGCGCTACAGAAAATAGATTCACATCATCCACTCCCTTTTTGTTGTTGTTTTTTTTATCCTGTACGTTGTTGGCATGAAAAACCGGATAAAACCTCCTTGATTTTCAAAAGATACGTATCAATGAGATAAAAAGTGGCCTGCGGAGAAGGTATTAAGCGGAGAACCAAAACCACAGTGGCACTGCAAATCAGCTACGAATGGAAGCCGATGAAAGCATAACGTAAAGTTATACTTCTTCAGTTTTCTGTACAACATCGAAAGGCATAGTCGCACTTTTTTTAGAATCAGGGAATCATATGCAAGAGAACGAAAAATTTCTCAACATGTGCTTTAAAAATAATGATAAAACATGAACGAACTATATTTTGTAGCGTATGAGTACAACATGGTTCGCTCTCCTGGAAAGAACGCATGCGGTTGCACTTGTAGTCGCCCGCGCGTGAATTGCATACCGCAGCGAATCCTTCTTTTAACGATGCAAAGCTTCACATCGTCGCCGTAGTGATGCGTTAGGCTTACCGCAGCGTCTCTTCACAGCATAGCACTTACACGTAAATATTACGATAAAAATCCTTAAAATTCAATTAAAATATGAAATTTCCGCGCCATTTGCCATTAGTTTCCATACTCTAAAATCTGTACGTCGCACTTTTCCCAGGCACTAACATTTTTCCGACGAAATAATTTGGGACGCTAATCTACACATTTACCGTTTTGCTGATCCCAGCAATAGAAACTGATTTTAGTATAATATATATAGTGTATAAACTGTTTCAGTAAGCTTCTGTCTCCTAACTTTCCGTCAGATAAACGATAAATAAGCATTAACTTTTAATATCCTGGATAAAAAGTGGTTTTTAAGCATTTTAATGTGTACCCTAAATTTAAAATGAAATCACTGCACGTGTTTTGGTTTAATTTAGGAATGCTATGACTATGAGTGATTATTAAGTCATATTTTTGACGTTGTGCTTATCAGACACCTGTATATATAATAACGCTGACTTTGTGTTCCACTGAAAAATGACATTATTACTTGTCAATCGCTCTTTCGATGTGATGAAAATATGAGATTAGTTGCTCTAAAAAAGAACGACTGTATAGTGCTTATCAATGTCCACAGTTCACGTAACTATCGTTGGCAGTCGCCGATCGTTTATAGATAGGATATGAGTAAACTGAACTGAGATCTTTACTTATTTCATTCAATTCTCCGTTGCTATATTTCCATTTAATTCTCGTCTGCTGTGCCAGTTCTTTAACAAAATGTTGAGAAAACTCGTTGCATGTATGTAATTCGTTTTAAATCAGAAACTTCATTTTCCGAAGCGAACTCTCAATGGAGAGAAAATCTGAATTTACAAAATGACACCAATATAAATTAGAAAAAAACGCTTCCGTGTGAAACTGTTTTCATTTCGAAACAACAATTGATACGCAAACAAGCTTGTGATTATCATCTGCGCATCAGAACGGAGTTAACGTATCTAGCGTCACTCGCGGCCAATGGCTGAACGATCGTCATCACGCCTTAACACTGAAACGAGTTCGACTGGGCAGGCAGTGTATATATAGAAGGCGGTGGTACAGATAACATTCTTGGAGCGGCGGATGGCTTAGTGGTTGGCGAGTCAGACTGTCAATGCAAGATCCTCAGGTTCGATCCTGGGCTGATCTTTCAGAGATGGTGTGATTTACTAACAATCGCTGAATATCCGCCGTGCATCGGACGAGTACGTTAAATGACGGCATCCGGGTTGGACCCACCGGTTAAATGGGTATCCTTTCCTACGCCCCCCCCCTGAAATTCTCTCACCCCTCTATGTGCAGCATAGTACTTGTATGGTGGAGCCATCTACTGTACTCTAATCTCACAACAAACTGTTCTGTCAAAGTCGCTAGACTTGCTCTCATTCCTTCCGTTTCAATGTCCTGCCAAAAAGGCGAACTCGCTGTAGGTGGCTGGGCCCCAAAACTCTACTCACTGTGGACGGAAGTCCTACAAGAAAATGAAGATAACATTCTTAGCTGTTGTTAGATCGTTGCTTAGGTTCGGTTTGCTTGTTTTGGGGTATTTTTGCATCAGTGGCGTATCTTGGGTCCGAGACGTGGAAGTAGGAAAAAGGGGAGAAAGCACTCTCCGTTGGCTCAATGCAATCGAAGTGAAGCCAGCGAAACGTCACGCCTATTGCGTCACGGCAGCCATCTTAAGCCTGACATGAGCAGACTATGCAATATCTGTTAATGCTGTGCGAGGCATGAAGTTGGCAATTTGCTTTTAATATTAATAAATTCGCCCTTCTTTATTACACTAATCGTTGATATACTGTTCTTATGGATATTATTAAATGTTTCCTAAATTCGAAATATCTTCCAGGTATTTAGAATTTAGGAAACATTTCGGCCGGCATATGGGGCATCAGCGTAAGTACAAGTGTTTTTCTCATTCTGTAGGTAAAACCGCCGTGTAATCTCGTAGTTTTTAAACTTGTGTGTATGATAATCTAAGTTTAGTGACGAGTTTTAATCTAAGTTTAGTGACGAATTTTAATCTAAGTTTAGTGACGAGTTTTAATCTAAGTTTAGTGACGAGTTTTAATCTAAGTTTAGTGACGTTTTACAGAGATCTGCTCTGTTAAAATGAAAAGAATATGACAGTTCACGCAAATTAATGTTAAGCTGTAATACGCTAATATTACTTTATATTAGATAAATTATGATTTTGCCTTTTCACCTGCAAGAAGAGCATGCCTTGAAAGATTACTTTTTCGAGGAAAGTGCTTGGAACATACATCACATTGGTAAGGAATTTCACTTGAATGAACAAGCATTGGGCTGTGAAAGAAGACTTTTCCAAGAAAATTGTTTGGAGCATATATCACATTGGTAAGGCTTTTCCCCCGTGTGAATGAGTAAATGCTTCGAATGTCCACTTTTTCAAATAAATCGTTTACAGCATACATCGCATTGGCGAGGCCCCCCTCGTCTAAATGAGTTAATGCTTCAACAGATCACTTTTTCGAGCACATCGTTTGGAGCATACATCGCATTAGTGAATCTTTTCCTCCGTCTAAATGAGTCAATGCTTCAAAAGATCACTTTTTCGAGCACATCGTTTGGAGCATAAATCACATTGGTGAGGCTTTTTCCCAGTGTGAATGAGTAAATGCCTTGAAAGATCACTTTTTCGAGTAAATTGCTTAGGACATACATTACGTCGGTAAGGCTTTTTACCTGTGTGCATAAGCATATGCTCCAAAAGATGACTTTTCTGAGTTTATATTAGAATATTTTTCCCTCTGTTAGCACAACAAAATATCATACTGTTCAGTGCCATTGTGTCAATCAAAATGGGAAATTAAGCTGGTCATATCTAAAACGACTTCATGTACGCGCTTTACTGCTAAATGCTCTTCGGAAATTAAAAGATTTCATATTAAATGTTTCTCCTTTGCTTACCTGTGAAAAGTAATTCCAGGAGGTGGTCGCCCGGAATTGTTATGACATCCGTAAGCGCAACAACACACCATTTCTAAAAACAATAACTTCAAAATTGGAAAATTATACTTCTCACGTACGTAAACCAATGGCCCAACACCACCATCAGAGGCTTAAGATGGCCGTCACACCGTCAGCGTCGTCTGCTAAGAAAGCTTCTTTGCCGCCCCGGTGGTGCAGGGGTCTAAGCGATGGCTTCTGATCATTCGTCCGAACGGGGTCCGGGTTCGAATCCCGGTGAGGCATGGATGTTGTGTTTGTCTTACGACACTGGCTCTCTCCCTTCCCTGGAACCAGTGACCCTAAATTAGGGACGGGCGACTGCTTATAGCCCATTGAGTTGCTCACGGCGGTCGTTAAACCTTCAATAAAAAAAAGCTTCAAGTTTGTGACGTCATACTTTCTCCCCTTATTCCTACCTCCGTGGTCCGAGTCATGGAGGTAGGGCGACATCTATCAGTCGCATTCTGTCCGTTTCATGTGATACGGAAGTTCCGAATTCCGAAGCGGTTCGGAAATACTGAGAACACAGTTATAATTTGATCGTTACAGTCTTGTTTGTTAGGGGTTCAACTACCACCGTGAGCTACTCAATGGAGTGTAAAAGTCACCCGTCCGTAATTTAGGGCCACTGGCTCAAGTGAGGGGAGAGTGTCAACGCAGTAGATAAAACAGCCTCCATATTTCACCTGGTATTCGAACACGGACCCTGCCGCCCCGGTGGCGCAGTGGTCTAAGGCGTTGGCCTCTGATCATTCGTCCGTAAGGGGTCCGGGTTCGAATCCCGGTCAGGCATGGATGTTGTGTTTGTCTTACGGCACTGGCTCTCTCCATTCCCTGGAACCAGTGACCCTAAATTAGGGACGGGCGACTGCTTATAGCCCATTGAGTTGCTCACGGTGGTCGTTAAACCTCCAATCAAAAAAAAAAAAAAAAAAAAAGAACACGGACCCACCTTGGGCGAATGGTACACCCCTTACACCACTGCGCCACCGGTCCGGCACAGTCTGACTGTGCTTCTTGCATACGAACACCATTGGGATATGTCGCTAAATATGTTTGGTCGAGCAGCCTGTCTCTCTATGTATATAAGTTAGAAAAATAGATGGACTGTCGAGAGAACCCCAGTTCAAGTCCTGTATGACGCATTAGTGGTGTGTTTGTCTTACGGCGCTCTTTTCAATCCCTGGAACCATGGGCTCTAAATTAAGAGCAGATCACAGCTTATAGCCCCAAAGAGTTGCTCATAATGGTCGTTAAATTCCCCCCCCTCGAAAAAAAAAGACAAATGGAGGCGCAATATTCTGTGGTTTTGCCCGGGAGCAGAAATGCCTAGTCACCGCTCTGCCGTCAGTCGTGATGAAGATTTTGATGAAGCATTTCTCATACACGGTCAAGTAAATTTTCATGTTCTTTTTGTTAGAAATTGGTGAAACATCCTAAAACTAACTCTGGGAAAGTTCTTTTTGCAAAAAACAAATGTATTTACAAGCCCGGACAAATGCGTAATATGAAAGCAAACTGGATTTGGAAAAAGAAAAAATTTCCACGGTCGTGTGTTGGGCGACCTACTCACAAATAAAAGGAATGCGTAATATTTAATAACAGAAAAATTATAGATATATTTCATACTTTGGCGAAAGAACATGCAACTTAAATCGTAACTCACCGATCCCAAATATACAACACATTTCCTGTTTTCCACTTTTCGGAAATTAAATATCAAAGAAAACCTACTGACTTCTTTGATTCTTAGTGCCATAATACAAGTATTCAAAATCTTCCTCGTTAAACATATTCGGGAATGAACAATTAGATGAAAAGCATCACGTTGCATTTTACGCAGCTATTCTTTTAACAGTTCCGACCTATATGGAAAGTCATTCCTTCCTCTATACATTTTAGGTGACAGGACAGCCATAGGCCATACGATGGGCAAAGTTAGGCATGTTTTTAACAAACATACGAAAAATCGCGATTTTTCCGAATCCTTGCAAACGTAACTCATTGTTAAGGAATGGGAAAATGGATGTAAATCAGGGATGCAGAACCTTTAAACACCTGCGGGCCAATTTCAGATTGACTGAACAACAGCGGGATGCAGGGAATAACCCTCAAGAAAAGATTCCAAAAAAATCCCAAAACCAAAATATTTAAAAAATAAATACTAAAAAAAAGTGAACAGAAATTGATCAAACAAAACAACTAACTTGCTTGAAAAATATGCAGGTGCGCCAAAACGTGTCTAGTGAGAAATTCGACACTGTTTTTTTTATCAGTCTTTCAATGCTTGGTTCAATGTTGGACATGGCGATCCGCAGGTTTCTCTGCAACTGTTCATCAGTTAGACGAGAACGATCTCTTAGTTTTTATCTGTTTCATTACAGAAAATGATTGTTCGCATAAGTAGGTGCTTGGGAATGATGTTGCTGTTTTTCGAGCCTGGATTTGAATCTCTTCATTTCACAAGGCAAGCAATTTATGTAAAATTCTGAAGAAACTTCTGCAAATTTAGCCTTTAATTCGGAATTGTTTTAAAGATCAGTAAGCTCCATCTAAAAATCGACGGACGCCGTTTCAATATTAGTTGCGAACGGTATTGCAAATACGTCATGTATTTATATGTACCGCCATAAAATTTCATAACTTTACATATATTTATTTGTGTGTACCGCGAGTCCCCTCTAAAATTATTGTATCCCTATATTGTTAAATTTTTTCTATAAATGCTTGACTAATTTCCGCTTTGTGCCGCCCCTGGTATTTTGAGTGCGCGGACCATATACAATGAGACAGTGGGCCACGGGTTGTGCATGCCTGATGTAAACACACTATTACTGGTCCGCAACCACCGAACATTTTCCCCATGATGCAATTTTTTTGATTGAGGGTTTAACAACCACCATGTGCTACTCAATGAGCTATAAGCAGTCTCCCGTCCCTAATTTAGGGCCACTGGCCCCAGGGAATGGAAAGAGCTAGTACCGTAAGACAAACACAACATTCATGCCTGACATGGATTCGAACCCAGACCCATCTCCCCATGATGCAATACGAGGTGAATATGGTCCATGGGGTTTCATTTTGTTTTTCAGACATGTCCGTTCCATTTCATCCCATTCTTTATTTTCTACTATTTTTTCTAAATACAAGCTGTTTCTTTACACTCCCATTTATTCAGTCAGTATTCTGTTCTATAGTCCTTTCACAAAGCTAAGCATCAGCATTTCTGCGCTTTCCAGTTGTCCTTTTTCTAGGTGTTCGTGGCTCTGACAAATCTCTTTCATCTGCAGCGCAGTTGTGCAATCAGGATTTGCGCTTGGGAAAGATTTCTGCTCGAGTGCGAGATACACGTTTTCGATATGATCTGCCCAACCGAAAGATCTTTTGACTACAAGAAAAAGTGTCCGAGCTGTTGAAACTTTTGACCTCTAGATGGCAGTAGAGACCGTAACAAACAGGTACACAACGGGTGATAGCAGTTAATAGTTTTGCCAGTGAATACAATGTTAGAAACTAACTTAACTAAGTAGGCAACGTCCCGGTTTAACCAGGGCAGTCCGGGATATAGAGTTTTGTCCCAGCCGGTAGGCTCTGTCCCCGTCTGAATTTAAATCGTATTCACTATATAGCAAACCCTCATTAATCCCAATTCCCGAGTGAATAAGATAGAAAGAGGGCGTGTCGAGCGGGTTGTTGTCCAGTTTAGGCGAATTATGTTTGCAGCTGAGTAAAGAAAGAAATATTGTGGGTGTTGGTTGTGGTGCCCATATCGTTTAGGACTTAGGTTGGTTCGGCGGTTACGACCACCATGAGGACTCGATGAGTTATAAGCAGTGCCGGATTAAGGTTGGGGCTACAGCCTTGGTGTCCACCATGACCAAGGGCCTAGGGAGCATGCCTAGGCAAATAATTGATAGGTAGCTAAAGAGAGAGACAGAGAGAGATATTTATAAAATAGTTTTACTTTTATCTCGTATGATTTCCACTTGGTCAGAAACAGAGGCTGGAAGACAAATAGATTGCAATGCAGTGACTCACCAAGGGTAAAATTTTCATGTAGCTGCGTACAGCGGCGTCGGAGTGACAGTTTCAGCTTTTTCACTACCATCCACCCACACCTCCCAATTTGAACTTGGAACCGTTAATGGTCGAAGTCCCCTGTGGCTTCACATTGTGTAGAAAAAAGAAGCACTAAGAAAAGTATACAATGCTAAATCATTAGAAAATCAAAGACAAAACTTAGAGAAATGTTTTCGCAAATTCGCACAAGAGGGGGCTGAATGATCATTCCACCCCTTTGAATGCATTTTACAGAATTCGCATGGTTGTCACGGAAAAAAATCCGGGCATAATACAGAAAAACATCAATACCCAGACTGATGAATTACACACGGAAGAATTCATAATTGCGAAAGTGCTGCGCCACGTTGGAATCAAAAGTGATGAAAAAATGTCCAAAGATTTATACGATGCTTATTCTATGTAAACAAACGGCGAAGATAATGTGTTAAATACACAACAATGCCTAACCACAGTAACTGAAGATGATGGCCGAGAGTATCTTGCTGTTTGGGTGGCCAAAAAATATAAAGAAAAATACCCTCATCTGGGAGATTACACATAAAAAAATAATACTGCACATATTGAGGAATCATGGCTACATCATTTGTCATTTGGAGGACTCTTTCAGTCATCTCTTGAGTGGTCTAATATCGCTAAAGAATTGGAACATGAATATCTTAAACAAAACATAAATTACACTATAAGTAAAGAGCCTTATATCGTAAAAACGTTAACCGAAAAAGCATCTCTCTTGTTTCCTGGATTTTCCACAGAGGTACTGATGAGAATTATAATTAGGATTAAATATTTGAATGAGAAGCTGCAGTCCTCCCTAACAGCCAAATGAAATACCAGACATAAAGATGACATTTGCTCAAAGAAGAGAAAACTTATGAAAATAGTAAATTAGGAAAAAAAAAAAAAAAAAAAAATTAGACCTACCCATTTAGAAACAACCCCTAGTTTTGCGGATTGGTGTGATTAAATGAATTATAAAAGTATAATAACTGGATTATAACTCATGTTATTAGACCATGAAAAGCCGAAGAAACAGAACTACAACTACAATAAACGTAAATACAAATTATTACAGTTTATGCTTCAGTCGGAAATGCTCAATTTTTAAAATGCATATGAATGTTTTTCTTTCGTTTTTCTAACCTTTTACATATCTTTAATCTAAAACAGGTTTTGGCTATGTCTATTGTATGGGTCCTAAACTTTTTCAAAATAAACAGGCTTTTAAAAAAATAAGAAAAAACTCAGTTGATTCCACACTCCAGAGGAACGGGCGATACCTCGAGTCAAACGGTACGATGGGTCTGTCAGAGACTTCACGCGTGTCTCTTTGTCCGCTCCAAGATTAATAACGAAGTAAATTTCTCCGTCATTTTTAGTCTACGCCGGAATTCGAACCCGGATCCCCTCATTCCGGAATAAGTCACTCTACCAATTGAGCTACGCGGACGTTTATTCTGATTGCTATGTGCCTTTATGTCGTGTGCGTCCTGCTGGCAGGTACGTCACATCTCCCCCCCCCCAAAGAGGGCCGGGGGCATGGCCCAGGCGTGACCATGAATCGTTGCAGGCATCCTTCTGCTATAGAACGTTCACTCGAGAACTCCCAGTCAATCTAGTGTGTGGAATGCAACATCACACATTTTTATTTTTCGAAGCGCTGGAGAAGGGATTCTCTGATTTTTCCTATCTCGCGGTGTGGAAAGAACATCACACCATTGCGAGATTTTGAACAGTCGGGTCATCCGGATAGTTCGGGCGCCATTATAACGAAGTAAATTTCTCCGTCATTTTTATCCACGCCAGGATTCGAACCCGGATCCCCTCATTCCGGAACAAGTCACTCTACCAATTGAGCTACGCGGACGTTTATTCTGATTGCTATGTGCCTTTATGTCGTGTGCGTCCTGCTGGCAGGTACGTCACAGATTTTCCGCGATCGAGGCAACCTTCTCTTCTACTAACCTTGGCTCAGGGAAGTTTAAAAAAGAAAAACACCGATTTTACAGTCCAAGGATGTTTTTTTATCAGTGGACCAATTTTGATGTATGAGAAATCTTTCTTCGCTGAGGAATCAAATTTTTTTATATTGGAAGCATCAAGAGCAAAATGACTAGATGCCCACCTTAAGTTAATGTGATTAAGACACTCTGTTCATTCATCCAAATCGATTCGGCCAGCGTTATGCCGGAAATAAATAATGGACATCCATGATGTACAAGATGTTCGGCGAAACTTTGTCTTCTGCCATTATAGTGTAAAGAGTCCAAGGCTTCTTTGTCAAAAACGAAATAGCTGTGTGTCTTATCCTGGCGATCATCCGTTTCCATTGAAATATTCTGGCGGCTTGGAAAACATCGGTTACGCTAAGACAAAGGAGGGGATTTTCTATAAAAACGGGGAGAGATTGGCTGCAAGAACTTTTTGACGAGAAAGGTAGCTCTAAGTTGAAGGGACATACGTCTTATCTCGATTCTTGTGGAGGGTGTAACAGGCCGAGAGGTACATTATCGGGGAGAAATGAAAGAGCCCGGAGTGGGATGACATAAAAAAGAGTTTTCGTGGAGAGTTCCGGTTGGGGAGGTTAGTTTTATATTACGAGGACAGCCGCGGCAGGTTCCTACAGGACCGGATGATCGCCAGAGAAGTCAGTGTTCTCTTTGACCAAATAAGCAACGTTTATTTTACAAAACGTCTATTTAATCTCACTGATGACTCTTACTACTACTACGTCGACATCAGATACACCTATACGTACATCAAAGATGAGGTAGAAGATGTCCCCACGGAATAAGAGAAAGAACCTCAGCTGAGGCGTTGGGCATACATTATTCATATTCATCGCATTTAGAGTGAAGAACTTCCAGCCCTCCTTATAGATACCGTTTTATAAATGTCAAATTATTCACTATTGAAAGGAAAGCCTTTGATATTTGCGAATTTAGAGACTGAAAATAATAATTTAACACACACTGATGCGAGTTTATTAAATAATCGTTTAAAGCCTATTGGACAAAGCTGCCTCGTGGGAAGGGAAACCATCATCTACTCGCTGTTAGCAGTTCATCGCCGTTGAATACAGTGACTGAATAAACTGCATGCTTTCAGCTTTGTTTCGACCAAGGCATAAGAAAATTTACAATGCTAGAATTCCAGATCCAAGCTCCGTTGCCCGTGGGACTTCGAGAACGATCGGGTGAACCACTGGCATCTGTAACCCTTTCTTTTAGAGGCTCAGGCCCTTTTAAGCAACGCCCGCTCTTGCGTATTCCACTGGCTTTAGCAACAGAAAATGGTCCACTAATCTGTCGGACCCTGACTGCTCCGGGACCGAACTTTGCACCAGCTTCATAAGGAGAGAGGCACCTTTCTTGACGGTGAGCAGCAGCTGCATTGATGAGTTTTCCTCTCCCTCTCCCTGTAGGCTTATCACGCAATGTTTCGCGATTTGGTTTTACCTGACATTCGTCTGCAGCTTTTGATTTCGGCTGAGTGCACTTTTTGGGCCGTAGGACTGGAGCTCGTGGAGAATTAATCGTTGGCTTTCTGGATCCGAGAATATCATTTTGTTCATTTAACTTCACCTTGGGAGTCTTGTAAGGCTGAAGCTTCTCCGTGAAGGTCTGTTGCATTGGCAGATTTTTGGTCGCGCTCCTGGTAAGAATTATATCTGGATGTTCGTTGCACAGGCTTAGAGCAAATGGCAGAGACTGAAGGTCTGGTACGTAATAATCGGGATCAGGTTTCTTGCTCATGAGGAATCCGACACTCTTGTCCTATATAAATTGAGAGAAATGCACATTGAACGAGAAGGAATTAAAATGAGCAGATTAACAATGCATCGTATCCAAAGGGCTGACTGACTCTTGTGTATCACAAAACATCTTTATGCCAGTTGTACAGTAAAGCTCAAAACTAAAGGATACTTTATAAATTCGTACTGACTCGAAGACTTATGAGGGAATTAAATGAAATTTGGTAAAGAGATTTGTTATTATTAGGTGTACAAATAAGTTTTAAAACGTTTTTTGTGTGACGTACACCGCTGATTTACATATCCGACATTCTCCCACGTTGTTGTCATGTGACCGTAACTGGTCCAGAATATAAAATGTGGCACAGAAGTTTGCCCAACAGTCAAACGCACTTGCACATCAGTAGGTGAAAGATGGCAAGCGATACTGCATTTATTCGACACTGCATTCGTTACAAATTTCATTAAGGAAAAAGGGCAGCGAAAGCATGCGCATCGATCCGTTCTGTTCTGGGAGAGAATATTGTATCGAAAAGCACGTGTGAGTTTTGGTTTAGACGGCTTAAAGCAGGTAATTTTGATGCTAGCGATCGAGAACGAAGCGGAAGGTTGCACATGAGGAACTGCAAGCATTGCTGGATGAAGATTCGTCTCAAACACAAAAAAGAACTAGCTGCACAACTGGGGGTAACTCAACAAACCATTTCCAATCGTTTACGCGCAATGGAAAATATTCAGAAGGATGGAAAATGGGTGCCACATTACCTGAGCCAGAGGAACAAGGATGAGCGTGTCATGAAGTGTTTGAATCTGTTGAATAAACAACACAGAAAGTCTTTCCTCTGGGAAAACGTTAGGGGTGATGAAAAGTGGATATGGTACGACAATTCCAAACGCAAAAAAACATTGGGTAGATCCCGTTGAAGCAACGACTTCGACACCGAAACGTAATATTCATTCCAAGGAAGTTCTGCTGTGCATCTGGTGGGATATGAAGTATGTGCTCTGTTATGAACTATTGGAACAGGATCAAACTGTTACTGCTGATTGCTACAAGCAACAATTGCTGCGATTGAACCAGGAAATCTGTCGGAAAAATTCCATTTAGAGGCAAAGGATTGAGTCCCGTGAAATTACCGCATAGCAACGCTAGGCCGCACGTCGCGGAATCGGTCAAGAAAACGTTATTGCCGCTTGCCTGGGAAGTTTTGGAGCACCCGAAGTATGATCCCGACATAGCCCCTTCAGACTATCATTTGTTTCGATCGATGCAACATGGTTTGTCGGCTGTACGGTTCCGGACATGTGACGAAGTGCAAAAATGGTGTGACTACTTCATCGCGTCACGTCACACGACGAAGTATTCTTCATAGCTGGAATCCATCAGCTGCCTGACCAATGGCGGAAGGTGATAGATAATGACGGCAAATATTTTGATCCGTAAAGGTATTGCTGTTTTCTCTCAAATTACATGTTGCGTTGTCTTAAAACGCTTTAAAATTTATTTGTACACCTAATACATTTATAGGCGCCGACAATAGGGGGCAAGGTGAAGATTTCCCCCAAATAATTTTAAGGGGGGGGGGTAGTTCCCCCTCAATATTTTTCGTCCTGTTTAATAAAATGAGTTTGTTTTTGTTTTTGTGTGTGTACGTCATTTTCGAAATGCATGAGTTGAAATATTTCTATAGAGAAAAACGGTTTCCCATGCTACTTAAGCTATTTTTGTGCTGCGTTAATTGCAAAAAATGCATTTCTTTTCTTTATAGAAATGATAATTTTTTTTCAATAAAACAGACCAAGCTCCACTTTATGAGGCGAAAGCGATTTATTTCCAAAAAATTAATAAATAAAAAAATCAGAAAAAAACTATTTTCCCGTATTCAGCATTGTACATTTGATAACTTGATTGCTAGCCCCGTATTGTGTTTGACATGTTCTCGTGATATGTGGTAAATGTTTAAAACATTTGTTAAAAAAAATACCGAAAAGTATAATCTCTAGCGTCTTTATTTATCTATTTTTCTTTTGCGCTTCTCAATCTTTCTCATACTAACCGCGCTAGTTTCTCATACTTTTCTTATAAACGTTTGGAAATAAAATCTCCCTGAATATTTCTGTAAAATTACAGACTGAATTATATTTTTTAAACTATTATTATTCAGCAAAATAATACTTCTGTTTCCTTGTTGATTTGCGGATGAGCAATTAAAATTTGTGTTTTAAAATATACGGCGAATATCGCAGTTTATCTTTTTGCCCTTTTTTTCCTCGTGAAAATGGAAGGCACGTGTCCCTGCCACGTCTGATCCCTTCACGCCTGCACCCAAATAATGTGGTGATGTCGGCTACATTACTTTTGTAACTCAAGCGAAAAAAAAACCCTCATTAGTTCGATGTGTCAATACCATATTATTGTAATTTTCATGAAAGAGCTTGGGGCAATATTTGAAGTTTTTATTTAAGGCACGTGGTGTGTTTTAATGTGGACTATGATCACTCCTGAAAGCCACACAAGCAACGATTCCTCATACTATTTATGAGGACATTGACGAGGTCTTGAGAGATAAATGACCACTCCTCGAAAAGAGATGTTATGAATTCTTCGAATGTTCTAGTAGGGGGATTGACGAGCTCAATCCCTAGAGCACACCGTACATGTTCAGTGGGATTGAAAACAGGGGATCTGTGTGGCCGCTTCATCACTTCACAGTTGGTACAACACAATCGGGCAAGCAGAGCTCACCTGGCATCCTACACGCTCAATCTTGCTCGTCGAACTGCCATATGGTGAAGCGTGATTCATATTTCAAGAGAACGCGCTTCCACTGTTCCATAGTCCACTGCCCCAAACCTTTACACTACTCCAACCGACACTTGCCGTTGATCTTGCTAATGCCAGACTTCTCTGCGGCTGCCCAGAAGCCGATATAAGGATCCGTGGGGCCTGTAGCACTACAAAAAGCGGATCTCTTCTCCAGGGATATATATTTTGCAACTTCCTCGGAGAGAGGGGGAAAATGATTGAATAATGGTAACCTTGGGTATATGTGAAGGAAAAAATGGCAATATTTCATAATTTTATTCAATGTAATTCATAGAACAACAGATATTTGGATGGTTGATCCATTAATTGGCTAGTATGCAGTTGATCTCTAAAGCAACTTTCAGGATGACTTTGCTGAACACATTTGCTAGTATTATCCTGAAATTACCACCCCAATCTTCGCCCTAGTTCACTCCTCCACTCTAGTAACAGCAGGTGTATACCTAATAATCCGGCCCATACGCTCTCCTCATCCAATCTCTCTTCTCATTATCCTGGTTATTTCTTCCCTTACCATATTCCTAGCAGGAATTTTAGCCAACTGAGAACAAAACCTAAAAAAAAAATCGTTGCCACTTCCTAAGCTTAACAAAAAATGAACATATAAATTGTCAGTGGAGTACACTTTTCATTAAACTTCCGTTAGCTACATGGTTCAGATGAAGCATTTACAAAACTTAGCAACCGAAAACTCATCAATTATCCTCGACTTGTTCATTTTTCTCAACAATTTATGCCCAATACTCATCAAAGAGAGGTAGTTCAGTCTTGTCCGGCTTTTACTTCGTTCTTTATTCGTTTCAATTTTGAAAAACAGCGTTCACAACTGCAGTTGGTAACCAACAGAGTGAGGTAAAGCTTCAACACAATCTCGATAATGTACCTATAGAAGAACAATTTCTAACAACCAGTGTACACATCAGCGAGGGGCCTGTAGCACGTGCTGCATGTGCAACTAGAATAAACAGGCCCTGCTGCTCAGCTATGGAAATTCAATTTCTTCAGCTCTAGACGAACCGGTATGCTACAGGCGTTGCCTCAAGAGATTTTTTGCAACTCGGTGGTGAGTGCTGCAATCGAGGAGAGGCGATTTTATCGCACCACCCGCTTCAGCACTCGGCTCTCCCGCTGTGTCATTTTACATGGCCTACCAGATCGCGATTGCGCAGTTGTTGCTCTTGAGTGCTTCCCACTTAATGATAACACCATTCCAGGCAGCTGCATCAAGGCAGAAATTTCCTGAACTGACTTGTCTAAGATAACATCCTATGACATTGCCACGCTGAAAGTAACTGAGCTCTGTTGTATGACCCATTCTATTATTCATGCTTGTCTATGATGTTTACCAGATCACATGCATCTTTTTATGTCTGTATGAGTCATGGCTGTGCCGCACGGGCCGCGGGTGGCCTAGTGGGCAACGTTCGTGACTGCCACGGAAAGGACCTCAGGTTCGATCCCAGGCAGGTACGAAAGCTCGATCCACTAAATATCCACCGTGCGTCGGAAGGGCACGTTAAGCCGTTGGACCCCGGGTACTGGCCGCTCGGTAATAAATAAGGGCGTCTTCCTCCCCCTTTCTACTTCGCTTCCGTGTCACTTTCCTATCGGGCACTCTAGCCCAAGTCTCCTAGCTTCCTATTTCTAAGGGTTGTTTAAGACCTGGGGTCAGACACTGCCTTCCTAAAATCCTCTACATATGATCTGATCTGGCTGTGCCGTACATGGGCAATTCCACTAGTAGTCGAATGTCGAATCGACGTATGTCGTTTTTATGTCTGTATGAGTCATGGCTGTGCCATACATGGGCAAATCCACTAGTAGTCGAGGGTCGAATCGACTAATAGTCGAGAGTCGAATCAGCACCCAATGCCCCAATCTTTTTTGTCGCTAATTTTTAAATAACACATCCCATATTTACTCGTGTAATTTGTGCCCTGAAAGTCTCCTTTGGATACTTAAAATGTGCAGGAAGTATTTAATATGATAAAAATTTAAATATGAATATCTCGTCGTTTTGTTGTTACTTACTAACAAAAAATAAAGTATTGATCAGATAATTTTTCAAAATTGCATTTGTTTTCATCCTTATCCCTGATTTTCACTGCAGTTCTGAATTTGGGTTTTCTTAAAAATTATATATTTTGTGACGAGCAAACTTTTAAAAGTGAGGAAGCGACACTTCTGTCTGCGATACGGAGACCTACGTGAATTCTGATATGTATACATAGATGTAAAATGACGTTTCATCCACTTCTCTTTGCGACATGATGTAAATTATATGTTAAACTAAAATTCTAATTTCAGGAATTAAACATTCTTTTTCTGTAGAAATGAATAACTTGCTTCTCCTTTTTCTTGCTTTTCATTGAATCATGGGCTATTCTGTCTTTTAATAATTCTTTTCAGAAGCACCAGAATGAGGTGCATGAACAGCACTTCATAATTTTCCATTTCAAATTATAGTTTTATTTTATTAGCTGGACAAGAAGACGGGATTATTGGGCTTTTTTCTGTCTTTTGAATTGCGGGGATGGTGTTGTTCACATTGTTTAACAACCGGGATGGCATCCCTCCCTATCGTGCCCCACTCGAATATTGAATTGAGATGATCCATTCATTTCCCTGATGCAGAATCCCCCCTCCCCCTCCCACGATGGTGTAACAGAAATGGATTGGAGCTAGTATGTACTTTCCCAGGTGTTTCAGGAAATTTGTATTCAGTACAAATAGTTTCAGGGGTATCTGCGTGCAGTTCTTGTTTTATTGACGTTGTGTCTTTCCACTTGTTACTATGCCACAACTTCCACAAAAAGATTGGAGAACATTATTCTTCAGAAAACTGTAACGATTACTGATTTTTTGCTTTTGTTGATGCACAGTTCTTCCGTTAGGAGATGTAATGTAGTTTTTTGCTTTGGGGAACTCAGTTTCTGCTAGACGAATTTGATCTTTTCCCTTTCCCTGGAATAGTAGAAATCACAGTCCGTGCAAATTATATGTTTGTATATTTTCTGATGCATAATTGTCAGTGGCGTGGCATAAACAGAAATACGGACTCATTCTCAATACAGAGGAAATGCAGCTTTATCTACCACGTATTGGCACACTAGGAATATCAGGATATGTTTTCTACAAATTCTGTTGCTTCGTGATTTGCTCTTGAAGTACTTTTCGGAGTTTCAGACATACACATGGCCGAGCATGCAGAAAAAAGACAGATTTCTTTTGTGAGGAAATCCGACTCCTGGCGACAAAAACGTATGAGCTGATGCAGTTTTATTTGGAAGTGGAACAATCAGCAAGTGGCTTTGTTTGGTTCCATCGTTTTGAATACGTCGAACGGTTTTCCGAAGTAATATGGTCTCAAATGTACGTCATATTGTGAATTCCTAATTCCAGTGCGTGAATTATTGCGAAAAGACAGACTACTTACGTCGGTATTTTTTACATAAGCATATGTGAATGTCACAAACGTTTTAAATTCTAACATGGTTTTGACATGTACGGGGGTCCTAACAAAAGTTTTGCACACTGTCCATTTTTGAGGAAAGTGTGAAGTAACGGAAATAACTTACCATATTGTCGTTCAATGTACTCCCCTCCGCTGCTAATGACAGCTTGCCAGCGGTGAGCTAATGACAGCTTGCCAGCGGTGTCCTGGATGCCCCGTAGTACGCCATCTTTGTTCAGCTGTCGTATTACTCGGGTTACGTCCAATGACAGTTCATCCAGCGATTCATAGCGGATGTCACGGAGATGGTTTTTTAACTTTAGGTAAAGATCACAGTCGGGTGGTCTGAGATCAGGGTTGTATGGTGGGTGGGATAAAGTTTCCCAGCCATATTTCGACAAAAGTCCCCGCACCGACGCTGCACCATGACAACGCATCGTTGTCACGCAGCAAGATCGCTCCCGCTTCCAACAACAAGTTGGAGAGTTTTTGACGAATGTTCGGACTCAACTTTGTTCTCAGAAAGAAAATGTGCTACGATCAAGAGTTCCTTATCCACAAACTTCCTGCAAGGCAGTGTGGATCTATATCGGAGCTTTTCCTCGTAGAGTTTCTATTTTCACGTAAGAGCGCTGGTCTAATGCCGTGACTCGACCCGAGAAGCTGCACGCTTCCATTTCCAAGCCCTTCCACGCCCACACAGCAAATGATAGCGCGTCGTTCTGACACCACTGCGTTGCTGAGAGTGTGACCATGACATGACGCAACCATCTTCCTGATTGCATCATCCCTTTCGTTTCAGATTAACGTGTGAAGAATTTTGTTATGACCCTCGTAAATAAAAAGGATCCGTGAGGGGATATGAATCATCGAATAAATTACTTCAAAAATTAATATATCAAATATTGTACACATTACCATACAAAATTATCAACCCGAATTTAAAACTGCGTTGCAATGATGAAACCACGAAACTGCTAAAATTCTCTACTATCCGACTTCCTCGCTTCCAAGCATTTCTGTACCCGGTATAACGAAGTAAATTTCTCCGTCACTTCTGTCCACGCCAGGATTCCTATCTGCCTTTATGTCGTGTGCGTCCTTCTGGCAGGTACGTCACATCTCCTGGTACGTTACATCATCTCCCCCTTATTTTTTATTTTTTTATTTTTTTCGAAGTGCTGGAGAAGGGATTCTCTTATTTTTCCTATCTCGCGGTGTGGAAATAACATCACACTATTACGAGATTTTGAACGGTCGGGTCATCCGGATAGTTCGGGCGCCATTATAACGAAGTAAATTTCTCCGCCATTTCTGTCCACGCCAGGATTCGAACCCGGATCCCCTCATTCCGGAATAAGTCACTCTACCAATTGAGCTACGCGGACGTTTTATTCTGATTCCTATCTGCCTTTATGTCGTGTGCGTCCTTATGGCAGGTACGTCACATCTCCTGGTACGTTACACCGGTGCCAATTTTTCTCAGAGCCCTCTTAAGCTTTTATTCTTTTAACAGAAATGATTACTTACGCGCATGCGCATGAAAGCAGTTTGAGATCTTGTCACGGGCCTGTTGGCGCGATTGTTTTCAGCACGATTGCAATCCATCCTTCCTTTCATAGTTTCTCGTCCCTTTCTCTTGGGAGGCATACTGATAAATTATCTTGTCGGTCTGTGATAATAAAGAAAAATATACAGTAGTTATGCATGAAGTAACCGCCATGACATTTCTCACAATTCATTCAAGGGTAAAAGGTGTGTTAAAATAAAGAACAGAAACACTAAGTGAAAATCTAAAGCGAAATAAGCTTGACTGTTGACATGTATGCCTACAAGTGTGTCAAAAATGATGCGCTTACGTGGACACAACTGTTCTCTTTTATTTATTTTTTATTATTTGAGTGTTTAACGACCACCGTGAGCACTCGATACGCTATAATCAGTCGCCCGTCCTTAATTTAAGGGCACTGCTTCCAGGGAAGGGAGAGAGACAATGCTGTAAGACAAACACAACATCGATGCCTCACCAGGATTCGAATCCGGTCCCATCTCGGACGAATGGTCAGAAGCCAGCGCTTAAACCACTGCGCCAGCGGAAGGACGGCGTATACAACTGTAGCAAGAGGCATTGAAACATTATTTTCACCTCAGACAAACGTTTGTATGATGTTCAAAAGAAATTCTAATCCCTAATATATTACAGTATAGTACGGATGCTTGCCAATATTGCATCATCATTCATATGAAATGACAAGGCAACAACTGGATATCAGTTATTGAAGTTTTGTATGTTAGTTTGTTCGTTAGTGAGTAAAAATATGGAAAAGCGAAAAGGTGATGCACCGAATAATAATTTATTAGACTTTTAACAGAAGAAGGGATATTTCTTTGGCCAATATTAACGAGCGTATCATTACTTTCTATGAAATCTCCGCCATTCCATGCCACCTTGGAGCTTCGTAGTTTCTTTGAAATGAAACAAGGTAATCAGGGGTTATAGATTTTAACAATGGTGAACTTTAATAACCATTTTGAATATGGTGAGTTTAAATAATCTCCCTTTTTCTTAGCGCTTATATGGAGACGGTCCCATTTTTCCCAATTCCGCGCAGCTCCGTTAATGATGCAGGACACTCTCTTTCGTTTCCTAACTGTCTGATCCGAGGGAATCGCCGAGTACGGTTTTATGACTTTATTGGTCTGCGAGGGGATGAGTGGACAATAATCTTTGAAGGGAGGTACCAAGAAATTCTCACACCTTCAGTTAATGGAGGCAGTTTTCACGGTGGACCAAAGAACAGCTGATAGATCAGGTGGGTCAGCAGTAGAAGATGCACAGAAATTAAGGTATTGAGATAGTGGTGTAAAGGTAGGAGTCACGGAGTTGGCCGAGAAAGCAGAACAAAGCAGAGAGGGACTTGCTGATCGGGGCTCTGGAAGAGAGCGGTTTGAAAAATTTTCCTCCGTGTCGTGAAGATGGCGGAAGAAGGAATGTCCGCTGTCGTCAAAGCAGAATGAAAAACAAAGTGGAAAAAAGTAAATTTAGCAGTGAGATAACTGAGAAAGAAACCCGATAGAATAATAAGCAAAAACGGATTATTGAGTTCATAATACAAGTTATGGAATGAACAATTTAGGATTTCAGTAGATATTCTATTCATTGGTTTCATCATTGGGAAAAAGTACAGGTAAAAAAGAACCACGAGAACTTCGAAATTCTAACACTTAATCCAACATCTAATATGGTCAACGAATGAAATACGGGATTACACCAATGTACAATAAAAATTTGAAAGATGTGAATCAGTTTATTGATGTAAATATGATATGGATGTTAAGTCAAATAATACCGAAAACTTGAAAATTTCATTCAAATGAAAAAAAAAAAAACTTGAAAATTTTATTCAAATTAATCGGAAACTTGAAATTTGGTCTATAACGAAGTAAATTTCTCCGTCATTTCTGTCCACGCCAGGATTCGAACCCGGATTCCCTCATTCCGGAATAAGTCACTCTACCAATTGAGCTACGCGGACGTTTTATACTGATTCCTATCTGCCTTTATGTCGTGTGCGTCCTGCTGGCAGGTACGTCACATCTCTCCCCCCCCGAAAGAGGGCCGGGGGCATGACCCACGGGTCAGCCGTGACCGTGAATCGTTGCAGGCAGTCATCCACTGTAGAACGTGCACTTGAGAACTCCCAGGCAGTTTTTTATTTTTTTATTTTTCGAAGCGCTGAAGAAGGGATTCTCTGATTTTTCCTATCTCGCGGTGTGGAAAATAACATCACACCATTGCGAGATTTTTGAACGGTCGGGTCATCCGGATAGTTCGGGCGCCATTATAACGAAGTAAATTTCTCCGTCCTTTCTGTCCACGCCAGGATTCGAACCCGGATCCCCTCATTCCGGAATAAGTCACTCTACCAATTGAGCTACGCGGACGTTTTATACTGATTTCTATCTGCCTTTATGTCGTGTGCGTCCTCCTGGCAGGTACGTCACATCTCTCCCCCCCCCCCCGAAAGAGGGCCGGGGGCATGACCCACGGGTCAGCCGTGACCGTGAATCGTTGCAGGCAGTCATCCACTGTAGAACGTGCACTTGAGAACTCCCAGGCAATTTTTTATTTTTTTTATTTTTCGAAGCGCTGAAGAAGGGATTCTCTTATTTTTCCTATCTCGCGGTATGGAAATAATATCACACCAATGCGAGATTTTGAACGGTCGGGTCATCCGGATAGTTCGGGCGCCATTATAACGAAGTAAATTTCTCCGTCATTTCTGTCCACGCCAGGATTCGAACCCGGATTCCCTCATTCCGGAATAAGTCACTCTACCAATTGAGCTACGCGGACGTTTGTTCTAACTACTATCTGCCTTTATGTCGTGTGCGTCCTGCTGGAAGTTACGTCACAGGTCGTTCTTAGTGGTGTAGTGGTTAACATACTCCGGCGCTATCCGGGTTCGATTCCCATTCCAGGACGTATTTACACCAATAAACGGATTCACATCTTCCAAATTTGTATCTAATGTTGTTTTTTTTCAGTTTCTGTTACAAGGGTGTTCACTGAGTTTGTTTCAGAACCCTGTGCCAAAGGTTCGTTAGAACTTCGCTTGTAAAGAATTTCAAATAAAGCTCATGTTGAAAACTGGCTACTTAGTTTCTTAAATTTAACACTTAATCCAACATCTAATATGAGTTTTTTTCTTCTAGGAAATATTTTTTTTTAAAACGCAAATTTTCGGTGAAAGCTCTTCTCCTTCTTCAAGCAGTCTTTTGCTATCACCCTTTCTCAGTGAGACTGTCTTAGGCAGTCACTGTTGTCACTCTTTCTCCGTGAGACTGTCTTAGGCAGTCTTTTGTTGTCACTCTTTCTTACGGAGAAAGAGTGACAGCAAAGCTCTTCTCCTTCGTGGAGAAGAGCTTTTTTCCAAACTTTGCGTTTTTAAATAAAACATTTCCTAGAAGAAATAACCCATATTAGATGTTGATTAAGTATTAAATTTAAGAAACTAAGAAGCCAGTTTTCAACATGAGCTTCATTAGATATTCTTTACAAGCGAAGGTCTTACGAACAATTGGCATAGGGCACTAAAACCAACTCAGTGAACAGCCCTGTAACAGAAACTGTAATATATATTTTAGAAACGACGTGGGAATTCATGTAGTGAGCCGGGACCGGTTCAGTGGCTAAGAAGTAGTGCTGAGATAGCCTGGTCCGGGCTCGAGTTGCATAATATTTGCTGCAGATCGGGGTAGGGCTCTGAGGGAGAGAGGGAAAGAATTTTCTTCTGTGTGTGTGTGTGTGTGTGCGCGCGTGTTTAAACGTGATTTTGTATTATTTAGCACATACGTTACTTTTTTTTACACTTTCTAGTTGGTAAAGAGAATTCTTCGGCAAATGGGTCTGAGTGCAGAGTGGGGTCTAAGGAGGGCTATTTATTCCGGGATGGGGTTGCAAATGGATTTCTGCGGAGAAAGAAAAGATTCTTTATGAACTACAGATACCAGACGGTAGATAATACGCCAATGAAGAACACTTGGTAGATGAGTGGATGAATCTCGAAAGCATGCTGGAGTGACTTCGAAGAGACTGGCACAAGAAAGAAAGTTGTGGAAGAGATTTGGGGAGATCTTCAACTAGCAGTGGATTGATAAGGGTTGATGATGATGAAGTGCAGACGCTATAGAATTCAAAATTCTGTGGATACCTCGGTTATACGTTTTTCACTTTGTGATGTACTACGAAAGGGGAGCACGTGTCAAGACGATAAATCTGCAGCGATACATTCCGCCGGTGTAGCTCAGTCGGTTAGAACAACTCACTCCGGAGTGAGGAGACGATGGTTCAATCGCCGTCACCGACAAATTCCTATTTTCACAACTTTTACACGCAATTCTGCGGTAGTCCCGGTATTTTACTGAAGCTTCTATCGCTTTTTCAGTTCGGTTATACATAATTAATTTATACGCCTTTTGCAATTTTACGTTAAATTCTGAATTTCAGATTATCAAAAATACACGGTTTTTGGATTCTTTCACACGTAACCCAAAATGTTACAACTTTGCGAGAATTGAGACAGTGTTTTTTTTTTTTGCAGCCATGAAATAGATGATGCAACAAAAAATTTACTAAATAACGTTCACAGTTCTCTTTTCCCCTGAATTCAAGAAATTTGAAACATGTAAAGATTAATGAATATGTTACTCGACACCAAAGCTAAAGCAACAAGTGGGCAAACTGCTTTGAAAACAGTGATGCTTATAATTATTAAAAGATGTGTAATGGGGGTATTGGATATACACTGAAGAGCAATTAAATTAGAGACAGCTGGGCGTTATGCAAATGTGGCGCTGTGGGCGGCCCTGTAAACGGAAACGACATGACGTATGCAGCAATCCAACAATGTAAGGAGTGATGCGACGGGAATCAGTAAGAGTCGGACGCAGTATGGGTAAGACGAATGATCTAAGCGCATTTGATCGTGGGCAAATTGTCGGGGCCCGACAAATGGGTCACTTCATCTCGGAAGTCGTGCAGGCACTGGGATTTCACGAGCCACTGTGTCACGGATGCATCGTGAGTATATCGAATCCGGTAAAACCATCCCTGCAAGGGGCAACTGCCGTGGACAACAGCGTGTGGATGAGCGGGATCATCGTCGGCTAGCTCGCATCGTAACAGCACATAGACGGGCCACAGTGCAAGAAATCACTTGGCAATTTAACACTGGTGTACAAAAGCGTGTAAGCAGCCACATCATCCAGAACCATCTCCTCGCTATGGGGTACAAAAGCCATCGTCCCACGAGAGTACCGCTGCTGACCGCACATCACAGGGTGCAAAGATTAGCATGGGCGCGGGAACATCGCCACTGGACCCTAGACATGTGGGAAAATGTTGCCTGGACTGATGAGTCGAGATTCACGTTGGTACATGCGGATGACAGGATACGAGAACGGCGCAAACCACATGAAGCGATGGATCCTTTTGCCAGCAGGGTACTCTTCAAGCTGGTGGGGGTGGCATTCTCCTCTGGGGACTGTTTACGTGGACTGAAATGGGGTCCCTGGTACGTGTGACATCGTCCCTCACAGGTCAACGTTACCGGGATATCCTGAACGACCATTTGCTCCCATTTGTGCGTCTTTAACATCCCACTGGGAACCTCATCCTGCAACAAGACAATGCACCGTGCCATCGCTCCCGAATTGTATCCGAATGGCTGGATGAACATTCCACCGACGTGACCTCGCTTCTTTTGCCAGCTAGGTCACCTGACCTCAATCCCATCGAGCACATCTGGGATGCCATCAGGAGAGATGTTCGAGGCTCTGACCCCTTCCATCATATCTTCGTGAACTGTGGGAGCTTGTTCAGGGGTCGTGGATTCGTATGGCTTCCCAACGCTTCCGGTGTCTTGTCGAGTCCATGCCGAGACGAATCGCCGCCGTTATTAGTGCGAAAGGTGGTTACTAGACAGGTATCTCTAATTCAATTACTCTTCAGTGTAAAACAAAATTGCATTCGTAATTATTACCTAGTACAAATTTTGAAGATGACAATCCGATTTTTGGCGTAAATGTGACAAAGATGGTAAGTCAGATACTATCCGAAAACTTGAAAATTTTCATCGTTCTGGAGCGGGACTCGAACCCGCGTCTCCCAGAAAACGTCCGGGTATGCTAACCCGTTGTGGGTGGTGTAGTGGTTATACTATTGTATTTTGAAATTTCGTTTATATGGTTTCCACATTTGTAGGTTTTTTAAGGTTTTTTTCCCCCAAGAAAACGGTATAACCGAGGTTCCACTGTTTATTTCATTCCATATCATCACTTCTAAAAATTCGATTGAAACAATTCTTTTGCGTGCAATACTTTTTACAATGAAGATCATTCAGAGAATATTTCCTGCTCAAAGTACGAGGAGGATTCAAATTTGACCTGGACTTTTTTTTAAGCAGATATTTATTTGCTATACGGCTGATATTACATCACTTACTTTTCGAAGTAATCTCCATCGTGGTCCATACATTTTTTCCAGCGTTCTAGAAGCTTCCGGATCCCAGGTTCATAGAATTCTTTATTCTGTTGTTTAAACCATGTCAGAACGACACTTTTCTCCTCTTCATTTGATCTGAATCTCTGCTATCCTCAAAATTCCTTTAATGTGCCGGACAGGTGGTAGTCACACGCTGACATATTCGGGCTGCACCGAAGGCGTGGTACAACATCCCATCCCAATTCCTCTCATGTTTACATAGTCACATTAGCGGGGTGGGGCCTGGCGTTGTCTTGGAGAAGGCATACTTCACTGTTGAGGAGTCCTGCTCTCTTCTTTCTCAGTGCTGCCTAAAGAGAGATCTTGAAGTGATCGCTGTAATAAGTGGCATTGATTGTTTGACAATCTTCCAGGAAATCCGTAAGAATAATACCGTTAATATCCCAAAACACCATAAACATCACCTTCGTGGCTGATGCCCTGATCTTGAATATTTCGGGTGGGGGCGAATCACCGTGCTTTCACTTCATGCCTGCACGTTTGCTCTCCGGCGTATGGTGATGAATCCATGTCTCGTCAACTGTCACCACACGTCTGAGAGAGTTGTCTCCTTTTTCTCTGATGTTTTCGGAACAACATGTTCGCAATTTGCAACCTGCTGGCTTTCTGCTCGTCGGACAGCTGCTTCGGTACCCATGTGGTACACACTTTGCTGAACTGCATCTTATCGTGGATTATGGTATGCACACTGCCGGCGCTGATGTTCAGTGCAGAGCTCAGATCACTTACAGTAATTCTCCTGTTGTTTCGTATGAGCTCATTTACGCGCGCAGTCATGGCGTCGTTAACAGCAGTTGCCGGTTGTGCCTTGTGCGGTTCGTTACCGTCGCTTTTTCTGCCTTTCTTGAAAGCTTTACTCCATTCGAAGACGGATGAATGGGACAGACACGAATCACCAAACTATGTTTGAAGTCTCTTGTGAATTTCACTGCCACTCGCACCTTCATTGCGAAGAAATTTGATAATTTTTCTCTGCTGCACCGAAATCGAAACACCTTCACTCGCCATTTCTCTTTCTGCAATGCGGGAGTTGTCAGGACAACGAAAATTAACGAAACAAGTGGCGTTCGGGTAGCGTGAGATACCAGTGTTGCCAAACGCACAATAATAATACGCACAATTTTTCAAACTAATGTATTAGAAACAAAAGTCCAGGTCAAATTTGAACGCCCGTAATATTATACAGTCTTCCAGCTAGACGTTGTAAATGTATATCTTAGTTTCCTCAATATCTCTGCTTCTAAAAGTCCCATTTGAAAAAAACACTTTTGTGCCTGACAGCATAGAACATTTTGCGTATAATTCGTTTTTTCCTTAAAGCACAATTTTGTCATTAGAGTACGGAAGTGTATATTTTTGTTTGAAATTTGTTTGCAGCCGCACCTGCTCGCATAGAAACCCCTCTCTACCAAAAACATTGTTGCATGCCCTTTACCTCTAAAAAAGGCATGATGTACACACCAGGGGGCAGTGAATTATGTTAAGATTTAATATCATTCCCTTCATAAAATATTTTGCATTGGTGTTTGGATTTTTTGTAATGCACAGTTTTTACTGTAGGTGCAGTAAGTGCGCTTCTGTTTCTTCTTTTAAAAATTCCATTGGAATAATCTCAAGAATAATAAAAAGGCAGCTGTCTAAGCATGCAGAAAACTACCCAAAACGTACAATTAGAATTTTACTACTAAAAGGCATATTAGGTAAAAACAAGATCTTTCGCAACAGGCGCCCTGTGCGTCATCAGGTTAAAAGAACTGGCGCTAGGAGAACACACACACACTTAATATATAGATAGTGCCGAAGACAACAGCGATCCCGGTGAGTGACATGATATCCTAGCGCCAATAATCTCTTTCTATTGTATGCCGTTTGCTATGGTAAAGCTGCGAACATTATCTCTTTAAAGTAATGAGGAGTTTTCTTGCTCTATCCTGTACGTGTAAATTTGTGTTTTGCTACGGCTGCTGCTTAAAGAAATGCACTTGAAATATTCTTTTTTCGTCGCATAGCTTTCGCTAAAAAGAATATTTTGCGCAAATTTTTTTCACTCTTTTATAATTCACAGTTTTTACCAAATGTTTCAATTACCCTTTTTCTGGCTTTAAAATAAAATCTAATTGTCACTCTTTGCGCAGTACTTGAATCTATGACGAGAGGGTTTCACTGCACCAACTTTAATCACGGCTTTCCAGTAAAACAGCTTTGTGCACAATGGAACTTGGTACCAAGCCAATTCAGATTTGACAGTCAATAGTTACAAGAGTGATGATTGGATGACATTAGATCATCGTTTAAATAAAACCAGTCCTAAAATTTGGCAGGCTGTACTGGTGGCTGACTGGCACGAGACGTTAGCATCTAAGCATTCTTCCGAGACGAGTACGGGTCAAAATCCCAAGTGAGGCAAGGATTATGCGCTTGCCTTACGGAACTGGCTCTCTCCGTTCCTTGGAACCAGTGTTCCCACATTAGGGAGGGTCGACTGCTTATAGTCTTACGAGTGGCTCACGGCGGTAGTTAAACCCCGATACAAAAAAAAACACTAAAAAAAAAAAATTCGGATGTTGTTTTGAATATTATTCGTAACCACTTGTCCTCATTTACCGTTTAGGAGATTCGATACAATTCAGAATATCTACTTTTCAGAAAATTTCTCAGCTTCATGTCTATTTTTTATAGCATGATAGTTTAGATATTGTCAAGATGTATTATAACCAATTTCATCCCAGAATAGCGGGAAAATCGAAATGCTGCTGTCTCTCTCGAGATACCTTCATTGGAGTATTTTGTTAGACATACAGTGGTGCCGCATTTTACGCGGATTCAATTATACGCGGACAGCCCACTGCCAGATTCATATCACGCGGGAAATGGAGCTACGAAAGAATCAATCAATGCGTTCTGGCTGCCCCTGTGGTTTGACTGTGTCAATGATTTTAAAGGTTTTCCTACCATCAACGAGGAAGATACTACTCAGGTGGCCAAGCAGATTGGATGTGTGAAGGCTTCGTCGATATTCTGGAGGAAGAAATAACAAATTTGATTGGACATCAAGAACCGTTGACAAATGAAGAGTTAGAAGAATTTGTGGAAACTTCCTCGGACGAAGATGATGATGACGACGTCGACGAACAAGATGAAACTGCCAGCGGTAATCTGCACAAGTTTGCCGAAATTTTTTAAGCAGTAAAGCACTTGAAATATTTAATTTCTAACTATGATCCCTCTATGGAACGTAGCCTTAAAAAAAACAGTGTTGCGGACTCTTTAATGCCTCATTATGAGATTTTTCAGCAGCTAAAGACAACAATTGCCGATAACGATGTTTTTCCAGAAAAATAACTCCTTTCACTGGCTTCCCATTGCCCCGCCCAGAGTCTCCAACTACTGCACTTAATGCATCGGCTTTGGACCTCAGCTTTAACGACCCCGCAGCAGTGTTACGTAGTGAAGGAAACGATTAGGTAGGTATGCATAAGGATTTGCATCATGCGATCTCATATTTTAACTGTAACTGTTACAGAATTACGTATACATTGTTCTTTGTAAAATACGCATTAAATTGTAATAGATATATGTAAACGAATAATACCGTACATATATAACGTAAAAAAGCGTGTGAAGTGATTTATTTTATGTAGCTTTATTATTGGTTTTGAATACACGCGGTTTCGGCTTTACGCGGTCTCATCGGGACGTAACCCCGCGTAAAATGCGGCACTACTGTAATTGATTTTTACTTCCGTATTTTCATTCTGTTCTTTCGCTGAAAACAGTGACTTGATTTAAAGCTGGACGATCTCTCCTGAGCTTTAATGTCCATGCTATGCGGTGGTTGATTTAAAAATTAATTCCGTTATGGCGATAATCAATGAAAAACAAAGCTAAGCCTTCCTACAGAAAATAGATTACGACAAAAATTTCCGCAGTTTAATCGGTAACAGCTTATAAATTAGGGGGATGGGTATCAATAGGCCTTTGATGTGCATTAACAAGATTTCAGTACTTTTCTTTGAATTTTTTAAAATCCTTTTCCAACTTTTAACTTTTATGCCATCTGTAAATATTGCATTTCTTGTTATGCTATTCGAAACAGAGCGCTTTTTGTGCCTGTGTCCATACCAGTGGAATAACGAAGATTTCTCTTTTCTTGAGCAACTATCAGTAAAATAAACTGTGTATGACATATTTATACCACAAAAATCGTATTTCTTTGTTCTGTCCTGGACGCTAATTGCAGAAACGCATGTTCGGTATGCCAAAATAACGTGTGCAATGCTGCAACCCCTCCCGAAGAAGAGTAGTTAAAAGAATATTAAATGATTCATTCTTTGTTAATGATGTTGGTAACAACGAAATATGTCAAATGAAAAATGCTGGAAAGACAGGTATATATACACACAGAGAGATGAAATATTTAACTTTTTCTAGTAGTTATTGTCGGAAATAAGGTTGTACTATTTCTGTCACAGACTTTTTTTGTACTTTTTTTAAGTGTGGCTTCTGTGCTGTAGTCCGGAGACGGGATTTAAACAGCAACGGAGCTTGCGGGACTATGAGAAAAGTTCCATAAAATAGTAACACTATATTAGTAATCCGATTTATTGGCATAATAATATAAATAAACGTTTCCAAGCTTTCGCACATCAACCAGATGGCTTCTTCAAGGAAGATACACAGAATTTGTAATCTGAATAACAATAACAATGTTCGAATTGTTGAAGCGTTCTGTTACATAGATTGCGGTTTCTATCTTCCTTCCTTGAAAAAGCCATCTGTTTGATGTGTGAAAGCTTAGAAACGTTTATTTATATTCTTACGCCACTAAATCGGATTACTAGTACAGTTTTATTATTTTATGCATAGTTGGTTAACAGTTCCTCGCTATGAACTCGTTATGAATTTGAAAAAAGTTCCTATCTCTTACTCAAGCACTGATATCTGTTGTCAGTTGGGCAGATGTATCTGACGATTAGACAACGCATCGCCAGTTCCAACAATATACTCTATAGTTAGACAACTCGTTGCCAACAGCAGCAATATTTCGTATTGTTAGACAGCGCACTGCCATTTTTAGAAATACATTCTATGGTGTGGCAATGTCTTTGCCAGATGTTATTAATATATCATATATTCTGGCAAGGCGTTGCCAGTTGCAGCAATATATATTACGATTAGACACCACGTGACCACAGCAGCGGTATATGGGGTAGTTAGGTATCGCGTTTTTTAACAGGGTCGGTTTGTAACACACGTTTTTCTGGGGCTTCTAATACTGTTTCTTAACTTCAGCAGGCTGATGCGGTCACCAGAAGAAGCCAGCCATTCTCAATATAACGCCTGCCCGTCTCAATTCCGGCAGTCCAAAGTATGTGTACTGTACACTTTACACTCACATTAATAGTTAGGTAGTATTGGATCATTATACTACACTAAATTCCTGTTTCATTTTTGTACCGTTCATACAGCAAACACCTTTTTTTTTTTTGTAACTTTCATGTATGTAGTTTCCTCCTTTCGAATATGAAAGGCAGAAACCACACATTCACATTTCCCTAGGATTCGAACTTGAGCCGTTGGCAACAGTTAGAACTCTAACTTCTCTCAGGCTACCAAAGATGTCTTATGTAGTCTCTGGAATGTTTCGCGTGCGGTTAGGAGTCTGTGTTTTGTATTCTTGGTCGGGTTTACATAGTTACCTCACCTACATGCCCCATTTAACTAGAGTCTTTTCTGGGCACGCTTTTTATGGAACACGAGATGTCTTCTATTTTTGCATGTAAATGTGAATTCGGTGATGCAAAACTTTTCGTGTTTTCCTTTTTTGGACGATTTTCCTGTCAGTGGTTCTTGCGCTCAATACAGCCGTCGTGAAAGAAACAACGAGCTTCGACAACAAAACAGAGCACATCCAAATAGCCCCAAGCGATTTTTAATACAAAAGTTTAATTTTCAGATTAAACTGACTGAGATCATTTGCTGTACGGCTGCATTTTACATGCGAAGAAACAAGCCGTTCTTTTTTCGTACTAGATAAAAGTGCTGTTGAAAATTATGAAGCATTTCCTGGAGTTTGGATTTCTTTTATTAATTAAAGAAAGAAGCGTATGGAAATTACCGTGTAAAGCAGCTACTGTGAAACTACAAATAACGGATTTGCGCTTTCGTAAGCTCAGTTTCCTAAACGAATAAGAGGTGCTTACCTTGTACGTTAAAACATGTATGATTTTTTTAAAACTATGCTTAAAATCAGAAATTAATATGAAAGCTGACCTGTGCTCCTAAACAGGCTGATGCGTTTTTAAATTTACAAAGTGCCTTCCTGATTAACTAATTTGGGAAACAAGCTGCTAAGATCTACAGATGAAAATTTGAAAGCTAGTTTCTCTCTCTCCTAAAAGGGCATCTATTTTTTTTTCAGGATATTGTTGGTTGACATTCCATTTCTATTTGTCAAAGGAATTGTTGGTACCATATCTATATACAAGGGATTGTTCACGAAAAAAGTTCAGAGGCAAACTTCTGATACGTTCAGTGACGAGGCATACTGCACAAAATATAAGTAAGAAAACAGCAACAGAACACTAGGGTATATCGTGTTGCTATCACTTCCCAAACTCTTTGTTAGAAAGCTGACCAGGGAAAGAGATTGAGTGAAATGGTGCAATAAAAAGAGAGATGAAAAAAGAATTGACTGAATTTGCCAACAATTTAAGAGAAAAATGCACCAGAAAGAATAGTGATGATAACAAAACAAAGAATGGCAAACATCTACTATGCTGAAGTTATGAAACCTAATTTCTCGTTTCTGAAACAATGTACATCAAAATGAAATTCGCCCTGTAGAATACGCTTGAGTAATCCCGTGACCGAGTGTTCAGAGGCCCAGACTTCTGGACAATCGCCAGAGTTGGGCCCGGGATGTGTGCTTGTATTATAGGGCTAATTTTATCTCTCCTGGAAACAATGGACCAATGTCAGACACAGCCGACTCCTTTGAACTTTAGCCGGTCCCCGGAGTAGCAAAATAGTGAAATAAAAAAAGTGTTATACAGGCGCCGGATTCAAAGAACTAATAAACCCAATGAATTGACACTAAACTAAACGTGATCTGAATTACAACTATGTGTTTTTGGGGCGTAACTGAACCTTAAAATGACTTGTTTATGCTCAGTTCCATAATAAATACCCCAAGGTTGAATGAACCAAAGAATTTAACTTTCATGCCTTGAAAAGCTTTAGTTTTTAAAACAGAAAACAAAAACACGTTTATTCTTCCGCATCAAACTAAGTTGAAAAATTCTCGTAACATATTTCGATTAAATTGCAACTGTCTTCTTCTTCAGAAGAAAAAGCTTCCACTAATGCATGGAATTATGGGCAAAGAAGTTAATACACTCTGTTTCTAGATAACCATATAAATCCCCGAAGATGCAAAGTCATTGTAAATCTAATCGCTCTCTTGATATATCATCATCATCAGCTATTCTCAATCCATTACTGGACGAAGGTCTCCCCAAACTCTTTCCCACAACCAGCTTGAGCAACCCAGAGACTCAGTGTCTTGAGCAATTCCCTTCTATGTCATTCCAGCAGGCTTCCGAATTTTACCCATTTTCTATATGAACTTCTGTGACTTTTCTGTGCCATGGTATCTAATCTAGTATTCCAGTTGTCAGAGGTGATCAGTTATCCTAGCAATATGTCCAACCCATTTCCACTTGAGGCTCTTTACCTTGAACATGATTTCGTCAACCCTTATCATTTTCCTAATACATGAATTCCTCTTCCTATGCGTATCTTTCCTGGTTACACCAAGCATGCACCTCTCCAAGCTTTTTTGAGTTGGCAGGAATAAACCCAAAAGAAGACCACATTGGAGAATGGGTGGATGAAATTCGGAAGCATGCCGGAGTAATGAAGAGAAGTGCTCACTACAGAGTTGTGGAAGAGACTTGGGAAGGCCTTCATCCAGCAGTGAATCTAGAGTAGCCGATGAAGATGATATATATTCATTCTGTGGGACACTGGAAACGGTGTTATAACTGATATCATCACCAAATGCAACAGTGAGCGTCTTTAGCAGGTAGTATATAGAATGCAATCCATGTTGATTCAAAATTTCTAAGCTATTTAAAAAAGAGTTCATACGTCCCTTTATTGATCAATTTTTTATTGTACCCACTGATACAATACTTATGTCATAAGCAGTCGCCGTCCCTAATTTAGGGTCACTGGTTCCCAGGAAATGAGAGAGAGCCAGCGCCGTAAGACAAACACAACAGCCATGCGTCACTGGGATTCAAACCCGGACACATCTCGGATGAATGGTCAGAAGCCAGCGCTTAGACCACTAGAGCGGCGCAAGCTCATTTAGCCCCATGATGCCTTGTAATTCTCACCCTAAAGTTTTGGACGGCAGTGTATGATTTAAACTTTTTTCTGAATTCGACAGTTTAAGCGTGTGAAAAGGTAGTGCCTGCTGAGAGAAGCTGTGGTTGAAGAAGCATTATAAACAATGTGTTAATGGCAAACAAGTGTTACAGCTATGAGATTCTAACGAATCGAGTGCGATTAATGCTGACCTATCCTAAAAAACCTCGTGCTGGAATTGTCCGTCAATGCAGTAATAACTAGCAAGTGTGTTCACTTTACAGGGGGAAATGTAGATTTACCGTCCCAGTAGCCAAATGTTCAGAAGCGTTATTTTCTACTTGGCGTTTCAGTTTGTCTTGGATTCAAGTTTCAGATGAGACATGTGTTTTGCTTTCGTCTTGCGGTGCTGGCTGTTTCTTTTCCCTGTAACCAGTGGTCCCAAACTGGGGACGGGACGGGGGACTGTATAACGAAGTAAATTTCTCCGTCATTTTTGGTCCACGCCGAGAAACGAACCCGAGTCCACTTATTCCGGAACAAGTCGCTCTACCAACTGAGCTACGTGGACGTTCGTTCACGCTGCTATCTGCCTTTATATCGTGTGCGTCCTGCGGAGCAAGCACGTCACATCTCTCCTCCCCTTCCGCCGAAAGAGGGCCGGCGGCATGGCCGACGGGTCAGCCGTGACCATGAATCGTTGCAGGCATCTATCCGCTGTAGAACGTGCACTTGAGAACTCCCAGTCAATCTGGTGTGTGGAATGCAACGTGTCACACACTTTTATTTTTTGAAGCGCGGAAGAAGGGATTCTCTTATTTTTCTTGTCTCGCGGTGTGGAAAGAACATCACACCATTGCGAGATCTTTAACGGCTGGGTCGTCCGGGAAGTTCGGGCGCCATTATAACGAAGTAAATTTTTTCGCCATTTTTGGTCCACGCCGAGAAACGAACCCAAATCCACTTATTCCGGAACAAGTCGCTGTACCAACTGAGCTACGCGGACGTTCGTTCATGCTGCTATCTGCCTTTATGTCGTGTGCGTCCTGCGGAGCAGGCACGTAACAACTGCTTGTATCCCAAAGAATTGATTATGGTCGTTAAACCTCGAGAAAAAAAAAAAAGAACCAAACCAATCCGTTTGTTTCTTTCACGCAGGGCCGTATTGGATCACCTTGGAGGGCGGTGGATCAACTATCTAGAAGGCACCAGACCCCTCTCAAACCAACCAACCAATCCAGACCCACCCATTTTGGCCTTAGCCACACTGCCGCACCCACGGTGGGGGCCCAACCCCCCCCTCAGATGCTTAAAAATGAACGGAATTAAGTGAAATTCATTATTTTTATGCATATAATTTGCAGGTACATTGCAAATAAATCTGCAGGTACATTACAAAACACAAATGATACACAATGATGACGAAAAAGACACAAAGATGACTGACAGAATACTACTGCTAGATTGTGGCCCTTATTTTACAAAGCGAGAAGCCGCCTCATTCAGAGCTGCTTTCACACAACCTGTTTATGATAACTTCACTATCGACTGAGTTAAGAACATCCTTCTTAGTGGCCACTATGACAAAAGCTTCTAAATGTTCATTAGTTAATCGTGCCCGAAGATGAGTTTTAATTATTTTAAATTTCGAAAACACTCTCTCGCATGAGACTTGAGTAAGAGGTATTGTAAGCAGGTGTTTGTAAACTTTAAATAATTTGGTATGTTGGAGAGTGTACATATTATACTCTTTCAACACTTTAAAAACGCACTTAATACAAGAGTTACACTCCTTCACATCAGTACATTTAACAGATTCGTCCGCCTCCTCTTCTTTGCCATCATCATCGTCTTCATCAGTCTTACTCAAACTTTTTTCTAACTCATATATCCTAGCGTAATCTTGAAAAATAGATTGAAAAAATAATCTGAGGCCACATCCCTGCAAATGATAGTAATTCTTCTTTTAGCTTTCCTTTATCAACTGAAGGAATAATTTCACAGATTCTGTCTAAGGCATTCAGTGGTAGTGATTCGTGCTTGGCAAACCGTTTGGGATCAAACCACGGCAGATCCAAGTACTTTTTTATCGTCCATTGTTCACAGGAAGACGTTCTGAAAGAAACCATTAAACAACTTGAAAATATTTGAATTTCAAATAACAGTAACATTGAAATTCAAATTTCGCAAGTTGCAACTGATACACAAAACGTAAAAAAGAAACGCATGCACAGGGAGCGAAAAAGAGAATTACTCAAAATCAAAATAATATTTCTTTCAAATTAAACCACAATAATACATTAATACTTTACAATTGACGCAAAATATTAATGACTATTTAACTTTTTCATGGAACCATATTGGTAGGTACATATAACATAAATTAAATGCGCACTAAACGTCGGAAACCTTATCTTAGAAGTTACTGGAAAGAACATGTCTTTTCGAGACGCATGCGGCATGACTCATCGTTCGCCATCGCTTGGGTGACGCCATTCTTGGCTACTGTTCTCTCATCTGGAGCTTTTTCTTGCCAGAGGACGCTGAGGGAAGCTTCTAGAGAGGGCCCGCCGGGTTATGTTCCGGTATCCCGGTGGGCCAGGCCGACCCTGCTCTCACGAAGGACGAGTTTCTGAGTGCTGTCTTTTGTCATTGTGGAATTTTCCAAGCCTCTCTGTAATAGCGCATTGCATTAGGAAGCAGTTAACGGCAAACAAAGAGGAGAGTAATGGAATCGTCCTCATTTGCGTTTATCATTTTATCTTTTAAGACAGATTACAGTACAACAAAATTATGGACTTGTAAGTTGACTTCACTTGACTGCTAATCGAAGCAAAGTGTTTTTTTAATTTTTTTATTGGAGATTTAACGACCACCGTGAGCAAATCAATGGGCTATAAACAGTCACCAGTCCCTAATTTAGGGTCACTGGTTCTAGGGAAGGGAGAGAGCCAGTGCCATAAGACAAACACAACATCCATGCCTCACCGGAATTCGAACCCGGGCCCCTTTCGGACGAATGATCAGAGGCCATCGCTTAAACCACGCACGGTGCTTCACTTCACAGCGTAGATAATTCCATTTTTCTTATAGTAACACGCGTGGGCAGACTTTTTGAGGTTGTCATAAAACACAATGCACCACATCGGGGTATCGCTTTGCACATTCCATTAAACGTTCTTTTCAATGTTTGCTAAACGTGCATATGGACGGCGATTTCCTTTCCAAGTCACAGTGAGTGGCATGAGCGCGATACGCTTCGTCTTCCGTACTTTTACATGCAGACGGATTACACTTTTATATTCTGCCGACTTACGGTCTGAAGTACCGCTCCAGTTTGAAACACTCCATGTCCACAGAAAGTTTATGATTTCGCATGTGCGGATCCTTTGGCTCGGAAAATTTCTCTAGCAATTCCTATAAATCTGACATCTGTTGAAATTTACAGTTTGCTTCGTTCAGTGCAATTTTTTTCCTGTTGGTGTGTTTATTGACTTTTATTATATTCATATTAAAATTAGATTTGTTGCATCGATCACATTATAATTCCCAATATCCTTACATTATGTCTATGAAAAGACCCTCAAAAGCGGTTTAACATTAGTTTGGCGAGAAGAAATGAATAGTATTATACAATTTAAAAATTACATGACCTATGTAAAATAATAAAATATGATATCACGTATTCTTCATACGTTAAGAATATAGAGTTCAAACTTATGACATTATTTCTTCGGAATTCTTCTGATTTTGGGTAAAACTTTAAAATATCTTAATCCTACACTTGAATTTAATTCACGGAGACAGTGGCATCACCAGGGGCTGTAGCTACCGAAAGGGACAAAGGGTGTCATATACACTTCAGTATTTTCTTTTTTAAAGATTTCAGTTATCCGCACACTGTATTTCACGCAGCTAAGTAGGGTATCGAGTAACCTACTATGTAAGGAATGGATCTCACATATGCATGGAAGGAATTGTCCAAAATAGGAGAGAGAGGCATATAAAAACAATATGCGGATATGCCTAACCGCCGTGACCTTTGCAAAAACGCCGTAACAACGAAGTATCAATTAATCATCCATGATCTGTCTCAGAAAGTCCTTCTGAGTGTTCAACCTTGAACAGAATTTTTCCAAGCCCTACCCTGAAAGAATTTTCCTATTGTTACGCTCCTTATCTTATACTCATTCGTTCTGTTCTGGTTACGCTCAATATCTTATACTCGTTCGTTCTGTTCTGGTTACGCTCAATATCTTATACTCATTCGTTCTGTTCTGGTTACGCTCAATATCTTATACTCATTCGTTCTGTTCTGGTTACGCTCAATATCTTATACTCATTCGTTCTGTTCTGGTTACGATCGATATCTTATACACATTCGTTCTGTTCTGGTTATGCTCAATATCTTATACTCATTCGTTCTGTTCTGGTTACGATCGATATCTTATACTCATTCGTTCTGTTCTGGTTACGCTCAATATCTTATACTCATTCGTTCTGTTCTGGTTACGATCAATATCTTATACTCATTCGTTCTGTTCTGGTTACGCTCAATATCTTATACTCATTCGTTCTGTTCTGGTTACGATCGATATCTTATACTCATTCGTTCTATTCTAGTTACGATCGATATCTTATACACATTCTTTCTGTTCTGGTTACGATCAATATCTCATACTCATTCTGTAACGTACCAGGAGATGTGACGTACCTGCCAGAAGGACGCACGCGACATAAAGGCAGATAGGAATCAGAATAAAACGTCTGCGTAGCTCAGTTGGTAGAGCGACTTGTTCCGGAATAAGCGGCCTCGGGTTCGAATCCCGGCGTAGACCGAAAATGACGGAGAAATTTACTTCGTTATAATTCGTTCTGTTCTAGTTACGCTCAATATCTCATACTTATTCGTTCTTTTCTGGTAATGCTCAATATCTTATACTCATTCGTTCTGTTCTGGTTCGTTCTTAATTCAACATTTCTATGAAATTCTTTGTTGTCAGCGTTCCCATAACTTTCATGCTTACACCGTTAGCTCTTGTGTATTTATGTACTTTCCGCGTTGTTAGTAAACTAATGTCAAAAACCGGAAGCGAAAATTTTTCGAATGAATATAATACTTTCGTAAAACGCAGGTACGAGAAAGTAAAAACTGCGCACTATTTGTATGCAAGTGAAGTATTTCCGAATTCGAAAGGGCGTGATTTAAATTCTCGCCCTCTCCAGATAAAAAAGCTCTTGAACTCATCCCAGTTTAATCACGTTCAGGAACATCTTCACATTTGAGACAATGTTCCTGAACGACTCCAAAAAAGAGCCACAAAGAGTATAAGCAGTCCCAAATTTGGGGATATTATTTCAAAGAAAGGCACAGAGCCAGTGCTGTAGGGCGAATGCATCCAGCTCGGATGATTAGCCAGAGGTACGCGCCTCTGACCGCTCAGTTTTCCAGGTAGCTTAATAGTTTTTTGTTTTTTTTTACAAGTAACTGTTGTTTCGGAATTACTCCATCTGTAAGTGTTCCTTTCGAGAGGTATAATATGAGCTTGTCTAATAAAGGGTTCTAGAAGTCTACGTAGACAATAAAAAAGTGTGTGCGAAAGCAACCTGTATTTTCTTCGGTGGCGAGATGAACAAAAAGTTTGAAAGTTTGGGTCAGGTTGCACTAGTAAAAGGTAGAGCTACTCAGCAATGGGTAACTTCCTCTCAGAATGGTTAGCGGTGTCTAATTTTAATTGGAGCATATCTGTTGGGCAGAAGATAGTCCTTTAACGTGGATGAATACACAGTGCGTCAAATAATTTTTAAGACTGGGTCTGTAAATTGAAACAGAAACAAGAAATTATAATTTGTTTTGGTTTGTTATTTAAAATAAGTCCCTCCGGCTTCAATACACTTGTTACAGCGATTTAATAATGCTTCGAATGCCTGTTCCAGCTCACTTTGCGGAATTGCCTCCGAAGCACGCGTCGAAGCTGTTTGTATGGTAGAAATATCATCAAAAAACACCCTTTTAACGTCATTTTAAGTTTTGGGAACAAAGAAAAGTCGCAGGGTGCTAAATCAGGCGAATACGGTGGATGATTCAACACACAGACGTTAGTTTTCGCCAAAAATCTACGAACAAGAAGTGAGGTGTGACTGGGTGCATTATCGTGCAACAAACACCAACTGTTTTCATCTCGATATTCTGGACGAATGCGACAAATTCTGCCCATCAAACGCCTCAAAACATTTAAATAAAACTCGTCAGTAATTGTTTGTACACTTGGAACAAATTCTTTGTGGATAAATACCCTTATTATCGAAGAATGTAATGAGCATTGTTTTGATTTTCGATGGAACCTTTTTTGTTTTTCTGGCTTGTGGCGAGTTTTTTGACTTCCATTCCGCACTTTGTCGCTTTGTTTTAGGATCATATTGAAAACACCACGTTTCATCTCCAGTAACAATCGATTTTAAGAAGTTTGGATCATTTTCAGCGGCTGAATTGATGTCTGTGCAATGTGCACTTCTCCTTGATTTTCGTTCATTGGTTAACGTGTGTGGAACAAATTTAGCACAGACTTTTGATTTTGCCCAAATCTTCATGCATAATGGTTCGAATCGTTTCTTTGTTGATGTTTAAAGACTCTTCCATCATTCTTAGTGACGCACATCGATTGTTTGCCACAAAATCACGCACTTTTTCAATAATCTCGGGTGTCCTAGATGAACTTGGTCTTCCGGTATGCTTATCATCTTCTATCGTATCTCTTCCGTCCAAAAAACGTTTGTGCCACAGGAAAACATTTGATCTACTTAAACAAAACTCACCGTAAACTTGTTTCATCATTTGGTACGTTTCCGAGGCACTTTTACCAAGTTTTGCGTTAAATTTAATAACAGCCCTTTGTTCCATCTTAATAATTCAACTTAAAAAAATGTTACTTCTCTAATGAACGGCCGTTTCGTTTGAGTTACTTTAACAACTGCGCAGTACTTTTGGCAGAAAGCAAGCAGATGGTCACGGTTTATGACGCATTCGCGATTACACTGGTGGCACCACCGTAGGCTGAAATCTAGCACCACTCTTAAAAATTCTTTGACGCACTGTGTAGTTACCATTGCATCGCAAGGAAATACTTGCCTCCGCCTGTGAAGCAGTGTGCTAATAAGGATCAATTTCGACATATTTATACGCGAAAAAGTTAGAGAGAGAGAGAGAGAGAGAGAGAGAGAGAGAGAGAGAGAGAGAGAGAGAGAGAGCCAGAGTCGGAGATTGGCTGAAATAATGGAGAGAGCGTATGTTTACCATTTGTTTGCCTATCTGCTTTGCTACTGTAACAGCTGCTCATAATCTGTAGTGTTTAAGCATCTGTTGAACCATTTTGCGAAAAGAATCTGCTGCTTCGTATGGTGCTGTACCTTCTTTGTTGTTACACGCTTCCTTTATTGTGTTTGTTATAGTAAAAAAGCTTTCGTATTAAAATATAGCAATGGACAGTAATAATGCGTAATGTACAACATGCATACCTAGTGTAGGTAAGCTACCACGAAAGTAAAAATGTCTGTTTTGGTTTACTTTAAATAAGTTCTCTTAAATGCGCGAGCTCCAGTAGAAAGATGATTAACTTCAGAAACTCTCAACGAAAACTGGAAAGCAATGTATGGACGTATTTTAAAATGACATACTAATTTTCATGTTTATGTGCTGTAAATTAAATATTCATTGCTTCCAGTCAAAAGTGGAAATTTTTGAATGTTTTCGAAATTTAGAAAAAGGCGAGTTCAAAGCTCTGTAAAATTATTATTCGGAACTGTATTTTGAAACAAAATGGTGGAGCTAGCTAAGTGTGATCCAGTGCTCTCAATATTCAAAACCGATTCCATTTTAGGAGCTCTTATACGGAAATTAAATCTGAAAGAGAGGGTGAAGTTTTCGAAGTGCCATCGAGTGTTTCCGATATTCAAACGCGAGCATGTTAGAAATTTTGTAAGAGAATTATTCAGGAATTGAATTCTGAGAAAAGGGTGGAGCTATCGATGTGTGATCGAGAATTCTCGGTATTCAAAAACGGTACAAATTTCTGAGCACCATAAAAATATTATTTGGAACGAAATTCTGAATGAAAAGGTTAGGACAGTTGAAGAGCGCTTTTTGACGGATAGAAAGAACGACTTTTGACAGAAAAAAGGGAACACCTTCTGATTAAAAAAAAAGAATAAAAACTGAGATTCAGAATCTTCTGCAGTACTCTATCCTAGCCAACAGATATTAGGAATCCACAAATATGCAATATCTCACAGTCCTGTTTCCTTTCCAATCGGGACATTAGTAACGATCGTTTAGCACAAGCACCTTGTAAAAGAAAAACTGAAAATATTAGTCATCGCTTGATCTACCTGACAGAAAAAGAATGTCTCCTGCTAACATTTCAGAAATGGACATATAGGAACAGAATACAAAATTCACTTTTACGATGCATTGCACACCCCAGATATGATGCAGTTGGCTAATTGTCTGCCTCGCGTATGCGTGGTAAGTCACTGCTGAGGGTTAGTTTCCCAGTTGCGGCCCATTCATTTCGGAGGTTTTCCATGGTTTTCTCTGACTGTACTGCGAATGTGCGGATAGGCCCCCTAAAATAGGCCCTAAACGTATAAACTGCTTCCGGCGGTTATCCCTGGGGTTCGTCCCCTTCCTTAGCATTAGGCGTGCCACTGAATCTGGTGTACTCCCAGCTGAGGATCGTAATGGAGGCATTGACTCAATTGGGCGACAGCGGATTTTGACGACATGTAATGTCAAATGAAGAGCCAACCAGAATTGTGCTGGCCACCCAATTTGGTGTATTGCTGGCTGAGAATTCAAATGGAGGTCTTGGCTTCATTCGGAGGTGATTCGTACTGTATTACAGACAATATATAGCTTAAAAGCCATTTACGGTGACGGAAATCGAATCCTTCCGTTTCAGAACAGAATGCTTTGCCAATTAAACTACACCGACGAAGTTTGTTGCTGCAACTTTGCCGTGTTGACATGTGCGCCACCTCTGAGATAGGCTAGTCACAATACGTCAAGATCTGTAATGCAGTACTCTATCACACATCGAGAGCTCCACTACTGCTTCACAGGTCATCAAGATTTGAAATGTAATACGAAGAGTCTCCCAGTACCGTGGTGGCCACCCAGTCTGGTGTATTCCTATTAAGAATTCCAATCGAGGCCACGGCTCCATTTGGTGGCAAGGGATCTGGACGATATCTGACGCCATATGAGGATCCGTAGCGCAGAAATTATGTACTTGAGTAAAAGACAGCATGTGCACGCAATTCTTGTTCCCATGCTCTGTCTGACAGAAAAATATTTCCAATCCTTAATCTGGAAACAGGTACTGTATATAATGATAAATACATTTTTTTTTTGATTGGAGGTTTAACGACCACCGTGAGCAACTCAATGGGCTATAAGCAGTCGCCCGTCCCTAATTTAGGGTCACTGGTTCCAGGGAAGGGAGAGAGCCAGTGCCGTAAGACAAACACAACATCCATGCCTCACCGGGATTCGAACCCGGACCCCTTACGGACGAATGATCAGAGGCCAGCGCCTTAGACCACTGCGGCACCGGGGCGGCCTAAATACATTTGCATGTCACCACATAGAAAATCTTTTCACGAGGAAAGGCGGTAAGGAAAACGAAAATCTTGGGTAGATATGTCTGTCTAACAGATGTTGAAAGAACGTTCAGTATCAGACATATCGTCACAAAAAATGCAGACATGCATCTGTGCCCTCAAGTGAGGAAATAACACAATATTTTTTCCGGGTGTGTGGTTGGGGGGTTGACGACTACTGTGGGCAACTCGATGAGCTATAAGCAGTCGTCCGTCCTCAATTCAGGCACACACTGGTTCCAGGGAAGAAAGAGAGCCAGTACCCTTACCTGGTAAGGCTAAGACAAACACAACATCCATGCCTTACCGGGATTCGAACCCGGAGCCATCTCGGACGAACTGTCAGAAGCCAGCGCTTCAACCACTTCGTCACCGGGGCGGCGTAGTTACGCAATAAAAAAGCGGCAATAATGTAGAAAAGTTTGTGTCAGTCTTACGTCTTCTCGGAACAAAAAAAATCTATTTTTGTTGCGTATGTCACTGGTTTTTCATTTTTTCAACCTGAATCAATTCTGTGGACTTTTGCACTTTTTAAACGAAGTATGCTTTCAAAAGTTACAGTAGAATTTCTCTCCTGCCTAGAGACGATGTGTAAGGTTATAAGTGTACAAACTGGTGAAAGGAAGAGAATATGATAGGATGAAAAAATCGTTTATTAATGTGCATTATACTTTCTCACAGCACAGCATGGTAAGTATAACAATCTCACAGTGCTTTCTTAAAAGACTATAATGCCTGCGATTGATCTCAGAGTGCGCAGCATTGTGGATATTATAGAGTTGCAGAATGAACAACATGTATTGAAAATTTCGATATTTTAGTGAAAAATTTTAGAAAATATTATTTTATGACTTACAGCGTAAAACCCTTTTGCTGGTGATGAGATTCGGACGCACGTCTAACAACTTCAGAGGAGGCTATTCACTTAACTGAACTACGTTGGCAAGGCTTATCGCTGCAACATTCCGATTTAACTCATACGTCCCTGCAGTTGTAGGCCATTTACGTCATGTTACGTTGTACTTTACAGTATTCCTCCCTTGAGAATGGCGAGGGCACGAAATCGCAGTTTTTTTTCGGGTCCGCTGAAAAACGTGCTTGAAGAAGCAGCTCATTGTAGAAGAAGGAATTTTTTCATTAATTCCTTACGATGTGTGGTAGAATCATCACAGATATTTTCCAACGTCACTGCCACGAGATTCATGTACGTTCGGGAGCCAGTATAGCATAAAACCTTTTTGGCCGTGGTGGGATTTGAACTCACGTCTTTCTACAGTGGAGGCGGTTATTCTCTCAACTGAAATAAGCTGGCAAGACATAGCGGCAACTTGTCAATTTGACTCACAGAGGAGAAGATAAAAGAGGTTCAACTCTCGCTTTTTGAACAGCGCCCCAGTGGTCGGACATGAGCCTACGATAGCGTCTGTCACGTGATACGGCACCAGTGGCTATATAAACATGGCTAACTGGGATAATCAGCTGTTGGGCCGCGGGTGGCCTAGTGACGCTCAATCCGCTAAAATATCCGCCGTGCGCCGGATAGGCACGTTAAGCCGTCGGACTCCGAGTACTGGCCCCCGGTAATAAATGAGGGCATCTTTCTCCCCCTTTCTACTTCGCTTCCGTGTCACTTTCCTATCGGGCACTCTAGCCCAAATCTCCTAGCTTCCTATTTCTAAGGGTTGTTTAAGACCTGGGGCCAGACACTCCCTTCCTAAAATCCTCTACATATGAACAACATGAACATAATCAGCTGTTGATAACAGTTACAGTTGATGGTCCCAGTTAGTCGTGATATAAGTAGCAACTCAGAGCGAGTTGTAAACTCTTGAAAAAAAAATTAAAAAAGAAGAAAAAGTGGACTCTCACGGTTACGGTTTCAACGCTTTAGTTCCATGTCCGTCCACTGGCGCGCTGTTCCACTGAGATCTTCGGGGGCCAAATTGTTGCCATGCGCTTCTTTGTAAGATTTACCTCTGGGTCTCTTACTCTGTGGTTTGACTCATACGTCACTGCAGTAGTACACCATGTTCCATAGTACATCACAGACCCTATGGTACTGCGGTTTTATTGTGCACAAAGTTTGACTAAGTTTAAAATACTTGCTTCAGAAACAAAGACACTGCTCTTTTACATGCAGTCAAGTTTCGAAACTAATGCATTAGTATTTTCGATTTTTGGAGATCACTTTCTAGCAATTCGTAGTGGTGATTATCAACGCAGCAATTTCCGTTTCCAAGGGCTTGGTTTCAGAACAGACAGTTCAAATTTTACTTTTCTTTCTGATACAATCAGAGATCTGTAGTTCTAAATATTTCTAGTTTCACGTCTCACCTTAACAACTAGAAAGTAATGCGAGACTCACTTCAGACTAAAACATAAAATAATTCCTTTTGCTTACTGTTAGCGAGAACATTGGGCACGAATGCCCCTCACTGATTCGTCGAATCCTAGTGAATAAGATCATGTGCTGGTGTTTCGAGTTATCTGTAGTCTTAATCTTCGTCTTCGCATTCTCCGTGAAGGAAATAGATGACGTACAGAGTCGTGCTTTCTTTCTCACTCAGTTTTGTCAACGACTATGTCGATAGTAGTAGATAAGCAAGTTCATTCTTCAGCACTTGATTAGTGGTAAGACCAGCGAGATTGTCCTCCATTAGAGTGCAAGAAGATTCTTCTAATGATTTACAGAACAGGTAGAAGGGTCTATCACCCATCTTTAATAGTCTGTCCGTCTACTTTCTTCTGTCTGTAGTTACCTGGAGGAATGTAGTTTTAAAATTTTAGAAGAAGGGCATTAAAAGTGTTCGCAGAAATGTTCACGACACGCTTCTTCTTGAATGTATGACATCTTTCGATTGAAATCATATAAATATGCCGATCTGTTGAAAATGTTTTCTGCCGCACTTTAAACTTTTTCGTTAAAGAGCTTCAACTGTAACCTGAACAACAAAGTGGTATGACTCTTCATTCGCATGAACAGCGATGTGGTATGATCTTTTCGTGATCGCCAAGTAAGTACTGTTCCTTCTATCACAGGGATGCCATAATTTCGCCGAGGAGTTTGTTAAACACGAGAAAATATACCAAGTGTGTCAATAATCGGATTTTGGAACGGAATCGGAGGTTTGAAAGTTGGACGCCAAGCATGTGATAAAATGTCCGAAACAGATGCGAATTCAATGGATGAGCTTTGGCATTGTTCATAATCTTTTTTTTTTTTTTTTTTTTTGATTGGAGGTTTAACAACCACCGTGAGCAACTCAATGGGCTATAAGCAGTCGCCCGTCCCTAATTTAGGGTCACTGGTTCCAGGGAAGGGAGAGAGCCAGTGCCGTAAGACAAACGCAACATCCATGCTTCACCGGGATTCGAACCCGGACCCCTTTCGGACGAATGATCAGAGGCCATCGCTTAGACCACTGCGCCACCGGGGCGGCATTCATAATCTTCACATGCTGCGTTGAGTTCATACGATATTCTTTGATAGTTAGATGGCACATCTACCTTCATACAATAGGTAGATGGCGCAGTGTGTTTCCTGCACATCATAAATTATAATCACACACTAGGTGATCGTCATGGCAACAGTCCTGTCGGTGCAGACATCTGAAATTCACTTCTAGTTAAAACACATTTTCATAAGGTAGCTTATGAAGAGACGAAGTTTTTCACCGCTTTTCACTTGAGTTGGCACGCTTGAAACCTTCATGCATTTTCGTCCCTAGCATGTAACTCACAAATATTGCTCCACTGAATAAGTCCATCGAAAGAAACACTTTGATTGAGTAAGATGTGAAAACACAAGTTTGTCCGTGTCTTCTCACTCCAGAGCAAGTCGCTCTCCCAACTGAGCTTCGTGGACAGAATGTCTCGCTACAGATTTGTCATCTTGACACATGTTTTCACTTCTGTAGTAAAGTCACAAAGATTTTTCGGCAGCTGAAATAATTCACGTAGTCGGTTGGTTCTTCCAGCTGACTATGGTTTAATATTTCCGATCTCGCTTTATGAATTTTTTTCTTCGAGCGTTAAGGATCACAAAGATCCAAACCAAGGACTATGAGCAATCACCCGTCCTTAATTAGGGTAACTGGGTCCAGGGAAGGAGTGAACTAGCGTTATCAAGCAAACACATCGCCTATGTCTCATCCGGACATCTCAGATGAATGGTTAGAAGCGCCCAGATCACTCAGCCACAGGGTGGGACTTTGTACATTTTTATGTATTACACAGCCTTTTGGCAAAAAATCGTCCTTAGGCTAAAAATTATCAATTAAGTAACCAACCAACTTTTCAGCAGCTGATTTAAAATGTCATTCGAGATGCTGTCAACGACGTAATCCATAGAGTTATTTAAAAAGGAATGTTCTTCAGATTTTTGAATGTTTTCTCACCATCATGTAAAAGTTCAAAACATAGACATAAAAACAAGCAGTGTTATTTTTAACCTCAGCAATTACATCTATCTACTGTCATTTCATTTTACTTTGCCTACAAAGAATTAGTTTGCCTTGTCTTGAACAAACACATGTTTAGTGCCCAGATGATGCTTCAGTTTATTTGGTTTTTATTGCCACTTGGGTAAGAGTTTCATGATAAACTTCAAAATACGGAATAAGCGTTTCGTCAACCAGGTTCACAAAGCCAAATCTTGTTACTATAATTTCTGCTCGTCGCACTGTTTTCAACCTATTTCTGAAACGCTTCGTTCATTCTCCGTCGTGTGTCGTAATTCCTGTCGTTGGTTGGCTATGAACCTGCTGAAGCTTCATGAAACTCTTTCTTTTGTCAGAAAGGAGCTCTTTCTTTAGTTATCTCTGCTGCTGGTTTGCTGTGAACATGATACAGTTTCATGAAACTCTTTCTTTAGACATTTCTACTGTTGTTCTGGGTACATGATGCACCTTCATGAAACGTTTTCTTTCGTCACGGTGTTCTCAAGACCCAGATTTTCTGCATACTCTTATGTAATTAACGCCATCCATGCCTGCCAACATCATCGAGAAATATACATTACCGGCACTGTCTCAGGAGCCTACTTTGCAAGCATAATCACAAATGCGTTAGGCACTTTTCGGACAGACCCGCGTCCTCACATCTTTTGGAATCGTGAACAACACTGCCGAAACTATTGCAGTCGTGAACTTTACACAGAGAAAATATATTAATATTGATTCATGACGTGTATTCAGAGCCTACGTTTTTTTTTCTAGTGAATATTCTCGCTTTTTTGGAGAATGCTCTCGGCAGTTGCAATGGACTTTGGTGAAAATATTTGCTATGATGAAAACAACACTTGGTGAAATATCTACTATACTACAGTGCAGTACATGAATTTATTTAGTGTACAGTGTGGAAGATATCTTTTAACTTTTTTTATTAAATGATATCTGAGTACAATTTTATCTACAACAAGGTGAGAAATTAAATTATTGATATCATCCTCTTCAGTATACGAAAATACAACACATAGGAATTTTGAAATTTTTTTCCATACCCGCTAATAAATGGACTCTCGTATTTCTTCTGATTTTCTTATGTTTCTTCCTATCATTATTCTCTGCCACCCTTTTTGTGGTCCCGAACTTTACCGCTGATGCCTCATAAGGAAGGTTCACCGTATCTTTGAAACTCAAGATTAATATGTAACAAGATCATTTCTCGAAGATTCCTGCATCTTATTGTCTGGCGGAGGGATTGTATCAGTAGCCCACTGTCTGTTTAGGGCGGTGAAAGAGATATGGTACTTAAGTCCTTCGCTTGCACATTTCCGGCAAGACATTAGAGTCCATATGATGTGAAGTTCTGATTCACTTGCACTGTAGTACCAACCTGAGTCTGCTATGCACTTTATAATTCAGGGAAAGACCCTGCGGTTCATGGTTGCCATTAAGAAGGATCAGAAAGAATCCTCTTTTAAATGTTCAGCACGGTTAGGAATCACCTGTGATAGGAATTGTATTAAAATGACAAAATGAGTACAATATCACGGTCTAACTGTGCCTACTGCAGAGATAATCGGGCCGTCCGGTTGTGATTAATGAAACAAGACTAAATGCAAATCTATGAGAGCCAAATTGTTTTTGTTCTACTTAGCAATGTACAAATCTAAGAACAAGTAATTTCTTTACCCACGTAAAAGAAAATAGGTTTTCTTCAAGTCTTACGAAACACCTGATCAATTTCAAGAAGTCGTCAGATTACGTACTTATCAAGCACTTCGTAGTTTTGAAAGAAACAATGGCTATTTCGATAGAATGGGAAAACACAGATTTCTTGTTGGGATTAATTTATTTCGTTTTTCAGCGGATGGGGTTTTTCTATTTGAAGTTCATTAGAGTTGTAGTAACTTCAGCAACGGCTCTTAAACCAGTTCTTCTAACTACAGTAACATTACAAAGGCGACGGATTTATCTGCAGCGATGTCAAGGCAATATCTCACAGACAACACATTCTTCTTCAGTGCCGTCTTAAAGATAACGCATTCGTATTCAAAAAGTCTTTAAAGCAATAATTAATCTTCAGCTATTCAGTAATGTTCTCAAGACAAGGTTACAAAGACTTCATCTTTAGTGACGATTTACAGTCAAGTTATTCATCTTCAACAAAACCTTTAAGACAACCATTCATTTTAGTTATTCAGTAGCACCCCACGAGGCAACGTTTCAAAGGCTATGAATTTATTTTCATCGATGTCTTTAAGACAATGCATTAACCACCATCAGCAAGTGTTCGATGCAATAATTTATTTCAATCATTCTGTTGTGCTCTCAAGGCAACACATTCACCTTTAGTGAAGTCTTTAAGGCAACGCATTGATTTCAGTAAAGCAATGCATTCATTCAGTAAGTATTTAAAGCAACGCATTCATTTCAATAAGTCTTTAAGGCAATGATTCTTCTTCAGTAATACAAAAGTGTCTCCAAGACAAAGGAGTATGTCATGTGACGGCAACGCACTCAGCTTTAGTAATTCAGCAATGTCTTCATTTCACAGAGAATGCATTAATTTTCAGTGCAGTCTGGAAGAGCATTCATCTTTAGTGCTACCTTGAAAACAGCGCATTCATAATCAATTTGGCTAAAAGACAAGGCATTCGTCTTCAACAAGCCTTGAAGGCAACGTAATCATCTTCAATAATTCAGCAGTGTTTTTGAACATGCGAATTCGTCTTCTACAAGGTATTTAAATAAATGCATTCATGTACTGCAACGTCTTTAAAAGAATGCATTCACCTTCTGCACCATCTTGAAGAGAGCGTGTTCACGTTCAGAAATGTCATAAACGCAACGCATTTACTTTCGAAATTTTTTTCAAGACAACTGATTCAGGTTTAACGGATAAGATTTTGTTGATGTGGAAAACACACTCTCTTGAATTTTAATTTTCTTGGAATAATATCTCAAGGAAGCAATGGATACAGCTCCTCCATGCAGGCGCATGTTCATTCACTTAATGCGTTATTCTGTGTGTATGTCTCTTTCTCTGGCGTGAAAGAAACAAACTTATTTTCGAACTCAACATTAAGGTGCGTTTAAAATAAAATTCATGTAGCGTATCATGAAGCATGAAAAATGGCGGAGACATATCTCCCACGGAAATAAAATGACGCTTGAAAATACGCATTGCATACTGTCACAAGTGAGCAAACGTGAGTTTTCAGTACTTGGTTGGAGCAGGAGCCATTGCTGCTTGTGCCAATGAATCAGTTAACAGTGACCAACATTTGTGTTAATTAAGGCTTGAAAGCCACTGGCAGGTGTTGCTGACTGACCGATAAGAGTTTTATGAAGCGAAGAAAATGGCAGCAAGAGATGCATGATACAGTTGCTGTGCAGGAGGAGCAACCTATATAGAAAGTAAGATTTTTGCGCAGCTTTGAGAATTTACGAAAAAAAATTATGCGTTTTTTCTTAATTTGTGGTTTCATTTTTTGTTACATTTCCTATTGCTAACAAAGGGAGCGGTTGAAGACAAGAGGCAGATCTTGATCTGAACTCCCTTTTCGCCACTACGCCCATAGCAGAAGAGATGTGGAAGTGGAGTCTCTCCGTCCACGGGGTTTATACAGGCGCGAGTTCTCCTCTGAATTCTGCCAGGATGACAGGAACTGTGGCTTTCGGCATAGCACGAAGTCCAAGGCGACCAAGGAGACCACGATGCTGTAAAAAAATAAATAAAGGCAACATGAATATTCCTAAACTTACAGATTTACAGTAATTACAGTAATACTTCTTCAAATAAAATACCAACTGATAAAATCGTAGTTACCAGGATGAGTTAAAGTGTCATCCCGTTTTGAGCGACACATAATACTGGGCTACCATTACTGCGATAAACGCGCTCCAGCCACGACTTGGTACCTTGATGATATGGACCACGCAAAGCTTATGACGTACATTTGGCACAGAGTCACACTTCGTTATCAGATGAGCAGAGGCTGTAGGTCGATAAACGTACTGTTCGTGTGCTCCTACGACATTATTGGAAAAACGTGTGGAACGTGGCAGAAATATTTGTGCATTTGAAAGCGAGGAAACAGTGGACATCCGCGTTTCAACAGTGGGGACACCAGTTCGAAGACAAGGCGTGATCAGGGAGTCCAGCGACAAACAACACTGACACACTGGTCAGAACTGCGACAGAGAACCCGGTACCAGTACACGATAACTGGCAGCTGAGATGGGGTCTTTCCAACACACCATCGTTTGTCATCTACATAAACTTGGTTTACCCTCTCAAACGCCACGAAATGGTTTCCCCAATGTATTAACACACCAGCAGGCGGAACATCGTGCCGCTGTCTTTCGAAGATTGCTGTAAAATCCATAGGGCCATAGGTTTTAGCGTAGTTTCATCACAGGTGATGAAAAGTTTGCATTCCTACGTTTTTTTACCACTGGGAACCATTGGCTGATTCCACACTAAGAAATACATCCAATGGTACAAAGAGGTAGATTCTAAAGGAAGGTGATCCTGTGCATTTGGTGGAATTGCGAGGGGTCATGAGCACTGGAAACTCGCGCGTTACGGTCAGGCTGTGGAAGGGAATCTCTATGCCGAACAATCGGCCAGGCTGTGGAAGGGAATCTCTATGCCGAACAATCAGTCAGGCTGTGGAAGAGAATCTCTAAACCGAACAATAGCATGTGGGCCACTGATGCTCTGCGCCAAAGCTATCCAGCGCTCATCATTATGAAGCGAGCTTCGCTGCAAGTTGATAATGCCCCAAACATCACCACCAGAGTGGTTCGCCGAAAACTACAGAAATTAGAAGGGGTTCAGATTCTACCCCATCCTCCATACAGTCCGAACCTTTGTCCCATCCGACTACCCCCTGTTTGTATTCATTGCCCATTTTCTACAAGGGTAGATGTGGAATATGGCACAAGAGAGTTTCTGTCCTCGAAACCTGCCGAGTGGTACCGTCGTGGGATGGTGGCTCTAACGGAACGTTCGCAAACGACTATTGAAAGCAATATTTTAAAGCACTATTGAAAAGTAAAGGACGTTTGAAAGGACTATTGAAAAAACTATTGAAAAGGACTATTGAAAAGGGCTATTGAAAGGACTATTAAACAAACTTATGAAAAGGACTATTGAAAGGACTATTGAAAAGCAAAGGACTACTGAAAGCAATATTGAAAAGCAAAGGATTATTGAAAGGACTTTTGAAAAGACTATTGAAAATGACTATTGAAAGGACTTTTGAAAAGACTATTGAAAATGACTATTGAAAGGACTATTGAAAGCAATATTGAAAAGCAAAGGACTATTGAAAGCAATATTGAAAAGCAAAGGACTATTGAAAGCAATATTGAAAATGACTATTGAAAGGACTATTGAAAGCAATATTGAAAAGCAAAGGACTATTGAAAGCAATATTGAAAAGCAAAGGACTATTGAAAGCAATATTGAAAAGCAAAGGACTATTGAAAGCAATATTGAAAAGCAAAGGACTATTGAAAGCAATATTGAAAAGCAAAGGACTATTGAAAGCAATATTGAAAAGGACTATTGAAAAGGACTATTTAAAGGATTATTGAAAAGCAAAGGACTGTTGAAAGCAATGGCCTATACTTTCCAGAATGAACTGAGTGTGCATGGATGTCCTGCATCATTAAATTTTACTGAACCCTTGACTCACCCTCGTGATTTCGTTATCAATGAATGAACCCTTGTGATAAACAGGGTTCATTGATAACTTGATAAACAGGGTTATTCTTCAATCATCAATCTCAATAAGTTGTAAGTACGTGTATTTTCATGCCAAGGGCGTGGGTTCAAGCTTCAGGTGCGACACAGGTTTAGCGTTTATTCTTTGGTTCTCCTTGTTTCCCTTTCTTAGACTCAATAACTTGGTGAACCATTCCTTCTATTCTTCACGTCATGTATTGGTCTATTTTTACATACACAAAAATGTAAAACATTTAAAATGCAAAAAGTCTTAGTTTTGGTAAAAAATTTAACCTTTCAGCATCTTAATAAAACATACCTCGTTTCAGTGCGCAAAACTAACAGTAGGGGAACTAAAAAGTAAACCTTTTTCCAGCTACAAACTAAAAAGTTAAATCTAACTTACAAACAAAAGATTTGTATTTGGTTTGCAATTTTTAAACATTTTTCTTTTGTTAGTTTTAAGGTCTCTGTACTTATCTGAGATTAGGAGGAGTTGCCTATTCCAATACAGAATTACTGGGAAAAGAGAGAGAGAAATAACTGAAGAACCAACCATTGTGTGTGTCATCAGAGACTCTGACAAAAGCCTACAGTGAAAGGTGATAGGTACGAATAAGAGCCAACTTTACTGAAAATTCTGTGAGACCATCTCTGAAAGATTTGATATCCCCACTGTAAGAATTAAAAGAAACAGGAAAAGGAATGAATATTTTTACGAATTCGTTTAGAGCGGGTGAATAATAGTGCTAACATATTTATAAACTATCACATGGCTCTCAGTAGAGCTGTTCTAAAATTAAGTGGGATAGAAACAGTGATGACGGCCACTTCAAGGGGTGAACAAAAAAAAACCTTTAGTACAAGATAGAAAAGATAAACAGCTAAGAGAAATAGAACGGTTTAAATACGAGTACTTGAACGCAACCTTATAGAAGGATGGCTTCTGTGAGAAGGCACTGATAAGTAGAAGGGGGTGATGTAGGACTTAGTGTGTGACAAGAAAGCCCCAGAGACTTAGGTAACAAAGAAAGAGGAACAACAAAGATAGGAAAGAACATAAAGGAGGATGTTTAGGGGGATGAATGGGACGTGAAGAAAAGTACACAGAAAGAACGAAGGCATAAGGAAAGAACTTCAAATTAGAAAAATCAAAGAAAATTGGGAGAAAGAGTTTTCTAAATAAGCAGGATCCGTGTGGAGAAGAGTGGAAAAGAACCCAATGTGGCTGCCCTAGTGGCCCAGTGGTATGAGGCAATGGCTTCTGATCATTCGTCCGAGATCGAATCCCGGGTAAGTCATATATATTTTGTCTATTTGATGGCTCTGGCTCTGTCCCTACCCTGGAACAAGTGGCCTAAAATTAGGGGAGGGCGATTGCTTATACCCTTGGAGTTGCTCATGGTGATTGTTACCCCGAAACAAAGAAAAAAAAGATCCCAAATAAAAATGCAATCGAAAGGAAGCTCCAGGAAATAGTTGAGCAGAAAGACGAAGGAAACCAATGCGGAAAAGATTGTGATAGTGGCGGACATGAAGGAAATCAGAAGAGAAAGAAAAAGGGATGATACACAAAATAGAAGAGAATAGAGGAGATTTGTTCGAGCGGCAAAAACTGTCTGATACAAGATCTATCGAAAAAAATAAAGAACAGAGTATTGATTATGTTCATTCAAAAGATTTTGGAAATGGGTCATTCACGAGCATTACGTAAGTGTACGTGTGATGCTTATGTTATCGTAAAACAAATTCAGATGAGATTAAAAAGACGGGAAACTAACTTACTTGTTTTAGTACTGTATGTAATAGCATAAATAATGTTACCAGAGGAAGCAAGGCGGAAGGAAGGTTTCTTACTAGACCTGCTGAGTCACGTAGGGCAGATAAAAGGATCAATATAATAACGACGTATTTGTCATTTTATTTTATTTTATTTATTTATTTATTTTTTGAATTATAAGGCAGATAGACACATATATTAGTTACACTGATATGTGGTAGACCAGTATTCATAGCCTCCGTGAAAGATCAACGACTTGTTATCCAAACGAGCAGAAATGTTAGGAAAATTTATTCCTAGAATTAAAGAACATCTCATACGTGAACGGCGTTAAGGGTATCCAATGTTATACAATAATGCTTACCTTCGTAGAATTCATAAGTAAGTAGGTGCGCATTTCCGGGTTTTGAGGTGACTGATGAATCCGTTGGACATGTGCAAGGTCTGACTTCGACTTCTGTATGCCCTGTCTTCAAAACGCATTCCGCAGTGTCTGTTGCCATTCCGTTGCTTCGGAAACATGCCCGAAACCTGGTTTTCATTTGCGAAGGATGGCAATCGTCTTCAAGATCGAAACAAGAGGACCACTGTGACCACGCTGACCACGACACTATAAAGCGTAGACCAAAGTGAAGGAGTTATTTATATTTATAGTCATAATTTACACGATGATATGTGTAGCCAAACGAATTATTCTGCATTAATAAAACTACAAAATAGAAAGTGATAACTATTACAAAGGAACAAATAATACACTTTGATGATGGAATACAACGGAAATCATCAGGGTTTTGATACAGCGATATGCACTATCATATGCAGCAGATCAGATCATATGTAGAGGATTTTAGGAAGGGAGTGTCTGACCCCAGGTCTTAAACAACTCTTAGAAATAGGAAGCTAGAAGATTTGGGCAAGAGTGCTCGATAGGAAAGTGATACGGAAGCGAGCTAGAAAGGGGAAGGAAGACGACGTTATTACCGGGGGCTAGTACTCTGGGCCCGACGGCTTAACGAGCCCATCCGACTCACGGCGGATATTTAGTGGTACGAGTGTTCGAACCTGCTTGGAATCGAACCCGAGGTCTTCTCCGTGGCAGTCACGAACGTTGACCACTAGGCCACCCGAGGCCCCTATAGGCAGCAGCATTTACTCAGGATGTATGCTTAAGCAACATGGTTCCTTCGCTAAATGCGATTGTTGTCAAATCAAGCTTAGATATGCCACAAGTTGGAGGTGTGCCATGGTCAAGATATACTATCTGATCAAAAGTACCCGGGCACTTGTCTATCCACAAACTCCCTGCAATAGGAAATAAATTAATATCGAGTTGCTCCACCCTTTGCTGCTGCCACAACCTCTACTACACTGGGAAGACTTTCCGCTAGATTTTGGTACGTTGCTCAGAGAATTGCCTTCCATTATGTTACAAGAGCATTCGTCAGGGTAGTCACCGACGTCAGTAAGTCTTTTTCTTTTGTATGGAAGTTTAACGACCACTATGAGTAAATCGATGGCTACAAGCAGCCATCCGTCCCTAATTTGGGGCCACTGGTTCCAGGGAAGGGAGAGAGACAGTACCGTAAGACAAACACAACATCCATACTTCACCAGGATTCGAACATAGACCCATGGTCATAAGCCAGCGCTTAGACCACTGAGCCACCAAAACGGCCTCAGTCAGCCTGGCTCGCCCTTGGCGTTTCAAATGATCCCAAAGGTGTTTCATGGGATTGAGATGGGGCTCTGTGCAGGGAAGTCAAAATTTTCCACACCCATCTCATTAAACCATTGCTGCGCGGACCTCACTTTGTGGACAGGGGCATCCCCTCTTGGTAAAGGAAAGGCACTTCACAGAACTGTTACCATAATATTAGGAAGCAGAATTGTCGATAATTTCATTAGCGGCCGAAGCGCTGAGAGTCCTAAGTACTGGAACTAGAGAGTCCGGCCCAAAAACATGAAACACCAACATAGAGCATGATCCATCCTCCACCTAACTTCACAGTTGGCCAAATAAAATCGTGCAGGTTGTGTTCCCTTGAAATTCTCTGCACCCAGGCTTATCCATCAGACTGCCAGATGGTGAAGGCTGACTCATCACAAAAGGGAACAAGTTTCCACTGCTCCAGAGCCCACTGGCGCCTAGCTGTACACCACTGTAACTGACATTCTGCTTGTGTTTGGCTGCTCGGCTACGGAACCCCATTCCCTTCAGCTCTCAACGATCCCTTACGGTGCTAGCATTATTTTAAGATGCCTTTTGGAACCTTATGGTGAGTGATGCAACCAATTAATTCCCAAAACCTTTAATATATCAGCGTCGAATTTCATAAGAAGACTGTTTGTATGTACAGCTGTAGAGAAGGGAATACTTGATCATCTGAGGCTTCCTGGTGACTTTGTTCATAATGGAATAATGGTTCTTTGATAAATGCCGAGCGGCACGACTTCCGGCTTCATTTTACTTTAGCATCTTAGTACATGTGCAAACTGTTGTCGGTAGTATGGCACAACTGATACCCTATCAATTGAATTTTACATTCGCTTTCAATCATTACTGTGCTTTCGACAGTGTGTTGCACACACACACACACACACACACACACACACACACACACACACACGTGCGCGCACGCATGCATGCATACACATGTTTCTAATGGCAAGGAAATGGTCCGTTGTATCGGGTTAGTATTTAGTCCTTCATCAGTCCGTTTCTTCGTTTGTCCCAGCGCACTTGACCCTGAGCGACGGATACGCCAGCGCTTCTGCTGACGTTTACTAACTATTACGTCACTGTGCCTAATTTTTAATCTCAGATAGTCCTTTCCGATTCAAAGTGTTTCATTCTTTTACAGCTTTTGAAATTACGAGTATAAAAATCGGGTATATGCGCGAGTAGGCTTTATTAACACATCCGTTGATCATCTTTTACAATAGCTTGTAGAAGTTCAGTTCTTCCTAAAACAATAAGATTCTTACCTGTTTACATCTTCTTTCTACTAGAGTGGCGGAAGACTAAGTTAACCTTTTCGGGTGTTCTCTGTACTTCTGTTTGCTTTCATTCAATCTATTCATTATATCGCGATGATGCAATTTCGAAATGAAGCACTGTAGTGAGGGAATTCGAAGTCTGTAGAAAAAGGTAGCTTTACTAGAAATTTCAAATCTGATGAGAAAAAAAGAAAGAAAGGTCGTGGTATTTGGATTGAAGTACCAATAGTATGTTTGAAGCACCAGTAGTGTTCGAAGTACTATTTTGAAGTACCAGTCAGGAACAATGTAGCTGGGAATTTTAATCCAACGGAATATTCATTGTGGGGATTGGAAATATGTAGTGGAGATAACACCGTTTCCCACCGCATATTTCATATTTATTTCTGTGTAGTATCCTGCTTATATCATCTTTCGTTCGTTTTACTATTCTGCTTATATCGTCTTTCGTTCGTTTTACTATCCTGCTTATATCGTCTTTCGTTCGTTTTACTATTCTGCTTATATCGTCTTTCGTTCGTTTTACTATTCTGCTTATATCGCCTTTCGTTAGTTTTATTATTATGCTTATATCGTCTTTCATTCGAGACACTTTCGTTCCTCTTCGTACTTAAGCTGTCAGGCGTGCACGCCCGGCAATCATACGAAGGCAGAAGACAGAGAAATGTAATGTAGTCAGAATACACAGAAATTTAATACAGACAGAATAACAGAAATACTAAGAATGACTGCTGTAACAATATCACCTAGGACGACAATGAGAAACCCAGGATCTGTCGCGTATATCCCAATCTTTACCTATTGGTTGAAGAACCTAGTGTGTAAATATAACATCACCGTAGCTGTAAAACCACAGTCCCCTTCAATCACTCATGGTACCTAACTGCGAGGAGAGATAATGCGAGATAAAAAATATGGCTGTTTAAGCAATACCGTTGGTGTACCATGACAACACAGAGAAATTATGTATCAGAATGACAAAGCATTCTTTACCGACTAGATTTAATGAACGCACGAAGAGTATCAACTGGTCATTCAGAATACGGCGCTTTCCAAGAAAGTCATTAATTACTCGGTCACCTATATCACGGAAAGACTCAACAACTAGTCTTCCGTCCACAGATAGAGGTTTAGACTTCCAAGTCAGCTACGTCTAGATAGGCTTGCGGGCAGGAGTGCGCAACGAGGTAGGTAGAGTCTGACAAATCACGATAGGAAAGTGTGTAGACAGAGACAAGTCAGTAGATATACACTGAAGAGCAATTGAATTAGAGATACCTGTCTAGTAACGTGTAGCACCATCTTTCGCCCTGATGACGGCGGCGATTCGTCTCGGCATGGACTCGACAAGACACCGGAAGCGTTGGGAAGCCATACGGATTCACGACCCCTGACCAAGCTCCCATAGTTCACGAAGATTTGATGGAGGAGGGTCAGAGCCTCCAACATCTCTCTCGATGGCATCCCAGATGTGCTCGATGGGATTGAGGTCGGGCGACCTAGCTGCTGGCCAAGGAAGCGAGGTCACGTCGGGGAAGTGTTCATCCAACCATTCAGATACAATTTGGGAGCGATGGCACGGTGCGTTGTCCTGTTGCAGGATGAGGTCCCCAGTGGGATGTTGAAGACGCACAAACGGTAGCAAATGGTCGTCCATGATATTCCAGTAACGTTGACCTGTGAGGGACGATATCACACGTACCAGGGGCCCCATTTCAGTCAACGTAAACAGTCCCCAGACGAGAATGCCACACCTACCAGCTTGAAGAGTACCCTGCCAGCAAGAAGGATCCATCGCTTCATGTGGTTTGCGCCGTACTCGTATCCTTCCATCCGCATGTACCAACGTGAATCTCGACTCATCAGTCCAGGCAACATTTCCCCACATGTCTAGGGTTCAGTGGCGATGTTCCCGCGCCCATGCTAATTTTTGCACCCTGTGATGTGCGGTCAGCAGCGGTACCCTCGTGGGACGATGGCTTCTGTACCCCATAGCGAGGAGATGGTTCTGGATGGTGTGGCTGCTTACACGTTTTTGTACACCAGTGTTAAATTTCCAAGTGATTTCTTGCACTGTGGCCCGTCTATCCGCTGTTGCAATGCGAGCTAGCCGACGATGACCCTGCTCATCCACATGCTGTTTGTCCACAGCAGTTGGCCCTTGCAGGGATAGTTTTACCGGATTCGATGTACTCACAGTGCACCCGTGACACAGTGGCTCGTGAAAATCTCAGTGCCTGCACGACTTCCGAGATGGAGTGACCCAATCGTCGGGCCCCGACAATTTGCCCACGATCAAATGCGCTTAAATCCTTCGTCTTACCCATACTGCGTCCGATTCTTACTGATTCCCGTCGCATCACTCCTTATATTGTCGGATAGCTGCATACGTCATGTCGTTTCGGTTTACAGGGCCGCCCACAGCGCCACATTTGCATAACGCCAGCTGTCTCTAATTCAATTGCTCTTCAGTGTAGACGCTTGAGCGCGTCGCAACTCACGCCACACGACGTCAAAGCACACTCCGTGGAAGGGGTGGGCAAAGAAAGAGATGGGGAGGAACAGACACCTTTAATTTATAACCGGAGGGCCAGAACCCGGAATCAGTGGGCTTAATGTGCTCGTCCGAGGCACGGCAGATATTCACTGAAATTCAACATTCGTCACCATCTGGGATCGATCTCGAGACCTTTCTCTTGGCAATCACGAACGTTGGCCACTAGACCATCCAAAGCCCCAGTCTCTGCCATATGAAATAGGATTACGAGGGTTGGCCATTATAAAAAGCGATGGAAAAATCATTAGAACATATCGTTAATCACGTGATAAACAACATGTAATACTGCTTATATATTCTGTGCTATTTCAAAAAATCGTAACACTGCTTATCATCATCATCATTGTCAACCATTATCAATCCACTGCTGGACGAAGGTCTCCCCAAGTTTCCTCCACAACGGTCTGTCTTGTGCCAGTCTCCTCCATGTCACCCCTGCATACTTTCGAATTTCATCCACCCATCTCCTATGTGGTCTTCTTCTGGGTCTTTTCCTGTCCCTTGGAATCCAATCTAAAATTTCGGCTGTCCATCGATGATCTGTCCTTCTGGCAGTATGTCCAGCCCATTGCCATTTCAGGGATTTAACTTTGATCATGATGTCTTCCACTCTTGTCATTTTTCGGATCCACGAGTTCCTCTTCTTATCTCTCCTGGTTACACCAAGCATGCACCTCTCCATGCTTCTTTGAGTTGTCTGCAGCCTTTGTATGTCTCTTTTAGTTAAGGTCCACGTCTCTGCACCATACGTAAGCACTGGAAGGATGCATTGATCAAACACTTTTCTTTTAAGACATAATGGCATATTGCTCTTGAAAATTATGCTGTTTCTTCCAAAAGCTCTCCAGGCAAGTTTTGTACGCCGATTAATTTCTTCATCAATGTGACCCTCACTTGATATCTGCTGTCCAAGATAAACGTACGTGTCTGTTATCTCCAGCTTTTCTCCATCAATCGATAAATCTTCATTTCTTGTAAAAGCATTGAACATCACTTTTGTCTTCTGAAAGTTCATTTTTAATCCCACTTCTTTACTCTTGTCAGCAAGTTCCTGGATCATACTCTGCAGCTCTGATGAGGTAGTTGCAAAAATGACTACGTCATCAGCAAAACGAAGGTGGGTTAGATAATCTCCATTAATCTTTATCCCCTTGTTTTCCCAGCTCAGCGACTGAAAAACACCCTCCAATGTGGCATTAAAGAGCTTCGGAGATATGGTGTCACCTTGTCTCACTCCCTTTCCAATTTTTACGTGTGTTGTATTTTCAAACAGCCTAATCTTTGCACTTGCATTTTCATAGATGTTATTAATAATATTAATGTATGCATCTTCAATACCGCAGGTTTTCAGAGCCATTGTAACTGCTGATGGTTTCACCGAATCAAAGGCTTTTTCATAATCGATAAAAGCCATGCACAATGGAAGTTCATATTCCCTCGCTCTTTCAATTAGTTCTCTCAGCACGTGGATATGATCTATTGTGCTGTAGCCACTCCTGAATCCAGCTTGTTCTCTCGGTTGAGCCATGTCCAGTGCTACCTTCAAGCGGTGTGAAAGAACTTTAGTGAAGATTTTATAAACTACTGATAGGAGGCTGATAGGTCTGTAGTTTCCGAGATCCTCAATGTCACCTTTCTTATGTAGCAGGATCATTGTAGCGGTGTTCCAATCCTCAGGAATCTTTCCTTCATTAAGGCATCGAGTGAAAATTTGGGCGAGTACTGTTTCGATTTCTCCACTTGCTTCTTGTATGATGTCTACAGTAATTCCATCTTCTCCTGGAGCTTTTCCTCGCTTCATGTTCTTGATTGCATGTGCAACTTCTGCTGGAAGGACTGGAGGAACTCTGGTACTGGTATCTTTCATGATGTCTGGAGTGCATATATCATCCCTTTCATATAATTTGAGTAGAAATCTTTCACTCTTGTCAAAATTTCGCCTCTATTTCTTGTTACAGAACCATCTTCTTTTCTCAGTGCCATAATCTGTTTTCTTCCCTTACTGAGATGTCCCTTTGCTATCTTTAGGCTTTGGTTGCTTTCAATTGCTTTCCTCACTAGTTCACAGTTGAATTTCCTTACGTCTTCAATGATACTTTTTCTTACTGTCTTGCATAGCTCTATATATTCCACTTTGGAAGTCACATCTTCTTTAGTTGTCCTCATCTCTCTTCTTTTTTGCATCAACATTTTGGTTTTTCCTGATAATTTGTTCACATGCAACTTGTTCTTAGACCCAGCTAATTTTGTTGCTGTTTCCATAAGAGCTTTGGTTACTTTTCTGTTAACTTCAGAGATGTCCACTTCTTCCGATGTTAGGCCTTCTAAAGCAGAGAACCTGTTCTTCAGTTCTAACTTGAAGGTATTATGGTGTTTTTTTAAGGTTGGTTATGTCAATAGATTTTGTTTGTCTTATGAGCTTGCCACGTTCGAACTCTGCTTATACATGTATATATTCCTCGCAATTTTCAGAAAATCAATTTTACAGTCTGTATTAATCACGCGTTCTAATTGTCTGCATTTTATAACTAACCACCGGCTTGACGATGCCTCCTAGTGGAGAGCGAAAGTCTGGTAGTTTCTATGTACCATATCACACCAATGAATACATTGAATTTAAACATACTAATAGCGTTTCAACTTGTAAAACGTGAAAGTGCGAAAATGAGATAAGAAAAGAACAAGGAAACCGTCGCTGGCGGAACAACACCCGCTTAGACCATTAAATATCTAAGCATAAAAAAAATCTTCATTATTACTTCACACAAAGCATGAATTTTTGCATCATTCTTACCGTCAAACGAAGATTGATTTTGACTTTTTGGTGTCTCAATCACACTGCTTGAGTGATTCCCTACTTTAGTGGCTGAAAAAACCAAAAGAAAATGACGATTTAGAATTAATATCACACTATGCGGTCTTATTGAAAGTAAACTAGAAGAGTCAGTTGCGACCTTCATTCGCAGTCAAAATATACAGCAACTTATTTTCAGAATGGAGTTTTCAAAACTTGTCAGGTAACATGATTTGAGAAAAAGGACGCAACAGAAGCCTTCTGCTGAAAAATCACGCACTTTAGGAAAGAGAAATCGTGTTCAATTTATGCACTTTAACTTCACGGGAAATATCACGTCTGTAAGAAGCACGTCTTTTGAAAAAATGAAAACGTGTTTATTACAATCGAGAATCCGAATATTTGCGATACAGTAAAACGTGACTAAAAGTAAATGTAAAAGAACGATAGGAAAGCGGAGTGGTGTTTTGTAGCAGTTGTGACGTGCCTGTCCAGCAAGACGCACACGATATAAAGGCAGATAGCAGCGATAACGAACGTCCGCGTAGCTCAATTGGTAGAGTGACTTATTCCAGAATGAGGGGACCCGGGTTCGAGCCCCGGCGTGGACAAGATGACGGAGAAATTTACTTCGTTTTACAGTCAAACCCAAAAAAGCGTGTCTTTTGGCGAAACAGACTCAAATCTAAATAAAACATCTTACGATCACTCAGATCATAGTATTAGAAATGTACGCAGTCGTATCAGAATAATATGACCACCTACCTAACAATGAGAATAACCACACTTGGCCCGGATGACAGTGGCGAGACGGCGTGGCATAGACGCAATGAGGCATAGGTGCCCATTCGGATTGTAGCAGAGCATGGAGGTACCGGTGATGACGTGGTTGTGGGTCGGCACATTGAACCTCTCGATCCAAATAGTCCCACAAGTGATCTATGGGATTGAGGTCGGGCTATTTCGCCTGCCAAGGGAGAAAGGAAACATCGTTGTCGTGTTCCTGGAACCAGTCACGCACCACTTTAGCAACGTGACACGGTGCATTGTCCTGTTGGTAGACACCATCACCACCACGGTAAACATCCAACATGAAGGGATGCATGTGGTCAGCGAGGGTGGACAGGCAGCCATTGGAGTTCAAGGACTCATCCAAAGGTACCGGCGTTTACAGGTCATACCAGAAAAACATCCTCCAGACATGCGCACTGCCACCGCCGGTCAGTATTTGACCGACAAGTTTGTCCGGGTGTTGGTTCTCGTGCGTCTGACGTCATATCCGCCACCGCCCGTCTCTTCTGTGGAGTAGAAACCTCGATTCGTCGGAGAAGGCAACCTTCTTCCAATCTTCCACTGTCCAATGATGGTGGTCCCATGCGAACTGCAGGCGTCATTTCCGATGGACTTGGGTTAATATGGGCGCCCTGACGCAGCGTCGACTCCAGAGACCGATGTGTAACAGGGTTCGCTCTTCTGTTATCGGTGACACATACCTGGGTGCTATAGCGTTTCATTTGCGTGGTCATTTGCTGCACTGTTGCGCGTCGATTGCCCTTTACCAGCCGACGGAGGCGACGTTTTCCTCTGGGGTCAATGGCCTTTGTGGCTCCACAGTTATGACGTCATGAGGTACTCGGTGTGCCAGCGGTCCAATCTTGATACACCCTTACTACAGCACCTCGCGAACAGCCCACGAAGTCTGCTGTTTCTGAGATGCTTCCACCCTTGGCACGGTAGCCGATGATGATTCGTTTTTGAACGTCCGTCAAATCACTACCTCTGCCCATTGTGCTCACGTAAAGCACTATGGCTCATCTGTCCTGGCCGACCGCTTATCTCTTTGTGTGGTCGATCTTGTCACGTGCACTCTGTTACGCGCCTGGATGGGTACACTGTGATTCCGGGGGTGGTCATATGACTCTGATACGCCCGTGTATACATACACTGGTGTTCAAATTTAACGTGACAAACCCTAACCATGAATAACGCAAAATCCACACGACAGCGTTTGATGACAGCTATCGATAAATCAGCAATACACAACAGAAAAGGAAACCCATCACCGCATGAGAAGGAAGCATACGTATGACAGCATGGATGTCTAAAAGTGATGCCGCATTAGCGCGGATTTCGAGGGGCTAATAGGGAGTGTGATTATCTAGAAGAGCGATGCATCTCGCACAACGAGCCCTCATTCTGTTTACAAGACTGTGATGAGAGTTTAGGGCAACATAGGTGACATTCCTCCACAAAAGTGCATCGGAGTCCCGGGAGGATTCTGGAAGGGCTGTAAGAGGGAGCTGACGGCTTGCAAGTGCTCTTTACAGGGTATCCCAGACATGTTCTATCGGGTTCATATCAGGAGATTTCGCGGGCCATTCCATCATGCGAGTATCCTCACTCTTCAATTTTTGTCGATTAACAGAGTCCACTGGGGAGGAGCGTTATTGTCCATAAAAAGAAACTAGGAGGCCAACAGCTCCCTTGAAAAGCCGTACATAGGGCTGTAAGATGTCGTTCCTGTAGCGTGCAGCAGTCGAGGGGGTGTCCCGTGGAAACACGTGCAGCAGAGTGTGTTCATTCAACGCAATGTCAGTTCACAAGAGTTCACCTCCATAGTGGCTGATTTCCCTAATGTTGGAGAGAAAATTTCGGCTTACCGCCTCTTTTCAAATACACACACGTCGAGAATCCCTGTTTAGAATGTACCGCAACTCGTCACTGAAGAGAACACAGGCGAATTGATAAAGAGTCTAGCAGTGATGTTGTCGGGCCCAATACGGACGGACCCTTCTGAGCGAGGCCGCTATTGGGATATGAGACCATTGGCCTTCTTTCATACAAACCTCTCACGTGGAGTATTGTGTAAACAGTTTTATCGCGGTTCCTGTAGCAGAGGAGAGCTCCTGCGAGAGTTGTCTGGCTGTCGACTTCTTATAGAAGATAGCTGGTAGAGACAAATACCAGTCGTCTTGACTTATCTTGGCTTGTGGGTTTTCTTGTCTTGGCCTTCTGGTTATTGGTCCGGTTTCCTGAAACTGTCTCCACAGATTGGTAGCCACTTGCGTCGACACATTCAGCCATGTTGCTACCTCAGATTTCGATTGCTCTGCTTCCAATCAACCGATCGCTCTCCACTGTAAAGATTCTTCTAAGCAATGGTGCAGAACCATTCTTTCACTAACAGTCCAACTCAAGCTTCAATTGCTGCATCCCGCTCAGAACAGCGTTTATCAAGATCACGTTGCTGCTAGCTCGGTGGCGTCATTTGCATATTTCCATAAGAGTAGCACAATTTTGCTTGGGCACGTCCGCTTAGTGTTTCCCCTTGCACACGTGTCTGAAAAATCTTTACTATAAGTCGTCTCGTTTTGGACATATTCTCGGATTTGTATTTGTGACGTTAATTTTGGAGACCAGTTTATATGGGTAGGACCAGAGATCGCGTTAACTCCTGGATAGGTGTATTTCACACATCAAAAACGAAAATTACTTCCTAAAACAAATTATTACTTCCTAAAACAAATCTGCTCCAAAAATTATCCATCCTGATTAAAAAATCGACCTTTAAGGTGTTTTTCTTTAAGTTTATCATTAATATTATTTTTTCCTTGATTGTTTAACAAGGCAATTGCGCCATGAAGAACGCAATTCTTCTCTTGTTCCCCATTTCATCTTTTCTCGATTTCAAATATCTCGGGCTGAGGGAAAACACGACCCCAAGGGCCCAAGACATGTGTGAAAAAATTACGTTATGACTGTTTTCTTTTCACTAAACACCATTATTGCCTAATATTGCTGCACAGAAACTTCAGTTTTGAAGGTAGAAATTTTAAGAAAAGGATATTTAGAAATTTTGCCGTTGCTAACAAGGTATAAAGGAATGAAAATGAGAAAAGATTAAGTGAGTTTTGTCACTTAATCATTTCATCATCTGTAGATGGATCTCCTGCTCATTAAAGAGTTGCAGCGTTAGCTCAGATTGCATTAGCTATTCCACTGACCAAAGCACCTTGGGAAAGAGGTTTTCCAATTGAAAACCTTATTATGAATGAGAAGCGAAACCGGATTAATGACATTGGTCTGCGAGATTTAGCAAGAATTTCAGAGACAGGACCTCCATTCTTAATAAAAGATGGAGAGGTTGTATGTGATTTGGACTTTTCCGCTGTTGTTACTCACTGGAAAAGCAGCAAGAAAAAAAGCTACAATTATGAAAACTAATTACAACACTAAATCAAAGTAAAACCTACTGATAACTTCTAGCAAATGAACCCTCGACAAAGCAGACTGTATCTTTTATTAAAACTACGTGAGAATGAGATCATTCTCAACTGCAACCTGTTGCAATACTAAATTGCATGTCTTGGAAAAATTGTACGGCAACGGCAACAGAATGAAACTTCAGTAGGTAAATTCGGTCACGGCAACAGAAACCAGCGTGGAAATACTCTCGTTGAGTTTGCAGAGGCAGAAGGGTTTTTCATCTTGAACTCCTTCTTCAAGAAAAAGCCACACAGGAAATGGACATGGAGACATCCAAATGGGACGACAAGTGAAATTGATTTTATTATGTGTAACAAAAAATTCGTCATAGAAGACTGCAGAGTGCTAAACAAGTTCAACACAGGTAGTGACCATAGATTGGTGAGATGTAAGATGCACCTCAACACTAAACTTGAACGTGGCAAGCTCATAAGACAAACAAAATCTATTGACATAACCAACCTTAAAAAACACCATAATACCTTCAAGTTGGAACTGAAGAACAGGTTCTCTGCTTTAGAAGGCCTAACATCGGAAGAAGTGGACATCTCTGAAGTTAACAGAAAAGTAACCAAAGCTCTTATGGAAACAGCAACAAAATTAGCTGGGTCTAAAAACAAGTTGCATGTAAACAAATTATCAGGAAAAACCAAAATGTTGATGCGAAAAAGAAGAGAGATGAGGACAACTAAAGAAGATGTGACTTCCAAAGTGGAATATATAGAGCTATGCAAGACAGTAAGAAAAAGTATCACTGAAGACGTAAGAAAATTCAACTGTGAACTAGTGAGGAAAGCAATTGAAAACAACCAAAGCCTAAAGATAGCAAAGGGACATCTCAGTAATTGAAGAAAACAGATTATGGCACTGAGAAAAGAAGATGGTTCTGTAACAAGATATAGAGGCGAAATTTTGACACGAGAGTGAAAGATTTCTACTCCAAATTATATGAAAGGGATGATACATGCACTCCAGACATCATGAAAGATACCAGTACCAGAGTTCCTCCAGTCCTTCCAGCAGAAGTTGCACATGCAATCAAGAACATGAAGCGGGGAAAAGCTCCAGGAGAAGATGGAATTACTGTAGACATCATACAAGAAGCAAGTGGAGAAATCGAAACAGTACTCGCCCAAATTTTCACTCGATGCCTTAATGAAGGAAAGATTCCTGAGGATTGGAACACCGCTACAATGATCCTGCTACATAAGAAAGGTGACATTGAGGATCTCGGAAACTACAGACCTATCAGCCTCCTATCAGTGGTTTATAAAATCTTCACTAAAGTTCTTTCACACCGTTTGAAGGTAACACTGGACATGGCTCAACCGAGAGAACAAGCTGGATTCAGGAGTGGCTACAGCACAATAGATCATATCCACGTACTGAGAGAACTAATTGAAAGAGCGAGGGAATATGAACTTCCATTGTGCATGGCTTTTATCGATTATGAAAAAGCCTTTGATTCAGTGAAACCATCAGCAGTTACAATGGCTCTGAAAACCTGCGGTATTGAAGATGCATACATTAATATTATTAATAACATCTATGAAAATGCAAGTGCAAAGATTCGGCTGTTTGAAAATACAACACACGTAAAAATTGGAAAGGGAGTGAGACAAGGTGACACCATATCTCCGAAGCTCTTTAATGCCACATTGGAGGGTGTTTTTCAGTCGCTGAGCTGGGAAAACAAGGGGATAAAGATTAATGGAGATTATCTAACCCACCTTCGTTTTGGTGATGACGTAGTCATTTTTGCAACTACCCCATCAGATCTGCAGAGTATGATCCAGGAACTTGCTGACAAGAGTAAAGAAGTGGGATTAAAAATGAACTTTCAGAAGACAAAAGTGATGTTCAATGCTTTTACAAGAAATGAAGATTTATCGATTGATGGAGAAAAGCTGGAGATAACAGACACGTACGTTTATCTTGGACAGCAGATATCAAGAGAGGGTCACATTGATGAAGAAATTAATCGGCGTACAAAACTTGCCTGGAGAGCTTTTGGAAGAAACAGCATAATTTTCAAGAGCAATATGCCATTATGTCTTAAAAGAAAAGTGTTTGATCAATGCATCCTTCCAGTGCTTACGTATGGTGCAGAGACGTGGACCTTAACTAAAAGAGACATACAAAGGCTGCAGACAACTCAAAGCAGCATGGAGAGTTGCATACTTGGTGTAACCAGGAGAGATAAGAAGAGGAACTAGTGGATCCGAAAGATGAGAAGAGTGGAAGACATCATGATCAGAGTTAAGTCCCTGAAATGGCAATGGGCTGGACATACTGCTAGAAGGACAGATCATCGATGGACAGCCGAAATTTTAGATTGGATTCCAAGGGACAGGAAAAGACCCAGAAGAAGACCACATGGGAGATAGGTGGATGAAATTCGAAAGTATGCAGGGGTGACATGGAGGAGACTGGCACAAGACAGACCGTTGTGGAGGAAACTTGGGGAGACCTTCGTCCAGCAGTGGATTGATAATGGTTGACAATGATGATGATGATGATGATGATATCACAAAAGTTTCATCTTTGCCACAGAGGTAAGGATGCATTTTTTGACCTTAGGAATTATTATTCTATTTGAAAATTTTCTGTACACTTATTAAAATAACTAAAATAACTGCATGTTCGAAGAACAGATTTTTTTATTGTAATGCATATATTTTTAATGGAATTAAAAAAACAGTTCTTTAGATGTGATAATTTTTATGACAGTCGTTTGGAAACTGAGGATGGAGAGGTGGAATGTTACTTATAGAAATCGCAAAATAATTCTTGAAAATCATATGAAAAGTATTTTTACTCCGTGTCCAAAAACTTACCTCGACCACTGGGTATGACATTAGGGTCGTTTGTGCGTGTGTAATTTCTTAGCTTAGTTGGAGAAATCAAGATGACATCGAATAAAGTTTTACTCTAGTTCAACGATACATTGGTTATACTCATTTGAGTAGTGAAGAAAAGCTGTATTTTATTTACATAGTTAACAGCAGTTTACTGATAACCGATGAGTTTGTAAGTGATGAAGAAATAAATATAACTTTTATTTCCATCTTTGAGGGATTAATGTCTTCTTTTAGTATTAAAACATTAAAGTTCTCCTCAGTCGTAAATCATGCTTGTAATAAATGTTGCGAAACAGCGACTAAGGAAAATTTCATGATCAAATATTTTCAGAAAAAGAAAGTTTTATGTTGAAATGGTGGAAACGAAATATTCTACTCATTTTGTATACACGAAACTTAACCGAATCACAAATTATTCCTTCATGCTTACTCTGGCTGATTAGCTAAGGATACGTATCTTAGGAAACGGTTGGGCATTATGAAGGAGACACCCTTGCATCCTGAAGCCTTAGTCTGTGGAATCGCATCAGTAAATAAGAAATTGTTCTTAGAAATCTGACAGATTCAGTTTAAAATGTTTGGAACGATATCCAGTATAATTTCAGATTCTTATAGATATACTTATGTTTTAAAAGACCATAGAGTGATAACAAGTCACGAACGGACAACGAGACAATGACTTAAGCTTCGACGTCTACGTTTTAGAATATTCAGCTCTGATTTTCGGTAGAGTCAGGTTAAGCCTCAGTATAGCCCGCCTTAGTATAAGAGGCATTAGGGCTCACTATTCCAGCGTTTCCGGATGCCTAAAGACAACACAAAAACTGGAAAAACTGTCGCCGGGAACTCTTGATAACTCAATCGAACAAAATAAAGCAAACCATTTTGACATTGTATCAGCATTGATTCTTCACAAAGGAAGTTAAAAGAAAAAAAAATCGTTTTATCGCGTTACCACACATAATCAAAAGAGAATCCTTTACGGTAATGGTCATTATTTTAGAATAAACAAGTAACGACCATCACCACGAAAGGTAATGGTCATTATTTGATGGTTGAAGTTCAGATTAATCCATCACTTATCTCCCTCAGCAAATGAAACGACGCGACGACAGCATGAAAGTGCTGCACGGAATTAGACACTGTGCAGCAAAATGTTAGAATGTATTGAATCCTGTGACCAAGGCTACGAATTACGTGAATTGCAGCAGTTCAGTTTTTCCTGTTTCAAGACGACCTACCCCGTCAGCAACTCAACGCACAGGTCTGTAAGCAGTCGCGTGCGCCTAATTTAGGGCTACTGGGTCCAGGAAACGGACAGGGCCATCACCATCGGGCAGGAACAGAACTGGTGTCCTCTCCGGCACTAGAGCCGGAGCCAATTCAGGACAAACGGTCAGAGTCAAACGCCTCAAACCACTCGGCCACCGAGCCGGCTTCAGCTGTTTTTAAGAAAATCGGAAATTTCTGAAGTATCAACTGAACAAAATTAACACGGGGATCTAGAACACCACTGTCTCGAAATATTATAAAACACTGTGCCAAAAATCAAATAAAAATAATCCAGACTATAATCACATTTGCAGAATTCATTATGCCTTGCGAAAAATAGATTTCTGAGAGAGCTGCTGCCGATAAGATCATCTCTACGTCTGCCATGCTGAGAATGTGAGGTGTCTTGAATTAGGAAGATATTACTTCGAAGTTTTCAGAATTTGCACATGTCCTCCAGTTTAAAACAGGTAGGTATTTGATATTTGTTTGGCGTCGAACATCAGACCGTCCCTAGGAGAAACTAGAGGTCTGACCCACTTTGAGTAAAATCCGCTGTTTCACTAAATGAACTGAACGGCTTGCATTGTGATGAAATAAAATGATGCTGCGCTGGATTCAAATGTTGGTTTATAAGAGAGCATTCAAGGATTAAAATTCCATTTTATTTTCTTTAACTCTTGATGAGCTACTTAAAATGTATGCCTTCTTAAATTTTATGATAATTTGCAACATGTCGTTTTACTGATTAATTTTTATCTTCGTTGCTATTAGCAATAATGAGCCTTGTGCTTAGAGACGTGACCGCGAATACATTCAGAAGAGAAATCCTCTCCCAAGAATGGTAACTATACTCGCCGTTCATTAGGAAATTAGAGAAAGAATACTTCTCCTAGTTTTCTTCATTAACTTCGGAGATTATCGGTGAATTTCAGCCTGAAGAAATTCCGTCTCCTAGGATTTTGTATGAAACAGGAAGCAGAGAGAGAATGAGCTCACACGAACTCTCAAACCAGTCATTTTGATACTGCGCACCATTTGCTACACGGGGATTAAAGACACAATCATTATACGGTAGAAACAATTACTGCGATTACTAGTACCAAGTATAATAATAATTAGTATAATACATATTTGAAAATTCTCGGTGATATTTTAAGGGAAGTTGAAAAGTTTACTCATTACCTTTTTTTATTGATATCATACTTACCATGCAGACGAATGGATTGTACATCAATCCGCAAAATTCCTGGGGTTATTATACCATCTCGTTTTTCCAGAGCTTTGACGAATTCCAGACCAAAGTGTTGAGCAGCATTAACTAGAGGTTGCTTCAACAGTATGCGACAATTAACTACGACACTTCCGTTACTGGAAAAAGGAAAACAGAAGTAGTCAAAGATACGTAACACTGTAAGCTAATTTCCAATAAAAATAAATATTTAATGTATAAGATAACCTAATGATAAAACCGATTTGAAAACTAGAATTGCATTTTAAGGGACTGATGGAATATAAGTACCTTTTTAATTTAGTGAAGCTTTTTCGAGGTTTTAAGGCAACATTATTTTACGCTGTTGCTTCGCATTATTTCAATTAAAGCATGTTATAAAGGAATTTAGTTTTCAAAACAGTTCAGCAATATCTACAAGCATTATATACAGGGTGTAAATGAAAGGCATGGACCAGACGTTTTGGTACAGATGCTATCCTTATGGCGCTACGTGATGAAACAACGTCAGACCTCCTCGTTTCCAATTGGAGGCAAATAAAAAAGCTAGCTCCTTTGCCTCTTTTTGAAGATATGGATGCACATCCCATTAGAAAGTTTTAAAGCGAGGCAAAAGAGTGCGTCAGTGTATAATTAGCAAGTAATTTATGTTTAATTAAGTTCGCAGAGGCTACGACCAAGCAAGAAGGAATTGGAATAATCAGAGTTATTAAATCTCCAAGTGACAAAGTAAGGTAAAGTGGAAGTGAAGTCAAACCTTAAAAATAACAGTTCTACACAACAAAATAGTTAATATTTTGTATAAAATAATACTAAAACGGAGAATCAAGGTCTGGGCTGATGTAAGAATCATCACCAAAATAAATAACGCGACTACTCCTTAAATCAGGAATTTGTACAGAACAAACACTCCGCTGAGATTAGAAATCGTGAAACGCCTGCTAAATTGTCAGCAATTCTTTCCATTAAAATGTCAATAACTTGGATGTTTCCTTTCTTCCCTTTTTGTCAGGGCATTGACGCCAGTAAAAACTAAAAACAAAGTAGAAAACATAGCAATAATAAAATGGATTGCTACTTGTATTGTCTAAAATTTAAAGAAATTCAAACTTTACAGTAAGTGAGCAGAAACTTTCAGTTGAAGAGTAGAGAAAAAGTTTTAACCACAATGGGGTAGTTTTCTTCTGACTCACCTGAAACGGAATCCATCAGCCATATGGTAAAATGGCGCCAATGAAGTTTCAGAAAGAAGAACGTCAAACTGCAAGACATTAAGAAATTAGTTTTAGCAGAAGAAAAGCAACATTAACGGTATTAAAAGACACAAATGTTGAAGTAAAACTATTGGCAAAATAAAATTTACTTTTATGGTAACCTTGGACGGACATTGGAGCAGTACATTCGCTAAATCAGTAAAACGTATCCCTATGTAAGTACTCAATTAAGACTTAACCATAATGGGTGTCAATGAATTACTGGACATGTGTTTCGCTAAAAACAAAAAACTAAAAAACACCAATTTAGAAAGTTCCACGATATTCCAAAATCACCGGGAATATATTTTGATATTCCAAAACGTAGCTTGACCATCCCCCATAAGCGGAAGAAAGTACTGGTATGCTTTTTTTATACGATTCTACTAGTAGGCTGGGGCTGACTTTTACATAAAGAAAACCGAAATTTAAATTTTAGACTTGATTGCTCCTGTATCATGTCAAACGAACTCTTGTTTTGTTTTCTGAAAACACATAACGGGGCAAACGGAAATTCGCATTTACGTTATCTATTGGAAAACCCGCTAGTCTGGAGAAATTGAAAGTGCATGGGAAAACTTGAATATTACGTCGTCTATTCGACACGAGCAGAATTTTTCCTGTGTGATTTGTGAAAGCGAAGGTATTGTACCCACCAACGGAGCAAAAGAAGGTGAGATCAAGCAAAAACTAAGAACGTCGTTTTTACGTACATATAAAAGGTGTTATCAAAGAATAAGGTGAATGTAGATATGATGAAGAGACTATCGTGCTGATTGATACACAAATAAAGAAGATAGCTGTCTAAGCACGAACACTTTAGCTCAAACCAATTACAACACTCAAATGAAGCTAAGACGTATCACCGGTATCAAAAGTATACACAGTTAAAACCACGACGACACAAATAACTCATCCCATTGAGGTTTAAAAAGGTTTAATGTTAAAAACTTGCGAGATCTTTCGAACCTACGACTTATAGGTTCATCGTCAGGAACCAAAACTCGCAAGGTGCACATGAAACGTAGTGGATACACGTGTGGTTATGGGCAATGACCGCGCATGCGTACAAGTCGGAACAGTATGAGGTCATAAAATACATACGTTTAAAATAACCTGTAGGGTAAAAACACATAATGGTTGTCATAAATATAAGAAATATAAAATGAAGGTCAAAGTTCCCTCGCCTGAGTTTTATATATGTACAATAAAATCAATGGTTGTCTAATCTTGTTTCTTGGTTTTTCAGTAGGTATCGCCAAGGTGCTGGTATATTGGATGGAGCTTCATCATTACAACATTGTTCATTCAAATGATAAATATACAAGCTCTCGAGAAACAACAGGCTATTTTTAGTTTTGGTCGTCGATAACAGTTTTACATTGTCCCAGTCAGGATAGTGCTCTCCTTTTAGTACCTCTCGCGCTAAAGAAGTTGAAGTTGTTAAGGCATGTGTACGAACACTGTATTTGTGTTCTGTAATTCGTGTCTTTAATGATCTACAAGTGGATCCCACGTAAGAAGTAGACTGTGAGGTAGTTGAGAAAGAGTTCAGTGGTACCGAATAAACGCCGTATTTAATACCGATGATACGTCTTAGCTTCATTTGAGTGTTGTAATTGGTTTGAGTTAAGTGTTCGTGCTTAGACAGCTATCTTCTTTATTTGTGTAAGGTGAATGTTTTTAACGAAGACAAAAATTTAATACAGTAGTTACACAAGTTAACCCCCTTCAAAATAATTCCCTTCGGCACACACACACACACACACACAGTGTCCAGATTTCGCGGCAGTACGTAACTCCAGCTTTCACTATTCCGATCTTTGTTGTCATTGAGATGTTTTTGTTGTCACTTAACTGCGGCTTTCACACTTCCGATCCTTGTTGTCATTGAGATGTCTTTGCTGTCACGTAACTACAGCTTTCACAATTCCGATCTTTTTTGTCACTGAGATGCTTTTTACATGGGTCAAAAATCCCGTCACTGTTACGTTGTCACTGTTACTGAAAAATCCCGTCACTGTTACGTTGTCACTGTTACTGAAAAATCCCGTCACTGTTACGTTGTCACTGTTACTGAAAAATCCCTGTCATTGTTATGACTAGTGACAAAAAGTAACAATTCCAAATTCACTGCTAAGAATGTCACCGTTAGCCGTGTCTAAGTAATGCCTGGGATCCAAAATTACTCTTATCTCATAATTTCGGTTACTATGTAACCATGTCTAAATAATTTGTTTCCTTTTCTGTTAAAACATCATAGAGGTCGCTAAGTGATGTGAGCTTTCTTTCCTTCTCCCCTTTTTTCCACGCTTAAGATAGTTTTTGTTTTGGCTTTCATTATGTGTTTGCTCGTAAACAATGAATCCAAAGCGGGCAGAACAATAATTTTGTTACTATTGCAAGCGGGACGGTGACTCCCTGTTCCGTTACTGTTTCGTTTCTCCTGTGGTAAACAGTGATTTTGTCATTTTTACAAGCAAAAGGATGACTTGTAGTCTGGATTCTTTACAGCTCCGTCACAGCTGTCATAAACCGTGATTTCCTCACTGTTTAAAATCCCTGTTACTTCCGCGGAACTATCACCATTGCCACTGTGACAGGAAAATCACAGTTAAGCTCACCTCTAGACTTTGTCCTTCACAACTCTGTTATCACCATTCTTCCGAGGGATAAATAATCTCAACCTTACCTCTTCAGCACACAGTCCATTATTATCCATTCTGGAGTCAGAGAGAATAAAACTGTTAATAAAATTTCCGCTTTCTCCCAGTCGAATGGAAAATTTTGAGGACAAAAGTTGACATGCCCTTATTAATATTACAGTCATTTGCAAAAGTTTAAGGGCATCTATTGCTATTAGGAGATTTCTGCCGATTGCGTCAGCTACTGTCTGTATTACTCAACATCCTGTCGGCGTTGCACCATCCTTCAGCGGCAGATGTTCATAGAGTTGGGGAAACGTTGCGTGCGTCAGTTTGCTTCTGGTTTTCATGCTGATAGGCTTTGTATGCGTTTTCAATATAGCAAAAGATGGGCAAAAAAGTGTTACTTAGAGGACACAAATAGTCATGAAAGATACTCCTAACGTGACATAAGCAGAAAGGTGAATGTGAGCAAGACTGCTATTCATAATATGATCATGAAATATCGAGATACAGGTGAATTTAGCTACCGAAAGAGAAACAGACGTCCAAGGAAAACAACCTCACGTGATGACAATACCACCAGGCGAATAGTTATGCGTTCTCCGAGGAGTTCGTGCGAAAAAATCAAGGCCTTTCTACATTCAAATATCAGAACTGTTTCTTGACATCTTAGCAAAGATTTTGGATTAAAGTCTTGTAAACCTGCACATAAACCTAGACTAACCTCTGTCATGAAAAAGAAGAGACTCCAGCTTGAGAAGCATCATCAATCGTGGACTGCTGAAAATTGGAACTAAGTTCTTTTTTTCCAATGAATCAACCGTGCGCCATTTTGAATCACGTGAAGCACATGTTTGACGACCAAAAGGCGAAAGGTTTGATGAAAAATACACCGTTAGCACCATGAGACTTCAGCCTATTAAGATGATATGGGGTGCTATGTCAGCATCCGGTACTGCTTCATTACCCCTTTTGCGGACAGGCACTACCATGACTGGTCCTTTTTATGTGGAAATATTACGTGAGAAGCTGTTAACTCATATGCAAGTGCACGCATACACAATCTTTATGCACGATGATGCTCCATGCCACAGATCAAAGACTTTAAAGGACTACTTACAGAGGAAAAACATAACTGTGCTTGACCGGCCCGGTAATAGTCCCGACCTTAACCCCATCGAAAATTTGTGGATCATTTTAAAAGACAAGGTAGCAGAAAAACAGCCATCAAAATCCCAATCTTTGATTGACGCGATAAAGTACGTGTGATGCAAAGACATTTCAAGTGACTACTGCAAATCCCTCATTGAGAGTATGCCACATCGTATTTTGTCCGTTATAAAAAACAAAGGTGGTCCCACAAAGTACTGATTTCTGTCTTTTTGTATTCTAAAGAATGTAAGTATTCATCAGTTGTGTCATTTTTTCAAATACCTCTGACTAGTAATTAGTTGTGTCTTTGAAAATCTTCATTTTAAATAAATTGGCAGGTGGTCATAAAGTTTTGCAAATGACTGAAGCATTAAATCTAACTATTCACACTTCAACTTACTCTCTTGATTTCTTTTTCTGTCTTGATTCCTCGAGGTCTTACATGTTTTCAATCAAAGGAGTTGTATCAGCTGCCTATTTTTCTTTTTTACTTTGTCGATGACATAAACTCCATAATTAATACCAGGTGTCGCCTCATCGAAACCTGCCTTTCTAAAATGTAAATTAATAACTGACTCCTACATCGAGTGCACACTGAATCACGATCACCTGTGTAATACTGTATTTCGTGTGCTTTACTTTCGTCCAGGGAGCGACTGCTAAAAAAAGTGGTGCTCGTTACAACAGCGAATTCATTCGCACTTTTTTTCCGACTGTTCAATAAACTTTATTCCTGAATTCCCATTAATTAGTGGTCCATACTAATAATTTGGGCTGTTGGTTACTGACATTTTAAGACTGGACCTTTAAATAAATTTGCTTCCTAAGGCCCACAGTTAAAGCAAAAATCTGTGATTCAGTTTAGAAATTTCCTGTAGTTGTCTGCTGTGCTTGGAATTTAGTACTTGTGCTTAAGAGAGCAGATAATTCTGCGAAATTGTAAGCGTCGACTACTATGTGACAAAAATCTCGCAAGTTAACGCATCCAGTTAATTGGACGTCGGAAAATAAACATTTGCCGAGTTTCTTTATATTCGCTGAATTATCCTTGATATTTTGGAACATTCTCTGTAATCTATTCATGAACATGATTTAACTCTTCCTGTGATTGCATTTACTGGGAAAAACGAATGACGATATTTTCTTTCGCGAAACCAACCACAACATTTTCCAAGTTCATGGATTTTAGAGATAGAGTGTGACCGACAAAATCTGTTTTTCAACTTGAGAGAAATAGTTTTCATAAAATGTTCAGCGAATATTAAATGTTGAAAATAAAAAGAACGGTGGATTTTACTTACTGAGTATAAAATCTCAGCTGCAAGTCGTAAGAAAGAAAGTGACGTTGAATTTTGTAGATCGATGGTGAATTTTCTGTTGATGATCTTAAATTCACTTTCGAGAGCTATGGATCCATCTGTAAAATGAAAAAAAATATAGATCACCTTTTTCTATTACGAAAGCCGAGATACCCTGGCAAAAGTTTTGAACGATGAAAGGTGTTTATAAAAAACGATTCATGAAAATTAAAAGACACAGAGGTTTTGGAATACATGTACAAAATAAAATTCCGGACGATGCATATAAATTAAAGCTCTGGATGATGAAATTATAATAAAAATGCGGTAGTGATGTATTGCACATTTTCTGTGATTAATGGGTAAATGCAATATTCATAGGTATCTATTTTGTTCCACAGCCATCTAAAAAAAGGCATTATACAGAGTGTAGCCATATTTTAAAAACTGCGTAGCAATGTTGTTGCAAATCAGTATAACCTAAAAATAGTTAGCTTATAAAAGAGTATTACCTTAACATAGCTTTGTCGTGTTGCCCGCTTACCAAAGATACTGTACTTAAGTGCAGCCTTTCTGTGGATTGTCTTGCCAATGTTGCTACACAAATACTGTAAATAACCTTTGCAAATGCTTGCAACAAAGCAGCGCAGCTTTTTTATAGCTTGGGTTTTAATGATACCGTCTGATGTTGGCAACTATTCTGCACATCGTAAACAAGTGCATTCATTTAAGACATAACGAGGAGTGCTTGCCAACGTTAGTTTGGATCGTGATTCGTATTTTCACATGATTTACTCGTAATATGAGCCGCTAGATTCGACACCTATGCTATGAAGCAAGCATGTGCTTGTCTTAGGCTTAACGTGCCCATTCTGTCAATTATTCTGTAAGATCACCATTATGTGTCTTTGTCGGGATTACTGCTGCTCATTTGTGAATGACACGATATGTTAAGCTCAAGTGTCAATATTAGAGACTGAAGTGTTTTTGATCAACGATACTACGAGTACACATCATGAAACGTGCTGGTTATAAGAGTCCTGCTGTGACTCACTTGCCAATTATGACTAGAGTATACATGCTCTTGTGCCGGATTATTATGACCACCTCGTCTTCAAGAGAGACACGTATCAGTGACATCCCGGACCGACGCCCAATACTTGTAAACGAAACAGACAGGGCGCGCCAGTTCACCACTATGAAGACCTTGCGACGAGGAAAGCTAACGACCTGTACAAGCCTGAAAGGGGAAGTATTATCGGTACGAAGAAGGCAAAACCCATCTCTCATCAACTATAAGCACTGTTGGGTGTTCGAGGGCCATCTTAGTGAAGGTGTGACGGGGGTGGCCAGAAAGGGGGCACATATCCACCCAAAGTGCCAGAAAAGGAAGTCTGTTTGACAGTCCATCTCAATGCAGGTTGGTACGTTCTTATGAAGATTGTCCTCACGGATTTATCTATGTCTCTTCATCCCTTCGAACGCATCCCCACCGCCAGATGGGCATTGCTTCGGACCAGCTGTTTTACTAGGTGACCGTGAAGGGCAACCCTGGACTCTTACAGAAAGACATTCCGCATTATGCAAGAATGGATCGAAGATCATGTTTCTTACAGAAAGATAATGCCCGGTTCACAAGGTCCGCATTACGCAAGGATGCATCGAAGATTATGTCCAAACATTTGGTAAGCTCTCTGAAGGCCAGTTTCCCCTGATTTGAATCCCATTGAACATTTTCGGGATGTAGTAGAATTAAAGTTTTTCTATCTCCGCCAGTTCTCTCCGTTGCCTAACAGCTGCAGGTCATTCTGTTCAGCTGGTACAAAATATGGTCCAGTGGAGTCAACGGCATTCCGGGTGCAAGCGGTTGACGTGGAAGAGGAGACACAAAACTCTATTAAGTAGGTGATCGTAATGGTATGCCTTAGAAGCGCATGTCGTGAACATGTGCCTGTCGCTCCTGTGGCTGAGTGGTCTGAGGCGCTGGCTTCTGAGATGGACCCGGGTTCGAGTCCAGATGAGTCATAAGTGGCGTATTTGTCTCTTCCCTGGAACTCATGACCGTAAGTTAAGGATGGGCGACAGCTTGCAGCCGACCGAAGTGGTCGTGGTGGTCGTTAAACCTCGGAAAAAGAAGACAAGAACGCGTGTCTTTATTAGAAACTCAATGTGTCTCACTTGCCAATGACTCTACGAATATATATCGTGAGTACCGTTGTTAAGAAAGTGGCACAGCCCGCTTGACGACGACACTACAGGAATACACTTTCTAGAGCAAAGGCTCCCAATCTTTTTGCATTCTCGAACCTGCAAAAACTTGGGGAAAATTTCGCGGATCGGCGATGCCGAAGCAAAACCTTTAAGCTATTTTCGAGCATTTGACCTCGAATTATTCTATATTATGGTGATCACTACGTACAATCCATAATTTATGTACCACATTATTCCACGTCACCTACTTACAGGCAACATCTTTTAATCTGTTAATATTCTTCAATGATTAATAAGGGAAATCCATAATCAATATACCACAATATTCTCCTTACCGTTAATACCATTTTTTTCTGGTGTCAATGTGATGTCCGTTTCTGCTGCTTCGCGATAATCTTCTCAACCCGTGGTTCCAGTATCGTTTCTGAAAGATGCAGTGCAGCATTAATATCGATTACATTCCTGTGCTTTGTTTTGATTGCCGAAACGGTTGAAAAGTTAATACTCAACAGACGCATATAGCGTATTAAATCCGTTTATTTTTGTGGTGTAGTAAGCACAAAGATTCGCCAAGCTTTCGCACTCCACTGGGAGGCTTTTTCAAGGCAATAGTAGACATAAAAATGGTATAGCACAAGGATTCGCCAAGCTTTCTCACTCCCCTGGGATGCTTTTTTCAAGGCAATGGTACACATAAAAATGGTAAAGCACAAAGATTCGCCAAGCTTTCGCACTCACCTGGGAGGCTTTTTCAAGGCATAAAAATGGTAAAGCACAAAGATTCGCCAAGCTTTTGCATTCCACTGGGAGGTTTTTTCAAGGCAATAGTAGACATAAAAATGGTGAAGCACAAAGATTCGCCAAGCTTTTGCATTCTACTGGGAGGCTTTTTCAAGGCAATAGTAGACATAAAAATGGTGAAGCACAAAGATTCGCCAAGCTTTCGCACTCCCCTGAGCGGCTTTTTTTCATGACATAAAAATGGTAAAGCACAAAGATTCGCCAAGCTTTTGCATTCCACTGGGAGGCTTTTTCAAGGCAATGGCAGACCTAAAAATGCCTACGCCTACCATTTGTTTGCCTACCATTACCTTGAAAAAGCCTCCCAGTGGAGTGCAAAAGTTTGGCGAATCTTTGCGCTTACTACACCACAAAAATAAACGGATTTAATACGCTATATGCGTCTCTTCAGTATTCACAGTACGGTGTATTCATAATTACGGCTGAAAAGTTTTTCTCGCGATAAATACGTGGTCGTAAAAGTTACCTATAATTTAGGGCTTTGTCCCTGAGACCTGTATATCTTTTTCTCCATAATACCCCAAAACTGAGTCAGAGATTTGGATCTGAATATCAATACCATACTGGCATCAGAAGGGAGTTCAACAAAGCTTTGCTTTTCCTGGTTAATTAGCCTGCAAGAGTTCAGATCTTCCGTAAAGAGATTAGGGATCCAAGCTTGCTTTAATCTTCTGCTACTGGTGTTTAAAAAGATTTAGATCTAGATTACCTGTTACTTTGTCTCCATTTCGATTCAAAAGAAAAATAAATAAATTCACTCGTTTCTCGCAGACCGGCAGAGAAAAACCTCGCGGACCGGAGGTTGGGAAACACTGTTCTAGAGTCTTCATGAGGTACGCTGCCAATGAATTTTGTTTACATGCAGTGGCGCCCATATGAGTAATTTTAGAGGGGAGGAGGGGGGGCTAAGAAAAATTCTTTCCTCCTTCAAGGTTGTCAAACATTTTAGTAAATATACAAGATACTAAAATACAATAAAAATAATTGATATAATCAATCATTGTCTCATTATTTTTAAAAATGCCTTAAAAACAGTTTTCGTATATTTTAGTGTTTTAAATTTATCAAAAATTTCGCTATACCAACTGCTGGAAGGGAAAGGGGAGAGGGGGTGGTGGTGGTGCGTAGCCCCTCCCTTGTGAAGTTCGGTCGGCAATCCCTTTAGTATAGTAGCGTAAGCGGTTAAGACGCTGACCCCTAGTGAAGAAATCCATTTTTTTGTTTGGGGGATTCAGCGACCGCTGCAAGCTCTCAATTGGTAATAAGCAATCGCCCGACGCTAATTTAGGTCCAATGGTTCTAGGAAGGGGCGAGAGCGAGGGCCGTGAGACAAACTCACCATTCATGCCCCAACTGACACTCTCGGGTCCATTCGGACGAACAGTCAGAAGACAGCACGTAAACCAATGTGCCACCGTGGTGGCGAGTCAAGTTTATATCTTGAGTGAGAAGTGTATCTATTATTTTTGTTTTTCGGTTTCCTTGAACAGAAACTCAGAGATAAAAGATTTATCTTAATATTTGTAGCATATGATTTTGCTATACTATGAAAGAAAAAAGCTGCACAAATACGTTATCCTACGTGCTGGAACATATCTGTTGCACGTTAATTCCAAAAGTAAAAGAAAAAAAGAAAGAAAGAAAGAAAGAAAGAAATGCGTCACCGTCAAACTTCTATGAAAATTCCGATGTTTCAAAGAAATCGATTAAAGCAACAGCTCTTTTGCAGTTTTGTTGGCTTTACATTGCTCCAACTGTGTGCAACCACCCTTTTTTCCCACGTCAAAACAAAACGCTTATCTTCAATTTCGGTCGTAAAGGAATTGCATGCAATGGATTGATTCATTCGAGCCTCCTTTCCTTTTTATCGTTTAGACAGACATGCTGTCATTTTAGCCTCCGGGTATACCACATTTTTTATCTGAAAGCTGTCAAACATTTGCGTGAATAAGTGGGCAGAGCTCTGGAAAACGAGCCGAAGGTTTCACGCATCTGAAGCGCAGAATTTTACGGATCCTACCCAGAATTTCTTCTCAAACTCAGAAACCACCTGAAGGGGAAGCGTTTTGATGATATGAACCACATTCAAAGCAACATTTGGGCGGTCTTGAAGTAGATTTGAGAAAATAACGTTTGAATCTGCTTGAAATCATACGTGGCGTTCATGCATAGCAGCACACGAAAAGCGATGGAAAATCAATTCAAAAGAAAAAATAAATAAAACTCTGGAGTGGCTTATCGTGATGAACAGAACATTTTCCAAAGCAATAATATATATATATATATATATATATATATATATATATATATATATATATATATATATATATGTATATATATATATATATATATATATACGACAGTGGACCGTTGAACAGTGGAAACCGGTTATTTGGAGCGATGAATCAATGTTCATCCTCTACCGTTCGGATGGCAGGGTCTAGGTTTGGCGTCTGCCTGGAGAACGCCTCCTGCCGGAATGTATTGTGCCAACTGTGAAGTTCGGCGGCGGTGGAATTATGCTATGGGGGTGTTTCTTCTGGTATGGCACGGGACCCTTGGTCGCAATTCCTGGTAGACTCAACGCCGAGACCTACTGCACCATTTTGGATGACCATGCGCTTCCTACGTTGTGGCAGTTTTACGGGGTGGACCCATGTTTTTTCAGGATGACAATGCCACCTGTCATGTTGCGAGGTCCACCATGGCTTGATATGGTGACAATGGGGTTAATCGAATGGACTGGCCTGCACAGAGCAGGACCTTAACCCTATCGAGCACCTCTGGGACGCGTTGGAACGTCGACGTAAGGGGTGCCCCCACCGTCCGAAATTGGTGAAGGAACTGACCTGTCTTCTCCAAGCCGAGTGGAAGAAAATACCGCTAGCCGTCGTACAACGCCTGGTTGAGAGTATGCCCCGGAGAATCGCAGCTGTAATCGCCGCTCGTGGAGGCTCCACCAACTATTGAAGGTGAATAAACTTCGTTTTCCTTTGCTATCACAGGTGTCCAATTACTTGTTGGTAGATAGTGTATAATAGGAAACCAAGGGGATAATTATTTGCCTTAAGGCCAGAAAAAGTGTGGACTATGAGTCAGCTAATACTTCCATACTGTTGCAGATAGATAAACGTATATGAATTTGTGAAAAACAATATTTCTGTGGACTCCTCTGGAAACTTGCGATTCTAATTTTGCATAGAATATGATAACAAAGCCCAACGCCATTCTTTTATCATATATGCTGATATTAGTTTTTTTTGTCAGTTAAGCATATTTCCAAGTCGTGGTAATTAACTTCTCTGCTGGTTACACTGGTTCTTTCTAGCATAAGGTTCTTCGGAAAGATTTCCTTAGTCAAAACCAGTCACAAGTTAAAATATCCTCTACGTATCTCATAACGTTTTGGTTGTTGAATTTAAAATTAGCTACGAAGGCTTCTTCATAGTGGTGCATATATATGTTTGCGAGTATACTGGAAAACGAGGTACCTCTGCTGTTCACGAACAAAACTTCACCCGTACAAATAAAGTTATTAAACAAACAAAGGGATTTTAGGTTGTTCCAAAAGCTCCTCTGAATGTTCAGAGTGGTTAAGAATTTGACAAACAACTGGTCACAAATGTCACTTAGATCCTTTAGATCTATTAACGTAAACAAGTTCTTGAAGTCGAAAGTATGTATGCACGTTGTCGGCAAGGGACAGTAACAACTGAAGAACTGCACAAGTGGTGTGTTACTACTAACAATCCACGAGGCCTCAGTATTCTGGAATATACGTTTTAGTTGATTTTCAAAATATGTTCAGCTTTTGTGATGCAACTGTTCCTGCCAGAGGTAATAAATCTGAACGTAATCGGGTCCTTGTGAAGTTTAGGGATCGCATATATAAATGAAAGCTGTAGATTCGAACCACACGTGAACTTAAGTTTGTTATGTAACGCAAGGCTTGTTTTTGCAAACAATCATTTTATCCTGTGTAATGTGGGCATAAGTTTCACCATTTAATGGTTCCTCCCTTATTAGTCCAGCATAAAATGTTTTACACACAAGAGCAAAGTTACTTTTAGTCTTGTCTATGAAGACAATGGTGAGTCTTTTTTAAGTTCGCTGAAGCTCCTATAGTTCACTTTGGTGTAGCAATAACCACCTGTAGCGGATAAAGTAGCAAGCCTGTTTTGAATTGAATCAATAACTAGGCTCAGCCAATGCAGGAATGCTGATATGGTATTCTATGAGTTTATGAGTTGAAGACTTTCACAGCAAACCTCACCAAAGTCTTGCTTTCTTTGGAGCTCTTGTACTTTGGAGTTCTTTGTATAAGATCATATAAAAATACCGAAGGGTATGATGGATTTTTGAAGGGTCTTCATTTTTTGTCGTATTCGTACATAGCAAGTTAAATAACAGCACAAAGCCATGTTTTTTTTAAAAAAATTACGTTATTTTACGCGTTTTGTACGTAATTTACGCGTCACGTAGAAAACCTTTTTTAAACGTAATTGCACAACACTGGCCAAGGTGAATCATTGAGTAGAACATATTCTTCACAGGCTATGAGACTGTGACTTTTGACAGTCTGTGCCACTGGGTATGCTACTTTAATTTTTTTTTTCAAATTTTTAGACCTTCTTATTCACTGGAACTCTTGTAGAAAGACGACGTGTATAACGGTTCGAATTCTTTCTTTTTTAAATTTTAGATCTATTTGTTCAACTAGGGGCTGCGCCTCTAGGCTCGCTACGCTCGTTTCCAGAGTAGCGCTCGGGCCCTGCATTCCGATCTCCAAGTATATCACATGAAATAGAAACTGGAAAATTCATATAAACTTCAATTTTTATTGCATGTCTAAGCAAATAAGGCTTGTTATTCCGAAGTTTCAGAGTTTTGTTACTGTCGCTAATTTTTGGAAGGTCGGACTTTTGTCGTTTGAACTTAAAGCACTTTCTAAATTTACCACTAAGGAAAACAAAAGCGGTCCAAAAAGCATTTCCGTAAACCGTTATGCTAAACCGTTAAGGTGGACTTCAAGTAATTTTGCTTCCTATACTTCCAATGAAAAAACTTTTGTACACATTTCCTTCACAATTAGTGTGTTCCCAAGGATTAAAATTTGAACATCGATTAAAATAACTTCATATTATAACTTGGAATAATTAATATTTTTTTAAAACATAACCATAGTTATATTAAAAATCAATAAATTTTCCTTTGGTGGTGTTGGAACCAAAGAAAAGATGGCGCGACCTGTACTTTAATGACGTCAGTAGAAAAACAAATGTTGGATTGCATAATTATGGTTATGTTTTAGAAAATATTAAGTATTCCAAGTTATAAAATGAAGCTATTTTAATCGATATTGAAATTTTCATCCTTGGGAACGAATTAATTGTCCAGAAAAAAGATGGCGCGACCTGTACTTTAATGACGTCAGTAGGAAAACAAATGTTGGATTGCATAATTATGTTTATGTTTTATAACATATTAAGTATTCCAGGTTATAAAATGAAGCTATTTTAATCGATGTTCAAATTTTCATCCTTGGGAACGCAGTAGTTGTGAAGAAAATATGTACAGAAAGTTTTCCATTGGAAGTATAGGAAGCAAAATTACTTGACGTCCACCTTAAACAACTGAGATAGCTTTACCAATAAAACATATGCATAACAAATTTTCTGTGTCACCATGACAGCCGTCACGGGACCACAAACCGTTCATTTCTTTCCTTTGGGTCTTTAAAAAATGCTTAAAAATAAGAAAATGACCTTTTCTTAATTTTTTTTTGTAAAAAAGGGGTAATAGTTGTAAGTTTATGCTGTAAAAATTGCAATGCGTTATGATTTACAGTTTGCCATATATCAGTTTTTTTAAATGGATCCGATCGCGAAATAGAGAATTTTGTGAAATTTAGAAATTTAATTTCTCGTAAAATAAATCTAAATTCGAAAAAAGGGCAACGAGGTGCAAAAATTTGGTCATGGCACTACATGCCTATGAAGTTTTGCGGTTCTGTTGCTGTTAGTGTGTCCGGAACGCGACCTGATAGCATTTTTTTGCTTACCTTAAGTTTGAAATACAATAACTCTTGAAGTATCGCCAGAATCGAGAAACGGTTTATTTCAGCGTGTTCTCCAAACAATTCTCTACAAACGATGTAAATTTCATATTTTTGTGTTCAATAAGTTTTGCGCTGCGAGCTAGGAAAGCAAGAGTGTCGCGAAATTTCTAAAACAGCGGCAGCAGCCGCGGCAGTTACTTTTTTTAGAATAGAGAGACAAAAATTATTCCTTCAAATGAATACTCGTGACTAACGTAAAAATTGGGTAGGTATACATTAGTAAACACTAACAAAACGCTGAAATCGCCGCCCCGGTGGCGCAGTGGTCTAAGGCGTTGGCCTCTGATCATTCGTCCGTAAGGGGTCCGGGTTCGAATCCCGGTGAGGCATGGATGTTGTGTTTGTCTTACGGCACTGGCTCTCTCCCTTCCCTGGAACCAGTGACCGTAAATTAGGGACGGGCGACTGCTTATAGCCCATTGAGTTGCTCACGGTGGTCGTTAAACTTCCAATCCAATTCAAAAAAACGCTGAAATCCGTTGTTATTGGTGTAATATTAGAAAAACTAGAAGAAAACGCTAGCTTTCGTCACCACCGGTGACGAAAGCTAGCGTTGCTTCTTCAAGAAGAAGTACACTGCCGGACAATTGCTAAGGACGGATGACAATAGCAACGATAGCAACCATAAAATGGAGGACAGGAAAATGTGGAAATTAGCATAAGTGCGGGATACAGTAAGACGTGTTGTGCGTATGCAAATTTTGGATTGCCGAACTTGTTCGTGACGTCATAGCGCTGATAAGAGATATAAAGGATTTGACGCGTATTGACCGTTGTTGTTCAAACGCAAAGTTGAAAGGGAAAGAATGAATTGACGAACTTGAAATTTTCAGTATGTCTTCCCGACATCACCTAGATGATTTTACGCGTGGCCGTATTATTTGCAAGATTGAAGAAGGGCGAAAAATAACAGATGTTGCCAGGGAGTTCGACGTCAGCCACAGTGTTGTTTCAAGGCTTTGGAAATCATTTCAAACAAATGGAGAGTGTATCAAACGTCACGGGGGAGGTCGTGTTCGCAGTACGACACCTGCAGAAGATCGGTACATAGTGCTATCAACAAAAAGACACCGGCGCAGCACAGCTAGTGAGGTAGCAAATCAGTTTATGGCTGCTACTGGCAAGCGGATCTCCCGAAATACTGTCGCCAGATGTTTGCATGAAGGAGGACTATACGCCCGCCGTCCTGTTGTGTGCATCCCATTGTCCAGACGTCACCGTGCCGCCCGTTTGCAATGGTGCCATCAACATCGCAATTGGACTGATAACGACTGGTCTGCTATCCTCTTCTCAGATGAGAGTAGATACAGTCTATCGTCTGATTGTCGACGACAATTGATCTGGCGTGATAGTGGTACTGCATATTGTCCAGCAAACATACAAGAAAGGGACCGATATCCGACATGTAGTGTCATGGTATGGGCTGGCATCATGATCAATGGCCGTACGTCCCTCTATGTGCTTCCAACTGGGACTATGACTGGCCAACGATACATTAATGATGTTCTGCTACCTCATGTTCGCATGTTCCGTGGTGCTGTCGGTGATAGATTCATTTTCATGGACGACAACGCAACATGTCATCGAACAGTCGCTGTCCAGGAGTGTCTTGAGAGCGAGGATATTCAACCCCTCGTATGGCCAGCACGTTCTCCAGATCTGAATCCCATTGAAAATGTGTGGGATGCTGTGGGGAGGAGTCTTGCTGGTCGCCAATGCCCTCCAATAAACAAGGACACCCTCATACGTGCACTGACAGAGGAATGGGATAAATTACCCCAACAGCTGCTTGATAATGTTGTGCAAAGCATGACACGACGTGTGAAATCTTGCATCGCCCTCCATGGTGGCCATATCCCGTATTGACATCTTACGCCGGAACGCCTGCGGACGGTAATTGCATTTTTTCACGTTTACGTATTCTGCGCAAAATGGCATGTTTGTCCCTTGAACACGTTCAAAAGCCTTCTGGATTTCAGAGCACAATAAATTGTCTTTCTTGTAATGTCCTGGCATTCTGACATTATTTTATTTCACTTGGCATCCAACCACACTTACTTTTTTATGCGCTATATAGTCGTTTATGATCCGTCCTTAGCAACTGTCCAGCAGTGCATTTTTCAAATGCAAAAACAAAAACAGAGTTCCAGTTATGAATTCAAAAATAGACGTTTGCTATAGATGTTATAGAACGTGCGCGTCATATTCAAGATGTGTGATTAAGGGCGTGCGTATTCATCAACGTGCCCCACACATGTGGGAGGTCCATTGATGTTTCCTCGTTGCATATCCCGTGACTGGATATGATTTCTATAGCCTCTCTGAGGAGGGTGGCTCTGGCGGTTGTGTATCGTGCGATTTTCTTTATTTGTTTCCACAAAGGTGTTGCAGAGTTGTTGGCGACTTCACGCGCTAGTGCAGTAGTGAGAAGTCCTCTCTTGACATCTCTCTGGTGCTCCTAGAGTCTTAGTGTTAAGGACCTTATTGGTATGCCCACGTAGATTTTGGTTATTCCGTCTGGGTACAAAAGGGGTATAGTGTATACTCCCGCATCTTCCAGGTCCACGGTGGCGTTTTTAGTTGATGCGAGACAAGACGCGATTGTCCTAGGTACTGTATGTCGAAACCAAGTTTTTTTAGGGAATTTTTTAAGAAATACGTGAAGCCTGGTACGTACTGGCATCAGCCGATGTACTGTAGTTTTCGGCTGGGGTACCCGGTGCCACAGGATGCGAGATTAGACCTCGTCTGGTGTATGATCTGATCGACCACCCTGGTTGAGTATCCTGCAGAAAAGGCTAAAGACCTTACGGTGTCAAGGTCGGCGTGCAGTGTGGCGTTGTCTGATGTGTGGGTAAAAGCTCGCCTGGCCCTGTGCCGGAAAAGGGTCAGCTTTCTCTCCTTGGGGCACGATGAGGAAGGCAGTATGCCATTAGAAACATAGGTAGGTTCGTAGTAGACACTAGTGTTGAGATTCCCGGATGGCGACTTCTTGACCTAGGACAAATACATCTTGTCTCGCATCAACAAAATACGCCGCAGTGGACCTGGAAGATGTGGGAGTATACACTATACCCCTTTTGTACCCAGACTGGACAACCAAAAACTACGTGGGCATCACCAAGAGGTCCGTAAGACTAAGACTCCAGGAGCACCAGAGAGATGTCAAAAGAGGACTTCTCACTACGGCACCAGTGCGTGAAGTCGCCAACAACTCTGCAACACCTTTGTGGGGACAAATAAAGAAAATCGCACGATACACAACCGCCAGAGCCACCCTCCTCAGAGAGACTATAGAAATCCTATCCAGTCACGGGGTATGCAACGAGAAAACATCAATGGATCTCCCCATGCATGACGCACGCTGATGAATACGTGCGCCCTTAATCACTCATCTTGAATATGACGCGCACGTTCTATAACATCTATAGCAAACATCTATTTTCGAATTCATAACTGGAATTCTGTTGTTGTTTTTGCATTTGAATAATACTTTTGCTTGAAGAAGCCACCCGTGGTGGCAAAAGCTAGCCTTTTGTTCTAGTTTTTCTAATACACTGCTGGACAATTGCTAAGGACGGATCATAAACGGCTATATAGCGCATAAAAAGTAAGTGTGGTTGGATGCCAAGTGAAATAAAATAATGTCAGAATGCCAGGACATTACAAGAAAGACAATTTATTGTGCTCTGAAATCCAGAAGGCTTTGGAACGTGTTCAAGGGACAAACAGGCCATTTTGTGCAGAATACGTAAACGCGAAAAAAATGCAATTACCGTCCGCAGGCGTTCCGGCGTAAGATGTCAATACGGGATATGGCCACCATGGAGGGCGATGCAAGATTATACACGTCGTGTCATGCTTTGCACAACATTATCAAGCAGCTGTTGGGGTAATTTATCCCATTCCTCTGTCAGTGCACGGATGAGGGTGTCCTTGTTTATTGGAGGGCATTGGCGACCAGCAAGACTCCTCCCCAAAGCATCCCACATATTTTCAATGGGATTCAGATCTGAAGAATGTGCTGGCCATACGAGGCGTTGAATATCCTCGCTCTCAAGACACTCCTGGACAGCGACTGTTCGATGACATGTTGCGTTGTCGTCCATGAAAATGAATCTATCACCGACAGCACCACGGAACATGCGAACATGAGGTAGCAGAACATCATTAATGTATCGTTGGCCAGTCATAGTCCCAGTTGGAAGCACATAGAGGGACGTACGGCCATTGATCATGATGTCAGCCCATACCATGACACTACATGTCGGATATCGGTCCCTTTTCTGTATGTTTGCTGGACAATATGCAGTACCACTATCACGACAGATCAGTTGTCGTCGACAATCAGCCGATGGACTGTATCTACTCTCATCTGAGAAGAGGATAGCAGAATAGTCGTTATCAGTCTAATTGCGATGTTAATGGCACCATTGCAAACGGGCGGTACGGTGACGTCTGGATAATGGGATGCACACAACAGGACGGCGGGCGTATAGTCCTCCTTCATGCAAACGTCTGGCGACAGTTTTTCGGGAGATCCGCTTGCCAGTAGCAGCCATAAACTGATTTGCTACCTCACTAGCTGTGCTACGCCGGTGTCTTTTTTGTTGATAGCACTATGTACCGATCTTCTGCAGGTGTTGAACTGCGAACACGACCTCCCCCGTGACGTTTGCTACACTCTGCATTTGTTTGAAATGATTTCCAAAGCCTTGAAACAACACTGTGGCTGACGTCGAACTCCCTGGCAACATCTGTTATTTTTCGCCCTTCTTCAATGTTGCCAATAATACGACCACGCGTAAAATCATCTAGGTGATGTCGGGAAGACATACTGAAAATTGCAAGTTCGTCAATTGATTCTTTCCCTTTCAACTTTGCGTTTGAACAACAACGGTCAATACGCGTCAAATCCTTTATATCTCTTATCAGCGCTATGACGTCACGAACAAGTTCGGCAATCCAAAATTTGCATACGCACAACACGTCTTACTGTATCCCGCACTTATGCTAATTTCCACATTTTCCTGCCTTCCATTTTATGGTTGCTATTGTTGCTATTGTCATCCGTCCTTAGCAATTGTCCGGCAGTGTATTACACCAATAAAAACGGATTTCAGCGTTTTGTTAAAGTTCGTGACAACTGTTCCACCAGGGAATTTCTGATTTGGTCATTATTCAAAAATGAAATCAAGAAAAGCTTGTTTATGACCTGGTGATCAAAATGAAAAAAGATTTTATAAATTCGTATATAACTCGAAGTAATTATGAGGAAATTCGAGGAAATTTGGCAAGGAGGTTTGTTATTACATTACTTATGTAACTCAAGCAGAAGAAAATCATAATCTTACAATTTAAACGTGTTAATAACATAATATTTTAATTGACATGAAAAAGCAGTCCATAAAACAATAGTCAAAGGCTTTTGCTTAAGACATGCAGTTGCGTGGGAACCTTAGGGGCAGAGGGAACAGCTACATTTGAGTGCAGGGGCAAAGCATTACATTTGCCGCCTCACTTTTCTTTCGCTTTAATTGTGTCCGCAGTCAGAAACCGGATTAATATTTAGATTTTGTTTTATCTCCTGCTATTTAAAATGCCTTCTGATAAAGCAAAATATTTTTTTATTCTAATTATTAACCAACAAGAATGAATTTTTTATTGCCATTCCTGAGACCCTGGCTCAGTTCTCTTAGCTTGTCCTGAATGAGAACAAAAAGTTTGACGCAAAACCAGACTCGTGCAAATGTAGTTATCAGTACGAGAGAAAAACCGTCTCACAAAGTACTACGTAGGTGAATCAAAAAGTAAGTTTCACTTAGCGCCATCTGGAGTGGGATTGCAGTCAGACCGTGTGTGTTTGGGAGGGAAGTAGACAGTACGTTAGAGCTGCAGACGGGAGGCGTTTTAGTTCAGCAACTGCGTAAGGCGTGTGCAAGATGTAGATTGCAATGGCGCCTCAACTGGATTCTTACTCCAAATTGGAAGAGTGAGGAACCATTCGATTTTTGTGGGTTAAGCGTCTAAATCGCACGGGCATCCATCATGAAATCTGTGCTGCACACGAAAAAAATGCCATGTCTCGCTTGGCTATAGTCAAGTGGTGCCAACAATTTGAAAAGGGTCGCACAAATTTCACGGACGAATACCGCGAAGGCAGACCATCAGTATTAAGCACTCCGCAGCATGTTGCCGCCGTGGACTACATGATGCAGGATTATCGGGGAATCAAAATCAAGGAAATTGCCAGTACGTTAGACATTTCGCACGGGACTGTGCATTCCATTATTCACGAGCAGCTGGGATTTCAGAAATTGTGTGCGAGATGGGTGCCATGTTTACTCACCAACCAGCCCAGAAACCAACGTTTCCTGTCGTCTTTGCCTCTTCTGCAAAGGTGTTCTTCTGAGGGTCACAATTGTTTTGCGTCGAATCATCACAGGTGATGAAACGTGGTTTCACCATTTCACCCCTGAAACCAAACAATCGTCCATGGAATAGGAGCATGTCACCTCTCCAACAAGGAAGAAGTGAAAAGTCCAACCTTCTACGGGGAAAGTGTCATGGCGACTGTTTTCTTTGACTGTGAAGGTGTTTACACAGAACTTCTGCCAAAAGGGACGACTATCAATGCTGACTCATATTGCCAAACGGTATGAAATTTACGAAAGGAAATTAAGGACAAACGTCAGGGTAAGTTGAGCGAAGGTGTCATTCTGCTGCACGAAACGCCCCAGCCCCCACACAGCACGGAAAACAAAGTAATTGCTGCAGTAATTCAAGTGGGAGGTGTGGCAGCATCCACCGTACAGCGCCGTATTATTGTTCTGTAAAATGAAACAGGGCTTTAGCGGACAATGATTCCAAACCTATGATGCTGTGAAAACTGCTGTCCTTAACTTGCTGCACCAAACTGGAGGAGACTTTTTCTAAACAGGTATGGAAAAGTTAATCACATGTTCCGATTAATGTTTACAGTCCTTAGGCGACAATGTCAAAAAACGAATAAAAGTTACACCTTTAAACCAACATACATACCCTGAGTATATCTCTTTATTTATTTTGTTTTTCATTCAACAGTGTAGCTAACTTTTTGATCCGCCCTCGTCGCTTTATTAAAAAACAGTTGTCCTGAAATTTCTGAAAATTGTTGTGTTTTTTACGCTTTCCAGCGGTAGGTTGAAGAAGCGTATATGCTCCAGCTTTCTTTGGCTGTCTGTCTGTCTGTCCGTCCGTCCGCACGATAATTCGCGTAAAAACGGTTCGATTTCTATGAAATTTTAGTGTGTGGTACGGAACCACTTGGGGACGAACATTATTGAAAATGGAAAAAATGGGGTCAAAGGTCAGGACATAGGAGCGGAATCCATTCCATTGCCCTTATGCGTCATAACTTGCGTAAAAATAGTTCGATTTCGATTAAATTTAGTATGTGGTAGGGGACCACCTAAAAAAAAATTCAATTGAAAATGGGCGAAATGGGGTAAAAGGTCAGGACATAGGAAGCGGGATCCATTCCATTGCCCTTATACGTCATAACTTACGTAAAAATGCTTCGATTGCGACAAAACTTTATCGTGTTCTTCCGGAGATATACTGAACCGGTTCTGTTGAATATCATCGAAATGGGGTCAAAGGTCAGGACGCAGGAGCGAGATTTTTTTCCACAGCCATTAACCTCATAACTTGACTAAAAACGCTTCTGTTGCGACAAAACTTTAGTATGTTGTTCCGAAGGCATACAGAACCGGTTCTGTTGAATATCATAGAAATGGGGTCAAAGATCAGGGCACAGGAGTGAGATTTATTCCACAGCAATTATCCTCATAACTTGAGTAATGATTTCTGGTATGTTGTAAAGCGTATCATAATCAATGCTATGCATGATTTTACTAACTTGTTATAGAAAGAGCAGGGACGTTTCTGCTTCTTTTAAATTCAATAAAATCAGTCTTTCTTTAAAGAAAGGAAATGGAAGGGATAGAGAGAAAAAGAATAAAATGTTATATACTTACTTTATTTGATATGTATAACGTAAGGTCTACGGTTGTTTTAGAATTCATACTAACGTGGAAGTGTTCAAATCAATGCAGTTGAACATCGTTTGTAATATGACTAAAACATTTTACAACGAAAATCCCTATATTATAGATATAAAATTCAGAATTTATGTTAATTTAGATTTGATCTATATAATAGTTTTATCTTTAGCACGTTCAAATGACGTCATCACATGCTGTTTTACAAAAGACAATAATGACGTAATTATAAATACACCACACTGTGAATACTCAAGAGACGCAAATAGCGTATTAAATCCGTTTATTTTTGCGGCGTAGTAAGTATAAAGATTCGCCTTACTACGCCGCAAAAATAAACGGATTTAATACGCTATTTGCGTCTCTTGAGTAGACAATAATGATCTGACCAAAACATTTCATACCCTGATATCTTGCCCCCGTTGTCAAAATATAATTCAGGCGCCACTGAAGACATGTAGTGTTTTAATATGGAGTATGACCACCTTTGACAGCTACGTTTATGAGAAAACCTTATGGGATTTATGATCACTCCTCAACAAGAGTTGTTCTGAATTATTGAAATATCCTGGCAGGGGGCTGGCGAGCTCCAATGTGTCTCCCAAGAGCACCCCATATTTGCTAAATGGGATTGAGAACAGAGGATCTGGGTAGCCACTCATTCGGTAAATATCTTCCTCTACGAGAAAATCGTCGACCAAATGAGCTCGATGAGATTAGACCTTATCGTCCATAAGAATAAAACTTGTACCAACGGCTACCCTGAATTGCCTGATATGTGGCTCAAGATCTGGTCTCTCTACCTCAGGACTGTAACAGAATGACCCTGAAAGATGTACAGGTCTGTGCGCCTGTCCGATAAGATTTCTGCCCAGACCATCCCGCCACTGTCACCAGAGTAGACCCTTTCTTTGATGTCAGAGGAACTTTTTCAGGTCCCTGGTTTTCTCCAGAGTACTTCACAAATAAGTACATAAGCTGAATCGCGATTCATCTGTAAAAAGAACATTCCCTCAATGGTCTGGATTTCAAATGAGACTCCAAGTTAAAGAAGCTCGCGGGGCAGCTGAAGTAAGAGTGACATAAATAACTGATCTCCTTGCGTAAAGGCATTGCTCAGGAAGTCTTCGACGACCAGCGTGCCTTGAAACCCTCGTTCCTGTAGCTGGTGCAAGCTCCAAAGAGAGTTGCCTAGCGGAATTCTTTCTGTTCCGTCGGGCAGTCAGACTCACATAGCGGTCGTATGCAGCAGTTGTGACTCTAGACAGTATTGTCCTGTTTGATCCTCTCTTGTCTGTTGAAACTGTATCCATTGTCTTGGCAGGACATTTTGCGGAATACTCAATGCTCTGGAAACTTCTGTCTCGAACTGACCTGTGTCCATTCTTCCAGTCGCTCTCCAATCATCCATGCAATATTTTTGCGCCATAATCAGCTTAACATGCCACAGAAGGGAAACAAGAGTTGGCTAGAGAGGGATGCGACCTAGATTCGCGTGTTTTTTTAACGCAATCCTGATTTGCATTCTTCGTCATACGTGCCGCAAAAGTAAGTGCAGGATACTCTTCTGCAAGAGAAATTTGCATCCTTCCAATAGTTCAGTGCATTATTTTACATACATCGGCAACATTGACTCCCGATTGTAGAAAATAGATCTACTGGCCGTTGGGTTCTTCGAAAAATGTAAGATGTTTGTTCCACACATCGTCTGGAATTAATGAAAATTCCTTCTTCGCTTAAAGAGAAAATTAAGAGGTAGATGATGGGACGCACTACAGCGATGAAGCACGTGTCAAGACGACAAATCTGTAGAGATACATTCTGTCTGTGTAATTTAGTCGGTTAGAACAACTGGGTCGGGAGCAAGGAGGCGCGCGTTCGATATTCGTCATCCACAGATTTGTGAATTTCACAAAACGTATTCAAAGTGTTCTAAGTAAAACATCCCAACAGGGGGCGTTTTTTAAACATATTAATCAAGATTCACAAATATCAAGTCAACTACAAAAAAGATACGGACCTTTTATTAAAATGTTAAGAAGTTTCTTCCCAGAAACTTCCTAATTGTCTGGATATAAAGCGGATTATAAAACTATCTGAATATAACGAGGAGAGTGTGCAGTTCCCAGTTATTTCATTAAAACTGCGTGTAAAACTTGAGTCACCTTTATGCGGTGCTGGGTATGAAATTTGTGAGGCATTTTTGTATAAAACTATGTGTTTTAGGTAAAGTCTTGTAATAACTCTGGGCGAAAAACGTTTGAGTTGTCTCGGTGTAAGGGATACACTAAGAAACTTCCGAGGTATTCCGTATTATGATGGTTTCCAAGCTTCTAAATTATGTCGATAAAACGCGACGTTTGAAACTTCCGAGTTATTTCCATATGATCCGGCGTATAAAATTTTCATAGAACGCTAAATATGATCTGAATTACCTGATGGGATGGAAAACTCCTCCATATAATGCGTATTATTTTTCTTTTCCTCTCAGTTCTCTTGCTATATCTACAATGATAAAAGATAACGTAAGCCTGTGGCAGCCATAAATAAGCGGGAATTGTGGTAGGCACTTGAAAATTTCGCAGGTATTTTTCATTGTTATCCGAGTTTCAGTGGCCGGTTTCCAATCAAAACTTCTAAATAGAGTTTATGTACCATGCCATTTCTACGGGAACAGAGACAACTAAGAACCCGTATATGACCTCGAGTGCCGGCACTCAGCCATTATCTGTTGCTTGAAATAATCATGTCAAACAGAATTTGTGGTAAAACCGTTTCTTTTCATGTGCTATTTATTTTATATTTGTCGTGATAGAAAATATAACAGTAAATTTAATAGGTACCCAAATATTATTTATTAATCAAATACAAATAAATAAATAATTCCGTGCTTGAGGTAGCAGCTTTCTAGATGCACATTTAAAGTTTTGCAACTATCGAGTCTGAGCTTCTCTGGAGAAAACTTCCTCTAGAGAAGCTGAAATTCGGTATACGAAAAAATTGAGATTAAGCTCTATTTGTGTTATAAAATTGTGTATTTTAAGACCGTTTTTTGAAACAACGTTACGTCTCATTAATGTTCTCATATCATTCATTTTTAAATTTCTACGAAATGGCTGATAGTTTTCTTAGAAGAAAATCTATAAAAGTGAAAAAAAAATCCAGATTTAAACTTTGGGAGTTTTAAGTCAAAGAATAATTTTTCGCTATATCAAATGATGTTTTTCAGTAGAATCTTTATAAATTTTCAGTTTTACTCATTTCAGATACTTTTATGGGAAGTCTGCCATATGACCGAGAAATTAAATAACAGCAAAAACAGCAAAATTAATTTATTTTGTGAGATCAACCAAATTTGTTATGCACTCTATGGAAAATAAAAGAATTCTGTTAACAGACAAAAGTTCATTGTAGTTAACAGTCAAGTATGAAAATAATTATATTAACCTTTCGTTCAAAAAAAAAAAAAAAAGTGCTAGTTTTAAGCGACTGACTTCTGTTGAGGATTACGCGTTTCAGAAACTGGGTTTCAACGTTTTTTCAAACCTCAGCCAACGATAATGCAAAATATTAAAATCCACAACGAAAGATGATTCAGATGCACTATAATTCAGTTAAATCAATTCTAAATACACAATGCTTAGCAAACATAGTTTGTGAAGATAAAAAGCCTTCGTGTGTTAAGTAATCAAACATTTTTAACAAAATCACCTTGAATGAATTAATAGTTAACAGAATCACTTCCAAAAAATCCTAGGATTAAAACAAGACAGTACTTGCAGAAAAACACTGTTACTCAGTGAATTATCATAAAAGAAATGAGAGCAAAAATAAATATTATAAAAACATTAAATCTTAAAGCATTCACGAATTTATTAGATTTTTCATTTTCATCAGGACGAGGTATTGTTTAGATGTGAAAGTAAGTAAGAAAATAGAAAAAACTCGTACCTGAAACTTGGTTAGGCAAAAATCCCTCGGAAAATAACAAGGTATTCTGAGCTGAAAATAATAATTGCACTGTTAAAAACAGAAAATCGGCGAATCATTCAATCAAAAACAACAGCAGCTTCAAAAAACAATTTAAGCGATTAGAACTGCTATCTCTTAAACACACTTCTCAAATTTATTTGTAAAAAAACCCTGTTCGTTACAAATTAGTGATAACGTAAAATTAAACATATAACTTTAATTTTTTTTTATTTCTGAAAGATTCTTTGAATGAAAAGTTCTACAAAAAATTACTAAACGTTAATATTATATATGCTTTATCACTCTCTTAGTAACGGGTACATTAAATGTGTTACTTGGTTAAAATACGAAGGGCGATTTAAAGGACAATCAGTAATTTGGAAGCAAACTCTTACTTACATGCATTACATTATGAATTAATTTATGCAGTTCTCTTTTTGATATACGTACTAGATTATAACAGCTGTAAGTGCATTCATTATTATAAGAGTTCGCTGTTATCTTTGATTAACTCTCTGAATATTATTTATTAACTTCCATTTTATTTATTTCAGGAAAAGACATAGATGAAGACCACATGAGAGACTGGTGGATGAAATTCTAAACCATGCTGAATGGCACGGAAGGGAATAGTTGAAAACAGAGAGTTGTTCAAGAGATTTTATTCAGCAATGGACTGAAAGCCGTTGCTGATGACGAAGACTGTTTATTTATTTATATATTGATCGAATTTGCGTTTCAAGTAAAAACAATTTTGTAAAATACATTAGTTGTGAGATTTGAGCCATCAAGAAAGCGCTTTCAGGGGAATTATTTTGGCATCTGAGCGACGTGGACCACGGAATGGAACGCTAAAATGTAGACTCTCTGCCTGGTGTGAAAAAAAAAAATGGTGGAGCTGAAAACAAAGTCGTCTGGGCAAGGAGAGCCCGAGAAAATTAATTCGTTATGCGTCCCCTGATTAGAAATACACATTTGAAGTATGTGAATGGCTGATCTTGCGATGGAATATTATTCAATTTGGGAATACAAGTGTTGATTGCCAGACTTACATACTCAAAAGCAGAGGATTAGCACAGGAAATGAAACCTATTCGCATCAGGGATAACTCAGACTCATGCCTTTAATGATCAAAGGTAATTGTCTTTATAAACACGCTCGCACTGCATTGCTCTCCTATTTATCGACAGCCCAGACCCCCTCTCTCTATCTCTCACTCTCTCTGTATCTAGGAGTCTCCTGAATCAATTTAACGCTGGAAATTATAAAATTAGAATTATCAGCTGACGAAACTGCATTACGTAGGTCACATAAAAGCAAACTGACAAAACTCACCAGCGGAAACTAATAGATTGATGCTTCAAATACAAATGATTGAGTGAATAATGAGTTCCGTTCTAAACGCTTGATTACGTAGTATAAATCAGTTTATTTAATGGATTAATATATATATATATATATATTAGGGATGTAAGGTCAGGTGATGCGTAACATCACAGCCTCTCCTTGACAAATGTCAACCCCGCCTTCTCGTGGTGCATCCTGTTCCCACTAAAGGGGCTCTGACGACCGCAAATAGCGGTATAACTATACCATCGGGATCAGAGGAAATGCTATCCCACACTCACCAACCCGCTTGGCCAGCGTGGTGAGTTATGGCCAAACACCTCCAAAATGACTCTACAACTTAAATCTTGGCCCTCAGTCTCCGGCAGCTGGAATGTACCTGGCCAAGGCAGCGGCCAGTGCGACATGAAGGCAGAGGGTGCTAAGAATCCCCGGAGGACCGGACTAGGCTGCCATTTGATGCTGACCTTGGCTACCTACAACGCACGCTCCCTATCTTCTGATTCAAGGCTTCTTGAATTGGAAGAGGAACTACAAAGGATCAAGTGGGACATCGTCGGGCTGAGTGAGGTAAGGAGAAAAGGAGAAGATCTCATTGAACTGAAAAGTGGACATCTCTTCTATTATCGTGGGACAGATACTGGCAGAACTAGTGGTGTTGGATTTATAATAAACAAGAAACTGAAGGATAAAGTGGTAGAAGTTGAAAGTTCCTCGGACAGAGCTGCACGACTCGTTATCCAACTATCGAGAAGATACCAGGCTCAGATTATTCAAACTTATGCACCCACCACAAGTCATCCTGAAGAAGAAATTGAAGAATTTTATGAGGAAATTCGTCATCTAAATAATAAAGGTAAGCAGCACTTGAAGATAATTATGGGAGATTTCAATGCAAAAATAGGGCACCGGCAACAGAATGAAACTTCAGTAGGTAAATTCGGTCACGGCAACAGAAACCAGCGTGGAAATACTCTCGTTGAGTTTGCAGAGGCAGAAGGATTTTTCATCTTGAATTCCTTTTTCAAGAAAAAGCCACACAGGAAATGGACATGGAGACATCCAATTGGGACGACAAGTGAAATTGATTTTATTATGTGTAACAAAAAATTCGTCATCGAAGACTGCAGTGTGCTGAACAAGTTCAACACAGGTAGTGACCATAGATTGGTGAGATGTAAGATGCACCTCAACACTAAACTGGAACGTGGCAAGCTCATAAGACAAACAAAATGTATTGACATAACCAACCTTAAAAAACACCATAATACTTTCAAGTTGGAACTGAAGAACAGATTCTCTGCTTTAGAAGGCCTAACATCGGAAGAAGTGGATATTTCGGAAGTTAACAGAAAAGTAACCAAAGCTCTTATGGAAACAGCAACAAAATTAGCTGGGTCTAAGAACAAGTTGCATGTAAACAAATTATCAGGAAAAACCAAAATGTTGATGCAAAAAAGAAGAGAGATGAGGACAACTAAAGAAGATGTGACTTCCAAAGTGGAATATATAGAGCTATGCAAGACAGCACGAAAAAGTATCACTGAAGACGTAAGGAAATTCAACTGTGAGCTAGTGAGGAAAGCAATTGAAAACAACCAAAGCCTAAAGATAGCAAAGAGACATCTCAGTAAGGGAAGAAAACAGATTATGGCTCTGAGAAAAGAAGATGGTTCTATAACAAGAAATAGAGGTGAAATTTTGACAAGAGTGAAAGATTTCTACTCCAAATTATATGAAAGGGATGATACATGTACTCCAGACATCATGAAAGGTACCAGAGTTCTTCCAGTCCTCTCAGCAGAAGTTGCACATGCAATCAAGAACATGAAGCGGGGGAAAGCTCCAGGAGAAGATGGAATTACTATAGACATCATACAAGAAGCAAGTGGAGAAATTGAAACAGTACTCGCCCAAATTTTCACTCGATGCCTTAATGAAGGGAAGATTCCTGAGGATTGGAACAATGCTACAATGATCCTGCTACATAAAAAAGGTGACATTGAGGATCTCAGGAACTACAGACCTATCAGCCTCCTATCAGTGGTTTATAAAATCTTCACTAAAGTTCTTTCACACCGCTTGAAGGTAACACTGGACATGGCTCAACCGAGAGAACAAGCTGGATTCAGGAGTGGCTACAGCACAATAGATCATATCCACGTACTGAGAGAACTAATTGAAAGAGCGAGGGAATATGAACTTCCATTGTGCATGGCTTTTATCGATTATGAAAAAGCCTTTGATTCGGTGAAACCATCAGCAGTTACCACGGCTCTGAAATCCTGCGGTATTGAAGATGCATACATTAATATTATTAATAACATCTATGAAAATGCAAGTGCAAAAGATTCGGCTGTTTGAAAATACAACACACATAAAAATTGGAAAGGGAGTGAGACAAGGTGACACCATATCTCCGAAGCTCTTTAATGCCACATTGGAAAATGTCTTTCAATCACTGAACTGGGAAAACAAAGGGATAAAGATTAATGGAGATTATCTAACCCACCTTCGTTTTGCTGATGACGTAGTCATTTTTGCAACTACCCCATCAGAGCTGCAGAGTATGATCCAGGAACTTGCTGACAAGAGTAAAGAAGTGGGATTAAAAATGAACTTTCAGAAGACAAAAGTGATGTTCAATGCTTTTACAAGAAATGAAGATTTATCGATTGATGGAGAAAAACTGGAGATAACAGATACGTATGTTTATCTTGGACAGCAGATATCAAGTGAGGGTCACATTGATGAAGAAATTAATCGGCGTACAAAACTTGCCTGGAGAGCTTTTGGAAGAAACAGCATAATTTTCAAGAGCAATATGCCATTATGTCTTAAAAGAAAAGTGTTTGATCAATGCATCCTTCCAGTGCTTACGTATGGTGCAGAGACGTGGACCTTAACTAAAAGAGACATACAAAGGCTACAGACAACTCAAAGAAGCATGGAGAGGTGCATGCTTGGTATAACCAGGAGAGATAAGAAGAGGAACTCGTGGATCCGAAAAATGACAAGAGTGGAAGACATCATGATCAGAGTTAAATCCCTGAAATGGCAATGGGCTGGACATACTGCCAGAAGGACAGACCATAGATGGACAGCCGAAATTTTAGATTGGATTCCAAGGGACAGGAAAAGACCCAGAAAAAGACCACATGGGAGATGGGTGGATGAAATTCGTAAATATGCGGGAGTGACATGGAGGAGACTGGCACAAGACAGACCGTTGTGGAGGAAAATTGGGGAGACCTTCGTCCAGCAGTGGATTGATAATGGTTGACAATGATGATGATGATGATATATATTAATCCATTAAATAAACTGATTTATATATATACTTGCAACTAGCAGATGCAATTTCAACAGGAGCCAAAAAATTTAATAATGTGCATTTTAAAATTAAAAAAAAATTGTTCGTAGCTAAAATTTGGTTTAAAAAAATATATGTAATCAAATTTGGAAAATAAGAATATATATCTGAATTGAAACATCTTAATTAAAAAACCGAACGAAAGAAATAAAGCTAGTGCCATGAGGAGCGCCAAAGGTAGCTGTGCCTCATGTAATAGCATATACAGAGTGAATTTTTAAGAAATGTAATAAAATGTATAGAAACATTTATAAAAAATACAAAATTGAATTCATAATTGAAATTCAGATTTGAAAACCGAAATCTTGTAGCTTCTTATTTCTAACGGTTGTAAACAAAAAACAGGCTGCCGTCGTCAGGAGAGCATCAACCTGCGGGAGTGGCCTTTCTAGTGCCAACAGACGACAAGGAGAACCAAAAATGTAGGTTGGTCTGTACCTTGCCCAGGACAATCGCACTACAAAAGAACTCAAAGGAAGTATCTTTTTACGATATGGTGCTGGTGTGTTTGACGTCGGTCGGTGGAAATCTTCGTGCCACCCCGGTGGTGCAGTGGTCTAAGCGATGGCTTCTGATCATTCGTCCGAATGGGGTCCGGGTTCGATTCCCGGTGAGACATGGATGCTGTGTTTGTCTTAAGGCACTGGCTCTCTTCCTTCCCTGGAACCAGTGGCCCTAAATTAGGGACGGGCGACTGCTTATAGCCCATTGAGTTGCTCACGGTGGTCGTTAAACCTCCAATTTTAAAAAAAAAAATCTTCGTTGCTTTACGAAAGAGACGACAATATTTTTGCATGGCAAATCATTATTCACTCCGTCGGCACCAGTATCGACTACAGAATTCCACAACGCGCATTTTTCTTTGAAATATATTTTTCTCTTTTCAATATTAAAACGAGAATAAAACTGGGTCAAAATCGGTTCAGGAACACTTTGATCCTACCCATTGGACCCGCCAGAAATTGTCGATCTGTGGACCCGTTGACCCGTGTCCCGTTTCCATCTCTGAATGTGGCCTGGGTCAGTAACTCGCATACCAAGGCCGCGGGTGGCCTAGTGGTCAACGTTCGTGACTGTCACGGAGAAGACCTCGGTTTCGATCCCAGGCAGATACGAACGGTCGAACCACTAAATATCCGCCGTGCGTCGGATCGGCACGTTAAGCCGTCGGGCCCCGGGTACTGGCCCCCCGGTAATAAGTAAAGGCGTCTTCCTCCCCCTTTCTACCTCGCTTCCGTGTCACTTTCCTATCAGGCACTATAGCCAAAATCTTGTAGCTTCTTATTTCTAACGGTTGTTTAAGACCTGGGGTCAGACACTTCCTTCCTAAAATCCTCTACATCTGATCTGATCTGATCTGATCTACCCGGGGGCCGTCACTTAACGTGCTCGTTCGATGCACGGCGGATATTCAGCGATTGTTAGAAATTCACACCACCACGCCAGGTTTGAACCTGGGGTCCCTACATCAACAGTCTGAATCTCTAGCCACTAAGCTATCCGCAACTCGATTTCAAATTTGAAATACGTGTACTCCATATACATACTCATTTATTCATAAAATCAACTGGAAGTATATTATTCGATGGCACATCTGGGATAATAGATATACTCGTTGTCATATGCTGGGCAAATGGACCGCACAATTTTATGACAAATATAGTGATGAAGCGACAATTTATGAGATTGACACAAATATAGTTAATGTAAAAACGTACACAAAATACTTTATGCATAATTAAATTACTTGTGATCAGTGACTTTGTTGCACTAATTATTTATATGTATCACTTTACACATTTATTAAACAATTTATTTTGAAATCTATAATATCTAAAATGAAGTAATACGAGATTATATTTATATTTATTGACGCAGTTATTTGTAAGTACGTATGGTTACTTATATTTGAGCATGTCGTGTGCTCGTTTACGATACGATTGTACTTAAAAAAACCGAGAAGGTTCAGGTTCACATTCTTAAGTAGATTTTTTTAACAGTGCTGACAAACGATATCTGCAGGGCTTTTACATGGAAATAGACAACTTCAACATTTTACAAAACCCAAATTATTTAAGATATTGACATTCACTTTGCAACGTTTTATAGGGAAGCTCTTGAAGTTCGTTATAGCAACTTACAAATGTTCGATGTGTGCACCCGCAGTCACGTGACATATATCAACGCGGTAGCCGAATTCTTGCCAAACACGTGTTAACATATCTTCAACTCCAGCAATAGCTGATTTGATACGTTATTTCAGATTAGGTAAATTAACAGGAAAGGGAGGGACTTTTACCTTGACACAAACATCCTGTTGTTTCAAATTTCGTGGGCCATATTCGGCGCTGATTTCTTGAAACGTGTTCTAAAATGCCTGTCAGGTCCCGCTGAGTTCGATCTGGCACTAGGCCTTACGGAATCAGAATCTCTCAAACGGGCCTGACGTAGGTTCCTTTTGAGTGCCGTTGAGTTAAACTCGATCCTTGAAAAAAACTGGAACGTGTAGTCAGTAATCACTTCAGTTCACGAAAATGAATAACTCCAATAACAAGTCCTTGGTTAGACGAAACAAAATTTAATAGATGAAAGAATTCGATTGGCTATCTATCTTCACGTGCCAACAGGTTCCCAGTAGCGAGCACTTCACTATCTAACGATATCCCGGAAGACTCTTCGCCACGTTGACTTGAGTCGTTCCGTCAAAAACTCCGGCCGATCTCTTATCGCCGAAAAAACCTTGACTCCTCCGTCAGTGGAAAACGAAAAACCCCGAGAGGTATAACCGACACTCTCACTGTAAAACACTTCTTACTCCGTGGAAGGTGAAACGCGAAAAGTCTCCCTAGCAAATGATTATATGTAAAGGATTTTAGGAAGGGAGTGTCTGACCCCAGGTCTTAAACAACCTTCAGAAATAGGAAGCTAGCAGATTTGCGCTAAGAGTGCCCGATAGGAAAGTGACACGGAAGTGAAGTAGAAAGGGGAAAGAAGACGCCCTTATTTATTACCGGGGGGACAGTACCCAGGGTCCGACGGCTTAACGTGCCCATCCGACGCACGGCAGATATTTAGTAGATCGAGCGTTCGTACCTGCCTGAGATCGAACCTGAGGTCCTTTTCGTGGCAGTCACGAACGTTGCCCACTAGGCCACCCGCGGCGCAAGTCTCCCTAGCAAGATCATGATGATCATATGTAGAGGATTTTAGGAAGGGAGTGTCTGACAGCAGGTCTTAAATAACCCTTAGAAATAGGAAGCTAGGAGATTTGGGCTAGAGTGCCGGATAGGAAAGTGACAGGGAAGCCAGGTAGAAAGGGGAAGGAAGACGCCCTTATTTATTACCGGGGGTCCAGTACCCGGGGTCCAACGGCTTAACATGCCCATCCGACGCACGGCGGATATTTGGTACCTGCCTGGGATCGAACCTGAGGTCCTATCCGTGGCAGTCACGAACGTTGCCCACTGGGCCACCCGCGGCCCGACTCCCTAGCGAACGTGTTACTTCCTTTTATATACTTAATCTTCTCCCCCCCCCCTTTCCGCCTCGGGAAATCCGATTGGTGTGGAGTTAGTCGTTCACCGGAAGTGATGACCTTTGACTTATACATCGGACCCCATCGACCAGATGAAAGTCAATGAATGTCGCTAGTCACATGCTTCGTTCGTTGTTACATAATGAGGCTTACAAAGGAAATAGTGCCACGTGCCAACACGTGCGTTTGTATTTACATTACATTGCCTTTGAAATGAGAAATAATTACAGAAAATATTACTACATGGAAATAATTAGTGGGACCCAACTCCGTCACCTTACAATGCCGTTTCACAAAATCCGTTTAGACTTCGTTTTGTTAAATTCAAGCACACAGAACGCCTTCCTCCAAAACATATGCAGTCATCTTGCTCGACTGGCCACTTGACGCTGAAAACGTACAATCTCTTAGTGACACCATTATAATAAAACCCTTACTATTCATGATAAAACGCTGCATCATGAGTGCCAATATCTTACATAGTTCTGGTTTTATAAAATGTTGAAACTGTCTATTTCATTTGTAATAACCCTATATATCATGAAGACTTTGTCCTGAACGCTCTGTCGCCTCGTCCTTTAGTTTTGTTGGAGTAAGGTACACAGAGCAGCCGTTACATTATGACCACCTACCTCATAAGCTGTACGATACCCTTTAGCCCGCACAATAGCGGCCACTCGGAGACGCAGCTATTCGACGAGGTGGCGATAGGTATCCTGAGGTATCTAGTACCATAATGTCAACAGCAGGTCCTCCAGTTCCCGTACATTTAGGGGTGGTGGTGATTTAGCCCGAACCCGCTATTCCAAGTCTAACCACAAATGTTCGATTGGGTTCATGTCAGGTGAATTTGGAGGCCAGAGCATTAACAGAAAGTCACCAACATGTTACTCGAACCACTCCTTGACGATTCTGGCAGTGTGGCATGGTGCATTATCCTGTTGATAATGGTCATCACCAGCAGGGAACACAGTTTCCATGAATGGGTGAACTTGATCCGCAACGATGTTCAGATACCTGACAGCTGTAAGGGAGTGTGCTATTGGGATAATGGGGTCTAATGTGTCCCAAGAAAACATCGCCCACTGCATAACACTGCCGCCGCCGGCTTGTTACCGCCCAACAGTGCACCCAGGTGTCATAGCCTCCGTTGGTAATCGGCGTAACTGCGGTCGGACATCTACGTGATGCACCAGGAATCCTGATTCGTCAGACCAGGCCACTTTCTTCCAATCATCCACGGTGCAATCTCGATGGGCCGCCCCGGTGGCGCAGTGGTCTAAGGCGCTGGCCTATGATCATTCGTCCGTAAGAGGTCCGGGTTCGAATCCCGGTGAGGCATGGATGTTGTGTTTGTCTTAAGGCACTGGCTCTCCCCCTTCCCTGGAACCAGTGTCCCTAAATTAGGGACGGGCGACTGCTTATAGCCCATTGAGTTGCTCACGGTGGTCGTTAAACCTCCAATAAAAAAAAAATCTCGATGATTTTGGGCACATTTCATGCGTTGTTGGCGATGAAGTGCAGTGAGCATGGGGACCCGGCTGGGTCTTCGGCTAAGCAGGCCTATACGCACAAGGCTGCGATGAACTGTGTGCTGTGACACATTTCCCTGATCACCACTATTATAGCTGCGGATGATTTGTCGCACTGTGGGCCTACGGTCGCTGTGAAATATACGTTACAGTTTCCGCTCCCCTCTGGCATCAATGAGCTGCGGACGACAAACGACGGTTCACCGTTTGGCCGTTTGTTCACCACTTTTGATACGTACTCACTACAGCGGCAGGTGAACAAGCCACAAGCCGAGCTATTTCCGAGATCGTAGTTCCGGGAGGCCGTGTCATCACAATTTGTCCTTTATCAAACTCCGATAAATCGGCAGTTGTTTCCATTCTGACTCCGAACACTCTACTAACCGAAAGCCTGTCCTTGGGTTGTTTATATACTGCTCAGTGAATTTTTCCTGCGCCACCGTTCGGTCTCCAGGAGCGCTCATTTCTCTAGGCTGGGGGTGATCATAATGTAATGACTCATTGGTGTACAGTGCGTACTGATTTAAGTTTCTCGCCCTCTATACGAAGCGCCTGATTTCGCAAATGAAAACAGCCGCTTTTTACGAACTTCGAGACGCTAAACATGATTGGGTTTTAAAAACTGGTGATTAGCAGGAAACTGTGTCTTCACCTAACTTTAGCAAAAAAAGCAAATACATAGAAATATTTGTCTCCACCTAACATTAGCAAATTACTGATGAAATGTGATGCGAGATTCTTCAATAATTTTTTATACAGTATAAGCGGAAGGCGAATTCATGTAGACCTATATGTAACCTTCAGCGAAAGATGCAATGCTGGTAAGTGACTGTATCTCGAAAATCTCAATTAATCAAACATTTTTTTGTCATTTTTGTGTTTAGCACGTCGATTTGCATAATAAACTGCTGTTTGCACTTCCGAAACACACCAAATGCCAAAATTTGTTATTCATCATTATCTACATGTAAGACGCGAAAACAAACTTTTAAAGATTTTCCGGTGTAGTCACGTTATTTTCCTTTTATGTAAAAAAAAATAAATAAATACCTACCTGCAAAATGGGTAATTAAAGCCACTCCTGACAGCAACAGCACGAAAGCGAAGACTAAGGCGAGTACTCCAATTAAAGGACGATTCAATGTTCTTGAAGCATCCGTTCGTTGAAACTCCAGCTTCCATATTGGAAATCCGGGGATTTTGGTCAGCTTGGCTGGGTTGATGTTTTCAAACGTTATTTTCTGTCTTTGGTTTATACGCTTTCTTCTGCACTGCTTGATTTCTGGAAGGCCCTTCTTCTTGATGTTTGGTATGTAGTAAGTTGGGTTGTTCATCTACAAAGAAGAAATAAAAAAAAACGCCACTTCAAAATACCTTCTGTGAAATCAAAGAAACCTAATACCAAGTTTTTGTGAAATTAAAGAAATCTAATACCAAGTTTCTGTGAAATCAAAGAAATCTAATACCGAGTTTTTGTAAAATTAAAGAAATCTAATACCAAGTTTCTGTGAAATCAAAAAAACCTAATACTGAATTTTTGTGAAATTAAAGAAATCTAATATCAAGTTTCTGTGAAATCAAATAAATCTAATATCAAGTTTCTCTGAAATCAAAGAAATCTAACACCAAGTTTCTGTGAAATGAAAGAAATCCAATACCAAATTTCTGTGAAATCCAACAAATCCAATACCAACTTTCTGTAAAATCAAAGATATCTAATACAAAGTTTCTGGGAAATCAAAGAAATCTAATACCAAGTTTCTGTGAAATTAAAGAAATTTAATACCAAGTTTCTGTGAAATCAAAGAAATCTGATACTATGTTTCCGTAAAATCAAAGAAATCTAACACCAAGTTTCTGTAAAATCAAAGAAATCTAATACCAAGTTTGTAAAATCAAAGAAATCTTATGCCAATTTTCTGTGAAATCAAATATATCTAATACCAACTTTCTGTGAAGTCAAAGAAACCTAATGCCGAGTTTTTGTGAAATTAAAGAAATCTAATACCAAGTTTCTGTGAAATCAAAGAAATCTGATACTATATTTCCGTAAAATCAAAGAAATCTAATACCAAGTTTCTGTGAAATAAAAAAAAAAATCTAATAACAAGTTTTTGTTAAATAAAAAAAATTAATACCAAGTTTCTGTAAAATCAAAAAATCTAATACCACGTTTCTGTGAAAAAAAAAATTCTAATAACAAGTTTTTGTTAAATAAAAAAAAATAAAATCTAATACCAAGTTTCTGTAAAATCAAAGAAATCTAACACGATGTTTGTGCAAAATCAAAGAAATCTAATACTAACTTTATGTGAAATCAAAGAAATCGAATACCAAGTTTCTGTGAAATCAAAGAAATGTAATACCAACTTTCTGTGAAATCAAAGAAAACTAATACAAAGTTTCTGTGAAATCAAAGAAATCTGATACCATGTTTCTGTAAAATCAAAGAAATCAGGAAATTGATTTCTTTGATTTTACAGAAACTTCTAATACAAGTTTCTGTGAAATCAAAGAAATCTAATACCAAGTTTCGGTGAAATCAAAGAAATCTACGCACTATAAACAGAAAGAAATTATCAAAACATTAAAATTATCACTTTAATCCCATGTGTTCATACCTCTTAGCTATGTCGTCTTCCTTCTTTACGGTTTTTTAGTTTGAAATTTAAAAGCCGGCTGAAAGCTCAGGGTGGTGTGTAAAAATATTGTTTACATTCATTCAACATCTCATGGGAGAAGCTAAGATGCACCTTCACCAGGCCTTGAAATTTAGTTAGGAGGAAGTCATAATGCCCAACTCACCTGAAATTGTTTAATCCTAGCAGAAATACTGGTGTGCTTTGGTTACACAGAATCTTAAGAAGTCATGTGAAACGGATTTGAGCGCATGGCCGAGTGATCAGCGGCACTAGCTTTAAATTATTCGTCCCAGATTGGCCTGGGTTCGAGTCTTGGGTAAGGTTTGGCAGTGTGCCTGCTTGATGGCGTTGACCCTTCCCCTCCCCGGAAGCAGCGGCCCAAATTAAGGACGGGTGACTACTTACACCCTTTCGAGTTGGTCATGGCGGTCGCTTACCCCCTCGCTCTGCCCCCCAAAATGGTTTGTTCACTGAGGACCTGTAGAGGCCAGTCACTGTGATAATTTTCAAGAAAGAAACAGGAAAGGTTTCTGTAACTAGAATGATACAATAATTATTGTTACTTATTAAGTTCATTAAACATATTAAGTACGAAAATTGGAAATGCGCCGGAAAATCAGCAAACATAAGGATTGTGTGGTTTCGGTATAATGGTTGGTGCTGGGAAAATATATTTGTACATAAACAGTTTTCCGAGGAACTTCACGACAGGCATCAAAGATTTATCTATGGTACTTACTGACATATTACTTAACACTTTGAAACAAGTTCTTCAGAAAACAATATTTTTAATACACGGAAACAAGTTGTTTTCTGTGTTAAAATGTTTTGAAGTGTAAGGTACCATTAAAATCAGTCAAAAGGCTGTACGCTGAGTTTTGCATGCGTCAGAATGGAATAAAATTCAGGTATGTATAGTTGGGGATTAACTATGGGGTAAAACAGGGATGTGGGCTGTCCTTATTCTTGGCTTTGATCTATATGGATAAATTGATTAAAGAAAATAACTTAGTGGTTTTAGTTTAGCAGTTTCCTGCATTCAAATGAATTTGTGCGAATTTCTGAAAATGCAAGCAATTTAGGGTATGAACCCAATCATTTAAGCGCGAAAAATCTGAGATGATGATAAACTCTGAGTAGTATAAATCTGTAGTACGAAATCGAACTCGAAAATTTACCAATGGAAGGCCTAGAAACGTTAATAGATTTTTCATGTTTCGGGATTTAACGAAGTTCATAAGCATCTAAGGTTATAAGGCGCCAGTCGCTCCGAATTGAGCATCACTCTTTCCAGGGAAGGGAGAGGGCTAGAGTAAAACAACCAAACCACCCATATTTATTTCATCCATGCCTTATCTGGAACTTGAATAAAGACACAACTCGGACGAGCAGCCAGAAGTCTACGTCTGTGATCACTCTGCTTGAAATTTCACTGTTAACCAGTAAGCACAGTGGCTTTCATTATTTCATTTTCATAAGTACACAAAATGATTGAATTTGCCGAAGGTGTTACAGAACACAATAACTACCATTAGTGCTGTTATTCAGTCCTTATAATGATTTATGTTATTTCTGCTCATTACAAGACAAAATAGTTAGCAGTAACTGCGATTCATCAGTGCAGAAAGTTAGATTCGACACATATTGTCTGCAAGGCCTGTGAAAACACAACTTTGTCGGTGACGGAGATCTAGCCCGTCACCGACAAAAAGTTGTTGTAACCGACTAAGCTACACCGACGGAATGTACCGCTGCAAATTTGTTCCCTTGTCACGTGACTCACCTCTGTAGTGCGTCACAAGTCTGAATATTTCACTATATAAACACATGCTGACTTTTGTTACTTATTTCTCATTAACAGGAAATGGTTGATACAATTAAAAATAAGAGGGTGAACATTATTTTCACTAGATTGTGACGTACTACGGAGGTGAAAACATGTGTCAAGACGACAAATCTGCAGCGAGACATTCTGTCCGCGTAGCTCAGTTGGGAGAGCGACTTACTCCGGAGTGAGGGGGCACGGACAAACTTGTGCTTTCACATTGGCGCCCGACCCGATTGTGGAAAATGGATCTACTGGCCGTTCGGTTCTTCGAAAAATGTGTGATGCTTGTTCCACTCATCGTTTGGAATTAATGCAAAAATTCCTACTTCGCTTCAAAAAATAAAAAAATAAATAAGAGGGAGATGATGTGACGTACTACAGAGGTGAAAACATGTGTCAAGACGACAAATCTGCAGCGAGACATTCTGTCCGCGTAACTCAGTTGGGAGAGCGACTTACTCCGGAGTGAGGGTACACGGGTTCGATGTCCGTCGCGGACAAACTTGTGTTTTCACAAGATACAATAGCTTTCCTTAGTCACTGTTCAGCTGTGCACGTAAGCGATTTGTTAGTTGCAGTTCATTTAAGCGCTAAGCATCTATCTAAATAGTAAATCTAGCATGAAAACGTTCACTTTCCCATAAAAGTAAACTGTAAATATTTACAAAAACCTTAAGGAACGATACACATTTTTCACTGCTACAAAACTTTTAAGCAAATAAAATACATGAGCTGAATAAACACAAACACACGAAGAGTTCCAAATTATTTTCATTTTTTGATAAAGATAAAATGTGAAATCATTTAAAAGAAAAGAATAAAAATGAAGCAAAACACTCGAATCAGAAAGATAAAAATCTTTGACTCACAGCAAAATTCATTAAAAATGCATCTGTAGCTATTTCGTTTTCTTTTTTAATGCACTTGGCTTTCTAAATCAGTTTGAGTGAAAAGAGCGTAAAAATTTCCACCAGGAAAAAGATACAGTTTCTAGTCATTCTTAATTGCTTGTGATTTAGTATAAATTTAATGCAAGAAGTTTTCGTTCGCATTTCGGAAACAAGATTTTTATATCTTATAACGAAGTGAATTTCTCCGTCATTTTTATCCGCGCCGGGGTTCGAACCCGGGTCCACTCATTCAGGAATAAGTTGCTCTACCAATTAAGCTACGCGGACGATTGTTCTGATTCCTATCTGCCTTTATGTCGTGTGCGTCCTGCTGGCAGGTACGTCACATCTCCTCTCCTGGTACGTTACATCATCTCCCCCCTTCTTTTTCTTTTTTTTTTTTTTTTTTTTGAAGTGCTGCTCATATTTTTCCTATCTCGCGGTGTGGAAATAACATCACACCAATGCGAGATTTTGAACGGTCGGGTCATCCGGATAGTTCGGGCGCCATTATAACGAAGTGAATTTCTCTGTCATTTTTATCCGCGCCGGGGTTCGAACCCAGGTCCACTCATTCCGGAATAAGTTGCTCTACCAATTAAGCTACGCGGACGATTGTTCTGATTCCTATCTGCCTTTATGTCGTGTGCGTCCTGCTGGCAGGTACGTCACATCTCCTCTCCTGGTACGTTACAATCTTTATTAAAAAAATAAAAAAGGAGAGAAGTAGACATCTAAAATGTTTCAGTTGCAAGACTAATGAATCCGAAAGCATAGAGTATTATCCTTTCAACATCTCTGACCAATAATATTGAAGTAAGTAAAGTGTAGAAAAAAAGTATTTTACTCCTTAAGCAAATGCATCTCTCTCATATTTGTTAAGTGAACTTATAAATTTATTTGCTGTAATGGTATTTTCCCCAACTGTAAAAATCTGAAGTAATTACGTCAGCTTCACTTTGACCGAGAGTCAATAATTATGTGTATGATATAAAACATTACAGTGAAAAGAATCTTCAATGAAATTAAAAACATTTATGCATAAATTTTGAGCTTCTAGTTTTCGAAGACGTAGACGTAAGCTTATGTTCCAAAAATACGAGTATATTCATAAAGAAACATGAGTTGAATATCAAAAAGTTGTATAAAAGAAAGTCAAATCCTCTGCAGCGTTATTAATATCATATTAATACATAGATGGAGTCGCTGTTGCGGATCTTCCGTCTCCTCTGATCTGTCTTGCGTCATCTTACTCTTCAAGTTCTCCTCCATGATGCTGTACGCACAGTCCTTCCATATAACTTTAAATCCTTCTTCTTAACTATTCTTCAGTTCTGGTTTTAATGAACTGCTTGATTGTATAAAGAGCAGCTCGTTCCTAATTTCGGCCATTACTTCCAGAAAGAGAGCAGGGATCAGCATCACTCATGCAGTACTCAGGATTTTAGTCCGTGGCCCAGTTTTGACAATAACCCAGAAGACCCGCATCTGACTACTCGGCTACAGAGTCGGCTTTCTGCTAATCCACTTTCTTGGCGGCTCATCTTCATTAACCTAGGTTGCATGTGCTTCCTCTTCCTTCAAAAGTGTTCAGGCCAACACAGTCTTTGGTCTTGTGTTTTTGAAACTTCTGTAACTTTAACCCTTACTTTTGTATATTTCTATACATAATTCTAATTTTACTGGTGACACAGTACATCCACGGCAACATCATAACTTCAGCAACCTTTAGCTTATTCTCCAGCCTTTTTGTCTTTGTCCGAGTCTCCACTGTACCCTATTATTGGTTTAACCACGGTCATTTAAACTTTACTTTACGGCTTCATTGGAATTGTTCAGTTACATACCACACTTGTAAATTTTCTCCAGTTATTCCATCCCTCCTGCACTCTGCTGTTCACTTCGCTTTTATAATGTTTTACACTTGTGATTAGTTGTTGTAGTTTAACGTGCTTAACTAAGTTCTTTGCTAAATATTCTTAGAGAATTTCGTGAGGCATATATTCAAACTTCTTGAACAAATAATGACTACTAACGGCCTAAGAAAAGGATCAGCATAAGAGACTTACGTAACAACCCAACGTCTTTAGTCTTCCTCTCCACGAAAGGTCAAAGGGGATGAATACAAACCACTGATGACACGTAATTAATCTGGTTTCCTCGCAGAATTCAATCGTATGACAGCGATAGTCAATCACACACACACACATACACTTTTATGCTACATAAATCTCAACTTTTCTCTCTCTCTTTCGTACATAAACCTGGTCTCTCCCTTACATAACTCTCGTCTCTCTTAGATATATTCTTACATTCAATGCTGTCATTTTATCTTGCTCTGAATCACTGTCAGTGTTGCCAAATTGTAAAAGCTGTTCGGGGAAGAAATGTGTCATTTTGGGAGAAAACGTTTAACAAGGAAGTATTATAAATTACATAAGAAAACCGAAATTCAGAAGTAAATTCGAAAATCAGTGTATATGTCATACTCTTCAACATTGATCTCCTCCAGCATTGATCCCTGATATTTAAATCTTATAGTGTGTATATATCATCATCATCATCATTGTCAACCATTATCAATCCACTGCTGGACGAAGGTCTCCCCAAGTTTTCTCCACAACGGTCTGTCTTGTGCCAGTCTCCTCCATGTCACCCCTGCATACTTTCGAATTTCATCCACCCATCTCCCATGTGGTCTTATATATATATATATATATATATATATATTACCTAAATATTAGCAGAACGCATATTCTGTTTTAGCTGTATTTACTCCCAGGTTTTTGTTTTCTAACAGTTCCCTTCTCTAGCTTTTCGTCTTTTCTTCTGCCTCTTTTTTAACTCATGGCACATAGCACCATATCATCTACAAACATGGTCCACTGTGCTACTTCCCTCATTCCTGCTGCATGCAACCACATATAAAACAATATCAAATAATAACGGACAACCCATTTCTGGTGTACTATAGATCTCGGATCAAATTTTTCTGTTTGGTCTAATCTACTTCCGTAACATACACAAAAATCTTGGTAAAATTCCTTTATCAACTAAATGCTTTTCTGGTGCGATATTCTCTTTCAGGCAGTTCAATATTCGGGCATTGGCACTTGGTTATATGTCTTCTACAAATCCGTAAATATCATGTGCAAAAGGCAAATATTTGAATGAAAAAGCAGTGTAAGAACGTACTGAAAATAGACAAAAATTGAAATAACTTCTTGATTTTCCTTCATGGAATTTGTGAAGCTTGAAATCAAATGAATTGCTGTCTTATTGGAAATTTCTGTCAGCTTGTTTTAGGGGTTTAATGACCACCTTGAGTAACTCGATGGGTTATAAGCAGTCTCCCGTCCCTAATTTACGGCGACTGGTTCTAGAGAAGGGAGAGAACCATTACCGTAACACAAAGACAAAATCTATATTCACGGGAATTCGAACCCGGATCCATCTCAGACGAATCGTCATAAGTCAGCGCTTAGACCACTGCGCCACAGAGACGGCATTTTATGTCAGTGAAATATCAAAGTGAAATAACAGGTTTGTTCGGTGTTTTGAATGAAGAACACCTCGAAACATCACGAAAAAGATAATTCTGTTATGATATCTTAACATCTGCCGGGTCATATTTTCAACGACACCATATTCTAAGTACAGAGTGTCAGGTCTCATGATGTCGTCTGTTAAACTTAGAAAAAAAAGAGTCCAAACTTAAACCTAGAAAAAAAGAAAGAAAAAAAGAAAAGAGCCCAAACTTTACAAAAGTCTTTCAGCCGTTCCCGATGCTGTACTGCACCTCGTATAAAAAAGCTTTTTCTGCTAACCAAAACAAAACTAAAGTGTTTGAAATCAACAAGTACCTCGATCAGTGAAGTTAAAAGAACTGTAGAATAACTTTTAACAGAATTTTAATTTTTTTAACAGTTTTTTTAAAAGATCTTACAATTTCACCAGAATGTGTAATAAAGATTACTACAGCTTTTTTATGTCCCTAGGATTAAGTTAAACCTTTTCAGGTAAGTATGTAAACTTATGAAAAGTAAAAGAAACATTTTTAAAACTAATGAAACAGCTTAATTTTAATCAACCTTGCACTTCCTTGGAGAAAATGTTTTGTTTAATTTCGATTTTTCATAACATAGCTTTAACTCCAAACGATTTATAGAACCTTAAAGAGCAACATATTAGATATCAGTATCAAACATTTTTTCAAGCAAAACATTGTTTAATTTTGTTCATTTATTAAAACATATTGTGGCAAAATTGAACAAAAAAAATAATAACAGCCGAGTTATTTCACACGAAATCAAGATGAAAGACGAAAGTAAAGCCATTTGAATTTTATGCAGTCTCAGTAACCATGTGTTCTACTTCAGAAAATCTAAAAATTGCTATTTTTGGAAGCTTTCACCTTTTCGCGATATATAAATGCTTCAACGGTGGGCCAGACATATTTCAAATAAAACCAGGAATGCCAGAGCAGCCTTTAAAACGCTCTAAATATACCCATGAGTTTCTAATACTACCTGGAAAATTTTAAAGATTGGTATGACGCCTGAGATAAAACTATAGAGCATCTAATTTTCATTTCTAAAACCAAATGGTATGTGAACATACTAATGATTTCTCAAGATGAAGTGAATTTATTCATTATTGTCAAAGAACATATGGCTGATACTGCATTATATCATTTACAGAACAAGTACGTGCCTGTTTCTTTAAGATCTCTAGAAATAAAATAAAGATAAAAATAAAAAGCTACATTAAATTAAAAAATACAGAACATTTAGGTAATAGCCGTATATCTTTTTCTTTTTGGTCACTAAAAATTTAAGCTTTCAAAGAACACTGATCTTTATTCCCTTTCTCGGATATCTCTTTCGACTAAATTTTTCAAGGAATATGCACTGAATTGATATCTCTTTAAAGTACGCTAATCTAAAAATGCAAAGTTATTTACTAAATGGGAGCATTCTTCTTTCTCCGAGGTTCCTAAAAATTAAATCAAGTTTCCAAAGAACATTCATGGAACACATACGTTCCTTTCTCGTAAAGTTTCATAAAATTAAAAGGGAGATTTTGGATAGGTTCATTACTGTTTTTTCCACAGTCTGCAAAAATAATAAATATAAATCATATTTGCTGAATGAAAATAAAAATTAAAACGTGCAAAACAAAGCATTTAACAAACTGATATGCCACTATTTTGGAATTAAAAAATTAAGAGTTTTGTACTCCTGTTTTTCTAAAAACTCTTCGAACTGAAATGTCCAAATATAATTCATTCAATGGGAGCAATATTGTTTCTTCATGTTATGCAGAAAGCCAAATACGGCCGCCCCGGTGGCGCAGTGGTCTAAGGCATTGGCCTCTGATCATTCGTCCGTAAGGGGTCCGGGTTCGAATCCCGGTCAGGCATGGATGTTGTGTTTGTCTTACGGCACTGGCTCTCTCCCTTCCCTGGAACCAGTGACCCTAAATTAGGGACGGGCGACTGCTTATAGCCCATTGAGTTGCTCACGGTGGTCGTTAAACCTCCAATTAAAAAAAAAAAAAAAAGCCAAATACGCAAAGAACACTCTCGGAATGGGTACATTATCATTTCTCTGTAAAAATTAAAATATTCCGAGAACATTCGTTGAATGGATGCCTTTCCATGTTTCGTCAAAGTTTCTGAAAATTAAAAGACAGAAAGAACTATTATACTTACCCCTCTATTCAGAATTTCATGATTAAGAATGTCTGGTGCAGGCAGCACAGGAATTACGCAAGGGCAGTGCACATAGGATTTGTCGACAACAGCCCACTGTTTATCTTTTTGTGTTTCAACAACGAACGTACTCCTTTCCAGAGTTTGCATGTTGCTTTGTATTCTTTTCAAACCTGAGCGACAATTTTCGCCTTTAGTGCAGCAAATTTTTACCGATCTCTTCTAGAGAAAATTGAGGAAAATCAAAGCATTTCACATAAAATTTCAAGAATTTTTATGTGAAGAGAAAAAGCGAAAAGGAGAAATGTACATTATGGCATTTGATTTTCGTGGGGCTATTGTGAACGCCAAGGCAGCCGGTGCTTGGACAAGTCCAACCATTATGTAGTTCACTGTTTGCTAACGCGTTGTGGCCGTTAGAGCTCGCTGACCAAACATAAAGAGAAAAGAGCCTTTGTTTCCCATGTGTATATGAATATATTTCCTCGTTCACACAGACGCACACCAATCACGGCCTGTTTGGTCTTCGCACTCCAGATTAGTTCAGGGATGCTGCCAACAGCTGTTGCTTCCTCATTTGTTTCTCTTTGCGGAATTAGATTCAAAACAATTAAGAATCACTCACGTTTTTAAAATTAGCCGGATAAGCTGATATTTTTTGCCAAACTACAATATGTGTTTACCCGTAGAAGTTCGATTCTGATACTTTGAGTTCTGAGATGCACGGAGTTTTTAAGTGGTTCTCAGGAAAGGCTTTTAACAGGGCCCTTTCATGGGCAACATGAAATGACTTTTGCTAAAATTTTAATCGTCAGACACTCAAAATAATTTAAATACTTAGTTGCATAACTGAAGGCAAAGAATTTATACTTTCGAGTGATTGAATAGGTTTCCACTAATACTACCTTTCGAGATTTTCTCAAGGAAAAACTACTAATCATATCTTTGAAATAAATCTGTCCAGTGATTAAATTAGTTTCATTTGCAAATCATTTACCTACCTTGCTGATCATAATTCTAATTAACTTTATTTTGCATACAGTTTTTGCAGATATGTGTGGAAGTAGTCACAGAAATGTTACAAAATCCCTCAGAGAAAGACAAGCAACAACCTGGTAATTTATCGATATTTTAGATAAAAATTATTTAGCGCAGTTTGGTTTGACAATTCAAATGGCTTTTTGTTTTTAAAACATGCTGCATGAAACTGTTTTAATTTTTTCATTTCATTAATCAGTTTAAGACTCAATATATTATCATTATAAAAAACAATGAGTTTCAGGACCACAATAGCCATCTGATTTTCTTTCGTATTTATGTGCATTAAAAGCAATAAAAAAATGTGATATATTTTTTCAGAAGCTTTGTATATGCCAACAAAGCTTTTTATGATGGAGACATACGCACTTAAAAATGAAGCCTGTAATGCGCATTTAGCACTATTATTGTTTTGCAATGATAAAATCGCCTTTCGTTTCTTTTTTTTTTATTCTAGTTGGAAATGAGTCATTCATAAAAGCAATGTAACTGACTATATCTAGTAAGTTCATTTAAGAGAAAAAGTACGTGCTTATAAAGAATTGTCCATCCATCTGTACACACCATATCTTCACATCTGTTTGCACGATTTGAAGAATTTTAAAACAGTTGACCTACAAAAACGAAGATTTATGCCTTTGAGTCTTGTTCCGATACATTACGTTGCCGCCATGCGGTGTGTGTGTGTGGGGGGGGGGGAGGAGTAAGCATCGAATAAAGACTCCTGGAAATATAATAGCTCCTGTAAATGCAGAAGCTATTGAGTACAAAATACATTATATTTTTATTTTGTAGTATTCCTCCCGAAAATCAAGTTAAAAACATTTTTCTTTGGTCAAATACCACGCACTAGAGCAGAGGCGCACCCAGGATTTCTTACATACAGGTGGCTGCCAAAAATATTGTAAATTCAAATACCCCGGAGAAAACAACTCCCAAAATGTTGGATAGCGAAAAACATCTCCGCCATATTCAAGGGCGTTTCCAATTTTTCCCAAAATGTATATTTAAAAACATGTACAAATATATTTAACAATAAGTAGCCAATAACAAAGAACGAGGGAGCAAGTAATACCTCACTTAGTCCCTCGTTGGGGAGGAACCGGATCTCTGAGCCACTCCAACTAAGTGCGATACTACACTAGGGAAAATTATGCATATTTCCTACTCAAAATAATATGCATATAATTTTTATACCAGCAAGTGTTAATGTATTATAACATCACAGACACTCGATCACAACACAAAACATTTATTACTTTACACAAAAAACATCAACTGGAATACACTCCGCGGTATAAACTGAACTTGTTGTCTTAGCCAAAGCTCGCCATGTCCTCCTCCTTCGATATCTCTCTCGCAACTCTCCTCATCACTCACCACACGCTCAAGTCATTAAATGTCAATGTAACCTTCCGCACTTTTGTGCGTGGAAGTCGTACTTTACAACCCCTCCTCACTCCAGAGGAACTTTTTCTAGTGGTAAAAAGTTCTTGTCATTTTACAATACAATAGTCATAGTTCACATAATGAGTCCTCCAATTCTATCTTTCGTCTGTAACATCACAGACACTCGATCACAACACAAAACATTTATTACTTTACGCAAAAAACATCAACTGGAATACACTCCGCGGTATAAACTGAACTTGTTGTCTTAGCCAAAGCTCGCCATGTCCTCCTCCTTCGATATCTCTCTCGCAACTCTCCTCATCACTCACCACACGCTCAAGTCATTAAATGTCAATGTATCCTTCCGCACTTTTGTGCGTGGAAGTCGTACTTTACAGTATGTTTTAGTTTTTCTGATATCTCTTACAGTTAAAAGTCCAGCTTTAATTTTTTTCTTTTATGTCGGATACCATTCAGTGCAGGAAATATTTTGAACATATTTTTAATTTTTTTCCTTAATGCACAGTTTGTAGGTGTGTATTTCTTTTTCTAACTGAATCTCCGCTTCTAAAAATTCGGCTTCGGGAATTCGTTTTACATTGCATAATATTTGATTTTCGTGTGATAATGCAGTACAGTACATCTGCGTACCAGTTCGTGCCCTTGCCGTGTTGCCTCTGAGAGGAGCCACATCTCTCTCTTCGCTGATCTTTGTGACGAACTGTAGGATATGCTGAAATTATTAAAATGTTCAATAACGCATATTGGAACTACAGGGATTCTAATATTTCTTTCCGGATTTTAGAAGGTTATTAAGAAAAATCTGATAAAGAGTAGAACATCAAACAACATCTGCAAAGATAAATTCCCACAAAAAAAAAAAAAAAAAAAAAAAAGAAAAGGAAAGAAAGAAGGGGGAAAAAAAAGAAAAAAAAAAGCACTTTCTCACCAACTGCGTAAGGACACTTGCTGTCTAGTTTTTAATTTTTAAGCAATCTGATAGTTCAAGGTAGCCTTTCAAACTGAAAATGCGGTTTGTGTTTTTTTGCAGTATATCATAATGTATGATTGCCTTTTAACGAGACTTTAAAAGGTTGTACAAGAAAGATCCACTATACAGTCACTTTATTCGCAAGATATATGGAAGATTCAAAGAGCCCAGGTATTTCAAGAATGTCCTGCATGAATACGGCATTTGCGGAACACAGGCGGCCAACTAGAAATTCTTTCTAGTGCGGTTATAAGTTCGATGAAAGCTATGAAACAGTACTCAATAATTGGCATGGAATAACGACATAATATTGATACTTTGGAAGAAAGAAATTTTTGCTCCAATTTGTATCGCTATATAATTCATTGGTATCATCGAAATAAGTATCCTTATTGAGCGAAATGAAGTACAGAAATTAAAGTAATTTATAGCAATAGAATTTATTCTTTTATCTTTTTAAGAATAATCAAATAAAAATAATCCATGCACTTTATAAGAAACATAACTTTAATATATAGGCAATTCGCTGAAGAAACGTGTCTTCTGTCTAGGGCAGTGGTCGTCAACCTGGTCCCTACCGTCCACTAGTGGGCGATTCAAGCTTTCATGGTGGGCGGTGAGGGTTTTTGTCCATTGTTGTGTCTCGTTTCGTAGCATTATATGATAGTAACATACAGTGTTTTGAAAATAATAATGAGGCTGGTCTCTGTCAACAATTAAAAACAGTAAAGAATGATGCCTTTTATTTGGCAGACATTTTCAAGAGATTTAATGAAATTAATTTGCTGCTTCAAGGAACTCTTATTAGTTGCAAAAATATTGCGTCATTATTTATCGAAAAACTCGGTCTTCTCCGTCATAATCGTTTGAAGAGACAATTTCATCAGTTTCCCGAATTGTCATCTATAAATGATGCAACTCCAGAGGAGATTGAAAGGTTCAGTAGCCACCTCAACGAACTTTAATTGGTTATGAAAGATATTTTGAACTTGAAGGTGCATGACTGGATGATAAATCCTTTTACTGCAAACTTTGCTGAGGTTGATATAACTTGACAAGAGGAACTATTAGAACTTAAATGTGATGAAGAGAGCAAATATAATTTTGATAGTGGTGGATACCCAAAACTCTGGCAAAATAAAATACAAGAAAGATGACACCTAATTTTCGGGTGTAATAAGCACGTCTTTTGAATCCGTTCTGACGAAAATTAAATTTATCAAAGCTATTCAAAGTCAATGGAACCGGTATGGAAAACAATAGTATCTGACAAAAGAAAGAAGTTTTTTAATCGGGTTTTTAATCCCTCAGATATTGCTGTAAACGAAATCGTGAGCTTACGCCCTCTAGTTGCAGACTTGTGCTTTAAGAAAAACATTAATTTATATGAGAAACATTTCGCCCCGGAAACGCTCTCCAACACAGAAATAATTTTTCAAATCGGACTTTTAGAAAAAGAGATATCGACAAAAATAAGATGTGACTTTACGTCCCGTGGTGGCAAAACCATGCATTATTTTAGGAAGAAAAGTATTCTCAAAAGGTTTTCCCATATGAGCGGTATCGGTGCAAGAAAAAAAAATTTAGCCGAGTTTTCAGGAGCCCAGATTTTGTTACAAATACATCAGAAGCAGAATCTTACATTTATGCCCCCTGGTGATCAAACCATTGTTTACCATACATTAGAAATTATGTGAAAAATATTTTCCTTCAGGTCTTGTATCGATAAAGGAAGATTTTTTCAAATCGGAGTTTCAGAAGCAGAAATAACGCAGAAAACGCAATTAACCTTTGTGCCCCCTAGCAGAAAGTCTGTGATGTACTTGAAAATTTTGAATTTATTGAAAAAAAAACATTTCGCATCGGAAACACTATCCAACAAAGAAGGAATTTTTCAAATCGGACTTCTTGAAGTACAGATATTGATAAAAATAAGATATACATCTACGCCCTCTGGCGTAGAAACCATGCATTTTTTCAAGAAGAAAATGTTCCTAAAAGGTTTGTCGACATTAGTATCGGTCAACAAACGACCTTTTTTTAATCGAGATTTTCGAAGCTCATATTTTGTTGCAAATACATCAGAAGCGGAAATTAAGACCTACACCACCTGGTGGCCAAACCATTTTTTACAAAAAATTGAAATTATGTGCAAAGGATTTCCCATCAGGAGCTGTATCCGGCGGAGAAAGAATTTTTCAAATTGGAGATTTACAAGCAGAGATATAGGTGGAAACGTAATTTACATTTACACCCCCTAGCGAAAAGTCTACGAATTACTTGAAAATTTTGAAATTATCTGAAAAACATGTCACACTATCCAACAAAAAAGGAATTTTTCAAATCGGACTCCTAGAAGTAGAGATATTGACAAAAATAAGATATACATCTACGCCCCCTGGCGTAGAAACCAGGCATTGTTTTAAGAAGAAAATGTTTCTAAAAGGTTTGTCGACATGAGTACTATCGGTCTACAAACGACGTTTTTTTCAATCGAGAATTTAGAAGCTCATATTTTGCTGCAAATACATCAGAAGCGGAAATTAAGATTTACGCCCCTGGTGGCCAAATCATTTCTTTTCCAAAAATTAGAAATTATGTGCAAACGATTTCCCATCAGGAGTTGTATCTGTTGCACAAAGAATTTCCCAAATCGGAGATTTAGAAGCAGAGATGTAGGGGGAAACGCAATTTACCTCTACGCCCCCTACAGGAAAGTCTATGAATTACTTGAAAATTTTGAAATTATATGAAAAACATGTCACACTGAAGACACTATCCAATCAAGAAGAATTTTTTTTAAATCGGACTCCTAGAAGCAGATATATTGACGAAAATAAGATATACATCTACGCCCCCTGGCGGAGAAACTGTGGAATATTTTAAGAAGAAAATATTCCAAAAAGGTTTATCTATGGGAGTGGCATGAGTCCATGAAATAATTTTTTCAATCGATATTTTAGAAGCTCAGATTTCATTGCAAATACATCAGAAGCAAAAATTAACACTTACGCCCCCTGGTGGCCAAAGTTTTCTTTACAAAAAATTTGAAATTATATGCAAAAGATTTTCCATCAGGAGCTGTAACCGCTGAAGAAAAAATTTTTTAAATCGGAGTTTCAGAAAAAGAGTTATCGGGAAAAATGTAATTTACTTTTACGCTCCGTAGCGGAAAATCTATGCGTAATTTGAAAAAGTAACTATATCTAAAATACTCTTCGAAATAAATGGAATCGAAACATAAAATAATTTTTTTAATCGGATGTTTAGAAGAAAATATGTGGAATAAAACGTATTTTTGAATTCGACATCATCTGCATTTACGCCCGCTAGCGGCAAAATTTAACATCGTAAAAAAAAAAAAAAAAAACGAAATAAAGGATCATCATTCGCATATTTCAAGCTTCCCAATGCAAAAAGAATTTTTCAAATCGGACTAATAGTTGCAGAGATATCGTGGGTGTAGACGGACGGACGGACAAACTGGTAACACGAGCACGACTCTTTTTTTTACAAAAGACGTGCTAATAGTGCAAAAAGAATTTTTCAAATCGGACTAATAGTTGCAGAGATATCGTGGGTACAGACGGACGGACGGACAAACTGGTAACACGAGCACGACTCTTTTTTTACAAAAGACGTGCTAATAGTGCAAAAAGAATTTTTCAAATCGGACTAATAGTTGCAGAGATATCGTGGGTACAGACGGACGGACGGACAAACTGGTAACATAAGCACGATCTTTTTTTACAAAAGACGTGCTAAAAAATGCTTGCGTTATATCCAAATATGTGGAAAATGATATTTAATTTATTGATACCTTTCCCTACCTCATGTCTTGTAGAATCAGGCTTTAGTGCTGTTAATCATATAATATTATCACCAAAGAGAGAAACCGTCCGAGTATCACCGAAAGAGGAGACCTTCGTTTGTTCCTTACGAAAATCGAACCAGATATCAAATATTTAGTCTCGAAGCATCAGCCTCAAGGATCTCATTAATCATTAATTAAAGGTAATTTCAATAAACTTCATTGTTTTCACATTTAACTTTCATATTCTTCAATATAAGAAGCTTCAGCATTAGCAGGCGCTGTATCGATGGAAATGAAGAAATTCATTAAATTGAAATTATCTATGTATAAACATAGGTAAAGTATAAATTTTGATGAATTTAAATATATATATATTGTTTACAAACGCTCCCCTCTAAATAATACTTCGCACTTGCGCTAAATTGAGTTACTGCGGCACCGGTGGGCGGTAAAGAAATTTTACCAGCAACAAAGATACAAAAGTGGGTGGTAAAGAAATTTTACCATCAACAAAGATACAAAAGTGGGTGGTAAGGAAATTTTACCATCAACAAAGATACAAAAGTGGGCGGTAAGGAAATTTTACCATCAACAAAGATACAAAAGTGGGTGGTAAAGAAATTTTACCATCAACAAAGATACAAAAGTGGATGGTAAGGAAATTTTACCATCAACAAAGATACAAAAGTGGGTGGTAAAGAAATTTTACCATCAACAAAGATACAAAAGTGGGTGGTAAAGACCATCAACAAAGATACAAAAGTGGGTGGTAAAGAAATTTTACCATCAACAAAGATACAAAAGTGGGTGGTAAAGAAATTTTACCATCAACAAAGATACAAAAGTGGGTGGTAAAGAAATTTTACCATCAACAAATACACAAAAGTGGGTGGTAAAGAAATTTTACCATCAACAAAGATACAAAAGTGGGCGGTAAGGAAATTTTACCATCAACAAAGATACAAAAGTGGGCGGTAAGGAAATTTTACCATCAACAAAGATTCAAAAGTGGGTGGTAAAGAAATTTTACCATCAACAAAGATACAAAAGTGGGCGGTAAGGAAATTTTACCATCAGCAAAGATACAAAAGTGGGCGGTAAGGAAATTTTACCATCAACAAAGATTCAAAAGTGGGTGGTAAAGAAATTTTACCATCAACAAAGATACAAAAGTGGGTGGTAAAGAAATTTTACCATCAACAAAGATACAAAAGTGGGCGGTAGGTATTAAAAGGTTCATGACTCCTTGGTCTAGGGGGGGGGTATCTCCTGTCTGAATGACAAATGGTACTGCGTTTTATTTTTATTATTCTGGTGGTATGTTTCGTTGAATACTTAATTACTTCCTGAAAATGGAAATGCTAGTCATGAACTTGAACACTGACATCCATTCTGCCGGAATAAATTTAGTGCCGAGCTGCGGGTAACAGAAAATCCTAAAATATCTTTGTCCTACCCTACCCTAGTGGCTGGAACAGCTACGAGTAGGGGGCCATACCAGCCCAGATCTTGATTAGACGGTTTGACAAGGACAATTTTATCCCACTTTTTGTCTCATGGGATATATGGACTGTGGAAAAAATCGAGAAATTGTGCCGTCTATGTTCTAGGATCATGTGACAGATAGAAAGATTGCCAATGTCGTGAAGAAAAACGTTTAGAATTTTGTCTTAAAAGCGCTCAGCGGAGAGAAACATTTTATCAAACTGAGATATGAAAAATAGCAAAAATAGCACTGCTAACACTGATTCTGCCGCCCAGTGGCGCAGTGGTCTAAGCGATGGTTTCTGACCATTCGTCCGAGATAGGTCCGGTTTCGTTCGAATCCCGCTGAGGCACGAGGTTACGGAGAGGCTCAGATGCTCCGACATCGATGGGGACAAGTCGCTCCGATTGGCTGCGCCTGGTTTGCTGTCCAGTAGTCAGTTGCGAAGGCTACCATTAACAGCGAGCTATCGTCGTCACCGCTTGTCGTGGTGTCGCTCCAGAGCTGCGTGGGGTGTCGAATGGAACAGTGTGGTGTTCAGCGACGAATCGAGGTTCTGTCTCACCACGGATGATCGCCATGTGAGAATCCGAAGGCGACGTGGCCAACGGGCAGTTTCCTCCGCTATTGTGGAGCACCACACGGCCCGGCAAGTGGAATCATGGTGTGGGATGTTATCACTGCCAACAGCCGCTTACCGCTGGTAGGCATTACTGGCACATGGACTCACGCTGCTATGCTGACGAGGTGGTGCGGCCCGTTGCGCTACCGTATCTGCAGGGAATCCCAAACGCCGTTTTTCAACAGGATAACGCACGGCCGCATACCGCTAGGATCAGCCTGAATGCTTAACAAGGTGTGCGGATGTTACTGTGGCCAGCACGATCCCCCGACCTCTCGCTCATCGAGCATCTGTGGAACATGATTGGACTTCGGTTGAGTACTCTGCCACCCCCGCAAAATGAAGATGAACTGTGGCCTCGGATCAACAGCACGTGGTCCACGATACCCCAGGACTCTATTCGGACTCTCATTGTCTCGGTACCACGTCGGATTCAACGCTGTATCGCCCAAAACGGAGGCCACGCTCCTTATTGATCATCCTATATATTCGGCCACTGGAGCGTAGTCTGTATGTGACAATTAAATCATTTGTTCAGGACCTACTTGGCTATCTGGGTGTGCAGTTTTGGTAGGTTTTCGAGAATTCCTTCATGGTGTAGCATTTTCTCCGTCACGCAGTGTATTTGAAAGTTCTTACACAAAGAAAATTAAAGAAGTCAATATTACGTCTGAGTCGTGAAAATAATTTCTCATAATCAGTGCTACAGAGAGTTTGAGAACGTGTCACGTTCTTTGAAAAATTGAAATTGCAACTACTACAACGAATAAAAGTGAGACACACAGAGAGATGTTACACATTTTGCCGCTTTTGCCCGATCTCTCACTTTGATATCTAAGGTTTGGGGTTACATCAGGTTTGCAATATTTGTTGCATCACTACTGTGGATAATTTAAAGAAAAGAGCATTGGAGATTGTGAAGAAGTCCTCATATTCTTCGCAACATACGAAGAAAGACAGAATACAGTTTTCACGTTTGTAGATCAACAAATGGGAACACACCTTACGGTTATAATATAATAGCTAAATACCAATGTTGGCACAAATGCACCGTATTTTCACTTTTCCTATGTAGTAACCTCTTTAGAGAACTTGAAAATTACATCGCTCTGGAGCGGGAGTCAAATCCGCACCTCACGATTTTCGTTCGAGCACGCTATCCGTTATGCCCTATAGGACAATGAAGTTACATGTATCCAAAGCTAAGCAGATGCAGCTTAGATACCTGAGTACTTGTAAGATGTTCTCTGAAGCATTGTAGCATGTGACCTACATCAGCACGTGGATGAGAGGAAAGGTTGTGTTGACTCTGTGAGAAAGCGCCCGAGTGCTTAGACTAGCGCAAATCTGAACTGTACTTAGATTTCAAAGCTACATCTGCTTAGCTTCAGTTGCTTGGAACTTAATTGTTCTGGGTGGTATAACGGATATCATACTCAAACGGAAATCTGGAGATGTGGGTTCGATTCCCGCTCTAGGGCGACGTTATTTTCAAGTTTCCTGAAGAGGTGGCTGTACTCTCTTCAGAAAACATTTGTGCCGATTTAGTGACATTCATATTACCTTCTATGCATATCTGAAGAATTACTTCTTCAGGGAGATTCCTTTCCCACTGATATACACCAATGAGACATTACATTATGACCATCTACCTAATAAGCTGTAGGATCCAATTTATCCCGCAAAACAGCGGCCACTCGGCGATGCATCGATTCGATGAGGTGGCGATAGGTATCCTGGGGTATCTGGTACCACTTAATGTCAACAGTAGATCCTCCAGTTCCCGTCCATTTCGTGGTGGTGCTGATTTAGCGCGAACCCGCTTTTCCAAGTCTAACCACAAATGTTCAGTTGGGTTCATGTCAGGTGAATTTGGAGGCCAGAGCATTAACAGAAAGTCACCAGTATGTTCCTCGAACCACTACTTGACGATTCTGGCAGTGTGACATGGAGCATTATCCTGTTGGTAATAGCCATCACCAGCAGGGAACACAGATGCCATGAATGGGTGAACTTGGTCAGCAACGATGTTCAAATACTTGACAGCTGTCAGGAATTGTTCTGTTGGGATTATAACGAAGTAAATTTCTCCGTCATTTTTATCCGCGCCAGGATTCGAACCCGGGTCCCCTCATTCCGGAATAAGTCACTCTACCAATTGAGCTACGCGGACGTTTTATTCTGATTCCTATCTGCCTTTATGTCGTGTGCGTCCTTCTAGCAGGTACGTCACATCTTCTGGTACGTTACAGGATAATGGGGTCTAAAGTGTCCCAAGAAAACATCGCTCACAGCATGACACCGCTGCCGCCGGCCTGTTTCCGCCCAAAAAGTGCATCCAGGTGTCATAGCCTCCGTTGCTGATCGGTGTATCCCCACGCGGCCGTCTACGTGATGCACCAGAAATCTCGATGCGTCAGATCAGGCCACTTTCTTCCAATCATCCACGGTCCAATCTCGATGATCTTGAGTCCATTTCATACGTTGTTGGCGATGACGTGCAGTGAGCATGGGGATCCGACTGGGCTTTCGGCTACGCAGTTCCATGCGCAGAAGACTGCGATGAACTGTGTGCTGTGACACATTGTCCTGATCACCACTGTTGTAGCTGCTAGTGATTTGTCACACTGTGGCCCTGTGGTCGCTGTGAACAATTCGCCGCGACAGTCTCCGCCTCCCTCTGGCATCAATGAGCTGCGGACGACACACGACTGCATGGATTACCAACGGCGGCCATCTTTGCACCACTTTTGATGCGTACTCACTAGAGCGGGACGGGAACAACCCACAAGTTGCGCCATTTCCAAGATCGTAGTTCCGGGACGCCGTGTCATCAGAATTTGTCCTATATCAAACTCCGATAGATCGGCAGCTTTTTCCATTCTGACTCCGAACACGCTACTAACCGAAAGCCTGTCTTTGGGTTGTATATATACTGCTCTGTGAACTTCACCGTTCGGTCTACGAGCATGCTCATTTCTCTAGGCTGGGGGTGGTCATAATACAATGGCTCACCGGTGTACAATAGCTAAATATTGAAATGTCTATAACTATTATCTTAGCCGTTTAAATTCAACCTCACTAAATGCTTCACTGGTGACTTAAATAATCACTTTAATTCAACGGTTGCTTTCGCGGGTGAGCCTGTCTTTCTTGGACGCTGAGAACATGATTAGGCATAATAAATCACTTCCGGAATATACGTCTAGAAACCAGAAATTCATCAAATAACTTACAGATTTAATTGGATTATTCATCAGGCTGTCAGCACTTTAAATACACTGCTGGCCACCCAAAATGCAACACCAAGAAGGACACGAGATAGCAAAGCCAGATTTACTGGACACATAACAACAGATACAAAGATGAAACGATTGAGCTTACAGGCCCGTGCGACTTGCGAAACACGCAGACATCAATAGTTCGTGTGGTCCCCATGGCTGGCAATAACGGCCGCTACACGTCGCGGGCATCGAACGAAAGAGGCTTTGGATGTAGGCTTGGGGTATGTCGGTCCAGGCGGCTTCCACACGTTGCCACAGTTCATCAGGCGTAGCCGTGGGTGGTACTTGCCGTGCCACTCGGTTGCCGATCGGCGACCAGAGGTGTTCCATGGGCGACATATCGGGAGAACAGGCGGTCCACGGCAGCAGTGACACCTGGTGGGCCGTAAAGAATTGTTGCCCGATGCGTGCCACGTACGGGCGCGCATTGTGCTGTTGAAACGTGGCCGCTGGCAGGTCCTGCAGGTAAGGGAGGACTACAGGCTCCAAAACGTCAGAGATGTAACGGTGGCTGTTGAGTGCAACGGCGATGCGTACCAGAGGGGTGCGGGTGTCATATCCAATTGCGCCCCAAACTATAACGCCAGACGACGGACCGGTATGGCGATGCATAATGCAGGCGTCATACAGTCTCTCGCCGCGGTACCGCCACACGCGGATCCGACCATTGTGGTGTTGCAGGCAGAAGCGGGATTCGTCATAGAAGAAAATGTCGTGCCATTCCGTAGTCCAGGTGCGGCGTTCAACGGCCCATTGCCGCCGCACTCGCCGGTGGTGTAACGTCAATGGTAATCGGAGCAATGGGCGCCGTGCGACAAGTCCCAGCTCCTGCAGACGACGTCGAACGGTACGTGCTGACACAAGTTGTTGCGCAACACACCCTTATTCCTGCGCTAACGTTCGTGATGTGGCGGTGCGAGCCGTCAATGCCCGCCGCACAACATGCCGGTCCTCTCGTTCGGTGGTGTGCCGCGACTGCGACAATCGCTCACATCGGTCTGTCATTCGCTCCTGCACCCACGGAATCCATACTCGCCTCACTGTGGCTGGATGTCGTCCCACACGGGCGCCGATGTCTTGGTACGATAAACCGCTGTGGCGATAAGCCACTATTCGTTCTCTGTCGAACTCCGACACGTGCTGGAATGACTGCCGTATTCTGCGACGAGGCATCAGGAAGCTTCCTACGCACAGGTCCGGCAGCACAACACACTTTCACTACTTACACCCCGCCTTCTGTGCACCCTTCTTATAGTGTTTCTCGGTGGCTTGCCGGGCGCAAATGATTTGCATATGCCCTGAAATGCTAATCATTTGCATATCCTCTCGCGGGCGACGCATGCTGCGAACTTCAGACCAATCTGATGCTTCCTTCTTGGTGTTGCATTTTGGGTGGCCAGCAGTGTATTTACTACCTATAGCCACTCAAGCATCGAATCATACTGTGCTTATGTAACAGTCTTTCTTATCACATAGATACAGCTCGCTCTTTCCACAAATCAATTTAACATACAGAAGATCGCCGAAGCATAGTCAAAACAAAGTAGCACTCTGAACATTGAACACACGAGCTCTTATCTCTTGTGACTTACTACGTTGTTGCACCTTGATCTGTTATCAGGTCTTGTTAACGTCAAATTCGTTGATAAGGAATCTGTGGATTTCAGTCAGAAAAACGTTTAACAGGAATAAACCAAATTTACAAAAGAATACAGGATTTCAAAAGGCAGGCTAAATTAGAGTATACGTCACATGGTAGACATTGAACTTTATTAACTGAAACAATTTAAAAGAAAAGAAAAATCACAAACTTCCTCTTTCTTGGTAAAGCGTTTTATTTTCCCTATGGTTGCTCTGTTGGTAATGATAAATTTTCTGACTCTGGAAAGGTTATTTCGAATTACATTGTTCGTAAATGTTTGCAGTGGAGGGCCCTAAGCCAGCAGTGGATTAAGCGGAGAGCGACTGAGTGAATACCACACCAACTCAGGGTTTTCCTTTTTAAAATGCCAACATCTAAATAATTAATGCATTTATTTTTGTAAATTATAGTAATAGATACACAGGTTTTTAGAAAAGTTTTCATAACAACTCAAATTTGTTGTAAATTTGGATATAAGATGTTTTACTCTATTTTTTTGTCTCAAACTCGCTTTATCAATCGAAATATTTACACAGTTTTCAAAATCGCTTTTATTGACAGAATATGTACAAAGCTACAGAATGCGCTCATATGCCCATTATGAATGAAAGGTGATATGCACAGTGAGTAATGGTATTTACAATGTCTGCTGAAATGTCAGCAATTGACAGAAGAAATGTAAATTTGCAGAGTCAATTATAACAAGAACACATAAAGTTCTGTGAAATGTCAACTAAGGCTTGTGTGAATCACAATGGGCGAAAGGGTTCACATTACATCAGAGACAAGGTAGCTGAAAGCAGGTAGAGATCTATGTTGGATCAGAGTCGTTTGAAGGAAATTCTATCGTTGGTGATTGAAAGCCAATTGTAGTGTGGAAACCAGGTGTTATTAAATTTTGTAACAGTTCCAGTTCGTTTTGCTTCAGAATAATCTACTTGTAAACGAGCAAGACATCTGTTTTTGAAGTGGTGAAGAAGATGTTGCTCTGCTTGCTGTAGGAGAACGGTGCTTGAATCAGTAGAGAGCTCACGATAAAGTCGGTAGATGATATACTGTATTTTGCTAGTACGAAGAAATAAGAGCAAGCTGAGGCATGATAAACTGGTTCAGTCGATCGGATAAGAAATTGATAATTATGTAGATTAGGATTTCTTGGGTGCACGTTCTGATCGATGGAGAACATAATATGAAACAACAGTAGGAGAACTGGACAGAGTAGATATGTATGGAGAACGGTGCCTTGTGATGAGTAGAAAGGGCAGAACGGCGAAGGAATAAAGTTCATCTAATGAAGGGTAGCTGGGACTGGAAGCCGAAAGTAAAGATATAACCATTGGATGTTGAATTCTGCAGGATGATTGAGGAGCTGAGAAAGAGCAGTTCAAGCTGGTGAGAGCGCAGATGGAGGGAGGAGATGAATGGAGCATAGAGTGACAGAATTAAGATAAAAATGTTGGTAGAGTAGAGTTTGAGAGTGAAAGAAAATAGAGTAGAGTGAGTGGAGCTGCAAGAATAGGAATAAGGCCGGAGGATTTAGCAAGGTGGGGAAAAAGTGCGCAAAGAGCATTTTTGATAGTAGAAAAGTTGAAATCTATGGAGGGAGTAGAACGAAGAAGAGGACAAGGTTCAGAGAAATATTTCCAAGAAAGATGGGTGTGAATGAGTTGATAAACGAAAACTACTCCGGCACGAAGCCAGGTAGGGAAATGAAAGAAGGGAAGATGAGGGGGATGGAGAATGGAAGAGTAGAAAAAAGGCTCGAGAAGAAGTTTAAAGGTGGAGGAAGGCGGAAGTCGAGTAAGTGGAAGTGAGAGAAAAAGAAGGAGAGCTTCGTGATAGGAAGGAGAGAGACGAGTTGGAGTGAGCGGATAGAGATCCATACGAAGGAAAAGAAGAAGAAGAGAGAGAGAGGGATTTCGTATAGAGGAGAAAACATCAAATAGAATCTGAGGTGATGGAGAAGAAGAAAGGAGACGAGATAGAAAAGTCGTAAGACGGAAAGCTATGTAGGGGTGAGGAATATCAACGAGGTGAGGAGTATTGCCTCCCATTGTAGCTGGTAAAGTGAAAGTAGAGCGAGCAATCCAATGATGTCTTGGCCAGATTAAGTTGCCTATTGCTTTGAAGTGGTTAAGGAGAACATGTTTTGGCATAGGACGGGAATTCGAGGAATATATTATTTGTGGGAGAATGATGCTATCAGCTATGGTTTCTCGACCTTTAAATGAGTTACAGAATTGGGCTCTTGACTAAAAGACAATGGTATGCTTGAGTTTTGTAAGTAGAGGATTTTAAGTGGCCGCAGAAGAAGGTTGAGCTTTTCCGAAGTGAATTCCAAGGATTTTGTGGGTGGAAGAAGACCACTGGGCAACCCAGTGAGAGTCAGATCTTGAGACCCAGAAGCCTTACCAGGGATCAGTGCTTTTGGCAAAGTTGAGGGAAGCTGCAGAAAGTGCTACGTAGTCAGAGTAAAAATGAAGAAAAGTGTTTAATTGGTAATTGTTTCGGATGAAAATTGTGGCATCATCAGTATATGTAGAAATAAAAATGCTATTGTGCCTTTTGCTAGAGATGGTGCCAGGAAGTGTTTTGAAAGGGTTGATCTCATGGAAATTAGAAATGGTTCAAAGCATAGTGTGAAAATCTGACCTGACCTGAAAGAAGGCATCTTTGGTTAATTCCTTTTGAAATGGAATTGGTGCTGTGAAGAATGTGGAGGTCTTCGTGTGAACATTAGCATCTTTGTAGAGCGCAAGTATGGCGGTGAAGTGATGTGGAAATCCGAAGTGATGGAGGACTGAGGAGAGGTAAGAGTGGTCGATGTTGTCAAATGCTTGATGTTGATCTAGATTCGGAAGAGCAAGGGGTTCTTGGTTGATTTCAGCGAGATGGACAAGGTCTCGGAGGTCGCAAATATTTTCCTGGACGCTGCTGCCAAGGATGGTGTAGGTTTGATCTGGATATATCAAGTAGTTAAGTACAGAATTAAGACGGTGGGAGAGAATTTTGGCAAAGATCTAGCTTCAGTAGAAAAAGAAACATCAACATAAACAAGAGATTCATAAACAGAAAATGATGAGAGCGGAAGTGTAAAGGGATTTTGACTAATCATGAAAAGCAAACGTGTGAGCTTTGTTCTGTTTCTTTTTCTTTTAGTATTGTCTAATATCACTAGTAATTGGGATCAGGGAAAGTCACCGTGTGGGATAGATTCTGAAGTGTGAATAATATAGTGTGGGTGACACAGCGAAGTACGCACCTCGATTAAACCATAAACGAAAACTAGTAACAAATCTCCAAGTTGGAAAATTTTCTGTTAAATTCTATTAACCCGTATGAATAAAAGGGATGAAACATTATTTTGAAAGATTTTATCCAGACGTGAGATTTAAAAAGCATCCAGTTGTTTTCCTCGAAAAACCGGCAATTGAGCACCAGAAAAATAGTACTGATTTTCCAGTTCTGCTTCGCTATTTGTGATTTAAAAAATCAGAACATTCTTTTAATGGGGAATTTTAAAAAGCCTTGCGGTGTCAGAAAGTGACAGCGCTGCAAGTTTATAGTGTGTGTGTGTGTGTGTGTGTGCGTGTGTCTGTTTGTGTGCGCTCGCTCCACAAAATCTCTCACTTTTCTTTTCAGACCTGAGAAACCGATCCCCTGTAAGATGAGATTCTAGATCCCATACAGTTCTATGTTGCTCAGAAGGGAGGGGCGGACAAACACAACAGCCATGCCTCCACCGGAACTTGGGCCTGGGTAACTCAGATGCCCACGCCTTTGACTTCTCGACCTCCGGTGGGCACATAAAAACATATAGGAAAAATCAAAATCTTTATTTCTTTTGACAGAGACTTATTAAGTGCCTCTCTATTTACAGTCATTTGCAAAAGTTTAAAACCATCTGTTGGTATTAGGAGATTTTTGCCGATTGCGTCAGCTACTGTCTGTATTACTCAACTTCCTGTCGCTGTTGCATAATCCTACAGCGGCAGGTGTTGACAGAGTTGGAGGAAACGTGCGAGCGTCAGTTTGTTTCTGGTTTTCATGCTGAGAGGTTTTGTACATATTTTCTATATAGCGAAAAATAGCAAAAAAGTGTCATTAACTGTTACTCAGAGGGCACAATTAGGGATTTTATATCATGAGCGATACTCCGAACGTGACATAAGAAGAAAGTTGAATGTGGGCAAGACTGCTATTCATAATATGATCATCAAATATCGAAATACAGGTGAATGTAGCTACCGAAAGAAAAATGGACGTCCAAGGAAAACAACCCCACGTGACAACAATACCATAAAGCGAATAGTTATGCATTTTCCGAGAAGTTCGTGTAATCAAATCAAGGCTTTTCTTCATTCAAAAGGTCTGATATTAGTATCAGCACTGTTTCCCGACGTATTAGCAAAGATTTTGGATTCAAGTCTTATAAACCTGCACATAAACCTAGACTAACCTCTGTCATGAAAAAGAAGAGACTCCATCATCAATCGGAGACTGCTGAAAATTGGAGCCAAGTTCTTTTTTCCGATGAATTAACTGTGCGTCAATTTGAATCACGTGAAGCACATGTTCGATAACCAATATGCAAAAGGTTTGACGAAAAATACACCGTGAGACATCCGCATAGTCAGATGATATGGGGTGCTATGTCACCATCTGGTACGGCTTCATTATCCAATTTACCGACAGGCACTACCATGACTGGCCCTTTTTATGTGGAAATGTTAGGTGAGAAGCTATTAACTTATATGCAAGTGCAGATGCACAATCTTTATGCACGATGGTGCTCCATGCCACAGATCAAAGACAGTAAAGGACTACCTGCAGAGGAAAAACATAACCGTGCTTTACTGGCTCGGTAATAGCCCCGATTCATCAAAAATCAAAAATTTGTAGACTATTAAAATATCCCCATCGAAAATTTGTGGAATTTTTTAAAAGACAAGGCAGCAGAAAACAGCCATCAGATTTCGAAGCTTTGATTGCCGCGATAAAGTACGCGTAGTACAAAGACATTTCAAGTGACTACTGCAAATTCCTCATTGAGAGTATACCAATCGTATTCTGTCCGTTATAAGAAACAGGGGTGGCCACACAAACTACTGATTTCAGTCTGTTTGTGTTCTAAAGAATGTTAGTATTCATGTTTAGTGTCATTATTTGAAATATCACTGACTAGTAATTAGTTGTTTCTTTGAAAATCTTAATTTTCAATAAATTGACAGGTGTCTTAAACTTTTGCAAATGACTGTACTAGTGCAAAACTGAATTATCTATCTTTGTTTTTCAAAACTTTATAATATCACAAATGAAAAACGCTATTGGTTCCTCGATTTTATACTTCGGCAGTATCTTTCATGAACGAATGTTCAGAACATAATGGCACATCAGAACAGTGTAAGGTTTCTCTTTATTTCATTTTCTGAAAAATGTCACACAGGACATAAAGGAGACTCATAAATCAAAACCAAAGGTAACAGATTTTTTTATCAGGCCATCTATTTCGTCCTGCTCTCGCCCCAGTGACTTTAAATGAACCCAACGCTAAGTCGTTAACCCGCAGGTCACTTCCATCACTTTTTGCGCAAAAGTTTCCGATGTCGAAAATTTAACTGCACAAGCTGAACCCATGAGGATTTTTCCGTCCGTGTTTCATTATTAACGGTGTTCTCAATTACTTTTCCAAGCGGAAGTTCCGATGCGCTTTGAAGTAACCCCTTTTCACTTCCTCAGCCGCTGAAACTGCTCTCTTCGTGTGTTATTTGGGTGAAACCTAACAAACGAAATGAACGAGAACATAATTATCGTTGGTTCGACAGCGCCACCTGGCAGATGGGAACCAGCACCTCAATCACATTGAAAGAAATTGTATTCTTTAGCAATAACAAATTGCAGGGATCAGCTTAAGGGTGACCCTCTCTCATGAGTTCTCCGACTTCTCGCGATTGACAGCTTATTTTTCTTTATTATTATGTTTTTGCTATTTTTGGAACGCCAAATTCCGTATGGAGCTATTTACGTTACTACACGATACTTATAGAGTACAAAGGAATTAAAAATAAGCCAGAAAAAGTTCGGTGCGCATTTCTCTACCATGATTTATTATAACCTAAAAAATCAAAAAAAAAAAAATCCAGACATAACCTGGTGCTCTCTGTAGATAATTTATGCTATGCATTTTTCTCATGCTAAGATCTCTGTGGTGGTGAAATAAAACAAGTGATTCGAGAACAAACATTCATTTATGTACAACACATTGCATTTATTCGTTTCACTCACGAACACACCGAGCCACAGTTCGGTACATACTAAGTGGAATTAAATCATAACAAGGAACAAGAATGTTCACTAATTCCTAACATTGAGCGGTGTTTAAGTAGGTGGATTAATGAATGTTATTGTCGTACAACCAATGAAAGAAGATATGTGAGCCATAAAAGTAAATATTTACTAAACTATGGGGCGGGAATTTTTTCAAATGTTAGTTTTTCTCAAAAGCAATATTTATTATTATTATTATTATTCAGAATTAGACGAACGTAAGAAACGACCCTCACACAGATGAAATGTTCGTTTAACAGGTTCAGATTCGAAGGAAGAGAACGTTATTTTTATTAGAGGTTTAACGACCACCGTGAGCAACTCAATGAGCTATAAGCAGTCACCCATCCCTAATTTAGGGCCACTGGCTCCAGGGAAGGGAGAGAGCCAGTGGCGCAAGACAAACACAACATCCACGCCTCACCCGAATTCGAACCCGGACACCTTTCGGACGAATGACCTGAAACCATCACTTAGACCACTGCGCCACCGCGGCGGCCAAGACAACTTTGCTCCCAGATTTGTATTTTCTAACATGTCCCATACATTCTCAATGGGGTTCAGATCCAGGCTTTGTGATGGCCAAGGAACATTGGAGCCGCGAATGGTCTACTGGTGAACGTTCGTGACTGTAACGGAGAGATCTCAGGTTCGATTCCCAGGCAGGTAAGAACACTCGAACCACTAAATATCCACCGTACATCGGATGGGCACGTGAAGCTGTCGGACCCCTGGTACTGGCCTCCCGGTTATAAATAAGGGCATCATCCTCCCCCTTTTCTACCTCACTTCCGTGTAACTGTCCTGTCGGGCATTCTAGCCGAAATCTAGCCTCTTACTTATAAGGATTATCTAAAAACCTAGCGCCAGACACTCCCTTCCTAAAATGTTCTACATATGATCTGATCTGATCTGCCAAGGAACATTGTGGAAGACGCTGACACGCTCGCTGAACCACTGCTGAACATTGTGGAAGTCGCTGAACCATGCTTGCTGAACCACTGCTGAACACTGTATAAGTCGCTGAACCACTGCTGAACATTGTATAAGTCGCTGAACCATGCTTGCTGAACCACTGCTGAACACTGTGAAAGTCGCTGAACCAAAACTAAAATGAACATTGTGGAAGTCGCTGAACATTATATAAGTCGCTGAACCACTGCTGAACATTGTGGAAGTCCCTGAACCATGCGCGCTAAACCACTGCTGAACATTGTAAAAGTTGCTGAACCATGCTCGCTGAATCCCTGCTGAACATTGTGAAAGTTGCTGAACCATGCTCACTGAACCACTGCTGAACACATCTTGAGCGATGAACAGAAGCATTGTCGTCCATGAAACAGCTGCCACACGCTGGATAAAAAAAGTCACCATTGCAGGATGGACTTGAGCAGCAAACATTTTCTGATAATTCTTGGAAGACACCCGACCTACCACCAACATCAGGAGACCCGTTCCGTACCAACAGGACATGCCCCACGCAATGACACCACCTCCACAACTTTGAATTGTGTTTACAAGACAATCTGGGTTCCATTGCTTCACGGGGATTCCTCCAAACTCTCTGTTTACGTAACGTTTGTTATTAATAGTGTGAATCTCTGTTTATCTTCATACAGAACAATGTGTACCGCGAATCGTTGACCACATGACTTTTTTCCCAGTCTTCCAGTGTCCAGTTACGGTGTTCCTGACACCACTGTAGACGAACTTTCCGGTTCTTCGCAGAAATCAGCGGTTATCTCATGGACATGAGAATGTCAATGTCGATCCTTTTCAATTCCCTGCGTATATTTCGCTGAGATATGAGTCGGAGGCCAGGCTTCATTGAATGCTTCGGCCAATTGCTGCGCACAGGACGTCCTGTATCTACGTACAGGCCTTCTCAGACGAGGGCGATCTCATTATTCCCGACAGATGGTCGTCGTGCCACAAGTACGCCACTTCGACGAGCAATGTGGGTGGTTTTCCCACTGATTAAGGAGCCGGGATATCTCACGTTTTGAGAAGCTAGTCAGCCTCTGCAGTTTCAAAATCGTCGCCCAAGACAGACGGGAACCCACAATAAGCCCTTTGTCGAACTCCGGAAGATCCTTTGTTTTTCTGATTGTAATTAATACTACTGATGATTACTGAGGAGCAACAGTCTTACGTAGTTACCTAGGTCACGTGGTGATGCATGTCACCACGTAATTTGTATATACTCTGCGTAAAGGATTCTAATTCAGTGGCCGGTGTGCATGTAGCTGCAGATTTTGAGTAAAATCGTGATAATATTTCTGATGCAAATATATTATCATCATGAACAACCATTCTCAATTCATTCCTGGATAAAGGCCTCCCTAAAACCCTTCCGCAGCTCTCTATCTTGAGCAATCCTCTCTCACGTCACTTCCGCGTGCTTTTGAATTTCATTCACCCACGTCCCACGTGGTTTTCTTGCTGCTTTCCCTTGGAAACCAGTCTAGTATTTCAGTTGTCCAACAATGATCAGTTCTTCCAAATGAGAGCCTTAACTTTGACCATGATATGTCATCAGCTCTTCTCATTGTCCTGATCCAGGAGATCCTTTTTCTAACTTTCTTGGTTACGCAAATATTTACCGAAAAACTAAAATACAGCAGTAACAAAATGTCGTGAACGACAGATCGCAGAGTGAAATAATTTTGTACCAGATGAATCAATTGAATGTCAAGGTCGACCCGCAGGTTGTCTGTAATTGCTGAGTAGGCTTCAACATTACAATATCTACGTATATACGTCTCCAGGTTTGTCTGCGGTACATTCGCATTCGATTAGTGCAAATTTACCGTACAACTTAATGTTCTCAACTTATTAGAATATCTCTAATCTGTTCCACAAATTTTATGCTAAAAAATCTGAAACTGCTTTTCTCTAAAAATTCGAATTTTCTGGGGAAAAAGTTATAATTTTTATGTTAATTTTTCTTCACTCAGTTTGGTTGCAGTGTGTACAAATTCGTTCAACACCACAGATATATTGACATACATACTTGTAAATATATGTGCATGTACGAGCTTTTTCCCGATTCATGTTCTTAATTGCATGGGGAACATCTGCCGGAAGTCCTTCCAGTCCTCGCGTCAAAAGTCGTCCATGCATTTACACTGTTTGCCACCCAAAAGGCAACACCAAGAAGGACACGAGATAGCAAAGCCAGATTTACTGGACGCATAACAACAGATACAAAGATGAAACGATTGAGCTTACAGGCCCTTGAGACTTGCGGAACACGCAGATATCAATAGTTCGTGTGGTCCCCATGACTGGCAATAACGGACGCTACACGCCGCGGCATCGAACGAAAGAGGCTTTGGATGTGGCCTTGGCGTATGTCGGTCCAGGCGGCTTCCACACGTTGCCACAGTTAATCAGGCGTAGCCGCGGGTGGTAATTACTGCGCCACTCGGTTGCCGAACGGCGGCCAGACGTGTTCGATGGGCAACATATCGGGAGAACAGGCGGCCCACGGCAGCAGTGACACCTGGTGGGCCGTGAAGAATTGTTGCACGATGCGTTCCACGTGCGGGCGCGCATTTTCCTGTTGAAACGAGGCCGCTGGCAGGTCCTGCAGGTAAGGGAGGACTACAGGATCCAAAACGTCGGAGATGTAGCGGTGGCTGTTGAATGTACCGGCGACGCGTACCAGAGGGGTGCGGGAGTCATATCCAATTGCGCCCCAAACCATAACGCCAGGCGACGGACCGGTATGGTGATGCATAATGTAGGCGTCATACAGTCTCTCGCCGCAGTACCGCCACACGCGGATCCGACCATCGTGGTGTTGCAGGTAGAAGCGGTATTCGTCGGAGAAGACAATGTCGTTCCATTCCGTAGTCCAGGTGCGGCATTCAACGGCCCACTGCCACCGTACTCGCCGGTGTTGTAACGTCAATGGTAATCGAAGCAATGGGTGCCGTGCGACAAGTCCCCGCTCCTGCAGACAACGTCGAACGGTACGTGCTGACACAGGTTTTTGCTCAACACATCCTAATTTTTTCGCTAACGTTCGTGATGTGGCGGTGAGAGCCGTCAATGCCCGCCGCAAAACATGCCGGTCCTCTCGTTCGGTGGTATGCTGCGTCTGCGGCAATCGATCGCTTACGTCGGTCCGTCTGTCCCTCCTGCACCCACCGAATCCATACTAGCCTCACTGTGGCTGGCTGTCGTCCCACACGGGCGCTGATGTCTCGGTACGATAAACCGCTGTCGCGATAAGCCACTCTTCGTCTTATGTCGAACTCTGAAACGTGCTGGAATGACTGCCATATTCTGCGACGAGGCAGCAGGAAGCTTCCCACGCACAGGTCCGGCAGCACAACACACTTCCACTACTTACACCCTGCCTTCTGTGCACCCTTCTTATAGTGCTTCTCGGTGGCCTGCCGGGCGCACATGATTTGCATATGCCCTGCAATGCTAATCATTTGCATGTCCTCTCGCGGGCGATGCATACTGCGAATTTCAGGCCAATCGCATGCTTCCTTCTTGGTGTTGCATTTTCGGGTGGCCAGCAGTGTAAGAACATGAAACGGCGAAGAGCTCCGGGGAAGATCGAATTACCATGGACATTGTACAAAAGCCAGTGGAAAAGTTGAAACAACATTCCCCTCATGTTTTCAGTAGATGCCTCAATTAAGGGAAGATTCCTGATGTCTAGAACAATGCTATTTTGTTTCTGCTGCACAGAAATGGGACCTTGAGGAACTCAGGAACTGCACACTCATCTTCCGTCTTCTAGGCTGCTTAGAAAATCTTCGTCAATGTACTGTCACATCGCTTGAAGGCTCAACCGAGAGAACAAGCTGGATTCAGACGCGGCTGTTGCAATATTGATCATATCCATGTACTGAGATAACTAATTGGAAAAACGAATGAATGTGACCTCCCACTGTGCATGGCTTTTATTGGGTATGAAAAGGATTTTGATTCTGTGAGCCCACCAGCAACTTAATGTTTTTGAAATCCTGCGGTACTGAATATGCTTACACAAAAATTAATTAATAACATTTCTGAAAGAGCGAGCTCAAAGGTTCCACTGTTCGAGAACACAATACATAAAAACTGGCAAGATCAGAGACATGGACCTTAACTAAAAAAAGATATACAGAGGCTGCAAACTGCTGAAAGAAACATGGACAGTTGAATGCTTGAGAAAACTAGGAAGGATAAAGAACTCACGAATTACGAAAATGACAAGAGTTGAAAGCATCATGATCAAAGTAAAATCCCTGAAATCGAAATGGGCTTGATATATTTTTAGAACTGACGACATTTGAATAACTGAAACCTTAGATTTTATTCCAAGGGGTAAGAGAAGACGCAGAAAAAGATCACGTGGGTGATGAAAGGATGTAATTCGAAAGCGTGTTGTAGTGGCTTGGAAGTGACAGGCGCAATACAGAAAGTTGTCGAACTGGCAGGCTCAAAATGACAGTTTTGGATGTGACAAGCTCAAGACAGAAAGTTGTGGAAGTGACAGGCTCAAGATAGAAAGTTGTGGAAGTGACAGGCTCCAGACGAAGTTGTGGAAATAACAGGCTGAAGACAAAGTTGTGGAAGTAGAAGATCACGTGGATGATGAAAGGACTTAATTCGAAAGCTTGTTGAAGTGGCTTGGAAGTGACAGGTTCAAGACATAAAGTTGTGTAAGTGACAAGCTCAAGACAGAAAGTTGTGGAAGTGACAGGCTCAAGACAGAAAGTTGTGGAAGTCATAGGCTCCAGACGAAGTTGTGGAAAAAACAGGTTCAAGACAAAGTTGTGGAAGTGGAAGATCACGTGGGTGATGAAAGGATTGTTTTCGAAAGCTTGTTGAAGTGACTTGGAAGTGACAGGCTCAAGACAGAAAGTTGTGGAAGTGACAGGCTCAAGACAGAAAGTTGTGGAAGTGACAGGCTCAGGTTAGAAAGTTGTGGAAGTGACAGGCTCAAGACAGAGAGCTGTGGAAGTGACAGACTCAAGACAGAAAGTTGTGGAAGTGACAGGCTCAAGACAGAAAGTTGTGGAAGTGACAGGCTCAAGACAGAAAGTTGTGGAAGTGACAGGCTCAAGACAGGAAAGTTGTGGAAGTGACAGGCTCAAGACAGAAAGTTGTGGAAGTGACAGGCTCAAGACAGAAAGTTGTGGAAATGACAGGCTCCAGACAGAAAGTTGTGGAAGTGATAGGCTCAAGACAGAAATTTGCGGAGGAGACAGGCTCAAGACAGAAAATTGTGGAAGTGACTTTGGAACAGGAGCGGATACAGAGTTTTCTTTCGGGGGGGGGTGGCGAAGACAAAAAAGGGAAGTTTTTGAAATCCACCAGGACAAAATAAAAGTTAATGAGAAATAGAAGAAATTATTAAAGTATTTTTTCTAATGTAAGTTGATGTACTTTTATTAAATTAAAGCCTTCTGCTAATGTAAGTCGTATTTTGACAAAAACATAAAAAAAAAAAAAACATTTTGGCGGGACAAGACCCCCTTACCCCCACTCTAAATACGTCCCTTCTTGGGGAGACATTCATCCAGAAGTGGATTGATAATGGTGTACGATGGTGATATGTGCGATCAGTGGCGCCTAATCCATGGGGGCAGTCGAGACACACATGCTGACACAGATTAAAAGATATGTGGGCATTGATTGACCACACGGGTTCCGTAATTCAAAGGATTTTCGTAAGCATCATGTTTTTTGTATGCCGTTTTTTCTATTTCTTATGCTCGCACCAAATGGAGCATCGAGGTGCTTTAGTAACTGTCCTGATGTCTGATGGAACTATTTTTTTCCCCACGTAGACATACTCATCTGTGAGCCTAGAACTTAAAGTAAAGACGCTTTCTGGGTCTAAGCGATGGAATCTCTGATCATTCGTCAGAAAGGGGTCCGGATTCGAATCCCGGTGAGGCATGGATGTTGTGTTTGTCATACGGCATTGGCTCTCTCTCTCTCTCTTCCTTGGAACCAGTGACCCTAAATTAGGGGCGGGCGACTGCTTATATCCCATTGAGTTGCTCACGGTGGTCGTTAAAGCTCAAAAAAAAAAAAAAAAAAAAAAGACGCGTTCTTTACCATGCGCCATAGGATCGCATCTATGCCGGTACGTCCTTATCTATACGTGATACTGATAAATTAATTATCAGTTTCCTGCATCTTTGACTAAAACATAATGACAGAGAACAGCTTACGACGCCCTAAGGGAACGGTAAATGTTACTCCATCACGCTTGAAGATATTCGTGTATGCCACTCTGGCACACTGAGACTGAAAAGTGCTGGAAAATTATGAAACGTTTCCATTACCCTAAAGTACCATTAATTATCTAACACCTCTCGCTTTTCGTAGGGTGGGAATCTCTTTCCTTTCCTCCTGGTGGAATGCGAAGGTGCCGAAGGCCAAAATTTTCAGGACATATTAGGATACCTCACTCCTCTGAAAAAGATTTTGCGCATTCAATCAAACCAATGTGTACACAAACAGAAAGCATTTTGTGTTTATTTTGTGGTATTTGTGTCATGCCACAAATATAAAAACTTGCTGTGCCGCTGTGGCACAGTGGTCTAAGCACTGTCTTTTGACCATTCTTCCGTCAAGTGTCCGGGTTCGGATCCTAGTGAGGCATGGATGCTATATTTGTATTATAACACTGGCTCTCTCTCTTCCCTAGATCTAATGGCCCCAAATTAGAGACGGGCGATTGCTTATAGCACATCGAGTTGCTCACGGTGGTCGTTTAGCCTTCAACCAAAAAGTAAAAAACAAACCAAAACAAAACAAACTTGATGTACATTGTCCAAGACCAAATTATTGAAATGGAACATAATGAACCTTGGTGGCACGAACTGATTCTAGAAAAAGTGCCTTCGGAAAATTTTAATGTTCTGCTCGTAACATCCATTTGGTAAGTGTTACACGCAATTGCTGTATATTAGAATACTTGATTTGGGCCTCTCTCTCTCTCTGTATATGAGTTACATGTGTGTGTGGAAGTATATGCCTCTACACAAAAAATTAAAGTTAAGCGCTACTGTGTACGCTATATACGTACTGCAGTTTTTTCTCTCTCTGTTCCCATATTTTTTTTAGCTTTCAGAGAAGCTGGACACCCCCTGAATTTATTAGGTTCCTTCACCTGTGTTTTTACCTTTTATTTCTCTATACAGCTGAAAAAGGTTTTTTTTTACATGAAAAAATTATAGCGGAAGTTTTCCAAAGATACTAATTACACGACAATTATTACCACCTTCCTATTCGTAGCTTCACCAAGATTTTTTCGGTTACGGTGTCCTTTTGTGAATATTTTCACAGAAAGTCGAAAAAAACTGTATCTCCAGGCTTCAAATAATTCAGTTGTTTGATGTGAAAAAATGAAAAATGTTTATCACTACGAAATAGTTCATTCATCTTTTAGTTTAATGAAAGTCAGAAGATTTAATAAAATTAATAATATTTATAATATAATAACAGCGGAGGAAATTTTATGCACACACACAAGTTCTTTAAGTCTGTGTCACTTTTTCTCTTTGTAATTTGTTCAAGCAGAACAGTTTGTTTTTCCAAGATGTGCTTTTAAATTGTGGTTAGAGAGTGCTGCATGAAAAACAAAAAATTTTAAGATCTTTTAACTTTTAATGTGTCGCCACCTGGTAGCTAATTTTAGAACTAAACAATACGCGACCTTCCGTTGGGATCCTCAACAAGAATTGACTGTTTACGTTAGAGATCTCGATTCTAACAGTGAATCGGTGATGCAATTCTAAAATGAAAGCGGTGAAATCGAAAAAAAAAAAAAAAAAAAAGGAAACCGATCCGGATTGAATAATCACAAAATTTTCAAAAGCCCTGTGACATTTAATTTGTTGTTTTAATTATTTATTATTAAATTTTCATTACCATTACTTTTACGAATTTCTATTAAAATTGTTAAAATTTCACCAGTTTTAAATATAATATAAAAAAAATTTACGTGATAGTCATGAGCTAAGAATATAAATTTTTATTTAAATACAGCTTTCTTGTTTTATACAACACAATACAATTATTTATTGCACACATTTAAAACCGACAATTATATGAAAATGCAATACACCAGGAGGAATCTGAACACTTTGGTTGTAAGGCGATTCCCCCTATCTGATGTAAGAAAAAGAATAAAACATATGGCATATATGAAAGCAAGTAAGATGGTTATAACAAAGCACCACTGTTAGCAGCATGCTTGGAACTACAATTTAATGATAAGGGTTGAGATTCGTTATGGAGATCAGGGTGATTTACAATGTAATTTCGCAGAGTCAAGGAAAACTTTTTGATATTTTCCAGGGATCTGATGCTCTCTGGGAGATTATTCCATAGGATAATGGCTTTATACAGTATGCTATTTAAACCATAATTAAGTCTAACACACGGCTGATATAATTTGTTGTTAGCAACACATCTGGTGAAGATAGAATAATCCAGATATTTGATGTCAGATTGAAAAATAGGCAGTTTAAGATGTATTATTTTAAAAAAACATGATACCTAGTTTCAAGGTAAAAATATTAAGAACACATTTGCCGTCTTTACACGATTTTAAAAAATTACGGTTAAAATGATATTATACATTAGAACATGAGCACTTTCAAGTCCACTGTGGACCCGTCATCAGATGGTGTGGTCCACACCATCTGATGACGGATCCACAGTGGACTTGAAAGTGCTCATGTTCTAATGTATAATATCATTTTAACCGTAATTTTTTAAAATCGTGTAAAGACGGCAAATGTGTTCTTAATATCCTTTCAGCACGAAAAATTGACTTCCTATGGTCAAGGTAAAAATTTCATGAATTTTTAGAATATTTAGTTTCAGAAATAATGGTTTTGAATGAGACATGTAATCTGTGTTCAGCATATAGCGAACAGATTTCTTCTGTAATTTCAGCAAGCATAACTTATTGTTTGCACTTATATTTGAATACCAAGATTCCAGACAATAGGAGAGATGGGTATAAATAAAAACATAGTAAAATGTTTTTATGATACCTCTACCGAGAATAATACATTATTAGTTATACTGAACAGCTGTAGCTAACATGGGCCGCGGGTGGCCTAGTGGTCAACATTCGTGGCCGCCACGGAGATAACCTCAGGTTCAATCCCGGGCATGTACGAACGCTCGAATCACTAACTATCCGCCGTGCGTCGGATGGGCACGTTAAACCGTCGGATACCGGGCAATGCCCCTCCCCCGGTAATAAATAAGGGCGTTTTCCTCCCACTTTCTACCTCACTTCCGTATCACTTTCCTATCTGGCACACTAGCCCAAATCTCCTAGCTTCCTATTTCTAAGGGTTGTTTAAGACCTAGGGTCAGACACTCCCTTCTTAAAATCCTCTACATATGATCTGTAGCTAACATAGTTACGCCGTCTGGTGGCGCAGTGGTCTAAACGCTGGGTTATGACTATTCGTCTCAGAAGGGTCCGGGTTCGAACCCGATGCGGTGTTTGTTTTTACTGCACTGGATCTCTCTCTCTACCCTAGAACCAGGAGTCCTAAATTAGGGACGGGCGATTGCTTACAGCCCATCGAGGTGGTCGTTAAACCTCCAATAAAAAAACTTTAGTCATATCACTTCAGTGTGACGAAGGAGCTATTTTCCCGAAATTATTAGGTGGATGTAGGAAATTTCTTTTGTGTCACCCAGAAGGAATCACACAGTGAGCTCAGGGGATTACTTTTATTACAGCTGATGCTGGTGGTCAGCAGTTGAGTAGATATGTCTTTCACTTCCGTAAAAACTCTTGTCATCACTAAGTCTAATGATTGTTTAATCTTTCTCTGTTGCTTTTTCTCCGAACAGTGCAATCTTAACCTCACGAGCAACCATCACCTATAACTTTGTATTGATACCGTAAAGACACAAGTTCACATTCTCTTCGTACTGGAGCGCTTATGATTTCTGAGACGTCCTGCGTGATCGGACTGTATCGTCTCATCTATATGTTATTTTTTGTTGTTTATTTCTAGGTATAACGATCACCAAGAGCAAGTAAATTATAATTATTTGCTGTTCGCTGAAATGCTTTTCATGTATACTATACCATATTGCTCCAAATTTAGGCTGTTCAAATTGCATTTTGATTGTTACAAATAAGGGTCAGATTAAGATGTTACACTGACCGATCACAGCGCAGCACAACGCTTGAACTTTATTATATGAAATAGTAATAATTTGGTTTCCAAAATCTCATCCGAAATTTTGAAACCAAACCATATAGTAATTTCGCGCCATAACGAAAAATATATTTTGGTTCTGAAAATTTATATTATTATTAAGGTAGTTTGGAGGCCCCTCCAAATTCTGAGGCCCTGTGCACATGCAGAAATCAGGGCCTGCTCATACCTCGTCTGGGGTTCGAACCTTTGGCCCAGCTCGACGAATGGCCGGAAGCTAGCGTTTCGGACCATTCGACCACCTGAACGGCCATCCCTACAATGTTGTCATTCGGTTAACATACTAGTATGCAGAATACAACATTCCCTGTTTTTTGAATGCATTATTATTAAAAAAAAATCATTCCTGTTCAATATCCAGCTAACCACGAAAATATTAAGGTGCACTAAGCCCCTTCACATCACTGGATTCAAAGATTTAATCTTCGCAATTCGAATAAGCAGGATTCTATAATAATAACAATAAAATAACAACAGCATTTTCTTCAGTAGTAATTGTATGTACTACTGAAGAAAATGCGATCAGGATGAGCTAGACCATTTCAGTGGGGGCTAAAGACTCTCCAATCGTATTTGAAGCCCCCCCGATAAACCGCAAATAAGGTCTTCGTTTAAGTTAAAAAAATGAAATTTCTAAAACTTTACTAAGCTTGAAATAGTATTATTTATTTTAAGTCAGTCTTCAACATATAACAAATGCTTAAAGACACGCCACGAGAAATAGTGGGCCATTTTCCACCCCTCAAATAATAGTGCGATACGAGAAATAGTGGGACATTTCTGGAGTTGTCCACCTGGAAATATCCCGGTGTCCCAGTGAACCAATCCGGCCCTGGTTGAAAGTGAGCACAGGGTATGTGTCAAGAACGTCTGTCTGTGAGAGTTCTCTAGTACGCACAGTTAATATTTCTGAGACTGCTGCTCGGGAATGTGTGTACTATCACATTTGCCATATTCTCCAAAATTTTCATTGTCTCTAGTGAGTTTTTTTATTTTTAGGAAATTGAAGAAGCGATGTGCATAAACTTATCGTAAAAGTAAGGGGAGGCGGTTATTATGATTAAAAAAATATTTTAAGTGGTCTCTGTGTATGTGTGTGTGTGTGCGTGCCGAGTGGCACACATAAAACCGGTCCCAAACGCAATTTGGGTTTGAGTTGTAAAGTTCTATATCGTAGTTCGCCGCTGGAAACTATTCGACGCTGTCGCGCATGCGCATATTAGTTCAATGGTCCTCCACGCTCCGTATTCTTATCGTGTGAATGTTGTGGAGGAATAAAGAGCACTTCATAAGGGAAACGTGTCCATTACTGTCGGTGGCTTTTAGAGATGGTTTCTGAAGGACTACTCGACCCATTTCTCTCCATTTCAACAGATGAAACTTGGGTTCCACCTTTTCCGGGTATGTCAATTCGCAGAACACACGACACTGGGCTGTTTAAAACCCATACGTGTTCCATCAGAAATCACTCCAGGATTTAAAAGTCAGTATTTGGTGTGGAGTGTCAGGTCAACGCACCACCGGACCAATTTTTTTTCGAGGAAAATGTGAATACAGGCGTTTATGCACGGATCGCGGAAAAGAGCACAACACACGTCAACTGTGTATTTCTTACTCATCAGTATTTTTGTGTGCCCACCTTTCTTTTTTATAACAAACAGAATACGATGTGGCATATTCTCAATGAGTGATTTACAATAGTCACTTGAAATATCTTTGCATCACACGTACTTTATCGCGTCAATCAAAGCTTAGGAATTTGATGGCTGTTTTTCTGCTATTTTGCCTTTTTAAAATGGTCCACAAACTTTCGACGAGATTAAGGTCTGGATTAGTTCCAGTCCAGTCAAGCAGAGTTATGTTTTTCCTCTGCAGGTAGTCCTTTACTGTCTTTGATCTGTGGCATGGAGCACCATCGTGCATAAAGATTGTGCATCTGTGCACTTGTATATGAGTTAACATCTTCTCGCGTAACACGTCCACATAAAAAGGACCAGTCACGGTATTGCCTGTCGGCAAAAAGTATAATGAAGCAGTACCGGATGCTGACATAGCACCCCATATCATCTGACTATGCGGATGTCTCACGGTGTATTTTTCGTCAAACCTTTTGCATATTGATCATCGAACATGTGTTTCACGTGATTCAAATTGACGCACAGTTAATTCATCGGACAAAGGAACTTGGCTTCAATTTTTAGCAGTCCCCGATTGATGATGCTTCGCAAGCTAGGGTCTCTTCTTTTTCATGACAGAGGTTAGTTTAGGTATATGTTCAGGTTTATAAGATTTTAATCCAAAATATTTGCTATGACGTTGGGAAATACTCTTGATGCTAATATCAGACCCTTTTGAATGTAGAAAGGCCTTGATTTTCTTGCATGAACTCCTCAGAGAACGCATAACTGTTCGCCTTATGGTATTGTCATCACGTGGGGTTGTTTCGCTTGGAGGTCCGCTTCTCTTTCGGTAGCTAAATTCACATGTATCTCAATATTTCGGGATCGTTTTACGAATAGCAGTCTTGTTCACATTCACGTTTCTGCTTATGTCACGTTCGAAGTATCCTTTATGACATAAAGTCGCTATTTGTGCCCTCTGAGTAATACTTAATGACGCTTTTTCTGCCAATTTTTCGCTATGTAGAAAATATGTACAAAACCTCTGAACATGAAAACCAGAAGCAAACTGACGCTCGCACGGTTCCCCCAACTCTATCAACACCTGCCGCTGTAGGATGATGCAATACCGACAAGAAGTTGAGTAATACAGACAGTAGCTGACGCAATCGGCAGAAATCTCCTAATACCAACAGGTGGTCTTAAACTTTTGCAAATGACTGTATATATAATGTATAGACATCTATTTTTCATTAAAGAATTACTGTAATTTCTATGATTTAAATAAGAAATCAGTGCAATATTTTGTTTCATTCAGATAACTGAAGTGCCTAAAGGCCTAACTGCAAGTTAGAAACAATAATAAAAAGCATCTATGGAAGAAATATACATGCATTTTTCTATGAAACATTTCTAAATGTTAAAAATCTCATTTCTCTAATTTCATTTCATTTTTTGTTATGAGTTTACATTTGACCACATTACGTATCAATATTAATTTAATAACATATAACATAAAATCAAGATAAAAGCATATATAATATATATACTTATATACAGGGTAACCACAGAATAGAAAATTGGGTAAAAGCTCATAAATATATAGCCTAAGTGACTCCCAGTTCTCCTAAAGTGTGTAGTCAAGCCAAACATCCTGCACATACAAAATTTACGCATATATTGTCATCCTGCACATACAAAATTTACGGTTTAATAATTGTCTACCATTAAAATTCATATTTTAGTTTGTTAGCAGATATTTTTTAAGTTGTTTTTGAAAATAATTATAGTTATTGATGTGTGTTAGTTTACAAGGTAGGTTATTCCATAATACCAATCCCTGGTAATCAATAAATCTTTGTTGAATTAAAGTGTTAGGCATTGGTAACAAAAATGTGTTTCTGTTTCAAGTTCAATAATCATTACCCACAGCGTTCAGGTGAGTTAAATGGTTATAAAAAAATAACAGGCAATTTAACTAGGTAAAATTATAAACCTTTTAGCGAAGAACAAGTTAATGAAATAAACGCTAGAGGTCAGGAGATTATCAGTCGCCTCAATAAAATCTGGCGGAACTTGAATAGTTACGGCGCATTTATTCAATTACCGATTAGATCAGAGAAAGTAGAAGCCAACCACCCCCCACATACACACCTGCTGTAAAGTAAGAGGCACAGCAAAGGCAGTACGCTAAACGTTACTTTATCTAAGGAGAGTGAGACTGACCGCTACGCCTGAGGCCAGTCTCACTATAGCTAAAATTAAGAAGATCATGGAATGGTGTGAACAAATTGAATGACATGTTATAAAATCGGAATGTCACTCTTGGATAGCAGTCCTGCGGAGCCGCCCCGGTAGCGCAGTGGTCTAAGCGATGGCTTCTGATCATTCTTCCAGATGGGTCCGGGTTCGAATCCCAGTGAGGCATTAATGTTGTGTTTGTCTTACGGCGCTGGCTCTCTCCCTTCCCTGGAACCAGTGGCCCTAAATAAGGGATGAGTGACTGCTTATAGCCCACTGAGTCGATCACGGTGGTCGTTAAACACCCAATAATAATAAAAAGTTCTCCAGATCAAGCAAGGAGGCTTAGAGCCCAGACCATTCGCTGCCTATCCACGTCATCCAGGAAGTCCCGTTCCCGTAGAATTACATTACACGCTTTGATATGAATACGAAAATAGCCTCACAACAGTGCGTTTGATATTAGAAAAATGTAGTTATCAATTATTCTGAATTTTAATTTTTTCTAGAAACCAGTGGAAGCATAGATTTTGTAAAAATTTAGGAAGCATAGTTTGTTGGGTGAGAAACTCAAGCCAAAATTTGAGGGGGATGATCCCTAATCATTTTAAAAAGTAGTTTGATCTTGCAGAAAATTTCGTCTTACTTGCGATGCAAAAAAAAAAAAAAAAAACCTTTTGAGACGTGATTACCTTCTTACTGGAAATATATTAATTTCTCATCGTTTAGAACCGAAGTCTCGTTCTACGAGAGATAGAACCCAGACATGATGTACTGTGTAAACTGAGATTTCCATCATTTATCAGATATTGCTTATGAAGAAGTGGGTCAGAATGGAGAGATTTTGAGATTCCTCTGTTTGACGGACGTGAAGAAAAATGGCATAATCCAGTGGCGTAGGACAACCTAAAATTTATCCGGTGCTAAATATTTTTTTAATTGTTCTCAACCTTTCTTCCGTGCTGTGAAAATAATTTCAGTGGATTGTGAGGTTTCCAAACGCCACCTTCTGAAATTATCACACAGAATGAGGTAGAAATTTTATTTATATATGTGCAGTGCTATATGACATAAAATAAATGTTTAGGTTTTTGCCTTCCTTCACTTATAAAGGAACTGAGCTTTTTTTTTTTTTTTTTGCTGTGCCAACTTCTGGATAACTTTCATTTTAAAATTTCCAATTTCTGAAATGAACTTTTTCTCAACAGATAAAACATTTAACCGTTCTTGCCCCCTTGTGTTTCGTAAGCAAGTTTTTAGTTCTAGACTGATTCTTATGTTTTTACACGAAGCAAATATTTGGTCGATGTGGGCCCAAGTCTTTAACGTTTTTTCTTCATCCCTCAATACACTAAAAGGGTGCTCCAATATAAAGTCCACTTGGTTCATTTTAGTTACACGAGCGAACCTAACAGATTAACTCCACAAACGAAAATCGGCCCCTCACTGTGGGGCGACGCGAAAGCAAAACTGCTACTGTTAAACAGAAAGGCGACCAGTCCTGGAAGAAAGTTTTACGCATGGGCAGTTCAGCATCTGCTGATTCTTTAGTGTTCTCTGAAGCTTCGACAAGGCGACGAGTTGACTAGCATCGCCTCTTCCTCGCACGCGTTATTCAGAGAGTTCTAATAAAAGGATATGGAAGGCTACGATGTGTTGCTCAACTATTGTAATGTCTCAAATTTGCATTCAGAAAATCTGGGGACTGGCTACTAATACGGATTTTTTTCTGAATTTTTCCAATTAAAAGAAGAAACAATTTTCTTCTCATTTTCATGCGGGTTTAGCCCCGGATGCCCATAATGACTCTACGTCACTGGCATAGTCTATGCTATCACAATCACTGAGTCAACGGATATTCATATGTTTCTACACCCATAGTAAGAGCAAATTCGTAGAGCTCGTTTCGAAGAAGACGAAGACTACGAAGCCACAGAGCCACATGGTCGGCAGGTCATGAAAAATCCAATTAAATAACAACGAACTGCACACCAACTATTTTTAAATAGCATAACTGTACTAGTATTCCGAATTTCTTGGTGTAGAATAGAAATCAAAGTATCCAAGCTTTCGCACATCATCCAGATCAAGGAAGGCAGACAGCAAGTTGCAGTTGTAGACAACAGTTTGCAGTTTGACAGCAGTTTGCAGTTTGACAGCAGTTTGCAGTTGTAGACAGCAGTTTGCTTGTCTACCTTCCTTGAAGAAGCCATCTGGTTGATGTGCGAAAGCTTGGATGCTTTGATTCCTATTCTACGTCAAGAAATTCGGATTACTAGTATAGTTATACTATTTAAATTAAACATGAAAAATCCTTTTATCAGCGATTGGCACGTCAGGAACAAAAATTTGGTCAGAGCGTAGAAATAACTGGGATTAGATTAGATAGAAATGATACAATACAACCATGATGCAAAACACAGGTACGTTTTACTTAGATCTAACTGAACACCCATCGTGTGTGTGAGTGTTTGGAGAGGAAGATCAAAACGCATATACAGAGATGTGCATAAGTCCTGCAACACCTGCCTTGGCATAGTTGTCAACATCTTTGAATAAAAATAAAGTATATAAAAAAGAGGTATTAACCTACATTATATACCAAATGAAAGAAAAATTCATGTAGATTTTAAATAAAGAAAGAGATCCTCAATATTATCTCTAGTTCGAATTCCGCAACGACTTGTATGGTACAACACAAACATACCATGTCGGGTTGAAATAAAGGCCGGATCCCGAACTCAGCTGTTGATTAGACAATCAGAGGCCGAAACTTTATAGGCAATCGCAGCTGAGTATTTCCGAACTGTTGTTGGTTATTTTTTAATCCTCTGTGAGACTAATTAAAGGCACAAACCTGATTCACACGGCAGTTACGATGGCGCATAAGACATTGTGGGTTTCTGACCATTACGCTATCATAACGTTGCATCGGGAAAGTCTTTCTGTCGGCCATATTGTTTTAAGAGTGTATTGTCAGCGTTCCACAGTGTTCAGGATAATTCAGCGTCATAAAGAAACAGGATCCGTAGCTCATCGTAAATGCAGTAGACGGCCACCATGGTTCATCGGAAAGAGATAGTAAAGTGCTTAAGAGACGTAGCCACGCAAATCAGATGCTGATATCACCGGAGGTGGCAAGAGAATGGTCCAAAAGTACTTCAGTGACCTGTTTTGCTTCGACAGTCCCCCGCCGACTACTATCCTTGGGACTCAGAGGCCGTTAAACGAGGAAGAAACCGCTGCTGTCAGAATGCCAGCGAAAAGCTCAGCTACTCTGAATTAAACAACATTGACATTGGTCGACGGCTGACTGGGAAAAAGTATTATTTAGTGAGGAGACGATATTTTCCACTGTTCCAAATAATGGTACCTCATACGTAAGGAGGTATCCTGGCTAAGAATTCAAACCAGAGTGCACCAAGCAAACTGTTAAGTACCCAACATCTGTCATGATTTGGACTTGTATGGCTGCATCTGGCGTTGAGAGACTGCATTGTTGATTGAATGATGAATGCAAGCAAATACATTGGTGTCCTAACCGATGAAGTGATTCCTAGAGCTGCTGATTTTTCCCACATGGTGACTTCGCGTTCCAGGACGACAACGCTTCTTGCCATCCAGTGAGGACTGCAAAGCTGGTACACCACCAGAGGTGTAGGTCGTCTTGTCTGGCCTGCACAATCTCCTGATTCAAACCCCATCGAGAACTTGTGGAGGAAACGTAAGTGTAGAAATATCGAAGAAATAGGCAAGAAATAAACAAGAGTTAATTGAAAGCATAAATCATGGATAACATTGTGTAATGTCTGTTGACTTAGTGAAAAAACATGTCCATACGGCGCCCAAAAGGTATGCTCTAGTGCTCAAGAATAAGGGCTATCCCAGCAATACTTATATGTGTTTCAGTAAGTGTGTGCAAAAGTCCATTGTATTCCTTTTCAGTTTTTTTTGTATAGTTTCAAATGCATCAATAAATAACAGATACGTTACCATTTTCCTTAAGAAACATTAAATGGATATATGACACGTACCCTGCATTTTTGTCTCAAAAATTTTATGACGTTATTAAGTGCTTCAGTTTCAGATCAGTTGTAAAATCTACATGAATTTTCCTTTAATTTGGTATATAATGTAGGATAGTACCTCTTTTTTTTACGCTTTCCAACCGTACGTTGAAGTAGCGTATATGCTCCAGCTTTGTCCGTCCGTCTGTCTGTCGGCATGATAACTCACGTAAAAATGGTTCGATTTCGAAGAAATTTTAGTATGTGGTACGGGACCACCTGGGGACGAACCCTATTGAAAATGGGTGAAGTGGAGTCAAAGGTCACGGCATAGGAGCGGGATCCATTCCATTGCACTTATGCGTCATAACGCGTAAAAATGGTTCGATGTTGATGAAGTTTTAGCGTATTATAGGGGACCACCCGGGGATGAACCCTATTGAAAATGGGTGAAGTGGGGTCAAAGGTCACGGCATAAGAGCGGGATCCATACCATTGTCCTTATGCGTCATAACTTGCGTAAATACGGTACGGTGTCGATAAAGTTTTAGTATATTGCAGGGGACCACTGCGAACGAACCTCATTGAAAATGGGTGAAGTGGGGTCAAAGGTCAGGACATAGGAGCGGAATGCATTCCATTGCCTTTATGCGCCATAACGTGCGTAAAAATGGTTCGATTTCGATGAAATTTTATTATGTGGTAGGGGACCACCTGGGGACGATCTTATGACGTCACAATCTCGCAATTCAGATGTTGGCACGCGGTCACGCCATCTGTCTCATTACGTCGCGCATTGTGTGTGAATCCTATTAAAGTTTCATGACGTCACACTCTTGCGAGCAGATGGTCGCGATTCCCATCTGCCTCATTACGTCACGCGTTGTGTGCGTATGTCCGTCCGCACGATGACTTGTGTAAAAATCGTTCGATTTCGATGAACTTTTAGTATGTGGAAGGGGATCACCTGGGAAGGAACCCTATTGAAAGTGAACGAAATGGGGTCAAAGGTTAGGAGATAGGAGCGGGATCCATTTCACTACTCTTATGCGTCATAACTAACGTAAAAAACGTTCGATTTCGATGAAATTTTAGTATGTGGTAAAGGACAAAACCTATTGTCCCCTACCACTTGGGGACAAACCCTATTAGAAAATGGGCGAAATGGGGTCAAAGGTCAGGACATAGGAGCGGAATCACTTCCATCGCCATTATGCGTCATAACTTACGTAAACATTCTTCGATTTGGATGAAATGTTAGTTTGTTGTAATCTCCTGCCTGGGGACGAATTCTATTGAAAATGGGCGAAATGGGGTCAAAGGTTAGGACACAGGAGCGGAATCTATTCTATAGCCCTTATGCATCATAACTTACGTAAAAATACTTCCATTGCGACAAAACTTTAGTATGTTGTTCCGGAGGTATACTGTACCGGTTCTGTTGCATATCATAGAAATGGGGTCAAAGGTCAGGGCACAGGAGCGAGATTTATTCCACAGCCATTATCCTCATAACTTGAGTAATGATTTCTGGTATGTTGGAAAGCGTATTATAATCAATGCATTGCATGATTTTACTAACTTGTTTATGTTTTGCTTCTTTTCAAATATGTTGACAATAGTGTCGAGGCAGGTGTTGCAAGGCATTTATGGAAACCTCTGTATATTCCACAAGGAGCAATGATCCATTGTTTTGGCAGTTCAGTGGTAATTAAACTGATGGTCAAAAGATGTCGCTTCAATCAAATGCGTCGCAGAAGAAGCACTGAAATTTGACGTAATCAACCACAGCACTGAAATTTGACGTAATCAACCACAGCACTGACTTATCTTTTTTTTTTTTTTTTTTGTGATTGAAGGTTTAACGACCACCGTGAGCAACTTAATGGGCTATACTGACAACTTCTCTTCACGGATCAGCAGTATTTGAGGAATGATTGACCATTTTTCATAATTGACTTCGATTCGGTTTCCAAATATTGAGTTTTCACATGGGTTTCCAAATATGGAATTTTCACGGTCATGAAAATTGAGTTTCCTGTTATTGAAAACACGTGATGCACAAAACTGATTTTTTCAAAGCAAATGAAAAAAAAAATCCAGAAAACCGATTGTGTCTAATTTCTTCTATCACAAGACCTAAAAAGCTCTGAGCCTCCCCAGGTGGCGCAGTGGTCTAAGCGATGGCTTCTGATCATTCGTCCGAGATGGGTCCGTGTTCGAATCCCGGTGAGGCATGGATTTTGTGTTTTGTCCTTTACCCTGGCTATCTCCCTTCCCTGGAGCCAGTGGCCCATAATTAGCTACGGACGACTGCTTAAAGCCCACCGAGTTGCTCATCGTGGTCGTTAAAATTCCAATAAAAAAAAAAAAAAGGCTCTGAATTTCTTCAGGTATTTATTTATTCAGTTTAATACAAGTTTGCCTTTCAGTCGCATTTATCGTTTACAACATACTTTTATAGAAGATTTAGTAAATGTAAAACATTCTGTGACATTGAAGACCACAAAGAAGAAGTCGGCTTTTTATGCAGATCAGCAGGCAATTAAACGACTTCATTCTCGCATCATTCATATCAGGTGGAGAGGTTCCGTGTTATAAAGCATGTAGCAGTACGCTTTAAACGCTCCACAACTTTGCGGTAGAGATGCAGTAATTATCTGTACAGCTCTTTATTTGGGAGACCCAGCCCGCTGATTTAAGTTATAATTAACAAACGCACTTTGCTTGTAGTGCAATTCCATGTATTTCGTTTCACTCTGTGAATTTCGTCACTTATACACTTTCTGAAGGAAAATTAAAGCCAACAGGAAACATCACAGAGTGAAAAAATTTCCTTTTAACCTTTCAGAGTTCAGTTTTCAGGAGTACGTGTGGTGATAATCGGGAAGAAGAACACTTTAAGGCTGTAATATTTCTGTTAAGGTGGACGTCTAGTGATTTTGCTTCCTATACTTCCAATGGGCAAACGTCTGTACACATTTTCTCTATAATTAATGTGTTTCCAAGGATGAGCATTTGAACATCGATTAAAGTAACTTCATATTATAACTTGGAATACTTAATATTTTTTTAAAACATAACCATAATTAAGTAATGCAACATTTGTTTGTTTACTGACGTCATCAATGTACAGGTCGCGCCATCTTTTTTATGGTCTCAACACCACAAAAGGAAAAGTTATTAATTTTTAATAAAATTATGGTTAAGGTTTAGGAAATATTAAGTATACTAGGCTATAATATGAAGTTATTTTAATCGATGTTCAAATTTTCATCCTTGGGAACGCATTAATTGTGAAGAAAATGTGTACACAAGTTCGTCCATTGGAAGTAAAATCACCAGACGTCCACCTTAAGAAATCTCAATGAAATGCTTCTCAACTCTGAGGAATTTCGAGGAAATCAACTGCCGCGTGTAAATTGAATTGAATTTTTTCTTTTTAGAATCGATCGAGATGAACATTGGTATGTGGAATGTAATGTATAGGAAAGAAAATTATTACAGTTCCAGAGCAGTTGGGCCATTTTTCGGATAAAACAGCTACACGAGTGGAACAAATCAAATACAAGTGGTTAACTGGCGTGGCATAGCTGCGCAGAGCTCACGGATACTATCCTGAGGTATAGCATTCCAGATGGTGTCCAAATTGCGGGCTAGTTTGCCGACATTCCGGGATGGGCGTAGGTGGCGTCTCATCATGGCCCGAAGATGTTCAATCGGTGAGATGTCGGACGATCGGGCTGGACATGGAATGGTGTCGACATTACAGACACAGGTCTGAGAGAGCCGTGCCGTGAGAGCGACAAATTCGGGTTTGTTCGCGCGGTTCTCACAGTCGTCCCATCCTCGCGTTCTGTTGTTGCCCTCGGCCATCCACTGCTCGCGTGCCGCTGTGTTACGCCCTCCTCGACTCATTGGCGCCAACTCGTCCGATTGCCGCGTCGCTCCAACCCAAATGCCTGGCGATACGGCGACTTGACCAACCGCCTCTCTCAGTCCAATTATACGTCCTCTCTCAAACTCGCTCAGCTGCTCGTAATGTGCACAGATCCGACGTCGAGGCATCCTCGTAGTTTGTGGAGGTTAATGTAACCGCAATCCGCTGTCACACTTGTCTCTGCCTGCGAGCTTAGTTCTTGATATATCCTCCTCGATGCGCGGTTCCCATGCGCTGTGACGGGCCACTATTTAGTCATTGGTTGTTATTATTTTAATCATTTGCATATTCGACACTGAGGTACTTGACTGCAGAACTTCGTCAGGACTGAAAGACTTTCTCGGGATGCTTCGTTTTTTTTTTTTTTTTTGGCAAAGAGTGTATTATTATTTTTTTGCAGCCACATCTTTGGCGGTCAATGCTTTTGGAAAAAAATCTGACAAACAAGTACCCTGTTACAGTTTTTTCTGCACTTTCGTCATACGTCTATTTCGCACCACGGGGTAATATCGCTGCTGTCAAATCACATAAGCAAAGACGAAGACAGCATTGAACCTCGTATAGGGAGTCGAGTTGCCCACGGGAACAGCATTGGCGACAGCTCGGTTTTTACAAGATGGATTGGAAAATTTTTCCCTAGTCAAGTGGAAGTAAATGTGATCAGCATCTTCTTTACATTTCCCAACTTTACTACACCTTAATTTTCTGGATAGGGGTGGTAAATCATATTTATGTTTGTCACTGTCAGCCACTATCTTCTGTTTAATAAAAGGCGAAGAAAGACAGATTGGAAGATAACATGTACCACGAAAAATCTGTCTTACATCGCATGCATAACCAACTATATTCATGTATCTAGGAATTATATGAGATATCTAGACAGTTTTATTTGTGGTGTTTTCTGATGATCATTCCATATGCAATAACTAATTAAATGTATAAACCTAAGGAGAGGTACATTAACAAAAGATGATTACTTATTTAACATATGCAAAAACGTCCGATGCCGTAAGACAAAGAAACATTTATTCCTCAAAACAGAACAACGGCTACAACTAACAACAGGAAAAACGCACCGGTAATTGAAATACCAAGCCGTCCAAATGTGGTTTACGACGAAAAAAGAAATCAGAAAAAATGTCAATGAAATAAACAGTACAGAAAAGGAAAATTAGAAACTGAATAGGTGTTTTCATTTTCATTCGTTTATATTTTTTGGTTCTGCTGAAGATAACATCCATGCATATTCTACATGCACAAAATCATCCTTAATTCCGAATTTTTACATCTTTTCTGTTAGTTCTTGGATTAGTGTGACCGGGAAGGAAAGGAAACGAAATAGGGGTCAAATAAAAGAGAAAAATCTTAGAAGGCCATCATTTGTATGAAGATATTGAAATGCAAATGAATTAGGTGCATTGCTAGAAAATACCTGTTCTGGGCAAGATAGATACAACTAACACCATATCAAAAGACCATGATGATGAGAAATACAACACGAGAGCAATAATAAAATTTGAATTCATGTTAAAAAAATTTGAAACAGAAATACTTGTACTCGAGAAAACGGGTAGATAACTTACACATGTATACATTACATCATTATCAATCATTATACCGTATTATCAATCCACTGCTGGATGAAGGTCTCTCCAAATGTCTTGCACAACTCTCTGCCTTGAGCCAGTCTCCACTATGTCACCCTAACATGTTTCGAGCTTCCAAAATTTTAGTTCTTCTGTTTCATATTCAGAAAAAACCTGACCTCCTTTCCAAACGATAGCTTCCTCCGAAGTCCCCGCCAAAATCTAACTTTTTGCGTCTCTCAACTTTCTTTCAGACCCTGGACAGTGGCCGATCAATCACAGGCTTGCATTCTGACCTCCTAGTCCTGGGCGTCCCACGATCACCACGTCCTGTCATTCTTCCCATGACATAATCCGGATGCTCACTCTGCTGTTGCTATGGTCTCTGGGAATTCCACGTTCCTAATTCTCAGAAACTGGCAAACTCTCCCCGATTCTTGTAGCCTTGTCACAAAAATGGCTGCAGTTTCTTCATCCTTTCTCTTTCACTCAACAATCGCGTCCCATTACCCAAGTTCAGAGTTTTCCCACTTTATTATTTTTTTGGAATTCAACATTACACTGATTTTTTTCACTACGGGCGAGTTTTTTCTCCTATTTTTTCTAAATCACTCTACGTCCCCACAGTGACTGAAATCACCATTTATCTCGTGTCACTAAGTAACTGAATGATACTGAAACACCTTATTCTCAATTTCAGGAAGAGGAATGGGGCCGAATAGCTGAGTGCATGCAAGAATGTTAAATTCGAAAATGTTAAGTAAATTTTCTCCAGCGAAAAGTTTCCAAAGGGACGCCAATGTGGCACTTTGCATCAAGGCGCAAACTTGCCTTGAGCCGGTGTTGGTCCCACTCATTTATTAATAATCATCACAAATGATAACATGACTGGAAACTGACGTCCAAGCATGCGAAATGGAAGGCTGGAGTAGCTTGGTTGAAGAATGATTCGTGGTATTAAAACGCCTTCAATGTTGTTGTGACTAGTGACGCTTTAGGTGTTGACCACTACTCTCATGTCATTCTAAAGATCTTTATTTGCATTCAAGTTTATAAACATAATTTTGAAGGCACTAACTCTGAGTTTCAATAAATGCGGTGTTCTTCGAAATGGGCATTGTTGGTTAAGAAACTATACTAATAAGTCAATGATATGATTGGACACGTCTTTGTTTGATGAATTAATGCTGTCATAATTGTTTTCCCTTCAGGAATCAAACATAACGAATTGCGAAGTTTTAGAAAATAGAAAAACTATACTAGTGATCCGATTTATTGGCGTAGGAATATACAAATAAGCGTTTCCAAGCTTTCGCACATCAACCAGATGGCTTTTTCAAGGAAGTTAGACAGAAACTGAAAACTGAATTAAGAATTATAACTGAATTATAGTTTCTGTCTAACTTCCTTGATAAAGCCATCTGGCTGATGTGCGAAACTTGGAAACGCTTATGTATATATTCCTACACCAATAAATCTGATCACTAGTATTATTATTTTCTACATAATTGGTGTACTGTTCCTCGTTATTAATTTGCGAAGTTTTAATTCATGTACTTACGTGACCTATATAACTGAAATTAGCTATTGCCATCCCGGTCCTGAGTGGTCTCAGGCGATGGCTTCTGAGCATTCGTCCGAGTTAGGTCATGGCTCGAATCCTGGATGAGGCATGGGCAGAATGTTTATCCAATGGCGCTTGCCCCTTCCCTTATCTAGAACCGTGGCCATATTTTAGAGATGGGCGACTGCTTATATCACCTCAAGTTGCTCATGGTGGTCGTTAAATCTAAAAAACAAAAAAAAAAACAAACAAACAAGGGAGGATTGGGACGACCAAACTAGGCTGGGTATTTTAGTCTTACATTACACAATGGAAAAAAAAACATGTACCCACAGGAGAATACCTCATAAATGCCCACATGAAAAATCTACCGCCCAGGCGGCGCTGTGGTATAGACGTTGGCTTCTGACCATCCAATATTCGTATCTCAGTGAGACTCGAATGTTGTACTCAGTATTGGAAATGGGAATTATTCGCTGCCGAAACCCAAAGTACAGGTGAATTCCTCAAAAAATTATTGCACAACCCCATTCGCAGTAGATATAAAACCATATAAGGAAATTTCGTTATTAAACTTTAAGATGGAATACTTACATTTAGCTGAAGTCAGAGCTGTTTTCTTTATTCATCGACGAACAATTCATATAAGACGGCGTCATTAATTAAAATGCATAACGCATTGCGAAACGTTTTATTCAAATTAAATGCTCCCTTTCTTTTAGTGTCCGCATCTCTCCTGGAACGGGGTTCCGCTGCGTTTCGGCCCATTTCTACCACTGGTTGTACTTGTCATGCGACCCTGGCTCTTTACCTTCCGTAGAGCCAGTGACTCTAATATTGGTATGAGAGACTGCTTATAGCCTATCGAGTTGCTCACGGTGATTGTTAAATCCTCAAAAAAGAAGAGACAGAAAAAAAGGTTAGATCCTGAATGAAACAGAACAGTTGGAATACGCATTGCAAAACGAATTAAGTTTTTGACAATTTAACTGGGAAAGCATATCTAAAATCCACTCATGATTGAATGTAGTATCAAATCCACGCTACAATCAATCATAAGTGGATTTTCAAAGTTCCAGATAATTATTTTTCTTTCGAAAATTTGGTTTTGACAAAAAAAAAAAAAAAATCACGAGTCGTTTGAAAACCTCAGTTGTAGCTAAATAATCATGAAGATCATTCTGAAAGTTAAAATGTGCATTTAAAAATTTTCCTACGAAATTAATTTTTATAATTTTTGGTCAAAGATAGTCTACTGCGCGATGGTATTAGTTATCTCCTCCTTGGTTAGACGCCGTTTTAAAGTCTACCCATTATTTTGACACGTAGACCAGTTATAATAATATTTCTGGAGATGCCCTGAGTCTCTTAACTGTGAAGCCACAAGTTGTGGGAATTTGACGTTGTTTACATGATACCTATGCAATTTCAACTGCGTGCATTTTGGAATCCCGTGGTTTTTGGCTGCAGAAATCGTGTTAATATCAAACCGGAACGAATTATTATACTTACACGAATGAAGTTGTCAATTTTAACGTCATGTTTTGTTTAGAATTCGCACTAACGTTCGTATATCTGAATTTAAAATAAAAATGGGAAGGAGTCTCAAAATAATTAAGAATTTTTATAAATTCAGCATTTTCTTACACATCTGCAGCAAAATACGATTTGAAATTGGAAACAGTTGCGACGAAAGAAGGCGATTCGGCCAACACAAAATACATTGCAATAATCTTGGAAACCATCAGCTTCTCCACACTTTGACGGCCGTTACTCGCGGTTATAGACTTCACGCAAAGTGGTACTGTTCCATTAACAAGGGCATCTCCAGATATCTGATTCTAACATCCTTGCCGTAGACCAGCGCTGGTGAATTATTTTTTAAAGATAAATCTGGGTTGAATGTGGTTTTCAGAATATCTCTGCCTGAGAATCGCTTTGTACTTTGCGTCAGTCTGTGGATGAGGTTGTGCGGATTATGGGCCATCACAACCGGTGCCTCCTTCAAGATTTTAAAAAGAGGATAGGGCCTATCAGTGAAGCTAACAATCAAAGTCCAATGACCTATGTCTAAATGTAGTTATCTTCAGCTTCATTAATATATACTGTGATTGTTCCGGTAGTACTTTTCTCACATAAATACATAGAATTTTGCTGCCATTTCAGAGAAGGAACTCCCAACAAATAGATACAAGGAAACGTTTTATTTTTTAGCATTTTAAGGAAATAAACGTTTCAGGCAAAAGTAAAGCTCAAATGAAGTTAACGAATGTTTTCCATAAGTACAAAAATAACTATTCGTTCGTTTCAAAAAGTCCAGACAAACCAATACGAGAAAGCTGGCCATTTCTCGAGTGTCCTGGTGTCCAGATGGGCCAATCCGCCACTGAACTCAATTATTCAAAGTGTCAACTCAACGAAGTTACTTACAAACATAAAAACCTAGCAAGTTATTATATTTGCCATTAAAACATCTCTCTTTGGATTCAAGGTACTAAGCACCATTATGGCTGCATCAACTTTTTTTTTTTTTTTTGGTTGTATGTTTAATGACCACCGTGAGCAACTCAATGGACTATGAGCTGTCGCCCGTCCCTAATTAGGGCCACTGGTTCCAGGGAAGGGAGACAGCCAGTGCCGTAAGACAAACACAACATCCATGCCTCACCGGGATTCGATCCCGGACCCCTTACGGCAACTTTGAGTTTCAGTAAATGTAATGATAATCCTGATGGGCATTGCAGGTTTAGAAACTCTACTGGTAAATCAATGACGACAATAAATCCTCTTTATCCATTGAATCAATGTTGTGATAGCGTTTTATTTCTCCAGAAAACTAACGTAATAATTTGATAACTTTTTCAGTATGTACATACGTAACCTACGCAACTCAAGTGAACTATTCAAAGTTTCAATTCAAGTAATTTACGTACATGCGTAAAAACCTAACAAATTATATTTGTTGATTCCGAAGGACATGAATCATTAACAGAAAATTCGCTTCAAATTTGAATGTTCGGTTTGTGTGTATTGAAAAGGAACTTGATCGAACACACACACATACAAGAAATCATTGATCGAACACACACACATACAAGAAATCATTGATCGAACACACACACATTTCTTAAGAAATCATTGTGCGTTTCACACCACCTATAGTATAGTATATCAAAAATAAGTATTGCATGCACTCGAGCGAACGGCTGCAAATTGGTGACATTCATTAATGACAGTAACATGAACCTTGCAATCTTGACTTTGAGAATGAGTGGAAGTGAGATTGTGAAAGATAAAAAGAGAGAGAGAGAAAAAAGGGCATGCTTAAGTGGGCTAATCTACTACCTATTTGCCGCTGCATCAGCGAAGCAGCAACTTAAGACATTTCTGTTGTTGCCGACGGTGGCGACGGCACCAGCAGTTGCGGGTGATGCTGATGGCGGCGTCAGGCCGCAGGTACGTTACGACTCGCTGGCCAGGCAAGAGAAGCTATAGTACGATATCGCTCCGGAAGCTGAGTAGTCTGAGGCACTATCTTCTGACCATTCTTCCGAAATGGTTCCAGGTTCTTAACCCGGATGCGGCATGAGGGATGCGCCTGCCTAACGGCGCTGGCTGTCTGGCCCCAAGTTAAACATAGACAAATGCTTACAGCTCTAAGGGTTGCTCACGCTCGTTGTTAAATCTTTCCACTTCTCCGCAAAGAAAAATTAAACGGCATGTTTTCAGTTCGTTCTAGGGGCTGAACCCAATTAAAGAAAGAGGCCGTACACATTTTATTCTGCTGAAGTGCATCCGATTTTTTGCTAGTCCTTTATTGCTGATGAACTACTTTTGACGTTCTAGAATGTTTACTATTGCGAATTTCGGTTTCATTTTATCATTCACTTCTGGAAGGATAGCATACGAGGGTTGGAATTTTAATAGCAGCAAATTCATAATTACTACAGATACAAAACGCATACCTGCTTCAAATGTTCACAGTTCTTTAATGTAGTCATCAGCATTGTGTACCGTTGCCAGGGATGTGGAAGTCATAGGATGCCATTGGCAGATACCTGTTCGGTTGATCGTTCGTATACAGCAGTCTACTGCGGGAAAATGTCTGGGATAGTTCTGAATCGAATGCCGCGAAGTGGTTCCTTCATTTTAAGGACCAAGTCGAAGTCACAGGGGCTTAAGTCAAAAGCACGGCGAGTGGTAGGGCACTTCCCAGACATATCGGGTGAACAACTGATACACAGCGTATGCAACATGCACATGCAAAATGATGGGTGGATTCTACATAAAGTGTATCACCTTCTTCCTCAAAGCTGGTCGCAGATTTTGTTCCAAAAATGTAGAGTAATACTGCGCAGTGACGATCTGGCGTTGGGGTACGGCATGCCTCAGAATAACACCATCGCTTTCGTACATGAGAGTAACCACAGACTTCACATTGCTGGGGTTCAGACGAAATTTGGATTTGCGCGTTGACCCGTAATGACACCACTAGTTAGACTGGTGTTTCATTTCTGGCTCATATGATGTGGCCCATGTCTCATCCAGCGTGATGATACGGCGAAAGAAAGCTTCTCCTTTGCGCTCGTAGCGTTCCAAGTGAATACGAACAACGTTGTATCGTTGTCATTTCTGGATCTCAGTCAGAGCGCGCGTAATCTATCGCGATGCAATTTTTCTCATTCCCAGGCGTTCCTCCACAATGTGTAGCAGAATTATATGCGATACTCCTGTCTGATTGGCTAACTAACGAATCGTTAAGCGCCGATCTGTCTCCAGTAACCCGGAAACAGCATTCACTTGTTCTTCACTTGCACTGGGACGTCCTGGCCGAGGTTCATCTTTCACATTTTGGCGTCCATCATTGAAGAATTTTACCCATTATGCAACTGTTCTGTAAGGTAATGCATATTCGTCACAAACCTTTGATGACACTGTCGTGCAGTACGACCTTTGGCACTTTGAATTTTTATCCAACACCGCTGTTCCAATTTCGAAAACATCGTGACTAGACCGACGGATAGCGACAGCTCATGTTCTTCACACCTCATAGCTTTCCTTTGTGTCATGGTGGGAAGATATTGCTGTGTAAGACGTCAGAGACGTTTTTCTTTTTATGGCGTTGTTGTCTCGGTGTTCAACGACCACCATGATCAACTCTAAGGAGTATAAGCAGTCCCCCGTCTCTAATTTGGAGCTACTGGTTCCGGGAAGCGGGGCACCGTTCTAAGACAAACATATCATCCATGAGTCATTCGGAACCGGAGCCCGGGCTCGTTTCAACGAACCATCGGAAGCCAGGGCTTAGACCATTACATCACCGGTGCGCGGCTCAGAGATGTTTTCCGTCTGCTAGAAATTTTGCGCAAAATACTAGTGCAGCGTGGTCGTTGAGTTCGACCGAACAAGATTTCTAATTTAGCATTTCGCACATAATTTCAAATTTTCCGCTCATGTGGTTGAGTGGTCAGAGGTACGGGCTGCTGGCTAATAGTGCGAGTTGGGCCCGGTCTCGGATCCCAGAAAAGGCGTGGTCGCTGTGCTGCGCCGGTCTTTTAAAAGCAATTGCTCCTAATTTTTGGGACCTGCGACTCCCCATTGCTTTAGATGTTCACCGGGTTTCTTGAATCACAGAAAAAGCAAATAACATTTAAGCTGTTTCAAGCACTTTTCCCAAAATTTGTCTTCTACGAAACTAGAGTTGATATCACTTTATGCTTGCTGCAGCAATAATTACTATTAATGGTGTTCGTATTACGGCAAGCCTACTGTATCTGAAAAAAGAAATCCCATGCTATTTTTGTTCATTAGGCAGGGCATTTTTATATCGGTAAGACTTTTAATTGGTTGTATCGTGAAACATGTCAGTCATGAAAGAAATACGGGATTACGCCATATAATACAAATTTTGAAGATGACAATCCGATTTTTGGCGTAAATGTGACAAGGATGGTATGTGACAGCGCCCAAACTGAACGCTCCACATTTAGGTCGAAAACCCATTCCCTAATTTACTTATTCATTTAATTATTTTTTTATTTATTCATTTATTTATTCATTTATTTATTTATTTATTCATTTTTATTAATTCATGTATTTTTTTGAAGAAGGAGTACGTTTTATTTTGCCATATACTTTTGGGTGAATCTTTTCTTTTTTTTTCCTCTCCGTCCCCCTCTCCCAGCACAAGGCGTCACAGGACAGACCGACACTGTAAGGAGTAAACGCTGGCGACAGCCATCGGCGAGCTGGCTTTGTAGTATGTTTTATTGGGGCAATAGAAGTGTCCACCGTCTATAGGATCAACAATGCGTGTTGGCCCGACCGTAGACTTGTTGGAACCAGAGCTAGCAGTTTAATTGGAGTAAGGATTTACGGCCGGGAGTAGTATCACGCGGGAAACGAGGGGTTCTTAGAATTTCACTGGAACGGGTAGGAATCTTGGCCCCCTAACGAATGGAAGATCAAAATGTTAATTTTCCGACCAGTAAGATTTACACTGGGGAATTTAATTCAGGGAGGCTTGCGTTTGCCAGCAAGTGATTGGATGATGGGATGTTTTGAGGTAGTGTGGGTCTTCTTCTGGGTCGTCGAAAATTTTAACAAGGGAAAAGAAGAACTTCGTCACTTTCATCTTTTCACTTGTTCTTCTAAGTCGAGGTGCTTGACTTGCACTTTTTTATTACTGGTGACTTGTCACTTGGGGTTTTTTTTTGGTGGTCCAAAACGTGGACGCAGCCATGATGTATCAGGGACTGGCAGCATGACGAGAGCCCGCACCAAGTTTGACGGACCGGGGCAGACATCGCAGACCAGTACCCTAGGTGGAGGAACCACGATAACAGTGTTTGGCGGACGAGAATTCTCCCGGCTCAGGAGTGGTCAGCAGCGCGATATCTAGGCCAGATTCGGAGGTTAAGGTAGGAAATCCATCCTATTTTATTTTTCGTGTCCCCTCGTAAAATCTTTATCGGAGCAGTCCACACATAGAGTTTATATTTTAATAAGCAAATACTCAATTGAGTACAGGTTCTTGTCAGAGAGTCTTAAATCATTTTTGCTAGTATCATGAGCGTATATTTATTATTATGCCAAATCATAACCAATAAATTGTTTTTGTTGTTAATTTTGTCTCAGTTCCATGATGAGTGTATCGTTAACTACAATATGTGTGCTCAACCCTAGATTATTTGGAGAATATATATAACTTTTGGAACCGGAACTTAGAAAATCACTTCACTTATGCTTTTTATTTTAAATCTAGACGTTCACAAAAATATTGCGGCACACAACGGACCCTTTGACTCCCAGAGGAAAATCTGCTGTGTGAAACACAACGCCCCGTCAGTGGATCCTGAAGCTGCGTCAGCCCTAAATCAGGGAATCGCAGAATCACAATCCACTCGACACCCCCTTGGCTCCCAATATTACGCCGGGTGAACCCCATTAGGAACCCGAGCGATAATAGGTAAGTGATGGTTTATATTCAAATAAATCGGAAACTTGAAACTTGGTCGTTCTGGTTGGTGTAGTGGTTAGCATACCCGGGTGCTATCTGGGGGACGCGGGTTCGAGTCCCACTCCAGGACGATGCAAATTTTCAAGTTTTCGGATATTATCTGACTTACCATCCTTGTCACATTTATGCCAAAAATCGGATTGTCATCTTCAAAACATGTAAGTCAGTTTTGTTGAAATGCATGCATCTCATTGATCATCGAAGCTGTTAAGAACTAATGACTTGTAGACACCGTACTTTTTTTAATCACAAACTGTCTTTTGTTGCCATTTCTGTGAATAATATCAGCAGAAATAAAGTATGAGTTAATAATGCATTGAATTATAGCCCAATAACGAAAAAATCTCAGAGGAATAGTGGAAATTCTGATCTCAGTTTCTTCCTGTATTTCTTTTATTCTTTCAGGAAGTCACCCCACCCACACGCAGCTCTCTGTCTGCCTGTGACGTCGTTGAGATTGTTTAGAGTCGACAGGCGGTTGAACCGCGAGGGGAGGCAGATCCATCGATTTCCGAAAGCATCAATCAGTGAGAAATACTTAACGCTGACATGGGCTGCAGAATATGCGAGAGAATGACAAGTGATAAATCCGACGTCATCCGTATTTTGCGTCTTTCCCAAAAGAAAAGGAAAGAATAAAATAAAAGGGAGAAAACGACGCATAAAGAATGGTATAAAATATGGGCACGGAGTGTCAGTGAAGAAATTCTTTACCATCTGCTTTAAGTTTTCCGAGGGAAATAAGAAACCACCTCACGGCTTCGATGGCAGGAAATGCCACACACGAAATACCAACTTCAATTTACCGACAAGTCACTTTAACTGATAATAATATGAATTCAATAAACATATTAAATGAATCTCTTAAAATAAGCGATTGTTATGAAACACTGTAACAGCTTGAAGGAATAATCTTTTAAAGGATTATTTCAAGTGACATTTCGGTTCAAATGAAATTTGATCGCTGACAACTTTAAAATAAATTTCCATATAAAAATACGTCAAGCCCTGAAATAACACCTACAAAGCTTAAATTCGTAAGAAATTTGAATCAGTTTCTCAAATAAGTAAATTTATGAGTCCCTTGACTCTTACGGGGCTTGCGACTAATCTTCAGATTTTGCTGCAATCAGTAGCAACCATACGATAGCCTTCCAATGTTTTATTGGCATATATGAAATATTACAACTATGGATTCATCATAATTAGCAAAATATTTGTCATAGAGAATGTAGTCTGTGGCAAAAAAACTTTTTCAAAACTTTCTTTCCGACACTAAGATCCAACTAAAAATAAAAACAACCATCTGCGCTCTTACCAGCAAATTGAATTACGGCTGTAGAAAATTCACGCAAAACGCTATTCACAAAGGAATTATGACGAATCCATTCCTTTGTGAATATCGCAAAACGCTATTCACAAAGGAATGGATTCATCATAATTAGCAAAATATTTGTCATAGAGAATGTAGTCTGTGGCAAAAAAAACTTTTTCAAAACTTTCTTTCCGACACTAAGATCCAACTAAAAATAAAAACAACCATCTGCGCTCTTACCAGCAAATTGAATTACGGCTGTAGAAAATTCACGCAAAACGCTATTCACAAAGGAATCTGTCAGAAGCAAAAAAACGTTTTATGGCTTTCAGAAACTGTAACAAGATTAGTATTAGGAACTGTGAATCATTATGAGCAGGAAGTGCCATTGAATCATTAGAAGCACGAAAATCTCGAGAATCATTACATGCAGAAGGTGCCCGTAAATCTTTGTCACGGTGACTGGTATCCCATGCAGGAAGAACAAAATCTTACGACATCTCCAGTAAAAATTCTCTGTAGGAAGCCATCACCTTCTGCTTCGAAGGGTGGCAAAAGCTCTAGACAGGCATCAACACGTCGTTGTTTCAATTCTGGAGTCAGCTGGCGTGGCACCCATCTTTCAGACACTTTGTTGAACTGGAGCACATTATGGATGATGTTATGCGCTGAACCATGACCGATGTTCAAAAGTGCGACTATTTCATCCCCATCATTCAGGGATTTCCCATCACAATGCCTTCAACTGCTGTAATGGATTCTGGCGTCATTACTCTGTGTGCCTGACCCTGCCGAGGGGAATCTGCCACAGAATTCACGTTGTTTCGGAACTTCCTAGTCCATTCGTACACTTGTAGGAGTGACATACATGCATCACTATACTGCAACATCATTCGACGGTGAATTTCAATAGGTTTCACGCCTTCATTACTCAAAATACGGATGCAAATGGACGATGTCATCGCTCTGTCCACGTTATTTTATAAACAACGCATAGTGACCGAAAAACTGTGTTCCGACACCGCTTGGATCGAACCCCAGATCTCTCGATAACAGCCGAGTGCGTTCGCATTTACGCTACGGCGTCAACAATTCTCAGCGCCATGCGCGGTTTATCAGTCAGCATCTGACTACACGAATCCGTATTGATGGTCTCAGCAACTGAGATGTCGTCATCTGGTGGCATTTAACGCAACAGATATTTAATTCTAGCTGATAAATTCAAAGGGCGATAGAAATGGTTCATATAAATCAAATACGTGGAGATAATGTAAATGGACGATGTCATCGCTCTGTCCACGTTATTTTATAAACAACGCATAGCGACTGAAAAATTGTGTTCCGACACCGCTGGGATCGAACCCCAGATCTCTCGATGACTAGTCGAGTGCGTTCGCATTTATGCTACGGCGTCAACAATTCTCAGCGCCATGCGCGGTTTATCAGTCAGCATCTGACTACACGAATCCGTATTGATGGTCTCAGTAACTGAGATGTCGTCATCTGGTGACATTTGTTATCGAGAGATTTGGGGTTCGATCCCAGCGGTGTCGGAACACAATTTTTCAGTCGCTATGCGTTGTTTATAAAATAACGTGGACAGAGCGATGACATCGTCCATTTACATTATCTCCACGTATTTGATTTATATTAACCAAAATACGGATGACAGAACGTTGCTTCTCTTTGGTGCATTTTCAAGTCACAGAGCAAGAGACTGTGTGGTTTCGAGTGGGGCAGCCATCTTTACACCGTTACTGGGACGTCACTAAACTTGTCTCATAGCCCACTGGAAAGAAGAGGCCCTGAAACGAACGGTCATGTGACAACTGAGTTCCAGCTCCCAGCTACCGTGTGTGCGTCATCTCAGCTATCAGTAATGTGCTGAATCGGAAGAGTGACAGAGCAGCGAAATGATTTCATAAAACGTGAGCTGATGGAAACTTTGAAGGTTGTATTGCAATATGAATAAAACGTGCTAATATTTAGTTCACAAATGACTTTGAAAGTTTTGCACAAAACGAAGGAAATGCTAATCAATACAGACACTTGACGTGGACCATGAACATCAAACAGAGGTCGTCGCTCTGCTCTTTCCACGTTTATAAGTGAGTCACGGAAAAATTCTCATTGGCAGCCACCGGGAATCGAACCACAGGGTCTTCCAGTTACGGTTTGGCAGTTAGTGTATGTGAGTCTGGAGGAATTCGAGGCCGCTGTGGTGTAGTGGAAGCATATCCGGCACGTAACTGGAAGATTCTAGGTTCGATTCCCGGTGGCCGCCAATGAGAATTTTCCCGTGACTCACTTATAAACGTGGAAAGAGCGATGACCTCTGTTTGATGTTCATGGTCCACGTCAAGTGTCTGTATTGATTATTTATTCGCCTTCTAATTATTTGTTCCGTTGCTGCTTACCATCTTTGGTGAATCCCCAGCATTGTGCGGGGCTCTAAGAAGCAACCTGCCAAATTGGCTCGGCAGTTAGTGTATGTGAGTCTGGAGGAATTCGAGGCCGCTGTGGTGTAGTGGGAGCATATCCGGCGCGTAAGTGGAAGACCTGGGTTCTATTCCGGTGGCGGCCAATGAGAATTTTTCCGTGACTCACTTATAAACGTGAAAATGAGCGATGACATCTGTTTGACGAGGGAAATGCTAATGTTTAAACGAAACGGACAAAGAATTTGCGAAGTTTTCGCTTAGAATTCCAGCTGATGGGAACTGTGAAATTTGCCGCCCGAAATAAATGAAATGTGCCGTTGTTTTGTTGACAAATTACTTAAAAAGTTGTGGTACGAAATGCGAATATTTTAATGTTTTTAATGGTATATTGGATGTCTGCATCGATTGCAAGATTGCGGCTTGTTTACAATTTTTGTTTCGCTCCTGGTGAACTACATGTTGAATTTTTCAGAACATTTTTCAATTTCCTCCAATTTATTTTGAAGGACTTTGCTCCTCCCCCATTCCGGAGGTTCTGGCCTATAACCGTAATGTTAACATTACCGGTGTGTGGTGTCACTGTGTTCCTTAATCATGAATTACTCAAGGAAGAAGACTATTTACTTTTTGGATTTCTTTTGGTTGACTTGAGCATATTTTCTGAGTTTTTTTTTACTGTCGTTATTTTTTGAAACGGTGGACTTTTATCGTTTGAACTTCTCGCACTTAGTAAATCTACCACTAAGGAAAACAAAAGTGGTGCAAAAACATTTCCGTAAGATGTATACATCATACGAAAACGCTGAACCGTTAAGCGACTGAGTTAGTTTTACCAATACATATGCACAACAAATTCTTTTTCAAAGTATATATAAATAACTAAACTTTGCACGTTATATTACTTAAGACAGAAAAGAAATCTTACCCGTGTATCAGTAACAGCAGAAATCAGCAGGTAGAAATAAATAATCCTTTTTTTTTTTCCAAAAATGCTTTAGCATTTTCTTCTGTTGCAGTGGTAATTGAACATTATATATTATTACGAGTGTGAATTCGGTTTTCTTTGGCAAGAAAATCACAATAATATATAAATATATGAACAACTTCACAGCAACACACTAACGGAGTAATGGCGTTCACGACTTCACGTGCAGTTTACAGCAGAGAAGCTGAGACTCTTTCAGTCACATGACTAAATCATTTCAGGGCCTCTTCTTTCCAATGGGCTATGCCTGTCTGCATCGTGCTGCCACTTGCAAGAATATCTTTTAGTCATTGGCAACAATACGAGTGTTGCAAAGTTACAGGACAATTACACTATATTTTGAATTTTTTATCGCACTTTTAAGGTTTTCATTTGACTCATGTGATAAATTAAATAAAAAGAAATTATACACCAATTACACAGAAAATAGTATAACTATACTAGTAATCCGAATTTATTGACGTACGTAGAATAAAAATCAGTTTTCCAAGCTTTCGCACATCAACCAGATGGTTTTTTCAAAGAAGATAGACAGAAACTGCAATCTGAATAATAGAACACTTTAACAATTTGAACGCGATGACTTGACTTGACAATAAATAGATACGACGTAATATTCATTTAAAGACACGAGGAATAACATTGGTTGTGCAAGCGGTATCCTGGTAGGAAAAAGGCTTTACTTGAAGAACTGGTTTCAAATTCGTTGAAACGATAGATAGACGCTATCATTGCAAACGTCACTGTTGGTAATAATCTCCAAGGTTTCTTGAATGGCTGTAGATTTAGGGGTAGAGTAGCTAGCTAATTTCTTTATATCATTCCATATAGGAGTAGCGGACTTGAATTTGACTTCTGTGGACACGCAGCCGTTGTTACTTTGCTGTACTTTGTGTCCCTTTTATGCTCGTTGACTCTGATTCTAAATGAACGCTTGGTCATTCCAATGTAGTAACGTCTGGAGCCGTCCGGATATTGTAGGGAGATCTATGAACATCTACCTTGCTGGAAAGTCAGTATTTCTCTTTAGCATAGTATATAAATACGAAGGACACTTATGCCGACCCCGTAGTTCATCTTCTTGAGGGCTGTAACGATCATCGCTCCCTTCTAGCTCTTTCGCAACATACCCGCGATCCAGCGAGAGCCGTCACATAATTTTCTTTTGGTTCGTTTCCGGTAGAATTGCGCACTCGAAGAAAAAATAGAACTCAGGACTTTTTTTAACACTAACAAAGACGAACAGTTTATTTCGCAAAAACGATGTGGCTTGAGATTTCTTTAGGGCTAGTTAATGGAATATTTCATTTGACTTTGTTCCTGCCGGTGCTATCGACACTTGACCCGAACTTCGTGCTTTCCGTAAACCGACGTCGCAGCTCCCGCCGACAACGAAACTCTCGACCCGACCTGCCTCTCTAAAATTCAGGTCCCGTCTGTCTCGCTTCCGCTACTGAAGTAAAAAGTGTTCGTTCTGTCTTAAAACTTCAGAAAAGCTCTACTATCGGATTTCGGAGTTAATCTCCCCCACGTGAGGCTACCTGCCACACCCTTAAGTTTTTGTTTCACTCCTTAATTGGACCTCGAGACAATCTGATCGCCACACAAGACAGGTAATGCGCTTCAAATATTTATGCACTCAGCCTATTGTGATTCGGGCCCAGTGGTCAACGTTCGTGACTGCCACGGTGAAACCTCAGGTTCGATCCCAGCCAGGTACGAACGCTCGAAACAAAACAAAAAATATTCGCGGTGCGTCCGTGGGCACATTAAGCCGTCTGACCCCGGATACTGGCCCTCCGATAATAAATAAGGGCGTCTTCCTACCCCTTTCTACCTCGCTTCCATGTGACTTTCCTATTGGGCACTCCAGCCCAAATCTCCTAGCTTCCTATTTCTAAGGTTTGTTTAAGACCTGGGGTAAGACACTCCCTTCCTAAAATCCTCTACATGTGATCTGATGATCTGATCTATTCTGATCTGACAGCGAGAGCCATAAACATGCTCACTTTGTCCACTCTGCTCCCCAAAAATGGCGCGAACAAAGAAATTCCACGAATGTACCCAGGAATATATATTTACAATTATTTTCTTATGACCCGGGGTTAGCGAATCTTACAAGGGCGTTCTTGAGTTTGTAAGACACATATGTAAGGAATTGAGCACATGTAGTGAAGCTGCGGAAGAAGAAGATTAGAATGTGTGAGTTTGGCTTTTTGAATAAAGTTAAAGTTATGTATCTGATAGAATGAAAATACCAACGTTTACCACAATAAGAAATTTATCATACATCGACTATAGTTTCGTTAGGCATCTTCGTCCTGATGACGCCGATCAAAACGCCTACTTAGATTCGCGTGAACTTTTATCTTTTCAATAAAATAGCCCAGTTCATCAATTTATAAGAAATATGTAATCTAAATTAAGGTGGATCTACCTAAAATATTTGCCTTGTATTTCCAATGGGCAAACTTCTGTAGCCATTTTCTTCACAATTAATGCGTTCCCAATGATGAAAATTTGAACATCGATAAAAATAATTTCATATTATAGCCTAGTGAACTTAATATTTTCTAAACCGTAGCCATAATTATATTAAAAATCAATAACTTTTCTTTTGGTGGTGTTGAGACCAGAAAATAGATGGCGCGACCTGTACATTGATGATGTCAGAAGACAAACAAATGGTGGATTGCTTAATTATGGTTATATTTTAGAAAATAGTAAGTATACTAGGCCATAATATGAAGTTATTTTTACCGATGTTAAAATTTTTATCCTTGGGAACGCATTAATTGTGAAAAGAATCGGTACAGAAGTTTGCCTATTGGAAATACAAGGCAACGATTTTAGGTGGATAAAAGAAATAGCTTCTCTTTTAATCCTCATATACTGTAGCACATCAACTCTTCACCTCTGTCACTAGGAATCACACGCTGAGCAAACCGACTATCTCTAGATTTCAATCGTAGCGGGTTTGATCATTATAGTTAGGTAGGTTTGTTTTTGTTATGACCCGCTTGTTGACGTCACAAACGGGGAAAATCGCATGGCTTAGGCCTCTAGTACTCGAGACGGCTTTGGTAAAGCCCTACGGGCCTGTGCTATAAGCTAAACACTGTTATGCCTATATGATAAATTTCTCTTTGAAGAAGCTAAACTTATTGATAAGCTGCATTCAACCAAAAGACTTACTGTTTTGGAAGCTCATTTTTATATATTAAAATTCTTCGCAAATTGTCAACGACATGACGTATTCACTCCATTTCTATGAAGCGCGTGAAAGCAACTGACAACAATCCGTGACCGTTAGCTCTGTGGGTGACGTCATAACGATGAGATTATTTACGTGCCATTCGTTCGGAGGAAGCTGGGACAAAGAATATCTAACTGATAAGAAGGTAAGGCTCAGCGAGACGTAACTAGCGCCACTATATTATGCGGCAAAGAATTACTACACAGAAGCCAACATTACAGGCTGATGCCGCAGGATGCCGAGCAGACTGAGTTAGACTGAGCATGCGTGTTTGTGTTCAAAGAATATAAACGCTTGTTTGTGTTGGCGTTTTGTTCAAAGGTTTTGTTGTTCTCATCTAGATCTGCGTTTATATTACAGCCATTAAATACATCCACTCCATTCCGATGAATAACAATTCATGGAATGGAGTGGATGAATAACAAGAACAAATTTGAAACCGTTTGAAACAAATATCCTGGAAAACCATTAAAACAACGTTTGCTGAAAAAAAGCTATCGTTACGTTGAAAAAATTAATTTATCAATTATATGAAACTGACTTTTATGAAAAATACCTCGTAATATTGTAAAATGAAAGAGGGAAGCATTCGATTACACAATGCATACCAAACAGACAGCTTTAAGCATACACTCACTCGTGGCGAGTTAGTCCGGTCGGTAGAGAGCTCAGCTATCACGCCAGCGGCCCAGGTTCGAACCTACTCAGATACGAACGGATGTCTTTCCGATCTGTTGAGAAAATTTCTCCAGCGCAGTGCGTTTAATTTACAAACTTCGGAAGGGTAGAAAAAAAAATTGTAGCTTTGGGAAACTGCGGTTGTCTTTGCTTTTTTTTTTTTTATTATTATGGCTGCTACTGGGAAACCAGCCTCAGCATTTTTGACATTTAAGGTATATTGTAAATATGAAATTCATGCCAAGCAACCTGGTATTACTACGGTGCTTAAAGTGAGAATAAAACTGCTAAAATTTCCTTAAAATAATATTAATTGCTAATGTATATATTTGTTTCACCAAAAGAAGGGACAGGAGGGATACTCAGAAAAGAACAACAACAAAAAAAAAATGCTTTAGTTGACCCAATGAGACCGAAGGAAACAGTCGCAGATCAAAGCTTAGCTTCCTTTCCGTGAAATAGGCTTCCCGTCCCGTGTCTCCTACGCTTTTTGCGCCTGAATGTTAACTTTCCCGCAGAGCATCTGCTGCCGCATTACATGGTGGCGCTGCTGTCGCCTGTTTTACATTATCTCTACGAGAGTTGAGCTTCTTCACGCGAAGCGTTTATATTCTTTGGCTGGGAGGAAGCACAGAAAAACAGCGCTGGACAAGAAAAATAAAAGTAATTGCGACTAAATGTTGTTACATTCAAAACTTTATTCTTGCCTTAGCTACTTTTAATGGAAATCTAATGCTTTTATGAACTTTTCCTAGTTTCCTGACTAAACGCTTTATCTTTAATACACTTAGGTTACTCTGTTTAAAATTTTTTTTACAAGTATAACAGATTCTTCAAAAAGTTAAAAAGGTTTTTATCTTTGTCTTAGGTTCTTGATGAACTTTCGACTTTATTTTCAATCTTGAAAGAAATGAAAACATTTCCTTCCATTTATCTCCTATTCCTGAAAAACTCGGTGTTTTTTTTAAGTTGGTTTAGATTCCTAACAAAGAAACAGTGTTTTTTCCCTACAAATATCTTAGAAACTCAACGCAGTGCAAAGCATTTTGTGTTTACATAATCTCGGCAAAATTCCGATGTATTTTGCACTTATATTTGGCAGTTGATAAAACTGAAAATATTTCCTATCGTTTACTTAGAATCCCCAAGAGAATTAAAAAACTTGTTTTTGCATTTATATCCTTAAAATTCCAAATATCGTTCTACATCTCATATCACTGATAAAATCAGAAATGTTTTCACTTTACCGTTAATGTTTAGGAAATATATCACTGGAACTTTTGAGCAGTGGAATATAAAGGTAATGGAAGAATATACTGCCAAAAATTTCAATCAGCGACGTCTTTCTCAACTCTCTTCGTCCAGCAGAGTGTAAACAGAAAAACACTGAAATTCCGAACTTTCAACAATTTTTTCATTTAGTTGATTGAAGACAAATTTTAAATATTTTTTTTAATCAAAAAACTTTTTCTGTTTGGAAGCTTTCCCTGGAATTCGAACTCATAAATAGGGTTTCTGACAAAAAGCACATAATAGTTAGTGTCAATATTTGGTAATATGATTATGGAAACAGGCATCGAATTAAAGGAATAATTCTTTAGAATTTGAAAGCCATATTTAATGAACGCAGAAGAGAAAATTAAAAAAGTCAAAAACCAAACCACCCAAGAATGTTACGAAATGAATAAGAAGCGTACCAGACAGCGAGTAAAGTGGTGAAAGGTAAGGAAGAACTTTAGAGCTCAATGAACAACCTTCCATAAAGAAACTAAGAAAAGTAAGGTAGGTCCGTAATGTTGCGTTCAAACTCCAAAAAAAAAAAAAAAAAAAAAAAATGAAATAAATTACCCCAAATTCTAGCGTGCAGTGATCATGTCTTTATAGAAGTTCCAAAGCAGGTATGTTCAAAGCATTTTTAACTTATCATGTTGAAATGCATTTTCTTGTGGCCGTGTTGACTACGATTACAGCTAATTACACTACTAATCACTCAAAATGCTACACCAAGAAGGAAGCATCCGATTGGCCTGAAATTCGCAGCATGCGTCGCCCGCGAGAGGACATGCGAACGATTAGCATTGCAGGGCATATGCAAATCATGTGCGCCCGGCACGCCACCGAGAAGCACAATAAGAAGGGTGCACAGAAGACGGGGTATAAGTAGTGGAAGTGTGTTGTGCTGCCGGACCTGTGCGTGAGAAGCTTCCTGATGACGTTTCGAAATTCGACAGAGGACGAATAGTGGCTTATCGCGACAGCGGTTTATCGTACCGAGACATCGGCGCCCGTGTGGGACGACATCCAGCCACAATGAGGCGAGTATGGATTCGGCGGGTGCAGGAGGGACGGGCGGACCGACGTGAGCGATTGCCGCAGCCGCGGTACACCACCAAACGAGAGGACCGGCATGTTGTGCGGCGGGTATTGACGGCTCGCACCGCCGCATCACGAACGTTAGCGCAGGTATTAGGGTGTGTTGCGCAACAACCCGTGTCAGCACGTACCATTCGACGTCATCTGCAGGAGCGGGGACTTGTCTCACGGCGCCCATTGCTCCAATTACCACTGACGTTACACCACCGGCGAGTGCGGCGACAGTGAGCTGTTGAACGCCGCACCTGGACGACGGAATGACACGACATTGTCTTCTCCGACGAATCCCGCTTCTGCCAGCAACACCACGATGGTCGGATCCGCGTGTGGCGGCACCGCAGCGACAGACTGTATGACACCTGCATTATGCATCGCCATACCGGTCCGTCGCCTGGCGTTATGGTTTGGGGCGCAATTGGATATGACACCCGCACCTCTCTGGTACGCATCGCCGGTACACTCAACAGCCACCGCTATATCTCCGACGCTTTGGAGCCTGTAGTCCTCCCTTACCTGCAGGACCTGCCAGCCGCCACGTTTCAACAGGACAATGCGCGCCCGCACGTGGCACGCATCATGCAACAATTCTTCACGGCCCACCAGGTGTGAGTTCTGCCTTGGCTCGCCTGTTCTCCCGATATGTCGCCGATCGAACACGTCTGGTCGCTGATCGGCAACCAAGTGGCCCGTCAAGCACTACCGGCAGCTACACCTGATGAACTGTGGCAACGTGTGGAAGCAGCCTGGACCGACATACCCCAAGCCCACATCCAAAGCCTCTTTCGTTCGATGCCGCAGCGTGTTGCGGCCGTTATTGCCAGCCATGGGGACCACACGAACTATTGATGTCTGCGTGTTCCGCAAGTCGCACGGGCATGTAAGCTCAATCGTTTCATCTTTGTATCTGTTGTTATGCGTCCAGTAAATCTGGCTTTGCTATCTCGTATCCTTCTTGGTGTTGCAATTTGGGTGGCCAGCAGTGTAACATGAAAAGCATTTTCCTGTGTAGTATGCATACGGTACGATATCGTCAAACCAAAATTTTGAACTTACGCCAACGAAACCGACAGATGTGCTTTAGAAAACGTTGTCATGTGCGCGTAAAATGTTTGCTGTGCTTTAGGAATCAGTAATTGGCCTTACGAAAAATGTGGAAGTGCATAGAAAATAAACAGTTACAAACAGTCGTCCATCCATAATGTTGCGCCGCTTTTTCCCGAGTAGAGACAGAGACATCTCCATCAGACAGACACCGCACTTATGCCTCATACGGAATTTGAACCCTGCCCCACTTGGACAATTGTTCAGAATCCGGCATCTCAGACCACTCCGTCACGCTATAGGAACGGCCTTTGCAATTTTTTTCACAGGAGAGACTTATTAAAACAAGCTCATGATGCTCATGATTATTAACAGAAAATGAAAAAAAATAATGTAAATATAGGTGGCTGAAAAGTCCATTTAAATTTCAAAACTTTATAGCAGAAGAATAAATGTGTGTATTACAGTGCGGTTAGCACAAAAAGCATCAGTTAGTAAGTGGATTTTGTTTGGCAACGGGAAAATCTTTAGTTCAAATAGTTCCCGACAGAGGGCGATAACGATTAAATAGTTTGCAAATACAGTAAAAATCAGCGAAAATACATTCGTTGCATTAATTTGGTGACACTATTACAACAGTAATTTTTCAACATGCCCTTCACCACAAGTTTCACCCCAGATATGCGACACAGGGACCAACCAGCCGTATGTAGCTATATGATAAAGCTTCTTACAAATTCTGAAGATGACAATCCGATTTTTGGCGTAAATGTGACAAGAACGGCAAGTCAGATAATATCCGAAAACTTGAAAATTTTCATCGTCCTGGAGCGGGACTCGAACCCGCATCTCCCAGATAGCGCCCGGGTATTCTAACCACTACACCCCCCAGAACGACCAAGTTTCAAGTTTCCGATTAATTTGAATATAACCATCACAGGATTCGCCAGTCGAAGCAACCGGCATTCATGTCCAGCGAATCCGGAGGTCCAAAATCCCATCCCGCGATTGCCCGGAGCAGCAGATAAATCATAAAGGAAATACGGGACCACACCATACAATACAAATTCTGAAGATGACAATCCGATTTTTGGCGTAAATTTTCGGATATTATCTAACTTGCCGTCCTTGTCACATTTACGCCAAAAATCGGATTGTCATCTTCAGAATTTGTATTGAATGGTGTGGTCCCGTATTTCTTTCATGATGAAGCTTCTTGTAAAGGTTTCCGTGTAATGGTAAAAGGTTGGAAACGTTGTCAAAGCACGGTATATTTTGGAGCCAAAACACACACACCATATCCCCAAATTATCTTTTAAAACACGTCTTTATTTACAATTTAAAAACATGGTAGATAAAAGCTCTGGCAAGCACCTTCGTGACCACTATGGCCGCATCTTCAGGCCGATGAGTGAAACCAGAATTAGAACGGTACAAGGTTAAATAGTGACAGATAGGAGCACAAGTAATACACATTATGTAAATGGAACACATTAGTCATTGCCATTCCCTACAAATTATTATTTAATTATTACAAGTCTTTGTAATTACTTAGTTTCTTCCTCCCGTGAATATCGTAAAACCAGGTTTCTCCAGGCGGAGGGAATGTATACAGGCACGTCCTCATTACAGCATTTTAGTCCACGTTTTATGATATATAGACTTTCAGTAAAGAGCATAGAGCGTTTATTAGAAGCTGTCGATAGTAAGTTCGCATTGTTCCAGTCAGGTCGCAAGTCTTTTTCAATAACAGTTTTTGACAATGTCGAAGTGGCAGATTTCTTACGGATGGTGTGTTCAGTCCAACGAATACCCAGGCTTCGAAATGTCGAGCCCACATAACAAAGATCTACCGATTGTCCATTTTTGTCCATTAGAGGGATATTATACACTCCAAAGTGGGAAATACGTGGAACTATGTCTCTGTCACGTCTAATTACTGAAAATAGGTTTTTGGTTTTTACACCGAAACCAATAGAGACCGACCATACGGAGATATAAGAGGCCAGCCAGGACAGATGAGACATAGTGCATTAACGTGAGCCCAATTGACAGAGAAAGTGATTGGACGGACGTTCAAAAAGGATGCTGCTCCAAGGGTGGAAGCATCTCAGAAACAGCAGACTTCGTGGGCTGTTCGTGAGGTGCTGTAGTAAGGGTGTACCAAGAATGGACCGCAGGCACACCGAGTACCTCATGACGTCATAACTGTGGAGCCCCAAATTCCACTAACCCCATAGGAGAACGTTCCCTCCGTCCACTGATTAAAGGCAATAGACGCACAACAGTGTAGCAATTGACCACGCAAATGAACGCACCAGGTGCGTGTCCCCGATAACAGTAGAGCGAACCCTATTACGCATGGGTCTCCGGAGTCGACGCTGCGTCAAGACGCACTTGTTAACTCAGTTCCAACGGCAACGAACGCCGGCAGTTCGAATGGGACTACTGTCATAGGACAATCGAAGAGTGGGAAAAGACCTCTTTCTCCGAAAAATCGAGGTTTGTACTCCACAGAAGTGACGGACGGTGGTGGATATGACGTCAGACACACGAGAACCAACACCCGAACACACTTGTCGGTCAAGTATGGGCCGGCGGTGGCAGTGTGCATGTCGGAATAATGTTTTCCTGGTATGACCTGGGACCAGTGGTGCCACTGGATGGGTCTCTGAACGCCAGTGGCTACCTGTTCATCATCGCTGACCACATGCATCCATGTTTATCCTGATGATGATGGTGTTTACCAACAGCACAATGCGTCCTGCTACGTTGCTAAGGGAGTGCGTGACTGGTTCCAGAAACGCAACAGCGATGTGTTCGTTCTCCCTTGGCCGGCGAAATCGCCCGAGCTCTATCCAGTAGAGCACTTGTGGGACTATTTGGATCGACAGGTTCAATGTGCCGACCCACAACCACATGATCTCTGGGACCTCCGTGCTCTTCTGCTGTCCGAATGGGCACATGTGGCTCGTGCAACCTTCCAGAGCCTCATAGGAATATCCACCCTTTGACAGCACGCCCTCTCGCCGCTGTTAAAGGGTGGTTATTTCCCAATATTAGGTAAGTGGCCATATTATTCTGATACGACTGTGTATAGTCACTATGTAGTGTGCCACCTCTGGAAGTAATGCAAGCTTATCATCGATGAGTATGCCCTCAGTAAGGTTGTCCAGCTGGTAGGAAGGGAATAACTGTCTGCTGAATTAGTATCATTCGGAGGTTTCCGAGATTTCAAGAATAGAGTTGGAAGGCAGAATCACTCTTTCATAGGGCATACCTCAGATGTTCAATGAACATCTTCAAAAAATGCAGGGCACTCTATTTGTTGTATAGCTTGTTCTTCATGATATGCCTCAAAGATGTTAGCTCTGTGTTGGCGTATATCAACTGCAACAGCAGATAGAATCACTCGGGAATTTTGAATTTGATCCTTGCCCTTTACTGCAGTGAAATACGTAGAAAATACAGAGAAGTCAATACGGTCAGCCAGTGAAAAACCATCCCACCCAGTTACACAGTCACCACAAAAAGCACTTCTTTCGCTGATGTTTAGAGACGTTCAGCGGATTACAGACTAAAATACATCTGCCCTTGACTAGAGGGATATACGTGACCCACCTGTGAACATGACTTTACCCCACTGTTTCCAAGATTTCGTTGATATCTTCAGCACGCGCACTTGTGGTCGCATCTGTTAGGTCTACAGGTATAGGGTCCACAGTTTTGGGGCTACCTTGTCGCAGTAGAAACAGATATCTGAGATCTCGATATAGTAATGAGGTCCGAACGCTGACTGCGTACAATTGCCCTCCTATTCCGTCTAGCCAGTAAAGCAATTTAGAGATTATGTTAAGAAGTTGAAACGCTTGGATGGCTTTTCCGCTTGTTTGAAACTGCTTTTTGGTCTTTCAGATCGCAGAATGGATGACATCGAAAAATCGATCAACCTCCGTATTTCATTGGTCGATTTCTTACCTCCCAAGGAGTTTTCATTGTTTTGATTTTTCTACACGTCTTTTGCAACATGGCGAAGAAAATGGTTCTTCCATATCTACGCTGGAACATTCAACGTTGTACCGATAGCCTCCAATGGAAACCGCTTCTTCTATCTGGCTTTCTGATTCGCATATCACTCCCAGAGCCAATAGCATTCCAGTGCGTCTTTTAACATTTGCTTGTTTGTTTTTTTTTTTTTTTTTTTTTTGAGGTTTAACGACCACCGTGAGCAACTCAATGGGCTATAAGCAGTCGCCCGTCCCTAATTTAGAGTCACTGGTTCCAGGGAAGGGAGAGAGCCAGTGCCGTAAGACAAACACAACATCCATGCCTCACCGGGATTCGAACCCGGACCCCTTCCGACGAATGATCAGAGGCCAACGCCTTAGACCACTGCGCCACCGGGGCGGCTGCTTGTTTTCACAAAGCACTAAAGCGAAAATTTTACAAAAGTATAATGCTTCACATGTTATATAAATTTCTGTATTTTGTGTTTAGCTTATGACGTATACTCTAAATTAACTTTCATTTTTAGTTTCTTTCTCTATGTAAATTTTAGTTCATTCTCTTTTAGCGTTTTCAACCTTAACGTTATATTTTCTCGCTCGCGGAATGAGGTTGGCAACAGTTCTGAGGTCAGAGAACGGGATGTATGCAGGTGACAGATAAGAACTAGAGATATATAATGGTGAAGCAGCAGCCAAAATGTGTAGTGGTAGAAGCTGTATTAGGCCGAAGCTGTGTTTACTTAAAGTTTGTGTATTCGAATTGTGTTGTTATACACGGTCGAATCACATTATTGTGACCACCTCCTACTTTTGACGTCAACAGCGCGTAGACAATGAAAGAAGGAACGTGTCGTGAGCTGGCTTGGAGGGCGTATAAGGTGTGCTGTAGGCATTCTGAAAACATATAATACGTTGCTGTCATGGATGAAAGGAGCGATTTTTCGGATTCGCAAAAAGAGATCATTATCGGTTTTCGGGCCAAGTGTGGCAGTATTTCTGAAACAGCGCAGTTTGTGAACTGTTCGCGTGCTGCTGTGGTTAAAATGTATCGTGATTGGAGAAATGGCCCCATTGCGAATAAGCGACGTGGAAACTGCCGAGCACCACGTGTTGTTGATGTGAAAGGTGAACGTCGGCTGCGAAGGTGCGCGAGGGCCAATCAACACGCTACAGTGGAGCAACTCACTGGCTGAATGAACCTGGGGGCTACTGGAAGTGTATCTAAAACGACAGTTCAGCGAACCCTGCTGCGTATGGGGCTCTGATGCAGACGGATGGTCACTGCACTTATGCTAACAAAGGTGCATCGGCAGAAAAGGTTTATATTTGCACGGCAGTATCGGAATTGGACCTCTGCTGATTGGCAAAGGATTGCCTTCTCGGATGAGTCACATTTTCTGCTTCATCGAATGAATGGACGTGAGCGTATAACGCGAGAAACATCGGAGAACAAATACTCTTCAACAACTGCTGGAAGAACACAAGCTGGCGAGGGCAGGGTTATGGTTTGGGGAATGCTTTCGTGGCATTCTCTGGGTCCACTCATGCCTGTGGAAGGCAATATGGACCGAATTCGTTATGAATCCATTCTTGCGGACCACGTACACCCATACATGCTGATTGTCTTCCCTGGGGTGGATGGAGCTACCTGCACGACAATGCGACGTGTCATACTGCTACAAATGTCCAAGAGTGGTTGGAAGAGCACGATGAAGACTTCAAAGTACTTCTCTGGCCCCCTAATTCCCCAGAGTTAAACCCAATTGAGCATCTGTGGCACAACCTCGATTGTGTTGTTCGCTCTATGGATCTCCACCACGTACCCTCCAGCAGCTGTCGGATGCACTGCAGTCAGCATGGCTCCACCTACCTGTGAACAGCTTCCAGCACCTTATTGAGTCACTCATAGCCCGTCTAGCTGCTGTCGGCGCTGCACACGGCTGTTGCTCTGGATATTAGCTGGTGTTCACAATAATGTGACTCGACCGTGTGTATATTTAGCATTTTTGGGTTAATCACTTAGTCGAATTAACTTACGTTAATTCGACTAAGTGCTTATTATGCCATTGGAGCGATGCTTGAGTGAAGTGCGGCTGAAATAAAAGAACTGTTAAGTAAATCATTCTTGAATTTCATTTGAGTGACTTTGTTTCACTTAAGGGGAGAAGAAGAAATTTTCTGAAAGCCACAGACGACATACGTTTCAAATAGTTAAGAACGCTACAAGGTGTTGATGCATATTCCAAATGTTACATACTGCTTTCAAGAAAAACACTTTTCTAATCCGTCTTCGGAAAACTAACATAGCACGACAAAAAAGGAAAACAAAAAAGAAAACATTTGTACGTTCTAACGCAAGAATTTTGTACCAGGAAATACGGAACTGATTAATCCTTTTGGCGAGTCTTCTGCTTATGAGGTCCGAAAAATATTTAAATTAATTCTCAACAAAGCGGGAGTTTGAGATCATAATCATCATCATCATTGTCAACCATTATCAATCCACTGCTGGACGAAGGTCTCCCCAAGTTTCCTCCACAACGGTCTGTCTTGTGCCAGTCTCCTCCATGTCACCCCTGCATACTTTCGGAGTTATACAAATATATAATTAGTCCACCAAGTAGGAAATGTTTGTACTTGAAAGAAAGGGAAATGCAAGAAAAACATGTCAGTCCGATTTCAGAACAATTTTTCTAAAGCCCCTGGATAACACGTGATATTATCACCGCAAAAGGACTGAGAGACGTACAGATCAAGAAATAATATAAGTACGAGTGTTGCCTTAAGGGAATTTTATATAAAGAACGGAAAGAAGGAGGTTTATGAGCCCTCGACGTGTAGTAGGCTAGGTATTACTGATTAAAATGTGCTGAGTTCCGTTAACATTTTGATAAAGATATGAGTGTTGTGAAAAATGGAATTATAAGTAAAGAGGGTCTGATATCACGGCTGTCACAATTCCGCTTTCCTTAATATTTACTGTCTCAGGAACATCAAAAATGTATGCGCGCGCGCCTCTTTGTTTGTGAAGATCAGAAGTGTGTATAATGAAGCTTTATTCTGCGTTGAATTTCACAATATGTATTGCATTTATTTGTGATATGTAAGTAATAACACTGGTTTTGAGATGGGGACATTCTATCTAGATAAAGAGGTATACACACTGCTTCCATCTGTTATTAAACAAAAACACAGTAGATACGCAGAGTAGAAACATATGATACACAGTAGATACATATGCAACAATAAAATTGGAGAGCCTGGGCTTGGATTTCGAGATACGGAGAGGGGTTAGACAGGAAGATCCACTATTTCCAAAATTATTTAACTCTGTATTAGAAGATAGCTTTAGAAATTTAAACTGCGAAGAAAAGGGATTAAACATAAATGGGAGGTACCTAAATCGCTTAAGATTTGCTGATGACATAGTCATCATTGCAACTAGCAGTAGAGAAATGCCGAATATGATAAAGGACTTAAGGATAGAAACTCTTAAAAAGGTCTGACAATGAACCCAGCAAAAACTAAATATATGAACGATACAGAAAACGATACAGAAAAAGATTTTGATAAAAGGAAAAAAAAAATGAAAAAATAGACGAATACATTTATTTAACTCAAGTAATCAGTTTTAAAGAAAGACAAGAAAGAGAAATCGATAGAAGAATTATCCAAGGTAATAGAGCCTTTTGGATACTTAAAGACTATTTAACCGGTGATCTTCCATTGTGTTTAAAAAGAAAATTCTTAAATGTAATTCACTGCATGTATTACTCCCATGTTTACTTATGAAGTGAAACACTGAGTATCACAGAGCGACAATGCAAAAAAATACGAGTATCGGTAACAAAGAGAGAAGAATGTTTGGAATAACAAGAAGAGATAGAGTTAGAAATGTACTTATAAGAGAAAGAACAGGAACAACAGATATTATAAAAATAATAAAAGAATCAAAGTGGAGATGGGTTGGACATGTTGGAAGACTGAAAGATGGACAAGATTAATAACAGAGTGGCAAACGAGAGACGGTAGGAGACGAAGAGGACGCCAGAGAATAAGATAAAGAGATGACCTTCAGAAATTTAGAGGTGCTAAAATGGTAGACTGAGGCTAGGAAATCGAGGAATTCGCAAAAGACTGGGGAGGCCTATTACCCTGCACAGTGAGTGTCAACAGGCAAGAAGATGATTCGCAGAAAGCCTAAAAATTGAAAGGGAGGAAATTCTTTTTTTTTTTTTTTTCGGAAGGGCAGTCGCTTTTTTTTATAGAGGGCTGTAAAGTTCACTCTACGCAATTGCTGGATGATATTCAAATGCGGGGCACATTCACCACATTTGAATAAAAACAGTGAGTATGTTATTAAACCTTATGAAGTTTGGGAATTATGTGATAATTCGAAAGAATTTAGTCTTGTCACACTTTCGACAACAGAGAACGCAGAGGTGAGAGGTCACAGATAGGCGATGAAGCATCTAACGACAATCTACGAAGGCACTGATGCGTCAAATGAGAACTATAATATTCAAGGTGTTGGAAGCAGTTTCCTTTTCTGAAGAAAACATATGCGGCATGAACTCATTCTCAGGAGTACACTTACACGACAGCCAAATGCTCCTTATTATTCATCATGATAATCAGGATTCTCATGTTACCACTGATCGTTATCGGCTGCTTCGAGAAGCTTCAATCAGACTTCAGCCATTTCCCTGGCTTGTCTCGTTACTGAAATATAATCCAACTCAAAGCCTTTTTGATGAGATCGAATGTATCACTAAAACCCATTTGCAAGATTCATTGTATCAACTGGAAGTATTTTTTTCGGTGGAGAAATGTACAAAAGGTAAATAGCTGCCAGATAGAAAATAGTTAGGTGTTGATGATAAGTCAGACGGTTATAGTGTTCACATACATACTTACATGATTTGTAACGTTTTAGTTAAATTAGAGAAAATGGTCTGTAAATATTATATTAACTTTAACTTTAACTAAACGTTCGCTTAACTTGCACTTAGCTTAAGTTGTACTTCAGCCACACGTTAGCTTCACTGCAGACTTAATGGTCACTTCATAAATAAATGGTCATTTTCCTGGAGAAGTCCCTCTCGTAGTAGCTTAAAACGTAGCTGTGCACTAATTAAAACACATATATTAAACGGCTAGGTTTCTTAAATGAATCAAAGTCACTTACTGTTCAATCTTGTTTACTTACAGGCTGTCAGAACTTCAGAAAATTCAACAATCATCACCAAATTATACACTAACCATATAACAATCTTTCTTTCCACAAACAGAATTGCAAATTATTCAACATGGCAACTTGCAGTCAAAACAAAAATGTGCGCAGTCGTAAACACCAATAAAAAATGCACCTCGAGACAAGAATGTTCTCAATCTTAAACACATAGCACCCATGTAACATTGAACACCCGATTTCTTATATTTCGAGGCCCTTAATTTGCATTTTGACCAGATGTCAGGATGTTACCAAAGTTAAATTCGTCGAGAGAGAAAATGTGGTATTCAGCTTAGAGAAACGTTAAAACGTTAAACTAGAATAAATCAAATTTACATAATAAGACAGGAACACAAAAGGAAGCTTAAATTAGAGAATATGTCACAGTTTCTGTTAACCAGAAACTTACTCGCGTATTGTCCAGATTGCTATTCTTTTCCATCTTGTTTTTTTTAAATTTAGCTCAAATGAGCATCGTGAATGAATATTATTCTTTCTGCGTTTTATACAAACGAATAGCTTCCTCCTGTTACGATTACTTTCAGCGTTCGTTACGAGTATTCTAATTACATTTACAGCCCTAAAGCATTCCTTTATTCTTTGTTGAAGAGCATACGTTCTTTCCGGATAGGAGCTGGTTGTTTTGAAAACGAAACTTGAAATTTGCGCGGCTTTAATTGAAATTCCTTGTACGCGGTTGCTCATTGAAGATTTAAGGAAGACGAATTCATCTTCAGAAAGGAATTGTCCTTCAAATGAGAATTCGTTCGAAATTTCGCGATTTGCTTGTGAGTGGTAACCGTGTTTCCTGCATTCCGTGACGTCCCATCTGAACCAACTATGACGTCACAACCAAACTACGAACTACGAATGTAAAAGGTGACCACAGGGTTGACATAGGGAACGGAGAAATGTGACCTTACAAAAGTGTGCATCGGGTATTTTTGTTATATAAGGAATAATACGAAGTGAGGAGGACATATCCTGCCATTCATTTCATCACTTTTTACCCGCACTCTCAGTTGCCTTATGCTTGATAGATATTGCTGCAAGTTTGCAAAGACGTTTTTGCTGTAAATGACGTCATAAGCGTTGTAATGTTTTTTAATATTTCCTAAAATGTAGGAACACTGAAAAAAAAAAGGGAATTTCCGGAGAGGAAAATAAACGGGTAAACCAAGATGAGCCGTCCCTGCAGTAGAGTGGTCAGAGGCGCAAGTTTCTGGGTAGTCGCCCAAGCTCGGCTCAGGTTGGAGTCCCGGATGAAGCATGGGTGGTGAACTTGTCCAACAGCGCTAACTCTGTCCCTTCCCTGGAACCCTTGGCCCTACGTACGTGCACCGCAAAAACAAGATGGCACTCTGTGTCTTTTGCTTTTCCACATAGGTAGGCGATAGGTAACAACTACTGACATGAAAAATTTTAAAAACCGTTTCTTCCACTTTCCTGAGGTGTGCACAAAGTGATAAAACTCGATCAATAATGTTAGAAAGGAAGATTTAAGATGGCGTCGTATGGTCCTCTACAGTCTACGAAACGCAAAGCAATTTGCCGGGATGCCAAAGGTAAGAAAAATATTTTATCCGCTTCATTCATAAGATAAGCGTTACCTCCTCCTGTTTTAAGAGAAAAGTTGTTGATAAAGATAGGAGGCACTCTCTGATCACGTCCGATGCAAAAGATGATCACGTGAAGTCAAAAGTAGATGACGTCACCGATGCACGAATGGGGTTTATTTGCGTGTAGAGGGTCTGTTTCGGTGCAGGTTAAGGTATGTCAGATTATTTTGCTCGAACTACAGATACTATGTGCTTTACTGAATGAGAAATTCAGTATTACAAACACTGTTATGTCGCAGAATGAATTAAGATCAAAATTAGCTACATACAAATATTTTGGAATTTATGTCTCCGTTCGAGAAGTCTGGACCACGTTTCGCCACAAGTCTTTCCTCGTAATTCTTTGAAGCTGTAAGTAAGAAACGGATGACGCAGAGCAGTGAGTTGCAACTGTAAAATTTCCAAAAACATAAATGCTGAATGCAGTTTGCCATAATTTTAGAAGGACAAGTTGAAATATTTTCGCTAAAGAGGAACCACTTTAAAATTAAAAGTAGATGGCTTTACGGTATATCATGAGAACCAGATCTAAATAATAGTGTGAATAAAGAAGCTGTGATGTCTGAAAATATCATTAACGTATTACAATGGAGGAGATTAGCTGCTATTACAAATGAATAATGAAACCACGTTGTTTTTGAAATGCTGTTTAATAAATAATAGTAATAAACAAAAAATGACACGGAATTCTTATCGTACCCAGACATCGGCGCCCGAATCCTTTCCGATCCGAAAATAATATTTCACAGCAGATTTGTGTAAAAGAAAAAATTCAGCTGTGGTGTGCTTATTATTTCTGTTGATATTGCTTTGGTGCGTAGCGTTGCAATCAGGCAATTACTGAAATTTCAGATTTCGTTCACTAGTAGTGGCTTCCACCAGCCAAACCTTTCTCGGTCTGACAAACTTTATCTTTTACATACACTTTTTAGGTGTTCAGGCTAGATCCACGAAAGCAAGACTCACCGGCTCTATTTACAGATATTTATTTACAACATCCCCTATTTGCAGAGGGGTGCAGACTATTTACCTACACAAATTCACGTCGGTGTCGTTTCACCACGACTCCTTCTTTTAAGCAATACATCCCAGGGAGTAAATTTGAGGGTCCGTAAGATGAAAAGTTCTTCAGCGAGTCCACAGAATGAGGTAACGTTCCTCTAAAGCAAGATTTAGAGTATTTATGTGCCAGGTGCAGTGTTGAAATACATCCACGCAACCAATTTTTAGTAATTTATCCGTACCGAAGTACAGGGTGATCTCTGCTATATACGAAGATATCTTAAAGAATGACCTGAGACACTAAAAATTCTCTATAGCCTGATGACCTCAACCATCAGGGAAATTCCTTTACCATTCTTCCACTTGAAGCAAAAACAAGAGAGTACCAGCCAAATATCTGGGTCCCTGGTCCGAAATGTGATTTCACCTAGCTCCCTCGTCTCCAGCTAATCCCATCAGTGCATTTTCTGCAGGATGCATACTCCGGAGGTCTCATAACTCACCAAAACTGTCACCCCGTTCAGGAACGTCCGGCTCCCTGACAGAAGGATGCTTAGTGGAGACGCCTCTCTTCCTCTCTCTTCTCGTGAAAGAGATTCTTAGCTCTATGTTGCCCAACATGTATTCTCCACCTGTATTTTTCGAAACTGACCTCTCCAACTTACTTTTAGACGCGAATTGCATCCCACTTCGCCACATCAGCAAAAAAGAAAATGTATATATGCCCCCTTAAAAAAGAACGCCTAATTTAAAATACGCAATTTGAGTAGTGCTCTTCATCGTGAATGGAGCATGTTACGAAAAAAAAAAAATCAAACGAGTTTCAACAATCGGTAAAACATCCATAAATACACAGTTTGGACAAAATAATGTGAACACCTAGGAAATAGGCTTTACTAATAAGGTGTTGAGCACCATTTGCCTTTAACACTACTGCCAACTTTCTGGAATACATTCATACAGCTTTTGAATAGTCTCCAGTAGAAAGTTACACCATTCATCGATCACAACATCAGCCAATTATTTCACAGATGTTGGAGGAGGGAATATGTTTCTCTCTCTGAACTCCAAAACTGCCCACAGTGGTTCGATGATATTCAGATCATGTGATTGAGCTGGCCAGGGCAGATCTTGAAGTTTATCTCGTTGCTCTTCAAACCAAGGCTGAACTGTCCTGGCTGTGTGTATGGGAGCATTATCCTCTTGAAAAATGGCACCATTTTGGGGAAACTACATTTGGAAAATAAGATGCACCTGATCACCTACAATGTCCAGGTACTCGTTGGCAATTACTAGGCCATGTAGGGAAATGTTGGAGCCAGCCGAATATCAAGATATGGCCTCCCAAATCTTCACAGATCCACCTTTCCCCCTGTTTGGCAGTTGCAACCAGATATTCCAAATTTTACGCTTCCTTCGGGGGTTCTCCATACATAAACTCGACCTGCTGTTAGGAATACTGCAAATGGAAATTCATCGAACCATGTCACACGTTTTCAGTCATCAGGTGTCTAGGTTTTATTCTCGTGACACCATATTTTTCGCATTGTAGCGTTGGTTTCTGTGATTAAAGTTTAATCAATTGCAGTTATTCCATGAATGTTGACTTTCGAAAGTTCTCTGGGGACTATTTTTGTGAAAACAGGGTCCAGATGGGTGTCACGACAATTCGTCGCGTGCGTCAATTCGTCGACTACGTCAATTCGTCGCCTGCGTCAATTCGTCGACTACGACAATTCGTCGCGCGTCAATTCGTCGCATGCGTCAATTCGTCGCGCGTCAATTCGTCGACCACGACGATTCGTCGCGCGTCAATTCGTCGCGCGTCAATTCGTCGCGGACAAATTCGTCGAGTACGTCAATTCGTCGACTACGTCAATTCGTCGCGTTTAAAGATTTTGGTTACATACAAAACGAATGCAGGAAAACGTACGATTTCGAACGTCTTGCTCCCTGATCAAATTTATAAAGTTTGGCCACGCCGACAGGATAGGAATATTACGTTTTTCTTTGGCACTAAAAATATTAGACGGTAGACGGTTTTTGGAACGGGGCAGGGCCCGGTTGGTCAGAGCCCCCCATATACAAAATTTTCGTAAAATCTACAGTTTTCAATTCAGAACCACCAAATCTGGTATACTATCTCGTGGTATTCTAATTAGACTGTAGACGGTTTTGGGAAGCGGTTGCAGAGAGGGGGGTTACAGCCCCCCCTACAGAATTGCCGTAAGATATAGTTTTCAATTTAGAACTACCAAATTTGGTATATTATCTCATAGCGCTCTAACTTAGACGGTAGACGGTTTTTGGAACGGGTCAGAGGCCCGGTTGGTCAGAGCCCTCCATACACAAAATATTCGCAAGATCTACAGTTTTCAATTCAGAACCACCAAATCAGGTATCCTATCTCATAGTACTCTAACTTAGACGGTTGTCGGTTTTTGGAACGGGTCAAGGCCCGGAGAGTCATTGCTCCCCCCTCCCCCCATACATACAAAATTTTCGTAAAATCTAGTTTTCATTTCAGAACCATCAAATTTGGTATCATGAAACTCTAACTTAGACGCTAGACGGTTTTTGGAAGGGGTTGGAGCCCGCGGGGTCGGACCCCCCCCTCTCATAAAAAATTTCGTAAAATCTACAGTTTTCATCTTAGAACCACCAAATTTGGTATACTATCTTATGGTACTCTAACTTAGTCGGCAGACCGTTTTCGGAACGGGTCAAGGCCTGGGGGTCAGAGCCCCCACATACAAAATTTTCTTAAAAACTACAGTGTTCAATTCAGAACCACCTAATCTGGTATACTATCTCATGGTACTCTAACTTAGACGCTAGACGGTTTTTGGAAGGGGTTGGAGCCCGGGGGGTCAGACCCCCCCGAATAAAAACTTTTTCCTAAAATCTACAGTTTTCAATTTAGAACCACCAAATTTGGTATACTATCTTATGGTACTCTAACTTAGACTGCAGACCGTTTTTGGAACGGGTCAAGGCCCGGGGGTCAGAGCCCCCCACATACAAAATTTTCTTAAAAACTACAGTTTTCAATTCAGAACCACCTAATCTGGTATACTATCTCATGGTACTCTAACTTAGACGCTAGACGGTTTTTGGAAGGGGTTGGAGCCCGGAAGTAAGAGCCCCCCCCATAAAATGCCGCGTAAAATCTACAGTTTTCAATTTAGAACCACCAAATTTGGCATACTCTCTCATGGTACTCTAACTTAGACGGTAGACGGTTTTTGGAACGGGTCGGGCACGGGGTCAGAGTCCCCCCGTACATAAATTTTTTTCGTAAAAACTAAAGTTTTCAATTTAGAGCTACCAAATTGGGTATACTATATAATGGTGTTCTAAATTAAACGGTAGACGGTTTTCAGAACGGGTCGGGGCAAGGGTGGTTACCCCCCCCTACACACAAACTTTCGTAAAATCTATAGTTTTCAATTTAGAACCACCAAATTTTGTATACTATCTCATGGTACTCTAACTTAGACGGTGGAAGGTTTTTGGAACGGATCAAGGCCCGGGGATGAGACCCCTCCCACATAAAAATTTTTCGTAAAAACTAGAGTTTTCAATTTAGAACGACCAAATTTGGTATATTATCTCATGGTTCTCTAACTTAGACGGTAGATGGTTTTTTGGAAAGGGTCGGAGCCCGGGGTTCAGAGCCCCCCCCCCCATATAGAATTTCTTGAAATCTATAGTTTTCAATTTAGAACCACCAAATTTGGTATACCATATCATGGTACTCTAACTTAGACCGTAGACGATTTTCGGAACGGGTTGGGGCCCGGGGTTAGATCGTTCCCCCCATACAAAATTTTCGTAAAATCTACAGTTTTCAATTTGGAACAACCAAATTTGTTATACTATCTCATGGTACTCTAACTTAGATGGTAGACGGTTTTGGGAACGGGTCAGGCACGGGGTCAGAGCCCTCCCCATAAAAAATTTTCGTAAAATCTACAGTTTTCAATTTAAAACCACCAAATTTGGTATACTATGTCATGGTACTCTAACTGAGAATGCAGGCGATTTTTGGAAACGGTTGGAGACAGGGGTTCAGAGCCCTTCCCCTTCATGCCAATTTTTGTAAAACCTACAGTTTCGAATTTAGAACGACCAAATTTAGTACACTCCCTCATTGTATTGTAACTTAGACCGCAGACGGAAAGGGTCGGTGCCCGGTGTGAAGGGGGCCCATTCAAAATTTTCGTAAAAATTACAATTTTTACTCTTAAGAACTGCATCCCAATACAGCACTCCATTACCCCACCTACGGTCTAGGTTAGAGGCCGTAGATAACAATAAAGTGAAAAAATATCCGGTTCATGATGTATTAAAAACACAAATTAATAAACGTTAGCTTTCACCACCAACGGTTGCCTTATCAGGCAGAAATACAATGTACTGTAAATAATGTAAATTCTTTTTTGCTTCGTATAATTAAATTAACTAAATCAAAATATTTAAAATAAGTTTCCTGGAAATTTACGGAAATAGCTTTTTCATTCATTAACTTTCACCCGCTGAACTTGGTGATTTTAGAAATAGTAATATTTACCTGGGAAATACCGGGTACCCCTGCTAGTAAGAACTAAAGATAATGTTACACTTTTAGTCAGGTACAAAACAATAATTAGAAAACCCTAGGACTGGGCCTGTTTAGCAATTTTTAGTCTGCCGTGCTAATTTTCATAATGTTTTAATAGAAGTCCAAGATTTTTGCAATGCGCTTTTCTGAGGTTGGAACTATTAAGCAGACCCTACTCCTAGAGATTTTTGATAGTTTTCAGTCCTCCGAGCTGATATTTATGTAGTTTTCATAGAAAATAAAATGAATTCTGTTTAAATGTTACTCGAGCACAAAGCATTAATAGATACGCCCGAGACCTAGGCATATGCATTTACAGTAATTTTTATAATGCTGTGATTATATGAGGTTTGCATGACAAATCAATTTAAGAGTGTTACGCTTATCAAAAATTATTTAAAAGGCCTAGGCCTAGCGGCCAATAATTAGCATTTGGTGCCTAAGTGAAAGCGCAACATTATTAACTTGATTTGTTATGCAAACCTTATAAATACGACCACAGCGATTAAAAGTTACTAAAGAGTCCTTGTAAGTAATATTTTTTGACCGAGTGCAAGTACAATTTACGAAATGTCAACAGGTCAAAATATCTAAAGTAACAATGAAATTTGGAATATTTCTTTTTCTTTCTTTTTATTTCAGTTTTGACACTTGTATTAAGTTTTAAAAACATATATTTCTCCTATCGTATACCTTCATTGTGCTTTCAACAGAATTTCTTACCATGTTTTGGGTATTTTGTTTCTTGTGGTTGCAGTTTTTTTAATGTTTTGGGAATTTCATTTTGTGAAATCAATTTTACTAGAATATGCAGATTCTGTAGTTCAGTGGTTTGAGGAAAATTATGTTCTTGGAAAATTTTGTGGAAGCAGAAGAAACAATCCAAGCAGAAGCCCTCCGCTGTTCCCGCCAACAATTTGGTCAGTTAGTGAAAACAATTTATTTGGCTTTCCCAGAACACAAAACGAACTTGAAAGATTAGACAGACGCTGGAATACAATTCTGGGAGAGAAAAAACTGTGACTGTACGAAATAATCAGTGAAATTGCGAAAGAGCAGAGAACAACTATGGCTAAAATCGAAAGAGTGATAGCACATATTCCAACAAATCCACCCAGAAGAGAAACGCTGCCAAGATAAAAAGGAATTCGAACTTCTTTGGTGCACAGAGACAATGTTAACATGCTGGACATTTTAAGAGGAATTTCATATAATTCTACCCTTTACTAAAATGTGCTGGTATTTCTCACTAATTGAATTATACCTTTTACTAACTTGTATTTGAATTTTTCAAGAATGTAATTCCGCCGAAGATGCAAGAATGTAAAACCAACGCAAAATTAAAAAAGACAAAATTTTCAAAATAGCATGTCAAAAACATAAAATGTCAAAAAGTAATCCAAAATGTGAAACATATAAAAATTCAAAATGCAATCCAAAATGTGAAACAAATAAAAATTCAAAATGCAATCACAAGTCACAAGCATTACGAAAATGCGAAACGCTATGTAACAAGTACAACACAAAATTAAAACAAATGCCAAAAAAATGCATACGCTTTGTAAAATGTACAAAATAAAATAAATGCCATATTCACAAGGATTTCATGACGAGTCATGTTAAAAATGAGCTTTTATTTAGACTTCAAATAATAATTACTAGCCTCTACACCTTTTTAAGTCTTTAATAAGTGCAACATCATTAACCTGACTTGTCATCAAACATTATCAATATGACCATAGCATACAATCACTTAAAAGACTCGTTAATGGATGAATTGAGGAATCACCAAGTTCAGCGGGTGAAAGTTAATGGCTGTTTATAGTTTTGTACTCGAGTAAATGCGCAACACAGTAAACTTGACTTTCTCTGAAAATTTTATGTATATGAGCACGGTTGATTGAAAACTGATAAAAAGGCTTAAGGCATGTTTATTAATTTTTGTGCCTCAGTCAAAACGCAGTACCATAACCTTGGCATGTTATCGAAACCTTATGAATACGTCGGACTAAAAATTCCTAAAAAAAGTTTACGCCTAAGGTCTTTTAACTAAAGTTTTGTGACAGGGTAAAACTGCAACATTAATAACTTGACATGTTATGTTAACGTTGTGAATATGAGCACGGCGGATTAAAGATTTCAACAAATAGCCTTCGGGATTAATGTGTTGTAGCTGAGTAAAAATGTAACATTATCTTGATTTTCTATATAAACCAAACTACGTGCTGAAATGGCCCAACTATATATACGTATACTTCAACCATATACCGAAGCGCTGACAAGGTGAAAACAAAAGTGCAATTTTGTACGGTCCCCTAACATTTTACGGCCAGCCTACATGGAAGTGGACACCTTGATATCAAAAACATACTTTTTGTACGGTCCACAACAAATAGCAATGGACACTTCGCAATCTTTGGGGGGGGGGGGTTAACGACCACCGTGATCAATTCAGTGGGCTATAAGCAGTCGGACATTCCCAATTTTGGGCCACTGGTTCCTGGGAAGGGGGACAGCCAGTGCCAGAAGTCAAGCACAACGTCCATGATTCACCGGGATTTGAACCAGGATCCTTCTCGACAAGTGGTCAGAAGCCAGCGCCTAGATCACTCCGCCGCCGTAGCGGCACACGTTGAAATGTATTTTTCATACGGCCCCTAACGCTCTTATGGACATACTAGATTGAACTGGACGCAAATAAATCATTAATATAATTTGTACTAGCAGGGATACCAGTTATTTGCCAGGTAAATATTACTATTTGTGGAATCACCAAGTTCAGCGGGTGAAAGTTAATGAATGAAAAAGATATTCCTGCAATTTTCCAGTAAACTTATTTTAAATTTTTTGATTTAGTTAATTTAATTTTGCGAAACAAAAAAGAAAGAAAAAGGAATGGGAATACTTACCTTCTAGGAGACATCTATAGAACTGCTGTACATCTGGCGTGTGCTTCTGTGAATCCCGCGACACAGAAATGCAATGTACCTATGTGATGTCGCATGCATACGACTTCACATTGGCATTGATCATCAAAGGAATGGGAATACTTACCTTCTAGGAGACATCTATAGAACTGCCGTACATCTGGCGTGTGCTTCTGTGAATCCCGCGACACAGAAATGCAATGTACCTATGTGATGTCGCATGCATACGACTTCACATTGGCATTGATCATCTTTTTCTTACCGTTTTGAATTTTGAATATCTGGAACTCTCTGTTTACATTACATTATATTTCTTTCTGATAAGCCGTTCGTTTTTAGTGAAAGCTAAACTATATAGATTTGTGTTTTTAATACACCATTAAACGCATATTTTTGCACTTTATTGTTATCTACAGTCCCTAACTTAGACCGTAGGTTAGTTAGTTGGTTGGTTGGTTGATGGTTTATGGTGCAAGGCCCTCAAAGGGCCAAAGAGCGCCTTAGAACGTAAATAGGGTATTCTTAAGAGTAAAAAACGGAACTTTTTACGAAAATTTTGCATAAGGCTACCTTGACCCGGGCCCCGACCCCTTCCAAAAACCGTCTACCGTCTAAGTTAGATAACCATAAGTAGTATACCAAATCTGGTTGTCCTAAATTGAAAACTGTAGATTTTACGAAATTTTTATGAGGAGGGGGAGAGGCTCTCACCCCGGGGTTCCAGCCCCTTCCAAAAACCGTCTAGCGTCTAAGTTAGAGTACCATGAGATAGTATGCCAAATTTGGTGGTTCTAAATTGAAAACTGTAGATTTTACGAAAAACTGTTTATTCGGGGGAGGGGGTCTGACCCCTGGCTCCAACCCCTTCCAAAAACCGTCTAGCGTCTAAGTTAGAGTACCATGAGATAGTATACCAGATTAGGTGGTTCTGAATTGAAAACTGTAGTTTTTAAGAAAATTTTGTATGTGGGGGGGCTCTCACCCCCGGGTCTTGACCCGTTCCAAAAACGGTCTGCTGTCTAAGTTAGAGTACCATAAGATAGTATACCAAATTTGGTGGTTCTAAGATAAAAACTGTCGATTTTACGAAATTTTTAATGGGGGGGGGGCTCCGACCCCGCGGGCTCCAACCCCTTCCAAAAACAGTCTAGCATCTAAGTTAGAGTACCATGAGATAGTATACCAAACTTGGTGGTTCTAAATTGAAAACTGTAGATTTTGCGAATTTTTATGAGGGGGCCCTTACCCCCGGGCTGCAACCCCTTCAAAAAATCGTCGAGCGTCTAAGTTAGAGTACCATGCGATAGTATGCCAGATTTGGTGGTTCTGAATTGAAAACTGCAGTTTTTAAGAAAATTTTGTATGTGGGGGCTCTGACCCCCGGGCCTTGATCCGTTCCAAAAACGGTCTACTGTCTAAGTTAGAGTACCATGAGATAGTATACCAAATTTGGTGGTTCTAAGATGAAAACTGTAGATTTTACGAAATTTTTATGAGGGGGGGCCGACCCCGCGGGCTCCAACCCCTTTCAAAAACCGTCTAGCGTCTAAGTTAGAGTACCATGAGATAGTATACCAAATTTGGTGGTTCTAAATTGAAAACTGTAGATTTTACGAAAAAGTTTTTTTTCGGGGGGGTCTGACCCCCCGGGCTCCAACCCCTTTCAAAAACCGTTTAGCGTCTAAGTTAGAGTACCATGAGATAGTATACCAGATTAGGTGGTTCTGAATTGAAAACTGTAGTTTTTAAGAAAATTTTGTATGTGGGGGGGCTCTGACCCCCGGGCCTTGACCCGTTCCAAAAACGGTCTGCAGTCTAAGTTAGAGGACCATAAGATAGTATACCAAATTTGGTGGTTCTAAGATGAAAACTGTAGATTTTAAGAAATTTTTACGAGGGGGGCGACCCCGCGGGCTCCAACCCCTTTCAAAAACCGTCTAGCGTCTAAGTTAGAGTACCATGAGATAGTATACCAGATTTGGTGGTTCTAAATTGAAAACTGTAGATTTTACGAAAAAGTTTTTTTTTGGGGGGGTCTGACCCCCGGGCTCCAACCCCTTTCAAAAACCGTCTAGCGTCTAAGTTAGAGTACCATGAGATAGTATACCAAATTTGGTGGTTCTAAATTGAAAACTGTAGATTTTAGGAAAAAGTTTTTATTCGGGGGGGGGGTCTGACCCCCCGTGCTCCAACCCCTTCCAAAAACCGTCTAGCGTCTAAGTTAGAGTACCATGAGATAGTATACCAGATTAGGTGGTTCTGAATTGAAAACTGTAGTTTTTAAGAAAATTCTGTATGTGGGGGGCTCTGACCCCCGGGCCTTGACCCGTTCCGAAAACGGTCTGCCGACTAAGTTAGAGTACCATAAGATAGTATACCAAATTTGGTGGTTCTAAGATGAAAACTGTAGATTTTACGAAATTTTTTATGAGAGGGGGGGTCCGACCCCGCGGGCTCCAACCCCTTCCAAAAACCGTCTAGCGTCTAAGTTAGTTTCATGATACCAAATTTGATGGTTCTGAAATGAAAACTAGATTTTACGAAAACTTTGTATGTATGGGGGGAGGGGGGCTCTGACTCCCCGGGCCTTGACCAGTTCCAAAAACAGACAACCGTCTAAGTTAGAGTACTATGAGATAGGATACCTGATTTGGTGGTTCTGAATTGAAAACTGTATTTATTGGCAGAATTCCATTGTCATGTACATAGAAATGTTATTTTACTGAAGAATAAAGGCAATTTTGAAATGTAGTGTGGGGGGCTGTGACCAACCGGGCCCCTGACCCTTTCCAAAAACCGTCTAAGTTAGAGTACCCTGAGATAATATACCAAATTTGGTAGTTCTAAATTAAAAACTATATCTTACGGCAATTCTGTAGGGGGGGGGGCTGTAACCCCCCTCTCTGCAACCGCTTCCCAAAACCGTCTACAGTCTAAGTTAGAATACGACGAGATAGTATACCAGATTTGGTGGTTCTGAATTGAAAACTGTAGATTTACCGAAAATTTTGTACATGGGGGGCTCTGACCAACCGGGCCCTGCCCCGTTCCAAAAACCGTTTACCGTCTAATATTTTTAGTGCCAAAGAAAAACGTAATATTCCTATCCTGTCGGCGTGGCCAAACTTTATAAATTTGATCAGGGAGCAAGACGTTCGAAATCGTACGTTTTCCTGCATTCGTTTTGTATGTAACCAAAATCTGTAAACGCGACGAATTGACGTAGTCGACGAATTTGTCCACGACGAATTGACGCAGTCGACGAATTGACGCGCGACGAATTGACGTAGGCGACGAATTGACGCGCGACGAATCGTCGCAGTCGACGAATTGACGCGGTCGACGAATTGACGCACGCGACGAATTGACGTAGAACCTTCCAGATGGATATTGACTTGTGCTGCTACTTTTGCTGCAGTAGTTCTATGTTGTTTGGACACAATCCTTGTTAATGTTCGACAGTACCTCTCGTTCAGTCTCGGTTTTTTTCCACACGATTTTTTTTCGCCGATGAAACCTTGCCATGTTTTGTGAACGCAGTCATAACGGTGGAGGCCGCTGATCCTGAAACACCAAAAATTTGGCTATTATGGTTGCAGACGCTCGGTCCTCTTTGGAAGTCTGACACGTGACCCCTTTCACCGACCGCTCGTGCGAACTACTGCTGAACATAACTTTTACTACCTTTTGCTTGACAGGATAAGACTACTTTCAACTTGTGACGTAACACACCTTTCATGTCATGTAAACTTACAGGTACACAAACCGCTTTGCTGATTTGGAAACACAGCGTCTGCGCACGAGATTACAATTGAAATCACTAAGTTATGGAGATTTCTTAATTAGGGAAATTTTATCTCTTTGGCTTTTTCGGTCAACTAAAACTATGTGTAAGTTATGGTTTGTTTTAGACGTACACAATCCGGAGAGCGATCTGGAGGTCGACGGGATATGACCTCCCCGAAAGTGCAATGGTTGCGTGGCACAGTCTGGCCATACTCAACACCAGATGATCCAACAGTTCTTGAGGTAACAGTTCCCACTCCTCGATGAGCATCTGTGTGTCAGTTGTCTGGTGTTCTCCGGGGGAAACGATCGTGCCGCCAGGCGTCTCCCCAAAACATCCCACACATGTTCGATGGGATTTAAATCAGGGGAGTACGCTGGCCACTCCATTCTGCGAATATCTTCAGAATCTAACAGGTCCTCAACTGCTTGGGACCTGTGTGGGCGAGCGTTGTCGTCCATAAAAACAAAGTCTGGACCAATGGCACCTCGGAACAGACGCACGTGGGGGCGGATGATCTCATCACAGTAACGCGCTCCGGTTACGGAACCTGTGTCGAAAATGTGGAGCTCCGTCCGACCGTTCAGCATAATGCCACCCCACACAAGTACGCCACGACCACCCCAACGGTCTCGTTCCCTGATGTTCGTGGGATGAAAGCGTGTCCCTACCTCTCGCCAGATCAACTGGCGCTGAGAATCGTTTGTTCGACTGAAACGACTCTCATCGGTAAAGAGGACGTGACTCCATTGATCAGGTGTCCAGTGTGCATGTTCGCGACACCACTGTAAACGGTGCCGCCGATGGGCTGCTGTCAATGGTATGCAGCGTTCCGGCCGGCGGGCATATAGCCCACCCTTATGAAGGCGTCTGGCCACAGTAAACCGGGATACCTGTCGTCCGGTTGTTGTACGCAACCGCTGCGCCATGCTGCCAGCTGTCTGGTTCCGGTCTCTTTTCGCTTGCACGACGAGATATCAGTCGTCACTCGCCGTTGTTTTCCTGGGGGCGACCACCACCTACCTTTCGTACAGCTGTACCTGTCGTTCGGTAGGCTTTCCAAGCTCGTGACACTACACTTTTATCGATTCCAAACTCTTGGGCAACACTCATCAAGGTACGCCCCTACTCCAGCTTGCCGATCATTCTACCACGTGTAAAGGCATCCTGACGGTTTCTCCTAGCCGTATTGCACGATCGATCTCACTTTCACATGCATTGAATGTCTGGAAATGCCGCTGTCCGCCGTCTTTTGTAGTCGGCTGGCACTGCGCGCGCTGCCTCCACGCAGTTTACGTGCCCTCACGTCACCTCTGACGTCGAACTCCTGCTATTTGCATATGCATCACTTTTGTCATGAGTTGTTGTTCCCTTGATCAACCCGCAAATCGCCCTTGTCTCCCCTGTCATGACTGTATGCTGTCAAACGACGTTGTTGGTTAAGTTTTGCACACTAGTGTACATTCTCGAGCTTTTGCCTCTTTTCTGCACTTATCTGAATTGGTAAATCGGTATCTGTCTCTAGAAGACTGATTAGAAAGTTCGTTTTGGTTTCTGCGAACGTAAACATGAATTGCGTGAAGAATTTCATGGTTTTATTAGCATAAAGTAAATCTTTATTCTAGGGGATTATGACGTATGGCATATTTCAAAAACTGTACATCGTTCATTACATCCGGGACCTGAGTGGCGCCATTCTTTTTATAAAATTTTATAGTATGATGCATTTTCCTTTTGCGCTTCATGTAATAAACATTAAGTGACACCTCTTATTCTGCGCAGTAGGCGTTAGCTGGAATTGTATTCTCTTGTACTGTACATTAAAAGTTCTCCATAGGCGGTCTTGACGTTTAAATACAAGACGAAGTGAGCTGATGCATTCTCTGATTTGAATTTCTATCAAACGGCAATCTTAAGCCTTCTCTCTCCCAACTAACTCCGAAAGCTACGCAATCCATTAGTGATGATGACAACAACAACGCACTTTGTGGTTCCTGTCTCCTTAACAGGAGATTAGCGTAAGCCGAAAAGCTCGCACCACAGCTGACAGAAGAGATTTCCCAACAGTCGCGCGCGCACATACACTTGACGGCAATCTTTCCCGAGAGAATGTGTTGGAATTAGAAACCGAAGGCTTTTTCTTTGCCGATCAGCTGAAAACCATATATCGAATCCGATTAAAAAGTAAAACTTTGTTTTGTGATTTTAGGAAGATAAGTGGTATCATTGGTGATAGCTTGTGGTCGTGTATTGTTCAGCACGTCAGGTGCTGGCAGTAGTGATTGCTTTTAATTGGATTTCAATTGTTGGGGTTTTACATGGCGAAGCTGTTAGAAACGATCTTGTATAGAGCTTGTAGCGAATACTCTAATTTAACTTTCATTTTCAGTTCCTTTTTCTTTGTAAATTTGAGTTTGTCCTTTTTAGCACCTTTCAAATTTAACGTGATATCTTCTTTCTCACACGAATACGGATGGTAACACTTGAGGTCTGTGAGTGTGACGTATACTTGTTGCGATAAGAACAAGACGAGATATATAATGTGTATGCAGCAGGTGTGTGTGTGTGTGTGTGTGTGTGTGTGTGTGTGTGTGTGTGCGTGTGTTGATGCTGGAAGTTAATGCAAATTGTGGATACAATATTGTTCAATTGCTGTTTGAGTTATTTAAAGGCTGCGAGTTGTGCTTATATTTATCGTTAAGAGTTATACGAGTTAACTTTGTTTAATGAAAAGTGTGCTAATAATGTGATACGTTGAGAGTTCGACGATTAAGTGTCCTGTGCATTGAAGTACTAATGATCAAATACCTGTTGACATTAATAAAAGATTAGCTGTAAGTAACTACTTCTTGAACTTTGTTTGAGTGACTCTTGTTTCACTGTAGGTGAAGTTTTGAGAATTGATTTATGTAGCGTTCAGTAAATCAGCTACCCACAAACGCTATAGACTAGATCGTTTCTCTTCATGCTTTTAAACGGACAATATTCCTCCTCCTTCTCAAAGTCACAAGCTATTGGATCAAATTTATGGAGGAAACGTAATGACTTTTTAGTAAGGCAACAACGAAGAATCGAAGTCCGGAGAACAAACGTTCACAATAAACGCCGTGGATTGTATGTAAATTGTATGTAAATATAGAACTAGTCGAAGAACTGATAAAAGTCGAAAAACTAAAAATCGATTGAAAAGAACTGTATACAAGTTAAACACAGCACACCTATGTATATTGACGAGGAGGTGAAAACTGCTGTCCTCTAGTGACTGCACTTAAGATATAAATTTAATCATGATGCAATCATTAATCATGTATTGGACGCTCCGGTAGCCAAGTAGTTTGAAGTGCTGATCTCTAATCACTCGTCGGAGTTCGGTCCGGGATCGAGTTTCGGGTGAGGCATTGTGTTGTGTGCTTGTTTGATGGCGCTGACTGTATTCCGTTCATGGAACCTATGACAACAACTTAGGGACATGCGGCTGTTTATAGCCCAACACTTTACTCATGGTGTTTGTCAATAAAACAAAATCACGTTTTGAGACGTGAAAAATGTATCAGTGTCGTTAGAGGCAATGTAGAAAAAGAAGTTTGCGCTGTGCAGTGAGTCTCGCGCTTGGCCAGGTTACTTAGTTCAAAATAAGATTTTTTATCGACTAGAAAACTTCTCAGTGTCGAACACGTCTCGTAAGTTTACGAGACGTGTATCAAGTAAGGGGAAATTAATAAAAAACGATTCTTACCACGATTCTTACCAGGTCCTCGGAAATTCATCTGACGTGATTCACGACGTTAAACTGCATGAAAAAATGCATCATTAACGGAGAGTAAGACGCATTCTGGATTCATGAAAAACCTGAATGCTTTTTTCTTTAATAAATCTCCATCTAATTTCAAATTAAGTAACATTATCATTTGATGCGCATTCCCGGAAGCAAATCACAGAACCCGGAAGCAAATCAATATTCCCGGAAGCAAATATTACTATTATTCCCGGAAGCAAAATTAAGTATTTTTCTTAGAAAGTGATTACAATGTTGTAGAACTTTAACAAAGTATGGAGTTATGGGGCTTTGGGAGCACCAAGAACTCACGAGCTTCCAAAATTCGAAGGTAAAAAAAGAGTATGTACAGAATATAGTTTTACTCTGCGGAATGTAATTTTTTTCCATGTTTCCTTTCAAAAAGAACTGAGCTTTTCTACATGAAGTAGAAAAAGGAATTTCTTTCCTTGTCGTAAAATGTTGAATCTGATGATTCATCATTCCGTCAATTGCGTATATAGTTCCAGGAATTGGTACCGTTCACTGACAACAAGAATAACACTGTCTAACATCTTACCACAAAATGCATGTGCGTACGTGTAAGGGGCTGATCGTTTTTCTAGTGCTTTAGTGACAACAAATGCAGAGGGATTAATTCATTTGCCTGACGCTACTTTACCGAAAGGTCGTTTTATCGAAATGATCACTTTACGGAAGGGTTGATTCACTAAAAAGGTTCACTTTGCTGAAGGATTGTTTCACCGAAAAGTTAGCTTTGCTGAAGACTTATTTCATCCGAGAGTTCGCTGTTCGCTTTACCGAAATACTATTTTATGGAAACGTAGTTTTAACAAGATGATCACTTTACCAAAATACTACTTTATGGAAACATCGTTTTATCAAGATGATCACTTTACCGAAATACTATTTTATGGAAACGTCGTTTTATCAAGATGATCACTTTACCGAAGGATAGATTTACCAAAAAGTTCACTTTACTGAAAGTTCGTTGAATCGAATTGATCATATTCACAAAGAGTTGTTTTACTAAAAAGTTCACTTTACTGAAGAGTTGTTTCACGAAAAAGTTCACATACTGAAAGTTCGTTTAATTAAAAGTATCACTTCACTAAAGAGTTGTTTTACTAAAAAAGTTCAATTTTACTGAAAAAAAAATTAACTTACCGAAAGATATGCAGTTTTACTGACATTTCGTTTGATCAAAATGATCACTTTACTAAATGGTTGTTACCAAAAGGTTCACCTTACTCTGAAAGGTTGTTTCACCCAAAGGTTCTCTTTACTTGAAGGGTTCTTCCACCGAAAAGTTCACTTTCCTAAAAGTTCTTAAAATTAAAATGATCGGGTTGCTTTACTAAAATATTTTCTTAACCGAACTGTTGTTTCATCGAAAAGTTCACTTACCGAAATACTATTTTACCGAAAGTTCGTTTAATTGATATGTGTGGCGTAAAAGTCTCCTCGACTTCTACGCTGTTTTAATACGTCAATACACTAGGAAATAGTTCCATAAATGAAAGAAACCTTAACGGCCAGGCGAAATATGTAAACAGAAGTCAACTTACGGAAAATGTCTTTTATTCACGATGGAATGCACTACACTCTCCACACATTTATCACACCACTCTTTTCAATATTCATCAATTCATAATACAACGTTTTCATACAACTCTCTCGACGGTACAACGCTCGTAGTAATCGCTCTCTTACAACAGTTCAGTCGTCCTTTTTATTGATATTGATATTTGAAGAAGTTTTAGGAAGGGAGTGTCTGACCACAGGTCTGAAACTGCCCTTAGAAATGAGAAGCTAGGAGATCTGAGTAAGTGAACTCAATAGGAAAGACAAACAGAAAAATGTAGTGAAAGGAGAGGGTGATCCGTGACACAACTCTGTCTTAAAGGGGGAAAAGGGAACGAAGCACCGCACAACACCGCTGAGAACCACAAGACCAAATAGCCGCCCGACGCACCAGTTTCAGTCACACCAGGGTGCGAAGTCGTCCTTTTTATCTCTTGCTCATATCTTATAACAGGCATACGTCACGTGCATTCAACCTCAATTGTGTTGCCAAACGTATTCGTTTGAGAGAAAAGATATTTCGTTAAGCGTGAAGAATACTGAGAATAAACTCAAGATTTACATAGGGAAAGAAACTAAAAAAGGAAAGTTAATCTAGAATGTACGTCACATATGATTACTTTACTAAAGAATAGTTTTACCAGAACTTTCAAGTTCACTTTCTTGAAGGGCTGTTTCACCGAAAAGTTCACTTTCTTGAAGGGCTGTTTCACCGAAAAGTTCACTTTCTTGAAGGGCTGTTTCACCGAAAAGTTCACTTTCTTGAAGGGCTGTTTCACCGAAAAGTTCACTTTCTTGAAAGGCTGTTTCACCAAAAAGTTCACTTTACCGGAAGCTCGGTGGGATATTTTCTCGGTTCAATTAATTACTGATGTAACATACAAGGATAAATAAGCCACTTAGGAGCATATCCTAGAAGAAACTGCTCATTCCTCTGTAAGCTGCAACATACGTAATATCAAACATTCGAACTTTAGGCTCCTAACATGTAGTAGTCTACCTATTTAGACTACAATGACCCAATCGACTTTGAACAAAGCATATAGACGAAAATATACGGTTAGCATAACGACTAGCTCGGGACCTATATTTATATCAGTTATCGTGACTTGACTGACTTCCAGCTCCAACCCAGGGAAGACTCATTTAGGAGTTCAGACGTAACGTGCAGCACGGAGAACATAACGAGAGACAACCAAAATTTACATAAGCGAAGGTAAACAGAAATGAAAGGATAAAGAGGTAATATATGTCACAGGTTGTTTTATCGAAACGATCACTTTACCGAAGGGTTGCTTAGCCAAAATGTTCACTTGATTAAACTGTTCATTTTACCAACAAGTCATGCTATCGAATTGCTCACTGCACTGAATGGTATTTTGACCTTAAACTGCAGTTCATCGAAAAGTCATTTAACCGAAGATTCAGTTTGTCGAAACGTTAGCATTTTACTGAAGCATTTGTTGTTGTGCAGTGCTTTCCGGAAATGTTTATAAAACAGGCCTCGTAGTTCCAATTCGTTCTTTCGAATGTTTTTGTCGATATTGTTAGAGATTTATTTTTCTGAAATTTCTTTGAAATACACATATATTGAAATTGACAGGTGTGTAGTTACATCAGATGATAACAATTCGTGTGAAAATCCGTTTATTTGGCGTAATAAATAGTAAACAAAACAAGCGTGCGAGCTTTCACCACCAACGGGTAGCATCTTTAGGCTTAAAATAACGTCTGAAGAATATACAAGATTTAAATGCAATATAACATTAATATAAACACAAAGCTAAGTACAATGCTCGAAGGTGAAGTATGCCTCGTACAGGAGGGTGAAGGACATGGATTACGTGCGTGCTGTACGTAGAAACATGCGCCATGCAAAAGGTAAGTTCATCATTGCACGTGATCGGGTTGGTTAAGATCTCAATGGATTCCCTTATAGCAGTGGCCTTGGGATTTGTGTAGGAGGCGACTTTCTTCATGTTGTCCCATTGCGGAGTGGCTGAATGGGTTGCGACTTCTTTCGCTAATGCTTTATTTATTCTTCTAGCTCCAACGTCTCTCTTGTGCCCATCTAGTCTTACCTTGAAAGTGCACACGGACGGTTCTAAAATAGGCAGTAGTGTCTGCGCAGGTTTCTGCGTGATCTCGGATGGCAACGAGATGCACGCGGAGCGAATGAAACTATCGCCCAATTCCTCTGTCTTCCAAGCAGAGTTATTGGCGATCAGAGAAGCACTGCGTTGGGTGCTTGCTATGAACAGTGAAGGGGCTTATAGCATATACTCTGATAGCCAAGCGGCCCTGAAAGCGCTTGGTCAGTTCGGGAGTAAGACTCCCCTTGTCAGAAAGATAAAAGCGCTATTCAAGTCAATGGAGAGTAGGAGGGTTACCTTCCACTGGATCCGAAGTCATGTCGGTACAGTTGGAAATGAACGTGCAGACCAGCTAGCGAAGGAAGCTACTGGTAAAGATGACATAGATTTTCAGATGCGAACGCCGCTGCAAAGCGTGCGGACGCAACTGAAATCAGCCACATTGGTGGAGTGGCAGCAGAGATGGGATGAAGGGGATACGGGTAGAAGGACATACCGTATCTTCCCCCGAATCTCGATAAGGCGCATTGAGAGTAATGGCTTCCTCAACCAAGTACTAACCGGGCACGGAGTGTCGCCGGAGTACTTCCGCAGATTTGTGGTTAGGGAGCGAGTGTGCATGTGTGGTGCCCAGACTGCAGATGTCGCACACATGATTCTAGAATGTGCTTCTCTGGCAGGGAAGAGAGCAACATTAGTGCCAGAATTGGCAAAGACGAGGGACCTCTCGATCCTGCTCGCGTACCCAAGAGCGCGACAGGGACTCATCGAGATGGTCAAGTACCTCAAAGAGGAACAGGCGGTCTACCTAATAGAGCGGTGACCGAAGAAGAAAGAAGAAAGAAGAGGGATGAAGAATCGAAGAAGGGAAACTGATGACTCGAGCCCAGAGTCATCACCACAGAACCGACCCTAGTCCTGTGGCAATGTAAATAACAATTTAAATATTCAATATTTCTTAGTGTGAGAGGGCTCACTGAGCAAAGGACTTGTTTCCTACTCGGAGATGGGTTCCTCAGTGTAAATAAATGTGCTTGTATGTTGTTTGAATAAAGGGAAGCGCAGACGCCCCAAACAGTTCGCGCCAGCAATTATTCTCCCAGTCAGGGGTAGAGAAATTTCTTTTCTACCCCCTGCCCAAATTGCACGCACACCCGGGTCATGATGGAGAGGTGAGAAGTGCCGGCTCACGGGGGTAGCCGCAAGCTGCAGGTCTACGGACCGATTCTGTCCGGATGGGGGAATGTCGGATCCTGGCAGGATTACCCGCAACGCCGTCACTATTTTATTTCGAGAGAGTTCGCTTAACCCTGTGGAGTCCGCAATTGGACGGTACAGGTAAATGGTCATCAGCTAGTCTTAAATTGAAAGAGCGCTTTGTCATGCCCACTTATTCTTTCATGGATCCGTCGGGGTAGATAAGCGGTATAGAATAAACTCCGGCGTCTGAAAGATCTGTGTTAGTGTTCCTTTTTGAGGTGAAGATTGTGACAAAATATGGACTTAAAATTGGAGTAAGAGGAAGGTAAAACAGATCAATGAAATATTTTCGCTCCAGGAGGCGTCTGTTGATTCCTTTTTTACCAAGTCACCACGTGCATGGAAAGTTCTATAAGACGCAAATTTTCCAGGTAAACTCTATCTAAAATTCAGCAAATTTGTAGAAAACAGGATGGAATACATCACGAATAATTCCTGTAATGTAAGAAAAATCCGTTTTTTTGCGTCAATATATAAGAACACAAATGCAAGTTTTCACAACCAGACGGGTGGCTGTATCAGACAGTAGCTCACTCTAAAGTAAATGAGAGGAGCTGATTAAAAATTCAAAACCTAAACAATACAAAACGTGACAAATGCTTAGATTAAAACTCGCGCAGGCATTATCATTTCGAGATTTAAGAGCGCAAAACACTCAGATGCGAGCGCTAAAATACTAGGAAGGTTGGTGGAAATGTCCTCGTTGCAAACATTCGGGTTGGTAAGAATCTTAATCGCTTCCCTATATGCCATGGCTCTCGCGTTTGTATACGGAGCGATCCTGATTTATTCCCATCTAGGGATAGCGACTTGGATTTTAACTTGTGCTAAAGCTGTGGTTAGTTTGCCTTGTCGCCCTAAATCTGAGATTGATAGTTTAAAACCTATCGCCATTTCTTCTGAGTTCGATATAACAAGTTACTAAAATCATGCAATGCATTGATTACTATACGTTTTCCAACATACCAGAAATCATTACTCAAGTTATGAGGATAATGACTGTGGAATAAATCTCGCTCCTATGTCCTGACCTTTGGTCCCATTTCGATGATATTCAACAGAATTGTTTCAGTTTACCTCCGGAACAACGTACTAAAGTTTTGTTGCAATATGACAGAAGAATATTTAGTCAAGTTATTAGGATAATGGCTGTGGAATAAATCTCGATCCTATGTTCTGACCTTTAATCCCATTTAAATGATATTCAATAGAATTGTTTCAGTATACCTACAGAACAACACGATAAAGTTTTGTCGCAATCGAAGCATTTTTAGGTAAGTTATAACGCATAAGGGCAATGGAATGGATCCCTCTGCTATGTACTAACGTATGACCCCATTTCGCCCACTTTCAATAGAGTTTGTATCCAGGTGGTCCTTTACCACGTGCTAAAATTTCATCGAAATCGAACCATTTTTACACGAGTTATCGTGCGGACGGACGACAGACAGACGAACAAAGCTGGAGCTATTTAATAGACAAACGTTTCTTCAACCTACAGTTGGAAAGCGTAAAAAATGATTAAAAATATCACCCGGAGAGCAGAAGCTGCCGATATTAATCGCATACCTGCCTCCTCAAATCGTCCTTTGCAGTACATTGGATCTGCTCCTTACGTTCTGGATTTGCTTATTTCCTCAAGAACTTTCTTAAGAAATTTGGCTTCAGAATCAGAATCAGCGTGCCAAAGTCAATATCATCTTTGCTCACCGCAAATAGGGACCGCACCACATTGACTACGGATGCTGGTGTGTACTCTATCCCTTTTGAGTACTCTTATGGGTCACTAAAGTATTATATTGGTATGACCGAGCTGTCGTTTAGGTTAAGACTTCTTGACCATAAGCGTGATGTGAAGCAAGGTAAATTAACCACAGCTTTAGCATGACAAGTTAAGATCCAAGCTGTTATCCCTAAATGGAATGAAATAAAGAAGATCGCTCGGTATACAAACGCTGAACAGCATACGGGGAAACAATTGGGAAAAACAAAAATTTGGAAACAACGAAAACATTTTCACCGACCTTCCTACTATTTGGCCCGCGCTTCTGAGTTTTCCGCACTCTAAAATCTCGAAATTATATAGCCTGCGTGAGGTTTAATCTAAATATTACATTTGCAGTTCTAGGTTTTGAATTTTTAATTCCTCTCATTCATTTTAAAGCGAGCTACTACCTGATGAAGCCCCTATTTGGTGGTGAATGCTTCATTTCTGTTCTTATATATTGGCGCCAATAAACGAATTTTTCATACATTGCAGTTGTCTTTATAAATTGTATCTCGAGGAACTTCATGCACGGGGCGTTATTGCACATTGTTCACTTCAATTTTAATTTCGGGTTTATTTAGAATTTTTTAACCGCAAATTATCTATTTTGACGTCAAACTCAATAACATCTGTGATTGTAACTTGGACTAATTACGTCATGAACACTCAGTTGTGCTACTGGTACAAATGTACAAATATCAGAGCTTGAAAACATACCTTGATCATTTATTTTCCCGAGGATGAAACGTCGGGCTTTCGAATGATCTCGCACATGTATTTATTTGAAATAAGTTTTTAGTCATTGTATTAATTTGAAATAAGTTATTAGTCATCGTTTTTAGTAATGATCATGTTCAGAAGGTTAATCAAAACTTAACTTTTAATCTTTTAAAGCACGATGTAAATCTAATGTATGCAGTCTGTATATTATTTGTTCCTTTACGAATTTGCCCGTGTGTGCGCGAAAGCTAGACAGTTATCTCTACGATCCTTTTTACCCCTATTAAATAGCATTTTAAAACGTATCTTCAAACTTCGTGCTTATTTATTAATTGATTCTGGTGCAGCCACAGGGTTCTGATTCAAAGAATATGGATTTTGTCAGTTATAAAAGAAGCTGCTGAAAAAGAAACTATGCTTCTCGTATGTTCAGAACATATATTATCGAGACAACATGAAAGAAGCAACAAACTGGCGTTATTTTTGAAAGTACGAGAAAATATGCTTTTTTCCCCCAAGGAAATTGAAAGTGTTCACTTGCTGTTATTTTCCCTCTTATGATGTAGTATAACGTTACAAATAATTTTCAGGTAAAACTTTTAATCGCAAGGGGAGGACAATGAGCTACTTCTACAGACAATTAACCTGAATAAGAATCGAGGAACGGTACTGTGCGCTATTGCGTTTGCATTATACGAACGTGCATATTGTTCACTTCCATTTTTAATTTCGGTTTTATTTATGAAAGAAGCAACAAAATGGTGTTGTTTTTGAAAGTATGAAAAAATATGCTTTTTTTTCTTTCCGAAGGAAATTGAAATGGAAAAGTCTTCACTTTCTCTTATGTTGCCCTCTGATGATGTAGCGTAACGTTATAAATAATTTTTAGGTAAAATTATTTAAGGGGCAGAACATGCGCAACTTCTACAGACAATTAACCGAATATTTTAATGAATGCAACATAATCTGTGTTTACATCTTTCTGAAATTTATTCAACATCTTCGTTTTCTATCCATTTCTGGAAGCCCTCTACGATGGCCGTTGTTCTCTCTTAGGGAAACAACTTCTTAAATGATTCCCCATCACACTAACACTAATTTCGCTATTTAACAGATTTATTTGCAAAACAATAGTGCTACGTACGTGCACAAAAGCTCACATGCATTAACTTCTGCACTCGCAATGTGCCACATGGATTTTAAATTAATAATGAACACCCCACAAAAAATTCATGATACCGTTCTTATTTTCAATTAGATGTCTTTAATTAGATCACTCGAGAGAGAAATAAAGAACTTCACAAGAATCTCAAACCCAACAGAACTCACGTGATTAAAAATATTTTGCACTTGAATGCACGCTGAAGTAAATGAAGGCTGGCGGACCCAACATCAATTAGAACTGCCGTTCAGAAGCAGCGAATAAAAAGGTTGTAAAATAAAAGAAATATTTGTTCCGGCCGTAGTGAAGTGCTCCCAGTGAAAACGTCGGTTACTCCCAGAAAACGAAGAGGAAAAGATGGTTGCTATGGTTACTGGAGAAGGTTGGCTGTATGGGAAGAGATAGTGGTCTCCAGCATCTGCGAGATGAAGGGGAAAAGAGATCACAGTAACATATGAAGGTTCCAGATGTTACGGCTCTTGGGCCAACATCATCACCACAGAAACAAAACTCCCCTTCGTATTTTACAGGCAGCTTCGTCATTACTATGCTTCCCTTACAATTCCCCTCGCTCTCAGAACGCATGCACTGTCCTTAATTTGCAAAATGCTTTCCTCATTTCACTGAATTAAAAAGGAGGCGACCTTACGTTCGAAAGAGAATGTTACAGCGTGCTGATTAAAAAGTATTGAGACTGAGTCTTTGAAAAACGGAAGAAATTTCAGTTCAAATTATGCTTCTTCAGCACGTACTCTCTCGTCCCACGAATCAAGCGATCTTCTCTCAGATCCAGTTTTCCGAGTAGCCAATAGTTCAGTATTTGAATTTTTAATTCGCGAACCAGGGTGATCTAACCTACTTACCATCATGTTCTTTCAAAGTTCCAAATTTAGTATTTGAAAGTAATTTTCATGGCGATGAACTTACACCAAAGATCCGAAGCATTGTGACCAGCGTATCTCTATGAAATTTGAAGAAACTGCAGGTAAACGATGGCACGTGTGAAGGTCTATGAAACGATGGCACGTGTGAGGGTCTATGAAACGATGTAAACGATGGCACGTGTGAAGGTCTATGAAACGATGTAAACGATGGCACGTGTGAAGGTCTATGAAACGATGTAAACGATGGCACGTGTGAAGGTCTATGAAACGATGTAAACGATGGCACGTGTGAAGGTCTATGAAGCGATGTAAACGATGGCACGCGTGATGGTCTATGAAGCGATGTAAACGATGGCACGTGTGAAGGTCTATGAAACGATGTAAACGATGACACGTGTGAAGGTCTATGAAACGATGGCACGTGTGAAGGTCTATGAAACGATGGCACATGTGAAGGTCTATGAAACGATGTAAACGATGGCACGTGTGAAGGTCTATGAAGCGATGTAAACGATGGCACGTGTGAAGGTCTATGAAGCGATGTAAACGATGGCACGTGTGAAGGTCTATGAAACGATGTAAACGATGACACGTGTGAAGGTCTATGAAACGATGTAAACGATGGCACGTGTGAAGGTCTATGAAACGATGGCACGTGTGAAGGTCTATGAAACGATGGCACGTGTGAAGGTCTATGAAACGATGGCACATGTAAAGGTCTATGAAACGATGTAAACGATGGCACGTGTGAAGGTCTATGAAACGATGGCACATGTGAAGGTCTATGAAACGATGTAAACGATGGCACGTGTGAAGGTCTATGAAGCGATGTAAACGATGGCACGCGTGAAGGTCTATGAAGCGATGTAAACGATGGCACGTGTGAAGGTCTATGAAACGATGTAAACGATGACACGTGTGAAGGTCTATGAAACGATGTAAACGATGGCACGTGTGAAGGTCTATGAAACGATGTAAACGATGGCACGTGTGAAGGTCTATGAAACGATGTAAACGATGGCACATGTGAAGGTCTATGAAACGATGTCAGCTTTAAAGGTCTATGAAACGATGGCATGTTTGAAGGTCTATGAAACGATGTAAACGATGACACGTGTGAAGGTCTATGAAACGATGTAAACGATGGCACGTGTGAAGGTCATGAAACGATGTAAACGATGGCACGTGTGAAGGTCATGAAACGATGTAAACGATGGCACGTGTGAAGGTCTATGAAACGATGTAAACGATGGCACGTGTGAAGGTCATGAAACGATGCAAATGATGGGACGTGTGAAGGCCTATAAAACGATATAAACGATGGAACGTGTGAAGGTCTATGAAACGATGGCACGTGTGAAAGTCATGAAACGGTGTAAATAACACCTGAGCATCAGAAATACCGCGGTCAGGGTTGGAAATGGGTCAAAAATTTTGGACCTGGAAGTCACATAATTTGACCCGTCCCGGAAAACTTTGCTTTGACCTATAAAATCGAAACTTATAATTATGCATACAATTTTTGTCCTTCTCATAACCCAACTGTTTTACACATGTTTTCAAAAACATCTGCGAGAGTTAAGAAGTCCCTCCGCAGTAACACACTCATCGTCAAAAAAATAGTTGCACCCATAAGGACGTGTCGGATTGCAATGCTATTCGGAAGGAAGATAAAGGTTACCAGCAACAATAAGTGATTAAACATTGAGACTGATATGGGAAATATTTATTGAGCTACACGCCAATAAGTAGTGTCTCTCAGTATAGTGTCGGGCCGCCATGTTTGCTCACACAGCATGCCAGACGGCCATCCCATGCAGCTTGAATCTTCTCACGCAGTTCCTGCAGATTGTGCGCTAAGGCGGAGTGTGGATCGAGTCCAATAGCATCCCACACATTTTCAATCCGCGATAGGTCTGGCGATGCGGCTTGCCATGGCAGAGTGTCAGTGCATTGAAGGCGAGCTATCGAGAGACAGCAGCAGTATGCGGACGAGTGTTGTCCTGTTGGAAAATCGCACCGGAGTGAGCGTTCAGAAAAGGTAGGGCCACTGGTTGCAGGACCTCATTAACGTAACATTGGGCTGTCAAAGTGCCTGTAATGAAAACCAATGGTGATCTGGCATCGTAGGCAATTGCACCCTACACCATGGCACCAGACCTTTTGAGCGTGTGACGCTCGACAACAAATCATTCATGTTGGCGCTGACCACGGTACTCGTATCCTCCAAGACAAAAGGGGGACTCGTCACTGAAGATCACTCGCTGTCATTCTGAGTGGCTCCATAACAGTCTGGCACGACACCATTGCAATCTTTGGTGACGATGCAGTGGTGTTAAGGGCAGTCGTCGTAACGGTCTGAGGGTGTGTAGTCCTACGTCGTTCAGCCATGTGTCAATTGTGTTGGCACTAATCGGACGGTGCATGGAGGGCACAAATGGTCGCTGAATATGCGCAATCGTGGCTGTTGGGTCACTCCGCGCATGTCGGACAACCCGTCTACCATCTTTCTCCGTGGTTCGTCTAGGTCTCCCAGACCCTTCCTGTCGCTGGTGCGTGCCTTGTTCTATCCGCTGCCGCCAACATCGTGCTATGGTGATATCAACACGACCAGTATGGCACGCAATACGGCGAAAAGACAATCCCGCTTCCCGGAGCCCGACGATGCGGGCCCTCTCGAACTCCTCCAATTGCTCGAATTGCTTCCGAACTTTTTTCTGAGGCATACTTCACTTGCAAAGGATGCAAGAAACACAACGGCATGGGTCAGAATGGCAAGAACGCGGAACGGGACGACCGTATATAGCCGGTCAGGCACAACGCTACGACACGAGTGGCCTAGTGGTCAGTGTTCGTGGCTGCCACGGAGATAACCTCAGGTTCGATCCTAGGTAGGTACGAACGCTCGAACCAGTAAATACCCGCCGTGCGTCGGATGGGCACGTTAAGCCGTCGGACCCTGGGTACTGGGCCCCCGGTAATAAATAAGGACGTCTTCCTCACCCTTTCTACCTCACTTCCGTGTGACTTTCCTATCGGGCACTCTAGCCCAAATCTCCTAGCTTCCTATTTCTAAGGGTTGTTTAAGACCTGGGGTCAGACACTCCCTTCCTAAAATCCTCTACATATGATCTGATCTGCTACGACCCCTCCTTGCTTGCGTAACATGGGCGGCAGAGCGTGATACTTGAATTATTTGCATATCTCACGATGTCAAACCTACCCACCAAGTTTCATTCCTGTCGGTTTCTTCTTTCTGAGTGCAATTATTAATTTTACGATGAGTGTATTATGGCTGTTCCACTTAATTTTGATGGTGCTACAGTCAAAATTTTTGAGCTAAGTAACTTGTTGTATGTTTAATTTCAGTTTTTTCTGTTTTCTTGATAACATATCAAGCTTCAGAATATGTTTCACAGCAAGACCAATGTTCACAAGCTTCTGATGAGTTGAAAGTTTCCAAAATGTCGATGTTGATTTCATCATTGACCCTCAGATGGAAGAAACACTCATGAAATCAACATTCACATTTTGAAAACTTTCAACTCATCAGAAGCTTGAAAAAATTGGTGTGAAACATATTCTGCTTCCTTAATGAGACGAAACAACTTCCAGAATTTACTCTTTCCCATTTTGTTTCCAACAAGAACGTATTTTTTGGACTCCACGTCGTTTTTAATCTCCTTAATATTAAGTTCATCCATATGAACAAATAAGGCACTAATTCCGACACGATATGCAATGGAACGGGATGTAAGCACGTCAAACGAAAACCTCTCAATGCTCAATGTAAAAGATGCCATATGAAAAGTAACTCTCAGTCTTACAATGTGACACGCGGGGTGTGAGAGAGTGAATAACCAGATAAGCAGGCGACAGGCGTTTGCCTGTACCTTGCACCAGATAATAGCACTGAAAACAAATGCAAAGAAAGTATCGTTTTGAGATATGGTATCGGTGAGTCTAGAGTCTGCGCCGTCTCGCCGGTCGGTGGAAACCTTCGTTGCTTTAAGGAAGAGACGGCAACATTTTTGTATGACAAATTATTTCTCACTCCGCTGGCACCAGTATCGAGCACAAAAGTTTACATTATGGAATTTTCTTTAAGATTTTTTTCTTTTTAAAAATAAAACGGAAATAAAATCAGGTCAGGAACACCTTGACCCGACCTGTTTGAACCGCAAGAAATTGTCAATCCGCTGACCCGTGACCATCTCTGACCACGGTGACACGCAAAAAAAAAAAAAAAAAAACCCAAAACAACTAACAACAAACAACCCCCCCCCCGGTGACTCATGGATGTTATTTATTTAGTTATTTTACTTTATTTATTGATTGGAGGTTTAACGACCACCGTGAGCAACTCAATGGGCTATAAGCAGTCGCCCGTCTCTAATTTAGGGTCACTGGTTCCAGGGATGGGAGAGAGCCAGTGCCGTAAGACAAACACAACATCCATGCCTGACCGGGATTCCAACCCGGACCCCTTACGGACGGACGATCAGAGGTTAGCGCCTTAGACCACTGCGCCACCGGGGCGGCGACTCATGGATGTATTGTCGTGCTTTTCATTGTGCCCACTATGCGTGCAAGTGCTGAACGGCTGTTGAAACTGATAGCACCCCAAAAATTGACACCAGCCTGAAGAGCTTTATGACGCTAACAGGCAAGTCCGATTTAAGCAACGGGCCCAGGACGCCAGATTCAGCAGGGGGCGCCAAGCTGGAAGGTTTTTTCTTTATGAATATTTTAGCACCACCACGAAAGAAAATTTTTACTTAAATAATTTAAAAAAAATTATTAATTTTTAAAACTTATGTTATTTGTAGTTGTCACTCCACATGCGTGGATGGAGAGCATTAACTGAGCAAGAGCTTCGTTTGCCGGCTGTATTGGGGCTAGCCTAAGCGCTATAATAATTAATTGTTGTATGGGGAAGTCTGACATTGAAATTTGTTATGTGCTGGTTTGGAGGGGAGAGAGCTCGAGGGGTGTCCCTCTTGCCTTGATATCTAATAATATGCTAGTTTAAAGTAATAGGTGGAACCAATTAGAATTATTGTTTGCGTAGGGGCGTTCTTCCCCTCTAAAACTATTCAGCGGGACTGAGCCTCACGTATTATTTTTATTTCTGAAGCTGTTCAGCCTGTTCTTCACAAACTCGACCATGCACGAAAACAATGAATGCTATATAGAAATAATTCACCAAAGAGCGTGTAAAATAAATTTTATAATATCTAGAAATTAACATTTATATTTTTTTAATACACTAAAGTAATTCTTTATAAAAACGGGTGCGGTTAGAGAATAGAAAGAGAACAGCGAGGTATTTCAAAATAAAGGTCAAACTATATCATCATGTCTGCAGAAATATGAAAGAGTAAACAATGGAGTGAGTAGCCATCCGAATGTGTATTATGCGGAGAACGTGGCCTTGAAAACTTTCTCAGCAACGAATGTCTACATTTCCAGTCATATATGAATGTCGAAGACTTGAACACACCACGGGATATGTACACTTTCATCATTCATAACAATCTTCAGAGTATATATCCAAACTCAGAAATAGCTTTGAGAATGTTTTTAACCTTATCCGTCACGAATTGTTCTACTGAAAGATCATTTTCAGCAGTCTCAAGAGTAAACAAAATGAGAAACGGACTTTATTGGGAGGAAAAAAGTTTAACTTACTTGTGATAATGTGTGTAGAAAAGAAAAATAACCCTGGGTATACTCTTCAGTAATTGACAATTTTGCCCATGTAAAGGCCCGTGAAAAACCGACGATCATACCATAATTATGATACAGTCAGACACTGGGTGGAAAAGTGAGAAATTACGTAACTGTTAACAAAATTTTCATTTGCAAAATAAGTATTCATTAAGATTGTTTTAATATTTGGTTTTTTTTCCACATTGTGTCTTTTCTGGGGCATTATATTGTTTCATAATAATAAATGTTATTATCATAATGTATTTATTTTTGACAAAATCCGGAAAGTCAATAATCATTGCAAAATTGCTTAACATAACGCAATAAAACACACCCCAGAAAAACAGACACATACATATCATGAGCCCGCACCGTTTACAAAAGAACAAATTTGCTGGTGGTTGGGACGACATCTTTGTTTTGTGCCCATGTCGTCAGAGACACTTACTTCATCCCTGCTCACAGATGACAGCAAGATCATCCCAGTGTCTACGTGATCTCCAGACTCTAAATCAGCGATCTTTAGACATTTCGTTGAATGTGTCATGGTTACATTCGTCTTGCCGCGCATGTATGGTTTGGCATCACTGCAACCTTACGCGATGATATGCTGCGATGAATGGCAGTCGTCGCCATGGCTGACGAGAGTGCGAACATGCCTCAGCCAATCTACCATTCACCGTCCGTGTTGACACAGGCACGTCCATAGCTGCCTGTGTCAACACGCAGCTATGGACGTGCCTGATGTGGTGTGCTGTGGATTGTGAGGCTGCTTCGGTTAGCCGTCGAATGCTGCGACCGAGATGTTCCGACGTAAGTCAGATCAGATCAGATGTAGAGGATTTTAAGAAGGGAGTGTCTGACCTCATGTCTTAAACAACCCTTAGAAATAGGAAGCTAGGAGATTTGGGCTAGAGTGCCCAATAGGAAAGTGACAGGGAAGTGAGGTAGAAAGGGAGAGGAAGACGCCCTTATTAATTATCGAGTAGCAAGTACCCGGGGCCCGACGGCTTAACGTGCCCATCCGACGCACGGCGGATATTTAGTGGTTCGAGCGTTCGTTCCTGCCCGGGATCGAACCCGAGGTCTTTTCCGTGGCAGTCACGAACGTTGACCGCTACTCCACCCGATGTAAGTCTATGTGTGCCAGTCCCAATACAGCGACGCACGTTTTCTTCCTTCAATCACCGTCCTCAATTTCGGCAGACAATTGTAATATCCGGAAGCGTTTCCACAGAAATATAACACAGCGACCAACCAGCCGTATGTCACCATATGATGATAACATACAGCTGGTTGGTCTCTTGTAAAAGTATTCGAGTAAGGTAGGATTTAAGATGACGTCGCAGACCTTGCTCGGGCCTTCCTGACAGAGAACTGCACAGAAAACAGTAGACAAGTGACTTATAGCTCAAAAACTAAAAAAAATAGGCTATAAGCTTAAAACATACAAAAAAAATCCTGTTCGAAATTCGTCCTGCAGAGAAACGTCGAAAATTAAACCACGAATTTTGCAGGAATAAATAAAACCTGGAATTTTATTAATATTTTAGTTGTTATTATTGGAAAGAAATATATTACTATCATAGAAAAACTGCTTTTTGTTTCCTGAACTTTAAGGCGAATATTTATCTCTGGAGTGGAACAATTGCATAGCATAGACAGTTATAAAATGAGTATAAATACTTATCGGTTTTAATATAGCAACGTACTGCATTTTTCTAACAAGCTGTATTTTAAATGGACTCAATTCTTTAACAAGTTTCCTTAGAAAGGTATGCATGTTTTATATTTTTAGTCACATACAACAGCAGTTCCCTCAGAAGTAAATCTCAGTGGCCTCAAGTCAACCGTGTTACCTAGTAATTTTGGGGGAGGGTGGGGAGGTAGAGTGAAATTTAAATTTAAATTGCACCCTTTTTCTGGGAGTCAGTTACAAAATTACGCAGCGATTTTTGTTTAAAAATGTGTACTTATGTAACAAAATTACTTTTTAAAATATTATGTACACTAACTGTGCATAACATTATTAAACAAAAAAACTAATTATGCTTCTGCATTTTGATTCTACGATATCCGATAATACTAATTTAAGTTAATATTTTACTTTTATTATTTTTATCTTATTTTATTTTATTTTTATTATTTTTAGAAATATTTCAGTGGCGGTAAATGCTGCCCCCTTCCGAAGGCGTTCATGCCAGTAAGAATTACACACTGAATTGATTGGCAGAATATTTTCTTTTTACTTTATTTAGTTAGAACGTCTTATTTGTATTTCTGTTATTGTCAGAAATTCCGGTAAGAACTGAACAAATTTTAAGATTTTTACAAAAGCTCTCCGTATCTGGGGAATTTTTTGAAACAGGTGAAACACTGTTCTTCAATAATTTGTCTTGCAAATTTGTTTGTTTCTTGATCAATTGTTTGTTTGTTTCTTGATCAATTGTTTGTTTGTTTCTTGATCAATTGTTACGAAATTGTTAAATATTTTTCTGGCACTCATCAGTATTTACACTTTGCACACTGAATTTCTGTATGGAGCGCATATTTTAGGATGTGTACAAAAAAAGGAATATTTTAGTTTTTTTTTCATACACGAACCTCGTTCCTAATTGAAAATACACAGTCCCAATCCTACTTGAAGGTCAAATAGTGAACACACAGGAATGCACCTGACAGTCAAACTCACTGCGCAAGCGTATTCATCAGATAATATGAAGTCACACATTCATAGATACGATATTGAATTAAAATATTTTTACCTAAGTATTTTTTATTTGACGAACCGTAATAGGCTTATGAGCGTTTCTGAACTTATAACTAAAATATTAATCTCCAATGTGCAATTAACTTCTTCTGGAAGATCTGCACTTTCTGCTGTGATATTTTGAACCTGAAATCTCATCTGCCCGCATCAAGTCTAAAAGGACAATAAAATATTATGCAAATTTTACATAATATTTATTGTCATCAACTCTAAAAGGACAATAAATATTATGCAATTTAACATAGCAACGTACTGCAAAGTGTCCTGCCGTAAACGAACATTCCTCCAAGCAAAAAAAAAAAAAAAAAAAAAAAAAGTTGAAACAGGCAGGTAAAGTTCTGTTGAATATTAAGAAAAGGTCTGTTACATTCCGAAAAAAGTAGCACAGATACATTTTGATTTTTTTCTGAAATACTCAAAACGATATAATAAGTTAAACAGAAATACTTGCAAAGTCCCTTTCGACTTTCCTTTAATTTGAAAAATTTCCCGCGTTCTTAAAAACTTTGAACTAACAAAAGCTTTGATGAAAATGATGAATCCCATGGGATGAGTTGAAGGATGATTTTTCCTTATGAAAAAAGTCTCTGGAGAACTGCGAGGCTGGAGTGGAGGTACTTGAAGGTGACGTATCGTTTCCTCCGCAAGCTACGAATTCGACGGGATTATTATTTTTGCAATCTGCTTGTGATTTGGGGTGAGTGAATCGTATTTTCTGTAATCTCTTAGAAGTGTGAAATTTTTGCTTTTAATCTCTAAGGAGAAAATACACTAGCATGGACACTTTGATAAATATCTCGGTGAAGGAATTAGCTTGGTCATTGCCCCTTTACAACTTTCTTAGTATTTCACAACACTCACGAATAGCTAAGAGAGAAAAATAATTTCTAATAAATACGATCCGCTCCTATATATCAGCGGGTGACCAAAGTAACATTAAAATTCATCATACACCAGTTTTCGGTTGTATATCAGCAGCTAATCTTGCGCACAAGCGGGTAGTTCCTGTACTGGCGTAGTGGTCCGCTACGCCAGCATATGATGCGCTGTAAGTTTGCATACGTCCGTCATCTTAATGCGTACGTAGGTGACCTGCTTGCGTCTACCATACTAAAAAATGCGTAGTTTACGAACAAGAAGTTAGCGTGGTTTTAATGTTTTTTGGCGAGAGGAAAACCCAAGCTTTCGTCAAGAATGTGGATTTCTTCTAAGAAAACGCAAGAGCTACAGTAACTTTGATTCCTTTTCTTACGTATACTCGTATTTAAACTGCACAGTAGAGATTCATTTTTTCTAAAGATGTGCTGAAAAATTTGCAGGTATAAGGCAAGCATGAGTCTAAGAGAAAAAATATTTTCTAATAAATAATGACTTGATTAATGATATCAAATATCTTCTAATATTGACTTGATAAATGATATCGGTCTATGGTTTTACATGTCACTAAAATTTGTTATCAAGTGTCGTAGACATGAAACAGTTTCTTCGGTGGCGCAGTGGTCTAAGCGCTGGCTTCTGACCATTCTTCCGTGATGGGTTCAGGTTCGAATCGGCGTCAAGCATGGATGTTGTGTTTTTCTGACGGAACTGGCTCTCTCTCTTCTCTCGAAAGAATGACGCTAATTTAGGGGCGGGAGACAGCTTATAAGTCCATCGAGTTGCTCATGGTGGTTTTTAACCGCCTCCCCCTACAAAAAAGACATGAAATATATTTAATATGACTGAGGGGCGAAATTTTTAGGTCATTCACGATAAGAATAATTATTCGGGGTGAGTTAGAGCAAGTTGGGAGATTATTAGGAGATTGATAATCGATAAATGATTGATGAATGATAAATTAATGATTGATAAATTATATATATATATATTCTATCAAGATGAGACCGAAGCAAAAACATTTTTGACTCATACCAAGTACAACATAGAAAAATTTATATATTGACCGGTGTGAGTAAAAAGAGAAAAAAATAATAGATAAACAGAATGTAGAAAGTGTCGAGAATACCGAGCCTTGGCTTTATCAAGGACCAGCAAAACTCTGCATTTTCTCACTTCCACAAAGACTATTTGGAAATGGGTTTCTGCAAAGTCATGGATGCAAGTAATAAGCCCACCAAAATATTTTTTTAAAAATATATGTGTGTCATAACCCCCACAGAGTTGTATGACGAAGCTTTAGTTAACATTTTAGCATGCATCCATAACTTTCCTGGCCCAACCCATGCTCTTCATCTGTTAGTAACAAACAGAAAGAAGATGACCATAGAAGACTCAAGTTGTAAGAGTGACATAATGAATCAGAAATAATGTTCAGAAATAACACATTGCCAAGTTACCTAGTCGCCTAAGAGAGAATTTAAACCTGAATAGCAATAGTAAAGTACTACAAATTCTTAAACATTGCAATAAAAAAAGGAAATAATAATTTTTTTTTCTAAAGCACAGATTCTTGAAAGAAAACTGGATTACAAAAACCCCCTACTCCACAACTTCTGACAACACAAAAACGAGAATAAAATAAAGACAATAATAAACTAAAGAAATGCTTTGTTAAGGTTAATGACAAAAACGATTAGTTGCAATATGAACAAAGTATTTCAGAAGTGTTTAAGTGCATAATTAAGTAGTTCTTAAGATCTTTATGACATTGAAAACACATCGTTGACTACAAGAACAAAAAAAAAAAAAACGGCCAGCTGCTTAGCCTAAGTGCCCTAAAAAACGCGCAAAGTTACCAAGAAAAGAGAGAGTTAAAATCCGCAAAAAAGTTAATAGACTTGCGAGTGCCTAAATGCTTAAAGCAAAAATTAGAAAAAATGTTCAAAAATTTCAAACATTGAACTTGGAAAACCCAAAACCTAAAGACAATGAAGAGAGCTTACCTCTTATGCAACTTAACTTCTTCCACTCTTGAAGAAAACATGGACGAAACTTAAAAATCTGTTTATAAAAGAAAATAAAAATAAATATAAAAGAAAACTAGTTATTCACTCACTAGAATATATATACTAAAAATAGTAAAACTAACATTAAAATTAATAGGATTCTGAATAGTCTATAGAAGCTCACCAAGGTGATTAAATACATGCAAATGTTATTAAATACACTACTTGTGTATTTCATAATATTTCTCATGTATTCTGGAGAGTTAATTCTGCTCTATGTGATCAAACAGGTCCACAATCTTAATTATATTTTTCTCTAGTTAAAATCTCCGCGAGTAGGATTTTTTTCAGTGTGTGGAGGCCTTCAGCCCCACCCACACTGCCCCCCAGCGACTAGGGAGTGGCAGGGGTGAATGAAAGTTTGGGGTAAAAGGTCGGCCATGTTTTCTTCAAGAGTGGAAGAAGTTAAGTTGCATAAGAGGTAAGCTCTCTTCATTGTCTTTAGGTTTTGGGTTTTCCAAGTTCAATGTTTGAACTTTTTGAACATTTTTTCTAATTTTTGCTTTAAGCATTTAGGCACTCGCAAGTCTATTAACTTTTTTGCGGATTTTAACTCTCTCTTTTCTTGGTAACTTTGCGCGTTTTTTAGGGCACTTTGGCTAAGCAGCTGGCCGTTTTTTTTTTGTTCTTGTAGTCAACGATGTGTTTTCAATGTCATAAATATCTTAAGAACTACTTAATTATGCACTTAAAGCACTTCTGAAATACTTTGTACATATTGCAACTAATTGTTTTTGTCATATAACCTTCAGAAAGCATTTCTTTAGTTTATTATTGTCTTTATTTTATTCTCGTTTTTGTTAATATATATCAAATACGTGGAGATAATGTAAATGGACGATGTTATCACTCTTTCCACGTTATTTTTTAAACAACGCATAGCGACTGAAAAATTGTATTCCGGCACTGCTGGGATCGAACCCCAGAACTCTCGATAACTAGTCGAGTGCGTTCGAATTTACGCTACAGCGCCAACAATTCTCAGCGCAATGCGTGGTTTATCAGTCAGCATCTGACTACACGAATGCGTATTGATGGTCTCAGCAACTGAGATGTCGTCATCTGGTGGCATTTAACGCAACAGCTATTTTAATTGTAGCTCGTTTTTGTGTTATCAGAAGTTGTGGAGTAGGGGTTTTTTGTAATCCAGTTTTCTTTCAAGAATCTGTGGTTTTGAAAAAAAATTAATATTTCCTTTTTTTATTGCAATGTTTAAGAATTTGTAGTACTTTACTATTGCTATTCAGGTTTAAATTCTCTCTTAGGCGACTAGGTAACTTGACAATGTGTTATTGCTGAACATTATTTCTGATTCATTATGTCACTCTTACAACTTGAGTTTTCTATGGTCATCTTCTTTCTGTTTGTTAGTAACAGATGAAGAGCATGGGTTGGGCCAGGAAAGTTATGGATGCATGCTAAAATGTTAACTAAAGCTTCGTCATACAACTCTGTGGGGGTTATGACACACATATATTTAAAAAAGTTTTTTTTGGTGGGCTTACTACTTGCATCCATGACTTTGCAGAAACCCATTTCCAAATAGTCTTTGTGGAAGTGAGGAAACGCAGAGTTTTGCTGGTCCTTGATAAAGCCAAGGCTCGGTATTCTCGACACTTTCTACATTCTGTTTATCTATTATTTTTTTCTCCTTTTACTCACACCGGTCAATATATAACCTTTTCTATGGTGTACTTGGTATGAGTCAAATTTTTTTTTGCTTCGGTCTCTTCTTGATAGAATGTGAATTCTGAATTTTCATAAATGCTGCGTTGCGCGTTTTGATGTTCAGGTTATTTTGCATCTTTCGTTTTAAATTCTTAAGTGTTTTTCTTATGTTTTCGGCTCTGCTCTTAAGTATATATATATATATATATATATATATAATATGTACATATCAGTGGCGTCGCGTGCCCATTTAGGTTGGGTGTGCGCTGTTATGGGAAAAACACGCAAAACATTTATTATATATCCCGAGCTGCAAAATTCGCGCATTGATTTTGAACATTGGAAAAGCATTTCTTTTATTTAGCTGTCGTCTGATACCTTATTTAAAAAAATTATAAGTACACTCCATCGTAAGAAAAATATGAATTTCCTGTGCAAATACTAGAATGATGAACGAATTTTCGGGGTCTTCTTCATATATCAGTTTAAATACAGCACGAAGCTTACTTTCTTTAACCCGCTTTACACGATCTGCAAAATCTCTGGCAGAAAATAGGGCACTTAGTACATCGTCAACCTAAATGGATGTCAAAACTCAAATTTTATCTTTAAATATGTGCTCATAGACACATTGATTCATACAGCAACGAAAATACAGAAAAATATTAACTCATAGCAGAACGTTGAAATGTGTTTATGACCACGCTATTCCAAACGTAAACAAGTATGACCAGTGGGGCTTTAACTGATTTTTTAAGCGCGCACTCCCTGGAAATTTAAACCTCTGCGTGGGATCCACGAGGAAATAAAAACATGACCTGTAGCGCCATCTGGAGAGCTTTGAAATGCAATTGCTTTAACGACTTAGGATGTCCGCTGTTAAAATAGCACTCCTGCAGCTATATATACAAATATTACTACGATTTTTACTACGATTTTTTTACTTCACGAAGCAACAAACCTTGTCCTCTTCACGAAAATATTGCACAAGGGAATTAAGTTTAGCGGACAAACTTCAGGGAGTCTTACTGAAAATACATAAAATGAAAACAAAACAAAACCAATATAACAGCAATTGGCTTTTTCCGTAAGACTCAAGCGGTGCTGCTTTTGGGTAGCACACCTTGAGAGTTTCGCTGGTACGATTGAGACCACAGGGAAATAAGAACGTGACCTGCAGCGCCATCTGGGGACTGCTGTTCCACAGCTGCTTTACGGTCGTCGGATGTGCGAACGCAGAACGGCATACCCCAGGATTCTAGCTCGAATGCAATATGCTTACTGCACGAACCTTTCCTTATTAATGAAAACATTATGTGGAGAAATTTATTTTAACCACCGCTAGAAGCCTTAGGACGAACTCTGGCGAGTTTTGTTAGAAACAAATCCGAAAAAATAATATCGATAATATAGGTTAAATTGCGACTCTGTATGGTTGTGCGCAGTACACTTAGCACGCCCCGAATATTCGCCCCTGGTACATATATACATACACGGTCGAGTCACATTATTATGACCACCAGCTAATATCCAGAGTAATCGCCGTGTGCAGCACGAACAGCAGCTAGACGGGATGAGAGTGACTTAATAAGGTGCTGGAAGTTGCTGACAGGTATGTGGAGAAATGCTGACTGCAGTGCATCTGACAGCTGTTGGAGGGTGCGTGGTGGAGGATCCATAGAGCGAACAACAAGATCCAGGTGGTCCCACAGATGCTCAATTGGGTTTAAGTTTGAGGAATTAGGGGGCCAGGGAAGTACTTTGAAGTCTTCATCGTGCTCTTTCAACCACTCTCGGACATTTCTAGCTGTGTGACACGCGCATTGTCGTGCTGGAAGATCCCATCCGCCCCAGGGAAGACAATCAGCATGTATGGGTGTACGTGGTCTGCAAGAATGGATTCATAACGAATTCAGTTCATAGTGCTTCCCACAGGTACGAGTGGAGCCAGAGAATGCCACGGAAACATTCTCCCGGACCATAACGCTACCCCCACCAGCTTGTTATTTCAGCAATAGTTGAAAAGTGTTTGTTTTCCGGTGTTTATCGCCTTATACGCCAAAGTCCATCCGTTCGATGAAGCAGAAAAAGTGACTCATTGGAGAAAGCAATTCTTTGCCAATCAGCGAAGGTCCAATTCCTATACCACCGTGCAAATGTAAGCCTTTTCTGCCAATGCACCTTTGTTAGCATAGGTGCAATGACCATCCGCCTGCATCGGAGCCCCATACTCAGCAGGGTTTGCTGAACTGTCGTTTTAGACACACTTCCGGTAGCCCCCTAGTTCATTCGGACAGTGAGTTGCTCCACTGTAGCGTGTCGATCGGCCCTCATGCACCATCGAAGCCGACGTTTCACCTCTCACATCAATGGCGCGTGGTGCTCAGCAGTTTCCACGTCGCTTATTCCCAATGGGGCCATTTCCCCAATCACGATTCACTTTAACCACAGCAGCACGCGAACAGTTCACAAACTGCGCTGTTTAAAAAATGTTGCCACATTTAGCCGGAAAGCCGATAATTATTTCTTTTTGAAAGTCTGATAAATCGCTCCTTTTATCCATGACAGCAACGAGTGATATGCTTTCCGAGTGCCTCAACACACATTATGTACCCTCCAAGCCAGCTCACTACACGTGCCTTCTTTCATTAGCTACGCGCTGTTGACGTCAAAAGTAGAAGGTGGTCACAATAATATGGCTCGACTGTGTGTGTGTGTGTGTGTGTGTGTGTGTGTGTGTGTGTGTATCATCATCATTGTCAACCATTATCGATCCACTGCTGAACGAAGGTCTCCCCAAGTTTCTTCCACAACGGTCTGTCTTGTGCCAGTCTCCTCGATGTCACTCCCGCATACTTTCGAATTTCATCCACCCAACGCCCATGTGGTCTTCTTCTGGGTCTTTTCCTGTTCCTTGGAATCCAGTCTAAAATTTCGGCTGTCCATCGATGGTCTGTCCTTCTGGCAGTATGTCCAGCCCATTGCCATTTCAGGGATTTAACTCTGACCATGATGTCTTCCACTCTTGTCATTTTTCGGATAAACGAGTTCCTCTTCTTATCTCTCCTGGTTACACCAAGCATGCATCTCTCCATGCTTCTTTGAGTTGTCTGCAGCTTTTGTATGTCTCTTTTAGTTAAGGTCCACGTCTCTGCACCATACGTAAGCAATGGAAGGATGCATTGATCAAACACTTTTCTTTTAAGACATAATGGCATATTGCTCTTGAAAATTATGCTGTTTCTTCCAAAAGCTCTCCAGGCAAGTTTTGTACACCGATTAATTTCTTCACCAATGTGACGCTCACTTGATATCTGCTGTCCAAGATAAACGTACGTGTCTGTTATCTCCAGCTTTTTTCCATCAATCGGTAAATCTTCATTTCTTGTAAAAGCATTGAACATCACTTTTGTCTTCTGAAAGTTCATTTTTAATCCCACTTCTTTACTCTTGTCAGCAAGTTCCTGGATCATACTCTGCAGCTCTGATGGGGTAGTTGCAAAAATTACTACGTCATCAGCAAAACGAAGGTGAGTTAGATAATCTCCATTAATCTTTATCCCTTTGTTTTCAAAGTTCAGTGATTGAAAGACATTTTCCAATGTGGCATTAAAGAGCTTCGGAGATATGGTGTCACCTTGTCTCACTCCCTTTCCAATTTTTATGTGTGTTGTATTTTCAAACAGCCGAATCTTTGCACTTGTATTTTCATAGATGTTATTAATAATATTAATGTATGCATCTTCAATACCGCAGGATTTCAGAGCGATTGTAACTGCTGATGATTTCACCAAATCAAAGGCTTTTTCATAATCGATAAAAGCCATGCACAATGGAAGTTCATATTCCCTCGCTCTTTCAATTAGTTCTCTCAGTACGTGGATATGATCTATTGTGCTGTAGCCACTCCTGAATCTTGTTTGTACTCTCAGTTGAGCCATGTCCAATGTTACCTTCAAGCGGTGTGAAAGAACTTTAGTGTAGATTTTATAAACCACTGATAGGAGGCTGATAGGTCTGTAGTTTCTGATATCCTCAATGTCACCTTTCTTATGTAGAAGGATCACTGTAGCATTGTTCCAATCCTCAGGAATCTTTCCTTCATTAAGGCATCGAGTGAAAATTTGGTCGAGTACTGTTTCAATTTCTCCACTTGCTTCTTGTATGATGTTTACAGTAATTCCATCTTCTCCTGGAGCTTTTCCCCTCTTCATGTTGTTGATTGCATGTGCAACTTCTGCTGGGAGGACTGGAAGAACTCTGGTACTGGTACTTTCATGGTGTCTGGAGTACATGTATCATCCCTTTCATATAATTTGGAGTAGAAATCTTTCACTCTTGTCAAAATTTCTGCCTCTATTTCGTGTTACAGAACCATCTTCTTTTCTCAGTGCCATAATCTGTATTCTTCCCTTACTGAGATGTCCCTTTGCTATCTTTAGGCTTTGATTGTTTTCAATTGCTTTCCTCACTAGTTCACAGTTGAATTTCCTTACGTCTTCAGTGATACTTTTTCGTACTGTCTTGCATAGCTCTATATATTCCACTTTGGAAGTCACATCTTCTTTAGTTGTCCTCATCTCTCTTCTTTTTTGCATTAACATTTTGGTTTTTCCTGATAATTTGTTCACATGCAACTTGTTCTTAGACCCAGCTAATTTTGTTGCTGTTTCCATAAGAGTTTTGGTTACTTTTCTGTTAACTTCAGAAATATCCACTTCTTCCGATGTTAGGCCTTCTAAAGCAGAGATGCTGTTCTTCAGTTCCAACTTGAGGGTATTATGGTGTTTATTAAGGTTCGTTATGTCAATACATTTTGTTTGTCTTATGAGCTTGCCACGTTCGAGTTTAGTGTTGAGGTGCATCTTACATCTCACCAATCTATGGTCACTGCCTGTGTTGAACTTGTTTAGCACACTGCAGTCTTCTATGACGAATTTTTTGTTGCACATAATAAAATCAATTTTACTTGTCGTCCCATTTGGATGTCTCCATGTCTATTTCCTGTGTGGCTTTTTCAAGAAAAAGCCACACAAGGATTTTTCAAGATGAAAAATCCTTCTGCCTCTGCAAACTCAACGAGAGTATTTCCACGCTGGTTTCTGTTGCCGTGACCGAATTTACCTACTGAAGTTTCATTCTGTTGCTGTTGCCCTATTTTTGCATTGAAATCCCCCATAATTATTTTCAAGTGCTGCTTACCTTTATTATTTAGATGACAAATTTCCTCATAAAATTCTTCAATTTCTTCTTCAGGATGACTTGTGGTGGGTGCATAAGTTTGAATAATCTGAGCCTGGTATCTTCTCGAGAGTTGGATAACGAGTCGTGCAGCTCTGTCAGAGGAACTTTCAACTTCTACAACTTTATCCTTTAGTTTCTTGTTTATTATAAATCCAACACCACTAGTTCTGCCAGTATCTGTCGCACGATAATAGAAGAGATGTCCACTTTTCAGTTCAATGAGATCTTCTCCTTTTCTCCTTACCTCACTTAGCCCGACGATGTCCCACTAGATCCTTTGTAGTTCCTCTTCCAATTCAAGAAGCCTTGAATCAGAAGATAGGGAGCGTCCATTATACGTAGCCAAGGTCAGCATCAGATGGCAGCCTAGTCCGGTCCACCGGGGATTCTTAGCACCCTCTGCCTTCATGTCGCACTGGCCGCTGCCTTGGCCAGGTACATTCCAGCTGCCAGAGACTGAGGGCCAGGATTTAAGTTGTGAAGTATGTAAGGTCAGGTGATGCGTAACATCACAGCCTCTCCTTGACAAATGTCAACTCCGTCTTCACGTGGTGCATCTTGTTCCCACTAAAGGGGCTCTGAGGACTGCCAATAGCGGTATAACTATACCGTCGGGATTAGAGGAAATGCTATCCCACACTCACCAACCCGCTTGGCCAGCGTGGTGAGTTATGGCTAAACCCCTCCAAAATGACTTGAATTTCCTTACGTCTTCAGTGATACTTTTTCGTACTGTCTTGCATAGCTCTATATATTCCATTTTGGAAGTCACATTTCCTTTAGTTGTCCTCATCTCTCTTTTTTTTTGCATCAACATTTTGGTTTTTCCTGATAATTTGTTCACATGCAACTTGTTCTTAGACCCAGCTAATTTTGTTTCTGTTTCCATAAGAGCTTTGGTTACTTTTCTGTAATGATATATATATATATATATATATATATATATATATATATATATATATATAATTGATGAATGATATATGATATATATATAATGATAATGATATATATATATATATATATATGTATATATAAATATATATATATATAATTGATAAATGATATATGATTGATGATAATGAGTAATGAGTTTTTTATGGAAATGCATATTTTGATTGGGGGGTTTAGGAGTTGATTAGTTTCTTTGATATTAGGGTTAACCAAAATTGTGGACAGTTCATGAACACCATTAATGCCATTGAGAGTGTGGGAAAATGCCTGTTATTCGTAGATCCAAATTATGCTTGTTGTTTTTGCAAGTATCAGATACCAACACTTTTTGAATCGCCCAAACAGTTGAAATAACAGGGACTCTTATCTAGTAAGTAGCTCCACCCAAAGGTTCAATTTAGTGAACACCCAAACAATTTAAGCCCCGTGCGGCCGTGCGTTGTCGTGTACTAGTGCAGGCCTCTGTACATGATTTCGCAGTTCCCATGCCAGGATAAGTTCCTCCAGAAACGATTCATACCGTTCCGATATCATGATTATGTTCTCATCATGCGTGTTCCAAAGAGCGCCTGTAAGATGCGTGAAAAGTATCAGTAAAATTGTAGGCTTATGCAACCCTGCACGGGGTAAAGACGTCGTGATAATACCGGGTTCAACCCAAAATCATGACTGATGACGATTGTGTTTTGGTTGGGAGTATATCGACCACGGTGGGCAGCCTTTCTCTAATTTATGGCCACTGTTTGCAGGGAACGGAGAGATTCAGTACCGTAAGGCAAAAAAAAAAATATCCATGCCTCACTGGATTCGAAACCCGCACCCATCTCAGAGGAATGGTCAGAAGCCAGCACTTAGACCACTGCGTCACCGGGGGGCGACGTGATGTTGTTGCCTCGGTGCGTGACATTCCGCCCAACTTTCATCTAAGCAGAGGAACCTTGTGATCACCCTATTATTGCGACGATACCACGCGAGGTAATTCTTTGTAATTTCCTAGAAGAATTCCTTTTGTGTCGTGGCCAACGTGCGTGCGGTGCCACGTCGCCAATTTACTCATTAGGCCAAAATCTTCCATCAGCACGGAATTCCAAAATTGTGTGAAGGATGCCCAATTGTATGAAAAGCCATTGGCACTAGCCTACTGTGCTATAAGGAATCTTGGATGCGTCACTTAATTTGTAATTCAAAAATCGATTGAGCGTATCCAGAGAAATTTTTGAGTGATGTCGTGCCTTCGCTATATCCAATTGTACACCGCCGTTTTCTTTAGGGCAGTTTGCCCTACTGCTGTCCGAAGACTTTGTGCACCTGAGTACTGCAATAAGGCACAAAACTTTAAACAAACGCGCTGTTCTTGTACTGTCACTGATCGTCTCAGCTGCTCCATCGTTATCACAACTTTCGCCAGCTGATTAGTAGGAACGAACTGAGTACGAGACACATACTACGCAATCGACAAACATCGCTTGTGTTGCCATTTCAGGTTTCCAAAATGCACGACGATGAAATTGTTCGCGTATTTTCCGAACGAACTAATATAAATGGAGTCATATTTGGCAGAGTTCATGAAGTGGAGTATGCTGTTCCTTTTGATGCCGGTTTGGAAATCATCAAACAGATTTGCTCGCATAAACTGAAATACAAAACACTTGAAATCATATGTAGTGAACGGAAATGACTCCCGACAATGTCAGTTTTTGGTTTGAAGCAAAGCTGCTTCTTGATTCTTGTTAATCGTGTTGCAGAATCAGACTAACAGAATGTGAAGAGGCTAAAAGTTTCGTGTCTTTTTAGCACGTCTTTTGTAACAAAAAGATAGTGTTTATGTTATCGGTTTGTCCGTCCGTCCTCTTGTAGACACGATATCTCTGCAACTAATAGTCCGATTTGAAAAAGTCTTTTTGCGTTAGGAAGCTTGAAATGTACGAATGATGATCCTTTATTTCGTTTTTTTTACGATGCAAAATTTCACCACTAGAGGGCGTAAATGCAGATGATATCGAATTCAAAACACATTCTAATCCATATATTTGCTTCTAAACATACAATTCAACAAATTCTTTTACTTTTCGATTCCATTCAAATCGAAGATTATTTTAGGCATAGTCACTTTTCCAAGTTACGCATATACTCTCCGCTAGGGGGCGTAAAAGTAAATTGCTTTCCACCAGATATCTATGATTCTGAAACTCCGATTCGAAAAATATTTCCTTCAGCAGATACAGCTCGTGACGGAAAATATTTTGCATATACTTTCTAATTTTTGGTGTAAAATGGTTTGGCCACCAGGGCGCGTAAGAGTTGATTTCTGCTTCTAATGTATTTGCAGCAAAACCTGAGCTTCTGAAATCTCGATTGAAAAAATTCTTTCGTAGACCGATTCTACTCACGTAGAAAAACCTTTCCGGAATATTTTCTTCTTAAAATAATACATGGTTTCTTCGCCAGGGGGCGTAGATGTATATCATGTTTTTGTCAATATCTCTGCTTCTAATGATCCGATTTGAAACATTTCTTCTTTGTTGGGCAGAGTTTCCGGTACGACATGTTTCTAATATAATTTCAAAATTTTCAAATAATTCATTGACTTTCCGCTAGGGGGAGTAAAGGTAAATTTCCAGCACCGGATACAGCTCCTGGTGAGAATGTCTTTTATTGTAATTTCTAGTTTTTTACAAAATATGGTTTGGCTACCAGGAGGCGTAAGCGTTAAATTCCAGCTTCGTAGGTATTTGCCACAAAATCTCAGCTTTTAAAAGCCCGATTGAAAAAATTCTCTCGTGGACCGATACCGCACCTGTCGATAAATATTTGAGAATATTTTAATCTTAAAATAATGGATGGTTTCTCTACCAGAGGGCGTAGATGTCTATCTTTTTATGTCAATATCTCTGCCTCTAAAAGTCGGATTTGAAGAATACCTTTTTTATTAGATAGCGTATCCGGTGTAAAATGTTTCTCATATAAGTTCAAAACCTTCAAGTAATGCATAGACTTTCCCCTAAGGGGGCGTAAAGGTAAATTGCAAATTGCGTTTTGCTCAATATCTCTGCTTCTAAAACTCCGATTTGAAAAATTCTTTCTGTACCGGATACAGCTCCCGATAGGAAATTCTCAGCACAGAATATCTAATATTTGATAAAGGATGGTTTGGCCACCAGAGGGCGTAAGAGTTAATTTCTGCGTCTGATGTATTTGCAGTAAAATCTGAGCTCCTGAAAACTCGATTGAAGAAATTCTTTCATGGACCGATACCGCTCACATCGAAAACCCTTTTGAAATTACTTTTTTTTTTTTTTAAATAATGCATGTTTTTTCCGGGCGGGGGCGTAGATGCATATCTTATATTTGTCGATATCTCTGTTTCTAAAAGCCCGATTCGAAATATTCTTGCTTTGTTGGAGAGTGTTTCTGCTGCGAAACGTTTCTCATATAAATTCAAATATTTCTTAACGCACAAGTCTGACACCAGAGGGCGTAAGTTGACGTTTCCGTTTAGACTCTGCGGGATTAAAAACCTGATTTAATTTTTTTTTTCGCTTTCTTCGGATTTCTGCTTTCCATACTGGTCCCATTGATTTTGAATAGCTTTGGTAAATTTAATTCGCATCAGAACGGATTCAAAAGACGTGCTCATTACACCCGAAAATTCGGTGTCACCTTTCTTGTTTTGCATTATATTTGCAAAGGATAATGTCTAAATGTTTGTATGTACTCTGTGAACCAATTGTATATGAAATAGTTTTGTTTTTTGAATGAATAAATGCTAGTGGAGAGGATTTTAGGTAGGGAGTGTCTGACTCCGAGCCTTAAGCAGCCCTTACAAGTAAGAAGCTAGGAGATTTGGGCTAAAGTGCCCGATAGGAAAGACAAATGGAAGTGAGGCAGAAAAAGCTAATTGCTTACAAAATCTTTTACTACAATCTTTGTGATATTGAGATAGATTAAATGAGCAACTTTTATTCACAATTGTATTTTATTTTAAGGTCTGATATAGTTTCGCTGAGCATTTGGCTGGGCTTTATCAGATCAAATGCAGAGTAAATATTTAAATCATTGTTACATATCATTTTTCGAACGGTTACCGATTATGTGAGTTCTTCCACGCGTCTGAAAGAAATGGAATCGATACTATGTCGTTGACAAGCCTTTAAAGATCTACGAACTTTGTGATAATGTTGAGCTACTTCTTCAGTTCACAGTTGCCTTACTCAAGTCTTATGTTCTTTCAAACGGAAAAGTAAAGCACTTAAGGTTTGTCCTATATATGGAAGTCCATATTTACAAGGGATCTGATAAACTCCCCAGGAATTTATATCTTCGACGTAGTCTTTCTGTTCGTGAAAATTCGTTTTGTTTACGTGTTTAAAAATAGCTTTGAAATTAAAACTTCTGAGAATTTTAGAAACTTTGAGGCAAATCTGAGAAACAAACGAGAGGACAGCGTAATTCTCTTGAACTGGACGGCCTATAGGCGCGAGCGTGCTAACAGGCTTCCATTTCCAAAAATTTTGGACCGCTTTGTCTGTAAGGGAAAGGCTATATCCTCTATACGCCGTAATACCTTTAAGAAAAGAAAAGTATTCCTGAAAGGAATCTTCAGTTGAGTAGATATGTACTGAACGATGTACGTAGGTATAGAAGGTACTAGTTTTTTGTTTCCATGGGTGATTTGACTTTACCAACGTAGACCTCAAAATAAAATACAGTTGTGTGCAAATGTTCGTTTGATCTAAGCTAACTTTGTCAGTCGGCTTTGTGCTCCGTCCTTATAGCACGGGCGAAAGTGTGTTGGTTGGGCGTTGCTTGATGACCAGGGAAGGAAAGTCTATAGACAACGAACCTGGAAAAGAAAGGCACTTCCCAACCTTAGTTATACAGTATGTCTAATACCTCTGAGGGACATGCTGTCTGAATCCTTTCAGTAATCATCATCTTCCGATGAAATTGATATTACACATCTCAGGACTTGCCTGAGGAGCAAAATTTGTGTGGGTGGTACTACCGTCTTCGCATCAATCTCAGGGGGGAACTAAAGCCTCCCGCTGAAGCCTTCCATTTTTGATACCAGTTATAAATTATATACTTTGTAGTGTTCTTAGGTCTTTTTTGGAGTGTAACTATATACCGATCAGCCACAACATTAAAACCACCTACCTAATATGATGTAGGTCCTCTGCTCGCCACCAAAAGGGCTCTCACCCGATGAGGCATAGAATCAAATGTTGGTAGGTGTCTCTTGATATTTGGTACCATGACTGCAATAGATCCCGCAGTTACCGTGAATCACGTGGTTGGGTTGATGCTGCTCATACTTGTTTCTCTAACTCAAACCACAAATGCTCAATAGGATTCATGTCCAGAGAATTCTGGGGCCATGACAATAAATGGAATCCCTCCTCATGTTCTTGGAAAAAATTCCTGAACATTCTTCGCAGTGCGGCATTGAATATTGTCTTGCTGAAGAACGCCATCTTCGACAGGAAATACAACCGCCATAAAAGGGTGTACTTGTTCAGCCACGATGTTCAGGCACGTGACAGCTGCCAGAGTTCGCTCTACAGGGATCATGGGTCCACAAGAAAGTATTCTCCAGACCATCACACTCCCTCCAGTCGCCTGGATCCGTCCCACAGTGCATCAGGTGAGAAGGCTTCCATGTGTGAACGTCGCACACGAGCACGTCCGTCGACATGGTATAACAGAAAAAGGGATTTGTTTGAGCATGCGACCCTTTTTCAGTCTTCTAGGGTCCAGTGTTGATGATTACGTGCCCACTACAAGCGTTGACGACGGTGAACAACTGTGAGCAGAGGTACACGAATGGGTCTGTGGCTGTGGAGATCCATATTCACGAGCGTACGATGAACTGTGTGTTCGGACTTATTGGGACATTCACTACAATTGGAATTATGGTTAAGGTCAGCCACAGTAGCCCTTTTGTTGCTGCGGACAAAACGAGATAGAGTGCGCTGATCACTGGTATAAATGAGGTATGGCCGTTCCACGCCTTGTCGACGGTTCGAAGTGTCACCTGTTTCGAACCACCTTTGATAGGCACTGACTACTGCATAGCATGGGCAGCCTACCAGTGTCTCTGTTTCAGAGCTATTGCCACGACGATCTGGCTTTTGTCGATAGCAGATAAATCCTTTGCTTTTCCTATGTTGAGACGAAACGAAATACTGACTGAAAGAGCTCCGACCCAGGTATTATATGAAACATATTGACAGAAGTCACCAGACACCCCTTCAAAAACAAATGAACGGATCCTCTGCGTTGTAAAGATGCGCGGTACAGCTACAAACGGTATAAAAACAAGCCTGCAGCTGACCGCGATCATATCGCAATGTGAGGTTGAGTGAAACTGTCGCCGGGGGAGAGAACTGACTTAGAGAAAGGAAAGATTGTTGGGTGTTATATTAGTGGGTTGTCCATACGAGAAACCGAGAGGCGTTTAAACATATCCAAGTTAACTGTTTTTAATGTACTGAATAAATGGAAGACACATGGCGTGCCGGAAGCAGAAAACGTACCGACAGACCAAAGAAAATCAGTGATAGAGGACGTCGAGGCCTCAGGAGAGTCGTTACAGCTAATCGACGGAGTACTGAACGAGACCTGAGTGTGCAGGTGAGTAAAAATGCTGGAATCTCGGTATGCACACGTACCATTCGCAGAGAACTTCATTCCATGGGTTACAGTGGTTGTGCGGCTGCTCATAAGCCTTTCACCTCCACTTGGAATGATACTCGTCGTTCAGCATTGTGTAAAGAACATTTATCGCGGACCGTAGATCAACAGAAACGGCTCCTATGGACTGATGAATCCAGATACACGATCCATCAGTCTGATGGCCGTGTGTGGGTATGGCGGCAGCCGGGGGAACGCTATTGATCACAGTGTACTGTTCCAACGGTCAAGTTTGGAGCTGGCAGTGTACTCGTGTGGGGGTGTTTTTCGTGGTATGGTCTCGGCCCGTTGGTTATCGTGGACATACCTGTTAACCAGCATGTCTACATAGATATTCTGGAAAATTATGCTCTACCAACTCCGTGGCAGTACTATGGAACCGAGCCTTGTTGGTACCAGCAGGTTAATGCGCCGAGCCATAAAGCAAGGACTGTTATGGCGCTGTTTGACTATAATTCTGTATCGTGTGTGGACAGGCCAGCGCAGAGCCCTGATCGTAATCCCATAGAGCACCTATAGGATGAATTAGAGCGTCGCATAAGAAGTTTGGTGCTAATGCCTATTACTAAACAACAGTTAGTGGCAGCATTATGTACTGAATGGAAACGCATACCTATCGCTGTTTTCCAAAACCTTGTCGAAAGCATATCTCGAAGGGCCAAAGGTGGACCGACACCGTACTAATGTATGTCAATAAATGCTATGTTGTGTTTCTTTCCTAGGTGTCTGGTGACTTATGTCAATATAGTGCATATAATTCGCGACCTTGGCAGGTGACGCTGATTGGTTGCATGCGCGATTATTTGAAAAACGCAGAGGTGGTTTTAATGTTTTTGTTTATCGGGGTATGCAGGGGTGTAACTATATACATTTCTGATACCAGTTATAAATTATATACTCTGTAGTATTCTTAGGTTTTATGGGTGTAATTATGTGCGAAGTCATTTAACCTGGAACTCTAATATTAAGTGAAGCTTGACTAAATATTGGAAACCCCTGATATCTTAAAACTCAATGTCCTAAATTTTAGCACAGGGAACGTTACTTTACAAATACGCCTAGAGATTCAGTGAAAAACAATTACAGTTTCATAGTTTTATCCATCTCAGTTCATGCAACGAAAACACAGTGAGCACACTGCAGTAGCGAACTCTTCAATAGGTATAATTTCCAAATCGCATTAACTTGAAAATAATTTAGATTCTTGACAATCAAACAAACGTTACAATCAAATTGAGACAACTAAATAGCATCATCAAACTAACCTTTCCAAATCAGTTCTTAAACCACCCTCACAGCTCCACATACATTGAAAACAACCTTCTTATCTCATATTTTTACCTATGTCACTCAACCACGGACCTCAATACTTGTTGCCAAAAAGAGATTCGGTCAAGATAGAAAATGTAAACGTTAAGTTTGGAAATTTCTTAAGGAGAGCAAACCAAATTTACATAGGAACAGGAACTAAAAAGGAAGGTTACTTTCGAGTATACGTTAAAATTCCACATCAATTTCTGGATTAATATTATCATGATAATTCAATTCACATAATAACACACACACACACACACACACACACACACACACACACACACACACACACACACACACACACACACACACACACACACACAGAGTTTTGTTTAATTTAGTATTTTCTTGTAGCATTGCTTTCTCAGTGTATTAGTTATAAAGCTTACATACGTAAGAATGTTAAAGTTAAATCTTCAATGCAATGTAATAATAATTCCCATTTGTGACGTACTACAGAGGTAAATCACGTGTCAAGACGTGTAACGTACCAGGAGATGTGACGTACCTGACAAAAAGGACGTACACGACATAAAGGCAGATAGGAATCAGAATAAAACGTTCGCGTAGCTCAATTGGTAGAGTGACTTATTCAGGAATGAGGGGATCCGGGTTCAAACCCCGGCGCGGATAAAAAATGACTGAGAAATTTACTTCGTTATAGACGACAAATCTGCAGCGGTACATTCCGTCCGTGTAGCTTAGTTGGGAGAGCAACTTACTCCGGAGCGAGGGGGGCGCGATTTCGTCACGGACAAATATGTGTTTTCCCATTGGCGCCCGAACGTAAAAATGGGTGTACTGGACGTTGGGTTATTCGAAAAACGTGCGACGTTTGTTCCACACATTGTCAACAATTAATGAAAATTCGTTCCTCGCTTTAAAAAAAAAAAAAAAAAAAAAAAAAAAAGAGGGAGATGATGTGACGTACTACAGAGATAAAGCACGTGTCAAGACGACATATCTGCAGCGATACATTCTGTTCGTGTTGCTTAGTTGGAGGAGCGACTTTCCCCGGAGTGAGGAGGCGTGGTTTCGATTACATACATCACGGGCAACCTTGCATTTTCACACGTTAATACAATATTACCTTCCGTTATTGTAAAATGATTGAAAAGTGGTGTAGGGAGAGGGATTGTCATTTCTTGTACTATGATACGGGTGAAAATCCCGGTTCTTACTTGGTTGTTTCCCTTTCTTCACTAGAACCAATATCTCTAAATCAGAAATGGTCAAATCTTTACAGCACAGGATAATCATCGGTGAATTTGTTATATCCTGAAATGACACACACACAAACATACACAATTGAAAATAAGAAATATTATTGTGAAAGACAGAGTAACAAAAACTTTAGCCAAACACTCAAATTAAATTCTAATTCTACTTTAAGAAATTCACATTTTGTCTTCATAAACTCTTTAAATCGAAGAAAAGCTACAACTTATCTCTCACTGAACATTTTTTATGTGAGCATTACTAAAATTAGGAAAATGCACAAATGAAACAAGAGCTTCACACTTCCATGCACGCGACAATTTCGAATTCCCTTAAAGTTAAGATGGTTTCATTGCATTAAACGCAGAAATACTTCTTGTTCGACTTTTTTTTTTCATTAATTTTGCGACACCGCAGTATAAGAACGTAATTAATCTCTTTTCGCAGAAGTATTTCTTTGCAACTGAGGCTTGCACAATGTTTAAGTGTTTCTTTCTGCCTTCGTCCGCCACGAGATCTGGACTGTTGTAATTTTAATTCGTATTTCAGTCATGTGTTGTAATCCCTGCAGACGACAAGTCAGAATTACGCTTTAGCATCTGAAGTTACTAACAGTTTTTCCGTGAGAATAATTAAACGTTTTCTACCTGCATCTATTTGTACTCTCTCTCTATTGAAATATTGTGCCATAAATATATTTCCTACAAAGTTTATATATTTGTTTAAGACAAATTTCCCATTTGGGAAAAGGAGAAGGAAAAGAATTCATGCTTGTCTTTTTCTAAAAGTCTTCTTTGAATGCTAAAGTACATCGATGCCGTGAAGTTTGTAAGGGGCTTCAATTTCTCAGATCAATATAATTTGTCGCTTAAAACAGTTACTTGAAATTTACGCTTCGTATTTTTGCTTCAGTGACGTCTTAACGCAGGTTTTACGCTTTAGTAATTCCTTATTACTTTATTCAGTGCTAAGAACTAACGAAAAAGAAACGTGTTTCTGAAGTCAGAGCAGCAGTGAGAGCAAACGTTTTATAGGTGCCCCAAAAAGTAAATTATGTGGAATTTATTTTCTTTGAGTAAATATTTACCATCTTTAAATTTCTGCTATTTTGTCGTCACTCAGTTTCAAGTTCAAAAGTTCTTCGACCTACATTAAGGCTTCCTTCTTAAAACTACGAAGTAGAACTTCAGATCGGTTTTCAATATATTGCATACACTCAGTAGACAAAGCATTAGAGACAAAAGGGGGATAGACAGTTGACATGGGCATACCCCGCGCAGAGTGGAACAGACCTAAACCGAACGCCGGCGACAAATAGGCGGACAGACAACAGGGCTTCCGAACGATGTATCGCAATAGAAGAACATGGGGAAACACTTGGTGCTGGGAACATAAAAACTGAACCTCTATAGAGTGGTGCCGCGTTGTGTTTTAAGATGAATCCCGTTTTCAGGTGTACCGAGCTGACAGAAGGGTGTCGGTGTGGCGCGGACAGCATGAGGCTATGGCTGCGACGTGCGAGATCGGATCTATTCAAGGCGGTGGTTGCTCTGTGATGGGTTGGGGTGCCTTCCGATAGGCCAAATTAGATCCCTTAGTGTGCTTTCTCTCATTCTGTCTGTTTCAAGAGCACAATTCGCCTCTCCACCTGCCCACAAACACTCAGGCATGGCTCGAGAAGAACTCATCTGAGTTTGGAACCATCTCTGGCCTTAATGCATGAACTGATCCTTCGAGACAGGCTTTTCACAAGGTTTTGGAACACAGCGATAGGTATGCGCTTCCATTCAGTACATAATGCTGCTGCTAACTTTGCTTATAGTAGGCATTGGTTCCAAACTTCTTATGCGGCGCTTTAATTCATCCCATAGGTGCTCTGTGGGACTAAGATCAGGACTCTGTGCTGGCCAGTCCACACACGATACGGAATTATTATTAAACTACGCTGTAACACTCCTCGCTTTATGGCTCGGTGCATTATCCTGCTGGCAACAACAAGGCTCGGTTCCATAGTATTGCCACAGAGTTGGTAGGGCATAATTGTCCAGAATATTGAGGTAGAAATGCTGGTTAACATGCTTGCCCACGGTAACCAATGAGCCGGGACCATACCACGAAAGACACCCCCACACGAGTACACTCCCAGCTCCAAACTTGACAGTAGGAACAGCACACTGTGGTAAATAGCGTTACCCCGGCTACCGCCTCACCCACACACTGCCATCAGACTAATGGATCGTGAATCTGGATTCATCAGTCCATAGGACCCGTTTCCATTGATCTACGGTCCACGATAAATCTTCTTTACACCATGCTAAACGACGAGTAGCATTCCGAGTGTAGATGAAAGGCTTATGAGCAGCCGCACGACCACGGCAACCCATGGAATTATGTTCTCTGCGAATGGTACGTGTATATACCGAGGTTCCAGCAGTTTTACTGATCTGCACACTCAGGTCTTGTGAAGTACTCCGTCGATTAGCTGTAACGACTCTCCTGAGGCTTCGACGTCCTCTATCACTGATTTTCTTTGGTCTGCCGGTACGTTTTGCTGTTTCAGGCACGCCATGTGTTTTCCATTTATTCAGTACATTCAAAACAGTTGACTTGGGTATGTTTAAACGCCTTTCGTTTTCTTTTATGGATAGCACACTAATATAACACCTAACAATCTTTCTTTTCTCAAAGTCAGTTCTATGTCACCGTGACATTTTCACTGAACCTCACAGTGCGATAGGATCGCGGTCAGCTGCAAGCTTGTTTTTATGCCGATTGAAGCAGTGCTGCGCATTGTAACAACGCAACGGATCCGTGCATTTGCTTTTGAAGGAGTGTCCGGTGACGTTTGTAAATATAGTGTATATATATATATATATATATATATATGGGATGTAAGGTCAGGTGATGCGTAACATCACAGCCTCTCCTTGACAAATGTCAACCCCGCCTTCTCGTGGTGCATCCTGTTCCCACTGAAGGGGCTCTGACGACCGCCAATAGCGGTATAACTATACCATCTGGATTAGAGGAAATTCTATCCCACACTCACCAACCCGCTTGGCCAGCGTGGTGAGTTATGGCCAAACCCCTCCAAAATGATTCCACAACTTAAATCTTGGCCCTCAGTCTCCGGCAGCTGGAATGTACCTGGCCAAGGCAGCGGCCAGTGCGACATGAAGGCAGAGGGTGCTAAGAATCCCCGGAGGACCGGACTAGGCTGCCATCTGATGCTGACCTTGGCTACATACAATGGACGCTCCCTATCTTCTGATTCAAGGCTTCTTGAATTGGAAGAGGAACTACAAAGGATCAAGTGGGACATCGTGGGGCTAAGTGAGGTAAGGAGAAAAGGAGAAGATCTCATCGAACTGAAAAGTGGACATCTCTTCTACTATCGTGGGACAGATACTGGCAGAACTAGTGGTGTTGGATTTATAATAAACAAGAAACTGAAGGATAAAGTTGTAGAAGTTGAAAGTTCCTCTGACAGAGCTGCACGACTTGTTATCCAACTCTCGAAAAGATACCAGGCTCAGATTATTCAAACTTATGCACCCACCACAAGTCATCCTGAAGAAGAAATTGAAGAATTTTATGAGGAAATTTGTCATCTAAATAATAAAGGTAAGCAGCACTTGAAAATAATTATGGGAGATTTCAATGCAAAAATAGGGCAACAGCAACAGAATGAAACTTCAGTAGGTAAATTCGGTCACGGCAACAGAAACCAGCGTGGAAATACTCTCGTTGAGTTTGCAGAGGCAGAAGGGTTTTTCATCTTGAACTCCTTCTTCAAGAAAAAGCCACACAGGAAATGGACATGGAGACATCCAAATGGGACGACAAGTGAAATTGATTTTATTATGTGTAACAAAAAATTCGTCATAGAAGACTGCAGTGTGCTAAACAAGTTCAACACAGGTAGTGACCATAGATTGGTGAGATGTAAGATGCACCTCAACACTAAACTTGAACGTGGCAAGCTCATAAGACAAACAAAATCTATTGACATAACCAAATTTAAAAAACACCATAATACCTTCAAGTTGGAACTGAAGAACAGGTTCTCTGCTTTAGAAGGCCTAACATCGGAAGAAGTGGACATCTCTGAAGTTAACAGATAAGTAACCAAAGCTCTTATGGAAACAGCAACAAAATTAGCTGGGTCTAAGAACAAGTTGCATGTAAATAAATTATCAGGAAAAACGAAAATGTTGATGCAAAAAAGAAGAGAGATGAGGACAACTAAAGAAGATGTAACTTCCAAAGTGGAATATATAGAGCTATGCAAGACAGTAAGGAAAAGTATCACTGAAGACGTAAGAAAATTCAACTATGAACTAGTAAGGAAAGCAATTGAAAACAACCAAAGCCTAAAGATAGCAAAGGGACATCTCAGTAAGGGAAGAAAACAGATTATGGCACTGAGAAAAGAAGATGGTTCTGTAACAAGAAATAGAGGCGAAATTTTGACAAGAGTGAAAGATTTCTACTCCAAATTATATGAAAGGGATGATACATGCACTCCAGACATCATGAAAGATACCAGTACCAGAGTTCCTCCAGTCCTTCCAGCAAGAAGTTGCACATGCAATCAAGAACATGAAGCGGGGAAAAGCTCCAGGAGAAGATGGAATTACTGTAGACATCATACAAGAAGCAAGTGGAGAAATCGAAACAGTACTCGCCCAAATTTTCACTCGATGCTTTAATGAAGGAAAGATTACTGAGGATTGGAACACCGCTACAATGATCCTGCTACATAAGAAAGGTGACATTGAGGATCTTGGAAACTACAGACCTATCAGCCTCCTATCAGTAGTTTATAAAATCTTCACTAAAGTTCTTTCACACCGCTTGAAGGTAACACTGGACATGGCTCAACCGAGAGAACAAGCTGGATTCAGGAGTGGCTACAGCACAATAGATCATATCCACGTGCTGAGAGAACTAATTGAAAGAGCGAGGGAATATGAACTTCCATTGTGCATGGCTTTTATCGATTATGAAAAAGCCTTTGATTCGGTGAAACCATCAGCAGTTACAATGGCTCTGAAAACCTGCGGTATTGAAGATGCATACATTAATATTATTAATAACATCTATGAAAATGCAAGGGCAAAGATTAGGCTGTTTGAAAATACAACACACGTAAAAATTGGAAAGGGAGTGAGACAAGGTGACACCATATCTCCGAAGCTCTTTAATGCCACATTGGAGGGTGTTTTTCAGTCGCTGAGCTGGGAGAACAAAGGGATAAAGATTAATGGAGATTATCTAACCCACCTTCGTTTTGCTGATGACGTAGTCATTTTTGCAACTACCCCATCAGAGCTGCAGAGTATGATCCAGGAACTTGCTGACAAGAGTAAAGAAGTGGGATTAAAAATGAACTTTCAGAAGACAAAAGTGATGTTCAATGCTTTTACAAGAAATGAAGATTTATCGATTGATGGAAAAAAGCTGGAGATAACAGACACGTACGTTTATCTTGGACAGCAGATATCAAGTGAGGGTCACATTGATGAAGAAATTAATCGGCGTACAACCCTTGCCTGGAGAGCTTTTGGAAGAAACAGCATAATTTTAAAGAGCAGTATGCCATTATGTCTTAAAAGAAAAGTGTTTGATCAATGCATCCTTCCAGTGCTTACGTATGGTGCAGAGACGTGGACCTTAACTAAAAGAGACATACAAAGGCTGCAGACAACCCAAAGAAGCATGGAGAGGTGCATACTTGGTGTAACCAAAAGAGATAAGAAGAGGAACTCGTGGATCCGAAAATGACAAGAATGGAAGACATCATGATCAGAGTTAAATCCCTGAAATGGCAATGGGCTGGACATACTGCCAGAAGGACAGATCATCGATGGACAGCCGAAATTTTAGATTGGATTCCAAGGGACAGGAAAAGACCCAGAAGAAGACCACATGTGAGATGGGTGGATGAAATTCGAAAGTATGCAGGGGTGACATGGAGGAGACTGGCACAAGACAGACCGTTGTGGAGGAAACTTGGGGAGACCTTCGTCCAGCAGTGGATTGATAATGGTTGACACTGCTGGCCACCCAAAATGCAACACCAAGAAGGAAGCATCCGATTGGCCTGAAATTCGCAGCATGCGTCGCCTGCAAGAGGACATGCAAACGATTAGCACTGCAGTGCATATGCAAATCATGTGCGCCCGGCACGCCACCGAGAAGTACTGTAAGAAGGGTGCACAGAAGGCGGGGTGTAAGTAGTGGAAGTGTGTTGTGCTGCCGAGCCTGTGGGTGGGAAGCTTCCTGATGCCTCGTCGCAGAATACGACAGTCATTCCAGCACGTTCCGGAGTTCGACAGAGGACGAATAGTGGCTTATTGCGACAGCGGTTTATCGTACCAAGACATTGGCACCCATGTGGGACGACATCCAGCCACAGTGAGGCGAGTATGGATTCGGTGGGTGCAGGAGAGACGGACGGACCGACGTGAGAGATTCCCGCAGCCGCGGCACACCACCGAACGAGAGGACCGGCAGGTTGTGCGGCGGGCACTGACGGCTCGCACCGCCACATCACGAACGTTAGCGCAGGAATTAGGGTGTATAGCGCAACAACCTGTGTCAGTACGTACCGTTCGACGTCGTTTTCAGGAGCGGGGACTTATCGCACGGCAGCCATTGCTCCGATTACAATTGACGTTACACCACCGGCGAGTGCGGTGGCAGTGGGACGTTGAACGCCGCACCTGGACTACGGAATCGCACGACATTGTCTTCTCCGACGAATCCCGTTTCTGCCTGCAACACCACGATGGTCGGATCCGCGTGTGGCGGAACCGCGGCGAGAGACTGTATGACGCCTTCATTATGCAACGCCGTACCGGTCCGTCGCCTGGCGTTATGGTTTGGGGCGCAATTGGATATGACACCCGCACCTCTCTGGTACGCATCGCCGGTACACTCAACAGCCACCGCTACATCTCCGACGTTTTGGAGCCTGTAGTCCTCCCTTACCTGCAGGACCTGCCAGCTGCCTCGTTTCAACAGGACAATGCACACCCGCACGTGGCACACATCGTGCAACAATTCTTCACTGTCCACCAGGTGTCACTGCTGCCGTGGCTCGCCTGTTCTCCCGATATGTCGCCCATCAAACACGTCTGGTAGCTGATCGGCAACCGAGTGGCCCGGCAAGCACCACCCGCGGCTACGCCTGATGAACTGTGGCAACATGTGGAAGCAGCCTGGACCGACATACCCCAAGCCCACATCCATAGCCTCTTTGGTTCGATGCCGCGGGGAGTAGCGGCCGTTATTGCCAGCCATGGGGGCTACACGAACTATTGATGTCTGCGTGTTCCACAAAACGCACGGGCCTGTAAGCTCAATCGTTTCATCTTTGTATCTGTTGTTATGTGTCCAGTAAATCTGGCTTTGCTATCTCGTGTCCTTCTTGGCGTTGTATTTTGAGTGGCCAGCACTGTATATATATATATATATATATATATTCTTCTAGCAATATGTCCGGCTCATTGCCATTTCAGGAATTTTGCTCTGGTCGTGAGATTTTCTACTATTGTCATTTCCCGTTTCCATGAGTTCCTCTTCTTATCTTTCCTGGTTACACCAAGCATGCATTTCTTCATGCTTCTTTCAGTTGTATGCAGCCTTGTATGTCTTTTTTATTTAAAGTCCATGTCTGTGCTCCGTACGTGAGAACTGGAAGGATGCATTGATTAAACACTTTTCTTTTAAGGCTTTTACTTCGTTAACATTAAAGAGCGGTTATCCTCACCCTTCAGAATTCTAGTAGTTTATTCTACTAAATTCCACCATCGGGTTATGTCTTCTTAATCTTAGAGTTGTCCGGCTTACGTGAAGAGTTGTAATCGTTGGCAAAATATAATCTTCAGTGATTTGAAAGTATATGTAAAGGTAGAGGAAAAGGATGTGCTATACCGAAGAAGGTGGTGAATGTTTCCTTCTGTTCCGTTGAGTTTGTTGCCCATAAAGTAAGGAAGATATACACTCACGGACAATGAAATTTGCTCACCTAGAACGAAACATGCTACAACCGCGAAACTTTCCAAATACCTAGAGTGCGTATGACGACACACCCTGTGGTGGCGCTGCGAACTCGAACAGGCAGCCTTATAAACCGACGTGTAGTCGATACCCCATGAAAGCGAAAAGCACCGGCAGACGCAAGCAAGGGTACAGAGTGACAAGATGCAGGGTAGACGCCACAGAATGCGATTTACGCAAATTACGGACTTGAAGAGAGGCCTGATCATCGGGCTGAAAAGCTCAGGTGGTCGGTGCACCATAGAGCCCGCCACATGGATCGGTCTGACCATATCGTCCGACTGTGTTGCTGTGTTGGGAACAGTGGACACGTAACTGCACTGCCACACGGCGGAGTGATCCGGACGGTCTAGGAGGACCACCGGTAGAGAGGATCGACGGATCGTGCGCCAGGCACGAATGGATCCCACGAGGACCAGGTGCATTACAGGCAGATGTAGCGGATCCTGTGTGCCCACGAACCATTTCTCGAAGCTTCGCGGAAGCGAATCTGCGATCCGAGTGCCCCTTACGCGTGCTGCCATTAACACTGGAACATCGCCTGCTCCGTGTGCAGTAGGGCCAGGCCAGAGCAACGTAGAATGCCACAGAATGGCGACGTGTGGTGTTTAGCGTTGAGTGCCGCTTCGTTTTGGGGACAGATATTCATCGAGTCCGGGTGTGAAGGTCCCCGGGTCAACGGCACAATCCCAACGTCGCTGTCGAGCGCCATACCTCCCACACTGTAGTCATTATGGTCTGAGGAGCCATTGCCTACGATAGCCGATCAACTCTAGCAGTGGTCCGTGGATCATTGACCGGCCAGTGGTATGTGTATGAGATCCTATGGCCCCATGTGCTCCCATTCCTGGCCGGGATTCCAAGGTGCGCTATACCAGCAGGATAATGCCCGCCAGCACACGGCTCAGGTTGCCCAGAACTGCCTACTTAGACAATTCCATGACCTACCCACTCCCCGGAAATGTCCCCTATTGAGCATGTGTGGGACCAGTTGAAACGCCAGCTGCCGTCGTGCAGCACTATACGGGATTCGGAGCACACCGTCCAACACGTGTGTGCCAGGCTTCTGCAGGACAACATCAGGCGTCTGGTTGCCTCCATGCAGGACCGTTTGCAGTATGTATCACCGCACGAGGCGGTGCGACGCGCTATTGAAGATGACCGGACTGCGTGCTACAGATCTCTCTGTAATTTTCCTGCAGCTTTGTTTTTGCCATAATGTGTATCATTTATCTGTATCATTACGTCCATAAAATTTCAGTTCAATCCGATGCTTTCTTCTTGGTGCGCAAATTTAATTGTCTGTGAGTGTAGAAGGGAAACAAACACCGGACCCCATTGAAACCCCTCCCACAAGCCTGGCGACCCCATCAGTCGGCCACCGAAGTTAAACACGACGGCCGTCTGGGATTGAACCACACAACAAACATGTAGTCGTTTTGAGATGAGCATAGTTAACTGAGAACCTAATGAAAAATAATGGGCCAGGTATAGGGGAAAGGTTTTCAGTTAGTAGGCTAAAGAGAAAAGTCAAAATTACGAAATAAAGACGGAAGACTTGTTTTCACAAATATATCTGCCAATTGGGAACAGAAAGACAATAAATAACACACAAATGCTCAGTAGAAAAAGAAAAAAGAAGAGGCTGTTGAAAAAGAAAACGTAGATATCGAAATAGATAATAAAAGAATCCAAATGAGAATTCAAAGTGGAGACTTACGAGTAACAGCTTTACATACAAATCGAAAATATTACTGAAGAAAACAATGACAAAACGCACGCAAATGAAATTAAAAACTGAGACTAAGAAACCAAGGTTCTGGAAATTGAAAGAAAAAAGAAACAACGCAGAAAGAATAAGCAAGAATAGTTCCTCTTGCTAAGATGTTAAAATAAAAAATGAACAAGTTAGTAAAATCATGCAATTCATTGATTATGATACGCTTTCCAACATACTAGAAATCATTACTCAAGTTATTACTCAAGTTATGAGGATAATGGCTGTGGAATAAATCTCGCTCCTGTATCCTGACCTTTGACCTCATTTCGATGATATTAAACAGAATTGGTTCAGTATACCACTGGAACAACATACTAAAGTTTTGTCACAATAGAAGAATTTTTACATCAAATACAGTGGAAGTCATCGCTCTTTTCACGTTTATAAGTGAGCCACGGAAAAATTCTCATCGGCCTCCACCAGGAACCGAACCCAGGGTCTTACAGTTACGCGCCGGACATGCTTCCTCTGCACCACAGCGGCCTCGAAATTCTCCAGACTCACATACGACAAACAGCCAAACCACCTGGCAGGTTGCTTCTTTGGAGCTCCGTACAATGCAGGGGATTCACCAAAGATGAACAGCAGCAACTGAACAACTAACTAGAACGCGAATGAATAATAAATACACAGTTGACGTGGATTTGTGTGGTGCTCCAAAGAAGCAACCTGCCAGGTGGTTTGGCAGTTTGTCGTATGTGAATTTGGAGAATTTCGAGACCGCTGTGGTGCAGTGAAAGCATGTCCGGCGCGTAACTGGAAGACCCTGGGTTCGTCTCCCGGTGGCGGTCGATAAGAATTATTTTGTGATTAACTTATAAACGCGGAAAGAGCGATGACTTCTATTTGAAGTTTCTAATCCACGTCAACTGTGTATTTATTTATTTATATAAGAAGCAGTTCTTGTCAAGTTATGAGGATAATGACTGTGGAATAAATCTCGCTCCTGTGCTCTGACCTTTCACCCCATTTTGATAATATTTAACAGAACTGGTTCAGTGTACCTTCGGAACAACATGATAAAGTTTTGTTGCAATCGAAGCAGTTTTACGTAAGTTATGACAAGTAAGGGCGATGGAATGGATCCCGCTCCTATGTCCTGACCTTTGACCCCATTTCGCCCATTTTCAATAGGGTTCGTCCCCAGGTTGTCCCCTATCACATACTAAAATTTCATCGAAATGGAACCATTTCTACGCGAGTTATCGCGCGGACAGACAGACATACAAAACTGGAGCATATATGCTTCCTCAACCTACGGTTGCAAAGCAAAAAAATTATTCCACTGTAGATATTCGTCTTTGGTCTAGGAGTTGCAAAATTGGAATGGAACGGTGATATGTGAAGCAGGCTTTTACTTCTCTGTATACAGCTCACTTGATTAATGCCCGATTACAGTGATGGAAAGAAGGAGCTGAGTGCCGTTGAGAATGGAAAAATATCGTTCTCATCAGTCAGATTTGTATCTATTTAACAAAGGACAATAACTGTATTATTGTGCGGCGATGCATGAGCCAACGAGCTTCCACTTCGTTTGTCGTGGAGAGTTACATACCACAAAACGCTCATATCACTTTACACAGACGGTGATTCCTCATAGTCATCGCTGGTAATTTAACCTTCCAGTGGTATTTGAACGCTGTTCTCAGCTCTGCTGCCTTATAACTCCTTTACAGCATGTCAGATGCCACATTCCAGCTCGATAATGCCAGAAAACATATCGCACACGTTAGTCTACAGTGTTGCGCAAAACGTCCCTGTGCTACTATGGCTATCACGGTCGCCGGATCTATCACCGATTGAGCACATCTGAATCATCAAGGAACGACATCTGAGAAAGGAATTGATCCAGCGTCTTATGCGACAAATCTTCAAGTGCAAGTGGAATAAGTCTGATGAACCGCAAATCAGAACATTATCAGAAACCTTTGTGAATCACTTAGAAACCGCATTAGTTCTCGTACTGCCAAGTGAAGTGGCCAACCCTGAATTGTTATTACTCTAACATCCATGTAACCTCCTCATTAAAGCGGCACTAATTGGGATCGTGTGATTCTTACACAACTATCCTTTTGCATGTTCTGATATTAATTTAATACTCATGTATCCGCTTCAGGAGACCGCAAGTAGAATAATTTGTTACTTACACTGCTATTCTTCAGTATGTACTGATATGAATCTAATATTCCTGCATTCATCTTACTAAACAGTCTCACAATATGATCATTTGGTACTTATGTTACCATTTTTTTTTCATGTGCTGATATTACTCTAATATACAGTATATGTATCCACCTCACTAAACAGACTGCAAGTAGCATAATTTGCATTTTACATTACTTTTCTTCAGCGTGCACTGATATTACTCTGATATCCATTTTTCCGCCTCACTAAACAGATTAAAAGTAGGATAATTTTTTACTTACGTTACTATTCTTTTTCATGTACTGATATTACTCTAATGTCTATGTATCCGCCTCACTAAATAGAATGCAAGCAAGATAATTTGCTTTTTACATTACTTTCCTTGAGCGTCTAATAATATTATTCTAATATCCATGTATCCTCATCATAAACAGACTGCAAGTAGGATCGTTTGTTACTTACATTGCTGTTCTTCAGCATGTAGCACAGTGTCATAACAACCACGTTCCTTCTGAGTGGCATGATTGCTTTGATGGGTTGTGTTGGTAATTACAAGACATTCATCATCGGATTAGGGCTATTTACGGTGATGGAGTGATGAGCGAATCATCGGTACCGCGGTGGGTTCAGATATTTAACGCGGGGAGAACAAATGTGTGTGATGACGTTCCGGCCGCCCATCGCTGGCTACAGCGGACCTCAAGGAACGTGTTAAGGATGTCATCAGACATGAGCGTCGCATTAAATTCGACGAATTTCATGTCCGTTTCCCGGAAGTTACTCGAGTACTGCTTCATAAAATCGTAACGGAACACCTTGGTTACCGGAAGATTTGTGCGAGGTCGGTACGATGAATTTTGACAGATGACCACAAAATGAACCGTATGGGTGCAGCTTTGAGTTTTTTTGAACTGCTACGCACAAACGGGCTATGAATTTCCTGGCCACAAAGTGACAGGAGATGAAACGTGGGTCAATAATTTCACGTCGGAGAGCAAACGCCAGTGAATAGAGTGGCACCATATCTGGTCCCCGACAAAGCCACTGAAGTGTACGCAAACGCTTTCGGTAAAGAAGTTCATGGCTGCAGTGTTTTGAAACCGCAGAGGTCTCTTACTGGTTTATTTCATGCTCCGATGAACAACCATCAACGCCGACGCCTATTGTGGAATTCTGAAGAGGCTGCGTATGGCCATCGAAACCAAGCGACGCGGCAGGCTGTCTAAGGGTGTTGTGTATCTCTACGACAATGCCAGACCACACGTGGCACGTCAGACCCAACACCTGCTTAGGGTTTTAAATGGGAGGTTCTGGATCATCAGCCCTACAGTCCAGATTTGACCCCCCCCCAGTGATTACCATTTGTTCACTAAACTTAAGGACTTTTTAGGAGGACGGCGCTTCGCTAGTGACGATGTTTTAAAAATCGGAGTGCAACAATGGTTTTAGGAACCGGTGGTAGAGGTATATGAAGGTATTCAAAAACTGTTCACACGATATGACAAGTGCCTAAACAGCGGCGGTGATTATATAGGAAAATGAGTGATTATACAGCGATAAGTCATTACGATATGACCACCTACGTAATAAGCTGTATCACCCTCTTTAGCTCGCAAAACAGCGGCCACTCGGCGAGGCATCGATTCGATGAGGTGGCGATAGGCATCTTGTACTATAATGTCAGCAGCAGCTCCCTCATTCCCCGTACATTTCGGGGTGGTGATGATTTAGCGCGTACCCGCTTTTCTAAGTCAAACCACAAATGTTCGATTGGGTTAATGTCAGCCGAATTTGGAGGCCAGGGCATTAACAGAAAGTCACCAGCATGTTCCTCGAACTATTCCTTGACGATTATGGCAGTGTGGCATGGCGCATTATCGTGTTGATAATAGCCATCACCAGCAGGGAACACAGTTGCCATGAATAGGTGAACTTGTTCCGCAACGATGTTTAGATACCCGACAGCTGTCAGGGTTTGTGCTTTTGGGATAATAAGGTCCAAAGTGTCCCAAGAAAACATCTCCCGCAGCAGAACACCGCTACCTCCGGCCTGTTTCCGCCCAACAGTCATCCAGGTGCCATAGCCTCCGTTGGTAATCATCGTATCTGCATTCGGCCGTCTACGTGATGCACCAGAAATCTTGATTCGTCAGACCAGGCCACTTTCTTCCAATCATCCACCGTCCAATCTCGATGATCTTGGGCACATTTCAGTTGTTTGTGAAGACGTGCAGTGAGCATGAGGACTCGGCTGGGGCTACGGCTACGCAGGCCCATGGGCAGAAAGCTGCGATGATCTGTGTGATGTGACACATTGCCCTGATCACCGATGATGTATCTCTGCAGGTGATTTATCGCACTGTGGCTCTGCGGTCGCTGTGAACAATGCGCGACAGTCTCAGCTCCCCTCTGGCCCCCAAGTGCTGCGAAGGGCACACAGCTGGACGACGTTTTGTCGTTTACCACCACTTTTGATATGTGCTTCCTACAGCGGGACGTGAGCAACCCAAAAGCCACGCCATTTCCGAGATCGTAGTTCCGAGGCGCCATGCTATCACAGTTTTTCCTTTATCAAACTCCGATAAATCGGCAGCTTTTCCCATTCTTACTCCGAGTACTCTACTAACCGAAAGCCGGTCTTCGGGTTGTATATATATTGCTCTGTGAACTTCACCTGCTCCACCATTCGGTCTCCAGGCGCGCTCATTTCTCAAGGCTGGTGCTGGTCATAATGTAATGGCTCGTCGGTGTATGTAGTATGAATGAAAATAGGAAAACTCCGACAAAATCGGTTCCTTTTGTTTTTATTTCATAACGGGTACTGCTCTCTGGAAGACCCTCATAGGTACGCCACCCAGGTGGCGCAGTGGTCTAAGCGCTGGCTTACGACCATTCGTCCGTGAAGACTCCGGTTGCGAATCCTGGTGAGGCATGGCCTAAATTAGGGAGGGCGACTGCTTATAGCCCATTGAGTTGCTCACGGTGGTCGTTAAATGCCCAATATAACAAAAAAAAAAAAAAGAAAGTCAATCTTTGTATCGTGAGACGCAAAGTTTTTTGCCATCCCGGTGGCTCAGTGGCCTAAGCGATGACTTCTGATCATTCGCCCAACGGAGGGTTCTGGGTCCGAATCACGCTAAGGCATGGCTGCTGTGTTTGTCTTACGGCCACACCGGTGGCACAAAGATCTGAGTGACGTCTTCGGATCATTCGTCCAAAGGAGGGGTCTGGGTTCGAATCACGCTAAGGCATGGCTTTTGTGTTCGTCTTACGACCGCTCCGGTGGCACAAAGATCTAAGCGATGTCTTCTGATCATTCGCTCAACGGAGGGGTCTGGGTTCGATTCTCGCTAAGGCATGGCTGCTGTGTTTGGTTTATAGCCGTCCCGGTGGCATAGTGATCTAAGCGATGACTTCTGATCATTCGCTCAACGGAGGGGTCTGGGTTCGAATCCCGCTAAGGCATGGCTTTTGTGTTCGTTTTATAGCCGTCCTGGTGGCACAATGATCTAAGCGATGGCTTCTGATCATTCGCTTAACGGAGGGTCTGGGTTCGAATCCCGCTAAGGCATGGCTTTTGTGTTTGTTTTATAGCCGTTCCGGTGGCACAATGATCTAAGCGATGGCTTCTGATCATTCACTCAACGGAGGGGTCTGGGTTCGAATCCCGCTAAGGCATGGCTTTTGTGTTGGTCTTACGGCCGCCCCGGTGGCACAAAGATCTAAGGGATGGCTTCTGATCATTCGTTCAACGGAGGGGTCTGGGTTCGAATCCCGCGAAGGCATGGCTCTTGCGTTGGTCTTACTGCCGCCCGGTGGCAAAAAGATCTAAGGGATAGCTTCTGATCATTCGCTCAACGGAGGGGTCTGGGTTCAAATCCCGCTAAGGCATGGCTTTTGTGTTTGTTTTATAGCCGTCCCGGTGGCACAATGATCTAAGCGATGGCTTCTGATCATTCGCTCAACGGAGGGGTCTGGGTTCGAATCCCGCTAAGACGTGGCTTTTGTGTTGGTCTTACGGCCGCCCCGGTGGCACAAAGATCTAAGCGATGTCTTCTGATCATTCGCTCAACGGAGGGGTCTGGGTTCGATTTCCGCTAAGGCATGGCTGTTGTGTTTGTTTTATAGCCGTCCCGGTGGCACAATGATCTAAGCTATGGCTTCTGATCATTCGCTCAACGGAGGGGTCTGGGTTTGAATCCCGCTAAGGCATGGCTGTTGTGTTGGTCTTACGGCCGTCCCGGTGGCACAAAGATCTAAGGGATGGCTTCTGATCATTCGCTCAACGGAGGGGTCTGGGTTCGAATACCGCGATGGCATGGCTGTTGTGTTTGTCTTACGGCCGCCCCCATGGCGCAAAGATCTAAGCGATGTCTTCTGATCATTCGCTCAACGGAGGGGTCTGGGTTCGATTTCCGCTAAGGCATGGCTGTTGTGTTTGTTTTATAGCCGTCCCGGTGGCACAATGATCTAAGCTATGGCTTCTGATCATTCGCTCAACGGAGGGGTCTGGGTTCGAATCCCGCTAAGACGTGGCTTTTGTGTTGGTCTTACGGCCGCCCCGGTGGCACAAAGATCTAAGCGATGTCTTCTGATCATTCGCTCAACGGAGGGGTCTGGGTTCGATTTCCGCTAAGGCATGGCTGTTGTGTTGGTCTTACGGCCGTCCCGGTGGCACAAAGATCTAAGGGATGGCTTCTGATCATTCGCTCAACGGAGGGGTCTGGGTTCGAATACCGCGATGGCATGGCTGTTGTGTTTGTCTTACGGCCGCCCCCATGGCGCAAAGATCTAAGCGATGTCTTCTGATCATTCGCTCAACGGAGGGGTCTGGGTTCGATTTCCGCTAAGGCATGGCTGTTGTGTTTGTTTTATAGCCGTCCCGGTGGCACAATGATCTAAGCTATGGCTTCTGATCATTCGCTCAACGGAGGGGTCTGGGTTCGAATCCCGCTAAGACGTGGCTTTTGTGTTGGTCTTACGGCCGCCCCGGTGGCACAAAGATCTAAGCGATGTCTTCTGATCATTCGCTCAACGGAGGGGTCTGGGTTCGATTTCCGCTAAGGCATACCTGTTGTGTTGGTCTTACGGCCGTCCCGGTGGCACAAAGATCTAAGGGATGGCTTCTGATCATTCGCTCAACGGAGGGGTCTGGGTTCGAATACCGCGATGGCATGGCTGTTGTGTTTGTCTTACGGCCGCCCCCATGGCGCAAAGATCTAAGCGATGGCTTCTGATCATTCGTCCAAACAGAGGGGTCTAAGTTCGAATCCCGCTAAGGAATGGCTACTGCGTTTGTCTTACGGCCCGCCCGGTGGCGCAATGATCTAAGCGATGGCTTCTGATCATTCGCCCAACGTAGAGGTCTGGATTCGAATTTCGGGTAAGGCATGGTTGTTTGTGTTTGTCTTTCGGGGGTTTATTCGCTGTATTCCTTGTTCACTCGGCATTCAGTATTCACTGTTCCATACATATGTACATTGCTGACGTCGAAACGCAAAATGTCAATACTGTTTCTGTCAATCAAGTTCAATAAATATTTTTTTTTAAATCTCGAATAAAAAAAAATCAAAAAAAAACAAAAACAAGAAAAAAACAGATAGGTACTGACATTTGGGATCTTAAGGCGGAAGGACATTTTGACACTAATAGCACAAGGTTTTACATTCAAGTGACGTCTTAACATTTTTCATTGCGTCACGTAAAAATCGACCAGTTTGTGTTTATATAACCACAATTGTTACAAGAAACTGTTAATTCAGTAATTACTATGATAACGAAAGTAATTATTCTGATGAGTGTCGCGCATGTGTTTCGCATTTTAAACAGACTTCAATACACACGCTGATTTCTTCTTGCACATAACGTAAAACTTCCATCCAATTTATTTAATATATTTATCATCTCTCATATTTGAATGATATTGTTTTTTCTATATGAGGAATGATGATATCTAGTTCGAAAGTTAAAGCTACATCAAATGATTCCTCCCATCCAAAGAACATGGGTGTTTTTCAGAAGTGTACTTTAGCAACATTACCACATATTCGCATTTTGATGAATGTCTTTTATGGTAATTGCCTTCTTCTCGGTTTTGTGGAAACCACCTTTTATTGAAGTGTCCCTGGAAAGCGAGAAGGGGACATTCCCTCCCGACAGCGATAATATATATTCTTGTTTCCTGTTGGTATGACTCACTTTGTGTGTAAGCTTCTGTCCTTTTCTTCTTCCGACTTTGCCAGATTTTCGCTTTTATCGAAAACAGCTTTCTGCAATTTTTCCTCCGAAGCAGCGGTGATTTTCACAGGGGGAGATCAAAGAACCCTGGGTGGCTTTAAGTGCTTTTTCAAAAAAAAAAAAAAAAAAAAAAATAGATGAAAGGTTAAATGCTGATGAAAGATCCAAGAAACTTCCATCAGAAAGATTCTGGTACAGAATACAGCCCAAAAACACGCAAAAAAAACATTAAAAAACAAGCAAAAAAACCCCAAAAAACTTTGAAAAAAAGTTTAAAAATCGCAGCCAGCTGCTTTACGAACAGAAAGGAAATATAATTAAACTACGCAATCAGTGATCCTCACAACGAGCCCGTTGTAGGAAAAACTAAAACTAGGTTTTTAAACCTATTAAAAAGAAATCGCGAAATAATGTTTGAATTCTTTCTTTGCTGCAACAGTTCAATACTGTGGAAAATAACATTTTAGTTGATGCTTTTATCTTTTCCTATTTGCTCTTTTAAAAGTTGCCTGTAGAAGTTATCCTTTCTCAATTTGCACAGCTAAAATTGTCATATAGCCCGTGAACAATTAAGGTCACAAGGAATCAATCGTGGGTCCGTAATTTAATCTCGTGTCGTACAACGATAACACCCTCAATGTTTTATTCGATACTAAGCTTGGCTTGCACGATTGGCAGAGGTCCGCTAATATGACCTCTCTGCCAAAGGGACAGATAGGATTTTAAATTCCGTAAAATGCTTGACCATGACTACGTTTTACATTGTCACACTATATTCTGGGACAAAACGACTCTTCAACATAAACAAAAATTCTGGAATCTCAGTTTTTTTCTGCACATTTATTGATAAGGCAGTTTATTAGGTACGCCTACCCTCGTTATATAAATGGATCACTCTAACACCTGGGACAAAACGGCTGCTGGGTATACGGTATAAACCAGGAAATCAGCTTGTTAAAATCAGTTAGCATTCAATTGAGGGTCGGAATGGGTAAAACGAATGATCTGAGTGACTTTAAGCTGTGGTAATTTTAATCCACTACTACAATGTGTTAGTGAATCAGAAAGCGTCAGTAAAATATACTTTCCAGCTTTACAGCCTTCTGTGAAGCACGAAATAGCCAAAAAAGAAAGCGCCTGGGAAATTTTGAGTGTAGTTTCTACTCTAAAAGAAGAAGATATCGACAAGATATTTTGCCTGAAGTCGCTGGATAAACACCTCATGCGAAACGTTTCATCACATCTGACACCGTAGCGAGTAGGTGCTGCTTATTTATTAATGACCTTATCTTACAGCACGTAAAAACAATGCACGGAGAACGAGGCATGAAGATAACTTAGACGTAGTCTATCTTTTTAACAAAGCTAAATGCATTTATCACATTTTCATACGGCAAGGGGATCTACTGCGAAAGGCAACGCAATAGATGACCAATGATCAGTCAAGTTAGGCCTTTCTCCAATACATTAAACCATGTCGGGAATGAGATTTGATAAAATCATGATATTCTTATGATTTGATTTATGATAAACAAGGTTTCAACGTCTACAAACAGACAAATTTAGCCCATGTCTGAGGTGTGAAACAGATTTATTAGAAACTATATTAGCTGCTATAATCATGGGGAAACCCAATGAGTGATGAGCAGCTTTTTCAAACGAAGACTCGGTACAGGTGTGAGTAATACACTGAAGAGCAATTGAATTAGAGACAGCTGGCGTTATGCAAATGTGGCGCTGTAGGCGGCTCTGTAAACGGAAACGACATGACGTATGCAGCGATCCGACAATATAAGGAGTGATGCGACGGGAATCAGTAAGAGTCAGACGCAGTATGGGTAAGACGAAGGATCTAAGCGCATTTGATCGTGGTAAAATTGTCGGGGCCCGACGAATGGGTCCCTCCATCTCAGAAGTCGTACAGGCACTGGGATTTTCACGAGCCACTGTGTCACGGGTGCACCGTGATTACATCGAATCCGGTAAAACCATCCTTGCTGCAAGGGCCAACTGCCGAGGACAACAGCGTGTGGATGAGCGGGGTCATCGTTGGCTAGCTCGCATTGTAACAGCGGATAGACGGGAAACAGTGGAAGAAATCACTCGGCAATTTAACGCTGGTGCACAAAAACGTGTAAGCAGCCACACCACCCAGAACCATCTCCTCGCTATGGAGTACAGAAGCCATCGTCCCACGAGGGTATCGCTGCTGACCGCACATCACAGGGAGAAACGATTAGCATGGGCGCGGGAACATCGCCACTGGACCCTAGACATGTGGAAAAATGTTGCCTGGACTGATGAGTCAGCCAGTTTACTAAATCTTGAGCATGCTTTCCAATTTCATCAGACAGGCGGTCGTAATTCTCTGAGCACTCTGAGTCCGTGTTTCACGGATTGTTATAATGATGTCAGTGGCAGACCAACATGATTTAGAAAATGAGAAATAGTATATTTTTCATTAAAAACCTCAACAAAGGTGAATCCACGATGAGCGGCAGTGACTGACATTTAGTGTGGAAGTGCTAAAAATCAGTTTGTTTTCATACGCATTTTCTGGGGTAAAGCAGATTAATGAAAATATCTGTAAACGATGGGCGAATGTGACGCTGAGCACCTATGTAAAATAAATAAATTAAGGAGTAAAACGTTATTAGCAGATGCACCCATTTTCCGAAGCCAATTCAAAGAAACACAAAACACTACGCACTGAAACAGTAAGCGAATGTTTTCCAGTGAGAGGGATGTGCGCTCCCAAAGCATGTAAAAGGTATTCCCGGGAGAGCAGTAAATGCCGCTCCAATAAGAATCACAAAATTCGATTTAATAAAATCATCCGTGGCTTTCAATAAAACTTTGCAAATACCTATGTCAAATACTGAATGTATTGGGTGGGTGCATAAGTTCTACCTGTTTTTGTAGGCTGCAAAGAAAGTAAGAGTTCATAACAAATAATGTAACTAGGATTTTTCATTGCCATCATTCTGCATGACCTCTTGCTATCTGTTTATGAGTAGGTGAATCCCACGCCGGAAAAACTCCTGTGATCTATGGTCAAAAAAGGCATGTAATGCCGTTTTCACATCGTCCAGATCATCGAATGTTTGGAGAGCGAAGGCGTTCTGTAATGATCGAAACTGGTTGTAGTCCATAGGTGCCAGGTCAGGGGAATACGCCGGATGAGGTAACACTTCCCAACCAAAGTCTAGTAATTTTTTAATTTTTGCCGAGTGAATAAGTCAGCATGAGGTCTGGCGTTATCATGATGTAGGATCACGCCTTTGCGATTGACGAGTACTGGCCGCTTCGATGACAGTTGTTCTCGCAATCTGTTCAACTGTTGGCAGTAGAGGTCAGCATTTATCGTTCGGTTAGGTGCCAACACCTCCCAGTGTATTATTCCCTGGATATCCTACCAAACACTCAACAAAACCTTTTTGGGATGAAGTCCTCCTTTTGAGGTCGATGGAGCAGGCTCCGCACCTTGACACACAGTCCTTCGACGCTTTTCATTACGGTACAGTACCCATTTCTCATCACTCGCTACAATTCGTCCCAAAAACGATTCATTTCTGTGACGAGAAAGCAAAGAAACACTGGTACGGATTCTCTCCTTTCGTTGCTTTGAAGAAAGCTGGTGCGGACCCCATTTATCGAACTTGGTGATGAACCCAAGAGTATGCATTCGTCTTTCGACTGTTGTTCTGTGTACCAAGAACGTTTCCGCTAATTCCTGAAAGGTTGAATGTGGGTCATTTGTTGTGGCTTGGTCCATATCCTCGTCAGAAACCACGGATGGACGTTCAGGACGTGGTTAATCTTTACAGCTTCTGTCTCCGTTTCGGAATTTCCGAAACCAACGGCGACATGTGCTATCATCAACTGCATCCTCCCCATACACTTGACAGGTGTTGCGGCGAGCGGCGGCTGCAGTACTGCCTTTATTGAACTCGTATAGTAAACAATGTCTAATGTGCTCCTTATCGCATGCCATGTTACACTATCCGTGATTTCCGTTACGAATGACTTACTCGGACAAGCCTAGTGCCTCTATAAGTTCTACCGCTCCACGCTTTATTGGCCGAAAATTCGGCATCGTAGCGTCATATATGACGTAACTATTCCGGTCGCAATTTGCATCTATTACAAAAACGGGTAGAACTTTTGCACACACCCAATACATACTTTATCATTGTTGCTGACGCAAAGGGGATTTGTGAAGACGGAAAATGTTATGCCCGCTTCTTACAGAGTGGTCCATTTGAAAGCCAAGATCATCAAGCTTTCTTGGACGGGAACACTGATCGAACTATTCAAGTTACAAAAGAAATATGAAGTGTACAATCGCTTATCGTCTACGTAAGTGCCTTTCTTTCTGTTTTCCTTAGATTTTGCAGGATGCAGCAAAAACGAATGTGAAAAACTGCAATATTCACCTTTTCAGTTAAATTTATTCCTACCCATTTTTTTAAATTTTGAAATCATTGGCTAAAAATTTAGAACCTTACATTGTGACATATAACTCTAATTTAACCTGTCGTTTTTGTGTTTGTATGTAAATTTAATTTCATCTCGTTAAACGTTTTCTAGCTGCACGACACATTTCTCCCGAAGAGCTTTCGCAGTTGGCATTACTGACAGTAGGTCAGAGGTCAATATAACGCCCAAATTTAAGGTACACAAACCAGCCACTGAATCAGAAACCTTTTTGAAGATGTACGTAAACGTCACTTACGCAGCGGATATGCAAAATACGTGGTCACGTGCGTCACCACGTGATCTAGGCAAATATTTAAGACTTCTGTTTGTTAGTAATCATAAGTCGTGTTGATCACAACTGGAAAAACAAAGGATTTTTTGGAGTTCAGTAAAGGGCTGATTCTGGATGCCCGTCTAGCTGGAGTGACGACTTTGAAAAGAGCATATGACTGATTTCTTTAAAAGGTGAGATATCGCGGGTCTTCAATCAGCGAAAAAATCATCCACATTGCTTGTCTAAGATGCGTAACTGTGGCGCAACGAAAATATGTCCGGAACGAGATTGTTGTCTGAGAAGCTTGTACGGAGAAATGGGACTTCCTGTGTGCAACAATGGATATACGTATGGGACGTGCTACAGAGGTGACGCACATGTCAAGACGGCAAGTAGCTTTGATAAACCCTTGGCGGCGTAGCTTAATTGGGAAAGCATTCCGCTCCTGAGCAGAAGCATATGATTTCGTTTTTCGCCCCCGGCAAATTACGGTTTTACACTACAATAAGAACGATTAAATCAAATTAAAAGTTTACAGAGTTCAGGATAAAATTTTGACAGTTTGTGTTTTCTTTTAAATTATGACATTTTCCTTCAAACACTTTATTTTTAATTATATCTTTTTACAATCGAAGGCTAAATGAAGGAAGGTGTCTCTACGGCTTTTCCATACTCAGTATCTCAGAGAATAATTTGTGGTTTGATCGAGGAAAGTAGAAAGGAATCAACGCCAGCTCCTTAAAAGTTAAAAAACTTTGTTCAGGCAGCTCCTTTTTATTCCTACAAGTATACCTTGTCTGACACGATTTTGTTTACATGAATACATTTTAATGCTGTTATAGGAACACCATAATACTCTCGTTTTAACACAGTTTCTGAGCGATGATAAAAAATACCAGAACTAAAGAAAAAGAAAGTCAAGGCAACGAGCATGATCAGCACAAACCGCCGAAACAGTTTTGATGCGCAATTCAACCAACCTATAGCTCCATAAACTAAAGAATATACCATTGGATCGTAGAATAATGGTAAAACAAAGCACAATAAAGATTGCTGTTAGGAATGGGTTCAGTTTCCCATTGACCTTAGAATGTTAAAGTGGCTTATTGCATTCATTCCTGTTCTTTCTTCACAGGACGTATTTTTCCAGTCACTGAATTTCCAGTTCGCTTGATATGCTTTCGTTTGTAAAAACAGAAACAGACAAACAAAAAAATTTTGTGCTCCTCAGGATAAGCCAATAAGAATCACAAAAGTTTTCTTCAATTGAGAGTTTCGTAAAAAGCAGTTCTTTTCTACGAAACCGCTTCTCCTTTGCATTGTGGTGAATAACTTCCATTAAGAGCTTCGTATGTTTATTTCAGTGCATACTCTTTCATTGATTCATTTAAATTCGTAAAGTAAATAGGATCTCTGAAGTCGACGGATCCAATCACCTTTTTGTTCAAAATGCTGTTTTGTTTTATTATGTTTATTTCCATAGCAGTTGATCAATATCGACTGATTACATTTGAACTTCATTATTCTTTTTCTTTTTCGTATGCCAACATTTTCCTATTCAACTTGTCATTTTTCTAAAGAATTAACTTAATAAATACAGACATTTAACGTGGACCAGGGTTATCAAACGAAGATCTTCGCTCTTTCCACGTTTATAAGTGAGTCACGGAAAAATTCTCATTGGCCGCCACCTGGAGTCGAACCCATGGTCTTCCAGTTACGCGCCGGATATGCTTCCGCAACACCACAGCGGTCTCCAATTCCTCCAGACTCACACACGCTAACTGCCAAGCCAAGTTGGCAGGTTGCTTCTTGGAGCCCCGCACAATGCTGGGGATTCACCAAAGATGGTAAGCAGCAACTGAAGAAATAATTAGAAGGCGAATGAATAATAAATACAGACATTTAACGTGGACCAGGGTTATCAAACAAAGATCTTCGATCTTTCCACGTTTATAAGTGAGTCACGGAAAAATTCTCATTGGCCGCCACCGGGAGTCGAACCCAGGGTCTTCCAGTTACGCGCCGGATATGCTTCCGCTACACCACAGCGGCCTCGAATTCCTCCAGACTCACACACGCTAACTGCCAAGCAAATTCGGCAGGTTGCTATAAACGTGAAAAGAGCGAAGATCTTTGTTTGATAACCCTGGTCCACATTAAATGTCTGTATTTATTATTCATTCGCTTTCTAATTATTTCTTCAGTTGCTGCTTACCATCTTTGGTGAATCCCCAGCATTGTGCGGGGTTCCAAGAAGCAACCTGCCAACTTGGCTTGGCAGTTAGCGTGTGTGAGTCTGGAGGAATTGGAGGCCGCTGTGGTGAAGTGGAAGCATATCCGGCGCGTAACTGGAAGACCCTGGGTTCAACCACCAGTGGCGGCCAATGAGAATTTTTCCGTGACTCACTTATAAACGTGGAAAGAGCGAAGATCTTTGTTTGATGAATTAACTTAAGATTTCATAACTTTAGGAGACTGTATGTTTCAGTTTTTGTTCAATTTTTGTTTTCTTCTACCAGCGTGCAATGTTTTCACATTTACACTTGATATCTGCATAGTTAGGCTACTGCGATATCTTCGTTACATCGGATATCTATCCAAATTTCCCACGTTTGCTGATTATTGTGGAAGGTTTTGAATTTGCGTTCTTTTTGACAAAAACATGCCTATTTCGACTGAATAATGATAAAAGTGTTAATATGTGTTTACTATTTTGACGTTTATTCACGAATAAATGTTCTGTACTTCAACAGTTAATATTTTCTACGAGCCTGACAGGTTCGACCCCACCAATTTATATTTCTCTTTATGTGATGCAGAGCTGAACAGATGATGCACCTTATTTCAGCAGTTCATATTTTAATTAATAAGTAAGGACTTTACGCCAATTATACTCAAAATAGAATAACTATACTACTGATCCGAATTTCTTGGTGTGAAATAGGGCAGTTAGCTGTCTACCTTCCTTGAAAAATCCATCTGGTTGATGTTCCGAAGCTTGGACAATTTTATTCCTTTTCTACGCCAAGAAAGTCGGATCATTAGTATAGTTATACCATTTTGAGTTCATATTTTTTTTCTGTAAGATTTCAGGTGAACAGATGTACTTTATTTCATTACATGCTATATATTCCTTCTGAACAGACTCTTTTGACTTATCCTACTCCTTTTTCTTAAATTTACTGATGAATACCACCGTCATGGCGCAGTTGGTTAAGTTGTTATACACTGCTTGAGAGGCGGACGTTTCTGACGGGGGTTCGGATCCCAGTCCTACCGGCCAACTAGTTTGCGGATTTCCCGGGGTTTTCCGCAGACTCACTGTGCTTGGGGAAGAGAAAGTGTAGATGGTTCCCTCTCAAGTCGGCCTCGGACGCATTTTGTTCTTGGACACCATTCCCTAGATTGTCTGGGTTTACCAGATGAGTGTCGATGTGCTGGTAGTGAAACAATAAAAGACGACTGTAATCTGATGCCTCATGGCACATACAAATACGGGAGTCTTAGTCCTTTGATCCCTTCCCTTGACTGCTTGGGTTTATTAGATGAGTGTCGATGCGCTGGTAGAAAAACAATAAAATACGATTGTAATCTGATGCCTCATGGCACAGACACATACGGGAATGTTTATTCTCGGACCCCTTCCCTTGACTGCTTGCGTTTACTAGATGAGTGTCGATGCACTGGTAGTAAAACAATAACAGACGACTGTAATCTGATGCCTTATGGCACAGACACCTCCGTTAATCTTTGTTCTTGGACCCCTTCCCTTGTCTACTTGGGTTAACTAGATGAGTGTCGATGCGCTGGTAGTAAAACAATAAAATACGACTGTAATATGATGCCTCATGTTCACAGACACCTACGGGAATCTTTGTTCTTGGACCCCTTCCCTTGACTGCTTGGGTTTAGTACACGAGTGTCGATGCGCTGGTAGTAAAACAATAAAATACGACTGTAATATGATGCCTCATGGCACAGACACATACGGGAATCTTTGTTCTTGAACCCCTTCCCTTTCTGCTTGGATTTACTAGATGAGTGTCGATGCGCTGGTAGAAAAACAATAAAATACGACTGTAATCAGATGCCTCATAGCAAAGACACCTACGGGAATCTTTGTCCTTGGACTCCTTCCCTTGACTGCTTGAGTTTACTAGATGAGTGTCGATGCGCTGGTAAAAAAAAACAATAAAATACGACTTTAATCTGATGCCTCATGGCACAGACACCTACGGGAATCTTTGTCCTTGGACCCCTTACCTTGACTGCTTGAGTTTAATAGATAAGTGTTGATGCGCTGGCAGTAAAACAATAAAAGACGACTGTAATCTGATGCCTCATGGCACAGACACCTAAGGGAATCTTTGTCCTTAGACCCCTTCCCTTGACTGCTTGAGTTTACTAGATGAGTGTTGATGCGCTGGCAGTAAAACAATAAAAGACGACTGTAATATGATGCCTCATGGCACTGACACCTACGGGAATCTTTGTCCTTGGACCCCTTACCTTGACTGCTTGAGTTTACTAGATGAGTGTTGATGCGCTGGCAGTAAAACAATAAAAGACGACTGTAATCTGATGCCTCATGGCACAGACACCTACGGTAACCTTTGTCCTTGGACCCCTTCCCTTGACTGCTTGAGTTTACTAGATGAGTGTTGATGCGCTGGCAGTAAAACAATAAAAGACGACTGTAATATGATGCCTCATGGCACTGACACCTACGGGAATCTTTGTCCTTGGACATCTTACCTTGACTGCTTGTGTTTACTTGATGAGTGTTGATGCGCTGGCAGTAAAACAATAAAAGACGACTGTAATCTGATGCCTCATGGCACAGACACCCAAGGGAATCTTTGTCCTTGGACCCCTTCCCTTAATTGCTTGAGTTTACTAGATGAGTGTTGATGCGCTGGTAAAAAACCCAATAAAATACGACTTTAATCTGATGCCTCATGGCACAGACACCTACGGTAACCTTTGTCCTTGGACCCCTTCCCTTGACTGCTTGAGTTTACTAGATGAGTGTTGATGCGCTGGCAGTAAAACAATAAAAGACGACTGTAATATGATGCCTCATGGCACTGACACCTACGGGAATCTTTGTCCTTGGACCCCTTACCTTGACTGCTTGAGTTTACTAGATGAGTGTTGATGCGCTGGCAGTAAAACAATAAAAGACGACTGTAATATGATGCCTCATGGCACTGACACCTACGGGAATCTTTGTCCTTGGACCCCTTCCCTTGATTGCTTGAGTTTACTAGATGAGTGTTGATGCGCTGGCAGTAAAAGAAGACTGTAATCTGATGCCTCATGGCACAGACACCTACGGGAATCTTTGTCCTTAGACCCCTTCCCTTGACTGCTTGAGTTTACTAGATGAGTGTTGATGCGCTGGCAGTAAAACAATAAAAGACGACTGTAATATGATGCTACATGGCACTGACACCTACGGGAATCTTTGTCCTTGGACCCCTTACCTTGACTGCTTGAGTTTACTAGATGAGTGTTGATGCGCTGGCAGTAAAACAATAAAAGACGACTGTAATATGATGTCTCATGGCACTGACACCTACGGGAATCTTTGTCCTTGGACATCTTACCTTGACTGCTTGTGTTTACTTGATGAGTGTTGATGCGCTGGCAGTAAAACAATAAAAGACGACTGTAATATGATGCCTCATGGCACTGACACCTACGGGAATCTTTGTCCTTGGACCTGTTCCCTTGATTGCTTGAGTTTACTAGATGAGTGTTGATGCGCTGGCAGTAAAAGAATAAAAGACGACTGTAATCTGATGCCTCATGGCACAGACACCTACGGGAATCTTTGTCCTTAGACCCCTTCCCTTGACTGCTTGAGTTTACTAGATGAGTGTTGATGCGCTGGCAGTAAAACAATAAAAGACGACTGTAATATGATGCTACATGGCACTGACACCTACGGGAATCTTTGTCCTTGGACCCCTTACCTTGACTGCTTGAGTTTACTAGATGAGTGCTGATGCGCTGGCAGTAAAACAATAAAAGACGACTGTAATATGATGCCTCATGGCACTGACACCTACGGGAATCTTTGTCCTTGGACCCCTTCCCTTGATTGCTTGAGTTTACTAGATGAGTGTTGATGCGCTGGCAGTAAAACAATAAAAGACGACTGTAATATGATGGCTCTTCGCACAGACACCTACGGGAATCTTTGTCCTTGGACCCCTTCCCTTGATTGTTTGAGTTTACTAGATGAGTGTTGATGTGCTGGCAGTAAAACAATAAAAGACGACTGTAATATGATGCCTCATGGCACAGACACCTACGGGAATCTTTGTCCTTGGACATCTTACCTTGACTGCTTGTGTTTACTTGATGAGTGTTGATGCGCTGGCAGTAAAACAATAAAAGACGACTGTAATCTGATGCCTCATGGCACAGACAACCAAGGGAATCTTTGTCCTTGGACCCCTTCCCTTAATTGCTTGAGTTTACTAGATGAGTGTTGATGCGCTGGTAAAAAAACCCAATAAAATACGACTTTAATCTGATGCCTCATGGCACAGACACCTACGGTAACCTTTGTCGTTGGACCCCTTCCCTTGACTGCTTGAGTTTACTAGATGAGTGTCGATGCGCTGGTAAAAAAAAACAATAAAATACGACTTTAATCTGATGCCTCATGGCACAGACACCTACGGGAATCTTTGTCCTTGGACCCCTTACCTTGACTGCTTGAGTTTAATAGATAAGTGTTGATGCGCTGGCAGTAAAACAATAAAAGACGACTGTAATCTGATGCCTCATGGCACAGACACCTAAGGGAATCTTTGTCCTTAGACCCCTTCCCTTGACTGCTTGAGTTTACTAGATGAGTGTTGATGCGCTGGCAGTAAAACAATAAAAGACGACTGTAATATGATGCCTCATGGCACTGACACCTACGGGAATCTTTGTCCTTGGACCCCTTACCTTGACTGCTTGAGTTTACTAGATGAGTGTTGATGCGCTGGCAGTAAAACAATAAAAGACGACTGTAATATGATGCCTCATGGCACTGACACCTACGGGAATCTTTGTCCTTGGACCCCTTCCCTTGATTGCTTGAGTTTACTAGATGAGTGTTGATGTGCTGGCAGTAAAACAATAAAAGACGACTGTAATATGATGCCTCATGGCACAGACACCTACGGGAATCTTTGTCCTTGGACATCTTACCTTGACTGCTTGTGTTTACTTGATGAGTGTTGATGCGCTGGCAGTAAAACAATAAAAGACGACTGTAATCTGATGCCTCATGGCACAGACACCCAAGGGAATCTTTGTCCTTGGACCCCTTCCCTTAATTGCTTGAGTTTACTAGATGAGTGTTGATGCGCTGGTAAAAACCCAATAAAATACGACTTTAATCTGATGCCTCATGGCACAGACACCTACGGTAACCTTTGTCCTTGGACCCCTTCCCTTGACTGCTTGAGTTTACTAGATGAGTGTTGATGCGCTGGCAGTAAAACAATAAAAGACGACTGTAATATGATGCCTCATGGCACTGACACCTACGGGAATCTTTGTCCTTGGACCCCTTACCTTGACTGCTTGAGTTTACTAGATGAGTGTTGATGCGCTGGCAGTAAAACAATAAAAGACGACTGTAATATGATGCCTCATGGCACTGACACCTACGGGAATCTTTGTCCTTGGACCCCTTCCCTTGATTGCTTGAGTTTACTAGATGAGTGTTGATGCGCTGGCAGTAAAAGAAGACTGTAATCTGATGCCTCATGGCACAGACACCTACGGGAATCTTTGTCCTTAGACCCCTTCCCTTGACTGCTTGAGTTTACTAGATGAGTGTTGATGCGCTGGCAGTAAAACAATAAAAGACGACTGTAATATGATGCTACATGGCACTGACACCTACGGGAATCTTTGTCCTTGGACCCCTTACCTTGACTGCTTGAGTTTACTAGATGAGTGTTGATGCGCTGGCAGTAAAACAATAAAAGACGACTGTAATATGATGTCTCATGGCACTGACACCTACGGGAATCTTTGTCCTTGGACATCTTACCTTGACTGCTTGTGTTTACTTGATGAGTGTTGATGCGCTGGCAGTAAAACAATAAAAGACGACTGTAATATGATGCCTCATGGCACTGACACCTACGGGAATCTTTGTCCTTGGACCTGTTCCCTTGATTGCTTGAGTTTACTAGATGAGTGTTGATGCGCTGGCAGTAAAAGAATAAAAGACGACTGTAATCTGATGCCTCATGGCACAGACACCTACGGGAATCTTTGTCCTTAGACCCCTTCCCTTGACTGCTTGAGTTTACTAGATGAGTGTTGATGCGCTGGCAGTAAAACAATAAAAGACGACTGTAATATGATGCTACATGGCACTGACACCTACGGGAATCTTTGTCCTTGGACCCCTTACCTTGACTGCTTGAGTTTACTAGATGAGTGCTGATGCGCTGGGCAGTAAAACAATAAAAGACGACTGTAATATGATGCCTCATGGCACTGACACCTACGGGAATCTTTGTCCTTGGACCCCTTCCCTTGATTGCTTGAGTTTACTAGATGAGTGTTGATGCGCTGGCAGTAAAACAATAAAAGACGACTGTAATATGATGGCTCTTCGCACAGACACCTACGGGAATCTTTGTCCTTGGACCCCTTCCCTTGATTGTTTGAGTTTACTAGATGAGTGTTGATGTGCTGGCAGTAAAACAATAAAAGACGACTGTAATATGATGCCTCATGGCACAGACACCTACGGGAATCTTTGTCCTTGGACATCTTACCTTGACTGCTTGTGTTTACTTGATGAGTGTTGATGCGCTGGCAGTAAAACAATAAAAGACGACTGTAATCTGATGCCTCATGGCACAGACACCCAAGGGAATCTTTGTCCTTGGACCCCTTCCCTTAATTGCTTGAGTTTACTAGATGAGTGTTGATGCGCTGGTAAAAAGCCCAATAAAATACGACTTTAATCTGATGCCTCATGGCACAGACACCTACGGTAACCTTTGTCGTTGGACCCCTTCCCTTGACTGCTTGAGTTTACTAGATGAGTGTTGATGCGCTGGCAGTAAAACAATAAAAGACGACTGTAATATGATGCCTCATGGCACTGACACCTACGGGAATCTTTGTCCTTGGACCCCTTCCCTTGATTGCTTGAGTTTACTAGATGAGTGTTGATGCGCTGGCAGTAAAAGAATAAAAGACGACTGTAATCTGATGCCTCATGGCACAGACACCTACGGGAATCTTTGTCCTTGGACCCCTTACCTTGACCGCTTGAGTTTACTAGATGAGTGTTGATGCGCTGGCAGTAAAACAATAAAATACGACTGTAATCTGATGCCTCATGGCACAGACACCTACGGGAATCTTTGTCCTTGGACCCTTTCCCTTGACTGCTTGAGTTTACTAGATGAGTGTTGATGCGCTGGTAGTGAAAGAATAAAAGACGACTGTAATCTGATGCCTCATGGCACAGACACCTACGGGAATCTTTGTCCTTGGACCCCTTACCTTGACCGCTTGAGTTTACTAGATGAGTGTTGATGCGCTGGCAGTAAAACAATAAAATACGACTGTAATCTGATGCCTCATGGCACAGACACCTACGGGAATCTTTGTCCTTGGACCCCTTACCTTGACCGCTTGAGTTTACTAGATGAGTGTTGATGCGCTGGCAGTAAAACAATAAAATACGACTGTAATCTGATGCCTCATGGCACAGACACCTACGGGAATCTTTGTCCTTGGACCCCTTCCCTTGATTGTTTGAGTTTACTAGATGAGTGTTGATGTGCTGGCAGTAAAACAATAAAAGACGACTGTAATATGATGCCTCATGGCACAGACACCTACGGGAATCTTTGTCCTTGGACATCTTACCTTGACTGCTTGTGTTTACTTGATGAGTGTTGATGCGCTGGCAGTAAAACAATAAAAGACGACTGTAATCTGATGCCTCATGGCACAGACACCTACGGGAATCTTTGTCCTTGGACCCTTTCCCTTGACTGCTTGAGTTTACTAGATGAGTGTTGATGCGCTGGTAGTAATACAATAAAAGACGACTGTATTCTGATGCCTCTTGGCACCCTAAATGTACGGGAATCTTCCTATGGCTGATGATGATGACTGATGAGTAGAAATATATCATTTTAGCAGTTCACATTTTTTCCTGTAGTTTTAAATGCTAAACAAATGTTCTACACCTGAGAAATTTGCGTATGTTGTTAGTAATTTTTATGGAATAAGTTTCATCAGTTTATTCATACGTAGTAGGAGTAAAACATTGTAATTCCCCTTATCTGATGTTTGGATCGTTTCCAGCGTGACGTTGCCTATCTCTGAAGGTCAAGAGAGTAAGAACACCAGACAGAAAATTAGTCACTCCTGGCAGAATTTACCTAATAACGGGTGACGGTACCTCTTGCCTTGATAACAGCATACGGTGTGGTAGAGACTCCACGAGGTTATGGATGTATTGAACATCTATTTGAAGTCACTCGTGCGTTAATTGGTCCTGAAGTTCCGCCAAAGTATGTGGGTATCTATTCCGCGTTTAACCTTCGGTTCCAAATGATCCCACAGATTTTTAATAGGATTTAAATCTGGGGATTTAGCGGGTTATTCGAGGTGAGACAGTATTGATGATTGTTCGTGGTGCCACTCAGACACAGTTTTAGCCCTGTGCACACGGCATTTGTCGTCTTGGGGGACAGAACTGCTTCTGGAGTTGTAGGGCAAAGGGCAACGCTTCGTCATTCAAAATGCGGAAGTACGCATGCTAGTTCAAATTCATCGTCACTGCAACGAGAGGGCCCATTTCGTGGTACGAAAAACATCCCCAAAATATCACGGAACCCCCTCCAGCTTGAAAAACACCTTCGACCCAATCAGGATTAAAGGCTTCATTGGAACTGCGATGCACTCGTTGCCTCCCAGCATTGGAGTACAAACAAAAAGGAGATTCATCAGACCAAATTGCTCGTTTTCAATATTCCACAGTAAAGTTATGGTACCTCCGAGCCTATTGATAACGTACGATTTTCTGATTTGCTGTTAAAAAAGGCCTCTTTCGTGGTACTCTGCTCCAGATGCCCATCGCATACAGCTCTTGTCGCAATGTCATTTCGGAAATTGGTTAGAATGGACTTTCTTTGACTGTTTGGAGCGATTGTTGCCTGGTTTTCAACCGAGTTGCAGATACTAGGCGTGAAACATGGCGGCGGTCCCTGTTGGTGTGAATCATTTTCCGGCAGTAGTTACGTCGCCGATTTTCTGTCGACTGCGAACTACACCACTGTTTGTTTACCCGCGGGACAGTACGCTTCGACACACCAACAAATTGGGTGACTTCATTCACTTTGTGTCCGTGGGCACTGCCAAACACGATGGCTCCCTTTTGCCACTCAGTAACGTCTGTCTTATGACCCATATTGCGGATTAAATTCAACACACACGTTTGTTCTTCACCACTGCACGAGGGAGAAATGATCCTGTAGACCACGTCAGTGCAATTTATCTCCCAACAAGGCTATCACGGCACCCTCTGTGCAACCAGTAACGTCCGACTGTCATTTCTGTTAAGGGTGACAAATATTTTGTTCGGTGAGTTTACGTAGCTCTCACTGTGATATGTGCAACCGGTCGGTGTTGAAACGGTGGTTGTGCCATGGGTAAGGGACGAATTTGACTACCTTGGAAACGACTGTGATCATTGGTTACAGAACTTAGGGTTAAATTATCCAAGAAATGGAGCCTTTGTCGATTGTTCACGTGCTGCCGTAGTTAAAATGTACTGAGAGTGGATGGAAATAGGCGCAACGCATAATCAGCGGGCGGGTGGTTGTTGAACGGCCACAACTGTATAACGCTCAGAGAGAGGCGGATTGGCCGTATTGTTCAGAAAAATAGGCGTGGTACTTTGGCACAGCTGATTATGGTCTGCAACCAGGCAGAACGGACGACTGTATTCAGAGCTACAATGCCAAGATCCCTCTACCGAATGAATCTCCGGTGTAAATGCATGGCCACAGCACCCTTCACCTCAGTACGTCATCTATCACAAGGACTGGAGTTGGCCAGAAAACATCGAATGTGGACCGATTGGAAGAAAGTTGCTTTCTCTGATGAAACATGTTTCCCAATGCATTGACTTGATGGAGGGTGGAGATTAAGGTGAACAGCTGCATGGAAGATGGTACAAGATATCACGGCCTCACTGGTACAAGTAGGTAGCGGGAATGAGGTGCTGTCTGTGGAGATGTTTTCATGGAACACTCTCGGTTACCTCATAGCGGTAAAGGGCTTCTTGAACGCCAACGCATACCCGTTCATAATTGCAAAAGAGGTTCATTCGTTTATGCGGGCGATGTTCCTAGGCTGAGATGGGGCGTCCCAACCTGACAACATGCCTTTTCACAAGTCCCGCATCGTCCAGGTCTGGTTTGAGGAATACGAGGATGTCTTCCATGTTCTCCCATGCCGGACCATATTGCCCGACATGAACACAATTGAGCATATTTGGGGCCATATGGACCGGCAGCTATGGCGTACGGATCCTCCACTACGGACATTGGATGAGCTACGGGTAGCACTTATACGGATATAGTAAGGCATACCAGGGACTTAAGGAGTTCATTCTTCCTCGCATGGTTGCAGTAGTTATAACCCGCGGAGAACCTAGAGAATAGTATGTAAGTGGTCACAAAGATTTGCTCCTACAGTGTATTTCTTTCTGTGAAAAAGATTTCTAAACAGACGCTGTTGGCTTGAACAGGATATAATTTCGAATACATTTGATGCAGAACACAGATACTTCATTTCAGGAATTATCTATTTTTCTAAGTTTCACTGCTCTGAAAAACCAGACGCACTTTAGCAGTGTACATTTCGTTTTTCAAGATTCAGTGTTGAATAGGAGAATTCCATTCCAGCCGTTAAATGTCTTTTTTTTGTGATTTTAGCTGCTGAATAGTTGCGCTCCAGTTCGACAGTTAACATTTTAATATTTTTTTATTTGATTGTCTGTCGAAATGGCATGCCCTGTTTCGAGATTTAGTGCTGAATAGCGCGAGATCGTTTCAGCAGTTCATTGGTATTCCTTTAAAACTGAACCCAAAACTGCAACTATCGAATTTTGCAGAAAATATATCATCATCATATGTAGAGGATTTTAGGATGGGAGTGTCTGATCCCAGATCTTAAACAACCCTTAGAAATAGGAAGCTAGGAGATTTGGGCTAGAGTGCCCGAAAGGAAAGTGACACGGAAGCGAAGTAGAAAGGGGGAGGCAGACGCCTTTATTTATTATCGGGGGCCAGTACCCGGGGTCCGACGGCTTAACGTGCCCATCCGACGCACGGCGGGTATTTAGTGGATCGAGCGTTCGTACCTGCCTGGGATCGAACCTGAGGCCTTTCCCATGGCAGTCACGAACGTTGCCCACTCGGCCACCCGCTGCCAGCAGAAAATATAGAGGGCTTCAGCAGCATATATAGAGGCAATTATGCTACACGGGAAAATCTTGTCTTTTGGAAATCTGGAGATCTTCAGGGTTAGTACGATTCTTCAACGTTCTAAAAAAAGTGAAAGGATTGAAACACAGGGAATAAAAGTAATGAACATCGGGCAACAAAAGGTTTTTCACCTCAGATTAGTGATGGCGATCGCTGTGTACATTAATCCACTGAGCCACTACTGTTTAAACTGTTTGTTAGTGTTTAACTAGAAAATTAGAGAATTGTTAGGTTTCTGCATTATGTACTTATCATCATCTTGCTTCCGCATCTGATCCGAAACGTTCAGTCAGTCATTTTCCACGTATTCGAAGAATCCACTTCTATCAGCATTGTAATAAGATAAGCTTAATCAGAATAGTTCGATAATATCCAGATAAGCACCACCCGTCCCGTCATTCGAAATACACGCAGGAAAGCGTTAGATATCATTTCGTTGTAATGACGTTTACCTAGCGCTTCTGTTCGAATGTGTCTGCGCTCGCTTTGGTACACGCCTGGATTGACAATTATGTATTGATCGATTTCTGTCACGATATTAGCAGTACTGGAAACACTCTCATAATGTTTCAGAGATTTTCTGTTGCGATGCCTTTGGTTTTTGCCGAAACGTAATATTGAGCAACATATTCCCTCTTTTTGGATGGAGAAATTACTTCTCAGGAGATGGATTAGGAAAACTGAAAGATCCATTTTCCATTTGTTTTGCATATAGCTCTGTGAGAAAATGTTATACTTCTGGTATAATTCCTTCAACTGCTGCCAATGTGGGATCTACGATCGACCGAGTGATAGGTACTTTTCTTTCTTTTCTGAACATGACTTTATGATAGGATATAAAACCTCACTTACTGTTGCTACTATTCTGAGACTTACTGGATTTGAAAATAGATATTATTCCTCATCTGAGATAACACTCCATGATAAAACTTCTCCAACTGCTGCTATTGTAAGCTTTATGAAAAATATATCTATAGATTTTATAATACACACAGCTTTACCAGTGAGTTAAAGAAAAATTCGCTCTTTAGATGGACTGAATCACCTGATACTGAAACCACTGATCCGGCCAAGTAGTTTGAGGCGAGTGCTTCTCTTTTCTCGTACTGCTGGAAATGGTTTTTCAATTCATGAATACTGTATTTCTTCTATGGCGCTATTGATCTCCCTTTCCTGGAGATAGTGGCTCTAAATTAGGGATGGGCGATTAATTATTGTCTCTTATGCTTGTCTTTAAGACCCCAAACAACGAAGCAAAAAGCCGCTCTCTCTAACATGACTTAGGTATGTCTAACTTCGACTTCTCATTTTGTGGACTTCTCCTACAGCGGAACTTAAAGATGTGTGAGATGGTGTGACGTATATCTCTAAACCAACCTTCCTTTATGAGTCTCTATTCTAATGTAAATTATGTTTTCATTATATTTCATTCTGAACGACACATCGGAACCTCCAAATTTCTTAACACTTTTTGGCAAGGGCTGATAGCGAGTCAGAGCTAAAGGAAAAGCCACGACCTGTAAAAAGTGTAGTGAGTGCGAATGAGACAAAATACTGCTTCAAGTCGATCTGCTTGTTGTCTTCGATATTGCTTCGTTACGACAGTCGACGATTAGAAGACGAACTGTTCATAAATGACTAGAACAAGCCACCAACAGAAACCGATAGCTCGGATCCAGTTGGCAAATTTTGAGCGAAGCTATTGCAAAATCTAAGCTCATTTAAGGCATCTATTATAACAAATTTTAAAAAAACGAACGCGTAAAATTTATGACTTCCAGAACAAAAGTACGAAACATTCTAAAAAAGAATTGGCTAAAATTAATCATGAACTACTTTCCTTCACGCCCTCACGTTGGTTGTGATCAGGTTGCATGTAAACAAAGCGGAAAGATACACTCAGATCAGGAACCACGTCTTTCATTTTTTATCGCAAAATACAGACACACACACACCCATATACTCCTTTTTATTATTACAGATTAAGGAAGTGTTGAGCTAACATACGGAATCTTTCCATTTCTTCGTTTTTCAATTCAAACGATTGTTTTAAATTAATGTTAGTGAGCAAACTTTCGTGAAACGGTTCAAGTAAAAGGCCATCTAGTTTTAATTGAAATTCCTCAATGACACGGAATATTTCGGGAATCGGAAGGCATCAAAACATGGCCATGGATGATGTCCAACCGCATGCTAAATCACGGTGATCGGATGTGTCATGTCATAGCTATGCCCGAACAATTAACTGTCCCGAGTCTCGTATAGTGAACGGATTTTTTCAATTATTATTAAAATTGGTCAGTCTTTTAATGGTCATTATTTTTATACGACACGACCAATCACCTTGATACCAAACCCATTCCACTCACCTTGTCCTTCCCTTTTTCTGTGGCAAGTGTCCCCGCGACCAGCTGAAGATCTTTGGAGGAGACAGGTAACAGACGACTCCTTCTCAAGACTCGGAAAACCCCCTAAAATGCAAGTTTTTGGACGATTATTCCTCAATGACATGGCATTTCGGGAATCGGAAGGCGTCAAAACCTGACCATAGAAAATCGCATGCAGAAAATCACGGTGATGGGATGTGTCATCTCGTACCTATGCTCGAACAACTAATTGTCTCGAGTCTTGTAAAGAGAGCTTCGCTCAATAACTGTTATCTAATTACCTAAGGGTTGTTCAGTGAGTAGTGAGACTCTTTGGCTGGAGTGTGTTTGAGCTTCCTAATTTTGTCAGTGGGTGGCGCTAGTATACAGGCGATTTAAATGCTATACAACTGCATTGTACCTTTTTGTTACGGAAGCCCTGTAACGCACTAGACTAATTTTATTGTTCTCTCATAGGAGATGGATACGTCCAAAGTTGTTCAACCTGCTGTAATTCAGTTTTTGAAAGCGTAGAAAGGGCCACCAACCAAAATTCACAGACGAATGAAGACAGTGTATTGGCCTGCTTATCTTCCACGCAGTAATGCTGTGGCGCCAGCTCTTTAGTGGTGGACGAACAAGTACTACAGACCAGCCAAGATTAGGAGCAATACGGCGTGATGTTTCAGTGAAGACAATTGCACGTGTGAAGACAAGTGCAACCGAAGAATCACGATACGAGAACTGGCGAACAGTGCGGGTGTGAACATCGGAACTGTCAATACGATCATTCATTTGAACCACGTGTGTAGAGAAACATCTGTCCGATTAACATGATGGTGTGAGTTAAAAACTAAGAAAAGATTTGAAACGGTAACTATGTTCATAATCGACAGACTCCTGATTTAAGTTTTTCGTTATTTATTCTTGATTAAACACACAACTAAGACGCTAATGATAGTTCACGGATATATAATAAACATAGAACGAATGAGGTATTCTTAACAATAATGACACCGTGCTTTTAGGTTATTTCGTCTGCTTTAAACAGTTTTACCATGATTAATATTCCTTTTAGGAGTTCATACAACACACAGCTTATTCCAGCGAGTCCTTTTAGGATCATAAAGCATTTACTCTTTTAGAGCAGTTTTTGTAAGAACAACAAATACAGCACGTTCACACACACACAGCGAAGGGACGCTATCATTCTCTCTACTTCTCCATCTCAACAATTGTCCAGGGTCGTGATTCCATAATTCTTTGCAACGCACCGCTGATTGTTCTGTTCTGCATCCTCGCAACTGAAAACTCGCAATCGTAAACAATCTTGCAGCAGGTGGCCGATGAAAAATAAAAATAAACGAGCAAAGGACGCTAACATCCATCAGAACAGATGAGTCGGACTGTCGTTACAGCATCTGTTCTGCTACCATGAGAAGGTGAAGATTTCCTGCTACACATTATTCTTGGGAGACGAAAGCTGATATCATGATTTCTAGCCAGAGTCGAAACGCCAGAGCATGCAGTGGAAAAATGCATCATCGCCACCGCTGAGGAAATCACGGTCCAAAATTTCCGCAGGTGATTTCCTGTTCTTTGACCATCGAGGACCATTTCTCCTTGATTGGCTAACAAAAAGAACAACCATCAATACCGAACTATATTTTCAAATTTAATGAAACTTCGACAAGCTATCAAAAACAAGAGACCTGGCAACCTAACTCAGGGTATTGTTATTCTGCATGATAATGCCCGGTCGCATACGGCAGTTACCACACAAAGAACAGTGCTTTCGCTGCGAAGTCCTTCAACATCCGGCGTATAGTCCTGGCCTATTGCCCTGCGAGTTTCACATTTTTTCATCTATGAAAAAATTTCTCAAAAGCAAACGTTTCACTTCAGATGATAAGGCGCGTGAAGCCGTAGATAACTGGTTGCAGCAGCAGCTGCCTATTTTTTCTACGCTGCAGGAATACAAGGACTTGTGCAACGATGAGACCGCTGTATAAATGCTGGCGGTGATTATTTTTAGGAATGTCATGCTTTGACTCTTTCAGGCAGAGAATTTCACTATTTATTGAACAACCCTTATATGTAATATGTTGTTGCAATTGTTAGCAAGTGGATTGTGAACCCCGAATTGAGGAAGCAAGCTGTAAAGTGACGAGTAAAGAAACATAAATGTGAGTTTGAAGTTACAGCAAGTAGCTGTTTCTTAGTCAAATTAAACTTGTCCGTTAGTGTCTTGTTGAATTTGTGCTTAGTAAGTAATCAAGTGACTCTTTAAAAATGCACTAAAAAGATGAAGACATTATAATGTCTATAAATGATTATATGATTATTTATAGACATTAGTTTAAAAAGGTATCACCGTGTAGTTTGCAGTAAAAAGTAGAATAACTCAAAGTAAATTCAATTTTTTTCATTCGTTATTAGTCTTTCTTTTGTTGTAAGTTGCGCTAAGAGATGTTCATCAATTGAAATAGCCACACGAGCTGAGAAAGCACAATGCTTTCTCAGCTGGTGTTGCTATTTCAATTGATGGACATCTCTTAGCGTAACAAAACACCTTTCACTGTATAAAATGTGAAACGTTCGTGACTGCCACTGTGAAACGTCAGGTTCGATCCCAGGCAGGTACGAACACTCGAACCACAAAATATCCGTCGTGCGTCGAATGGGCACGTTAAGCCATCGGACCCCTGGTAATAAATAAAGGCGTCTTCCTGCCCCTTTCTACCTCACTTCCGTGTCGCTTTCCTATTGGGCACTCTAGCCCAAATCTCCTAGCTTCCTATTTCTAAGGGTTGTTTAAGACCTGGAGTCAGACACTCCCTTCCTAAAATCCTCTACATATGATCTGATCTGATGCAAAGACAGCTCCCGATTGAAAATTAATTACAACGGGAAAATGTTTCTAGAAAGGGAACCTTTGTAAGAAAGGAGCAGCAAATTTGTCTGAGAAGGCTTGTACGGAGAAACAAGACTTTTTGTCTGCAGCATTTGACAGAAGCATGCAATGAAGGATGTTCTCGACTCATATCTCAGGAAACTATGCGGTGGTCATTGCAGAGGATTTGTATTTGTAGTCGCATGCCTATACAGAAACCACTGATTTCTACGAAGAACTAGAAAGTTCGTCTAAGTGGAGTCAGGAACACCGTAACTAGACACTGGAAGACTGGAAAAAAGTCATGTGGTACGACGAGTCACAGTGCCCCTTGTTCTGTACCGACGGTAGGCAGAAAGTTTGGTAGGGGCTCCATGAAGCAATGGGCACAGCTTGTCTGGTAAACACAACTGAAGGTTCTAAAGGGGGTGTCATGGTGTTGGGCAAGTTCTGTTGGAACGGAACGGGTCACCTAATATTGCTTAAAAGCCGCGTATCCTCTAATAATTATCTTAACAAGTTGAAGAAATAACAAGACTAGTGGACAGTTGCATAAAACAGAACAGTTTTACTTTCCGTGGAACGTTTTATGAACAGACGGAAAGTCTAGCCATGGGCCGCCCTCTGTCATCTATATTCTGGGAAATCTATATGCGTCGATTTGAAGAAAAACTTTTCAAACATGTGAAATTTGACTTATGGATACGATATGTAGACGATACTTTCGTCCTAGGGAAGGGAAAAAATTCTGAAATTGCGGAATTAGTCAAACTTATAAATTCCATTGATCCTCACATTCAATTCAGCTACGAAACTGAAAATAACGGATGCCTACCATTCCTTGACGTCCTGGTAACTCGCTCAAATGGATCTCTCGCAACCACAATTTATCGGAAGCCTTTCGTTATGTTTTCACCTCCACATGCCAAGTCCAATCACCCTTATCAGCAAAAACTCAGTGCCTTTTACACTTGCGTACATCGCGCGATACATATATGTTCAGGTAAACTTTATTTCTTTAAACCTGTTGCAGTAAAGCGAGGATACAACCCTTCCATTATAGACAAGGCTCTGAAATTCCCGAAACCGAAGCCTATCTAGATATTAACTCGTGTGATGCGCTCATTGCGAAAGAATTTTGCCATTATTTCATTTTCCCTTGACATTGCCTTCAAAATTACAAAAGATCTCAAAACCTTTAACTTTTAGATGATTTTTAAACCCATAAACAAAATGAGATTTTTAGGATCAAAGGGCTATGTTGAAGACAAAAACTCGTGGGGAATTTATAAAATTCCATGTGAATGTGGCGCTTCGTATATAGGACAGACCCGTAGAGTCCTGCGTGTTCAGTTGAAGGAGCACAAGACCTGCATTCGGAATTATGACCTAAAGAAGTCATCGATAGTTAAATACTGTTACGAAAAGGACCACAAATTTCTCTTTGAAGAAGCAAAACTAATTGGCAAGCCAGATTCAATCACCAAACTTGATATCTTGGAAGCTTTCCATATATATCAGAAGTCTTCGCAACTTGTTAATGACATGGCATCCACGCCATTTCTATCAAGCGCATGGAAGCATCTAACCAAAACACGTGACTGTAAACACCATTTATGATGTCATATAGAACTTGAATATTTACGTACCCTTCGTCCTGATGAAGCTAGGTCAATACCTAGCAAAAATTAACATTGTTGCCGATCAATTCTATTCTGCAATGTTGACTTTTTATCCAGCAGGTGACGGCTGTTTCATAGACCACAATGCTATTATTCATCATGTAAGATGTGTTCAGCAGTAGTTCAGCGAGCATGACAGCGACTTCCACCATCTTTCCTGGCCACCACAAAGCCTGGATCTGGGTCCCATTGATAATGCATGGGACATTTTAGAAAAATAGATCTCGGAGCAAAGGCCAGTTTTGTTAAATCTGAGCCAATTAAATGACTGTCTGGTGAACGCCTGGTATACTGTAGACGTAGATGCAATCCAACATCTTGTTGGTTCTATGCTAAATCCCATACGTACTGTGGTTTGGGCTAAAAATTGTCTAATCGGGTATTAAATGACAGTTTCTAATCAGATGGCTGCTAAGTGGAACACTCAAGTATGACGTCAATCACAAATATTAAGATTTTCAGCCCATAAGGTACTACAGGAGCGTTTAAGAGAAACAACATATCCTTAAAGAGTAAATACTGGATAATAAACTGGTGTTCAGAATTAACGTGACGAATACAAATTCGAGAATACATGTCGAAAACAAAACAACCGATTGTAAGGATTTTTCAGACATGTGCAAGGGGAAACGATATGTCGTCGTATCCAAGCAACATTGCGCTAGCCACCATTGAAATATGCAAACACCGACCGTACCTCGTCGAGCTGGCAGGCACGCGATCTCAATAAACGCTATTCTGAGCGGGGTACGGCAATTGAAGCTTTACTTAGCCTGTTAGTGAAAGAATGGCTGTGCACCATCACTTAGAATACTCTTTAGGGTGGAGAAAGATCGGTAGATTGGAAGCAGAGCAATTGCAAGCTAAGGTAGCAAGACAGCTGAACGTGTCGAGAAAAGTGGTCTCCAATCTTTGCAGATAAATCCAGGAAACCGGAATAATAAGCAGGATGTCGGGACAAATAAGTCCACAAGCCACAATAATTCAAGACGACCGGTATTTGTCTCTAATAGGTGGTCGCAACAGAGAGTACACAGCCAGGCAACACTCCTTTGCTGCTGGAACTGGGATATCGAGACAACCAGTTTACAGAAGACTCCACGAGAGAGGTCTGTGTGCAAGAAGGCCAATGGTCTGTATCGCAGTCCCCGCACCACACAGAAGGGTCCATCTGAATCGGGCTTGACATCACCCCTAAAACCTTTGATCAATGGCCATGTGTTCTCTTCAGTGACGAATTGAGGTACAGCCTAAACACAGATTCTCGACTTGTGTACATTTGGTGAGAGGCTGCAAGTCGATATTATTCCTCCAACATTAGGGTAATTGACCACTACGGTAATGGAGGGCTCCTGGTTGGGGCTGGAGTCATACTGGATGGGCACAAGCAGCTGCATGTGTTTTCAGGAGTCATCCTGACTGTCGTACGCTACAGGGATGACATCCTAGAGTACTATGCATGGCTTTTCAGGGGAGCTGTTGGCCCCTAGTTTGTTTTTATGGACGATAATTCTCCTATCCGGAAGCCTCGACTAGTCGACGAAATACTTGGAGAGTTAGGATATTCACAGATAGAGTGGCCCGCGAGATCTTTGGACCTGAACCTGATAGAGTATGCCTGGGATACCCTGGGAAGAGCAATTGCAAGCCGGTAGCCCTCTCGCAGAACCCTCCCGGGACTCTGACGCGCTTTGGTGAAGAAGTGGTACTTACTGCCCTAAACTCTCATGCACAGCGTTGTAAAAAACATGAGTGCTCGTTGTGCGAGCTGTACGGGGGTAAACACACTACCTATTAGTCCCTCGAAATCTGTGTCACTTGCTGCATCACTTTTGAATTGCCATGCTGTCATGCGCATGCATCCTCATCCTGTGGTGATGACATTCCTTTTCCGTTGTGTACCGCTGCGTTAACGATATTTGCACGTCCGTACAAAATACCATTAAACTCTGTCATGTGGATTTTGCCTTATTCATGATTTTGTGTTTGTTACCTTAATTTTGGATACCAGTTGCATGCGTGAATAATTTGCTGTTGAATTGATGAAGCCAGTCAGTTTTTACAGTTTTTGCATTCACGATGAGACCATATTTCATGCTAATACTATGGCAAACAGAAATAGTATGTCAAACTGGGGATCGGACAACTTGCACGCGGTAAAGGATGTATTATCCACATATCGTAGTTAAAATCTGGAATTATTGGTATGGACACGAATGTGTATCCCTACGTGTATTAAATTTATACAATGCCACAAATGGACGATACTAGCCAAACATCATCTCAACAGGAAAGTGATCCGCCATACTCAAGGATTTGCAGGGATGGACCGAACGCATGGTCTCAGCTTTTGTCTTATATATTCCTTCCATAAATTTTGGTATGGAGTTACTTTAAAGAGGTGGTGCATATCAGACTCTTTCCAAGGAATTTCCAATCTGTAGGACGGGACTAAAAACGCGGTTGCTCCAATCATTTCTGAAATGCCAAACAATGAACAGAATGAAGCGGATTATAATTTCAATATTGCTAGGTCTACCAATGATGCATATGTGAGGCTCATTAAATTCGCAAAATAACTTTTTTGTGTTCATATCTTATTGAATGCCATTGTATTCATCTATCATCTTCATGTTTTAAAACGTTAATGTAATGTGTTATTATAGTAGACATTTATAGACGCTGCATTATGCATTTTAGGCAATGGATTATTCTAAGGTGAATCTCATTTCGCGTTTGACATCGCACTCTGAGATCAAATGTACGTACTTTCTAGAACTATACACACAGATCGATAAGTAACTCAGAAAAAAACAACGTCCCGTAGAATCTCAATGTTTTACGCCTCCTGCGCTGTAAGCAATGATTCAAGAACACTTCGGAAGAAAGACTGAAATCATTTCCAAATGTTCATCGAATGGTGCAGGATATAGAATAGAAACTAAAAAATTCGCATAATTTTACTATCAGAGAAAGGGAACTTTCTGATCATGCTACATGTGAGCGCAGTACAGAGCGACGAACTGTATAACTGCAAAACGTTTTGAATCGTATGAAGTCAGCATGCAATGCTGCTAAGTTTTAAAGACCTTCCTCACGAACATTTCCGTTACGTTGAATACGACCCAAAATTTTACACTCGCCTCACGCGATTCTGTTCAACAAAAATACGAATTAACGTGGAAAGTCGAGCGGGATTCCATTTAAAGTTTTATTTTCAGAAATAATTTTAAATGGCCATGAAGAATTCAATATAGGGAAAAATCTTTGCACGTGTAGCACAGAAATTCAGTAGTTGTTTCCATCAGAGAGTGGTGACAAAGATGGAGACAGGACAACTATCTTACTGTCATGTGCTCATCTTTGTTAGCATCCACTTGTGTTTTCATGCGTTTCTGCCTCTTGTGTTGCACGCACAGTTGAAATTTGTGTTCACATGCTTATTTGTTTCTTACCTTCGCACTCATAGCCTCTTCTTGCGTTTGCATGCATAACCGCCATTTGCTTTCACATGCAGAGTTGCTTCTGGTGTCCGCGTTTACTCATTTCATTTCACTTTCACTATCGCCCTTAATTCCAATTGCGAATTCATTACTTTTTCAATAGCACTCAGAGGCAAAGAAATAGTGCAAGTTGTATGATGCGGTAAAACATATAGATTAGTGGTAACTTAAAAAATTGCAAAGTTTGAGATGATAAAACGAATAAAAACAATAGAAGCACGCGTGATGTTATTCGTGCTACAACACGTGCTTTTATTCGTGCTACAATACTTTGAAACTGTTTTACAGCAGAGAAAATGCCACACTTAAGAAAATGACCGACACTGAAAAGGTTCAGAGTTGGAAACGTCTATTTAGTGAAGTTCGTCAACCAGAACTATTTTGTGTTCTCTCCAGGAAAGCTAAAATACTATACAACATCCTCTACATTTAAGGGCTATCAATTAAAATAGGATCACTTTCGCTAACTTTGATCAGGTATTGGATTTGTGAAGCATCACTTTCCTAAACATCTTAAACAAGAAAGCAATTATGAACTTGGATAAATATGGAACACATCTGATAGTTTATAGAGCTCTGGGTGATATTATTTTCCCTACAGATGAGTACGTGCAACGCCAGCCAGTATTACATGACGGATGACACCATGTCCTCATGGAACGAATATATTTTTGTTGGAGACTTTAAAACGGAGCCGGGTGTTTGGAAAAGTCTGTACCTAATCCGATGCTCAGCAGCTCATTCTGTCCAGCTGATCATAAGTCTGCGTTTTTCAGTTCATGGATTCGAACAGCTTTTACTGTAAGGTCAGATGTCTCTGCCAGGCAATCCGAACTAAGTAACATAATTAATCTAGCAATGAAAGCACGGTAATTATACAAACATATTCTAAGCATCATCAGAAAGCCCAAGGACAAGTAACGTAGAATACGCACTAATTCCGACTCAACTATAGTACTTGGATCAATACCACATATTCCAGGCGTTTCTTATATCCTGAGAAACGCCATAGGAAAGATGAGACTCGGTGTGAGTGTAAGGGCTCCAACAACTTTATACAGCATACTCTCAAAATGCTCTGACAGACCTCCGATCACCAATGAAGCTGGTGTTTATGCCATACCGCTATCATACCCTTTCGGTATGCAAATATATTACATCGGAATGACTAAACGCTCCTTCGGAACCAACTCAGAGAACACAAAACAGACGCAAAGGAAGGATGATCATCTACAGCTCTATCTAGAGAAGTGTGTTTCAAGTCCACGGTTCCTATATGGGATGGTATTGAAAAACTGGCCCCGTGCTCTAACCCAAAAAGCAACAATATTCAGATAAACTCTGGAAATTATCACCAGCCGTAAAGCCTGCAACGACAGCGTCTCCCTATAGTTGTCAAAAATTTGGATCCCGTGACTAAATGATTTTTTCCCTCCAAAGCGCCCCTTGTCAAATTAACACATTTCATGACTTCACATTCAGAACACGCTGCGCTGCGTATTTAATCATTCTTTATGTGTCTCTTGTAACCATTCTCATATTTAAATTGCAATCCAAGTTTTGAAGATGACAATACGTTTTTTGGTGTAATTATGACAAGGATGGTAAGTCAGATAATATCCAAAAACTTGAAAATTTAGTCGTCCCGGAGCAGGAATCGAACCCGCGCCTCACAGATAGCGTTCGGGTATGTTAACCACTACACCACCCAGAACGACCAAGTCTCAAGTTTCCGATAAATCCCGTGATGGTTATATTCAAACTAATCGGAAACTTGAGACTTGATCGTTCTGGGTGGTGTAGTGGTTAGCATACCCGGACGCTATCTGGGAGACGCTGATTTGATTCCAGCTCCAGGACGTCGGAATTTTCAGGTTTTCGGATATTATCTGACTTACCATTCTTGTCATAATTACACCAAAAAACGGATTGTCATCCTCAAAATTTGTATTGTATGGTGTAATCCTGAATTTTATACATAAATTGTAATCGTTCTAGTATTGTTTTACGCTATTAGCCTTGAAAAAGCCATTCATTGATGAGCGAACCTTGGCAAAATATATTTTTTATTTCTTACGGAGATAAAACGGATAATCACTTTAGTCTTACAAACATTGTACTCCTTTTTTCAATAGACAAGATACGTTTCACCACAAAAGCACGTAAATATTATTCCTGCTGTCTTTTTTTATTGAAACTTTTAGGGGCATACCATGTATTCGTTTTACATTTCCGTTTTCTATTCTTTCACAATTTCGTAGACTAACGAAAGTTTTGGAAGAATATCTCTCTAATATTTGGTAATAACGTAGCTTTTGCCACGGTAAAATTATGTATGGATGTATGTACACACTGGTGTCCAAAGGTTTAGCATAGTTAAAAATAAAGAGATTTTAGAACAAACGAAAGAGGTAAGAATTATAATAAAGTACAGAAGAGACTTAGAAATATGCAAATGTGGAAATCACCATGAAATACGATGTGACGAACGATAACTGGCATAAAAGACAAAGCAACACATTTTTGTGGAATTGAGAAAGAGCTGCAAAAATAGGTAAAGTGACATTTCTTTTCGTTATCGCACCTCTTAGTGGTAGAATTCATTTTTGTATTAAAACAGTATGTCAGAAGGACGTCAAGTGGTTATGTTTACATTTGGTAGGATTTTTTGAATGCCGGAATTCGGTTAGACGTGGAGTAATGTTACCATAGCAACTGACGTGAATGAATTCACTGCATCCAAATTTTGGAGAAGGTACGAGAACGCCGGAGGTGTTAATCATCAGAGGTCGTCCACGGATTACAACCACTTAGAATGATAGATATGTGACACTAACAACGAGACGTAACAAATCAATGTCAGCCGCTTGCTTTGGAGCTCTCCGCTGCTTGTAGCCCAGCTATTTAAAGGCAAACGGTATACAGACGGCTTAACGAACAAAATCTAAACACAACAAAACTTGCAGTTTGCATCACATTCAATCCGTCAGCAAGAAATGCTATACAGAACACGTCTGTTCAGACCTAATGGATGGCGTTATGCAAGGGTGGCGATAAATCAAGAATTGACTATATATCATCATCATCATCATTGTCAACCATTATCAATCCACTGCTGGACGAAGGTCTCCCCAAGTTTCCTCCACAACGGTCTGTCTTGTGCCAGTCTCCTCCATGTCACCCCTGCATACTTTCGAATTTCATCCACCCATCTCCCATGTGGTCTTTTTATGGGTCTTTTCCTGTCCCTTGGAATCCAATCTAAAATTTCGGCTGTCCATCGATGATCTGTCCTTCTGGCAGTATGTCCAGCCCATTGCCATTTCAGGGATTTAACTCTGATCATGATGCCTTCCACTCTTGTCATCTTTCGGATCCACGAGTTCCTCTTCTTACCTCTCCTGGTTACACCAAGTATGCACCTCTCCATGCTGCTTTGAGTTGTCTGCAGCCTTTGTATGTCTCTTTTAGTTAAGGTCCACGTCTCTGCACCATACGTAAGCACTGGAAGGATGCATTTATCAAACACTTTTCTTTTAAGACATAATGGCATATTGCTCTTGAAAATTATGCTGTTTCTTCCAAAAGCTCTCCAGGCAAGTTTTGTACGCCTATTAATTTCTTCATCAATGTGACCCTCACTTGATATCTGCTATCCAAGATAAACGTACGTATCTGTTATCTCCAGCTTTTCTCCATCAATCGATAAATCTTCATTTCTTGTAAAAGCATTGAACATCACTTTTGTCTTCTGAAAGTTCATTTTTAATCCCACTTCTTTACTCTTGTCAGCAAGTTCCTGGATCATACTCTGCAGCTCTGATGGGCTAGTTGCAAAAATGACTACGTCATCAGCAAAACGAAGGTGGGTTAGATAATCTCCATTAATCTTTATCCCCTTGTTTTCCCAGCTCAGTGACTGAAAAACACCCTCCAATGTGGCATTAAAGAGCTTCGGAGATATGGTGTCACCTTGTCTCACTCCCTTTCCAATTTTCATGTGTGTTGTATTTTCAAACAGCCTAATCTTTGCACTTGCATTTTCATAGATGTTATTAATAATATTAATGTATGCATATTCAATACCGCAGGTTTTCAGAGCCATTGTAACTGCTGATGGTTTCACCGAATCAAAGGCTTTTTCATAATCGATAAAAGCCATGCACAATGGAAGTTCATATTCCCTCGCTCTTTCAATTAGTTCTCTCAGCACATGGATATGATCTATTGTGCTGTAGCCACTCCTGATTCCAGCTTGTTCTCTCGGTTGAGCCATGTCCAGTGTTACCTTCAAGCGGTGTGAAAGAACTTTAGTGAAGATTTTATAAACTACTGATAGGAGGCTGATAGGTCTGTAGTTTCCGAGATCCTCAATGTCACCTTTCTTATGTAGCAGGATCATTGTAGCGGTGTTCCAATCCTCAGGAATCTTTCCTTCATTAAGGCATCGAGTGAAAATTTGGGCGAGTACTGTTTCGATTTCTCCACTTGCTTCTTGTATGATGTCTACAGTAATTCCATCTTCTCCTGGAGCTTTTCCCCGCTTCATGTTCTTGATTGCATGTGCAACGTCTGCTGGAAGGACTGGAGGAACTCTGGTACTGGTATCTTTCATGATGTCTGGAGTGCATGTATCATCCCTTTTATATAATTTGGAGTAGAAATCTTTCACTCTTGTCAAAATTTCGCCTCTATTTCTTGTTACAGAACCATCTTCTTTCCTCAGTGCCATAATCTGGTTTCTTCCCTTACTGAGATGTCCTTTTGCTATCTTTAGGCTTTGGTTGTTTTCAATTGCTTTCCTCACTAGTTCACAGTTGAATTTCCTTACATCATCAGTGATACTTTTTCGTACTGTCTTGCATAGCTCTATATATTCCACTTTGGAAGTCACATCTTCTTTAGTTGTCCTCATCTCTCTTCTTTTTTGTATCAACATTTTGGTTTTTCCTGATAATTTGTTCACGTGCAACTTGTTATTAGACCCAGCTAATTTTGTTGATGTTTCCGTAAGAGCTTTGGTTACTTTTCTGTTAACTTCAGAAATATCCACGTCTTCCGATGTTAGGCCTTCTAAAGCAGAGAATCTGTTCTTCAGTTCCAACTTGAAGGTACTATGGTGTTTTTTAAGGTTGGTTATGTCAATACATTTTGTTTGTCTTATGAGCTTGCTACGTTCGAGAGTAGTGTTGAGGTGCATCTTACATCTCACCAATCTATGGTCATTACCTGTGTTGAACTTGTTCAGCACACTGCAGTCTTCGATGACGAATTTTTTGTTACACATAATAAAATCAATTTCACTTGTCGTCCCATTTGGATGTCTCCATGTCCATTTCATGTGTGGCCTTTTCTTGAAAAAGGAGTTCAAGATGAAAAACCCTTCTGCCTCTGCAAACTCAACGAGAGTATTTCCACGCTGGTTTCTGTTGCCATGACCGAATTTACCTACTGAAGTTTCATTCTGTTGCCGTTGGCCCTATTTTTGCATTGAAATCTCCCATAATTATCTTCAAGTGCTGCTTACCTTTATTATTTAGATGACAAATTTCCTCATAAAATTCTTCAATTTCTTCTTCAGGATGACTTGTATAAGTTTGAATAATCTGAGTCTTGTATCTTCTCGAGAGTTGGATAACGAGTCGTGCAGCTCTGTCAGAGGAACTTTCAACTTCTACAACTTTATCCTTCAGTTTCTTGTTTATTATAAATCCGACACCACTAGTTCTGCCAGTATCTGTCCCACGATAGTAGAAGAGATGTCCACTTTTCAATTCAATGAGATCTTCTCCTTTTCTCCTTACCTCACTTAGCCCTACGATGTCCCACTTGATCCTTTGTAGTTCCTCTTCCAATTCAAGAAGCCTTGAATCAGAAGATAGGTAGCGTCTATTATACGTAGCCAAGGTCAGCATCAAATGGCAGCCTAGTCCGGTCCTCCGGGGATTCTTAGCACCCTCTGCCTTCATGTCGCACTGCATGCTGCCTTGGCCACGTACATTTCAGCTTCCGGAGACTGAGGGCCAAGATGTAAGTTGTAGAGTCATTTTGGAGGTGTTTGGCCATAATTCACCACGTTGGCCAAGCGGGTTGGTGAGTGTGGGATAGCATTTCCTCTGATCCCGATGATATAGTTATACCGCTATTGGCGGTCGTCAGAGCCCTTTAGTGGGAACAGGATGCACCACGAGAAGGCGGGGTTGACATTTGTCAAGGATAGGCTGTGATGTTACGCATCACCTGACGTTACATCTATATATATATATAGAAGATGTGTGGATGAAATTCGAAAGCATGTCGAGTGACATGGAAGCGACTGGCTCAAAAAATAAATTTGCAAATTTGTGGAAGAGATTTGTGAAAGAGACTTGTTACCCCCAAGTCTCTTCCACAAATTTGCAAATTTATTTTTTGAGCCAATCGCTTCCATGTCACTCGACGTGCTTTTGAATTTCCTCCACACATCTTCTTAATAGCCTAGCCTTCTTTTAAGGTCTTTTCGTATCCCTTGGAATGCAGTCAAGTATTTCAGTAGTCCAACTCCGGTTAGTTCTTCTAGCAATATGTTCAACCGACTGCCATTTTATGGATTCTACCTTGATCATGTCAGCAATTCACATCATACCCTAATCCATGAGCTCCTCTTCCTAACCTTCCTAGTTATGCCAAGCATGCACCTCCCCATTCATCTTTCAGTAGTTTGAAGCCCATGGATGTCTTTTTTAGTTAAGGTCTATCTCCACAAGTAAGAACTGGAAGGATGCACTAATTAAGCTCTTCTGTTTTAAGATATAATTGTAAATTGTTCTGAAAAATTGTACTGATTCTCTCAAATGCTCTCCAAACAAGTTTTATACTTCTATTAATTTCTTCTTCAATCTGGCCTTTGTTTCACACCTGCTGTCCGAGGAAAATTTACCCATCAGTCACTTCTAAGCTTTCTCCATCTATTGCTAAATTTTCAGTTACTGCGAAAATCATTATAAACCAATTTTGTTTTCTGTAAGTTCGCTTTTAAACCCACTTTCTTTACTCTTGTCCGCAAGTTTTTGGACCACAATAAGAAGCTCTTAGGGGGTACTCTCAAATATGACTATGTTGTCGGCAAACCGAAGGTGGGTTAAATATTTTACATTAACTTTTAATTCCTTGTCTTTGCAGTTAAATGACTTAAAACATTCTACAATGTGACATTGAAAAGCTTGGGATATACTGCATGGTGTAACCCTGTGTCACTTCCTTTCCAGTTTTTATAAGCGCCGTGTTCTCGAACCCTCGAACGTTTGCATGCATTTCACAGATGTTTTTAATAATATTAAAGCATGTGCTTCAATACCGTACGATTTAAAAAATATTATAAGTGCTGATGGTTTCGCTGAGTCAAAAGTCTTTTTATAATAAATAAAAATTATAAATAACGGGAATTTATACTTATTTGCTCTTTCAATTAGTTCTTTCAGAATATGACTATGATCTACAGGGTGAGTCAAAAGTCACAGGACACCCTTGTATTTCAGAAACGGGAGGGGAAACGAAATATCTGAATACCGCAGAAAAAAATCGGTGACGGGGCCTATCTTTTAGACTATTTACGGAATATGATCGACGTCTTCAAATCCTCCATATTGGATCAAGGTCAAATTTTTCAAATGGTAAGATGGTCATGTTGCACATCAAACAAGACCAGAGTTTTCTCAGAAATTGATCGCCGTAATCAGATTTGACATATGTGTTGTGGTTCACAAGTTATCAACACAGAAAGTTGAAATAACCAGGCAAAAACACAAGTGTTGGGAAACTTCTGGCCACCAGCTGGCAGTGATGGGTCACTGCTGGATGAAATCTGCCGCTCATGGCACAGTAGTGGCCCGTTGGTGGCAGCGCCATTAGTCGGCAGCCATTGATGGGCCTGCAGCATCGCCGTGAATCGCGAGCCTCCAAGTAAGTGCCACCAGTGGTCCTTAGCTGGCAACCGAAGCAACCCCAACACAAGGTGGAAGCAACAGGACTGCGCATACGCAGAAGCAACGCATGCTGTATCTCTCATGGCAACAGTTAGTTGAAGATGACGCTATTGCCATCGTGTTATTTTAGTGGATGTTAAGAAAAAAAGCCATATGTAGAGAGGCGAATTAATTTCCTAATGAATGAAATGCCACGTCGACGAAGATTACCGTCAGGAGAGAAATATATAAATAATTATTAATGAACTTTAAGAAATAATCAATTACTCTCACGTATTTATAGAAACTCGTTTCGTAGCAAAATTCTTGCACTAACACAAAGAATCGAGAATACAGACAGCCACGAAATACACCCACTCAATTTCCCATGAATAACAAGAAATAATTACTGTGTAATCTTTCGACGTCTCGAATGATAACCTCACGGGCTTGTTGTGCGTTTACATCACGCGCGACGTTCGTGCGATTGGCCTACAAATGCAATCATTTGCATAACTTGTACGTTTGCATGTACCCTGCAATTTGCATGGAGCTGCGTTTACGTCTTCATAGTGTGGCATTTTTTCTGTCAGGCAGTGTATATCTAAATTTCAGAGGGGGATACGAGAATTGCTTGTAGCGTGCACGTTTAAGACAACCTGTTGCAATTAGGAAACTTCTGCCGATTGCGTCAGCTACTGTCTGTATTACTCAACTTCCTGTCGGTGTTGTATCATCCTACAGCGGTAGATGTTGAAAGAGTTGGAGGAAGCGTGCGAGCGTCAGTTTGCTTCTGGTTTTCATGCTTAGCGGTTTTGTACGCATTTTCTATACAGCGAAAAGTGGGCCAAAAAGCGTCATTAAGTGTTACTCAGTGGGCGTAAATAGTGACTTTATATCATGAAGGATACTCCAAACGTAAGATAGGCAGAAAGGTGAACGTGAGTAAGACTGCTATTCATAATGCGATAATAAAATATCGAGATACAGGTGAATTTAGCGACCGAAAGAGAAGTGGACGTCCAAGGAAAACAACCCCACGTGATAACAATACCATAAGACGAATAGGTATGCGTTCTCCGAGGAGTTCGTGCAAGAAATTAAAGGCATTTCTACATTCAAAAGGATCTGATATTAGTATCAGAACTGTTTCCCGACGTCTTAGCAAAGATTTTGGATTAAAGTCTTATAAACTTGCACATGGACCTAGACTAACCTTTGTCATGAAAAAGAAGAGACTCCAGTTTGCAAAGCGTCATCAATCGTGGACGGCTGAAAATTGAAACCAAGTTCTTTTTTCCGATGAATTAATGCGTCAATTTGAATCACGCGAAGCACATGTTCGACGACCAAAAGGCAAAAGGTTTGATGACTGGTCTTTTTTATGCGGAAATGTTACGTGAGAAGCTGTTAACTCATATGCAAGTGCACAGATGCACAATCTTTATGCATGATGGTGCTCCATGCCACAGATCAAAGACAGTAAAGGACTTCCTGCAGAGGAGAAACATAACTGTGCTGGACTGGCCTGGTAATAGTTCAGACCTTAATCTCATGAAAAGTTTGTGGACCATTTAAAAAAGGCAAGGTAGCAGAAAGAACAGCCATCAAATTCTCAAGCTTTGATTGACGCGATAAAGTACGTGTGGTGCAAAGACATTTCAAGTGACTACTGCAAATCCTTCATTGAGAGTATGCCACATCGTATTCTGTCAGTTATAAAAAACAAAGGTGGCCATACAAAGTACTGATTTCGTTTTTTTTTGTGTTCTAAAGAACGTAAGTATTCATCTGTGGGGTCATTTTTTCAAATATCTCTGACTAGTAATTAACTGTTTCCTTGAAAATCTTAATTTTCAATAAATTGACAGGTGGTCTTAAACTTTGACAAATGACTGTACATTGCTGCTTTGCCATCACGTGTCGTGGACGTTTTTATTTTATTTTATGTTAATTGTAGTTCATTTCTTCAGATTACTTTTGTAGTACTAGTAATTAATTTTCTCAAAATGTTTTTATGTAGGTGACTCTTCCATCAGGATGTTCTGTAAAAATACAAATTTGTCCATGACGCATCGACTCCGCGCCCCCTCACTCCGGAGTGAGTTGCTCTCCCAACAAAGCTACACGGACATAATGTATCGCTGCAGATTTGTCGTCTTGTCAAGTGATTCACCTATGTAGTACGTCACAGGTCTTATGCTGCAGGTAATTTGACAGGATGGCTCTGTGGACATACTCGACCATTTAAGAGTTTTGTTCTAACAGAAATAGCTGATTACAATAAATGCTTTGCGGCACTGGTGCCTTAAAATTCAGTATTTGCCACGCTCTTGGCGGGGTGGTCGGGGGAACTGTCTAACCATTCACTGAGATGGGTCCGGGTCCGAGTCTCAGGTGAGGCATGGGTGGTGTGCGTGTCTGCCCTTCCTTCCTTGAAGAGTTGCTCACGGTGGTCATTAAACCTCGAACCAAAAAATAAATTAGTATTTTTTATGCTTCAAGCACCTTATTTTTGAACTAATATTCGTGCGCTACAAATAAGTTTCAACAGGACAGTCTTGAAATGCGAGCAGTACGTTTCTACAAAATGTTTTTGGTGCGAGTAGGTGATTTTAATAACACGGTTTCATGGTACAAATAGTTTGTTCCCACAGAACGATTTTATGGTACAAGCCGAGCATCACCTTAGAATTTTCAGGCATTTACTGGTTATTTTCAGAAGAATGGCTCTGTATTAAAGGAGCTGCAAGGACGTTGTTGTACCGAAAGTAATACAGAAGTGGCTATAACTTTTTTATTAAATGACAGACGTCGTTAAAATTGCACATGTTGGTAGAGTAACTCCTTCTCTATACAAAGGTAGTACTCAACATAGTCTACATCACAAGCGATGTATTTTCGCCATAGATGAACCCAACTCTCGAATCCTCTTTTAAAAACTTCAGGTGGGGATTGTTGTACCCACATCTTCACAACCACTTTGACCTCGTCTGTGTCATCACTCTGTTGTCCCCGGAGACTGTCCTTCATTGGACCTAACAGGTGGAAGTCGGCGGACGCCAGATCTGAGATGTACGGTGGATGGGGGGGGGGGCACCGACAAACTTAATTTGCTGATTGCTTGATTTGTTACCAGAGATATGTGTGCTCTCGCATTGTCATGGTGAATGTGGATCTTTTCAGATTCGTGTTCGGTCTCTTCTTCCTTATGGCTTCTCTAAGCTTCTTGAGTGTCTCAATGTACCGCTCGCTGGTCACGGTAAGGCCCCGTTCCAGAGAATTAAGGAGAATGATACACTTGTCATTCCGAAAAACAGTCACTATGGCTTTCTGTGCTGATCGCTGGCTTTTGAACTTATCAAGCCTTGGTGAAGAGGCATGCCACCATTCCATGGATTGAGACTTCGTTTTCAGATCGTAAAGATACGCCCACGTTTCATCTCCTGTCACCGGATTGATTGAAAAAAAAGGTGTCTTCATTGACGTCAAACACTTCTAGCAGATCAGAGCAGACATCCACCCTTCTCTCCTTCAAATCAGATGTTAACTGCGGAGGTACCTAATTTGCACACACTTTCCGATACCCTAAGTCTTCCACCACCAAGCAAAATCACAAGTGTTGGGAAACTGCTGGCCACCAGCTGGCAGTGATGGGTCACTGCTGGTTGGTGGCAGCGTCATCAGTTGGCAAGCCATTGATGACCCTGCAGCATCGCCGTGAATTGCGGGCCTCCAAGCAAGTGCCACTAGTGGCCCGCAGCTGGCAACCAAAGCAACCCCAACACGAGGTGGAAGCAAAAGGACTGCGAATACGCAGAAGCAACGCATGCTGTGTCTCTCATGGTAACAGTTAGTTGAAGACGACGCTATCGCCGTAGTGTTATTTTAGTGGATGTTAAGAAAAAAAGCCATATGTAGAGAGGCGAATTAATTTCCTAATGAATGAAATGCCACGTCGACGAAGATTACCGTCGGGAGAGAAATATATAAATAATTATTAATGAACTTTAAGAAATAGTCAATCACTCTCACGCGTTTATAGAAACTCATTTCGTAGCAAAATTCCTGCACTGACACAAAGAATCGAGAATACAGACAGCCACGAAATACACCCAATCCATTCCCATGAATAAAGAGAAATAATTTCTGTGTAATCTTTCGTTTTAACATACACTAAACTGCTTGAAACAAAAGTCCCGGAAAAACATTAAAAAATCGTTATGTTGGGGGAAAAAAAGAAGAATTATAAGTCCTGCGATTATCCTTAATTTTTTTTATGGCTACTACTGGGAAATTGGCGGACAAGATTCGGCAAGCCATCAGTTACGTCACGTGATTGCCGGCTGCCACTACCGGCAAACAAGTGGACCACATTAGGCTAGCTGGCATGTGCTTGCAAGGCCGCTGAAGGGACACTTGTGGCAGCTACTGCATGTGATGGATGACTGATGGCCCTGTTGTGGCATATGACAACTGATGGGGTGCCAACTGTTGGCCTGAACTGTTTGCCCTTCTGTTGGCCTCCCGGACATTTTATTGACGGTTCGGCAGCGGCAACACAGTGCCGGGGCATTGCTGGCAGTGCTGGCCCAGCAAGCTTGTTTTTGCTGGGCATTTTCTACATGGCATTGTGACTACAGTCCAGTTGTGCAACAAGCACACGGATTGTGACTCATCCCTCCGCACGAATCAATTCATGCACTCGCTGACGATTAGTGTCAGTGGTCGCAGATGATGGTCTCCCACTGCGTGGTTTGTCTAATGCTGATTTCTCTTTCTTAAATTTCTCATCCATCTGTGCACATTGCTCTTGTCAATGGTGCCATCTCCGTAAACACTATGTAGCCTTCTGTGGATGTCGGACAGCCTGCACCCTTCCTTCGTCAAGAACTCAATGACGACACGTTGCTTCTGCTTGGAATCCATTATTTACCTGCAATGAAGAAGAAGGGTTACTATAGAGGAAGAGTTACTCTACCAATATGTGCAATTTGAACGACTTCTGTCAGTTAATAAAAAAGGTATGCCCACTTTTGCATTACTTTCGGTACAGCCTTTGTACCATACACGAATTTCCATGAATTAAAAAAAAAACAGAAACTTGCGATTATTTATGCAGAAAGAGATGAAATTGCACGGAACTTGGGTATATGACGAAAAATTTAATGTGCACTCAGGGTATCGTATGAAGATGAGTGACGGTGGTTATGAAAATGAGCCGCAACCTTAAAGGTGCTGTTGCGGAGGCGTGCTTCATATCGTTTGTGGAGTGTAAAGAAAGGAATTTGAGATAGCAGATTTGTTGTAATGGCTGCGACACATCATTTAACAGATGAACTCAGGTAGAGAGTAATAAAAAAACTTGAGGCAGGCCAGAGGCAAGTGAAAGTTGCAAGATGGCTGCGTGCGAGTCCTTCTGTGGCCCACAGATTGTGAAATCAATTTCAAAATACGCGATCAGCTTTCCGAAGGTACATCGAAGGAAGACTGAGAGTCATAACCCGCAGATCACTGATATCTCGGATTAACTTCGCTAAGGAACAGAATGGTTACGGCAGCTCAGTTGCGATCTGCAATTGCTGCAGCTACCTGAACGGCAGCTTCTGCTTCCACTGTGCGCAAAACCTTTTATGGAGTAGGTCTTCATGCTAGGAGACCAGAAGTCTCCGTGCCCCTTATCCCCCGCACGAGGGGAATGTCTGCAAACCAAAGGAAGTCAGTATTCTTCACAGATGAATCTAGATTTGCTTTGCAGAGCGATTCCAGGCTTCTCTGATCTCGAAAGAACGAGGGACACCCTATCATTCCTCTATGACCCGTGAAAGGGAGACTTGTAGTGGTGGAAGTGTGCTGCTTTGGGAGGGAATCTCGTTAGGTGGACGCAGAGACCTCGGCGCTTCCAAGGGGAACCACCAATGCTCGACATTGAAAGGATGATATCCTGGACCCTTATGTTTGCCCAGTGCCTGATATACCTTTCTACTACAAGACTATAACGTTCGTTCCTACCGGGTAAGACTGTTAGAACAATATCTTCAAGGGGAGACCATTGTCTCTAAGTATTGACCACCCAGGTCTCCCGATTTCAATGCAATCGAACATTTCTTGGATGCTCTAGGAAAATGTATTGCTGTGCTGATTCTCCCTCCACATGACCTGGATGGGGTTAGGCAAGCTTTGCACAAATGGTCTTTGATACCTACTGAGCTCCTAGACACCACTAGGAACAGCATGAGATATCGCTGTGAGGCGTGACCACACTCTCTATTGCGGTATTTCGGTTATTTGATTACAACACCTTATTTTTAAATAGACAATGTCATCGCTCTTTCCACGTTTTTCTTTAATGAACACACAGCAACCGAAAAACTGTGTTCCGACACCGCTGGGATCGAACCCCAGATAGCTCGATAACTAGCCGAGTGCCTTCGCCTTAAGCAACGATGCTAACAATCCACGGCGCTATGTGTGTTTATCTGTCAGCATCTGACTTTACAAATCCGTAGAAATGGGCTCAGCAACTGATAAGTCTCCATCTGTTGGGGCTTTACGGCACAAGCTATTTAAATATAGCTAATAAATCCAAAGGGCGAGAGAAATGGTGAAAATCTTCCAAATACGTGGAGACAATGTAAATAGACATAGTCATCGCTGTTTCCACTTTTTTCTTTAATTATACAATTTCTAGCATGCTATGTGTTAATTAACCAAAAAAGTGGAAAGAGCGATGACTTTGTCTATTTACATTGTCTCCACGTATTTGAAAGAATTTCACCCCATTTTTCACCTGGTCCTGTATGTCGTCATTTTAGTCGGAATGAAGTGTTTCTACAAATGTTTTAGGGTCTTTCTGTAACGTGTGATATGACACAAAATTTCATGTCATTTTCGCAACTAAATTTCTTTACATTTCGTCATGTATTTTTTGAATTTCTATGTAGATCTCTAGCCGTCTTAACACGATCTTATTGGATTCAAACAATACAATTGACAGTTTGAATAATTTAATGTGACGAAGGATAATATTAATATATACAGTAAACATTAGACCTTTCAGGTCCATAACGGAACCATCTTCAGATATTAGTAGCAAATTGGAACTGAGTATGATATTTAAATACAATAATGAGAAGTGATTTTATGGCAGCGTCACATGCGCGTGAAGGACATCATATCTCATGAAAGATTTGATAACATCAATATATATAGTACATGTTAAGGATTTGTAAAAATTATCACAATATTTTTTGTTTTTCCTTAAATTATAGAAGTCAGTGTATTTCATAAGATTGACAACAAGTATCTCATCAAGTCAGAAGACTCACTGAATACTAACTCCTGACAAAATCAGGAATATTAGAGGTCAGGTAGTGCAATGAGTCCACTGTCTGTGAGACATCCAAAGCAGTACTTAACAGATTCCTTAATAACATTATAAAAATGTGCAAATGAATCGCGATATTTCATCTAAAATGACATTCTGTTTAATGCACTGGAGACAGTGCTTAGATATCTTTTGCATTGTTTGATTATTTGCTCTTCTTAACATTTAGGCAAAGAATATTTTTGCAACAAAAAAAAATAAATAAAATAAAAATAAGGTACCTGCCAGTAGGGATCTTATAAAATCTTTGAGAGCTACCCTTGATGGCCGTGGTCCTTTAACAAAGTGATTATATTTCAATAGACATATCTCGATCACAAAAACTAGTCGTTTTCAAATTTTACTTTTCCTTGTAGCGCAAAGTAAAAGTAAAATTTGAAAGAGGCTGTTTTTATAATTTGTTGTTACGTTTTTCATAATTTGTTGTTAAACCCTATGCATCTTTATTTTCTAGAAGCAAGTAGAAGTATGCATGACAAACATGATAACTTAAATGAGATCGAAAACGAAAATAAATATCCCAGAAATTAGGATTACAAACTTGAAAGAAGCTGCGTTTTGTAACTTGTTGTTGAGAAAGTTTTGTAAAATCATGTGCAATTTTTATTTTCAACCAGCGAGTAGAAGTACGCATGATAAATAAGATGAATTAAATCAGCTCGTAAACGAAAATAAACATTCCAGAAATTAAGATTACAAAGCGTTTAGAACAAGAGGTGGACACTGAAATGTTTTTGTTCCATTAAATATTTTATTTTATTAGGGCATTTAGAGCAAGTGAATAGCACTTAATTTTCGTTTTAAGCACAGAATTTCCTGAAATCTAAAAATGTTACAAGCCAAAAATTTCACCCTTTTACAACTAAAAATATTATAAAAAGCAAAATAAGGGGTGGAAATACTAAGACAAATGCCATCAAAATATACAGATATAGGAATAATACAGTTGATCTTTCTTTACTTCTTTTCTACCTTTTTAATATAATGTTTTCCCTCAATTATTAAAAAATAGGCAGGGTCACCCATGTCTAATTTAAGGTCGCTCATCACAGCGATGGGAGACACCCAGCCTCGCAAGCACGAGTAGAACATTTATATCTAATGCCGAATTCATGCTCATTCTGAAAAGCACGAAGAGCCAAAAGCTCGCGTTCAAGATCACTAAGGCGAACTTCCACACAGATATCTAAATTCATATCTGTGGGCGAAGTGCTTGAATATTCGACTTAAAGGGAAATTACAGGCTGATGCGGAAACCTTGCTCACCGTTCAGCTTTGGGCTACCCTCCGGCCAAGGTCGATTAAAGAGAAGTCTTGAGCAAATAAGTAATGCGGAAGAGAATAAGGAAATTCAAGGATTCACCAGAAAGCGTAGGACACTCACTCAAAATTCAGTGCATGTACAGTACATTTGTCAAATGCAAATTTAAGCTGGCTTACCTATGCAATTCACTCATTCTTTTCAATTCTGCTTATCTAGAAGGGAAAGCAATATGAAAAAAAAAAAAACCCGTTTTTGAGATTCAATTCAGTTTTGGTTTACGATACTAATTCATTTATTTTTCCTTTTGAATGGAAACGAAGGATATGAATCAGCACCAACCACAGTTTGGTAGTCTGTTGGAGAAGTCATCTTTTTTTTTTTTTTTTTTTAATTGGAGGTTTAACGACCACCGTGAGCAACTCAATGGGCTATAAGCAGTCGCCCGTCCCTAATTTAGTGTCACTAGTTCCAGGGAAGCGAGAGAGCCAGTACCGTAAGACAAACACAACATTCATGCCTAACCGGGATTCGAACCCGGACCCTTTACGGACGAATGATCAGAGGCCAGCGCCTTAGACCACTGCGCCACCGGGGCGGCAGGAGAAGTCGTCTTCTAACGATCGTTTTGTCTATATACCCTGTTTGCTGAAAGTTCAGCACGAACACACGCACACGCACACACACACACACACAAATGAACATAGTTCGAAAGGTAATTAAGCGCTTTATGTGATAAACTTCATTGTGCGGTGCATTGATATATAGTCCTTAGATCTTAAAGAAATGAAGAAATACAAACACATGGCTCAAAAACACAAGTTCAGAAAAAGTATGGCGTTTGGTATACAAAACGCACACTAGAATTATAACGAAGTGAATTTCTCCGTCATTTTTATCCGCGCCGGGGTTCGAACCCGGGTCCACTCATTCCGGAATAAGTTGCTCTACCAATTAAGCTACGCGGACATGTATTCTAAATGCTATCTGCCTTTATGTCGTGTGCGTCCTTCTGGCAGGTACGTCACATCTCCTGGTACGTTACAGAATGAAATGTGACACCATCTTTAAGCAATACAGGCTTAGCATCTACGAGTGGTATCCTCGAAAAGGTGCTTCAGCGATTGGAGAGGCAACAATTGCCACTGACGAATGAAACCCGTCTTCAGGTCTCGGAGGTTTCAGAGAGGGACAGAAACACTCCTCCCTGGAACATCGTACAGATAGATGTTCAATGGGATTAAAGTCCATTTTCACAAGAGTCAGATTTAAAGATTAAAGACTTATTAAAAGCCTTCTTCACATTCTTCCATTTCTTTTAGCCAATCAGGTAAGTCATTCAAGATATCTACCGACTATATTTGTAATTGGGAAGTGAGTGACCATGCATTAAAATAAAATCTAGCATACAGGTATGCTCAGAATCATAACTCTCGTACTTGCACTTTAGGAAAATCCCAATAATTTTAGAAATAGAATGGAAGTCAGAATAGCCATCCAATGAAAATACAGCTTACGTAATTCAATGGGAACGTAATCAGAAGGGTAACATAAGATGGCTACCGCTCAAAGCGTCGGCTTCAGAGCTTTACGTAGGGCTTGCTTGTCATGCTCCCTCCCCTTATTCTATCCTCACTGGGCTGCAACTATGCCAGACAAATGTTGACGGTCACTTTCATCCACCATATTTCTCCGCCCACAGCGGTGTCCACGATGCGACGTTATTCCGGAAATGACATACACAGTGTACCCGATAAGTAATGAGACTGAATTTTTACGAGTCAACCTATTGAACAAAAGTAAGAAACGTGTTTATCGTTTTGAGTGTGCTGCAATCTCAGGAGCAACTTTCGACTCGGGTGACGCAGCAGTTTCCGTGTGGCCACCGTTGAAGTAAGACTGTGTGAGCGGAGCGTGTCAGGAGCAAAGGGCTGTGATAACATTTTACTGTAAATTAGAGAAAAGTGCCAAGGAAATGTACCGAGACTTAAGGCTGTCTTTGAATGAGTGTAACAGAAATTCTGTCCTATATCTTCAATGCAAATTCTTTTGTACACATTTTCTCGAAAACTGTTACTTTGTAGAGTCTGAAATTTTGAGTACAAATAAAAACGACCCATAACTAATACGTATCGTAGTTATTTTTCCGAAACATTTGTTAGAAGGTTTTTAAAAATTCAATTTATATGCCTCGAAAGTATTCCAATTTGGCGCTAGATGGCGCCAGGAGTTAGCTTGGCAGTGTTTATGTGCGGAAGACACGAAAACTCTCATTTCTCTCTGATTGTTTTTAATTATCTAGGCCCAATAGAAATCAAAGAATGGGCACTGAAGTGAGATTGGAATCTTGTCTTCTATAGATCATCTTAAATTCTACTGTACGTTCGTTTTTTGAAAAGAAAATGTGTATATTACCAGAAAACACTTGAATCTGAGACAGAAACTACGCCTATCTATTAAGCTCCACCCCCAAACAATGTCATTGGTTAAAACGTAACAGCGAGTATTTTGTCTTTTCCTTGTGGAGCGAACGAGAGACCGCTTTCATTCTGAATATGGTAAGGTCTTCAGTCATTCGCTGACGCCAACTTCTGGTACAATCCCTCAAGACGTAAAAGCCACGCCAAAGGAGTGATATTTTGCGCCATCTATCGCAGAAGATGAAGCCTAACACTATTTCAAAGACAGCCTTAAACAAAGTCTACGGCGATGCCGTTCTGGTCGTGCACGGGTGTTCCGCTGGTTTTCAACGTTTCAAGGTGGGAGGGAGTCTCTCGAGTATCAGCTACACACAGGAAGTCCAGTTTCTGCACGGAGAAATGAAAATGTGATGAAGGCTAGCGAAATTGTTGCCCATGACAGGCGAATAACCACCAGGCTACTCGCTCAACAGCTTGGTGTAGGTAAGGAAACGATCAGGATAATCTTAGAAAACGATTTGCACAAGACGAAGATTTGTTCGAGATTTCTGTCTCACACGTTGACATACGAACAGAGAGAGAGAGAGTAGGGTTTCATGTTGTCAAAATTTCGTCCATGCATTTGATCAAGATCATGATTTGTTAAACAGAATTAACACCGGTGATGAAAGTTGGTGGAGCGTTTCCTCCCCGGAAAAAAGACAGTTCGGCTGCAAAAATCACGTGTCAAGGCATTGGTCATTTATTTTTACTCTGCTGGAATTATTCACCGCGAATTTGTTCCTGAGAGCACCAGAGTGAACGTTCCGTATTAATCAGAAGTAATGCAAAGTCTGTATGCCAGCATGCAGCGTGTGAGGAAAAAACTGCTCCACAAAAAATTGGTTTCCGTTGCACGACAAGGCGCCCGCACATTGTGAGCTGCCTGTGAAGCAGTTTCTGATTTCGAAGACGATCTGTGTGATCGAATATCTACATCACACGCTATATTTGGCCGCTGTAGGCTAGGCTTTTTCATCTTTGCAAAGGTGAAGAGTGCCTTGAAAGGAGAGCGGTTCAGCGACATTGAGGACATCCAACGGGGTGTGACCAACAAACTGAAGGATGTCCCGGTTCAGATCTTCCACCGTACCTTCGAATACCTATAAGAAAGATCTCACCACTGTGTAGAGTTGGAGGGAGATTATTTTGAATGTGTGTAAGTTATAGTTTTTATATAATAGTTTTTGTCTTACTACATAACGGGCACATTACATATTCACGATACACACTGGATATTTTTAAACGGTAATACTCCAATTGCGGTATCACCTCCGCATTAGAGTGACAAATGCGACGGGTACACTGTCGTCCCTCTTTCAAACTGTGAACGCACGACCTTTATCCATACTGACATCGAATTACAGTCTACGTAAATGGTGATGTTCTCTTACCTATACATTGCTAAGTGATGGGTTTGTTCACTAGAGAAGTCACATCACCGCGCTACCCAAGAACTTGGTACCCCATAATTTCTGTCTTTTCAATCCTTCAAAGCTTCGTACACTGTCAAACATTTTATAGTACATTGTACCAAAAAGTCATTACTGCACCTTTGGGGCTGAGGTACAACTTTGGTGGTACAACTCTGGTCTGAGGTACAACTGAGGTACAACTCTGGTGTTTCGCGCTGTGCACGAAACACCCAATAACATGGTGAATTCGATGCAATTTCACACCAATCGGATTGTACACCATATCATGTTGCATATTATGGTATTAAACCCCATCATAATTGGATCAAGTTTTTGTGTGTTTCACGCGCCACACAATGGTTTAACTGTGCCGAAAAGATAGTACAGCAGCACCACTTTCTGGTGCAACGTACCACAAAATTTTTAACAGTGAGCCATGCTTAAAATTCTGGGATGATAGCTTTTCTCCGAAAGCTTCTCTACGTTCATTCAGTCCCCATGTGTTCATATTCCTCATCGGTACTGGTACTTGTGGTGATCCATTATTTCCGTCGCATCCCAACTGAATTCCTTTACCTGGGATATTTCTAATCACGTATTGCTTGTCAATTGTGCGTTTTGGTTTGAGGAGTCACAGGCAAACTTTCGTGGACTACGCAGTCACTGGCACCCAGTCCTTTGAAAACTCTTGGGACGAGATAAAGTGTGCTACTAATAACTACAGATTAACTTCACTGACTGAATTCAAAGCCAGCCTGGTCTAAAACAATTCCAAAAAACCAAATGAATTACCGATGTATTCTAAACATATGTAAGAAACATCCACGCAGTTTGTCTGCAGCAGTGATCAGCTGCCGAGGATCAACGAAACATTTTGGGTGATAACATCCTTATAATAAGGAGACGAAACTTATAAGTTGGTTTTATGAAGTATACTCTAAATTAACTTTAATTTTTAGTTGTCTTTTCTATGTAAATCTGAGTTCATTCTCTTTTAGCGTTTTCAACTTTAACTTTATATCTTCTCTCTCGCGGAATGATATTGGCAACAATTCCGAGGTCAGAGAGCTTGACGTGTGCATGTGATAGATAAGAACGAGAGATATGCTAATGTAATGTTGAAGCAGCATCTAAAGTGGTGTTGGGGTGTGGTATTATAACCGTAAAAACTACGTTATCTGAAACTGTATCTATTTGAAGGTTGCACTGTTGTGACTAATGTAGTTCCTCAAGTATTTTGAAATATGCAAGTATAGAGCTCATATACGATACTGATGGAGTAAAAAAGTTAAGGGCAAGCAAGACTTTCTGAAACTTAATTTGAGTGACTTTTGCTTCACTTCGAGCGAGAGTAAATAAGAGGAAATCTTAAGTAGTGTTCTCGAGACTACATACGTTTCAAATAGTTAAGAACGCTACAGTGTACAAAATTAGCATCACAAATACAAATTCGAGAATCACAAATACGTGATGTTCTCTTACCTATATATCCTGCTGAAGCTCCACTTACAGTGATGATATCCTAGAGCCCAGTTTCTCCTTATATACGGCTTTTCAGAGGAACTGATGGTCTCCAGTTTCTCTTTATGTGTGATAACGAATCCCTGGAGAGTAAGGATATTCACAGGATGGAGCGGCCCGCGAGATCTCCGGACCTTTACCCGATAGAGCATGTCTGAAATGCGGTGGAAAGAGCACTTGCAAGCCAGAAGACTCCACCTGGAACCCTCCCGGAGCTCGGACAGGTGGCACTCGTGCCGTAAATTCTCATTCATAATCTTACACTGGCGCGCAAAAAATTAAGGACGAGACGGTTTTTCGAATGTAACGTCGTGCAGAAGTGCTCCACATCGACTCAAATCATACCAAAAAGATCACCAAGATGTAAGAATGTGGGACAAGTGAGCAAAACCGTCCAAACAAGGAATCCAAAGGGTACAAAGGCACTTTATTGAAAAGGTAGCTTCAAGCACAGCTGGACAGAAGACAGAAACGTCCATGTGACCGGCGGCTGCCAAGAAAAATCCAGTCTTTAGCAGGGGATATGATCACCTCTGACTGCGTTGCAGGATTTACAAGGTCTGTCCATGCTGAGGACGAGGTTTTCAAGGAGCTGTTGAGGCATCGCGGTCCATTCCTCTTGTAGCGCCAATCGCAGCAGCGGAATCGTTGCTGGTGACGTGCTGCCAAGCGTCTCCCGAGAAGGTCCCACACGTGTTCGAGGTCCGGGATCTTGCGGACAAATCCATGCGTTGTATATCTTCACTCTCCAACAGCTCTGCGACAACCACTGTACGATGAGGTGTAGCGTTGTCGTCCATGAAGAGGAACTCAGGATCCACAGCACCTCTAATCAGACGCACGTGAGGCAGGATAACCTCGGTACAATAGCGGACACCAGTGACTGAACCTCCTTGGAAGATGTGGAGGTCAGTACGGCTACCAAGCATGATACCGCCCCAAAAGGATACTCCGCCACCTCCAAACCAGTCCCTTTTGATGATGTTGGAGGTGTGATTGCGTGTTCCCTGCTCTCTCCAGATGTGTATACGTCCAGAGTTGCTCGGCAGACTAAATCGACTTTCATCCGTACAGAGAACTCGACCCCATTGCTGATGTGTCCAGTTCTTGTGTTCCTGGCACCCAAGAAACCGCCATCTCCGATGAGCAGGCGTTAATGGCACACACCGTACTGGTCGTCGAGCAAATAGACCACCTTTGTGCAGCCTCTTGTCCACGGTAAAACGCGATACCGGACGTCCAGTTGTCTGTTGCATGTGCCTTGCGATATCTCTCGCTGTCTGCAGTCTGTCTCTTCTCGCCTGTAGGACAATATACCGGTCGTCCACCGCCGTGGTTGCTCGTGGACGACCACTGCTAAACTCTCGGACAGCTGTTCCTGTCGTTTGAAATGCTCTCCAAGCCCGTGAAACGATGCTGTGAGCGATCCCGAACTCCTCGGCCATACTAGTCACACTTCGACCTTATTCCAACTTCCCAATGACGCGACGTCGGGTAAAATCACTCATATGTTGTCTACTGGGTTACCTGTTGGCCATATCACACGGTGGCAGCAATTCGACGTCGTTCAAACCGATGTACACCGTACTATAGCTTTCACCGAATTATTGAGCGTACACCGCCCATGCGCTTTATACCCTTCCGACACCCCCCATTACGTCGTGCTGAATATATGAGCATGCCCTACCATATCGGACCCTAGTCTATCTCCCGAGTGGTCTTTCGGTCCGTTCTGCCTGCTCGTTCCGCTGTTATGCTAATTTCTCCTCTTCGTCCTTAATTTTTGCACACCAGTGTATAACAGCCATTAAGGTTCTTTGTGCGAGTTGTATCCTTGTTCGGGGTAATGCCATTCCTTTTTAGCCCTTCGAAATTCACGCCACTTGCTGCATCACTTTTGGACTGCCATGCTGTCATGCGCATGCTTCCTCCTCATGCGGTGATGGAATTGCTTTTCTGTTGTGTATTGCTACGTTATCGTATGTCCGTACTAACTGTCATTAAACTCTGTCATGTGTATTTGCCGTTGTTCATGACTTTGTGTTTGTCGCGCTGATTTTTCTGATTTTGGACACCAGTGTACTTAATAACGTACGTACATCCGTTGTTGTACATCTCCAAACTCTTTTTCAAGGTAACGACCCTCGCATTTGAGCCTAGGTTACATCTAAGAATAAAGTCCTGCTCTGAATCTTTGGTCAGCTTCTGTTCACCACTGCATCTTCCGAACTTGGCCGCAGAATCAAACTGGTGTGCTAGCTACTAATGCTCAATCACAACATTCAGAAAAATATGTTTCTAAAATAAATTGGCATTGAAGTGTATTTCAGTCCTATACGTTTTGCATAAGAACGCTAGTGAAACGAGAAAGTACACAGAATGATTCACGAACGTCTGAAAAAGATAACATGGATATAAGCTTTTTGTAACAACTTATATAATGTGTTAAGTAATATATTAATTTGACTTGCTTCACTCAGTCAGTGTTTTTAGATGTAGTCAGACTGCTGTAATTTGCATAATAAATTTTCATAACGTTTAAAAGAACGAAAATCAAATGGAGAAGATTTAGAACTTGATTTTCAATATTAAGCTGTTTTTACGTAATGCAAGAATGCACTGAAACTTTTTAAAAACTATTCTACGCAAAGGTAATATGCTTTAGATCAGGTACGGCCAACAAGTCAATCGCCGAATCATTTTTGATCGATCGCTAACGTTTTGTGGAAAAAAAATGAAAACATTTTTAAGTTACTACGAAAATTGACGATGGAGCATTCAGACAAATGGGCAGCCATGTTTGTGCCCTTACAACTGCTAATTTGCGACTGCATCCACCAGGGGTCAAGGTTACGTGACCTCTCCTTCCCCGATAGCAATCTGCCGCGGCTCTGCTTGTCTACGTAATGAGAGCATTGACCGCAGAATTAGACGTGGGAGATAGCGTCACGGAAGGTAACAGTCAGCTTGGGGGAAGCTTGGGGTGCAAGTTAAGTGCGCAATGTTCATTGTTAATCGTTCGCATCGGAGCTATGGTTTTCTTCTTTGAACTATTTTGTTAATATTATTGTTTTGGTGAAAACGAATTCCTCGAAAAGACCGAAAACATATTATTTTCATCAAGAATGGGAACTGGACTACTTTTTCACTATATTTGAAGACGAGTGTTGCTGCTTAATTTCCAGTACTTCCGTGGTGATACCAAACAAGAGGAATTTACAGCGGCACTTCAACGCATTGCATGGTAAATATCAATCCGATTTCCCACTCAACAGTGAAATCCGAATAAATAATTTGCTAGAGCCCTCCTCCTCCGTGCCATTTTTTAAGTCGTCATAGCAACAACCGGGAAACAAATGTTTCTGACGTCACGCTTTTCTTTTCGTGTTTTCGTGTAAGGGACGTCATCACACATACGCGCACAGTCTACGCGTATATGACTTTGTTTTGTTGTCATAGCAACAAAGAACACAGCTGCTGCTGTGACGTCATATAATCCAAATAATTCTCACATGACGTCAGAGATGCGTTACGTCACGCGATCAACTCTTTAGAGATTCGAAAACTTTACGTCAGGAATTTTGGTTCTATTTCATATAGAATATATAAATAATAATAATAATAATAACACATTTTATTTTTTGCAGCCTACAATGTAACAGCAAAAAATAAAATTCTTTGTTATTATTATTTTTATACCCTTGAATGCTTTATTACGCTGTTTAACAGAAATAGACGAACATTTATATTCCGGTGTTCAAACTGTGTTATCCGTAATCCTTCCTGTTTAATGTTTTGTTTACATCTTTTTTCTTTCGTTCGAAGTTAGAGTGTTTTTTTTCGGGTGTGTGCAATTCGAAGTCATTTAATTCATATTGTGGTTCATTTGTCTCAAAACATCGACTTTGTTTTGCGTGAGTTTTAGCAATAACACTACAAATATGCCTCTTAAACGGAAAAATTCTGCTGAGGAAGTAGCTTTCCAGAAGGAAGTAGCAAAAAGACGAAAGGCGGAGCAAGAAAGGGCCCGTCGGGAAAGTATGTCTGCTGTTCAAAAAGAATGCGATCGGAATCGTCATCGCGTAGCAAATATAACTCCTCAGCAAATTGAACGAAGTAGGGAACGACACCGAATTGCAAACATGACGTCAGAATAAATCGCACAAGGTCGCGAACGACATCGTATTGCAGACATGTCACAATCGCAAATATTACGTCAGAGACGAGGTGTTACAATCCGCCGACAAAATCCACGAACTAGAAACCAAGCTGTTCTTGACGCAGTTAATGTTGTAGAACCAAATGTAGACGCTCATAACTGTGGTCCCATGAACAGTATTTGCGAATTTTGTCATGCAAAACATTCCGCCGCAGAACAGCCATCTGACAAACTTTTTACGCAATGCTGTCATAAAGACAAAGTAAAATTAGATGCTATAAGATCAGCCCTGTTATTCAGCAGTTAATGAAAGAACAGCATCAACATTCGAAAAATTTCACGGACAACATAAGATCAATAAATAGCGCTTTGGCGTTTGCGTCCATGGGAGCTGACATTGCTTCGCCTCCTGGATACGGTCCCTTTTGTTTCCGAATTAACGGACAAATTTACCATCGAGCAGGAGCTCTGCACCCAGCAAATGGGGACCAGAGAAAGTTTGCTCAACTGTATGTATTGGACCCGGAAGAGGCTGGTGATCAAAGAATGAGGATTAGGGAAAAGGCGCAGTGCAATCCAAGTCTGATGCAAGAGTTAAGCACTTTCATGTCTCAAAATAATCCTTTTGCTGAAGCATGCAAAATGCTTTATGGAGTTGAACAAGAAAGCATTAATGATGCCTCTCTGCATGGCGTTAAGCCGTCAAAAATAGTTCACGGAAAAGAACAGGGGAAATTGATACAGTGTTCACAGTCTGTGTATACAAAAAATGTTGTGTTCCAGGAAGTGTTGACGAAATAGGGATTAAAGGTCTTACAAAACACATAACAGACAACCCGTCGTATCAAATTCCATAACTGACGGCTTGAGAAATTTTCAGAAAGCTGTGAGCCTACGTCGCCATCTCTTGACGTGAAACTCAAAAACTTTAAATAAAGGTCAATAATTTCTGTACCATAAATTTTATTTTCCTCGTCATTATTGACGGGCTTTCATCTAGTAAGAAAGAAAAAATAACAGGAACTGAAATCTTGACCGACAGCAAAGCGAAACATGTTCTCAAAACCAAACGATCAATTGAAGGTTGCAACCATCCGCTCCTTTCAAGTAAGCCATAAATTAGCAACAACATTTAAACCGTTTTCTCATGGCGAATTTGTCAAAGATATTTTTGTGGACATAGCAGATTATCTATTCGCAAGTTTAAAGAATAAGGGTGAAAAAAGAACAGCACTTCAAGATCTGCAATTACCTCGGAATACAGTCATGATACGCGTTGAAAAGTTAAGCCAAAATGTAAATGAGCAGCTGCTAGAATATATTGATCAAGGTTTTCATTTTCCCTGCAACTGGATGAATTAATGGATGTCGGCAACACTGCTCAATTGCAGATTTTAATCAGAATGGTTTTCCCGGACTTTTCTACTAAAGAAGAATTGTTGGGCATGATTCCATTGATAGGAAAATCTTGAGGTTTCGATATTTTCAACGAATTCATGGAACATATTGAAAAGGTTAAGTTGCCTTCATTTAAGCTCGTGTAAATAACCACCGACGGAGCAGCAGCGATGATGGGTAAATCCAATGGATTCATAGCCTTGCCTCAGAAAAAGGAAGATTTCCCAGATTTCTTAAGCTATCATTGTATCATCCATCAGCAAGTTCTAGCTAGCAAGAAGCTTAATACAAATGCGTCATGGATATTGCTTTTAAAATCGTGGACTCCATCAGGGGTAAATCTCTTCAAAGGCGACTTTTTAAAATGAAACTGGATGATATACAGCTAGATTTGATTTTACACACTGTTGTCAGGTTGCTAAGCCGAAGCAAGTTTTTGCAAAGATTATGTGACTTGTTGGATGATATTATAAGTTTTCTTGAACAGAGGGCTGATAATTATCATCAAGTGCGTGATCTGGACTGGCTATGTAATCTGGCATTTTCGGCAGATTTTACGGGAAAACTTAGTTTATTGAATTTGTAATTACAAGGAAAAAGGAAAAAATAAAACAATCGGCGATATTATGAGCAGTGTTTCTTCTTTTAAGAACCAAGCACTGGCTATGATTAAGGATCTCGAAAATATACGTTTTGAATGAATTGTTTTGTAAAACAAGAATGATTTGCAAAAAGATTCCACGTATGTATTCCAATTCAGGAAAATATGTTACCGAAATCCAAACTGTTCTTGACGACTTCGAAACCCGACACAGTGAGTTTACAAAAATAGATCTTATTAAATTTGCCATTTACCCATTCAAGGAGGACAGTGACCCACAACCGATTGCAAGTAAATTTCCAGAGCTGTTTCAACTGGACAAAATTTCACTGGAAAATGAAATAATAAAACAGGGTTTGGTATATATATATACACTGAATGGCCAATTTATTATCACCACCCCCTCAGTACTTCGTTGGGCCACCTTTTGCCCTTAATACTGCGTCGATTCTTCGTGGAATGGACTCCACGAGATGTTGATAGGTGGTTTGTGGAATTTGAGACCATGCTTGATGAATAGCACTTTCCAGGAGTGTGTGATTGTAGGGTTGTGGATCCAGCTGTCTGATGGCTCGTTCAACTTCATTCCACAAATTCTCAATGGGGTTGAGATCTGGAGATTGTGAGGGCCACCTAAGCAAAGTAAACTCACCGGTATGTTCCTGAAACCAATCCTGTACAATACGAGCACTATGGCAGGATGCATTATCTTGTTGAAAGTTGAAATCACCATTGGGATAAACCATCCACATGACAGGACGCACTTGGTCCGCAACGATGTTTAGATATGATGCGCCAGTCAGACGTTGATTAAAACGAATTAAAGGGCCCAAAGCACGCCAGGAAAACATTCCCCAAACCATAACGTGGCCTCCACCTGCTTGAAGGGTTGTAGCAATGCATTCGGGGTCCATGCTTTCGTGCTGTTTCCGCCAAATTCTCACCCGGCCATCGGCATGGTGCAACTGAAAACGTGATTCATCGGACCACATCATTTTTTTCCAATTATAGACTGTCCAATCCTTGCGCTCCTGTGCGAACTGGAGACGTTTTCTCTTGTTAACTGCAGACAGCAAAGGTGTTCGAACAGGCCTTCGGCTGCCGTATCCCATCCGATGCAGTGTACGGCGAACAGTGCGTGCAGAGATAATTTGAGGGGATCCTTGATTAAGATGGTCTATAATTTGCTGCACTGTTGCCCTTCTGTTGTCTAGCAGTCACTAGTCGATGACGACTACACGTTGCACGTAGAGACCCAGTTTTTGGCTGACAGTCCAGTCTTTAAACGTTTTAACAACAGCTGCTCTGGAACATTTCACGAATGCGGCGGTTTCGGTGATACTCACTCCATGGCTCCGAGCTCCTACAATCATTCCACGTTGAAAGTCCGTCAAATCGCATTTTTTACCCATTTCGTCACCCAAAAATCACTTCTACTACTCTCGCAAGCTCTAAGGTTTCCCTTTTTATACTAGTCTCACCCTCTGGCGGCAACAGCGTGCAGCCATAGCTCATTTGCTTAAAACTGCCAGGTGGTCATAATAAAGTGGCCACTCAGTGTATATGTGTGGCAGTTTGGTATATATTTATATAATAACATCTGGTTCGGTATATATATATATATATATATATATATATATATATATATAAACGGTATCTTCCTTACACGAATAGGAATGAAAAAACTCAAAAAGTTTTTTGTATCGCCAGTGTGACCAACGTTTTCCATCAATTTTCTATTTGTCTTTGTGTTCAAGTGTCATGTAACATTCATATTCGCAGAAGGAAATTCGGAAAAATTCAGCAAAAATGTTGCTATTTATAGCGATATTTCTTTTAGACGGAGACTTAGTGGAATTTTTTTATCGTATTCGTGCCAAGATTTTAACATTTTTTCCCAGCAAAGAATTTTCTCCTTACGTGCGAGTAACATATATAATGGTTAAAACACCCATGGTGCTTTGTATCTTTGGATATGATGGTATCTTTTTAACTCGAAAGTTTTTTTTTTTTTAATTCATTTGGTTCGGTATCTCTTTCTCCAGAAAACAGAAGGAAGTTTCCTGGATCTTATGGGGGTAAGCATGACCAACAGTTTTCCAGTATCCTTAACGAAGTTTCTTCACATTGTTCAGAAAGCAATAGCACATGTTTTTGCGTGTTTGCGGACATGAGATTGTCTGGAATTTTTCTGAAATATTTATGAATTTTACGTTAATTGGAGCTTTTCAGAAGAAAGATAAGAAATTTTTTACCGTACCGTAACTACAATTTTCTAGTTTTGTTTCCGTGACTACAATTTTCTAGTTTTTGTTAGTAAATGCACTAAAGAGCTTCAACGGATAACATGATGGACGCAGCACAGAATGTTTTGTTCACAGCAACTTTTTTCCTTTATGAATTTAGGTTCTTTATTTTATTATTTTTTATAATTTATAAAACTCACCCGTGGGATTTCTTCTTAAATTTGACACGTAAGTATTTCCTCAAGTACCGCAATGTCATGTTTCGTTGGCTAGAATAGGTTTTCTGAATCAGTTCCAGCGTTCTAGCGACGAAGGAGATTACAGCTGTTTCGGCGAATGTCAGTAAGTGGGTATTATTTTTACTTACTGACCATGCATGGCATTTTCCGTTGTATCACTTTATAATTTCGATGCGTGGGAGCACCTAAATGATGCACGATTTAGCGAGAGACCGCCGCATTGAGAGAGTTCTTCGGAGAGGTGAACGCTTGAAGAGCAAGCGGTGCAAGGACTAGCAGCATCCGCCACTGCATATCCGCCGTTGCCATGGAAACTTAGAGATCACGCCTCCCCTTTTCCGACGTCACACGACCTGGGCTGTAGGCTTCTTGTGTTAGAGCGCGTAGCAGCAACATCACCGGCCGCTTTGGTTGGTTGGTTGGTTGGCTGGACGGCGAAGAGAAAGAGCGAGAAATGCCCGCCGATCTGCAGCAACATCCCAGGACCGCTCCTCTTTTCATCATCATCATCTCTCTTCTACTGCTCATCACCGCGAAACACCGCACCGCGTCTCCATGTTCATGATGATCACGGTGAGGGCGATGACTAAGGTTATAACTTTCGAGTGTTTCGTACGATTCCACAAGATGTAGCTACTCTATTCGTGTTTTTCACACTCTCTAGATTTTTAGCAGCCTAGAAATTTCTGTTGGGAAAATCTGTTCGTGCTAGAAGATATCGTGCTGTTATATTATATTTTATGCTGTGGAAATCAGCTATGTGTTATTTCAACTTAACTTCATTGCTCGCTTCTTCTTAGGAATACAAAGCCTCGTTTTGGAAGTATATTTCATATTTTTGAGTGACAGAAAGATCGAAGTTTTAATTACTGAAAGATGACAGGACTTAAAACATAGAGTGGAAGTATCGCTAAAGGTAAGTTAAATTCAGTTTATTTACCTCTTCCAAACAGTGGGACATTTTTTATTCATCCTGTGTAACGGAAATCCATTCTTGGAAAACATTTAAATGAAATGTTTCAGTCAAATGAAATACTAATGATGACAATTTGCACGTTACAGCTCAAATTGCACAAAACAATGCATAGAGGTCAATAGCAATTGCATTCAGAGACAAAAAAAATATAGCACTGCACAGAATTCCGATATATTTAGAAATATTTTGCCGTTACATTTACGGAAATTGCATATGACTTCTAAATATTCTATCGAGACGACCTTCAATAAGATAGTCACAATCAATTTACAAAATATGTGCATTCCCCAGGCTGAAAGAAATCCCCCTCTACCAAGTTTTAACGGTTATCTTATCCCGTAACACGTCTTTTAAAACTTGTCATGCATTTGTGATTGTGCCGATATTTAAAGCTAGTAATTAAGAAATGTTTATTAATCTATATCAGAGAAACATTACGTGTTTATGATTCAGTAAAAACAAAGATTCCCCCGAACAATCACTTTGGATTTTGTGATATCTTTATTTTAAAGATTTTTTAATCTCTAGGAATTTGGTTTTGTGAGGACGATGGGATAATCCCTGAGATTCCAACAGGTTCAAAAAACAGTGTTGAGCTTCTACAAGCTTGAATAAATTCCCTATTTCTGTCGCTTGTTGCATGTCGTCGTCTTTTCACACACTTCCACTGCCTTTGCGTTTAGGCTTTCATATCGATCCGTTACTCGGTGGTGAGGAGTCCGAGTTTTTGAGCTACTCTCTCTCTCTCTCTCTCTCTTATTTTCTCTTCCCTTCTCCATCTCTTTCTGTCTTTCGGAACTGTGACCTATATAATGAAAACGAACATTTTATGAATGATAACATTTTCTTGCTGGATTTACAACCAAGTTTCACGACTTGGTAGTAAAACGAAGTAGCCTAATTCTTCTTTATTGTTTGAGAGGGAACAAATATGGTACACCCATCATTTATTATTAAACCTTTACGTTATCTTAAAATTATTTTTACTTACCATTGTGGGATGCATACTGTAGTAGGAAGAATGCAATACAACTCCTTGTTGTTGATGTTTTGGATGTCTGTTCTTCCAACTGGCGGTTTTATATTCTTTTATTATTATTGCATAGTGAAATCTGGAGGCAAACATATTTATCCTGCTTCATTATTTTACTGCATACGGAAAACAAACATTAGAAATAATCACAAAATTTATTTGTTCATTCTTCCTCGTAATACAGCGTTTTACAGATTTTCAAATAGTTAGTAATAGTACACCGTACTCAGTGCTCTGGGTTCGAATGCCCGGTAAGATGTGGTTCTTTTATTACTATGTACAGCAACGGCTTTTCCCCCAAAATACCGATACTCACAAATAAGGAAGGTGTTACTCTTCCTAACCTTGGGAGTTATAATATCCTAACTATCTGCACTAGGGAAAAGAGTCTGTAAATGGAATAATCCCTTACAGTTAGAAGACCACACCAACACTCGTTGCAGGAACTAAACACTGAGGTTGAATTCACAACGATTAACTCACATTAGTTGAAGAACAGGAATAGGACAAAATTTCATATTAACACAATCAGGATGAAACTTGATAAGAATATAAATAACGTGGAATAATAAGGAATTCTCTGAAGTAGTAAAATCTCTCGGTAAAACATTGATGAATTTATCTTACTTTATAGACAGAATTTCCTCTCATATTTTTTCTACGTTGCTTGAACTGACTGACTACCAGTGTTACCACATGTAGAAGAAACGTGGGAGTTCAGATATGACGTTAAGTGTAGAAAGTATAACGAGACAACAAAAATCATGTAAGACAGTAAACAAAAACTGTGAGTTATTATAATATTCACACGTAAATGAAACAGCTAAATTAATACAAAAAAGGGAAGCATTCAGCACTGACCTTGTGATAGGAAAAGTACACTAAGCAATGTTTTTGAAAAATCAGAGGAATTCTTCTTTTAGATAAAGATGCGGTTTAAAAGTCTCATATCAATGATCGGAATTCCGGAAGGTCCTATATTGTGTTTAGCATGAAAATAGAAAAGTCAATAAGATTAGAGCTCGAGTTATTTTCTTAATTCATATGCTAAAGTAAGAGTAATTTAAATATCGGTTCTAAATTTTTAACTTAAAAAAATCCTTTCATTTCTTGGCTTACTTCGTCCAGGCACGAACTCATTTCTTTTATTGAAAAGGTGCTTCAAAAAAACACAAAATCTTTTTTTCGAGATAGATGATAATATTTATGTGAACAACTGTATACACTTCCATAGATAAAATACACTTCCATAGATATCACCAGACGGATAGTAAATTTTCTCTGAACAACTTCAGACAACAAATAAATTACAGGGTTCCGCGAATTATCATTCTTCTCACATTTTAGTGGTGACGCAGCTACATTAACTATAAAAATTTCTTGATGCTGTGTAATAAAGAGAAATCCTAAGTTACAACAGCCTAAAATTCCTGAATTCTTTTCAGTTCTTTCACCACAAGTGATAATTGTACGCAATTCATGCTAGAAGGCTCGTGCAATATAATGTCGACGACGATAAGTTAATGGCGTTTATACGTAGAGTATATTGTTTATGGTTTTCCATTGACGAAAATGGAACGTTTGTTCCATGAAAACATGTAGAATTATTTCCAAGAATTATACGGTCGTGAACATTAAAAAAATCTTCTTTAACCTTTTAAGTGTCCCATGTATCTGAACCAAATGACGAACAAAATTTCCTGCGCTTTCCAAACAAGAATGCTCATATAGCGGCCGTGTTTTACGAAAGATGCAACACAACAATTCCTTCCTTCCTCTCATATCAGCAGTAGCGACCTTAAATCTATCAATGGTGATAAGTGCTTTCTTCTAGTCCTTTATTCTCTGCTCCATCACCCAAACCATGATGAGGAAGAAATAGTCTTCCTGAAATGGATATCATGCCACTGGGTTGAAACAAGTTACTAGAACATCATTCTCCTTTGTTAGATTCGTAGCCATTGTTATAGACCTTTTAGCAGGTAATCAGTCAAAAAGTACTAGGCCAATTCTTCCTCTAAACGATCATTTCAAATAAAAAATCTAAGGGATAAAGCAACGCTTTCTGTTGCGCAGGTTCACTCGTTCTAACTGCGTTCGGCCCACTTCTTAGACAGCAAATATATTCGTTCGAGCTGATTCCAGCCATTTTTGCTAACTCCGAATAGTTTCGTTCCCGCAAGTTAAAGAGTTAACTCAGCATCGTGAATATTCCAACTTGTCACAGGCGTCTCTCACAAACTACCCAATCTGTTCCCCACTTCTTGTGTTTTTCTGTAGTGCTAGAAGAAACAGCCACCTTTGCGTCTAGCGCAATATATGTGGCACTAACTTTGCGTCTAGCGCTTCAACTTTGCGTCAACTGATTCATTCATGCTAAATCAAGAGTTCTAATTCTTTAAGGTGTTGTGTAATTTCCGAACACTGCAATCTGCGTCTATTTAAAATATGTGGTAGTAACCTTTTCTGTACAGTTCCGTATTTGTCAAGAGAAAATCAAGTTGATCACAATGCTTGGAATTCTGCTTTGAGTGACAGCACTGCGTAAAAAAATGAGACACTTTTAAGAAATGCTTTAGTGCTTAGTCTGAACTAATAAATGAGCCTGAATTGGTTACACGTAATGAATGATTTACTTCCGTAAGTACAGGGAAAGCTACAAAAAAGTTTGTTGGATAGCTTTAATTTACACCTGTTAGTAGAGAACTTTTTATGTTGAAGTATGTTACTATGAAATATACAGTACTTTACAAGAGTGATTTACTGAAGCAGACAATCTCAAAAATGCATTTACCACACGTTTCATCGTACCTTTTTCTACGATACTATTCATTTCACAATTAGGTGGGGATACTAACAATGATCTTCCATTTTTACGAATTTTGTGTACTCTATGTTACTGTTTAAATTCTTCCCCATCTCACATTAAATCATCCACTGTTCCGCTTTCCTGGTGGCTCCATATTTACAACTCCACACTCAACTAAGTGTCATTCTTTTTAATTGCGTATGCATACCAGCCCCTTCTTGCTTGTTTGAAACCTCTACCACTTAATCTGATACTGTAATCTTCTCACTTCCGATTCTATCTTTGCAAATGACAACGTAGATACACCTCAGCATATTTATTTATGTAAACTTTGAAATGTGTATTTACATGTCATTCCAATGATTAATTCTCAGAACTGTACAGCATTGCTGATCTTACATCATGGAAATTTTACTTTCAGTCATATTAGTAGCTTTTTTTCATACTGAACAACCCATGTTTTATCCCCAGTTATTCAATCGCGCCTGCACTATGTCGTTTTCGTTTTGCATTTTTAGTTTTCTTGTTTAACGATACTCCCAGGCTATGAGGAGCCGCTCTTCCGTAATTCGGAGTCAGTGGCTCCAGGGAAAGGGCAGAACAAGATCCACGGGGGAAGCACATCATCCATGTTCCATCCGGAATTCGATTAGCCTGAAGCCGGCGTCTCTGGTCACTCGGCTACAGGGGCAGTTCTTTTCCATTCACAGATTCATCTTCCTCTAATCCATCTTCTTAAATATTTTACCTATTTTAAGTACTTTTTCCGGGACATAAACTCCTAAATTATGATTCTCCGTTTCTTCATTGCATCTGAGGTGCTGTGTATGGGTTTTACAAACCACTTGTCGAAAAAACTGTCGTAAAAAAAAGTTGGTTCGCGATACGAATTCTCTCACTTGTGTTACATAAATAACAATGCCGAACAAGTACAAGTAAATTTAAGGAGGAAACTGCACTCCAATTTTCTCTTTAAGTTGACATATGTTACGTCATCTGGGACTCGAACCCGGACAGGATGACGAGGCAGAAACCAAAGCCACTAAGCCATTGAGATGGCGCACATGTACTTCATTAAAATGTCCCGAAAAAAACTGCTATCATTCCAAACAGAGGCAATTACATGCTTGCTAAATGCATAACTCGAAATTACACCACTTTCCTTCATGCTTGTCTGAAAGTGTAGTATTTTTAATGCACACACTTACTGAAGGATGCTAAATTTCTGAAAGCTTGTCAAGTATTATAAAACAGTTTGATGTTCAGTTCCTTTGTTTCGGGTTTTTACGGCCACGGTGGTCATCTACGACTTAAGGTTTTGCTCATCCGTAATTTTGGAACATTGCCTTCATGGAAAGAGCGTAAACAGCTCATTCAGAAGGCAGATGTGTTTACTCCGGATTAAAACTTATAACGAAGTAAATTTCTCCGTCATTTTTGGTCTACGCCGGGATTCGAACCCGAGTACGCTTATTCCGGAACAAGTCGCTCTACCAGTTGAGCTACGCGGACATTTTTTCTGCTTCCTATCTGCCTTTATGTCGTGTGCGTCCTTCTGGCAGGTACGTCACATCTCCTGGTACGTTACATCATCTCCCCCTTATTATTTTTTTTTTTTTTTTATTTTTTTCGAAGTGCTGGAGAAAGGATTCTCTTATTTTTCCTATCTCGCGGTGTGGAAATAACATCACACCAATGCGAGATTTTGAACGGTCGGGTCATCCGGATAGTTCGGGCGCCATTATAACGAAGTAAATTTCTCCGTCATTTTTGGTCTACGCCGGGATTTGAACCCGAGTACGCTTATTCCGGAATAAGTCGCTCTACCAGTTGAGCTACGCGGACATTTTTTCTGCTTCCTATCTACCTTTATGTCGTGTGCGTCCTTCTGGCAGGTACGTCACATCTCCTGGTACGTTACAAACTCAATCCCAGAACGCTGGAAAGAAGACGGCATCGTTGACCGCTCGATTACCGGGTGACCAAACTGGCGCTAATCGAAAATAAAACGTGCGTGTAAGTCCTCAAACAAAAATAATCTTCGACTTTCTGTACCAAAGAATACGTATATATTTTTGTCTAACAGGATAAGGTGTTGCTTCTCTTATTTGAGCATGTCTGTTCAATCTTCAACTCGCAGCATGCGTTTAAATGAAGCACGAGGTCAATATTTGAGATGTAGTGAACTTGAACGAATTTTCCAACTTTTCTTCAGTACTAGGATCCACAAATCCTTCAGTACAAGGCCCATAAACAGACGCAACAGAAGAATTACTTTTTTGCCTTCAACTGTGAGTAGCATAGACTCCATTGGGCCGTCGAATGTGTCCTCAGGTATTCTCCGCCAAGTGCACAGAATAATATTCCGGAGAGCGGCTTCGGAGCTATGCATTGGCGTGGCCAAGCGAATGTTGTGATTCACTGCATTCCGCAAATGTTTGATGGATTTTAAGGAGGAAGAAATTAGCGACTAGGACAACGCACAAAATATCTGGACATGATTTTCGAATCATTCCTTCACAATGCAGGATTAGTGACACTGCACGCTGTCTTTCTGAAAGATTCCAGTGCCTTCTGAATATACCGACACGATATTAGTTATGTTTTCATAATGTAAGGCAAAATGGTTTTCGTCTTGAACAATCTGAAAGCCAAGTTGCTTTCAAAGGGCACAAAAAGACCCAGTGTTTCCCATGAAACCATACCCATACCATTATAACGCTGCTGCGGCTTGTCTCCATTTGACAGTGTAGTCCACTTACAGTTGTCCATCCGCGTTGTGTCAAGGAATTAGCCGCTGAGTTATGAGACAGCATGTTAGAGGTAACTCCTTGACTTATAGGACCAAGCTCCATCTCCGTTCGTTCGATGTTCACTCACTATACTCCCGTTCCCACTGCAGGCAAAACTGTCAATAGAGAAATGGCAACATGATCAAATGAAAGGTCGTAGACTCCTTTAGGTCTATTCACCACAGCGTCCAGGGAACTGCGTGATCCGAATCGTTTTTCTGTGACTTCTGGTTGTAGTATGCCGTTAACCGAGGGATCATGAGTGCCTTCTATTGTATCGGAGAGCACGCGCGCGTTTGTCTCTGTGTGTGTGTGTGTGTCCCTCCTGCAACATCTTCATTATGGTGTCCATCTCATAGCCGACCCTGCTTGAGGTGTTTGAAATGCAGCCCTTCCAGACTTCCTTGGGCTGAAAGTCATTCCCCCTTTAAAACTCAGACAGGCCTTTCGTATTTTTTTCTCCTGCCGTTGCGCGGGCTTCGTACTGGCAAGCTGACATGCCTTGTCCATGCAGTCTGTATTTTCTGCGCTAGTCGGTGACGTCATCACACGTACTGTGGGAAGCGTGCATATGTTGAAACAGAGATAATCATAATAATCTGGACCATGAGTTTACTACAGTATATTCTTATCTACAGTTACCAGTAAGAACTCTAAATCCTGTTCATGAGAACGCTAATATCAGCGTTTGCTTCCTAGCATTTCCTTATGTGTAACTGCTTAGCGTTTCAACATAGCGCAGAATTCTTCAATAAATGTTCATCACTCGGACATACTTATTTCCATTTCCTGCTTTGGCTTTCAAACCGGAAAGAAAGCGAGAACATAAAAATGCACACCAACTGAAACATGTTACTGAGATTCAGTGCAATCATTCTTGTGCTCCAGTGGAGTAAGGACTAAGGAGTGACTTTTAGCTCTTCATGTTCCCGATTGGAACCCCGGGTAGGATAGGGGCGCTGTGTTTTTTCTTTTGGAACTCGTTCTATTCCCGTTCCTAAACGTACTATTCCTACATTTAGCACAAGCGAGTCCTTCTGGCTCTAAATGCTATTGATAATTGTTGAATTCTAAAACGGAGAGAGCGAGACAGAGAGAGAGAGAGAGGAGATACTCTAAAAGTTAAGGTGATGTTGCTAGATGCCATGCCCGAATAAGGTAATGTATTAATAAATCCATCTGGCTGATCTGAAGATGGTCATAAATGTCGTTCTGCGGAAATCTTTGAACCCTCGTAAAGTATTTTCTAATATAAAAAAAAAGTAGATCAGATATTGGTAAAGTACTATATATACCAAGTACTACTTCTTTGACCACGAAAAATAAATACAGAATTACAGGGAAACTTAAATTTTAAACTAGGTGATATATAAGTGTGAATGGCTGAAATAAAAGAAGAAATCAAATGCTGATGAGAGATTTAAGTCTTTGGTTGGGTTATTAAACATTTGGAAAAAATATTCACCGAACACCCCCAGGCTTCTTTCAGAAAGTGTTTGAGTTGTAGGTCTTAAAGTCTCTGAGTTTCCAAGAAACGTCCTTGACCTAAATTTTTCGTCTTCCAAGGTTCCATGTCCAGACAGCGACTTTCGTGGATTCATCAGTATGTGCTGCGCACGTTCACAGTGGCGGATATTCTGGGAGAAAGGGATTTGTGGTGAGGTGGTTTCCCTTTGCTTTCTCGTCCAGTGCTGAAGGAGGGGGTGGGGGGGGGGCAGGAATGGCTCATCACGGCCAGGGCGGATTTAATGGATCCATCCAAGGAATTACGACACATTAGAGGAAACCCTGGAGAGCGGCTAACTGGATGTACGAGACCTGAACCCCCAACACGTGCCTGCCACACAAGCACCGCGATAAGACAACTGCATCACGCCGGTTGTCCTAAAGTTTTAAATTTTGTAAAATATAAACCCGTGTGTCGAAAGCTAACAACAGTATGTTGCGAGTCTACAAGGTTTGCTTTGTCTAAGTACTGAATTTTAAGCGTGTACATATCGTGACTTTCAAATCAGTCCCGTAGCCAGACAAGCAAGTCGGGAGGGGCGGCTGATGATTGAGATCGGGCGAAGGATATAAAATGGTCGGGCAAAAGTTGTAAACGAGGTCGGGCACTATACTGTTGTGAGAGTCGCTAGGACGGGCAAAAGGAAACACAGGTCGGGCTCAGCCCGGCCTGGGCCTCCCTGGCTACGGCCTTGTTTGAAATGCTCTTTGCCCTAATATTTATAACTTTGCGATTTTGTTCTCCTATGACGTTATCCTACGAGTTATCGAGTTACGTGCAACTTGTGATGTCACATCACGTGAGAAAACTGAAGTACTTGTATTAAGCAGAAGAGAACATTCACAGGTCAATTTGAGTTTCACTATCGCCCCAGAGATAGGATTATAACTATGTTGCCACATGATTTCAGTTCGAAGACTACAAGAAGCTTTGCGCACAGATATTGAACCTCTTCAGAACTTTGAGACCACACTGCGGAGTGGTCTGATACCAGGGGTGTAAAGATATCGCCCGCCAGCAATCCCCCGCGTCACGGGGGGACATTAATTTTAGGGGGCCCAGATCTACGTATGTAATTTTTTTTTCATTTAGCAATTTAATTTGAGACAAGAGGTTTTCTACTTGCTCTAAAAATGTTTGTCTTAAATTTTCTGTCTTTTGGATACGAAAGGTTTTGAACTTAAGGGCCCCATTGACAAAGACTTTTATCTGCGCGCCGATTAGAGATCAGATCATATGTAGAGGATTTTAGGAAGGGAGTGTCTGATCTCAGGTCTTAAACAACCCTTAGAAATAGGAAACTACGAGATTTGGGCTAGAGTGGCCGATAGGAAAGTGACACGGAAGCGAGGTAAAAAGGGGGAGGAAAACGCCCTTATTTTTTACCGGGAGCCAGTACCCGGGGTCCGACGGCTTAACGTGCCCAGCCGACGCACAGCGGATATTTAGTGGTTCGAGCGTTCGTACCTGCCTGGGATCGAACCTGAGGTTTCTAACTTTGGTCATCGCACACTCAAAGTAGGGTTGATGGACTTGCGATGATAAGCATTGAAAATGACCGAGCCAGAAAACTAGACGTGACGAAACTAATTGAAATATTTGCTAAGAAGAACGTTAGAAGAGAATCCAGATTTTAGTAACGTAAGTTTCCTTTATTTTGTAAAGTATGCTTGCTTCTTGAATTTAAAAGACAAGACACTGTATAGAAACAATATCGCTAAAATATTGAAAACTAGGAAAATGTAAACACAATTGTTTTTCCTCTTTCTCAAAAATTATTGTATTAAGGACTAAAAGAGCTTTAAAGGAAGTTCGAAACCAGACACTCGAAGATCAGTATTTGTTTTTACTTGATTTGATATCGTCAACATTTGTCATCTGAAGATTTTGCACTTTTTTCCCTGAGTACTAAATTTATCGAGAATACTTAACGGAATATGTGCTCACATAATTAAAAGCAATACATAAGTGATCATAGAATCAATATCTGGAAAATATATTTTTACTACGGCGAAGTTAAATATTTACCCTCAGTTTTCGCATTAATGTTTACTATGTTGGGGGCCTGTTAGGAAAATTTCGCTGGGGGCCCCAGAGGTTTTGCGTTACGTCACCGTCTGAGGCCTCTGTCTGTAGTGCGGTCTACTTTTAATAAGATTGGGAACAATCCGGTCATGGCGTGATATTTGGAACACGGAGAACAGAAAACTGCGAAAACAGTTCAGTAATGGAAGTTCACGAGGGCCGTCCGGTGGCGCAGTGGTCTAAGTGATGGCCTCTGATCATTCGTCCGAACGGGGTCTGGGTTCGAATCCCGGTGAGGCATGGATGTTGTGTTTGTCTTACGACACTGGTTCTCCCCATTCCCTGGAACCAGTGACCCTAAATTAGGGACGGGCGACTGCTTATAGCCCATTGAGTTGCTCACGGTGGTCGTTAAACCTCCAATCAAAAGAAAAAAAAAGAAATTCATGAGGGTTAACAAAACTATTCCATGGAAAAAGTAAAAAAATCTGGGCGTTCTTGTTTCAAAAAAAAAAAAAAAAGAAGTAATCGAAAGCACGAAAAGTTTAATGGCAAGAATAACCACCGTGACAGCGATGTTCTCTTCAGGCATCAAATAGCAAGGCAGGAAATACTTCCTTCATTACAGATGTCAAGCAGATCGACAGATTTTCATTCGTTGCGCCAAGACCCTTTTTCTGCGGGGGAGGCTTTTCACGATCGCTGTCAGCATCTCCGCGTACAGATAATTTTCCTTCCCTAATTTAGGGCCACTTCTCTAGGGAATAGAGTGAACAACGTTGCAGAAAAAACACAACACTTATTCGTCATTCGGAACTCTCAAGTCGGGTTCCAACTCGGATAATTAAATATGTGTAATTCTTGGAGCTGGTTGATCGATTCGCCAAATCAAGGACCATGTGCACTGGGATATCAGAAGGGCAGAACGTTGTTGGCAACAGTGGTTGTTAGAAGGAACTACCAGTAATCATAAACAAAGCAGTGCCGTTAGGAGGACGTCAGAACTCATATTCTTAGCCAGGCAATCACAAGCTACCGTAGAGAGCACCGCGGGCTGTAGAGGCAACTATGGTCATACCCGTCAGAATTCTGGTTGTTAACCGAAGATCGGCGAAGGCGAGTCTGCGCTCCCGTCAACCATATGGCGACAGGAACGACACCATGTCGTGTTCAACGACGAGTCCCAATTCTGCCTCGTTGCTGATGATCGACGTCATGGCCACAAGAAATATCCAGCTGTTGTCCGTAAGTAGCACACTGCTTGCTAGTTCGGCACCCTCGTATGGAGTGCCATTGGTTATGATAGCATATGACCTCTGATACGCATAAAGTGTTACAGTGGCGACCTAGCAGTGCCTGTAACATTTCACAGCCCAAGTTATGACTGTAACGTTTCACGCATAACGTGTTACAGTAGCAATCCAGCAGTGCCTGTAACGTTTCACAGCCCAAGTTGTTGCCATTTCTGTGTGGTGTCCTTAGAGCCTTTTCCAATAAGATAACGTTCGGGCTTACACCACAAAAATCCTCGTGCGTACATATAAGGGGAGGAAGGTCCATATGCTTTCATGGTCAGCGAGATCTCTGGACTTATCACTTATCGAGCATGTATTGGTCTTCATCGGACGACACGTTCAAGCCCCTCCTCGGCCTTCCCGTAAAGCCGCTAAAGAAAAGCTGTCTGGAACCACTCAGCGTTAGACCAAGCAATCGCTGTGTGGTCACACACAAACCAGGACACCATTACAGAGCTCATATCGGTTCATGCCGATCTATATGTCTGATTGCACTGCACAACAAAGTGGTTCCATAAAGAATAAAGAATAGACTGCGCTCACGTGATCATGTCTTGTAGTCTATCTAACTGATTTACGGCGTTAGAAATAAAATCATGCATTCTCCACCTCATGTCTCTGACGGTTTTAGGCTCATTTAGCTCATGCTTTCGGGATGGAACAATTTCATTAGGGAGCAATGTATTTCGTTTCCTTTCCTAAGATCTCATTTTCAACGCTGCGAAGAAAATATATTATTTCTACTTAACCAATTACCACAGTTGTCTAGAAAAAGACTAAACGCTTCTTTTAGGAATATTTAGAGATCCAAAAAAAATTTTTTTTAGGGTGAAAGAAACGTGTGTATAACTGAAAAGGTACGCGGCGTTATGCCTCTGTGTACAGGACACGTTGGTTGCCTTGGAATTTTCTAGAATGCATTAAGAGACTTTTTGTATTTTAACATTCAGAATTTGCGTGGTATAGTGTACAACGTCTGGCTAACTAGCCAAAGGTCGTGCTGATTATATCCGTAACTTGATATAATATACACTATATTGACAAAAGCCACCGGACACCCCTTCAAAAGCGAATGAACGGACCCGCTGCACTGTTAAGATGCGCGGTACAGCTGAAAACAGTATCAAAACAAGCCTGCAGCTGACTGCGATCATATCGCTCTGTGAGGTTGAGTGAAAGTGTCGCGGCGTGAGAGAACTGACGTTGAGAAAGGAAAAGATTGTTGGGGTTATACTAGTGGGCTGTCCATAAGAGAAACCGAGAGCCGTTTGAACATACTCAAGTCAACTGTTTTGGATGTACTGAATAAGTGGAAGACACATGGCGTGCCTGAAGCAGCAAAATGTACAGGCAGACCAAAGAAAATCAGTGATAGAGGACGTCGAAGCCACAGGAGAGTCGTTACAGCTAATCGACGGAGTACTGCACAAGACCTCAGTGGACAGGTGAGTAAAAATGCTGGAACATCGGTATGTAGACGTACCATTCGCAGAAAACTTCATTCCATGGGTTACCGTGGTCGTTCGGCTGCTCATAAGCCTCACATCTCCACTCGGAATGCTACTCGTCGTTTAGCATGGCGTAAAGAACATTTATCGTGGATCGTAGATCAATGGAAACAGATCCTATGAACTGATGAATCCAGATGCACGATTCATCAGTCTGATGGCAGTGTGTGGGTATGGCGGCAGCCGGGGGAACGCTATTTACCACAGTCTGCTGTTCCTACGGTCAAGTTTGGAGCCCGCAGTGTACTCATGTGTGAGTGTTTTTCGTGGTATGGTCCCGTCCCATTGGTTATCGCGGACAAACCTGTTAACCAGCACGTCTACCTCAATATTCTGGACAATTATGCCCTACTAAAGCTGTGGCAATACTATGGAACCGGGAGTTGTTGGTACCAGCAGGATAATGCACCGAGCCATAAAGCAAGGACTGTTACGGCGTGGTTTGACGATAATTCCGTATTGTGTGTCAACTGGCCAGCAAAGAGCCCTGATCTTAATCCTATGCAGCACCTATGGAATGAATTAGAGCGTCGCATAAAAAGTTTGGAACCAAGGCCTACTACTAAGCAACAGTTAGCGGCAGCATTATGTACTGAATATAAACGCATACCTATCGATGTGTTCCAAATCCTTGTCGAAAACATGTCTCGAAGGGTCAGTGCATGCATTAAAGCCAAAGGTGGACCGACACCGTATGTCAATAAATGCTATGTTGTGTTTCCCTTCTAGGTGCCCGGTGACGTTTGTCAATATAGTGTATATAGATATGGTATACATCTACATGCGTGTCGCACGTGTACTGGGTCTGGACACGTGCAGTATGTGAGGAGTACACCCTTATCTATGTGTGTAAGGAAAAAAGGAAAGGGAACACTTTGTCCTTCAGCTGTAAACTGGACTAGGGCACTGGCTTCTGACTTTTCCTTAGGTTGGATCCTGTTTGAATCGTGAGGAAGGTAGTCAACTTCTTATAACCTTAGATGTTCATCGATATCGCTTAATTTCGAAGCCCAAGAAAGAGAACAAGAACACCTATAAGATTATTGAAATAACAGTTGCATGAAAGAAATGCATTCGAGTGTCCGAGTCGTCTGAGGTACGGACTTCGGTTAATCGTCCCCAGGCTCAAGTCTAAGCTGGGAGAGGGGGCCGGAGCAATGGAATGTGCGAACCCCACGGAAACGGCTCTGTCACTTTCCGGCAGCAGTCACTTTAATTTAGGGGCTGGTGACTCCTTATAGCCTTAGATGTTCATGAAACCCTGAAAAAAATGTCCTCTTAAAAAACTTTCGCGCGTGCAAACCCAGAGAACCACATCTACATTAAACATTCGCGTGGACGGGCGGTCTGATAAGCTGGTTTTCGATCTCTTCCGAGTTGGTCCCGAATGAGTTATGGATGGTTTGTTCCACTTTTGAAACTAGTGGCTCTAAATTTGGTATTGCCGACTGCTAATAGTCCTCAGAGTTGCTCATGGCTTTAGGTAATCCTCCTACTCAAAGAGAAAAAACACTCAGATTTATTATAAATTATTTATCACATATTAAGGATATGTAAATATAAATATCTTCAGTTAATTGCCTGAAAAATTCTGATTCTAAAACAAAATATGGAAAAGGCTGCGGAGGCAGTCTGCGCATGAATTGATTTCATTAGAAAGCGTCATTGGAAGCATGTTCTCAAAGTTTTACTCAACGTGCGAGGGAAAGAAACTCCCTGCTCTCGATGACTTAGATTCAAAATTTTGAGCACCGACGCCTTGTTTTTAATTTAATGAATAACTGGTGAGCTGTTTGATTTACCTGTCGTTAGACCATTCGTTTTAGAAGAACTGTTATTCAAAGTGCTACAATAAGTGTTGCTTTCCATACACGTAATGTGAGGGTGTATTTAATGAAATTGTCGTGTATTGTATATTTCCGTATTGTAGAAGGGTGTGGCACTGCTGTGTTACGTATTTTGAACCACTAAGTCAAAGATACCATTTCTTAACATCAAATATTCGGCACAAATGATTTTGAACCTGTAAGTTAAATCATGTGATTTCAAGAGAGGACCACTTATTAATGAACCCCATGAAATTCTGTCACCCAGTGTAGTTCAGGTTCATGAAACTCAGAAAATCTACATACTGTCGTCCCTGAATTGGAACAAATTATCGAGATCTGTCAGTTTGAGTTTGAAATCTCCAGTGGAATTCACATATTAAATTTCTGGGGAATCCATTGAAGCGGAGCGGTCTTGACATACGCAGTCGAGCAGTAATGAAGTCAATCAATGATATTACCTTCAGGAAATGTACCTAAAAAGACAGATTTTACTAAATAGATCGAAGAAATATTTAATTCCGCCTTTTAGGGATTTGCATATTCGATTCAGACCTAAGTGAATACCCGATATCAAGAAAATCTATAAATTCCCTCAAATTCTGTGGCTGCGTTGAAATACCAATGGATTCATCACAGGCTTACAGAGGTCTTATGTATGGATTATGGGACTTAAGGTAGTGCTCCTTTCTCTAAATTCTCTGAGACAAATGCAAGAAAGCAGACAAATATATAAGGGAATAAAGTGTTTAGTAAAGTTATTCTGCTTTGCTTTGAATTGCTCCGAATGCAATGGAGAAATCGGAAACGACAAAACAACGAAAGAGTAACTTGGTGTTGAACAAGTGTTAAAATGGATGAAGAAAAGCTTAAGGATTTGAAGAAGGTTAACTCGGGATATTAATAATAGTTACATAATTTCGGAAATTAGTGTCGGGTGTGACTCCCAGTAGTTCCAATACAAGTGGTAACTCTCGAATTCATTTGGTCAAAATGTTGCGATATCATTCCAGGCTTGTTCCACCTTAGAACTCCACAAAAGGATCTAAAGCGCAAATATAGAACTGAACGTGAGGTTCCTTCCAATGATATTCCATCCAAGTACAACTGAAGGAAGATGTAATGAATTTTTCTACCATGGGAATATATGTCTGCGTCTTGAAGAGCTACTCTGGTAATACTGACTGCATAAGAACACATATTGTCATACAAGAACATAACATTGTTCTTGTTGTTTAAAAATTGAATGACCAATGGGGTTCGTGGAATTTTGAAATACTGGACAATTGTCCTGCTCTTCACAAATACGAGAATAATTTAAGTTTCATGTCTGATGACTTTCTAAACCACTGTATCAAGAACGTGCGACGTGAATATAATTGTCATGCAGTCATTTCTCTCTTCCCCCTACTAAACACAAATGTTTTGACCATTTTGCGTCTATCACCCAAACGAAAATAGAAACGCCTTTCACAGGGGAATACTACTGAACTCCAATCGAACTTATAATGAACCTGCACACCACGTAATTACAAAATTCATTATTAGACAGCACAACACCGGAGACAGTTGTGCTGATCGCGTTAGTGGTTTATGAAAGCTTTGTGCTGAGCACATTCTTGACCTACGAAAGTGTTGCCCTGATCGCATTTTTGGTTTTGTAAAATTTTGTGCGGATCACACTCTTATTTCTTGAATATATTGAGATAATTGTATTATAAGTTAGTGAATGTGACGGTTATATTCTAGGCCAATGACTGTGTTCTGGTAATTGAATTCTAGACCAATTCACGTTTTGTATTGAATGCTTCTTTGCTTCATGAACGTATTTTCTTCACATGTCTGCTTGTCTAGACCACTTTGAGCTCTAGATCTGTAAAGAATTGCGGCCATGACGTGACAAAAGAAATTTAAGTAATTAAAATATTTCTTTCAGTTACCTGAAAATAATTTGTTTCATGCAATGACAGTGCTGGAATTTTGTGCTTTGACATCGTCATCGTCGTGAGCGTCTCACGAGGTTTGACATTTGAATGAAATAAGAGTTCTTTCACTTGTGGAGTGGCTTTGGAATTTAAATTCTAGCAGTCTACAATTATATTCTAGTAAATTCGTCAAAGAAATTTTTACAAAACGCTAATAGAAATTCTGCATTCATTAAAGGGAAGTACTTTTAAAAATTCTCTACTAACAATTCTGGTATCGTTTCAGGGCAGCAGGAGTTAACTATCTTATTTTGAGGGTAATCGCTTCTTGGGAAGAGAAAAGTCCCCACGTGAACGAACACAGCGGCTAGATGTTATAGAGATTCGCATGCAGGCCCAGAAATTCGACCATTGAAAAGCCACATAAATCCACGCTTATTTTTGTCCGGTTATGATGTCCGGAAAATTGCCAGTTTTCAGCTGTCTAAATACCCTGAAAACCTATTAGAATACTAAATTTAGGACATTTGTTTAGTAAAAAGGCGTGCTTATAGCTGAGAATTCAGTGTAATCTTTCCTTTTTATATTTGAACTTAGATCAGCTTGTCGTTATGCCTGGAGTTCATTCTGAGGTAACACATTTTGGCATTCCAAACACAACTATGTCCTGCTAAAATAGAACGTTATTAAGGGACTGCTTGTGCTCTTTTCTGCACGATAAGACACCATGCCTGTCCACTAAGTTTTAATATGGAGGAAGTTATTGACAAAGTCGGGATCACCAGAAAGATACAGTCTTACCTTTATACACTGTCGTTCGGATGAAAAATGAACATATTACGTAACCGAGTTACCCCAGGGAACGGGACTTCTGGATCGTTAAACAACTACTTGTGTGTTCGAATCACAAGAAAGGAGTGGTATTGAGTTCTTCTTTGCGAAAGTTAATAACAGACGACTCCTCTTAGCACTGAATGCTCATAAACAGAAACCTCTCCCCGTTTTTGATAGAGAAATGTCGTTGCGTTCTGCCGAAAGCGTACAGAAGATACGCCTGAAAGAGAAATCCACAAATTGTGGCTTGCGAAATTTCCATAGATTCCCTGAAGGAAATTTACACTGAGGCGAAAGTTTTTCAAATAGCCATCGATGTAACGTAGTGCTATCCATTGATCAAAAAGTATCCGTGTCAACATTTTTCCAGAAGAGAGCATTAATAAGGAACCAATCCTTACACTCATAACAATAAAACAACGTCGGGACCCTGAACGATGAACGTACACTATATAAAATCATATTACAGTCGTTCCTCGGTATCCGCGGGACACTACTTCCAGGATCCCCCGTGGATACAAAAAATCCCCCTCAATTCCCTTATATAAAATGGCGTAGTATTTGCATATAACCTACGAACATCCTCCCGTATACTTTAAGTCATCTCTAGATTACTTTGACAATACAATGTAAATGCTACGTAAATAGTTGTTATACTGTATTGTTTAGGGAATAATGGCAAGCAAAAAAGTTTGTACATGTTCAGTACAGACTCAACCATCGTATGCCTAAGTACATAGTACACGTCAGAAACAACGTAACGTTTTCTTTCATTCAACACTTACACATTGCTTTCGTTTAATGACCTGAAAGCAAAATACATAGAATAAAACACAGAATATTTAAAATACAAGTACGTATAAGACATATACTGTATATCGTAACTATAAATACCGTAATTTTAAATTTAGATCTTCTCTCTTGATATCCCTCGTATGATGATGACGATGGTGAGTTTTTGTTATGATGCCTACAATGCCGATGTGGTGAGGCTACGAGATGTGTGGCACAGTATATGAATGGTAAGACATCAGGCTAACTTAAACCTCCTTGCAGGACGTCAGAAGGATCATCTACGTCGGAAGAACCAGGTTCCGATTGTAGACGTTTACGCTTTGGAGGAGGCTCACTAATACCGATGTCAGGATCTGTAGAGTTGAGAGCTGAGGATCTTCAAGAATTGAAGGTCGAGGCTTCACAACTGCGGAGGCTTTAGTTAGAAACAATTTTATAGGAAGTTGTTTCTTCTTTTTCTTTGCATCATCAAACAAATTTCGCAGTGGTTGTAGGAATGTTGTTATTACTCTGGTGATACGGAGGCTTCGTTCCATCGAAGGATCGTACTCGAGGATCATATCCTTTAACCCTTGCGCCTGCCGCCCCGGTGGCGCAGTGGTCTAAGGCACTGGCCTCTGATCATTCGTCCGAAAGGGGTCCGGGTTCGAATCCCGGTGAGACATGGATGTTGTGTTTGTCTTACGGCACTGGCTCTCTCCCTTCCCTGGAACCAGTGACCCTAAATTAGGGACGGGCGACTGCTTATAGCCCATTGAGTTGCTCACGGTGGTCGTTAAACCTCAAAAAATAAAAAAAAAAACCTTGCGCTTTTTGAAAAACTGCTGAAAATTTAAGTGTCCAAATTGATAGTTCTGCGATCAATTTGGACACTTAAAAAATTGTTTTTTAAAGCTTAGAAAGTATTTTTCTCTATATGTTACTTTACTTCACAGGAATCTGCGTGCGAAAAATTCAATTTTGCTTTTTGAAAATTTCTTGAGTTTTTTTTTTTCGAATGCATTCGATCCGCGGTTGGTTGAATTCGCGGATATTGAGGGCCGACTGCGCTAAGTAGACTCAAGATTGCTAAACGTTATGTGGCTACTAATACAATATTATCTTACTGTATTGTAAAAGATTCCTGTGAGACACCACCAAAGATTGCATCATCCACGTGGCAAGTAATGAATGCCATCTTTGCTAACCCCAGCTTTTTATTTTATATTTAACTTTTACCAGTAAGTTACACGCAAGTATTCTACTGAAGAGGAGTCACTGTTAGTGATTCATAGCTTGCTATTTGAAATGCTGTCACTTTATCTGGGCACACATTAAGTCGGTACGGAAATTAACTGTCGACACAGAAACGAAGGAAAAAATTTGGCAATCCTAATTTTTAGTGAAAGTCCGCACATTACATCGGAACGTCTCAGAATGGAACGGAACAAAAATTTTTGCATATTGCACGAGGAGAATATTTTTGAACGATTCGATTGCTTTCCGAACCGATGCGCATGCATTAAGTCAAGGTTATCGTATCGCTAGTAGACAGCATGCACGTGGCGCGAACTGATTTTCGGGATTTCATTGCTTGTGCTTGTTCGATTTCATTGCTGGTGCTTTGTTCATTTATTTATGGCTTTGGAAATGTCTGCTGACAAAAAGTTATTAACTAACGCTGTGCAAAACAATTCCATTTTATACGACATTAATCACAAGCGTTTCTAAGATTGTTTGACGAAAGATTACGTGTGGGATGAAATATCAGAAAATCTTTCTGAATCTGCTCAATATGACTTTTTTATTCTTTTTGCATTTAATAAAAATATGTTTAGTTAAAATAATAAATACATACGAAAAAAAGTGTCTTTAGGTTATTCCATATCGCTGCTATAGGAACAAGTTATTATATTCGAAGTTCTTTTTTCATTTTGCAAAATTTAGTGTTATCAGTGTCATTTTATTTTACGTCCAATAAAATCTGAACAGACACGCTGCGAAGTCTGTATAAGCCTGTTATGAAGATCAGGAAGTACAAGTGTTTAATTGGCCTGCCCAAAGTTCCGATCTAAATCCAATAGAATATCTGTTGACGGTTGAAACGCCGAATCCGATCTTGACTGGCCATGTAAAACATAAAATCATGCAGACGTTTTTGCAGAAGGAATGAATAAAATACCGGTACAGACCTAAATAGGCATCTTGTGGAAAGCATGCCTAGAAGGGTTGTTACAGCTACAACGGCCAAAATGTTGTCGACTATATACTGATTACCACCGGCATAGCGCAGTTAGTTAAGTCGCTATGCACTGTGTGGGAGGAGGACGTTTCTGACGGGTGTTCGAATCTCGATCCTGCCGGCCATTTAGTCTGAGGTTTTTCCCAGGCTTCCTGTAGTTGGAGACGCGAATGCGTAGATGGTTCCCTCAGAAGAGGGGCCCCGACGCCCTTTGTCCTTTCACCCCCGCCCTTCCCCAGGCTGCCTGTGATTACCAGATGAGTGTCGATGTGCTGGTTATAAAACACTGTAAGACGAATGAAATCTCATTCCCCATGGCATCCGGCACCTACGGGTTTTGTACTCATGTTTATTGATGATGATGTACTGATTTCGGCTAATCAATACTATTGCTTCCGTTCGATCTAGGTGTCCAAATACATTTGTCTGCATAGCGTATAGCCCATGCAATATCGTTGCATCATAAAATATAATAACCAATTAACCCCTTGAAATACATTCATTGTCATAAAAATCCGCGCACTAAGATAAAACCGAAACTTGGCGAATAGCTATGGGGAGGGCAGACATGCAAATGATTAAAGTTTCATGCGATTCCGCATGCCCTCGCGTCCAAGACCGGCGCTGCAATCGCAATCCTCGGAGTTTATAAAGCGCCGCGCAGGGGACTCCACATTCGTGCCGAAGTGCACGGTAAGAGTCAGGTGAGATCCCTAAGAGATAGACATGCAGAGGAGCCGCCGTAGATGTGCGTACGGGCAACTGACGGAGTTCGAACGCGGCCGTTTCATCGGGCTGAGAGAGAGAGGCAGGGTGACCGGCGGGCCGAATCGGCCGACATTTGGGCCGGTCTAACAGTACGGTGAGATCGCGTTGGGCACAATAGACACAAGAAGTGCACCCAGAATCGGCGGACTGGCTTTGGACGACCCAGACACACCACTAGCAGAGGGGATCGTGAGGGCGGCACTCACAGATGCAACGATGTCCTTGTTCAATATTCAAAGACATGTGGCTGCTGTACAAGGGACTCCTGTGTCCGCCAAAACCATTTCCAGATGCCTGGCAGAGGCGAATCTGCACTCTCGACGGCCTTTACGTTTTCTGCAATTAACACCTAACCATCGTCGATGTCGATTGCGGTGGTGTCAGCAGCGAGCAATGTAGAATGCTACGCACTGGCGACGTATAGTGTTCAGCGACGAATCCCGCTTCTGTATGGGAACGGACGACCACCATGTTAGACTGTGGAGGACCGCAGGGGAGCGCTACAATCCCAACATCACTGTATAGCGGAACACGTCCCGAACAGCAGGAGGGATGGTCTGGGAAGCCATTGCGTATGACAGCCGGACTTCCCTCTCAGTGATCCGAAGGACGTTGACAGCCCAGCTCTACGTAAGGAGATCTTGCGGCCCCATGTGCTGCCTTTCCTGGCGGGGAGGCCCGGAGCCATTTTCCAACAAGATAACGCCCGCCCGCACATGGCACGGGTTTCCCATGACCGTCTACGTCATGCTTCGACGCTTCCGTGGCCTTCCAGATCGCCTGATCTCTCACTCATCGAGCACGTGTGGGGCCAGATGGGACTCCATCGTTCTCCATGTCCCAGTGTTCGAGATTTAGAGCGTCAGTTGCAAGAAGTGTGGGCCAATCTGTTCCAGGATAACATACGGCGTCTCTTCGACTCCATGCCGGACCGTATCACCGCATGTATCCGAGCACGAGGCGGTACCAACGCTGACCAGAATGTGCAACCTATGTCCGCGGCAAATCGTTCTGCTGCTGTGATATTGTAATCACTTCTGTCCTTGGTATGTACCATCTCACTACTAAAATCTCATTTCAATCCGACGCATCCTTCTTGGAGCGCGGATTTTTATGACAATGAGCGTATTTTATTTATAGAAAGAGACTCACATGATATGCACGATACTCGAACAAGAAAAAAAGGTGGTGGTGGGAGTTTGGGATGTTGAAAGGCCCTAGAGAGATAAAAGTGTACAACTGATGTATTTGTGAACTATCCGTACTGTAAAGTTTGTTAACTTTAGTTAACTCAGTATAGATAATGTTTTGTATAGCAGAGTAGGAGTCCTCAGGAAAAAAAGTGATATTTTGAGACAGCTATTCAAATTTTTCTTTTTCCCAATGATCATTTGAAATATTTCTTTGCTTTAAAACTAATATCTACCTATGCCATAAAACTAAGCGTCTTCTTCTCAAAATGCACTGTACGGAGCTCTATATAAAGCATCATCTATCTTCCGTTTCGCTGAACCCATAGATTATTCCCGGCGTCTTTTGTCTACTTTAATTGATATCCAGAGATGTTGATTCCAATTGTCTTCCAATCATTGGAAGCTTCACCTTCAACATCTGGCAGCAGTATTTGAAGAAATAGAGATAGATGACTGTGATGAATCGAGTGCGTGAGAGGAATCCTTGATCAATTCTTTTGTGCCGCTGAAAGATAAAAGAAGTAACTGGCATAACAGATTGCTCAGAGATGAAAAGGGAATCAATTATCCTCAGTACACGTTTTTCGACGGAGCCTTAGCTACTAAATTCCTAGAAGACTCTTATGTCAAAGAAAACTATATTCAAACGGTAAACTACATTTAGCAGAAGTTTCTTCTGCAGTGAATTTTTGAGGGACGTCTAAGACGTTGGTCCCGTACTGCAAAAAATTCTATAATAGGAGGATGAATCAGAAAGTCTCTCAGTAGTTTTTTATTTGATACATTTTATTTTTGTCAACACATCAAAAAGTATAAGCATGAATGAAAAATGAACTTTTAATGCGTTTTTCGTATATTATTTCAACACTGGGTGTTCTGATACAGAATTTCGAACGATGCGAATCTTCTGTACGTCTCGCCTGTTGTATAATTTCATTTGTTTCAGGAAGTAATACGTCATTCTGAAGTGGCATTCTGTGATCCCTAGTTACACTTTCTGAAGCTTTTGCTTCTTTGGAATAGTGGTATTCCTCTTTTCAGCTCCCTTGCCGTTTTTTTTTTGTTTTTGTTTTTAGCGTCCTTTGTTACTTAGGAGGCATCACGTTTTTTATTTGTTGTTTTTTTGTCACCGTGTACATGTTACTTGCTATCACTACAAGTTTCTTCCTCATTTATTGCAAAATTTTGTATATATAGTAACCCAGTACAAGCACTTGATTTATATTTTTGTTACTTTTTGAATAATTTAGCTATGTTTATTCGTGCAAGGTAGAGTATGTCAATCTTGTGTATTTTTGAGGCGCATTTACGCATCAGTCAGTCTCCTACAGCAGTGGTTGATCTGAAACATTTTGTGGTGTGAGTTGGGCACGGATTATTCAATTTGCAATGGGCTTTTTTCTAGTTTCTTTTTTTTCTTTTTATTATTTTAATTGTTATTTTTGGAAATCTTGTTTTGCTTCTTGTGGTTTTGTGATGGGTAAGTTGTGCATTTGGCTGGCTTTTTAGTCAAGGGGTTTGCTTAATAACTGAATAATGCAGAAACCCACACTTTTTGGTCTGTGTAGAACAATGAGAGTCGTGATCTGTGTCGGCGCCTGATGAAGCCATAGGTGACAGCTGCCATTTTGTTCTACAAATCTTCCATATTTTTTCAGATTAGCGACACCAGTTTTTAGTTTTGTGAAATTTGTTTCTGGGTATTTTTAGGTATTTTGAATTTTTAAAATTTTCTCCTTGTACTAAGTTTTTTTTTAATATTTTTTTTTGCAGTTCTTAGCGCATAAGATTATATATATGTATCTGGGGGTTGGGGGTTGGCCATAACTCACCACGCTGGCCAAGCGGGTTGGTGAGTGTGGAATAGCATTTCCTCTAGTCCCGATGTTATAGTTATACCGCTATTCGTTAGTCCTCAGAGCTCCTTTAGTGGGAACAGGATGCACCACGAGAAGACGGGATTGACATTTGTCAAGGAGAGTCTGGGATATGTTACGCATCATCTGACCTTGTTTATATAAACACCTCGTCTGACCTCGTCTTAAAAGAAAAGTGTTTAATCAATGCATCCTGCCAGTGCTTACGTCAGACACATGGACCTTAACTAAAAAAGACATACAAAGACTGCAGACAACCCAAAGAAGCATGGAGAGATGCAAGCTTGGTGTAACAAGGAAAGATAAGAAGAGAAACTTGTGGATAAAGGAAATGACAGGAGTGGACGACATCATGACCAGAGTGGAATCACTGAAATAGCAATGGGCTGGACATGTTGCCAGAAGAATTGGATCACCGATGGACAACAGAAATTTTAGACTGGATTCCGAGGGACAAGAAAAGACCCAGAAGAAGACCCCATGGGAGATTGATGCATGAAATTCGAAAGTTTGCTGGAGTGACGTGGAGGAGACAGGCTCAAGACAGAGAATTGTGGAAGAAACTTGGGGAGACCTCCATCTAGCAGTGGATTGATAATGGTTGATCATGATGATGATGATGAAACAAAACCATTCAACCAGTATATATACTTAGAGGAAGAGAGAGACAGCGCTCGGTGCTCGAGAACTGACTGATCTCAAATTTGCCGGAAGCCTAAACCTCTGATACCTCGGGTACTGGAGTGATGGTTAGGCAGAAAAAAGGGAGTAATAGAAAAACTACTCAATATATACCAACAATTATCGGCAATTTCGTATCTACTGTGGGTGCGAATTCTCGATCTAACGATCTGTGGAAACTTCTGCTATGCATACATGCAAAGTTTGTGACGTCTAGTCACACCTAGAAACTCTTTAGATTGAGTTTATAGCATGGCCTCCCTCATCCTCTTTTACACAAGAAAAATAGCACTTTCGAATTTCTGAACATCAAGTAATTGCTTAGTGGTCGAGTGGTCTATGTCTCGATCTGAATGTCAAGTTACGTCAAGCAATTTCTTATTGGTCAAGTGGTCACGGGCTTGGTCTGATGAATGAGTATTTTTTTATTAATTGTGTAATCTAGAGCTCCGTCTGAAGGTCAAGTAAGTTTTTGTTAGTTGAGTGGTGTAGGGCTCAGTCTGAATGTGAAGCAATCTTTTATTGCTTGAATGACCTGACTTCCCGCACTGCTGGATCTGAGTTAGAATCTTTGACAAGACATGGATCTTGTCCTTCTCCTTCTGGCACTAACTCTTCTAACTAGTGGCTCTAAATTAATGATGGCGTATCTTTACGGAATTAGGTATACTTGGGTGATGTTATATTGCTGAAAAGAAATGCTTCTACAGTTTAACGAATAGCTCGAAAGTCTTTTCAGGAAGAACTCCGGTAACAGACTTTTCCAAGTCTCCTCTGATTTGTTATCATCAATATGATAAGAATATTCATACTACGTATCCTTTGGTCTGTTGTTTCATGCAATAAGGCTTGCTTTAGGGCCCGTTTTTACAGGAGAGCTACTATTTTGTCCACGGAAAAGCCGGGAAGACCGTTCAACATGCTTAACGTACAAAGACCTCAGACTAAACGGAACACCTTGTGTGATATTCCCAAACGTTTCAAATCTGTTACCTTGTACTTTCGGGATAATGAAACACGTGCCTCAGCTGTGTGACTTCTTCGAATAGGAAACGTGTGAGAGGGTCATATGGCCACGATTCATTCAATTTTCCTCATATCGGAGGGCTACAGTTTCGTTTCCATCTAATAAAACTGTGAGTTCTCTACGTGGCAAATGTACACTCGACATTCTGGGCGGATATGTGAACTATGTATATTTCTCTTCAGGGCAACCACGCGTATACGCAAATTGCTGGGTAGTGAAATTCATTTAAGACCTCTTTTTTGCATAAACATAACAAACCGTGATTTACTGACGCAAAAGAATTTTTTGACATCATATTAGCACGATAAATAGAACATGTCATTTCATTTGATGCATTATACAGAGGGTGAGTCGAAAGTTTTGCAATATTTGGATCACTTTATGTCTTCATACGTACCTTCACGACGAAAGCTGACTAGCATTCAAAGTATAGGCCATCGTGTTGCACCGTTTTTAGCCATCTGTCTGCCAGATCTTCGATTCTACAGAGGGTGAGTCGAAAGTTTTGCAATATTTGGACCACTTTATGTCTTCATACGTACCTTCACGACGAAAGCTGACTAGCATTCAAAGTATAGGCCATCGTGTTGCACCATCTTTAGCCATTTGTCTGTCAGTTCTTCGATTCAGCGGTGGTACCCGTTCTTGTCCTTCGAGGCGAAGAACTCCTTCCCTCCAGCTGCCACCTCCTCCCGGTTGTTAAATTGCCGCCCCCGAAAGAAGTGGGCCATGGACCGGAACAAGTATTAATCCGACGGGGCAAGATCCGGATTATATGCTGGGTGTGGCATCTATTCGATGCCCTCAAGTTCCTGGAGTTTTCCCGGGTTGCTCGCGCGGAATGAGGCCGAGCGTTGTTCTGCTTAAGGAGAACGCGCTTTCTGTTCACCAGTGCCGGCTACTTCTCCTCCAAAACGCATACATCGCTCCAGCTGTTCAGAGTAGAAGCTGGTGTTGATGGTTTAAAAATCTGGAAAAAATTCACCATGGATTACCCCTCGAAATTTCCCCAGACCCAGAGCATCCCTTTGTGCTTGAAGCGCCAACGTTTGGCAACAGGTTCTGGAAGCACGCCCAGGCTCAACCACTGCCGTTGTGTGTTAGGATTACGGAAGAAGACTCACTTTACACCGCACGTAACAGTTCTCTTGATGAAACGTACATCGCGCGGGTTTTCTAGGAGTTTCGTTCACACTTCCACTTGGCGGCGTGCTTCAGTTGTAGCTCCGCCAGCTGAAGTAAACCGCCGAGAGGGACAATGCGGCGGCAGCTGCTGTAGACCTTGCCAAAGTCCTGAAGGTGACGAACTACGGTGGTCTGTGATATGCCCAGCTCGCCTGATATTCTCCGAGTGCTGTTTGTCGGATTTGCCTCTACGACCTGGCGCACAGACTCCAAATCCACGAATCGCGGCTTACCTGATCTTAGCTGATCGTCGAGGTTTCTGTCACCTAAACGAAATTTCTTGAACCATCCGGTTGCGGTGCTGTGGTCCACGGAACTTTCCTCTTTCGCATGACAAATGTTTCGTGTTGCTTGAGCAGCGTTACGGCTGAGTTCAAACTTGTAAAAGCCGCCCGGTGGCGCAGTGGTCTAAGGCAATGGCCTCTGATCATTCGTCCGAAAGGGGTCCGGGTTCGAATCCCGGTCAGGCATGGATGTTGTGCTTGTCTTACGGCACTGGCTCTCTCCCTTCCCTAGAACCAGTGACCCTAAATTAGGGACGGGCGACTGCTTATAGCCCATTGAGTTGCTCACGGTGGTCGTTAAACCTCCAACCAAAAAAAAAAAAAAAAACTTGTAAAACAAAAGTCCTCTAATTAACCGGTTGTGGCTGTTCATCTTTTAGGCGTCCCAACCACTGATAGAACGACGACATGCAATGCTGTTCACAGCAGCGACTGCCACTTTATATCCCTTTCGACTGACTACAGAGCGCGACTTGAACTAGTTTAAACACGTGACATACCCGCCGCAACACATGCGTTATTGAAAATATTGCAAAACTTTCGACTCACCCTCTATATAAACAAAAGCGCCTTTATTTCACTAGCACGGGAGATATAGGCGGCTCTGTCACCAACGAAAGCCCTATTTAAGTTATCCTGATAACAATGCTATGACGTAGGTTTATGTTCAGTGGTGTGTTAGAAAAATATAGCTATTGTAGGACAAGGACAGCATTTAGGATATTAAAAAGGGTGGTCTTTTGTGCTGTGTGGTACATTGGGGATGCATGAGCCAGGTAGAACAGGACGTCAAGGAAGTGCTGTTCCATCGTGCTGCAAGCACAGTGACACTGTGTTCACAACGATGTATAATGGAATGTACCTATATTCGTTGCCATGGATCTGGTACTCACAGACGTACCACAGAAAGAGAGGGTCGCCTCATCTGAAGGCAAGCAACTGAAATCCCTCTCTGCCAGCGAGAAAATGTGGCTTCCTACATTTCATGCTCTATCTTGTGAAGTATGTCATCCTACGATGATTGGCGGAAACTGGATAACACGTATGGGGTACAATACATTAGCACATTTTTGTGACGAGTTTCCTTTTTCTTCGGATGAACACGATGGTAGCAAAAGGACATGCTGTCGCTAAGCGCAGAACGTACGTCACGTTGCCCGCGAAACTGGAGTTATCAGATAGAGTTCATAAGAGTAACGTTGACAGCGCAAAGGTATGTAGATGATCTTCTGGAAGTTAAAATGCCTATTCTTAATCTGTGGTATCTCTAATGCTATTTTTCAACAAAAAAAAATGCACTACCCCATATGACACACGTCTCCCCACGTGAAGCCAGCATGTTACTTCGGACATCTATGCACCTAGATTCTTCCCCTATTGAGCATGTCGGGTATGTCCTGTAACATCGTCTCCGAGAAGGGGGGATTATAATCAGCATAGATAGTCGACACCTACGTGTTTAATTACAAAAAATGGTTGCAATTACCAGAGGACCTTATTCGTTGATGCCACATCGCTTTGTTGTATGTATTGCCAAAAACATGGGGGAGTCCTCTTACAGAAGGGATGTCGGAAAAAGCATTACAACATACACTGAAGAGCAATTGAATTAGAGACAGCTGGCGTTATGCAAATGTGGCGCTGTGGCCGGCCCTGTAAACGGAAACGGCATGACGTATGCAGTGATCCGACAATATAAGGAGTGATCCGACGGGAATTAGTAAGAGTCGGACGCAGTATAGGTAAGACGAAGGATCTAAGCGCATTTGGTCGTAGGCAAATTGTCGGGGCCCGACAAATGGGTCACTTCATCTCTGAAGTCGTTCAGGCACTGGGATTTCACGAGCCACTGTGTCACGGGTGCATCGTGAGTACATCGAATCCGGTAAAACCATCCCTGCAAGGGCCAACTGCCGTGGACAACAGCGTATGGATGAGCGGGGTCATCGTCGGCTAGCTCGCATGGTAACAGCGGATAGACGAGCCGCAGTGCAAGAAATCACTCGGCAATTTAACGCTGGTGCGCAAAAACGTGTAAGCAGCCACACCATCCAGAACCATCTCGCTATGGGGTACAGAAGCCATCGTCCCACGAGGGTACCGCTGCTGACCGCACATCGCAGGGTGCAAAGATTAGCTTGGGCGCAGGAACATCGCCACTGGACCCTAGACATGTTGGAAAATGTTGCCTGGATTGATGAGTCGAGATTCACGTTGGTACATGCGGATGGCAGGATACGAGCACTGCGCAAACCACATAAAGCGATGGGTCCTTTTTGCCAGCAGGGTACTCTTCAAGCTGGGGGGGGGGGTTCTCGTCTGGGGACTGGTTACGTGGACTGAAATGGGACCCCTGGTACGTGTGACATCGTCCCTCACATGTCAACGTTACCGGGATATCCTGGACGACCATTTGCTCCCGTTTGTGCGTCTTCAACATCCCACTGGGGACCTCATCCTGCAACAAGACAATGCACCGTGCCCATCGCTCCCGAATTGTATTCGAATGGTTGGATGAACACTCAACTGACGTGACCTCGCTTCCTTGGCCAGCTAGGTCACCTGACCTCAATCCTATCGAGCACATCTGGGATGCCATCGAGAGAGATGTTCAAGGCTCTGACCTCCCTTCATCAAATTTTCGTGAACTCTGGGAGCTTGTTCAGGATTCGTGGATCCGTATGGCTTTCCAACGCTTCCGGTGTCTTGTCGAGTCCATGCCAAGACGAATCGCCGCCGTCATCAGGGCGAAAGGTGGTGCTACACGTTACTAGACAGGTATGTCTAATTCAGTTGCTCTTCAGTGTACAAGCCAGGTTGTATTTTGTTATTGTAGGGATGCTATACCATATCTTATTACACTGTGCTAAGTTTATACCGTCTTACTATATAAAAGGCAAAACTTGCGACGACATGGATCACTTTTTAACCATAAACAAACAACAACGCACACTGTTTAAGAGAAGAAGATGAACATTTATATTCCGGTGTTCACACCGTGTTATCCGTAACGGTTGCTGTTTAATGTTTTGTTTTGCATCTCTTTTCTTTCTATCGAAGTTAAGAGTTTTTCTTTTCGTGTGCGATGGAAGTGGAAGCACACATTTGTATCTTGTAAGATAACCATTAATAAAAATCAAGGTCAAACACTCGAGAAAGTAGGTATCTACCTTTCTGAACAAGTATTTAGCCATGAACAACTTTCAAGATGACAACAGTTCGACGGTTTGATGATGTCACAGTTAAAGTAGCCCATGGGCCAAAACAAGGAAAAGCACTTCAAGGAAAAGGTCAAAGTGTCAGATTTACGAGCCTTAGGAAAATCTTCCTGATGAAAAACTAATAATTGACAACCCACTGTCCTCGTCCGAGTGGTCAAGGCATCAGATTCCCTGGCTTTAGGAAAATCTGCCTGATGAAGAAATAATCCTCCTGATGAAGAAATATTTGGCAACACAATGTCCTCGTACCAGTGGTCAAGGTGTCAGATTCACGGGTCTTAGGAAAATCTTCCTGATGGAGAAGTATAATTGCAACCCAATGCCGTGGTCCCGGTGGTCAAGGAGCCAGATTCACGAGCCTCGGGAAAATCATTCGAGTTGGGTCGGAATTCGAGTCACGAATGGAGCATGGGTGGCGCATTCCTTGAAACAAGATGTGAACCCATTGCCCGTGAGAAAGGAAGTTGGAACTGGCAGCGATAGTTTTATGATTTAACGACCACCACGAGTAACTTATTGGGATATCAGCTGTTCGACGTTCTAATTTAGGGTAACTAGTTCTCGGGAAGAGACACAGACAGCACGCTTTAGGACAAAAACTCCACCCGTGCCTCATCTGGGGCTCGAAATGGGGCTCATCTCATATGAATGGACAAAACTAGGGCTTCAGACCGCCCGATCACAGGGACGGAGACTGTTGCATATCACTCAAATAAAATGGTGAGTGGGCACAACTATCACTATAGGAATGATAGAAATCCCAACAGCCCGGATGAGATTCATAGGTAATGCGATCCTAAAGTTACACTGCGGTGCATCATTCATGGCTTTCGACTAAACGCATCGACTTTCTTTAATAGAAATGTCGGGTGAAAGAGGTACCTACAATTGTGGGGAGAAAATTTGTATACAGAGGAAGAAATATTCCTCTCATAATACGTGGAAAATACGTTATTATAACTTACACAGCAATCAGACATCTCTGAATTGACTGTATTTACTGTTTCTCACTTTACATTAATCGCATGAGAAAACTTGGAAATTATATCACCCTGGAGCGGGAATCGAACCCTTATCTCCCGATTACCATTCGAGTATGCGTCCTGGGTAGTATATAACGGTTAGCATACTCGAACTGTAAACTGGAGATGCGGGTTCAATTCCCGCTCCAGGGCGATGAAATTTTCAAGTTTTCTGATGTGATTGATATTACGTGAAGAACAGCAAATACGGTCAATTCAGAGATATCTGATTTCTGTGTTAATTATCATGGAAAGTTTGTATGATTTGGACCACCTGAATTGGCTACTGTATGTTTTGCAACTACGCACTCAAACAATCTGTATCTTTGAGGTTTAACGACCACCGTGAGTAACTTAATGAACTATAAGCAGTCGCCCGTCCCTAATTTAGGGTCACTGGTTCCGTGGTGGACAGAGAGCCAGTGCCGGAGAGATGATGGAAGCAATTAAAGTTGAAAAAGCAATGTGATTGAATGCATTTATGAAATTACGTATCTTTTTAGCTTGGCTTTTTTTTCGTATTTGTTAGAAGAGTTGTGTTGGGCACCGATTGTGTTTTATGCATGTTTGATTTCTTGCCAAGTAACGTGCTTCATGCATTAACTTACGTGGTATGAATTGTAGAATTTCATATACCTTATTGATAACATAATGGGCATGGGAAATTTGACAAAAATTGAACATATATAGATTTTTGAAACAGAGAGGAAAAGAGGGTAACTTTTCCGGGTGATAGAGTACACTACAGAATCTAATATGTGTTGTGCACTACTTTTTTAAGATTTTAAGAGAAATCGAGTAGTTAATTATTTTTTACAAGAATTGATACAAAAGATAAATAAGTACATGCAAGTCAGCGTAGCAATTAATTTTGAAATCAATCTAGAAGTTTGTCCATCCGCAAGTTTGTACTGCGGTTGGTATTTTTTTCTTCACTTTAATTTATAGCTGCATGGATTGCTGAAAATAGCGGAATTGTGTCGTTTTGCTATTTCTGGGTCTCTATCTTGAAAGTTGTGTTATGGGTGGGTGTAAAATTTAATATGTTAAATATAAACTTTGATATATCCTCAATGTTCATTGTAATGAAGGAAATATATCATTTCCCTTTATAATGACGAAGGGGGCGACACTTTTGTAACACACCGATATATATTGTACACACTTTTTTATTTTATTTTTTCATTTCGCAAGAGAGGGATTTAACGAAGAAAGCCAGGAGGAATCACCTGTCCTTAATTTAGAGCCACTGGCCCTAGGAATGAGAAATAATCAATGACATCAGACTGGCATTTGAAATCAACGCCCGCTTTCTATAAATGTATGGCAAACACACTCACTCTTGTGTAATCGACGGGATATTTCTCTAAGGAAACGAGTAAACACTGGATAACTGAGAAATACTTAACAACTGAAGATAAGCACTGAACAAGAGAGAATACGAAGGATAACGGAATAATACAACATCACAAAACACCTAATTACAGAGAAATACAATACGGTGTGACGTACTACAGAAGTGGAGCACGTGTCAAGACGACAAATCTGCAGCGATACATTCCGTCGGTGTAGCTTAGTCGGTTAGAGCAACTCATTCCGGAGCGAGGAGACGCTGGTTCGATTGCTATCGCCGACAAATTCCTGTTTTCACAGTGGCGCCCCAACGTAAAATCGATCTACTGGCCGTTGCGTTCTTTGAAAAGTGTGTGATGTTCGTCCCACACATCGTCTGGAATTAATGAAAGGTTCTTTCTTCGCTTCAAAAAAAAAAAAAAAAAAAAAAGAGGGAGACGATGTGACGCACTACAGAGGCAAAGCATGTGTTAAGACGACAAATCTGCAGCGATACATTCCGTCGGTGTAGCTTAGTTGGTAACAGCAACTCACTCCGGAGCGAGGATTCGATCTCTGTCACCTTCAAATTCCTGTTTTCACTACGGGGTGGCAAGAGATCCAGAAACTAATAATAAACTGCGGCCTAAATGAAATTAGAAAGCATGTTGGAGCCTCCTCAGAAAGCAAGCGAAAAGATATAGAAATACATACATTCAAACTGGATAAAAAATTGTTGGCGCATGACTGATATTTAAAAGTAGATGATTTTTCATAAATGAAACTGTTTTTGAATGCTATTTAACGTGACAAATATAGGTTTTCTAAGTATCGCTACACTGTTTCTTATTTTCTTTAATATGCTTTACTACACAATGAAGAGTTTATAAAGCTGTACAATATATGTAAAAGCACATAGCTAAGTTTAAACCATAGTACTGAATAGGATTAGTACTATGGTTTAAACTTCCTTATTAACAAACCCTCACACACAGCTGCACTGAATATACACACGCATTTTTCGAATATCTCATTTCACGCCATCTACATTAAAATCCTCTTTCCCCATTTCATATTGGATAGACTTATTATTTTCGAATGATCTGCAACGAAGTGGTCTCGCAACATATCCACACAGTAATAGTTTTCATCTAAAGCCATGTAACGAACTCTGGAAGAGGTAACGTTCTCTTGAAATTCATTTCGATATGTGTAGACATCCAATGAAACACCGTTGAAAGGCGGAAATACCTGTTTTAATCCACCAGAGAGTAGTGAAGTCAGCAGAGTTGAAGACGGAAGAAAGTTCCCTACTCCTTTGTTAGCGTCAACTTAAGAACCCCGTTCAAACAGTGCAGAGGGAATATGCGTATTAAACCACGAGATTAACCGACTCATCTCGCTCTTCTGAGTAAGCTGAAAGATTTTAATATCTATTTGAATCGTCTAAACATTTCAAAGCAAGCTTATTCGCAAAATGTTCAGAACATCCCAAAGTAAAACATTAAATGCAACGGATTCGATAGAAAAAAACCCTAAAAGTCTTAAGTTTAGTATTAAGATGAACAGTAATAGGCCAGGGATCGTAAGAAAAAGGGATTTATTTGAACATTTATTTCAAAAGATTCATATTCCTTAAAAAGGACGAAATTATTTCGGACAGTTAGAATACAGTTTCCAAAAATATTTGGAAATCTGATTTCAAAAGTTCTCCGGAAACTTCATTTTCCTAACACTTTAAATTTAGCTATCGGTTATGTGACGTATATTCTAATTTAACTTTCATTTTTAGTTCCTTTTCCTATGTAAATTTGAGTTTGTTCTCTTTTGCTCTTTCCAAACTTAACGTGTGCCGCCCCGGTGACGCAGTGGTCTAAGGCGATGACCTCTGATCATTCGTCCGAAAGGGGTCCGGGTTCGTATCCCGGTGAGGCATGGATGTTGTGTCTGTCTTACGGCACTGGCTCTCTCCCTTCCCTGGAACCAGTGGCTCTAAATTAGGGACGGGCGACTGCTTATAGCCCATTGAGCTCACGGTGGTCGTTAAACCTTCAATCAAAAAAAAAAAAAAAATTAACGTGATATCTTCTCTCTCACATGAATGAGGTTGGAAACACTTTTGAAGTCAGAGAGAGTGACGTATGAATGTGATAAGGGCCGCCCCGGTGGCGCAGTGGTCTAAGGCACTGGCCTCTGATCATTCGCCCGTAAGGGGTACGGGTTCGAATCCCGATGAGGCATGGATGTTGTGTTTGTCTTACGGCACTGGCTCTCTCCCTTCCCTGGAACCAGTGACCCTAAATTAGGGACGGGCGACTGCTTATAGCCCATTGAGTTGCTCACGGTGGTCGTTAAACCTCCAAAAAAAAAAAAAAAATGTGATAAGAACGATAGATAAAAAGGACGATACAGCAGTTGCTCAGCCGCCCCGGTGGCGCAGTGGTCTAAGGCGCTGGCCTCTGATCATTCGTCCGAAAGGGGTCCGGGGTTCAAATCCCGGTGAGGCATGGATGTTGTGTTTGTCTTACGGCACTGGCTCTCTCCCTTCCATGGAACCAGTGACCCTAAATTAGGGACGGGCGACCGCTTATAGCCCATTGAGTTGCTCACGGTGGTCGTTAAACCTCCAACCAAAAAAAAAAAACAAAAAAAAAACAGCAATTGCTCAGTGTGAGTGTGTGTGTGTGTGTGTGGAGATGTTCGATCTGTGTAAAAACTAGATGATACGATATTATATGTGGCTATATTATGGATGTCTTCAATTTGCTGGAAGAATCAAAGGTTATCGTAAGTTGACTTCTGTTTATGTTTCGTCTGGCCGTAAACTATTGCATCGTGTTCTCATTTTAGTTAAACATTTCCTTAGTCATAGTTTTATACATAACGTAACACCAATCTCGCCCACGAAAAAGGCTTACGTTATAGTTACTATACTGTGCAAAGTAAAACTTTATGGGGTACTACACATACCGGTAAAACTATAGCGTTACTATAAATACCGGCCACTGAATTAACCTATATTCAGTACAGGGTTGGACCTCCTTTAGCCCGAATTACCACATGTATGCGGTTTGGCATAGATTACACAAGGTGTTGCAGTGCATCTACGTCTACACTATACCAGGCGTTCATCAGAAAGTACTTTAACTGGCACAAATTTGACGGAAGAGCACTTTGCTCCCGGATTTGCTTTTGTTTCACCTCCCATACATTTTAAATGGGGTTCAGATCTGGGAATCGTGGCGGCCAGCGAAGATACTGGTAGTCACTGTCATGCTCGCTGAACCACTGCTGAACATATCTTGCGCAATGGACAGTAGCATTATCATCCATGAAACAGCCGTCACCTGCTGGGTAAAAAGCCAACATTGCAGGATAGACTTGATCGACAACAATGTTCAGATAATCGTTGGAGGGCACTCGACCTTTTAGCAATATCAGCGTACCTGTTCTGTACCAACAGAACGTGCCCCACTCTATGGACCACCACCAGAGCCTTGAGTTGTGTTTAAAAGACAAACTGGGTTCACTGCTTCATGGGGCACCCGCCAAATATTCTGCGTACCATCGGTATATAACAAGGTGCACCGAGGCAGTTGGACCACATACCTTATTTACAATCTTACAGTGCTCAGGCACGGTGTTTCTGTCAGCACTGTAGACGAACTTCCTGGTTCTTCGCTGAAATCAATGATTTCCAGGCAGGCATGCGACTGAAAATACCAATCCTTTGCAATACTCATCTCGCTCATCACGAACCCACACGGCAATGAACTGTTCCAATAGAACAATGCACCTCCCCTCAGAGCCTAGGTGAACAGAACATGGTTAAAAGAGCATTCAGCAAAAGTTCCCACCCTGGAATGGGCTCCTCGTTCACCAGACATGAATCCCGTAGAAAATCTTTGAAATGGAGTGGAAAGGTCCGTTCAAGCTTTGGACGCTCCACCTCAGGAATGCTATGGAATTATAGACAGCGGTGCAGTAAGCATGGGTGGAGATAGATACGTGTGGAAAGCTTTCGTAACCTATTGGATCTAATGTCTCGCCATGTGTCTACCCTCATATGGGCGAAAAGTGGGCCTACCAGTTGCTAGGTTGGCATCTCTTTCCACCCAGTGTACTACTGGATCGTCGTAGGAATGAGTCAGCAGGGTCGAGTACTGGGTCCTTTTAAGGCTGTTAAATTTCGTGCCCGCTTTTATCAACTCAGTCACCATTAAGTTTGCTCTCACGCTTGGGCAATAACATGAATTAACGTTAGTATTGCTCTAATTTTTGTTAATGTTGTGGTTTGTTTAATAGCGTTCACTCCCATGCATGGAACACTTGCGAAAATTATTTGTGTCTTCATGTGAATGCCTGTTTTGTGGTTACAATCACCCAAATAAGAACATAATTCTCGGAGTATTGGGTGATTAAAGATAAACAGCAACTTCTGCAGTAAAAAATGGTAAGAGAAGCCAGAAATAAGAAACAGCTTGATTTTACCGCTGCGTATGAAGCCCTGATGAGTGAGTGGTCGTAGTAGCTGACCTCGGGTCCCCTTCTAAGTCGTACCTTCCTTGAGCTGGAGTCGAACTCGAACGTTGGATGAGGAATGGGTGGTGCGTTCGCCCACACAGAACTGGTCCTGCCTCCTTCTTGGTGCAAACGGCCCCAAATCCTGGACAATCGGCTCCCCATAGCCTTATATGTTGACAAGGATCGTTAAACCCGGAAAATAAAACGCTGAGCTGATGTTATTATGCTCTACAAACACTGAAATTATCACCTGGCATCAAAATGCGCAACCTTGGAAGAAAAACACAAAAGCTTAACTGCAATCGTACTTTACCTGATTGGTTTGTAAAAACCTCTAATGTTTTATTTGTTTAAGGGTAATAACGACCACTGTGAGCAACTCAATGTGCTTTTAGCATTCAGTCGTCCCCAATTTGGGGACACTTGTTCCAGGGAAGGGAAGGAGTCAGTGCTGTAATACGAACACGCCATCTATGCCTAACTTTCCATTTGAATCCGACTAGTAGGAATGATTAGAAGCCAACACTTCGTGCCAGTCCAAGTGTTGGTTTAGTCGAATGATTATTAATAACGCGTTTAATAATTTAGAATAAAGTCTAATGGATCCTGTGCTTGCATTACTTCTTTGCCTACCTTAAAAGTAGTGACGCCCCTGTAAGGCTTGTAATATGTTTACAATGTTTGGAAGGCTCGTAATACGTTACGCCCATGTAAGGCCCGTATTTAGGATATGTTACGCCCCTGTGCAGTCATTTATTTAACGCCCCACTTTCACCTCCCTCAAACACCAACTTATCACTTCAGAATCACAGCATTAACCAGCAGATATATGGTTGTGAAAACATATACAAAATGATCATTAATTTTTTATTTTATTGAAATCTTGTAACATAATTGAATAAACCATAAAAACTGAGAAATTTGCAAGTTTATAAAAATATTCAGCAGAAAAATTATCCTGTGCAACAATTATTATGATATCCATACTGAAGTCCGATAAATAGAAAGTCTGAAAGAAAGATATATTGAAACACCGAAAAAGGATCATCATAAAAATATTCCTCTTTAATGGAGATTATCTCAGTTTTAGAAATGGTTTTATCCTAGCCTTTGAACAAATGAATTTATTACTTCCTATTACTTCGTCAAGGTTATCTTTTTCCTACTGCTTTTTTACGATGTGCAACACCGCTTAACCTCGATCCTTCATCCATTTTAATTGTAACTTATAACGTACACTATAATTTGTTTACATTTACCCGTTTTATCAGAAAACACAAGAGCACTGCGAAAATGTTTAAACGTGACTGAGTCGTGGAAAAAACTCTTTAGATCAAACACCAACAAATAACTTCATTGTGAAGAAGTAAACAAAACACGCCACAGAGCAATAACAACTAGAGATGAGAGATATTTCACTACCTGTGATTTGATCACGGTTATCGAAAAATCACAGGCAGCGTCTGCTACTGAAAAACCTTAACGCCGCCCCGGGGGCACAGTGGTCTAAGCGATGGCCTCTGATCATTCGTTCGAAAGGGGTGCGGGTTCGTATATCGGTGAAGCATGGATGTTGTGTTTGTCTTACGGCACTAGCTTTTTCCCTTCCCTGGAAGCAGTGATCCCAAATTAGGGACGGGCGACTGCTTATAGCCCACTGAGTTGCTCACGGTGTTCGTTAAACCTCCATCCAACCAAAAAAAAAAGAAAAAAAAAACCTTAAGTAACTGCGTTCGTCCAGCCAATAGCGTACGTTTCTCACTCTGTCATTGATATCCAGCATGCTCTTCGTGATGTATGACAGCGCAGTGTTAATAGTAACCGAGTGAATGCTGCTCCTGCTACTTGCTGACTGCTGTTGTGACTTGGACTCGTGCTACCTGCAGTAGATGGTAGCTGCTTAGTCTTCATGATTTTTTTACAAGGTTCTTTGTCAATTTTCTTATTTCAATACTATTTTGCCGCCCACAAACTTCGCCGCCCTGTGCAGCTACACATGTTGCAAGTTCCTAAATACGGGCTTGGAAATGACCATTCTTAAAACTGGTAAACCCAGAAACAGTACAACAGTAAATCACTTGCGTCATAAACTATCGAAGACATGCCGCCGAACAATCATAAAAAAATAGGGATCGTTGCCTTTTACCAAAATATATACAACAGAAATAAGCGAGAGTAGAATTTAGTGAAAACCTTCCTATTGAAATGTACAGTTAAGGAACAACCGCCGAAAAAGAAACAAGAAAGATGACACCAAATTTTCGGGTGTAATAAGCACGTCTTTTGAATCCGTTCCGACGCCAATTAAATTTATCAAAGCTATTCAAAGTCAATGGAACCTGTATGGAAAACAATAGTATCTGACGGAAGAAAGAAGTTTTTCAATCGGGTCTTTAATCCCTCAGATATTGCTGTAAACGGAAACGTGAGCTTACGCCCTCTGGTTGTAGACTTGTGCGTTAAGAAAAACATGAATTTATATGAGAAACATTTCTCACAGGAAACGCTCTCCAACACAGAAAGAATTTTTCAAATCGGACTCTTAGAAACAGAGATATAAAAAAAAAAAATAAGATGTGACTTTACGTCCCCTGGTGGGAAAACCATACATTCTTTTAGGAAGAAAGTATTTGCAAAAGGTTTATCCATAAGAGCCGTATCGGTCAAAGAAAAAAAAATTTAGTCAAGTTTTCAGGATCCCAGATTTTGCTACAAATACATCAGAAGCAGATATTAACACTTGTGCCCCCTGGTGGCCAAACCATTCTTTACCAAACATCAGAAATTATGTGAAAAATATTTTCCATCAGGTCTTGAATGCGATAGAGGAAGAATTTTAGAAATCAGAGTTTTAGGAGCAGAAATAACGCAGAAAACGCAATTTACCTTTGTGCCCTCTAGCGGAAAGTCTATTATTTACTTGAAAATTTTGAATTTATAAGGAAAACATTTCGCATCGGAAACACTATCCAATAAAGAAGGGATTTTACAAATCGGACTCCTAGACGTAGAGATATTGACAAAAATAAAATATACATCTACGCCCCCTGGCGAAGAAACCATGCATTATTTCAAGAAGAAAATGTTCCTAAAAGGTTTGTCGACATGAGTAGTATCGGTCAACAAACGACTTTTTTCTAGATTTTAGAAGCTCATATTTTGCTGCAAATACACCACGAGCGGAAATCAAGATTTACGCCACCTGGTGGCCAAGCCATTTTTTACAAAATTTAGAAATTATATGCAAAGGATTTCCCATCAGAAGCAGTATCCGGTGCAGTAAGAATTTTTCAAATCGGAGATTTAGAAACCAAGGTATAGGTGGAAAGCAATTTAACTTTACGCCCCCTAGCGGAAAGTCTATGATTTACTTGAAAATTTTAAATTCATAGGAAAAACATTTCAGTCATAAACACTATCCAACAAAGAAGGAATTTTTCAAATCAGACTCTTCGAAGTTGAGATATTGACAAAAATAAGACATACATCTACGCCCCCTGGGAGAGAAACTGTGGAATATTTTAAAAAGAAAATATTCCGGAAAGGTTTATCGATGTGAGGGGCTGGTTGGTTGGTTGTTCGATTTTTATGGCGCAAGGGCCATGGTTGGCCAAAGAGCGCCAGAAACAAGACAAACAAATAGTATTAAAAGTGTGGTATAAAGCTTAAAATCTGACTGATCATGTAAAACTGAAAAATGAGAACGATAGAAGGGGCTAAAAAAGATAATGGAACAAACAGTATTAAAAAACATGATACAATTAATTAAAACCTAGCTGATACAGTAAAACTGAGAAATGAGGATGATGATAAGGCTAAAATCTAGATACGTTTAAAATAGTCAATTTCTTTAAAAAATGAAAACACGGCAACAGAGTCACAGTGGTCATTGAGGAGCCGCTGCAGTGTAGCGGCGTCCTCGGTCAACAAATGAGAATGAAAGAAATGAAAACGTACATCACGAAAACGAACACAGGTACAAAGAAGATGAGTGACGGTGAGTCGGCAGTTGCACGCCTCACACATCGGCGCAGTGTCGCCACACAGCAAAAAGCGGTGAGTGAATCGACAATGCCCAATGCGGAGACGAGCAAGCACCACTTCCTCCCTACGGTTCCGACGATATGAGGATTTCCAGACTTCAAGATTAGGTTTAATACGATGCAGTTTATTTTCCACCTGTTGGTCCCACAGACCTTGCCACGTTCGCTTGATATGGTCGCGAACCAGAAAGCGGAAATCCCGGTGAAACAGTGGCAAGGGTGTGACGACCAAAGAGGAAGCAGATCTAGCAGCCGCATCAGCACACACTCGTTACCCGAGATTCCAACATGCCCGGGAATCCAACAAAATTGTATCTGGACACCGGCCTCGAGCAAAGAACAAAGAAGCCTTCGTACGGTAAAAAGAAAAGGGTGGTCACAGCAGTCCAACGATGACAAAGCCTGCAAAACACTCAAGGAATCAGTGTACACCGCAGCCCGGTGATGAGAACTCGACTGAACATGGAGAAGGGCGAGATACACAGCATGCATCTCCGCTGAAAACACAGTGGCCTCAGCTGGAATCCGCGCTACTGAAACGTCATCTACACAGACAGCCGCGGATCCAACGACTCCATGCATCTTGGAGCCATCAGTAAAAATGGGAGTGTAATCAGAATGTAGGTCACGGTGCTCAGCGAAGAGCTGCTGGTACACTGACGCAGGGGTTGAGGATTTATTAAAAGATGTAAAGGTGGTATCCACCATGACACCAAGTGGGTGCCATGGCGGGTCCCCAAAGCCCCTTGTCTCTCCAACAAGTGACAAGTCGAGCCCTACATCACGGGCTACGGCCGCCATACGAAGACCGAAGGTTGAAACGCACGAGGGCCGGTTCCCGAATAAACGAGCATGCTGGGGATGAAAAACTGCATCGTATAAAGGATGGTCTGGAAGAGATCTAAGTTTCAGGTAGAATTGAATAGACAGCTGCAGACGGCGTAATTCAAGCGATGGTTCGTTCGCATCAGCGTAAAGGCTGGGAATCGGAGATGTTCGAAATGCTCCCGAACAAAGACGCAGTGCTTGATGGTGAATAGTGTCCAAAGGCCGGAGAACGGAAGGACGCGCAGAGCCATACACGATACAACCATAATCCAGTTTCGACCGTATTAAGGAATGGTAAATGCGAATCAAAGACATCCTGTCTGCGCCCCATGAGACTCTCGAAAGGATCTTAAGAATAGATAGAGCCCGCAGACAGGAAATCTTGAGCCGCCGAACGTGCGCACGGAATGTAAGCGCACGGTCGACGGTCAGTCCAAGGAACTTGGTCTCCGGCAAAACTGGTATGGCTGCACGGTCTAAAAACAGCTCTGGGTCAGGATGGAGGCCGCGCCTCCGGCAGAAATGGACACACGCTGTCTTGTCGGGAGAAAGAACGAAACCATTGCTATTCGCCGTTTTAAAGATCTGATTAATTGCTGACTGCAACTGCCTTTCAATAAAATGCATGCTTGATGACGAGCAGAAAATGTGCAAGTCATCAACATAGACAGTAGCCGAAACCGCAGGAGGAAGATTTGTGAGGAGACAATTAATGCGAAGGATGAACAATGTGACAGATAAAATGCAACCTTGAGGAACACCTTGTTCTTGATGGAATGTTGCCGATAGCGTCGTACCCAGGCGCACCTGGAACACCTGATTGCGAAGAAAATTTAAAATAAATGTCGGAAGATTTCCTCGCAATCCGCATGCGTGGAGGTCACGGATAATACCATGCCGCCACGCTCGATCATAAGCTTTTTCAATATCAAAAAATACAGAAACCAGGTGCTGCCTACGCACGAACGCCTCGCGCACAGATGTCTCAAGGTGCAGGAGATGATCGTGAGGTGAACGATGACGGCGAAAGCCGCTTTGTGATGGTGAAAGTACTTGATGATATTCTAAAAAATGAATTAACCGGGAATTAACCATGCGTTCAAGAACTTTACACAGACAGCTAGTGAGAGCAATTGGACGATAACTAGAGGGAGATCTAGGATCCCTTGCCAGGTTTGGGAAAAGGCAGAACAAAAGCTTTTCGCCAAGATTCCGGGAAACTGTGCTCCGACCAAATACGATTATACAAGATTAAGAGATTCTCGAGAGACGACTGTGAGAGATGACGGAGCATGTCATATCGATGCCATCGGGACCGACCGATGTAGCGCCGGACCGATGCAGAGCCACCCTGAGTTCAACCATGCTGAAGGGGAGTTATATCGGGTGTCGAGAAAAGGCGCAAAAGAGATTCTCTGGCGTTCCGCAGTGGATTTAATCCTCAGAAAGGAGGAAGGATACGCCAGGTCACTCGACACGGAGGCAAACGCCTCCCCCAAACAATCAGCAATCTCCCCGACTCCAGCATATGTGCAGCCGTTACTCTCGAGAATGGAGATCTGGTGAGAGCTGTAGTTACCCCGGATCTTACGAATCTTGTCCCACACACTTTTCGAACTGGCACGTGAAGTGAGAGATGAAACATACTGGATCCAAGACTCCCTCTTGCTACGTCGACGCACCAACCGAGCATAGGATTTTGCTCGTTTGAATGTAACGAGATTAGCATCGGTTGGATAACGCCGAAACGTAGACCAGGCCTTATGTTGAGCTTTCCTAGCCGCTGCGCATTCAGGGGTCCACCAAGGTTTCGGACTTCTGGAGAGTGTCGCAGATGTTTTTGGTATAGAAAGATCAGCTGCCTGAAGAATACAATTTGTGACTTCAAGAACCGCTGCGTCGATTGACTCTTGGGTCACCATTGCAGAAAATATCAAAGCTGACGGTGTGAAGACCTCCCATCTCGCACGCTCCATCCTCCAACGAGGAGGGCGGGAGGCAGAAGATGGCATGTTCGCATGATGCGAGAGGACAATGGGAAAGTGGTCGCTCCCGTGGAGGTCGTTACACACCGCCCACGACCAGTCAGCAATAATTGATGGTGATCCCAAGGTCAAATCGATCGCACTGAAGGATCGTGTCGGTTCATGGAAGTACGTGTCAGCACCGGTGTTAAAAAGGCACAAAGAGGCCGAGGACAGAAGTGACTCTATGCGACGACCTCTCGTGCTGATGCTGACACTACCCCACAAATGATGATGGGCATTGAAGTCACCCAGTAGAAGAAAGGGTGAAGGCAGCTGATCAACCAATCTCTCCAGTACCGAGACGCTCACGTTCTCGTCCGGCGGCAGATAGACACTGCAGACAGTAAGAGGTACAGGCATAGAAATACGAACCGCCACGGCCTGCACAGTTGTGGAAACCGCGACGGAAGATACCGGAACCCTGTGAGGGACGAGAATAGCGACTCCCCCACAGGCTATATTTCCAGACGAGTTATCTGTCCGAAATGCACTGTAGCCTCGAACTGAAAGCAGGTCCGATGGTTTAAGCTTCGTCTCCTGTAGACAAAGGCACACCGGAGAGTAAAATGAAAGCAGATGTTTCACTTCATCAAAGTTCGTCCGCAAACCTCGACAGTTCCACTGAATGATTGAAGCCATGGTTATAAGTGAAATGAAAATGAAAATGATCAAACAAAGTCCGGCTCCATCGCCTCTGCTGGGGGTTCCCCCAGATCTGGAGGCGTGTGACCAGGGGCTAAGATGGGAGCATGTTTTGTCCCAAGTGTCTTACCGGGAGGCGCACGACGTTGAGTCGTTTCCTGAGATTTTGGAGGAGAAGAAATGCTTTTCTTATCCTGGGCTTTGGTCTTTTTTGTTAGAAGAAGTGGCCTGACTTCCCTTGTTGGTGGTGGGATGAGTCTTCTTCGGCGAAGTGGTGGGTGGCGCTTTCAGACCCTAGCTCGAGACTGGAGTGCCTCCAGTCCGGCTGCGATGATGTCGTTAACATTGATTGGACATTTAAGGGGGATCTCAATGTCGGTCTGAGTGGCAACCGTAGATTTGGCAACCACCACTGAAGCGTATGATCGCCGATCAGATGTAACAGGAACCACTTTTCTTCTGGCCTCAGGATAGGAAATATTTTCCACCGTTTTGATCCTTTGGATTTCCTTCTCCTCCTTCCACTTGGGACAATCTTTGGCTGATGCCGCGTGTGAACCCTTGCAGTTCACACAAAACTCAACCCTCGGCCACACATTCTTGCAGAAGATGCTCTGTGGCACCACAGCGTGCACACCGGGGATTGCTCCTGCACGACTGCTGAGAATGGCCATAAGACTGGCACCTAAAACATCTCAACGGGTTAGGGATGTATGGGCGTACTTCTAGGTGGAGATACCCTGCCTTGATGGATGTAGGCAGGGAAGGGCTATCAAACGTTAAAATGATGTTCCGGGATGGGACGGACTGCCCATTCCGCCTGAATAGAATACGCCGCACACCCGTAACGTGTTGACTCCTCAGTTCTTCAAGTAATTCTTCCTCAGCACACTCAACGAGGTCCTGAGAGGAGACAACACCTCGAGATGAATTTAGGTATCCATGAGGTGTTATTTTTACCGGAGTCTCAAGCAGCGTGGTGGTGTTAAGAAGTGTAGAGCTGTAGGCCACAGTGGACATTTCTACAAGAAGATCTCCAGATTGGAGCTTCTTTACGCTCTTAGGAGAGCTTGCAATGGATTGAAGAGCTTTATTTATCCAAAATGGACTTTTGGCACTCAAAGGCTTTGAAGGGTCCAATGAGTGCACAAAAAAGAATCGAGCATTTAAACAATCAGGGACATGTTTTTTTGCAGAAGGGGATGACCCTTCCTCCATACCTCTTTTGCTTTTTGGTTCTTGGGAAATTTTATTTTCATCCATGAAAAAATTTAATAATTCGTCCGCCGACTTCCCCACCCACAATCGAGCCCCAACGAGGGAGAGCCGGAGGTCCGCAAGCCCAAGTGGACGCAGGACACGACTCTAGGGATAGCAAGCGGATATAGCAAGTTGATAGGGCAGACATGCGCTCGGCGAGCACCCAGACTTTCCCATGCCTAGGGAACACCCCTTTGGCATGCCCACCCTATCCCCAGACTCACCCTGTCGTACGAGACGACAAGCCGTTAGAGGTCTGGGCTCCACTCGGCCACAGATATCATTGACTAGGAGTGGGTTAGTTCCCAGCCGCCCGTTTAGGGTGAAGCAGGGGCAAAGAGGAGTGTTGGCAACTGGCGACAACAACACCCAGGCCTCCAGAAACCTCAGCCTCCAGCATCCCCTTTTCCACCTTACGGGTCACCGCACACGGCAAACGTGCAGGCAGGTCTAGCTAACCAGCTCGGAAAAAACAAAGAAAGGAACATGAAATGGAGAAGACAGGAAAGAAAACGAGAAACTAAAATCCTGAGCTGGCGCATAATCACAACCTCAGCAACCTACAACTGAGGCGGGAGCGTGTCAAGTGAAAAAACAAAAAACATAAAAAATGTGAAAATTCACATCTAGTACATGTCGGCTCGGGCCGTGGGGACGCCATCCCCCAGCAGCTGGATGAACAGCTGTCCCTTCGGTGATGTAATCGTACAATACGAAAAAGAAAGATGTTCCGGCACAAGGTCAGCTCGGGCCGTGGGGGCGCCGCTCTCAAATAACTGGTAAACCAGTTATCCCCGTGCGGGCGATGTGAGGGGCATCAGTTCACGAAGGAATTTTTTCAATCGATATTTTAGTAGCTCAGATTTTATGGCAAATACATCAGAAGCAAAAATTAACGCTTACGCCCCCTGGTGGCTAAAGTATTATTTACCAAAAATTAGAAATTATATGCAAAAGATTATCTTGAGGTGTATCTGCTGAAGAAAAAAAAAAAATTCAAATCGGAGATTTAGAAACAGAGATATAGGGGAAAGCACTTTACTGTCACGCACCATGGCGGAAGGTCTATGAATTACTTGAAAATTTTAAAATTATATGAAAAACATGTTACACTGGAAACACTATCCAACAAAGAAGGATTTTTCAAATCGGACTCCTAGAAGTAGAGATATTGACAAAAATAATATATTAATCTACGCCCCCTGGCGTAGAAACCATGCATTATTTCAAGAAGAAAATGTTCCAAAAAGGTTTGTTGACATGGGTAGTATCGGTCAACAAACGATTTTTTTTTCAATCGATGTTTAAGAAGCTCATATTTTGCTGCAAATATATCAGAAGCGGAAATTAAGACTTACGCCACCTGGTGGCCAAACCATTTTTTACAAAAATTAGAAATTATGTGCAAAGGATTTCCCATCAGGAGCTGTATCCGGTGCAGAAAAAATTTTTCAAATCGGAGATTTAGAAACAGAGATATAGGGGAAAAGCAATTTACCTTAACGCCCCCTAGCAGAAAGTCTATGAATTACTTGAAAATTTTTAAAATATATGAAAAACATGTCACACTGGAAATACTATCCAACAAAGAAGGAATTTTTCAAATCGAACTCCTAGAAGTAGAGATATTGACACAAAAAAGATATACATCTACGCCCCTGGCGTAGAAACCATGAATTATTTCAAGAAGAAAATGTTCCTAAAATGTCTGTCGACATGAGTAGTATCGGTCAACAAACGACTTTTTTTTGCAATCGAGATTTTAGGAGCTCATATTTTGCTGCAAATACATCGGAAACGGAAATTAAGATTTACGCCCCCTTGTGGCCAAACCGTTTTTTCTACAAAAATTAGAAATTATGTGCAAAGGATTTTCCATCAAGAGCTGTATCCTGTGCAGAAAGAATGTTTCAAATCGGAGATTTAGAAGCAGAGATATAGGGGGAAACGTCATTAACCTCTACGCCCCCTAGCGGAAAGTCTATAAATTACTTGAAAATTTTTAAATTATATGAAAAACATGTCACACTGGAAATACTATCCAACAAAGAAGGAATTTTTCAAATCGGCCTCCTAGAAGTAGAGATATTGACAAAAATAAGATATACATCTACGCCCCAGGCGGAGAAACTGTGGAATATTTTAAGAAGAAAATATTCCGAAAAGGTTTATCGATGTGAGTGGCATCAGTCCACGAAATAATTTTTTCAATCGATATTTTAGAAGCTCAGATTTTATGGCAAATACATCAGAAGCAAAAATTAACACTTACGCCCCGTGGTGGCTAAAGTATTCTTTACCAAAAATTAGAAATTATATGCAAAAGATTTTCCATCAGGAGGTGTATCCGCTGAAGAAGAAATTTTTCAAATCAGAGATTTAGAAGAAGAGTTATCGGGGAAAATGTACTTTAATTTTACGCCCCCTAGCGAAAAATCTATGCGTAATTTGAAAAAGTAACTATATCTAAAATACTCTTCGACATAAATGGAATCGAAAGACAAAATATTTTTTTCAATCGGATGTTTAGAAGCAAATATGTGGAATAAAACGTATTTTTGAATTCGACATCATCTTCATTTACGCCCTTTAGCGGCGAAATTGTACATCGTAAAAATATACGAAATGAAGGATCATCATTTGCATTTTTCAAGCTTCCCAATGCAAAAAGAATTTTTCTAATCGGACTAATAGTTGCAGAGATATCGTGGGTACAGACGGACGGACGGACGGACAAACCGATAACATAAGCACGATTTTTTTTTAGATAAGACGTGCTAAAAAGTAGTGACTGAAGTGTTACCCGCGAAATCTTCGAATAAAAAGAAAGGAACTATCGTGTTTCTTAGAATCTGAAGTCTCTGAAAGAGCACGGTTTCCAACATTAAAAAAAAAAAAAGAACCAAGGAAAGATTCTGGCATTGGAAAAAGATCTGAAAGATACACTAATAGAAGGGTTAAACCTTTTCTCTTGAGAATTTCGTAGAAGCTATTCGAAAGCTTTTGAAATATATATAATTCTAAATATTGTTACGAAATAAAGGTAGGATATTCCGAGGAAAACGCTGGTTTATGCCTTCCAGTTACTTAAATCAGTGTAAATTACTACTCAGATATAGCTGATTTTACGTGAGGCACTAAATAAGTAAAGAAAACGTTGCAGCACTCATAATATAGATGCATAACTATTAATTTCTGTCATAAAAAGTATGATTCATTATGTTTTACCAGAATCTCTCTAAGTTTCTTGTTCATGGACAAATGAGAATCAGTGAATTCATCCGTTCCAAATTTAGACCCAATGATCTAAGTAAAGGAAGACTTGAAATACGAAAACAAGACTTAGAACAACTTTTGTATGTGCGCAAAAGAGAGAAATCACAACACGGGCACATCACCTTTGACATTTGTATGCAGTCGTTTCAATCAGGTAGCGGAGAGCCCGAATTACGTAGATCGGAATACTCAAGAAACGCTAATAGCGTAATATTAGCATTTATTTTTCTGGTGTAATAAGCACACAGATTCGCCAAGTTTCGCACTCCACTGGGAAGCTTTTTCAAGGCAAGGTAGACATAGCAATGCTACCATTTCAAACAGCAATAGCGAAGCGTAAGACGTACGTATTTACGAATTTCATAATCAAAGTCTTCAGACAAAGAACTTGCCATATGTCAGTCTGAAACGCTTTCTTCTTCCCAGAAGAATAAGGTCCTAAAAGCAGGATGAAGAAGATGATCTGACGATTTATTTATCCTAAGGATTGAAAAAATACTGAAAAAGTCCATGATATTTTGTTAACAAAAATATGTTTTAATAACAACTGTCATTTTGAAAATGTTAAAAGTTTCAAGAAACGCATATAGCGTATTAAATCAGTTTATTTTTATGGCGTAATAAGCACAAAGATTTGCTAAGCTTTCGCACTCCACTAAGAGGCTTTTTCAAGGCAATGGTAGACATGAAAATGCAGGGAATTAGAACACGTAAGTAACAAAGATGATTTTTGAAAATAACGTGGGTGACATCACGAGCATATTACATGAATTTTTATCACGCAATTAAACGGTGCGCCGTGACGTGTTTCCATCTTTTAATTACGCATGCCAAACCATTGGTAGTTCAGTAGAGAATATATCATTGCATTCCAGTTCTCTGGACAGGATTTCCACTGTTTCCCTGATGGCAGTGTCTTTAAAATTCGTGTAAGGGGCAATTCTTCTAATACTATTTCATAAAGGAGCGGCCGAGCAATGTATGACTTCTCTGGCGAGGGCTATATTCTGCATGTCCTGGTTCACACTTCGTACGTATTCTTTACATCTAGTGCCCAAGGATCGATTTGTCATTCCGATATATATCTTTTCCGTGTTGTCAGGATAAACCAACGGTATAGCGTAGACACCCGCATTTTCCTTTTCACAATGTCTCTCCTTGCCACTTGATATTATATGTGAAAACAGGGTAGGGGACTTCATTGCTATTAATATGTTGTATTTGCGTAATAAATTCTTTAACCAGTATGTAAAGCCTGGGATATACACTGAAGAGCAATTCAAATAGAGACAGCTGGCGTTATGCAAATGTGGCGCTGTGGGCGGCCCTGTAAACGAAAACGACATCACGCATGCGGCGATCCGATAATATAAGGAGTGATGTGACGGGAATCAGCAAGAGTCGGACGCAGTATGGGTAAGACGAAGGATCTAAGTGCATTTAATCGTGGGCAAATTGTCGGGGCCCGACGAATGGGTCACTCCATCTCGGAAGTCGTGCAGGCACTGGGCTTTTCACGAGTCACTATGTCACGGGTACACCGTGAGTACATTGAATCCGGTAAAACCATCCCTGCAAGAGCCAACTGTCGTGGACAATAGCGTATGGATGAGCGGGGTCATAGTCGGCTAGCTCGAATTGTAACAGCGGATAGACGGGCCACAGTGCAAGAAATCACTCAACAATTTAACGCTGGTGCACAAAACGTGTAAGCAGCCACACCATCCAGAACCATCTCATCGCTATGGGGTACAGAAGCCATCGTCCCACGAGCGTACCGCTGCTGACCGCACATCACAGGGTGGAAAGATTAGCTTGGGCGCGGGAACATCGCCACTAGACCCTAGACATGTGGAAAAATGTTGCCTGGACTGATGAGTCGATACTCACGTTGGTACATGCGGATGGTAGGATACGAGTACGGCGCAAACCACATGACGCGATGGATCCTTCTTGCCAACAGGGTACTCTTCAAGCTGGTGTGTGTGTGTGGGGGGGGGGGAGGTGTTCTCGTCTGGGGACTGTTTACTTGGACTGAAATGGGACCCCTGGCACGTGTGACATCTTCCCTCACAAGTCAACGTTACCGGAATATCCTGGATGACCATTTGCTCCCGTTTGTGCGTCTTCAACATCCCACTGGGGACCTCATCCTGTAACAAGACAATGCACCGTTACATCGCTCCCGAATTGTATCCGAATGGTTGGATGAACACTCCACCGACGTGACCTCGCTTCCTTGGCCAGCTAGGTTGCCTGGCCTCAATCCCATCGAGCACATCTGGGATGCCACCGAGAGAGGTGTTCGAGGCTCTGACCCCCCCCTCCATCAAATCTTCGTGAACTGTGGGAGTTTGTTCAGGGGTCGTGGATCTGTATGGCTTCCCAACACTTCCGGTGTCTTGTCGAGTCCATGCCGAGACGAATTGCCTCCGTCATCAAGGCGAAAGGTGGTTCTACACGTTACTAGACAGGTATCTGTAATTCAATTGCTCTTCAGTGTATGTGATGTATCCTGCGTTATCTCATCGTCTTACTAGGCGATTTTGTTATTGCTGACATTATACGATTTCTTACAGTCCTGTGTATTCTATCTATGTCATCCTTCTTATATCCAGCCATTAAACCTTTGCTATAAATATTATCAATTTCTTTATTATTTAAGTAGTCGGGTTTGCATACGTTATACGCTCTGTCGAACCATGCTCTAAATGCGGAAAGTTTGTACTCTTTTGGGCAGTGCGAATCAGGAGGGACAAGGTTTGGTACTGAGGTCGGTTTATAATTAACGTTAAAATCGAAGCTGGATGTTCTGTTTCTTCTGAGCGCGACGTCAAGATAATGCAACGTTCCATCCACTTCAAGCTCCATGGGAAACTTTATCGTATTGTGTAGATTGTTTATCTTATTCATGAAATCTTTTAATTCGTCTTCTCCATGTTCCCATATGAAGAATATATCGTCAGCGTAGCGGATCCACACTCGGGGTTTCTTGATACAATTTAGAAAGATGATATCTTCTAGCGGTCTAGGTACTGCTTTCGCAAGTACTGCAGATAGAAGGGAACCCATTGGTGCTCTTTTTGTTTGTTTGTAAATGCATCCGTCCAATTTGAAATAGTTGTGGTTAGTAACTAGATTTAAGGCGCCGATAATTTTAAACAAAGAAAATTATAATTTAAACAAGCGCATTCTGAACTGACAATCATCTGCTTTTTAGCCACTTTTATCTTTACGCAGCTTTTCAAGGCCGCTTGCTAGTCTATCAATGTTTTGCGGAAACCTTCAGCTGATTTTGAACTGATTATTATCTCTATGTTTTCTATATTTTCTTCATACAGCCTTATTTTAAAGGCTATTTGCAAGTCTATAAATTTTGTGGAGTTCTTCAGTTGATTCTGAACTGATCATCAACAATGTTTTTACCACATTTATCTTTACACATTGCTGCTATGTAAATGTTTTACTAACCCTCTTCTCTGTTTTTACCACATTTATCTTTATAAAGCTGCTAAAGGCTACTTACTGGTCTATCAATGTTTTGTAGACTTCTTTAGCTAACTTCCAACTGATTATGATCTCTAATGTTGCTGTATTTATATTCATTCAGCTTTATTTTAAGGACTGTGTGCAATTCCATAAATTTTGTGGATTTCTTCAGATGATTCTGAACTGTCCATCATCACTGTTTTTGCAAAATTTATCATTGGGCAGCCTTTTCATTGACCACCTGCCCGCCTATAAATGTTTTGTTTGTCTCTTCAGCTGATTCTGACGAAATTATTGAATCTTCATCGAACAAAATATTCCATGTGGTGCACCTTTTGCTACATTTGTACTCAATGCACCTTATACAGTTGCGAAAATAATAGGATTTGGAGCTGGTCCTTTGTGAAGTCAAACCGTTATTTCAAAGAATTTTGTTTCACTGTTTTTACTTCTAGCAGATTCTTTTGTATTTTTGATGTAAAAATGGAAATTTGACTTACGATGTTTTTCGTTTAGCAACTTAAACCACCTTCATGTACAACTCAAACGGCTATAAACAATCGACCGTCCCTAATTTAGAGCCACTGGTTATATGGGGCGCGAGAGAAAAAGCGCCGTAGGATAAGCACATCGCTTATTCCTCATCTGGGCTCGAACTCGAGGCTACCATGGACGCCTAGTCAGAAACACAGGCCTCTGAACTCTCGGGCACCAGGAGGCTGAATTTCTAGTAAGAACGGTACTTAAGTAACACTAAATTAGAATAATCTACTTAAAACATTAAAATCAATCATCACTAATTTATTGTATTTCTATTTGTACGTAAATATACTGAATCATTTTATCTCACTAAGTCCTGTTTCTGAATTATTTACATAAGAAAAATTGTCTATATCTTTGTATATATCAATACATACAAGAAAGCGTGAAAATGTTGTCTTAATGCGAGTCATTGCTCCCCAAAATATTTTCGTCTGTACAGTTTGAGCTTCCATGGTCTTGCAATTTATTAGGCCTATGCACCCGATACTACATTTCGGAGCATCAGATAGGGAAGTTTATCCAGTTCAACTTGTCGGCAGTGGGTGCCTTCTCGCACAACTACTGTTTAGAAGATTACACTCATTCTGAATCCATAGACGTAATATGACAGTCGTCCTACTAAAGTGGGTATCGGTGGAAAATATTGTATTTCATACTACAGTTTATTTGAATAAAAAATTGTGAGTCTTACGTTGCTAGGTAGATGTGAATCAGAAACTAAAAATTGTAGCCCACCAACAGAAAGTGTCGGTACGACCAGGAATTCCAAAGCTGCAATAGTGACAAATATAGTTAAAAGCAAAGAACACTGTAAATTGATCAACTGCAACTTTTAACTACCTCTTTATCGTTAAAACAAACTAAGCTACAAGGGGAGACGCTAACACCTTGAGCTTCTCAACTACAACGATACACATGAAAACCTACTCAGGGTTCAAACAACTATAACTAGAGTAAAATTGGCAGAAAAGGAGTGACTTATAACTTACGTTCTCTTTGTACCTTTTTTTTTCTGCGGTAAGACGAAGCTTCAACACCAGAAAACACAACAGTCGTAAATGTGAGGTACGACGAAAAACGTTCTAACATAGAATTAGTAGTACAACAAACATAAGGTTAAAACTCTTAACACTTTCTACTGGTGAGCAACAACTTTCAATTCTCAATCTTTCCCTACACTGTTCAAAAGTTTGTGGCAGGTTGCACCAAAAAGTGCTACACCCGCTGCACCGTTTTCTGAGAAAAGATACACAATTGTGTGGTGCAAACAAAACCCAAAAATATTGTGCAAATTTGCACCATGTTGTTGGGTTTTGTATGCACCACACAAGTGTGTACTTTTCTCCGAAAATGGTGCAACTGGTGTGGCACCACTTTTTGGTGCAGCCTGTCACAAAATTTTTAACAGTGTAATGTCTGCTTCTTTTATAAATCGGTTCCATTCAGCGATTCGTTTTGTCTTAATTTCCTGTTCTTTCCACGAGGCATTATTTTAAATGCTGGATTACAACCCGTTTCCTGTAATATTTAATTTTTCTGTAAGTCACTCAGTCAAAGTTTCACAGCCTCTAGTTAATTCCGGCATTATACACTGATTAAAGACTTATTATTTTTAAAGCTGATTGGCTTACAGCGATTAGTTCTCACCAACGCCATTCAGCAAAAGTTGTATATTTCTTTCTTTGTCTCCATACTGACTTATTAACGTACCTACCTCAGAGGTAACGCACATGACAATACGGTGAAGTTGCAGCGACAAAACTTCGTCAGTGTAGCCAAAATTGAAAAGCATTCGGCTTCGGTGAAGAAGGATGCGGTTTCAATTCCGCCACCGGCAAATAGCTTTTACGCTATATTGGCGCACGTACGTAAAATGAAACTCCTGGCCGTTGGGTTCTTCGAAAAATGTGCGATGTTCGTTCCACACATCGTCTGTGATTAGTCAGAATTCCTTCTTCTATACAGTGAGCTTTCCTTCAAGAGTGATTTGCATCTTAACTGGAAAAGCATTCGGCTCCGGTGAAGAAGGATGCGGTTTCAATTCCGCCACCGGCAAATACCTTTTACTCTATATTGGCGCACGAACGTAAAATGAAATTCCTGGCCGTTGGTTTCTTCGAAAAATGTGCGATGTTCGTTCCACACATCGTCTGTGATTAGTCAGAATTCCTTCTTCTATACAGTGAGCTTTCCTGCAAGAGTGATTTGCATCTTAACTGGAAAAGCATTCGGCTCCGGTGAAGAACGATGCGGTTTCAATTCCGCCACCGGCAAATAGCTTTTACGCTATTTTGGCGCACGAACGTAAAATGAAATTCCTGGCCGCTTGGGTTCTTCGACAAATGTGCGATGTTCGTTCCACACATCGTCTGGGATTAGTCAGAATTCCTTCTTCTATAGAATGAGCTTTCTTTCAAGCGTGATTTGCATCTTTACTAGAAAAGCATTCGGCTCCGGTGAAGAAGCATGCGATTTCAATTCCGCCACCGGCAAATAGCGCGTACGCTATATTGGTGTACGTACGTAAAATGAAACTCCTGGCTGTTGGGTTCTTCGAAAAAATATGCGATGTTAGTTCCACACATCGTCTGGGATTAGTCAGAATTCCTTCTTCTATACAGTGAGCTTTCTTTCAAGCGTGATTTGCATTTTAACTAGAAAAGCATTCGGTTCCGGTGAAGAAGGATGCGATTTCAATTCAGCCACCGGAAAATATCTTTTACGCTGTATTAGCGTACGAACGTAAAATGAAAATCTTGGCCGTTGGGTTCTTCGTCAAAATGTGCGATGTTCGTTCCACACATCGTCTGGGATTAGTCAGAATTCCTTCTTCTATACAGTGAGCTTTCCTGCAAGAGTGATTTGCATCTTAACTGGAAAAGCATTCGGCTCCGGTGAAGAACGATGCGGTTTCAATTCCGCCACCGGCAAATAGCTTTTTCGCTATATTGGCGCACGAACGTAAAATGAAATTCCTGGCCGCTTGGGTTCTTCGACAAATGTGCGATGTTCGTTCCACACATCGTCTGGGATTAGTCAGAATTCCTTCTTCTATAGAATGAGCTTTCTTTCAAGCGTGATTTGCATCTTTACTAGGAAAAGCATTCGGCTCCGGTGAAGAAGCATGCGATTTCAATTCCGCCACCGGCAAATAGCGTGTACGCTATATTGGTGTACGAATGTAAAATGAAACTCCTGGCTGTTGGGTTCTTCGAAAAAATATGCGATGTTCGTTCCACACATCGTCTGTGATTAGTCAGAATTCCTTCTTCTATACAGTGAGCTTTCCTTTCAAGCGTGATTTGCATTTTAACTGGAAAAGCATTCGGCTCCGGTGAAGAAGGATGCGATTTCAATTCCGCCACCGGCAAATATCTTTTACGCTGTATTAGCGTACGAACGTAAAATGAAAATCTTGGCCGTTGGGTTCTTCGTCAAAAATGTGCGATGTTCGTTCCACACATCGTCTGGGATTAGTCAGAATTCCTTCTTCTATACAGTGAGCTTTCCTTTCAAGAGTGATTTGCATCTTAACTGGAAAAGCATTCGGCTCCGGTGAAGAAGGATGCGCGGTTTCAATTCCGCCACCGGCAAATAGCTTTTACGCTATATTGGCGCACGAACGTAAAATGAAATTCCTGGCCGTTGGGTTCTTCGAAAAAATATGAGATGTTCGTTCCACACATCGTCTGGGATTAGTCAGAATTTCTTCTTCTATACAGTGAGCTTTCCTTCAAGAGTGATTTGCATCTTAACTGGAAAAGCATTCGGCTCCGGTGAAGAAGAATGCGATTTCAATTCCGCCACTGTCAAATATGCTTTTACGCTATATTGGAGCACGAACGTAAAATGAAATTCTTGGCCGTTGGTTTCTTCGTCGAAAAATGTGCGATGTTCGTTCCACACATCGTCTGGGATTAGTCAGAATTCTTTCTTCTATACAGTGAGCTTTCCTTCAAGAGTGATTTGCATCTTAACTGGAAAAGCATTCGGCTCCGGTGAAGAACGGATGCGGTTTCAATTCCGCCACCGGCAAATAGCTTTTACGCTATATTGGCGCACGAACGTAAAATGAAATTCCTGGCCGTTGGTTTCTTCGACAAATGTGCGATGTTAGTTCCACACATCGTCTGGGATTAGTGAGAATTCCTTCTTCTATACAGTGAGCTTTCTTTCAAGCGTGATTTGCATCTTTAACTAGAAAAGCATTCGGTTCCGGTGAAGAAGCATGCGGTTTCAATTCCGCCACCGGCAAATAGCGTGTACGCTATATTGGCGTACGAACGTAAAATTAAATTCCTGGCTGTTGGGTTCTTTCGAAAAAATGTGCGATGTTAGTTCCACACTTCGTCTGGGATTAGTCAGAATTCCTTCTTCTATACAGTGAGCTTTCCTTCAAGCGTGATTTGCATTTTCACTGGAAAAGCATTCGGCTCCGGTGAAGAAGGATGCGATTTCAATTCAGCCACCGGCAAATATCTTTTACGCTATATTGGCGTACGAACGTAAAATGAAATTCTTGGCCGTTGGGTTCTTCGTCAAATGTGCGATGTTCGTTCCACACATCGTCTGGGATTAGTCAGAATTCCTTCTTCTATACAGTGAGCTTTCTTTCAAGAGTGATCTGCATCTTAACTGGAAAAGCATTCGTTTCCGGTGAAGAAGGATGCGCGGTTTCAATTCCGCCACCGGCAAATAGCGTTTTACGCTATATTAGCGTACGAACGTAAAATGAAAATCTTGGCCGTTGGGTTCTTCGTCAAATGTGAGATGTTCGTTCCACACATCGTCTGGGATTAGTCAGAATTTCCTTCTTCTATACAGTGAGCTTTCTTTCAAGCGTGATCTGCATCTTTACTGGAAAAGCATTCGGTTCCGCTGAAGAAGGATGCGATTTCAATTCCGCCACTGTCAAATATCGTGTACGCTATATTGGCGTACGAACGTAAAGTGAAAATCTTGGCTGTTGGTTTCTTCGTCAAAAATGTGCGATGTTAGTTCCACACATCGTCTGGGATTAGTCAGAATTCCTTCTTCTATACAGTGAGCTTTCTTTCAAGCGTGATTTGCATCTTTAACTGGAAAAGCATTCGGTTTCCGGTGAAGAAGGATGCGATTTCAATTCCGCCACCGTCAATTAGCGTGTACGCTATATTAGCGTACGAACGTAAAGTGAAACTCTTGGCTGTTGGGTTCTTCGAAAAATATGCGATGTTCGTTCCACACATTCGTCTGGGATTAGTCAGAATTCCTTCTTCTATACTATACAGTGAGCTTTCTTTCAAGCGTGATTTGCATCTTAACTGGAAAAGCATTCGGCTCCGGTGAAGAAGGATGCGATTTCAATTCCGCCACCGGCAAATAGCTTTTACGTTATATTGGCGCACGAACGTAAAATGAAATTCCTGGCCGTTGGTTTTTTCGACAAATGTGCGATGTTCGTTCCACACATCGTCTGGGATTAGTCAGAATTCCTTCTTCTATACAGTGAGCTTTCCTTCAAGCGTGATTTGCATCTTAACTGGAAAAGCATTCGGCTCCGGAGCAGAAAGTTGCGGCTTCGATCACCGCTGCCGACAAATGAATTTTACGCTAGAACCTTCAAATTACTATTTGAATCAAATTTATCATCTGGTTATGGATCGCGCAGTGTAAAATTTTCTGATGTGACGTAATTGTCTTGTTTTTCTTTTATTTACCACACCGCCATAGCGAGAACGAGTCATGCTTCAGCAGTAATTATTAGAGGAACACAATTACAAAAAGGACTCGTTAAGAATAGATGACAATGTCTGCAAATGGCGTCATATTTCGAATTCTGTTCGTTACTAAACTAACGCATTTATGGAATAGAACAAGGTTTTCGTTTATGTCATTGGGTGGGGTCTTCGTTCTCCTATAACATTGACTCTTTCCATGATAAAAATTACATCTAACACCGCACGAGGTCCCTGCTTCTACTCATAATCAGCGGAAATCACACTTTATGTCCGGTGTTCTCTTCTACAATAATCATTCTTATTGCTATCATTCCATTACACTGCTCTCAAAGTCCGAAAAATTACTTTCTCATCTGATAACTTCCCTGTCAATTTAGCGAAAAGCTTACCTTGCTTTTACGTATGGTCGACGCTGAAAGTTTTATAAACCACAGTTTGCAAAGAGAGATAAAGAAAAACATAAAATGGAATTGAAGGATGTCACCATTTCCTCCCTTAGAAAAAAGTTATGTAATTTCGTGTCCTAAAGGCATTTTAAGATGTGTTATCAAGGGCTGTCTGGAAACTCAAAATTCCGTGAATCAATTTTTCTCGCTTTTGTACATCATCGCCTTCGAATGAAAACATTCATTTACACCACTTAGAAAGAAAGTTCGTAAATCAGAAAAATTTAAAACTTTATACGTAATTTTTATCATGGTCACAAGCATTTGTTATAAAAAGGATGATTTCAATGCTACCTTTACATTCTGATATATCCTACCAAATGTAAACACACATTTGTGCCACTTAACAAGGGAATTATATAATAAATAGTAAAACTACATTAGTAATCCGATTTATTGGCGTAGGAATGTATAAATTAGCGTTTCCAAGGTTTTGCAAATCAACCAGATGGCTTTTTTAAAGAAGTTCGATAGGAACTGCTTGGAAACACTTTTTTATATACCAGCGTATAGCCCGTCCTAGGACGGTTCTTTTTTAACTTTAAATAAATATTAATATATAGGTGATGTTGCCCGTCCTATGACGGAGAGAAATTTTTAATTGAACCGAATTAAAAACTAATCAAATAGACGCCGGATATCTGTAAGAAAATATAGTAAAAACTTATATAGTAAGAACTCATTGATGTTAGAACTAAAAATTATGTTATTTATTTCCGTTTTTCAAAAGACATCGCGATAAATAGCATTCTGTTTAAAATATATGTTGTTTAAAAGTTGTAGGTTTAAGCCTTTAGATAGATCGATATTTTTCAAAATGTGTAATATAATCAGAACTAAACTCGGAAAGTTAGTTAAATTAAAAAAGTAAGAAAATAATTGAAGCGTGCAAATTAATATTCGAATTGTGCTAAATTAAATACATAAACAAACGCAACTTCCCGCGATCTTAAGATTTTAATTCGAATTTTGTAGATCAGATATTTAAATAGCTTTTGCACCTTGACATCTCAATGTGATCGCGTTAGAACTCAACTTGCTATGATATTAAGAATTGAATTCGAAATTTGTAGATCGGAAAAAATAGAATCGAGTCATTTGTAATCCAATGTTTTTAAATTAGCACGCGATCATCTTGACATCTAAAAGTGATCGCGTGTTATTATATAGCAGACGATCATTTTGAAATCGCGAGAGCACACACAAATTTATCAATAAGTGATGGCATAACAATGCAGACGGTGCTTTGACGTCAAGCGTTCCAGAAAGACAGACAAATCTGGGTGTTTATATTATTAATTCCTACACAAATAAATAGGATTGCTAGTACAGTTTTACTATTTATTGCGCGGTATCCGGTTTCTGTCTAACCCTTAAAAAAGCCATCTGGTTGATGTGTGAAAGCTTGAAAACGCTTATTCATACTATTTCATAAATCGGATTGCTAGTATAGTTTTATTATTTATTACATAATTGGTGTACAGTTCCTCGTTGTTAAGGAAATTACACATCAAGGAAAACTGTAAAATGATGAAAAATCCCGATCCTGATTGTTAAACCAAATTCACTTCTTGAAACTGAGAAATACCGTAAAATACAAATAACGCGGGAGTCTACTTTTCCATCGCCGGAGTCTGTTGGTACGGACGGCGCGCCCCAAATGGAACGATAAACATCGGCACTGGAACTTGGATGGTTTGAGACGCGTCTCCTGCTCCGATGAGTCCCGTTATCAGTTATTTCGCGCAGGCGGGACAGTACCGTTCTGGCGGAAACGGTACGAAGCGATGGACACGGTATGTCACCAAGGAACTGTTCAGACTGCTGGAGGCTCGGTCATGGGACGGCGCGTGTTTAGCTGGCACACGTTAAGATTTCTGGTTCGTGTAGATGCATCTCTGAACAGTTCGCGCTACGTGTACATCTTTGCAGACCATCCGCATCGGTTCATGGTCATCATGCACCAACAGAGCAATAGACTTTTCCAGAAGGACAATGCGCCTCCTCACATAGCTGTGGTGACTAAAACATACTTAAAAGAGCATTCCGCCGAAGTGAAAGCTCGAACGGACCTCCGCACAGGATCGAACGGACCTCCGCACAGGATTGGGATGCTGTGGGAAAGTCCATTCGAGTTTCGGATCCTTTACCCAGGAATATAATGGAATTACGGACAGCGGTGCTACAAGCATCGGTGGAGATACCGTTGGAACGCTTGTGTGATCTAGTGTGCTCAACACCTCTCTGCGTAACTGCCCTTATCCGGGGAAAGGTAGGCCTTCCGGTTACTAGAAAGGTGCTTCACGATTTTTGTCCACTGAATATATTACCATAACTTTATCCATGATTATATTCTTCATATCAAGTTGAAAACACATGGGATAATTAACACGGACATAAATTAAGCTGATCTTCTGCGTAACGTAACCGCAGAAATGTGAAAATTTTGTCGTCCGGGAACGGGATTCGAATCCGCATATCCCAATTTGCTCTCGAGTATACTAACCATTATACATATTTTTTATATTCTTCATTTCGGGTAACTGGCTTCTACTAATTTAGAAATGAATTCAATACTGGATAATTTAATCGGTGCTATCACAAGATCGCTTGATTTTCAGAACCTGAATTTTGCAATGATTTTAGCTCTTCCTTAGCCCATTTAAGCGACCAAACACATATATCATGTGCACAAATTATGCTAAGAAAAAAAAATAAAAATAAAAAGGACGATTTTTGAAAAATAAAAACAAGACTTTTAAATTTTCAAACTCACTATATATTTTCTTGCTGAGTGTTTGCTTCCTCACTTTCAAAGATCGTCTTGTAGTAGCTACACATTCCACAACAATTTAAGGATCAAAGTTCAGGGGTCAGTAGGTTGCTAACACAGTAAAAGCTTCCTAGAGAAAAAGAAACTAAGAGCTTTCTTTCTTATCTACAGGGCTATTAGATATGTAGGGTTACTCTCTCTTTGAAAATCTCTATGTTACAGTATATTCCTATTATGTTAGTCTATAGTTTCAAAATCCAAAGTTTGAACAATGGCTACACGCAATCCAAAGGTTGCTTTAAATTATCTACAATACTGAACCCTTAGCCACAAAACTAAAAGCGTTTTCAAATTTGAAGAAAAAGAGTTTCCAAATTTTGTTTTTCTTTTTTTTTTTTTTTAAAAAAGGAAAACAAAATTCTTTTTTTTTTTTTTTAAATTGGTATGCGGACTCTATTCTCTACATACCAATTATTTCCTATCAGCTGAAGAACGCACTCAGGAGGATGAATTTCGGTGTCGGCATAAGGCCTCCGGCATCTTTATACACCATGCTTGAGGCAGGCGTTCATGCCAACCCACTACATTATCCGGACGGCTCCAAGAGATACTACATCGGAATGACCAAGCGTACGTTATAATTAGACTCAACGAATATACAAGTGATACAAGAGTCGGAAAAGTAACCACTGCTCTGTTCAGAGAAGTAAAGTTCAAGTCCGCTGATCCTATGTGGGAGATATCAAGAAACTAGCTTCCTACTCCACGCCTAAATCTACTGCCATTTTGCGAAACCTTAGAGATCATTACCAACAGTGAGGCTTGCAATGATAGCGTCTCCCTAGAATTGCCATGAGTTCGGAACCAGTTCGTCAAATAATGCTGCGTTTCCTCCCGCGATACCGCGTGCCCAACTAACATGACACTTCGTTTCTGCGAATGAATAATTACATTCGCATATATTCATTTATTGTCTAGTCAAGTCACCGCGTTCAAATTGTTGAAGTGTTCTATTATTCAGTTTGAAGTTTGCTGTCTATCTTCCTCGGGAAAGCCATCTGGTGAATGTACGAAAGCTAAGACATTTTTATTTTCTATTCTACACCAAGAAATTCGGATCACTAGTATAGTTATAGCTATTTTGAGTATAGTTGGTATAAAGTTCCTGTTTATTAATGGTACTTTAATTGTTATCCCTTTAGCTGGAATGGCCAATGGTTTTCTCATTGTAAAGGACCTGAAACATGAAGTAACACGGATATGATCTCAATGATTACACTCGGTGCTTGTAAGTCAGAAGCTTCACGCACTGAAACGTGCTCTGTTTGAGTTTGTCCTCTTTTTGTGTGACTAAAGCTTCAGTTTCTTCCGCAGCTCTAATTATTAAGAACTAACCCGGTCGATTAGGAAAACATGGCACAAACCTCCAACTACAACAAACCAAGACGGAATCTTTAGGATGTCTTTCACTCTATCCTTCTGGCCATCTCCAAGAATATCTTGTAAAATCCAGTTGGGAATTTGCCTCCATTTTAGATTTTTTGCAAGTACTTCTATTGCAGCTCACAGTAGGCGAACGAAACGACTGCGAGAATTGAACTTTACGACAAAGAGTTCATCTTATGTAGAGCTTCCAATTACGTATACTGTTTTCGCATTTTCATAAAGGTTAGGTTCCTTATTTTACGAGAAAGACCGGAAACTGATGTTAACATATATTGAATATTTACGTGATTTACACAAAAACGGTGAACCTAAATGAAAAACTATGTGTGCCGGACTTTCTTAGGGATGGTCCATTTTTCACTTTAAAAACCAAGTCAAATTTTAATATAACTCGACCGGGCTGTGAAGGAAAGAGAAGAAGGAGGAATGAGTTTGTGAGCGAATGAATATGACAGAGCAATTGCATGCCAAATAAAAATGACAATACTCCCCAATTTTCCATGTGACGCTTTATTTTGCAGGAATAGGCTTTATCATTATCTAGAACCTAAAACTGTGTGTTTATAATAGCCTATACAAAATGTTCAGCTTTATCGAATTTGAGAAAAATCATTTGTTTTACAAAACTGTAGGTATTTCATCCTCGTCGATTGCTAATTTCAAACTAATCTCACTTTGTTTCTTACGCCACTTGGGTCGTGGTGTCAACGATCAGGTCGTCCGGGTTGTCTTGATCGTTGACAACACTGGTACTTGATGGGTTCATATCTACCACCCCTGTGACGCAGTGGTCTGAGCTGTATCTTCTGATCATTCATCCGAGTGAACTCGGGTTCGAATGCCAGATTAGTCGGTCTTACGGCCCTGGCTCTCTCCATTCCCTGGAACTAGTGGCCCCCAATCTTTGGACGGGCGACAGCGTATAGGGCTTGGAGTTGCTCACTGTGGTGAACGAACCCCGAAAAAAATAAAGACCCGCACTCCTTCATTAATCACTGAAGTGTTGTTGCGGATACTAGCAAGACATTAACGAAAAGGAATGCCGCTTTCATTTATCGGCATTCCCAACCACGTTGTTCTTTTTTTTTTTTTTTTTATTGGAGGTTTAACGACCACCGTGAGCAACTCAATGGGCTATAAGCAGTCACCCGTCCCTAATTTAGGGCCACTGCTTCCAGGGAAGGGAGAGAGCCAGTGCCATAAGACAAACACAACATTCATGCCTCACCGGGATTCGAACCCGGACCCCTTTCGGACGAATGATCAGAGGCCATCGCTTAGACCACTGCGCCACCGGGGCGGCCAACCACGTTCAGACCTTTAAATTAGCAATCAGCGTCCACAATGTATCAACAGTTTTGCAAAGAGAAAAAGCAAATGTTCTAGAATATGCAAAACATGAAAAGCTGAACAGTACCTATAGCCTACTGTGAAAGCGCAGCACTCCATTTTAGAAAATCATAAAACCTATTCATGAAAAATAAAGCATCATATAGGAAATGGGCATGCATTTTCAGTTTTATTAAGCATGCAATTGCTTTCTCTTTCGTTATTTCACACACAATCCTCCCATCCTACCCACCCGTCATAAAATATAAAAATGTTCACTTTTAAAATATGAACTCTCTGGTTACATTACTGAAAATGATTTTTCAAGTGCAGGCTGAAATATAATTAATTAAAGATGTCGAATCGTTCTGCAATATATGTTAAGAACCGCAAAAATTTAAGAAGCAGCGAAATTACTAGTCAGATACGTTAAAATCAGCGAAATATGCTTAGATGGCAATCTACGTTTGTGTACGATATTTGGTACTTACAAACTGTTGCCGTCCCGGTGGCCGAATATTCAGAGGTTCAGACCTCTGGCCAATAGTCCGAGGCATCAGTGGAGTGTATCGAAAATTACTTTCGACAATAAAGTCCTTACGACAGAGACTTAGAGTGATCCCTGTTTTAAATATACGAGAATGCCGGGGAAACATGAAAAAATTAATAGGAGGAAACGACATGTGAATTATGCCGTGAGCGTAATCCTCTCGAATTAGAACGGATGACTGTAAATATATGCATATGTTCTTTCTTTAAATAAGTAGAATGAAAACATTTTATTAAAACCACTTTTGAATTCGATCCATTGTAAACAAACTGTAACAAAAATGTTCTTATGAAAATTATATTTCGATACACATGTGTCATGGCAAAAATGTGTTGTAATTAAAATCAAAGAAACTGGAAAACTGTAATTCTTACCGTTCTTTACACACTAAATTCTTGCCTTGATTTGTTATTAATTTTGTAGCCGAAAACTTTACTCTTTAAACGAGTGTTAGCCAAAAGATAATTCTACTAACCTTTCTAATTCGGTCCTTTGTAATAAAACTATAACACAAATCTTCTGGTGGAAATTATTTAAACAAATATATTTTAAGACATATGTCTTATGCCCAGGATACATTTTAATTAAAGTCGTACAAACTGAAAAGTTGTAATTCTTTCTGTTCTTTCTCATGCACAATTTAACTGCAAGCAAATCAGACTCAAGCTAATTCCTTGCCTTGATTTGTTACTAATTTTGTAGCCAAAAACTCTACTCTTAAAAATGAGCATTAACCAGAACGTGATTTAAAGATAATTCTACTAACCTTTTTAAGTCGATCCTTTGTAAGCAAACTATAGCAAAAATCTTCTTGTGGAAATTATATTTTAAGACACGTGTCTTATGCTAAAGACGTGTTGCAATTACAGACGTAGAAACTGAAAAGGTGTAATTCTTACTGTTCTTTCTCATGCACAATTTAACTACAAACAGATACGACACACATTAATTCCTTGCCTTCGTTTGTTATTAATTTTGTAGCCCAAAACTGTACTCTTTAAATGAGTATTAAGCAAAATATAATTCTACTTACCTTTCTAATTCGGTTCTTTGTAATCGACCTATAACAAAAATCTTCTTGTGGAAATTATATTTTAAGAGACATGTCTTATGCAAGCAAATCAGACACAAACTAATTCCTTGCCTTGATTTGTTACTGAATTTGTAGCCAAAAACTCTACTCTTTAAATGAGTATTAACCAAAAGATAATTCAAAGATAATTCTATTTCCAATTACTATCATACATCCTGAAGATAATTCCGCGGCGTTTTTTTATTTGTTAAAATAGAGTTTATTGTTTTGAGAACTTTAAAATGTAATTAGTAATCCAAAACAATTCGGAATGCAAATCCTGTAGTTGATACTATTCGCAGAATATTCGAGACTATGCATCCAGCTTTCAGAAATAATGATTAACATGATTATAAGAAGAAGCTAGACATATTAATTAAGTTCCAAAAGAAAGGAAGTTTTTTGCAATTATTTTCTAGAGAGAGTACTTTAATTCAAATTTGTGTAATAAAATAGAGGTCATTTTTCTTGAAGAAGTCGATTTTATTGAACAAATGAAAAGCACGAATGATAGTATACTGTATAAGCTAGAATTTTATTCATTTGTAATGGAAACTAGAGAAGCGTACTTTGTAGTGAATTATCCCTGATGCTGTTATTTAGTGAAGTCAATATTCTTATATACTAATATCGATAGAAGGAATAGGCTGTTGTGAATAAAAGTTTCTAGGATCTTTATTTGTTTCTGGTTTAACGACCACGATAAGCAGCTGTGATGGTTAGAAGCAGTCTCCTGTTCCTAATTTGGAGCTACAGGTTCCAGGGAAGAGACAACGCCAGCGCTATCGAACAAGCACACCGCCCATGTCTCATCCGGGACCCGAACCCAGGATCATCTCGGACATATGCGCTTCAAATCGCTCGTAGATCAAGACAACTCTCTAAGACTCATGAAAAAAGTATCACGGACTCGTACTATCTATGAACCAGATCGACGTCACTATATGAACCGTAAATCGGTGGACTCGTACCATCTATGAACCGTAAATGGGAACGCCGATTTACGCTGTCTGGTTGATATATGCACCACATCATGAGCAGAATGCGTATTTAAAAAAACTAAACAAAGAAGACAAAAGCATTTTCTACAATTGCAACCAGGAATTTCAAACATAGGTCATCGCCCTTTCCACGTTTATAAGTGAGTCACGGAAAAATTATCATTGGCCGCCACCGGGAATCGAACCCAGGGTCTTCCAGTTACGCACCGGATATGCTTCCACGGCACCACAGCGGCCTCGAATTCCCACTGACACGTGGGGGTTCCAAGAAGCAACCTGCCAAAATTGGCTTGGTAGTTATTGTGTGTGAGTCTGGGGGAATTCGAAGCCGCTGTGGTGCAGTGGAAGCATATCCGGCGCGTAACTGGAAGGCCCTCGGTTCGATTCCCGGTGGCGGCCAATGAGAATTTTTCCGTGACACATTTACAAACGTGAAAAGAGCAATGACCTCTGTTTGATATATCCTTGTTTTATTTATTTTTGCTCACTTTGCAGCTTAAAAAAAGCAGATCCACTTTCTTCTGAGTTATCTCGCTGTGATGTGAAAAATTCCTCCCTAAAATTGGGCATAAAAACTGCAGATATTCGATATTCCTCTTATTTACGGGTAAAGTTTCTTGAAAACTTTGTGAACGAGATGTTAAAAACTTTCGGGATTTATTCCAGAGAAGTACTGTTCAGAAGAACGCAATTCTACGCTGCGTAATTTAAGTGCGTAAAAATTAACGGAAGAGGATGTGCAAAAGGTTCTAGTCCCTAGGATGATACAATAACACGTGGATGTTGAGAGTTTTGAGCGTACTACATTTGTTCGGTAAAGGAGCTACTGGATATTAGCTGCTAGAGTGCAGCAAAGGTAAATTTTTTTATCAATCTGTGACAACTGCAAAAATCCCATATATGAAACATCGAAAAGTGGTTTGGCAAGTGTTTAAATTTCTGAGGGATTACTTGAATGTGATGGGCGAGGATACAGCATAATGCACCTGTGTCACTAGGTCACATGACCGTCCTGCAGGCTGTACTTCCGGGGCAAAACAACGTCGCATCGAGTGAAAAAATCCTTGGGTGATGTCCTGAGGCATCGCTGATCATGGATCATTGACACGTGTCCGCAATTGATCGGCGGTCCTGCAAAAGCTTTAGGTCGTTGTGTATTCGGGAGAAGTCTACGGATCACACGCTGACCAGGGCAGCACCTGGGCCCCATATAGAAATTGCCTGCTTTTGCTGGCATCCTGCGGACAGGCATTATCTTGTTGAAATGGGCATCAGAGATACCACAGAGGTAAAGCAATAGTACCTCATCGATGTATCGTCGTGCTGCCCAGAGATAAAGCAAGAAAACTGGCTTCAGCACCTCACCGATGTGTCCTCGTTTTGCAGAGATAAAGCAATAAAACGGGCTTCAGCACCTCATCGATGCATCGTCGTGCTGGACTGAGATAAAGCAACAAAACTGGCTTCAGCACCTCACCGATGTGTCCTCGTGCTGCAGAGATAAAGCAACAAAATGGGCTTCAGCACCTCATCGATGTATCGTCGTGCTACACAGAGATAAAATAATTAAATGGGCTTCAACACCTCATCAGTGCATCGTCGTGCTGCACAGAGATTAAACAATAAAACGGGCTTCAGCCTTTCATCGATGTTTCGACGTGCTGCACAGAGATAAAGCAACAAAACGAGCTTCAGCACTTCATCGATGTATCGTCCTGCTGCAGAGATAAAACAATAAAACGGGCTTCAGCACTTCATCGATGTATCGTCCTGCTGCAGAGATAACAGAAATAAAGCAATAAAACCATCATCGATGTTCCGTCGTGCTGCACAGAGATAAAGCAACAAAACGGGCTTCAGCATCTCATCGATGTATCGTCGTGCTGTCATTGCACCTAGTACGGGTGTAGTGTAACAACTATTCCTAAGTTTTTGACTAGTTAAACACTGCATGTGCTAAATGTCAAGTTCACTAATAATGAAATAGGCGTTCACTCGAAATTACGCCAAGGATTGTACTTAAAAGTATTTTATTTGCACCCAACTTCAATATAGCATAGTATGTTCCAACGTCGATAACCCACAACTGGTGATCAATCAGCAGTATTAAACTCACAACGTAGTTATGCAGACTGTGATAGTCTAAATGAAAAGTAGCGAAATCTGGACTAACCAGGTGGTTAGTCCAGATTTCGTTTCTTTTCATTTTAGACTATCACAGTCCTTAAGTAAGTAAATAAAGTTCCCTGTAGTGTTCTGGTCTTAATACTGCCCGGTCCATTGAAGCACTTGCACCTTAAGCCTTTAACGACCATAACGCCCAAACCTACCGTACGTACAAATGGTCATAGCCGCCCGAAATGCCTGTCTAGAGTGAGTCATATTCCTTACCCTTATTTGAGGGATCAGCAGGAGTCACCGTCAGTCACTTTTGTTGTTATTAAACAAAAAAGTGAAACAACAGACAGTTTGGGGCGTTATGGTATTTAGAGTGATACAAGATTTTTGGGTCATGATCGTTGAAGGGTTAATATCCATCACGTTATGCGCTGGAGTTCGTTCTGTTCTTACCACCTCATTACGTCACAGATATTCTCATTCAGCGACAGATCCGGCGACCGGGCTGGTCATAGCAGCACGGGAACGATATGCATACACTGTTGACATAATACCATATTACATAAATACGTAGGTCATACTGAAAGTGATGAGCAAAGCTGTATTAGACAGGCAGATTACCATTAGGAAATTGATAGCTGGTAGACAGGTAGTGCCATCTTCGTTGTGGCCATGAATGCAAATGATGTCACGAATGTCTGTCATGTAACCCAACAGACGCGAGCGAGAAAAGATGGCCGACAGTGATACATCGTTCCGTCTGCGTGCTGTGATTCAGTTCCTTGTGAAAGAGGAAATTCCGGCTGCAGATATTCACCGTAGGCTGCAGCGTGCATACGAAGATGCTCATATGGGTGCCAGCAATGTGAAAAGGTGAGTGCAACATTTTAAAGACGGTTTCACAGACATTAATGATCGGCCTCATAGCGGAAGCCTTGAATAGCTTTCACGGAACAGAACAAAGAAAGGGTTGATGCCTTAATTCGTGATGAGAAACGTATGACTGTGAAGGATATTGTGGCGAACTTGGACATAGGACGCAGTGCAGTTCAGGAAATGATTATCAGCTTGGAATACCGGAAGATGTGTGCCCGATAGGTCCTACGTTTACTGACACAAAACCATAAAGACCAGCGCAAAAAATATCTCATCACAACTGCTGGAGCGGTATCAAAATGAAGGAGTCGATCTTTTGCACAGTATTATTGACAAGTGGCGAAAGTTGGTTTCACCGTTTTGAACCTGAAACAAAATGCCAGAGCATGGAATGACATCATCTCCACTCACCAAGTAGGACTTCCCGTCAGCTGCAAAACTTCTGGGAACTGTCTTTTGTGACGCAGTTGGGTTGTGAAAACTCGTTTGTTCGCGATGGTCATTGAAACCCTGCCTCCTCACTCCGGAGTAAGTCGCTCTTCCAACTGAGCTACGCGGGCAGAATCTCTCGCTGCAGATTTGTCGTCTTGACACATGTTTTCACCTCTGTCGTACGTCACATCATCTCCCTCTTAAGTTTTGTTTCTTTGAAGCGAAGTAGGATTTTTTTATTAATTCCAAACAATGTGTGGAACAAACAACATACGTGGTTTGAAGAACCCAACGGCCAGTGGATCCATTTTCCACAATCGGGCGCCAATAAAACACAAGTTTGTCCGTGTCCACTCACTCTGGAGTAAGTCGCTTTCCCAACTAAGCTACGCGGACAGAATGTCTCGCTGCAGGTTTGTCGTCTTGACACATGTTTTCACCTCTGTAGTACGTCACAGAGTGCATTCTGGTTGATTTATAGAGCCTGGACAAACCGTAAATGCAGCCTATTATGTCCAAACATTAAAAACGCTCCGCCGAGCATTGCGTGATAAACGACCGGGAAAGAAAGTCATCCTCCAGCACGACGTCAGAACCCACTCTGCTCGTTTGACCTCACAAAAAAATCCCAGAAATTCGGATGAAAACTTTTACCACATCCTGCTTATGAACCCAGAACTATCGTCGTATTGAATTCCTAAAGAACCAGATGCACAAGCAACACCACCAGAGCACGGTATCAATGCAGTAAACTGTAAGTCGGTGTCTTCGCGCAACTGGCACTGAGTTTCGCGCTAGGGTGTCTTTTAACTGCCAGAACAATGGGGGAATTGTGTCAAAAGAAACAGGGATTTGGTAGAAAAATAGATTAAGGTGTCATACTTTTTTCTTCAACCGTAACAGCTCGCAATGTTCGATATTCACCGTATGGTCGCTATTCATTATGTGTTCAGTGAATATCGACACATTTGATATATTGTTATTATATGAAATGTGTCGATATTCACTATAGGCTTCAGCGTGCATACGGAGATCCGTGTACGGAACGACGTTTAAAAGACGGTTTCACAAATACGAACGATCACCTCGTAGCGGTTGCCGTTAAACAGCCTCTACGGAACAAAGCAAAATCGTTGATTCCTTATTTCGTGATGACAGATGTGTGACGGGGAGGGGGAATTGCGGCGAATTTGGGCATGGGACGCAGTGCAGTTCAGGAAATTATTAACAACTTTGAATTTCGGAAAAGTTGTGCCCGCTAGGTCCCACGTTTACTGACAGAAGACCACAAAGGCCAGCGCAAAAACCTCTCGTCACAACTGCTGGAGCAGTACCGGAAATGATGGGACCGATTTTTCGCACATTATTGTGAAAGGTGACGAAAGTTGGTTACACTATTTCGAACCTGTAGCAAATCCCCGGAGGTTGGAATAGCATCATCTCCATTCACCAAGCAGGAAGGAGCATACGGCAGTTCCGTCAGCTGCAAAGGTTATGGGAACTGTCCTGCATTCTGGTTGATTTTTAGTGCCTGGACAAAGCGGCAGCTCGTTATGTTCAAGCATTAGAAAAGTCCAAAAGTCCTCGTTAAGTCCAAAAAAATCATCGTTATGAAGTCCAAAAAAGTCATCGTTATGAAGTCTAAAGAAGTTTAAGAAGTTATAAAGTCTCGTTATGAAGTCTAAAGTCCTCGTTATGAAGTCTGAAGTCCTCTTTAGTCCAAACATTAGAAAAGCTCCGCCGTGCATTGCGTGATAAACGACCGGGAAAGAAAGTCGTCCACCTTGCACGACAACGCTAGGCCAGACTCTGCTCGTTTGACGACACAACAAAATCCAGAAATTCGGATGGAAACTTTTACCAAACCCTGCTTACAAGTCCAGAACTATCTTCCTTTTGGATTCCTAAAGAACCAGATGCGCGGCCAACACTACCAGAGCACGGTAGCAATGCAGTAAACTGTAAGTCGGTGTCTTCGCGCAACTGGTACTGAGTTCTTCCACAAGGGTGTCTTTAAACTGCCCGAACAATGGGGGAAATGTGTCCAAAGAAACGCGGATTTTGTAGAAAAATAGATTAAGGTGTCGTACTTATTTCTTCAATCATTACAACTCCCAATGTTTAAAACATTATTGCTCATTAATTTCAGCATAGCCCTCGTATAATATTTCATACGGTAATGCCATACCACATAGTGTAATGTTCTTAGTCGTTTGAATAATTTATCTACTTGTCAGTGCTTCACCAGAACATTAGCATTATGTGAATAAGAATGGGTCTTCGACTGCAGTGTTCCGTAGCGTTTACGTGGTGCTCCGGATAGTTGGTTGGTTGGTTGTTTGATTTTTATGGCGCAAGGGCCATGTTTGGCCAAAGAGCGCCAAACATAAGACAGACATACAAACAGTATTGAAAACGTGCTATAAAGCGTAAAATATGGCTGATCAAATAAAACTGAAGAATGAGAACGATGGAATGGCTAAAAAAGATAATGAAACAAACAGTATTAAAACATGATATAATGATTAAAATCTAGCTGATTCAGTAAAACTGAGAAATGAGGGTGATGTAAGGCTAAAATCTAGATACGTTTAAAATAGTCAATTTCTTTAAAAAATGAAAACACGGCAACACTATCACAGTGGTCATTGAGGAGCCGCTGCAGTGTAGCGTCGTCCTCGGTCAACAAATGAGAATGAAAATAGTGAAAACGTACACCACGAAAACGAACACAGCTACACAAAAGATGAATGACAGTGAGTCGGCAATTGCACGTCTCACACATCGGTGCAGTGTCGCCACACAGCAAAAAGCGGTGAGTGAAACGACAATGCCCAGTGCGGAGACGCGCAAGCACCGCTTCCTCCCTGCGGTTCCGACGAGATGAGGAGTTCCAGATTTCAAGAATAGGTTTTATACGATGCAGTTTATTTTCCACCTGTTGGTCCCACAGACCCTGCCACGTTCGCTTGATATGATCTCGAAAGATAAAGCGAAAATCCCGCTGATACAGTGGCAAAGGTGTGACGACCAAAGAGGAAGCAGATCTGGCAGCCGCATCAGCACGCTCGTTACCCGAGATTCCAACATGCCCAGGAATCCAGCAGAACTGAATCCGGACACCGGTCTCGAGCAAGGAACGAAGAAGCCTTCGTACGTTCAAAAGAAATGGATGACCACAACAGTCCAGCGATGACAAAGACTGCAGGACACTTAAGGAATCCGTATAGACCATAGCACGATGATGAGAACTCGACTGAACATGGAGAAGGGCGAGATACACAGCCTGCATCTCCGCCGAAAACACCGTGGCCTCAGCTGGGATCCGCGCTACTGACACGTCATCTACACAGACAGCCGCGGATCCAACGACTCTATGCATCTTGGAGCCATCAGTGAAAATGGGAGTGTATTCAGTATTGAGGGCACGGTGGTCAGCGGAGAGCTGCTAGTACACTGACGCAGGGGTTGAGGATTTGTCGAAAGACGTAAAGGTGGTATCAATCATGACACCAAGTGGGTGCCATGGAGGATCCCCAAAGCCCCTGGTCGCTGCAACAAGTGACAAGTCGAGCCCTGCATCACGAGCTACGGCCGCCATACGAAGACCGAAAGTTGGAACGCACGAGGGCCGGTTCTCAAATAAACGAGCATGCTGAGGATGGAAAACTGCACCGTACAAAGGATGGTCTGGAAGAGACCGAAGTTTTAAGTAAAAGTGAACAGACAGCTGCAGACGGCGTAATTCAAGCGATGGTTCGTTCGCATCAGCGTAAAGGCTGGGAATCGGAGATGTTAGAAATGCTCCCGTACAAAGACGCAGCGCCTGATGATGAACAGCGTCCTAAGGCCGGAGAACGGAAGGACGAGCCGAGCCATACACGATACAGCCATCATCCAGTTTCGACCGAATTAAGGAGTGGTAAATGCGAAACAAAGAGGTCCTGTCTGCGGCCCACGAAACTCTCGAAAGGATTTTTAAAATAGAAAGAGCACGCAGACAGGAAATCTTGAGCCGCCGAACCTGCGCACGGAACGTAAGCGTACGGTTGACGGTCAGTCCAAGGAACTTGGTCTCCGGCAAAACTGGAATGGCTGCACGGTCTAAATACAGCTCGGGGTCAGGATGGAGGCCACGCCTCCGGCAGAAATGAACACACGCTGTCTTGTCGGGAGAAAGAACGAAACCATTGCTATTCGCCGCTTTAAAAATCTGATTAATTGCAGACTGCAACTGCCTTTCAATAAAACGCATGCTCGATGACGAGCAGAAGATGTGCAAGTCATCGACATACACAGTAGCCGAAACCGCAGGAGGAAGATTTGTGAGAAGACAATTAATGCGCAGGATGAACAATGTGACAGATAAAATGCAACCTTAAGGAACACCTTGTTCTTGATGGAATGTTGCCGATAGCGTCGTACTCAGGCGCACCTGGAACACCCGATTGCGAAGAAAATTTAAAATAAATATCGGAAGATTTCCTCGCAATCCGCATGCATGGAGGTCACGGATAATACCGTGCCGCCACGCTCGATCATAAGCTTTTTCAATATCAAAAAATACAGAAACCAGGTGCTGCCTACGCACGAACGCCTCGCGCACAGATGTCTCAAGGTGCAGGAGATGATCGTGAGGTGAACGATGACGGCGAAAGCCGCTTTGTGATGGTGAAAGAACTCGATGATATTCTAAAAAATGAACTAACCGGGAATTAACCATGCGTTCAAGAACTTTACACAGACAGCTAGTGAGAGCAATTGGACGATAACTAGAGGGAGACTTGGGATCCTTGCCAGGTTTGGGAAAAGGCAGAACAAAAGCTTTTCGCCAAGATTCCGGGAAACTGTGCTCCGACCAAATACGATTGTACAGGATTAAGAGATTCTCGAGAGAAGACTGCGAGAGATGACGGAGCATGTCATAGTGGATGCCATCGGGACCGACAGATGTAGCGCCGGACCGATGCAGAGCCATCCTGAGTTCAACCATGCTGAAGGGGGAGTTATAACTAGTGTCGTTAAAAGGCGCAAAGGAGATTCTCTGGCGTTCCGCAGTGGATTTAATCCTCAGAAAAGAGGAAGGATACGCCAGGTCACTCGACACGGAGGCAAACGACTCCCCCAAACAATCAGAAATCTCCACGACTTCAGCATATGTGCAGCCGTTACTCTCGAGAATGGAGATCTGGTGAGAGCTGTAGTTACCCCGGATCTTACGAATCTTGTCCCACACACTTTTCGAACTGGCACGTGAAGTGAGAGATGAAACATACTGGATCCAAGACTCCCTCTTGCTACGTCGACGCACCAACCGAGCATAAGATTTTGCTCGTTTGAATGTAACGAGATTAGCATCGGTCGGATAACGCCGAAACGTAGACCAGGCCTTATGTTGAGCTCACCTAGCCGCTGCGCATTCAGGGGCAGGCTTCGGACTTCTGGAGAGTGTCGTAGATGTTTTTGGTATAGAAAGATCAGCTGCCTGAAGAATGCAATTTGTGACTTCAAGAACAGCTGCGTCGATAGACTCTTGGGTCACCATTGCAGAAGATATCACTGTGGACGATGTGAAGACCTCCCATCTCGCACGCTCCATCCTCCACTGAGGAGGGCGGGAAACAGAAGATGGCATGTTCGTATGATGCGAGAGGACAATTGGAAAGTGGTCGCTCCCGTGGTGGTCGTTACACACCGTCCACGACCAGTCAGCAATAATTGATGGTGATCCCAAGGTCAAATCGATCGCACTGAAGGATCTTGTCGGTTCATGGAAGTACGTGTCAGCACCGAAGTTAAAAAGGCACAAAGAGGCCGAGGACAGAAGAGACTCTATGCGACGACCTCTCGTGCTGATGCTGACACTACCCCACAAATGATTATTGGCATTGAAGTCACCCAGTAAAAGTAAGGGTGAAGGCAGCTGATCAACCAATCTCTCCAGTACAGAGACGCTTACGTTCTCGTCCGGCGGCAGATAGACACTGCAGACAGTAAGAGGCACAGGGACAGATATTCGCACCGCCACGGCCTGCAAAGTTGTGGATATCGCCACGGAAGACACCGGAACACTGTGAGGGACAAGAATAGCGACTCCACCACAGGCGATGTCTCCCGATGCATTATCCGTCCGATACGCACTGTAGCCTCGAACTGAAAGAAGGTCTGATGGTTTAAGTTTTGTTTCCTGTAAACAAAAGCACACCGGAGAGGAGAACAAAAGCAGATGTTGCACTTCATCAAAACTCGTCCGAAAACCTCGACAGTTCCATTGAATGATTGAAGCCATGGTTATAAATGAAATGAAAATGAAAATGATCAAACGAAGTTAGGCTCCATCGCCTCTGATGGGGGTTCCCCCAGATCTGGAGGCGTATACCAGGGGCCAAGATGGGAGCATGCTTTGTCCCAAGTGTCTTAACGGGAGGCGCTCGACGTTGAGTCGTTTCCTGAGATTTTGGAGGAGAAGAAATGCTTTTCTTATCCTGAGCTTTGATTTTTTTGTTAGAAGAGGTGGCCTGAGTTCCCTTGTTGGTGGTGGGATGAGTCTGCTTCGGCAAAGTGGTGGGTGGCGCTTTCAGGCCCCTATCTCGAGACTGGAGTGCCTCCAGTCCGGCTGCGATGATATCGTCCAGCTTATAGGGACATTTAGTAGGGATCAGAATGTCGGTTTGAATGCCGATTGTTGATTTAGCAACCACCACTAATGCATATGAGCGCCGATCAGAAGAAGCAGGAACTACTCTCCTTCTGGCCTCAGGATAGGAAATATTCTCCACCGTCTTTAGCTTTTGGATTTCTTTCTCCTCCTTCCACTTGGGACAATCTTTGGCTGATGCTGCGTGTCAACCCTTGCAGTTCACACAAAACTCAGCCTCGGCCACACATTCTGATAAAAGATGCTCTGCGGCACCACAGCGTCCACACCTAGGATTGCTCCTGCACGACTGCTGAGAATGGCCGTAAGGCTGACACCTAAAACATCTCAGAGGGTTAAGGATGTACGGACGTATCTCAAGGTGCAGATACCGTGATGGACGTAGGCAGGGAAGGACTGTCGAAAGTTAAAATGATGTTGCGGGATGGGACGGACTGTCCATTCCGCCTGAAGAGGATACGCCGCACACCCGTAACGTGTTGACTGCTCAGTTCTTCTAGTAGTTCTTCCTCAGTACACTCAACGAGGTCCTGAGAGGAGACAACACCTCGAGATGATTTAGGTATGCATGAGGTGTTATTTTTACCGGAGTCTCAAGCAGCGTGGTAGTGTTTAGAAGTGTAGAACTGTAGGCTACAGTGGACATTTCTACCAGAAGATCTCCAGATTGCAGTTTCTTTACGCTCTTAGAAGAGCTTGCTATAGATTGAAGCGGTTTGTTAATCCAAAATGGACTTTTGGCACTCAAAGGCTTTGAAGGGTCCAATGAGTGCACAAAAAAGAAACGAGCATTAGAAGAATCAGGAACATGTTTTTTTGCGGAAGGGGATGAGCCTTCCTCCATACCTCTTTTGGCTGTTGATTCGTGGAAAACAGAATTGAGAGCCATGAAAAAAAAAATTAATAATTCGTCCGCCGACTTCCCCACCCACAATCGAGCCCAACGAGGGAGAGCCGGAGGTCCGCAAGCCCAGGTGGACGCAGGACACGGCTCTAGGGATAGAAAGCGGATATAGCAAGTTGATAGGGCAGACATGCGCTCGGCGTGCACATGCCTCGGCGGGCATGCCTTAGGAACACCCCTTTGGCATGCCCACCCTATCCCCAGACTCACCCTGTCGTGCGAAACGACAAGCCGTTAGAGGTCTGGGCTCCACTCGGCCACAGACCTCATTGACTAGGAGTGGATTAGTTCCTAGCCGCCCGTTTAGGGTGAAGCAGGGGGCAAAGAGGAGTGTTGGCAACTGTCGACAACAACACCCAGGCCTCCAGAAACCTCAGCCTCCAGCATCCCCTTTTCCACCTTACGGGTCACCGCGCACGGCAAACGTGCAGGTAGGTCTAGCTAACCAGCTCGGAAGAACAAAGAAAGGAACATGAAATGAAGAAGACAGGATAGAAAACGAGAAACTAAAATCCAGAGCTGGCGCATAATCACAACCTCAGCAACCTACAACTGAGGCGGGAGCGTGTCAAGTGAAAAAACAAAAAAAAAAAAAACATTAAAAAAAATGTGAAAATTCACATCTAGTACATGTCGGCTCAGGCCGTGGGGACGCCATCCCCCAGCAGCTGGATGAATAGCTGTCCCTTCGGTTACATAATCGTTCAAGACGAAATGAAAAATTGATCCGTCACAAGGTCAGCTCGGGCCGTGGGGGCGCCGCTTCCCAAATAACTGGAAAACCAGTTATCCCCGTGCGGGGGTTGCTCCGGATAGCTTCAATCAACTTAGTAGTTGCAAAAGTCCTTAACTAAGCACGGAAACCTCACTTGAAGGACACGTGAATTTGTAAGTACACTTGTTTTTACAGATTCAGTGAAAAGAAGTGTACTTACAAATTCAACCTTTTATTCAGCCTCAGTATGTATGTTAGCACGACGTCGAAAACACTTCAGTGGCTGAACAATATCATGTTCACAATATCAAATGATCTCCAAGAGTCACATTAGCTTTAAAATAACTGAAGTCTCGGATGATCAATCCATCATGATAATCAAAGTGAAAGAACTAAACAATCACAAGCTCTAAACATCAAGTTAGTCTGAAACAAATCTCTTTTCAAATCAACTGCAAACAAGTTGTAGCTGAATTCTAACGAGATCCCCAAATATCTAACGACAGAAGTGCCGCGATATATCGTAAACACCCTTCGTATCTCAGTTGAACTCATACGTTATTCTACTGCTGATCTTAATTCAGGTCGCCACAAAACATTCATTCGAGAGAGAAATATAGCGTTAAATTTAGAAACCACCTACCACTGAGAGGTTCAATTATTCTATACGACTCTGAGAGATGACCAGTTTGCCGCCCCGGTGGCGCAGTGGTCTAAGGCGTTGGCCTCTGATCATTCGTCTGTAAGGGGTCCGGGTTCGAATCCCGGTCAGGCATGGATGTTGTGTTTGTCTTACGGCACTGGCTCTTTCCCTTCCCTGGATCCAGTGACCCTAAATTAGGGACGGGCGACTGCTTATAGCCCATTGAGTTGCTCACGGTGGTCATTAAACCTCCAATCAAAAAAAAAAAAGATGACCAGTTTTCCAAAGAAACGGCCACCGCATCAAGATTCCAGCAGCGGGCAGTTTATGTTGCTTAACTATACATCATGTGGAAGCCCTTTCGTTAATACATCACCTACTCGAGTATGGTCCTCGTTCTGTTCCAAACAGATTCGGGTCTCGTTGCACCACTTCAATGTGGCGTGATTTCGAGTGAGAGATTCACAGAGAGGAGGACACCATTCTCGTATGCCAGCTTTGCAAAGGAGTCGATGAATGGTGTTAATAATTCATAAATAGGAACTGTACACCAATTATACTCAAAATAATATAATAATACTAATGATCCGAATTTCTTGGCGTAGAATAAAAATGAAAGTTTCCGAGCTTTGGCACATCAACCAGATGGCTTTTTCAAGGAAGGTGGACAGCAAATTGTAATAACAGAACACTTCAACAATTTGAGCGCGGTGACTTGACTAGACAAAAAGTGAATAGATGCAAATGCGATTATTCATTCGAAGAAACGAGAAGTCATGTTGGTTGGGCACGGGGTATCGTGGCTTTTCGTGGGATAAAACGCAGCATTATTTGACGAACTGGTTCCAAACTCGTGGCAATACTAGGGAGACGCTATCATTGCAAGTCTCACTGCTGGTAATGATCTCTAAGGTTTCCCGAATGGCAGTAGATTTATGCGTGGAATAGGAATCTAATTTCTTATATAATCCAGCATAGGAATAGTGGACTTGAACTTGACTTCTCTGGACAGGGCATTAGTTACTTTACCGTCTCTGGTGTCTCTTTTATGTTCGTCGAGTCTAGTTCTGAAAGAACGATTTGTCATTCCCATGTATTAATAGTATCGGTTAGAGCTGTCAGGATATTGTAATGTGATGGCATAAATACCTGCCTCGTTGAGATGATGGTGCTTGTCAATACTTCTCTTAAGCATGGTATATAAAGATGCCGGAAACTTTATGCCGACACCGAAGTATATCTTCCTGAGCACGTTCCTGAGTTAATAGGAAACACTTGGTATGTAGAGAATAGAGCCCAGGTAGCATAGTTGCGGCACAGAAGTTTAACACGGCTCGACCTGTATTTTTCGATAAAATTTCGCATCTGGTTCGAGGTGTATCCTGTCTCAGAGGCGAATTCGATTTTCTTCTTTAGTTCGCATTGTCTAGAGTAAAAATCGGAGGAGACGGCGAAGGCTCTTCTAATTCAAGAACGGAAGAAAGCTGTCTTGTAAGAATCAGGGCAGAATGAACTGCGGGGCATCAGGTTGGGGCAGAGGTGGGTTTATAATAGACTTCTGTGCGAAAACGTTTGTCAGGAGATTTATTCACCAGGACGTCCAGATAGGTAAGGTGCCAAATATGTTCAAGCTCCATAACGAAATTGATCGCAGGGCGTATATAATTGACTTTATCACGAAAAAGCAGGAGAGTCTCCTTTCCGTGAGGCCATATTATTCAGTTTGCAGTTTACTGCCTACCGTCCTTGAAAAAACCATCTGGTTGATGTGCGAAAGCTTAGAAACTTTGATTTCCATTCTACGCGAAGAAATTCGGATCAGTATTGTTATACTATTTTGAGAATGGTATTAATATTAACAGACATCAGTGATATCTCATCAGTTGTTCTTTATTTCTGACAATGACAATCATTGAACTGATGTGTCGAGCATCTCGATCCGTAACCATTCGAGGCCGACCGAATCCCGAACCACGATATGAGATATATTCCCGTGTTTTTATTATTATTATCGACATCTGCCAAATGTCTACGTATAACGTCCCAGATGGACTTCAATTCTTTACGTAGGCAGTCCGCCTTCACATTGACATATACACCGATGAACCATTACATTATGACCACTCTCAGTCTAGAGAAATGAGCGCACCTGGAGACCGAACGGTGGCACAGATGAAGTTCACAGAGCAGTATACAGGGTGTTCGTAAACTGTTTTGACAATAGAAGAGGGGTGATAGTACCCATCAAGATGAACAATATTTACAATGGAACCTAGGGTCGCATTCCACTCTGAGTGCCAGAAAAGAGTAACTTCGAAATACGTCCAACAAGCACCAGTCATCACCTCAGACGTCATTTCTTTCGTGCCGGAGAAGTAGCACATCGCCAGAACATCACCGTCAAGTATTTACCGTATGCAAATTGCTAGAGAAAAGACGCAGCATCGACAGTTGCAGCTGATTGGCTTATCAAGGTGCAGTAGACACTTCCTGAATGCTACATATCCCGCAAGATGGATTGGACGTGGCGGACCTGTGGCACGGCCTCCACGCTCACCGGACTTAAACCCACTGGATTTCTTCTTCGGGAGGCACATGAAATCACTGGTGTACGAGACGTCTGTGGACTCCGTGGGAAATCTCGTCGCGAGAATCGTTGTTGCAGCGGACAGGATAACAGTCTTTCATTCGCCAGTGTGAATTGTGCAACGGCACCCGTGGCCGCCACTTTGAGCATCTACTTTGAGTCTGTCCCTGATCTCCATTAATGGGATTGTGCAACTTATGATGTCGTTAATTCTCTTTCTTTGCGCTGTTGAAAGTTCAATTTGGACATCTAACTTTACTCTTTTCTGACACTCAGAGTGGAATGCAGCCCAAGGTTCCATTGTAAATATTGTTCGTCTTGATGGGTACTATCACTCCTCTTCTTTTGTAAAAACAGTTTACGAACACTTTGTATATACAACCCGAGCACCGGCTTTCGGTTAGTAGAGGGTTCGGAGTCAGAATGGGAAACGCTGCCGATTTATTGGAGTTTGATAAAAGGCAAATTGTGATGGCATGGTGCCTCGGAACTACGATCTCGGAAACGGCACGGCTTGTTGGATGTTCACGTTCCGCTGTAGTGAGTACGTATCAAAAGTGGTACACAGATAGCCAATCAACGAACCGTCGTTTAACCGCGTGACTTCCGCATCCCAGTGATGCCAGAGGGGAGAGGAGCCTGTCGCGCATTATTCACAACGACCGCAGGACCACAGTGTGACAAATCACCCGAAGCTACAACAGGGGTGATCAGGGCAATGTGTCACAGCACACAGTTCATCGCAGCTTTCTGAGCATGGGTCTGCGTAGCCGAAGATACAGTCGAGTCCCCACGCTCACTACACGTCATCGCCAACAACACATGAAATGTTCCCAAGATCATCGAGTTGTACCGTGGATGATTGGAAGAAAGTAGGCTGGTCTGACGAATCAAGATTCCTGGTGTATCACTTAGACGGCCGAGCACGGATACGCCGACTACCGACGGAGGCTATGGCACCTGGATGCACACTTGGGCGGAAAAAGGCTTGCGGTGGCGGTGTTATGCTGTGGGCGATGTTTTCTTGGGACACTTTAGGCCCCATTATCCCAATTGCACAATTCCTGACAGCTGTCAGGTATCTGAACATCGTTGCAGACCACGTTTACCCATTCATGGCAACTGTGTGCTGTTATATGGAAATATTAAAACTATATGTAAATTGCAGCTTTTGTCACTTTGTGGGCCAACGACAGTAAGAAATTTCCTCCCCAGTCAGAAAGGCGCCAATCGCAGATCCATTTCGGAGAAAGGTCATTCTCTCGCCGGACCCCACCCACGGACAAAAGGATAGCCCCATTCTTTCCCCAGCCGTCGGCGGAATCTCTAGCCCACGGGTATGTACAATGGACCAAGCAATTAAGAATTTCTTCTTACGTCAAAGACAAAACGTGTAAGGGAATGGGACAGAGAGGAGGCTTGATGGCGATCTCGAGGAAAATGTAGGAACGGTTTTGTCTTTGACGTAAGAAGAAATTCTTAATTGCTTGGTCCATTGTATATACCCGTGGGCTAGAGATTCTGCCGACGGCTGGGGAAAGAATGGGGCTATCCTTTTGTCCGAGGGTGGGGTCCGGCGAGAGAATGACCTTTCTCCGAAATGGATCTGCGATTGGCGCCTTTCTGACTGGGGAGGAAATTTCTCACTGTCGTTGGCCCACAAAGTGACAAAAGTTGCAATTTAAATATAGTTTGAATATTTCCATATAACAGTGCCCTGCTGGTGATAGCCATTTTCAACAAGATAATGCTCCATGCCACATTGCCAGAATCATCAAGATGTGGTTCGTGGAACAAACTGGTGACTTTCTGTTAATGCCCTGGTATCCAAATTCTCTTCACATAAACTCAATCGAAAATTCGTAATTCGACTTGGATAAGCAGGTTCGCCCTAAATCACCACCACTCCGAAATGTACGGGAACTGGAAGACCTGCTGCTGACATTATGGTACCAGATACTCCAGGATATTTATCGCCACCTCATCGAATCGATGCCTCGCCGAGTGGCCGTTGTTTTGTGGGCTAAAGGAAGTCATACAGCTTATTAAGTAGGTGGTCATAATGTAATAGCTCATCGGTGTAATACGACCTCGCTCAAACTCGCTGAACTGACTCAGTCTAAAATGAACTGACTCAGTCAAAAATGTGCAAATGTCTTTACATTTCGTGGTAAACACATTTACTGGTCAGGTTCGGGTTGTGACCTTTATTCCCCAAACGTTAAACTTCCATCTGTCTGCCACACTTTAAATATTAAATGACTCGTCATTTCTTCTTCATATCAGTATATACCAGCATTACCATACTAAATCGTTGTGTGTCGTCCAGTACGGCTACACTGATGTGCATAAAAGGCGCTTTACTTCTTCCGGTGGTGGGGCATTTCATTTTCACGAGGAGTGTATTTTTATCATTAATCCAATCAGCATTACAACAAAAAGTCCGTCAAACAACGACTATATGTAAACAGCTACTGTTCTATCCATTCAGTCTACAACTGAAGCCTTACTGAAGTTTACATACGAACACAGAAAACAGGCATACCCTTCAGTAACGATGACGTCAAAAGCGAGTTAGGTTTTCAATTACAGCAGGGGGCGATTCTATTACTGACGCACTTCGCGCCTTACTGTGAATGTGGCGTGCTCATAAATTTTCATATGAGTGAGTTGAGGGTGTGAATAATTTGGTGTGCGGCGCATTTGGTTTTAAATAATCATGATTAATTACTTCTTTCAGGATTCAAGTTTTAGCTTTCATACAGCAAAAAGAAATGGACTTTGGCTATATTGTCTCTTCTTTGGTTCAAGGGTCATAGAAAACTTGCAAAGCAAAAAAGTTTCTTTTGCTACAGCAAACCAACATGAAATCTACAGCTAGTAAAATTCTTCCCTGTAAATTATTATTATTGTTTTTCGCCGTGGTATTTATAACGTGTCCAAAATAATCATGAAACTTCCAGTTTAAGACAAAAGAAAGCAATTAATCTGATTAATAACCTGTGCACGCAATTTATTATAATTACTCTACAAATTAATAAAGATGAATACTGCGCTTTTTTATTGGGCGCATTCCAACCCAGAATGTGTTCCAAAAGAATGCTGTTTGTTGTGATTCAGGCAATCACATGTCGTTAAGATGAAAGCAGAGTTAATGCCTGATCGCAAATAATGGCCGGTCTTGAAAGACGCCCAGTTTTTAAAGCTGATAAAAAGTATTTCTAATTTAAACACAAAGTTACGTTTGATGAACTTTAGTCTTGCATTTCCTTTTCTGCTTACTTTGTTAAATAAATAAAACGAAAGAGAGCGCGCGATTGCTATTTTTAACTTATTCATAGATTTCTTAATACCAAAAAGCAGCCTCAAAGGCCTTTCAGGAGAATACTGGAAAAGAATTTTGATTAAAACGACAAATTTACTCGGCGTTCGTAAGGATGGTAACACTTTGAAAATATATTAAAATGAAAACAATTTTAAAATTCTGTAAAATTAGCTTTCTTGAACTAAGAAATTTCCCCCTTTTTTTACGCTTTCCAACCGTAGGTTGAAGAAGCGTATATGCTCCAGCTTTGTCCGTCTGTCCGCAATAACTCGCGTAAAATGGTTCGATTTCGATGAAATTTTAGTATGTGGTAGGAGGCAACCTGGGAAAGAACCTTATTGAAAATGGGCAAAATCGGTCAAAGGTCAGGACATAAGAGCGGGATCCATTCCATTGCCTTTATGCATCAGAACCTGCGTAAAAATGGTTCGATTTCGATGAAATTTTAGTATCTGGTAAGGACCACCTGGGGACGAACCCTATTGAAAATGGGCGAAACGGAGTCGAAGGTCAGGACACATGAGCGGGATCCATTCCTATGCCCTTAAGCGTCATAACTTACCTAAAAATGCTTCGAGCGCAACAAAACGTTAGCATGTTGTTCCGGAGATATACTGAACTGGTTCTGTTTAATATCATCAAAATGGGGTCAAAGGTCAGGACACAGGAGCGAGATTTATTCCGCAGCCATTATCCTAATAACTTGAGTAATGATTTCTGGTATGTTGGAAAGCGTATCGTAATCAATGCATTGCATGATTTTACTAACTTGTTGACACCTAATTTAGAGTGATGTTACAAAATTGACGGTGAGATCATAGCTAAGAGCTGCATAAAGCAAATAGCTCCAACCGATCGTTCAGGACTTGGAATTTCGGTAAAGCTCATGCTTTGTAAAACGGGATCTTCGGCCTTTTCAGAAAGCTCATGTTTCTTCAAGTGTCGAGTACTCCATTAGCTTTGACTACCAACATCAGAACTGCGCCCAGTCATAGTAATCAATTTTCAGGGAAATGAGGATTATGGTGAACAAGTTTCCCGTAGCCATTCTCATCGAATCATTATCGTACCTATTGACACTGATATAGTGGTGGCTACGATAATAAAACAGACAACCGCCAGAAATATACTATAAATATGTACAGTGCCCATAATGATTCTATTTCTTCTTTTTGGGGAGAGGGAAAGATAGTTAATAACCACCGTGCTCATCTCAATGAGCTAAGAGCAGGTGCCCGCCCGTAATTTAAGGCACTCGTACCAGGGAAGAGAGACAGCCAATGTCTTAAGACAAACACCCCACCATACCTTACGCGGGATCTGAACCAAGACCCACCTCGGACTAGTGAGCAGAAACCAACTCCTCGTACGAATCGGCCACCTAAACTGCGCCGATTATAGTGATCCATCCACGTATTGGCTTTACATTCCCTGAAATCCTGACGTGGGTGGTCGGCGACGAGAATTGAACTCCCAACACGCCGCCTTCCAAACAATCACGTACCACGAGTTTTAGGCAATTGCTCCACGCCCGTGATAAATAAACTCGTGCTGTGTATCCTAATTTTCCCTCTTGGAGTCAGGCTTTCTTTTTTCTGAGGTTTCTTTGTCTATGTAGAACAGCAATCCTTTGTGCCTTTGAACTACTTGTGATAGTCAGTCTACGGTTTTTCGAAGCATTTTTGAAGATAGTAGCATTGTTAAAGCATTGTGCTTAAGAAAACGTAATTCCGAACACCAACTGTTTATCTGACCTAAGTTTAGTCCAGTCAAATTGCGATTAGAAGAACAACTATGAAAAACCAAGACGAGACTTTCAGCAGGTAGTTTACCTCATACCCTTCTGTCTCTCTCCAAGAAAATCCCAAAAATCCAGTTGCGCGTTTGCAATAGCCTATATATTTGCCACCATTTTGGATTTGTTTTCTAAGCACATCCGTATTAGCTTATCAGAAAGCACAAAACTGGCATCAACTTTAAGGCCCCATTGAATATTCCCATAATTTGCCTTCGAACTAAATGGAAAAATATATGTGTACAGGACTTTCTCAGAGATTGACCATCTTGTATTTTAAACTACTAACTTAAGCATAAATGCTACTGGATAATTACAGGTAGTGTGGAAACACAAATTTGTTCGTGACGGGGATCAAAGCCGCGCCCCTCACTCAGGAGTAAGTTGCTCTCCAATCTAAATTACACGGACGGAATGTACTGCTGCAGATTTTTCCTCTTGACACGTGATTCACCTCTGTAGTGCGTTATAGTATTGGGTATATAAATAAGTTTTGAGGGGTTTCCGTTCGGTGTCGTACTTATTACTGATCGCATGTATTTTAAGGTGGCAGCACTGCGATATTGCAGTACGAGATGCTAGCTGTCAGAGTCAGTATACGATGTTCGATTGAGGTGCGAAGACGTATTTGTTTTACTCGATGGAAAATGGCAACTTTCGTTCCGACAAAACAGCATTTGCGGGAAGTGTTAGTGTATTACTTTATTGTCAAGAAAAGTGCTGCCGACAGCTATCGCTTAATGTCAGAAATCTATGGTGAACATTCCCTATCCGGAAAAAACATGTGAGTATTGGTTTAGATGATTCAAAAGGAACGACTTCGATGTCAGTGGTAAAGAACGTTCTGGGCCACCCAAAAAAATTGCTGATGCCGAATTGGAAGCTTTACTCGACAACGATCCGTGCCAGACTCAAAAAGAACTAGCAGCAGCATTAAATGTTAGTCAACCATGCATTCCACAACGTTTAGCCGCCATGGGAATGGTGCAAAAAGAAGAGAATTAGGTTCAACATGATTTGCAGAAAAGAGAGATTGAACGTCGAAAATCCATTTGCGAATTGCTGCTTCAAAGGCAAAAAAGAAAGGTTTTTGTTGCATCGTATTATTACTACCGACGAGAAATCGATATGGTACGATAACCCTAAATGGCAGAAAGTATAAGTGAAGCCAGGTGAACCAGGTCCTTCAACGCAATATCCATGGTTCAAAGGTGATGCTGTGTATCTGGTGGGACCAGAAGGGTGTGATCCACTATTAACTGCTGAAACCGTCAGAAACTATTACTGGTGATCGGTATCGAACCCAATTAATGCGTTTAAAACGAGCTCTCAAGCAAAAACGGCCGGAATGGGAGAATAGACACAACAAAGTCATTTGTAGCATGATAACGCAAGACCACATGTTTCTCGACCTGTGAAAAAGTACTTAGAAGGATCCGACTGGGAAGTTCTACCCCACCCACCATATTCGCCAGATATTGCACCACCGGATTGCCATTCGTTCCGGTCGATGCAGTCAGCATTTTCTGGAGAACTGTTTAGTTCTTATGAAGACATCGAAAATTGGCTGGACAACTGGATCTCTTCCAAGGAACCGGAATTCTTTCTTCGTAACATACGTTCACTGCCCGAAAGATGGAGTAAAGTTGTAGCTTCAGAGGGAGCATACTTCTATTAATATTAAAATATTGTTTCTGTTCTCCAACAACGTGTTTTGTTCACCTCAAATCCTTCAAAACTTATTTATATACCATATACTTCGCTTTAGAGTGAAATATAAAATGAACTTACACCAATAAGCCATTGCATTATGACCACCTAGCTAATAAGCTGTATGACCCCCTTTAGCCCGCAAAAAAAAAACAAAAAAAAAACGGCCACTCGGCGAGGCATCGATTCGATGAATTGACGATAGGTATCCTCGGGTATCTGGTACCATAATGTCAATAGAAGGTCCTCCAGTTCCCGTACATTTCGGGGTGGTGGTCATTTAGCGCGAACCCGCTTTTCCAAGTCGAACCATAAATGTTCGATTGGGTTAATGTCAGGTGAATTTGGAGGCCAGGGAATTAACAGAAAATCACAAGAATGTTTCTCGAACCACATCTTAACGATTCTGGCAGTATGGAATGGAGCATTATCTTGTTGAAAATGGCCATCACCAGCAGGAAACACAGTAGCCATGAATGGGTGAACTTGGTCCGCAACGATGTTTAGATACCTGACGGCTGTTAGGGATTGTGCTATTGGGATAATGGGGCTAAAGTGCCCTAAGAAAACATCGCCCACAGCATAACACCGCAATCGCCGCCGACCTGTTTCCCTCCCCCTAACGGTACTTCTCGGTGGTCTACGTGATGCACCAGGAATCTTGATTCGTCAGACGAAGCCACTTTTTTCCAATCATCAACAGTCCAATCTCTAAGATCTTAGGCCTATTTAATGCGTTGTTGGCGTTGACGTGCAGTGAGCATCGGGACCCGGCTGGGTCTTCCGCTGCGCAAGCCCATGCGCAGAAGGCTGCGATGAACTGTGTGCTGTGACACATTACCCTGATCTCCACTGTTGTAGATGCAGGTGATTTGTCGCACTGTGGCCCTGCGGTCGCTATGAACAATGCGCGACAGTCTCTCCCGCTCCCCTCTAGCATCAATGAGCTGCGGACGACACACGACTGTACGAGGCCGGCCATCTGTGCACCACTTTTGATACGTACTCACTACAGAGGCACGTGAACAACCCACAAGCCGCGCCATTTCCGAGATCGTGGTTCCGTGGCGCCGTGCTATCACAATTTGGCTGTTATCTAACTCCGATAAATCGGCAACTTCTCCCATTCTGACCCCGAACACTCTACTAACCGAAAGCCGGTACTCGGGTTGTATATATACTGCTCTGTGAGCTACACCTGCTCTACCGTTCGGTCTCCAGGCGCGCCAATTTCTCTAGGTTGGGGTGGGCATAATGTAAAGGCTCATTGGTGTATATCGCTTAACAAGAAAAGTAGCCCTCCAAAAAGTGAAGAAATATGTAAGAGAAGTTGCTCAAGTGCAGAGATATCTGATTCAGAAAAACGTTTTCGTTCTTCCGTTAGGAAAGAGGGCATCATACAAAATACATATTACGTGTAAACTTTCGCCGTTTACTTGGAAAACCATATATCAGTAAAATCAGAAGATATGCGAATATTTTAATCTTTTGAGGTTTCAATTTGAGCTTTCGGTAAGACAAACGCACTACTCCGTAGATTGGAACCAGTAGCCCTAATTTTGGTAAACAAACTCCTTTTAGACTAAGGCCCTTTTTGGGTCATTAATATTGACAGTATATACGCGCTACATGAAGTTATCCAGCTTCTGAAAGGAAAGTCATTTGCTGCAAACAAGCGGAAAGGCAGACGGATAAATTTGTAACGTGGGAAAGTCACTTTTTGAAATACATGTATCTAAGGTACAAAGCACATGTACAATCCGTGATGAAACCATTGCTTGGTGTAGTGCCGATCGTGTTGTCTGCTAATTTGTTCTTCGCATTCTTTATTTCCTTTATGTTTACGCTTTGAAAATCTGTGTCATTATTCTTGAAGAAACAAGGGTTTTTATTCTTCGTCAATCTCTTTAACATAAGTCGCGAAAACGGTGGCTTAAGAAATCTTATGCCAAGACTGTTTGTTTTCCCAGCATTAAATATCAATTTATCATACAAACTACGAGCTCCTGTTTCTTTGAGTTGAGGAATAAACAATTAATTATGGGGGAGAAGATTGATTTTGATGTTGTGTAATGTCACGCTGAAAAGCTAAGGAGACCGAAAAATTAATTTTAAATAATTTATTTATTTTTATCAAGAAGAAAAGTTACATCATAGCTGAATATCTAGGGGAAAATAGCATCGCAGCTTGTTGTTTGCGTCAAACAGGGAAAAACATCGAAATTTTATGTTACCAGAAACGTTATGTTGCATACGGGTGTTATGAAAATAATCAATGCTTCGTTGCAGAAATTGATGAAAAATTAATTTTCTCAAGTTTGTGACAGGCGTACAATAACATTATTTTCGGCACAGATACATCTCAATTCACTGTTTTGTCACGTAACAATCTCCCAAGTAAACTTTAAAACTACATTTCTAGAGCGGGGACTGAACCCACATTTTCTAATTTCCGTTATAAGGTTTAAATGTATCTTTAAAGACTTACTTGTTGAACCCTTAAGTTTTAATTTAGATCGTTGCTGGCAGATGTTGTAAACCGCAATATGTCAAACTTAGTTATACACTTGAATAGCATTAGATCAAAGGGTTCAGAGTAAAAGACTCAACAAATAACTTACTCATGAAAGAAATACGGGATTACGCCATATAATACAAATTTTGAAGATGACAATCCGATTTTTGGCGTAAATGTGACGAGGATGGTAAGTCAGATAATATCCGAAAACTTGAAAATTTTCATCGTCCTGGAGCGGGACTCAAACCCACGTCTCCCAGAAAGCGCCCGGGTTATAGTAAAATTAATCGGAAACTTGAAACTTGGTCGTTCTGGGTGGTGTAGTGGTTAGCATACCCGGGCGCTTTCTGGGAGACGCGGGTTCGAGTCCCGCTCCAGGACGATGAAAATTTTCAAGTTTTCGGGTATTATCTGACTTACCATCCTTGTCACATTTACGCCAAAAATCGGATTGTCATCTTCAAAATTTGTATTATATGGCGTAATCCCGTATTTCTTTTCATGATTATCTGCTTCTCCGGGCAAACACGGGATAAGATTCTTAACCTCCACATTCGCTAAACATGAATGCCGGTTGCTTCGACTAGCGAATCCTGTGACGGTTTTATTCAAATTGATCGGAAACTTGAAACTTGGTCCTTCTGGGTGGTGTAGTGGTTTGCATACCCAGGCGCTTTCTGGGAGACGCGGGTTCGAGTCTCGCTCCAGGACGATGAAACGATATTAACTGACTTACCATTCTTGTCACATTTACCCCAAAAATCGGATTGTCATCTTCAAAATTTGTAAATAACTTACTATATCACTGGCCAACTTTTGTTCCGTAGATTGGCACATCAGTGAAGAACAACGTGGAAAGTAATTCATTTCACAATAACAAAATTATGATATCAACAATCACTTCAAACTCCTAACTCGTCTCATCTGTTGTCGAATTCATGACACACATACAGCCACGCTTGCAACCATTCAACGAGCTATGAATTGCACTGGATTTTGCCCGATCTCCCATTGAGCCCTGCACACCGACCGGGGAAAGGAAGCCTTCGTGCATATCGCCCATTATTTTCCCATTATTTTTATTACCACTGACTGCTACCCTTCGTCAACATTGTTTGGAATGGTGCCCTGCAAGGGACACTTGGGTACAGAACGGTATTCAGCGGTCTTCAGCGATCAATCTTGCTTCAGCCTGGAATACAATGATCGGCGCATACACGTGTGGCGACGACGTAGTTTGAGGGGTGAACACAGAACTATTATGGGATTTCACGTCATACTAGTGATATGGTGGAGAGACCGAGCAGTTACGACTGTGGTTCATTTTTTGTATTCGCCATTGGCAATCTGCTAGCTACTACGTCGTCTCTTCCATTTCTTACTGAGATCCCTGACGCAATTTTTCAGCATGAAAATTCCAGCTTTCATACTGCAGGTACTTCCTGTGAATATCTTCGTCTTGTGGACGCACTTCCTGTGAATATCTTCGTCTTGTGGACGCACGTCCTGTGAATATCTTCGTCTTGTGGACGCACTTCCTGTGAATATCTTCGTCTTGTGGACGCACTTCCTGTGAACATCTTCGTCTTGTGGACGCACTTCCTGTGAATATCTTCGTCTTGTGGAAGCACTTCCTGTGAATATCTTCGTCTTGTGGACGCACTTCCTGTGAATATCTTCGTCTTGTGGACGCACTTCCTGTGAATATCTTCGTCTTGTGGACGCACTTCCTGTGAATATCTTCGTCTTGTGAACGCACTTTCTGGACAAACAAGGTCCCGAAATATTTTTTAGCCGAGCATGTGTGGAACATGATTAGACGTCATCCACAGACCCATCAATCTGGCATCTATAATCACGTAGCATGGCTGCTCTACAGGATGAGGTGCAAAATAGGCTTGGTGGGAAATACCACAGAAGGCTATTCGACATTTGTATGAGACACTTAGCACATGTATCCGCAGTTGAGGTGGTTTTGCATCATTTGATTCATTAGTAGCACTGTGCTGTATCAGTACATGTGTCCACCAGAATATGCAAATTTTACCACGTGTTCTTTGCCTATCTTGACTCTTATTAGCCTACGTATCTTTTCTGTGTTTCTGTTTCTTCATTGTGCTATGATTTCAGTGTTACAGAATGCATGTTAATTGAACAGAACACCCAGTGAGGTGTGATAATTGAAATAGCAGTTATATATCAGAACAAGATTAAAATAAGTAATGAACTAGACAAAATCTGGGCAAAATCATAAATTTACAATAACTTAAATATAAAATTTAAAGAATAAGATATCAAATGAACTGAATTAGTTCCCCGTTTCACAGATTATGTTCACATATTTTTTTAAAAACCAAGGAAAGATTTAAAATTTATTGTCTACGAATTCCATACTTGTACGATAGGACAACGGAATTAAAAAGTCCAACCTGAATCAGGGAAGGCATCCAATCATAGAGAAACTGGTAAAGAAGTTTCAACATCGATTTCAACAACTAAATAATGTCGTCATGAATGAAATACGGGCTTACACCATAGAATACAAATTTTGAAGATGTTAATTCGTTTTTTGGTGTAAATACGACATGAATGGTAAGTCAGATAGTATCCGAAAACATGAAAATTTCGTCGTCCTGGAGCGGGAATTGAACCCACGTCTCCCAGATACACGGGCGCTATCTGAGAGATGTGGGTTCGATTCCCGCTCCAGGACGACGAACTTTTCAAGTTTTCGGATACTATCTAACTTACCATTCGTGTCGTATTTACACCAAAAAACGGATTAACATCTTCAAAATTTGTAAAGGATGTCGTGTTTCATTTTTAATAGGTTACGTTCAACTTGTCTAAAATGCTTTAGAAATAAATAGGTTTCGTTCATTGGAAATCTTTATTTAAAATATTACCGCATTTCTTGGAGAGGTATGAGATGCCGCTCGGTAATCTTGCGATTTGTGGTATCGTGCTGATAAAACTAGACTTTTTTTCGATTTTGTGGGGTTTAACGACCATCGTGAGCAACTCGATGGGTTATAAGTAGCCTCCCGTTCGTAATTTATGGCTACTGGTTCCAAGGAAGGGAAAAAGCCAGTGCCATGAGACAAACACAACACCTATGCCTGACGGGGATTCCGACCTGGACACATCACAGAAAAATGGTCAGAAGACAGCGCTTAGAACTCTATGCCAGCGGGGCGGCGAACCTTGATTTGGATCCCGAGTAAGATATTGGTTTTGTGTTAGTATGAATTCTCCCTCTTTCTCGGAGAAAGCCACTCTAAACTCAGGACAAGCGACTGGAAGTCGTAGAGGCCATTGAAATAGTTGAGTACCTGAATTTGGAAAGAATGTGATATGATGTGAGGGTAAATTGAATTCTTAGTGCGCATATGGGTTTTTTTTTTTTTTGCAGTGTAATTGGTTTCTTTCATTTTAGCTCTCTTACACTCTAGTTTGACTGGAACGCAATTTATTTCAAATAAAAATTACCGCTCCAGTTGTCTAAAGCGTTTAACATTGAGGTTGTTACAATTACTGGGAAAAACTAACATGGCTCCTATTTACATTCCGATGAAAATATAAAATTTATTTTTGAGATTTTCTTATATGTAGGAAAATAAAAAGTAACATATTAACGCAGTTCAAATCCAACATTTTTGCTGTGGAGGGGAATAATTAGGCTTGTATCTAGGAAGGAGATTCGAGGGTCATGCCTACTTTCTATAACGCAAAAATGACCCGCATCCGGTAGTGAACATTGTTATACATTAGTCAGCTCTTATTTTTCCTGTTTTATGAAAAACAACTTTGATATTTTATGCAGTCCTATTTTACCTTGTTTACGTATTGAAATTGTTTGAAATAAAAATTCAAATGATTCGTAACAAGCAATGGATAAATCAAATGAAGTGGTTGGTTCTAAGAGAATGGTTGCAGTATTAATTGTCCATCGCCTAGCAACAGGAGCTGCTTGTTTTAAGGATCAGAGGAGGAAACAACTTGTGTCTTTTTTTTTCGGGAAAACGTTAAATTCGGAAGGGCATAAATCAAGACATTAAAATAATAAGAACAGTGAAATAGTGAAAACTGAAAGATAATGAAGACTAAAGAAGGAGTTGAGCAGAAGACTGAAAGATAGTGAAGATTGCGGGTGAAGTTGAGCAAACGACTAAGGTAGTGAAGAATACAGACGAAGTTGCGCAAAAGACTGAAGGGATGTCCCGTAGATATCCCCCCACCCATCACACACCCGATTCTGAGACTTCACTACGGGCCTGGACATAATAACATCCATACATGGTATGATATAAGAACAAAAATGCACTATACATTTCAGAAAAAAAAAAAAAAAAAAAAAAAAAAACTCTTTGAGGTTACTGAAGCGAAAAGTAGAATTTTCAAATTTATGGAAAACATGCTTGAATTTTCTGGATTTAAAAGTCAGAAGGGCAGAAAGCGTGAGTGATACGAAGTATGACTAAGGCAGGACGTCCGCAGAACAGTCTTACAGAGTAGGGTCACTGTCTTCAATTTGGTGAGTGTAGCTCATGGGCATTATTCATGTAATATCTACACTCATTCTTTATTTTCGGGTAGACCGGAGGTTCAACGCGTCTGAATACCAAGGCCCATAAGCCGCCGGTGTGTTGTGACCATACAAGGACCTTGCACTTCCCTTTCCTTTCCGGAAAATCAAATGAAGATAAACAGGTACATGTTCATTCACAAGCACATAAGAAGCATGTTTAGTGTTTAGCACGCCAATCGAATTGAAAAGAAATGGCGCACATATGGAGTACAGCAACGTTCGACCGCTTCTGAAACTTCTGCTCACCAGTTTGTGAATGGGATTCTGTTTACGTAGAATAATAATAGTTACAACCACGAGGATACGTAACACCACCACGAGTTTTTTAAATTTCTTTAATGAATACTTTATCCAAAAGACTGCATAGCTATGTATTGGTAATTAGTACGATATTTCTCACAAGTCGGATAGGAAAGACTCATTTTGAATCGGATTACTGCAACAATTGCCAAGGTAATCCACATGTTTAGATATTTTTCCGTAACGAGTTTGTCAACTATAAACATCAAGTATATTTTTTTGTTTCTCATATGCATATTTTCAGAACGTGGATCAAAACCACTACCTTTGGTTTTGAAAAAATGGTAGATATTTTCAATATACACTGAAGTCCAGAAAAACTGGTACAGACGAGGTTATGCAAAATACACAGCAACGTCACCTATGCGCGTACTCGGTTGCGTCCGCCAGTGCGTATATAAAGCAAAGACATCGTTGCCAGCTGTCAGAGCTGTTTTCGGCATGAGAATGACAAGTAATATATATAACTATTTAAGAGATTTTCAAGGCGGAGTCATAGTTGGCGCTCGTGAGATGGGCCATAATATTTCGGAGGTAGAAACGAAGTTAGGATTTCCACGGACGCGCACTGCAAGGGTGTATCGTGACTACAATAATTCCGGCAAAACCTCCAACTTACGATACCATGTGGCCCTAAAAAGACATTGCGTGAACGTGACCATCGTTGGCTGTCAAGAATCGTTTCACGCGATAGGCGTGCAACACTCTCGCGGGTATCATCGGAATTCATTGCTGCAGCCTCAACAAGCATCAGCGTCCGGGCTGTGCAACGTACCCTGCACGATATGGGCTTTGGGAGCCGACGCCCAACTCGTGTCCCCTTGATGGGTGCACGACACAGAGCTATGCGCCTCGCTTGGTCACGGCAACACCGCCACTGGGCACTTGATGACTGGAAACAAGTAGCCTGGTCGCATTTCCAACTGTATCGGGCAGATGGAAGGATTCGTGTATGGCGAAAACCCCATGAAGCCATGGATCCCGCCTGTCAACAGGAAACTGTACCGGCTAGTGGGGGGTCCGTAATGGTATGGGGTGTGTTTAGCTGGACTTCACTGGGACCCATGGTACGTTTACAAACTTTTGTGACCGGTCGACGCTATGTGCGCAATCTTTCTGACGATGTACACCCGTTCATGTTCTGCATTCATGCTGATGGGTTGGGCCTGTTCCAACAGGACAATGCACCTCCACACAAGTGTCGGGACGCCACATTATGGTTAGAGGAGCATTCATCTGAGTTTGGGGTGTTTCCATTCACACCCAAGTCCCCAGATCTGAGCGTGATAGAGCACATTTGGGATGCCATGCTACGCGCTATCGAACACAGGAATCCGAGACCTCGGAATACACCCGAATTGTGGAACGCTCTGCAGGAAGTGCATTGCCTACAGCATATTTCCAGAAGCTAGTGGAGTCCATGCCTCGTCGTATTTCTGCAGTCCTGCGCTCCCGTGGGGGACCTACGAAGTATTAGACTGGTGTACCAGTTTTTCTGGCACTTCAGTATACATATTACCCAGTTCTTCATGTAGTGGACTTTTTTACACTAGATGCCGTAAATGTGTACCTGCCTTGAGGCAAAATTGTAAAAACATGAGTGTGAGACTCCATTTACGATGATTGTGGCCATCAGGACTAAGATTTCCTGTGCTTTTTTTGTTTCCAGATATAACAGCCATGCCAGCATCACGAGCTATAGACAACATCCCTTCCCTAATTTTGGGCGCCGCCCCGGTGGCAGAGTGGTCTAAGCGCTGCCTTCTGACCATTCCTCCTCGATGGGTCCCGGTTCGAATCCCGTGAGGCATGTATGTTGTGTTTGTCTTACTGCACTGTCTCTCTCCCTTCCCTGGAACCAGTGACCATAAATTACGAACAAGCAACTACTTATAGACTACCGAGTTGTTTACGGTGGTTGTTAACCCACGGCCCTAAAAAAAATTGGGGGCCCCTGGCTCCAGGAAGAGTAAAAGTCCCTTGCTGTAGGAAGAGCGCACGTCCATGCCTAATTTCGCGGCTCGGTCCAAGGCCAAGCTAGAATGATTAGCCGGAATGTCTCTTCTTCGGCCACACGGGCAACGAACTGAATATAAAAAATGAAGAACAAAGGTAGTTTCCGTAGATAATACCGAGGTGGCATGGGTCCAACCAATGTTGGAATGATACAGAATGCTATTAGAGTAACATAGAATACGTAATATTCAAGCAAAGCAAACTGAATTTGCTTGTGCCACTTACTCATCATCCATGTAACACTTCTCAGAAAACTTGAAAATTTCAATCGTCCTGGAGCGGGAATTGAACACCGCATATGCATATCCTGTGCGATGCGGGGTCCAATTCCCGCTCCAGGACGATTGAAATTTTCAAGTTTTCTGAGAAGTTTTACGTGGATGACGAGTAAGGGGTACAAGCAAATTCAGTTTGCCTTCCTTGAATATTCTGTGAATTTTCCATGTATTATGAAGAATATGTCTTCCTTCAGTGATTTAGAATACGTAATACTAACTCTGTCTCTTTGTTACTTTCTGGTTTTTTCCCTCGTAAAAATTAGGATGAGTTAACTAAATTGTAAAAACCTAAAAAGCTATTTTGGGATATGGCAGAATGGCATAAGTCCTAAACGTTTTCTTATTAATAGGGGGGGGTCTATTAAGGCATGATGTGCATTTTTTTTTCTATCTCTTTCAATCCAGGACGATTGAAATATTCAAGTTTTCTGAGAAGTTTTACGCGGATGACGAGTAAGGGGTACAAGCAAATTCAGTTTGCCTTCCTTGAATATTCTGTGAATTTTCCATGTATTATGAAGAATATGTCTTCCTTCAGTGATTTAGAATACGTAATACTAACTCTGTCTCTTTGTTACTTTCTGGTTTTTTCCCTCGTAAAAATTAGGATGAGTTAACTAAATTGTAAAAACCTAAAAAGCTATTTTGGGATATGGCAGAATGGCATAAGTCCTAAACGTTTTCTTATTAATAGGGGGGGGGTCTATTAAGGCATGATGTGCATTTTTTTCTATCTCTTTCAATCCAGGACGATTGAAATATTCAAGTTTTCTGAGAAGTTTTACGCGGATGACGAGTAAGGGGTACAAGCAAATTCAGTTTGCTTTCCTTGAATATTCTGTGAATTTTCCATGTATTATGAAGAATATGTCTTCCTTCAGTGATTTAGAATACGTAATACTAACTCTGTCTCTTTGTTACTTTCTGGTTTTTTCCCTCGTAAAAATTAGGATGAGTTAACTAAATTGTAAAAACCTAAAAAGCTATTTTGGGATATGGCAGAATGGCATAAGTCCTAAACGTTTTCTTATTAATAGGGGGGGGGTCTATTAAGGCATGATGTGCATTTTTTTTTCTATCTCTTTCAATCCAGGACGATTGAAATATTCAAGTTTTCTGAGAAGTTTTACGCGGATGACGAGTAAGGGGTACAAGCAAATTCAGTTTGCTTTCCTTGAATATTCTGTGAATTTTCCATGTATTATGAAGAATATGTCTTCCTTCAGTGATTTAGAATACGTAATACTAACTCTGTCTCTTTGTTACTTTCTGGTTTTTTCCCTCGTAAAAATTAGGATGAGTTAACTAAATTGTAAAAACCTAAAAAGCTATTTTGGGATATGGCAGAATGGCATAAGTCCTAAAGGTTTTCTTATTAATAGGGGGGGGGGGGTCTATTAAGACATGATGTGCATTTTTTTCTATCTCTTTCAATCCAGGACGATTGAAATATTCAAGTTTTCTGAGAAGTTTTACGCGGATGACGAGTAAGGGGTACAAGCAAATTCAGTTTGCTTTCCTTGAATATTCTGTGAATTTTCCATGTATTATGAAGAATATGTCTTCCTTCAGTGATTTAGAATACGTAATACTAACTCTGTCTCTTTGTTACTTTCTGGTTTTTTCCCTCGTAAAAATTAGGATGAGTTAACTAAATTGTAAAAACCTAAAAAGCTATTTTGGGATATGGCAGAATGGCATAAGTCCTAAAGGTTTTCTTATTAATAGGGGGGGGGTCTATTAAGGCATGATGTGCATTTTTTTTCTATCTCTTTCAATCCAGGACGATTGAAATATTCAAGTTTTCTGAGAAGTTTTACGCGGATGACGAGTAAGGGGTACAAGCAAATTCAGTTTGCTTTCCTTGAATATTCTGTGAATTTTCCATGTATTATGAAGAATATGTCTTCCTTCAGTGATTTAGAATACGTAATACTAACTCTGTCTCTTTGTTACTTTCTGGTTTTTTCCCTCGTAAAAATTAGGATGAGTTAACTAAATTGTAAAAACCTAAAAAGCTATTTTGGGATATGGCAGAATGGCATAAGTCCTAAACGTTTTCTTATTAATAGGGGGGGGGGTCTATTAAGGCATGATGTGCATTTTTTTTTCTATCTCTTTCAATCCAGGACGATTGAAATATTCAAGTTTTCTGAGAAGTTTTACGCGGATGACGAGTAAGGGGTACAAGCAAATTCAGTTTGCTTTCCTTGAATATTCTGTGAATTTTCCATGTATTATGAAGAATATGTCTTCCTTCAGTGATTTAGAATACGTAATACTAACTCTGTCTCTTTGTTACTTTCTGGTTTTTTCCCTCGTAAAAATTAGGATGAGTTAACTAAATTGTAAAAACCTAAAAAGCTATTTTGGGATATGGCAGAATGGCATAAGTCCTAAAGGTTTTCTTATTAATAGGGGGGGGTCTATTAAGACATGATGTGCATTTTTTTTTCTATCTCTTTCAATCCAGGACGATTGAAATATTCAAGTTTTCTGAGAAGTTTTACGCGGATGACGAGTAAGGGGTACAAGCAAATTCAGTTTGCCTTCCTTGAATATTCTGTGAATTTTCCATGTATTATGAAGAATATGTCTTCCTTCAGTGATTTAGAATACGTAATACTAACTCTGTCTCTTTGTTACTTTCTGGTTTTTTCCCTCGTAAAAATTAGGATGAGTTAACTAAATTGTAAAAACCTAAAAAGCTATTTTGGGATATGGCAGAATGGCATAAGTCCTAAACGTTTTCTTATTAATAGGGGGTCTATTAAGGCATGATGTGCATTTTTTTTTCTATCTCTTTCAATCCAGGACGATTGAAATATTCAAGTTTTCTGAGAAGTTTTACGCGGATGACGAGTAAGGGGTACAAGCAAATTCAGTTTGCTTTCCTTGAATATTCTGTGAATTTTCCATGTATTATGAAGAATATGTCTTCCTTCAGTGATTTAGAATACGTAATACTAACTCTGTCTCTTTGTTACTTTCTGGTTTTTTCCCTCGTAAAAATTAGGATGAGTTAACTAAATTGTAAAAACCTAAAAAGCTATTTTGGGATATGGCAGAATGGCATAAGCCCTAAAGGTTTTCTTATTAATAGGGGGGTCTATTAAGACATGATGTGCATTTTTTCTATCTCTGTTTTTGAATGTTTTTTATTGCACCATGGCTTGAATTGATGAGCTACAGAACTACTTAACGATCCTTGTTAATGGTGAAAGGAATACTGAGTTTGTAAAAAATTAACATATCTGGGCATTCTAACAGAGATGGAACTCTTTTCATGATTAGATCCGTGCGAAAAAAATATCTCGGGATTGGAATATTTCTTGTTGGCGCATAAAGCTGCCAAAGCACACAGATTTGATAAGCCTCCTCTGTCGTTGATAAACTGCGAGGCAGAAGAGATATTTCAAGTCGACACTGATATATAGGACCACCGACGGAGAGAGAGAGAGATATGAGAGCACCTTTTTTGCATTCCCGCTTCGCAAAAGTCAAACATAATTTAACACGCGTCGCTGCCAAAAATCGGCGGCCTGGCTGCGACTCTCTAGAACATAAATCACCCAAGATAGGTTCTCTCTTGGTGGCTTCTATCAATCACAGTGTCTATACAAACACAGCCGGGCTCAGAGGAAAACCCTGTTTGTAGAATCCATGTTTCTTACAACTCCGAATATCTTTGGGTGACACACAAACACACTTTAGCGCGAGCTCTTCCGCACGCTACAGCAATAAACGGCGTCTCTAATTAGGGAGGAATTGCTTTCCAAATGTTGCTGCTTTCGGAAACCAACAGTCGACAGAAACATATAAATAGGAGGGAAACGGGAGATATTTTTAACTGAGAACCTGAGAGCACAAAATTTTCCTCACCTATGTCCGTAGGTCACAGAGAAACCTTTTGCCTCACGCTTTTCTTTTGCAGACAATCAATTAAAATTTCATGCGCGATGTTTCTGATCTTTCCTATCTTGGATAAAAACAAAACAAAATAGAAAGATCCAACATTTACAACAGGTATTAGTAATCAGAATGGCTTATGATAGCAAAACTGGCCTCAGACATACTGGGTTAGAAAGAAGGTAATGTCCGATGACGAGATACCTGAAGTCGTAACTCCGGCCACGACACCACACACCGGCATGACATCAGCAGGTAGTCAGTGGCAGTTAGCCATCAGAAGGCGAAGAGTGTAAGCTACAGCCAACATCGAAGTGGATAAGGAGCATATACGCTACTGCATGCTATACGAGTTTCGTCGCGGTGGAACCACCGCAGATGCTGTGAGGAACATTATCAATGTGTACCCCAATACTATGTCACATCGTGAGTACTGTCGTTGGTCCGAACGGTTTCGAATGGGAAATTGTGACCTGTCAGACTGTACTAAAGGCGGAAGACGCGGAACAGAGGATATGGACATGCTGAACATCTTAGTGGAGACCGACCAGCGTGTGATAACGTGGAATTTGGCCTAACAGCTGGGGACTACCCACACGAGCATTATCTGCCACCCGCGCCAACTTCGGAAGGTGCGCAAGAGGAGAGTTTGGGTACACCACCAACTCACAGCTGAGAAGGAAGCAAATCGCATGAGTGCATACCTTTCCCTGCTTGCACGTGATCAAGTTGAACCGTTCTTGGACCGCATTGTGACAGGTTGTTGCATCACTCGGGAGCGAGTGCGCACCTTTTCACTGTATTGGAAATTGAGAAGTAATCGGAAAAGCGGAAAAGAAATGGAAAAAAAAAATTAATCAAATGAATGGGAGAGATTTTGGGGAGCTGGTGTAAGAATTATTAAAATAAGGATTTTATAAACTTCACGCTCTTCAGACGCTCTGCATTTCACAATTTAATTTTCCCCTTAGATTTTCTTCCGTGGGTTCGCGCCTAGGAAGGTCAGGAAAGTACCGCTCTTCCCCTTCACCCCCACCCCACCCTCTCTCTCTTTCTCTCAGAGTCGAAGGGTTTCCAGCAGTCCGCTTGCTGTGGCATGGGACCGCGGGGCATCCTTTCCCTAACTGCTACGAGCCAGCAATATTGGGTAAGACATAGTAATTCAAGTCAGAGAAATAGCGGGTAGACATTTTATTGGAGCTCGGCGCCAGTCGTCTTGAGATTTGATGCACCAGGTCTGGAAGAAAAGAATAGCTTGACGCCAGGCCAAGGAAAACTATAGCAGTTTTATGATAGTAAGATTTACGACCTCAGAGATCCGTAGGCAACGAAGTTCCTAGAATTTGAGGGCGAACACAGATTTTGGACGGGGCGAAGGATGGCAAGTCAGAGAAATGGCGGGAAACCCAGAGCAAATCAGATCGGGAAATGATAATTGTTTGACCAATCTGTAAATTGGTAGGAGGATCCGGGAAGAACAAATTTTTGGTAGGACAGGAAGAGGAGCGAGAGAATTATAGCAGTCGGCATGAATACTTCGAAAGAAGGATGACAGAAGTCAGAGTTGGCATAAGCACTTCAGGAAGAGAGGAGATAGCATGAATACGGCGAGAGAAGGATGACAGAAGTCAGAGTTGGCATAAGCACTTCAGGAAGAGAGGAGATAGCATAAAAACTTCGCTAGAATGATATTCCAGCCCTCATCGTGGGATAGAAGGTAGGATAATCCGACCTTAAAGTTTCCTCTTGTTTACATAATTAGTATGTTGAACCGAAAATTAAAGAAGAGCATAATAGACTAAGTTAAGGTTGAAAGTAAAACCAGCTCTAAATTAATGCTGAGAAAAGTAGGGCAGAAATAGACTAAGTTAAGGTTGAAAGTAAAACCAGCTCTAAACTAATGCTGAGAAAAGTAGGGCAGAAATAGAAGAATAATGAAATGGTTGAGTAAAGTAAATACCATTGATCAGAGCAGGAAATTGTGTAGTATAGGGAATCATTTTTAGTAAATTATGTTTCGAAATATTTCAGAATTATATTAAATGACAATAAGAAATTAAAGTTAACCTTTAAATAAATAATTTTGCTAAAAGGGTCTTCAAACATTTTCATATGAATGAGTGTATATTTTACTAGATTTCAAGCCTTCATCAGGCAAAATAAACATATTTTATTTTCCCGTTATTATGAGTCTGCTACATTTCATTTGAGTGTACAATTTTGTAAAGTAAAAAAAAAAAAAAAAAGTTAATAACGATTGAGTGTTGGATGTGTGAATAAATGATTTGGGATGAATGTTCAGAAAAATCCTCCAGTGCAATACTGAGTAACTTACGCATCAGTGCTAGTAAACAAATCAAAATTTGTAAGTTAACGAATTATTCAAAAAGAAATGAAAAGCTAGACGATTACTTTAAAACATTGCGGCACTCAGCGGACCCCGATACACGGAACGTCGGCTGGGTGAAACACAACGCCCATCCTCGAATAGCGAGCCTGTGTTTTCTCTAATACTGGGAAAACATAGTTTTTGAGATTCGAGTGATTACCCTTATTACTAATAATGACGCGGGGCAATCCAAAAGCCCCCCAGAGCAAGGTGACGAGAAATGGGTCCTGTATGACAATGCCAGCGCCCGGAGACTGGACTCAAAACAGAAGCCCATGCCCATCCCCATACCCGGCTTACACCCACGTAAGGTCCTGCTGTCTGTTTTGGGTGATATGCAGGGTGTCGTGTTTTTTACACTTTCCAACCGTGGGTTGAAGAAGCTTATATGCTCCAGCTTTGTCCGTCCGTCCGTCCGTCCGCACGATAACTCGAGTAAAAATGGTTCGATTTCGATGAAATTTTAGCATGTGGTAGGGAACAACTGGCGACGAACCCTATTGAAAATGGACGAAATGGGGTCAAAATTCAGGACATAGGAGCGGGATCCATTCCATTGCCCTTACGCGTCGTAACTTGCGTAAAAATGGTTTGATTTCAACGAAAGTTTAGTATGTGGTAAGAAACCACCTGGGGACAAGCCTTATTGAAAATGGACCACATAGGGTTAAAGATCATGACATAGGAGCGGGATCCATTCCATTGCCTTTATGCGTCATAACTTGCGTAAAAATGGTTCTATTTCGATGAAATTCAGTACGTGGTAGGGGACCACCTGGCGACCAACCTTATTGAAAATGGATGATATGGAGTCAAAGGTCAGTACATAGGGGCGGATCCATTCCATCGCCCTTATGTGTTATAACTTACGTAAAAGTGCGTCGATCGAGACGAAACTTTATTATGTTGTTCCGGCAGTACTTAACCGGTTCTGCTGAATTTCATCGAAATGGGGTCAAAGGTCAGGGCACAGGAGCGGGAGTATTCCACAGCCATTATTGTCATAACTTGGGTAATGATTTCTGGCATGTTTGAAAGCGTATCAGAATCAATGCATTGCATAATTTTACTAGCTTGTTTGTTTCTTTGGTTTTTGAGCTGCTGCCGTACAACACCACTATAACCACCGATGTGTACTGCCGTCTGCTCGACAATCTGAACGCATTGCTCACGTCCAAACGACCAGAATTGCTGAATCGCAAGGAAGTCTTCCTACAGCAGGATGGACCGAGATCACACACAGTACGTTTGACTTTTCACAAGATCAGGGACCTGAGCTGGGAGCTGCTGCCACACACGCACATGCCTCAAGCGACTACCATCTTTAACGGTCGTTGCAGCATTTTCTGGACGGATATTTGTGTACCAACAGGGACGATATCGAACGCTCACTTACTAACGTCTTAGCGTCCAAGCCGACACAATTCTACAGGAAAGGTATCGAACAGCAGCCCAGACGAGGGGAGGAGGTCGTGGAAAACAATGGCGAATTTTGAACCGATTTGTACTTGTATATATGGTAATTAGCCCTTTTGTGTTGCCTTGCATTTGCAGACATTACTTTCTTTCCAATCCAATGAATGCGCAATACCTGCGAAAAAAATGCAGTAATAGTATGGCTACACTGGAACACAACAATTCGAAGAACTAGCAATGTTTCATATGAAGCTACAAGTCTGACAGATGAGACACGGTCATAGCAGATACGAAGGGGTTTATATTGATACCATGAGCAACAGTTGGTGCTATAAGGCACAGTCATCTGTTCCTAAAACTTGTGAAATGGTTTCAGGGAAGGGAGTGAGTAGTAGGACCATGTATAATCCGGGACTCGGGCCGAGTTTCATCTTGGACGAGAAATCAGCGTTCCTGTCGACTCAGCCACCGGGACAGCCACACGAAGGCACAATTCTAACAAATAAAGCACAATATTGCACTAATAGGCTATTTGATTATGCACCGACATCCCACAAGACAAAATACAGGAACCTCTTCTGCAGCTATGATCTGTGGACTGAAATCTCCAGGAGTAGGATACGGATATCTGAATTATAAGGCTGATATCACAATTAACAAAATAAAAGTAGAAACTGTGTTCTATGTGCCTGAGCTTAAAATTAGCTTATTTTCGGTGAAAATGATTGCTGATAAATAGATTTTGGTATCATATTCCAAGAAATTGCTACTTAATCAAACATGGTGAAACGGTCATAGGATGATAGATGAGAATAATCTATGTAAGTCGAAACCTGTGAGTAATAATATGGAATATGCAGGAGTAGTAAATCATATTTCTGTGCTCAGAAATATGATTACTACATATATTGCTCACCTGACCAATGTTTCTGTGTTCAGCAATGCGTGTTCAATGGTTAAATTGAAATTCAAATCCTTTCCTTCCGTGAAGATACATCCTTTCCGGCGAGTATCACATTATTGTTGAAGAAACAGAAGTAACCAGAATTTTGTCATTCATGAATTCAGCCCAGTAACTAACCTACAGCCATTTCGGAACGTTAATTTTACGGAGTCATATTCTCTCCCATTCTCCCACTGTATCAAAAGTGTATATTATGGAGAAACTGGGACCGACAAATGTACATTAGAAAGCTAAGTAAAATGTGTCCGATGCAGGAACGGGGCTCGCTCTCAGTGGCCATCCTAACAGTTTTTAGATGCCACAGAATTCTCAGCGCAAGGATGCGTTACAGGGCTATTGCACTTGGTGTATTTCCGTGCCCTGTCCTGTGGGTTCAGTAGGCCATCGCTTCAAAGGAAATCTGAAAGTTCCGGGATTTTAACGGTATTTACTCCGATGGTGAAAAGAATCAATTACTACAAAACTGAAGGCTCGCTCTTTTCAGCAGTGCACTTTTTTAACTTGCTATGTATGGGGAAGGTCACGTACAGATAGTCATGCGTGTCTAGATTTCAATAATATTCCTTGATTTGGGAACTAATGACAAAGAACAGAGTAAGTTACGAGATTGACTCTTCCCCTTTAGTACCAGGATGGGACTGTGAAGTTTTATGCAGGAATGACCAAAAGATCCATAGAAACCAGACAAAAGGAGCACAGTAGGGATATAAATGAGGGAAAACCATCCACGGTCTTGGCCAGAGTGGTCTTGCACAGTGTTGTAGTTCAAAGAAGAAAAATTGCGTTAGTGGTGAACGGATTAGGTAAAAACAACCAGTAAAGAAAGCCCTCAAAACTTTGAAAGCAAAGTTGAAACATTTTATTATCCTTTAGCATTTTCATTCAATTTGTATTTGTAATTTTTCTGTAAATTTCTGAAGGGTGTTTAGAATACTGAGTCTTTCTTTCTAATAATCCTCTATTTTTTAAAAAGATTCCAAATATTTAGTGTGAATAATAAAATTCAGCCAATCCTACCGAACCAACACGACATGTGACTTATAATCCCCTTTTGCTACGATTAGGGGTGGGAGCAAAATATATCTTCTGTGTTATTTCTTGTTTTTACGGGGTGTTTAAGGACCACCGTGCGTATGATTTGGAGAAACTGGCTCCGGGAAGGAGGACGACCATCGCCTGTGGGGGGCCGCCCCGGTGGCGCAGTGGTCTAAGCGATGGCCTCTGATCACTCGTCCGAAAGGGGTCCGGGTTCGAATCCCGGTTAGGCATGGATGTTGTGTTTGTCTTACGGCACTGGCTCTCTCCCTTCCCTGGAATCAGTGACCCTAAATTAGGGACGGGCGACTGCTTATAGCCCATTAAGTTGCTAACGGTGGTCGTTAAACCTCCAATCACATCACATCACACATCGCCTGTGGGGGTCACACCTATTCTGGAGCTCAAGACAAGCTCGAAAGAATAGAAAGAAGCCAGTGCCTCTGACAACTCGGTCAATGGAGAGGCGTTCTGTGTCACCTATAAGGAATCGGAGAACTGAATTAGGGGATTACTTTAGTTGGAGCCAGCAGAGTTTATTTGAAATGTCCTTCCAAATCTTTATTTAAGGGCTTTCTACTTAGCCTACTGCTTAATTTTTGTGAGTTGACTCCCATTCCAGCAATGCAAAAAAGAAGAAACCACTCCTATAACTTCATTTTGAGAATTGGAACTCCTTTGTCAAGATGTCAGTCTTGACAAAGGATCTCCAATTATCTTTACACTATAACCTTGGTGTTCCTGAGACGCCTGTTTAATTTCTTTCTTTGAATGCAAACATTCGGTTAAAACACCAGTATATTTCCACATAAAACACAGTATAGGCCTACCTTATTATTGCATACATAAATGTCTAAATAAATGCCTTTAATCTGCTTTCATCCCCAGCTGGCCAAGAAAAGTGCCTTAATACCGCGCTAAGGTTCTCCTACAATACTGGTCTTGCAAAGTTCATTCGCCTCTAGATGCAGGAATACAGGATGTATAGCCAGATACTACACACATAAAGCAGCAATTGTTAGAGAAACTGTAGGAATTCTGACTAGACCAGGAGTATGTAATGAATGTGTGTCAAAAGATCTCACATCAGTTTGGTGTAAGTTAAGGTGGTTTCGCCTAAAATCTCTGCCTTATGTTTCCCATGGTAAAATTTCTTTACATATTTTCATCGCAATTAATGTATTCCCAGAGATGAAAATTTGCACATCGATAAAACTAACTTTAAGTTATAGCATGGGATACTTATATTACTTGCTAAAACATAAATTATGTTAAACATCAATCATTTTTCTTTGAGTAACGTTCACACCTCTTAATAAATGGCGCGACCTGTACATTCATGACGTCAGTAGATAAACAAATGTTGGATTGCTTAATTATTGTTATGTTTTAGCAAGTATTAAGCATCCCATGCTACAACTTAAAATTAGTTTTATCGATGTGCAAATTTTCATCCTTGGGAATACATTAATTGCGAAGAAAATATGTAAAGAAATTTTACCATTTGAAACATAAGGCAGAAATTTCAGGTGGAACCACCAGCGACAGAAACAGTTAAACGTAATACTGTTAGGTTCACTCCCGCTTCACGTTGCGCGTGACTTAAAAAAACGTGACAACGTCTACCATAAATCAAACGAAGTAGTATGTTAATTTTGAATACATGAAACGTTTTTTATTTATATCTACATTGTTTCAGTTTGTTAGTTAACAGCCTTGAAAGAGCATTCTGTTTGACGCGCTGAAGCTCGACGTTCGTATGCATTATATTTTTTTGGCTACACTATTAAGCGGATTTGAGAAACGCCTTGCAAGTTTTGTTACATGATGGATTTTTATGTCTAATGTGCTGTAACCCTGGGCACAATAATTTCAGCGAAAGTTAACATTAACATTTATTTTTAGTATCGCCTGGTAGTTAATGTCGTTTTCATTTTTCGTTACTGCTTTTGCAGAGATATTCAGAAGGCCTTTCACTATTTTTTGGCAGGTGTGTTAATGAGGGAAGGCACAATCTCTCCCGAACACTATTGCGGGTCTCCTCCACGTATCTGCTGCTCATGAAGGTCAGTTAATATTATTTTATTGCTCTACGGGAGAATGGCTTATGATTTTATAGTTTTGTATCATCAGGAGTCTCGTAGAGAGAGAGAGAGTATTTAAGCACTTGGCTTTATCTTACAACTTTAGGTTTTAATGAGGGATTTCTCACGATGGGCCAAAGTTGTGTTAATGGGCATTTAGTAACCAGCCGGATGCCAGTATGGGAAAATGCACACATGCAAAGCAAATTGCTAACGAAGGGATGTGAGGGGCAAAGTGACGTGGGGCTGACTTAGTGGACTCTGGATACAAAAATGCGTACTTTTTTCTGTGAGATGGGAAAAACAAGAGAAGGTTGAATCCAGCACTGGACGGAAAAGGTTGGGGGATTGGGAGATGGGGGATGGGAGCGACTTTCTCCGCCTGAGGGAGAATGTTTTCAGCCTCTCCGAGCAAAGAAAAGAAACGGGGAAAATAGAATGGAGGATGTTCGACGCAGGGATGAAATAAGGAGGGAGAATTAAGTTTGGAAACAAAACACAGGCCAATGGGAAATTAATGAGATCAGTGAACATGAAGGAATATAAAATCAAGACGAGTGAAATACCTGACCTTCTCCGTATACAGGATTGAATAAAGAGCACCAATGCAAAAAAAAGGTTGTCTTCATTCAACTGGTAATTCATTTACTTCACCATCGGTGAAAAATTTACAGGGCATCCATAAAGTGTTTCCCACATTACAAAACTTAAAATAAAATGTATTACAGGTACAAGAAAGAGATTGCATGACAATGATGGTGCACAAGTAAAGTTTTTTACCAGTGTTAGCACACCTCCACACGGGCGCCATTTGTGGCCCGCAGGACATCTAAGCGATATCCGATTTTACGCCATGTTTTGTTTAACATCTCAGTAGAGACAGAACCAATGACGTCCGTTATTCTGCTCTTCAACGTCTCGATATCCGGAACCCTGCTGCTATAGAGTAAACTTGGTCTTTCACATAACCCCACAGGATAAAATCTAGAGGGGTTATTTCGGGTGATCGATGGGCCCATGTCATGGGAACGTCGAGGCCAATCCACCTGTCCAAAAATATGGCATCCAGGAGCTCACAAGCCATTACTGACTAATGTGGTGGGGCCTCGTCTTGTTGGAAAATAACCGAAGCTTGGAGTGCATGCAACTGAGGTGCTACAAAAGTTCCAGCATGTCCAGGTACACGTTGCACATTACCGTGGGCTCTGTAAAAAAAGAAGTGTCCGATGATTCTGTCAGGCATCAGGCTAAACCATACGCTCACTTTCGGGCTAGCGATCTGTTGTTCGATGACATAAAGGGGATTTTCTGATCTCCAGATTCGCACATTGTACCTATTTACTGTACCAGAGAAGTGAAATGTGGCTTGATCTGAGAAACGGACACAGTGCAGATAATCATTATCATGAGCTATGTGCTACAACATCTCCGTCGCAAATGCAACACGGCGAGGCTGGTCATCAGGCTGAAGAGCTTGAACGATCTTTTTTTTTTTTTTTTTTTTTTTTGATTTTAGGTTTAACGACCACCGTGAGCAACTCAATGGGCTATAAGCAGTCGCCCGTCCCTAATTTAGGGTCACTGGTTCCAGGGAAGGGAGAGAGCCAGTGCCGTACGACAAACACAACATCCATGCCTCACCGGGATTCGAACCCGGACCCCTTCGGACGAATGATCATAGGCCAACGCCTTAGACCACTGCGCCACCGGGGCGGCGCTTGAACGATCTGTACCTTACAAGCATACAGATGAAGACGTTTGTGCAAAATCTTGTGAACCATGGCACGGCTAATCCCAGTTTCCAGTGAAGCACGACGAATGGATTTCCTGGGACCTCGCAGAAATGTCTGCTGAACAGCTGCAGCTGTCTCTTGTGTAACCGGTGGTCGGCCCGCTAGGGGATGATCGCCAACACTACCCGTCGCTTTAAACTTTTCATACAAGCCTTTATGTTTTTTTTGTCCGGTGTTGATCGTCTGTACACATTTCTGAAATGACTCTGGACAGTAGCCACCAATTTGGTCTCATGGAACCACAGCATGCACGCCGCTTTTTCTTGCATGGAAGCCATTATCGATAAAATGCTCCTCTTATTCAGTAGTAGCGCTCAGCCAAAGAACAGAAAAAATCTTTATCATTGCTGCTATATTATGTTGCTAGCCGTTTTATTTTAACTTGCATAGATTTTTTATATTAATTTTTGTAATGTCGGAAAGACTTTATGGACTATAACGAAGTAAATTTCTCCGTCATTTCTGTCCACGCCAGGATTCGAACCCGGATCCCCTCATTCCGGAATAAGTCGCTCTACCAATTGAGCTACGCGGACGTTCATTCTGATTCCTATCTGCCTTTATGTCGTGTGCGTCCTGCTGGCAGGTACGTCACATCTCCCCCTCCCCCGAAAGAGGGCCGGAGGCATGGCCCACGGGTCAGCCGTGACCATGAATCGTTGCAGGCAGCATCCACTGTAGAACGTGCACTAGAGAACTCCCAGTTAATCTGGTGTGTGGAATGCAACGTCATACACATTTATTTTTCAAAGCGCTGGAGAAGGGATTCTCTTATTTTTCCTATCTCGCGGTGTGGAAATAACATCACACCATTGCGAGATTTTGAACGGTCGGGTCATCCGGATAGTTCGGGCGCCATTATAACGAAGTGAATTTCTCCGTCATTTTTATCCGCGCCGGGATTCGAACCCGGATCTCCTCATTCCGGAATAAGTTGCTCTACCAATTGAGCTACGCGGACGTTTTATTCTGATTCCTATCTGCCTTCATGTCGTGTGCGTCCTTCTGGCAGGTACGTCACGTCTCCTGGTACGTTACAGGACACCCTGTAGTATAAATCCCGGAGCATTTAATTTTTTGTAAAAGAGAAAGACTGAAGACCCTACCCTACAGGGAACTAAAAGGAACTCGGTGTAATAACTCTGTAACAGTGCAAATGAATTATACATAGTAAGAGACTAGAAAAAAACCCTGGAAATGTGCGATCAAAGGAAAACCTAACAGAAAAAAAGTTATTGAGAATAAAAGTTGCTCCAAATTTTGTGTTCTTCATCTTCCATTATGAATCTTTAAACCAGACGTGTTTTTTGCAAGCCTCAGACCATCACTAACCAACGAGAATAAGCAGAGACAGTTGGTTATTAAAATATGGACAACCATTCACCGACATTTTGCTAGCAGATTAAAGTTATTGGATCACTTTTGTAATGTCGGTTGTGCAACGCGCCTTCTCTTTAATAATTACTAAAGCGGAGAAGTTGAGTAAATGGCCAGTGAACAAAGACAATGGAGCGAGAACTTGAAGGTGATCGCAGTGCTCCATCGATCTAAAGAACAACGAAAAATCAATCTGTTCTGTTTGAAAACTCGGAAAGCGAGAGTAAACAGGAAATTCTTCCGTCGTTGCCCAGATTTGGACAAAATGATAGGTGTGAAAGGTCCCAGACACAGGAAACTCGATAAACATCTGTATTCAAACAGAAATGCCGATAAACCAAAGGGGAGTTGGGAAATGAGGAAATATGTGAGACGGTGTCTTGGGATGCGAAGTTTTTGTATGTCTGAAACTAAAATTGGAAAAGTAGCGTGGGCGTTTCCCTATTGTTCTTCACATAAATTAACAGTTCTTAATGATCGGAAGTTTCTTTCTTCTTTGTACTCTGAAATTGAACCAATCAGACTGCATGATATTTCTTGAACAATGTTCGTTGCATATTTGAGAGAAACCCGGAGGTGAAGAAAATTGACAATTCTTCAAACATTGGGAATTAGAAGATAAGACCATTTTTAACACAAAAGATACATGTAAATATCAGTTTTAATTCGCAGCAAGGGTTTTTATTTTGAACAAAATATTGCAAAGTAAATGACTGAAGAAATACAGTCATTTGCAAAAGTTTAAGACCATCTGTTGTTTATTAGGAGATTTCTGCCGATTTCGTCAGCCACTGTCTGTATTACTCTACTTCCTGTAGGTGTTGCATTATTCTACAGCCGCAGCTGTTGATGGAGTTGGGAGAATCTTGAGAGCGTCAGTTTGCTTCTGGTTTTCATGCTGAGAGGTTTTGTATGTATTTTCCATATAGCAAAAAGTGGGCAAAAAAGAGACATCAAGTGTTACTCAGATGGCACAAATAGTAACTTTATATCATGAAGGACAAGACTGCTATTCATAATACGATCATGAAATATCAAGATACAGGTGAATTTAGCTACCGAAAGAGAAGTGGACGTCCAAGGAAAAGAACCTCACGTGATGACAATACCATGAGGCAAATAGTTATGCGTTCTCCGAGGAGTTCGTGCAAAAAAATCAAGGCCTTTTTACATTCAAAAAGGTCTGATGTTAGTATTAGCACTGTTTCCCGCCATCTTAGCAAAGATTCTAGATTCAAGTCTTACAAACCTTGTACATAAACCTAGACTAACCTCTGTCATGAAAAAGAAGAGACTCCAGTTTGCGAAGCATCATCAATCGTGGACTGCTGAAAATTGAAGCCAAGTTGTTTTTTCTGATAAATCAAATGTTAGTCAATTTGAATCACGTGAAACATATGTCCGATGACCAAAAGGCAAAAGGTTTAATGAAAAATACACCGTTAGCACCGTGAGACATCCGCTTAGTCAGATGGTATGGGGTGCTATGTCAGCATCCGATGCTGCTTTGCCATCCTTTTTGCCGACAGGCACTACCATGACTGGTCCCTTTTATGTGGAAATGTTACGTGAGAAGCTGTTAACTCCTATGGAAGTGCACAGATGCAAATGATGGTTCTACATGCCACATATCAAAGACAGTAAAAGACTACTTGCAGAGGAAAAACGTAAGTGTACTTGACTGGCCCGGTAATAGTCCCGAAGTTAACCCCATCGAAAATTTGTGGATTATTTTAATAGACAAGGTAGCAGAAGTACAGCCATCAAATTCGCAAGTTTTGATTGACGCGATAAAGTACGTGTGGTGCAAAGACATTTCAAGTGACTACTGCAAATCCCTCATTGAGAGTATGCCACATTGTATTTTGTCCGTTATAAAAAACAAAGATGGCCACACAAAGTACTGACTTGGGTCCTCTTTATGTTCTAAAGAATGTAAGTATTCATCTGTGGTGTCATTTTTCCAAACATCTGTGACTAGTAATTAGTTGTTTCTTTGAAAATCTTAAATTTCAGTAAATTCACAGGTGGTCTTGAACTTTTGCAAATGAGTGTAATACAATATTTTAGTAGTACCCCCAAAATAAACTGCTCGACATAGAAAACACCACAACATGAGAGAATTCACGAAATGAGACGAAACTTACGAAATATGTAACCAGTAGGCGGAAAAGATGAGGTTTAAGTCTTGAGGTATTACATGAATGCGACGGGTGAGGAGACAGTACAACGTGACATGAGGTAATACACTGCTAAACTTTTTGTGGTAGGGTTCACCAAAAAGTGGTACTACACCAGCTGCACCACTTTCTTAGGAAAAATACACCATTCTGTGGTGCAAAATAAAACCAACAACATGGTGAAAAGTTGAAGCACGTGGTAGGGTTTTGTTTGCAAAACACGATGGTATATTTTTTTCTAAGAAAGTGGTGCAGCTGGCGTAGTACCACTTTTTGGTGCAACTTACTGTCACAGTGCTGTTGAAACTCTTTCTTAAATTACCGAAATAGGTTTTAATCAGAAGATTGCAAGGTTCCGTGAGCACTGTAAACATCAACAGAGAAGTAATAGATCAGTCAATTAAAGCGATTCGGTGTCAGATATGAATCTCTTTAATTTTGTAGTTACTTCATTAATGCTGACTCCGGGTCACCGTGCGATTAGTCATCAAGCCCATGCCTTAACACCTAGCTACATTCATTGTTATAGCTCGTACCTGGAGACAACGCTCGCCTTCTTAAAATCCTCCTTCCTAGAGTCTCTCAACCGCTCTCCTTTTCTCTCAGCCACCTTCTGCCCAAAAAACGTCAGCTTCCACCTTCAGCAGGTCTCCTCTCCTATTGTGTTCTACAACTCCTTCTCAACATTTGCCTGTAGAAAAAGACCGCGCGTCCAAACCCACGACGAAAAACCTCCATTCCCTGCCTCTAAATATGACCTCTCCTAATGGCGTCATCCCAGTAAGAAACCCCTTACTCAGAACGGAAATATAACCTGCTGGGTGTCTCTAAAAAAACAATCTTCTATTATAGCTACCTGCATACGATGACCGTCGCGTTATCCATCGCCAGAAAGTTAGCCGATAGACTAATTATTTCTAGAGACTTCTGGCTCAACAAATAGCACTCAAAAAGTATACAGGGTGTTTCAAAACTAATGGAACAAACTTTAAGGGATGTTAGAACACACAGAAACAAGCAGTTTTTGTCATAGAATGCATGGTCGCAAAATAAGCGGTTAGGCGCTGGATGGCGTATTACGTTTCACCATACACGCCGTCTTTCGCAACGCAAGGACCCACATCTTTTACCGGAACGTCTGGATGGGAGAACGTACCTTATTTTCCTTCAACAAGTCTTGATCCAGCATGTACCAGCAGCCGTCCGCTGTAAAATGTGGTTCCAGCATGATGGAGCGCCAGCTCATTTCAGCACTCAGTTGCGTGATTATTTGAACGCTACATTTCCAGGAAAATGGATTGGCCCCCACGATCACCAGATCTGTCGCCTCTGGATTTATTTTTATGGGGACATCTTAAGTCCGTAATGTATGACACTCCCATTAATTCCAATGAGGAACTAGTCGCCAGACTTTCAGTCGCTGCTGCAGCTGTCCGGGAAATGCCTGGTATTTTCCACAACATACGGGCATTTTTAAGTCGACGATGCAAAGCGTGTATCAGGAGTGGCTGTCGCCCTTTTAAGCAGATTTTGTAAATGTAATTGATTTCAGTATCTACTTATTAATTTGCAAATTTGATGTAATTTTGTGATGTCACATTTTGTTTTTTATTTTGTCTGTAGTAAAGCTTTGTTTTTGATTTGTTCTGCCATTCATTTTCCAATCGTTGTGAAAAGCGGCGTGTGTGGGGAAACGGAAAGAGCCCTCCAGTACCTAACCGCGTACCTTGCGACCATGCATTCTATGAAGAAAAAGTGATTGTTTCGGTGTGTTCTATCACCCCTTAAAGTTTGTTCCAATAGTTTGGAAACACCCTGTATGCTTAAAATGTTTCCCACGATTACTTTTCAAACGTTCTGAAACTGCAACGATTCTTAATTATTTACATACCATTAAAATTCAACAATTAAAAGATTCTAAGTATTTACATGAAATTATTTTTCATAAAATAGACATTCCCGTTCTATTACGTTATTGTTAAAAGCTTATTTACATTTATCCCTATTACACTACTACACAATTTTGAACAGCGCAGGTTGTATATCCGCATTGCTAGGCTTTACCTTCGGCAGCACTGCATGGAGTAGAATGGGAGAATTCCCGGATGGGGTGTCTGGGGAAATCGCTGATCATACGTCGTTGACTTGTGTCCACATTCCACCGACAGTGTGAGAGACGTTAAGTCGTTTACCAATGATATCCCACACGTTCTCTATTGGGCAGAAGTCTAGGTATCACGCCGGCCAGGGTAGAATTTGGACAACTCCTAGTAGCTGTTTGCTAATGTTGGCAATATGGAGGCGGGCGATGTCTTGTTAAAAACGCATGAGGCACACAACGGAGATACAGGAAAAAATTGGGCTGCAACACCTAATTGGCTCATTGTAGTACTGTCATTGTACATAATGTGCGTACGAACGATGAGCGGCTGTTGAAACTATGAGTACCCCAAAACATGACACAAGCCTGAGGAGCCATATGACGCTCACGGATGGCAGCAAGATCAGCCCGGTCACCACATCGTCTCCAGGCTCTCAGTCAACCATCGTCTTGATGGTCGCCATCTGCATCCTTAATCGACCATGCGCTGCGGTGAGGGGCAGTTGTCGCAATGGCTTACCAGAACGCAAACCTGCCTCAGTCAGTCTACGATTCATAGTTCTTGTCTTCTTCTTCTTCTTTTTTTGATTGAGGTTTAACGCCCACCGTGAGCAACTCGACGGGCTATAAGCTGTCACCCGTCCCTAATTTAGGGCCACTGGTTCCATGGAACGGAGAGAGCTAGTGCCGTAAGACAAACACAACATCCATGTCTCACTGGGATTCGAACCCGGATACGTCTCGGACGAATGGTCAGAGGCCATCGCTTAGACCACTGCGCCACCGGGCCGGCTTCCGTGTCTTCGAAGATGATATGGCAGCCAATACCTATAGCACGATGTATCAAGTCCAGCTGGGAAGAAACACATACACCACATACACTCCATTCCGGCTTATGTTTATTCATCATAATCATCATCATTGTCAACCATTATCAATCCACTGCTGGACGAAGGTCTCCCCAAGTTTCCTCCACAACGGTTTGTCTTGTGCCAGTCTCCTCCATGTCACCCCTGCATACTTTCAAATTTCATCCACCCATCTCCCATGTGGTCTTCTTCTGGGTCTTTTCCTGTCTCTTGGAATCCAATCTAAAATTTCGGCTGTCCATCGATGGTCTGTCCTTCTGGCAGTATGTCCAGCACATTGCCATTTCAGGGATTTAACTCTGACCATGATGTCTTCCATTCTTGTCATTTTTCGGATCCACGAGTTCCTCTTCTTATCTCTCCTGGTTACACCAAGCATGCACCTCTCCATGCTCCTTTGAGTTGTCTGCAGCCTTTGTATGTCTCTTTTAGTTAAGGTCCACGTCTCTGCACCATACGTAAGCACTGGAAGGATGCATTGATCAAACACTTTTCTTTTAAGACATAATGGCATATTGCTCTTGAAAATTATGCTGTTTCTTCCAAAAGCTCTCCAGGCAAGTTTTGTACGCCGATTAATTTCTTCATCAATGTGACCCTCACTTGATATCTGCTGTCCAAGAGAAACGTACGTGTCTGTTATCTCCAGCTTTTCTCCATCAATCGATAAATCTTCATTTCTTGTAAAAGCATTGTACATCACTTTTGTCTTCTGAAAGTTCATTTTTAATCCCACTTCTTTATTCTTGTCAGCAAGTTCCTGGATCATACTCTGCAGATCTGATGGGGTAGTTGCAAAAATGACTACGTCATCAGCAAAAATAAGGTGGGTTAGATAATCTCCATTAATCTTTATCCCCTTGTTTTGCCAGCTCAGCGACTGAAAAACACCCTCCAATGTGGCATTAAAGAGCTTCGGAGATATGGTGTCACCTTGTCTCACTCCCTTTCCAATTTTTACGGGTGTTGTATTTTCAAACAGCCGAATCTTTGCACTTGCACTTTCATAGATGTTATTAATAATATTAATGTATGCATCTTCAATACCGCAGGTTTTCAGAGCCATTGTAACTGCTGATGGTTTCACCGAATCAAAGGCTTTTCATAATCGATAAAAGCCATGCACAATGGAAGTTCATATTCCCTCGCTCTTTCAATTAGTTCTCTCAGTACGTGGATATGATCTATTGTGCTGTAGCCACTCCTGAATCCAGCTTGTTCTCTCGGTTGAGCCATGTCCAGTATTACCTTCAAGCGGTGTGAAATAACTTTAGTGAAGATTTTATAAACTACTGATAGTAGGCTGATAGGTCTGTAGTTTCCGAGATCCTCAATGTCACCTTTCTTATGTAGCAGGATCATTGTAGCTGTGTTCCAATCCTCAGGAATCTTTCCTTCATTAAGGCATCGAGTGAAAATTTGGGCGAGTACTGTTTCGATTTCTCCACTTGCTTCTTGTATGATGTCTACAGTAATTCCACCTTCTCCTGGAGCTTTCCCCCGTTTCATGTTCTTGATTGCATGTGCAACTTCTGCTGGAAGGACTGGAGGAACTCTGGTACTGGTATCTTTCATGATGTCTGGAGTGCATGTATCATCCCTTTCATATAATTTGGAGTACAAATTTTTCACTCTTGTCAAAATTTCGCCTCTATTTCTTGTTACAGAACCATCTTTTTTCTCAGTGCCATAATCTGTTTTCTTTCCTTACTGAGATGTCCCTTTGCTATCTTTAGGCTTTGGTTGTTTTCAATTGCTTTCCTCACTAGTTCACAGTTGAATTTTCTTACGTCTTCAGTGATACTTTTTCGTACTGTCTTGCATAGCTCTATATATTCCACTTTGGAAGTCACATCTTCTTTAGTTGTCCTCATCCCTCTTCTTTTTTGCATCAACATTTTCGTTTTTCCTGATAATTTGTTTACATGCAACTTGTTCTTAGACCCAGCTAATTTTGTTGCTGTTTCCATAAGAGCTTTGGTTACTTTTCTGTTAACTTCAGAGATGTCCACTTCTTCCGATGTTAGGCCTTCTAAAGCAGAGAACCTGTTCTTCAGTTCCAACTTGAAGGTGTTATGGTGTTTTTAAAGGTTGGTTATGTCAATAGATTTTGTTTGTCTTATGAGCTTGCCACGTTCAAGTTTAGTGTTGAGGTGCATCTTACATCTCACCAATCTATGGTCACTACCTGTGTTGAACTTGTTTAGCACACTGCTGTCTTGGAAGACGAATTTTTTGTTACACATAATAAAATCAATTTCACTTGTCGTCCCATTTGGATGTCTCCATGTCCATTTCCTGTGTGGCTTTTTCTTGAAAAAGGAGTTCAAGATGAAAAACCCTTCTGCCTCTGCAAACTCAAAGAGAGTATTTCCACGCTGGTTTCTGTTGCCGTGACCGAATTTACCTACTGAAGTTTCATTCTGTTGCCGTTGCCCTATTTTTGCATTGAAATCTCCCATAATTATTTTCAAGTGCTGCTTACCTTTATTATTTAGATGGCAAATTTCCTCATAAAATTCTTCAATTTCTTCTTCAGGATGACTTGTGGTGGGTATATGTTATGTTTATTATGCCTGTATAAATACAAGTTTAAAATTATGAGATCTTTCGGGTCCACACTGGACCCATCATCAGATAAACAAACGTTGTTTATCTGAGGATGGGTTCAGATAAACAACAAACATCTATATATCCGTTATAACACCCATTATAAGACATTATAAGAGGATTATAAGATCCATATATCCATTATGACATCCATATATCCATTACAAACAACCATTTATCTGAGGATGGGTCCAGTATGGACGCGAAAGATCTCATAATTTTAAATTTGTATTTATACAGGCATAATAGACATAATACCTTCAAGTTAGAACTGAAGAACAGGTTCTCTGCTTTAGAAGGCCTAACATCGGAAGAAGTGGACATCTCTGAAGTTAACAGAAAAATAACCAAAGCTCTTATGGAAACAGCAACAAAATTAGCTGGGTCTAAGAACAAGTTGCATGTGAACAAATTATCAGGAAAAACCAAAATGTTGATGCAAAAAGAAGAGAGATGAGGACAAATAAAGAAGATGTGACTTCCAAAGTGGAATATATAGAGCTATGCAAGACAGTAAGAAAAAGTATCACTGAAGACGTAAGGAAATTCAACTGTGAACTAGTGAGGAAAGCAATTGAAAACAACCAAAGCCTAAAGATAGCAAAGGGATATCTCAGTAAGGGAAGAAAACAGATTATGGCACTGAGAAAAGAAGATGGTTCTGTAACAAGAAATAGAGGCGAAATCTTGACAAGAGTGAAAGATTTCTACTCCAAATTATATGAAAGGGATGATATATGCACTCCAGACATCATGAAAGATACCAGTACCAGAGTTCCTCCAGTCCTTCCAGCAGAAGTTGCACATGCAATCAAGAACATGAAGCGAGGAAAAGCTCCAGGAGAAGATGGAATTACTGTAGACATCATACAAGAAGCAAGTGGAGAAATCGAAACAGTACTCGCCCAAATTTTCACTCGATGCCTTAATGAAGGAAAGATTCCTGAGGATTGGAACACCGCTACAATGATCCTGCTACATAAGAAAGGTGACATTGAGGATCTCGGAAACTACAGACCTATCAGCCTCCTATCAGTAGTTTATAAAATCTTCACTAAAGTTCTTTCACACCGCTTGAAGGTAGCACTAGACATGGCTCAACCGAGAGAACAAGCTGGATTCAGGAGTGGCTACAGCACAATAGATCATATCCACGTGCTGAGAGAACTAATTGAAAGAGTGAGGGAATATGAACTTCCATTGTGCATGGCTTTTATCGATTATGAAAAAGCCTTTGATTCGGTGAAACCGTCAGCAGTTACAATGGCTCTGAAAACCTGCGGTATTGAAGATGCATACATTAATATTATTAATAACATCTATGAAAATGCAAGTGCAAAGATTAGGCTGTTTGAAAATACAACACACGTAAAAATTGGAAAGGGAGTGAGACAAGGTGACACCATATCTCCGAAGCTCTTTAATGCCACATTGGAGGGTGTTTTTCAGTCGCTGAGCTGGGAAAACAAGGGGATAAAGATTAATGGAGATTATCTAACCCACCTTCGTTTTGCTGATGACGTAGTCATTTTTGCAACTACCCCATCAGAGCTGCAGAGTATGATCCAGGAACTTGCTGACAAGAGTAAAGAAGTGGGATTAAAAATGAACTTTCAGAAGACAAAAGTGATGTTCAATGCTTTTACAAGAAATGAAGATTTATCGATTGATGGAGAAAAGCTGGAGATAACAGACACATACGTTTATCTTGGACAACAGATATCAAGTGAGGGTCACATTGATGAAGAAATTAATCGGCGTACAAAACTTGCCTGGAGAGCTTTTGGAAGAAACAGCATAATTTTCAAGAGCAATATGCCATTATGTCTTAAAAGAAAAGTGTTTGATCAATGCATCCTTCCAGTGCTTACGTATGGTGCAGAGACGTGGACCTTAACTAAAAAGAGACATACAAAGGCTGCAGACAACTCAAAGCAGCATGGAGAGGTGCATGCTTGGTGTAACCAGGAGAGATAAGAAGAGGAACTCGTGGATCCGAAAAATGACAAGAGTGGAAGACATCATGATCAGAGTTAAATCCCTGAAATGGCAATGGGCTGGACATACTGCCAGAAGGACAGATCATCGATGGACAGCCGAAATTTTAGATTGGATTCCAAGGGACAGGAAAAGACCCAGAAGAAGACCACATGGGAGATGGGTGGATGAAATTCGAAAGTATGCAGGGGTGACATGGAGGAGACTGGCACAAGACAGACCGTTGTGGAGGAAACTTGGGAGACCTTCGTCCAGCAGTGGATTGATAATGGTTGACAATGATGATGATGATGATGAATAGACATAAGCCGGAATGGAGTGTGTGTGTTTCTTCCCAGCTGGATTTCATACATCGTGCTATAGGTATTGGCTGCCCTATCACCTTCGAATTTACGTCTGCACGAGTATACAGGATGATTGTAAACTCCTTCAACAGAACGAGAGGGGTGATAGTACACATCAAGGCGAACAATATTTGCAAAGGAACCTAGGGCCGCTCCTACTGCCAGAAAAGGGTAAAGTTACATATCCACGTTGAGCTTTCAACAGTGAAAACAAAGAGACATACCTGATTTATGAGTTGCACAATTCCAATCGCTTCAGAGAAAGACTCAAAGAAGCTGCTCAGACTAGCGTCCAAGGGTGTCGTTGCACAGCCCACACCGGCGAATGAAGGACTGTCGCACTCTCACATAGACTGCGGGTGTAGTGTTGATTTTGTCCGTAGCAATAGCGATTCGCGCGACGAGATCTTCCATGGAGTCCACATGTGTCTCGTACACCAATGTTTTCATGTGCCCCCAGAAGAAGAAGTCCAGTGGATTAAGGTCCGGGGAGCGTGGAGGCCAAGCCACAGATCCACCGCCCGGGATATGTCGCATTTAGGAAGTATCGGACCTCGGTGGCAAGGTGTGCTGGGGCCCCATCATGCATAAACCACAAGTCCCTCCGTGTTATGAGCGGAACATCCTGCAGCAGACCGGGAAGCAGTTGCTCCAGGAACACAAGGTACATTGCGCCGGCCAGACGTATACGTCAATTCTTATGTGATGTTCGCACGGTAATATCGCTAAAAGGGTTCAGCTGTGTTTCTGAATGTTTGACCGTTATCGTCTACGCACGTGTTCAGCGCACCTTTATTGCATCTTGTGCTTCTCATGCACTGGTTGGAACTCGGTTGCTGCTAGACGTTTTCCGAACGTGCTCTTTTCTGGTACTAGGAGTGGAATGCGGTTCTAGGTTCCATTGCAAATATTTCTTGTCTTGATGTTTACTATCACCCCCTTGTTTTGTTGAAGAAGTTTACAATCACCATGTATAATAATACTAACATAGTCGTTACGTGGATGTGCAGAGTTACTTGTAGACCTCTTGTAGTGTCGTCCGTTGTGGATTGCGGGGCTGCTGCTGCTTACCGTCGAATAGGAAGATCGAGTTTTCGGACGTACGCCCACGTGTACCAGTTCGTGTATGTGTGTGTGTGTGTGTAGCCAGAAATAGCCAGAAATGACGGGAATTGTTTCTAAGTACCAAACAATGGTCGAATTTAATGAATGAATTGCATCTGCCAAGATTCGTAAGCTTACAGTCATTGCCCATGGGGGTTCTACACCACCCTCTTCCATCGTAGAGCTCTTAGTGGTCTTTAAAGAGTGGGATACGTTCCTGAGAAGATGAAAAGTTACAGCAAACCGATAAGGTGTGAGACGTTATATGAACTTTTTGTTATAAGGGCTAACTCACTGGAATAAGTTGTAAAGGCTAATTCACTGGAACAACCAGAAGTACTTGTGAAAACACAAATTTATCCATGACCCCTCACTCCGAAGTAAGTTGCCCCCACCCCCAACTAAGCTACACGGACGGAAGGTATCGCTGCACATTTGTCATCTTGACACGTTCTTTACCTTTGTAGTACGTCACCTCTTCTCCCTATTAATTTTCTGTTTTTGAAGCGAAGAACGACTGTTTTTTTTTCATTAATTCCAGACCATGTATGGAACAAACACCACACATTTTTCGAAGAACCCAACGGCCAGTAAATCCATTTTTAAGTTCGGGTGCCTCTGTGAGAACACAAGTTTGTTCGTGACGAGGATCGAACCAGCGCCTCTTCCCTCCGGGGTAAGTTGCTCTTCCAAGCAAGCTACACGGACGGAATATATCGCTGCAGATTTGTCGTCTTGACACGCGCTTTACCTCTGTAACACGTCGCATACTTTTCTCACACGGTTTTGCTGTTATGGCCAGGTAACAGTCATCACGCTGGGTTGCACAGAGGGAACGATCTCCAGTAAAACATCTGGCAGCAGTTTTGTGTCAACCGAACGCTGACCGTATGCTGTGTGCTACTCCAAACTCTCTGGAGACTTCGGCCAGAGTTCGGCATTTTTTGAGTTTGTGGAGAATTCAGCCTTGGGCATAATCATCTATAGGATGTATGAGAGATATCCATTAACTCAGACACGCAGTTTCTCTCTCAGTCGAAGAAACACGAGGAAAACAGGATGAACTCTCATGAGACACGACTCGGCCTCCTTCCTGCCTCTTTATACTCCCGGCACTGTCGCGTGCTCACAGCAAATTTGCATACGGGCTGTGAATCATGAAATGTCTTTATACATCACATCACACTTGTGTTTATATGTTAGCAAGCTGTTTTAGCCCCATGACGTTATGTAATGGTTAGATTTAAGGTTCGTCCTTAAAGTTTAGACAGCATTGTAAAATGCTGCGCTTACTTATAAAAATACGCATTTGCCGCCATATCAATTATCAAATTTATGGGAGTTTTTTCTATCTAAATTTAATTATGGAAATTCTATCTTTAATTATTTAAACAGTAGCAAAGTTATAGTGCTTTGAACTTTGGAATTTCATAACAGCAACACATCTACAGTCCGTTCCACAATTATATGGAAAGATGTTAAAACAGAGTAAGTGCACGATTAGTGAAAATGTACGCAACCCATTAACATAGTGGGGGAAATAAACCACATAGTCTTTGGAGACATATTTTACGGATGAGAAAATAATAATTTCGGATATGTATTAAACGTTTTAAACATGTAGTGTACTGAAACTCTCCCACAATTATATCGAATTTCACACAAACGCGCGAACACGAACACGCATTGCTATGCAAATTAGCTTGGCGTCGGAGCAGGATAAATAGTTGGTTAACGTGATGAGGCTGATTCAGTTTTAACAATACCACGTGGGAAAGAACTGTCAGCGGAGGAGATATTCACATTCGGGAGTGGCACGATCAAGGAATGAACGTAAGTGCGATTTTAAACAAATTAAAAAGATCCAAATCTTCTATTGGCTGCCATCTGATGCTGACCTTGGCTACTTACAATGGACGCTCTCTATCTTCTGATTCAAGGCTTCTTGAATTGGAAGAGGAACTACAAAGGATCAAGTGGGACATCGTGGGGCTAAGTGAGGTAAGGAGAAAAGGAGAAGATCTCATCGAACTGAAAAGTGGACATCTCTTCTACTATCGTGGGACAGATACTGGCAGAACTAGTGGTGTTGGATTTATAATAAACAAGAAACTGAAGGATAAAGTTGTAGAAGTTGAAAGTTCCTCTGACAGAGCTGCACGGCTTGTTATCCAACTCTCGAAAAGATACCAGGCTCAGATTATTCAAACTTATGCACCCACCACAAGTCATCCTGAAGAAGAAATTGAAGAATTTTATGAGGAAATTTGTCATCTAAATAATAAAGGTAAGCAGCACTTGAAAATAATTATGGGAGATTTCAATGCAAAAATAGGGCAACGGCAACAGAATGAAACTTCAGTAGGTAAATTCGGTCACGGCAACAGAAACCAGCGTGGAAATACTCTCGTTGAGTTTGCAGAGGCAGAAGGGTTTTTCATCTTGAACTCCTTCTTCAAGAAAAAGCCACACAGGAAATGGACATGGAGACATCCAAATGGGACGACAAGTGAAATTGATTTTATTATGTGTAACAAAAAATTCGTCATAGAAGACTGCAGTGTGCTAAACAAGTTCAACACAGGTAGTGACCATAGATTGGTGAGATGTAAGATGCACCTCAACACTAAACTTGAACGTGGCAAGCTCATAAGACAAACAAAATCTATTGACATAACCAACCTTAAAAAACACCATAATACCTTCAAGTTAGAACTGAAGAACAGGTTCTCTGCTTTAGAAGGCCTAACATCGGAAGAAGTGGACATCTCTGAAGTTAACAGAAAAGTAACCAAAGCTCTTATGGAAACAGCAACAAAATTAGCTGGGTCTAAGAACAAGTTGCATGTAAACAAATTATCAGGAAAAACGAAAATGTTGATGCAAAAAGAAGAGAGATGAGGACAACTAAAGAAGTGACTTCCAAAGTGGAATATATAGAGCTATGCAAGACAGTAAGAAAAAGTATCACTGAAGACGTAAGGAAATTCAACTGTGAACTAGTGAGGAAAGCAATTGAAAACAACCAAAGCCTAAAGATAGCAAAGGGACATCTCAGTAAGGGAAGAAAACAGATTATGGCACTGAGAAAAGAAGATGGTTCTGTAACAAGAAATAGAGGCGAAATTTTGACAAGAGTGAAAGATTTCTACTCCAAATTATATGAAAGGGATGATATATGCACTCCAGACATCATGAAAGATACCAGTACCAGAGTTCCTCCAGTCCTTCCAGCAGAAGTTGCACATGCAATCAAGAACATGAAGCGAGGAAAAGCTCCAGGAGAAGATGGAATTACTGCAGACATCATACAAGAAGCAAGTGGAAAAATCGAAACAGTACTCGCCCAAATTTTCACTCGATGCCTTAATGAAGGAAAGATTCCTGAGGATTGGAACACCGCTACAATGATCCTGCTACATAAGAAAGGTGACATTGAGGATCTCGGAAACTACAGACCTATCAGCCTCCTATCAGTAGTTTATAAAATCTTCACTAAAGTTCTTTCACACCGCTTGAAGGTAACACTGGACATGGCTCAACCGAAGAGAACAAGCTGGATTCAGGAGTGGCTACAGCACAATAGATCATATCCACGTGCTGAGAGAACTAATTGAAAGAGCGAGGGAATATGAACTTCCATTGTGCATGGCTTTTATCGATTATGAAAAAGCTTTTGATTCGGTGAAACCATCAGCAGTTACAATGGCTCTGAAAACCTGCGGTATTGAAGATGCATACATTAATATTATTAATAACATCTATGAAAATGCAAGTGCAAAGATTAGGCTGTTTGAAAATACAACACACGTAAAAATTGGAAAGGAGTGAGACAAGGTGACACCATATCTCCGAAGCTCTTAATGCCACATTGGAGGGTGTTTTTCAGTCGCTGAGCTGGGAAAACAAGGGGATAAAGATAAATGGAGATTATCTAACCCACCTTCGCTTTGCTGATGACGTAGTCATTTTTGCTACTACCCCATCAGAACTACAGAGTATGATCCAGGAACTTGCTGACAAGAGTAAAGAAGTGGGATTAAAAATGAACTTTCAGAAGACAAAAGTGATGTTCAATGCTTTTACAAGAAATGAAGATTTATCGATTGATGGAGAAAAGCTGGAGATAACAGACACGTACGTTTATCTTGGACAGCAGATATCAAGTGAGGGTTACATTGATGAAGAAATTAATCGGCGTACAAAACTTGCCTGGAGAGCTTTTGGAAGAAACAGCATAATTTTCAAGAGCAATATGCCATTATGTCTTAAAAAGAAAAGTGTTTGATCAATGCATCCTTCCAGTGCTTACGTATGGTGCAGAGACGTGGACCTTAACTAAAAGAGACATACAAAGGCTGCAGACAACTCAAAGAAGCATGGAGAGGTGCATGCTTGGTGTAACCAGGAGAGATAAGAAGAGGAACTCGTGGATCCGAAAAATGACAAGAGTGGAAGACATCATGATCAGAGTTAAATCCCTGAAATGGCAATGGGCTGGACATACTGCCAGAAGGACAGATCATCGATGGACAGCCGAAATTTTAGATTGGATTCCAAGGGACAGGAAAAGACCCAGAAGAAGACCACATGGGAGATGGGTGGATGAAATTCGAAAGTATGCAGGGGTGACATGGAGGAGACTGGCACAAGACAGACCGTTGTGGAGGAAACTTGGGGAGACCTTCGTCCAGCAGTGGATTGATAATGGTTGACAATGATGATGATGATGAAGTGGTAGCAAAGATTCCTGAGGATTGGAACACCGCTACAATGATCCTGCTACATAAGAAAGGTGACATTGAGGATCTCGGAAACTACAGACCTATCAGCCTCCTATCAGTAGTTTATAAAATCTTCACTAAAGTTCTTTCACACCGCTTGAAGGTAACACTGGACATGGCTCAACCGAGAGAACAAGCTGGATTCAGGAGTGGCTACAGCACAATAGATCATATCCATGTGCGGAGAGAACTAATTGAAAGAGCGAGGGAATATGAACTTCCATTGTGCATGGCTTTTATCGATTATGAAAAAGCCTTTGATTCGGTGAAACCATCAGCAGTTACAATGGCTCTGAAATCCTGCGGTATTGAAGATGCATACATTAATATTATTAATAACATCTATGAAAATGCAAGTGCAAAGATTAGGCTGTTTGAAAATACAACACACATAAAAATTGGAAAGGGAGTGAGACAAGGTGACACCATATCTCCGAAGCTCTTCAATGCCACATTGGAGGGTGTTTTTCAGTCACTGAGCTGGGAAAACAAGGGGATAAAGATTAATGGAGATTATCTAACCCACCTTCGTTTTGCTGATGACGTAGTCATTTTTGCAACTAGCCCATCAGAGCTGCAGAGTATGATCCAGGAACTTGCTGACAAGAGTAAAGAAGTGGGATTAAAAATGAACTTTCAGAAGACAAAAGTGATGTTCAATGCTTTTACAAGAAATGAAGATTTATCGATTGATGGAGAAAAGCTGGAGATAACAGACACGTACGTTTATCTTAGACAGCAGATATCAAGTGAGGGTCACATTCATGAAGAAATTAATCGGCGTACAAAACTTGCCTGGAGAGCTTTTGGAAGAAACAGCATAATTTTCAAGAGCAACATGCCATTATGTCTTAAAAGAAAAGTGTTTGATCAATGCATCCTTCCAGTGCTTACGTATGGTGCAGAGACGTGGACCTTAACTAAAAGAGACATACAAAGGCTGCAGACAACTCAAAGCAGCATGGAGAGGTGCATACTTGGTGTAACCAGGGGAGATAAGAAGAGGAACTCGTGGATCCGAAAAATGACAAGAGTGGAAGACATCATGATCAGAGTTAAATCCTTGAAATGGCAATGGGCTGGACATACTGCCAGAAGGACAGATCATCGATGGACAGCCGAAATTTTAGATTGGATTCCAAGGGACAGGAAAAGACCCAGAAGAAGACCACATGGGAGATGGGTGGATGAAATTCGAAAGTATGCAGGGGTGACATGGAGGAGACTGGCACAAGACAGACTGTTGTGGAGGAAACTTGGGGAGACCTTCGTCCAGCAGTGGATTGATAATGGTTGACGATGATGATGTTAATGATGAAGTGGTAGCAAAGAATTCCCAGCTCAGAAAAGAACTGGACGGCATAGTAATGTTTTGCCTCGAAACATTACTATGATCGTTGTGCATGATAATCTGTTTGCATGGAATATAAGTCATCATGGAAACGTGAAAATGTCGCAAAGTACGGTTCACAGAGTATTGCAACAGACAACCCTCGTGAAATATGCAAGACTGAGCCAAAGACCATATGGCATGGAAGGACGAATGGTTCCAAGTATTATTTAGTGATGAGAAAAAATTTAATTTAGATAGCCCAAATTGTGACAAATATTATTGGCATGATGTGAGAATGGAAAAATGCCAGTTATTCAGCCGACAATACAGAGGAGGTTAGATGATGGTATCGGCCCTTCTTGGACTTAATGGGCCAGATAATATCTGCGATTTGTCGGGACGTCAAAATGCTGTAACATACCAGGAACTTTTAAAAGACAGTTTGCTCCCACCTGCTGCTGAAATAGGTTGTCCTGATGGGGTTTTCCAGCAAGACAACGAGAGCATTCACAGAGCAACCTCTACGATGGCCTGGCTGAGATCGAACAATGTTAAATTATATCTCAACCCAAATGAAAATCTTTGGAGAATTTTGTTTCAAAGGTTTATGCCAATCACCGACAATTTTCAAGCGTTAAAGATCTGGAAGCCGAAATCCTGAACTGTTGGTATAATATTGACGGTACAATTACGCATAATTTAATATACAGTATGCCGGAACGCATATTTCAGCTTATTGCGCGTGGGGCAGAGTTCGTCAGTTATTATTTGTGTTTGCCATTTAAATTTTCTTCTGTTTTTTTGTTTCCATATAATTCTGGGACAATGTTACATTGTTTGATTTCATAAAGCTAGAATATTATGTTAAGTATATGTTGTCAACAGCGTTTCACGTGTGTATATGATGTTGCTGGTCATAATACATAATGTTGCACTAGAAGTCTTTGTTATTTTTTGCATGCAACTGTTTTCGTTTACAAAATTATCTTTCCATATATGTATATATGGGACGGATTGTATTAATGTATGATGTTCAGTAAAAAAATTCGGTGTGGTTACTTCTGGCTTGTATCAATCACCTTGTGTACGCCCTGAGGCATCGATTAAAATAATGTGTGAATGGTGTCCTGTGGAATAGCCGTCTAGGCTGTATTGACTCGCGTCCAAAGTTCATCAAGTGTTGCTGGCGAACGGTCGTACCGCTTCACCTGTCGTTTAAATATCCCAGAAATCTTCTATGGGTGATACATCCGGGGGATCTAGCCGACCCCAGCAGAAGTGGAAAGTTGTTTAGGTACGTGTTGTGTTGTCGCTGCAACAAACACGCTGTTCTGGTGAAATATGGCCCCGGGGACATCCTGCAGGTACGGAAGGGCGACAGGTCGTAGAATATCATTCCGTAATGGCCACTCGTTATGGTGGTACCGACTTTCACGAGAGATGATCTGCTTCCGTTCCCGATAGAACCCGAGGCCATAATTCTTCGTGTTGGTGTGGTATGCATGGTGCGAATACACTCTTCACGACGTCTGTCCTTCTGTTTTCGATGGACACAGATGCAGCCACCATTTTCTTCTAAAGAGAAGCGCGTTTTGTCCGAGAACATGATATTGTGCCATTCGACACCCCACTCCTTTCGTTCGATGTACCATTGCAGTCTGGTAGTCCGTTTCTGTGGTGTCAATGGCAGTCTGAGAAGAGGTTGACGAGCTTGCTGACCGAGCTGTAACAACCGGCTATGTACTGCTGTATCTGACATGGGACAATGCGTCACAGATAACCACTGATGCGCCAACGCCATTGATGATGCAGAACAAGCACTCGAAAACATCCTCATGAGATGACGGATGCCCCTCATCGTTGTCTGTGTACGACGCCCAGAACCTTCTCTTCATCTTCTAATCCCTTCTTCGCACTATTTCAAATACACTCTCGCCACGACGAACACGCTGCGTCCCACACGACCGACAATCTCCAAGAGGAAATCATTGCAGTCTCTCAATGCCGATAATGCGATCTCTGTCAAACTCATTGATGTGATTATACGACTGTCGCACGCTAGGACGAAGCATCCTTAACTACTGCTGAACAAGCACTGACATGCCGACCTCGCCGCGCTGCCCTTATTACATAAAAATGGCCGATTTACGGGCTATGCCGTTGCGCGATCTGATTTACCTAGACGCGGTACGCATGCATCTATGACGCTGAAATGCCAATCATTTCTGTGATATTGCCTGATTAGCATATCCTGTAAAAATCTGGTGTTCTTTTTTATGAACACCAGTCTAGCTGACGTCAGACATGCAGATTCGAGCATGTTCCAAACAGAGTTGGAAACGGGTCAAACATTTTGGACCCGGATCTGATAGTCACATAATTGGACCCGACTCGGACAAATCTGCTTTGAACTATAAATCCGAAACTCAATTTATAATTATACATAATTATAGGTATACAAACAGGGCGTCCAAACAGTCTCTCCGCAGTGGGTATCGTAAATTATATGGTCGTAGGTTATACACTAAAGAGCAATTGAATTAGAGAGAGCTGGCATTATGCAAATGGGGCGCTGTGGGCGGCCCTGTAAACGGAAACGACATGACGCATGCGGCGATCCGACAATATAAGGAGTGATGCGACGGGAATCAGTAAGAGTCGGACGCAGTATGGGTAAGACGAAGGATCTAAGCGCATTTGATCGTGGGCAAATTGTCGGTGCCCGACGAATGGGTCACTCCATCTCAAAAGTCGTGCAGGCACAGGGATTTTCACTAGCTACTGTGTCACGGGTGCACCATGAGTACATCGAATCCGGTAAAACCATCCCTGCAAGGGCCAACTACCGTGGACGACAGCGTGTGGATGAGCGGGGTCATCTACAGCTAGCTCGCATTGTAACAGCGGATAGACGGGCCACAGTGCAAGAAATCCCTCGGCAATTTAACGCTGGTTCACAAAAACGTGTAAGAAGCCACACCATCCAGAACCATCTCCTCGCTATGGGGTACAGAAGCTATCGTCCCATGAGGGTATCGCTGCTGACCGCACATCACAGGGTGCAAAGATTAGCATGGGCGCGGGAACATTGCCGGTGGACCCTAGACATGTGGAAAAATGTTGCCTGGACTGATGAGTCGAGATTCACGTTGGTACATGCGGATGGCAGGATACGAGTACGGCGCAAACTACATGAAGCGATGGATCCTTCTTGCCAGCAGGGTACTCTTCAAGCTGGTGGGGGTGAGATTCTCGTCTGGGCCCTGGTACGTGTGACATCGTCCCTCACAGGTCAACGTTACCGGGATATTTTGGACAACCATTTGCTCCCGTTTGTGCGTCTTCTGCATCCCACTGGGGATGCAGAAGACGTTCTGCAACAAGACAATGCACCGTGCCATCGTTCCGGAATTGTATCCGTATGGTTTTATGAACACTCCACCGACGTTACCTCGCTTCCTTGGCCAGCTAGGTCAACTGACCTCAATCCCATCGAGCACATCTGAGATGCCATCGAGAGAGATGTTCGAGGCTCTGACCTCCCTCCATCAAATCTTCGTGAACTGTGGGAGCTTGTTTAGGGGTCGTGGATCCGTATGGTTTCCCAACGCTTCCGGTGTCTTGTCGAGTCCATGCCGAGACGAATCGCCACAGTCATCAGGACGAAAGGTGATGCTACACGATACTAGACAGGTATCGCTAATTCAGTGTATAGAAATTGCACAAATATATACGGGAACGTATAATTTACTCACGTACTTACAGACAGAAAGTGTTTAAACTGTCGTCCTTCACATCGCCGAACTGCTTTATACATGTTTTCAAACACATCTGCGAGAGTCAAAAAATCCATCTGCAGTAATGTTAAGGCTGTTCCACTTAATTTTGGTGGTGCTACAGTCAAAAGTTTTGAATTACGTAACTTGTTGTATGTTTAATTTCAGTTTTTGCTGTTTTCTTGATAGCATATCAAGCTTTAAAATACGTTTCAGAGCAACACCAATTTTCGAAAGCTTCTGATGAGTTGAAAGTTTCAAAAATGAGGATGTTGATTTCATCACTGCCACTCAGAACGAAGGAACACTCATGAAATCAACATTCACATTTTGGAAAATTTGATCTCATCACAAGCTTGTGAAAATTGGTGCTGCTGTTGAACTTATTCTGGTTTCTTAATGAGACAAAACAACTTCCAGCATTCACTCTTTCCCTTCTTGTTTTGAACCATCACTTACTTGTTGGCCTCGACGCTTTTTCAATCTACGATTAAATTCATCCATATTAACAAATAAGGCATTAATTCCTACCCAACATGCAATGGAACGAGATGTTAGCACGTCAAACGGAAACCTTTGAATGCTCAGTGCAAAAGATGCGATGTGAAAATTAACTCTGTCTTACAATGTGACGTTTGAAAGAGTGAATCACCAGAGAAACAGGCGACTGGCGTTTGTCAGCATCTTGATGCGGACAACTGCACTGAAAACAAACGCAAAGGAAGTAACCGTTTTACGATATGGTATCGATTAATCCAGCGTCGGCGTCTTATCATTAGTCGGTGGAAATCTTCTTTGCTTTAAGTAAGAGACGGCAATGTTTTTGTATGAAAAATCATTTTTCACTCCCCTGGTACCACTATCGAGCACAAAATTCAACAGAACGCATTTTTCTTAAAAATATTTTTCTTCCTTTAAAAAATAAAATGGAAATAAACCCGTTTGAAATCGGATCAAGAACATCCTGACCCGACACATTTGACCCACAAGAAATTGTTGAACCGTTGACCCGTTTCCATCTCTGGTTCCAAACGGCCGTTCGCCTGGACTTTTCACGCACAGCTGTAACAAGTGTTACCGTGAATGGTTGGACACGCATAAAAGACAAATAAGAAAAAAAAACCCAGCAATCGGCGATCCTGTGGATGAAAATAACTAGGCGATGATCAGTGGGGGTCAAAAGAAAACAGCGAAAATCATGCGTTTTCAACACTGGTATACTATAATTTTGCAGATTTCAACACTGGTATACTGAAGGTCATTTCCGAACACACTACATATCAAACTATGTCGCGAATGAGCTACAACAGCTGACGACCATGTCGCAAGTTTCCTCTGACCCCTCTGATCAGCCAGTTGTTTTCATCCACAATACCACAAATTTTCGGAAGTTTTTTGCGTGTCGTATCATACTCGGTATACCCTTGCTACATTTGTCGCGAAAAGCTCAGGAGGACGGTGGTTACGGTCATGCTCGAAGAAACATCCCTGGAGATAACTATCATGCTACTTTCAAAGTCACTCAAATCATTCGTTTTCCCCATTCCGACCCTCAATCGAACATTATCTCGTGTTAGACTACCTTGTCTTCCTCATTTATATTGCACACTGTACTCACGTGGGGACCTACGTTTTGGAGGGAAGCAGTCAAGAACGTACAGCGCCATAAAATTAGAAAGATGAGTTCCCCCTTTTTGTGACGTCACTTTCATGTTTCACGGCCTCATACGTCGGTGTCGTGTTTGATTTCATGCACGACAGCGTTGGAAACCAATCGAAAGCATTGGTGGCCGTGTGATGTCACCATATTAGGGAACTCATCTCTCTAATGTTATGGTCTTGTATTTTCTAGACGCTCTTGGTTGAAGTGAGCTATTTATGGAACGAAGGCAGGTTCACCAATGAACTGGCATCTGAATGTATTTCTATCACGATGAGAAAATATTAGGTGCTTGAATTAATTCCCGCTGTTTTTTGCCACACAAACACCTGTGTGTTGCCACAGAACGGTACAGGATAGTCTATTCAAAGTAGTGTCCATTGGCAGTTACGACCCTTTCCCACCGTTGGGGTAACAAATTGATTCCGCGGTCGAAAAATGCAGGTTCTTTCGAGGCGAACCATTCATCGAGCCATTTTTGGATATCCGCGACAGAAAAGAAGTGCTGCTTCGATAGCACATGTTGTAGTGACCAGAACAAATGAAAGTCCGAAGGAGTAATGTCCGGGGAATTAGGCGGGTGGAGTAAGACGTCACAGCCAAGTGCCTCCAAGAGTTCCTTCACGGATTTGGCGTCATGAGGTCTAGCGTTGTCGTGGAGAAGAATGTCCTTGTCATGTCTTTTGGCTTATTCTGGCCGCCGTTTCTCCGTGAGTGCACGTTTCACACGGAGTAACTGACGTCGGTACCGTTCAGCATTGATGGTTTCACCGGGTTGCAGCAGCTCAAAATACACAACACCGACTTGATCCCACCAAATGCACAGCATCGCCTTCCTGCTATGGATGTCCGGTTTAGGCGTGGAGTTTGATGGTTCGCCCGGACGAACCCATGAGATCTTGTGCTTAGGATTGGCGTAACGAATCCATTTTTAATCGCCAGTCACTATTCGATGCAAACGACTTCCATTTGTGTCGTTGCACAAATGGAAGTCATTTTGCACACATGATTTCACGTTTGGTGATGTCGCTTTCCCTATGTGGGATCCAGTTTCCGAGCTTCTGGATCATTCCCATTGCCTTTAAATGTTTGCTAACCCTTGACTCATCGACCCGTAGTGTTTCAGAAAACTCGTGGAGCGTCTAACATGAATCCTCGTCCAATAAGGCCTCCAATGCGCCATCTTCGAACTTTTTCGGCTGCCCAGGGTCCTTCACGTCATATTCGTTGGGCATGTTCCTCATAGGCCTGCAATAGCAAACGATGACTTTCCGCTGCAGATTTCTTGAGATGAAAGCAGAAGAGTAATGCTTCCCGCAAATGCTCCTTTTTTGCTGCGAAACTCGACATCGTGAATGCGATACAAACTCGTGTTCTGTACCCTCCGATCGTGTGTCACACACTGCTTCGCCCAGACTACGGACGGTACGTTCGTGTGCAAGGGAGGTCACTTGTGGCCAGGGTCACAGCGCACCACTGCTGCGCTCTATTGGGCAACAGCGGGAATTAATTCAAGCACCTAATATATGGTTTCTAATTATAGTTCCTTGTATTAACCATGACGTTTTCTAATGTTCTTCAGTATTTAAGATTTAAAGTAAGAAATCATTACCTCCGTTGAAATTAACTCAAGCGAATTGATAACGAGGAACAGTACACCAATTAAGTAGTAAATAGAAACAGTATACTACTTATCTGATTTATTGGTGTAGGAATATATACATAAGCGTTTCCAAGCTTTCGCACATCAACCAGATGGCTTTTTCAAGGAAGTTGGACAGAAACTGCAGTTTCTGTCTAACTTCCTTGAAAACGCCATCTGGTTGATGTGTGACAGCTTGGAAAAGCTGAAATGTCTATTTCCTGCGTCAATAAATCGGATTAGTAGTATAGTGCTACTATTTAAATCAAGCGTTTAAAAGAAATAAATAAAGCTAAAACGTCCCTCATAACCACCAGAAAAAAAATATATATAAACATTTTTTATTCATTCTTTAATTTGTAAGGTCTGTTGCGAGGCCACCTTTATCATGCCTGTATATTACATGGTATGAAGGTGGTATCTCACAGGAAATCCCCTCCTCAATGGCCCAGAAACTGTCCTAGTCGATCGGTAATGTTTTTAAGTAATGCTAGAAAATTCAATTTCTACTCAGCTTCCAGGCATCTCCAAATATTAAAAAAGATCCAGTTCTGTTGATCAGTGCGGACATCAATACGACATTCAGTTTCTTGAGTGATGTTCATTCCCTAAATTACTTTAAAAAATGAAATATGATAGAAGTATGTCTTTATTTAAAACATAAATTTAAAAATGAAGTATCAGTCTTTTATTTGGTGTAATGAATTGTTCTGAACGTTTCAGAATATCTGAATGAAATTTAAATCCCTAAGATCATTTTAATATGTCTACCTGTACTGTGTATTCTGTTACGGTCTTCTAAGCTTGACGTGCCTCTCGCATGCAATCACTCAAGAGAAAAAACGATGTATTGCTGGGGTTTGTATGATTTCACAATGTTAAGCTGATAGATCATCATCATCATCATCATTGTCAACCATTATCAATCCACTGCTGGACGAAGGTCTCCCAAGTTTCCTCCACAACGGTCTGTCTTGTGCCAGTCTCCTCCATGTCACCCCTGCATACTTTCGAATTTCATCCACCCATCTCCTATGTGGTCTTCTTCTGGGTCTTTTCCTGTCCCTTGGAATCCAATCTAAAATTTCGGCTGTCCATCGATGATCTGTCCTTCTGGCAATATGTCCAGCCCATTGCCATTTCAGGGATTTAACTCTGATCATGATGTCTTCCACTCTTGTCATTTTTCGGATCCACGAGTTCCTCTTCTTATCTCTCCTGGTTACACCAAGCATGCACCTCTCCATGCTTCTTTGAGTTGTCTGCAGCATTTGTATGTCTCTTTTAGTTAAGGTCCACGTCTCTGCACCATACGTAAGCACTGGAAGGATGCATTGATCAAACACTTTTCTTTTAAGACATAATGGCATATTGCTCTTGAAAATTATGCTGTTTCTTCCAAAAGCTCTCCAGGCAAGTTTTGTACGCCGATTAATTTCTTCATCAATGTGACCCTCACTTGATATCTGCTGTCCAAGATAAACGTACGTGTCTGTTATCTCCAGCTTTTCTCCATCAATCGATAAATCTTCATTTCTTGTAAAAGCATTGAACATCACTTTTGTCTTCTGAAAGTTCATTTTTAATCCCACTTCTTTACTCTTGTCAGCAAGTTCCTGGATCATACTCTGCAGCTCTGATGGGGTAGTTGCAAAAATGACTACGTCATCAGCAAAACGAAGGTGGGTTAGATAATCTCCATTAATCTTTATCCCCTTGTTTTCCCAGCTCAGCGACTGAAAAACACCCTCCAATGTGGCATTAAAGAGCTTCGGAGATATGGTGTCACCTTGTCTCACTCCCTTTCCAATTTTTACGTGTGTTGTATTTTCAAACAGCCTAATCTTTGCACTTGCATTTTCATAGATGTTATTAATAATATTAATGTATGCATCTTCAATACTGCAGGTTTTCAGAGCCATTGTAACTGCTGATGGTTTCACCGAATCAAAGGCTTTTTCATAATCGATAAAAGCCATGCACAATGGAAGTTCATATTCCCTCGCTCTTTCAATTAGTTCTCTCAGCACGTGGATATGATCTATTGTGCTGTAGCCACTCCTGAATCCAGCTTGTTCTCTCGGTTGAGCCATGTCTAGTGCTACCTTCAAGCGGTGTGAAAGAACTTTAGTGAAGATTTTATAAACTACTGATAGGAGGCTGATAGGTCTGTAGTTTCCGAGATCCTCAATGTCACCTTTCTTATGTAGCAGGATCATTGTAGCGGTGTTCCAATCCTCAGGAATCTTTCCTTCATTAAGGCATCGAGTGAAAATTTGGGCGAGTACTGTTTCGATTTCTCCACTTGCTTCTTTTATGATGTCTACAGTAATTCCATCTTCTCCTGGAGCTTTTCCTCGCTTCATGTTCTTGATTGCATGCGCAACTTCTGCTGGAAGGACTGGAGGAACTCTGGTACTGGTATCTTTCATGATGTCTGGAGTGCATATATCATCCCTTTCATATAATTTGGAGTAGAAATCTTTCACTCTTGTCAAAATTTCGCCTCTATTTCTTGTTACAGAACCATCTTCTTTTCTCAGTGCCATAATCTGTTTTCTTCCTTTACTGAGATGTCCCTTTGCTATCTTTAGGCTTTGGTTGTTTTCAATTGCTTTCCTCACTAGTTCACAGTTGAATTTCCTTACGTCTTCAGTGATACTTTTTCTTACTGTCTTGCATAGCTCTATATATTCCACTTTGGAAGTCACAGCTTCTTTAGTTGTCCTCATCTCTCTTCTTTTTTGCATCAACATTTTGGTTTTTCCTGATAATTTGCTCACATGCAACTTGTTCTTAGACCCAGCTAATTTTGTTGCTGTTTCCATAAGAGCTTTGGTTACTTTTCTGTTAACTTCAGAGATGTCCACTTCTTCCGATGTTAGGCCTTCTAAAGCAGAGAACCTGTTCTTCAGTTCTAACTTGAAGGTATTATGGTGTTTTTTAAGGTTGGTTATGTCAATAGATTTTGTTTGTCTTATGAGCTTGCCACGTTCAAGTTTAGTGTTGAGGTGCATCTTACATCTCACCAATCTATGGTCACTACCTGTGTTGAACTTGTTTAGCACACTGCAGTCTTCTATGACGAATTTTTTGTTACACATAATAAAATCAATTTCACTTGTCGTCCCATTTGGATGTCTCCATGTCCATTTCCTGTGTGGCTTTTTCTTGAAGAAGGAGTTCAAGATGAAAAACCCTTCTGCCTCTGCAAACTCAACGAGAGTATTTCCACGCTGGTTTCTGTTGCCATGACCGAATTTACCTACTGAAGTTTCATTCTGTTGCCGTTGCCCTATTTTTGCATTGAAATCTCCCATAATTATTTTCAAGTGCTGCTTACCTTTATTATTTAGATGACAAATTTCTTCATAAAATTCTTCAATTTCTTCTTCAGGATGACTTGTGGTGGGTGCATAAGTTTGAATAATCTGAGCCTGGTATCTTTTCGAGAGTTGGATAACAAGTCGTGCAGCTCTGTCAGAGGAACTTTCAACTTCTACAACTTTATCCTTCAGTTTCTTGTTTATTATAAATCCAACACCACTAGTTCTGCCAGTATCTGTCCCACGATAGTAGAAGAGATGTCCACTTTTCAGTTCGATGAGATCTTCTCCTTTTCTCCTTACCTCACTTAGCCCCACGATGTCCCACTTGATCCTTTGTAGTTCCTCTTCCAATTCAAGAAGCCTTGAATCAGAAGATAGGGGAGCGTCCATTGTAAGTAGCCAAGGTCAGCATCAGATGGCAGCCTAGTCCGGTCCTCCGGGGATTCTTAGCACCCTCTGCCTTCATGTCGCACTGGCCGCTGCCTTGGCCAGGTACATTCCAGCTGCCGGAGACTGAGGGCCAAGATTGAAGTTGTGGAATCATTTTGGAGGGGTTTGGCCATAACTCACCACGCTGGCCAAGCGGGTTGGTGAGTGTGGGATAGAATTTCCTCTGATCCCGATGGTATAGTTATACCGCTATGGGCGGTCGTCAGAGCCCCTTTAGTGGGAACAGGATGCACCACGAGAAGGCGGGGTTGACATTTGTCAAGGAGAGGCTGTGATGTTACGCATCACCTGACCTTGCATCCCTGATAGATATGCGTTGGTTTATAGCTGTTTGCCAGGACTCATTAGTTTCAGCGAAACTTAACATTAATAACTTTCTTTGCTATCATATCATAAATTAAAATTATTTCCCTTTTCGTTATTGCCTTTGGGGGTATTGAGATGTCCCTTTCCCAGTTTTCAGCCATTCCATTATGAGGAAAGAGACTGATATATGTTTCTGATGTTTGGAGAAAACACTGTTACTGACCATTTCCCAGCATCGGATGCACACTAAGTTCAATTTGGGGATTACTTTATAGTTCCGGAATTCATTCTGTTTTTCGGAAGGATGTGGAACGAATGCGTAAGAGGAAGGTACACGTGCAAAGTAAGTTGCTAATGAAGGGGTTAGAGAGGGGTAAAACTGACATGGAGCTGACCTAATGGTCACAAGGGAGGACACACAAAGTGGACTAGGGAGAAAACCGTAGGAAGGAAGAAAAAAAGGATATAGACTGGATTTATCAGTGAAGGAAGGAAGAAAGGAGAGAGCCCGGATCTAGCGATTGATGGAGGTAGGAAGTAGATCGGGTGATTCTCTTGGTGACGGAAAGGGTTTCCGGATCTCCGATGAAAGAAGAAGTAATTCTTTTGATGTTCAAAATGGAACAACGAGGGGAAAATTAAGTTGGAAGTGGAATATTGGCAGCGAGGTGAGCGAGAAAGACGCCTGATAGAATAAGCAGGAACACATCAATGGGTAAACAATAAAAAAGAGTAATATAGGAAACAGGTCAAGAAAATCCGTGACCTTCTCCCCATAGTGCACTGAATAAACAGTATTAACTGCAGATCAGCGATTTCTCATTTATCTGGTAATTCATTCATTTCATAATCAGGGAGAAAATATAGCTTTTATAAATTTTATAATCAGGGAGAAATATAGCTAAAACACCGGAACTGCTATATTGACATACAAGCGAAGACTTAACGAATTCACGCGACAGGGCACTGAAATAAATCGAGTGATTAACCCTGTAAGGCGCTATAGGGGGCATGCAAGGTGTTTGAAAACTGTGAAATATTGTGAAAACCGAGCAACATTGTGTTTGGAAACAAAACATAAAGTGCGAGCCTTTCTCGTAATATTTATATTTAAAAACCATTATTTAAAGATGGTGTTAAATGTAGTAATATGCCAAGATATTCTAGGAAAAGCAGCGAAAAACATAATGCTGTTGATCTCTCATGTACAAGGTTAAAACAAATGCAGTTTTACATTACTGAAACAAAAAGCATAGTATTGCCACCAGCGTGGAAAATTATTAAAAATTGAAGATTCATATTTAATTTGTATATTCCGAAGTGTCTAGGACAGAAGAGTATGTCAAATCATGTGAGCAAAACCTTTTTGATTTTCTGTCGTTCATATATTATACGTTTCTTCTGAGAAGTACCATTTCAAAATATCACTGTGGAGGCTTCATAATTTTTTAATTGATTGTCGTTCATCCAATGATGAATTCTGCTCCTCCGTCGTTTTCATTGCAGTCATACAATGCGCAATTTTGCGCTGCTTCTTTGACGAAAACCGCTTTGAAATGTACAACACTCCTGGGATTTCTCTTGAAGTTCCTTTCTCTACTACGCACAAAGGTGTTTGACAACGACTGCTTGGCTGTGTGCCCGGTAATTTGTACAGCTATCGCGTCAAATTATTATTAAAACACGAGGTGGCTTCTCCGCAGCAGCGCATGCGCCGTTCTCAATTTGACGAAGAAATATTGTGTAAGGGCTCTCATCAGAAGCCCTCAGAACTCACTCTAGACTGATTTGCGAGGTTTCGTTTTCGCTCAGATCGGTTTTGCTTGGCGTCGGATCTTATTATTAATTAAACCAAGCTCTGCCAGACAACGTTAATTACGAAACGCACGTCGGCTCGCCGGGTTAAAAGAGCGAATGATTGGAAAACGTCAGAAGTTAGACAATGGCCTGCCTCAGCTTCCGCCACTAGCGCACTGCAGAATAAAGCTCGAAATACTTCTTAAGGTGCACATTAACGAGAAAGAGATCCTATTGTGTTTGGGATGTCTCAGTATTTCCAAAGCGGTAGAGAAATGAATGTTCTGTTAGCATTGCAATTTGTGTTATTTTTGCTTCCTGGAATGTGCACAACACTTCGCTTTGTAGAATTTAATTTGAGTTCTAGTTTAATTGCAGTTCAACAGAAACTTTTCAAAAGCAAATGCTTTTCAACTGATCGTTAGTTCATATTCTTTGGCGCGATTTTGCATGTGCGACTGCGCATTGACATTTTATTTGGAACGAGTTCATGTTACTTAGGAATAATCACAGTTATAGATTTATCGAAGTAGGAAGAACAGCTGTTGAGGAACGTTGAACTTCTAAAATTTAAGTAAAACGAATTCATCATCTTTCATTTATCACATTTCACTGAAATAGAAATTTAAACGTACTTCATAATTAAACGTAATCCTTAATTTGATTAACTATTTAAGCTGCCGATGTACGTAAACAAAATAATATCTAACTGAAAACAAGTTAAGGCTTGGCGAGACGTAACTAGCGCCGACATATCCTGGGATACAAGATGCTGTACACAGAAACCAACATACAGGATGATGCCGGAGCAGACTGCTCATGACAGTTTGTGTTCTTTTGTTGACTTCAATTCTGGCAAAGAGCAGTCAGCCGAGCTATCCACAACAGATGATTGTTAATTTCTTGGTAGCATAATAACTTCGCAAATCGAATATGTTAGTTTTGTTGCGCCAATCTGCTTTTGTTTGCTCTTCAGGTTTTCAGAAACATTTCCAGAAATGCCAAATATTACGGATTGTCCGCATTTTGTACGGATGCTTAGGCCTAAGTATAATGTCTGCTAAAATTTAATTTAAATAGTAATATTAATTATTATTGCATAATTGTTTCACCAAAATAAGGGACGAGCGGGATATTAGAAAGGAAAAAAAAACAACTGCTGTAGGCAAATAGTCATCAGGTCGAAGGAAATAATCGTGGATCAAAGAAAAGCTCCACTGCCCTAGTCCCCTAACGCCTTTTGCTCCTGAATGTTTGCTTTCTGGCAGAGCACATAAGCTCCCAGCTTGTGGGGGCGCTGTTGTCACCTGTTTTACGTTATCTCAACGAGAGTTGACGTTCTACACGCGGAGCTTTATATTCTTTGCCTAAACCAAATGGTGCCAAAACTTTACTGCGGCTGCTCCCAATCTAAATGTTCATGCAGTGTCCATGTTTTATGAAAGTTATGGCAAAACAATTACTTTCCCAGATTTTATCTCAGCAGTACAGACTGTAAACCTGGCGCAGGTGGTAAATGCTCATTTCAAGTTCTTTGTTTTCTGCTCCATTCCCAAGGCATGATGGAGAAGGGCTAGTCTTCCTAACACAAACTTCTCTCTTCTTCAAGTTCGTCGCCATTAGAGTAGCCCTTTTAGCAGGTAATCAGTCAGAGAAAATTAGTGTCGATTATCCCTTAAATGACTAGATCGAAAAGAATAAAGCTAAACAACGCTTTCTGGTGCGCATGCTAACTCGTTCCAGCCGCGTTCCACCCACTCCTTAGACAGCGAATATACAGTTGTTATAACTGATTTCAGCCCATTTTGCTAACCACGAATCAATTCGTTCCAGGGTTAAAATAGGAAAAAGACAAGAAAAGGAAAAAGGGTTGTGTACGGAACATGAATTTAGCTTATGCGCGAGTGTGAATGTACAACATTTTTTTAAAAGTTTACCCCAAATTATGGGAGAAATCCTTACACTGAAAATATTCACTGTAGCAGTCTGAGCTCCCATATTCTTGCTGTCATTTTTTATTAAAGGGAGAAGGGTTTACCAGCCACCATGAGCAGTTCTCGGAGCTATGGACAGTCGTACATCATATTTTTGGGCCACTGGGGCCAGGGAGGTCAAAGAGCCAGTGCTGTGGAACAAGCAGATTACCCGTACCTCATCCAGGGCTCAACGCAATTTCGGGCCCAGCTCCGACAAGTACCTACAAGTCTACGTATCTGATCACTCGGCCACGGGAACGACATTCGCGCTGATTAATGGATAACTACTGAAAATAATAGATACTGTATAAACTAGTATAAAGGTCGATCGTCTGTGTAAGTCAATCTTTATATCGGCGAATATTTGGAATTTTCCCTGGTTGCTGCGTAGAGAGGGGAATGTCCATTGATATAGATTTTGGTCCAAACATCCGAAATAGTCCCATTCCCGAATGTTCTCTACATATGAATATTCTCCGATAATCTAATTGTAAACAGAGTTCAACAGCTTTCGGCTTAAATTATGTTCTTCTATAGTACATTAAACGAAGACAGCTACAGGCACATCCTGCCATTCTTTCGTGGACCACCCACGAACAATTGGACACCCCCTCCTTCATTCCCCAGTCGTTGGAAGAGCTCTGAGAAACACGTCAATAAACAGTCAACTTTCTGACAATCCGAGCCTCAGCAATTAAGAACAGCCATCTTCTTACATCAGAAGAATCTTCCATCGAGCAGAAGAGAGAGAGAGAGAGAGAGAGTGAAAGGAAAAATACACAGTGGTCATAAAAAGGGCAGTCTGACTTGGGAATGGGGACAGATATGAAGGGATTTCTCTAAGGCACCAGGCAGGGAGAACTGATTTTGCACAGGTGTTAATAAGAACAGATTTTGGCGGGAATTACATAGAGAAGGCAATCCAAAATATCCATCTCCCTCTGGAAGTACACACTAATTTACTTTGACTAACCGATATTCCCCCCCCCATTAAGAAAAATAAAGATCCAAGCGTGCAAGCTTAATCATCTGTTGTTACGTTCTATTTGTTTAAATACTTATTTATTTGCTTCCCTGCTCCAATAACAGACAGGACCCAGGCAACAGAGCCTTGCAATTTAACGTAGGCCTAACACTGAGCCACTGTCTTTTAGAAATAGAAGACGGTGGCTAAGTGTTGGGCCTACGTTAAATTGCAAGGCCGTGCTACTTGGAAAACCTGCAAACAATAATTCTTCTGATAAGTTGGAGTTCACTTCAATACTTAACAATAATCACGCCAACAATCCTCCTTCTTTCCGTATGGTATTTGATATCAAAAAACACTGATTAACAAACGGAATGTCGTTAACAGCTTACTTCTGAGTGCATTGCGCCTACAAGATATTAACATGTAAGAACTTGCCATCACGTTATGCCCATCTTCAAATCACTTGATAGGAATTTAGGTTTCCATCATACAATGCTGTGATTTTCTCACACCGATTCGTATGGAAAAGGTGGGTTCGGTTACTTTTAAGAAAACAAATTTCTTTTTGATGCCTTGCACGTGTTTTGCACACAGTTTAGAGACCAGACAGTGAAAAGTAATGAAACTGCGTATACTGCAGACACAGGGATCATGCTGCTCTTACACAAGCGGAAAGAAAGACAAAAAGAAAAGACAGAGAGGAAGCGAACGCATAGAAAATACAACGATCTAGGGAAACTAACAATAATCTGTTGAACTTGGAATGATATGGAACATAGAAGCTTAAATTAATTGCAATTTGAGCTCAAGAATCTTATGAGCTACAGCAGTGTTTTTCAAACTTTCACGTCTCATGTTTTAATTATAAGCACCACGAAAACCTAAAATTCCAAAGACTATCAGGGCAAAATAATTTTTTTAATTACATTTTTTTTAAATATTTAAGAAAATTATTTTACTGAATCGTATTGTGAAAACTAAAATTTTTGACTGAATCGTATTGCGAAAAATAATATATTCATGCTTAACAAGTAAGTCATACCCTGAAGTGCCAGAAAAACTGGTACAGGCGAGCTTATGCAAAATACATAGCAACGTCACCTATGCGCGTACTCCGTTGCGTCCGCCAGTGCGTATATAAAGCGATAGACATCCTTGCCAGCTGTCACAGCAGTTTGTTTTCGGCATGAGAATGACAAGTAATAACGATTTAAGCGATTTTCAACGCGATGTCATAGTTTGCGCTCGTGAGATGGGCCATAGTATTTCGGAGGTAGAAACGAAGTTCGGATTTTCACGGACGACCATTGCAAAGGTGTACCGTGACTACAAGAATTCCGGCAAAACCTCCAACCTACGATACCAGTGTGGCCGTAAAAAGACATTGGGTGCACGTGACCATCGTCGGCTGTCAAGAAACGTTTCACGCGATTAGCGTGCAACACCCTCGGAGGCATCATCGGAATTCAATGCTGGAGCCACGACAAGCATCAACGTCCGGACTGTGCAACGTACCCTGCACGATATGGGCTTTGGAAGCCGACGCCCAACCCGAATCCCCTTGATGGGTGCACGACACAGAGCTATGCACCTTGCTTGGGGACGGCAACACCGCCACTGGACACTTAATTATTGCAAACAAGTAGCCTGGTCTGACGAGATGGAAGGATTCCTGTGTGGCGCAAACCCCATGAATCCATGGATACCGCCTGTGAACATGGAAATTTACCGACTGGTGTGGGGTCCGTAATGGTATGGGGTGCATTTAGCTGGACTTCACTGGGACCCCTGGTACGTCTACAAACGTCTGTGACCGGCCAACGCTATGTGCGCATCTTTTCTGACGAGGTACACCCGTTCATGTCCTGCATTCATGATGATGGGTTAGGCCTGTTCCAACAGGACAATGCACCTCCACACAAGTGTCGGGACGCCACATTATAGTTAGAGGAGCATTCATCTAAGTTTGGGGTGTTGCCATTCCCACCCAAGTCCCCAAATCTGAACGTGATAGAACACGTTTGGGATGCCATGCAACACACTATCGAAAACAGGAATCCGAACCCTTGAAATACACCCGAATTTTGGAACACTCTGCAGGAAGTATGGTGTGCATTGCCTACAGCATATTTCCAGAAGCTAGTGGAGTCCGTGCCACGTCGTATTTCTGCAGTCCGGCGCTCTCGTGGGGGACCTACCGAGTATTAGACAGGTGTACCAGTTTTTCTGGCACTTCAGTGTACATATTGTTATTTTTAAAATGTGAATATAATGAAAGTGACAAAAATATCATTTATGAGATACTTGAGCTAGCATCAATAAAAGCAGTTTCTTGGTATGAGGCTAAGCTTTACTCAGTTTTAGCCTCAGGTCGGTGTCCATATGCAGCCTGTTCCGGTATTTGGTTTTGACAAAACCAAGCACAGAAAAGTCTTGCTCTCACAAATATGTTGTTGGAAAGGGCACTAAGAACTTGATAGCCCCCTCGACAAGCTCGGTGTAACCACATCGTGCTTTTATCCAAAAATCAGAAAGAGGAAGTTTCGAAAAGATGTTTTCCAGTCCGGTATCATATGAAGTTCAATGAACTGTTCTTTTTCTCCATTTGTCAACACAGCTGGCAAAGCATCTCGATCAGAAAATAATTCCCTGATCCAGTCGTGAGAGTCAGGATTTTCCGAGCAGTAAGCCGTGAAGTCTTGAATCAAGTTTTGAAATTGGTTTCTTTTGTCTTCCAACACATCAGGATCAAGTTCGAGCTCATTCGTTTGCAAGAAATCTTGAATGAGTGGGAAGAAAGGCACGTCACCTGTTTCAACTTCCCTATCCGCAAACTGAAGCCTGCGTTTCATGGTGTTCTCTTTATCTTGAACAAGAAAGGGAGCAATGTTATTTGCTTTCAGGCTTTTTCTGAGGTTATTCAATAAGTTCAAAATATATCCGCTAAGTATGCGACTTTACACAACTAGAACTCATCATAAAATATGTCTCCAAGTCCACACTTGTCTTTGAAATCAGCAAGGAAAATTTGCGCTTCATGGTGGATTTCAAAAATTCTGAACAACACGTTTCCTCTCGAAAGCCACCGTATTTCTGTATGGAAGAGTAATTTTGTGTGGTTACTCCTTATTTCATCCCATAATATTGAAAATCATCTTGTCCGAAGACCTTGGGATTTTATAAAATTCACCATTTTAACCACAGAACAGTTTTCAGGGTTTGTACCAGATTTTTGGCCACCAGATGTTCTCTATGTGCCCTGCAGTGAGTGAAGAATCAACTTCGTTTATGTTTGTTACCAGGCCACTGTCTTTTCTGTCATAAAACGTGCTCTGTCGGTGCAAACTTCCACACATTTACCCCAACCAGCTCATTCGTATTTATGAAACCATCAATTATCAAAACATCTGCAGAAGTTGTATGAGCAGTCAATGGTTCACAGAATAAAAATTCTTCATGAACAGTCTCTCCATCTTTTTTTTTTTTTTTTTTTTTTTTTGGTTGGAGGTTTAACTACCACCGTGAGCAACTCAATGGGCTATAAGCAGTCGCTCGTCCCTAATTTAAGGCCACTGGTTCCAGGGAAGGGAGAGAGCCAGTACCGTAAGGCAAACACAACATCCATGTCTCACCGGGATTCGAACCCGGACCCCTTTCGGATGAATTATCAGAAGTTATCGCTTAGACCACTGCGCCACCGGGGCTGTCTCTCTATCTTCAAATCTAAGAAAACACATAAACTTGGCAAAGTTTGCTACATCAGCCGACTCATCAAACTGGAGGACAAGTACTTGCTCTTTAACATTATCTGCCGTGGAACGTATTCTTCGTGATACAGTATTCTCAGACAGCAACGTTGCAATCAAACAGTTTTTTCGGGGGGGGGGGGATTACAAATTTTGAGGGAGCTCAAACTTGGTGGCTGATTTTATACTTATAATCACAATTTTGTTATTTACATATGCCTTAATACGTCTAAAATTTGTAAATTGAGTACAAAAATTTTCTTATGCTCGTATATCGCAAATGCGAATTCCAAGAAATCTACACATACAAGAGATTAAAAATATAAAAATGTCATACCTTTGCCTTAATTGAGTGATGCAACACGGATTTCACAAGGGGTGGTGTAAAATGTTGAGGATACTTGTAAGATAACGACGTGCAGGAGAAAATCCCTCCCCCCACCCAAAAAAATAACAACATTAGGAGTGGGAAAAATGTCCTCGCCTTAAAACAAGCGTGTTTCTGATTATTAAGGAATCATTACAGTGTAACCTGAAAACGTATGGTTTTAACCATTCCCTTGCGACTTAGTTCAGCCCCTTTAGATTATTTCGATTAGCAGATAGTAGTTAAAAAACAACAACTAACTAACCGTTTGGATACCAGTTTGAAATGCCTAGATTTTTTTTTTGATTTTTTTTTGTCACAGAGTATAAACCACCAACCGCCAGGAAAAAACCAACTTTTTCATGGAAGTGATTTCTAAGAATTTGCTACTGTTAAAAATTTGGTAGCAAATATTTTGTTGTAGTGGAAGAACTAATGAGACGTTAGCTACATTGAGAGGCTTAACTTTATATATGGAAAGTCGGCATCCAGAAGACTGAAATAAAGCTGAATGCTAGTTTTCAAAATATGATGATGTATTGCAGTGCAAACATCTCTACTCTGCGGAATTAGGATTTTATTGTGGAAGTAGTCCGAATTGTCAGTTCTTGAAAAATTGCCCCTTCAGCGAGGACTGTTTAATGTTTTGTTCAAAGACGATAGAAATTTCAGATTGAAGACCATGTGGATTTTTTTATTATAATAATATATTTCCATCATTTTCTTAATTTTTTTTAAAATTAATTTCTCTAAATATTCAGTTACAAACGAAAACAATTAGACTAAATATAAGGAGAAATTAGCCAAAAACCTACCGGGGGAAGAGGGGCATTCATGGATTTTCGGGGAGCTAAGAACCCCTGAGAAGATGCCTGAATATATCACTGCTCAGACAGAGATATCACATCAAGCTCTTTAGTAGCTGGTTCCCGCGGGACTGAGGAAACAATTTCTTTGGTGCTTGCAAAACTAATTTTTCTCCAATGGAGTGCGCTTTTCCTGCCTTCTCATTTACAGCAGAGAGAGACGATATTTTTCACTTTTTGACCATTAATTCAAGTTCTTTCCGTAAAAAAATTCAAGCCTCTTGTTTTTGAAACTGTTGTGGTTTGTTTTGAAGTGATGATGGAGAAGAGATGGTTTCATGCAGCCATTGTACAATGTTACGAAACAAATTATGCACTGGGGAATACTCTCTTGTTCCCTGCGGGACTAAGATTTTACGACCCATTACCACGGCAGTACCACCCCTTGTTTCATCCCTCAGCCCCAATGTTCAATGTGAGTCGGGGAAAAAATTATTTCCCCTGCACTCAGCATAAGGTACACCCCTTTGCAATCGGAACCAGCTTGTAATGATTGGTAAGTTTTGGAGTTTGTACTTTACGTTTAAAAATTTCACAGCAGTAGTAAAAATGGAAAACTTGGTTTTACATAATAACAAAAATAAATCTTTGTCTCATGGAATTTTTTTTGTGTACAGTTGCTCATTTTTGGTACATGTATTTGGATAATGTATTGTAGAAATGTTAACGTATTTGTATTTTTATACATGTTCGATAATCCGAACACATCGAAAATCCGAATTACCGGTGGTCTCAATTAGTTCGAATTTTTGACGCTCTATTGTATATAACTTTCGCTTGACGACCTTACTTTGTCTATTTAGCCTTGAGGTAGATGTACGTGTCAGTATGGAGCAGCTAAGCCACACCTCATCAGCACTCGCTGTTGCTATCGTTTGCTTGGAATCACCTCTTGATGTTTCGCTAGCATTGTCTGTTCTTGGTATTTTAGCAGTAGTACGTGTTAAGCATTTATGCGTCCCGCAACATAACTCTGGTAGGTTGCACTGAGGAACATCAGAAAACTGACTGACTGACGAAGACAGCAGCTTGCTTAAATACTAGGAAAGAAGGATCAAAGAACCAGTCGAATATTCCAGAATTTCCTAGAATTTTCGAGAGTCTTCTAGATCGCACAGCTGCATTAAGATCGTAGGCGTATGAACAATTTGGCGGCAAAGGTCATGAAGTTCCGCCCACGAGCTAGACTAGGGTTGAAAGTGGAAATAAACGTGACGCTCTAAGTATTTTTCAAAGCAATTTAAGAAGGCATACTGCAAAACGACGTTAGGTTGATAGTCTTTATACATACTTTGTGATACAGTTTATACTAATAGACTCCGTTTCCAGTATAATTTTAAACTATATTCATGTTTTAAAATCTTACCAATTCTCCTCTTCTCGGGCCCACACGTACCACTGGACGACACTTCAGGTACCACCGGTAGAAAAACGCCGAGCTAGAGTGAAAAAAGAACAAATACTTAAAAAACGAGTAATAACATGAATTTTCTACATACAATCATTTTAATATCACGGTTAATGATAATATCAAATTGCCTTTATACGTGAACTTACAGGTGATACATTCCTGGTCAAAGAGTGTCAGAGAAATGATGAAAGATTGTTTAAACATGAAAAGACGAGAACGAGAACCTGTGTGTGTGTGAGAGAGAGAGAGAGAGAGAGAGAGAGAGAGGGAGGGAGGGAGGGAGGGAGGGAGAGAATGTAACTTTTCTTCAGCTGAGGTACATTTTAAAACAATTAACAACAGTTAAAGGAAAACTTCACTGAAGTTAAGTTGAATTTTAAATATGCACTCAGATGTAACAGCGGTCTAATATTAAAGCTTAAAAGACAAAGCACGAAGATAAGCACGGTCATTAACTATGACAATGAATACGGTTGGAGAGAAAAAATTAGACGGTGAAATTAGTAGGCGAGTGAATTCTTCATTGAAAGTCAGAGCTGCTTTAGGAAGATTTCACAAGAATGATGAGTTTTTTAGGAAGTTCCGAATGGCTGTGTATGAGAGTGTAATTGTTCTTATTCTGATGTACGGCAATGAAACCTGGGTACTGCAGAAAAGACATACGAGTCGCTTGGGTGCTGGGTAGATGTGTTACTTACTGCGGGTTTGTGGAAAGACACGCTCTGATCATGCGAGGAACGAAGATGCGTTGCAGATGTGTAATGTGAGGCTAAATGTTGTGAGTAAGGTGGAGACTAATATTCTTAGGTGGTTTGGCCATGCTAAAAGAACGAGTGATGAGGTGCTGACTAAGAGGATTTATTCAGCCCAATGACAGGAAAGAAAGGTAGAGGAAGGCCAAAGAAATCATGGGAGGACCAGATTCAGGAATGTCTGCATGAGAAAAAGATTATAAGTACGAAGTACAAAGGTCTTGTGTGCTGCGTGTGATGGATGTTAAATGTTAATGAAGTTCGTGCTGTGTGCCGAGATCATGATAAATGGAGACATTTGTTACACAAACATTAAGTATATTTTAGTTCCATCAGGTAAAAATGTTTGCTTGGTCTTTCTTTGAGGAGCTAGCATCTGAATCTCAGAGAACAGCTTAATGATATATATGTATGCATGTATGAAAACGGTCAAACCGCGTGGAAACAGAATAACTACTACGACCGGTTTTTTACCTGAATCAGATCATTAAGACCGATTAGTAGCAAAGTATCGCAAACGGAATCCACAAAATATATTTTTCAGCAACGCCAAACATCTCGGGAATCCTTTGTTTCCATTTAATACACTGACATCGGACATTTAGAACTGTTAAGCAACGACGTCACATATTTTTATTTAACTGAGATGAATGAAAATATCGTCTAGATGTCTAATCAAGTAGTTATGCGGATTTTTTCATGATTTATTTCCGGGTTCGGTAATCCATATCATTTTGCGATTGAGTTACAGCAAAGCAGGATTGAGTTAGTTACACTAGCTGAAGGCATCAGGTTCCACGATTCACACGTACTCTGATTTCAATATACGGGAGTCCTGCCAGCCTTTCCATTACAAGCTCTAATTGGAGGAAGACATCTGAGCACCGTCCGGAGGTAGGTGGAGTCATGAATCTGTTACGGCAGACGATATCCTCCGTCAAACAACTATTTCGAACAGAATACCTAACATTTACAATCCTATTGAAACCTAACGTTTGCTGGATTCTGGAATGTGGACTATTGAATAATTATGTCTTAGGGGCTGATAAGATCAAATAAAGTGGAATGGTATTTGCATCCATCCGTGCTAACGATGATTGTTCACGAGTTCCTGCGGATGCACGTGCAGAAGGCCATCTTTGATTAGAAAGCTTGTCTCTACTGATTGTTTTGGAAGCAGAATTGAATTCTCTACTCCTGCGATCGGTAACGAGTGAGTGGATACTGCTGCTAGTGGCACATTGATAAAATGGTAATAAAACCATTATTTTCGTACGCAGTAAGTAATAAAATAAGTGCCAAACATATGGAGATTTCGAGGTATGGAAATATTTATGAACCCCAGACGTACAAATCAGCAAATTTGAAATCGCAATTACTCAAATAGCAATTTGTACAGAGAAGTTTTGAGGTTTCAAAATATCGTAGAAATGAATTATTGTTTTATTTTCCAAGCAGATGGTAAATCGCAGTACGTTATTTAAAACAGTGTCATCCCTTCTGCAACAGCTGTCGTTCATGTGGAAATTCTTCAGAATATTTGAGTGAAGTATAGCTGTGGAGAAAGAAATGCGCTTCAGCGTCCTTTGACTTCGATGCAGAGCATTTTGAGTTTAAGCTTTGTTAGCTATAGTGTTAAGTGGCTCACTGATTAACTAATCTAATTGACTAATATTCTTAGATAGCTTCACTGTACATAAATCGCACTTCAGAAGCAAATAACCCTACGGCTAGGAAGAAAGAATCAGCATTTCACTGACATAATTCCAATAGTTCATTCTTCAAGCACTTGTACTTCAGGACATCAATATGATCCGCTGCCAAAAATATAAACTCGCTGATATCAACACAGACATAATTTGTAGACAATGATATTTATTCGTCCATTACATTGTGACGTCCTACAGAGGTGAACCACGTGTCAATCGTCCAAAATTGTGGACAATGATATTTATTAGTCCATTACATTGTGACGTCCTACAGAGGTGAACCACGTGTCAATCGTCCAAAATTGTAGACAATGATATTTATTCGTCCATTACATTGTGACGTCCTACAGAGGAGAACCACGTGTCAAGACAACAAAACTGCTTCCGTCGGTGTAGGCTAGTCGGTTAGAGCAACCTTGAGAGCAACTCACTCCGGAGCGAGGAGACGTGGTTTCGAATCCTCCTCCAGTTTTAACAACATATTCATTGTATGATTAAAGATGTTCGGACACGAACACTTTTAATGTGTTTGAGTAGTGGATAACGTGTTTGAGTAGTGGATTTGTCCATGTACGTCAAAGCCATGGCCCATACTATATAGAAAGACACCTGTCGCCTGGCAAACATCATACACAAGTATCAACAGAAAATGGGCGATCAACGTGGCACAGTCATAGGATGCCATCATAGCAACAAATCAGTTTAGAAATTTCTGTCCTACTGCAGCTACTGTGCTGAACCATTGAGTTGCCTCAGTATTCTTATGTTCTATTGTACCATGTGCCAATGGAGGAATTGTTATGTGTATATGATTATTGTTTATACATTGTGCATTTTCTGGATGAGTTGTTTGGTGCCATGGAAATCGGCTGTTTCTTATGTTTCTCACTATGACATAACACAGGGTTTGTTATGAGAATTTATTTGCTGATTTCCTAGTACTTCTGTCTTGTTGTTTGCCTCTACCGTATTGTTGCATTTTGCTTATTTCCTTAGTGTTTTCATTATATTGTTTTTTAATGTACTGTTCTGCCGCCGTTTTTGTTTTTTTTGATTATGTTGCGTAATGTGCAAACTTTCAGAGCTTTGTATAGCAGAAGAGTTTTTTTTAGTGCCCACGTGTTTTATCTGTTAATCACTTGCATAGCTCCTTGCATGTGGCATTTTTTATTTTTCTGGTATTTTTTGAGATTTGCACATGTGTTTCGTTTTTTTTTATAGTGTATAAGTTTGTTGTGTTTCCTCCCTGTGATTTTGCATTGTGTTTTGTAACGTACCAGGAGATGTGACGTACCTGCCAGAAGGACGCACATGACATAAAAAGGGCAGATAGGAATCAGAACAAATGTCCGCGTAGCTTAATTGGTAGAGCAACTTGTTCCGGAATGAGTGGACCCGGGTTCGAACCCCGCCCGGCGCGGATAAAAATGACGGAGAAATTTACTTCGTTATAATGGCGCCCGAACTACCCGGATGACCCGACCGTTCAAAATCTCGCATTGGTGTGATGTTATTTCCACACCGCGAGATAGGAAAAATATGAGCAGCACTTCGAAAGAAAAAAAGAAAAATAAGGGGGAGATGATGTAACGTACCAGGAGATGTGACGTACCTGCCAGAAGGACGCACATGACATAAAAAGGGCAGATAGGAATCAGAACAAATGTCCGCGTAGCTTAATTGGTAGAGCAACTTATTCCGGAATGAGTGGACCCGGGTTCGAACCCCGCCCGGCGCGGATAAAAATGACGGAGAAATTTACTTCGTTATAATGGCGCCCGAACTATCCGGATGACCCGACCGTTCAAAATCTCGCATTGGTGTGATGTTGTTTCCACACCGCGAGATAGGAAAAATAAGAGAATCCTTTCTCCAGCACTTCGAAAAAATAAAAAAAATAAGGGGGAGATTATGTAACGTACCAGGAGATGTGACGTACCTGCCAGAAGGATGCACACGACATAAAGGCAGATAGGGATCAGAATAATCGTCCGCGTAGCTTAATTGGTAGAGCAACTTATTCCGGAATGAGTGGACCCGGGTTCGAACCCCGGTGCGGATAAAAATGACAAAGAAATTTACTTCGTTATAGTTTTTTATAAGTTGATTACCTATGTCGACCACTATGTTTTCCTGTAAAATTTGCACCATGTTTTGGTTTATTCATGAGAGATTGTTGACAATGTATCGCCATTTAAATCTTTTAAATTTGTGTTTTTTCCGGAGGCTAGTTTTGCTCCGACATATGTCGTTCTCATATATTGTTATCACATTACTCCTTGAGGTACGCTATGTGCTCTTTTTCCTTTAGCTTAATGTTTTGATTTCTATGTGTACAATTGTACACACTGTGATAGTTTCTCATCCGTTTTAACTTTCTGGTTTATTTCCGGATGGGGTCCTGCTCCTGCATTTGTAATTATTCATGTTTGTTCTCCAGTTATTTCTCATGTTTTAACAGCGTGTATGAATCTGTACTGTTTTTCGACCAATAAAGATTGTTTGAACTACTCCGATCAAACTATAAGCTATCTCAATGTGGAGTTGTGACGTACTACATAGGTGAATCACGTGTCAAGACGACAAATATGCAACGGTACATTTCGTCCGTCCGTTTAGCTTAGTTGGGAGAGCAACTTACTTCGGAGTGTTTTCTTTTTTGTTTGGAGGTTTAACGACCACCGTGAGCAACTCAATGGGCTATAAGCAGTCGCCCGTTCCTAATTTAGGGCCACTGGTTCCAGGGAAGGGAGAGAGCCAGTGCCGTAAGACAAACACAACATTCATGCCTGTCCGGGATTCGAACCCGGACCCCTTACGGACGAATGATCAGAGGCCAGCGCCTTAGACCACTGCGCCACTGGGGCGGCTACTTCGGAGTGAAAGGGCGCTATTTCGATCTCCGTCACGGGACAGATTTGTGTTTTCACAAAGTGGAAATGCTTATGAGCAACAAGAAAGAGCATCATCGCGACCTTGTGGGCCATGTAAAATGTCACAGCGGGGCAGCCGAGTGCTGAAGCGGTTGGTGCGAGAAAATCGCCTGTCGTCGGTTGCAACATCTACCACTGAGTTCAAAAATACCTCTGAAAGCAGCGCCAGCACCATAATAGCTCTTAGAGAGATGAAGGGAATGGGTTTTCATGGCCGAGCCGCCACACGCAAGCCTAACACCAGAAAGATAAACCCCAAGCGTCAGTTGGAGTGGCGTAAAGCCCCCGCAAGTGGACTCTGGAGCTACGGCAACGAGTTTTCTGGTGTGATATATTACACATCACCATCTGAAAATCCAACGTAATAGTTATGTGTAGGTGAACGCCATCTGCCAGACTGTGTTGTGCCAACTCTGAAGTTTGGTGGAGCAGGCATCATGCTCTGAGGCTGTTTTTCAGGTTTTGGGCTGGGCCCCCTAGTTCTAGTGTATAAAACTTTTAACAGTGTTGTGCCAACTGTGAAGTTTGGTGGAGGAGGCATCATTCTCTGAGGCTGCGTTTCATGGTTTGGGTTGGGCTTCCCAGTTCCAGTGCCTAAAATTTTAATTGTGTTGTACCAACTGTGACGTTTGGTGAAGGAGGCATCCTGTTCCGGCTCTGCTTTTCATGGTTTGGGCTGGGCACCCCTAGTTCCATTGTCCGGTAATCTTAATGCTGCTGCACATAATGACATTCTCTAAAATTCTAGTCTCCCAATATTAGGGAAACATTAGGATGAATACCGTCTTCACACGATTTTAATGATCTTAAAATATGAAATATATATACAATTAAAATACTTTAAAACACACTAGCACTTTTAGAGCGACAGTCGCCCCATCATCAAGTGTGATCGGATCTCCCAAACCGTTTGGGAGATCTGAGATGTTGCAACCGACGACAGGCAATTTTCTCGCACCAACATATTTTAAGATCATTAAAATCGTGTGAAGACGGTATTCATCCTAATGGTTCATGTGCACGAATGGTTTTTCTGCATTTATTAGGGAAACAATTTGGTGAAGGCCCTATCCTTTACCAACAGCACAATGTCCTGTCCACAAAGCCAGGACAAAGCAGGAATGGTTTTATGAGATGGGTGAGGAAAAACTTGCGCGGTTTACACAGATCCGTGACCTCAACTTCATGAAACCCCTTTGGGGTGAATTGGAACTCCGAATATGATCCAGGACGAACTGCCCAACATCGGTGATTAACCTGATTGATAATTTTGTGACAGAATGAAAAGAAATTCGCAGCAACATACAAACATCAAGTGGAGAGTATTTCCCGTAAATTGGACGTTGTGATATCTGCAAAGGGTGGACCAACTCAATATTAATTCCTTTCCTATCACCCTGAATTTGTACATAAGCAAGTGTCCTGATACTTTTGATCAGCAAGTGCATATCAAATAGCTTTTATCGCTTTCGCAATATCAATGTCTAATTATCTGCTCGTAATTTCTCGACATCTCTACAACTCCACTGACTCCACTTTCAGCATCATTATTATTTTATTCTGCTGTGACTCAGTGGCAGCATTCTTTAATTTTAAAAGCTATTCAGAGAATAAATGTGCCGTTCAGAGAGAATATCATTAAACAAGAAATACATAAGGAACGTCATTTATATGTATGTGCCCTAATCACTCTGACTAATTGATTAACATAAATAATCAAATTTGCTCCGATATACCTATATGCTCAAAATGTTAGATGCAATGGGACGAAATCGGGACGTGTGAGTTCAGTTTCCTCTCCGGGGTAGCACAATTTTCTAGTTTTTTGAGAAGTATTCTATATAGTCGACATGTTTTGATATTATTTCTACTCTGAAACAGCTATCTGTTTTGTAGTACAGGCCCGCAGTTCATTCCATGAATACGTTAAAAAAATAAAAATGTCTTCCTGCGGAAAGTGGAAAACGAAGCTTCATCTTACATCTGTTTCATCATCGTTAATACTGCATTTCCAAGCAACTGAAGCCTGTTATGTAAGAATTGAAACAATTCAGATTATATTCGTCGATACTCCTACCTGCTTGTAGCGGTAAATACGTATTTTGTGAAACAGGCATAGAGTTTAGGCAACAAAAATTGTCGGGTACAAATACTATAGCAAATAAAAAAAGAAGTGATCTTCCAAGTCATTCGGACTATCGACATATGAATATCTGTTGAAATCACTTCAATCACAACGAACTCAAAGTTTTGTTCAGATTCCTAATAACAAGGGGTTTAAATTACTCGGAAGCACAGTGCTGTGCGTGATATAGCGGTAAAACGCTCGGGTTGCAAATGGGGATTCGTGTGGGTTCCAGCTCCTGGGCGAATGAACTTTCAAGTTTTTTTTTAGGAGTTACCCACAGCTATTTGCAGCAGTTCAGTTCCAGAAACGGTTTCTTTTCTGGAATTTAGAAATTACCTTAATGATTCACTCCGTGTTTACATTGCTCTATGGATTATTGCTTGCTTGAGTAATAAAATAACGTTTAATTTTCGTGACGTTTTTTTTTTCATCAAATTAAACTTGTGATCTTTCGTAATATGCAAGACACGTGAAAGGGTGTGTGAAGGTCTTTGAGGAGTGGTAAGTGCCTTCGATAACACCGCCGGCTTGATGAATCAACCTAAGATACTTCAGTCGCTTTGAAGTGCTTTCGGTTAAGCAAAGTTTTAATCAGCGAACTCAAACGGAAATATGAAGATGTAAGTTCGATTCCCACCTGTTAGGAAGAGGAATGTTTCGTGCTCAGGTTTTTCCAAATTCCGATAACTCCTAATGATGTAGTCAGCTCATCATGGTTTTGTATTATTAATCACAGTAGCGTATAAAGTTAAAAATAAAGTTCCATAATATTCCACACCTATTCTTTCGAGTGAGTTTTGACCAGCTTTCCTCTTATTCTTACAGACAGTTTTTGCTATGAACACAGAAAGATTTAATCACTAACAGGACAAAGCAATTTAACATTCAGTTTCTTAAAAACCCATTATAATCGGAGACGTAGCTGCAGCTTTGAACGAAAATAACGTGATTTGTATTTCATTCCCAAATATGTCCAAAATCAAAATTTCTAAAAAAAAAAAAAAAAAAAAAAAGAAAATAGACGACGTTGTCATGCTTAAAATAATTTCAAAATAATTGGATATGAAAAGAACCATAGGAATACAGGTAATGTTACTAAATAATTATTATATAGCTAATGGAATTGTTTAAGGTGAAATAAAATGGTAAACTTTCGCTTAAAATGGAAGGAGGAACAAGTTTCCTATTGTCGTGTTATTCTTTTCTTTTATGTACAATTGTTTTCATAAATGAAGCAGACGCATGCTCGTATTGTACACATCTCTATACTACACAATCAATTGGAGTTTCTGGATCGGACAAACGTATTACTTTCCCATCATGTTTTCCAATGTATATTCCAGATTTCTAGGGGTGCGGTCTCTTCGCCAGGATGTTATAAGTATATTGTTTATCATGATATCGCTGATTCTAAACGAGGGCTACAAATTTTCTTTTTGCACCAGTTGTATGTAAGAATAAATTAAAATTCACATATGCTTTCGATGTCTGATGGAAAATTATCCCATTATCTAGCGAAAGTTAAATTTTATTGATCCATTCACTTTGGTCCTGGAACAAAAAACATGGAAATGGTTTAAGAATCGGAAGTAAGAACAGCATGTTTCAGTTTCCTTTAGCTAAGAGTTTCCTACTTAGGTAGCACAAACATACATAAAGATTGAAATAAGAAAGACGACAACGAATTATCGGGTGTAATAAGCATATTTGTTGATTCCTAATATAATGTCTTGCATTAATGGAAAACAGAAAACATGGTGTTGTTTTCCAATCACTGGAAAACACTGCAGTTGATGGCAATTTCACAGACATTTGTTAATGATTTTACCCAAACTCAATAACCAATAATGCACGTTCAGATAGAAGGGCATTTGATTATACTGTTGCATTTGCGAGGTATATGCATTGGCTGAGAGAGCAATGATTCCTCCCGAATTAGGAATGTTGCCAATATAGATCACATTAGATATTGTTTCACGTGAGATTCCTGACTCTCTGCTAATAGATAAATTTAATAAATATGGCCAAAGCATAGGTTACATTCAACATGTGCCTTCTGTCCTCCTGAAATCTCAATTCCAGTCATGTTAAAAGTTTCCAACGTAAAGTAAAAGTAGTCTCCCCGAATGAGGATGCTTTGAAGAATATGCCATCGTTGGTTTAACATACATTTTCTACCTCAGCGTAGAATTTTCTGGTTTTGTCTGCAAAGGTCAAGGAAATATTCAAGTTAGATGTTCTCCTCCAACTATGTTAATTAATGCTTCAGACCACCCTAGTGGCTAAGTGGTGTAAGCACTGGTTTCTGACCATTCGTCCGAGATGGGTTCGAATTCGAGTCCTGTAAGGCATGGATGTTGTGTTCGTCTTACGGCATTGGTTCTCTCCTTTTCCTAGAGCCAGTGGCCTTAAAGTAAGGGCAGGCGGCTGCTTACAGCCCATCGAGTTGCTCACGATGGTCGTTAACTCCCCCTCCTTCCAAAAAAGAAAAAAAAGCGTTCTGGAAGTATTATCGTCAGCAGATACTGGAGACAAGACATACGAACGAGCCGTCCTCACAAAATTCCAACAAATTATTGCATGAAAATGCCACAACTCTACACCACAGACATCTACTATTTCTATGCTAATTAAAATACTCAACAAGTAGTAATTGCATTTACCCTTACTCCTAATATGAATACTAAAATACTAGCTACTGACTTTACCTTATGATATTGAATTTCCAAAAGTAATTCTCATCACCTTCCATGACTGAACATCTACTGCAAAAAATCGTGATAGATTCAGACTAGTGTCGATTACAAATAGTTTTGGCGAGTCTATTCAGCACGGCAAACGATGATACTGAAGAACCGGAAACTACCTTGTTTGAAACCATGAATGTTGATGTTGCTAAACTGATCAGTGAACTACCTGATGAATTTCTAGCTCTGATACCAAACCGTTTAGTAGTATGTTCTCAAATTCACGAGTGTGTGACTCATCGTATCAATCTGATATTGTTCGTTACCGACTTTCTGATGAGGAGCTAGTTTCTGTACAATCTTTAAATGTTGGTGGTAGCATTGATTCTCTTTACCGCACGAAATTGAGGAAGGCCTTGAAAGATGATCAGAAAGTGAATGGATTTTGTGAGGTAGTTCCTGTTACATTGTCGAAAATCAACTGGCTTCTATAATGAGTACAGTGTATAAAAAAAATCAGTGGTCCTCTCCGATTTTGAGTTACTATATTTCTAATATTTCGGCGGCTATGACACAGCTCCAGGGTCTTCAGAAGGCTCTTCAATGTAGTTCTGGGCATAAATTGCCAGCATTTAACCTTCTAATTCGTCTCTCATATATCTGACTGGCAACTTAACGGAGCAACTTACTAGTAATCGCATACCTACGTAATTTCACACAAATCGGTGCCTCCAGGCGTGTCTCAAAATAGCCTTTCCTGGTCTTCCAATGACGAAACCACTCTCTTGCGTAGTATGGCGTAAATTGTAATACACGTGGAATTTCCGTTTCGAATGTGATATATAATAACGATTTTTACATGGAAAAGTCCAACTTCAACATCATTTTGGCGTTTTTCTCATGATCAACTCGCCAAACTGCGCTTATTGTTCTCAGGTAAGTGACGATCTACATAAGTTTCCAAACTGTATTCTTACGCAACCTCGAATGATCTTACCATGTAGGATTCTTTTCTTTGTTTTTATAACCAAGTGGGTCACCTCACATTATATTGTGCTTCAATTTCACCATGCTCCGCGCAGGGCATTTCAATGGAACCGAGTGCGTTTTATAGCACATCTTTTGAATAAAAAAACCAATAAGTGCATGCGTCATTACTTTGCCCTTCTGTTAGTCAGTCTATGGACACCATAGCTTTTCACGAATTAATCCGAGATGAATACCTATTTTTGCACTGAGAAGCTTTAAGCTATGAGAACGCTGATCCTTGCCTTTTGTTCTCTTCCCGATGCAAATCTTTGCCGAGGTAATGAGTAAACACACATTTTGTTGAATACAAAACCTATTTTGCTTCATATAATTTCTTCTTCAAATGACGTACACTTTTCATACTACAGGAGGTAAACGCATATGGCAATTTTCCCGATATCTCTCCTTCTAAAAGTCCGATATGCAAAATTCTTTTTCCGTCGAATAGCTTTCGTGGCGAAGAATATTGAGCATGTAATTTATAATTTTATGTAAAGAATAGTTTCACTACTAAGGAACGTAAATGCATGTTTCTGTTTGTAACGTATTTCCAGCAGTACCTATGCTTCTAAAAGCTCACCTGAAAAATACTTATTTTGGTTAGATGCCACTCGCAACGAAAAACATTTTTAACATATTTTCTCTTCAAAATGATACTCAGTTTCTCGGTTTGAGAGTGATGGTGGTTAAATATATACTGCATTTCCCCAATATCACCGTTTCTAAAACTCCTATTTCGAAAATTCTCTAAGCAACGAATAGCATAGCTTTCATGCTGAAAAGTGTGTTGCATAAAGTCTTAATTTTTTTGAAATTAACAATATTTTCGCTAAAGGGCGTAAAGTGCCCCTGTGCAATAGACCACAAGCATCAAGAGGAGAACTTGACCCCCCCTTCCGCCTTTGCTTACTGTGCTGTCTTCGTACATCTACCGATATGAGAAATGTTCTGCGCACAATTTATGAATTATCGTAGCCCAGCATTTCTGCATCTAAGTATACATAATTTATTACATATAATAAATAATTAAATAAATAAATAAATATATATATAATAACATACTAAATAACAAACGAGAGAAACAAAATCAGAACTGACACAGAAAAAAGGTAGCCTGCGCCAAGCAGCATAATCCGACATGAACACAAGAAAATTAGTCCAATGAACAGAAGGGAAGATAATTCAAAAGCGAACATGTAAACAATAAAATACTCACAATTAATAAAATAGCGCAATGAATCTCATACCTGTAGAAGAAAAATAAGATATCCAATGCAAAAGCCAAATAAACCAAAAAAAAAAAAAAAAAATAGCTGAATTCATCAGGAGAGCTCCAGTTGAATATGAACGGCTTTTCAAATGCCTTCTAATGTAGGTAAAACCAATTCAAGCGGGAGAGAGCTCCATAAGCCGTGAGACCAAACAAACCGGAAGACAAAAAAAAAAATTCAAAGGCAATATCAAGAACAAATAGTAGCAACAAGGGTAGCAAACGTTGCCAAACTAAGAAAGCAAAAATCAATATATATATATAATAAAATATCTATAAATTATGACTACTAAACTTGTGATGTTGAGATTTCAATCTTAATTTCTGCCTCTAGTGAGCGTATATTGTAATTTCTACTTGCCAATATATCAATATATTACCGATTATAGGACTCCAGTTGGAAAAATTGCATTCGCTGTGAAGAACAATGAGATCATTGTATGTTTGAAGTAATGCGCAGTTTTTCCGGTAGGGGTCTAAATACATTTGTTGTTTCACAAATTTTCTCCGTTTAAAAAAATGTACTTTGACAAATTGTTTGTGTGTCTGAAAAGATTCAAAGATGGACTCATTAGACCCGAGAACTCGTTGTTGTCTTTCGTATTTCAATTTCCTACTGAAACTCCAATTTTCGTTAATAACAAAAACATACCAAATTACAGTACGAAAAATTTGTCAAAAAAATAAAAAATGCAAGTTCTGCATATTTTGTTCCTATTTTTCAAAGCCGTTTAATTGTTGTTTATGGTAACTTATAACTTAAATGCTTTATAAACATGAAAAACGCCACATCTCTAAAAATTTGCCTTTATTTATTTTTTAATGTTAGATGACCATTTTAAGCCTTGTTTTCAGTACTGGAACGTGGTCTCATCTTGAAAGTTTTGCCCGGCATCAAAAACGGTTATGTGAGAAACAGCCCGCAAATCTTTTTTAATGTGCAATAAAATTCCAAAAGCAAACCTCAAACAAAAAACAGCTGCATCATCAAGGATACAATGCGCATTCCTTGTAAATGTTCTCAAAGGGATGGCCGAGAGGATAAAACATTGAAGACAAATGTAATCTGAGTGCTATCAATCTACTCTGTATTTTTCCATGTAAACTGATACCGGAACCGTTTAAGATTCAGCTTGTGAAGAAAAACCATCGGTCACAATATAACAAGAAAAAATTCTAAACGACGTAGTAAAATGGATGGCCTATTTCCTCCAGAGAAAAGCATGAATTTTTCCTATGAGTTTTCAAGAACTGCCTATCTATCTATCTCTATATATATATGCATTATATATACGCGTGCGTGCGTGTGCGTGTGTGTGAAGAGGTTTTGCACTGACAAATTAAGTAAATTATACCTATAGAGGATATGTATTTACTTATTTATTTATATGCAGATGCCGCTCTTGTGCACCTATCTCTGCAAGTTGTATATATGCACTATAGTGAAAAAAGTCACCGGACACCTAGAAGAGAAACACAACATAGCATTTATTGACATACATTAGTACAGTGTCGGTTCACCTTTGGCCTTAATGCATAGACTGGCTCTTCGAGACATGCTTTCGACAAGGTTTTGGAACACAGCAATAGGTGTGCGCTTCCATTCAGTTAATAATGCTGTTGCTAACTGTTGCTTAGTAGTAGGCCTTGGTTCTCAACTTCTTATGCGGCGCTCTAATTCATTCTATAGGTGCTCTATGAGATTAAGATCAGGGCTCTGTGCTGGCCAGTCTACACAAGATACGGAATTATCGTCAAAGCACGCCATAACCGTTCTTGCTTTATGGCTCGGTACATTATCCTGCTGGTACCAACAAGGCTCAGTTCCACTGTATTGCCACAGAGTTTGTCCAGAATATATATCATTTTGTCCACAATATATGAGTTTGTCCACACTATTGTCCAGAATATCGAGGAAGACGTGTTAGTTAACAGGTTTGTCCAAGATAATCAATGGGCCGGGACTATACCACGAAAAACACCCCTACACGAGCACACTGGCAGCTCCAAACTTGACCGTAGGAACCGTACATTGTGATAAATAGGGTTCCCCCGGCTGTTGCCACACCCACACACGGCCATCAGACTGATGGATTGTGTATCTGGATTCATCAGTCCATAGGACCCGTTTCCATCGAACTACGGTTCACGAAAAATGTCCTTAAAGTATGCTACGACGAGAAGCATTCCGAGTTGAGATGAAAGGATTATGAGCAGCCGCACGATCCACGGTAACCCATGGAACGAATTTCTCTGCCAATGGTACGTGTACATACCGAGGTTTCAGCATTCTTACTCACCTGTACACTGAGGTCTTGTGCAGTACTCCGTCGATTAGCTACAACGACTCTCCTGAGGCTTCGACGTCATCTATCACTGATTTTCTTTGGTCTGCCGGTACGTTTTGCTACGCCATGTGTCTTCCACGTATTCGGTACATCCAAAACAGTTGACTTGGGTATGTTTAAACGCCTCTCGGTTTCTCTCATGGACAACCCACTAATATAACACCAAACAATCTTTTCTTTCTCAAAGTCAGTTCTCTCCCGCCTCGACATTTTCACAAAACTTCACAGTGCGATATGATCGCGGTCAGCTGCAGGCTTGTTTTTATACCGTTTGCAGCTGTTCTGCGCATCTTAACAACGCAGGGGACACGTTCATTTGTTTTTGAAGGGGTTTCCGGTGACTTTTGTCAATATAGTGTATGTATACATATATAACTGTTATAAACCCACGGCTGGATGAAGGTATCCCCAAGTTTCTTCAACAAACGATCTGTCTTGAACCAGTCTCCTCCATGTCACTCCCGCATGCTTTCGAATTTCATCCATCCATTTCCCATGGTCTTCTTCCGAGTCTTTTCCTCTTCCTTGAAATCCAGGCCAAAAATTCGGTTGTCCATTCTTCCGGCAACAAGTCCAGCCCATGGCCATTTCAGCGATTTTACTCTTTTTGTGATGTCTCCGACTCTTGTCTTTTTGCATTTCCTGGTTACGCCAAACGTGCGTCTCTCCAGGCTACTTTCAGTTGTCTTCAGTCTTAGCGTATCTTTTTTAGTTAAGGTTATAACGAAGTGAATTTCTCCGTCATTTCTATCCACGCCAGGATTCGAACCCGGATCCCCTCATTCCGGAATAAGTCACTCTACCTGTTGAGCTACGCGGACATTTTATTCTGATTCCTATCTGCCTTTATGTCGTGTTCGTCGTTCTGGCAGGTACGTCACATCTCCTGGTACGTTACATCATCTCCCTTGTGTGCGTCCTTCTGGCAGGTACGTCACATCTCCAGGTACGTTACATCATCTCCCCCTTATTTTTTTTTTTTTTTTTTGAAGTGCTGGAGAAGGGATTCTCTTATTTTTCCTATCTCGCGGTGTGGAAAGAACATCACACCATTGCGAGATTTTGAACGGTCGGGTCATCCGGATAGTTCGGGCGCCATTATAACGAAGTAAATTTCTCCGTCATTTTTATCCGCGCCAGGATTCGAACCCGGGTCCACTCATTCCGGAATAAGTTGCTCTACCAGTTGAGCTACGCGGACATTTTATTCTGATTCCTATCTGCCTTTATGTCGTGTGCGTCCTTCTGGCAGGTACGTCACATCTCCAGGTACGTTACATCATCTCCATCGTGTGCGTCCTTCTGGCAGGTACGTCACATCTCCTGGTACGTTACCTCATCTCCCTCGTGTGCGTCCTTCTGGCAGGTACGTCACATCTCCTGGTACGTTACAAGGTCACATCTGTGTTCCGTAGGTAAGCATTGGAAGGATGCATTAATTAAATGTTTTTCTTTTAAGACATAATGACATATTGCTCTGAAAAACTGTACTGTTTCTTCCAAACGCTCTTCAGCCAAGTTTTATATGACGATTATTTCTTCATCAATGTGACTCCCCGCTTGATATTTGCTGACGAAGATAATCTCCAGCTTTTCTCCATCAATCGATAAACCTTCATTTCTTGTAAAAGCATTGTACATTAGTTTTGTCTTCCCAAAATGCATTTTTATTTCCACTTCTTTACTCTTGTCAGCAAGTTCCTGGATCATACTCTGTAGCTCTGAAGGCGTAGTTGTAAATAGGACCACATCATCAGCAAAGAGAAGGCGAGTTGAATAATCCGCACTAATATTTTTCCCTTTGCTTTTCCAGTTCAATGTTTGAAAGACGTTTTGCAATGTGGCATTGAGGAGTTTGGGAAATACTTTGTCATCTTGCCTTACTCCCTCTCCAATTTTTATTGCTGCTGTAAACTGCCGAAGACTGAGGGCCAAGCTTTAACTTGTGTAATCATTAGGAGGGGTGGGAGTCATAATTCACCACGCTGGTGAAGTGAGTTGGCGAGTGTGGGATATATACACTGAAGTGCCAGAAAAACTGGTACAGACGAGCTTATGCAAAATACATAGCAACGTCACCTACGCGCGTACTCGGTTGCATCCGCCAGTGCATATATAAAGCGATAGACATCCTTGCCAGCTGTCAGAGCCGTTTTCGGCATGAGAATGACAAGTAATAACGATTTAAGCCATTTTCAACGCGATGTCATAGTTGGCGCTCGTGAGATGGGCCATAGTATTTCGGAGGCAGAAACGAAGTTCGGATTTTCACGGACGACCATTGCAAGGGTGTACCGTGACTACAAGAATTCAGGCAAAACCTCCAACGTACGATACCAGTATGGCCGTAAAAAAACCATTGGGTGAACGTGACCATCGTCGGTTGTCAAGAATCGTTTCACGAGATAGGCGTGCAACACTCTCGCAGGCAAAATCGGAATTCAATGCTGGAGCCTCAACAAGCATCAGCGTCCGGACTGTGGAACCTACCCTGTACGTTATGTTGATACGCCCAACTCGAGTCCCCTTGATGCGTGCACCACACAGAGCTATGCGCCTCGCTTGGGCACGGCAACACCGCCATTGGACGCTTGATGACTGGAAACAAGTAGCCTGGTCTGACGAGTCGCGTTTCCAACTGTGTCGGGCAGATGGAAGGATTCATGTGTGGCGCAAACCCAATGAAGCCATGGATCCCGCCTGTCAACAGGCATCCATAATGTCATGGGGTGTGTTTAGCTGGACTTCACGGGGACCCCTGGGACGTCTACAAACGTCTGTGACCGGCCAATTCTTTCTGACGAGGTACACCCGTTCATGCCCTGCATTCATGCTGATAGGTTAGGCCTGTTCCAACAGGACAACACAAGTGGCGGGACACCACATTATAGTTAGAGGAGCATTCATCTGAGTTTGGGGTGTTGCCATCCCACCCAAGTCCCCAGATCTGAACGTGATAGAACACATTTGGGATGCCATGCAACGCGCTATCGAACACAGGAATCCGAACCCTTGGAATACACCCGAATTTTGGAACGCTCTGCAGGAAGTACGGTGTGCATTGCCTACAGAATATTTCCAGAAGCTAGTGGAGTCCATGCCCCGTCGTATTTCTGCAGTCCTGCGCTCCCGTGGAGGACCTACTAAGTAATAGACTGGTGTACCAGTTTTTCTGGCACTTCAGTGTATTTTTATATATACATACAGAAAAAACGAAATAAATATTCTTTCTATACGCATGCATCCGGGGTTGTGTTCACGATTGACAATTTCGGTAGCATATTTTCTTGAAGTGCCTAGATCGAACGGTCCTTCCCAAATTCTTTAGTCGCTATGTCAAGTTGACAAAGTGAAACTTGCTTGTTCAAACGACGTACGGAAGCCGTTCGGTAAACTCCACTCCGAATGGATATTGGCTGTTACTGTTAGTAATTTATAATCATTTGGCAACATCAAAACGAAAACTCATGCACTGGATATCGGTTGTTGGTGTTCAGCAAGTTAATGTTTTTGCAACAGTCCGTAATAAAGTCGTAAATGTGAGTAATCGGACAGTGATTGACTTTTTAACCAACGTAGAAATTGTGACTGCCAGTATTAACGAGCGTATGTCTAGTGGCTTGCGAAGATTTGCACCTTCATAACAGCATGCATTATAACGGACGTTCCTTCTCTCTTCTGCGCACTCTGTCCGTTACGGATGCAGACATCTATTGGAATATTCCAAATACATATTTAGAGTCCCTCAGTTACTGCCAGGCAACGATAATAGTCTGATTTCCCCTCCGTGAATCAGTAGGAATTCGTTAGAGATAGACCAGAACGCGGCTGCATCCTCTCTCAACTGATAAAACATTCACTCCCCTGTGAAGGATGAACTGTCCCATATATTAAGGCTTGACTTCTGCTAAAATCCCCTAGGACTTTTTTTAATTGAGATTTAAAGACCACCATGAGTAACTCTGAGAGTTATAAGCATTAATATGACTTCAATTTATAGCGCCAAGGTCGCAAGACAAGCGCGTCCCCTATTGTTCATCCGTGGCTTGAACCTTGGGCCACCTTGGTCGATTGGGCAGACCACTCAGCCGCCAATGTTTCACGTGTGGGGACATTTCTATTAGATTGGTCATGGATGTGCAATTGTGTACGTGATTATTTTCAGCTATGTTCTGTAAACGTAAGTTTTTAAAATTGGGAGAAACGTAAAAGAGTGTTTTTCCTATGTACTGTACCTAGATATGACACACTGTCTTCTAAGGACACCTCTCTTTTGCGGATAGAAATAAACTACAGAATCTAACTGAGTGCAGGACGAAGATCGCGGTATCTACTCTGCCTACCTTTCGGAAAAATGATGCAGAAAAGATTTCATTTTGTTTCTCCTTATTTTCAAGTGTTTCCAGGAGAACAAACATATACGAGGTATTTATTTGTATATCATTAACATTAACGTATTGTCTTCTTTTTTTATCCATATAAAGAGTTTTAAATGTACAGCGGGTTTATAAATGGTGGAAACACTTTCAATAATTTATGGCACATAGAGTAAGAGAGATACCATTTTTTTTATTTATACTACGTGAAAGAGAAAGCAAGAAAGTTTCTCCGTTGTTACTACCCAGGCGTCTATTTCCATCATTCACCACCAGTTGGCGTTACCGGTCGTACCCCTACAACAGTGGCGGCTTTTCAGGTGAAGTAGGTGAAGTGCTTCTTCACCTATTTCATTTAAAATAAAATTTTATTCAGTAAGTTTCTGTATATATTCTTCTTTGCCTTTATTGAGTGCCAAAATGCTCAAAATTCTTATTAGATCAATTCAGAATGGGCGTTAAATACGGAAACCAAGTCTCTTTACGCAAAACAGTTAAGTGAAGAGCCAAAATGAGAATGCTTGGAAGTCTGCAGTTATCGGCCGAGTTACCATGGTAACCGTGACGTCACCCTCTCCTATCTGCCGGGCAAGTGAAGAGTTTTAGCTTGAGACACTCAGGCTCTGCACCTGGAGTCGTGACCTTTGGAAGAGATCACGAAAGAACGGGACGGATTGCCCATGGTACCTTGCAATCCACTAGGGTTTTCTCGTTGCGGTACATGCTTTCCGAAAGAGATTTGTTTTTTCGTGCTTTGTGATTGTTTATCAAAAACTTCACCTCATACTTAAATTTCGTGTACAGTTTAACTGATAGTTTAAGTTTTTAGTATGTATTCTGTGAACGGCATTGTCTGTAATTTATTGCAAACTCCATTTGATCGATGGAAAGATGAAGATAAAAGATACATTTTACTTCAAGGAAAAATGTCTCTTTTATCTTCACGGATTCACTGACAATTGTCGCCAAGAAAGAAATCAGGAAAAGCGGTAAATCTTGCAATTTCAATTGTAAAAACTGTCGGTTTACTGAATATCTCTTCTTTCTCATGACAGAAAATGGCTTTGTAGAACTTCCGTGTTACAAAAATGATTTTCTTGGCCATGTTACTTTATAGTAAAAACATTCGGCGTGGAATAAAGACGGTTTCTCAGATTTATTAAATATAACACGGTCACTTCATAAACATTCGGTCATTTCATAAACATGGTGATTCTAGCGAACACCTGAAATGCGAATAAAAGTTAAGGAATTTTGAAAAAAATCAGATCATAAGGGAGAGTGCTAGGCTTTTGAAAAGGCATTTCAACGGAAACGTTCGTTTAAATAGACTTTTCCTGCAGAAAGTGATTGATTCAGTACTGTATTTGAGCAAACAAGAACTAGCATTCCGTGACCATGACGAAAGCATCGACTCTATAAATCATGGAAATTTCACGGAATTACTTTCATTGTAGATATCAAGAATTCCTTTAGAAATTCAAAATCAATACGAAAAGATAAAAAAATGTCTTCACAGGTGACTCAAAAACTATTCAAAATGAATTAAGTGAATGTATTTTGATTATATAAACGATCACGTTAAAAATGAAATAAATGAAGTTGAATGCTTTTCTATTCAAGTAGATGACACCACAGACATAAATTAGACTTCTCAGTGCTCTTTAATAATAAGATTTGTTGTTCGGAATGTGTATTGGCTGAGCGAATTTTGGGTTTCCACGAAATTTTGGAACAGTTTGATTATCAACACAAATCAATAGGACAATGTAACGACGGGGCAAGTGTAATGTCTGGATACTTGAATGGAATCCAGAAAAAAATCAAGGATAAAGCTTCTCAAGCTGTTTTTGTTCATTGCTTAGCGCATCGTTTGAAACTTGTATTACAGCAGAGTTTTTCTGAAATTTCTAAGTGTCGAATATTTTATGCAAGTCTCAGTGGAATTCCTTCTTTTTTCACCACTCAGCGAAGCGATCTTATACATTTGCATCAACAACCGCAGGGTGCATATTAACCATAACAGAAACTCTACAGTCCTCCACTTCGAAGTTAGTAAGTGTAATTGTTGAAGACAGGCATAAATTGGAGGAAGCATTAGAATTTCTCACAAACAATGAACAATCAGACAAGAAAGCAATTCAACTTGCCGAGGGTTTTTTAAATGGTATGAACACTTTTGAATTTACATTTTTGGCAATAGTATTTAATGAAATTTTTGGCTCCACCGATCTATAATTCAAAATTTTGCAAAAACATCACTAGACATAAAGTACTGATCTGTAACTCAAATTAAAACAACTCGTGAAATTTTGAGCCATAAAAGGAACGATGAGTAAGGCAACCCACTTTGTGCAAATAAAATTTAAGAGGATTTAGTACTTAATTTGAATAAGTAATATATATATACAGTATATATGTTTCCTCATCCTTGATGACAGTATATATGTTTCCTCATCCTTGATGAGGAAATATATCATCATCATCATCATCATCATCATTGTCAACCATTATCAATCCACTGCTGGACGAAGGTCTCCCCAAGTTTCCTCCACAACGGTCTGTCTTGTGCCAGTCTCCTCCATGTCACTCCCGCATATTTACGAATTTCATCCACCCATCTCCCATGTGGTCTTTTTCTGGGTCTTTTCCTGTCCCTTGGAATCCAATCTAAAATTTCGGCTGTCCATCTATGGTCTGTCCTTCTGGCAGTATGTCCAGCCCATTGCCATTTCAGGGATTTAACTCTGATCATGATGTCTTCCACTCTTGTCATTTTTCGGATCCACGAGTTCCTCTTCTTATCTCTCCTGGTTATACCAAGCATGCACCTCTCCATGCTTCTTTGAGTTGTCTGCAGCCTTTGTATGTCTCTTTTAGTTAAGGTCCACGTCTCTGCACCATACGTAAGCACTGGAAGGATGCATTGATCAAACACTTTTCTTTTAAGACATAATGGCATATTGCTCCTGAAAATTATGCTGTTTCTTCCAAAAGCTCTCCAGGCAAGTTTTGTACGCCGATAAATTTCTTCATCAATGTGACCCTCACTTGATATCTGCTGTCCAAGATAAATATATATATACTTATATATATACTATAAAGATACCTAAGCAAAAAAATACATATATAATTTTGACTCACACCTAGTACAACATAGAAAAGGTTATGTATCTACCTGCGTGAGTAAAAGGAGAAAAGAAAAAAAAGAAAATAAAACAACTGAATGTAGAAGGTGTCGAGAATACTGAGCCTTGGCTTTATCAAGGACCAGCAAAAACTCTGCATTTTCTCACTTCCACAAAGACCTAGTTGGAAATGGGTTTCTGCAAGGCCATAGATGCAAGTAACATTCCCACCTAAAATAGTTTAAAAAATATATATATAAGTCATGTCCTCCGTAGAGTAGCATGACCTAGCACTAGTTAACAATTTCGCTTGCATCCATTAACCTTCATGGCCCGACCCATGCTCTTCATCTGTTACTATTAAACAGAGAGAAGAAGATTAAAGAGCACTCAAGCTGTGAGAGTGACATAATAAATAGAAATGATTTTCAGCTATAACGAAATTCCAAGTTCGTTTGAGAGAGAATTTAAACCTGAAAAACAAATTTTTTCAGGTTATTTTGCACCCTTCGTTTTAAATTCTAAAATGTTTTCCTTAGTCTTCAGTTTTGCTCTTAAGTATACTTATATATATATATTACTTATTCAAATTAAGTACTAAATCCTCTTAAATTTTATTTGCAAAAAATAATTGCCTTAACGATGAGGTATTTGAAACACCGTTTGGAAAAGCTAGCAAAATCACAGAAATAAGCAGATCTATACGGGAATATGCTGCTCTTACAGAAGAAACAATTTTTCAAAATTATATTGTATTTTGAAATTTCAGACCACATTCTTATGGAAATGGATATAAGATTTGAAGACTGTGAGAAACTTCAATTTGTCTGTCTTGCTGACACAACCAAGTTCGACCAATTTAATTCATGTTTTCCCTCCGACGCTTTTAAAAATCTACAACATTTTTACGGGAAAATATTTACTAAACTCCAGCGCCTTAAAAATGAACTGAGTCTTGTATATGCCGATGAAAAATTAAGGAATATATCGACTAAAGAACTTCTTCGAGTGCTTCATGGAGATAAAGACATTTTTGCAGAAGCTTGTAAATTGGTTTCCCTCATTTTAACAATTTTATCTACAAATGTGTCAGTGGAAAGAAGTTTTTCTTGCCTCTAAAGAATACAAACTTACTCAAGAAACACTATTTCTCAAGATAGACTTGTTTCATTGGCAAATATTTCTATTCAGAAAGATATTTTATTGATGCTCACGAAGAAACAACCATTCTATGACGACATAATCGACAAATCTGCCGCTTTAAAAGAAAGAAGAATTGACCTAATATACATAAAATAGGTCAGTCCTCATATAGTGATTTTCATTGAAACAGTAGATATCTTTTCATATTGCTCTTGTAGCTCTTCACCTATTTTTCCAACCACGAGCCGCCACTGCCCTACAACACGCATATTCTTGTTGAACAACGGCGGCTTCTGTTCCCGAGAAGACATTTGTGTTTTACTGTTTGATGAGAGCAGGATATAGCTGACATGAACATGAGCGAGATTCGTCAAAGCTGAATGTTTTCTGCCCCTTGACACGCCAAAAAATGTACGGACGTTTCTTCTTTGCCGAGGACACTGTAACCGCGAATTCCTATCGCGATATGCTGCAGCAATCGTAAATGTCTCAAGTTCAGGACGATAGTGATGACTTGATTTACCAGCAAGACGGGCTACCTTCCCACTTCCATAATGATGTTCGGGCCTACCTTAACACCGAGCTACACAAGTACTAGGTCGGAGGTGTTGGAAAAAAGGACAAATATTTCTTGAAATAGCAGCAGAGATCACCGGACTTAACTCTGAGTGATTTCGTCTTGTGTAGCTACATAAAGGATGGTGTTTATGTGTCACCTATGACCCGTGACGTCCAGGAACTAAAGCAGAGAATTGAAGAAGCTACCACTACTGTCAAACAGGATATGGCAAGAGTCTGATTACAGTGTGGATATTTGCCGTGTCACACGTTGTTTATTTTGTTCTTTTTATTGAAGTTTTAACGACCATCGTGAGCAACTCAGTGGGCTATAAGCAGTCGCCCTCCATAATTAAGTGTCACTGGTTCCAGGGAAGGGAGAGAGCCAGTGTCATAAGGTAAACACAACATGTGTCTCACCGGAATTTGAAGCCGGACCCTTCACGTGTGAAAACCCAAATTTGTCCGTGACGGGGATCGAAGTAGCGCCCCCTCACTCCGGAGTAAGTTGCTCTCCCAACTAAACTATACAGACGATATGTAAAGCTGCAGATTTGTCGTCTTGACACGTGATTCACTTCTGTAGTACGTCACACACGGACGAATGGTCACAAGCCAACGCTTAGTCTACTGCGCCTCATCAAAGCCACGTGGTTTCCACATTTGATCGTTATGAAGTGATGTGATGTGATGTACCAATCCACTTGGACATTTTCTCTTTCACTGGTTATGTATTTGACACTGATATAGCTTGCAGTCTTTGTGCAATAAATCACTGAGATTGTTCACACGATTATAAACACTCTGTACTTCCATGAGTACACGTGAATGAGTTTCCTTTACGGATTGTTTTCGGGAAACATACGGGGCGTAACTTAAAGTTTACTCTAACGTAATAAAAAACAAATAAAATTCATTACAATAACAGTTCACGGCGGTAGTTGTGTTTTGCAATGGGAAAAAGGTGAATAAAGTGTCAGGTGATTCCGTCTTATCCCTTTCTCTCACTTGTCGCTCTGTATATTCCTAGAAAGGTATTTTAAAGTAGCTCTGCATACATGTATATACTATATGTTCTTAGAGAGGTATTTCAGAGTCGCTCTGTATATATGCTGTACATACAGAACGACTCTAAAATACCTCTCTAGGAATATACATACTCTAAAATACCCTACAGAGGTATTTTGCAGTCCCTCTGTATATATACTGTATATACCTAGAGAGGTATTTTCGAGTCGCTCTGTATACACGTATGTACTCTATATTCCTATAGAGGTATTTTAGAGTCGCTCTGTATATATATATATATATACGGTTTATTCCTAGAGAGTATTTTAGAGTCGCTCTGTATATATACTGTATATACCTAGAGAGATATTTTAGAGTCGCTCTGTATATATATATATACTGTATATTCCTAGAGAGGTATTTTAGAGAAGTACCGGGGAAATGTAGAGATTCCGATATTTAGGAGGAGACAGGAAGTTTTTATATCACAGAAGGCAGACTATTTACATCACTATCATGCGTTATCGTTTTGTGAAGAAGAACATAAACCTGGGTTGAACAGCTACTTTCAGAAATTACGTTAAAAGTCAGGTCAACGGTTTTGACGTAGGACTACGTCTAACTCCGAGGAGAATACGGCCGACTCCTGTGACAAAAATATGTGCCAATTGAAATCATTATAGCGTTAAAAATACGTGCTGCACACTAATCGTCTTAGCATATTCGTAAACAGCATGGAGTCTAATTTGCGTACTGAGAAATTCATCGTGCGCGCGACGCTTCCCTCGCTCCCTGTGCGCGGGGGATGATGCAATATTTCTGGGTGTGCCGCCGCGTTTCACTCAGTCTATCTCGGCAACCGTGAGCGTAACACGACTTACTGTGCGTGGTATCGTTTTAAAGCTCTCGACGAGATCTGTTCAAATATATGAAGAACATATCGCAGTGGTTTAAACTAAAATGTTTAAAAATGTTTTTGTGTGAACGGGTTAACGTTTTCAACTATGCCGCGGAATTCCCAGAATGAACGCAAGCAAAAGTGGAGAAAACCAAACTACGACTTCGGATCGGAGAGACTACGACAAGAGCAAGTGACGAGAAATGTAAGAAGCCCAAGAAGACAGAGTACCACGTTGGGTAATTCGTGAATCGACCTTTGTGTTCACAATGTATCCAGCATTATTTGTAAAAATTATGTAAGCTACTTTTCATATCATAGACTTGTGTTGGCTATAACAAATGAAATAAACGCACTGAAACCATACTCGACTAACCCACTTCAACTCTCCGATCCGCAAGTCGTTGTCCTACGTTCCAAACTGCCGGCTGAATCAGAACTGAGCCTACCTGTATTTTTTTCCGGAAAAGAAGAACTTTGGGACGTTGAAACTGTTCCTCAAAATTTATTATACAAAAGATGATAATGATAATAGTAAAACTTAATAGTAAATACATGAAAAACGCCGACTACGTTACACCTACACGTTATGTTATGATTCACTGTACACCTGCACTACATATGAGTTTCCATTCTACACGCGTATTAATTATTTATTTATGTGCTTTACCAAATGCTTTATTCACTGCAGAGTGACTAACTACAGCTACTAGACCTCTACCGTAATGCAAGACTTTCGTTGCTGCGGAATCAAAAAGGCAAAAAGTTTCTTTGTCTGGACAATTTTAAAGTTGAGTCTGATGCTGAAAAACCGATGATCACTCAGAGCGTTGGTGGCATTGTGGCAATAAAAGTTACCTACAGTTTTTTCCGTTGCCAAAAATCAGCTGCCTGTAGTAGGATTTCATTCCCTAGATTATCAGTGATATGAAGTAAAAAGGCCAGTCACCTAGCAAACTAATACTCGTTTTACTACATTTACAGTACGTAAGATACGCATTAGGTTTTACTGTTACTTGATGAAGGGTAGGTTCAGCGAAATTCATAATGTAGCTGTTCCAAAATGAGGAAAAGATTTTTCGATCCTAATATGTAGGTAAATTAAAAAGTAAAGGCAATTTGGAAATTACGCGGTAACCACAACGAATAGAAGCTGGCGAAATTCAACACGTTCTCAATGTAAATAGACAAAGTCATCGCTCTTTCCAAGTTTTTCTTTAATTAACACACAGCAACCGAAAATTGTATGCAATTTTTCGGTTGCAGTGTGCTAATTACAGGAAAACGTGGAAAGAGCGACGACTTTGTCTATATACATTGTATCCATGTATTTGGAAAATTTTCACCATTTCTCTCGCCCTTTGGATTTATTAGCTATAATTAAATAGCTTGTGCCCGTTAAGCCCCACCAGATGGAGACGTCTTAGTTGCTGAGCCCATCTCTACGGATTTGTGAAGTCAGATGCTGACAGATAAACACACATAGCACCGTGGATTGTTGGCACCGTAGCCTAAAGCGAACGCACTCGGCTATTTATCGAGAGACCTAGGTTTCGATCCCAGCGATCTCGGAATCAATTTTTTGGTTGATGTGAGTTAATTAAAGAAAAATGTGGAAGGAGCGATGACTTTATCTATTTACATTGTCTCCACTCGTATTTGGAAGATATTGACGTTCTCAGTGGCTTATGGGTAGTTCGGATACAGCGCTCTGTCGTTAGTCTAGTTGACGCCAAAGTCAAATGCACCATTGTTGAACAACGCGCTGTAGTGCAATTTGTTTGGGCAAAGAGAGTGACACCTGCTTAAATTTACCAAAGGATGTTGGCTCAGTACGGAAGTGAAAACAGCATGACTCAACGAAAGGTTTTTGAGTAAGTAGAAAGGTTTAAAGCGGAAAGAACAAGTTTAACCGACGAAGCTCGATCTGGTTCAAGGTAGTCTGGTCGGCCATCAACATTGCGTGTACAAGCCTAAATCGACAGGGCGAATGGCTTGATAATAGAAGACCGACAGGCTGCGTTCTCTGCTGTTGCTGCACATTTGGATACCGGCAATGGATTCGCACATGACATAGTGCGCGATGACTTGGGGTGCCGTAAAGTTTGCCAAAGATGTGTACCCAAACAGCTTACTGATCTGCACAAGCAACAGCGCTTAGAGGTTGCGATCCGATTCCTAAAACGTCGTGAAGAAGATCCAAGTGCTTTGGAGCGGATTGTCACGGGCGATAAGACATGGGTTCATCACTGTTAACCGGAAAGCAAGAGACAAAGCATGCAGTGGAAACACCCGTCTTTTCCAGTTAAGAGGTAAGTAAAACGATAGCCGTCCGCCAAGAAAATAATATTGACCTCCTTTTGGGACATGATGGTTTTATTCTGGCGTATTTTCAGAAACACGGAAAAACAGTCGAGTTCAAAGTACTGTGCTATGCTTAGATAGAGCGTGAAACCTACAATTCGCAAGAAAAGAAGATGAATGCTGTAATCAACAGTCTTGCTGCACCATGACAATGCCCGTGTCCATGTTGCGGCCACAACGGTGGAGGCAATGCAGCAACTTTGGTTTGAACGTCTTACACATTCCCCTTACAGTCCTGGTCTGGCGCCATGCGATTGTCATATCGTCTGTGGACCTAAGGTGGCTTTAGGGTGTCGTAGGTTCACCTCTGAAGGAATCAATGCTGAACTGAATTCAGAAGCAGCCTTATAGCTTCTTCTCCCAGGGAGTGAAGAAGCTAATGGGACGATACATGATGTACATCGACTTGCACTATGTCGAGAAGTGAGATAACAGCTATGTTCCTTTGCTCACAGTTACTGGTATTAAGGCGTGTGTTACCTATACTTTTTTATTCTCCCTCGTATGTGCAATGAATAAAATGCAAATGAATTATAATCTTGTGTCAAGTGTAGCTAAAACAAACATTGTAGATTTCTAAATCTTATATTTACACCCTGAGGCTTATAAAGAAAAGAAAATTTGTTATTAGTTGTGTAACAGGAATATCAGGTTCTTTTTAAGGTCCATTTCAAAGATTTGCCTAAGATTATTTCTAGAAATTTCTCGAGTATATTTCCCAGTACTTTCCCGTGTTCGTCAGGAACGATCTCTAAATACTTGCCGAGTATCTATACGGCTAAATTTTTTCCAAGTTTGTTGCATTTATGATGAATGAAAGGCTTCTGGTTAACGAAAAGGAGAAAATATAAATATACAGAAGAAAAGATAAAAATGCAAAAATAAGAATCGCGCAATTACCAAAGTAAAATATTGTGGCTTCAGACTTGCGAGATGCGAATTGATTTATCTTCATGTATCACTGAAATTAATATAGAAAACAGAACTTCAATACAACGATAGAAAAGAAAAATATTCAGCAAAATAAAATAGAAAAGGTACTCAAGCTGTTGTCTTAACACACGTCGAGTGAATCTAGTTCGAAGAAACATAAAAAGGAAGAAAGAGCTGGAAAATAAAAAAGCGACAGCGACGTAGAAACCTACAGCTTTTTCAAAACAAACTGCTCATGAATAATCTGGAGTAATTTAACGGCCAACTAAATGGATCTTCTTTCGATTCAATCTCACCAGGATGAGTCAAAAAGTTTTAACGATTTGAAGCAAATCGATGAGAAGCAGAAGCAATTTATAATGAAAAAGGAAAACACACAGAAAGGAAAAATAAGGGGAGGAAATAAGGAAATATGAAAAGGAAAAGGTTTCTCCCAAGGAAGTTTCGAATCAGTTTAATGAATCTGCAAATCACATACTCAGTATACAGTAAAAATAATCACAATTTCTGGACAAAAGTCTTTAGTTCGCGTGTTTCGACGGTTGAAGAAACCTAAGAGTAAACGATAAAAGGAACAAAACATAGTCCACCCACAGTGACTCAAGAAGTCACGTATCTTTCCAAAACAGGACGCACCACTGAACCGAAGAATTGCCGGCTCATCATCATCCTGTCTATGACAGTTGACTCCAGATTGACACGGCTAATGGACGAAAAGCGAAGCACGGCCCCGTAAAAATCTCATTAATCCAGCACACATAAAAATAACATGTGTATAACATACACTACAGGCCTAACAAAACTAAAAATAAGAAGTGTGAGAAAAGCAAATATATACAGATGGGTACCGCTAATGACAGGATTAAAAAGTTATTTTTGTTTGATGGTGTTATTCCTGGAATTCAATACAAGAATGAAACAATGTTTTTAATTCGGCATACGGTATTGTAAATACTCATCTTTACGGAATTCTAAATATGGTATATCTTTAGGTTTTCACACGTAAGGACCCAACTCACTCGTGTTGTGGGATTTTCAATTTTCCCGAATGTGTAATTTAAGAATATGAGGTTCGACGTCAACGACTGTGAAAGGTCTAGCTTCCTCCGAATATCAGCTATTCACATTACGTCCGACTGCTGCAATTCAATGAAAATAATACTCACAAATTCAGAGGAACCCCCGAAAACTCCACATCTCCACCCAGGTGCGTATATAGATTTTTTCGGGGTTTTTTGAAATCCAGCAAAACAAAATTAAAGTTAATGAAAACTTGAAGAAAACATTAAAGCATTTTTTTTCTAATGTAATGGTTGCATTTTCATTAAATTAAGGCATTTTTTCTAATGTAAGTTGCATTTTAACCAAAAAAAAAAAAAAATGAAATACTTTCGGGGGGACGCCCTCCTGGTCCCCTTCTAAATACACCCCTGACCCAAACACAAAATATCAAACGGAATGCATCTACTGCCTTATGATTTAGACCAGGCATGTTAAACTCATCACATGGTTAGGGCCGCATCCAGAAAATAAATATTTTAAGTGGGCCGCACATACTGTACATTAAGATTTTTCTTCAATTCCTTTTAATAATAACATAATGGTGCCCTCCTTAATTTGTTGTAATCTGTGTCTAAATAAGATGAAAAACTGTCTTAAGTGTGTTTAGCGTTCAATAATTGTCTAAATGCTGCATAAAAAATTTAATATTTGAACATCTGATGTTATAGTAAACCTTACGGACGTAGCAACTGACGATAATGGGGAGTGCAAAGAATTTCAATTACTTGCTTTTTAATCTTTTATTTAATCAATGGGTTTTCACAGAAAGTGGATATTTAAATTTCTGTGCTTATGATACTATCACTATGACGATCTTTGTGGGTCATCTGAATAAAATCTCTCGCGAGAACAGTTCGCTTCATGGTTGAAACGAATTCTATGCACACTGCTCTCAAATTGAAAAATATGCAATTTTAAAAATGCACTGAGCTACCATTCTTTCACTTGACCTTCTTAGATCCAAAGTTTTGTTTGAAGAATTTGTACAGTGGCGTACATGACCGTCATCAGTTTCTTTTACCATGAAATCTTATATTCAGCTCATCTAAATGTTTTGAGAATTCAGGTAAAAAGGAGAGATACTGAATCCGTTTAATTCTCTTCATCTCGGTACCATTTTGTTCCTTTATTTCTAAGAATGTATCACAAAACGAATTTCTTTGTTGCCGTATAAATGTGATGAAAACATTTTTTTCCTATATCACAAAATGTTTTCATCACATTTTATACAGCAGCCAAGGAATTCGTAAATACTTTTAGAAGCCAAATAATCTAATTGTAAAATAACTGTTAGCGATCTGCAGATATATTGAGATGACATCTCCATTTAACACGCCTGAACAACACCATCTGCTTTTCAAGAAGCTGCAGACCAACTACCTATTCACAGGCAGCATTTAGCCAAAACTTTTGCAGCGTCTGATGGAAATGAAATTTTGTATTTCTTTATCAAATACTTACCGCGAGTTACGTCACAGCTGCTTTCTCTGAAAACCGCGGGTTCATCAAACGCGTTTCGTAAATGTAACAACGAATGTTGTTTTTTTCACTAAAATTTCAACTAAATCTTCTCAATATAATTAACTCTGAAAGAATAATTTATTATTCGTATATACATGTACCGTACACCTCAGATCCAAAACATTGTGACTACCTGCTCAATATGATGTTGGTCCTTCACATACCGCCAAAACAGCTCATACCTGGCGAGGGATTGACGCTACAAGATTTCTAAAGCTTCTTGTGGTATCTGGTACCAACACGTTTCCATATATAGGACATACCTGAAGGGCTTTAAGTTTCCGTGTGTTAAAGAACACAAGACTTGAGTACGGAAGTTTGAACTGAAGAAGTCGGCTATAGCCCGATATAGTCACGAAAATAACCATAAATGTCTGTTTGAAAACACTTCGGTTGCTGATAAACCTGATTCGACCATCAAGCTTTATGTACTAGAAGCTTTCCACATATACTGGAACTATTCACGGCTTGTCAACGACACGACATCTACTCCCTTTCTTTCAAGCGAGTGGAAACAACTCACCAAAATTGGGGACCGCAAGAACTCTGATAATGACACAATGAGTTGAATGTTTACGCTCCATTTGTCCTGATGAAGTCGAGCCAAAGGCTCTGCAAAAGTATAGTAGATGCTAAAATAAATATTTAATTGTGAATAAACGTTGCTTTTTCATTCTATCAGATCCTTTAATTCTCGTAAGTTATGTGGCTGAACCACCGCAGATCGGCTGATGGATGTCTGGGGAATTTGGAGAACATGAGGAAGATTTTCAGGGCAAAACCTGTAAGTCTTCATGTTCTGATACGTCCTTGATACGTCCTTTCACCCCGTTGCCATGACAAGACGTGTCAGGTCTACCATGATGTTTAAATAGGTAGTAGTCGTTATAGTTTCCTGTACATGAATGACTGGACCCACGGTGTCCCAGCAGAACAATGCCCATATCATTACACTTCCTTAACCGGCTTGTTTTTGTTTATTATTATTATTATTATTAGATTGAGGGTTTAACGACCATCGTGAGCAACTCAGTGGACTATGAGCAGTCGCCAGCCCCAATTTGGGGTCACTGGTTCCAGGGAAGGGAGAGAGCCAACGCCGCAAGACAAACACAACATCCATGCCTCACCGGGATTCGAACCCGGACCCATCTCGGACAAATGATCAGAAGCCATCGCTTAGACCACTGGGCCACTTTTTCGTCTCACTGTGCATCCTGGTGCCAACATTTCCCCTGATAAACGATGCACACGTACCCGGCTGTCCACATGGTGCAACAGGAAACAAGTTAGTAAAATCATACAATGAATTGATCATTATACGCTTTGCAACATACCAAGAATCATTACTCAACTTATTACTCAAATTATGAGGTTAATGGCTGAAGAATAAATCTCGCTCCTGTACCTTAAGCTTTGACACCATTTCGATTATGTTCAACAGAACTACTTCAGTGTTCCTCCAGAACAACATGATAAAGTTTTGCCGCAATCGAAGCATTTTTATCTAATTTATGACGCATAAGGGCGATGGAATGAATCCCGCTCCTATGTCCTGACCTTTGACTCCATTTCGCCCATTTTCAATAGGGTTTGTCCCCAGGTTGTTCCCTACCACATACTAAAATACTTAATCATACTTAATCGAAATGGAACCATTTTTACGTGAGTTATCGTGCGGACAGGCAGACGGACAAAGCTGGAGCATATATGCTACATCAACCTACGGTTGGAAAGCGTAGAAAAAGATTCATTGGGTAGAACGACTTTCTTCGAAGCATTCAAGGTCCAGTTTGGACTCTCACTTGTCCATTGTAGGTGCTTTCGATGGGGAACCAACCAAGGTTGGCATAAGCACTGTGGCTAAGCTACCCCATTTTCAGCAAGGTTCGATGTACTTTGTGTTGTGATACATTATTCTATTCTCCCAGCATTTAAGTTACTGGTGAGTTGCGCCACAGTATCCCTTCTGTTCGCTCGAACCATACGGGATAGCCTTCGCTCACCTCTAGTATCGATGAGCCGTGTCTGCCAACCACACCTTACCGGTGATTTGCGGTTTCTCTCCTCGAGCCACTTTTTGAAGGTACAAACTACGACCGACCGTGAGCACCAGACAAGCCTTGCGGTCTCGGAAATGCTCTGACCCAGTCGTCCGGCCATTACAATTTGGCCTTTGCCAAACTCGCTTAAGTCCGCTGCCTTTGTTATCAGATGAACAGGAATAACACTGATCAACAGAGCTCAGTAACAGGTATTATTTATACTTTTTCATGACCTTCACATGCGCTGTACCTGCAGTTCCTTTGATTTGCATAAAGACACGATGGTCATAATGTTTTGAGTTTTCAATGTTATAACAAAGTAAATTTCTCCGTAATTTTTGTCCACGCCGGGGATCGAACCCTAGTCTACTTACTCCGGAACAAGTCGCTCTACCAACTGAGCTACGCGGACGTTCGTTCTCGCTGCTATCTGCCGTGTGCGTCCTGCGGGGCAGGCACGTCACATCTCCCCCCCGAAAGGGGGCCGGGGGAATGGCCCACGGGTCAGCCGTGACCCCGAATCGTTGCAGGCAGGCATCCGCTGTAGAACGTGCACTTGAGAACTCCCAGTCAATCTGGTGTGTGGAATGCAACGTCACACACACTTTTATTTTTCGAAGCGCTGAAGAAAGGATTCTCTTATTTTTCCTATCTCGCGGTGTGGAAAAAACATCACACCATTGCGAGATCTTGAACGGCCGGGTCATCCGGGAAGTTCGGGCGCCATTATAACAAAGCAAATTTCTCCGTCATTTTTGTCCACGCCGGGGATCGAACCCGAGTCCACTTATTCCGGAACAAGTCGCTATACCAACTGAGCTACGCGGACGTTCGTTCTCGCTGCTATCTGCCATGTGCGTCCTGCTGGGCAGGCACGTCACAATGTATACAGACGAACTGTAATCAACAATTTCAATTTTCTCCAACAATCATTACGCACAATTTCCTAAATAGCTACATGAATAATCTTTCTTTGCACATTCACATTTTTGATTCGTTCTGAAACTTCTTATAACAAGACAATTCCTACAATGTTCAGAATACTTTTACTGTTCTTGAAGCTGCTGTTTTCAGCGCTAACGTAGTTTCTGCCTCAAATCTAGTGGACAAGTGAGTGGCAATTTTCTTCCCACTGTTTCTTTTCTACTCCCGCCTCAAAGAAAAAAACTGGAGAGTATCGATCATTCTGTGCCTCCTATCTAGCGTATTTTTGAAGCTCATCTGGATGACTGTGTTTATCTGTTCTTGAAGATTTTAGCTTAGAAGCAACGTTACCATTCTCTTGAATAATTTACATGATTTATTCTTCTTGCCGCCTTCCCTTTCCTTAAAAAATAAAATAGCTCCAAACATCTTGGCGAAAAATAAAAGGAAAAGAACAAGAAACTTTGATATGATATACAGAAGCAATAAGAGTAAAGTTAAGGTCAAGAAGCTATGTCTATGACGGTAACAGACCTTAATACTGCGTGATTTCTGGAACTAATAAGAATTATATATTTTTTATTTACAACCCTCGTAAAATAAAAAAGGTATATACTCTAAGAATTATATATTTTTTATTTTACGAGGGTTGTGCCGAAAGTAATGCTAAAGTGGGCATAACTTTTTTATTAACTAACAGAGGTCATTCAAATTGCACATGTTGGTAGAGTAACTCATTCTCTACTCAATATAGTCTCCATCACAGGCGATGCATTTGCGCCATGGTTGAATTCGAATTCTCTTTGAAAAAAGTCAGGTGTGGACTGTTGTACCCACTTTCAACTAATCTGTGCCATCAAACCGTTGTCCCTGGAGACTGTTCTTCATTGGACCGATCAGGTGGAAATCGGAGGCGACCAGATCTGAGCTGTACGGTGGATGGGGACCACTGACCAGCCTAATTTGCTGATCGCCTGATTTGTTGCTAAAGATGTGTGTGGTCTCCCTTTATCAGGGTGAATGTGGATCCTTTTCGGATTCTTGTTCGGTCTTTTCCTCCTTATGGCTTCTCTAAGTTTATTGAGAGTCTCAATGTATCACTCAACGGTCACGGTACGGCCACGTTTCAGAAAATCAAAGAGAAGGACACCCCTGTCATCCTAAAAAAAACAGTCACCACGACTTTCTGGGCTGATCGCTGGCTCTTGAACTTCTCAGGCCCTGGTGAAGAAGTGTGACACCATTCTATGGATTGATTCTTTGTTTCCCGATCGAAAAGATACGCCCACGTCTCCTGCTGTCACCTGATCGAAAAAAATATCTGTCTTCTAGATAAAAGCACAATTCGTACAATATGTCATACAAAACAAATACAACCGTCTATGTAAGATATTTAATAAAAGATGAAAGCTATTTACAGATTAAAACCTCCACTAGCACTTTCGGGGTAACATTTACCCCATCATCAGGTAGAACAGAGAGGTAATGCAGTACTCACGTAGATTTTTATAGGAGTGCAGCAATGCACCATGGTATAGTTCTCAAGCGTCACAAGGTTAAGGTGTTACCATCGTAACTGAGCAATACATGCAAATTTCCGACTTTAGTTACACATCATAATACAGATTATGTTACACTGTTGAAAATATTGTCATTTTACATGTTATTGTTTTTCCTAAATTTATTTTATTACTATAATTTAAAGTTCAAATTGACGACATGATTTTTCCAAACTTTTGATTTGTCCACTGGTGTGTTATCGTTACAGCACCTATCTCCCCAGGTCTTCATTGTACAGGCTTTCAACTAGGTGTAGTGAGTGTACGTACGCCGGGGTGTTAAGCAATCTAATGTTCGCCCAGTCTAGTTGCAGTGTTCCATTTACGACATTTCTAGATAATGCAGTATTATTGCAGAAAGTTCGGATATCATACTTATGTTCCTGGACACGAATACCCAAGCTTCTCCGTGTCAAGCCTATATAGTTACTAACGTGTTCGCCTGTTGAAGTGTCTAACAGTGGTATGTTGCACACTCCCCATTTGCTCATCATATCGGTGGCTGCCGGATCTTTTCTAACAGATGTTATGGGATTTTTGATCGGGTACCGAATTGTATGTTATGCCTTGAGCATATGCGTGATAGTGCGTTAGTGATGTGTGGGTGCTGGTCCAATGCTCCCACAAACCTTTTGTTAGGCTTTGGGTCTTGTTCTTGACTTATGGTTCTTTCTTTAATAATTCTGCGAAATAATCTGTTAACCAACGTCCTTGGATAACCGTGTTTATCTGCCAATTTAAAGATAAACTTTATTTCAGACTGTAAGTGACTCTCGCTTGAAGAATGCGTGAAGGCTCTTCTTATGAGAAAGTTGATGGCTGATAGTTTTTGTGGAGTTGGATGTAAATAATTAAATGGAATACGGCTATTGCAATCAGTTGGCTTACGATAAACAGAAAAGGACAGTGAATTAGTATCTGGATCACGAAGTATGCGAAAATCCAAAAAAGGCAGTGAAAGATCAGACTCAAGTTCTATCGTGAGCCCGATAGTGGGAAATACTGACAAAAGTGCGTCGGCGAAATGAATTAAATCATCCCTTGAGTGAGGCCAAAATACAAGGATGTCGTCGACGTACCTAAGGTATAGACTGGGGACCAAAGGGAATTCATTGAGAACTTTATTATCAATGTATTGTAGCAGAATTTTCGCTAACACAGCTGATAGTGGGGAGCCCATAGGCAAACCCTCAGTTTGCAAGTAAATTTTGTCAAGAAATTTAAAATATGTCGTGTCTTAATTGGCTTCAAAAAATAAATGTGTCTTCATTAGCTTTAAACGCTTCCAGCAGATCAATGCAGACTTCCACCCTTTTCTCTTTTAAATCTGGTGTCAACTGCCGTGATACCCACTTTGCACACACGTTCCGATACCCTAAGTCTTCCACCAATTTCTATATGGCATTGTGATCACAGTCCAGTTGTACAACAAGCTCACGGATTATGACACGTCTCTCCGCGCAAATCAATTCATCCACTCGCTGAAGATTCGTGCCAGTGGTCGCAGGTGACGGTCTCCCACTGCATGATTTTGTCTTCCATGCTGGTTTCCTCTTCTTTAAACTCCTTCATCCATCTGTGCACATTTCTCTTGTCAATGGTGTCATCTCCGTAAGCATTCCGTAGCCTTCTGTTAATGTCGGACAGCCTGCACCCTTCCTTTGTCAAGAACTCAATGACGGCATGTTGCTTCTGCTTGGAATCCATTGTTTACCTGCCATGAAGAAGAACGGTTACTAGAGGAAGAGTTACTCCAGCAACATGTGCAATTTGAACGACCTTTGTCAGTTAATAAAAAAGTTATTAACGAAGGAAGAAATATTCTTCATAATACATGTAAATTTCACGGAATATTTTCTGAATATTCTGTAAATTTTCAGAAAACTTGAAAATTTACAGAATATTCAGAACATTTTCAAGTTTTCTGAGAAGTGTTACATAGATGACCAGGAAGTGGTACAAGCAAATTCAGTTTGCTTTGCTTGGATATTCTGTAAAACAGTTGTGCCCACTGCTGCATTACTTTCGGTACAATCCTCATATCATTTAATCTCACGCGTTCTCAAATTTCCTGAACATAAGTGAAAAATGTTTAATGCGTTACTTAACATTTTATTACACATTGTTTAAAAAAAAACTTTCTGCGAACCACATGTTATGCACTCAGACTTCATTCTCATTAAAAATTTTCAGCATTTGGAATTATAGAATTAATTAAAATATGAATATACGGTAGTTTGTGCAAACATCGGACAGAAAAAAATTCCTTAAAAGGGTGTTCGGCTATGATATACTTTGAAACACATTTCAAGGCGAAATTCCACTTCTCATTCATTCTCTGCATAAGGTTCCTATTTCTTTGCACTTTTTTTCATTAATTTTCCCGACTCGCTCTTTATTTGCACGATAAACAGTGCATTGTCTGATAGAGTCCTTCGCCGTGTTAGATTGAATACCGCTGGCAAAGTGATGATCCATAAATCGCAAAATACACTCACGCACAATGAAATTTGAGCACCTAGAAGAAAGCATGCTACAACTGCGAAACTTTGCAAATTGCTACAGCGCGTGCTGGTATACAAATGATCCACGTTTGGTGGGATTGCGCGGGACCGCACACCCTGTGGTGGCGCTGCAAGCACGAACCGGCAGCCTTATGAACCGGCGTGTAGTCGATGCCCCATGAAAGCGAAAGGCACAGGCCGATGCAGGCAAGAGTACAGAATGACAAGAATGCAGGGTAAACACCAGAGACGTTGATTTACTCAACTTACGGACTTTGAGAGAGGCCTGATCATCGAGCTGAAAACCACAGGGTGGTTGGCGCGCCGTATAGCCCGCCACGTGAATCGTTATGACCATACCGTCAGACTGTGTTGGGACATCACCCCCTAATAGCTTAACAGGCCCGCACACCGAGCACCGGAAGCTGCGTGACGTAGAGGAGAGTAGGCTGATGTCCGTGTGTAACGTATACTCTAGATTTAGTTTCTTTTTGATTTTACTATCTCTTGTTATTTTATTTTCCTATGCAAATTATCTCTCACTTAACGAGATGTTGTTTCTCCCGCTGAATTATATGTGGCAACGAGTGTAAGTCATGACGTGGTGGTATGCAGTATATATAGGCGCGCTCAAGTATACCAATCAGATTCGTTTTATATGTGATAGGTTCTTCCTGATTATTGATACGCGATTTACCTACGTTTCTACGATATTACGATAGTACGAAAGTTCGGGCTATCAGTAGTTGTGTTATTTTGGAGTGTGTATTTGAGTAATACCAGGAGCTCCCCAATAAAAGGTTAAAAGTGAGTACGTTTTCTTAGTTCATTTTATTGTCAGACCTCTGTCTGGCCGTTAAGTCTATTTCATTGAGTGTTTACGTTAAGTTCAGGGTATATTGTGTTTACTGCTCTAATAAGGAGCTTTCAAGGTACTGATGCACTAAACCGAAGTTATATTACTGTTATTCAAGATAATGAGGAACGCTGAGTAAAAATAAATTCCATATTCTTGGAATTTATTGCACGTGCGTGTCTTACCTAAACAAACTCTAGCACTTTGAAGATTAAGCACACTTTAGCTACGTCAAATAACCTTTCAATAACCCTAACGTGACTTAACGTAAGCTTTCCTGCACTACACGTCCAGCCGGAGAAGTTTATTCATTATACGTGGTGGGTGGTCGAGCATGCATGAGCTTGCTCACTCTGTGTAAGCGTGACTACGGATGTGCGTGGTTGTTGTTGTCAAATTGTCAACTAAATTTATTTTCATAGAGGAATATTAAAAGTATTCAAATTCCCTACTAATGGGGAGGTTCTCAGAAAATGGATTACAGCAACAAAGCGTGGAAATTTTCCAGTGACCAAGAACTCTAAGGTAAGTGGAAACCTTTTGTTAACCTTATTTTAAACTACTCGTAAAATAAAAATTTCGAACTAGAAAATTTAAATTTGGCTAATTTTATAATCTAATGCATCTCACAGCGGAAAGTCAAAGCACTGAAAAGATTTTTGAAAAATGAAATTTATGTTTCTAATGGAAAGAATAAATTACTTGTGTTGTTATAGTAACCCATAACATGTTTTTGCCAATGTATCAAATAAGTTCAAAGTAAAATATGTATATTTAGGAAGGGATTTTAAACTTTATTATGGACACAGAATAATAAGGGTTGCATGTTTTTGATCCCAAGAGTAATATGTTGATACATTCGTACTTAGTTATTTAAGTGTTTAGGCAGCGCCAGATTAACTTTTTGGGGTCCCTATTTCTGGGCGCAAGTGCTTGTAAAATACCTATATCCTATACGAAATATATGTATGTCATGTACACATCTAACATGCCTATGTCCTTTATATAAATGCTAAGGCCTTGTTGCCATGTGAAATAGTTGCATTGAATTATCATTTTTAATATTTATTACTAAAGGAACACAAACACTGAATCAAGTATAGACAGCAAAAATTAGATATGAATGCACAAAAACAGAAGTTCACACATAGTTCAGGAGTAAGTTTGCCTTTAAAATGTCCGTTTAAAGATTTTGAAGCATTTTTCTACAAACCAACACATTGAAGAACTCTCGTGTGAGCAGTGTGTATGCTCTATCTGTGGTAGGATGGGAATTTATCAGAACCATTCAATTTCTTAAAAATTAGGTGAAATATATCAGTACTACCTGGGCAAGAAATTATTTACTTGCCCAGGTAGTAAAAGCTGGATGCGCAGGAAAATTTATCTTTTAAGATAACAAAACAGAACCCTAATTTTTTTTAAGTTAAAAATCTGAACTGTTTTAACATGTTTGCGCTTCCATTTTAAGGGTCTGTATTACAAATGTTCAATGCACAAACGTGTGTATATAATTTTTAAGATGCTGATGCTAAAATTGGTATGAAATGGTACGATGATGAAACTGGTGTTTCGGAAATTTAGTGATTCTGCCATGTTCCTTTTGTTAAAGTTTTCTCCCTTTGTCACTAAACATGAGAGGCCAGTTACATCAGAGGTATGCAAACTGTTGTTGATTATAAACAAAATTTGGAGCAAAACTAGGTTTCCGATTTCTGGGCGTAGAGCATAACATAATTAAAGATGTGATATTACTCTTTCCTTGGTACTTCGTAACAATAATACAACTTCCATTAATTAACAATGACATGAAACACGACATGTGTTGACTGTCTTTTTTTTCTTGTGTAGTAGGAAATTTTATTACAAACTTTTTTATTTTAAAATTTAGTTACCATGCACAGGCAATTAGATGTTTTATTTACCTGCCCAGACGAATGATTTACATGCTCTGGGCATCTCGGGCATGGTATTTTTAAGCCTTGGATATTGTTATTTTTAAGAGAAAAAAAAGTACGTGGATCGACATGAATCCACATATTGTGGAAACTATGTTCTAAACAAACAAGATTTTTAAAATACAAGTAGAAATATATACTCGCTTCTTTTTTTTTTTTTTTTTTTTGAAAACATTTGCTTAAAATGAGAGATCAACTTTTTATTCATTTATCTAGACTTATCTGTTTCCAGACTTCCTGCATTGCGTCTTCACAAGCTACAGCAATAATAACTGGAACTAATATATCTCATATTATCCGATAACTACTGGAAAGTGTGCTTCCAAACGTGGGGGTGGGTGTCAATTTTTGTATGGGGAGAACTTCTTCAATTCTTCATAGAATTTAATTTGAAACCAAAATCATACAAAAAGGAAAAAACAATCTTTTTCAATAGCTTTAGTAATGGCAAAACATTTGTACAAAATTTTATACCATTGCTTTTTATAGTTTCTGAGAAAATGGTACATCAAGTTAGTCAATTTATAATGAAACATGTACATCTTTTAAAATACATCCTATAGTACCAAAACAATCGCTTAGATTTATTCAGTACAATAACTGCATGTGCATTTGTCAGGTTCTCAAAAAATATAATAATTACCTGAAAAAAAACTTTAAGAAATTATTGGAACAAATTTCAGATTTTCTTAGAAACATGTCTTTGAAATTCTTCAAGGAACAGCTAACGGACACATAATCAAATTGTGTTTGTGATACACAAAGAACTACACAACCATAATTATTTGTACATTGGCAGTTTTCCTGAATACTTCTTGAAAATCAAATTTCAGGAAATTTCTGCCAATAAGTTCTTGTATTTTTCCAGATAAAAAGAAATACTTATATTGCGGATCCAAATAGTTTTGCTTAATGCTACTAATCTACTTAATACTGATGTGTTGAACTTTGACAAGTTAACTTTTTTGAAATAGTGCTCTGGAAAACAAAAATTATAAACTTTATATTTGCTTATCAAAATGAAGTTGTCCAAACACGTAACTAGATGGTACTAAAATTAGGAAAACTTGTTATGTCATTATTGTACGTTTAATAACGTAGCAATTGCATAACTGTCTTGAAATCTTAATTTATTTGATGCAATCAGTGGATCAAGCAGCAATTTACTGTATGTATGTTAAAACGTGTTTTATTGAGCCTTTGGTAATAATTAAAAAACACAGAAAAGAATTCAGTTTTTCTTGACCTTTTTTTATATATTAGTGATCACGGATTGCACATAAAATACATTTTCACTAAAGGAATTATTTCATTACTAAAATTTTCATAGTCATAAGTTTGCAATGAATGAAAAATCTGTTTCCTTAAATTAGTCAATCGACATCTTTTGAAACGACGGCGATACTTCGTAATGGACCCTCAAACTAATCTTTCAAGTACCAGAACGACTTGTTCACAAGTACAGTAATCGTTCGGCTAACTATAAAGACACTATAACTTCAAGTGAAACTACGACAACAGTTTATAATTTCGATTATAGGAATGGTTTATCACTTCCAGTGAAATGACAGTGATGCTTTCATTAAGTTGACGAATCTGTCTTGCTTACCCTTTCAAGTCGAAATTATTGCTACGCTAAATTTTACGCTGTAATTTCTTTTTCTTCTGTATTTAAAAAGATTATTAAACAAACTTGTTAACTCTGCAGTTATTTAAAAACTAACACACAAGTTCTTATTTAAATGCAGTGAAACTCTAAAAGAACGCACGACCTGGTTAGTTGGTGTACGTAAAGATGCGTTCGTTCGCACATCGCCGTAATGCTCCTCTCCGCGACTACGGACTACTCCAGTGACGTCACAAATCGGTGCGCGGGCCTGTTAAGCTATTAGGGGGTAATGGTTGGGAGCAGTGGACACGTAACGTCACTGCCACACGATGGAGCAGCTCCGGACGGACCAGGAGGACCACTGCTAGAGATGATTGACGGATCGTGCGCCAGGCACGAACGGATGAGATTATATCAACGCAGTTTTTATCCTTTATAACTTGAAGAGAACAACTTAGCTTCTTCTTTTCGGATTTCACTTTACTTTTCTGAAGGGCAATTTCTAAAAATATCTATGCCGCCCGCAAAAAGTCGGAGAAATAAATGATTTCTACTGATTTCTACCAATTTAACTTTAAAGTTTTATTTTGAAGATAACAAAATTTGCTATTTCCGCGTACATTTCTTCGTCACGGTCGTTACAAATGATCATTTGGTGGAAACTGATAAGCGTTCTCATGCATTTCTTTTGAGAAACAATGCAGACATGCTTTTGGAATAATAAAAAAAAACCATATAATTTCTGCCCAAAAGCCTTTAGCCAAGTTTCATATGACTATGAATTTCCATATTATAAATATTTCCTTTCTGATGTTTTCCCCAATTTATGTCTTTTGTGTATTTGTAAAACTAGAAAAGTAATTTTGGTAAAGGTTTGCGCAAGAAGTCCGATGCGAAAGATATCACTTATCTGTTAGTAAAACTACCTCACTTTACTTCTCCGATTGCGAAATTGGAGGTTTCAGGAGCAGCTAAAAAGAACGATATCACGGAATTCTCTGGCACAAAGACTACACAGTCGTAACAGAATAATATGATTACCTACCTAATAATGGGAATAACCACCCTGGGGCCGGATGACAACGGCCAGACGGCGTGGCGTGGACGCAATGAGGCCCTGGAAGTTTGCCCGAGGTACACGTGCCCATTTGGACTGCAGCAGCGCACGGATGTTCCAGAGATGACATGGTTGTGAGTCTGCACGTAGACCTGTCGATCCAAATAGCCCCACAAGTGTTCTATGGGATTCATGAAAGGCGATTTCGCCGGCCAACAAAGAACGGAGACGTCACTATCGTGTTCCTAGATCAAGCCACGCATCTCTTTAGAGACATGGCACGACGCATTGTCCTGTTGGTAGACACCATCACCACCAGGGCAAATGTCCAACATGAAGTTATGCATATGGTCATCGAGGATGGACAGGCAGCCATTCGCGTTCAGAGACGGATCCAGTGGTACCAGCAGTCCCACGTCATACCAGGAAAACATCCCCTAGACATGCGCACTGCCACTTTCGGCCTGTACTTGACCGACAAGCGTGTTCGGGTATTGGTTCTCGTGTGTCTGACGCCGTATCTGTCACCACCTGTCACTTCTTTGGAGTAGAAACCTCGATTTGTCCAAAAAAAGCAACTTTTTTCCACTCTTCCAATCTCCAATGCCAGTAGTCTCCAATCTCCAATGGCGGTAGTCCGGAGACCCATACGTAGTAGGGTTTGCTCTACTGTTATCGAGGACACGTACCTGGGTGTCCCAGCGTTCATTTACGTGGTCAATAGCTACACTATTGCGTGTCGATTGCCCTTTACCAGTTGATGAAGGCGCCGTTCACCTCTGGGTTTGATGGTCTTTTGGGTTCCACAGTTATGACATCGGGAGGTACTCGGTGTGCCAGCGATCTATTCTTGGTATATATACCCCGACTATAGATCATCGCGAACAGCCCACGAAGTCTACTGCTTCTGAGATGCTTCCACCCTTGGCGCAGTAGCCTATGATCATTCCTTTTTGAACGTCCGTTAAGTCACTACCTCTTCCCATTGTGCTCACGTGATGCACTATGGCTCATCTGTCCTAGCCGGCCGCTTATATCTCTGTGCGGTCGACCTTGTCACGTGCACTCTGTAACATGATTGCGCAGGTACAATGTGATTCCGGGGATGTTCATATTATTCTGACACGACCGTGTATGTCCAGACTCAGTGCGTCAAAGGTATTTCCAAGTTTTTCATTTCTTTCTTTCTTCTGTTTTTAGTATGCAAGCGGTAGTTTCCTAACGAAAACTGAACTTTACTTCATTTAACTGCAATATGTTGCTTTACAAAAACTGAAATTGCTCTGAAAATCATAATCAAAACCAGCGTTCAAATTTTTCGATTATTCTTTGGCCCCAATCCGCTAAAAAATCGAGTTGGTCCACCATAATCAAATTGATGGTGGTCTGATAGACAAGTCATGTTTTTCAGGTAACGTAATTTACTTCAGAAAATAGAAATATTTTCTGAAATAAATTACGTTATTTTTTTCGTTCATGGTAGATAGCGAATAACTTATTAGTTATTACTATGTTCTCTTTAATCCAGTGAATGAAAATTGCGTAGTGTATGCACTGATGAGGGAAAATTGCTTTTAAGTATTGTAAAGTATACTCTATATTCACTTTCCTTTTGATTTTACTATCTCTGGTTATTTTATTTTACTATGTAAATTATCTTCAACTGAACGAAATATTATTTCACCCGCTGAATGAGATCTGGCAATGAGTGTAAGTCATGACGTGGTGGTAGCTAGTATATAGGCGCGTTCATCGAGACTTAGAGTGAGCTTTTGTGTTGTGATGAAGGGAGCTTTTGTTGTTGTTATGAGAGAGAGTTGTTGTTTACGGAGAGCGTTTGTAATACGAGGAGAGATTGTGTTGTTATGAGGAGAGATTCTTCATTATTGTAAAACAAGTTGTGTGTGTGCTTTAGATGACCAAGAGTCTTATAATAAAGAAGTGCCGTAAGTTAGTCTTTCTCAATTCATAGTTTTTGTCAGACCTCCGTCTGGCTGTTAGGTTTATAACATTAGTTTTCTTACCATAAATAACCAGCGTTAAGACTTTATTCTCGTTCGTAATTAACTAGTAACAACCATTTTGAGTTCACTATTTTGAAGCTTAGTACAAGTATATCATTAGCTAGCTGGTAGGAAGAGCATCATTCATATTAATTAGCTTAGCGGAAAGAAAATAAAGCAAATTCATTATAGTATATTGAAAGCGAGCAGCCCTAGGCAAACACAAAACACTACAGATTTAGCAGACAGCAAAACGCGTTGTTGATAAAAATATCTGTCACACCGTGGGAATATTGCAAGGAGACTACGGCAGCTTACAGTTTTCCACAAGGAATCTTAACAATGGAAGTGTTGTGTGTTTTGCAGTAAGAGACGGAAGCGTCAGTGAAAAACTGCAACTCTGGTTACTTTTGCGTGTTATTGAGTGGTAATTAGTTTTATTCCATTAAAATATGGCATAAAGACATTGTTTCCGAACCTTGTATTAGAGTGAAAATTTTTTGCAATAATTTGTACTGTATTATTTAGTTAACAAGCCTGCAGCCCATACTAGGATGGCTGCTTTTAAACTTTAAATAAATATTCACATATAGAGAATGTTGCCATACCTAGAACGGGGTGAAAATTTTAATTGAAGTAGATTGAAAACATATCAAATAGACGCCATATTTCTGTAAGGATATATAATACAAACTCATTCATGTAAGAGCTGAAGAGCTTTTTAGGTGCGATTTTGCTCACTTTGACAATTTCAGTTTTTATTGTAGGTTAGAGCGTTTTAAATAGATCTGCGTATTTATATTTATAATAACGCTGATTCCTTTTTATGACATTACTCTACAATGCGAAGAAAGTGAAAACAAACACGATATAAAAACTACGTGACAGAACAAACGTGGCAGACACATGTTCGAGCACCTGCGTGTTGCCACAGATAAAATCATCTGTCTTACTAACTTTATTTCATTTTCCGGTATTTCTCCTTGATTTTACGTATCGTGTGATAGAGGCAAAGAATATAAACGCTTCGCGTGAAGAAGCTCAACTCTCGTAGAGATAATGTAAAACAGGCGGCAGCAGCGCCACCATGTATTGTGGCAGCAGATGCTCTGCGGGAAAGTTAACATTCAGGCGCAAAAAGCGTAGGAGACACGGGACGGGAAGCCTATTTCACGGAAAGGAAGCTAAGCTTTGATCTGCGACTGTTTCCTTCGGTCTCATTGGGTCTACTAAAGCATTTTTTTTTTGTTCTTTTCTGAGTATCCCTCCTGTCCCTTCTTTTGGTGAAACAAATATATACATTAGCAATTAATATTATTTTAAGGAAATTTTAGCAGTTTTATTCTCACTTTAAGCACCGTAGTAATACCAGGTTGCTTGGCATGAATTTCATATTTACAATATACCTTAAATGTCAAAAATGCTGAGGCTGGTTTCCCAGTAGCAGCCATAATAATAAAAAAAAAAAAAAAAGCAAAGACAACCGCAGTTTCCCACAAGCTACAAATTTTTTTTCTACCCTTCCGAAGTTTGTAAATTAAACGCACTGCGCTGGAGAAATTTTCTCAACAGATCGGAAAAACATCCGTTCGTATCTGAGGAGGTTCGAACCTGGGCCGCTGGCGTGATAGCTGAGCTCTCTACCGACCGGACTAACTCGCCACGATTGAGTGTATGCTTAAAGCTGTCTGTTTGGTATGCATTGTGTAATCGAATGCTTCCCTCTTTCATTTTACAATATTACGAGGTATTCTTCATAAAAGTCAGTTTCATATAATTGATAAATTAATTTTTTCAACGTAACGATAGCTTTTTTTTCAGCAAACGTTGTTTTAATGGTTTTCCAGGATATTTGTTTCAAACGGTTTCAAATTTGTTCTTGTTATTCATCCACTCCATTCCATGAATTGTTATTCATCGGAATGGAGTGGGTGTATTTCATGGCTGTAATATAAACGCAGATCTAGATGAGAACAACAAAACCTTTGAACAAAACTCCAACACAAACAAGCGTTTATATTCTTTGAACACAAACACGCATGCTCAGTCTAACTCAGTCTGCTCGGCATCCTGCGGCATCAGCCTGTAATGTTGGCTTCTGTGTAGTAATTCTTTGCCGCATAATATAGTGGCGCTAGTTACGTCTCGCTGAGCCTTACCTTCTTATCAGTTAGATATTCTTTGATAGAGGTGAGCTTAGTTCCGATTTCGGCCACCGGATAAAAGCAGATGGCGCTGCAAATACTGAATGACGTCAGAGCGTTAGGGATGAACGTAGCCTGCGTATAGCTTTTACATTTGAAATTAAAGTTTGTGCTTAACTCTGCACCACACCTTGAAGGGCAATAAAACTAATACATTGCACCTATTAATGTATTAATACTTGTGTTATTTGCAGACCATTAATATTTGCACTATTTGCATATGAGAACAACGAACTTCTGGTATACGGTAATCCGCAGGTCCAGTGAAGCAGTTTTTTAAATTTCTGCTACTGGTTATAATTACAAGCAGTGGCATTAACAGGAATCTGAAAGTAGGAATTTTATAAATGCCAATGGAGTGACCAATGGATATCGGTATCATGAAAGTAAAAAAATTTGATTTACCGAACCAAGCAGAAAAGTTTTGCGTCAGGAAGTTCACTGAAGTGCCAGAAAAACTGATACGCCAGTCTAATACTTGGTAGGTCACCCACGGGAGCGCAGGACTGCAGAAATACGACGGGGCATGGACTCCACTAGCTTCTGGAAATATCCTGTAGGCAATGCACACCATACTTCCTGCAGAGCGTTCCACAATTCGGGTGTATTCCGAGGTCTCGGATTGCTGTGTTCGATAGCACGTTGCATGGTATCCCAACTGTGTTCTATCACGTTCAGATCTGGGGACTTGGGTTGGAATGGCAACACCCCAAACTTAGGTGAATGCTCCCTCTAACCATAATGTGGCATCCCGACACTTGTGTGTGCATTGTCCTGTTGGAACAGACCCAACCCATCAACATGAATGAAGGACATGAACGGATGTACCTCGTCAGAAAGGATGCGCACAATGCATTGGCCGATCACAAACGCTTGTAGACGTACCAGGGGCCCCAGTGAAGTCCAGCTAAACACAAATCATACCATTACGGACCCCCTACGAGCCGGTACAGTTCCCTGTTGACAGGCGGGACCCATGGCTTCATGGAGCTTGCGCCACACAGGAATCTTTCCATCTGCCCGATACAGTTGGAACCGCGACTCATCAGACCAGGCTACTTGTTTCCAGTGGCGGTATTGCCGTGCCCAAGCGAGGCGCTTAGCTCTGTGTCGTACACCTATCAAGGTAACTCGAGTTGGGCGTCGGCTCCCAAAGCCCATATCGTGCAGGGTACGTTGCACAGTCTGGATGCTGATGCTTGTTGAGGCTCCAGCATTGAATTCTGATACCTGCGATGGTGTTGCACGCCTATCGCGTTAAACGATTCTTGACAGCCCACGATGGTCACGTTCACCCAATAAATATTTACGGCCACACTAGTATCGTAGGTTGGAGGTTTTGCTGGAATTTTTGTAGTCACGGTACACCCTTGCAATGGTCGTCCGTGAAAATCCGAACTTCGTTTCTACCTCCAAAATACTATAGCCCATCTCACGTGTGCCAACTGTGACACCGCGTTGAAAATCGCTTAAACCTTTATTACTTGTCATTCTCATGCCGAAAACAGCTCTGACAGCTGGCAAGGATGTCTATCGCTTTATATACGCACTGGCGGGCGCAACCGAGTACGCGCATAAGTGACGTTGCTATGTATTTTGCATAAGCACGTCCGTACCAGTTTTTCTGGCACTTTAGTGTAGATATAGGCACATAATATTGTGTCACGAAAAAAACTTCTCAAATGGGAATTGTAGAAGCACAGATACAGCACTACATACAGATACACTGAGGCATATACTACTGTAAAACAGTTCATATGGAAAATTAGATAGCATGACGTTTCTGATGAACATGGCTAAAGATATCTGATGTAATCATTCTTTTTAATAATCATCATCATCATCATTGTCAACCATTATCAATCCACTGCTGGACGAAGGTCTCCCCAAGTTTCCTCCACAACGGTCTGTCTTGTGCCAGTCTCCTCCATGTCACTCCCGCATACTTTCGAATTTCATCCACCCATCTTCCATGTGGTCTTCTTCTGGGTCTTTTCCTGTCCCTTGGAATCCAATCTAAAATTTCGGCTGTCCATCGATGGTCTGTTCTTCTGGCAGTATGTCCAGCCCATTGCCATTTCAGGGATTTAACTCTGATCATGATGTCTTCCACTCTTGTCATTTTTCGGATCCACGTGTTCCTCTTCTTATCTCTCCTGGTTACACCAAGCATGCACCTCTCCATGCTGTTTTGAGTTGTCTGCAGCCTTTGTATGTCTCTTTTAGCTAAGGTCCACGTCTCTGCACCATACGTAAGCACTGGAAGGATGCATTGATCAAACACTTTTCTTTTAAGACATAATGGCATATTGCTCTTGAAAATTATGCTGTTTCTTCCAAAAGCTCTCCAGGCAAGTTTTGTACGCCGATTAATTTCTTCACCAATGTGACCCTCACTTGATATCTGCTGTCCAAGATAAACGTACGTGTCTGTTATCTCCAGCTTTTCTCCATCAATCGATAAATCGTCATTTCTTGTAAAAGCATTGTACATCACTTTTGTCTTCTGAAAGTTCAATTTTAATCCCACTTCTTTACTCTTGTCAGCAAGTTCCTGGATCATACTCTGTAGCTCTGATGGGGTAGTTGCAAAAATGACTATGTCATCAGCAAAACGAAGGTGGGTTAGATAATCTCCATTAATCTTTATCACTTTGTTTTCCCAGTTCAGTGATTGAAAGACATTTTCCAATGTGGCATTAAAGAGCTTCGGAGATATGGTGTCACCTTGTCTCACTCATTTTCCAATTTTTATGTGTGTTGTATTTTCAAACAGCCGAATCTTTGCACTTGCATTTTCATAGATGTTATTAATAATATTAATGTATGCATCTTCAATACCGCAGGATTTCAGAGCCATTGCAACTGCTGATGGTTTCATCGAATCAAAGGCTTTTTCATAATCGATAAAAGCCATGCACAATGGAAGTTCATATTCCCTCGCTCTTTCAATTAGTTCTCTCAGTACGTGGATATGATCTATTGTGCTGTAGCCACTCCTGAATCCAGCTTGTTCTCTCGGTTGAGCCATGTCCAGTGTCACCTTCAAGCGGTGTGAAAGAACTTTAGTGAAGATTTTATAAACCACTGATAGGAGGCTGATAGGTCTGTAGTTCCTGAGATCCTCAATGTCACCTTTTTTATGTAGCAAGATCATTGTAGCATTGTTCCAATCCTCAGGAATTTTCCCTTCATTAAGGCATCGAGTGAAAATTTGGGCGAGTACTGTTTCGATTTCTCCACTTGCTTCTTGTATGATGTCTACAGTAATTCCATCTTCTCCTGGAGCTTTTCCCCTCTTCATGTTCTTGATTGCATGTGCAACTTCTGCTGGAAGGACTGGAAGAACTCTGGTACTGGTACCTTTCATGATGTCTGGAGTACATGTATCATCCCTTTCATATAATGTGGAGTAGAAATCTTTCACTCTTGTCAAAATTTCGCCTCTATTTCTTGTTACAGAACCATCTTCTTTTCTCAGTGCCATAATCTGTTTTTTCCCCTTACTGAGATGTCCCTTTGCTATCTTTAGGCTTTGGTTGTTTTCAATTGCTTTCCTTACTAGTTCACAGTTGAATTTCCTTACGTCTTCAGTTGAATTTCCTTACGTCTTCCTATTCTTTTTAATAGGAAGCGTTAAATCTCAATTGATGCTATAGATACGACGGAACAGTTTACTAAAAACTTATTACTTTAAATACAACCGTTAGTCGCAACAAGTATTTTTCAAATAGGTCTTTATATATGTTGTCATGTTGCATAAAGATATACGTATTTATATCAGTAGATTACTACGCAGTGCACAGCAAGAAAATTCTAGGTTTCACATTAGTTCAAGTATCGAGCGCAAAATGAATTTTCCCCTTCCGAATTTTAGAAATGCAAACATCACACCAAGCATGAAAACACCTTTACGCCACCTAGCGAAAACGTCTATAAAATTTTAAGGCGAACGCATCATTGGTTATCGTTATCTGTTGCAAAAGTATTTTATAAAAATTTCATTTGTAATCGTTATCTGGAGCAAAAGGTATTTAAAAAAAAACATTGGTTAGTTTTATCTGGTGCAAAAAGACTTTTTCGAAAGTGATTTATAGACGTTGGCGTCATATCTTTAGAACGATGGCGAAGTAGACGGACGGACTAAGTTATATCATATACGCGTAAGTTTCAAAAGATGAGTTTGGTGGCAGAAAGAAAGACTATGTCTAAATCAATTTGAAGACCAGCTTTGGATGTTCACAAGTTGACGCCATCATCTACACGTAATGCTATTTGATACTTTTGTAAACTAATGCAGAATTCAATCCTCAACGGAAAATGTCTGCAGTTAATGGAAGAGAGAAGACTGGTTTCATGAAAAATACATTCTGTGCCCTTGATTCTTGCTAAACTCATTTTAGGCGGTGCCTGCCTTTTGAAGAGAAAATGCTCATTCAACGGTGTTGAGGAATGTGAGTAAAATTGTCAGTCTCGAAACACGCCGAACCAAGGTTTTAAAAGACCATTAAAATATTATTTTGGGGAAATGTCGGAAGTCCCTTGGACATCTGGAGGGACGAGCCTGTTCCATCGGTTACTGTTTACGTCACTCGAGTCTTACACTTTCAGAAATAATCCACTTTCAAGTTTTAGTGCATTTTGCGAACAAGGAACCTTTATACTTCAGCTCTTTGCGTTTCCTTTTAAACACGAAATGGAGCTCGGTATATGCAAGTCTCTTGAAAACATTTGAAAGCTAAATGAAAGGAACACGTTGTCCTTCCTTAAAATGAATAAATAAATAAATAGTTACTCAGTAATTTTAGAATACAACTTGTACTGCACATTTCATTGAGAAAAAGCATTTGACTGGTAAGTTTTTGCCGCAGCAGCAGCGAAAATAAACAGAGTTTCCTATGCTAATGGAAAGGCTTAAATGCCGATAAAGGCAAGCTGAGCATACAAACTTTGTCTTGTATGCTTTATGGCATACGTAAGCACTATGTGAAAAAGGAGCGGGTGAGATTACTCATATGAGCCCATTTCAGAAAATGCACAGCTCCTTCCATGTGTTCCTTTCGGAAAATGACCTTTTGATATTGTAATTGTACCTATGTGTTTGTTTCAAAAAAAATAAGTAGCAATATGGTTATGCTTATGTGCCTTTCTTAGAAAATGGTCAGTAGATATCATGGCTCTGAGTATGAAGCTGTTTCAGAAAATTGCCTGCTAATGTTATGATTAAGCCGTTTCAGAATATATAACTGCGCCTGTGTGCCGTTTTAAGAAAGCGCAGCCTCTCCGGTGGAGCAGCCGTCTATGCGCTGGCTTATGACCATTCGTCCGAAGTCGGTCCGGGTTCGAATCCTGGTGAGGCATATATGTTGTGGTTGTCCTACGGCACTGGATTTTTCTATTCCCTGGAGCCAGTGGCCCTAAATTAGGGACAGGCGACTGCTTATAGCCCATTGAGTTGCTCACTGTGGCCGTAAAAACCCCAATCAAAAAACAAACCACCAGCTAATGGTGTGGTTGTGTCTGTGTTCCGATCAACATGATTTGCAATGTCTCGCATCAGTAAGCGTAGTTGGAAAGTTCCTTTTTGCCATAGTTACAAATAAGAATGACGAAGATTGTCCATATGTTTTCCACTTCTCTTAGAGATTAGTTTGTTCTTAAGTAAGTATGTGACGTAGATTTTATTTCTCACTGTGTCTGTTCCTAGGTGAATAATTGGCGGAAAACGTTTTCCCTCAAAGAGTGAAGAAATCATACGTACAATATCCCACATGGTGTGATGCTTCTGTGGTGGCACAATTTTTCTACTGGTTAGCGTAAATCTACATTGTGATTTGTCGCGCTATCTGTTTCTCAAAAATTTTACTTCACAAATTCTTTCGGAAATAGGATAAATTTATCTTTCGAAGACTAGAAAACTTTTAATATTCAGTTTTTCATTATAGATGATGCAGTGATGTTCTTGAACCTGTTTATTTAGTTTTTTTGTTGTTGTTGTTGCTTTTTTCTACAAGAGATGGATTAGAATTTTCTTTTGGTGGACATGGTCTAATATCAGAGTGAGTCATAAGTTCGTGGCGTTTCGTTGCACAAATGAAAAGGCTCCGCCGAACAGGTGGGAAATGCGCAGTAAAGTGGAATGTGTCCCACCCCTGATTGGGTGACGTGCTCCGATGCTCAGGCAAGTAGGCATGCGCCGGGCCCTACACGTGTGTGCAGCTCATTCGAGACAAGAATGTCGGAGGAGAAACTTGTTCGTGTGCTCATACGCCATTATTGGAAACAAAGGGTTGAAACAATACGCCATTATTTGAAACAACAGCTGCCGCTAAGGATATTTGTAGTGTAGAAGGTGAGGGGACAGTGCACATTTCAACAGCAAGAAAATGGTTCCAACGCTTCCAGTCCGGAGACACAGAGCTCGTTAGCAAAGCGAGTTGTGGAAGTCTAGTCCCCACCAACACCGAAGCCCTACGTCTAGCTGTTGAACAGCACTCAGGAACCAGCACCCAACGATTAGCAGAGGAGGTCCATGAATCACAAACCACCACCGCTCATCACCTTCACCAGCTCGGTTTTCACTCCAGACGTCCGCGAATGGTTCCCCATGAGTTAAGCCCAAAGCCAGCTGAGGAGCGTGTCATTCTGTGTCAAGAATTGCTGCAAAATCCACGTGACAATTCGAAATTTGATTTTGCTGTGTTAGACTTCTCATAGCATAACCTTCCACTGCAGTTGTGGGCGGGGTTCTTCACGTTGCGGACCTTGGCTCTTCATGTGTTACTACATGCTGTAAATAGTTCCACTATTTAGATCAAATGGTAACGTGATTATTTTAGAAGAAACATATTTCAATGAAATTCAAATGAAATAAAAGAAATGAAGCGCGAATTTTTTTGCATTTGATTTATTCAAAGATTAAAATTGCTTGTAATAAAATATTATACACCCATATCTATGAATAAATAATAACCTTCTACATATTAAATTTTTTTAATGTGTATAAGGTTATTATTTATTAACATTTCGGATTAGATTTAACACGGTTATCGTAGAAGATTATTATTATTAACATTTTTGGATTAGATTAGGTTTTTGTAGAAGATTATTTATTAACATTTCATCGACTGTATTTAGAAATTTAAAATCAAATATGTGACATCACAGAAAGAATGCATAACATGCAATAGCGTTTGAGGCACGTGAAAGTAGATTCATGACCATTGTCTGAATCATGAAAGAAATACGGGATTACGCCAATTAATACAAATTTTGAAGATGACAATCCGATTTTTGGTATAAATGTGACAAGGCGTAATGTGACATCCTGTGATGGTTATATTCAAATTGATCGGAAACTTGAAACGTGGTCGTTCTGGGTGGTGTAGTGGTTAGCATATCCGGGCGTTTTCTGGGAGACGCGGGTTCGAGTCCCGCTCCAGGACGATGAAAAATTTCAAGTTTTCGGATATTATCTGACGTACCATCCTTGCCACACTTCCGCCAAAAATCGGATTGTCATCTTCAAAATTTGCATTGTCTTAATGTTTGTTATGTTTATCCTTTGTTTATCTTTCAAATCATGTAACTTATTCTTAGAAGTTGTATGAAGCCTTGAAAAAACCCTCCGTCGAGGTGCGAAAGCTCGGCTAATAGATAAATAAATAATGAGTTACGCCTAAATACGGAAGTTTTTTATTCATTAACATTACTGTTGCTCCATTCGCTCATTCTCACACCTCATTTTGACTATTTATTTGCTTCATCTTGACGGAATCTGGATCACTAACACTCTGCAATGGAACACAACTGACCATCACGAAACTCCTGTAAAATGTCATCGAAGCTACCATCATGACTGGAATGCTGCAGGATGCCTTGTTTTTATTTGACGCATTCCAATCGTCAATTAAACGCCTGCAGGTTCCCGGTGGTCTTAAGTTCTCCGTAGGCATCAACAAGCAGGGAGTCAGTCGTTAAAAGTTGTTGGACTCAATGTGCAAACCCCATCCAAATCATGTTTTCCCCCCATCCATCCCAATGTTGGTTTTACAGAGTTGGCAGAAGTTGAAATGGCTCCAAGTGGAAGAACACTCAACGTCGTTGACCCAGAGCTTTTACAGGGTAAACTTACCTGTAATTCAGAAGAACTGCACATTACACTGATCACAACACAATACGTCAAATTTCCTGTGTTCACAGTCAACAAAGACTGCTGCTTTCATCTTATTTTGTAGGCAGAAGTATAGATTTTATTCTCTTTTTTAAATTCCTTTCTTTTCATTACGGGAACATATTTCAAAAAATATTTCCACGCAATATACAGATGATGTTCACACATTTTTAGAACGATTTTCGAGCAATGTAATAAATCTATAAAATAAAGTTATTTCTTTCTAAAATGTCCTATCTGATAGACCTTCCTCTGAATATGAACCTACATTTGTACATTTCGATTTCCAAGATAACAGGGCATTTCTTGAAAGCGGTAGTGGTATTTTATTCCACTCTTCTTCCACTGCTTTCCATAATTCAATTACAGTGTACTCTCTTTTTAGCAGTCCGAAGTCCATTGGTGACACATTAAGGAACTTTAAAGGAATATGAGCAGAAGGTATAGACTAGATACCAGTCTGTTTTTCAAGAAATAGAGTGGTAGATTTGGATGTATGACTGGAAGCCTTTTCCGGATGAAGTTCTACTCTTTTTTTTTTTATTGGAGGTTTAACGACCACCGTGAGCAACTCAATGGGCTATAAGCAGTTGCCCGTCCCTAATTTAGGGTCACTGGTTCCAGGGAAGGGAGAGAGAGCCAGTGTCGTAAGACAAACACAACATCCATGCCTGACCGGGATTCGAACCCGGACCCCTTACGGACGAATGATCAGAGGCCAGCGCCTTAGACCACTGCGCCACCGGGGCGGCATCTACTCTTTGGAAGCTCTGCAGATAAACGAATGATGTTTCCTCTTTAAATATAAGAGTTAAAAATTCATTTTGGTAATATGTAGAATGGATTTTAACATATTTTTCAACTTTTCTTAACTTTAATTCCCCATTGCACGAGAAACCAGCAGCAATCATGAATCCTTTACTGAAACTTTCTTTGAATTCTTGGAACCAAGTTTGTAAGTCTTTTTCTGCTCTTTTGCGATAGCAAATCGAACTTTTTTGTTACAGTCGTTTAATTACATCCATGCTTGCTCAATAATCACAATAAATTTCAATTTGTGTCCAGCTAAGTGATTTTCATAAACAAGTCTACACCGTGTTCGGCAGTCATCCTAGTGCCAAGGAAAAAGACGGTGTACACTATATTCAACACATTGACAAAAGTCACCGTTCACCTAGAAAATAAACAACATAGCATTTATTGACATACATTAGTACGATCTCAATTCACCTTTAGCCTTAATGCATGCACTGACCCTTCGAGACATGCTTTCGATATAGTGTACACCGTCTTTTTCCTAGGCACTAGGATGACTGCCGAACACGGCGTAGACTTTGGAACACAGCGATAGGTATGCGCTTTCATTCAGTACATAATCCTGCCGCTAACTGCTGCTTACTAGTAGGCGTTGGTTCCCAACTTCTTATGCGGTGCTCTAATTCATCCTATAGGTGCTCTATGAGATTAAGATCTGGGCTCTGTGCTGGCCAGTCAACACGAGATACGGAATTATCGTCAAACCAGGCCGCAACAGTCTTTGCGTTACGAATCGGTTCATTATCCTGCTGGTACCAAAAAGGCTCGGTTCCATAGTATTGCCACAGAGTTGGTAGGTCATAATTGTCCAGAATACCGAGGTAGACGTGCTGGTTAACAGGTGTGTCCGCGATAACCAACGGGCCGCGACCATACCACCAAAATCACCCCCACACGAGTACACTGCCAGCTCCAAACTTGACCGTAAGAACAGTACGCTATGGTAAATAGCGTTCCCCCGGCTGCCTCCATGCCCACACACGGCCATCAGACTGATGGATAGTGCATCTGGATTCATCAGTCCATGGCACCCGTTTCCATTGTTCTACAGTCCACGATAAATGTTCTTTACATCATAGTAAAAGACGAGTAGCATTCCGAGTGTGCATGAAAGGCTTATGAGCAGCCATACGACGACGGTAACCCATGGGATGAAGTTCTCTACGAATGTTACGTGTACATAACGAGGTTCCAGCATTTTTACTCACCTGTGCACTGAGGTCTTGTGCAGTACTCCGTTGATTAGCTGTAACGACTCTGCTGAGGCTTTGACGTCCCCTATCACTGATTTTCTTTGGTGTGCCGGTACGTTTCGCTTCTTCAGGCACGCCATGTGTCTTCCACTTATTCATTACATCCAAAACAGTTGACTTCGGTATGTTTAAAAGCTTCTCGGGTTCTCTTATGGACATCGCACTAATATAACACCCAACAATCTTTCCTTTCTCAAAGTCAGTTCTCTCCCGCCTCGACATTTTTAATCTACCTCAAAGTGCGATATGATGACGGCCAGCTGCAGGCTTAGTCTTATACCGTTTGCAGCTGCACCGCGCATCTTAACAACGCAGCGGATCCGTTTATTTGTTTGAAGGGGTGTGTCCGATGACTTTTGTCAATATAATGTATATACATATATATTTTTTTCAGATTAAAATCAAATCTTTGTTTGTTACCTTATTTACAGCTGATACTGAGGTTTTTATCGACTTAGCGATTGCTGGGTCGATGGATTTTCTTTTGATACCAGAAACCTTATTTTTGAAATTGTCGTAAAAGTACGCACCATCTTTGGACATTGGTTTAGTGTTATTTTTCCCGTTAAAACAACGATTGACGATTTCTCTCCTCTATTTTTAATAACACGGCTGATCTTCCATTAAGAAATGCTATTTCCATGATTTGCATAGCGTTTTTTAATTACAGAACACGAATATTTCTCTTTGTAAAGAGCAAAAATATAACCTTCTATCCATGTTTACGTACGCTATTTTCATAGCACACGACATTGAAATGAAGCAGATGTTTCTTTCAAGTTCATCAAGCACGCTGTTGCCAGTTTCAAATCCTTGAACTTCTCTTATTTTCTGCAAATTCTTTTCAAAAGCGTCCTAAAAATGTGTGAACATCCTCTGCATCCCAATCATAATTTCAGGAAAACTAAGAAAACCCTGACCCAGAATCTGACAGAAGAATTGTTGGTTAACTCCGGACAACTCTGGGTAGATTTGCTAGTTTAGAACAAATGTTCCCCTATTTTTTCGAGCTGCGTATTGTACTGTTGAAAGAGGGTTAATTATACCTTTATAATCGCCGGTATCGGGTGTGAATGATGTGTAGAACATGAATGGTTCTTCTGTCCTTATGCCGCTGGATCTATCACTTCCCTGAGACTAATGTCCTTAAATTAGATTGATAATCAGTTTAGCTTTAAATGTTCGTGAGGACAGTAAAATTCCCAGGAAATAAAGGAAAGTTAAAAAACATATAGGTGTGCTCAGTTCTGATTGAGCCGTCAGTTTGGAACGTACTACGACTTGCAGATCGGAGAGTTGAAATGAGCTAGTCGATTATGGTTTCAAAGCGTTTATTTAATTTGTTATAGCCAACACAGATCTATGATATAAAAAGTAGCTTATATAATTTTTACGGATAATGCTGGATACATTGCGAACACAAAACAGACCGATACACGAATTACCCAACGTGGTGCTCTGTCTTCTTGGGCTTCTTACTTTCCTCGTCCCTTGCTCTTGCCTGTCGTTTTGATTTTCTCCCCTTTTGCTTGCGTTCATTCTGCGAATTCCGCGGCATTGTCGAAAATGTTAACCCGTTCACACGAAAACAATTTCTTTTATTTTAGTTTAGACCACTGCGATATGTTCTTTATATATTTGAATAGATCTCGTTCAGAGCTTTAAAACGCTACCACGCACAGTCGTTTTGCACTCATGGTTGTCCAGATAAACCGCCATATTTTCAAAAGTGTTCACCGGTTCACAAGAAAGCAATTTTAAAAATGTTTAGTTCAAACCACTGCGAAATGATCATATATTTGAATAGATCTCGCCGAGAGCTTTAAAATGATACCACGCACAATCGCATTCCGCTCACGGTTGCCGAAGTAGACAGAGTCAAACGCGGCAGGCACATCCAGAAATATTGCATCACTTTCTCCGCGCACAGGGAGCTAGGAAAGCGTTGCGCGCACGATTTGTTGCGCAGTACGCGAATTGGACTCTATGCTCTTTCCGAATATGCTAACAAGATTAGTGTGCGGCACGTATTTTTAACGCTATAATGATTTCAATTGGGACCTATTTTTGTCACAGGCGATCGGTCGTAAGTCGCCCCATACTATCCGCGGAGTTAGACGTAGTCCTAAGTCAGAAAGCATTAGAATGTTTTTCTCGTGATTGCTATGATTGCAGATATATGAGGCAGGATCCAAATATTCGGGGACTTTGCGTACAGTTCCTTACCTTGAATATTTTAAAACACCGATGCACAACCACCTTCAAAATAATCTCCTTGGGCGACGATGAACTTTTGCCAGCGCTCGTAAAGCTTTTGGAAGCATTGCTGAAAGCCATGTTTTGCAACCCCTCTTAATGCCTCCTGAGGTGCTGTTTTTACCTCATTTGTTGACACAAAAAGTCGTCCCTGCAGATTTTGTTTCATCAGTGGAAAGAGGTAAAAATCCCAGGGGGCTAAGTCGGGTGAATAGGCAGGATGTGGAAGCACATTAGTAAAATTTCTGGCAAGAAACTCCATGACCAGTAGAGACCGATGTGCAGGCGCGTTGTCATGGAGAAGGTGCCATTGTCCACTTAGCCACATCTCCGGACGTTTACGACGGATTAACTATCTTAAGCAACGTAAATTGTCCAAATAACGTTCTTTGTTAGCTGTTGTGCCCTAAGGAGTAAATTCGGAATGGACAATGCCGTGAGAATCAACAGGTTAGTAAAATCATGCAATGCATTGATTATGATACGCTTTCCAACATACCAGAAATTATTACTCAAGTTATGAGGATAATGGCTGTGGAATAAATCTCGCTCCTGTGTCCTGACCTTTGACCCCATTTCAATGATATTCAACAGAACCGGTTCAGTATACCTCAAGAATAACATACTAAAGTTTTTGTCGCAATCCAAGTATTTTAGGTAAGTTATGAGAATAATGGCTGTGGAATAAATCTTGCTTTTGTGCAATGACCTTTGACCCCATTTCGTTGATATTCAACAGAACCAGTTCACTATTCCCCCGGAACAACATGATAACGTTTTGTTGCAATCGAAACATTTTTAGATAAGTTATGATGCACAAGTCCAATGGAATGGATCCCACTCCAGTGTCCTGACCTTTGACCCCCATTTTGCCCATTTTCAATAGAGTTTGTGCCCAGGTGGTTCCCTACCACATACTAAAATTTCATCGAAATCGAACCATATTTACGCATGTTATGACGCATAAAGGCAATGGAATGGATTCCACTTTTATGCCCTGACCTTTGACCCCATTTCGCCCATTTTCAATAGGGTTCGTCCCCAGATGGTTCCTTACCAAATACTAAAATTTTATCGAAATCAAACCATTGTTACGCAAGTTATGACGCATAAGGGCAATGGAAAAAATCCCGCTCTTATGCCCTGCCTAACCTTTGACCCATTCTCCCATTTTCAACAGGGTTCGTGCCCAGTGGTTCCCTACCACATACTAAAATTTCATCGAAATCGAACCATATTTACGCATGTTATGACGCATAAAGGCAATGGAATGGATACCGCTTTTATGTCCTGACCTTTGACCCCATTCCGCCCATTTTCAACAGGGTTCGTTCCCAGGTGGTTCCTTACCACATACTTAAATTTCATTGAAATCGAACCATTTTTACGCAAGTTATGACGCATAAAGGCAATGGAATGAATCCCGCTCCTATGTCCTGACCTTTGACCCCATTTCATTTATTTTCAATAGGGATCGTCCCCAGGTGGTTTCCTACTACATAATAAAATTCCATCGAAATCAAACCATTTTTACGCAAGTTATGACGCATAAGAACAATGGAATGGATCCCGCTCCTATGTCCTGACCTTTGACCCTGTTTCGCTCATTTTCAATAGGGTTCGTCCTCAGGTAGTCCCCTACCATATACTAAAATTTTGTCGAAATCGAACCATTTTCACGTGCGTTATCGTGCGGATGGAGAGACGGACAAAGCTGGAGCATATACGCTTCTTCAACCTACGATTGGAAAGCATAAAAAACACCTCTAGCATGACTTTCCCTTTGATCGCGGCGAGGACGGTGATTTCCGTGTTGGAGAAGCAGGCTTTGGCTGAATATCAAACAAGTAGCACCACGTTTCATCACCTGTGATGATGTTATCCAAAAACGTAGGATCGCTATGGGCTTTGTCGATTAATTCGCCTGATATCCACCTCCGTTCATCCTTTGCTCTTCAAAAGTCATGTTTCTCACATCGCAGAAGACAGACGACTAACCACAGCAGCAAACGTCTACTTCCAATCACTTTCCATGGGCCAAACCGTTTTGACGACGGAGGGGATGGATGGCGGGATGTGTTTCAGACGCCGTAACTTTAACTACATGCTTGCGCTGTCACAGGTAGGCGTTGTCCCCGAAATTTCGGATCCTACTCCGTATGTATTTCTCTCGTGAATACGAAGCTCCGCGCCTTGCCCGAACGGAATTCCACAAAAGGGAAACACGTTCCATGTCGTATTCCCAAAACCCTACTATGGCAATATTAGTGGACAAGTCAAATAATCTTCCGACACCACATGACAGCTTCTGCTTCGGATTCGCATAATTGCGAGTAACAGCAATAGAAACCAGTTCTGAGCAACAAACGTTCGTAAGGGAGTTTCATCTTTTCGATACAAGTTTAGGGACTGGTTTCACGTGCTCTTGTTATACAGTATACATACGACTAATAAATGCTCTTGTTTCCGTACGACATGGGTGTCCGAATACTTTTGTATATATAGTGCATTATCACGTGCTATGATTAGTTGGATCAGTACAAGAACGTGGAATAAAGTATTAAGCATCAGAAAACGTAATGCAACGTCATGATATTATTTTGTATGAGATTTTTTCTATTTATGAAGATTCGTATTTCGTTTATTTCTTTTCACAATTGTGTTAATTTTATATTTCTGAACTGGAGAAACCTAGGCTGAATCCAATAATACTTTATCTACTTGTGAGTGACGTCACAGAAAAAGACAGAAACGTTGACTCTTTCAGTAAGATGCCATTCGGGTTTCAGAGTTTGTTTGCTTTGCTCATCAGTAAGTAGCTGGCCAACATTGTTGTTTAAGTTTTTTGTCTGCGTCGTTCTGAAAAATGTTATTCAGGTTACAGAGAGAATAGCGTTTAGAAAACGTAGCAAAGTCAGAAACCGGTGTTCATGATATAACGGTGCTACGAAATTAAAATCTTTTCTATCTGTGGTACGTGTGAGGTCAGAGAAAAACAAATGGTCTAAGGGACTGTCTTTTAGTCGCTGCAGTTTTGTACTTCTTTTTTATTTTCATCACTGGCGCACTCTCCGGGGATGGACGCCTCTCCACGATTACTGTTTCAGTGGAGTTGTTATCTTTCCTTCATTCGCATTCTCTTTCAAGCTCGACGGAAGTCCTGCTTTTTATGTCTAGAAGAAATCCTACAGAGATAGTATACTATCTGAGATTATGGCTCTGCTTTTTCCAGAACCAAAATAAGCCGAACAACTGCATTTGTTAAAATTTCCTTAGGGAAATGGTGCAAGTTTAGTGAAACCTTCCATCAGCTGTGGGGGACCTGCAAGAAAATGCATTAAACGCAAGAACAGTGCGTGCGAACATCCATAGCATAGAGAAAGACACAAAAATAAATATACTTAGTCCAGGTGCAAAGAAATGATATACATCTTCCAAATAATATAAGCTCAAAAAAAGGATGGTAAGCCGAGAAAACAACATGTAACGTACCAGGAGATGTGACGTACCTGCCAGAAGGACGCACATGACATAAAGGCAGATAGGAATCAGAATACATGTCTGCGTAGCTCAGTTGGTAGAGCTGCTTGTTCCGGAATAAGCGTACTCGGGTTCGAATCCCGGCGTAGACCGAAAATGACGGAGAAATTTACTTCGTTATAAACAAACTCTGGTGTAACAATGACATCTTAAGAAAAAAATAGTTGATTCGGGTACAATGATCACATACTTTAACAGTGTTTCTAACCCATTGTTTAGGTGTAATGATAATTTTTTTGACGTAAAGAATCGTTTCTAGTGCAATTATCACGGCTTTTAACCACAACAAAAATTAGTGAGACCCTATCAGCGCCCTTTTCTTTTTTCAGCGCCTTGCTGAAGTTACACAGTATGCTCGACAACACAGCCAGAGAGACAGAGAGAGACATGCTTCACACCCACTTTCTCCAATGCTAAAACTCATTAGCGGTAGCCATGGAATTGAGTCAAAAGTAGAACCTTTTCGTTGTCGTCATCGTTGTGTATGAAAAGCAGCATCGAAATCAAAATTCTGAATGATTCTTGAGTGTTGATGTAAATGTGTTTTCTTTTACAAAAGCTTTTTAGTTGTGACTAAATCGTTTTGAGTTTCGATAAAATAACGATATCAGAGACGTTTCTTAGTTCTACTAACAATGAGTTGCTTTATATGATTTTTTAATATGTGAAGCTTTGTGAAAACTAAAAAAAACGGTTCTTACAGTTTTTTATTGATTCGAAATAATCGCTTTGCTCTATCGATGCCTAGTAACAGAAACACTTAATTAACCGTACTCATTTTCATAGTTTTATTTCCTGTAGGGAATTATAATAATTATACATCATTATCCAGCCAATTTTCTCCTAACACAATGGAGTTCAAGAACTGAAGTTTTCCATGACATTTACTTGCAATGTTAAACACGTTTTACGGTATTTTAAAATGTCTAATCAGTTTTTCTGTAAACATCTAAAGATTTCTTGATATATGCACAAACTATGGCTTGCTATCCCGTGCAAACAGGTTTTTTTTTATCTGACTTCTAGTTGCGGAAAAATCGTGCCGACCGGAAATAAACACGAAAACTAAAAAAGAACATTGTATTCGCAAAATACGTATAAATCTCTGAGTTCAAAACCTAAAATTATGCCAACTTTGGGAGAAAATTTTGCATCAGAATATTTCAATATGAGAACAGTTCTCCACCTGTATTTCACATCCTCTCTTTTAGCAAGAGCCAAAAGAAATATCTCTTAGGTTAAAGACATGTGTTACAATTTTAGCTCATCTGAAAGGTATGAAATTATGGAATCGCATTAATTGTTCCGATTTTCTCATATAATATATTCCTTATCTTTAGCTTAGGGTTTTTCGGAATGTCTTAGCCATCATTATTTAAAATAATCGATGTTCAAAAGGTGAGCAGCGGTAGCATATTTCATTGTCTAACAGGAGGGTGAGCGAAATATTTGCCAGTTGGAAATACTTTTAACAATTTTTGTCAGAAATCAAATTTCAGGAAACAAAGCATAGTCAACAACGTTCTGCCTGTTCGAATCGTAGTGTATGATGAAAACGTAGTGTGATGTGAAGCGATTTCTCCGCTGCATACCTGGTTACGTGGAAGATTTCGAAGATTGGTGTATCACCGTAGCACATATTTTTATCCTATTTAATGCGCGATGCTTAGTGGGCATTGCACGAATGCTACTGGAGTAACGAGACAAGGCTCTTCGGAGGCAGACGGTAAGGAATCTTTATGAAGCAATTTGTCGTTACTACAGTTTGTTCGATATTCAATACTCTTCTGCTGATTTCAGAGAGATGTAATTTCCAATGAGCTAATCAGATGCCCCAACAATGTGAAAGATCAACGAGCATTACTCATAATAAAGGTGAACTCAAGCTGTGGTTAAAAAAGGCTCCCGGGAAATACAGCGCAAAAATTTGTGCTGCACTTTGACCGACAAACACGGTTATTACACATACAGTCGAACCCACATATAACGAGCTGGCGTAATTCGAAGCTTTACATACGCTGAAATTTTATAGAACCCTTGAACTGCGTAATATTCTTCTTTGTAATTTTAACCATAATTTTGGAAGAAACTGTATATATCCGAGTTCATCATGGATACCAGAACAGAAAATAAATGGAATTTACTCAGCTTCTACCTTTTACTCTTTTACAGAAAAGCAAGAAATTATCTTTTTTTACGCTTTCCAACCGTAGGTTGAAGAAGCGTATATACTCCAGCTTTGTCCGTCCGCACGATAACTGGCGTAAAAATGGTTCCATTTCGATGAAATTGTAGTATGTAGTAGGGGACCACCTGAGGACGAACCCTATTGAAAATGGGACAAATGGGATAAAAGGTCACGACGTAGGAACGGGATCCATTCCATTGCACTTATACCTCATAACTTGCGTAAATATGGTTCGATTTCAATGAAATTTTACAATGTGGTAAGGGACCACCTGGGGACGAACCCTATTCAAAATGGGTGAATTGGGGTCAAAGGTCAAGACATAAGAGCGGGATGCGTTCCATTGCCTTTATGCGTCATAACTTGCGTAAAAATGGTTCGATTTCGATGAAATTTCAGTATGTGGTAGGGGACCACCTGGGGACAAACCATATTGAAAATGGACGAAATGGGGTCAAAGGTCAGGACATAGGATTGCGATCCATTCCATCGCCCTTATCCCATACTATTAAGGTGGACGTCAAGTAATTTTGCTTCCTATACTTCCAATGGGAAAACTTTTGTACACATTTCCTTCACAATTAATGTGTTTCCCAAGGATGAAAATTTGAACATCGATTAAATTAACTTCATATTATAACTTGGAAAACTTAATATTTTCTAAAACATAACCATAATTATATTAAAAATCAATAACGTTTCCTTTAGTGGTGTTGAAACCAGAAAAAAGATGGCGCGACCTGCACTTTGATGACGTTAGGTGACAAACAAATGTTGGATTGCATAATTATGGTTATGTTTTAGAAAATATTAAGTATTCCAAGTTACAAAATGAAGCTATTTTAATCGATGTTCAAATTTTCATCCTCGGGAACGCATTAATTGGGAAGAAAAAAGATGGCGCGACCTGTATTTTCATGACGTCAGTAGTCAAACAAATGTGCGGATCCTATTAAAGTTTTATGACGTCACACTTTTGCTTGCAGATGGCCGCGATTCCCATCTGCCTCATTACGTCACGCGTTGTGTGCGTATGTTCGTCTGCACGATAACTCGCGTAAAAATCGTTCGATTTCGATGAAATTTCAGTATGTGGAAGGGAATCACCTGGGAAGGAACCCTATTGAAAGTGAACGAAATGGGGTCAAAGGTGAGAACATAGGAGCGGGATCCACTCCACTGTTCTTATGCGTCATAACTAACGTAAAAAAAGGTTCGATTTCGATTAAATATTGGTATGTGGTAGGGGATCACCTGGGGACTATTGAAAATTGGCGAAATGAGGGTCAAAAGTCAGGACATAGGAGCGGAATCACTTCCATCGCCATTATGCGTCATAACTTACGTAAAAATGTTGGTATTTTGTAGGGGCATGCCTGGGAACGAATCCTATTGAAAATGGGCGAAATGGGTCAAAGGTTAGGACACAGGAGCGGGGGCTATTCCATAGCCCTTATACATCATAACTTACGTAAAATTGCTTCGATTGCGACAAAACTTTATCATGATATTTCGGAGGTATACTGAACCAGTTCTGTTGAATATCATCGAAATGCGATCAAAGGTTAGGGCGTAGGAGTGAGATTAATTCCACAGCCATTTTATGATTTCTAGTATGTTGGAAGCGTATCATAATCAATGCATTGCATGATTTTACTAACTTGTTTTTTTTTTATTGTGGGTTTAACAACCACCGTGAGCAACTTATTTGGCTATAGCAGTCGCCCGTCCATAATTTAGGGCCACTGGTTGCAGAGATCCAGTGCCGTAAGACAAACACAACATCCATGCCTCACCGGGATTCGAACCCGAACCCATCTCAGACGAATGATCAGAAGTTGTCGCTGAGACCATTGCGCCACCGGGGAGGTCAGGAATTATCTGCTTTTGACAACAAACCGTGGTTCCCCTTACAGACTTGTCAGTTTGCATAAAGACAAGAATAGACAAGAATGTATCTTTTTTAAATATCCATCCCGCGCAAACACACACATCTCATGGTCGACTCCTGTCCTTTTTCCCCTTTCCTTGCCACGTTTCGACTGCTCAATGAATCTGTTTGAGTAGGACCGGACACTGGATAAACTACGTTAAGCCAGCAATAGGATTCCAGACCAAAATTCTTCATATTTTCAGGGACACCCCCACTGCAGTGGGTGCTTAAATAACAAAGAATGGCATCGGCCACTATAACAAACAAGTCTGTCCGCGTAGCTCATTTGGGCGAGTGACTTTCTCCGGAGTGAGGGGACACGGCTCCGATTCCCAGCGCGGACAAACTTGTTCGTTATACTACATTTGGTAAATTTAATTTGACTTCGACTGCTGAGTTGCTCAGTAGCCATTATGTTTACGAAGATCGAAGAATCTTGGCTTTGAACAAGAGTAAAACTTTAACGGTCGGTGATAAAACGTGCTATCAATTTAGTGGTAAAAGAAGGTGTTAAACAAGTTGAAGTTGCGAAAAAATTTGATATTTTACCGAATTCTCTGCCTACAATTTTAAAAAGCGAATATTAAATTGAATCCAAAATTTAGTGATGGTTCGGGGAGTGTTGAATAAAAAAAAATGAAGGTTTCGAGAGGTAATTCATACAGTTGTGGCAGCTGCTCTTTTCAGGTGTTTTGGAGTAAGAAGAAGAACTATTCCAGTAACTGATACTTTATTAAAGGAAAAAGCTTTAGATTTTGCCAAGCGTTTTATGGAAAAGAGGATGTTCATTCACGCAAAGGATGGCTGCAGCGTTTCAAAGTTCGTCACAGTAACGCATTCAAGTTTGTTTATGTTCAGAGTCTTAAGTGAACGACGAAATAATTGAAAAATGATTAAAGTCTAGCAAGAACCTCATTTCACAGTAAGAGCTCTTCGTTGTGTAAAACGCCGACGAGACTAGATTTTTTTTTTTATCATGTCACATAAAAGTTTAGCTTTTAAAGGAGAAAAATGTAGCGGTGGAGAAATTTCTAAAATCAGAATGACTAATGTTGTTGCCGAATGTGAACGGTTTAAAAAATATTAAGTTGCTCGTTATCGGAAATTCAAAAAATCCAAGATGTGTAACGTACCAGGAGATGTGACGTACCTGCCAGAAGGACGCACACGACATAAAGGCAGGTAGGAATCAGAATAAAACGTCCGCGTAGCTCAATTGGTAGAGCAACATATTCCGGAATGAGGGGACCCGGGTTCGAATCTTGGCGCGGATAAAGATGACTGAGAAATTTACTTCGTTATAGATGTTGCCAGAAAGGTAGAAAAAGTTCAGTGTATTACAAACCCAAAAATAATTCCTAGATGGCATCGGCGATTTTTACAAATGGATTAAAGCTATCGAAGGCGATATCAGCAGAAAAACCGAAATATTCTTCTTTTTAGTGATTACTGTGCGATCCAAATCACTAACGTGGTTTTAAAATAAAAAATTATTCAACGTCAACCCCAGAACACCAAAACCAAATCCCAGCCAATGGATTAAAGAATAATAAAAAATATGAGAATGACGAAAATATCTCATTCATATTTTTGTTGTTAGCAACAGTTTTTAATTAACAAGTATTTTTCATCTCCGACTGATTGATAAGAAGTTTATGATTGACTAGTTTTAACTGACATATATACAGGGTGAGTCAAAAGTCGCAGGACACTCTTGGTTTTCAGGGAGGGAAAATGAAATATCTGAATATCCAAGCAATGAATCTGTGAGAGGGGCCTATATTTTAGGCTATTTACAGAACATGACCGCCATCTTGAAATATGTTTAAAATGATAAGAGGTCATGTTGCACATCAAACAAGACCAGAATTTTCTCATAAATTGATTGCCGTAATCAAATTTGACATATGTGTTGTTGTTCACAAGTTATCAACACAGAAATGTGAAATAACAACCTCTAAAGTACCCTGTAATACGCAGCTATTTGATGTGTTCAATGTGTTGTCCCTTTTGCTGAATACACAGGTCAGGACACTTAATCCAGTCGTTATGCACCCGCACGAGAATATCAGGGGAAATGCGGTTACAGGCCTCTAGGATGTGTTGCTGAAGGTGGTGTTTGTTACGGATTTTCTCAGCATACACCAGGTGTTTCAGATGACCCTACAGATAAAAGTCGAGTGGGGTGAGGTCGGGAGATCTGGGTAGCCATTCCACAGAACCACTGTGGTTCTGACGGTTAACCTCACCACTGACATAAAAATTGGCCTCGTCACTGAACAAAATGCCCTGTACGAATGAGAATGAATGACCCCCTTGATGTTGGTCGAATACCCAGGTGCACAACTCGACACGTCTATCATGGTCATCTTCTGATAGTTGCTGCATCATATGGATCTTGAACGGATGGCAGTGAGCTGTGTGAAGAATCCGTACAATGGCTGACTGGCTGATACCACATTCTGCTGCGAGACGTCGTCTGCCACGTTATTGACTCGTTGCAAAGGATGCCAAGACCATTGCTGAGGCTTCGTCGTTGGTAACAGTTATCGACAGACAACTACGTGGCTTGTCGTCCCACAGTCCCAGGTTCTCGGAAAATGGTTATCAGGTATGCGACAGTGCTGTGTGAAATTGGTCGTGCCTTTCTGGATTTCGGTTGTTAAAGTCTGCGGCTATGATACGGCAGCTGCGTTCCTCAGACATTAGGATCGCCTCAATCTTCTCCTCTTTAGTCAATGCCATCTTCGGTTACTTGCAACAAACGATGATTATTTCAGATTCCTGTGTTGATAACTTGTAGAACGCAACACAGATGCAAAATCTGATTACGGCAATCAATATCTGAGAACTTTCTGGTCTTGTTGGATATGCAACATAACCCCTTACCATTTGAAAAATTTGACCTTGATCCAACATAGCTGATTTCAAGATGGCTGCCATGTTCTGGAAATAGCCTAAAAGATAGGTCCCCTCACCGATTCTTTGCTGGGGTATTCAGATGTTTCCTTTTCCTTCCCGTTTTTGAAATACAAGGGTGTCCTGTGACTTTTGACTCACCCTGCAGATTTGACTCACCTAGGAGAAATAGGAAGAGAAACTCGTAAATCAAGAAAATGGTAAAAGTTGATGACATTAAGATCAGGCAAAAATCTCTGAAATTGACATGGTTTGGATATATTGCTGACAAAATTGACCACCATTTGACATTTGAAATACTAGACTGCATTCCAAGGGACACAACCCAGAAGAAGACCATGTGGAAGATGGATGAATGAAATTCGAAAGCATGCAGAAGTGGACTTGGTGGAGACAGTGGAAGATACTTCGGGAGACATACATCCAGCAGCGGTTTAATAATTGTTGATAATGATGAGGATCATATACATATATGTAGTATGCCAAAAATAGCCCCGTTTAGATAGGTAGGATTGTAACGAAGTTCGCATACTTTGAATGTTTTTAACTCTTCTTTCAACTTCGTTACATATGTGGCGCATACTCTAATTTGACTTTCCTTTTTAGTTCCTTTCTCTATGTACATTTGGGTTCGCTCTACTTCGCATTTCTCAAACGTAGCGTGATATCTTCTCTTTCGCAAGAGTATGGTTGGCAATACCCTGAGTACGTACGACGTATTTATGCTATATTGACAAAAGTCACCGGACACCCCTTCAAAAGCAAATGAACTGATCCTCTGGGTTATTAAAATGCGCGGTAAAGCTGCAAACGGTATAAAAACAAACCTGCAGCTGACCGCGATCATATCGCACTGTGAGGTTGAGTGAAAATGTCGCGGCCGGAGAGAACTTACTTTGAGAGAGGAAAGATTGTTGGGGATTATATTAGTGGGCTGTCCATAAGAGAAACCGAGAGGCGTATAAACATACCCAAGTTTTTGTTTTGGATGTACTGAATAAGTGCAAGACACATGGCGTGCCTGAAGCAGCAAAACGTACCGGCAGACCAAAGAAAATCAGCGATAGAGAACGTCGAAGCCTCAAGAGTGTCCTTACAGCTAATCGACGGAGTACTGCACAAGACGTCAGCGTATAGGTGAGTAAAAATGCTGGAACCTCGGTATGTACACTTACCATTCGCAGAGAACTTCATTCCACGGGTTACCGTAGTCGTGTGTCTGCTCATAAGCCTTTCATCTCCACTCGGAATGCTACTCGCCGTTTAGCATAACGTCATGAATATATATCGTGGACCGTAGATCAATGGAAACGGGTCCTATGGACTGATGAATGCAGATACACGATCCATCAGTCTGATGGCAGTGTGTGGGTATCGCGGCAGCCGGGGAATGATATTTACCACAGTGTACTGCTCCTACGGTCACGTTTGGAGCTGGGAGTGTTCGCGTGTGGGAGTGTTTTACGTTGTATGGTCCCGGCCCATTGGTTATCGTGGACAAACCTGTTAACCAGCACGTCTACCTCGATATTCTGGACAATTATGCCCTACCAACTCTGTGGCAGTACTATGGAACTGAGACTTGTTGGTACCAGCAGGAAAATGTACCGAGCCATAAAGCAAAGTCCGTTACGACATGGTTTGACAATAATTACGTATTGTGTGGACTGCCCAGCACAGAGCCCTGATCTCAATTCCATACAGCACGTATGGGATGAATTAGAGCGCCGCTTTAGAAGTTTGGAACCAAAGCTTGCTACTTAACAACAGTTAGCGGCAGCATTATGTACTGAATGGAATCGCATTCAGTACATAATGAATATGGCTGTGTTAGAAAACCTTGTCGAAAACATGTCTCGAAGGGTCAGTGCATGCATTAAGGCGAAAGGTGGATCTACCCCGCACTAATATATGTCAATTAGTGCTATGTTGTGTTTCTCTTCTAGGTATCCGGTGACTTTTGTCAGTATAGTGTATATGTTAGATGAGAACTGACCTATATATAATGTTTAAGCAGCAGCAGTATAAGGAGATGTTGGAAGTATAATGCCAGTTGTGGAAAAGATATTGTCTAGTTAAAGCTGTATCTATTTAAAGGCTGCGTGTTGTCTTGATTCAGAACTCATGGGACAAACTTTAAGCGGTGGTAGAGCACACTACAACAAACATTTTCGGTGTAGGAATATATGGCCGCAAGCGACGAGTTGATGCAGAAACACAAGAAATAGACATGAAAGGAAACATAAATTGTGTACTTACAGCATCATTGACAAGTGCTTCTTTACAGCAATGTTTACAATAATTGCTCAACATTGCGTCCACCAACAGTAATACATGCGTGGCAGCGTCGACGGAGTGATTGGCGTGTATTGTTGCCGGTAGAGGGCAGTAGGTGGCTTGCACATTATGCATCTGCTTGGCCCCATATCTACCACCAACGCGACTCGATGGCAGATGTTATCGTATTTTTCTGGAAGAGGTTTTACCAGAATTGCTTCAAGATGTACCACTGGCCGTCCGACAAGAACTGTGGTTTCAGCATGATGGGGCGCTAGCCCATTTCAGCATTAATGTGCGCAATTACCTGGACGTCACTTTTGGGGCGCGATGGATTGCCCGTGGTGAACCAGTTCGTTGGCCACCCCCCGATCGCCCGATTTATCGAGCCTCGCTTACTTCTTATGGGGACATCTGAAGGCCCTCGTTTACGAGACTCCAGTTTGTTGAGGACCTTGTCGGTCGAATATCCGTTGCGGCTGCACGTGTGCGAGAAATACCTGGCATCTTTGAAACTATACGCCAATCACTGCGTCGACGCTGCCACACATGCATTACTGTTGGTGGACGAAATTTTGAGCAATAAATAAACATTGCTGTAAAGAAGCACTTGTCATCGATGCTGTAAGTAAACAATTTATGTTTCCTTTCATGTCTATTTCCTATGCTTCTGCCTCAACGCGTCACTTGCGCCCATACATTCCTATACACAAAATGTTTGTTGCAGTGTGCTCTACCGCCCCTTAAAGTTTCTCCCATGAGTTCTGAATCACCCTGTATATAATTAGCGTTTAAAGTTCTACTGATTAATGTTATTTAGTTCTGAAGTCCACTACTAATCCGATACGTTTAGCGTTCGAGTTAAAGTGCTCTCTTCTGTTGGAATGTTACTGTGCAAGGATCGGTTGACATAATAAAGGAATCTGTCTGTAAGTAACCTTTTCCTGGAAGACTCCTGTTTCACAGTAGGGGAATTTTTTTAGAACTGATTTATGTTGTTTTCAGACAGCCATATTTCCACGAAAATTACATACGTATACGAGTTTGACTGTAGCTACCTCTTTATTTAAACTGATCAGAAAACTACAGTTTTTATGGACATTTAAGGATAATAATTTTGCTTACTCGTTCAGCTTATCATTCTTAAGCTCAACCCTAGCTCGCATCGGGAAAAGGTCGTAGAATTATTGCTGCTACTCAGGTTGTAACGTTCAACTTCAACAGTCTTTTTGTAAATTCTCAATTTCCAGTCTTCCTGGAAATTTTCTTTTAATGTACTGTGATTAGTAAAGTTGTGATACTTGCAGTCACAGTTAATTTGTGTCGCAACTGTCTAGTCCTGTTTATTTTTCTGAAACGTTTTTGATTGCAGCTTTATGTTCTGCTACACGAGTGTTCAACTATCTTCCTGTTTCTCCTATGCAGGAATTTCGACACAAACACTCCAGTTTACAAACCAGCAGCAAGGAGTTTCTTTCTTTTTGTTTATTCTCGTGTTTTTGAACAAAATAACTATAATTTGTGCTATTGTCCAAGAAAGTTTAAAGAAAATATATTTTATAGTTACTTCTTGGGAGAAGAGAGAGAGAGAGTGTGTACTCTATAAGAAAAGAGTATAAAAAAACATGCACAGCTGCTGTACATCTGTAATTCAACACAAATGGAATGTCTATAGTTTGAAAATCCTTCTGCGGTATGTTTTTAGTTCATGGCTTACGCTGTAACTAAAGATCATATTCTTATGAGTGCAGGTACACACTGAATTGTGTACAATGCTATGCGATGTATCTAAAGGTACAAAAGACTGAATGTTTACGAATAAAAAACTTTTCATATAGTATCTGAATGTTCACGAATAAAAAACTTTTCATATAGTATCTAAATGTTTACGATTAGAAAACATTTAATATACACTGCTGGCCACCCAAAATGTAACACAAAGAAGGAAGCATCCGATTGGCCTGAAAGTCGCAGCATCCGTCGCCCGCGAGAGGACATGCAAACGATTAGCACTGCAGGGCATATGCTAATCATGTGTGCCCGGCACGCCACCGCGAAGCACTATAAGAAGGGTGCACAGAATGCGGGGTGTAAGTAGTGGAAGTGTGTTGTGCTGCCAGACCTGTGCGTGGGAAGCTTCCTGATGCCTCGTCCAGAACACGGCAATCATTCCAGCACGTTTCGGGGTTCTACAGAGGACGAATAGTGGCTTATCGCGACAGCGCTTTATCGTACCGAGACATCGGCGCCCGTGTGGGACGACATCCAGCCACAGTGAGGCGAGTACGGATTCTGTGGGTGCAGGAAGGACGGACGGACCGACGTGAGCAATTGCGGCAACCGCGGCACACCACCGAACGAGAGGACCGGCATGTTGTGTGGCGGGCATTAACGGCTCGCACCGCCACATCACGAACGTTAGCGCAGGAATTAGGGTGTGTTGCGCAACAACCTCTGTCAGCACGTACCGTTCGACGTCGTCTGCAAGAGCGGGGACTTATCGCACGGCGCCCATTGCTCCGATTACCACTGACGTTACACCACCGGCGAGTGCGGCGGGAATGGGCCGTTCAACGCCGCACCTGGACTACGGAATGGCATGACTTTGTCTTCTCCGACGAATTCCGCTTCTGCCTGCAACACCACGATGGTCGCATCCGCGTGTGCCGGCCCCGCGGCGAGAGACTGTACGACGCCTGCATTATACATCGTTAAACCGGTCCGTCGCCTTGCGTTATGGTTTAGGGCGCAATTGGATATGACACCAGTTCCCCTCTCGTATGCATCGCCGGCACACTCAACAGCCACCGCTACATCACGTCGCCCATCGAACACGTCTGGTCGCTGATCGGCAATCGAGTGGCCCGGCAAGCACCACCCGCGGCTACGCCTGATGAACTGTGGCAACGCGTGGAAGCAGCCTGGACCGACATACCCCAAGCCCACATCCAAAGCCTCTTTCGTTCGATGCCGCGGCGTATAGCGGCCGTTATTGCCAGCCATGGGAGCCACACGGACTATTAATGTCTGCGTGTTCCGCAAGTCGCACGGGCCTGTAAGCTCAATCGTTTCATTTTTGTATCTGTTGTTATGTGACCAGTAAATCTGGTTTTGCTATCTCGTGCCCTTCTTGGTGTTGCATTTTGGGTGGCCAGCAGTGTAGTATCACTTAAAAAATGTTCTGTGACTTTCTTCAGTGTAATGTTATTGATTTGCTTTATTACAGGTGACAAAAAAATTTTTTTTCGAAGGATTGCAATAGGTAGAGTCGTTTTAGGTCTCCTATTCCGATTTTCCTACGTGATATCATGTTTTCTAACAGCCAGCTTCTTGAAGAATGCAATCTTTTCTTGCTCTACTTTGCTACATGTGGATAAAAAATGCTAGAGGGATTGTAATAGGTTGCCTTGTAGTCTTTCACCTCCTAGCCTTTCCAGTAGTGAAGAAAACACACATAGTCATGGGCAGAGACAATAAATCACAGACAGCCACTTACGACTCCTAAGTGGCTATCCAAGTAAAAACAACTGTATCAACAAGTTAGTAAAATCATGCAATGCATTGATTATGATACGCTTTCCAATATACTAGAAATCATTACTCAAGCGATTACTCAAGTTATGAAGAAAATGGCTGTGGAATAAATCTCACCCCTGTGCCCTGACCTTTGATCCATTTGGATGGTATTCAACAGAACTGGTTCAGTATATCTCCGGAATAACATGATAAAGTTTTGTCGCAATCGAAGCAATTTTACGTAAGTTATGATGCATAAGCGCTATGGAATAAATCCCGCTCTTGTGTCCTAACCTTTGACCCCATTTCGCCCATTTGCAATAGGATTCGTCCCCAAAAAGGTCCCTACAACATACCAGCATTTCATTCAAATCGAAACATTTTTACATAAGTTATGACTCATACTGGCGATGGAAGTGATTCCGCTTCTATGTCCTGACTTTTGACCCCCATTTCGCCAATTTTCAATAGGGTTTGTCCCCAGGTGGTCTCCTACCACATACTAAAATTTAATCGAAATCGAACCTTTTTTACGTTAGTTATGACGCACAAGAGCAGTGGAATGGATCCCGCTTTTATGTCCTGACCTTTGTCCCCATTTCGTTCACTTTCAATAGGGTTCCTTCCCAGGTGTTCCCCTACCACATACTAAAATTTCATCCAAATCGAACGATTTTTACGCAAGTTATCGTGCGGACGAACATACGCACACAACGCGTGGCGTAATGAGGCAGATGGGAATCGCGACCATCTGCTAGCAAGGTGTGACGTCATAAAACTTTAATGGGATCCACAAACAACGCGTGACGTAATGAGATAGATGACATGACCGCGCGCCAACATCTAATGCGGCGACGCCATGACACCACACTACCAACTTGGTAATTCGGGGTGGTTATTTAACCCACTAAACAAATTTTCTTAAAGTCGAGATGAAGCTAAATCGATTTCTAGTACCAGAAAACAGTAGGTTAACGACTTTCATCAAAATCCTCAGAGCCGTTTTCAAAATAAAATTTACATACATACAAGAATTACTCCTTTAAGGTGAACGTCAAGTAATTTTGCTTCCTGTACTTCGAATGGAAAAATTTCTGTACATATTTTCTTCCCAATTAATGCGTTCCCAAGGATGAAAATTTGAACATCGATTAACATATCTTCATTTTACAACTTGGAATACTTAATATTTTCTAAAACATAACCATAATTATGCAATCCAACATTTGTTTGTCTACAGACGTCATGAAAATACAGGTCGCGCCATCCTTTTTCTGGTTTCAACACCACCAAAGGAAAAGTTATTGATATTGATTTTTAATGTAATTATGGTTATGTTTTAGAAAATATTAAGTTTTCCAAGTTATAATATGAAGTTAATTTAATCGATGTTCAAATTTTCATCCTTGGGAAACACATTAATTGTGAAGGAAATGTGTACAAAAGTTTTTCCATTGGAAGTATGGAAGCAAAATTACTAGACGTCCACCTTAATAATATGGGATAAGCGCGATTGAATGGATCGCATTCCTATGTCCTGACCTTTGACCCCATTTCATCCACATTCGATAGGGTTCGTCCCCAGGTGATCCCATACCACATACTAAAATTTCATCGAAATCGAACCATTTTTCCGCACGTTATGACGAATAAGGCCAATGGAATGCATCCCGCTCCTATGTCCTAACCTTTGACCCCACTTCACCCATTTTGAATAAGATTTGTCCCCAGGCGGTCTCCTACCACATACTAAAATTTCATTGAAATCGAACCATATTTACGCAAGTTATGACGCATAAAGGCAATGGAAGGATCCCCGCTCCTACGTCGTGACCTTTGACCCCATTTGTCCCATTTTCAATAGGGTTCGTCCCCAGATGGTTTCCTACCACATACTAAAATTTCATCGAAATCGAACCATTTTTACGCCAGTTATCGTGCGGACAGACGGACGGACGGACGGACGAAGCTGGAGCATATACGCTTCTTCAACCTACGGTTGGAAAGCGTAAAAAATGTGAAAACACAAGTTGGTCTTCGAAGGGCATCGAATTAGTGTCCGTCACTCCGGAGTAAATCGCTCCCTCAACTGAGCTACGCGGACAGAATGTCTCGCTGCAGATTTGTCGTCTTGACACATGTTTCACCTCTGTAGTGCGTCACAAAAAAAAAAAAAAACACACTATTCCTCTGAAAATAAAAGAATGGCCTACTTTCGCACGAAATTGGCCAATCAGAAGACACCTATCACAGAAGATCATTCAGAAGTACGCACACCGAAAAAGAGACAAGGGGGAGGGGGGCAGAAGAAAATAAGAAAAAGTTTGTTAAGGAGCTGAATCGGGGAAATGCTAACGGTTTTCGCGGGGTACTGAAAAGAGGACCTCGAAATTGAGGCCAAAATTAGAGATAAACGCGGTGTAACGATTTTAGTCCTCCTTCATCCGGAGGCGTTTATATTATATATAACACGTCCTGACATATCTATATATCATCATCATTGTCAACCACTATCAGTCAACTGCTGGATGAAGGTTTTCCCAAGTTTCTTCCACAACAGTCTGTCTTGTGCCAGTCTCCTTCATGCACTCCCGCATGCTTTGGAACTTCATCCACCCATCTCCCATGTGGTCTCCTCCTGCGTCTTTTTCTGTCCCTTGGAATCGAGTTTAAAATTTCGGTTGTCCATCTGTGGTCCGTCCTTCTGGCAATATGTCCAGCCCATCGCCATTTCAGGGAATTTACTCTGATCACGACGTCTTCCACTTTTGTCATTTTCCTTATCTACGTGTGCCTTTTCTTATCTTTCCTGGTTATACGTAGCATGCATCTCTCCAAGGTTCTTTCAGTTGACTGCAATCTTTGTATGTCTTTTTTAGTTAAGGTCCACGTTTTTGCTCCATGCGTAAGCACTGGAAGGATGCATTGATTAAACACTTCATCGTCCTGTGAAATAGCCTGCCAGGCTGCTTCTATGCGTGAGCAGAGTTCATTCGTGGTGACTGACGGTGGCGCTTAACGCTGTTTAACTACCATGCCCCGGACATGTTCAATCGGGGACATATCCGGTGAACGTGTAGGCAAGGGAAGAAGCGATATCTACCGGGCCGCATGTGACCAGGCACTGTTCTGCTTGAATATAGCGCTAAGACAACTCTGAAGGGTATCATCTATGCCTCTAAAGTATCTCTGATATGTCCCTGGCTGTTTAGGAATTCCCGTAGTTCATATCAGGCGAGATCGGGAATTAAATTCAATGGCGCCCCAAACATGGCGCTTGGCGTTGGGCAGGCATGATGCTGAAAAACGCACACTAAACGGTGCCATCCACCACGATGTCGTCGAATAGGTATACGACCATCATGGTGCATCAAGCTGAATCATGACTCGTCAGAAAATACGACCTGTTGCCAATCAGCGCGCCAATGTCTGTGTTCGAGACCCCATTGCAACCTGAGGCGTCTGTGGTTGAGGGTCAAAGAAATGCGCAGCAATGGAATGCTAGCGACCAGTCTGCTGTTGGGGGACAAAGCATGACCTGTGACAGTGTTCTAATGCTACGCAAACAACGTTGATGTGTCGCTGTGCGACCTGTCCCTTCCATGCGGTAGAGGTGCCAGCCATCCCGTGCAGTTGTGCCATTTGGTGGTCCATTTCCCGGATTTCTGGGCGTCCGAGCCTCATCTGTCTCCTGACGACATGTTCGCATCCCCGTACTGGCGTTTAGTCCCGTACGATTGGCGGTTTCGCGGTAGGAAAATTCAACTTTTCTCATCCCAACAATCCTTCCTCGTTCAAAATCCGTCAGGTGTTCGTAATGCGACAATCTTCGACGACGTGGTGAGACACAAGAAACACACTTTTCGACACACTGTCGGCTCTTCCCTGATTGCAACATCTCGTTTGAGCCAACTCTTTATACCGTATAGACCGAATAGTTCTGGGGGCGCTTGCTCGGAAACCGCATTCTCATTTTCACTGACATTTTAATCATTTGCATGTATCAACTTGTTGGACATATCCTGTAAGTTTCAAGCAAACACCAGCAATGCTTCATGGTGTTGCAATTTTCACAAACAGTAGTGCATACAGGGTGCATAGGAAAGTCCTTTTAGCCTGGAATAACTTGCGAACGGAGAGAGGCACAGTTATGCAAGTGAGATAACGGAATAGTAAAGCGACTACGCCCGACCGAATGCAACCAATAGCAGCGCCCCTAGTGACGAAATGCGGAAGTTAGCCATTGCAAATCGAAAGCGAAAAGAGATAGAGCAAAAGTTCCAAGTACAAAGTTGTAGAGCACCAATTAATTAGTACAAAACGACATTTGTTTTACACGAATAAGATAAATTGTAGCCCGAAGACCCTACAATGTCCGAAATCGATGCGCGACGATTCGAATCTGCACATTCATATTTCGCAAATGCAGATTGTGACGTTGTACCGTACCTACGATATAAAAACCAGTAGCAGGATGTACCCTGAGCAGAAGTTTAGGTCTACGTACGCTGTGTGAGAATGGCGAGCTTGGATTTCTAGGGTTACGTAAAAAATCAGGTGTATGCAACAGCGCCTACAAGTCTGCTGGATCTACGTCGTCGTGTTACAGATGCTTGCAATAGTGTGAGACCTTCCATGCTGAGGAATGTGCATGCGTAGTTACTTTCACGAATACAAATGTGTATCGTGGGCAACGGCGAATTCTTCGAACATACTCGACATTAACTTTTTATCACTGTGCGCCAATTTGCCTTTTTTGTTTTTGTTTTGTCTGACGTCATCAAACTGTATTGACATAAGTACGCATTTATGCAATAAATTGTGTGTATTTGCTCATACCTATGCCTGTTCCCTTCAAACGTTCACACAAAAGGTCGCGCATCGATTTCGGACATTTTAGAGTGTTCAGGGGACAATTTATTTCATCCGTTACTAATTAATTGATGCCCTACAACTTTGTAATTGGAAATTGTGCTCTATCTCTTTTCGGTTTCGAATTGCGATGGCTAAGTTCCTCATTTCGCCACTAGGGGCGCTGCTATTGGTTGCATTCGATCTGGCGTAGTTGCTTTGCTATACCGTTATCTCACTGCATAACTGTACCTCTCTCCGTTCACAAGTTATTAAAGGCTAAAGGGACTTTCCTATGCACCCTGTATGTATATAACATTCAATTACTGAAATAAACGTTTTATGTGTAAGCTTAATTTAATTATTAATTTTCTTCCTTGATACTCCTATCAAGTAGAATCTGCAATTTTCTAGTGATTACATAATGAGAGGGTTGGGGAGGAGCTCATTCCATCACTAAGATACGCACGCCACAAAAGCAGTTAGCGTAACGGTTCATTTGAATTACATAAAGCGAGCTATTTATGTTCGATTAATACTTTTTAGTCCCATAAAGAAAAAAAATTCTATGATGTAATCATGTATATAGTATTCATTTATTCAGTCAAGGAAAGAATATCCACATTGTATTTTATAGATGAAATGCTATTTATTATTTTAAAGACGAACTCAAAACATTTCTGCTTCCACAGTATGCTGAAAATTGTTTCGTATATCTGAAATGAAAGTCATCCGGCAGCATTCCAAGTGAATTTCTCTTGAGCATTAGGAAATTTTCTTGTTAGTTTTCCTTTGACTTTTCTTATTTTCCGGAGACCGTTTGTTTGAACAAGATCTTGCTGAGCATCGGCACAGCGTTGGAACCTGCTTGAAGAGGAGCTCAGTAAATATGTACCTAAGGTAACTTAAGTTTTGAAAGTACAACAACTTTGCTTAGAAATTTCGAACTGCGACGAGCAAACATATTCAGAAAACACACTACGAACACATTTCAAGATTCTCTTCCTTAAAATCCGTTCTTCCGAATTTGTGTGTTGATCTAGTGGCTCTTTTTTTTCTTTTATCGGATACTGTGATTCGCTTTCCAGAAATTTAATATCGCAGATCCTGATCGAGTGCAGACACCTTCGGGAATTTGGAGTTGCTGAAAGATCCCTCTTTTTTTCGTTTTGTTATTTTCCAAGAATAAGAAAAGCGTTGTATTCTAGCGTCGCTAATTCGGACACATTGTCTCCTAATTTCGAGATATTGGCTGAACAAATTGTTTTCGTATCGGAAACTGAAACCGTGACGAAGTTTACTTATGTATGTCCTTACTTTCGTGATGCATCAAATTTACGTTAAGTTACGCAAGTGTGTTATTAACATTCGGCGCAATAAAATACCTAAAGGGAAAACGGAAAAATGTTCGTAAATGTTTATCCTCTTCTGAGAAATTATTTATTACACACATTAAAACATTTTTTCAAAACAGTGGTCAGCGATGTAGTTGTAAAGAAAAAAGTGCCTTAGCGATGAAGTTATTAAGAAAAACTACCGGGAAAATGTTTTCAAACGCCCTGTGAAATTTGATTTGTTTACATTATTTTTTATTTTTTACTAAATTTTCAGAACTAATTACTTCCATGAATTTATATTAATATTGTTTAACTTCAGCAATTTTAAATGAAAGAAAGGGTGTCATATGACAATAGTCACAGTGCTAAGATTATAAAAATTTGTATACAACCCTTTTTCAAATTATTAAAATACAGCCATTTTTTAAATTTTATTTAAATACAGCCGTTTTTCTTCAGTAACTCTTATTATTATTGTTTGTTTGGGAGTTTAACGACTACCTTGAGAAATTCAATGAGCTACAAGCAGTCGCTCATTCATACATAATTTTGGGCCTCTGGTTCCTACGTAGGGGAGAGACCAAGCGCTGTAAGAGAAGTACTCTACGGGACTCGAACATGGGCCTAGCTCAATGGTCAGAAACTAGCGCCTCAGACCACCGGGACAGCCATCTCTGTAATATATCTTAACTGAACACATTTAGTTAAGATATTATTACGTTTACATACAAAACACAGTTCTCTCTATTTTTGCATACATGATCATCTCTGCCGCCCCGGTGGCGCAGTGGTCTAAGGCGCTGGCCTCTGATCATTCGTCCGTGAGGGGTCCGGGTTCGAATCCCGGTGAGGCATGGATGTTGTGTTTTTCTTACGGCACTGGCTCTCTCCCTTCCCTGGAACCAGTGACCCTAAATTAGGGACGGGCGACTGCTTATAGCCCATTGAGTTGCTCACAGTGGTCGTTAAACCTCCAATAAAAAAAAATGATCATCTAAAAAAATATCCTTTGCCCTGCTTTTCTTCTCAGTTAACCTCAAAAAATGCCGTAGTGCCGCTAAGCCAAGGAAAATAGCGCCTTGGCGCCGCTAAGGCCCTTCTACATGACTGCCAGTGGTGAATACAGGACTTTTTGAGAAGGGATGTTCATATAACCTTTCAGAATTCGATGGGCTCACTCTTGTTGGAATTCTTAGTGAGGTCAAAGGGCGACAACAGGTTGTGCATCAGTTCATGAGTAACGCTACGACGTATAAGTAAAACTAAAAGCACACCCATGAAGTCATTCACGAAACCGTAGAATGTTCATATTATATCCACAGAGATGAGGAAGACGACCACATCAATCTTCCTAGATGAGATATTGTAGAAAAAATGCAGCACTTACTAGAAAGGATATAAACAGTTTCTTGGCAGCACTACGTACGTACGGGTGCTGATAAGTCTTTGGCTTTTCCCATTTCACATACTCTTAGAAAGATAATACTTTTGTCATATCAAAATTGATTTTTATGCATGTGTCTGACCAAATATCATAACTGTAGCCTGATTATTTCAGTTTTCTCTTTTCCAGGTCTGAAGTGACAATGAGGCAAAACAGCACAGATTTCACCACAAAATAAAGAAGTGATGAAATATCTTTTCCTATAAGGGATGCCCAAATGAAATTGAGACTGTCGGCTACATGAACTACATACACGCTACACATAGTCGCCTTGTTCGTTCAAGCAAGTGTCCCAGTGCGGCACGAGATTGTGAATACCCTGAGAGAAGAACGTCCGTGGTTGGCTGTGGAACCAATCTTCAAAGGCGTCTCGGACCTTAGCGTCGTTAGCAAACCAGCAGCCCTTGGGAGCTTTTTTCAGTGGCCCGAAGATGTGGTAGTAGCAGGGCGACAGATCAGGGCTATAGGGGGATGGTTAAGGACTTCCCAGCGGAAGCTCAGCAGCAAATCTTGGCACACTGTCGCCACATGCGGGCGGGCGCTGTCTTACAGCAGAATAACCCCATTTTATGCCGTGTCGCTTAGACTTGATGTCCGTTTTGAGGTTGCGTAAAGTATCGCAGTATGTGGTTGCCTTGACCGTACTGCCTGCGTCCATCCAACTTAACAGCAATAAGCAATATTCATCGAAGAACACCGTAAGCATCACTTTTCTAGCTCTTAAGGAGGACTGAGCTTTTTTGGGGCGTGGAGAGTTGGGATGCCGCCATTCCATACTCATCAGTTTTGTGGCCGAATCGAAGTGGTGGCACCAAGTTTTATCTGCGGCCATAATCTTGGAAAGCAACTGCCCCGCTCTACGTGGTAACGACGCAGATATTCCATGTAAGTACCCATTCGCCGAGTCTGGGGACCCATTGTGCGCAAACATTGCTGTATCCCAATTGGCGATGGAAAATGGTGTTAACAGTTCCTTTAATCACGGACAATGTTGCCGCAAGCTCGCGGCTGGTCATTCGGAGATTCTCCTTTAAAAGGTGGTCTACGGCAACAATCGGTTCCATGGGGATGGCCACGTGTGCTTGCCTAGGTCACACGTCATTTATGAAATTCTCTACACCAGCAGAACACTGTACACCGTGACTAGCACTTATTCTCATACACGTACGACGATAAAGTTTGACTCCACTAACATCTCCTGGCGTCAAAAATTGCATAACTGCCTGTTGGGCCTGTTTGGACGAATACATGTCACGACCCTGCGTAGTCAACTTGCCGCCGCACGTGCAAACCGAACACTGACACTTACCGTCGATAACAGCGTGCTACCTGATATGACACGCCATCTACCGGGGAAAGTACACGACTCTGTGTAATTATACAACGAAGCTATTACAAGAGTCTCACTTTCATTTGGGAGATCCTTATGAAAGAGAACTCCGCCAAACAAATTTGTGATGGAATGCCGATTACGTTAGGTGATAAGTGCCCTTCTTACTCCACAGCCAAGAACTGGGATGCTAGGTTTAGAACAGGACATTTGAGCACCGGAGGCGAAGAACGTTCTGGGGAACCAACTCAAGTGACAATTCCAGAAAACGCAGGTGCCATTCAGTCCACCATCCTGGATGATCAAAGAATATCTGCTAAAATGATAGCAGAGACCATGGCGTTATCCTTAAAATGAGTAGGTTATAATATTCACGATATTTGAGACATGGTAAAGCTCTCAGGCAAACTGTTTCCTAAATCAAGCAGAAGTCATCGCTCTTTCCACGTTTATAAGTGAGTCACGGAAAAATTCTCATTGGCCGACACCGGGAATCAAACCCAGGTTCTTCCAGTTAACGCACGCAAATGCTATTACCTAAATATGTCAATGATGAACAGAAGCGTGATCGAATGATTGTTTTACAAGTCATTTTGGACCAATTTCGGCGGGATCTTGTGGGATTTTTGAACTGTCTCGTAACTATGGATGAAACGTGGATCCATATACATGATCCAGAGACCAATCCAAAGAATGGAGACACAGTGATTTCCTGCGTTCAAAGAAGTTCAAGACACAGAAGTCATCAAGCAAGGTGTTAGCGTCTGTCCTCTGGAACAAAAATGAAATTTTTGCTTGTAGATTATCTACAAAACGCAACCATCACGGCAAAGAGCTACATTGCACTTTTCGACAAACTGAAGCAGCAACTGGTCTTCAAACGTCGAGTCAAGCTTTCAAAAGGGATCTTGTTTTTTCAAAATAATGCCTCTCCTCACAAAGGGGCCATTACGGAGCAGAAATTGGCTGTTCTTCACTTTGAAATTTTGAAACACCCGGCCTACTCACCTGATTTGGCTCCTTCGGACTATTACCTCTTTTCTAATCTGAAAGAACACCCCAAGGGAAAAAAGCCAAGCATTGAGAACCAACGCAGCTGGGAACAAGTGGTTTGTAGCACAACCGAAAAGGAATTTCGATGGGTTAAAAAAGTTAGAACAACAAAACCACAAGTCTGTGGAGCTCAGGGGAGAATATGTAGAGTAAATAATTTTTTTTCAATCCCGTAGCTTGTTGTTTTATTTACAAAGCCAAAGACTTATTAGCACCCCTTGTAATGACTTGAATACTTATGGGGAAAGAAACGCGCAAAACATGCTATTAGCTTCTACGTTTCCGCAATTAAGCAAACGTTTGAAATGAAAAGCATGTGAGTATTATCTTATGGCATTACAGGAACATTGCGATTTGTATTACATTAACAAAATGAATGCATACTTACGCGAATGGCTTGTTTATATTGTTGCTTATGTTTTAATATTCTCTGGATGAGATCTTTTGGCTGTGTTTCAAAACCAGTGCCTAAAAAGTAGTTCTCACATTTGAATTATCAGTGAGATTGTGGCCGTAGAATTTTGCCGAAGAACAAAGAAACAATAAAAGCATTTAAATGCAAAAGTGAAAACTTCCAGCGTTCCTTAGCGACCGTTTATGGAAATGTATATCGTTGTCTCCCATTACTGTTACACAGGAGTTTAATCGTTGTCTCCCATTACTGTTACACAGGAGTTTAATCGTTGTCTCCCATTATTGTTTGGCACAGGAGTTTGAACAAAAAGGCAAAGTACTGGAGTGAAAGTTACGACCCTTCTGGAAATATGGTCTCACTCGGAGGTACGTACGATGATTAGGTTTCTTCAGTGCACCAAAGATGCCTGCACCATATCCACAGCTAACTGCAAGAAGTCTACAGTCCTTAAGTCATGGGCCTTCGGAGCGGGTCAGAATGAAGTTCGGTATTTGCACAGTGTTGCAATGTGTTGATGCATGAGAAACAGAGTGATAGGCCTTCTCCAGCAACGTGGTGTATGTGAAGTCTTCGGTGCAAGAAGACAGGCGGCTGACTTTGGGTAAGATTGCTGCAAATCCGAATGTTTATTTCGGTACCACGCATCATATCGTTCAACCCAATCACCGCGCTTACCTCCGAGTAAGATCATGTTTCCAACCGGGCCCTCATTTATACTTGAATCTGTTCTCCAGCACGAGGCCTTTTTATTCAAACTTCTGTGCCAAACAACTCCCTGTAGTCAGGAGAGTGTCATGAATTTGGGTCACACTGATTTACATAACCCTAATGCGCCAATAAACGTCACAGTAGGTTACTCATTGAAAAGCGCTCGTAGTTGATACTAAGTATTTTCACTGTACTTTCTTCTTCGTCGCCCTTTCGCAAGTGTGTGTTCTGCACTGTACACTAGCGACAGCGCAAGGACTACGCAATCGTTATGAGATGCTTTAGTAGAAATTCAGATTTTGATTGTTGACTGATTTATCACCTAGATTTCATGTAATTGCTTCTCAGAAAGCAATGTGACCGACATTCAATTCAGTTGCTGTTTTTTGCAGATGTATCTTCCTTTCTGAAATGGATCTTTCATTTGAGAATCTGGTTTGCTTAGCGTCCATAGCGTGAGATAAAGTTCGGCAAAAACAGCACGAAACATATGTATCATTTTCATTCTTTTGTGCTACTTGATATACTCTGAAGGCGTCTGATGTAAAAAAACTCCCATTTCTCTTTTGTCATGTGCAAGAGACGTTCGTTCTTCGGCTGCCCGTGGGGGTCATGTGTAGTGACGCATCTCCTTTGCGCCGTATCTTCAATGTCGGCTCTCTAGACTGAGAGTCCCAAATTAATAAATCAGCGCTGAAGATGCACAATTTTCGATTGCTTCATTGGTATTAGCTGCATTTAAGTATGTTTCAAAAGTCAATTTGATACAGTGGTGGAAGCTTTCTTTTAAAAATACTGCCGAAAGAGAATAAAACAGTTTTTATGTCAGATCTCCGCAGTAAAAAGTAGTACTTTTTTATTGTTTTAACATGAAAATACCGTTTTAGATGAACAGATATTTCATTAACATATAGAAAAATATTGATGATATATCTCTTAGCGCCAATCAACCAACATTTTTTTTACTTGTTAATGCTATTGCTTGATCCATTCATTTTGAAGCCCACTGGATCATCTTTTGTTTGGCCTTTGCAAATGCTAAAAATGATAAAATGATGTATTCTCCCACAGTGATTGTATTCTCCCACAACAATTATAATTGTTGTGGGAGAATACAATCACTGGGAAGAATGGCCTAGGTGGACTTTCCTACTTCAACAAGAAATATGAAATTTCACGACTTGACGGGAAGAGGGCGAATCTGCTCCTATGTCAGTCCCTGTCCTTTGCTGTAGCCAGCACTCTTATTCTTGCTTTTGTTCTGCTTCTTTCCATTTCACGTACACGCTGTTCGTGTTAACAAGAGTGCAGTGGCGGATCCAACGGAGGGGACTGGAGCGATCGACTCCCTCTAAATCCTGACGAAGTTTTTACGTTTAAAGTAGCGAAGATCGTAAATGATTAACTTTGCATATTTTGTTTTCAGTTTTTCTAAAAAAAGTTAACAATTAAACTTAGTACGGAGAATTTAAAATACTTATTACATTGATTTAGGTTCAGTAAAAAAAGAAAGAGAAGGGAATAGAATAAAGAAAGAGAGTGAGAGAGAACAGGGACAGCGGGGGTAAAAAACATGGGGATATTCTTCGTTAGTTCTTTGCTATTGTCATATTGTCTAGCATCAGTAACGTCTCGAAACAGGGTTAGGCAGAGCTTGGTACTGAAATCAGAGTAGGTGGCAGAAACTGTGAATAACAATCCGATCTACGTACGTATCTTAATTGGGTCATAAAGAAAATTCGTAAAAATGTTCTCGTCGCTTCATCCCAGATGGTCTTTTTAGGACTTCTTTCTTTTTTTCTTATTTTTTCTGCTCCCTCGCGCCTCGCGGGCGCTTCCTGTTGTTCCACCCACTCCGACGTCAATCCCTGATTGGGTGGGGTGGGCTGGGAGGAGGCAGCGCGGCTAATACGTGGTAAATTTCGGCATCTCCTGCTACAAACATTATATATATATGCGGGAGTAACATGGAGGGCAGTGGCACAAGACAGACCGTTGTGGAATAAACTTGGGGAGGCCTTAATCATACGTGGATTGATAATGGTTGACAATGATGACGATAATGATATATATATATATACTAACAATATATTAAAAAAACATTTCATAATGGCTTCTGCCCCTTTTTTGTACCCGAAAAATCTCCACCCCTAGAATAAACTTCTGGATCCGCCTCTGCATGTGTGGTGGAGTTCGGCAATCTGAGCTTGGGGAAAAACATCAAATTTTAAAGGAATTGGACGATTGCACTTTAAGTTAAGCTGTAATTGCGGCAAAACTGGGCATTGAAAAAAAGCACATTGTCTACAATTCTAAAAAATCGTGAGATAATTGAAGCTGCGTGTGCTTTTAGCCACTTTGTACCTGCTAGGAAACGTAAACGATCCGCAAAATGGGTTTATACATTGCGGTGTAGCATTGTATATTGTATAGGGTGTTTCAGCGGAAAGTCCCACTTTTTAAATTGGTGAATCGTTCTACTTAGTAACCAAACAGTAACGTATCTACGTGTAAATGAGAGGTTAGTAATGGGAGAACGACTTACCATCACATCAAGTTTTCTGCAGATGACGTCTGATGGAGCCTGCGAGGCCTTTCGCAGCTGTTCCCACATTCACTTGTCAGTTCTCGACACAGGCAGTAAGATGTAGTACATAACGCAGCAGCGCGTGTTCATCGTGAAGAATGACCGGCTTACCAATTCTCTTACCCACTCGACTACGGTGTTCGTGATGGCCCTGACCGGAGGCAATTCCAAGGTTCGTGGAGGAGGTGGAAGAAACAGGTTCATTACTGAGTGAGAAAATGAAGCACAACCCGCCGCGAAGAGTACCGCAGTGTGCAGATGTTCGTTAGCGATTGTTTCGCTCCCTACGGAAATTATTACGCCGACTGTCACAGGAGACCGCCTACTCTTTGACGATGTGCCAAAGAGCACACAAAAATCAAGCCGTACAGAGTGACAGCTCTGCCCAGCTGATGGGGCTCGACAAAATCAAGCGTGCACGTTATTGCTATTGGTTCCTCAAATGGGTGGAAAGAAACCTTGGAATATTGACGATGACATGGTCTCCCGATGAAGCTTGGTTTCATCTCTCAGGATATGTAAATTCTCAAAACACGATGATTTGGGTGTCAGAAAACCCACATGCGAACCACGAAAACCCACATGCGAACCACGAAAACCCACTTCATTCGCCAAAAGTGAGTGTATGGTGTCCTATTTCCGCTGAGAGTCATTGGACCAATTTCTTTGAAGAGAGTAAGAACACTGCTGTGCACAAGGACATTTTTATGGTGGAGCAACTATTCGACCAAGAGCTTACGCAGAAGTACTTCCAGCAGGATTGTGCCACACCTCCAATGAGTCTATGGCACTCATGAACAGGTTCTTCTTGGACCGTGTTATCTCTTTTGACCTGTCCCCCCCATATCCCCCAAGTCGCCAGACTTGACGTCAGCAGCATACTTTTTGTGGCGCTGTCTTAAGGTAAAGAGTCTACAAAAACAGATCACGAGCCAGTCAGGAACTCTTGGAAAACATCACTACCGAAATAAACAATATCGACACAGACATGTTGAGACGTGTATCAGAAAACATGGTGAAACATGTGTAAATGTGTCTGAAAGAGGAGGAGGAACACTTTTAGCACTTGTAGTCATTCTCCCATAATTAACTTCTTATTTAAAAAGTGCGACTTCCCGCTGAAACAACCTGTATTAGAGTATACAGTGTTACGGGACTACGGATAATTTCGTCTTTGTTGTCTAAGGTTTTGGAAAAAAGTATTGTGATTAGTGCTTTAGAAGCCAGCAGGTGGGTAGGAAATTTTTTCTTTAATTATAATGTATAATTTTCGTATTCAGTCGGCATTTTGTCATTCATTTAACTACTGAATATATTTCAAATGCGTGGAGATAATGTAAACAGACAATGTCACCGCTCTGTCCACGTTATTTTATAAACAACGCATAGCAACAGAAAAATTGTTATTCCGACACCGCTGGGATCGAACTTCAGATCTCTCGATAACTAGCCAAGTGCGTTCGCTTTATTCTACGGTGCCAACAATTCACCGCGCTATGTGTAGTTTATGAACAATTTTTCAGTTGATATGCGTTGTTTATAAAATAACACGGACAGAGTGATGACATCGCCTGTTTAGAATTAACTTCTATTAACGCGAAACAAATGTAGCCCCGTGAGTTTCGTGTTAACGAGGTCCGACTGTATTAATATCCATTTCCAGCACTTAAACAATTTATTGCTCTCCATCGGGAAACCTTCGGATCTAACGAACATGACTTTCTCCAGTTGTACATTTGTCTAAGTAAAAATTCATACCTACAGATCTGCAAAATGAGTCATTTTATCTGTAGAAACTTACTGAGTTGTGTTTTGAAATTGATGCGTGGCTTAAGTTCATCCATGTACAATAAACGACTGGTAGTTAAGTGTATGTTCTTAACCTTTTTGTCGGCTGGAACGAATTAACTCGGGACAGCTAAATATGAAAGTAGTTGGGTGTTGGTTGGTTGATTGGTTTTATTGGCGCAAGGGCCAAATTTGACCAAAGAGCGCCAGACACGAGACCAACAAAACAAAGACGTTAGTAGTTGGATGTGTCCTTAACCTTTTTATCGGCTGGAACGAATGAATTCGAGTCAGCAAAACAGCACTGATAGTTAAGTGTGTTCTTAACCTTTTTATCGGCTGCAACGAATTAACTCGGGTCAGCAAAATATGAAAGTAGTTGGGTGTTGGTTGGTTGATTGGTTTTATTGGCGCAAGGGCCAAATTTGGCCAAAGAGCGCCAGACATGAGACCAACAAAACAAAGACGTTAGTAGTTAGATGTGTCCTTAACCTTTTTATCGGCTGGAACGAGTGAATTCGAGTCAGCAAAACAGCACTGATAGTTAAGTGTGTTCTTAACCTATAACGAAGTAAATTTCTCCGTCATTTTTATCCGCGCCGGGGTTCGAATCCGGGTCCACTCATTCCGGAATAAGTTGCTCTACCAATTAAGCTATGCGGACGTTTGATTCTGATTCCTATCTGCCTTTATGTCGTGTGCGTCCTTCTGGCAGGTACGTCACATCTCCTGGTACGTTACATCATCTCCCCTTATTTATTTATTTTTTTTTTTTTTTCGAAGTGCTGGAGAAAGGATTCTCTTATTTTTCCTATCTCGCGGTGTGGAAATAACATCACACCAATGCGAGATTTTGAACGGTCGGGTCATCCGGATAGTTCGGGCGCCATTATAACGAATTGAATTTCTCCGTCATTTTTATCCGCGCCGGGGTTCGAACCCGGGTCCACTCATTCCGGAATAAGTTGCTCTACCAATTAAGCTACGCGGACATGTATTCTGATTCCTATCTGCCTTTATGTCGTGTGCGTCCTTCTGGCAGGTACGTCACATCTCCTGGTACGTTACAAACCTTTTTATCGGCTGCAACGAATTAACTCGGGTCAGCAAAATGGGACTGATAGTTTAGTGTGTTCTTAAAAAAAATTGCTGATTAGGTTTGTTCTTATAAAAAAAAGACTGGTAATTAAATGTGTTCTTAATCTTTTTATCGGCTGGAACAAATTAACTCGGGTCAGGAAAATAGGAGTGGTAGTCAGGTGTATTCTTAACCTTTTAATCGGCTGCAACGAATTAATTCCGGTCAACAAAATGGGACTGGTAGTTAAGTGTGTTCTTAAACAAAATCTGATAATTAGGTATGTTCTTAAAAAAACTGCTGGTAATTAAGCGTATTCTTAACATTTTATTGGCTGAAACGAATTAACTCGTGGAAAAAAAATGGGCTGAAATAAGCTCGAACAAATACACTGACGGACAATGAAATTTGCGCGCCAAGAAAGAAGCATCTGATTGAACTGTAATTTTATGGGCGTGACGGCAAAAACAGAGCTGCAGGACAATTACAGAGGGATCTGTGGCATGCAGTCCGGTCATCTTCAATAGCGTGTCGCACCGCCTCGTGCGGCGATACATGCTGCAATACGGTCCCGCATGGAGGCGAACAGACACCTGATGTCCTGCGGCAGACTGGCCCACACGTGTTGGACGGTGTGCTCCAAATCCCGGATAGTGCGGCACGGCGGCATCTGGCGTTTAAACTGGTCCCACACATTTTCGATAGGGGACATGTCCGGGAAGCAGGCAGGCCATGGAAGTGTCTTGACATGACGTAGACAGTCCTGAGAAACCAGAGCCGTGTGCGGGCGGGCATTACCTGCTACTATAGCGCACCTGGAATCCCGGCGAGGAACGGGAGCACATGAGGTCGAAGGATCTCATCCACGTACCGAAGATCTACGTACCACTACTAGAGCTGATCGTCTATCGTAGGCTATGGCTCCCCAGACAATAATGCCTGCAGTGGTGGAGGTGTGGCCCTCGATAGCAAGGTTGGGATTGTGCCGTTGACCCGGGGACCTCCACACACGGACATGATGTTCATCTGTCCCCAAACCGAAGCGCATTCATCGCTAAACACCACACCTCGTCAGTCTGTGGCGTTCTACGTCGCTCTGGCCTGGCACCACTGTAAACAGAGCAGGCGATGTTCCGATGTTAATGGCAGTAAACATAAGGGGCGCTGGGGCAGCAGATTCGCTTCCGGGAGGCGTCGGGAAATGGTTCAAGAGCACACAGGAGCAGCTACATCTGCCTGTATAGTGGACCTGGTACCCGTGGGATCCATTCTTACCTGGCGGACGATCCGTCGATCCTCTCTACCGGTGGTCCTCCTTGTCCTTCCGGAGCCGCTCCGCCGTGTGGCAGTGCCGTCACGTGTCCACTGCTCCCAAAATACAGTCGGACTGTATGGTCAGAACGATCCACGTTGCAGGCTATACGGCGCGCCGAAGACCCTGCGGTTTTCAACCCGATGATCAGGCCTCTCTCAAAGCCCGTAAGTTGCGTAAATCGAGTCTCCGGCGTCGACCCGACATTCTTGTCACTGTGCACTCTTGCTTGCGTCAGCCGGTACTTTTCGCTTTCATGGGGGATCAACTACACGCCGATTTATAAAGCTGCCGGTTCGTGCTTGCAGCGCCACTAAAGGGTGTGCGGTCATGCGCAATTGCACCAAACGTGTATCATTTGCATACCAGCATGGACTCTAGCTATTTTCAAAGTTTCGCGGTTATAGCATGTTTTCTTCTAGGTGCGCAAATTTTATTGTCCGTGAGTGTATATTCGTCGTCTAAGAAGTAGATCGAACGCGGCTGGAAAGAGTGAACCTGAGCATCAGACAGCATTGCTTTCCCTTTAGCTTTGTTATTCAAAGTGGTTATTTAGAGGGATAATTGACAGTAATCCTTTCTGAGTGATTACCTGCTAAATGGTCTACAATATTTTCGACGAACCTAAGAAAGGAGTAGAACGATATTTAAGTTATTTGTTTATACCCTGTGTCATGATGTCCGTTGTCATGGGACTATCCGTTCTCATAATGCTACAGAATAAGAGACTAGAAGGGAACGCTTATCACCAGTCACAGGCTTATTGTCGATGCTGCTGAGATGAGGGAGGATGGAGAAGGAATTGCTTTGCCGTAGCTTTTGTAAAACCCGGTCGCTATAGAAAATTCTGAGCACCATTTTGCTCAGGTGCATTGGCCGCTTAAAGGGCTGAAGTACCGTATTTAATAAAAAGTTTAAACTAGGTATTGATTTATTAATAATACAAAATACAAGCCTCATTTATGTGTGTGTATGTGTGAGATATATATTAAATATACTATATCGATTGCTGTTTAGTCTGTGATTGAAAGGGCTAAGTCTGGGAAAAACAAAGTGTTCTGTTGGAATCCCTTGAAAAATACCTGTTTCTATTTTTCAGCTGACTATTCGCATTTTGTTGCCTTTTTGGAGAAACTGAATGGCTGCAGCATATATTGTATGTTTTCAAAATTTCCATCAGATAGTGACGAGAAATTAAATAAAGTGTTTTCTTGTGGTCAATATGAGCCATGCTCAATTTTTTTTTTTTTTTTTGCTGTGTCACGACGCACGCAGTGAAACAAAAAAGTCGACTAGTTGTCATCGTTGTCATTCAACTGATGCCTGAAAGACTTCTACACTGCTGATTTCATCTGCGCTTCATATATTTTTCAAGAACTTCTACACCTACAAACCCATCTGCACTCCTGATAGCATATATCACAAAGGTTTCTGCAAGAGTGATTTCATTTGCCATTTCGAAATCAGTTTTCAGAACTCCAAATGCTACTTTTCAAATCCTTTTGAATTTTAAAAAATATATATCAGAATATTTTCACGACCTATAAGTCTAGCTGCACTTTTATACTGTATGTCTCATACACATTTGTACCTGGAAGTTCGTCTACACTTTCAATAATGTCAATAATGCACGTCTTTACGCATATTTGATTGCAAATGTTTCAGGGACTTCTTTCTACACTTAGAGTCTTTCTGCACTTTTGATATTTGATATCTTAAGGATTATTACTTTTAAGTCCCTTTGTAGGCTTCGCTCTCTGTTTCTTACATGAGGGACAATTTCTGTAGCGTTAATTCCGAGAATGCCACAGAAAGAACTGTAAAGAGATTAAAACATTAATATTAACAAAAATACAATTTAAATGCAACGATTAAGACTTTCTAGGAACAACTCCTTCTGGTGAGATATGTCGTGAGATGCATTGTATTTAACATACAAAATAATTCGTCAAACAAACCTTTAAATTCAAAATTTCAGATGAAGTATTAAATTATCAGCAAACCCTTTTAGTGTAACATGGTGGAGATAATCCAGTTTACTGGGGCTCAGAGAAGGGAAAAGGACGCTAAGGAACAAAAATTCCTCATGAAAAACTAGGCTGACTTAATATCAAATAGATGAGAAATGCTCTCAAAATTATACTGAGGAAATGAAAAGAAAAGTATTTTTATGACATCAAACTAAAGGCACACATATACACATCGACAAATTGAAATTCAAAGATCCTCGATTTCGATCACATGTTTCCGCAGCTAAGCGAACGAGAAAAGATAAAATTTCCCATTAACCAAAAAGCATTCTGAAGAACCGAGCAAGCAAGTTTGTGTGACAACATTGAAGCACAGAAGGCACGTTTCCACGTAATGCCATTAAGTATTGCAAAAGTATCACCTCCATGACAGAGGCACTTAAAAATTATTGGCGCTATACATACGAATGCAAACAGACGCAAATAACGGGCGAAATAGCTTCCTCTTGATACAGAGGAAAAGCATTTAGGTAAAGAAGCGTTAAATAGAATTTTGAATATCCTAACATAATAACGCAATGTTTCTGACGGAAGCATTCAACCATTTTAACATCGGAAAAAAGTTATTTTTAATCTTTTGCGCTTATCATGTTATGAGTACAAACGTTTTCATTTCAAGAAATTTTTCACTTCTAACGCAAAATCTATGTGGACCTTATACAAGCGTAGCAGAACATCTTTATTACAGCTCTGATTTGGCTAGTGGCGATAGCGTCGTTATGGTTCAATTGTAGTCGTAGCGTGTAACGCCATCCCTATGCCTGAGTGGTCTGAAGCGCTAGCTTCTGACCATTTGAACGAGGATGGCCGGGGTTCCAGTTCCCGATGAGACAGGGTGACCTGCTTGTCTTACGGCTCTGCTTCTCTCCCTTCCCTAAAATGGCGCCAAATTAGGGACAAGCGGCTGCTTAGAACCCTTTTAGTTGCTGATGCTGGCTGTTGAACTCCCATCTCCCCTCAAAAGAAAAAATTATCACGAGTAAATTCGAGACCTCTTCAAAGTTTTTCTGAAGGGTTTTCAGTATTTATGACAAGCATACAGCATCTTCCTTTGTAACGGGAGCTTTTGATGCTTGTTAATGACTATTTTATCCATTCATCATCAGATATTATTGAACTAGACTTCGACTGGTTTGTAGGATGACTGGCACACTGAGCTCGGCATTCCGAGTTGCCTATTTTACTAGTTCTACATAAGATTAAACAGGTTTCTACTGAACGAAATCATAACACAGTGTAACGTACCAGGAGATGTGACGTACCTGCCAGAAGGACGCACACGTCATAAAGGCAGATGGGAATCAGAATAAAACGTCCGCGTAGCTCAGTTGGTAGAGTGACTTATTCCGGAATGAGGGGATCCGGGTTCGAATCCTGGCGTGGACAAAAATGACGGAGAAATTTACTTTGTTATAATGGCGCCCGAACTATCCGGATGACCCGACCGTTCAAAATCTCGCATTGGTGTGATGTTCTTTAAACACCGCGAGATAGGAAAAATAAGAGAATCCCTTCTCCAGCACTTCGAAAAAAAAAAATAAATAAGGGGAAGATGATGTAACGTACCAGGAGATGTGACGTACCTGCCAGAAGGACGCACACGACATAAAGGCAGATAGGAATCAGAATAAAACGTCCGCGTAGCTCGATTGGTAGAGTGACTTATTCCGGAATGAGGGGATCCCGGTTCGAATCCTGGCGTGGACAAAAATGACGGAGAAATTTACTTCGTTATGATGGCGCCCGAACTATCCCGATGACCCGACCGTTCAAAATCTCGCATTGGTGTGATGTTCTTTCCACACCGCGAGATAGGAAAAATAAGAGAATCCCTTCTCCAGCACTTCGAAAAAAAAAAAATAAGGGGAAGATGATGTAACGTACCAGGAGATGTGACGTACCTGCCAGAAAGACGCACACGACATAAAGGCAGATAGGAATCAGAATAAAACGTCCGCGTAGCTCAATTGGTAGAGTGACTTATTCCGGAATGAGGGGATCCGGGTTCGAATCCTGGCGTGGACAAAAATGACGGAGAAATTTACTTCGTTAAAACAGTAATACAAAGAACTCGTTAGAGAATAATGAAGTTAGAGCTACTGGCTCCAGGGAAGGCAGAAAACCATTATCAGACGGACAAGAACAGAATAGTTGCCTTGCTTGGGATTCCACCCCAGAAGTCAAAGAAATACCAGAAGCCTTTGCCCTCAACGAATTAACCACCGGGCGGTTTAGTGAGTTCTTCATCGGCTATCAGTAGTACTATTTTACAATGCCTCAGTTAAAGATTCACTCAGAAAAATGATTTACATGGAATAATGGTTCTTGAAACACCTGACAGCTCTATTCCGTAGAGCCTCGTAAAAATGGCTACGTTCTCCACTTACGGCCTTTTATAAAGAGAAAACACACTCAATATATACACGAGTCCAGTATTTCGAATTTACTGAACTGCTTGTTGTTTTTCGGAACTCTGTGGCAACCACAAACGAGTTTTATTTCAGCAAGAAGAGGGTGCGCATGCACTCTGTCGAACTATGTTGTCAAACGGAGTCCTGTAAGCTCAGTAAAACGCTGAAAATATAAAGAGAGCGTACAGTTTCCACGTCAGGTGATCATTTAGCCGAAAGTACTTCTCAATATGATGTAGGTGTGAATTTCCCCCAACCTATCTTGGCCAAGCTGCAAACAAATGGTTTTCCTTTTCAAATCAGCAGATAGGTTTTAACTCTGAAGAGCTCAGCGATCATATATAAATAGCTTATTCGTCCAGTTTGCAATAAGGCACCCAAATCTATCTACCTAAAAAAATATAAGAATTACTTTTAACGAAAGAAATGTTATTACAAGTTAATATACATATATCATCATCATTACTGTTCTGTCTCTTGACAGGTCCGACGGTAACTCAACAAGTTCTCTTTCTCCAGTTTCCTCTGTCCCTTACTTCTTACTTATATATATACAGATATATAATACACTATTACACTATATTGACAAAAGTCACCGGACACCCCTTCAAAAGTAAATGAACAGATCCACTGCGTTTTTAAGATGCGCGGTACAGCTGCAAACGGTATAAAAACAAGCCTATAGCTGACTGCGATCATATCGCACTGTAAGGTTGAGTGAACATGTCGCGGCGGGAGAAAACTGACTTTGAGAAAGAAAAGATTGTTGGGTGCTATATTAGTGGGTTGTCCACAACAGATACCAAGAGGCGTTTAAACATACCCAGGTCAACTGTTTCGGATGTACTGAATAAGTGGAAGACACACGGCATGCCTGAAGCAGCAAAACGTACCGGCAGACCAAAGAAAATCAGTAATAGAGGAGGTGGAAGCCTCAGGAGAGTCGTTATAGCTAATCGATGGAGTCCTGCACGAGATCTCAGTGTACAGGTGAGTAAAAATTCTGGAACCTCGGTATGTACGCGTACCAATCGCAGAGAACTTCATTCCTTGGGTTACCGTGGTTCTTCGACTGCTTAGAAGCCTTTCATCTCCACTCGGAATGCTACTCGTCGTTTAGCATGGTGTAAAGAGCATTTATCGTGGACCGAAGATCAATGGAAGCCGGTCCTATGGACTGGTAAATCCAGATACACGATCCATCAGTCTGATGACCATGTGTGGGTATGGCGGCAGCCGGGAAAACGCTATTTACCACAGTGTATTGTTCCTACGGTCAAGTTTGGAGCTGCCAGTATACTCGTGTGGGGCTGTTTTTCGTTGTATGGTCCCGGCCTATTGGTTATTGTGTACAAACCTGTTAACCAGCATGTCTACCTCATTATTCTGGACAATTATGCTCTACCAACTCTGTGGCAAGGCAATGCAATGGAACCGAGCCTTGTTGGTACTAGAAGCATAATGCTCCGAGCCAAAAAGCAAGGACTGTTACGGCGTGGTCTGACGATAATTCCGTATCGTGTGTGGACTGGCCAGCACAGATCCCTGATATTAATCCCATAGTGCACCTATGGGATGAATTAGAGCGCCGCATAAGAAGTTTGTAACCAAAGCCTACTACTAATCAACAGTTAGCAGCAGCATTATGTACTGAATGGAAGCGCATACCTATCGCTGTGTTCCAAAACCTTGTCGAAAGCATGTCTCGAAGGATTAGTGCATGCATTAAGGCCAAAGGTGAACCGATACCGTACTAATGTATATCAGTAAATGCTGTGTTGTGCTTCTCATTTTGGTGTCCGGTGACTTTTGTAAGTATAGTGTACATGTATATATATGTGTGTGTGTTGTATGCGTATATGTTTTTATTTTTATTTTCTTTGTTGGTTTTGCAAATAGGGAAAAAGCGGATTGAGGGCTTTTTAAAATTTCTCTAAGGTACCGAATATTTGTAATCACACCAATGCCTTTCATCGTCTATAATCATCATTGCTAATCGTCTAGAATTTCAATACCCTCAGGGTAATTTTTTTCAGTTTTTAATATATACCTTACAATTTCATTTAAAAATAAAAAATAAAAATTCAGCTCAGAGCCAAATTACAGGGAGTGCTGAGCTGAACAGGGCCGGCTTCAGGGCGGCACCGCTACTATTGACCTAAAGCCGGCTTTTCCTGAAGCAGTTAAGCGTAAAATTCAGAAAATTGAATCACCCTTGTTTTCGAAGCTGTTGAAAGTAATTAAACTTCTAAACAAATCCTGACAAATTCAAGGGCTTTCTAAAAGTATAGCCACTTTGCAAATATCTCCTCTGGAGGTTGAGATACTAAGGACATTTGGCAGAGAATTGCATCGGAACTTGCTGACTGTAATGGTGCTACTCAAAATAATCAGCTCACTGAAATCAAGTATTTACACCATCGTGCAACCAAACATTTGCTACAAGTTGGAAAAATTCCGCGGACTGTTCTTTGGTGCTGGGTCTTGCAGCCTGTTTAGCTTCATTTGCATCATGAAAACGGTGACCCTGGAGATTTTGCTTCATGGAGCGAACATATTAAAGTCAGAAAAAGCCAAATCAGGGCAGTATGGCTGACGCTGGATTACAATTCAGCCCAATTCAGTAATCGTCCGAGATGTTTCAAGTGATGTGTGAGTTGGGGTAATGCCATGGTGTAGGAGGATTGAACGAAAACTCACTTTCTGACATCCCATGTTATGAATCATTATTGTGACCTCAATGCAGTGCCCTACAGATCTCCTGAACTGTCACACGCTGATTACTCCAAATGAGTTCATCAAGTTGCCGTTGGTTCTCATTCATAACTGCAGTTGAAGATTTTCTGGTCCCTTGTTTGTCAGCCAATGAGAGTTCTGGTATTTGAAGCCTCTTCATCTGTCTCCCGCAATTGCTGATGTCGATTGCCGCATTTATATAAATATTTTTGGCCTCCTGTAGATGTCCGTCGCTTTGCAACGTTTCCATTTCAAAAAAGCAAGATGACACCGAATTTTCGTTATAATGAGCATGTCTTTTGAATCCTTTCCGACGCGAATAAAATTTATCAAAATTTTTCATAGTCAATGGAATAGGTTAGAAAAAAATTAGCCGAATTTCTACAATCGATAAAACTCCCGGAAATAGAAACTGCTACTTACTTTCACTAGCGGCTAAAAATTATGTTACGAAAATTAACAAATGGCGCATAAAAAAGTTTGTCATATCAGAAGGAAGATATCAGAGACCAAGCGATTTTCAAATCGAACAGTTAAAGGAAGAAATATAGAAGGAAACATGTTTTAACTGCATTCTTTTTAGCGGCAGAATTTTGCATAAAGAACAATTTGAAAATATGCGAAAAGTATTCTTCATGGTAAAAGCTATGCTAAGGAAAAAGAACTTTTCAAATAAGTACCACAGAAGCAGAGATAGCGAGAGAAAAAATTCAAACATTTACGCCACCTCGGGGAAAATATGCGCATTATTTAAAGATGATAATGTTCCCCATATTTATTGTAGCGAATGGCATACAAAAAAGGAAATTTCTCAATAGGGTATTAGAAAAGGAAATACAGCTGCAAAGAGAAGTACACAAACACTACCTAACGACAGAACTGGGAACTACGAAACTCCTCAAATACAAACCTGAAGTATTTTACAAGGTAAGTGACATCCAGTGTTAAAAGAATTTTTTAAATCGCACATTTAGTAGCAGAGATATTGAGAAAACCATATAAATCATGGCGCCCCTAGCGGCGAAATTGTGCATTATTTTAGAAAGCAAATGCACACAAAGAACTTTCGCAGTTAATAGTATCGGACCGAACTCGAATCTTTTTCAATCGGGTTTTTAGTCCGGCAGATATGGCTGTAAACGGAAATGTGAACTTGTACCCTCTAATGGCTCACTTGTGTTTTAAGAAAAATTTGAAATTATATCAGAAACATTTCGCACCGAAAGCACTCTCCCACAAAGAACGAATTTTTCAAATCAGACTTATAGAAGCAGATATATCGAGAGAAATAAGATACGAATCTACGCCCGTTAGTGGAAAAACCATGCATTATTTTAAGAAGAAGGTATTCTGAAAAGGTTTTCCGAGGTTAGCGGTATCGGTCCACGAAAGGATTTTGTCTGTCGAGTGTTCAGGAGCACATATTTTGCTGCAAATATATCACCAGAAATAGAAATAAGCACTTACGCCCCTTGGTGGCCAACCATTCTTTACAAAAATTAGAAAATAAATGCGAAACATTTCACATCAGGAGGAAGAATTTTTCAAAACATCCGATGCAGGAAGAATTTTTCAAATCGGAGTTTCAGAAGCAGAGATACTGCTGACAATGCAATTTACCTGCCCCCTAGTGGAAACTATATAAGTTACTTGAAAAGTTTGAAATTATATGAGAAACATTTCGCACTGGAAACCGTCTCGAACAAAGAAATAGTTTTTCAAATCGGTCTCTTAAAAGCAAAGATACTGACAAAAATAAGATATGCATCTACTCCCCTGGCGGAAAAACCATGCGTTATTTTAAGATGAGGATATTCTAAAACGGTTTTTCTAGATGAGCGGCATAAGTCCACAAAATAATTATTTTCAAACGAGTTCCTAGAAGCTCAGATTTTGCCACAAATGCATCTAAAGCAGAAATAATCATTTACGCCCTTGGTGTCCAAACCATTCTCTACTAAAAATTAGAAATTAAATGCAGAACATTTCTCATCAGGAGCTGTATCCGTTGCAGGAAGAATTTTTCAAATCGATATTTTAGAAACACAGATATCGAGTAAAACGCAATTTAGCTTTATGCCACCACCGGCAAATCTATGCGTAACTTGAAAAAGTGACTGTACATAAAATTATCTTCGATATAAATGGCATCGAATAGTAAATTAATTTTCTCAATCGGATATTTAGAAGCGAATATATGGAATAAAATGTATTTTTAATTCGATATCATGTACATTTACGCCCTCTAGCGGCAAAATTGTACATCGTAAAAAACCCGGAAAGCAAGGATCATCATTCTTATATTTTAACCGTCCCAACGCAAAAATAAGTTTTCAAACCGGACTTGTAGTTGCAGAGATATGATGTCTAGAAGCAGACGGGCGGACGCACAAAGTGTAACATAAGCACGATTTTGGTTTTACAAAAGACGTGCTAAATACTCAATAACAACTCTTTGTTTTAAGCGAATATACACTATATTGACAAAAGCCACTGGACACCTAGAAGAGAAATACAACATAGAATTTATTGACATACATCAGTAAGGTGTCGGTCGATCTTTGGCCTTAATAATGGATGCATTGAGCCTTAAGGACATGTTTTCGACAAGGCTTTGGAACACAGCGAAAGGTATGCGCTTCCATTCAGTACATAATGCTGCTGCTAACTGTTGTTTAGTAGTAGGCCTTGGTTCCAAACTTCTTATGGGGCGCTCTAATTCATCCCATAGGTGCTCTATGGGAAGAATATCAGGCCTCAATCTGGCCAGTCTACACCCGATACGGAATTATCGTCCAACTACGCCGTAACAGTCCTTGCTTAATGGCTCGGTGAATTATCCTGCTGGTACCAGCAAGGCTCGATTTCATAGTATTGCCACAGCGTTGGTAGGGCATAATTCTCCAGAATATCAAGGTAGACGTGCTGGTTAACAGGTTTGTCCACGATAACCAATGGGCCGGGACCATACCACGAAAAGCACGCTCACACGAGTACACTGACAGCTCGAAACTTGACCGTAGGAACAGTACACTGTAGTAAATAGCGTTCCCCCGGCTGCCGCCATACCCACACACGGCCATCAGACTGATGGATCGTGTATCTGGATTCATCAGTCCATAGGACCAGTTTCCGATCCTCGTTAAACGATCTTTAATGTTCTTTATCTGCGGTCTACGATAAATGTTCTTTACACCATGCTAAACGACGAGCAGTATTCCGGGTGGAAAGGAAATGCTTATAAGCAGCCGCACGACCACGGTGACCCATGGAATGAAATTCCCTGCGAGTGGTACGTGTACATACCGAGGTTCCAGCATTTTTACTCACCTGAACACTGAGGTCTTGTGCACTACTCCGTCGATTAGCTGTAACGAATCTCTTGAGGCTTTTTTTTTTTTTTTGGTTGGAGGTTTAACGACCACCGTGAGCAACTCAATGGGCTATAAGCAGTCGCCCGTCCCTAATTTAGGGTCACTGGTTCCAGGGAAGGGAGAGAGCCAGCGCCGTAAGACAAACACAACATCCATGCCCGACCGGGATTCGAACCCGGACCCCTTACGGACGAATGATCAGAGGCCAGCGCCTTAGACCACTGCGCCACCGGGGCGGCGAGGCTTCGACGTCATCTACTACTGATTTTCTTTGGTCTGTCGGTACGTTTTTCTGCTTCAAGCACGCCATGTGTCTTCCACTTATTTAGTACATCCAAAACAGTCGACGTGGGTATGTTTACACGCATCTCGGTTTATCTTATGGACAACCCACTAATATAACACCCAACAATCTTTCCTTTCTCAAAGTCAGTTCTCTCCCGCGGCAACATGTTCACTCAACCTCACAGTGCGATATGATCGCGGTCAGCTGCAGGCTTCTTTTTATACCGCTTGCAGCTGTACCGCGCATCTTAACAACGCAGCGGATCTGTTCATTTGCTTTTGAAGGAGTTTCCAGTGACTTTTGTCATTATAGTGTACATTCTTTACGTCGATCAATCTAAACGGGAAAAGATGTACGTTTACTCAGTAGGTCAATCTAGATTAATGACAACATCCATGTAAATATTTCCCGAATTGGAGGAGCTATAATATTAGAAAAAGAAAGAAAAGCATTACCTTTAGGATGGCCGTACTATGTGTGCGAACTATCCTATACATCGTGGAGGAGGGATATTGGAAAATGTATGAAAAACATTACACTGATTTACATCTATAGGACGCAGCACTTTTCTAATTTGCGAGAAATTCAGGTACACAATCACGGCAATTAACATATTCGATGAAGCCGAAAAACGTATGACATACTCTGTCGTACTTCTGTCAGTTCGATCCAAACAGAATCTGTCACGTCCTTGAAGTCATTATTTATTTATTAACTAATTGAGAGAGGTATTAAGGCTTGTTTTTGACAGTTGTCTGGTCGGGGAAGTGAGGCATTAATATTTGAGAGTGACGAGAGCGGAATTTTGAAAAGCTAAATCTGTAAGTCGACTGTTTCTGCCTTTGAGGTCGCCTTTTAAAGCAAAGACTTTGTGAATTCCTTCTCTCTCTCCCTCTCTCTTCTTGAGTTCCCTTACAGAGTTCTCTCCCTCGGTGACGTTGAGCACTCGATCGCGCTCTCCCGATCACATGAGGTACTCTCTCCCTAGAGTGTGAACTGAGCCATGTACGACGCTTTCTCACTTTGTCCCTCTTGGGGTGAGGCTGGGGACTCGGGGTCTCTTGTTCTTTTATCTTATTGTTTAAAGCTCAGGAAGAGAATGGAGATATCGTTAGATATCGTCAACTGTTGTTATCTGGTGGCCTTCCCTGGATATAAGGAAGTGGGAACCGATCTTAAGAACAAAAATACGATGACTCACAGCCTCCAAATTTCGGTTCTGTATTAGGTTTTTTATTGTTTCATTGACTGTCTACCGCTGTTCGTCCAGACGTTTTTCAAGATATTTATACACGGAGTGGCCACTTTATTATGACCACCCCGTCAGTACTTCGTTGGGCCACCTTTTGCCTTTAATACTGCGTTGATTCTTCGTTGCATGGACTCCACGAGATGTTGATAGGTGGTTTGTGGAATCTGAGACTATGCTTGATGAATAGCTCTTTCCAGGAGTGTGAGATTGCACGGTTGGGGATTCAGCTGTCTGATGGCTCGTTCAACTTCATCCCACAAATTATCAAAGGGGTTTAGATCCGGAGATTGTGGGGATCACCTAAGCAAAGTAAACTCACCGGCATGTTCCTGAAACCAATCCTGTACAATATGAGCACTATGGCAGGACGCATTATCTTGTTGAAAGTAGCCATCGCCATTGGGATAAACCATCCACATGACAAGATGCACTTGGTCCGCAACAATGTTTAGATGTGATGTGCCAGCCAGACTTTGATCAACACGAATTAAAGGGCCCAAAGCATGCCAGGAAAACATTCCCCAAACCATAACGTTGCCTCCACTAGCTTGAAGGGTTGTAGCAATACATTTGGAGTCCATGCTTTCGTGCTGTTTCCGCCAAATTCTCACTCGGTCATCGGCATGGTGCAACTGAAAACGTGATTCATCGGACTACATAATTTGTTTCCAATTATCGACTGTCAATTCTTGTTCTCCTGTGCGAACTGGAGACGTTTTCTCTTTTTAACTACAGACAGCAAAGGTGTTCGAACAGGCCATCGGCTGCCATATCCCATCCGATGCAGTGTACGGCGAACAGTGCGTCCGGAGATCATTTGAGTGGATCCTTGATTAAGATGGTCTGCAATTTGCTGCACTGTTTCCCTTCTGTTCTCAGTCTGGACACTCTCCGCTCCGCCCGAGCAGTCACTAGTCGATGACGACCACACGTTGCACGTAGAGACCCAGTTTTTTCGCTGACAGTCCAGTCTTTAAACACTTTAACAACAGCTGCTCTGGAACAATGCGGCGGTTTCGGCGATACTGGCTCCATGGCTCCGAACTCCTACAATCATCCCACGTTGAAAGTCTGTCGAATCGCCTTTTTACCCAACTCGTCACCCAAAAATCACTTCTTCTACTGTCGCAAGCACTAAGCTTTCCCTTTTTATACTAGCCTCACCCTCTGGCGGCAACAGCGTGCAGCCATAGCTCATTTGCTTAAAACTGTCAGGTGGTCATAATAAAATGGCCAATCAGTGTATCACCGTTTCAGTGGACTATCTACGGTTGTCTTTTCAGAAGTCATGGGAGTGTTCCCTTACTGAATCAATAATGGACTGTCTACTTCTGTCTGTCCAGGAGTGATTCAAGGTATTTTACTCATTGCGTCAGTGGACTGTCTAACCGCTGTAAGTCAGTGGATGATTCGTGGAAGTGCTCTTATGTTTCGTGAACTGTTCCTCTATGAGTCTTCTTCTATAATTCAATCTACAATATATGTTATGCATTTGAAGCCAAGTGTGGCCTCTTTTGGGAGGAATAAGTTGAGAATTCTTTCTTTCCTCGTATAATAAAAATAATTAACCTCATGCTGACTACTGCTCTTATTTGATTCTTTTTGTTTCTATCTATGTCTTAATTTCAGTTCCACTGGCGAGTCACAGTTAGTCGGCTGGCATAGCTTAAAGCAGACCTGGGCCATGGGTGACCTTTGCGAACTCTTCTTGGAAGTTTATTTCGAAAACCAAGTTGCCATGGATACTGCGAACCTATATTTGCTCTAGTTATAAGCAAATGGTGGCCATCATAGCAGTTCCCGATAAGAATTTCTTTTGCATCTGTAATATCTAGAATTAGAAATACAAAATAACCATACCATTCTTGATGCACGTTCATTTCTGTTTGATGACGGAAAACTGTTAGACTTAAATCAATGTTTAACCTAGACTTTTAGAAGCATTTCACATTTTTCAAACCGTATTACCTATCGAGCGCATGAAATACTTATCGAGCGCACGGAAAGCACTCATCAAAACCGATGGCCGGCACAAGACCTTTGACACGTGATACTGGTAGCATTGTCACAAGCAAGAAATAAAAACACTTAGTTCTGATGAAGCTGGGCCATAGTTTCCAGCGAAACTAAAGTGCACTTTAAGTAATTAATATTGCAATCATAAATGCTGTTTTCTAAATGAAATGAAATATAATTATTCAGTGCCCGTAGTTCAAATACTTTATTTACTAGGTATATTATCAATTTACTTTTCGAACGTTCAGTTTAAACCCAATGAGTCTTACGTTTCTAACTCTCGGAGTACAAAGGCTGGAAGATATAACTCAGTTAAGGTCTACCTTGCAGAACACTGTGAACTTTAGAGCCGATAGATGTTTTCCCACTGTCTTAAATTTTCTCTCTCACTCTCTCTGATTTGCTGATGCAGCAAAGGGCTAGACGGAGAGCTGAATATAAGGTGTGTCGTTAGGAATGATTTAAAAAGGAAATTTATGCTCGCAAGAGCTCAGATTTGCATATCAGCGCAGTAAAGTCTTCCAAACCCTTAAGACATGGATCATTACGCAGGCAATGGCCCGTGCCTTGGGACGACACACAAATCAGACATATGGGGGACTTGAGAACACCAAATCTATAGGATTTAAATAATACATCGCAGTTGTCTGTTTCACTAAAGGAAGAAAGGATTAAATTTAAGAAGAGTACCATTCAATCAACCAAGGCACTGGACCCACTTGATTTCAAAAAAGCAAAATACCTTCGGCCATTTCTAAAGTACAACCGGAGTGACTCAATTTATCCTCCTATTCTGACAGCTATTCTCGCACTTAATCTTCATTCTGAAGTCTAAATTATTTAGTTTAGAACGAAAAGCCGTCGCTAGCATGTGAAGTTTTGACTACAGAAAGGCAATTTTCACAGCTCTCAAGAAGTTCGGGTATCTCAAAAGTAATGCAACTATTTACTTGTTCGTGGAAGACTATCACATTCTGTAATACCTGTGCTATGAACAGAGAACCAGATCAAGAAGCACAGAATAGTTTGAAATGCGAAAATTAGCTCGTGGATGTTGTGTTCTCTCTCTTGAGGTTGCATTCTGCAGACGCCCTACAACACACATACTATGCGCAACGAAGTAAGGAAAAATCTATTTGAAACTTTACATATTGTGATGACACAGCTTTGATTTCTGTTTCAAGAAATATGCTCAGGGCTATTGAACGAGATCTTCTTGACTTCTGAATTTAAGTGTGAACAAACTTGTGCTAATAAGGAAAAATTCATATTGCAGTAAAGTTGAGGAAGACGGAGTAGAAAATAAGGAAACTAAACTGAAGACTGCAAATCAAAAAACTATAGGGATGATGAACAAATAAGATTGGTAGCTCTTTATTTGGTATAATTTCAGTTTTAGTTAATTAACATAAAGATAAATGTTTCATTAAGAGAAAACTAGAAATTAAATATTCGATATTTTTGGTATAGTGAATACGGGTGCTAAAGGTAAGTGAAAAACTAAAATGAGGTTCTACTGACTAGTGTTGTGGATACTTCTTCGTAAGCAGCAAAAATATGAGCTGATTTTGAAAAACGGAAGAAAATTTACGCCTGAGTTTTCCAAAAATAATACTGGAGAGAAAAATTAAGGGAAAAACGTCTGAAATTAGGTGGAGAGGCGTGTGATAGAAGTGTTATGCTGATGGTTTGTGCGTTATGTTTTGTTTACTTGTGTACAACATGAACATTTTTTAATGAAAACTACATCTTCAACATAGCGGCCATCGAGGACGCATTGGAAATTAATCGTAATCGACTTTCTGAAGAAAAGAGATACCTGAATAGCACTGTTGTGACGTATATTCTAAATTAACTTTCCTTTATAGTTTTTTCCCTATGTAAATCTTGAGTTTATTCTGTTATACTTCACTCTTAACGTGATATCTTTTCTCTCAAACGAATACTGTTGGCAACACAATTGAGGTTGAATGAACGTGGCGTATGCCTGTTTTGATAAGAGCGAGAGATAAAAGCGACGACTAAACTGTTGTAGGAGAGCGATTATTGAGAGCGTTGAAAGAGTGCGTTGTAAAGAGAGCATTGTGTTAAGAGCTGTGAAGTGTGTTTAAATACTGATATCGTTCTGTTATGGATGTGCTACAACTTTGAATAAAGCATCTTTTCGGTAAGTTTGACTTCTGTTATTTACATGTTTCGTTTGGCCGTTAAGGTTTCTTTCATTTAGGAACTATTTCTTAGTATGTTGATGTTTTAAATTAACGTAGAAGTAAGACAAGACTTCTACATCATACTGTATGTAAACGACTCGGTTAAATGAACTTTGGAATTCACTACATACTACCGGAAAGATGTCTTATATATGATTCAATTAATAAAATACTTGATGTTTGCAAGAGCCAGCGATGGTTGCACGTACATTTCAAACTTATACCCCAATGCTAACGACCCAGAAACTTTCACCGTAAAACATCGTGTCATTCAACCACGACATGAACACCGCTCATCACGCGAGAAATTGCGACACCTCGCTTTTCAGACGCCAGTCCCATCACACCTGAAATGTGGGGAAACTCTAAACCTAATTTCTAACCAACTAGCACGCACAGAGGCTGTCTTTGTCAAACGCACATAAATCTACATTTCTTCACAGCTTGTTATCATAAACTCTGTCCCATCCGCTGACAGAGTAACTTAGAACGAGTAATGACTACTGTGCCCATCTGCTTGCCTTTGATTTGCATCAAATACGCTAAAGGAGTGTCGTTAGATTTAAGCTTACATAACTACTGGTAACGTCCGAATATTTAATGCAAAATTATAGACATAATACCCTGAGCTTTTATAATAATGATTGCTGGCTGAATCTCAAGAGTACGAGGAAAGAACGGGAATGAACGAAACCGCTGAATAGAAAACGCATGTTGATATGAACAAATTTCGAGATCACGTGGTTCGGATCTTCCTTATAGAAGGTTTAGTTGAATGGATGTACTAACATTAAGGTTTATCAGACTGCTTGTAATACTTTTTAGTGTATTGAGGATGCAGATATCAGTTAAATGTCTATATTACACCAAAACACTAACGTTACTTAAATGTGAATACTCTTGGTACTGAAACGTTCACCAAAACCCTAATATTATTTAAACGTGATACTGAAACGTTAACCGAAACACTCTTGGTACTGAAACGTTAACCGAAACACTAACATTACTGAAATGTGGATACTCTTGGTAGTGAAATCTTCACCAAAACCATAACATTACTTAAATGTGAATACTGTTAAAACTACAACTGAAACGTTCCGTAAGAACTAAGTCATGCTCCGGATGGCTTAAAGCAAGTTTAGGCGCTAAATTGCATAACGGCCGGATGTAAATAATAAGTCTTGTACTTACAATTCAACCTTCATTGGTCTTTATAGGTATTCAAGTTAGCACATCAAAACAGAATCCACTTTGCACGTAATTCTTTAGTACTTCGACAGCGAAAGGCAACGATACTTCTCAAGACTTATGAAATCACCAACAAGTTAAGGCTTCAATATCAATGAAGCATAATATTCAACGTGCAAACATATAATTAGCAGATAAGGTAAACTTTCTTAACATTTCTCTCCAAAGCAATTACAACCTTACAATCTAGCTGACTCCTAACGAGAGCTCTAATACATTCATAAATATCCCTCTTATCTGTCCACACGACATTCAACTTTGGACTTCAAGTTAGGTTGCCACAAAAACATTCAGCGAGGGAGCAAATGTAGCGTTAAGTTCAGAAACGCTTAAGGAAAATGAACCGAAATTCACCTAAGATAACTGGAGTGAATTATAGTACACGTGACATGTTCTTAACTTCATATCAAAACTAGAAAATATGTAGAACAGATCACCATATCCCTTTGTGGTTTCACTTTGTTTTCAGCACGACTTTTGGAACAAAAGTTGTTCTTACAATATCCTCCTGCAAGGAACAAATATTTACGCACTTACATGTCGTATCCTGAAAATGTTTTGGCCAAGATGACGATCATTATGACGATAATGATTCATTCACAACCAGATCTATACGGTACAGGAATTTCTCGCTAAATTGCGAGAACTTACTTTACGTTTGGCACGACATCTACAATTCTTAATGGGAATTCGAAAAATTATTTTGACATTAGAAATATGATCAAAACTTTTATATTTGTTTTGCTTAATTTGGTCACTATGATAAAAGCTCACTTCTGTAAGGTGACGTAAATGCATTTTTACGTCTGGCTCGATAAAATTCGAATTACAAATTTCTTTTCGTATCTGGCATAATCAATAATGGCCAACATTTTTCATGCGTTTTCAGCATTCTATGATGAAAAACACATTACTCATAGGTGGCTTCAACTTGGAGTTTAAGTTCGATGATATTTCAGAAAAAATCCTTTCGAAATCGTCTAAATTCGTCCACAATCAGTTTAATCTCCATGCGTTTCGATCTTTCTGATGTACTATCTTCTCGCTGAGGTACGTCACTGTCAGTGGTGTATATTCGAGGTTAGCTAGCTACGCTAGCCGCGAAGCTCATAGAATGCACAAATAAAGGTCAATGAAATGTACACAAATAAAACCCAATTAGCAACGGTATTAATATATGCCGATGCTTTCGCTGCGAAAAAAACACGTGCGGATTCGCTTCTTTTGACTATGAGAATCAGTCTAGCGAGAGAAGAGCAACCGGTCCCCTGTGATGGTGTCATCGCAACGCAAACAGCTCTACCAGTCAGTCTTCGTTGTTCTGGTCCGAAGACCTTCAATACGATAGCTATCTAGCGTTTGCATGACAACATGAATGAGCGGGTGAAGGGGAATGCTTTGGCAACGGTTCGCTCAGAAACGAGAAGACTTGGACTACACTCGCTTGCTCCTGCCGGTAATAGTATGTGTTTCGCTAGAGTTGTTTAAGTTTGTGGGAAGTGTCAATAAATTAAAATCAGTGATATTGTATGTTAAATTCGTGTCTGTGTTGGATTCGAACTGTTTTGCTAAATTTTGTTAAAGCTTTCCTAAACATCTACTGTCAGAAATTAATGAACTCTATGCTTCCCATTTTGATACAGCTCGACTAAAAAATCAACTAAAGGTGTTTGATTCCCTAGATGAATACAAAAAGATATCAGTAAGAGACATTTCTTGTTACATAAAGTTGAATAAATTGTTGGACATAGTGTTTAGTTAGGTGTACAAATCAGCAGACCTAATATTAAAGTTTCCATCAACAACTGCAACTGCCGAAAGAAGATTTTCTGCATTAAAAAGAATCAAGATACATCTTAGAGCTAGCCACACAAGAACATGTACATTCGAGCAACTTGGCTGATTTGTCAATAGAGAAAAACATTCTTTTTTAATATGAAAAAGTATTGGGATGAAACGTTTTATGAAAACGCAGCTTTCAAGTCCACACAAAAGGAAAGAAGAATGGAGTTCCCGTACAAATAAAGTATCCAGAAAAAGAATGAAGTTCATGTACAAATAAGTGTTTAAATCCTAATCCTTATAATTTTTTGGTATCGTGTTAGCAGTAGCATGTACCTACATTTTGGAAAAAAAAAGTTACTTCTATTACATTAAAAGTGAAAAACAATTTAGCTATTTTAAAAAAAAGTACTGGGGGGAGGGGGAGCCCAGGTCTCGGACTCAACATACACCACTGGTCACGGTATATTTGTGTTTGGAACCATGCATGCAATACAATTTACTTTAAAGGTTGTGGGATGATTCTGGTAGATACCACAGATCAAATTGAGGAAACACTTGCGTTGGGTAGCAGAATATGTACGCTACATGTTTACAGTTGCTTGTCTACAGATGACGAGATCCTCCCATTTTGTTGTACGTCTGTATGGATCGAAATCTCCCTACCTAATTCACTGCAGTGATAAACATGACAATGCATCGCGAGCACGATCGATTTGGATGGGTTTTGGACGTGTAGTCCAACTCGCCGCATGCATCTCCATCATGATGCCCAGCTTATGTGGTTCCAGTTGTTGATATCTTTGTTGCCTGAGCGTCTTGGCATGCCTACATTGAGCTAGCACGCAGATAAACATAAGCGAACCTCATGGAACCATAACGAGGTGCTTCAAACACACGAGCAGCATTGATAATAGCGCCGCCTGTGTCTCAGGTATTAGTGACGTCACAGGGTGTCGCTTGCATCACATTAAATCATCAACCACTCGCAATCCACTGCTGGATGAAAATGCCCCCAGTCTCATCCTGTATATAGAGATACATATTCTATTCATTATACAAACATACCTTCGCAAATTCCACCTGTAATGAGTTTTGCAGTTTTCGTGTGTGCACGAGGATACAAGGTTTGTCCGAACATCTTTAGAAGTGATTTTGTTTAAACGGTACTAAACGTGTACAAGTGCCATTAGCCAATACCAAAACTGTTCACTTTCAAATCTGATCTGGCTTGGTGCCAAGTTTCAGCAGTGTGCACAAAGCGGTTCTACTAGAAAGTCGTGTTTAAGTCGGTGGGGTAAAGCAAGGCCGTTTAGAAAATACAAGGCCATGACATTAAAGTGAAGAATCCCCTTAATTAGTGACGTCACGCGGAAATCAAGACTTCTGATTGGTTTCCAAAGTGGTCGTGTATGACGTCAAAGACGACATCGTCGTATCATGCCGTGTAACAGGAGAGTGACGTTACATAAAGAGGGAACGCATTTCTCTAATGTCATGACGTTGTATTTTCTATTTGACCTTGGGTAAAGTCACCTCGTAATGGATTAAAGCACTGAGCAAAGAGTGGGAATTCAATTTTGTTTTAAATACGAAAAAGTGTAACTCAAACAATTGCAGTGGTGTGTGCGACTTTTGGAGATGAAGTATTTTTACGATCCAATATTTTTCGCTGGCATGGAAGATTTCGTGAAGGGCGGGAAGATATTCAGGATGGCATTATTTGATTTTGGCCCACCTAGACTTCTGCGGACAATAATCAACGAAAGCGTTTGGTAGGAGAAAATCGCCACCTGTCCCTCAGAATGACAGCAAACAAGCTTCAAATCAGCAAGGATACAATGCGTTCTATACTGTTGTCAAAGATTCGAACGCAGAAAAGCGTTCTGGTGCTTCATACAGCTTGCATGGACGGAAGAACACAAGTAGCAGCCAGTTGCAGCGTTTAGGATGTAATTGAGTCAATGATCAAGATTTTTTAGGATGAATCCGGATGCTTTGAATGAGATTTCGAAATAAAAGCAAATTAGCTGCATGGGCTAGAAAAAATTCACTGAAACCGAAGGAACTCCGTCTACAAGAGTCTCGGGCGAACACGATGTTCGTGAATCTATTAGATTCGCCAGGAATTGTGTAAAACGAATTTCCATCAGGAGGACAGAGTATTAAATCTGAATTTTACAGCGTAATGATGGACAGACGAGGTTGAAAAGAATTCGGTGCCTTTAGCGGAATGCGGTGGAGTCAGGTAACTGGTTCTTGCTTCGCGAAAATGCACCGTCACGCAACGTATACATCGGTGAACAGTTTCTCGTACCAAACCGCGTTCCAATACTTCACTCTCCTTCTTATTTGCCATATTTGTCGCCTGCTGATTATTTTGTTTCGAAAGTGAAATCTTTAGGGGAACTATTGTGACAATGTCACAGAAACCTAAAACAGAGTGACGAGAAAGTTACATTGGCAAAACTATACTATATAGAAATCCGACTTATTGGCGTAAGATTATAAATAGACGTTTCTAAGCTTTCGCACATCATCCACATGGCTTTTTCAAGAAATATACAGAGTGCAAAAACTTGGAAACACTTATTCATCGCCTTACGCCAAAAAATCGGATTTCTAATGTAGTTTTACTGGAGTTGGTGTACAGTTCCTCGTTAGTAATAAGTTAAATCGGGTTCCACAAGCTTTAGTTTCGCAGACTCATGTAGAAGCTGTACAACCGTGCAAAGATGAGCATCGAGTTGGGGGGACATATGTTAAAGATAAAATGGCAATAATCCCCCCCCTCCTGAGAGTTGGACTATATATGAATGTAGACCTGAAACTTTTCGGACACATCTTGTACATACAAGATCATCTGCCGAATCACGCATTTCAAGTATTGAGTCGATGCCTAAGTTCATGTCGTTTTATTTCACGAGTGTTTCCCAGGTCAATAGTGAGGGCGCAGATGGCCAATTGTATATCAAAATGTAACCAGTAATATCGTGTATCTAAATTACATTGCGTTGTGTGATTCTGGCTAATGGTGTTTTGGTTTTCAGGTCCGGAAATATGGAGTGTCAAGCAGAGAGGAATGAACATTTCCGACATCTGCTCCTCTGCGAGTTTAACAAGGGATCCTCAGGCGCCGAGGCCACTCGACAAATTTGTGCTGTGTATGGGGAAGATGCTATCGCTCTGAGGACAGCCGGCAAATGGTTTGAGCGGTTCCGAGGTGGCATATTTGACCTTAACTACCCTCCACGCTCAGGTCGTCCATCTCACTTTGATGAGGATCGTTTGAACCATCTCATCCACTTGGATCAGCGTCAAACCACACGCGAATTGGCAAATGAGATGGACTGTGATCAGGCCACAGTGGTGTGAGACCTGGAACGTATGGGAAAGGTCCAGCAATTGGGGTCTTGAGTGCCTCACACTCTCACCGAGGACAACAAGATTAAGCGTGTTTCCATATGTAGTTCCTTGCTCGCCCGTTATCGCGAATTTTCTCAGCAAAACACATCCTTTCTGTCACGTATTTTTACTGGAGATGAAAAGTGGTGCATGTACGTGAATTTCAAGCATCGGAGGGAGTGGTTAAGCCCAAACAAGACGCCCACATCACGTCCAAAACATGACCTTCATCCTGCGAAGAACATGTTGTGTGTCTAGTTGAACATGGAAGGCATTATTCACTGCCGAGGAACCGGACCATCAACGCTGCACCCTATTGTGAGCAACTCCGCCTTATGGAGGGAGCAATTCAGCAGAAACGGCCACATCGGCACCATGGTGTCCTTCTCCAACATGATAACGCACGCCCTCAATGTGCAAACATGACCACAATGGCCATTCAGGACATGAAATGGGAGATCCTTTCACATCTGGCCTATTCTCCAGATGTTAACCTTTCAGACTATCACCTGTTTCAATCTCTGTCGAATGCGCTCCGCGGCAGAACGTTCAACAATGATGTTGATCTCCAGAATTTCCATGATGACTTTTTCGCAGCAAAACCTGCACGTTTTTTCAAGAATGGCAGTACAGACCTATCCAGATGTTGGGACACCATCGTTAATAATGTGTGTGTGTGTGGGGGGGGGATAAATAGTTGATTGATTCCGTTTTCCCTTCTGATGTAATACATTCCTGTAGTGCGGTGAAAAAAACGGCATGAACTTATGCATCAACCCAATAGAACTAAAATGTGTTCACAAAAATTTGTGAGTGTCAGTATGAACATTAGGGAAACTATTACTTGAAGATTCGCGCGCAGAAATTAAAAAAAAAACAACAGTCATACCTTGTACGTACGGTGATGTTAAATTTGACTACTTCCATATCGGAGAAGCTGATTAAAAGCGCAGATATAGAAACATTATACGGCGTAACTGGCTAACACAGGATGAGTAAAACTGCATCAGCTTAAAAAGAGTTACAGTCCTTTTAATTACGTCTGTGACGTTGAAGGATAGCAGAAATTTTTATTTCATGTGGTTCTTTAACTAATTTGTTTCAGGTAGATTCGTGGATTTAGTTTTATTTATTTATTTTTGATAAATACTATTTCACCAGTATAGAGAATATCAACCTTTCCCCACTATATAATGTATGCGACATTCCCATTGTGAATGTAATTCAATTACCCAATACACTACACCATCTACATATTATCCCACAAGACTTATATGAGTCTGAAATTTTCCTTTAATGACGTAAAAAAAAGCACTAAATATTCGCCGAGCTTTCACATTTCGCTGGGAGGCTTCGTCTGGAGCATTGTTTGTTGTTGTTCCAAGCTCTTAAAAATAAGTCCAAACGAAGTGCGAAAAATCGGTGATTGAGTGTTTGTGCCATTAAAGGAAACTCTTAAGCTCATATAACTCTTGTGTTATGATTCAGTTGTTGTTTTTCATGTTTCTGATTAATGATGAGAACATTTAAGGCTTTCTTTTGTTGCTTATTTGAAATTCTTGCCATATATCACTATTTACTTGGGATTTCATGTATGTAGCCATGATACTGAGAGCTGAATCAATTCAGGCAAGGCGATTCAGCTAGCATCGATTTCACTTTGATTCGCAATATATCGTAAATTCATCAGCATCGAATTATTATCTCAAATTTTAATTGCAATAAGGAAATATTAGTTATGTATAATGACGAGAAAGTCTGATTATACACGAGAATCTATGAAGCCATCAAGCCTCGTTAATGAGCCTAGTTCTGGTTCAGTGATTCGTGTAAGAAAAAAAAGATATAATAACCCTTTTCGCAGCACAACTTGGAACAAACTAAGCGTTTGATGAACTTTCCTGGTCTTGTGTTTAAATAATAACTGTCGTAAACCCTCACTTTTAGTAATTTTATGTGTATTCTCATGCCTGTGAAATACACGCTCGTGTCCATGGACATAATATGCTGGAATGCCTGATAATGGAAGTGTACTTGAGAAATATGAGAAATATAAATATAAAAAGAAAGCTATGTTTCACACACTGAGTGAGGGATTCTAGTAATTAAAGTTTTATAATTGCATACAGTTAACAGCAAATATCAATTATAAGATGAAGAGATTCCAGAATCTTTCAAATGATTTCCAGTGCTTCTAACGTTCTTCAGTTGTTCGCTTCACGTAACAAATGAATGCTGTGGAAGAAGTCGCCTCTTGGCAGAGTGCTTAATGAACCATACAGACGAGGATCATGTTCAAGGGTAACATGAAACACAGGTGTCGTGTTTTTTTCGTCTGATTTAGTTATTTTCCTCTCTTAGTACCAAATCATCAAACTGGGCATAATGTCAGTGCTTACCCACCCTGATATCTGTCAGCATTCCGGCGAACGGAATTTACGGAATAGCTAATATAATCTGCTATGTTTTCCGGTACTACATAGCCACATTTTGTGTTGGTATTGCAGAACTACCTATCAACGCAATCACTTATTTGCATATTCTCATTTGTTTGGGGACTGCTTAAGCTAAGAAAATAATCGGGTGAATGTTTTTTTCTGTTACTCGGGATCCAACAACAACCATGAGCAACTCCTAGGATTATAAGCGAGCACCCATTCTAACGCAGGGCCACTTGTTCCAGAAAAGTAACACACTGAGACAAGCACATTACTCATGCCCCATTTGGGATTTGAATCTGTGTCCAACTCAGACGACTGGTCACGAGTCAACATCGCAGACAACTCAGCAACCGGGTTGGCCGGATGAATCTTCCTGGGGAAACGTTTGCAGTGTGTAATCGTTCCCGATAGCGCTCTCTATCATCTTTTTAAGTCTTGTTACCGTCATTAAAAAATAACAGGATCATTGACGCCTGTACATAGTCTTGAAAAATGTTTGTACAAAGTGCAGTGACAGCACTTTGCACAAATATTCTTTAAAATGCAGCACATACACTGAAGAGCAATTGAATTAGAGACAGCTAGCGTTATGAAAATGTGGCGCTGAGGGCGGCCCTGTAAACGGAAACGACATGACGTATGCAGCGATCCGACAATATAAGGAGTGATGCGACGGGAATCAGTAAGAGTCGGACGCAGTATGGGTAAGACGAAGGATCTAAGCGCATTTGATCGTGGGCAAATAGTCTGGGGCCCGACGAATGGGTCACTCCATCTCGGAAGTCGTGCAGGCACTGTGATTTTCACGAGTCACTGTGTCACGGGTGCACCGTGAGTACATCGAATCCGGTAAACCATCCCTGCAAGGGCCAACTGCCGTGGACAACAGCATGTGGAGGAGCGGGGCCATCGTCGGCTAGCTAGCATTGTAACAACGGATAGACGGGACACAGTGCAAGAATTATCTCGGCAATTTAACGCTGGTGCACAAAAACGTGTAAGCAGCCACACCATCCAGAACCATTTCCTCGCTATGGGGTACAGAAGCCATTGTCCCACGAGGGTACCGCTGCTGACCGCACATCACAGGGTGCAAAGATTAGCATGGGCGCGGGAACATCGCCACTGGACCCTAGACACGTAAACAAAATTTGCCTGGACTAATGAGTTCAGATTCACGTTGGTGCACGCGGATGGCAGGATACGAATACGGCGCAAACCCCATGAAGCGATGGATCCTTCTTGCCAGCAGGGTACTCTTCAAGCTGGTGGGAGTGGCATTCTCGTCTGGGGACTGTTTACGTGGACTGAAATGGGACCCCTAGTAGGTGTGACATCGTCCCTCACAGGTCAACGTTACCGGGATATCCTGTACGACCATTTGCTCCCGTTTGTGCGTCTTCAACATCCCACTGGGGACCTCATCCTGCAACAAGATAATGCTCCGTGACATCACTCCCGAATTGTATCCGAAGGGTTGAATGAACACTCCACCGACGTGACATCGCTTCCTTGGCCAGCTGTGTCACCTGACCTTAATCCCATCGAGCACATCTGGGATGCCATCGAGAGATATGTTCGTGGCTCTGACCTCCCTCCATCAAATCTTCGTGAACTGTGGAAGCTTGTTCAGGGGTCGTGGATCCGTATGGCTTCCCAACGCTTCCGGTGTTTTGTCGAGTCCATGCCGAGACGAATCGCCGCCGTCATCAGGGCGAAAGTGGTGCTACATGCTACTAGACAGGTATCTCTAATTCAATTGCTCTTCAGTTCAAATGTGACCTGTGAACAACCGTACAAAATATGTCGTAAAATGTTACTCTTTTCCTTGCCATCCGGCCGTTTTTTAACCCTGTAAGATGGGCCTTGTAACACGGAATTTTGCCAAATACGAGTACGATGCTAAAATACAACGCTGGCAGAAGTGTAAAGAAGTTTCATCAGTTCGATAAATTGTTTTCTAGTCATCGATAGTCAAATTTGGTCAGTACATGAGCGGTAGCTAGTTGCAATGCCAAAAAAGAAGAAGACCAAGGACGAGGTGGTAGAATGAATAATAAAAGACTTCGGAACAAGGATGGTGATTAAGAGCCAAAGACAGAGACAACTAACAGGAAAGAAACTAGGTAAATCTTCCTCCAGCAGCGGAATGAAAAATGCTCATGGGAAGAAGAAACATTTGTTTCGTTGTGTTTTAAGTGAAGGTTTTGAACGCTGTATTGGCATCCACACATTGTATCTCGAAGTAATAAGTACCGCTGCCATTGTCTTTGTACATGATGGGCCACTGTACATCATACAAGATATGACCGTTAATAGGCAATGCCGCTCGCCCCTTGTGTACGCTACCAACTCAAGACCGTAGATTTCATACTATCCAGTAATTGTGTTTGTACGTTTGTACGTCGTCAGCTTGTACAAATTTTCACAGCTTGAGCCTTGGGGCATTCCATTTCGCATGCCAAATTTACGCCCTAGGTCCTTTTATCTACGAGTAGTTTCCTAAAATATTATTTTTAAAACTTTGTCAAACAGCATTTATTGCTCTAGCTTGTCATTCTTCTCGTTACAGTTCAAGCTTACTTCACACACATCCTGAATTGTTAAAGTTTTTCGCTGCTGTTTTAGATTCTGTTGCTCAATTTTACTGGCGTAGCTCTATTTTAAAATAAGTAACAAATGTGAACTGTTAGTACAAAACCTGTTGTTTTAATCTACGTCTGTAGCTATCCTTTCAGCGAACTGTCAAATGTCAACCGTTGTTGTAGAATCTGTTGTTTAATTGTACTTGCGCGGTTCCATTTTCAACGAACTATCAAATATTAAAGCCTCGCGCAGAATTACATGCATTATTCTGCATATTTGACTAAACGGAATAATACACTGCTGGACAATTGCTAAGGACGGATCATAAACGGCTATATAGCGCATAAAAAAGTAAGTGTGGTTGGATGCCAAGTGAAATAAAATAATGTCAGAATGCCACTACATTACAAGAAAGACAATTTATTGTGCTCTGAAATCCAGAAGGCTTTGGAACGTGTTAAAGGGACAAACAGGCCATTTTGTGCAGAATACGGAAACGTGAAAAAAGGCAATTACCGTCCGCAGGCGTTCCGGCGTAAAATGTCAATACGGGATATGGGCACCATGGAGGGCGATGCAAGATTCCACACGTCGTGTCATGCTTTGCACAACATTATCAAGCAGCTGTTAGGGTAATTTATCCCATTCCTCTGTCAGTGCACGGATGAGGGTGTCCTTGTTTATTGGAGGGCATTGGCGATCAGCAAGCCTCCTCCCAAAGCATCCCACACATTTTCAATGGGATGCAGATCTGGACAACGTGCTGGCCCTACGAGGCGTTGAATATCCTAGCTCTCAGGACATTCCTGGACAGCGACTGTTCGATGACATGTTGCGTTGTCGTCCATGAAAATTGAATCTATCACTCACAGCACCACGGAACATGCGAACATGAGGTAGAAGAACATCATTAATGTATCGTTGGCCAGTCATAGTCCCAGGTGGAAGCACATAGAGGGACGTACGGCCATTGATCATGATGCCAGCCCATACCATGACACTACATGTCGGATATCGGTCCTTTTCCTGTATGTTTGCTGGAAAATATGCAGTACCACTATCACGCCAGATCAGTTGTCGTCGACAATCAGACGATAGACTGTATCTACTCTCATCTGAGAAGAGGACAGCAGACCAGTCGTTATCAGTCCAATTGCGATGTTGATGGCACCATTGCAAACGGGCGGTACGGTGACGTCTGGACAATGGGATGCACACAACAGGACGGCGGGCGTATAGTCCTCCTTCATGCAAACGTCTGGCGACAGTTTTTCGGGAGATCCGCTTGCCAGTAGCAGCCATAAACTGATGTGCTACTTCACTAGCTGTGCTGCGCCGGTGTCTTTTTGTTGATAGCACTATTTACCGATCTTCTGCAGGTGTCGTACTGCGAACACGACCTCCCCCGTGACGTTTGCTACACTCTCGATTTGTTTGAAATGATTTCCAAAGCTTTGAAACAACACTGTGGCTGACGTCGAACTCCCTGGCAACATCTGTTATTTTTCGCCCTTCTTCAATGTTGCCAATAATAGGGCCACGCGTAAAATCATCTAGGTGATGTCGGGAAGACATACTGAAAATTGCAAGTTCGTCAATTGATTCTTTCCCTTTCAACTTTGCGTTTGAACAACAACGGTCAATACGCGTCAAATCCTTTATATCTCTTATCAGCGCTATGACGTCACGAACAAGTTCGGCAATCCAAAATTTGCATACGCACAACACGTCTTACTGTATCCCGCACTTATGCTAATTTCCACATTTTCCTGCCTTCCATTTTATGGTTGCTATCGTTGCCCTTGTCATCCGTCCTTAGCAATTGTCCGGCAGTGTAATAATAATTCAATGGGCACCGAGAATATGTTAATAACGAAGTAAAGATGAAACGTAACGTCATACGATGTCTTATTCCTTTCAAGAATGATAACGGAAATATCATTTCAATTTGTAAGTTATTTTTTTAATGCACAACTGACACATGCGTAGTGATTTCTATTATAAAGATTATGAGAAGATATTTAATAAAGCTATCTGCCTACACAAAGGCGGAAAATGATTTCAAGTGTCTGGAAGAACGACGAGCGTTTATTTTATGAGACATTTGGTCTTTTTACTGCCCAAAACAAGCGACACTACCCAGCATCAATTTTTGATGTCATCAAAATGTGCTCTTACGGTGACAAAAAGGACGCGGCAGTGTCAAGCAGTGATGTGTCTGGCAAGTGAAAAAGATAGCTTTTACCGATGAGAGATCATGATAATGGAAGGAGGTAATCTTTCCCGACGACTCCTCCTTCCATTGACTGAAATCTTGGAAAAGTCATTCTGCTCCTGCCCAACACTCCATTGTTCTTCATCAACAAAGACTACTTCTTCATTCTGTCGACAAAAGATTGAATCTCTGGGATGTCTCGCTCACTTTACCGATTCTGTTGCGAAACATGATTGGTTAGAATGGGCAAAAACACTTCCTCAGAGTATTGTTCTTTGTCCTCATGCTGGTATCTTTCAAACCGATCGAAAAGATATCATTATACTAGCTACACATAGAAGTTATTATATCTGAGTAAATTTCTTGACTATGGCTCTCTGTTAAGAATAAAAAAAAATATATGAAATATAAATTAATTTACAATTACATTCTATGGCGAATTCGATTTTAACTCGCACTGCAGTTATAGCACAAAAAACAAAAAAAGAACTTAAAATTAAAAAACAAATAACTCAATCAACAATTCAAAAACTGATAACTGAGCACTGAAAAAAATTTTGGTAGCATGGCAAAGGAAAATAAAAAGTTGTACAGAAAAGTATTTTCTAATTCTAGATTGCAAATCATACATCAAGAAAGAAACACCATGATTGAAAATAAATTTAGAATTTTTATTCGAGCATTAGTAGAAAATATTAAATAAAGTCTGCAGCCAAATAAAAGAATTCAGTGTTTTTTGATTCAACAGGTCTATTTTATTTCGGTTGACGACCTAATAATTTTATTTGCTATAGAGTCAGTTTTTGCACACAGCAGATGAGATTATATTCACTTAAATTAGTGTAGCAGTTATTTATTGCAATTCTTAGTGAGTATAGCATTTACTGATTCGTTTGAAGACGCTGAGGAATACACTGTTGGACATACAAAATGACTCACCATGAATTATTTGTTGGATCGCCATGCAAGTTGGTGCGCATGTGCCGACAGTTGGGGTATGTAAACGATTGCGAACTCATCACGTGACCGGTGTGGGAGATAAAAGAGGAAACCGGTTCAGCATGTATAAGTTTCGCCCTGGGTGACGTCACCGGGAATCCTATCGTCACAAGGATTCCTTTTACCAGAGGCTCCACCTTAGCCACGGTTGGCCTAGTAGTGATCGGTTGTGACTGCCACGGAGAAACCTCATGTTCGATCCCAGCAGGAACAAACACTCGAACCACTAAATATTCGCCGGGTGTCGGATGGGCATGTTGAGTCGTCGGGCCCCGGGTACTGGCCCCCGGTTATAAATAAGGGCGCCTTCCTCCCCTTTCTACCTCATTTACGTGTCACTTTCCTATCGGGCACTCTAGCCCAAATCTCTTAGCTTCCTATTTCTAAAGGCTGTTTAAGACCTGGGGTCAGACATTCCCTTCCTAAAATCCTCTACATATGATCAGATCTGATGTGATTTACCAGAAACTCCACCATACCGCTACGTACGGCTAGATGGTACCTGCGTAGCACAGCAACAGAAACGCATCGGGATGCGACAATAGCCTGCCAATATGGTGTTAAAGGAAGGTAATTTGCGTCGCCGTGGAGGTACTGGGGCACGTAGAATGCGGCAGCGGACGCATCTACTGCAATCCACTGTCGGTAAGTAATAACAGCCCCACAATCCATGTGGTATTAAATGACAAGTCTCGCTCCTCTCTCAGCGCCAACATTCACCTATTGAGAGTCGCGATCACCGAGCTGATTTTGTTGCCATTCATAGGCTCCCAGCATGGTGCTATGGTTTGGGACTATCAGTTTTAACAGCCATTCACCGCTAATACGCATAGTAGGTACAATGACGGCACGACGATATGCCAACGAGGTGTTGCAGCCCATATTGTTGTCGTGACTCAGTGGTATCCCTGATGCTCAGTTTCAGCAAGGTAATGCCAGCCCGCACACTGCCAACAGCAGCAGACAAGGCACATAAGATGTCCATGTGTTACCCTGGCGAGTGCGATCTCTAGCCTTCTCTCCTACGCAAAACTTGTGAGACGTCATTGGCAGACGACCCTATGCCGCTACATGACCCCTTCACAGTGTCGATGAACTGTTCACACAGGTCAGCGACGAATGGTCAGCGATAACTCAGATCATAATCCGGGACTTTTCCACTCGATGCTACGCCGTCTTGCCGAATGTATAGCCCAGCCTGGCAGTTGTACGACCTAACTCAGGCTGTCTTATGTTTCCTCGCTCGTCGCATTCATATAATTGTTCAGAAATTATATCACCTTTTCCTTAACTACTTGTCTATAGGTATCGTAAGTTTCGTCACATTTCGTACTTTCCTTCAAAATGTAGCGTTTTCTATGTCGAGCAGCGTAGTTGCAAAAAAAGTTATTTAGGTCATGAATGGTATTTTTTTGTCATCATAGACCGCATGAAGGCAATAATGAAAACATGATGGATAACTCTTTTGATGGGGATGTAATTCTTTCATAAGACCTCAACTAATTACTATTAGGTGAATGGCTTAAGGATTTTCAAAACGCAGGAAAATATCAGCTTATAACTTCAAAGGAATTAGTTTAACTTTGGACTGCAGCAGTTTATTGTGTCATCGCGGAATATGTGGAGGTGTTGATGTCCATTAAAGATTTAATTAGCAAAAGTAGTTCAGTTTAATTTATTTATTTGATGTGTTACATGCAGTTAACTACAAATCTTTAATAATAAACCAAAAATAAAAGAACCGAAATGGAAATCACATTATATACTGTTAAAGATCATATTAAAACATTCATAGCGACATAGCAGGAAACCAGAGAAAAGCCTAATGTTAGCCTGAGTAGCCCTTGGTCCTCAAATAAGAAAAATGTCAAGTCAAGTAATTACATATCTTTCAAACAATACATACATACATAACCGCAATGCCATATGACTGAAGTAAATCTAATTCAACTATTAGCATAATATTCCTTTAGTGCTTTTTTAAACAATTCAAAACTGGTAAGTGATTTTATATGAATCGGCAACCCGTTCCAGAGCCGGGAGCAATGAGTATTAATTATTGAAATCAAGCGCATTAGTTCAAGCCATATGGATTAAAAAGTTTTCATACCGACGAGTTTGACAACTGTGTGCAGGACGACATGAATTTATTAGATTGAGATGTTTGCTCGCATAAACATGCTCATTAGTTAAAAACATCAGTCGATAATTTTGTAATCTATCAAAGATCAATAATAATTTATAAAGACTGAACGAACAGGATGTCCACATTTTCCAGAGGATTCAACAAACGAACTCTATTAACGTAAAGAAAAATCTCGATTAATGTTATATTTAGCTATCCTACCCCAAGAATGCAGACAATAAGACGGATAGGGATAAATGAAAGAATAATAGTGTTAATTTAATATTTAGTGGCAACAGACTCAAAACTCTAGATAAAACACCTATTCGAGACCTCAAGTCCGGCGAAATAACTTCAACATGGACATCCCACTTTATATTCTCCTGAAACAAAATACCTAAAAACGTAACCCTTCTTGAAAAATCAAAAGAATAAAATTTAGAATTACTTCCGGTAGAGCCTCAGCTCCAGCCTTTTGACTAGAAAAAATATACATTTTGTTTTTGAAACGTTAAGAGTTAAACTGCAACGAAACCAAGTCAGATATTCATGTAAAGCGTGGTTAACACTAGGTATTAAGTAGGACACCGCATGACGGGAAAAAAATACTCGTATCATGTGCAAAAAGGTGGGTGTAATCACAGGAACGAACATGAAAAATATCATTAACGTAAATAAGAAACTATAATGGCCCTAGAACTGAGCCCTGTGGAACTCCAAAACGAACAGTTTTGATAGTAGAGGGATCATTCCGAAACTGAACATACTATACTGCCTTCTCCCAGTAAGATAATTTTCAAAAAGGGTCTTCGCGACTCTCCTAACGCCAATGTGTTCGAGCTCAGAAATAAGGATGTCGTGACTAACAGTATCAAAGTCACGAGATAAATCACGGAAAACCTCCCACCACACCAAAGCCTTTATCCAATATTTATTTATAAATAATTCAAAACATTAAGAATGGCTGTCTCCGTAGAACTAGCACGACGGAATCCATATTGCTTTTTATTTAGTAAATTATTATTTTCAATATAACAACCGACTATGAATCAACTTCTCAAAAAATTTTAGCGAATACAAAAACGACCGATATAGGACGATAATTTCAGTCTGGGATCACTTTTTTGTGAATAACACTGATCCTACTGAGTTTTAGCGGTTCAGGAAATAATATCCGTATATAGAATACTGTTAAAAATATGTGTTAGTGGAATTAGTAATTCAGAAGATACAAATTTCACTACCTTTGGGCGAACACCGTCAGGTCCAGCACACTTAGAAGGATCCAGTACATTAATCACGGACAATAAATCATGCGCAATAGACTAAAGAAAAGTGAAGAAAAATGGGAAGCAGCGAGTAATCACTATGACTTTTAGAACAAGTAGGTACACTGAAGTGCCAGAACAACTGATACACCAGTCTAATACTTGATAGGTCCCCCACGGGAGCGCAGGACTGCAGAAATACGACGGGGCATGGACTCCACTAGCTTCTGGAAATATGCTGTAAGTAATGCACACCATACTTCCTGCAGAGCGTTCCACAACTCGGGTGTACTGCGAGGTCTCGGATTCCTGTGTTCAATAGCGCGTTGCATCGCATCCCAAATGTGTTCTATCACGTTCAGATCTAGGGACTTGGGTGGGAATGGGGACACCCCAAACTCAGATGAATGCTCCTCTAACCATAATGTGGCGTCACGACACTTGTGTGGACTGTCCTGTTGGAACAGACCCAACCCATCAGCATGAATGCAGGACATGAACGGGTGTACCTCGTCAGGAAAGAATGCGCACATAGCGTTGACCGGTCACAGACGTTTGTAGACATACCAGGGGTTCCCAGTGAAGTCCAGCTAAACACCCCCATACCATTACGGAATCCCCACCAGCCGGTACAGTTCCCTGTGGACAGGCGGGATCCATGGCTTCGTGGGGTTTGCGCCACGCACGAATCCTCCCATCTGCCCGATACAGTTGGAAACGCGACTCATCAGACCAGGCTACTTGTTTCCAGCCATCAAGTGTCCAGTGGCGGTGTTGCCGTGCCCAAGCGAGGCGCATAGCTCTGTGTCGTGCACCCATCAAGGAGACTCGAGTTGGGCGTATCAACATATCGTACAGGGTACGTTGCACAGTCTGGACGCTGATGTTTGTTGAGGCTCCAGCATTGAATTTTGATGATACCTGCGAGAGTGTTGCACGCCTATTGCGTGAAACGATTCTTGACAGCCCACGATTGTCACGTTCACCCAATGTCTTTTTGCGGCCACACTGGTATCGTAGGTTGGAGGTTTTGCCTGAATTCTTGGAATCACGGTACACCCTTGCAATGGTCGTCCGTGAAAATGCGAACTTCGTTTCTACCTCCGAAATACTATGGCCCATCTCACGAGCGCCAACTATGACATCGCGTTGAAAATCGCTTAAATCGTTATTACTTGTCATTCTCATGCCGAAAACGGCTCTGAGAGCTGGCAAGCATGTCTATCGCTTTATATACACACTGGCGGATGACACCGAGTACGCGCATAGGTGACGTTGCTATGTATTTTGCATAAGCTCGTCTGTACCAGTTTTTCTGGCACTTCAGTGTATATCAGAAATCAAGTTACCTGTATTAATAATAGAGGAAGTAAATAAAGCCTTTACTTGCACTGTACAACACTTATTCATCATGGGAGAATTCGACTCAAATGCGGAAAAAAATTCACAGGCACACAGAGTTGTTGACAGATTTACAGTTTGCTGAGATTTATCACAAGAAAAATGCTAGTGCTCATCTTTTCTCATGATAAAAATTCAAGAAAGTTGATATGACTAAACAAAGACATCGCTCTTTCCACGTTTTAGCAACACTTTGCGACCGAAAAATTGTTATTCGGTCACCGCTGGGGATCCGAATCCCAGATCTCTAGCCGAGCGCGTTAGCCTTACACCACGTTGGCCAAAAATCCACGCCGCTATGTGTGTTCTTCTGTCAGCTTCTGACATCACAAATCCGTAAGGTGGACTCAGCCACTGAGACGTCTCCATTTGGTGGGCATTAACGGCAATGGGTATATATTAATTATAGCAGTTAAATCCAGAGGGCTAGATCCAAAGTGAAAGTCCTCCAATATGTGGTGCTAGTGAATAAAGAAAGGCATCACTCTTTCCACGTTGTAGCAACACATAGTGACCGAAAAATTGTTATTCGGCTACCTCTGGGGATCTGAGGTGGAAAAAGTCTTTCTGTATTTGCTCAGCTAGATATCGAGAGATCTGGGGTGGAAAGTCTTTCTGTATTTGGAGGATTTTACGTTGGTACGACTACTATCTATGTGTAAGTTCATGCTACGGTATGGGAAACCGAAAAAGGGACAGCTGTTTAGGCGTACTTAATTTTAATTTTGAATCGCACTCTGGATCGTAGCAATGGCCAACAGATACGAAGCTTGGCTTAGAATCATACGTTCAAAATGGACATGGAACCGAACGAATCCCAGGTGAGGCAGGGATAGTGTGCTTTTCCTACGTCCCTGGCTTTCTCGCCATCCCGGAACCAGTGGTCCAAAATTAAGGACAGAAGACTTCTTATAATCCACCGTGTTGCTCTCGGTGGTTGTTATTTCTATTTATTTATATTTTTGATTGAGGGTTTAACGACCACCGTGAGCAACTCAATAGGCTATAAGCAGTAGCCCGTCCCTAATTTAGGGCCACTGCTTCGAGGGAAGGGAGAGAGCCAGTGCCATAAGACAACCACAACATCCATGCCTCACCGGGATTCGAACCCGGACCAATCTCGGGCGAATGATCAGAAGCCATTGCTTAGACCACTGTGCCACCGGGGCGACGCGGTGGTCGTTAAAAACCAAACGAAAAAAATCGCGTTCAGTACGCAGTTGTATCCCTTCGCCGCGCTCTGTCTTATTTTTTTTGAAATCAGAACTATAAAAAGTCAATCAAATTTCTAGATAAACATAATCTGTTTTTCTCTAGAAACAGAATTTAGATTTGAGTAGGCCTAATGGGCACGAAACGATGTCTGGGTTCGAGTATGATGAGTACCACAAAATGTTTTACCTTTGAGCAGCCTGAAAGTGATAAAAATATTTGTGGCTTGAGTTGGTTCCACACGGTATTTTAAGAATTTGGTACGTTCAATGGGCACCAGCCACTGTTCGAGAACGCTCGTAGCAGAGGATTCACGAAATTGCTTTACTGCGAACAGTGTGAGGACACAAGAGTGGTTTGCTTATACAGTGGTTTAAACGTACTCTGCAGGTTTTATTCTTCCCCGACGTAATGAAGAGAAAGAAAGAGTAATGGCAAAGTGTGTTCGAAATATTTGCGTTAATGTGGGTCATCATCATCACTGTCAACCATTGTCAATCTATTGTTGGATGAAGGTCTCCCCAAGTTTCTTCCACAGCTGTCTGTCTTGAGCCAGTATCCTCCATGTTAGTCCAGCGTGTTTCCAAGTTTTATGTTTTGGAGACATCCTAAGGGTGGGGGAATAGATATAACTCACAACGCTGGCCGAACGGGTTGATTAGTGTGTGATAACATTTCCACTAATCCCTGTGGCCCAGTTATACCTATATGTGGCGTCGTCAGAGCCCTTTTAGTGGGAACAGGACGCACCACAGGAAGGAGGGGTTGACATTTATCAAGGAGAGGCATCCCTAATGTGTGTATACATATACATCTTAAAATTATTCTTTGATCTACTTCTTTTGCTTGGAAAGACGTAGTTCAGGTTAAAAGATAGTATCGTTCGAAGAGTTAAAACGGTGAGTGTATTTTATTTGCTTTTGGAAATTCGCATTATTGCTTCTGTCATATCTACTTCGTGGAATGGTAGACTACATTTTAAAAACAAAGCCCTGCTTTGTTTTTAACATCTGTAATGTTTGTGGAATTTAGCTGTCTGATTACTACACAAATAAGTTCTTAATAACTTCACTTTCAACCGAATCAGGAGTCACTCAAATAACTTCAGAAAAGGTTACTTACAGATCGATTCATTTATTCTCTGTCAACTGATCCTTAAACAGTAATAAATCAATAGAAAGAAACTTAATCGTCGAACGAACGTTAAACTTATCCGATTAGTAGCAGACGTAAGAACTAAACACAGTTAACGAGTAGAACTCTAAACGAAAACTATGTAAATATCAGCACAACACGCAGCCTTTCAATAGATACAACTTTATATAAACAACGTCTCTTTTACAAATAGCATTAACATCCACCAACAACACAACAACTGCTGCTGCTCAAAACATTACATATATCATTCAGTTTTTATCTCAGACATGCACGTCATTCATTCTAACTCATGGTGTTGCCAACCATACTCTTGCGAGAGAGAAGATATAACGTTAAGTTTGAAAAGTGCTAAAGAGAACGAACACAAATGTACATAGAGAAAGAAACTTAAAAGGAAGGTTAAATTAGAATATACGTTACACATCCAACGCCAAACAAAAGATAAATTTGTACATATTTTACACTGTTAATATTTGAGGTGTGAGTGGGTCTGAATGAGCACCTGAAAAGTTTTGTTGAAGTTTTTCTGGGTTGAGTGAGTACCACAAAACGTTTGCGGTTGAGTGAGCTAAATGTGTACCAGCCAGTGTTTTGTGATTTGAGTAAGCCGAGTGAATACCAGAAGGTATTTGAAGGCCGAGACTATTGAGTGAGGTACCCAAAAATTCAATGTGATAGAAACTTTCTCAGAAAAAACTATTATTTTGGATTTTACAAGTACCCATGCACATCTGAAAAAAGGAGAGGTCACGTGTCCTTAATGTATATCATTACTACTCACTACAAAAATTCAACGAAGGCTTCCATTGTTTAAAACACAATTTCACTCAGTGAAACCAAACTTAATCGACGTTTTCTTCTATGCTGTGTTAAATATTAGATCTAATTTCACATCAGTTTAAATATAAAAAAAAACTTTATTCAGCCTTACATTCTGCATTAAATGTTTTTAGTGAGAGTTCCATTGGGTTGGAAAGTAAGTAATGTCTGAAAATACAAGGTAACAGCGAAGTGCCAATTACCGTACAGACAAGTACAAATCAGCCTTAAACGTAATCGCCATAGTTTACCATGATCTGCTCTCATCGTTTATGCAGCTGTTGGATACCGTCCCTGTAGAATTGTGGCAGCTTAGATACAAAGAGGAAAGTGAGCGTTCAACATTGTCCCGGTTGGTGAACCATTATCCGCCCAAGAAATGCAGCAACGATCGGAAAAGGTGGAAGTCGCTTGGTGCAATGTCTGGGGAATAGGCTGGGTGCAGCAGCAGCAGCAGCTCCCTGCCCAGGTCTCTGAACTTGTGACAGGTCATCCGTGCTGTGTGAGGTCTCGCTCAATCCTGCTGTAAGAGGACGCCACTGCGGTTTGCCAGTGGTGGTCGTTTCGACATGAGCGATGTGTGAAGATCGTTGAGCTGACGGCAGTACACATCGGCAGTGATAGTGGTGTTGTCCGGCCGCAGTTCGAAAGGCATGCCATCTGGCATATTCCACCGAACAGACAGCAAGACCTGATGTGGTAGTAAGCCGAGTTTGGGAATCGGCATGGGCTTCTGTTTTGGGTTCAACCACTGTTTCTGGGCGCTGATATTTTCATACAGGACTCATTTCTCGTCATATCTCACAATGCGGTCCAAGAACATTTCAACTTGGTCACGTGGAAGCAGGGAAACGCATATACTCATGCGATTTGCTTTCTGCTCAATTGTAAATTGATGGGTTACCCAAACTCACCTTTTGTCACACCTTCCCAATTTGACGCAGGTGCGTGATAATGCTCGTGTGGGTAGTCCCCAGATGTTCGGCCAACTCCCGCGTGGTCACACTTGGGTCAGTGTTTACTAAGGTCTACAGCATGTCTATAACACTGTTGCGGACTTTTCGGCTTTGGGACGGTCTGACAGGTCAACATGTCTCTCTCGAAACCGTTCAAACCAACGACAGCACTGACGATGTGATATGGCATTGGGGTACATACTGGTAATGTTCCTTACAGCACCAGCGGAAATGCTACCACGAAGAAATTCGTACAACATTCTACGGCGGATGTGCTCCTCGTCCACTTCCATGTTGGCTGGCATTTACATTCTTAGTCTACTTACGCCTAACTTCCACTGACTTGCCACCTACTTGCTGATGTCATGCCGGTGTGTTGCACAATTTCGGAGGCCAATGTGCACCGTGATCGGGACTTTGACTTCGCGTACACCAGCTTTCCAACCCAAGATAACCTTACATCCCCGCACGTTACTTTCTTTCCAACACAAGACAACCCTACATCATCGCACGTTACTTTCTTTACAACCCAAGACAACTCTACATCATCGCACACTACTTTCTTTCCAACCCAAGACAACTCTACATCATCGCACACTACTTTCTTTCCAGCCCAAGACAACCCTACATCATCGCACATTACTTTCTTTCCAACCCAAGACAACCCTACATCATCGCACATTACTTTCTTTCCAACCCAAGACAACCCTACATCATCGCACATTACTTTCTTTCCAACCCAAGACAACCCTATGTTCTGCTGAAAATCCTCACTACAGTTAATTGGAGTTGAAAGGGTAACTAAATTGAATAAATTGATTCAAAACGAGATTCGTTGATTAAATCCACGAGTCAGATTTTGAAGGTGATTTCGTTGATTTAAATCAACGATACAAACACACTACTCACATTTCTGAAGCAAGCAGGAAAGAAAATTTTGTACTTACCAATAAAGCGAATATCATCAGAAAACAGTATGAAGGTATTTCTAGCAATATAAAAGAAGTAAACTATTTTAAATAGAATTTTATCCCCATTTTGACTGAAATATGTGCTTTCAAAACATAGGATTTAAATTTAGCGACCAAGATAATTCAAACTTATTATAAAACAAATAATGCCTGTGACGTTATCTTGCAACGCGTAAGCGGTGTGTCGTAATACATAAATATTTTCTATTTAACACCGGAAAGTAAATCAATAAATTCGTAGATAACAACCAACATGAAACATGTAACTTGTTCAGTGTGCCTTCTTTAACAGACAGGACAAGATTTTTGTTGAAAAGCTTTTCCTACTCAAAATAAACTTAAAAAAAAAGAAATTGCATCTGAAACGTGCTCAGGAATAAAACAATTTTTGTTGAATGCCACAGTTTCCAGATTTCCAGACTTTTTCTTTAAGTGGTTACTCTCCTTATTTAGATGTGAACGTGAAGGAAATTTTACAACAACTCTGAAGGCTTGCATATTTATATGTCGGGAACTGAAGACGGAATTCTAAACGCAAGATTTAAAGAAGAAATGTTTTCGTGGACTCTCATACAAATTGAAACACCAAAGAAGAAAACAAAATTTCGATTACAAGAAACTTTTGGCTTAGCTTGCATACACGAATGAATTATTTTTCAAAATATGTACAATCAGATCGTGAAATCGTTTTACTAATGAAGATTTAAATTTTGTCTTTTTATTTTTTTTTTTCAAATATGCATTTATAGAATTATGCAATAAGTTCGTCTGATGAAACCACCGGCTGCATAGAAACAAAAGAATCTAATTTTGGAGGTTCGCTTTTTGTAATTACACTGCTGGCCACCCAAAATTCAACACCAAAAAGGAAGCATCTGATTAGCCTGAAATTCGCAGCATGCGTTGCCCGCAAGAGGACATGCAAACGATTAGCATTGCAGGGCATATGCTAATCATGTGCGCCCGGCACGCCAGCGAGAAGCATTATAAGAAGGGTGCACAGAAGGTGGGGTGTAAGTAGTGGAAGTGTGTTGTGCTGCCGTACCTGTGCGTGGGAAGCTTCCTGATGCCTCGTCGCAGAATACGGCAGTCATTCCGGCACGTTTCGGAGTTCGACAGAGGACGAATAGTGGCTTATAGCGACAGCGGTTTATCGTACCGAGACATCTGCGCCCGTGTGGGACAACATTCAGCCACAGTGAGTCGAGTATGGTTTCGGTGGGTGCAAGAGGAACGGACGGACCGACGTGAGCGATTGCCGCAGCCGCGGCACACCACCGAACGAGAGGACCGGCATGTTGTGCGGCGGGCACTGACGGTTCGCTCCGACACATCACGAACGTTAGCGCAGGAATTAGGGTGTGTTGCGCAACAACCTGTGTCAGCACGTACCGTTCAACGTCGTCTGTAGGAGTGGGGACTTGTCGCACGGCGCCCATTGCTCCGATTACCATTGACGTTACACCACCGGTGAGTGCGGTGGCAGTGGGCCGTTGAACGCGGCACCTGGACTACGGAATGGCACGACATTGTCTTCTCCGACGAACTGCCTGCAACACCACGATGGTCGGATCCGCGTGTGGCGGCACCGCGGCGAGAGACTGTATGGCCCCGGAATTATGCATCGCCATACCGGGCTGTCGCCTGGCGTTATGGTTTGGGGCACAATTGGGTATGACACCCGCACCCCTCTGGTACGCATCGCCGGTACACTCAATAGCCACTGCTACATCTCCGACGTTTTGAAGCCTGTAATCCTCCCTTACCTGCCGGACCTGCCAGGGGCCACGTTCCAACAGGAAACCGCGCGCCCGCACGTGGCACGCATCGTGCAGCATTTCTTCACGGCCCACCATGTGTCACTGAAGCCGTGGCTTGCCTGTTCTCCCGACATGTCGCCCATCGAACACGTCTGGTCACTGATCGGCAACCACCAACCGCGGATACACCTAATAAACTGTGGCAACGTGTGGAAGCAGCCTGGACCAACATACCCCAAGCCCACATCCAAAGCCTCTTTCGTTCGATGCCGCGGCGTGTAGCGGCTGTTATGGCCAGCCATGGGGGCCACACGAACTATTGATGTCTGCGTATTCCGCAAGTCGCACGGGCCTGAAAACTCAATCGCTTCATCTTTGTATCTGTTGTTATGTTTCCAGTAATATATACTGATTTCATTGTCCCGTTCCGCCAATCTGTCTTGGCTCCACGGGGACTTGTTGAGCACCTTGGATGTTATTTTGAAATGTTGCGACAATTATCCTGCCTTGAGACGCGGTTCGGACCCTGGCCACCCCAATGGCCCAGAGACCAGCCCGTGGTGACGTGCTGGCAGGCGACCTAGAATACCTTGTCTGGGTTCCCGCTCTGTCTGGCGGGATAGGTCGTTTCTTTACTTTTTCGCTGACTGGAAGATTCCTTGCCCTCGAACTTTTTTGGGGGAATAATTTCCCTTTATTTTCTTTTTCAAACACCTACACACATGTATACACTGTCCTCATGCTTAGGACTTACAACATCAAGAGATAGCAAAATTTATTTACAGAATATTTACATTGGTGGTTTCTTCGTCTGCTTTCCCACAGACTTCTACCCTCATTCATCTTCCGATTCGCTTTCGGTGTGCACGTTCACCTCCTGCGTTTCGGTCCCCGTTTGATTGGGGAAGATGGTATGTTGCTGGAGGGTTAGCCTTTCAACCAAGGCTATTATCCCCCTCCTGTTAACGGAAGATTGGATGAGCAGATCCAATCTTCGCGTTCTTTGCACACCTGGGATCAGTGTGTTTCTCCATTCGGCGAAGCCACTGCATTCAAGTACGCAGTGTTCTATGCTTGCCGTTCTCTTTCCACAGGGACAAGTGCAGTTCCTGATGGCAAATCTGCCTAGGTATTCAGGGCTGATGCCATGGCCACTGAGTACTTGATTCAGGAACTTATTTGTCTGTGCTCGTTTGGTCGAGACTTTCGGAAACACTCTGTGTGTCTTCCGCCCTGTCTCTCCCGTGTCCCATCTGACCTGCCATTCGGTCATGGTCCGACGTGCTAGTGCTGCGCGAATACACCTTCGCGGCGTTCTGCATTGCACGTCGACCGTCTCTTTCAGCGTGGCTGCCTTCGCCAGCTGATCTGCCCTTTCGTTTCCTAGTAAATCAGGCTTTGCTATCTCGTGTTCTTCTTGGTGTTGCATTTTGGGTGACCAGCAGTGAATAATTTATTCTGGTCTGTTTTTCAAGGCAACCTGCTCGCAGTCGTCATGACGTGAACATAACGAAATAGTCTCCTGAACGAAGCATCTACAACCATGGGAACAAAACATTTTAAAAAATTATAATTATAGTTTTTTTTTCAGAGGTTAGCTCCACAAAGAAATACAAATCATCAGATAACGCTTTATCTGATTATTCATGTATTGTTGCAATATCAAACCTCTTGATTTACAGCGATTTTGACACACAACTCGGGCTTTATTGATATCCATCACACGACGTGTATAAGACCATCTATACTTCATACACATAATCTTTTTCTGATGCAGACACTCCATGACTTCCTTAGCCTTTCTAAACCTTTCTTTTCTGCCACTTGGGTGAAAAGATTTTCTTAGTAAGCATCTCATCACTAATTCTTTCAACATGGGCAAACCACCGAAGCATATTTTTGTCTCCTAACAACATTTTGCTTGCCATTACACAACTACAGTACATCTCCATTCCTCATAAGATCAGACTGTGTCTTGCCTCAACCCCCCCCGTAATTTACGCATATCTCCAGCACACAAATGACTCCTATATCTCTTCTGCATACCCAGGTTTCACTGCCGTACATCACGGTATAGGGACAATTACACTTTCATACACAGCCATTCGCGACTGCCTTGAGAACCCATCGTTTCTGTGGAATCATTCTAAAGCAGCTATGCCGCCCCGGTGGCGAAGTGGTCTAAGGCGTTGGCCTCTGATCATTCGTCCGTAAGGGGTCCGGGTTCGAATCCCGGTCAGGCATGGATGTTGTGTTCGTCTTACGGCACTGGCTCTCTCCCTTCCCTGGAACCAGTGACCCTAAATTAGGGACGGGCGACTGCTTATAGCCCATTGAGTTGCTCACGGTGGTCGTAAAACCTCCAATCAAAAAAAAAAAAAAAAAGCAGCTATGACTTTCAATGAATAATTCACTCGCCTACTAATTTCACCATCTAATTTGTTCTCTCTGTCAAGCATGCTTTCTAAATACACAAACTCATTCACCTGGTCAATCACTGTGCCATTTAGACTTATATTACATTCAGTGCTAACAGTTACCCGAGCAAAAAATCTTAACATTGGATTTTCCCTTATTTATAATCAGTTTGAATTTCATGCAAACTTCGTACATCCGGGACAACATACTCCGCAACTCACTTTTGCTCTCTGCCAACAGGACAGTGTCATCAGCATAGAGCAATCTGTACACACGGATATTATTACCAAGACATAAACCAATATTTTGGCATCACGAATGCATGCATCCATAAGTATACTAAACAGCTATAGGGACATTACACAATCTTGTCTGACTCCTGCACCAACAGAAAACTATTTTGATACAACAATATTCATTCGTACACAAACTCAACTGCCAGCATACATGGCTTTTAACCATTAAGTAGATTTCCAGTAACACCATATTTTTGTCTTCTTCTCCGTCCTCTTGCGATGTACTACAGTCCTCCGGCGTTTTAGAATTTCCAAGTACCGTGCAGCATCAACAACGAAGTCACATGGTAGGAACTCTTAATGCATCAATCCTTCGATATAGAAAAAAAAAACAGAAGCAGCACATCAACAAGCGATCGAGACTGACGTGCATTCTCGGGTCTTGGAGAGGAAGGGGTTTTCCCCTAAAAGCTCTAAACCTTCGTTTTAGGGTCGCAACCATAGACCCAGGTTTCATCACCCGTCACAATTGTCCGCAAAATGTTTGCCCCTGCTGCTGCAGGTTGAAATAGCTCAGACGAAATTGTAACACGATTGCTTTTCTGGTCGTTGTTCAGAAGACGAGGTATAAACTTGGCACTGATACATTTCATGATCAGTTCCCCAGTAAGGATGGTTTGAAGAGAACCAAACGGCAGAACAGTCTCTACTGTAATTCATCTGATAGTGAGGCGTCAATTCTCCCTGATCATAGCACGAATTTCCAGGTCGATGTCGTCGGTTACACCGCAGTTGATGGTCTTCCACAACGAGATTCATCTTCAGTGAAAGAACTGCCATCTTTAAACTTGGGAAACCACCTAAACACTGTCTTTTGGGTCACACAACTTTCATCATAAACAACTGTTTAGGATCAGTATTTTAATATAATTACTGTTAACGGTTAGTTTTTCATGAGTTTCTGGCACCAAATATCTAATGTGGAAACAGAATTCCATGTTCGCGGCTCGCCCGAACTCTGACATTCCGATAGCGTTGAACAAACGAGAAACACGCGTCTATACACTTTGCTGTCTGGAGGAATACTGCGTTTGCTGCAAAACTGGCTGCTTCTGGCCAGGTGACACGTATGAGGGTTAATAGCCATTTACTTCAGATACCTCTCGTTTGCTTCCGCAACAGGGGCGGCTCCATTTGCCTTAGCTTTGGATCACCTCTCATACGTTAACGTTACATTAGCTTTTAATCACCTCTCGTACGTTAATGTTACATTAGCTTTGGATCACCTCTCGTACGTGGCGCTCTTTGGCCAACCATGGCCCTTGCGCCAATAAAATCAATGAACCAATGAACCAACCTCTCGTACGTTAATGTTACATTAGCTTTTGATCACTTCTCGAACGTTAATGTTACATTCGCTTTTGATCACCTCTCGTACGTTAATGTTACATTCGCTTTTGATCACCTCTCGTACTTTAATGTTACATTAGCTTTTGATTACGTCTCGTACGTTAATGTTACATTAGCTTTTGATCACCTCTGGTACGTTAATGTTACATTAGCTTTTGATCACCTCTCGTACGTTAATGTCACATTAGCTTTTGATCACCTCTCGTAAGTTAATGTTACATTAACTTTGGATCACCTCTCGTACGTTAATGTTACATTAGTTTTGGATCACCTCTCGTACGTTAATGTTACATTAGCTTTGGATCACCTCTCGTACGTTAATGTTACATTAGCTTTTGATCACCTCTCGTACGTTAATGTTACATTAGCTTTTGATCACCTCTCGTGCGTTAATGTTACATTAGCTTTGGATCACCTCTCGTACGTTAATGTTACATTAGCTTTATTGTAGATCACCACAGGGTGGAGGTCGTCAGTCTTATTGTGCTGTAACTTCCGTCGACCCAGATATTTTAAATCGTAATAACTAAAATATCCTTAACTAGATATAAAACCAACTTCAATATATGACCAAAGATCAGCAACGAAACAAGTGACTTACGTTAATAGCCCAATCCTTTAATCTAAGAGCATGTCATCAAACACGCACTTTACAGAGCACATAAATTGGCTTTAATTTAAATTCACCAGGATACGTGGAAGAATACTCCTCTTCTGAACAGCTGTAGCATAGGCACGTTGGCTCACTGATTAGTCGTATATCAATATTGAACAAGAATCAGAGGTTGACTAACATAGACTACTAACGGAAGCTCGTTTTAACGTCATATCGTCAACACGACTTTAATAACACGGCGTGAAGAACATAGACTAATACACTGGTTGATTACAAACTGCCTGTGATAAGATTGCTCTCCGGTAACCAAGTAACATCGCCTCTCGCAGACTGAATGCATTAGTTCTTATCTCTAGTTTTCGATTAGTAATTGCACTATGATATATTGTCAGGTTTGCCAAACTCAAATTCATCGGGCAGGAATCAGTGCCACTAGGCTTATGAAAAAGTTTAAAAAGAATAAATCAAATTTATATAAGAAAACATGAACTAAAACGGAAGGTTAAATTAGAGTATAGGTCACGCTAGCTGTCCTGGAAAACAGATTACTAACACGCAAAAGAGAGTAGGTGAGAGTATCGACCTTTGAGATGCTCCTGAGTTAAAATGGAAAAGTCAATCAGAACAGGAACTTGCGTATAATTACTACCAGGAATAACCAGAATTAAAAGTCGACAGTAAACGCTGCAGAACTGAAGGAGGGAAATATGACTGAATTTAATTTAGCAGACTTCGATGCCAAACGTTTGAAATGTCAAGCGCTAAGCTTCATAAAACATTTTCGGTGCTCATAGAACAAGTTAGTTGATCTAGGTTATACAGTTTAATGGATTCGTACTGTTGCCATGTCGATGATCATTCATGACCTTTAAGTACTCCAAATAACAAAGTACATTTGCTGATTAATAAATGTCTTCACCCGTCTGGACAAATAGATATCTGAGAAACAGGACGATAGTTACAGAGACATAAGTAGTGACCTTTCAGTGAATATGTTGTACATGAGCAAGGTATCGATAGGTTAGTACACAAAACGAACATACAGCTGAAAAAAACCCGACGCAAAACAGGTGTCACTTCAGGTGCATAAGATTTAGGAAACAAAATGTGCAAAATATCATCTATTGTGGCGACTTTATTCGTTTCAGGAATTTGGAGCATTCTTTTATGTTGGAAAACAACTACATCCCTGTGACAAAATTATATGGAAGTTTAAGACATTCATCACTGTCATTCAGGATAGAGCAAAGATTTAGGCAAGAAAATCTGCCATGTCCTTAAATGAATTAATAAATAAAAATATATCTCGATAGATAGATAATTGGTATAATGGAAGATGATAGAATGCTGAAGGCAACAGCTTTTATTGCATACGAGTATGAATAACCAACCAACAATGTAAATTGGAAACCTTTCATCTAATCCAATTCACCCCTTTTGTTTCTTCAATCAATTGATCGCATTCGATATGGTCTTCCATCAAAGCGTGTTTTGATTCGGATGATGGAGTAGTGTTTTTAGACATAAAAGACAAATGTTAAGAGGAGGTTTTGTTGTTAATTCCTGGTATTATTATTATTATCGAGAGCCTGAGAGCAGGTTTTATGAAATCAACGCTGTTTATGATAGACTTCCGTTCAACACGCAATACAACGGTTGCTTTCTGGGCACAGACGGATATACTAGTTGAAGTAAAATAGAAATGTCACAGCTCGAGAAATTTTCTTAAAAAGTGATGAAATTTTTCCTGTACTCAGAATTACATTGCGTCTCTGGGCACACAGGCTTTCAAGATTATTCGTGAAATACTGCACGTCGTTAACAAGCCATGAAAAGGTATGTATTCTTAAAGTTCTATTGTAATAACGTATATCATAAGTTGAATGTGTTTGATGTGTATATTAAAGCAATGCATTTAAAGGAAAGTACGCTAGGCTCATGTTTATCAAATCTTTACGCCTACATGGGAAAACGTTAATGCGCTCAACCATTTTAACGCATGAAGGACGATTCCTCTCATCTTGGATTCATTTTGAATATTGTACATTCATTTCATGTTGCACATCTGAGATCTGCTTTACCCTGTAAGCGTGAGTTTTTGTAACCCCTGGTCCACTAATGTGAAGTGATGTAAAGGAAAAAGAGTGCTTCTGGTTTTCTTTTTAAATTTTGGAATATGCATCACCATTAATTCTTAGTGAATTAAAATTGCTTTCCATGAAGATCTATGGTAACTGTATAGGACTTTTTCGTTTTCATGTTGAACCCATTAACTACTTTTGGTATAACAATTAACACACAAACCGTAGCACGTGAGATTGTGCACGAAACATATATCTTCACGCCTCACTCTTTACACACATAGCTGTGAATATTATCTCTCGCATTATTTGCCTTTGTCTTGCTACCAGTGTTGCCAAATGAGTAAAGGTTATCGTGAGTTCAGACATTACGTTAAACTAAGGAGAGGAAAGAGAAATAATATGATTTAAATGAGAACAGAAAACCAATATTGAAAGTTAAATTAATTATTAGTGTGTACGTCAAACAGTATCATATTTACGAAATACAGCGTCCGGTACAGCAGAACTACGTTTACGTGCTACTTTATTGAAAATGAAGTCCAAATGAAGTCAACTTTATTGAAAATGAAGTCCAAATGAAGTCAACTTCATTGAAAATGAAGTTTCAAATGAAGTCTACTTTATTGAAAATGAAGTCCAAATGAAGTTTACTTTATTGAAAATGAAGTTCAAATTAAATCTACGTTATTGAAAATGAAGTCCAAATGAAGTCTACTTTATTGAAAATGAAGTTCAAATTAAATCTACGTTATTGAAAATGAAGTCCAAATGAAGTCTACTTTATTGAAAATGAAGTCTACTTTATTGAAAATGAAGTTCAAATTAAATCTACTTTATTGAAAATGAAGTTCAAATTAAATCTACGTTATTGAAAATGAAGTCCAAATGAAGTCTATTGAAAATGAAGTCCAAATGAAGTCTACTTTACTGAAAATGAAGTCCAAATGAAGTCTACTTTATTGAAAATGCAGTTCAAATTAAATCTACGTTATTGAAAATGAAGTCCAAATGAAGTCTACTTTACTGAAAATGAAGTCCAAATGAAGTCTACTTTATTGAAAATGCAGTTCAAATTAAATCTACGTTATTGAAAATGAAGTCCAAATGAAGTCTACTTTATTTAAAATGAAGTCCAAATGAAGTCTACTTTATTGAAAATGAAGTTCAAATGAACTCTACTTTATTGAAAATGAAGTTCAAATTAAATCTACGTTATTGAAAATGAAGTCCAAATGAAGTCTATTTTATTGAAAATGAAGTTCAAATGAAGTCTACTTTATTGAAAATGAAGTCCAAATGAAGTCTACTGTATTGAAAATGAAGCCACTGTGGCCTAGAGGTCACACTCGCGTGCGTTGGACAAGTCGTCCGAATTGAGTCCGTTTCTACAAAGGTACCAGTGGTGCGCTTGAGCAATGATCCTGCTCCTTCGCTGAACCAGTGGACACAAATTTAAGATGGGCGACCTGCCATAAACAAAATTTTGAGCAGGAAAGTATCATCTTAGCAGTACACAACGCTTCACATTAGGACTTTTTCGTACATCTGTAGAAGCAGTTTGGATGGACTTTAAATTCATATTCGAATAAAGTTTTACTAGCATGCTAGTTTTAAGTACTAAGCAACTATAAAATGTTCGATGTCAATATTAAAGTGCGAACGCTCACCTGAAGCATTAATAATAATAATAATAATAATAAGCATGATTATTATAACAGTATAACAATAATACTTTATGTCCGTACTGACAAGTAGACCATGCTACAGATACCATTGCTGTAGATGAGAAAATTAAATAAAATATAATAATAATAATAATAATAATAATGTCTAGCACTCAACCCACTGTCAACCATGCTCAACGAAAGCAGGTATGGGTTTATCAACAAGTGCAACAAAACCGACAAGTACAAACTCTCTCACCTCATGTACGTACATGGATGACATCAAGCTGTACTCATCGTTGCAGAACCAACTCCAGCAGCTACTCCGGATCACCGAGGGCTTCAGCAATGACATCAGAATGAAATTCGGCCTAAAGAAATGCAAGAAACAAGGTATGAATGAACCAAGGAAAGCATGATGCACGTAGCTACCAACTGAAGACCGGATAACAGATCGCAGCTATGGAGGAAGGAGAAGCCTATACGTACCTTGGTATGCTTCAGGCACAACGCCTAGAACACAAAGTAATCAAGACAAATCTAGCCGCCAAATACAACCAAAGGCTGAGGAAACTAATTAAGACCAAGCTCAACGCCCGCAACATAACTAAGGCTATCAACACCTATGCAGTTCCAGTCCTCACATATTCCTTCGGAATCATCAAGTGCACCACAACAGAGCTTGAGGAAATAATGTTCAATACCAGGACAACCTTTACTAAACATCGCCAACACCACCCGATGTAAGTCGTAGAAAGGCTGACGATTGGACGGGCTGAAGGAGGACGGGGAATGATTGATCTCTTGAAACACCGATACAAGCAGCCTCAGAAAATACTTCCATCAGAGCAAGGGGCCCTTTCACCAAGCGATAAACCAGAGTGACAGGAAGTACACAACCCTAGACCTCTCTACTCAGAACATCGAGATTGGAACGAGGGAGCCAAAAGAAGAAGCTTGGGGCAACAAAGTCCTACACAGAAGGCACCACAACGATCTGCAATCCGACCATGTGGATAAGACTGCCTCCAATGCATGGCTAACAAACGGATCACACTCTTCCCCGAGACCGAAGGGTTCCCGATGTCTGTACAAAATCAAGTTGTAAACACCTGAAACCACCGGAAGCATATTGATAACGAGGAACAGTGCACCAATTATGTAGGAAATAGTAATATTATACTAGTGATCCGATTTATTGGCGTAGGAAATAGACACAAGCGTATCCAAGCTTTCGCACATCAACCAGATGGCTTTTTCAAGGAAGGTAGACAGTTTCTGTCGAGTAAATATCCTGGCGACACCATTCGAAGCAAGCTCTTCTTTGGCATACGCACTAGGGCATACACATGACAAGCCATTTTGCATACACCACTGTTATGCAATCTTCGATATACCGTATATCTGGATACACTCAGCCTAGTTGCCGCAGAGTGCATCTGGGCCAACTGACGTGCCGTGTTGCTTAGATTTCGCACAGTAGTTAACATCATTAGCTGTCTTGCCGACCGAAAGTGACTCTCCAAAGTCCTTTCCCAGGTCTTCTCGAGATGTTTTTAGAGCCCTGAAATTGCCTCCAGATGCGACAGACAACGGATCGGTTGACATTTGACCATCTGGCTATTTTGGCTTGAAACTGTCCTGCTTGCAATCTTCTCATAGTTCTCCATAGCAATAAATTATCTAAACAAAGCTTTTAAGGCATAATGACGTCTTATCTCTGCACTTGATTGACCCCAGAAGCAAATATACGGAATCAACTTATGTGTGGCATTCTGTTCCGCGGATTTCTATAGTTCCGTTGTTCGTTTATTGGTGACAGCCTTTGCTACTTTACATAACTAGCCTCTTCTGTACCATCTATTATGTGTACAAATAAGTTTTAAAGCGTTTTTTGTGTGACGTATACCGCTAATTTACATATCCGACATTCCCCAGCGTTGTTGTCATGTTGCCGTAACTGGTCCAGAGTAAAAAATGTGACAAAGAAGTTTGCCCAACAGTCAAACGCACTTGCACGTTGGTAGGTGAAAGATAGCAAGCGATACTGCATTTATTCGACACCGCATTCGTTACGACTTTCATCACGAAAAAAGTGCTGCAAAAGCATGTGCATCGATCTGATCTGTTCTAGGAGAGAATATTGTACCGAAGAGCACGAGTGAGTTTTGGTTTAGACGGTTTAAAGCAGGGGATTTTGATGTTAGCGATCAAGAACGTAGCGGCGCCCCGGAGAAGGTTGCACGTGAGGAACTGCAGGCATTGATGGATGAAGATTCATCGCAAACGTAAAAAGAACTAGCTGAATAAATGGGAGTAACTCAACAAACCCTTTCCAATCGTTTACGCACAATGGAAAAGATTCAGAAGAAAGGAAAATGGGTGTCACATGACCTGAGCCAGAGGAACAAGGATGAGCGTGCCAAGAAGTGTTTGAATCTGCTGAATAAACAACCTAGAAATCTTTCCTGTGGAAAATCGTTGCGGGTGATGAAAAATGGATATGGTACGACAATTCCAAATGCAAAAAACCCTGGGTAGGCCCCAGTGAAGCAACGACTTTCGACACTGAAATGAAATATTCACTCCAAGAAAGTTCTGCTGTGCATCTGGTGGTATATGAAGCGTGTGCTCTATTATAAGGTATTGGAACAGGGTCAAACTGTTTCTGCTGATAGCTACAAGCAACAATTGCTGCGATTGAACCAGGAAATCTGTCGGAAACGTCCATTCACATGCAAAGGATTGTGTCCTGTGAAATTACTGCATGCTAATGCTAGGCAGTATGTCACGAAATCGGTCAAGGAAATGTTATTGACGCTTGACTGGGAAGTTTTTGAACACCCGGCTTCTAGTCTCGACATAGCCCTTCAGACTATCATTTGTTCCGATCGATGCAACATGGTTTGTCTGCTGTATGGCTCCGGACATGTGACGAAGTGCAAAAATGGGTTGAAGACTTCATCGCATCACACGACGAAGTATTCTTCATGGCTGGAATCCGGCAGCTGCCCGACCTATGGCGGAAGGTGATAGATAATGATGGCACCTATTTTGATTCGCAAAGGTATTGTTGTTTTATTTAAAAGGACATGTTTCGTTGTCTTAAAACGCTTTATAACTTATTTGTATAACTAATACATGTGATTTCAGGACAGTGCCCCTCTGTTAACTTCGTTTTTGGTTGCTGTTGCTTTAATTTTCAGCATCAGTGTACATTCTATAGATATTAACATTATATAATATTCAAATGAATATATTTATTATATAGTAAATATATATTGAGACTTATGTATGTCATTACATTATACAGAATATAATTTGAATTATGCCGTTATACTATTAACAATGAAAATATAAATGAGATGTAACCTGCGCTGCCAACAATTAGAACACTACGCGAAGGTTAACCAAACTCGACACTAAAGTAGTAGATCCACCAATGAGGGATCAGATACGCAAATGAAGGCAAAAGTAGTGGTGTTGGGATCATTCAAATTATTTCGATAGGCAAGAAATTGACAATAAGTCTGGAAAGCAGTGACGGAAGCGAGAAAAAGTACATATATGGAGAGACTTCTGGAATTGCGGTAAACATTTCGTTGATTTCAAGAAGTGATTTCAACCAGAAATGACAGAAAATAACTTTTGAAAGAAGACCTGTAGATGACAAATCTGGACAATGCGATGCATGTAATGAGACAATCGAACACATCTGGGTTGGATGCATCACATAAGTATACGGAGATTACGCACAGCGGCATAATAGCACACACATACACTTTAGCAAGATAATGCATCAACGGGTGAATCAAAATACACCGCCTCCCCCAATGCCAGAAGTAACATTCATGAATGTCAACCTGCCGTTTTGGTAGATAACAGCAAATGCACATTGTACTGGGACTGCTGGTTAAAAAAATATAAAATCAGCTTTACCAATCATCCTGAAATATCTTTGTATGGCAAGAGAAGGATGAAATGGTCATTACTGATATAAGTATATATAAAAATACCATTTGATCGTAATGCTGTGATTACGCGGTACATAGCACATCGCAGAGATTTTTGTGTCAATACTGGACTACATGTCGGTACGCACAAGATCATCATGATGTAGATGTAATTACTATGATGACGAAAATGGGAATGATAAATATTATGTGTATGCAAAAGTTTTACCCGTTTTTTCAGTGGAGAAGAAAATCCATTTTTTAATAAATAACATCTTTATTCTTTTATATAGCTGCCTGCCATTATTAGCTATGACCTCTTGGTACCTTTCTGGTAGTAACTGATTTCCTCCTTTTGTAGAACTCCTCCACTTTAGAGTTGAAAAACTATTGCAAAGCAGTTTCGACATCTTCAACTTCATGAAACGTTTTTCCAGCGAAGTCGTTCTGAAGAGGTCAAAAAAGGTGGTAAAGCGTAGGTGCTAGGTCTGGAGAATACGTGCGGGTGGAGGGGGCAGGTAATATTTCCCATCCAATGTATAGTAATTTTCTCTGACAAGGAACACTCCCGGGATCGAACAAACAAAACCGCATCAAACTTTCGTTGTAAGTCACTTACGTACCTCTGAATTCAATACAGTGATATTCGTTTTTCTGTAAAACTCCGCAGTTGACCAGTAGAGGTCTCTGAAGATAGGTGCCACGTCAAAGCATAAAGAGCGGATCTGCACGAAAATAATTATCACGTATACAAAACTGTTGACGTCCGTAACTTCATAACAAAGGGTCAGAGTGTTCAAGTGTGAAAAGATTAATTCATGTGAGGGTTGTCTATAAAATGATCAAAGTAATAGCCATTGCCGCAAAATGCACAACACTTAATAAATGCGAAATCGATACCCCCACAGAATGCATACGCACGAAGAACATTAGTGTTGAAAACCACGTCGATGACACTTTTGAAATTCTGCACAGGTTCACCACAATGGTAGCCATGCGTAACGAAGCATCGGTCTTTCTGCCATGCGTAACGAAGCATCGGTCTTTCTGCCATGCGTAACGAAGCATCGGTCTAAGATCTCCCAGGCAGTTGATTGTAGATCACAGAATGCATCTTCAGAAGGAATATTCTGTCATGTAATTTCAGCTGCGGCATGTTGAATCGCAGTTTTATGTAGTCTTTAATCCTCTTTGCGTAAATTTTATATTGTTTGAAAAAGGTGGAATGATTTTTAAATGAACTTGTTTTCCCCGAGGCCTCCTGAAGTATTCGTTCATCCCTGTGTCCAGACCAGGAATCACAAAGTGCGAGTGACTTGTCAGACAGATGTATATTCAAAACGGACGCAAAAAAGGTCGAACCATTTTGTCGTCTCACTACGTACACAGACAAACAAGGCATGTGATACAAGCACCTGCACACTCTCGACTGGCGTAGCAGCCGGAGAGCGACGGCAGACCTAACGGAGCTCTCTAGTGGTCAACTGCGGAGTTTTACAGAAAAACGAATATCACGATTGAATTCGGAGGTACGTAAATGACTTATAACGGAAGTTTAGTGCGGTTTTGTTTGTTCGAACCCGGGGTGTTCCTTGTGAGTGGCTAAAGCTGTACGGGGTCTTGCGTTGCCAAGTTGCAAGATGACGCCTTTGCAATTAACCAGTGCTGGACCCATAGATTTCAATTTTTCTTTCAGCCTTTCCAACTGTTAACAGTACAGGTCAGCATTTATCGTTTGGTCACGTGCAAGTAGCTCCCAGTGGATTATCCCCTTGACATCAAAGCTTAAAAAGAAGAATTAAATATACAACACAGTTGTTAAATGGCATCATAATAGATGGCATCTTCAACATGAACCATACGAAAAGAATATAATATCACTCGTGAAACAGTTAAAAATTAATTACTTTGGTGACCACTGAAATAGAAAGTCTAAAGGAAAAAATGCTTAAACTATGTAGAACGCAGCCGTCCCAGTGTCCCAGATGTAGGTTTCTCGCCAGTCGTCTGAAGTAGTTCCGAGTTCGAGTCCAGTTTGGGGCACCGGTGGTGTGCCTGTCTTAAGGAGTCGGCTATCTCCCCATTATGGAACCAGTGCACCCAAATTAAAGGAGGGAGATTGTCGATAGCGCTCATAGTTACCTATGGTAATCTTTAAGCCCCGAAACAAAACAAGAAAATCTAGAATATGAACCACACGATAAGAATTCAGTGACTGATGAAATAGTCGAAAATTAAATACTTTGATGAAAGCTGAAATACAGAAAGCCTAAAAAAGAACCGAATATGCAACCTATTGTTATGAAATGGCATGATGATATCTCACGTCTGGGACATGAAACACAGGAAAAGAGACAAGCTGAGATGTTTAGTGGTAACATCACTACTTTACTTTTATTTAAGGACACGGAAAGACTTTCTGCAAAATTTATCCAAATAAAGTATTTGCTTTAATGTCTATCCTATATCGTTTACATTTGACAACTGTCGCAAATCAAACTCTGTATTTAGAATGATACGCGGAGTACAACTAATTGTTACCATGGAACCAAATTTGATAGCGAAAATTTTTATGGTAGCAAGTGCTGCTAGTAATGGAAAAAATAATGCTAGCCCTGTGCACCATAACCTAACTAGAGGTTCTACTGTGCATTATAAGAAATACCAAATAGACCCTGCACTCGAAAGTTAGAATTCCACTATCCATTAGAGCAGAACTATTTATGAAGGAAGTATTATCAATTACGATATGCTTGGCATCGTAATTCTTGAAAGATAATAAGATCTATTTCACAGAAGTGAGTGCTAGCTAACGGCCATTGGATAGATATAGAATAACCGCCGTGTGAAACGCGGACAGAAGCTAAACGGGCTGAGAGTGACTCAATAAGGTGTTGGAAGGTGTTCACAGGTATGTGGAGCCATGCTGACTCAGTGCATCTGACAGCTGCTCACGATCAAGGTGGTCCCACAGATGCTGAATTTGGTTTACATCTGGGGAATTAGGGGGCCAGGGATGTACTTTGAAATCTTCATCGTGCTCTTCCAACCACTCGGACATTTCTAGCTGTGTGACACGTCACATTGTCGTTTTGGAAGATCTCATCAGCTCCAGGGAAGACAATCAGCATGTATGGGTGTACGTGGTCTGCAGGAATGGATTCGTAACGAATTCGGTCCATAGTGCCTTTCACAGGTATTAGTGGAATCAGCCAATGCCACGAAAACATTTCCCAAATAATAACGCTGCCTCAACAAGCTCGTGTTCTTCCAGAAATGGTTCAAGAGTGTTTGTTCTACGTTGTTTCTCGCCTTATACGCCAACGTCCATCCGTTTGATGAAGCAGAAAACGTGACTCAACGGAGAAGGCAATAATTTGTCAATCAGCGAAGGTCCTATTCCGATTCTGCCGTGCAAACGTAAGCCTTTTCTGCCGATGCACCTTCGTTAGCATAGGTGCAGTGACCATCCGTCTGCATTGGAGCCCCATACGCAGCTGGATTCGCTGAACTGTCGTTTTAGAGACAGTTCCGGTAGCCCCCTGGTTCATTCGGCGAGTTGTTCCACTGTAGCGCGTCGATCGGCCCTCACGCAACTTCGAAGCGGACGTTCACCTATCACATCAATGGTACGTGGTGCTCCGCAGTTTCCATATCGCTTATTCGCAGTGGTGACATTTCTCCAATCACGTTACTCTTTAACCACAGTAGCACGCGAACAGTTCACAAATTGCGCTGTTTCAGAAATACTGCCACCCTTGGTCCGAAAGCCGATAATAATCCCTTTTTGCAAATCTGATAAACCTCTCCTTTTATCCATGACAGGAACGAGTGATATGTTTTCAGAATGCCTACAGCACACCTTATATACGCTCCAAGCCAGCTCACGACACGTGCCTTCTTTCATTGGCTAAGTGCTGCTGACGCCAAAAGTAGGAGGTGGTCCCAATAATGTGATTCGACTCTGTATATATTAGGGTGATTCAAAAGTCATTGCTGTTTTAAAGTCTTCCTGTGTCAGACAATTACTCAGTGCGCATGCGTTATGCATACAACGCATGACCGGAAAACCGGTATCGTTTATTTTGTATAAATAGGAGTACACGTTGCCGTGATTTCTTGGAAAATATTCTGCTGTCAAAGACTATGGACGAGAAATGCGCTATCAGAAAGCTGTTACATTTTTTACGCTTTCAAACCGTAGGTTGAAGAAGCGTATATCCTCCAGCTTTGTCTGTCTGTCCGCACGATAGCTCGCGTAAAAATGGTTCGATTTCAATTTCAATGAAATTTTAGTATGTGTTAAAGGACCACCTGGGGACGAACCCTATTGAAAATGGACGAAATGGGATCAAAGGTCAGGACACCGGAGCGGGATGCATTCCATTGCACTCATGCGTCATAACTCACGTAAAAGTGGTTCGATTTCAATGAAATTTTAATATGTGGTAAGGGGACCACCTGGGGACGAACCCTGTTGAAAATGGGAAAAATGAAGTCCAAGGTCAGGACATAGGAGCGAGATTTATTCTGCAGCCCTTATCCTCAGTAATAACTTGAGTAATGTCTTCTGGTATGTTTTCTTTAGAAAGAGTTATTGCTGCTGCAAGAAATTTGTGCTGTGGAAGGTGAAGCAGCAGTGTCTGAAAGAACTGCTAGATTTTAGTTTCAAGGTCAAAATCGATGTAGTATCGATTTCACGAGGATCATCATGAGATTAAAACGGGAAAAGACAGGATTGTGTCTGAAAGAACTGCAAGATTCAAATTTTGTTTTTGTTTTTCCAAGTTCCGTTGACCATTTTGTGATTTACTTGTTCTTCTTAAGAAAGAGTCATGACTTACTTGTTTTCTTTAAGAAAGAGTTATTGCTGCTGCAAGAAATTTGTGCTGTGGAAGGTGAAGAACTGCAAGATTTTGGTTTCAGCGATTTAAAAATGCGGAATGCAGCCTTGAATACACTTGAATACAAAGCACGTGCTCTAAGACCGTCGACGGTGAATTCAGAAATTCTACGCCAAGCCGCAGAGTCAAATCCGTGCATAAGCACTAGACAACTGTCAAATGAGCCGGGAATTTCTCAGCCCACAATTGTTTGTGAAATGCACAAGGTCTGCCAGACGTACAGAAACTACCGACAAGTACAGCGTGAACTGACTGCTGCTCAAGCTCAGCGACATGAACATGTGTGTCACCAGTTTCTGGAAAATCCCCGAACGACCATTTCTTTAGGCGAATTGTGACATGTGATGAAAGGTGGACATTTCCCCCTTAATCCTGACATGAGAAAAAAGTGGATAAATCCCCAAAAGCCATCAGAACCAGTTCCATAAAAAGGAGATTCGAGCACAAAATTTTGATATGCGGATGGTGTAATTTCGACGACCCATTCATTAGGAATTGGTTCCGATGTCCGAGGCATTAATGCGTAGCTGTACTGTTGCCCGTTAGAGCGGCTGTATGCCGCTTTAAGTCAAAGTACCCTGCTCTAGTGAACCGTAAACGAATTATTCTCCACCAGAATAATGCTCCTGCTCATGGTGCCTGGCCAACTAGGGAAAAAAAAGTACAGGAACTGGAGGAATATTGATCTAATGTTCCACACTGCTTATAGATCGGGTCTTGCTGCTTTGGACTATCACTTAGTTTGGTCCACGGCACATTTTCTACGTGGAAAACTCTTCCAAAGCATCCACGATGTTGAACTTAGAGTCCAAGATGTTTTCGCCTTAAAACAAATGGAATTGTTTTTCCGAAAGATTCAATCAAGACATGCCATCACGATGGTGTAGGACCATCGAGCACGATAGACTCTATTTCGAAGACTGAACTTTTATGTTTATGCATTTATACACATTTTCATCAATTGTGAATAAACAGCAATGACTTTTTAATCACCCTGGCAAACCTATGTACGTAAATTTTTCACTACACAAGCTTGCCCATAGAGCTTTCCACATGATTAAAGGTAAACATCAGACAGTGACGAATATACAGCTTGTCGGCAGCCATGTTCTAGCTCAACAAACCGCACATGCAGGGTGCTGCCAAAACATGTCGTTCGACGTAGCGTTGCTACCTTACCACTCACAGTACGAAATTCTGACAAAATTCAACCGTTTCGCTTTTGCAGCCCGGTGCGTGGATGTTGAAAACTTACGCATAGACCTCATAAATCTTATATATATCTTACCTTCATTTTTCTGTTTGGCTCGTTATCTTCGCTCTTAGAAAACAGTGTTAAGATTTATTTCTTCGTTATTGTATCTGCAGCCGTGATTAAGGACTTTTGTGCACCCAGGAGTACTTTTTGCGTTTGGTGAGGAAAACGTATATCTGTATTCGCTGAATATCTCTGTTCCAAGAAGATAAAAAGAAGCATTAATCGGAATCAGTGGCGGCTCGTGGGTTCAAAAATAGAGTGTTCCACACATATCTTTTTCCCTGGAAACACTACTCGCGAGCACCGTTTTTTTTTTTTTTTTTTGTTGTTGTTGTTGGTGGTGGTGGTGGTGTGCTTGGAGAGGAAGGATGCTGCGCAGGAGGAGTTTAACATTATTAAAAGCAACGTAATGTAGCAACAACATACTTTCTACATAATTACCATTTTCCAAAATTTCAAATTACGTAATAACAATTAATAGATAAGAACAGGAAATCAGTTCTTACCATAAGTTAAAATCCTCCAAATACGTGGCGTTGGTAAATAAATAAACACATCGCTCTTTCCACGTTCCAGAAACACATAGCAACCGAAAAATTGTTTTCAGCCGGCGCCGTGGAATTGAACCACAGATCTCTCGATATCTATCCCAGCGCGTTAGCTTTACACCACGGTGGCCAACAATCCACGGTACTATGTGTATTTTTAAGTCAGCTTCTGACATCATAAATCCGTAAGATGGGCTCAGCTACTGAGACGTCTCCATCTGGTGGACATTAACGGCACTGGCTATATACATGTATATTATAGCAGTTAAATCCAAAGGGCGAGATCCAAGGTGAAAATCCTCCAAATACGTGGCGTCAGTAAAAAAAATACATCGCTCTTTCCACGTTCCAAAAACACATAGCAACCGGTTAGATATCGAGAGATCCGTGGTTCAATTCCACGGCGGCGGCTGAATACAATTTTTCAGTTGCTATGTGTTTCTGGAACGGGGAAAGAGCGATGTATTTATTTATTTACTGAAGCGACGTATTTGGAGGATTTTCACCTTGAATCTCGCCCTTTGGATTTAACTGCTATAATACACTGGTGTGCAAAAATTAAGGATGAAGAGGAGAAATTAGCATAATAGCGGAGCGAGTAGGCAGAACGGAGCAAAAGACCACTCAGGAGATAGACTAGGGTCCGGTACGGTAGGGCATGCGCATACATGCAGCATGACGTAGCGAGGAGGGGGTGTCGGAAGGGTATAAAGCACACGGGCGGTGTTCGCTCAGCAATTCGGTGAAAGCTATTGCACGGTGTACATCGGTTTGAACGACGTCGAGTTGCTGCCACCGTGTGATATGGCCAACAGGCAATACAGTAAACGACATCTGGATGACTTTACCCGAGGTCGCGTCATTGAGAAGTTGAAAGAAGGTCGAAGTGTGACTAGTGCAGCCGAGGAGTTCGGGATTGCTCACAACATCGTTTCACCAGTTTGGAGAGCATTTCAAACGACAGCAACAGCTGTCCGAGAATTTAGCAGTGGTCGTCCACGAGAAACCACGGCGGCGGACGACCGGTATATTGTCCTACAGGCGAGAAGAGACAGACGGCAGACAGCAGGAGAAATCGCAAGGCACATGCAACAGACAATTGGACTTCCGTTATCGCGTTTTACCGTGACCAGGTGGCTGCACAAAGGTGGTCTATTTGCACGACGACCAGTACGTTGTGTGCCATTAACGCCTGCTCATCGGAGACGGTGGTTTCTGTGGTGCCAGGAACACAAGAACTGGACACATGAGCAATGGGGTCGAGTTCTCTTTACGGATGAGAGCCGATTTAGTCTGACGAGCGATTCTGGACATATACACATGTGGAGAGAGCAGGGAACACGCAATCACACCTTCAACATCATCGAAAGGGACCGATTTGGAGGTGGCGGTGTTCTCGTTTGGGACGGTATCATGCTTGGTAGCCGTACTGATCTCCACATCTTCCAAGGAGGCTCAGTCACTGGTGACCGCTATTGTACCGAGGTTCTCCTGCCTCACGTGCGTCTGTTTAGAGGTGCTGTGGGTCCTGAGTTCCTCTTCATGAACGACTACGCTACACCTCATCGTACAGTGGCTGTCGCAGAGCTGTTGGCGAGTGAAGATATTCAACACATGAATTGGCCCGCAAGGTCCCCGGACCTAAATCCAATCGAACACGTGTGGGACCTTCTCGGGAGACGCTTGGCAGCACTTCACCAGCCGCTAGCAACGATTCCGCAGCTGCGATTGGCGCTACAAGAGAAATGGACCGCGATGCCTGAACAGATCCTTGACAACCTCGTCCTCAGCATGGACAGACGTTGTAAATCATGCAACAGTCAGGGGTGATCATATCACCTACTAAAGACTGGATTTTTCTTGGCAGCCGCCTGTCACATGGACGTTTATGTCTTCTGTCCAGTTGTGCTCGAAGCTACCTTTTCAATAAAGTGCCTTTGTGTCCTTTGGATTCCTTGTTTGGACGGTTTTGCTCACTTGTTTCATATTCTTACATCTTGGGGATCTTATGGTATGATTTAAGTCGATGTGGATCACTTCTGAATGACGTTACATTCGAAATACCGTCTCGTCCTTATTTTTGCTTGCTAGTGTATATATAGCCAGTGCCGTTAATGCCCACCAGATGGAGACGTCTCAGTACCTGAGCCCATCTTACGGATTTATGATGTCAGAAGCTGACTTAGAAATACACATAGTACCGTGCATTGTTGGCCATCGTGGTGTAAAGCTAACGCACTCGGCTAGATATCGAGAGAGATCCGTGGTTCAATTCCACGGCGGCGGCTGAAAACAATTTTTTGGTTACTATGTGTTTCTGGAACGTGGAAAGAGCGACGTATTTATTTATTTACTATTAGTTATTTGAAGAAAAAATCCATCCTTCTCTCTTTCTGCATAGCGAATTTGTGAATAACTCTCTGGTTGAAATCGGGAATATCCATGGTAAGATCCTTTTCAATAAAAAGCATGGCCAAGGGTGACAACCTGTCCTGTGTCATTGAGTTCCTCAAAAATGCTTTTATTCGTTTTAAAATGGAAAAATACCGTTCAGCTTCAACTGATGTCAGGAATTGTTAGGATAAGTTTCAGTAACGTGTGTAGCATTCACTAAATGTATTTCCTAAATTCTTCTTCACGAAGAACTCACATAAGCTAAGAGCCCCTGAGAGTAATCTGAACTTTTCTGCACAGTAGATGGACAAAAGTTCATGGCGGAGTTCATTTTTTGTATAAATGGATACACAGCACACACTGTTTTCAATGTCACTGCTGGGAATTTAGTGTCATAATGAGGAAACATTTGTGGCAAAAATAACAAAGCTGCAACTAGATGCCCTGTGAAAGTAAACCTTTCCTTAGACTGAGAAATAATGACATCACAGACTTCTTTCGCTTCTCTTATCCACTCAAAGTGGTCAGTTTTCCGTTTTTTAAAAGTAGCAGATGTACCCTGTGTCGTTGCGCTCTCATCAACATCAATTTGCTCCCTAATTGTCATTATATTTGTCTCAAAAACAGTAATAGCTTTCTTTGCTGTAGAGGGATCAAGGTCACTTTTTTGAAGTTAACCGAACAAAATTTCAACAAGAGGCATGATTTTAGCGAAAAATGAAAGCCAAAAGCTGAAGCGTAACTTGTAAGAACCTTTAAATGACCATTAGCCTGGGAAATAGTAATTTCAACTTTTAATGTCATTATACTTGAGAATGGTCTTCAGGGATTCGATAATATCTCTCTTTTTATCAAAAACCGTATTGACACTGTGTGAGAGAAAATTCCATCTTGTAGGGGAAGCTCGGGGTGAACGTTTGTCCACAACCTGATCAAGTACTGCAGTTCGTTGTGGGCTATTTTGAAAAAAAAAACCGTACAGATGCCTTGCAAACTAGAGAAAACAATTCGTACATTTCTATTTATAGAAGCAGCTTTCATCATAACTAAATTTATTTGATAAGCATAGCAATGCATGCATTCAGCAGCTGGATAAGATTCCTTCACAACTGGTTGCACGCCGTGAGAAGAACCGGCCATAACAGATGCTCTGTCGTACGTTTGTGCAATTAATTTTTCGGGATTTTCATTAATTTTATGTTTCTTCAGCTCTTCTAGCAAACAAGAAGCCAAGGTTTGTGCGTCATGTTGTGAAGGAGAAATAAAATCCCAAAACCTTTCAACTGGTGTTCCTTTTACCACCTACCGGTAAACAATGGCCATTTGAAATATATTTGAAATGTCACTTGTTTCATCCGCAATGATGGCTAAAAACTGTGCTTCTTTAATTTATTTTGTTATTTCATCATGACACACTTCTAATATTATTTGCAAAATTTCATTTTGAATTGTTTCCGATGTTCCTTTAAAGACAGTTGCCTTTTCTAAATGAGTTTTTAACGCAGCGTCTAGTTCCGAATTAAAATTAACCAAACCTTTAAATATTCCAGGGTTAGATGATGTTTCAGTTTCATCATGACCTCTCAATGCTAACTCGAAAACCCCGCAAAACCTAACACAATTTATTAAAATATTTAAAACATATCTGTTATGCCTAACCTTTTCATTGTCCTCTAAAACTTTTCGCCTATATGCTGTATCTAACTGTTCAGCTATATTGACAGCACCAAAAAGTGACAATTTAAAAACATTTTTAATGTGCGTCTCTGAAGACTCGTGTTTTTTAATGCGAGTGGTCAAATGATTAATATCCGTCATGCCTGATTTTGTCCATGAATCCTCGCCTCCAAACAATAAACATGGGAAACAAAATAGTGCATTTTTTACATCACACCTACACAACCACTCATTGTTTACGTAGAATTCTCTTTTAAAAAATCTTTTAAATCGTTGCTTACCAGTTGTTATGTTCTGGACAATATTCAAATCAGGTAATGTCGTCCAAGTTTTCGTATATTTTGCTTTTCTTCATAGGAAAGTCCAGGAAAAGGATTTGATAAAAGATTTTCAACACTATTCATTTTAAATTTGCAAAAAAAAAACCCCAAAAAAAACGTTAATTTATTAATAACAACGAAGCTAATGACGCATGTTTCATTGGCACAATAAAAGAATAACGAATTAGAAAATTAACAAATACTACACAGCAAACACATAACCCTCCTGAAACGCAAACGTCCGATGCCAGACTATTAAGTTTGCACGTGGTGAGAAGACAAGAACGCGGAACTCATTTACGGGTTTCAGGTTACATGTGATCTCGAAAGCAATGGGATACTGCGCATGCTCTAGAGGGAGAAAAAGCGAAACGAGGTCATTGGTAGTGGGGGTTGCCAAGCGTTTGCAACAACCACATATCTACTGGTTGGGAATGCAACGACTGGGTCTACCATTTCGGGCCATACCTGGGACATTACGACGCACTTTCAGTCAGTGTTATTACCGTATTTAACATGTTACAGTGTGTCATCTATTGCAAAATGCACTAAAATATCACAAACTGTCTTTTTCGAAAACAAAAGTTAAGGATTTTGGGTCCTAAAATCGGAAAACATTTATGTAATAGTATAAATGCGATAATTTTAGATGAACAGTTTCTGTCATGAATGTTTTTTTTTTTAAGTATTTTGCTTACTATACTAACAACATTTTTCTGATGTCAAAAACTCAGTGTATCTTTACTTTTTTTTTTTTTAGTAATTACCTAGAAAAGTTTAATGGTTTAAAACCTTTTTCTCTCTGTCACAAACATTAGTTGTTTAAAACTTTTAAGACACGGAAAGTTACTGAGTTCTTCAAACACCGCAGAACTTGTTCAAATACTCTGTTAATGTATAAAATAAAAATTATTTACTTACGTTTTGAATCCATCATGATTTCTGAAGATCACTGAGTTTAAAAAGTGGTGAAAAAAATTTACTTCATGAAGTGAAGGTAATGTATGCTCGTTATTGCACAAACTGGAAAAAATATTATTTTCATTGTACGAAATGTAAAACTGTTTTCTTCATCGCCCAAATGAAAAAAAAAACCAAAAAAAAAACCATGTTTTTCCTGACTGCGCTTGAGTCAACGCATTTTTTTCTTCATTTTCTGCAGAGCTTTCCTGCGTCGAACTAATAATGAATTTCTTTTCAGAAAACGAATTCGAATAAATGTTCGTATTCTGCAAAACCGACAAATAGCGTCTTTGTTGACAAATAGAAAACGTTTTTCTAGATCATTTATGAGTTCCCTAAGAACACCTTTTCCTTTTTTAAATGCCCTGTCGTAAACTGCGCAGAAAATATTTTCAAAATGTTGAATAATATTATCCCAAGTACACGATGGTACTGTCAAACAGCCAACAGATATGTATTAGTCTTACCCAATTGTCTTGAACAGAATTAGTTTCGGGGCAGTTTTTTTTAAATAGTTCTTAAAGAAAGATCTTTTTCGGGTTCCGATAGAGATCGTTCTTATAAACACGAAAGGACATGGAAAGCAATGTCCCGTCCTTCCGAGTTTATATGCGTATTGCAGCACGTCATATCGGCACATGATGACATTTCTTAAAAAAAAAAAACGGACATAAAAAATCAACACTGAGTGTACAACTTAAGTAAACCACAACGTGAAACGAATGCTATATATACATAAACCAAGAAAAGGCGCGGGCGTACAAAACCATAACAGACGAAAATTTGGTTTTGTAGGCAAGTTGACCAACGAAGCTCAGAGAGCAATCCAGCGCGATGACGTAGGGCACAAGTGGCCAACCTGTTTTCCACCCACCCTTTCAGACACGGGTCGGCATTCAGTTCCTCAAAGGGACGGACTAGCCCTTCCCTCTGTAAAGCCCTGGGTTGCAGCTCGTCTGCAATACCCAGTCAAGCGACGGCTAGCTCATACACTACTCCTAACATCGCATCGGTTATTGGATTGTTTGAGTTGACTACACTATTTATTTTAGACTGATTTCAAGCTAAATAAACCAATTTTTCATAAAAAAAGCTAATGTTTTATTAACAAAATATTATTTTTCTTTATCATGAAACTGGTTGTTGCGCAACACTGCAACTTGATCACCGTCCGCCACTGATTGGAATACCCTAAGAGGAAATGCAGTGTTATCGTCTTTAGGAGAAAACGAAAGACCCTTTTTGGAAGTATATTTAAGATTTTTTAAGATCTGTATTTTACTTGCCTATTTTCAAACAATCTTAACAAAAGAGTACGCCAAGTAGAAGTGAGTTCATAAACATCTTCCGATTTACATTCCTGTTTCGTGTTGAAATGGTTCATTAAAAAAATGCTGTGCTTAAACCTTAAATCTGATAGGGATTAAAAACAATTTGTCTGTACATACAAGCCTCCTATCATTTTAGAATTCGTGATAATTTCTTATATATTAATACATCTTACATTACTATGCAAAATTTCATCGTCATTTTTATTAGACAAAAAGCAAAGTAATTGCGGTAAATGCTTTTCGAAGATTATAGAAGGCGTAGTACAATAGAATCGGGCACAAAACAACAAATTACCGTGTTTAACATCAGTAGACGAAAATTGTGGAAAATATATTGCGATTTTCAGGAACACGAGGGATATATTCTTACGATAAACAAAGAGTTTCGCACCACCGCGCGCGCGAGCGCGTGTTTGTGTGTGTATGCACTCGTGTAAATCGAAGGCAATAAAGAAGAAACGTCTGCCATATGTATAACTGAAATTTTCTTTTCTCGGGACCGTGGGAACTTCTCACCTACCTGCTTTTGTTACGTTGCGTTAATGACGTAGAGCTTCACACACACGCGCCAAACAAAATACGGCGAAAAACATCGAGGATAATCTATCTATTGTTAGATCCTTCTCTTGTATTCTGTGTTATTTTAGTAAAGCGACCGAAAATAGGTCTCAGAGTGCACCAAGTTACGATTGATAACTAGCTAGGAAGAATAAACCAGGTGCATTGACTCAAAAAATACTTAGGACGCCCACGATTACAGAAGGTTTCTACAAACTGATAGCAACTTCTTTTACCAGGTAACTCAGAAACACGAAGATTGTTTAATAAATGTGTTGTACATTTTATGTAGCATAAAAATTATTATTTGTAATTATTATTCTATTATATTATATAACCTTCGGTAGCAAGTTTTGAACACCGCCTGTTCCAATAGATGAAACACTATCACTTCTGAATAATTTTGAGTAGGAAAGAAGTTTGACTCACCTTACTATAATTATTCGAAACGAAAACTTTAATCACGAACGAATCGGAGCTACATCATAAATTAAAATTACGAATTAGAACGCACATTTCTGACTTCTACACTGAACATACGCATCGCACTAACTGACAGTTCTTAATTCACACAGGTTGAGAGAAGCTGCGATCACGTACTCCGTGTCAGCTCTTATCACTGACCCCAAAGCCTAACAACTTCTACTCTTCACTTTTTCGCTCCGTGCAGGTACAGTGAGACGTATTTTAATTAAATTTCCAACAAACTGAGCCTAACGTAAAACCGCAATTATCCACTGTATTTACAGAAATGAGAGTTTGGAAAACGTGAAACCGTTTATTGGTGTAAATATGACATGGATGTTAAGTCAGATAATATCCAAAAACTTGAAAATTTCGTCGTCCTGGATATTATCAAGTTTTCAGATATTATCTGTCTTAACATCCATGTCATATTTACGCCAATAAACGGTTTCACGTTTTCCAAATTTGTATTATACAATGGTGTATCCCGTACTTCATTCCTTGATATTCTGCGCCTCCGGGCAATCACGGGAATGAATTCAAACCTCCAGATTCGCTATATATGAATGCCGGTTGCTTCGACTAGCGAATCCTGTGATGGTTATATTCAAATTAAACGGAAACTTGAAACTTGGGCGTTCTGGGTGGTGCAGTGGTTAGCGTACTCGGGCGCTATCCGGGAGACGCGGATTCGATTCCCGCTCCAGGACGACGAAATTTTCAAGTTTTCGGATATTATCCGACTTACCATCCTTGTCATATTCACACCAATAAACGATTGACATCTTCCAAATTTGTATAAGACAGGTGATGTTTATCAACACCAAAATGACAGCACTGTGCAAGACATGCATGTCATTTTCCAGTCAGAAATAGTGAAAAGAAGTGAGTACTACATTTGTCAACAGGAAACTTCAGCTCTTAAAGCAATCGTAGAAAATGGCATGGAAGGGAAACTAAGAGAAAATCTGTATGTTAATGACATTTCTTTGCGTCCTAAAACCCCGACAGCAGGCATAACGAAATACCTTTCAGTGAATAAGCTAAAAATGTGGGGAAAATCAAAAATTTGATGGAGAACGAGGAAGGAGGAAGAAAAACAGTGCAAGGCTTAAATGAAAACTATTTCGAGTATCTTTTTATGGAAAAATTTATGGAACAGTGAACTTTGTAAAGGGAAGAAGGCGCCCCAAAATTTTGCTGTCGGCGAGGCCCCTGAGCAGGTAAAAGTAATTACTTATGCGTATGGCTTTGTGTGTGTGTTTCGTTCAGAGATCTCTACATGATGTAGCGCCGTCCCTTCTTTGTGAGTCTGATTGCTGAACTAAGCACAGTAACTTAAAATTTCTGAAATTATGGCAAAATAATCGTTAAAAGAACTTCATGAACAAACTGTGCATTAGTTTTGGGTTTATTCAGAAGCCAATTCTGCAATTTAGAAGACATATGTTACGCCTTAGTTCGAGCCGTACCAGACTCAAGTCCCCCAACTGCAACCCGAAAGTCAGATGACTACTCTGACATGCAGCCAGGCACCCATTTGGCTTAGAGCTGTCTCATGCCTAGCACCGCGTGGATGATGAAGCCAACATGTTCACAGAAATCCCGAGAATAGTTACTATCTTTCCCCCAGAGATTCTTCAGTCTAAAAACAATGTTGTGGACAGCTTCCACCTTTTGTGGAATAACGACAACAAAGGCCGTTGGATTGCTCCTTAGATTCCGGATCATGCAAATGTATCCACGTTCCATTCATGGTTATCAGCCAACTCAAGAAACTGTCTGAATCCTGCTGAAAACTACTCTATAACATTGCCTTAGCTGCTGCAACCCGAGAGCCCGATGTCTGTTCTGACATGCAGTCAGGCACCGATTTGGCTTAGAGCTGTCTCATGTCCAGCACCGCGTGGATGATGAAGCCAACACGTTCATTGAAATCCCCAGAATACCCACTATTTTTCCAACAGAAAGTCTTCAGTCTTTAAAAATCATGTTGTGGACAGCTTCCACCTTTTGTGGAACGATAAGGACGTTTTGGATGGTATTCATCCTCAGTGTCGTAATGTCCTGTCTTAAATTTTGCAGCTTAGTATTTAACTGCGAAATATGTAAGACACTGATTACATAATGTCTCCGACATTTTAGTGCGGATTTATTTCGCTTTCTTCTCTTTCAGGAACAGGATCTCAATTTCAGCTCTGTTCTTCTTCGATGTGAACTCTACTTCAGAGGACACGGTCTTTACTTCATATTTAAAAATAAGATGACTATTCAGGTTACAATCGGATCAAAATCTGTCCGACGTATTGAAAGGTGTATATACAGGGGAGAATCAAAAAGTAAAGGCAACGTACACTTTAATACAGGTAAATGTGAGCAAATGAACATAACGGTTATCTCACTTCTCCAAATATTTCCCCCTGAAGGTCGACGCACTTCTTGTAACGTTCCACTAGCTTCTTCATTCCTTAGGAGAAGCTGCTTTTCGGCTGCTCCCGAATCCAAGTATGCACCGCTTTGACCTTATCATCAGAGGTGAACGAACATGCGATGGCGTAGAGTATATTTAAGAGGACCGAATCCGTGAACAGCGGCACGGCGCCACATCAGGGCTGTAAGGGGAATGTGGAAGACGTTCAACCCGCAGTTGTTGCATTCTCTCCACATTTGCTGCCGCTACATGGAGACGTGCATTGTCATAGTGTAGCGAGACTTACTATACTCTATAAATAAAATCCATGTTGCAAATATTAGTATTAACGACTTCCGTCTAGTTGTACAATAAAATAATTTAAAACTACATTGAAAGTTTTAACAGCAATCAGACTTTATTAAAAGCATTGACACAAATTAGGCCATTCGAGCATTACTATACGCCCATCTTCAGATGGCAAAATTAGATCGTACATCCAAGTACATATAGGTAACATGTAAGCGGGCAAAATTAAAAAGAAATTTACATATCAGCCTTGACATAATGGTCACGGTTAAAAGTCTCCAGTTCCCAATTATGTGACTGGGTAGAAGAGATGTTGCCAGGGCCCTGGAATTTGACGAACAGAGCTGTCATTACAACAGGAGTCGCCCAAATGGTAAATGTGCAGGCTCTCCAATAATAAGAAGTTGGTGTGAGTAGAGGCTGAAGATATAACAATTGTCTCGTCCCATTGTGGAACGTAGTTACCAATGCTTAAAGTTCTTGCTAGAGCTGTTGGCTTGGTTTAATTTTATGTATTAAACCAAGCCAACAGATTTTTCTGATGAGCTGGTAGACGCCAGTTCATCAGAAAAATCGGTTGAAAGTTCCTGTCATTGGAGCAGGGAAGCAAATAAATAAGTTGTTAAACAAACTGAATGTAATGACAAATGGTCTCGACTGCATTTATCTTTATTCTTCAGATTGGGGAAGAAAAGGTGAACATTGGTTAGTCAAAATAAATGGTGTATACTTCCAGCAGGAGATGGATGTTATGGACGGCTTTCTCTGCGTTTCCACCGCCACATCCTATCTTTACGTGGCTACATGCCCGCGTGAACTCTTTTCTACTTCCCACTGAAGATCTCCAACTGGACTCCCTTTATGACAGCCACGTCCAAATCCCTTTCACACTCTAACGTAAGAAGAAGTTGTACTCTTAATTGCTTACTCCCATTGTCCATGACGGGTTCTGAGAGAGAGAATCCGACGAAGGCTGGGAGAAAGGGGGTGTCCTTATGTTCGTGGGATGTCCCGGTCCGTGAAAGAAGGCTTTCCCCGAAATGAATCTGTGCTAAGCGCCTTTTTGACTGGGGAGTGAATTTCTCGCTGTCGTTGGCACACAAAATAACAAAAGTTACAATTTAAATAAAGTTTGAATATTTCCATATAACAGAGCCGCGGACAAGTTCCTCTGTTTCAAATCATTTTTATATTCTTTCAAACGTAACCCTAGATTTCTCCGGGTGTAGCCTATGTAGCAGGAAGGAGGCAATGACGAGTACCAACTTCCTGCTACATAGGCTCTACCCGAAGTAACGCAGGGTTACGTTTGAAGGGACATGATTCGAAACAGAGGAACTTGTCCACGGTTCTAGCAAGAACTATAAGCATGAGTAACTACATTCCACAATGGGACGAGGCAATAGTTATCTCTTCAGCCTCTACTTAAACCAACTTGTTATTCTTGGAGAGCCTGCACATTTACCATTTGGGCGACTCCTGTTGTAATGACAGATACCCTCGTCAAATTCCAGGGCCTTGGCAACAACTCTTCCACCCACTCACATAATTGGGAACTGAAGACTTTTAACCGTGACCACTATGCCAAGACTGATATGTAAATTTTCTTTTAATTTTGGCTGCTTACCTGTTACCTATATATACTTGGATGTACGGTCTAATTTTACTATCTGAAGATGGGCGTAAGACCTAATGTGTGCCAATGCCTTTAATAAAGTTTTAACTTTTAATGTAGTTTTAACTTAATTTATCTTGCAACGCAGCTAAACGGAAGTCGTTAATACTAATACTATTACTAAGACTGGCGATTTCTGGCAGCATTCGTCTTTTTCTGCTGCGAACTGCAGGTTTCACTTTCTCTCTAACAAGGAAAACTATCGGACCTCCCGACGACAATCGTCACGGAACGTTCTGTGGTGGACAAGCATGACACCAAAGTAGCAGATGTGAAGTACGGTATTTCACAATTGCCCGCAACCCCTAGAACATGGCTTATAAAAGTGGGACGCCGGCCTGTAATGTATGCAGCCATAAAGTGTCAAACAACATTTACCTGTTAGATATGAGGCACCTTAATGTCGAGAGAGACCACGTAGAACACCATTAAGTTGCAAATGTCATATACATACCTCACTCGACGTCATGGTAACGTGTTGAGAAAAGGCAGTGCTGCAAGCAAAGGTGAATCTCGTACCACGGGCAGATAATGACGGCACTGGAATCACAGTCAGGAGCGTTGCACATGTCACGCACAGCAAAATTAATGTCCAACACATTACGGAACGGAAGAGGCGTTTCGAGTTTTAAGTATCCAGACGCCTTGCACGCATAGCGAAGCATAGGTTGGTTCTGTGGTGCACACAACTGGTTGTATATAAATGAATGCAACTTGAAAATGAAGATTCTGTCATGTAGGTTGACGCCATGCACCTCATCAGAACGTATGTACTCTTCCATGCGTCGTGCAAACAGTTTGTATTGTCAAAAGAAATACACTTCAAGGAGCTGGCAGTATTTGGTGGCTTTCGGTGGTATGATTTTTGTGTGAAAAGTGACGTTCCTGTCACCGAAGGCTTTGGCTGGCAAACTAGTGTCGGTTTGACCAGACCACGAATCCAGTAAGAGAAGGCAAGCTCCTGTTAGCTCTGGTTCCAGTACCTTACGCATCCAGGACAGAACGAGAGCTGTGGACATCTTACCACTGGTGCTGCATTCACATTCTATATTTGGAGGTTGGTTACGTCGTACTGTTTCGGAAACACGTTTGCCAAGCTTATCACCCGCTTCCTTAAAGCATATGTACAGTTTCTTTGCAAGGCGTCCTGACATGGACATAAACACCTGAATGGTATAGTAGTGGGTAGTCAATGCAAAGGATTGCACAACAGCTTCAGTTGTCTTTTCCCCAGTCAGTGATAGCGCCCCTTTGGGACGTGAGTTCGTATTCAAATCGAGTTTGGTCTATATTGAACACCATGTCGGCGTCAATTGCATTGGCAGTAATGTAGTCCGTAGCATCTCGTACAAACTCCAATGCACTGTTCGTTACGGTCGTGTCAAGGGTAACATCCCGCTTGGCAACGGAGCTCGTGATCTTGCTTGATGAGATTTTATAGCGGTGTTTGAATTTGTGCAGGAAATATGTGCTGGCTTTAAAATTGGGGATACCCATCGCGTTAGCTGCTTTCTTCGCCCACCTCTTTAAATGCCAGTAGTGAATTGAGAGACCCATGTTACGCGCATCTTGGAATTTGGTGTACATATACTGGCGAATGCGTGCAGTTTTGTGTTCCATGGAACCACCACTCTCTAGAGCCGTTACTATTTGCCACACTTTTTCTGATGATTTCTTGTATTTACGGGAAGTTGCTGCAACTGTTTTCTTTGCGACCTTCACATTGTGAAAGACACTCTGCATGGTTTGTCCGGAAAACTATTCGTGAATGTTTTTCCGTTTCACTTTGGGGGTGATGGTTCATACGAATTCGAACTGCTTGGCACGTTGTGTGCTGGAGTACCTGGTGTATCACTATGTTCAGATAACGTGTCCGAAGTTTCATCGCTATCACCCCACAATGTCTGTCCTTCAAACATGTCAGCGCCTCCAATGACATGTTGCTCCAAAACCCTATACAACTGCCTTGCAATTCGCCTGTCGACGTACGTTGAAGCCGTGTCGTCCGCTGGGTATTTCTGCGTCACCTCGTTCACCAGTATTTGTACTACAGCATGAAGGTTACAAGCCATTTTCTTAAAACACACAACACAATATTTGTATGCGTACGAACAGGCTCGTGCTCTGTCTCACACTTCTCACGTTTAACAGTCACTGACGTACACAACGCAGGACACCTACCAGGCATGCGCAGTATCACCCAATCACACCACACCCACATTTACATGCTGTTTGACATTTTATGGCTGCATACATTATACGCGGGCGTCCTGCTTTTATAAGCCATGTTCTACGGGTTGCAGGCGACTGCGAAATGCTGTACTTCACACCTGTTACTTTGGTGTCATGCTTGTCCACCACAGAACGTTCCGTGACGATTGTCGTCGGGAGGTCCGATAGTTTCTCATGTAAGCATAGCACAGTACGTTGCACTGGTCACTGTTTGTCCGTGTTCCAGAAAATGCGCCAGAATAGGACCTTCATGCCCCAAAAGAAGGTTAGTATGATTTTCTTGGTGGAGGGCTGTCGTTTGAATTTCCTCTTTACTGGAGAAGAATAGGTGTTTCCACTGCATGCTTTATCTCTTGCTTTCTGGTTCACAGTGATGAACCCATGTCTTATCGCCGGTGACAATCTGCTCCAAAACACTCGAATCTTCTTTATAGCGTTTCGGGAATTGGGTTGCAAGCTCAACGCGCTGTTGCTCGAGCAGATCAGTAAGCTGTTCGGGAACCCTTCGCAGGCAAACTTTGCGGTACCCCAAGTTATCATGCCCAATGGCATGTGCGGACCCATAGCTCATATCCAAATGTGCAGCAACAGTGGACGACGTAATCCGTCAATCTTCTCTGATCAAGACATTCGCTCTGTCGGTTTGTGTACGCGATGATGACGGCGGACCAGATCGAGCTTCGTCTGTTAAACTTGTTCTTTCCGCTTCAAACCTTTCTACCCTTTCATAAACGTTTCGTTGAGTCATGATGATTTTACTTCCGTTCTGAGCCAACATCCATTGATGAATTTCGACAGGTGTCACTCATCCTGCCCAAAGAAATCTCACTACGGTGCGTTGTTCGATAATGATGCAATCCCCTCCATGTTTATTTGGTCTTGGCTTCAACTAGACAAACGGCAGAATACTACGCTATGCGTATTCACACTACCCATAAGCCATTGAAAATGTGTTTCACAAGTATTGAATTAGTTTCTGTCCGTTGCGGTTACCAGGTAATTTTCAAATTGCCTTTACGTTTTGATTTGCCTACGTATATTTACAAAGGGCATCCTGAAAGTAATGCCTCGTCCCTCATAAGATTTTTATTTGTAGCAACAAAAATGTGAAATTTGGTGGTAAAATGCTTGGACATATTTTTAATAATGCTAGCCCATTCAAAGTATTGTTGATCACTTTCTATAAATTTCAGCCATCTTTGAACCCACTGGTAAAATCCATTTTAGAAAAAAAATCCTCAGGCTGTCGTTTCACCCATGCGTTCACAGACAGTTTAACGTCTGCCACATCGTCGAAACGTTCCTCACGAAAGGTGTTTTTCAAAGGGGCAAAAAGGAAGAAGTTTGAGGGAGCCAAATCAGGACTGTAGGGGGGTTGGGGGCATGCATCACCGTCCACCCCATTTCTGCAATAGCCTGTGAAGTCTCCATTGACGTGTGTGGACGTGCGTTATCATGGTGTAAAACAACATTATGAAGTGGAGTGTCACCTCTTTTGCTTCTGATAGCTTCCTTTAGTTTCTTCAATGTCTGCACATAGTGAGCACTGTTTATTGTTGCGACTCCTGGATGGTGACATGACAATAAGCTGTGATGAGTTCTTTCACTCGTTGCCTGTTGACATCTGTCAATGCAGTTGCGGGTCTTCCACTCCGTTGTCTGAACTTTTTACCTTTCGAAACCTCTTTATCCATCTTTGGACATTAGTAATATCGATGGTGGCAGCTCCATGCACCGCCATGAGTCCTCTGTGGATTTCTGGAGCCACAAATCCCTCTTTTCACAGGAATTAAATTACGCCTAGCTACTTTTGTCTGTAATTCATGGTCTTTATTTCCGATTCTGGAAACATTTTTTTCCACATTGGTAATATATCATAGTACCTGTCAGTGCAGTTTCATTAAAATCACTACAAAATTTCAAAAGTTATTAAGGAGGCATTACTTTCAAGATTCCCCTTGTACTTTCATGTGACATGTGCTTCATTTGGTGCAAAAACGAAAGACTTATCAGCATCTCCTCGTATTATACATTTTGCCGCTGCGACGCGGATACAACTATCTGATGCTAAGTACAAGACTACTTGGTCCTTTTCGACAACTAGTTAATATCATGGTAGTTTTGAAGAAGCAAGGTGGGTGACTATCGAAAACGCGCCGGAAGTTTATAAATTTAATTTTACATGGCGTTTAAAATTGTCATGTCTTTCCTATTTTGAAAAAAAGCATTTTTCTTCGGACTGCTGATGTTATGTTACGAAGGTTATACAATTCTTACATTTGTACCTACCACGTCCGTACTTCTTTTGTGGGCTGAAGAGGAAATAAGAAATAGAATTTGCTTCGGAAAACTCATCCAGAAGAGAGGTATGCACTTCAGTTTGGGTACGAGAAAAAAAAAGAAAAAAAAAAAGAAATTGTGGACAATCTAAGAAACGTTTTATCCAATTCCAAGGAAACAAATAAAAAAAATGGTGTTTCTGATGTAAACTAACTCACAGCGTTCAGCGAGCTAGGCTAGAATCGCGCAACTTTTCCCGTTGTATTAACGGTGGCATTTCGAACATTTCGCGCATTATTTTCCAGAAAGTCTTCTTTTTTTCCATTTCGAAGTATAGCTGCAGAATCAGAAACAGCTTCTTATAACAAGATTTCCTGTACATTTTTGAGAGCAGCTTTACAAGCTGAGCATTACAGTGCATCTCGAAAGACGACCTGGTACTTTTGAAAACTGTACCTTTGAATGTCTAAAAAAGGACTTTAAAAATTCATCTCCAACATTCTGTTCAAAAACTTCTTAAGGGATTATCCTCTCTGACTTTGAGATCGATTTTGTAGAAACTTCAAGACACTTCTTTCTCTCAGGGCAAGATGGTGGTATTGCCCTCCTCTGATGCCAGAAACAGTCTTGGTCAAAGAGAGCAGAAAAATCGAACGCAGGTTATAAATAAAATAACAGACATTACGAATTCTGCGCTGTTGCCAAGATAAACGGTAGATTACCTGGAAGAAAGACCGCTCAGATCACTAAACTACAATTTAGGAGAATGCTGTTATAAATAAGAAAACGGGTTTGTTCTTAATCTAATGCCTCTCAGCTTACCCTCCCCATTATTAAAACTTACAAGATTCGGTGAAGCGTACAGTCCAAAAGAGAAAACATAAAATTACTTTCTTGTTTTTCTTTACGCTGACAGTGCGGTTTGTAGTGTCTGTGTTAGTTATTCATTCGCCAATAATTTCATTTTATAATGTGCTTCAGCAAAGAACACAAATGAAACAATTTCCCCCGCACTATTGTTCCCTTTCAGGAAGGGGATATTGATTCACCGACATAGTTTGAGATTTTTCAAATTCGCTTTGGTGAACTTATACGTACAGGTGTGGTCTAAAATATATGTCAAATTTTTGAATTATACGGATATTCTCAAACACAGACCGAAAAGACTTATTGATAGTTCTACTTTTACGAGCTGTCCCAATTATACGACTTCTTTCAGAAAGCGTATACGGTCTAAGTTAGAGTACCATGAGATAATATACCAAATATGGTGGCTCTAAATTGAAAACTGTAGATTTGCATAGCGGACAAGCAAACAAAGAAACAAACATTCAACTTTATTTACGTAAAATGTTCCCCGCATCCGAGGCAAAAACGATTTAAAAAAAATCGTTTTCGGCTTTCATAAAAAGAGATTGAACAGTGATGTATTCAGGCATCTTCTCGGGAATACTTAGACGCCCGAAAATCCATGAACGCACCCCCCCGTAGGTGTTTTTGCGATCTCCCCTTATATTTAGTGTAATTTTTTTCCTTTATAGTTGAATATCTGGAGAAATTAATTTATAAAAACTTAAAACCAGGGAACAAATTATATTAAAACAAAGTATCCACATTGACTTCAACCTAAGATTTTTATCATCCTTCAATAAAACATTAAACAGTCCTCCCTTAAGGGTCAATTTTTCAAGCATTGACAACTCGGACTACTTCCGCAACAAAAACCTAATTCCACAGAATAGAGATGTTTGCATTGCGATGCAATATCATATTTTGGAAGCTGCCATTCAGCTTGTTTCAGTCCTCTGGATGCTGACTTTCCATGTATACGGCTAAGCTTCAGTGTAGCTAATGTGACGTTAGGGCTTCCAATTCAACAAAGTATTTGCTACCTAAGTTTTAACAATAGCAAATTGTTAGATATTGTTCCCATAAAAAGTTTTTCCCCTTGCGGCGGGAGGTTTACACTTTGTAAAAAAAAAAAAAAAAAAAAAAAAAAAAAAAAAAAAAAAAATCGAGGTACCTCGAACGGGCATGGGCATCCAAACAGGTAGTATTTTTCTTTTCTACTATTTGCTAATCTAAATAATTTAAAGGGGTTGAAACCAAATGGCAGGGGAATGGTTTACACTATACGTTTTCAGGTAATGCTGTAATGATTCCTTAATAATCAGATAATCCAAAATACGCTTGTTGTAGAGCGAGGACATGTTAAAGTTATTTTTCTTGGGGGTGAGGTGGGGTAGGGGGAGGATTTTCTCCAGCAGAGCGTTATCTTACTAAAATCCTCAATATTTTACACCACCCCATGGTAAAACATTACTGAACTGAAGCAAAGGTAAAATATTTTCACTTTTTTAATCACTTGTATGTGTAGATTTCTTGGAATTTGCGATACACGAGCATAAGAAAATATGTATACTCTATTTAAAATTCTTATATACACTGCTGGCCACCCAAAATGCAAAACCAAGAAGGACACGAGACATCAAAGCCAGATTTGCTGGGCACATAACAACAGATACAAAGATGAAATGATTGAGCTTACAGGCCCGTGTGACTTGCGGAGCACCCAGACATCAATAGTTCGTGTGGCATCCATGGCTGGCAATAACGGCCGCTACACGCCGCGGCATCGAAAACAAAAGAGGCTTTGGATGCGGGCTTGGGGTATGTCGGTCAAAGCTGCTTCCACACGCGGAGCCGCGGTTAGTGCTTGCTGGCCCACTCGGTTGCCGATCAGCGACCAGACGTGTTCGGTGGGCGACATATCAGGAGAACAGGCGGGCCACGGCAGCAGTGGCACCTGGTGGGCCGTGAAGAAATGTTGCACGACGCGTACCACGTGCGGGCGCGCATTGTCCTGTTGAAACGTGGCCGCTGGCAGATCCTGCAGGTAAGGGAGGACTACAGGCTCCAAAACGTCGGAGATGTAGAGGTGGCTGTTGAGTGTACCGGCGATGCGTACCAGAGGGGTGCGGGTGTCATATCCGATCGCGCCGCAAACCATAATGCCAGGCGACCGCCCGGTATGGCGATGCATAATGCAGGCGTCATACAGTTTCTCGCCGCGGTGCTGCCACACGCGGTTCCGACCATCGTGGTGTTTCAGGCAGAAGTGGGATTCGTCAGAGAAAACTATGTCGTACCATTCCGTAGTCCAGGAGCGGCGTTCAACGGCCCACTGCCGCCGCACTCGCCGGTGGTGTAACGTCAATGGTAATCGGAGCAATGGGCGCCGTGCGACAAGTCTCCGCATCTGCAGACGACGTCAAACGGTACGTGCTGACACAGGTTGTTGCGCAACACACCCTAATTCCTGCGCTAACGTTCGTGATGTGGCGGTACGAGCCGTCAATTCCCGCCTCACAACATGCCGGTCCACTCGTTCGGTGGAGTGCCGCCGAACGAAGGATGGACGGACAGTCGCTCACGTCGGTCCGTCCATCCTTCCTGCACCCACCGAATCCATACTCGCCTCACTGTGGCTGGATGTCATCCAACACGGGCGCCGATGTCTCGGTACGTCGGTCCGTCCATCCTTCCTGCACCCACCGAATCCATACTCGCCTCACTGTGGCTGGATGTCATGCAACACGGGCGCCGATGTCTCGGTACGATAAACTGCTGTCGCGATAAGCCACTATTCGTCCTCTGTCGTACTCCGAAACGTGATGGAATGACTGCCGTATTCTGCGACGAGGCATCAGGAAGCTTCCCACGCAAGGTCCGACAGCACAACACACTTCCACTACTTACACCCCGCCTTCTGTGCACCCTTCTTATAGTGCTTCTCGGTGGCGTGCCGGGCGCAAATGATTTGCATATGCCATACAATGCTAATCGTTTGCATGTCCTCTCGCGGGCGACGCATGCTGCGAACTTCAGGCCAATCGGATAATTCCTTCTTGGTGTTGCAGTTTGGGTGGCCAACAGTGTATATAACAAAATTGTGATTATATATATATAATCAGTGAACAAGTTTCAGTCCTCTCAAAATTTGTAATTGCTCCCTTCCCCCTGGAAAAAACTCTCTGAATGCAACAATGGATATGAAAAAAATGAGCTATACGTTTACAGCCCGCAAGTGCGTAATAGTTTAATCAGTAACTACTGTATGTGTAAAATCTTTTCCGCATTTAGTGTAACCTCTCTAAAGCAAGAAAGTCCGACTCCGTGGCGCAGTTGTCTAAGCGGTGGCTTCTGATCATTCGTCCGAGATGGATCTGGTTTCGAATCCCAGTGAAGCATGGATGTTGTGTTTGTCTTTTGGCCCTGCATTTCTCCCTTCTCTGGAATTAGTGGCTTTAAATTAGGGGCGGGAGACCGCTCATAACACAATGAGTTGCTCACGGTACAGTAGTCGTTAAACCTCCAATAAAAAAAAATCCTTAATTGGGCTTCCACAAATATGTTGTACACAGCAGCGAAAGTTTTAGTCACGAAAAGTTAGAAATTATGTGCAAAGCATTCTTCAGAGTAAACGCTATCAAATGTAATTCCACTTTTTCTTTTTAAGTCAGACTTTTAGAAGAGATCACGGAAAAACAATGATATGCTTTTAAGCTCTCTAGCGGGAATACTTTCTTCTTACTTTGAGCCGGAAGTATGCAAAAAAACATTTTCCTTGGAGAGTAGTACCTGACAAAAAAGTACATTTTTTAAACGTATTTTTAGAAGCGTAGATAGACGTTCAAATACATCGCAAACGTAAATATGTACCTACGCCCCCGGTGGAAATAATGTGTGTTATAAAAAAATTAGAAATTATGTGGAAAGTATTTTTAAAAGCCAACTTTTAGAACTGGAGACATCTGACGTAGTACGACGCACGGTTACACCCTCTGACGTTAAAACTTTTGTTTGAAGAGGAAACTGTTTGCGAAATAGTATACGTGGTAGAAAGTGACCAAAAAACGGGAGAAATTTTGCAGTCTTCTTTTTTTAAGCAAACAGATGTGGATTAAAATATATTTCGAGTTGAATACCTTCTGCATACACACCGCCCGCCCCCCTCCCTGCTGGAAATTTAGGTTTCGAAAAAAGACCAAATGGTAAGTATCGTTGTTCTCACAGTGCAGGTTTTCTAACGCAAAAATAATTTTTCAAATCTTACTGATAGGTGCAGAGATATGGTAACCATAAAGGAAGGACAGACTGGACACTTTGTTTTATCAGAAGCTTATTTTTCGGTTTTCGGTTAAGCGGATTTCTTTTTATTAATCTGTTCAACCAAAGTGAAACTAGTGACTACATGGTACATCTTCTCATCTGTCTGTGATGTTTATAGAATTTGACAACAAATTCTCCCAGTTATGATGACATAGTCGAAATTTTTTCCACAACGAAAGCGCGAAATAAAGTAGTTTAAAATTGCGGCAATACTACTAAGTCATATCTTTATTATATTACACTCCAACATTCAAGCGGCCTCTACTTCTGTGAAAACACAAGTTTGTCCGTGACGAGGATCGAAACCGCGTCCCCCTCATCCCGGAGTAAGTTGCTCTCCCAACTAAGCTACACGGACGGAATGTACCGCTGTAGATTCGGCATCTCGACACGTGATTCACCTCTGTAGTACGTCACAACAGAAAAACCGCAAAATTAAACAAGCTGGAATTTCGCCGTTAAATTATTATGCATATTCTGCACTAACTGAGTGAAGAAGCAAATTGCGCGCCAGCTTTGTGTTAGAAATCTGATGAAATGGTGGACGAATCAAAAAGGGATGTGTTTTGGGACGATGCACATGCATAATCACTCGCAAGTTGAAACTTTTGAATGCTATGTTTCCATCAGTCTTATGGTTTTCCACGAGAACTGGTGACAAGTCAGTTAGCGAACCCGTAACAGAAGATATTATATACTAGTGGTCTCAAACTGTTGGCCCAAGTGTTATATGTGGTCCTCAAATCGTTTTAATGAGGCCCACACCCTTTTTTGAACTTTTTTTGTAGAAAGACGGCGCGGTTAAGTGCGAATATTGTATATAAATATTTTCGAGTATATCAATAGTACTTTGTGAGACCTACTGTGTTTTCCCCTCAGGCGCTTTGCCTGAGTGATGTTCACTGTGCATTCCCATTCTGCAATTGAACTTAATGTCTGCTGCACGCTCGCCCAAATTCTTTGGAACGAATTCTGGCATACAGATGTAGATTTCAGACTGCATGAGTCGAAAACCGAATCGGCCTTTGACTCATTTCAGACTCTTTTTTTTTTTGGTTGGAGGTTTAACGACCACCGTGAGCAACTCAATGGGCTATAAGCAGTCGCCCGTCCCTAATTTAAGGTCACTGGTTCCAGGGAAGGGAGAGAGCCAGTGCCATAAGACAAACACAACATCCATACCTGACCGGGATTCGAACCCGGACCCCTTACGGACGAATGATCAGAGGCCAGCGCCTTAGACCACTGCGCCACCGGGGCGGCCATTTTTGGACTCTAATCGGTTTTGACTGAAAAACCGAATCGGTTTTTGAGAAGAACGGAAAACAATTGACTGCGCTTGCACGTTTCTGGTTTTCTACGTCTATCCTCCAGTTTGAATCGGGCAGTTACAGCAATGCGTTCCGTGTGTGTGTGTGTGTATCTACGCGAACGAGGACATTGTTGGCGATTCTTTTTGTCGGTACACATATACCTATCAACAGCGCGTGTCTGTGTGTGTGTTTGAATGGCTTCAAATTAATTATCGCGATTATTGTTACTCAAATTATTTCAGTTCCCAACTTATCTGTTTCAGATAGTAGAAAGAAAAAGAGACGACGAAGAACAGATACCTCGGAAAAAGTAGGAACGTCTCTTCTTTATTCCTATCGTTCACGGGAATGTTGTAAACATCATTTGCAATACGAAAGTATTATTTACAAAGGATCATAATCTGGACCGTCATTGCAAAACGAATCACAAAGAAAATTTTGGGAATTTGTATGAAAAAATGAGGAAAGCGGAAAGGTACACATCCTAATACGTGGCTTATAAGGACAATAAAACGTTTACTGTAGCAAATAAATCTAATGAAGCAACAGTTTAGGCAGGCTTCACTTTCTCGCAGATCAACGTAGACAGCTCAGAACCATTCAGATATATGGAGTTAGTCAAAGAATGTTTAATTAAGAAGGTTGAATTGCTTTGCTCATAAAAACGGCAGCTTTTTAAAAATACTAGTTTTTCTGCAAACACGGTGGCGTAAAGCGTTAATGAAATGGGCAGCTATTTACGATGTCAACTTAAAGAAAAGGAGTCAGTGTTTTGCAGAATTTCCTATTGCAACTGACAAGTGCACCAAGATCATAGACACTGCACAGCTTGCTGTTTTTGTTAGACGTTGGAACTTACCGAGGAACTATTTGAAGTAATTCCATTGAAAGGAAAAAGGTAAAATGTATTTGCGAGAAAAGTTTTTTCTAAATTAATGGCTGTAATTGGAAACTATCCTTTACAGCGCAATGGAATGGTGGAATTTGCAAGTAATGGGACCTCTGCACTGTTTTCAAAAGAAGTGGCATTAAAGAAAAACTAAAGAAAAAAATGAAAGAAACAAAGCTACTGGACTTTTGCACTATAAATTGTATACCTCACCATGTAGACTTTGCGCCAAAATTTTACAGATGGACCACATAATGGAAATATTAATGGAAACTGTGATATTATTAGTGACAGGGAACTCAATCATCGGAAGTTTGTAAAATAATTACAGCAAATTGAAAATGAGATCGAGATAATGTATTAAAAGAGCAATAGAACTCAGTGTTTATTGAATTACGGCCACCTCTATGCAAAGGAGTTACACCCAATACTGGCGCAACTAGGAGGAGGGTATGTCCTGTAGGCTAAACAAAGTGTACAATATACACTGAGTGGCCACTTTATTATGTCCACCTGACAGTTTTCAGCAAATGAGCTATGGCTGCACGCTGTTGCCACCAGAGGGCCAGGCCAGTATAAAAAGGGAAAGCCTAGTGCTTGCGGCAGTACTAGAAGTGATTTTTGGATGACGAGATGGTTAAAAATGCGATTTGACGTACTTTCAACGTGGGAGGATTGTTGGAGCTCGGGGCCATGGAGCGAGTATCACCGAAACCGCAGCATTCGTGAAATGTTCCACAGCAGCTGTTGTTAAAGTGCTTAAAGACTGGACTGTCAGCCAAAAAACTGGGTCTCTATATGCACCGTGTAGTCGTCATCGACTAGTGACTGCTCGGGCGGAATGGAGAGTGTCCAAACTGGTAACAAACAACAGAAGGGCAACAGTGCAGCAAGTTACAGACCATCTTAATCAAGGATCCCCTCAAATGATCTCTGCACACACTGTTCGCTGTACACTGCATCGGATGGGATATGGCAGCCGAAGGCCTGTTCGAACACCTTTGCTGTCTGCAGTTAACAAGAGAAAACGTCCCCAGTTCGCACAGGATCACTAGGATTGGACGGTCCATAATTGGAAACAAATTATGTGGTCCGATGAATCACGTTTTCAGCTGCACCATGCCGATGGCCGAGTTAAAATTTGGCGGGAACAGCACGAAAACATGGACTTCAAATGCATTGTTATGATCCTTCAAGCTGGTGGAGGCAACGTTATGGTTTGGGGAATGTTTTCCTGGCATGCTTTGGGCCCTCTAATTCGTGTTGATCAACGTCTGACTGGCACATCATATCTAAACATCGTTGCGGACCAAGTGCATCCTGTCATGTAGATGGTTTATCCCTATGGCGATGGCTACTTTTAACAAGATAATGCGCTCTGCCATAGTGCTCGTATTGTACAGGATTGGTTTCAGGAACATGCCGGGGAGTTTACTTTGATTAGGTGTCCCCCACAATCTCTAGATCTCAACCCCATTGATAATTTGTGGGACGAAGTTGAACGGGCCATCATACAGCTGGATCCACAACCCTGCAATCTCACACTCCTGGAAAGTGCTATTCATCAAGCATGGTCTCAGATTCAACAAACCACCTATCAACATCTCGTGGAGTCCATGCCACGAAGAATCGACGCAGTATTAAAGGCCAAAGGTGGCCCAACGAAGTACTGAGGGGGTTGTCATAATAAAGTGGCCACTCAGTGTATAAGAGAATGCTGGCTGAGCTGAAAGTGAAGTTATAAGCGGGATGAGTAAAATCATGGGCTTATCAGAGCTTAGGCAAAGCTAAATTATGGACCTCCCCCTAAAAAAAGAGACATAATGTGTAAGCCCCCCCCCCGCTCTAATGCATTTCATTATTTAACACTCTATCCGACTGTAAGAAATTTACTCGAGGTTAGCAAAATGGGATAATATCAATTCAAATATTCGTTGTATAAGAAGTGGATCGAACGCGGCCGGAATGAGTAAACCTACGCGTCAGAAAGCCTTGCTTTCGCTCTTGGCTTTCTAATTCAAAGAGGTCATTTAAACGGATGATTGTGAACTAATCTTTTCCTTACTGATTACTTGCTAAATAGGCGATAACATTGGCGACAAACCTAAGAAAGGAGAGAGAAGATTTTTTTAAGTCACTGATTTCTACGCAGTGGCCTGATGTCTGTGTCAGGGGGACTATTCCTTCCCCATCATGCCTTGGGTCATGGAATTGAGAATAAAGCACTAGAAATGAGTGCTTAATACTAGTGACAGATTTATGATGGGAACTAGTGAGTTGAATGAGGGCAAGGAATTGTTTTGCCCTAGATCTCGTAAAATTCAGCTGCTATGCGAATATTTCGGTCAGGGAGCTCAAAAAAATTTACGCACCGATTGATTCAGGTACATCGGCTGTTTAAACGGTAAAACTAAATAAAGACTGTAATTTTCATCATAGGAAAGGCGTTAAATGTCAATTTTTTTTAAATTTTTTTTTTGAATTGAAATTTTAGAATTCTATTAAGTCCCAAATAGAAATACACACTTACCCTAACCTAGCGGCAGACTGATTCATCACGAAAAATTGAAAGTTATGTGGCCAGTGTTTCTGGTACTGAAAGGCATGTGATGTAAAGACAACTTTTCAGATGAAACTTTTAGAAGTTCGTTTTCAGAGAAAACAAAAAACGCATCGGCTCCCCTGAGTCTGACACGATTTTGAGCAATATGACGTACAAGTTTGTTGCGCCGGTCATCGAATACGGGTCCTCTCACTCCGCAGTAAGTCGTTCTCCCAACTGAGCTACACGGACATATGCTTCACTGCTATCTGCCTTTACCTCATGTGCGTCCTGCGGTGCAGGCAGGACGCACATGAGGTCTCGGCTGACCCGTGGGCCATGCCCCCCCCCCCCCAAAGAGGGTCGCTGTAGGCAGTCATCCCATGAAGAACGTGCATTTGAGAAATCCCAGACAATTTGGTGTGTGGAACGTAACATCACACTGATTTATTTTTTCGAAGCACTGAAGGGATTCTCATTCTTCCTGTCTCGCCGTGTGGAAAGAACATCACATCATTGCAAGGAACTTAACAGCTGGGTCATCCTGGTAGTTCGGGCACCAAATATAACGTACAAGTTTGTCCGCACCGGGCATCTAACCCGGGTCCTCCTCACTCCGGAGTAAGTCGCTCTCCCAACTGAGCTACACGGACAGAATGTCTCGTTGCAGATTTGTCGTCTTGACACACGTTTTCACTTCTGTTGTACGTCACAGCAAATAGAATGTAACTGATTAATAACGAATCTGTTCAATGGATTTTTAATAGAAATGTACAGTTATGTCTCCTAGTGGCAAGCAGAAATTGTTAGTTCAGAAAATATATCCAAAATATTCCTCACACTATTCAACGCAGAAGGAATTTTTCATATCAAATTTTTAACAGCAAGCATAACAAGAAACCTTAAGCATCTGTTTATGCTCTTAGCAGAAAAACTGTGCACTACTTGAAATATTAAGTGCCCAAAACGAACTTCGTGGAAGCAAGTGTCCTAAACGCGGAAAGAACATTTTTCAATCGGATTTTCATTAGATTTTCAGGTAATAACAAAATGCATTTCGTAGTCACGGGGTACGAATTTACGCTTCTTAGTGGCAAGATCATGCATCGGGATACATCTTTGTTTTCGCATTTTCTGGCTTTCCACTGAAAAAATAATTATATACAGGTGCAGATATCGTGCTCACCGAGGAAGGAACGGATGAGGTGATTCCATAAACACGTACTTAGTTTTCCAAAAGGCGTCGTAATAATTGTTTTGAAACATATTTCCCAAATTTATTATTTTGTTTAAAATATCGCGGTCACTTTTCTTTGGTTTTCATGAAATATGAATGATCGAAAAATTAACCACAAGTACCAATTGGTTGAACAAAAACTTTAATTTTGATATTGCGAAACCCTAAAAATTTTCTATCTTAGAGATATAATCAAAATCGGATGAATAAACTTTATTTTCTTATTTACAGATTGTTAGATATCCAAAAAAGCGACATCAAATAAATTTTGGGTATTTGGGTATTCAAAAATTTAATTCAGAAAAATTATTAGATACAAGTTTGCATTTTTAAAATTTCAAGATAAAGTCGTCAATAGTTAGATACATGTCAAATGTTTTAGAAAAGTCTGTTAAAGTAATTTTTAAACTTTCATTGTTTTGTTACAGGGCTTGGCGTTGAGTTATAGTTCAGCGCCCTGGGTGAAGGTTCGTTTGATGCTTCGTTTGCAGAAAGTTCTGTATCGGGGGTTCAACCCGTATTTCTCCCTACTGGGGCAGATAAATAAAATTTAAATAAAATCGACCAAAGTTAATCTTTGCTCTTGCAGTGAGGAAGATGTTTATTCAGATGTCATGGGGAATGTTTCCAGGCATTGCCCATCATTTTCATTCTTTCATTATCTTATTAACACTTCGAATCTCCTTCTCTCGCACAGTCAGCAAGAGGACGTGGCACTCTCTCTCTAATCATTAGCCTCGTTGCTTTTCTGCTTAACCCCGTTTACACCGACCAGCAGGCAATTTGCACCTCCCTCACCCCACTCCTTACCACCGAACTTCTGCAACCGAGTGCCACGTCCTCTTGCTGAGAAAACTCTCCAAAAAGTCCCCTGCAGAAGAGTGAAACTCACTGTTTCAAAGAAAGCGCGGACACTCTTTACAAATGCCTCCTCTGAAAGCGCGGACACTCCTTACAAATGCCTCCTCTGAAAGCGCGGACACTCCTTATAAATGCCTCCTCTAAAAGCGCGGACACTCCTTACAAATGCTTCCTCTGAAAGCGCGGACACTCCTTACAAATGCTTCCTTTGAAAGCGCGGACACTCCTTACAAATGCCTCCTCTCAATAGCTCTAGGAGCGTCCCCTTCTAACGTCTTCCGCGTGCGGTTTTCCCTCGCCTGGGACGGCTGAAGAGCAATAATGTTCTGTTCCCTTTTTCTCTCTGAAGGCGTAAAGTTCCTAAATTGGCTTCGCTGTCCCCTCTTCTCACATCCACAAAACCATAAATCTAACTTCCCTTCTGTTGCGATGCTGAGAAACGTGAAAGTCGTGCCCACTGAACAAAGCATCGAAAATGGTGGGAAAATGTGCTTACAATTCGCTATCCTAAAATGGTTACTTAACTTCGCTCCTGATAAATATGGAATCCAGCTCGTTACCACAGAACATCCTGGAAACCGATACCCTCTTGCTGAGAAAACTCTCCAAAAAGTTCCATGCAGAAGAGTGAAACCCACGCATTTCCAAGAAAGCGCGGACACTCCTTACAAATGCCTCCTCTCAATGATATCTCTAAGAGCTTCCCCTTCCTTCCGCTTGCATTTTCCCCTCGCCTGAGACTGCTGAAGAGCAACAATATCCTGTTTACCTTTTCTCTCGGAAGTCGCGAAGCTCCTAAATTATCTTCGCTGTCCCCTCTTCTCACATCCACGAAACCATAAATCTAACTTCCCTTCTTTTGCGATGCTGTGAAACGTGAAAGTCGTGCCCACTGACCAACGCATCGAAAATGGCGGGAAAACGTGCTTACATTCGTTATTGTAAAATGGTTACTTAACTTCGCTCCTGATAAATATGGAAATCCAGGTTACAGTTTTTGGATTTAAATTCCAGAATAATCTTTCAGCAAGCTCAAATCATACATGCATATCACTAAGCTGTTCTCTGAGATTCAGAGGGTATCTCTGAAAGCATTTTCCAGACTACAGCTTGACATCCCTTACACGTCTCACACAAGATCTTTTGCAATTCATACTCATTATCTATTTCTCATGCAGATGTTCCTGTATCTGGCCCTGTCGTGATTTCCTTGCCTTTTTTCTACCTTTCGTTCCTGCTGCTTGGGCTCAATAAATTCTCTTAGCAAGCATATACACCACTCATTTTTTTAACATGTCCAAACACCTCAGAATAGTTGCCTCCATTTTAGTAACAAAACTTTGTTTCACCTTACACATCTGCAATACATCTTTGTTACTCATATGAGCAGAACGTGCCTTGCCACAGATCCTCCGTAAGTAACGCTTCTCTCCAGCACACAAGCAATTCCTATATAGGCTGATTGTAAACTCCTTCAACAAAACAAAAGGAGTAACAGTACACATCAAGGCGAACAATATTTGCAATGGAACCTGGGGCCGCATTCCACTCCTAGTGCCAGAAAAGAGCACGTTCGAAAAATATCCAGCAGGAACACGGAGTTCCAACCAGCGCATGAGAAGCACAAGATGCAAATTAGGTGCGCTGAACACATGCGTAAATGATGAGGAGGAAACATTTAAAAACGCAGCCGAACCCTTTCAGCGATATTACCGTACGAACATCACATGAGAACTGACGTATACGTCTGACCGGCGCAGAGTATCTTGTTTTCCTGGAGCAAGTGCTTCCCGGTCTGTTGCAGGATGTTACGCTCACCACATGGAGAGACATGTGGTTTATGCACGATGGGGCCCCAGCACACTTTGCCACCGAGGTCCGATACTTTCTAAATGCGAGATATCCCGGGCGGTGGATTACACGCGGTGAACCTGTGACTTGGCCTCCACGCTCCACGGACCTTAATCCACTGGACCTTTTCTTCTGGGGGCACATGAATACATTGGTGTACGAAACGCCTGTGGACTCCCTGGAAGATCTCGTCGAGCGAATCACTGTTGCTGCTGACAAGATCAATACCACACCGGGAGTCTACGAGATGGTGCCACAGTCCTTCATTCGCCGGTGTGGGTTGTGCAACGACGGCCTTGGACGCCAGTTTGAGCAGCAGCTCCTTTGAGTCTTTCTCTGATGCGATTGGAATTGTGCAACTCATAAATTAGGTGTGTCTCTTTGCTTTCACTGTTGAAGGCTCAACGTGGATATGTAACTTTACACTTTTCTGGCACTACGAGTGGAATGCGGTCCTAGGTTTCACTGCAAATATTGTTCGTCTTGATGTAAATTATCACCCCTCTTGTTTTGTTGAAGGACTTTACAATCACCCTGTATTTCTTTTGCAGTATCCAGGTTTCACTGCCGTACTTAAATTGAGGATTTAAAATTACAATTTAAAAAACTTGTTGAAGTGAATGTCATGTTTTCAAATTTGCATTTAAGAAACTATATATAAAAATACTGGATAGCAATCCTGTAATTTGGATACTTGTTTGAAAATTTGTGGTGATCATGTAAAATATTTTCCTTGGTTTTCATATTTTGTCTGTGTCAGAAGACAGAATTGTAAAACAAATGAAAGACATTTACTAGAGTTGTACCAAATCTTCGCCTACATGTTACATAATTTGAGCGTTTATTAACATACTCCTTTTTCAAATTCTTCAAGGATGTTTTTTTCTGACAAAACAGAGACATTTCTAGATACGTAGCTGCCCGCATTTGTAAACTTTAGCGTTGGATTTGAGATATGATTGAAAGAAAATTTCTGTCATATATTCTTCTCAACACTAACATAAAGCCGCTCACATTTTCACATCTCGAAGGCGCATCAAAACGAATTTCTCTCCTCCCGCACTAAAATTTCTCCCTTTTGTTGGAAGGGGATGTTTTAATTCCGAAATACGTTGCAAAGTTTAAAGCTACTTGGCGTGTGGCGAGCGAGTATCCCAAAAGATAGCTAGCTCCAATGCGGAAAGGAAAGAGAAAATATTTTCACTGATAAGAAAAAGTTTTATGAAAGAAAGAGGATTATTTTCCTAGTTTATTTTGTCAACGTTGGCAACGTTCCATTTTCCCACAGCGCATCTAAGGTGGGGCTTTTGGTTTTATGCGATCAAGTCACGCCTGACGGCAGAAGAACACAGCGTATTCCCAACACTTATGAATCATTGAAGAAGGACAAGAATGGGTGTGACATTTGCGGTAGTGCAGTCGTAAAATTAAAGGGGGAGAGTACGACCACGGGCTGGGAATGGGCGACAAACCGCGGCCATGGAGGACAGCTGTGCGTCCAAGTTTCATTTTATCCAAAAAAAGGCATAGACGCAAAGCGCTGAGAGCACAAAAACACCCGAGTGTCTTAGACAAAATCGCTTCCAGCACTAGCGTCTGAATCTTTTTATTTAACTTCAGTTATGACTGCTCGAATGGCAACGTGCTTCTCACTGACTGACAGTGAACAAATAAGGGACCTAAACAAAATGATAAAGTTTTTTATTTCTCTCTCCCTCCATCCCCCCCCTCTCTCTCTCTCTCTCTCTCTCTCTCTCTCTCTCTCTCTCTCTCTCTCTTGTTTTCTGCATTTTGTGCCACCGGGAATTCATTTAGCCTTGTAGAAACATTTTGAGGGTTCTGAATAAATAGAAAGTGGAAAGTTGCAATAGAAAAAGAAAAGAAATTTCCTGAATTCAAATTTCCAGCCACATTCAACAATAAATGAGAGAAACTTGGCTGTAGAAAAGAAGTAAACAGCGTTGAAATATGATAAAACTGTACAGCCTGGTAAAATAAACATCTTTTTCTGCAATCGGGGAGTTTATGGAATTTTTTTCACAGAGAATAAATCATGAAGGTAATAACAATAATGCTTAACGGCATAATTAATATTTGTTCCACTGTAAGGTGTGAACATTATCAAAAGCAACTTATTACCCTTTTATTTTAAACATTAATTTATTTAAACATTTAATGAGGGTTATAATTTATTTTAAACATGTAAATGAAGGTTATAATTTTCTGGAAAGATGCAACCAGGTAAAGAATAAGGGTTCTGGGTAGCTGTATTTCTCTTTGCAGTGCAACGGAAAATTGAAAGTGGTACAAAGGTTGACAGCTTTTGGAAAAAATGCATTGACTGTACTCATGAAAGGTCAACAAACTTTTATTGCTCTCTGGGGAAAAGAAGTTGAGGGGACTGTTTAGTGCTTATTGTTAAACAGCTAGAATGAATACACAGCATCAAGAAGTTTTAGGTTTAGTTTGTACTCGCTACCAAAAATATGAGAACAGTATTGTAGAGATGGACCAGCAGGTGATTTTCTTAGTGTCAATAACTGTTCAAAGGAAAAATATATTATCTCGCACGAAATCTCGCCATTTTGAGCAAATTTATTGATAGAAAAATTGTGACCATGTCAATATATATTTTGAAGAAAGCATTCAGGCGTTGAGCGTATACAGAGTAGTGTTCGTAATATAGTTCTTTGACATGGAGACAGATGCAAATTTTTTATTGCTTTTGCTGCTTATAACAATTTACTAGAATTTCGAAGGAGTTGTAGGTAATCACTTTTCTGTGCTGCAACCTTTTGGCGTTTACGAATACAACGTCATGTCTCCACGGCATTTCGGCTTTCCTTTCTACAACATGAATCACAAAATTAAGAGAAAGATGTCAATCCAATAGTCTAAGCAGCCTAGCAAAGCATAGTGCTGCCAGCAAGCAGTGCCAATGCTCAAGTTCTTGAGTCTAAGATCTTTGGGCCTCATCAGGAAGGTTTAATGTAAAGACTCACACTTTAAACTGCAGCTCTCTGTTAAAGATTGGGACACTATAGATCAAAACCTGTAGCGGCGTAGCAACCCCCAGCGGTGCTGATTTTTACGACGCCGTCGCATAACTTGTTTGAGGTGTTCTTAAGCATGATTGATGTGATTCAAGACGTACGTGAACGTAGACTACTCCATCAGTCGCCACTTCCTGGAAGTACACATTCATGAGTACTGCAAAATGGGCACATTTGTTTTCCTATAGGCACAATTATCGCCACTGTTTACGATGTGCAACTTTACAATAGGAAGGCGAACGTTGTTCCTATACACTGAAGAGCAAATGAATTAGAGATACCTGTCTAGTAACGTGTAGCACCATATTTCACCCTGATGACGGGGGCCATTCGTCTCGGCATGGACTCGACAAGACACCGGAAGCGTTGGGAAGCCATACGGATCCACGACCTATGAACAAGCTCCCACAGTTCACGAAGATTTGATGGAGGGGGTCAGATCCTCGAACATCTCTCTCGATGGCATCCCAAATATGCTCGATAGGGTTGAGGTCAGGTGATCTAGCTGACCAAGGAAGCAAGGTCACGTCGGTGGAGTGTTCATCCAACCATTCGGATACATTCGGGAGCGATGGCACGGTGCATTGTCTTGTTGCAGGATGAGGTCCCCAGTGGGGTGTTGAAGACGCACAAACGGGAGCAAATGGTCGTCCAGGATATCCCGGTAACGTTGACCTGTGAGGGACGATGTCACACGTACCAGAGGTCCCATTTCAGTCCACGTAAACAGTCTCCAGACGAGAATGCTACCCCCACCAGCTTGAAAAGTAGCCTACTCTGCTGGCAAGAAGGATTCATCACTTCATGTGGTTTGTGCCGTACTCATATCCTGCCATCCGCATGTACCAACGTGAATCTCGACTCATCAGTCCAGGAAACATTTTTTCACATGTCTAGGGTCCAGTGGCGATGTTCCCGCGCCCATGCTCATCTTTGCACCCTGTGATGTGCGATCAGCAGCGGTACCCTCGTGGGACGATGGCTTCTGTACCCCATAGCGAGGAAATGGTTTTGAATGGTGTGGCTACTTACACGTTTTTGTGCACCAGCGTTAAATTGCCGAGTGATTGCTTGCACTGTGGCCCGTCTATCCGCTGTTACAATGCGTGCTAACCGACGATGACCCCGCTCATCCACACGCTGTTGTCCACGGCAAATGGCCCTTGCAGGGATGGTTTTACAGGATTCGATGTACTCACGGTGCACCCGTGACACAGTGGCTCGTGAAAATCCCAGTGCCTGCACGACTTCCGAGATGGAGTGACCCATTCGTCGTGCCCCGACAATTTTCCCACGATCAAATGCGCTTAGATGCTTCGTCTTACCCATCCTGCGTCCGACTCTTACTGATTTCCGTCGCATCACTCCTTATAATGTCGGATCGCTGCATACGTCATGTCGTTTCCGTTTACAGGGCCGTCGACAGCGCCACATTTGCATAACGCCAGCTGTCGCTAATTCAATTGCTCTTCAGTGTACATTACAGAGGTTAGGTCGCGCGTGGTGCCCATACTGATATCCCGGTAACGGCAGACGTCTGTATGACTCTTTACGCACAACTCACCTAACGCTATTCAGGCACCAGACTGGTTCAGCATTCGTCCGTGATGAGGACACGCTTCCAGCTGTCCAATATTCATTGGGCACGGGACCTGATCCACCTTATCCGGAGCCCATCTTAACAGGGCGCAAGCAGACGTACTCGCCATGGGCTCCTGTAGCGAAGATTTTCGTCATGAAAGCTGTTCGAATAGTTTTCCGTCGACATTGGGAATCCAGTTGCTAAAAGGAAGTCTTTATGTATCCCTGTGTACAGGAGTGACGTCACACCAGAATCAGAGGGTAGTGGTCTGCAACGGTCGTTGTTGGGCGAGGGCTTCTTTGCCATGGCATATCCTTTACACTGCCACTTTCTTAATATGAATTCTAAGTCCTGAAAGACGTCTGCAAATTCTCAGTAGGACAGATGTCTGAAAAGCCCACTTCGAGCTGTGTCAAAGCTTACAAAATAATAACGTCAGTTGACGCATCTCGATAATGGGAGTGCTGTCAAATTTTGAGACGTTTCTGTGTGCTACATGTCCTGTCTAGCTCTCTCGTTTTGTGCATTCTGCATCGCTACAACAGTTCACGCGAGCAGTCATGCGACGGAACCAATGCCGATCTTCATGCATAGCGGAGAGGTGATGGCATCTCTACCAGTCCACTTGTGACTTCACTGGATACTTCCGCGATGTGGCTAGAAGCACACACCACCTACGGTTCCAGGATGGTACAGCGATCTTAGATAAAGGTGTGTTGCAATTTTTTTTGAGGTGTGCATATGTGATGTACATCTTCCATATATGATATCGCGACACCGAAATGCCTCAGTGATTTTTTTTATTATATTCGTTTTTGCTGGGTCAAAGGTCTCAGTACTCGGACAATAAAACCAGAAACAGAAGGTACATTAATGCACGATAAAAGTATGCAGTGGAAATTAGTGGACACTTACGCCGAAGGAAAGGTGGTCTAGCTGAATGACCACATTAAATCCCAAACTGGGACACCGAAAACGAAAAAGACACAGGCAGAGATGTTTGAATGAGTTGAAAAAAAAAGAACAAAAAAACTGCAGCTCAAGATCGAGAGCCAAAGAAAGTGGACTCTTCAAACAAAGCTGGCATGGAAACAAAGCTGGCATGAGAAGTTCATAGTTATTAAATGAAACGCTGTACGTAAAAATTTCATTTTCCAACTGCTTTCCGTAAAAACGTTACTTACCATGCTGAAAGAACTACAGCATTTATTTTCACAGACCAATTGTCTTAAATTTTGAACATCATTCATCGCACGTTTCTTTAAGCAATCAAGTAAATCCGAACACATTTGATTCGTTTCTCGTTCATTGTTCAATATAAGGCCTGTTGAAGGAAGACTTGCGAGTTTTTTAAAAAAAGATAGCTACATATTGGAACCAAAATACCATCACAGCATATATCCCACTTCCCTCAGTGGGAATAAGCCTTTCCTAGCCTTTGCGTTGCACGTGACCTTGAGTAGAACGCTGTGAAGAAGCATCTGTTTGCGCCCGCCTCTCAGTCGAGTCATGGATATCACAGTGGAACAGCGTGCAGCTTTGAAGTTCTGTGTTCGTTAAGGGAAAGCGAATTCGGAAGCGTACGACATATTGATGCAGGCATATGGTGAGAGTGTGATGCCACATCGTACAGCACAATGGTGGTTAAAATAATTTAGCGAAAAGGTCGCGAATCGTTTCAGAAACAAGATGGACCTGGGGTGTCACCAACAGACATTACTGATCACGTGATAGGCACTGCAGTCGTGATTGTTCGTGAGAGTCGTTGGCTCACGGGGAGACAAAAGGCAGAACATTTACAGATTTCAGTTGGAAGTGCCCACACTACACTCAGTGAGAAACTACACATGACGCGAGTCAGTGAGAGATGGATTCCTCGACTACTGACGCCTGAACAAAAATAAGTGCGTGTTGAGGTGTGTGAATTTTTTAACCAAGAAATTGACTCAAACGGGGACTACCTGAATGAAGTCAGTGATTACAGGTGATGAAACTTTTCTTTATCGCTACAATCCAGAGGGCAAACAACAGAGCTCTGCATGAAAAACTCCGTCATCTCCGAAGGCAAAAATGACAAGATGTGAAAGTCTGCCGGGCACGTAATGGTAATCACTTTCAACTCCGTAAGAAGCTTCCACACATTCACTAAAATGGTTGGAAATTCCAGCATGATAACGCTCTTCCTCACGTGGCGCAGAATGTTACTACCTTCTTGGCTGAAACAAGTTAGTAAAATCATGCAATGCGTTGATTATGATACGCTTTCCAACATACCCGGAATCATTACTCAACTTATTACTGAAGTTATGAGGATAATGGCTGTTGAATAAAGCTCGCTCCTGTGCCCTGATCTTTGACCCCATTTCGATTATAAGAATTGGTTCAGTATACCTCCGGAACAACATACTAAAGTTTTGTCGCAATAGAATCATTTTTAGTCAAGTTATGAGGATAACGGCTGTGGAATAAATCTCGCTCCTCTGCCCTGACCTTTGACCACATTTCGATGATATTCAACAGAACCAGTTTAGCATACCTCTGGAACAACATGGTTAAGTTTTGTCGCAATCGAAGCATTTTCACGAAAGTTATGACGCATAAGGGCGATGGAATGGATCCTGCTCCTATGTCCAGACCTTTGACCCTATTTCGCCCATTTTCAATTGGTTTCCTCCCCAGGATGTCCCGTACCACATATTAAAAGTTCATCGAAATCGAACTATTTTTACGCGATTTATCGTGCGGACGGACAGACAGACAATCGCGCAAAGCTGGAGCAAATACGCTTCTTCAACCTACGGTTGGAAGAAGCGTATTTGAAGTAATTTTACATTTTGTCTATACCAGATATCAAAGAGTGTGAGTAGCATTTCACATCTACTTTAAATTTTCTTGCGAGTACGTAGGTTTACGTTAACAGAACAGGTAGTGAAAGCCTCAGAGGCGGTTCTGAAGGAGTTGCCTTCCAGCACGTCTTGGAAGAGTGGCAGCGATGTTTGGACAGGTGCATTGCCTCCGGAGGAGATTACTTTGAAAAGTATCACAGCCGTATGTAGTTCAAGTTCGTACATACATATTTATAAATTTCCGGGAAGTCTTTCTTGAGCAGGCCTCGTACAATAAACAGAAAATATACGATATTCTAGAAAGGATTTTTCATTGTGTGTGACATTAATCTTGACGCGAGAAGTCTTCAATATTTGAGCAATCAGTTTATTAAGAACAGTACCGAATAACACTTTGTGAGTAGAAAACAGATATATCATTACGATCCGTTCAATCCGTTTTTGAAAAATTACATTATTTCTACTTCTTTCCGTTCTTTGAAGATAATATTTGATATCTATAGTAAGAAGCTGGGATGACGGATGTGCGGGAGAAGTGATTGTCTTCTACATTTGAAAAGTCGAGCTTTGACGTTATCCGTTCTAGATATGTTATTATTTTTGAGTTTATTTATTGCCTCGACTGCGTCCTTGGAAAGCAGCAGCTGTTTCCTTTAGCTAGAGTTGAGCAGATTGATTTTGATGAAAATAAATTTTCTTTCGGTTCTGCGAACTTAAAAAGTTATTGGAAGTATTCTATCCATCCATTAGCAGTGGCGCTGCGCTTTCATCGTATAAGAGATTTTCAGCCTTATCCAGGATTATTTTAAACCTTGTCCGATATCGATTTCGGAGTGGTTTCACATCATGGAGAAAACAAAAATGTTTTTTTGTTGAAACCGACTTTCATGTCGTAGGTCTTTGAAGTTTCGTCGTTTTTGAAGCATGAAAACTTCTTTGCCTAATACGTAAATTTTTTAGTGTCCTTTATTTTTTTTTACAATAACATCATGGTATTATTTATCGTCTTTCGTTTATAAGTTTTCCATAAATCATTTATATTGCGACAGTCACTCTTAAACACTCCTACCACTTCTGGATGCTGTTCAGAATTGCATGGAAACATCGTACTTTGTTAGTCTGTCAGAAGGTTTCTTATAAACCACATAAAATTTTCTTGTAACCATTAGAAATTCCCTGCTTCTTTGTCAGCAACAGAATCACATTTTTTTAAAACCCCAACCGTATTGTTTGAAAATATTTCTGTATTCTGCAGGTACGCGAAGCCTTTGTAAAACTCATGTCCAAATATTCATAATATTTTTGATAACATTTCTGCATTTCCAACTGATAACATTTTGTGTAAAGCTAACGAGTTTTTTATGTATTGTTTGTCAAAACATCTGCATTTCACACACTTAGATTTTTTGAAACTTGCAATTTCCTCTTAGCATACATAAAGTTGAAAGTGCTGAGTCAAGAGGATCGTTTTCGGAACTGATAATGCGTTGTTTGCATATTGCTTGATAACGTTTTCTAACCAATACTACACTGAGAAAAACGTTTTGTTAATTCAAAAAACATTTTGTTGAATCAACAAAATTTTTTGTCGATATACCGTCAACATAATTTTTTGTTGAATTTTCAAAATTATTTTGTTGAAAATTATTGTTGATTTAACAAAATTTATTGTTATCACGACAAAACGTTTTGTTCATTTTACAAAATGATTAGGTCGATTATGGGGAATTTGTTTGATCCAACAAAACATGTTGTTATCAGGACAAAATGTTTTGTTGCTGCAACAAAACATATTGTTATCGTGACAAAATATGTTTTGTTGCTGCAACAAAACATGCTGTTATCGTGACAAAATATGTTTTGTTGCAGCAACAAAACATTTTTTTATCGTGACAAAATATGTTTTGTTGCAGCAACAAAACATATTGTTCTCGTGACAAAATATGTTTTGTTGCAGCAACAAAACATATTGTCATGATAATAATGTTTTGTTGGATCAAACAAATTCCCAAAAATCGACCTAATCATTTGGTTAAATGAACAAAACGTTTTGTCGTGATAACAATAAATTTTGTTAAATCAACAATAATTTTAAACAAAATAATTTTGCAAAATTCAACAAAATTTTCTTTTGAATTAACAAAATGTTTTTCTTAGTGTATAGATTCCGAGATACACGCTCTGCCTGTCAGTTATTGCTATATGAAATTACTGTTTTCTAATCGATGGATCATTGAACTACATGATGTTAACTTCTGAGATAAGATAAATGTCTTTTGCGTAATATTACTACCGTCTGGAAACTTGTTAGCGAAAATGTAGCTTATATAAATAATTTGCCTAAACATCTACGTACATAGATAGAGAAAGTCGTTGCTCTTTCCACGTCTTTTTTTTAATTAACACACAGCAACCGAAAAATTGTATTTCACTACCTTTCGGTAGTGAAATACGTGGAAAGAGTGATGACTTTTTCTATTTAAATACGTGGAAAGAGTAATGACTTTTTCTACTTAAATACGTGGAAAGAGTGATGACTTTTCTATTTACATTGTCTCCACGTATTTGGAAGATTTGCAACATCTACGTACGTTGAACAAGATACACGACTGTATTTTGAAAATTGCTACAACGAGAAGGAATCACGCTATTCAAATGAAATTTATATCACAATTTCTACAGGCTACAGAAGATGACTGATTACATTTGTAGAGCTATAGAAAATTTTTCGCTTCGTAAGAAGACACCTCGATCAACAATAACAACCTCTACACGGCGTTTTTAATATGGAAGAGGTTTTTAATATCATCCTGGGAAACAGCCTACTTGGCTGCTTCTATGAGAGACCAGACTTCATTTGTGCTGACTGAGGGAGGCGCTTGACCGGCCAATCGCTCAGCTTATAGCATATTACAGACATGTTCCATCAGAGACACATCCGACGAACGTGTAGGCCAGGGAAGAAGCGCTATCTGCCGTTCATGGAATAGGACTTTTGGCATTTCGGGCCACGTGTGGCCGAGCATTGTCCTGCTGGAATATAGCGCCAGGACAACTCTGAAGGAAGGGTATCACCTTTTCCTCTAAAACATCCCTGATGTGTCGCTGGTTGTTGAGGGTTCCCTCAATTCGTACCAGGAGAGATCGTGAATTTAACCCAATGGCGCGTCGTATCCATGACGCTTGGCGTTGCACTGTTAAAAATTGGTACTTAGAAATAAGCAAAATGTACTCGTTTTTGAGTACATTTTGAGCTTATAATAGCTCCGCGTACTAGTGTCTCATTTTTGGAAAAGACACTTACTCATTTTTGAGTACATACAGGGAATCAATTGTGAGTAGTATTTCTAATTTGAAATATATCTACTCATTTTTCAGTACATATATTTGAAATATATGTACTCAAAAATCCATATATTTCAAATATATGTGCGCTAACGTCATTCAGTTTCTGTGCCCTTTCGGGCAGGGTACAGAAACTGAAGGAAATTAGAGCGAATCTAGTGATTCTGACAGGACTGTAAGTGAGAGAGAGCACACTAGATGGCACCACCGTACAAGCGTACTATTTTGCAGAAGGCAGAGAGAAATTAGTGGGCTTAGGAATGAGCACCTTTGTACGTAACCGACGGATTCCTCCCCGCGAGCCGTCATTTAACGTGCTCTTCAGATGCACGGTGGATATTCAGCGATTGTTAGAAATTCACACCACCACGATGAGGCCCCAGGTTCACGCCTCTCAGGCTGGGTTCCAACCTGGGGCCCATTCATCAATAGCCTGAATCTCTAACCACTAAGCCATCCGCGGCTCCATTTCAAATTTGGAATACGTGTACTCCATACATACGTATTTATTCACAGAATCAACTGGAAGTATATTATTCGATGGCACATCTGGAATAATAGATATACTCGTTGTCACATGCTGGGAAAATGGACCGCACAGTTTTATGACAAATATAGTGATGAAATGACAATGAGATTGACACAAATATAGTTAATGTTGTTAAAACGTACACAAAGATACTTCATGTATAGTTAAATTACTTGTGATCAGTGACTTTGTTGTACTAATTATTTATGTGTGTCACTTTACTCATTTATTAAACAATTTCTCTTGAAATCTATAATATCTAAAATGAAGTAATACGATATTATATTTATATTTATTGACGCCGTTATTTGTAAGTACGTATGGTTGCTTACCTATGTTTGAGCATGGCATGTACTCGTTTACGATACGATTGTACTTGTAAAAAGAGTAGGTTCAGGGTCTCCTTTTTAAGTAGACTTTTTAACAGTGTGGGCCAGTATGACGGTGCAAAATGCACGCTGCAAGTTGTCGTTCACCACGATGCCTTCGAAAGCATATGCGACCATCATAGTGCATCAAGTTATCGTGACTCGTCAGAAAACATGACTTGTTGCCAATCAGCGCACCGATGTCTGTGTTCGAGACCCCATTGCACCAATGGGCTTCTAGCTACCAGTCCTCTGTTAAGCAGAAGACGTTGACCTGTGCTGGAGGACAAAGCCTGACCTGTAACAGTGCTTCACTGTTTCGCCATTACCGTGGGTGTCGCTGTGCGACCGGTCACTTCCATGTGGTAGAAGTATCTGTTATCGCGTGCAGTCTTGCAATTTTGCGGTCCATTTCTCGGATTTCTATGCGACCAAGATTCATCTGTCCACTGACATCACGTTTGCATCATTGTACTGGCGTTTCTCCCGTACAAGTGGTAAGCTTTCGCTGTTGGAAAATCCAGCTTCACTCATCCCAAAATCCTTCCTCGCTCAAAGTCCGTCAGGTGTTCATAATGCGACCTTCTTCGGCGACGGGGCAGAGTGAGACACAAGAAACACCCTTTCGACTCAATGTAGGCTCTTCACTGATTGCAACATCACGTTTGATCCAGATCTTTATACCCAAAAATGGACAGTTAAGAAAGCGCTGTTCCAAAATCGCATACGCATTTTCACTGATATTTTAATCATTTGTATGTCCCAAGCTCTTGCATACATCCTGTAAATTTCAAGCTAATACCAATAGTCCTTCATGGTGCCACAATTTTCACAAACAGTAGTTGAGGTGCACAGTGCAGATGAAATGTTAGATTTTAGCGTATGAATATATCCTGCCACTACAGCGGGACAGTGTCGTCTAACAGTATACCATGGCATACGTCACAAAGTCTGTATACATCTGGTATACGCGTTGTGTCCCTCTTTTCGTGACAAGGTTCAAATGCACTGGTTTCGGTCATAGTGGACCCTAAACCCCAAGCAATTACGCTGGTTGCTCGTAATTTTTTCTGTGTGAGATTAATCTCGGACATTTCTGGAGTATTAAGGCTTGAAACATTAATGCGGCGTTTGGGCAGAGAACTGCGAATTAATGTACCGTACATCTATGGTTCGCAAACTTCCAAGCAGTATAACGAAGTAAATTTCTCCGTCATTTCTGTCCACGCCAGGATTCGAACCCGGATTCCCTCATTCCGGAATAAGTCACTCTACCAATTCAGCTACGCGGACGTTTGTTCTGACTACTTTCTGCCTTTATGTCGTGTGCGTCCTGCTGGCAGGTACGTCACATCTCCCCCCCCCCAAAAGAGGGCCGGGGGCATTGCCCACGGGTCAGCCGTGACCATGAATCGTTGCCGACAGCCATCCACTGTAGAACGTGCACTTGAGAACTCCCAGTCAATCTGGTGTGTGGAATGCAACGTCACACACATATATTTTTCGAAGCGCTGGAGAAGGGATTCTCTGATTTTCTCTATCTCGCGGTTTGGTAAGAACATCCCACCAATGCGAGATTTTGAACGGTCGGGTCATCCGGATAGTTCGGGCGCCATTATAACGAAGTAAATTTCTCCGTCATTTTTGGTCAACGCCGGGATTCGAACCCGAGTCCGCTTATTCCGGAACAAGTCGCTCTACCAACTGAGCTACGCAGACGTTTGTTCTGACTACTATCTGCCTTTATGTCGTGTGCGTCCTGCTGGCAGGTACGTCACAGCAGGAGACACGCCCTTACAAATGCGCCTCGTGGTAATTCCCCAGGAGATATAACAGATGAAGAGGTGAAGAATGTTATGGATGCTGTCTAACGATAAAGTGTCGTAACATTGTAACGAAGGTCAGTGGGTATCATTTTTGCGACCTAGCGAAGATGAAAAATCTAAATGTCTGGGTGCCACACGAATTGACAGCAGCCGCTAATACGCATCGTTTGGAGATGCGCAATATTATCCTTGCTAGGCATAGACGAGGGAGATTTCTCATCAGATCGTAACTACAACAATAGTAAATAATTAATCAGCACAGTGATTTGATACTACGGAGCCACTTAAACCGTGTCAAAAGCCAGTCCCACAATTACGGAAAGTGCAATTTCTCGTATGGTAGTCTGCTTCCGGCTTGACCCCACATTCATTTCTACGACCAGGTGAGATCATCAATTTGGACTTCTATTGTGCTGAAATGCAGCACAACAGCGTTCGTATCAGCAGCTAGTTTTAGTCAGCAAGCATGATATCATACAATTAGTTGCATGACAACGCTTGACCACACGCCTCCTAAAGGATAGTTTATCATATTCGCCAGTTGGATTACAACACTCTGCCAAACCCTCCATATTCTTCATAACATGCTCCCTTGGATTATCGCCTCTTCCAGCATCTGGACCATTTTCTGGAGGACCAAGTGGTGCTTCTTTGTCTCATGGACTCCGGAGTTTTATCACAGTGGGACCCACAGCCTCGTATTCCGTTGCGAGGTGTGTCGATGCAAGGATAACTACTTTGAGTAGGTGGGTAAAGGCTTTGTATTTTTATGAGGGGTTGCAGGTGATGCTCTCATTTCGAACATTTCATCGGCACCAATCCGATATGTATACAAATAAACTTAACAGAGGTAAATCTCACCCACGTGACTGCGCGGTGTGTGACATAAGCTAGAACAGTTCTGTCGGACTGGCGGCCCTCAAAACTAAATTTTCCAGCCCGCAAATAAAAAATGAACCTAATTTCTTTTCTATATTTTCTTCCGTATTTTATCTTTTCTAGTACCCATTCATCTCTGCGTTTTCTGTTTTCACACGACACGTCGGAGTACAGTTTCACGAATAGTTTCAATTTTTCCTATTTAGACAAAAATATCTGAAATATTTACGGCCATACGGTTGGTTTTCAAAACAAGCTGCCATTGTTAAACTCAAATGTAGAAAGAAACAGTTTGACTCACTTCGAAACCTTCAAGGAGCTGTTTGATGAAATGAAAATACTTGGTGAAACTGTAGATTGTAAAGTATTTTTGCCTCAGCTCGACGCTCTTTTTCAGAATTTTGGATGATAGGTAATATTCAAAACCAGGCGTAGGTCTGTTCAACAACCGAATGAATGTTGACACTCAAAGTACAAACCCCATTTATCAAATGGACATCTGTGAACTTTAAGGAGCTAAATTTACTACAGCTAGATCAGAGACTGAAGCAGAATTGCATAAAATATTTTTACTGAGAAATTTCCAAATAGAGAAGATTTGGGATTAAACATTATTTCAGTGTTTCGAAGTACTTATTTATGCGAGAGGGCATTTCTTTGACATGAAATATTTAAAGTATCGCTTCAACTTTGAGCGGCATGCGTCGAAATGGACGTGCAACTGGTGTTATGGGAGATGGATCGACTTCTGGGCTTTCACTAATGTAAAAGTGTTATTTTTTATTTTAAATTCGGACTCTCCTAATATTTCTTAAAATAGCTAGTAGGTTTAATAAATTAAGCACGACATCTTTATACACTGAGTGGCCACTTTATTATGACCAACTGACAGTTTTAAGCAAATGAGCTATGGCTGCACGCTGTTGCTGTTGCCGCCAGAGGGCGAGGCTAGTATAAAAAGGGAAAGCTTAGTGCTTGCGACAGTAGTAGAAGTGATTTTTGGGTTACGAGATGGGTAAAAAATGCGATTTGACGGACTTTCAACATAGGACGATTGTAGGAGCTCAGAGCCATGGAGCGAGTATCACCGAAACCGCTGCATTCATGAAATGCTCCAGAGCAGCTGTTGTTAAAGTGCTTAAAGACTGGACTGTCAGCCAAAAAACTGGGTCTCTACGTGCAACGTGTGGTCGTCATCGACTAGTGACTGCTCGGGCGGAACGGAGAGTGTCCAGACTGGTAACAGACAACAGAAGGGCAACAGTGCATCAAATAAATTACAGACCAAGGATCCCCTCAAATGATCTCTGCACGCACTGTTCACCGTACACTGCATCGGATGGGATATGGCAGCCGATGGCCTGTTCGAACATCTTTGCTGTCTGCAGTTAACAAGAGGAAAACGTCTTCAGTTCGCATAGGAGCACAAGGGTTGGACGGTCGATAATTGGAAACAAATTATGTGGTCCGATGAATCACGTTTTCAGTTGCACCATGCCCATGGCCGAGTGAGAATTTGGCGGAAACAGCACGAAAGCATGGGCCCAAATGCATTGCTACAACCCTTCAAGCTGGTGGAGACAACGTTATGGTTTAGGGAATGTTTTCCTGGCATGCTTTGGGCCCTTTAATTCGTGTTGATCAACGTCTGACTGGCACATCATATCTAAACATCGTTGCGGACCAAGTGCATCCTGTCATGTGGATGGTTTATCCCAATGGCGATGGCTACCTTCAACAAGATAATGCGCTCTGCCATAGTGCTCGTATTGTACAGGATTGGTTTCAGAAACATGCCGGTGAGTTTACTTTGCTTAGGTGGCCCCCACAATCTCCAGATCTGAACCCCATTGAGAATTTGTGGGATGAAGTTGAACGAGCCATCAGACAGCTGGATCCACAACCCTGCAATCTCACACGCCTGGAAAGTGCTATTCATCAAGCATGGTCTCAGATTCCACAAACCACCTCTCAACATCTCGTGGAGTCCATGCTACGAAGAATCGACGCAGTATTAAAGGCCAAAGGTGGCCCAACGAAGTACTGAGGGGGAGGTCATAATAAAGTGGCCACTCAGTGTATATACGTCATATTACAGAAGTTAAAAAAAGAGGTTTCCTGCAGTCTGAATCTTTTAAAATCCTTCGCATGTGGCTCTATAGAAGTTGGATAGAATGAGATAGAACAATTCAGCGGCCCAAAGGCTTGGGGTCTTAGGTGCTATTGTTTAACGGGAACATGCACGTCATTTTTCCATTTTTACTTCACAAAATTACTTCAGATGGATGAACAGGAAGTTTTAACGATAATTCGTAATCTCTGTCGTTTTCCAGTGCGATTTTCAGGATTTCTATTTTATATTTTCGGATTTCAAGATGTAAGTGATTGAAAATGAAATTTCCAAAACTTACAGCTATATATCAGGTGCTTTTGAAATGATCATAAATGACTGGTGGTTTATTTACACAGTCTTAATAAATCTCGAAATCTGTGACTTGCGAACAATAACTTAGGTAAGTAAACAATCCTTTAGCATTTGAACAGATTTGAGCCGAGAGATCCTACCCTTGTTAAGCTTTTGCTTCACAGTTGAAGTCTTATGCCTAAATCTGGTGTTTGTTCTCGAATATCAAGCTTTTCAGCAGTAGTGTTTGATTAAATTGCATCCGGGCAACATCTCTTATAAAAACAAAATCTCTTGAATTCGAAGCCTGTTGAAGTAAGGTTCACTAAATCGACGTTTTATCATTTACGGGAAACCTATGCCAAGTTTAGTTATTACACGCAGAAGTATTTTTCTATTCCTTTTACGAAACAGAGAGTTTAAAATTAAGAAAATGTACATTTACGTCCCCAAACGAAAATTTATGGCTCAGCAAACGCTGAAAAATCTAGGATGTACTTCCATTTGTTGTGAACGTAAACATTTTTTCAGTCAATTTTGCAGAAATGGGAATCAATCTTGGGAATTTTAGTTATATGCTGCACACCATGAATATCCAGACATTCCTGTTCTGATAGAAAACAGGGTCCTACGGAAGCACCATGTCGCAGACACAATTGGAAACCCACTCGTAGTGATATGATGTGACAATAGCATGCCTGTGAATGCAAGATACCTCAATCGACAGAGTTAACTGATTTCTGGCAAGGATTGATAATAAGGTGCCACAAAAGCAATCGCTTCGTACGTGGCATTTTATTGGGATTGAGGATCCCTAACTTGACAGTTGTTGATGTGATGAACAAATGAAATGATATTGAAACAGAAATATTAACAGACGTCCCGGTAAACCTCCGAAGCTAACAGAACATGAGAGGGGAACTATGCAAAGGACTCTTCGTTCAGAATGCAAATCAACATTGTGTCAAATGACGCAACATTATGTGAGATTATTGGGACTGATGTCAGCACCTGTAGAGTTCTCAGTACGCTGCACAACATGAAACTCTATGTGAGATTATTAGGACTGATGTTAGATCTAGTACAGAGCACAGGACGCAGCACAATAAAGGCTACCACAGTCAAACCCAATGTGAGGCTATTCGGACTGATGTTAGCACCTGTAGAGTTCGCAGTACGCTACACGACATGAGTTACCACGGTTAAACCCTCATTCACAAGCCACTAATCATTTCGACTCTACAAACCGCTAATCACTTCGACTCCACAAGTCGCCAATCACTTCGACTCTACGAGCCACTAATCACTTCGTTTCTCCAAGCTGCTACTCACTTCGACTCTACAAGCTGCTAATCACGTCGACTCCACAAGCCATTAATCATTTCGATTCGAAGAGCCTCTAATCATTTCGACTCTACAAGCCGCTTATCCCTTTGACTCAATTCCTAATCACTTCCGACAATACCTCAAATCGCGAGTAACACCATCATTGTGTTTTTGTACGGCGCATTGCTTGTACTTTAGCAGTAGTCGCTGTTTCTATTATTTTGATAAACCCCTGTATATTCATTACATTCATTACTGAATGATATGTTGTTTTATTTCGGGAATGAACATAGAATAAGTTTTAAAATTTTGATTATGTATCTTATTTATGATACAAAATTAAAACGGTAAAACAAAAAGTTACTGTTTAGTACCTAGCTTTCTCTCCCCTAAAATAATCCTGGGGGCGCCTGTAAATTCCAAGTACTGATTTTCAGCATCCACGCTGCTATTTTAAAGCATGGTAATTATTAACAACCATTGTTGGCCTCTGTTAGTTGTTGCACTATACGGCTGAATGTCCATCGTATAATTAATCACTTGCTGTCAGGTAAGCTTCAAAACTTTAATCTCTGAGATATTGGGTGTGTGCAAAAGTTCTACCCGTTTTTATAATAGATGCAATTTGCGGTCGGAGTAGTTACGTCACATACGACGCTGCGATGCCAAATTTTCGGACAATAAAGCGTGGAGCAGTAGAACTTATAGAGGCACTAGGTTTGTCCGAGTAAGTCATTCGTAACGGAACTCACGAATGACTTACTATGCCATTTTACGGTGTAAAATGGCATGCGATAAGAAGCATTTTAGACATTGTCTACTGTTAGAATTCGATAAAGGCAGTACTGCCGCAACATCTGTCAATGCATAGGGAGGATGCAGTTAACGACAGCACATGACGCCGTTGGTTTCGGAAATTTCAGGACGGAGACAGAAGCTGTAAAGATCAACGACGTCCTGGACGTCTGGACGTCCATCCGTGGCTTCTGACGAGGATATGGACCAAGCCATAACAAATGACTCATATTCAACCGTTCAGGAGTTAGCGGAAACATTGTCGGTACACAGAACAGTCGAAAGACGGATGCATGCGCTTGGGTTCATCACCAAGTTCGATAACTGAGTTCCGCACCAGCTTTCTGCAAAGCAACGAGAGGAGAGAATCCGTACCTGTGTTTCTTTGCTTTCTCGTCTCAGAAATGAACCATTTTGGGAACGAATTGTAACGGTGATGAGATATGGTTACTGTATCGTAATGTAAAGCGTCGACGGACTGTGTGTCAAAGTGCGGAGCCGGCTCCATCGACCTCAAAAAAAAAGGACTTCATCCCAAAAAGGTTTTGTTGAGTGTTTGGTGGAATGTCCAGGGAATAATCCACTAGGAGGTGTTGGCACCTAACCCAACGATAAATGCTGACCTCTACTGCCAACACTTGGACAGATTGCGAGAACAACTGACATCGAAGCGACCAGCATTCGTCAATCGCAAAGGCGTAATCGTTCATCACCTAACCTCATAAACCTCATGCTGTTTTAATCACTTGGGGAAAATTACTGGACTTTGGTTGGGAAGTGTTACCTCACCCGGCGTATTCCCCCTAAATAGCACCTACGGACTACCACCTTTTTCGATCGTTACAGGACACCTTCGCTTTCCAAACCTTCTCTGATGTGGACGATGTGAAAACGGCCTTACATGACTCTTTTTACTCTAAAATACAGGAGTTTTTACCCCGTGGGATTCATCTACTCATAGACAGATGGCTAGAGGTCATACAGAATTATGGCAATTATGTGAAATCCTAGGTACACTATTTATTGTGTTCGCCTCCTTTCTTTGTAGCCTACAAAAACGGGTAGAACTTATGCACACACCAAATATTTCTGAACCGGAAAATACGTGCCACTCGGCAGCACCTTAAATATCAGGGCTGACTCACATTTATCACCATTTACTTACCGAATGAAAAACTTAATATGCGAAATAAGTTCTTGTTATCTCACAGATTTTTTTTTCATGTTTATCTAAAATAAGGAAAGAATAGCGAGGGCTGGTACGAATGCAATGCATGTAAAAACATGGAAGGAAAAGCTTTATTTAAAGCATTATCTAAACCAGGAGTAAATATTTCCTATTTTTGGAGATACTGGAGTCAAAATCTTATTCTACATAGTTAGTAACACTTGCATACTTCCTTGCGTGCAGTAGATCACATTAAGTCTAACTGGTTTCCAAAGCATTGTTTCGCAAAATTGTTATTCACAATGTTATTCCGCTAATGAGTATTTCCATCAGCACAATATGTGGATGTACCTAATTAAGTTAGCGTTTACTACGTATGTAATGTTCCTAGGTTTCAAGAGTGTAACTATATGTGAAAATGTCAGTTTACCCGAAACTTTAACATTACGTGAAGCTTGATTCGATTTATTGAAGCCCAAGTTAGCCTAATAATTAATGTCCTTAACTGAATACAGCGATATCACTTTAAGAAATCTTCAAGAAGGAGAGCTATTGTTAACCTTTTATTAATATTTACGTCAGAACATCAGAAGTCACTTCAATTATTACTTCAGTAGCAGAACAAATGATAGTTCACAACACGTCACGCTGACAATAAATGTCACTACAACAATCATAAAGCACCTTTCAGTATAAACCTCGCTCAAGCTCCCAACATCAGACTTTGAACATATAACATCGACTATAATCAACTTTACATCTCGTGAACCATCCTCACAGCTCGTAAGCCAGCCATCATACATTCTAAACAACCATCTTATCTTTGCTTTTCACATACGTCACTCAACTTCCGACCTTATTTGCCATTGCCAAAAGACATTCAACCGAGAAAGAAATTATAGCGTTAAGTTAGAAACTACCCACTTTTCTTTATTTTCCCACTTTTCTTTATGCATATGTAGAGGTGCGATGCACTTCTGTTGCAAGGTTTAACTTGTGGTGAGGAATGTCTGTTTCAGCATTACGCTGAATGAACACTTAGTACGTATACCATAATAAAACCTACCGGTAGAGATAAACTAAAACTTAACAGACAACACTTCCGTTTATTCTTTTCAACATGCGTCTTTCCGAATGCAATGTTCGTATTGAAAACGCAACTGTTGAGCTAGTGAGCTGGTTTGTCAAATATAACTTCCAAACCAATACAGCAAGCTACATAGGAACAGTGATAATAAACAGCAGTACTACTTGTAAGTACAGCTCGCAAAGTTAATTAAAGTGTTGCATTTTACAGCACCCAACAATCCACCAAAATCACCTATGCCCTTGTTATAGTAGCTTTTATTGACTTACGTACCATGGCATTTCACCTGACTTACTGTCATCGTTGCCGAAATAACTCAGACGGTGGCGTTCAGAAATGACGAACGTAATCAATAAAACCACTTATACAGGAAATAAACTAAAAGGGAAAGTTAGATCTAGAAGTATAATTCACAATGTGTATAAAAAGGTGCGCAAAAATGTTCGTTATTCATTCTCTTGTAGGGGAAGAGGAGAAATGTCGATGCCAGTTTTTGATGAGAACGATGTCTCGTACTGCCCTGCATTCGTTCCAGAAGGACATTTATGATTAAAACTAAGCAAAGAAACCAGGCGCAAATTTTTTTTCCAAAATATAATCTCATAATATTATTTCTGAGAAACCAGTTGTCTTGATTTCGAACGATACTGCAAGCACAGCATGAAAATTTTCTTAGTTCTTTCATCACGAACTAACGGTTCCCTTTTCTCCCAACTAAAAGAAAATAAGAGAGGAGAAAAAAACTTTTTTCTTTTCTATTCTTGCGGATCACGTCTAAGCACTTATGTGCAATGAACGCAGCAATAACCAAGGACATTTCTCCTATTTGGTGAAGGATGCTTAGAAGAAAGTCCAGAGCTTAATTTTGAGACCTCTTTACGTCAAGAAAAAATCTACTGATCTTTTGCAAAATTAAATGACATTTAATGTTCTAGTTTTAAGAGCAATTTAAAGCACGATGGTTAATAAAATAATCTTTACGTGAGAAAATATTTTTTATGAAAGAACATGACATATCTACTAGTTTAAGGTCATCGTTTAAAAATTAGAAAATATTGATTATTAAAGAACATATGAGACTTTCCCGTTACAGACACTTTATTAAACTGTCCAGCTGACACTGGTGCATGGCGAGTAAAAGACATGAAGAGTAACTTAAGAAAAAATGTTTTAATACATTCAATAAAAGAAGAAAAATGGTGGGCGAGCAATAAGTTTCTTTTCTTAGGTGAATGAAAGGAATTAAAAATATTTTGAAAGGAGAAATAGACGTTTCTTGAGCGTGAAAAATGCTAATTGTTGTATCGTATGAAAAATTTACCTCAGTGTGAGAAATTAATTCCGGCTCTCGGATATTGAACTCCTGATTCTGATTTGCGACCCTGACTTCAGCAACAGCCTAAAATGGTGCTTTACAACCACTTATGTCTGACAGATAATGTCAAATCACTTTGGTCAGGGAGGGGTTTTACAATCACTTGTCATTCCGCTGATATCACCAAGTCTAGTCGTTTCTTACATATAATATATATATATATATATATATATATATATATTCTATTAAGAAGAGACCTAAGCAAAAAAAAATACAAATATAGTTTTGACTCATACCAAGTACAACATAGAAAAGGTTATGTATCTACCGGTGTGAGTAAAAGGAGAAAAGATAAAAAAATAAAATAAAACAACTGAATGTAGAAGGTGTCGAGAATACTGAGCCTTGGCTTTATCAAGGACCAGCAAAAACTCTGCATTTTCTCACTTCCACAAAGACCTAGTTGGAAATGGGTTTCTGCAAGGCCATAGATGCAAGTAACAAGCCCACCAAAAAATGTTTTAAAAAATATATATATGTCATGTCCTCCGCAGAGTTGTATGACCTAGCACTAGTTAACAATTTCGCTTGCATCCATAACCCTCCTGGCCCGACCCATGCTCTTCATCTGTTACTATTAAACAGAGAGAAGAAGATTAAAGAGAACTCAAGCTGTGAGAGTGACATAATAATTAGAAATAATTTTCAGCTATAACGAAATGCCAAGTTCGCCTGATAGAGAATTTAAACCTGAAAAACAATGCAAAAGAAATCCAAATTTTTACATTGCAATTAAAAAAGGAAATATTAATTTTTTAAAAAATCAGATTTTTGAAAGAAAACTTGATTCTAAAACCCCCTACTCTACAACTTCTGACAACACAAAAACGAGAATAAGTTAAAGACAATAATTAACTAAAGAAAAGCTTTGTGAAAGTTATATGACTTAAACGATTAGTTGCAATATGTACAAAGTATTTCAGCAGTGCTTTAAGTGCATAATTAAGTAGTTATTAAGAACTTAACTACTTTGAAAATACAGCGCAAAGAAAAGGAACTATGCTTAGCCATCTGCTGTGCCTAAGTTCCCCAAAAGACGCGCAAAGTTACCAAGAAAAGAAAGAGTTAAAACCCGCAATAATGTTAACAGACAAGCCAGTGCCTAAAAGCTGAAAAGCAAAAAATCAACAGAGAAAAAAAGTACATGAAGTACAAACATTGAACTTATAAAACCTAAAACCCAAATACAAGGAAGATAGCTTACCTCTTGTGCAACTAAACTTTCTCCTCACAAGAGTAAAACATGGCTGACCTCTTCCCCATGCGTCCTAACACTTCTGCCACTCCCTAGTCGCTGGGGGGCAGTGTGGGTGGGGCTGATGGCCTCCTCATACTGAAAGAAACCAACTCGCGGAGATTTTAACCAGAGAAAAAAATATATATATATACTTAAGACTGTGGATCTGTATGATCAGAAAGAGCAGAATTAACTCTCCAGAATACATGAGAAATATTATAAAATACACGAGTGGTGTATTTAATAATCTTTGCATGTATTAAATCACCTTAGTGAGCTTCTATAGATTAATCAGAATCTTATTAATTTTAATGTTAGTTTTACTATTTTTAGTATAGCTATCCTAGTGATGAATAACTAGTTTTCTTTTTTATTTGTTTTTATTTTCTTTTATAAACAGATTTTTAAGCTTTTTTTGTGATTTTGTCTATGTTATTTAAGTTTTTGTTTTAATAGGACCTTCATATCCATAGCACTAAGGTTCCTTTTAGTAGTTAATAGACATCCTCTAGCCAACTTCTTTACGGCTTTGATTGGTCAGAATCATATTATTAACTGTGTAGAAAATTAAAGCAGATCTGCCAACCTTACTCTATTATTCAGAATAATTTTTCTTAAAGTTCTTTTGATGAAAGAAGAAGGAATTTCGTTCTCTAGAAAACTATCTAATAGTATATTAATGTGGTAATTGAAGTCCAAATTGTTGCTGCAAATTCTTGAAATTCTTAGGACCTGAGAAATTAGTACATTCTCAATTACTTTGGTTGAAGAATTTGCAGCAACAATTTGGACTTCAATTACCACATTAATATACTATTAGATAGTTTTCTAGAGAACGAAATTCCTTCTTCTTTCATCAAAAGAACTTTAAGAGAAATTATTCTGAATAATAGAGTAAGGTTGGCAGATCTGCTTTAATTTTCTACACAGTTAATAATATGATTCTGACCAATCAAAGCCGTAAGGAAGTTGGCTAGAGGATGTCTATTAACTACTAAAAGGAACCTTAGTGCTATGGATATGAAGGTCCTATTAAAACAAAAAATTAAATAACATAGACAAAATCACAAAAAAAGCTTAAAAAACTGTTTATAAAAGAAAATAAAAACAAATAAAAAGAAAACTAGTTATTCATCACTAGGATAGCTATACTAAAAATAGTAAAACTAACATTAAAATTAATAAGATTCTGATTAATCTATAGAAGCTCACTAAGGTGATTTAATACATGCAAAGATTATTAAATACACCACTCGTGTATTTTATAATATTTCTCATGTATTCTGGAGAGTTAATTCTGCTCTTTCTGATCATACAGATCCACAGTCTTAAGTATATATATATTTTTTTTTCTCTGGTTAAAATCTCCGCGAGTTGGTTTCTTTCAGTATGAGGAGGCCATCAGCCCCACCCACACTGCCCCCAGCGACTAGGAGTGGCAGAAGTGTTAGGACGCATGGGGAAGAGGTCAGCCATGTTTTACTCTTGTGAGGAGAAAGTTTAGTTGCACAAGAGGTAAGCTATCTTCCTTGTATTTGGGTTTTAGGTTTTATAAGTTCAATGTTTGTACTTCATGTACTTTTTTCTCTGTTGATTTTTTGCTTTTCAGCTTTTAGGCACTGGCTTGTCTGTTAACATTTTTGCGGGTTTTAACTCTTTCTTTTCTTGGTAACTTTGCGCGTCTTTTGGGGAACTTAGGCACAGCAGATGGCTAAGCATAGTTCCTTTTCTTTGCGCTGTATTTTCAAAGTAGTTAAGTTCTTAATAGCTACTTAATTATGCACTTAAAGCACTGCTGAAATACTTTGTACATATTGCAACTAATCGTTTAAGTCATATAACTTTCACAAAGCTTTTCTTTAGTTAATTATTGTCTTTAACTTATTCTCGTTTTTGTGTTGTCAGAAGTTGTAGAGTAGGGGTTTTAGAATCAAGTTTTCTTTCAAAAATCTGATTTTTTAAAAAAATAATATTTCCTTTTTTAATTGCAATGTAAAAATTTGGATTTCTTTTGCATTGTTTTTCAGGTTTAAATTCTCTATCAGGCGAACTTGGCATTTCGTTATAGCTGAAAATTATTTCTAATTATTATGTCACTCTCACAGCTTGAGTTCTCTTTAATCTTCTTCTCTCTGTTTAATAGTAACAGATGAAGAGCATGGGTCGGGCCAGGAGGGTTATGGATGCAAGCGAAATTGTTAACTAGTGCTAGGTCATACAACTCTGCGGAGGACATGACATATATATATTTTTTAAAACATTTTTTGGTGGGCTTGTTACTTGCATCTATGGCCTTGCAGAAACCCATTTCCAACTAGGTCTTTGTGGAAGTGAGAAAATGCAGAGTTTTTGCTGGTCCTTGATAAAGCCAAGGCTCAGTATTCTCGACACCTTCTACATTCAGTTGTTTTATTTTATTTTTTTATCTTTTCTCCTTTTACTCACACCGGTAGATACATAACCTTTTCTATGTTGTACTTGGTATGAGTCAAAAATATATATGTATTTTTTTTTTGCTTAGGTCTCTTCTTAATAGAATGTGAATTCTGAATTTTCAAAACTGCTGCGTTGCGCGTTTTGATCTTCAGGTTATTTTGCAACTTTCGTTTTAAATTCTAAAGTTTTTCCTTAGTTTTCAGTTTTGCTCTTCAGTATATATATATATATATATATATATATATATATATATATATAATATATATATATATATATATATATATGCCGGGATGTAAGGTCAGGTGATGCGTAACATCACAGCCTCTCCTTGACAAATGTCAACCCCGCCTTCTCGTGGTGCATCCTGTTCCCACTAAAGGGGCTCTGACGACCGCCAATAGCGGTATAACTATACCATCGGGATTAGAGGAAATTCTATCCCACACTCACCAACCCGCTTGGCCAGCGTGGTGAGTTATGGCCAAACCCCTCCAAAATGATTCCACAACTTAAATCTTGGCCCTCAGTCTCCGGCAGCTGGAATGTACCTGGCCAAGGCAGCGGCCAGTGCGACATGAAGGCAGAGGGTGCTAAGAATCCCCGGAGGACCGGACTAGGCTGCCATCTGATGCTGACCTTGGCTACGTACAATGGACGCTACCTATCTTCTGATTCAAGGCTTCTTGAATTGGAAGAGGAACTACAAAGGATCAAGTGGGACATCGTGGGGCTAAGTGAGGTAAGGAGAAAAGGAGAAGATCTCATTGAACTGAAAAGTGGACATCTCTTCTACTATCGTGGGACAGATACTGGCAGAACTAGTGGTGTTGGATTTATAATAAACAAGAAACTGAAGGATAAAGTTGTAGAAGTTGAAAGTTCCTCTGACAGAGCTGCACGACTTGTTATCCAACTCTCGAAAAGATACCAGGCTCAGATTATTCAAACTTATGCACCCACCACAAGTCATCCTGAAGAAGAAATTGAAGAATTTTATGAGGAAATTTGTCATCTAAATAATAAAGGTAAGCAGCACTTGAAAATAATTATGGGAGATTTCAATGCAAAAATAGGGCAACGGCAACAGAATGAAACTTCAGTAGGTAAATTCGGTCACGGCAACAGAAACCAGCGTGGAAATACTCTCGTTGAGTTTGCAGAGGCAGAAGGGTTTTTCATCTTGAACTCCTTCTTCAAGAAAAAGCCACACAGGAAATGGACATGGAGACATCCAAATGGGACAACAAGTGAAATTGATTTTATTATGTGTAACAAAAAATTCGTCATAGAAGACTGCAGTGTGCTAAACAAGTTCAACACAGGTAGTGACCATAGATTGGTGAGATGTAAGATGCACCTCAACACTAAACTTGAACGTGGCAAGCTCATAAGACAAACAAAATCTATTGACATAACCAACCTTAAAAAACACCATAATACCTTCAAGTTGGAACTGAAGAACAGGTTCTCTGCTTTAGAAGGCCTAACATCGGAAGAAGTGGACATCTCTGAAGTTAACAGAAAAGTAACCAAAGCTCTTATGGAAACAGCAACAAAATTAGCTGGGTCTAAGAACAAGTTGCATGTAAATAAATTATCAGGAAAAACGAAAATGTTGATGCAAAAAGAAGAGAGATGAGGACAACTAAAGAAGATGTGACTTCCAAAGTGGAATATATAGAGCTATGCAAGACAGTACGAAAAAGTATCACTGAAGACGTAAGAAAATTCAACTGTGAACTAGTGAGGAAAGCAATTGAAAACAACCAAAGCCTAAAGATAGCAAAGGGACATCTCAGTAAGGAAAGAAAACAGATTATGGCACTGAGAAAAGAAGATGGTTCTGTAACAAGAAATAGAGGCGAAATTTTGACAAGAGTGAAAGATTTCTACTCCAAATTATATGAAAGGGATGATACATGCACTCCAGACATCATGAAAGATACCAGTACCAGAGTTCCTCCAGTCCTTCCAGCAGAAGTTGCACATGCAATCAAGAACATGAAGCGGGGAAAAGCTCCAGGAGAAGATGGAATTACTGTAGACATCATACAAGAAGCAAGTGGAGAAATCGAAACAGTACTCGCCCAAATTTTCACTCGATGCCTTAATGAAGGAAAGATTCCTGAGGATTGGAACACCGCTACAATGATCCTGCTACATAAGAAAGGTGACATTGAGGATCTCGGAAACTACAGACCTATCAGCCTCCTATCAGTAGTTTATAAAATCTTCACTAAAGTTCTTTCACACCGCTTGAAGGTAACACTGGACATGGCTCAACCGAGAGAACAAGCTGGATTCAGGAGTGGCTACAGCACAATAGATCATATCCACGTACTGAGAGAACTAATTGAAAGAGCGAGGGAATATGAACTTCCATTGTGCATGGCTTTTATCGATTATGAAAAAGCCTTTGATTCGGTGAAACCATCAGCAGTTACAATGGCTCTGAAAACCTGCGGTATTGAAGATGCATACATTAATATCATTAATAACATCTATGAAAATGCAAGTGCAAAGATTAGGCTGTTTGAAAATACAACACACGTAAAAATTGGAAAGGGAGTGAGACAAGGTGACACCATATCTCCGAAGCTCTTTAATGCCACATTGGAGGGTGTTTTTCAGTCGCTGAGCTGGGAAAACAAGGGGATAAAGATTAATGGAGATTATCTAACCCACCTTCGTTTTGCTGATGACGTAGTCATTTTTGCAACTAGCCCATCAGAGCTGCAGAGTATGATCCAGGAACTTGCTGACAAGAGTAAAGAAGTGGGATTAAAAATGAACTTTCAGAAGACAAAAGTGATGTTCAATGCTTTTACAAGAAATGAAGATTTATCGATTGATGGAGAAAAGCTGGAGATAACAGACACGTACGTTTATCTTGGACAGCAGATATCTAGTGAGGGTCACATTGATGAAGAAATTAATCGGCGTACAAAACTTGCCTGGAGAGCTTTTGGAAGAAACAGCATAATTTTCAAGAGCAATATGCCATTATGTCTTAAAAGAAAAGTGTTTGATCAATGCATCCTTCCAGTGCTTACGTATGGTGCAGAGACGTGGACCTTAACTAAAAGAGACATACAAAGGCTGCAGACAACTCAAAGAAGCATGGAGAGGTGCATACTTGGTGTAACCAGGAGAGATAAGAAGAGGAACTCGTGGATCCGAAAAATGACAAGAGTGGAAGACATCATGATCAGAGTTAAATCCCTGAAATGGCAATGGGCTGGACATACTGCCAGAAGGACAGATCATCGATGGACAGCCGAAATTTTAGATTGGATTCCAAGGGACAGGAAAAGACCCAGAAGAAGACCACATGGGAGATGGGTGGATGAAATTCGAAAGTATGCAGGGGTGACATGGAGGAGACTGGCACAAGACAGACTGTTGTGGAGGAAACTTGGGGAGACCTTCGTCCAGCAGTGGATTGATAATGGTTGACAATGATGATGATGATGATATATATGCCACATTGGAAAATGTCTTTCAATCACTGAACTGGGAAAACAAAGGGATAAAGATTAATGGAGATTATCTAACCCACCTTGGTTTTGCTGATGACATAGTCATTTTTACAACTACCCCATCAGAGCTACAGAGTATGATCCAGGAACTTGCTGACAAGAGTAAAGAAGTGGGATTAAAAATGAACTTTCAGAAGACAAAAGTGATGTACAATGCTTTTACAAGAAATGAAGATTTATCGATTGATGGAGAAAAGCTGGAGATAACAGACACGTACGTTTATCTTGGACAGCAGATATCAAGTGAGGGTCACATTGGTGAAGAAATTAATCGGCGTACAAAACTTGCCTGGAGAGCTTTTGGAAGAAACAGCATAATTTTCAAGAGCAATATGCCATTATGTCTTAAAAGAAAAGTGTTTGATCAATGCATCCTTCCAGTGCTTACGTATGGTGCCGAGACGTGGACCTTAGCTAAAAGAGACATACAAAGGCTGCAGACAACTCAAAGCAGCATGGAGAGGTGCATGCTTGGTGTAACCAGGAGAGATAAGAAGAGGAACACGTGGATCCGAAAAATGACAAGAGTGGAAGACATCATGATCAGAGTTAAATCCCTGAAATGGCAATGGGCTGGACATACTGCCAGAAGAACAGACCATCGATGGACAGCCGAAATTTTAGATTGGATTCCAAGGGACAGGAAAAGACCCAGAAGAAGACCACATGGAAGATGGGTGGATGAAATTCGAAAGTATGCGGGAGTGACATGGAGGAGACTGGCACAAGACAGACCGTTGTGGAGGAAACTTGGGGAGACCTTCGTCCAGTAGTGGATTGATAATGGTTGACAATGATGATGATGATGATGATATATATATATATATATATGGTAGGTCCCCCACGGGAGCGCAGGACTGCAGAAATACGACAGGGCATGGACTCCACTAACTTCTGGAGATATGCTGTAGGCAATGCACACCATACTTTCTGCAGAGCGTTCCGCAATTAGGGTGTATTCCAAGGCCTCAGATTCCTGTGTTCGATAGCGCGTTGCATGGAATCCCAAATTTGTTCTATCACGTTCAGATCTGGTGACTTGGGTGGAAATGGCAGTACCCCAAACTCAGATGAATGCTTCTCTAACCATAATGGGGCGTCCCGACACTTGTGTGGAGGTGCATTGTCCTGTTGGAACAGGCGCAACCCATCAGCATGAATGCAGGACATGAACGGGTGTACCTCATCAGAAAGGATGCGCACATAGCGTTGGCCGGTCACAGACGTTTGTAGACGACCCAGGGGTCCCAGTGAAGTCCAACTAAACACACCCCAAACCATTACGGACCCCCACCAAGCGGTACAGTTTCCTGTTGACAGGCGGGATTCATGGCTTCATGGGGTTTGCGCCACACACGAATCCTTCCATCTGCCCGATACAGTTGGAAACGCGATTCGTCAGACCAGGCTACTTGTTTCGAGTCTTCAAGTGTCCAGTGTCGGTGTTGCCGTACCCAAGCGAGGCGCATAACTCTGTGTCGTGCACTCATCAAGGGGACTCGAGTTGGTCGTCGGCTCCCAAAGCCCATATCGTGCAGGGTACGTTGCACAGTCCGGAAGCTGATGCGTGTTGAGGCCTCAGCATTGAATTCCGATGATATCTGCGAGAGTGTTACACGCCTGTTGCGTGAAACGATTCTTGACAGCCGACGGTGGTCACGTTCACCCAATGTCTCTTTACGGCCACACTGGTATCGTAAGTTGGAGGTTTTGCCGGAATTCTTGTAGTCACGGTACACGCTTGCAATGTTCGTCCGTGAAAATCTGAACTTCGTTTCTGGCCATAGGTTTCTACCTACGGCCCATCTCACGAGCGCCAACTATGACACCGCATCGAAAATCGCTTAAATCGCTATTACTTGTCATTCTCATGCCTAAAACAGCTCTGACAGCTGGTAAGGATGTCTATCGCTTTATATACGCACTGGCGGACGCAATCGAGTATGCGAATAGGTGACGTTGCTATGTATTTTGCATAAGCTCGTCTGTACCATTTTTCTGGCACTGCAGTGTATATCACCCAAAATGCAACACCAATAATGAAGCATCCAACTGGCCTGAAATTCGTAGCATGCGTCGACGGCGAGAGGATATGCAAACGATTAGCATTTCAGGGCATATGCAAATCATGTGTGCCCAGCACGCCACCGAAAAGCACTATAAGAAGAGTGCACAGAAGGCGGGGTGTGAGTAATCGAAGTGTGTTGTGCTGCCGCACCAGTGCGTAGGAAGCTTCCTGATGCCTCGTCGCAGAATACGACAGTCATTCCAGCACGTTTCGGAGTTCGACAGAGGACGAATAGTGGCTTATCGCGACAGCGGTTTATCGTACCGAGACATCGGCACCCGTGTGAGACGACATCCAGCCACAGTGAGGCGAGTACGGATTCGGTGGGTGCAGGATGGACGGACGGACCGACGTGAGCAATTGCCGCAGCCGCGGCACACCACCGAACGAGAGGACCTGCATGTTGTGCGGCGGGCATTGATGGCTCGCACTGCAACATCCCGAAGGTTAGCGCAGGAATTAGGGTGTGTTGCGCAAAAATCTGTGTCAGCACGTACCGTTCGAAGTCGTGTGCAGGAGCGGGGACTTATAGCACGGCACCCATTACTCTGATTACCATTGACATTACACCACCGGCGAGTGCTGCGGAAGTGGGCCGTTGAACGCCACCTCTGGACTACGGAATGGCACGACATTGTCTTCTCTGACGAATCCCGCTTCTTCCTGCAACACCACGATGGTCGGATCCACGTGCGGCGGCACCGCGGCGAGAGACTGTATGATGCCTGCATTATGCATTGCCATACAGGTCCGTCGCCTGGCGTTATGGTTTGGGGCGCAATTGGATATGACACCCGCACCCCTCTGGTACGCATCACCGGTACACTCAACAGCCACCGCTACATCTCCGACGTTTTGGAGACTATAGTCCTCCCTTAACTGCAGGACCTGCCAGTGCCACGTTTTACGATGACAATGCGCGCCCGCACGTGGAACGCATCGTGCAACAATTCTTCACGGCCCACCAGGTGTCACTGCTGCCATGGCCTGCCTGTTCTTCCGATATGTCGCCATCGAACACGTTTGGTCGCTGATCGGCAACCGAGTGGCCCGGCAAGCACCACCCGCGGCTACGCTTGATGAACTGTGGCACCGTGTGGTAGCAGCCTTGAGCGACATACCCCAAGCCCACATCCAAAGCCTCTTTCGTTCGATGCCGCGGCGTGTAGCGGCCGTTATTGCCAGCCATGGGGGCCACACGAACTATTGATGTCTGCGTGTTCCGCAAGTCGCGCGAGCCTGTAAGCTCAATCGTTTCATCTTTGTATCTGTTGTTATGTGTCCAGTAAATCTGGCTTTGCTATCTCGTGTCCTTCTTGGTGTTGCATTTTGGTTGGCCAGCAATGTAAATTAGAGTTTAGACAATTACAAATCTTGAGGATGAAAAGTCTCGGAAAAGAAACACGAGTTAGCAACCATCTGTAGGTTTAACCAGAAAACCTTCACTTTAGAGGCATACATACTCTGGTGAATGACACAAGGATCTAATAAAAACTAAGTCCCTCAATTTAATATTTAGATATCAAATAAGTGAACAAAGTTACCAACTAACTATCTTGCACTTAAAATACTAAAACAACTCTATTATTTACAGGAAAAATCAGAAAAGGAGGTGAGAATCCTGGATTGAAACTTCAAGTCACGGTAAATGGGACAAGGTTCTAGCAAGAACTGAGTCCCTCAACTTAATATTTAAAGATAAAGTAAGTGCAAAAGGTTATTAGTTAATTATCCTGCACTTAAAATACTAAAACAACTCTTATTTTAAGGGAAAGATTAGAAAAGGAGGTGAGAAGCCTAGATTGAAACTGCAAGTCACGGTAAATGTGACAAGGTTCTAGGAAAAGCTGAGTACCTTAACTTAATGTTTAGAGATAAAGTAAGTGCGAAAGGTTACTAGCTAACTATCCTGCACTTAAAATACTAAAACACCTGTACTATTTCAAGGGAAACATTAGAAAAGGCGGTGAGAAGCCTAGACGAGATATGACAGATTCTTGACGTACAACACTGAACTTCAAATGTCGCCCGGTTAACTTACAGTTTTCCAGTCTATGTATCTTAAAGGTCTTTGAAGGGAGGTGTTGCGATAAGCACAGTACTAGGAGCACAGAAGGCAGCGTGTAGAAACGCAGCTAAAGATACTGAAGATAGTCAAGGCGAGTCACGATGTTTACCGGAATAAACGACGAGGGTTAAGCACAAGACAGAAAAATACGTTGTATATAAAAAATATTGGCACTTACTGAGCAAAACAGGTTGCTGTAACAATACACACGAGCTTTATAAGCCAGAGAAAAGCGCTCACACGAGGTAAGGATACCCTATTACGTCAGAATGAGGCTGAAAATCAGGAGCTAGAAATGGGTGTGGTCGACAGAACTAAAGATTTGTCGCAATAGAAATGATCATATGTAGAGGATTTTAGGAAGGGAGTGTCTGACCGCAGGTTTTAAACAACTCTTAGAAATAGGAAGCTAGGAGATTTGGGCTAGAGTGCCCGATAGGAAAGGGACACGGAAGCGAAGTAGAAAGGGGAGGAAGACGCCCTTATTTATTACCGGAGGGCCAGTGCCCGGGGTCCGACTGCTTAACGTGCCCATCTGACGCACGGCGGATATTTAGTGGATCGAGCGTTCGTACCTGCCTGGGATCGAAACTGAGGTCCTTTCCGCGGCAGTCACAACGTTGCCCGCTAGGCCGCCCGCGGCCCTGTCGCAATAGAAGCATTTTTAGTCAAGTTGTGAGGATAATGGCTGTGGAATAAATTTCGACCCCATTTGATTATATCATTTTTAGTCAAGTTGTGAGGATAATGGCTGTGGAATAAAACCTTTGATCCCATTTTGATTATATTAAACAGGATTGGTTCAATATACCTCCGAAACAACATACTAAAGTTTTGTCTTGATAGAAGCAATTTTAGTCACGGTATGAGGATAATGGCTGTGGAATAAATCTTACTCCTGTGCCCTGAACTTTGATCTTATTTTGATGATATTAAACAGAATTGGTTCAGTATACCTCCGGCACTACATGATAAAGTTTTGTCACAAACGAAACATTTTTACGTAAGTTATGACGCATAAGAGCGATGGAATGGATCCCGCTCCTATGTCCTGTCCTTTGACCCCATTTCGCCCATTTTCAATAGATTTCGTCCCCAGTTGTCCCCTACCACATACTAAAATTTCATCGAAATTGAACCATTTTTACGCAAGTTATCGTACAGACAGACAGACGGACAAAGCTGGAGCATATACGTTTTCCAACCAACGGTTGGAAGCGCAAAAAACAAATGACCTTAATCCTTTAAAGACAAGGTTTTTTTTTATCGTTATCTTCGCTTGTTATTCACTAGAACAGAATGGCATCTAAATAAACTTTAGCCATCGATCATGGTGCAGAGGATTTAAGGAAGGCAGGGATTTACCGTTGGGTATAAACAGCCTTTAGAAATTGTAAGCTTGGAGATTAAGGTTAGGGTAACCCACAGGAAAGAAAAACAGAACAATTTTAGAGACACTAAAGTGTAACTGCACATTTAGGCAGTCACGTGCGAGAAAGGAAGAACAGAACCCGTTGGTACCAAACGAGAGACACTGCCGCTAATGAGCACTACTCAAGACACCGAAATCGGGAGGAGACCGAGACATACACGGGAGCTGAAACTGCCTCAATTATTTAGCTTCTCATGTTTTAATAAAAATTGAACTCCCTTCTCTTCACGAAAGCACGCCATTGTACCCGCTGTAATGAAACCCATTCGGCCGGAGGTGTAGTTCCTTAATAAAAATGGTTTTCCTCCATCTTACTCACCCTCGAAGGATTTAAGTACAAGGGGCCATCCTGAAAGTAATGCTGCCTCCTTAATAACTTTTGAAATTTTTTGGTGATTTCAATGAAACTGCACTGACATGTATTACGATATGTTACCAATGTGGGGAACAAATATTTTTCAGAATCGGAAATAAAGATCATGAATGGCAGAGAAAAGCAGCGAGCCGTAATTGAATTCCTGGAAAAAGTGGAATGTGAGCCTCCAGAATTCCGCAGAAGACACCTGGCGGTGTATGGAGCTGCCACAATCGATATCAGTAATGTCCGAAGATGGATGAAGAAGTTTCGAGAGGGAGAAAGTTCATTGTCGGACAAACAACGGAGTGGAAGACCCGCAACTGCAGTGACAGATGCCAACAGGCAACGAGTGAAAGACGTCATCATATCTGATTGTCGTGTTACCACCCAGGAGTTGTGTGAGCCAATTCATTTTAGTCATAGTGCTATGGAAAAATTAATTAGAGATCTGGGCTACATAAAGTTTGTTCAAATTGGATCCCACGAAACTTAACCCGTGAACAATGTGAGCAAAGAGTGGACATGCGCTTCAACCTCTTGAACTGTTACGAGATGGAGGGTGAGGTGCTTTTCTCTAATATTGTGACGGGAGATGAAACCTGGGTGTTATTTTATGACCCAGAAACAAAGCGTGCATCAATTTAATTACACCGCACATCTTCACCTCGACAGAGACAGTTGAAAACAATTCGTTCCGCAGGGAAAGTGATAGCGACAATTTTCAGTGACAAAGGTGGTGTCATTTTGACTGATTTCCTTGAACGGGATGCAACGATAAACAGTGCTCACTATGTGCAGACACTAAAGAAACTAAAGGAAGCTATCAGAAGCAAAAGACGTGGCATTCCACTTCATAGTGTTGTTTTACACCATGATAACGCACGTCCCCACACCTCAATGGAGACTTCACAGGCTGTTGCCAAACTGGGGAAGACAGCGATGCCCTAATCCCGGTACAGTCCTGATTTGGCTCCCTCAGACTTATTCCTGTTTGTCTCTTTGAAAACACCCTTCCTGGGGAACGTTTCGACGATGTGACAGACGTTAAACTGGCTGTGAACTCATGGGTGAAACGACTGCCTCAGGAATTTTTCCAAAATGGATTTTACCATTGGGTTCAAAGACGGAGGAAATGTATAGAAAGTGATGGACAATATTTTAAATAGGCTAGCATTATTAACAGTGTGTCCAAGTATTTTCCCACCAAGTTTCACATTTTTGCTGCTACCAATGAAAATCTCACGAGGAACGAGGCATTACTTTCAGGATGCCCTTTGTAGAATCCCAAGGCAAAAAAGGTATCCGTTAGTTCTTCAGGACTGTTTGGGATATTCGTTGACGGTTGTAAAAAGGCACCATTATTCGGAGGTTATCCCTAATTTTAATCCTGCTGCAGCTGTTCTGTGCCAATTAAAACTTACAGTTGTTGGATTTTTCGTTGTACGGAAATGTTCTTTAGTTCAGGTTTTAACGAACTATTGCATTAAAACACGTGCTAACAGCGTGGAGTTTGAAGGATTAAGACTTTTATTGTTCTCAAGGACTGAAACATTTTCCATTTTGTCGAATTCTGATTAAAAATTGTTATGGCGACAACAGTAAAGTTTCCAGGAAGTGACAGAACGTCTTATATGTGTTGCCCTCGGTTGATACAAGCAAACGACTTTCTCCTGGGGGAAGAAATGTTGCATAAAAATGAGCATGTGTTACCTAAGAATGACTTTCGATAATGAGCACGTCTTAAATATGACGAAATACCAGTTGTTATAAATGCAGTCTACAGGGATGTAAAGAAATTAATTGAATACGTAAAAATGCAAAACAATACGAAGTTGAAAGCGGAGAGCAAAATATTTTATCTTTTGGTGTTTATGCTGAAGTCCCTGACAACTTATTCAATAATTAGACAGTTTTGCAAGCAATAATGTTACGCATGAGCATGAAAGTGAGGCGAAGCTGTGCAATTGCGGAAAAAGGAAAATTTTGTTTTCTGTAGTAAGAAAGGTAATATATTGGGTCGTTTCATAATTATTGGCCGATGCCGACAAGGCGAATTTGCATAGCCGGTTACAAGGGACGCCACGTAGAAGGAACTACCAAACGCCCATACAAATTGAATCGATTCAGTCCACGTGTATAAAACGGTATTTTAGACAGATCTCAGCAGTTGGGGACGCAATGGAGCAACCCGACGTGAGATAAGATATTTTGCACGAATTCAAACTTGGCCAGAATGTGTACGAAACGGTCGCAAATGTCAATAGAGCAGGGGTTGTCGAAACGATGAGTGACCGAACTGTCCGTAGACTGTTTTCCAAGTTCCATTCCGGGGATGTTGCCATCGTCCTTAAGCCAAGAGCCGGTCGTCCGGTTCCGTGTGACACTGTACATTTAACGAGGAAAGTGGAAGAAAAACTAACGCCCACAGTACATGAGCTCAGTGCCGAACTTGCCGTATCATCAGCAACTGCATCCAGACAACTGACCGCTATGGGCAAAGATAAAAACTAGATACCTGGGTTCCACACGAACTCACCGAACAGCAGCAGATACGGCGTCTGGAAACATGCATTGTCCTCGAAAAACGTAAGGCTAGTGCTCCCTTTCTGCGTCGGATCCTTACGGTTGATGGAAAATGGGTACTTTACACAAAAGGAAACGAACAGCTCCGTGGTTCGATAAAGGAGAACCACCCAAACACATGTCCACACCCGAGTTGCACCCACAAAAGGTTCAGATCTCTGTGTGGCGGACTGCCAAGACTGTGGTTCACTATGAGTTTTTGCCGCGAGGTCAAACAATCACAACGGACGTGTGCTGCCGTCAGCTGAACGAATGCCACCAGAAATTATGCAGCAAACAAACATCGCTCGCCAATCGTTTGGGTCCCATACTGCTTCAGAATGGCGCACGACCGCATGTGTCTATTGGAAGCTTGCGAAAAACCAACGCCTAGGGGTACAAGGTCCTCTCTCTCTCTCTCTCACCCTGTTTAGTCACTTGATTTGGCCCGCCTCAGCCTTTCACATGTTTCGCTATTTGGACCACTTCTTGAGGTGAAAACGATTCGCTGATAAAGATGCTGCGATTTCCACCGTTAGCGATTCCTCAGACCACTGTGATGCCAGTTTCGCCCACCGTGGCATTTTTGCACTGAAAAAACGTTGGACACAGTGTATTGCTGCCGAGGGCAAACATTTTTCGGAATAAAAATGCCTTTCGTCGTCTGTTACTGCTGTTATTTTGTGTCCGAATCGGCCAATAGTTATGAAACGACCCAATTTATAGCCATGTGTAGACGAAATGGTCTCAACAACGGAAAGTAGTAATTAGAATTTACCCAGTTGTTTTATTTGCACCAACCTCTTTGTATTATTGCCTGATTCAATGGATTACTAAAAATTTCATGTTAAAAAATAAAATAATCTGATAGGTTTAGAAGCTAATTCACATATAGTTGAAGAATGACATGCTGAAAAGCGAGTTAAGAGTACCCTCATTGGAAAGTGGTTTTTGAGGCAAAAATGACAGTTTAGAATTCTAGGAGTGTAATACTAAGAAGAAGGATAAATGGATTTCTTTCTAATTCTGTGGAGTTAAATTAAAAGCACCATTCTGATATACTAACAATTTTGAACATCACCAAGCCAAGCGCTGGAAGGAAGCAAACTCAGAACTGGTGAGGAGGGAAGAAGTAAAGAAGAAGTAAAAAAAGTTTAATTCATGTGTTAGCAAAATATGAAAGTTAATAAGTGAGGGTAAAGGAGGGCAACCGAACAGGAGCAGATAAGTTCATGTCAAGAGTACGAATACTTATTATGCACAATTAAAATCTATCTGTCTGCAACAAGATGCTAAAAATATTGAGCTTCTAATGAATCTTCCATTTCTAAAAAAATTAGTTTTTGGCTAGAAGGTTTCGAAGTAACAATGACTTTAACGGATGAATGAAGGGGAATGGGAAACAACTTTGCACAACAAAGGAAATTATTAGGGGTATGCAAAATGTTCCGCCGTTTTAAGGAGAAAGGGGACAGTAACAATCAGGAAACCAGTACACATTTATTCAAAGAAATATTGGCCGTTAGCATCAATCACCTTTTGTCATTCTTCAGGCCACACATGAATGCCCCTGTGATAGAAGGACTCTGGTTTTGAGCTGAAGAACGCAATGACGAAATTTTCCACCTCTGGAACTGTGGTGAACCGCTGTTGGGCTAGGCCATGTTGCATAGAGCGAAACAGGTGAAAGTCTGAGGGTGCAATGTCCGGGGAGTAAGACGGGTGTGGTAAAACCTCCCTGTGTAACTGTTCAAGGGTTGATTTCGTGGTGGCACTGACATGTGGTCTGGCATTATCGTGTAACAAGATGACTGGGCGGCGTCCTTTACCTGTCCGTGGGCGTTTTTGCTCGATTGCGCAGTTCAGTTTCATCAACTCATCGCTATATCGTTGTGTAATGATTGTTTCGCCCGGTTTCAACAGTTCGAAATACAGAGCTCCCTGCATATCCCACCACACACACACACCACACACACACACACACACACAAAACAGCACCCCCCCCTGGATATCCTGTTTTGCAGTGGATGTTGATGGCTGGCCTAGGTCAACCCAAGATCGCTTGCGTACGGGATTGTCGCAATAGACCCATTTTTCATCCCCGGTGACAACCTTCCACAAGATATTCTGCCCTTGAAACCTCTTCAGCAAATGACATGCCTATGCATAACCGTTGACCAATATTACTCTTCGTTAAGTATGCGGTACCCACTTACCAATCTTCTGGATCTTTCCTAAGGTTTGTAGACGCCTTACCGCCGTCGATTGAGCCACTTCTAAACATTTCTCCAGTTGCGTTTTTGATTCTGTGGTCTCCTCTTGCAACAGCGATTCCAGCTCCTCATCTGCGAGTTCCTGAGGTCTACCTGCACGTGGCTTGTCTTCCAAGCTTAGACCACCTTTCTTAAACCTGGAAAACCATTCTGGACACGTCCGCTCACCCATAACCGTTTCGCCATACGCCTGACATATTGAACCGTGTGCTTCACTCGCACGTTTCCCTAAATTAAACTTGAATAACAAACATTGCCTCAAATTAACTTCATCGAAAGCTATGCTTCGCTTCATCCACGAACCGGCCGGTTAGACCTCTACAGCGCCCGCTGGCGGGGCGGTAGAAACTTTTGCATGCCTCTAATAGATTTTGGATCTGTAGACTTATAATCAGTTTCAAAGTACGTACTTTGCAATGTGCGACAGGCCGAATTTGTATAAAGCACGCATATGCTTATATTCGATGTCTTGTCTGAGGATGATACGTGAAATTTTTCTTTCAATCTAGTGTGATCTCTATATCCTGACAATTGCTTCTTGGTTTTTTTATATTCACCAAGATGCCAGTTTCTTGGGTAAACCTACACTTGTCATATAAATGAATCACTGCAGTAGGTAAGATGTCACGTGAGCTGGATATGTGGTACTTATCAACATGATAACGTTCCCGTTAACAAGGCTCACAAAGTTATCGAATTGTTCCAGGAACATGGCGATGAATTTTCCTTGCTACAGTGGTATGCACAGTCCCTAGAATTAAATCCCGTTGATGATTTCTGGCATAAAGTGGAACGCAGTATTCTCTGCAAGATTGGTCCACCATCCAATTTTCAACAACTGCGCGATTTAAGCATTTCTGAATGAGGTACTACATTAATGCACGACGCTTTCAGTATCCACTATGTTCCCTACCACGAAAATTTCGGGTGATTCTGTAGGCCATAGACGGCGCAACAAGTTACACGGTAGGTGTACCTACCAAACTGCTATTTCAGTGTAATCTCAATGACAGCTGTATCCCATTTATTATTATTGCATTTATATATTCACACACACACACGCACACACTCTTGCGCATCCCGTATGTGTGTATGTGTGTATGTTCGTGTGTACGCACAAAGAGTAAATTGGACGAAAGGAAAAGAGAAAAGATTTCAGGCCTCCTCATTGTCACATACTAGTAATTTGGCAAACAACATCTTCACGAGTGAGCACCATAAAAACACCTTACGTCCCTTTCTAGCTATCTCATAGCTTACTATTTGGAGTATGTTTTTACTTGATGTGTGAATGCGCTCGTTCCTGCGTATGAGTATGCATGCATGTGTGCATGCGTCATCAATGAAAATCGACGCATACTTGGATGAAGGTCTGTCCCAAGTTTCTTCATAACTTTTCTCTTCTCTTCAAGTACTTCTGTTCCAAGCGGTTCCTGCCCGTTTCACGATTTTACCTATCCGTCTTTAGTGTGATAGTTTTCTGGATCTTTTATTGTCTCTTCGTACACAGTTCAGTATTTCTTTTTGTCCAACCATTGTCTGTTCGTTTTGCAACATATGGTCACTCGAATTTTTTCGTCCTTTCTGGTAATAGCTACAGCTGATGATATCAGTCATGAACTTCTTCATTCTTCTTTGAGCTGTATACATCCTTTGTGTGCATTTCTTGGTCAAGGTCCAACTTTGTGGCCCGTAACTGTTTATTTGTTTCAAGTGTTAACGACCCCATGCGCATCTAAAGTAATACGAAGTTGTCCACTCTTACTCTAATACCATTGATATCAGCGAAGGGAGAGAACCTGTTCCTGATAGGTCAGCTTGTCGTCCATGTATTTTCCAAAATTTGAACTCAGATTTAGCAGCACACAAAATTAGAAGTCCCGCTTTCGAACAGATCGACCAATATTTAGCCTGCTATCGAAGCAGGAGACAGAGACGTTATTCTTTTCTTTTAATGCATAATGGGAATTTGCTCCCGCTTATTGAATTATTTCCTTTAAGTGCACTCCAGACAAATTTTAGACATCTGTTAATTTTTTACAGATAACATTCTGAATAGACATTCTTTAGCCCTGGTAAACAGACATAATTATCTACCACTTCCAATTTCTTTTCACCTGCCTGTATTCTGTGCTCCCGCTGCGCAAAGCGACGTTTCCAGCGATCACTTCTGGAATCCACCTTTCGCCGGCGTTTACTGTTCTTTAGCCAATTTGGTACGATTTCTGGTACATGTTAACCACGGTGACCGTCCACCAACCTACAAATATAACTGTTTCCAAAATTGACACACTAAATTTTCGAGCTCCCACGATTTGGCATTAAGTAAACTCCGATAAATCCATGGCTTTACCAATCATGTCCGTAACTTTGTTCTCAACTGAACCACAAACCTCTTATACACCGATGAGCTACTACATTATGACTGCATACCTAATGAGCCGTAGGACTCTTCGATTGGGTTCGTGTCAGGTGAATTTTGAGTCCATGGCATTAACAGAAAGTCACCAGTATGTTCCTCGAACCAGTCCTTGACGATTCTGGCAATGTGGCATGGCGTATTATCCTGTTGGTAATGGCCATCACAAGCAGGGAACACAGTTGCCGTGAATAGGTGAACTTGGTCCGCAACGATGTCCAGATACCTGACAGCTGTCAAGGATTGTGCTATTGGGATAATGGGGCCTAAAATGTCCCCCCAAAAAAACATCTCCCACATCACAACACCACCGCCGCCGGCCTGTGCCCACCCAACAGTGCATCTAGATGCCATAGCACCCATTGGTAATCGGTGTATCCGCACTCGGCCGTCTACGTGATGCATCAGGAATATTGATTCATCAGATCAGGCCTTTTTCTTCCAATCATCCACGGTCCAATCTCGATGATATTGGGCCCATTTTATGCGTTGTTGGCGATGGCGTTCAGTGAGCATAGGGACCTATCTGGGTCTTTGGTTACGCAGGTCCATGCGCAGAAGGCTGCGATGAACTGTGGGCTGTGACACATTTCCCTGATCACCACTGTTGTAGCTGCGGGTGATTTGTCGCACTGTGGCTGCTGTGAGCAATGCGCAACAGTCTCCGCTCCTCTCTGGAACCAGTGAGCTACGGACGACACACGGCCAAACGAAGGTTCGTCGTTTGGCCATCTGTGCACCACTTTTGATACGCACTCACTACAGCGGCACGTGAACAACCCACAAGCCGCGCCGTTTCTGAGATCGTAGTTCTCTTCTCAGCTTTACGCCAATATTGGGGGATAACTCAGTTTGCATGAATGTGGTCGTCATCAACTGAACACTCATTGTAGTGTATACAGTACACACAGGGTGGATAGAAAGTGTTATTGAAGGCGGAAAATCTGGCACCATGCAACATCCCAAAACACATCATGCTGCATGAGTGAAAAATGTGCATGAGGAGTGATCAAATGACGCAGCTCTATACCTTCTCTGAGATCGTCAACTGTAAGTGCTCCTGCATCCAGTTAGGAGTATTTTAAATTGTTTTTATAATATTTCTACTGCTTTCAGTGACTTGAAATACAGATAATCACACTAATTACAATTCACTGCTGACATATCCGGGAAAATAATTATGATTGACAGCAACCGAGAGGGAGTTAATGCTTCACATAAAAAAAAATTCGAGCTGAATCTATAAGATGCCAAAATAGCTATCCACAGGTTAAGTTTTACGAGATTCAGGTAATCTTATCGTGGTGAGTACTTGCCTATAGGTGTCGTGACGTCAACAGATTTTTCTAGCGTAATAAGTTGTCTCAAAATTTCTAAAATACGAAGAGGAGAATGAGCGTATTTAGTCAATTCGCTATTAACACCCACCGAAGTGTCATCTATTGAAAGACATGTGCATACAGAAGTAATTTCTGTAAGTGGCATTTTTATGGAACAGTTGCATTAAAAAGGTGGCAAATGCCCTCTAAATAGCTAAGACATCGTAAAGAACTTATTTATTAAGTTTCAAAATGTGCAAAATTTGTAGATCTAATTTTAACTCCCTACCTCTTTTTTTAAAACACATTAAAGACAGGCAGTGAAATTTTATTACAGCAGTAATCACTCAATTTCGATGCGTGTGTGAGGATCACTATGTTTGCATTTTATTCAAAATCCTCCTTTGAAATAATGAATTTGGAGTATCATATTTTAGCATCCATTTTCTATGTATAATTTTGAATGTCACTGGTGCGAGCATTTCCGCTTATAAATTTCTGGTTATTAAAATTTGTATGTCACTGGTTGGAAATTTCTGCTTAGTTTTTCAGAACATTTCACTTTTACAAAATGTCACTTACAGAGGCAAAATATTGTCTCACAAAAGCCTTGACATCTCCAAAATTATATCTGAGTTCGCCTTATAAAATAAAAAAATATAACGAGGATCTGCACCAACACGAAAAGGCATTCCCCTGTGTTTGATAAATAATCCAGGTATATCATGGTCACGTTGTCACTACTGCCTATAACACAAACCTGTGTCTGAATGAGGTACCACATTTTGAATATGATATGTCTGTGATTCCTCAAAACTTAACCTATTTCAAACTTAATATGAATTCATGTGGTAATAATGCAGATGCTATAAAGAAGACATATGTAACGGTTTTTATTTTCATTTGCTACTTTGTAATTCGACAAATATCACTTCGTAAATTTGAATGTAACACCTCTTAGTTGAGTTTTTTTTCATTAAAAGTTTTTAAAAGGATATCTCTTAGTTTTTTTTTATCTCTGATCTGTAAACGAATTATGTTTAAAAAAGAACCGTTGAACTCTGAAGATAAATATTAACCAGCCTAAAACTGCGAGTAAATTTCATCTGCAATTCTAATATTAAATTTGTTGATATAAGAAACACTCGCAGAAAGGCATCGTGATAAATAATTGCATTGTTCACGCGAGAGATTCAAGTAGAGTCAACAGTCTTTTCAGCCTTCGTATAGATACTACTGTGTTCATAAAAATCGAAACATTCGCCTCTCATATGAATCTTTTTCTCCTCCTATCCCCATATTTGCTTTTTTATTCGTGCAGTCATATATTGCGAGAATTCAGACTCCGAGCTAAAAGGGAAATAAGCAGTAGAAAGAATATGCAAGAAAACCATATAAGGCGAAAGAAAAAACAAAAAACGGAAGAGATTCGGCTTAGTTGCGCAATTTCTCGCAATAGCTGGAGCGCTTCCAGCAGACCAAAGTGCATCTTTGGATTTTTTTATTTCCTAAAACTCAACGAATGGCACAATGCAGAGCGGAAAGTGCAAGCTTCTAACGACAGGCAAATGAAGCTAAAAATGAAAACATTTCGTTTTTACTAGAATAAAGTTCTTAGAAAGCATAGATTTAATAAATGGGAGCAGCTTTTTTAGTTGATGAATCAGCAGCAGAAAATAACAAGATGGAAGAAAAAGGCGCAAAAATTATTTCCACGAAATGTTGGAAAGCCTCAGAAGCAATGTAAATTACAGGTATACGCCATCTGTGCAATGCCGGTTTAAGAGGGGTCTATAGGGGCTGTATATATATATACTGCTGGCCACCCAAAATGCAACATCAAGAAGGAAGTATCCGATTGGCCTGAAATTCGCAGTATGCTTAGCCCGCGAGAGGACATGCAAACGATTAGCATTGCAGAGCATATGCAAATCATGTGCGCCTGGCACGCCACCGAGAAGCACTATAAGAAGGGTGCGCAGATGGCGGGTGTAAGTAGTAGAAGTGTGTTGTGCTGCCGGACCTGTGCGTGGGAAGCTTCCTGATGACTCATCGCAGAATACGGCAGTCATTCCAGCACGTTTCGGAGTTCGACAGAGGACGAATAGTGGCTTATCGCGACAGTGGTTTATCGTACCGAGACATCGGCGCCCGCGTGGGACGACATCCAGCCACAGTGAGGCGAGTACGGATTCGGTGGGTGCAGGAGGGACGGACGGACCGACGTGAGCGATGGCCGCAGCCGCGGCACACCACCGAACGACAGGACCGGCATGTTGTGCGGCGGGCATTGATGGCTCGCACTGCAACATCACGAACTTTAGCGCAGGAATCAGGGTGTGTTGCGCAACAACCTGTGTCAGCACGTACCGTTCGAAGTCATCTGCAGGAGCGGGGACTTGTCGCACCACACCCATTGCTCCGATTACCATTAACGTTACACCACCGGCGAGTGCGGTGGCAGTGGGCCGTTGAACGCCGCACCTGGACTACGGAATGGCATGACATTGTCTTCTCCGACGAATCCCGCTTCTTCCTGCAACACCACGATGGTCGGATCCACGTGTGGCGGCACCGCGGCGAGAGACTGTATGAATCCTGCATTATGCATCGCCATACCGGTCCTTCGCCTGGCGTTATGGTCTGGGGCGCACCCCTCTGGTACGCATCGCCGGTACTCTCAATAGCCATTGCTACATCTCCGACGTTTTGGAGCCTGTAGTCCTCCCTTACCTGCAAGACCTGCCAGCGGCCACGTTTCAAAAGCGCAATGCGCGGCCGCACGTGGCACGCATCGTGCAACAATTCTTCACGGCCCACTAGGTGTCACTGCTGCCGTGACCCGCCTGTTCTCCCAATATGTCACCCATCGAACACGTCTGGTCGCTGATCGGCAACCGAGTGGCACGGCAAGCACCACCCGCGGCTACGCCTGATGAACTGTGGTAACGTGTGGAAGCAGCCTGGACCGACATACCCCAAGCTCACATCCAAAGCCTCTTTCGTTCGATGCCGCGGCGTGTAGCGGCCGTTATTGCCAGCCATGGGGGCCACACGATATATTGATGTGTGGGTGTTCCGCAAGTCGCACGGGCCTGTAAGCTCAATCGTTTCATCTTTGTATCTGTTGTCATGTGTCCAGTAAACCTGGCTTTGCTATCTGTTGTCTTTGGTGTTGCATTTTCGGTGGCCAGTAGTGTGTGCGTATATTGTGTGTATATATATATATATATATATAGAGAGAGAGAGAGAGAGAGAGAGAGAGAGAGAGAGTGCATGTGAACAAATTATCAGGAAAAACCAAAATGTTGATGCAAAAAAGAAGAGAGATGAGGACAACTAAAGAAGATGTGACTTCCAAAGTGGAATATATAGAGCTATGCAAGACAACACGAAAAAGTATCACTGAAGACGTAAGGAAATTCAACTGTGAGCTAGTGAGGAAAGCAATTGAAAACAACCAAAGCCTTAAGATAGCAAAGGGACATCTCAGTAAGGGAAGAAAACAGATTATGGCTCTGAGAAAAGAAGATGGTTCTATAACAAGAAATAGAGGCGAACTTTTGACAAGAGTGAAAGATTTCTACTCCAAATTATATGAAAGGGATGATACATGTACTCCAGACATCATGAAAGGTACCAGAGTTCTTCCAGTCCTCCCAGCAGAAGTTGCTCATGCAATCAAGAACATGAAGCGGGGGAAAGCTCCAGGAGAAGATGGAATTACTATAGACATCATACAAGAAGCAAGTGGAGAAATTGAAACAGTACTCGCCCAAATTTTCACTCGATGCCTTAATGAAGGGAAGATTCCTGAGGATTGGAACAATGCTACAATGATCCTGCTACATAAAAAAGGTAACATTGAGGATCTCAGGAACTACAGACCTATCAGCCTCCTATCAGTGGTTTATAAAATCTTCACTAAAGTTCTTTCACACCGATTGAAGGTAACACTGGACATGGCTCAACCGAGAGAACAAGCTGGATTCAGGAGTGGCTACAGCACAATAGATCATATCCACGTACTGAGAGAACTAATTGAAAGAGCGAGGGAATATGAACTTCCATTGTGCATGGCTTTTATCGATTATGAAAAAGCCTTTGATTCGGTGAAACCATCAGCAGTTACCACGGCTCTGAAATCCTGCGGTATTGAAGATGCATACATTAATATTATTAATAACATCTATGAAAATGCAAGTGCAAAGATTCGGCTGTTTGAAAATACAACACACATAAACATTGGAAAGGGAGTGAGACAAGGTGACACCATATCTCCGAAGCTCTTTAATGCCACATTGGAAAATGTCTTTCAATCACTGAACTGGGAAAACAAAGGGATAAAGATTAATGGAGATTATCTAACCCACCTTCGTTTTGCTGATGACGTAGTCATTTTTGCAACTACCCCATCAGAGCTGCAGAGTATGATCCAGGAACTTGCTGACAAGAGTAAAAAAGTGGGATTAAAAATGAACTTTCAGAAGACAAAAGTGATGTTCAATGCTTTTACAAGAAATGAAGATTTATCGATTGATGGAGAAAAACTGGAGATAACACATACGTATGTTTATCTTGGACAGCAGATATCAAGTGAGGGTCACATTGATGAAGAAATTAATCGGCGTACAAAACTTGCCTGGAGAGCTTTTGGAAGAAACAGCATAATTTTCAAGAGCAATATGCCATTATGTCTTAAAAGAAAAGTGTTTGATCAATGCATCCTTCCAGTGCTTACGTATGGTGCAGAGACGTGGACCTTAACTAAAAGAGACATACAAAGGCTGCAGACAACTCAAAGCAGCATGGAGAGGTGCATGCTTGGTATAACCAGGAGAGATAAGAAGAGGAACTCGTGGATCCGAAAAATGACGAGAGTGGAAGACATCATGATCAGAGTTAAATCCCTGAAATGGCAATGGGCTGGACATACTGCCAGAAGGACAGACCATAGATGGACAGCCGAAATTTTAGATTGGATTCCAAGGGACAGGAAAAGACCCAGAAAAAGACCACATGGGAGATGGGTGGATGAAATTCGTAAATATGCGGGAGTGACATGGAGGAGACTGGCACAAGACAGACCGCTGTGGAGGAAACTTGGGGAGACCTTCGTCCAGCAGTGGATTGATAATGGTTGACAATGATGATGATGATGATAGAGAGAGAGAGAGAGAGAGAGAGAGAGAGAGAGAGAGATTCACCAAGGGTTAAGGTTTCATGTCGCTGTGTAGACTTGAGTGAGAGAGACAGTTTCAGCTTCTTCACTACCATCCACCCACATCTTCCAATTTGCATTTGGAACCGTTAATGGTCCAATTCCCTTGTGGCTTCACATTGCATAACAAAAGAGACGCACTGAGTATACAATGCTAAATCATTAGAAAATCCAAGACAAAATCTAGGAATTTTAAGCTGTTATTTCATATTCTGTGAGAGCAATGGGTTATTTCATATTCTGTGAGAGTTATACAGTGACTTAAATAGTATAACTATACTAGTGATCTGAATTTCTTGGCGTCGAATAGAAATAAAAGTTTCCAAGCTTTCGCACATCAACCAGATGGCTTTGTTAAGGAAGGTAAACTGCAAACTGAATAAAAGGACGCTCCAACAATTTAAACGCGGAGACTTGACTTGACAATAAACGAACAGGTGACAACGTACGTAATTACGCATTCAAAACACGAGGCGTTATGATCGTTTTGTTTTCTATTCTACGCCAAGAAATTAGGATCACTAGTATAGTTATACTATTTAAGTATAGTTGGTGTACATTACCTGGTAATATAGTGACTTATTATGAAAACTCTGCAGATATTTTATTAGTTTGAAAAATGAACTACGTATTAATTATCACAAGCATATTGCTACAGTTTCGTATTTCAACGGGCTTCAAAATAATTTCCCACTCAAATGTCCAAGGCTAGGAGCCGATTAAGGCCTTAATCCGGCCTTGCATCAGTGCAATTCTGATGTACACTAAGGTGATATATTGTCATGTCTATCTCTATCACTCTGTTTGTGTTTTACACAACGGCATATGCTCATTAGGTTGTCTGATCTTTTAGATTCTTCGCTTAAAGGTTTGTTCAAGATCATAAGCTGTCCAACTCTGTATCCATTGGAGAGTTTCTCCCGGAAACATATGTTCGAAAACAGACTTCGCAGTAATTTTTACGTGGAATATCATTTTTTGCACGTCTTTCAAAAAAAAGCACGTGCTTATGTTATCGGCATGCCTTTCCTTCATGGACACCATATCTCTGCAGCTTTTAGTCTGATTTGATAAATATTTTTTATTAAGAAGACGGAAATGTGAGAAGATTGATCTATATCTTTTGGTATTTTGTGGATGTGTATTTTAGCCGCTTAGGGGCGCAAATGCACATGTTATAGAATTTAAAAAACGAACGTATATTTAATCCACAACATTTCTTGTAAACATATCATTGAAAACATTCTTTTTTCATTAGATAGGTTTATTACGAAGACCATTTTCTTCATAATTTCTATATCTTAATTGGTATTCCCCCGAACTATCTGCAGAGAAAGTCATGGGGTATTATCAAGACTCAAGTATACCCGTTTGACTGGGGAGGAATATTGCAAAAACACATCAAATAACAAGAAATATTACAATTTTTCAAACAATACTATTGGAGACTTGGTATGATATATTTACAGTACTTATATAACAATGTACAGCCAATAATTGTTTTTTATATTTTTCGTCAAGAAATTCAGTCTTAAAGATATTTGTTTAGAACGTATATTCACAGAACAACTATTTTCCTTAAAACCTTTTCATAAAAAAGCAAAAAGATCATTAATCTTTGCAAATAAATTTATTGCCTACCTGTTGTGTTGGTGAATTGCCTTTATTCATGATATTGGATGAACCAGGTTGAACCGATATATGTCACCTAAGAATAAATGATTCCAACCCGAAGTTATTTACTTAGCATGATCTCAATATGGTGAGAGATTTGAGTTTACCTAAAGAATCTTCAACATTTTATTCGAATTATTGTGCATATAGCATTCTAAATAAGCTATTTCATTCCAGTAATTCATTCTGATCTAAGACAGCCTGGGTTAAAACGAGACTCGCATATAACACCATAAAACCTTGGTCGCTGCAATGGCACCGTCACCTACTTTTGCTTGTATGCATACATGCATAAAACATTTTATTGATTCATTTGTGTTCGTTTTTCGTTAACATGATCACAACAAGAAAATGATACATGAAAATGCCAACTTTATTTTAACTCTAGTTTTCATTGCAGGCCTGTAGCTCTAATTTGGATTACCTGAAAGCCGAATATATACACCAAAAGTCATCAGTTTCAAGTTGTGTCAAAAAGACCTGGATTTCGCCAATGCAGATAATGACAGCAACGTAAATTATTTGCCACAGAATTTTTTTAACAAGGTATGTAAATCCCTTTTCGCTTTAATTTGAAATCAGTTTTTATTATCTTTAAGAGATAACACATTCTTGAAAGATTCCTAGCGTACTGTGATCCGGTGATTAGGCAGGTCGAAAGACTGCTGGTAGTCTGCTTCGTGATCCTTTAACCAATTACACGCTATCAATGAATGGATAAATTGTCGTCTTGGAAGGTATGCATGGTTGAATGTGATGCATGAATGGACGCACCTTATTGTCAAAGAGGAGTGCATGCTGCCGTAAAATGACGTGTCCAAAAATCACTAAAGTGTGTACTTCATTATGTGCAACTACCGCAAACTACCCACAAAACTTCGAATGGTACAAACATTGAACTGGTTCCGCTGCGTAGATCGGTATGCCGAGTTTACGACTTTTTCGAAATAAACTGCGTAGCACCATTTATCACGTTTATGGAATCCCACGTCATATTTACAGGGCTCCGCTGTTAAACTGTTGTTATCTATCTAATAGGGGTTTGAGAGAACCAAAGGCATCCTGCTCACGCTGCAGGGTTTACAAACTTCGTATATTTCAGTTCTTTGCATATGACTCTTGAATGCGGCGCCCCAGGACACCCAGTAGGTATGTCCATCAGCTGCTGCCATTGAATTTGGCCTTAGAATGCTAACTAATATGCGTCCAGCCTTATCTCTCAGTGGTTGTTTACGGCATAATTTCTTCTCGATATGCGGATATTTTTTTGTATTCAATGATATGAAGAACACGGCCGAAAGACCGTGTGCCCCCGAGTCCCATGGCTATTAAGGAAAACCTAAACAAACGAGTTAAAAGGGTTTTTTTCAGTGGGCTTCAAGGCAAGGGTGCCATGTAGAAACCGGCTTCAAGGCAAGGGTGCCATGTAGAAACCGGCTTCAAGGCAAGGGTGCCACTTTTGGCTTATATTTCTTATTTTGTGAGACATAAGACATCTTCTTTTTAATTGGGTTCACTTTTGAATGAGTTAGCGTTTATTTCTCACAAGAAGAGTCATCTTCAAATTCTTCTTCTTCAGGTGCAATATGGAGACAAAGACGTAGGCGATTCAACATCATGAGCTACACACAGTTGTGGTGACGAATATCCTGGGGAATGGGAATTGCGATCAGGAGGTTTCCCCTTGCCGTCCTCATCAAATGTCAAAGGGTAACCGCCTGAAATGTCTCAATACGTCCTAAACCTATTTGAGAGATTCATTCACGCGTTCACGTTGCATTCCCGAAAACGCAGGATCTCCGCGCATTGGATGATCTGCAGTAAATTTGAATCTGCAACAGTCGCCTTCCGTACTTAAACAAAGCTAGTGATTAGCTAACTCCGCCACACCGGCAGTTTTTAAAAACTGATCAGTGTTAACTCTTCGTTTTAAAACTACAGAACTGATACTGTAAGTACAGGCTTCACACAACAAAAGTAGATATTCCATTAAAAACGCTAATGTGCATTACGCTTAACGTGAAACGCAGAAACGGCAGTAAATACACAAAACCCAGCTTCCAGAACTTGATTTGTTTGATATATCGCATTCCTATGAAAATTTCCGAATATAAATTTCAACCAAGAATCTTTTATTTAGATGGCAAACACTAACGTCACACAGATATAAATCAACTACAATATATTTCGTGCCGAAATGCATCAATTACAAGTTTGAAGCTGTCCCTGCACGATATTACACATGTTAGAGAACCAACTCTTCACAAGGATTAAAAGATTTAGTATGATAAAAATACAAGTTAAAAAACTGTACTATATCTTTCGTGCAGGCTACCTACACATAATCAGATACGAACTAAAAGGTGAACACAGGCTAGCAATCGAATATATAAGTTCACGACGCAGTGAAGTAACTAAAACGCAGTCTCATGGGGTTCATGAATAAGTGACGAACATCAATACAAGACCAGACAAAGGTCCTCTGCCACCACGCTATTCCGGCTCGCAAGTGGAGGTACCCACACATCTGTCTGGAAGGACGCATATGTCCTACTTTGCACGAAAACTAAAAGACTTACTTTCTTTGCAGAAAGTTTACTGATTCACAAATGCAGTAAACACTGTTGTAATAATGAACTACCTTCATACGTACCGTTGCCTTGGAGACGCCTTGTACAACAGAATGATTCCAAGCGCCATCAACAGCTCTTACCACCTGTCATTGGTGAGTAAAGACCCTCAATTCTTCTTGTGGAAGGCCGTCACTATTTCATGAACCCCACGAGACTGCGCTTTAGTTGCTTCGCTGCGTCGTGAACTTATATATTGGATGGCTGGCCTGTGTTCACCCTTTAATTCGTACCTGAAGATGTGTAGGTAGCCTACACGAAAGATCTAGTACTGCTTTTTAACTTGTATTTGTATCATATTAAATCTTTTAATCCTTGTGAAGAGTTGGTTCACTAACATGTGTAATACCGTGCAATGACAGCTTCAAACTTGTAATTGATAACATAAATCAAGCTGCTCTTTCCATGCTACATAACCACAGAAATTTGAAAATCTCATCCTCCTGGAACGGAAATCGAACTCGCATCTCCCGATTCGAGTATGTATTAATTATTCCATGGGTTTCAACTTGATACTAGCTTGACATTTATTACATTTCATTAATAGGTAGCAAACACTAACTTTGTTGTTAAGAATGCCACACCAAAACATATTTTTTATTAATAGGTGGCAAACACTAACTTTCTGTTAAGAATGCCACAGCAAAACATATTCATTGGCAGAGGGCATCGACAGTTTTTTCAAACTTGACAGGATAGTTACCACGTTTCGATGCTGCAATGTAATTTCGCTATAGGACTCAAAATATTTTGCAAAAAAATAATTATTCTTTTCCCTATCCTGAAATGTTCATAGGAATGCAGAATACGAACTGAATAGCGTTGGCAAGAACTATTCTGATTTACCCTCGCATGTGATCGATCCTTTAAGGTCATGCGACCCTTAACAAACTTCGTAAGTTTACGAGCTCGTGAGCGATTGCTCAGGAGATGTGCTTGAAATAAACGTCAGGAACGAAAATCCTTCTAATGAAACCCATTTTTTTCTCTTGAAGTTAAGAGCGCAACAGTTGCTATTGCAAATCTTGATTTATTCTTTTTTCAGTGTTCCTGCGGCTCATTTTATACTCAGTTTAAAGATTTGCTTAGAAGGACGTCGACTTCCTTTTAACCTAGAAATTAAGATCGTCCCCCACCGAAGAAACTTGTCATTTGTGCACGTGACCGGAAGTAATTACTGTTGATGGGAATGGAGACATCTAATGTAGAAAAATGTTTCCAGATTGAATTACTGAATACAACGCAAAATTTATCTGGCAAATATCCAGCCGATGCGAAATGAAAATGCTCTAAATTAAGCACTGAAGATGAATAAAATATTACATTTTGAAAGAGGTTTTACGATCTATAAGGCATATTAGCAGCAACGAAAGAACTACTTTTAATCAGCCAAACTTTAAAAGTTTATGAGTAAAGTCTTTGACAAAGAAGTTTGAATCTCATATTAAGTCTAGAATTCTTCAGACAGCATGATTAAATGGTCCACTGCTATTTAAGTTTAGAAGGTTTTTTTACTTAAATTTTGGTAAATGCCAGACTTGTTTAGCATTTCCGATTATTGCCGTTCAGATATGTTTAGATGCTAACATCAGTCACAGTTTCACATAGGGTTTGCGTCAATTGAGACAATGTTGATTTGCGTTCTAAGCCAATAATCCTTTTGCAGAGCTCACCTGTCCCGTTCTGTTAGCTTCGCAGGTTTACCGCGTCTTTTCTTGGCACATTCAGTCTCATCCGCTGCTATTTGCAAACCGCATCGCCTACAGTTGACCTAAGGATCATCAGTGTCGCTGAAATATCCCCTACATGATTTGCTGATATGGCATCCTGTATATTTGCCACGAAAATCAGTTAACTCTGGCGATCGAGTTATTTAGCATTCAGAGTCGTTCTACTGTATTATCATATCGCTTCGAGCATATTTATAGTTGGTTCTACTATGTGGTGCTGCGTAGCGCCTAATCTTCATCAACAGATGGCTGACTGGATATTAATTAACTGACAGCTTAGTGCAGAAGGGCTATGTGCCATATTCAATTATCTTAAAATGTGAAAGCAATTAGCACGTAACATTCTGTTGTATGAGAATTTCGAGTGGGATGTACAAGATTTTGGTACACTAAACAGAGACAAATAGAACGCTATGAAATACGTTTTATCTAAGCAAAACTCTGTTATCTAGCTTTGCATAGATAAAGCTAATGCTTTATCTAAGCTAAGCTTTCCTTAAAGCTCTCCAATGTGCACGGGTTGGAGAGAATGGTGTGAACACCACGCTCAGAGACGTGACGTTTAATGCAGCTGCGTACGTCACGATACGCAAAGGTATCCACAACTTCTTGGTTGTAATTGCTTTGTTTAGAACCTCAAGGTCCTGTTTGAGTGCATTTAAAGCGTCTTGTTGCAAAATTTCTTTCGGAGTGATGACGAAATGAGCGACCTAATGGACTTCGAAAGAGGGCTAATTGTTGGTGGTCGGCTAGTTGGTGCCTCCGTGACAACAGTCGCCAGGGTAGTGTGGGAATGGGGAGTTACTGTGCCTAGCATCATGACAGCATACAACATTCGTGGCAAAACCTCGTCTGAGAAACACAAGAACGGTCGGAAACCGACAGTAGAGACAGGAGAGCATTAAAGAGGATTGTTACCCATAATAAGAAAACCGGGACACCAAAAATTAGTGCGCAGCTCAATCTGCATCTCTAGACCCCAGTATCAACGAAAAAAATGCGCATTGAACTTCATAAACAAGATATTCATGGCAGAGCTGCTATTGCGAAACCTCTGGTGACCCGGGTAAATGCACAACGGTGATGAAAGTGGTGCCGGGAACATACAACGTGGACTACAGATGCATGGAAGTGTGTAATGTGGTCGGATGAATCCACATTCACACTATTCCCCACCGCAGGACTAGTTTACGTGTGGAAAACACCGTCAGACGTGTACAACGCAGACTGTCTGCTTCCAACAGTGCAGCATGGTGGTGGTCCTGTCATGTTCTGGGTGGTCCTATCGTGGTTTTCAGCAGGATCCCTGATCATCTTGAAAAGACGGATGACTGGTAAAGTGTATGAAACCATTGTGGCCTACCAAATCCATCCAATTACTCAGGTATTTTTTTTCCTGCAGAGGATGCCATCTATCAAGATGATAACGTTTGAATTCACAGAACTCGGAATGTCCAATCATGGTCTGAGGAGCATGAGGACGAACGTTCACACTTTTCGTGGCCTCCCCAATCACCAGACTTAAACATAATCGAGCCACTGTAGTCTGTGTTGAAAAACAGAGTAAGACCTCTTTATCCTTCTCCTGCATCTCTCAAGGATCTGAAGTAGTTTCTTCATGAAGAATGGTGTAACATCCCACTAGCCGCCATCCAAGATTTGTATGCGTCCATTCGACGGTGGATGCAGGCCGTTTTGTATGCCAAAAGTGGTCCCACACCCTATTATGTACGTAAAACATTTTCCTAGGTGTTAGGTGTTCACATTATTCTGTTTAACCCTTGTATTTTGTTTTCTAAAATAAAACAAACATGACGAATGGCTTGGTATTAAACTTCTACATTTTCAAAGAAAATACAGTGTTATAAGGTCTGCCTTTCTTTTCAAAATATGAATACCTAATGCTTAGCTTTAATATTCTTCCTGTTTTAGCATGTGTCTGTATATTATTGAAAAAAAAAAGAGTTAGAATAATTTAACATAGCCGCCAAAACTCTACCTGAAAATGAGGGAAACGAATGAATTATTGAACATGAATATCATTAGCAGGAAGAATTTTTATGCATTCATTATCATTTTAACATCCTAAATTACTGATTAACATCAAAGAGGAAAAATTTTATGAGATGGAAAATTTAAGCAGTCAAAGAAATATTTTAATAAATTATTTTTTACTCACGTTTTGACATTCAGTTATTTCAGTTCTTTGGAGAAAAATTAATTATTTGCAAGAGATTTTCACTTTAGTCCCTGCGATATGAACATGATGATCGATCGATCACTCACTCACTCTCTCTCTCTCTATTTCTTTCTCCCCATCTATTTTCCTTATCCGTAAATCCCAATTCTGAGTGGCATTTAATGCAACAAGAGAATTTACTATGTAAGTTGAATTGAGAAATATAAAGTTCTGCTGAGCTTTATTCAATACAGTAGAAAGAATTACACAATCGGATAACTCGCTATCTTTATTCGTTTTTGCCCTCTTAAAACACGGATACAAGATACATACATAAACCAAGAAGACTTCTTCCTCTTCTTGAGATTTACGAACCTTCGAAGTTTTTCTCTGCCAGCACCACAACTTTGTACCGCAGAGCGTCGAAAATCCGAACTAATTGGGACCACCAGTAGTTCGGATTTTCGATGCGTTCGGATTATCGAACATATAATAAAATACAAATACGCTAACATTTCTACATTATATTATCCAAATACGTATATCAAAAATATGCAACTGTATACCAAAAAAATTCCATATGACAAATATTTCTTTTGTTATGCAATAAAGTTTTCCATTTTCACTACTGCTGTGAAATTTTTAAACATAAAGTGCAAATTCCAAATCTTACCAATCATTACAAGCTGGTTCCGATTGCAAAGGGATGTATTTTACGCTGAGTGCAGGGGGAATAAGTTTCCTCCGGGCTCACAGTGATCTTTGGGGCTGAGGGATGAAACAAGGGGTGGTACTGCCGTATTAATGCGTCGTAAAATCTTAGTCCCGCAGGGAATAAGTGACTGGGGAAGTTTTCGCCTTTTGTCTCTGAGTAAAAGAAATCACCACTTTCAACACGTCGCCTCCAAAATGCTTGATCACAGGAAAGTAGGCGATTCCATTATCATCAAGTTCCAAGTTAAAACGAACGGACTACACATAAACTTTTCACCACTAAAAAAAAAAATGTTGAGGGGTGTTCGTTCTGATTTTTGACGTTTCGGAATTTTTACGTTCAGATTTTCGACGCTCTACTGTACTTCATGTCTTGTCTTTTCCATTCCAGCTTCTCCAAAACAACCTTGCTGTTGCCCATCCAAACCTTGCGTTGTCTGTCTTTAGCTATTTTTCCTATTAATTTCTCCTAAAGTATATTTGGGATAACCCGTCTCGTCTTCCATTCTCTCTACGTGACCTAAACATAGAAAACGGAAGGACATGCCTTCATACATAAACATCATTGTTGATATAGTTTTCAGAGTTCTTTATTAGTTTTTCCCCACTTCTTAACGTCTCCGTTTTACAAGATCAAATATTATTCTTTTTATTCTCCATGGCGTTTTGTTGCACAAGTTCCACTTCGTAAAAAAACAACGGTTCTGATCATGTTTTTCAAATATCAGTTTCGATATCAAGTATCTTAAACCATAGACCATGATGAAATAAAAAGAAAGATCGGTTTCTTGTATTTATTCATGTCGGTATTTATGATTTCAAGTAATTGTGTGTTACTGTGGGAAATATTTAAAATTATTACTTCTTTTAAATATCGTGCTAGACTGTGAAATATTTGAGAGAATAACCTGATTGTGTTCGCCACAGTTTTTTAATTGTTATGTTTCGTATTCGTTAATGATTAGTTCTTCAAATGTTGAAAATTATCGTGTGAGCTTTTTTCACTTATCCAAGAATATCATCACACAGCTTAATATAGTTATGGGGCTTCAGTATAAATTTCTGTTAATTTTCTGAATTTTCTTTCCTGTTGCTAAATTCAAGAAACACGTTATAAAAAGTATCAAGATATCTGTGGCAGGAAAAATGATATTTTGAAAATCAGAATCAGGTGGGCTCTAAATTTTTTTTCAATGAAATGATAAAAAGAAAATAAGATTTGTTATCATTCATCCTTCAAAGCAATGGTAATTGAAAGTAGTCTATGTGTTCTATAAGATTTGAGTTGTTTTAATAGCTTGCTTTCAAGTTCTCAGGAAATTCCTCCTAACCAACAGCAGTACTGGGATACGATTAGTAACAATAATGATTAACCTAACGGCACAGAACGTAGCACTAAGAAACAGCACTGCAGTTACGGAAAATCCAAGTCTTCTTCTGTTTCTAACCGATAAATGTAAAAATTTCACTCGAAAAATAAATGTTTCACACACCCGATAATACGAGGTACCAGATGAGCACTAACAGAACGGTTATCATCATTTCATCGAGTCGTAGTTAAAATTCCTGTTGTTTTTACGCTTTCCAACCGTAGGTTGAAAAAGCGTATATGCTCCAGCTTTTCCGTCCGTCTGTCCGTCCGTACGTCTTTCGGCACGATAACTCACGTAAAAATGTTTCGATTTCGATGAAATTTTAGTATGTGGTAGGGGACCGCCAGGGGACGAACCCTATTGAAAATGGGTGAAGTGGGGTCAAAGGTCACGACATAAGAGCGGAATTCATTCAATTGTCCTAATGCGTCATAACTTGCGTAAATATGGTTCGATTTCAATGAAATTTTAGTATGTGGTAGGGGACCACCTGGAGAGTAACCCTATTGAAAATGGGACAAATGGAGTCAAAGGTCAGGACATAGGATGGGGATCCATTCCATCGCCCTTATCCCACACTGTTAAGGTGGACGTCAAGTAATTTTGCTTCCTATATTTCCAATGGAAAACCTTTTGTACACATTTCCTTCACAATTAGCGTGTTCCCAAGGATGGAAATTTGAACATCGATTAAAATAACTTCATACTATAACTTGGAATACTTAACATTTTGTAAAACATAAGCATAATTATATTAAAAAACAATAACGTTTTCTTTGGTAGTGTTGAAACCAGAAAAAAGATGGCGCGACCTGTGCTTTGATAACGTCAGTGGACAAATAAATGTTGGATTGCATAATTACGGTTATGGTTTAGAAAATATTAAGTATTCCAAGTTATGAAATAAAGCTATTTTAATGGATGTTCAAATTTTCATCCTTGAGAACGCATTATTTGTGAATAAAATGTGTACAGAAGCTTTTCCATTGGAAGTATAGGAAGCAAAATTACTTGACGTCCACCTTAAAGTAGCAATTCTTGTATGTATGTATGTATGTATGTACATTTTATTTTGAAAACGGCTCTAAGAATTTTGATGAAAGTCGTTAACCTACCGTTTTCTGGTACTAGAAATCGATTTAGTTTGATCTCGACTTTAGGAGAATTCGTTCAGTGGGTTAAATACCCACCCCGAATTATGACGTTTTTATTGGCATGGCGTAGTTCCATTAATGTTACCAATGCTTAGAAATCTTATGACATCACAATCTTGCGTTTGAGAATGTTGGCGCGCGGTCACGCCATCTGTCTCATTACGTCACGCGTTGTGTGTGGATCCTATTAAAGTTTTATAACGTCACACTCTTGCGGCGAGCAGATGGTCGCCATTCCCATCTGCCTCATTACGTCACGCGTTGTATGCGTATGTCCGTCCGCACGATAACTCGCGTAACAATCGTTCGATTTCGATGAAATTTTAGTGTCTGGTAGGGGATCACCTGGGAAGGAACCTTATTTAAAGTGAACGAAATGGGGTCAAAGGTCAGTACATAGGAGCGGGATCCATTCCATTGCTGTTATGCGCCCTAACTAACGTAAAAAGGTTCGAAGTCGATGAAATTTTAGTATGTGGTAGGGGACCACCTGGCAACAAACCCTATTGAAAATGCGCGAAATGGGGTCAAAGGTCAGGACATAGGAGCGGAATCACTTCCATCGCCATTACTTACGTAAAAATGCTTCGATTTGGATAAAATGTTAGTATGTTGCAGGGGCCTGCCTGGGGACGAATTCTATTGAAAATGGGCAAAATGGGGTCAAAGGTTAGGACACAGGAGCGGGATCTATTCCATAGCCCTTATGCATCATAACTTACGTAAAAATGCTTCGATTGCAACAAAACTTTATCATGTTATTTCGGAGGTATACCGAACCGGTTCTGTTGAATATCATCGAAATGGGATCAAAGGTCAGGGCACAGGACCGAGATTTATTCCACAGCCATTATTCTCATAACTTGAGTGATAACTTGAGTAATGATTTCTGGTATGTTGGAAAGCGTATCATAATCAATGCATTGCATGATTTTACTAACCTGTTTTTTTTTTTTGTTTTTTTGTTTTGGGGTTTCATGACTAATGTGAGGACCTCGATGCGGCGTAAGCAGTCACCCGTCCCTAGGCTACGACGGTTAGACCAGGAAGAAGACAGAGCCATAGCCGTAGGACAAACCCATAATCCATGCCTCACCCATGATTATAGCCCTGACCGATCTCGCACGAATGATCAGGAGACAACGTCTAGTACCACTCCGGCCACAGGAGTGGCTTACATTTATTTGTTGCCTGTGATCATCGACCTAGAATTTGGTTACCTTCTGATCAACTGCCAGCCGTTGCCAAAAAATCTACAAGAAACTTGAAGAGTCCGATGTAGCATTCAGAATGAAAGAGGCAACAAAACTGACATGAGAGAAAGAAACTAAAAACAGAAATTCGAAAGTTGAGATATACGTCATGGTTAATTTTAAGACATGTCGATGGCCCAACGCTTTCGAAACCGCTGCCACCTATCATGTGCGTTGACATACAATATTTGTGACTGCTACCTGCAATGTATAGTATTTCATATGGTATCGTAATGTTGCAGGGCGTTTTCAATGCCAAGAAACATTTTAATAACAATCAATTTTCCGCCCTCGAATGAAGAAACGGTCAGAGGTCCAACCAAGGTTTTGGCTAGTTGCTGAAACTGGGCGCAGGTCCCAGTCTTGGATGAGGCACCGGTGGTGTGTTTTCTTAGGAATTGGCTCTCTACGTTTCCCATAACAAGTGGCCCTAAATAAGGAACAAGCGACTGCTCAAATACCCACACAGCACAGAATATTAGGTATATGTTACAGGTACGTAGCACTGAAACATTGAGACCTTTCAAATACGTTGCGCAATATAACAGTAATGTTTCAGAAACCTTACGGTTACATCAAAATGTCCTCAAACGTTACATGACTTTGAAACATAACCAATACGTTACAGTGCAAGATCTTTGTGACATCTTCATATTACTGTGACGTGATAATAGGTGGTTTCCGCAACAAAGGAAGCCGTCCACGACCGTCCCCAGCCGTCCACGTGCTGCCTCAAGGACTGATGTGAGTGTGGTCGATTCCAGGTCAATCATGACGTCAATCGCAGCCATTTTGTTTTCACGTGATCTTTCCGACCATCTTTTGTCCGTTATTTTCTCTTTGTGTTCAACCATAACATTTTGTGTGCCACGTGGTCTTACCGAACATGTTCTGTTCGCCAGTTTTTTTTTTACCGCCCCCCATGGTCTCACCAATATCTTTTGTACGCCATTTTGTTTTTTCCCATTAGGAAGTTTTACGGTGTGACGTCACGGCGCTGGGGAAATTTTCTTTACAAGGAAACACAAATCCTCAAAGATCACGCTAGGCTTGAGCCCCTGTCCAGCTGGTTTCTAGGCAGATGTGTCATCCCACCCAACCACGGGTCGCCTCGCTCTTACAGCGTCCTGTAGGTACTAACGAGAAGGCCAATGCTTTGCGAATACGTTATTTAATAGAAATTAATTATTTTTTCCACGGATCATTTTATTTTTCTGTAGGATGACTGAAATTTCCTCATGATTAATCAACGAAATGTACCTTTTTATGCATATCTTACTCTAATTTGTTTTCTAAACTTGCGTAGTCGTTATACTTCGCAATATATCAGCATTATTCTTTACTACCTTTACAAACTAACAACTACTTTTATTGAGACATTTTGTTTATTGAAAACCAACAAACGTACTAAGGTATTATACACTGGCATGCAAAACTTAAGGACGGACACTAATGTACGCTAACTAGCTAACTAGAGTACGACACTGTCACCATAGAATATCCCAGTAGCACATGGAACGACTACGAGAGTGCTTCGGTGAAATGGCATAAATGCGCATGCGCATCCACGCCGTTGCCAAACCAAAAATCTTAAATATCGCCGGAATGTAACATCAAGGTAGCAATTTTGTACAGTGGAAACTATAAAAGAGTAGTATCGGTGAGTGCTATTTTTAACGTAACCGTATTATGTCCCAAAGTAGATGTTGCCGAAACGTAATTGTAAGATATCTCTGAAAGTGTAACGAAAATGAGAGATTGTAACATTATTGATACATCTCTGAAACGTTTCGTGTTGTATGTGTATAGCTTTTAGGGTTGCTCGTGTTGGTCATAGAACCTCGAAATAAGAAAAAACGAACATTAGGAATCCGGAGACGGTCCAAACAGATTTTAATTGAACCCTATAAACTAGCAAACAGGATAAAATATTTCTCTGTGTGATCAAATTTGTGCATTCGAGTGTATATTGGTGTTCCTATCTCTTTCCGGTAGCTAAAAGAAGAAAACAAACAGACGAACGCCCTCTACGTTTTACATCACACTCACAGATTTCTGAACTTCTTCAATGACGATTTTCACTGTTTTCTCGTGTGTTGCTTACACGAATCCCTTCCAGCTTAGAAGACTTACTCCTACAATTTTACTTGGTACTACGGATGCTCTGTTTTCCTTGGTAGCACTGACATTCTCTTATCTTTTCACTGCATCTGCTGTCGATGACTCTTGAAGGTTGAAGTAGATTGAGATACAGCCCAGTAGCAAATTGTACAGATAGCAATCGATAATCAAAGCTTTCTCCACTTTTATGACTGTAATTTATGGCATTGACCACACCAAAGAGGTATTGTAAGATGTAACCATTTAGTGCCAAAGCGTGGGCGCTCGGAATTACCGCTCCATCCACTCACTGCGGCGGTTTTGAGGAATTAATTATGGCAAGAAAAATTTTCTCTGACAGACTGATATCGATCCATTGAAGAAGGAGGATTTAGTCACAACCTGATCCTCTGAATTATTCATTCTGTTCTGTGTGGACTCATAGGATTTGTTTTTGTCCTCTTTACCAATCAACCGCATCAAGGTACGAATACTTTGCTACCAGCTTGAAACACAGACGACGACACGTCTGTTGTATTCCCTTTTTAGATCATACTTACCTATGTACAACTTACTTGTATTTTGGGTATTTAGACGAAGTACCTCATATTGCATCAAACGGTATGCAAGCGTTCTGGAAGGTTAGTATGTTTGAATTATTAATACAGTATGTTTTAATTATTATCTTTAATTGTTAATATGTTTGAACTATTATCTCTGAGTTGCGTGTATTTTACTGTTCCTCGCGTAAAATTAATCAAGTCAAAAAATTTGAAAATTACATCGCCTTGGAGCGGGAATAGAACCGCATCTCTTGATTTCTCGAGCGGAAATAGAGATATGCGGGTTGGATTTTTCCTTTAAGGCGATGTAATTTTCAAGTTTTTTGACGTGATTAATGTTACGTGAGCAGTAAAATACACGCAACTAGAGATGTTTATTGCTGTGTTAATAATTTAGATGTATTTCCACGTATTATGTGACTAATATTTCTTCCACACTATCTAGGTTAGTATGTTTTTATACAATTTAAACACACATAATCAACCACAGTAAAGAAACAGTGGAGAATTTGGCAAGTTAACGAGCAATGAAGATCCCGAATGGGTTTCACCCTATATATCTGCATCCATAATTCAATTACAACTTTTTAAAGACTTGTAGTTCGTTCTCTATTGATCATATCTTCGCTTTTACTTGGTGCTCAAGCGCATGTGAGCGTTCTTATAGGTTAATATGTTTTTATACAATTTAAGCGCACACAATCAACCACAGTAAAAACAAAATAGAAATTTTGGTAAATCTGCAAGCAATGAAGGTTACAAATGAGTTCCACAGAATATATATTTGCATTCATAATACAACAGCAACCTTTTTTTCCAGGCTTGCAGCTTGCTCTGTATGCATCATATCTTCGCTTTTATATGGTGCTTCTTATATATTAATGTCCTATCGGCTGTGATAAACACGGCAGTATCGAAACATCAAGGCTGATAGCTTTTTCTTTTCAGTTACCCAGTGTGCAGTTCCTGCAACAGATGCTTCGACCTTTGACCTTTATCTCTTTCATTAGTATAGAGCTACAGAGTGTGATTTGCTTTGGTTACTGTGCATGCGAGACGCATCGTAGAGCAAGATACTGCTACATGTCAAACACTCTGGAAATCTACTATGGCGCATCGTATATCTTCTATACGACGATGACATACGTATAACCGACTGCAATTCTATGTTAGCTACCAAATGTCTCATTCCGTACAGAGTAGGCTTCCTATTATTACTCGTGTAGTTCTGAACAAATTGCAAACTGCACGAAGCGAAAGAAATTCGTTTCAGAGTTCTAAAGTTACACATTGAAGTACTTAATTTAAAACCAAGAAAAACTGAAAAAAGAGGATGAATTAGATTTCGTTCTAACTCCGAAACAATTCTATAAATAAATACACTATATTGACAAAAGTCACCGCATACCTAGAAGAAAAACACATCTTAGCATTTATTGACATACATTCGTATGGTGTCGGTCAACCTTTGGCCTTATTACATGCACTGACCATTCCAGGCATGCTTTCGACAAGGTTTTGGAACACAGCGATAGGTATGTGCTTCCATTCAGTACACAATTCTGCCGCTAACTGTTGCTCAGTAATAGGCCTCGGTTCCAAACTTCTTATGCGGTGCTCTAAATTCATCCCATAGGTGCTCTATGGGTTTAAGATCAGGGCTATGTGCTGGCCAGACCACACACGATACGCAATTGTTGTCAAACCACGCCGTAATAGTCCTTGCTTTATGGCTCGGTGCATTATCTTGCTGGTACCAACAAGCATCGGTTCCATAGTATTGCCACAGAGTTGGTAGGACATAATTGTCCATAATATCGAGGTAGACGTGCTGGTTAACAGGTTCGTCCCCAATAACCAATGGGCTGGGACCATAATACGAAAAACGCCCCCACACGAGTACACTGCCAGCTCCAAACTTGACCGTAGGAACAGTAAACTGTGGTAAATAGCGTTCCCCTGGCTGCCGTCATGCCCAGACACAGCCATCAGACTGATGGATCGTGTATCTGGATTGATCAGTCCATAGAACCCGTTTCCATTTATCTACAATCCACAATAAATGTTCTTTACACCATGCTAAACGACGAGTAGCATTCCGTGTGGAGATGGATGCCTTATGAGCAGCCGCACGACCACGGTATCCCATGGAATGAAGTTCTCTGCGAATGGTACGTGTACATGCAGAGGTTCCAGCATTTTTATTCACTTGTACACTGAGGTGTTGTGCAGTACTCCGTCGATTAGCTGTGAACACTCTCCTGAAGCTTCGACGTCCTCTATCACTGATTTTCTTTGGTCTGCAGGTACGTTTTGCTGCTTCAGGCACACCGTGTGTCATCCACTTATTCAGTACATCCAAAACAGTTGACATGGGTATGTTTAAACGCCACTCGGTTTCTCTTATTGACAACCCACTAATGTAACACCCAACAATATTTCCTTTCTCACAGTCAGTTCTTTCCCGCCGCGACATTTTCACTGAACCTCACAGTGCGATATGATCGCGGTCAGCTGCAGGCTTGTTTTTACACCGTTTGCATATGTAACGCTCATCTTAACAACGCAGCGGATCCATCCATTTGCTTTTGAAGGGATGTCCTGTGACTTTTGTCAATATAGTGCATTGTAGTTTCTGCAGCTCGTCGGGTAAGAGCTAATTTGAAGGCAGGTGGAGTACCAGCATCATATTAGAAAGGTAGTCACAACGTTTTGGCTTTTCGGTGTATTTTTATGTAAGAATGACCTAATCTTTTTTGCCGACCAGGTGGCCGAGTGGACTGTCGCGCTGCGTTCTGACCATTCTCCGAGATGACTGAGTAGAGGCATGAGGTGGTGTGCTTGTCCGTTACCCTCGCTAGAACTTGTGGCCCCAAATTAAGAACGAGCGACTGCTTATAGCTCTACGAGTTATCCACGGTTGTCGTTAAACAACTACAGAAAGAATAAAGCGAACTCAGTGTTCTTTATGTCGCTGAGACATCAACACCAGTATCGCATAAAAACAGAAAAGTGTTGTGCTACTTAAGTCTGTACCACTTTTTAAAAGACTGAAATAAACTGAGATGGGATAAAAACAAACTACACGTGCCAGTTATGCTAAGTGTTACTTAGTGTAGGATAATTTCCTGAAATCAAAGATTCGCAATTAAACGTGGATTACCTATATATAATTCTTTCTAAATGTATTTTTAGACAGCTATTATTATTGATTTTACTTATGCTTCACATAAAGGGACATTGACGTTTGTAATACTTTTTGGAATTAAACACAATGATAAGAGAAACGGTACCTTGTTCTGTTTGATTGCAAGAATTGAGGCTATTTGAAATTACACGATGGTCACAAAGCTCTAGAAGTTCATTCTAAACTTTGAACGATGTTTGTAGAAAATGGTGATTTTTTTTCCGAGTCCATAGGGTTCAAATTTCTCTATCGGGCACAACGTTTTAAAGCAGTAACTTTCATTAAAAAATTGGTGCAAGTAAGTTTTACTGATTGCGATAGATCGTTTCTGGAACAAGTTTACAAAATGCGATTACTGACTTATTTGTGAATCATTTCTTAAGCTTAATCCAATTGACTTTCCATAGTTCTGTTTTTGAAGCTGATGTTTCAAGAAACGTGCATTTGGAAGTAGGAAAATCATTGCTGAATAAAAGAATGGATTGAATGTAAAGTCGATGCACAATTTTATATCCTACACAAAATTAAATAAGAATCTAGAGTAGTCAAGTAATTCTTACAGTTCACCGCTGTATTCCTCGTCATTTTGTTCCTGTACTTGAATTTTGCCCACTACAAACTGAATTTGATACTCTTGTGAGAAAAAGTCTTAAAAATTTTTTGAATTACCTCATTTAGAAATAAAATAAAAAAAAGTAAAATAAAATAAAATAAAATAAAAAGAAATTCGAAATAATTTCAACTTTTTCCTGAGCTGCAGATATTGCGCATTGTCAGTTAAAAGCTTCAGATCTGGTATTGATTTAATTTGTTCCAGCTGCAACTATAGCAACTCATGTTTTTGTACGGTCATTAATGGTAAGATTGGTGAAACTGTAATTCTAAAGCGAATACATTTTTGTGTGCCATGTTCACTAAGCGCATTTCTCTCTGCCGTCCTCCAGGTTTGAATCTGAGAAAAACAACCTGTTATGTAAAAAGTAATTACTTCATAACTCACTTGGAGACGGTCCCTCATACTTCCAATATATGTAAGTTATGACTTATTTTGCCAAGCAAGTTTTGACAGGATATTATAGTTACTTGTGATACACAGTGATGCTATAGCAATAGCTGCAGTCAGACCCACCACCTGCTGGGATGTTTTTCTAAGAAAGTATAATAAACAGATAACAATTTTCAATAATTCACCAGACCTCTGCAAAATATTGTTAGCTGATAATCATCTTGCATCATAGGAGAAATAAACGTTCAAAAAATTCAATTATCAAAGAAATTTGAATGATTTTTATCCCCCCCCTAATTACGGTACCACTACTTCCAGATAAAAGGGGGGAGTCAATCACTTTGATTTGACAGATGATTTTGCTGTGATAACATAACTTCTAAATCTGGCAGCACAAACAGCTTAGTGATGCGAATGTATGAAAAGTCATCAACCAAACATCAAACCAGAGAGCATAAGACACATTTGTATTAGAGCGCCATTGGAGAAGTACATCCTCAATGCGTCTTCCGGGACTTGATCCTGGACTCAGCTCGGACGACTGGGCAGAAACCTGCGTCTCTGATCACTCGGCAACAGGGGAGGCTCTCCGATCTCTTAGGCATCGCCTTATAGTGAACCGTGTGACTTACATAGCTTGTCTCATAACAAGTGAGAATGCTTTTATAAAAAATGTGCAATACTGCGTTCGACCTTGGCACGAGTCTTGAGAAAATGGTAATCGTTGTAGTAACCATAGCAGCCGGCCACACCTATTTATCACTCATGCGTCGTCGGTAGTGCGCAGTTTAATAAGCGGTTTCGTGAAACCCTAAACAGTGTTTTCGAAAAAAATGATTGTGAAAGAGGAACAAATATTCGCTATTAAATTTTGCTGTCTACTTAAGAAGTCTGTCGGAGAGACTTTCCGTCTTATGCAAGAAACTTATAAAGATGAATGTCTAGGAAAATCAACAATTTACAGATGGCATAAAGAATTTATAGATGGCCGTGAGTCGGTGGCTTTATCACGCACTGAGGAAGCCCTTCGACGAGTGTTACAGAGGTAAACATCAATACAATAGGTGCTATTATACGGGAAGGCAGACACCTATGAATCAGAGATATCGAAAATATGGCTCATATTTTAAAATCACCAATTCACAGAATTTCAACCGAGCATTTGGGCATGGAACGAGTTTGTTCAACTTGGATTTCGTATTTTTTTCATGTGCTGCCCAATGCAAGGCCGTGCATGGCCAGTTCTGTCGTTTCTTATTTGGAGAAAATTAATATTAAGTTGATGCCCCAACTTCATATAGTCCAGAGCTGTCACCATGTGACTTTTGGTTGTTCCCCATTTTAGAAAAGACATTACGCGGACGATAATTTGCAACTGATCAACAACGTATTACAGCTGCTCAGCAATGTTTCAACAGCATTTCAGAAAAATAATTCCAGAAAACATTCAAAAACTGGGGAAACGTTGGGACACATGTATTCGATGCAATGGATAGTGTTTCGAAAAAGGTGACCACTTCCTTGGTGATTAAGGTACGCATATAAAGTACGCATATTTTTTTTATAAAAACATTCTCAGTTCTTTTGGGACAACTGTTTTATGTGCAATACATGTCGCACCTTTTTTAAGCTCTTTAGAGCATCTCATGATGTCTGACTGCTAAAACGATTTGAAGTGATAACTCAATGTGTACAACGTTGAAGTTTGCTTCTTAACCAATTCTTTTAAGTGCAGTCGTGGAAGGCGTGTTAGCATGAATAATTCGAAGAAGAATATTTACATTCCTTTTTTTTAAAGCAGTGATCTGTTCAGAAATGTAGATATTTTCTATTGAATTAAATACTTAAACGTGGTAGCGTTTATGTACAATGTAGCGGGACAGGGAATTCCAAGTTTGTGATATAACAAGGATAGTTGATCTGGTAAAGCTAAACATGAGTGTTATCATACTTCTTTTAAAGCGATAAAAAAAAACTGGAGTAGGTAAAACAAGGATGTTTAGTGCGATGTCCTGGTTAAAAGATGTGCAGTAGAGGGATGACAATGTCCCCCCTGAGGTAAACAAAAAACAACAATTAAAGAGCGCTGAACTGCTAATTATATAAACCACAAGAACGTCTTAATCAGGTTTTGTGTACTTGATCAAGATATTCCAATGGTTGATATACAAAAATGATAAGACGGTACTATTCCGTATTGAGAGAATTCACAAATTACACGGTGTCTTTCAAAAGTTCTTCAAAAAATATATGTGGGACTTTCCCTATAAACATTTTGACTTTTGAAACTTTCTTTATAACTACTGCCGATAGATGGCGCAGCGATAACGTGCGAGAGAGGAGCTCGCGTCGTTTTCACCACGAAGAGAGAAAGAGAGAGAGAGACGAAGAAGGTTGTTGTTGTTGTATTTGTGGGTTAAAGGAAGTGTTCCGAGAGAGATGATGTTTGTTTTTGTTCCGAGAGCTTGAATTTATAACGACGGCTGTTACCATGTACCATTACGTATTAAATGTTATTTTAATTATTATAAAATAATTTTGGTCCTGTTCAATGAGTCAGAATAACTCTCTTCTCCGGCGAACCCACGAGCGCTATCCTACATACTGCATATACCATTTAGACCGAAATAAAAATCAGTTTTTAAAATAGATTTAGAAAGAAGAAACAAGCCTAATTCAAGTAATATTGAAAAATACATTGAAACAAAGCCCACTAAGAAGTGCTCCTTGTTAAAGGTGTTAATGATATGGAAACAAAAAGTAAAGTTTTACTTCCTTTGCTATTTACTAAAAACAGTTCAGTTTCTGAAGAGTTAAAATGCTACGTGGTTGTACTAATCTTACCAGCAAATGTCCTCACTATTGTGACTCAACGAAGAGACAAAAGTGCAGTACAATCAGGTGGAGGATATTCGGTCTGTTTAGAAGCTTTGTGCTCTGAGCAAGTTAGTGCTGAGTGTGGCATTTCACAAGTGAATTGAATTGTTGGATTTTCCTTGGTTTACAGAAAACCGATATGAGATTTTCTTCAACATATTTTACATGATCGCTCCTCATATTCATATAATTCTTGTCCCGAGATAAAATATGCGATATATTTTATATACCTGATACAACGTTTTGTAGCGTTACTAACATATCGTCAGCAGAAAATAATTTTGGAGCCGGTTTTGTTTTTGCCGTGTAAACCTAGCACTCTTGATACAATTGTGAAAGGGGTTCAGCATCATGATGAAATTATGTAGTGCTACCTTAATGAAATAGTAACTCTGTTCATGCGAAATTACTCTCTTTCTCTGCCAGAATTTCAAACGGATAACGGGTAGAATTATTATTATTTTAGGTGGATTTTAGTCATCTTACTAATTCATTCGTTTGGAAAATATCCGAGAATTCCACGAATTTAGGAGCCAAACTTAGGACTGGAATATTCTAACTAGCAGAAGAGCATTGTCTATGTACGTGCATCTGAGATTTAATAGCCAATTAATTTGATAGATGGTGCCATTTAGAGACTTCGCTTTGATTACTATGAGGACGTTACGTGCCAAATGGAATTCGAAACATTTGCATTGTTCCGAAACTCGTCGGCCTATTCTTACTCATGCTCTATGGTAAATATCTGATACACGTGAGTGTGGTTCTTACCTGAACTTTGTTAAAAGCAGGTAAAGAAATATTTTTGAATTCCGCATTTTTGTAAGACAGCTGAATCATAAAGTGAAGTACACCTCAGAGTTCATATGGAATCAGGAATTGAAACTAATTTTTCATCTTCGTCGGTATGTATGTATGTAAATAAGTTTCACCTGAAAAATTAAACTAGATCGGTATTAAAATAAATATAAACTGCGTTAAGTACTGATTTGGGATTACATAACGCATGTTTTTAAATGGTCTAGTCACACTTGGGGAATGTATTCTACTACACATACTCATGAAAAAAAGGTTGCTATGAACATTTTGCTGGAAACAGTCGTTTCCGAGTTGTAGCACATTTTAGGAGTCGAAGAACACGAACAGGGGCCGATCGGCAAACCGGTACATCGGGATACTTCCCGGTGGAGTACTTGAGAAATGACCCACTATTTCCCGTTATCTCTTTGCCTGAATTGCTTGGAAAGATCGAATGATTATTTTGGTACTTATGAATAAGAATCGTTAACTTCATTTGAGCTGTATAATGCAATATCTGTATAAAACGGTATTGTCTCTAAAAAATTAGCGTTTGATTCTATCTGTGTAGACTATATTGATAAAAGTAAACGGACACCCCTTCAAAAGCAAATAAACGGATCTGCTGCGTTTATAACGAAGTAAATTTCTCCGTCATTTTTGTCCACGCCAGGATTCGAAGCCGAATCCCCTCATTCCGGAATAAGTCACTCTACCAATTGAGCTACGCGGACCTTTTATTCTGATTCCTATCTGCCTTTATGTCGTGTGCGTCCTTTGGGCAGGTACGTCACATCTCCTGGTACGTTACATCATCTCCCCCTTATTATTTTTTTTTTCGAAGTGCTGGAGAAAGGATTCTCTTATTTTTCCTATCTCGTGGTGTGGAAATAACATCATACCAATGCGAGATTTTGAACGGTCGGGTCATCCGGATAGTTCGGGCGCCATTATAACGAAGTGAATTTCTCCGTCAGTTTTGGTCTACGCCGGGATTCGAACCCGAGGCCGCTTATTCCGGAACAAGTCGCTCTACCAACTGAGCTACGCAGACCTTTTATTCTGATTCCTATCTGCCTTTATATCGTGTGCGTCCTTCGGGCAGGTACGTCACATCTCCTGGTACGTTACACGTTGTTAAGCTACGCGGTACAGCTGCAAACGGTATAAAAACAAGTATGCAGCTAACCGCGATCATATCGTACTGTTCGGCTGAGTGAAAATGTCGAGGCGGGAGAGAACTGACTTTGAGAAAGAAAAAAATGTTGGGTGTTATATTAGTGGGTTGTCCATAAGAGAAACCGTGAGGCGTTTAAACATACCCAAGTCAACTGTTTTGGATGTACTCAATAAGTGGATGACACACGGCGTGCCTGAAGCAGCAACACATACCTGGAGACCAAAGAAAATCAGTGATAGAGGACGTCGAAGCCTCAAGAGTGTCGCTACAGCTAATCGACGGAATACTGCAAAAGACCTCAGAGTACAGGTGAGTAATAATGCTGGAACCTCGGTATGTACACGTACCACTCGCAGAGAACTTCATTCCACGGGTTACCGTGGTCGTGCGGCTGCTCATAAGCCTTTCATCTCCACTCAGAATGCTACTCTTCGTTTAGCATGGTGTAAAGAACATTTATCGTGGACCGTAGATCAATGGAAATGGGTCCTATGGACTGACGAATCCAGATACACGATCCATCAGTCTGATGGCCGTGTATGGGCATGGAGGCAGCCGGGGGTTACCACAGTGTACTGCGGTAACCCCCGGATGCCTCCATGCCCAAACACAGTCCTGTGGTATATAGCGTTACCACAGTGTACTGTGGTACCGCTATTTACCACAGTGTACTGTCTAACGCTATTTATCACAGTGTACTGTCTAACGCTATTTATCACAGTGTACTGTCTAACGCTATTTATCACAGTGTACTGTTCCTGCGGTCAACTTTGGAGCTGGCAGTGCACTCGTGTGGGGGTGTTTTTCGTGGTATGGTCCCAGCCCATTGGTTGCCGTGGACAAACCTGTTAACCAGCATGTCTATCTTGATATTCTGGACAATTATGCCCTACCAACTTTATGGCAATACTATGGAACCGAGCATTGTTGGTACTAACAGGATAATGCACCGAGCCATAAGGTAAGAACTGTCACGGCGTGGTTTGACGATAATTCCGTATCATGTGTGGACTGGTCAGCACAGATCCCCGATCTTAATCCCATAGAGCACCTATGGGATGAATTAGAGCGCCGCATAAGAAGTTTGGAACCAAGGTCTACTACTAAGCAACAGTTAGCGGCAGCATTATGTACTGAATGGAAGTGCATACCTAGCGCTGTGTTCCAAAACCTTGTCGAAAGCATATCTGGAATGGTAAGTGCATGCATTAAGGCCAAAGGTGGTTTCAGAATCGCTTTAATGTAACAAAACAGAGGAGACGAGCAACACGGAATCGTCTCCAAGAAAAAAAAAGAACAGGAATGATACAAATTGATAAAAGTGGTGATATGTACATTGAATGAGTAATGACAAATTTACAACGTGATGCAAACAGAGCAATGCTTGATGAAGAATAAAATGAATACAGGCGGGGCACCGCAGTGCGAAAGAATATGAAAAATTTAATGCAGAGTCTTTTAACTCACTGTGAGATGTAACGGACTTTGTGTTACAGCAAACCACGGGATCACTGGCGACCACGTAGCATAGAAGGAGCTTTAATGGCATGCGGAGATGGCAAACGGAAGCTCTTGCTGTACCAGAGTGCACAGATTAACGGAAAGCATGGTTCAGGTGAAGGTTCAAGTGCGCCATTTATGAAAAGAAGTGTCGAGGAGTGACAGTTCGACTCTTGTAGAAGGAGTCAGTCGGCCCCAAGGGGCGAGAAATCTTCCAGAACGAAAGCGTTAGCGAGGGGGTTAGCACACCCCCTACAATTCAGAGTGGCAACCTTGAATGGGTAAGCCCGATGTCGGATGAAGGGCAGCTATGGCAACATGCCAAGCAACCCGACTACGTCTTTTACAAGACGTAGTCGGGTTGCATGGCATTATGCCGGAGGAATTGAAGGATGGAGGTTGCTTGGTCGAAGACCTCGGGAAGAACTGCTTCAAACTGCTGTAAAAAGATGACGGAAGCCTCCCGATTTGTTTTATGAGTGAGAAACTCGTAAAGATCTTCAAAGGAGACTTTTTCTAAAGGAAGATGGGCATTGATAAGCAGAGTCGAGAAATTTTCAAGCGTCGGCAGAGGACCCTTGGACTTTGAAGAAGCAGAGCGAGAACGTGACAGGGGAGACCTGGAGCCTGCTAGACGGGTGGAACGATGTGGGCGGCTAGTCGGAGAAGGTGATTTCTTTTTTTTCCTCCGGGCCTCGGTACTGGTAGTAGAACGACGCTTGCTGTGGATCGATGACTCACGAGATGTGGAATCAGAGGAAAGGTCCATCTCATCGCCGGGAGCAAAAGTGCTGACGGTGAATGAAGCTTTAAGATCAGCCGTGTTGTCCTCTGATGGAGAGAGAACACGGGAAGGCAAGGAGGAGTCAAGCGGAGGAAAATCCGACAGAGTGGAGAAAGCAACATCGGGAGACGCGTTGATCGAAGGCTTTAATCAGATTTTTGGCAGAACTGGGTCCAGGAGGTGCAGACGCAGGAGGAGGCATGGTTGCAGAAACGGAGGAAAAGGTAGAATGCTGCCTAGGAGCTGCAGGAGTCAGTGGCTCTACATGGGTGCATTGAGCCTGCTGCTACATGGGTGCATTGAGCCTGCTGCTACATGGGTGCATTGAGCCTGCTGATGGCCGTAAGCACTGCAGCGTGAGCAATGAGCAGAGTTGAGGAGCTCAATCCGGCGGCGCTCGTTGCCGCAACGAACATCGAGGAACCGTGGAAACTTTATGATATGCTCTTCCGACGGGAAGATAATGCGAGCAGTTCTACGGAAGCCACAGATATGTTTATCATCGGGGGAAGAGGAGAGAGTCATCACTAGGCCGACTACTCTGCCGCATCGACTAAATGCAGCACACAGCATATCATCAGAGATCTTCGGGGGATCTGATGTAGAGAGACCAGAACAGGACGCTGGGCGACGGATTCGGGTAAGAGGTGACGGTCGCCAATTGATAGGCCCCGAGACAAGACAAGCTCGGCATATTCTTTCTTCGAAAAATAAACAATCACAGTTCGTGGGTTTCGGGTGAGGTGGGTGATGGCATCAGAAGGAAGCATCTTCTTGAGAGTGGAGCTGTACTGTTTCAAAGGAGTGTTGGGCTGCGCATCAAAACAAACCCCTAACTCGAGAGTTGAATGAAGACGTTGACCAGCAGGGGAGTTCTCGGGAATGTCTAATAAGATGGTGTCACCGTTGAGAGTAACGTAAGAATCCATAGGGCGCAGACGAGACGAGGAGAAAGCCGGTGGAATATCAGAGGTAGCCGCAGAATACGTGCACGCAGAATCGCTTCCTCTGGAAGGCTTTGACGCAGCATAAGACAATGTACTGGAAGCATAGGCAGTATAAACTGTAGAGGGCAGATTAGCGACTCCAACGGAGACGTCCATGAATTCATCATCGTCAGCAGATGCCAGGGACGTCACATCCACGTTCTTAATGGCTAATGACAGGAGGAAAATTAAGAGGCTCTCCACTAGCAAGCGAATATGATTGATCGGCTGCGTCTGTCGTTGAAGAGGCGACGCGAGGAGCTGCAGCGATGCGGGCGGGAACAGCGTCCTCATCGGCAGATGCCATGATCAATGGCAAGGGTTAACGAAGAAAACGACCAGCTCGGTGTGGAAATTAAAACACTGATAATGAAAAATAAGCACTCGCTAACTCATAAGGGATCTTAAGCGAAAGCACAGACCTTTAACTTCGGCACACACACAGAAGAACAATGATGTTACACACAAAACACGTACGTGAAGCACTCAAACACGGAGCTCGTGAATACACGTGTAGGCCAAAGGTGAACCGACACTGTACTAATGTATGTCAATAAATGCTATGTCGTGTTTCTCTTCTAGGTGTTCGGTGACTTGTCAATATAGTGTATATTCCTACCCCAATAAATCGGATCACTAGTAGAGTTACTACCTGCTACATAATTGGTGTACTCTTCCTCGTTATCAAATCCTCTCTGCATCAGTGAAAAATTTGCCTCCGTATCAAGCATACTCTTATAAATAAATTGAGCTAACTACAATTATAGGCCCAACCCTCCTATTGTAATCGTGGTAGAGGCACTAGTAAAATTTTTGATGGCCCATCACCCCCCCCCCCCACTCCAATCCACATACAGGGCACAAAGCGATTCTTCGGCAAAGATGTTGTGAAATCCGTGTCCCTTTCACATTTGTCTTAAAATAAACAACGATTAACTGGTACTGTTTCAGGGATCCAAATGATAATTCATGAGTCAAAATAACCGGTAAACTTTTAAAAGGCGTCTATTCAACGAGGTGGTACGAATACCGTTGCGTACTAGACGATCAGTGACCAAATAAATATAATTATCTGGTACAACATCCTGTTTTGAGCATGGTTTGTGATTCTACATTCAATCATGAGTGGATTTCTAAAATTATTTCATCCTTAGATTGCTGCTAAAATTTGTTCTCGACTGGCTTAGTTTTTACAATGCATATTTCAACAGTTCTTATTTCATCCAGGAGTTAACAGATTTTTTTCATGAGGAAATTTATGAGGCTGTATGTTTCTGTAGTGGACCGCAAGAATAAAATTCCGGGTCTGGTTTCGTTGACTCAATGCGCCCTTGACCACGAATTTACTTTGTTTCTGTCTTAGTTCATACTGCACAGAGTTTTGATCTATGAGAACGTTTACCTTGTTCGATATAGAAAATGCCACACCATGAAGAAACATAAAATGCACGAAACTTACCACGCATGTAGTCAAGTAGATGGGATTATGTGAATGGGATGAACGAGGAGACAGTATAATGTGGCCTGAATCAGCAGGTCGTATGACCGCCATGCTCGGCTTTGCATTCACCAACACGGCACTGATTCTCTCCTGATGTGTCGCTGACAATAAGTTGTTGACCTGTGTCTACAATTCTTTGACATTGAGCGAAGGCCTTGCAGAGGCTTTAACCCTTGAAGCGGCCGGTGTACATGAAAACCAAATGGGGCCCAAAATTTACTGAGGTTTCCAAACAGAAATGCTCACATTGCAACCGGGTTTAACGAAAGCTACTGCTGAACAGTTCCTTTCCCTTTCTCATCTCAGTAGTACCTATCATAAACCTGTCACAGGTAAAAAGAGAGCTCTTTTCTAGTCCTCTATTCTAACTCCTTCTTGTAGTCTGCTCTATGACCTAAGGAATGAAGGAAAATGTCTTGTTTCTTTCCGGTGTCATGATGTCTCCCTGATACGGACATCATGCCGCAATCATCTCAGCAACGCTCTCTAATTCTGAAACTCACTCCTTCCAGCTGCGTTCTACCCAATTCTTAGACAGTAAATATATTCCTTAGAGCTGATTTCTGCTTATTATTCTAACCCCGAATTAATTCCTTCCAGTCTGTTAAAGGGTTAATGTCTCTTCCAATGACGTCTCAGGTGTTCTCTACTGGGGAGAAGTCTCTGGATCGCGCGGCGAGGGCAGCATCTAAACAAATTGTGCGTACTATCTGCTGATGTTGCCAGTGTGCGAGCGGTCGTTATCTTGCTGAAACCTGGTATCAGGAATACGACGGAGATATGGTCAAAAAACGAACTGCAGCAGCTCGTCGACGTATCGTCGTGCTGTCATTGTACCTACTATGCGTACGAGTGGTGAATGGCTGTTGAAACTGATACAGCTCCAAACCATGGCACCAGTCTAAGGAACGTATGAAGCTCACGGATGGCAGTATGATCCTCCAGGTGACACCGTGATCTCCAGACCCTCATTCAATCGCAAAGACAGAAGCGACACCCGTCGCTCAATACCGCATGGTGCCATTCGTTACGTCACGTGTGCCTTGTAGGGAACCACTGCAACCTTGAGCGACGATGAGCTGCGGTGATTGGTAGTCGTCGCAACGGCTGGCGAGAGACACGGACTGTAAATCTGCGATCCACAAAGTGTGTCAATACGCGGACGAACAAAGATGTCCGTACACTTCGTGAAATGTCGACCGCTGTGGATTGTGACTCTTATGCAGGTTGCCGTCGAATGCGGCGATCGAGAGTTCGGACTTTCTCATACCTACACCAGTCCCATTACGGAGACACGAGTTATTTTCCTCCAACCACTATCGCAAAGTTTGGTTATTGTATCCCGATGGGGCGCAGGGAAAAACCAGCCGTACAGCCCTACTGTGAAACCTTTGAAAAAGGCATCCGTGTGATAATAGGATTCACAATCACATCACCCAGACACACTTACACGTATGTGCTTTCCCACTGAAATCACTCCGATGCAGTGTTCCATGAGCCCAGGAGAGGACAACCAAGCTTAACTACGTCGAGACGGTTTCCCCTTTTATCTACACTCACAGTTTAATCGAGTGGTTTGCAAGTACAACCATTTACATAACCCAAATGTCGACACACACACCCATTTTCATTGCGATCCGATAAATATTTCCTGGTGTAGCTCTCTAAGCGTCCAGCAATGTTGGAAGTCTATATCAGAGCAAGTGTTTGAAATCGAGCCCTTGAACAGCAAAACGAAGTTCACGGTATCCTCTTTTAAAAGACCCGAAGTGTTCGGAATTGTTTGACAAAAATAGATGATTCGTTCGCTTATAGTTTGTGCGTCAGAAAATCAGTTGGCATAAACAGTAGCCATAAAGTGTTTCCATAAGATGTATATCATCATCATCATTGTCAACCATTATCAATCCACTGCTGGACGAAGGTCTCCCCAAGTTTCTTCCACAGCGGTCTGTCTTGTGCCAGTCTCCTCCATGTAACTCCCGCATACTTTCGAATTTCATCCACCCATCTCACATGTGGTCTTCTTCTGGATCTTTTCTTGTCCTTTGGAAACCATTCTATAATTTTGGCTGCCCATCGATGGTCTATCCTTCTGGCAATATGTCCAGCCCATTGCCATTTCAGGGATTTTACTCTGATCATGATGTCTTTCCCTCTTGTCATTTTTCTGATCCACGAGTTCCTTTTCTTATCGGTCCTGGTTACACCTAGCATGCATCTCTCCATGCTTCTTTGTAGTTTATATACGACGACTCAAATCTGGAAAGACTGCTGGCCATGAAATTGGTTGATCGCTACTAGTCCAATAGACAGGCTATTACCGATTGCGATGTTCTCTAACAGAGAGGCTAAAATGTGTTTGGAGCACCATCATGCATAAGTCACATGCAAAGACATGTTTCTAATAGAACAATAGCTACAATGCACGTGACTCTGCATCGAAAAAATGCGTGCATTTTCGGCCATTGAGCATGGCGACGGGAAAATAGTCATCTACGATTCCAGCCCAAAGATTCACATGAAACCTCTGCTGATGCCGAGATTGGATAATTTTATGAGGATTTCTCAGTACTCAGAGGTAAAATATGGTGAAAATCCATAATGCCTTGTCTTGTGAATAGCGACTCATCGGTGAAAAACACACAATGTGTAAAACCAGGTGCAACTCACGGTCGCAAGTGTCATTCTGGAAACACAACATATAAATGAAAATCGGTTGGATATTCGGTACTCAATATGGGGTTCGAATTGTTCCTGACGTCGAATTCTCTACACAGTTGAATTTACTCGCAAAGTTAATTCACGTAACGTATTTTACAACAATCCACAAAAACCCACCCTGAACTCTGGTTACAGTCGCTTTTATCGCTTCTGTATCGTGACCTTTGAACTGGTTAACAATCAGCTACTTTGAAACTGGAGGTTCAGAAAGTGGCGTACATAGATGAAGAACGAAACCGAGAAATAACGCAACTCACACAAAAGGAAAACTCAAAGAGAGAGTTAGATCAAAAAGTACAAGGTTTTATCAAAGAGAACCTAGACTGGATGTACTTAAAAACAAGTTAGTAAAATCATGCAATGCACTGATTATTATACGCTTTCCAACATACCAGAAATCATTACTCAACTTATTACTCAAGTTATGACGATAATGGCTGTGGAATAAATCTCGATCCTGTGTCCTGACCTTTCACCCCATTTCGATGATATTAAACAGAATTGGTTCAGTATACCTCCGAAACAACATGATAACGTTTTGTTGCAATCGAAGCACTTTTACGTAAGTTATGACGCATAAGGGCGATGGAATGAATCCCTCTCCTATGTCCTGACCTCTGACCCCATTTCTTCCATTCTCAATAGGATTCGTCCCCAGGTGGTCCCTTACTTAGCACATACTAAAATTTTATCGAAATCGAACCACTTTTACGCAAGTTATGACGCATAAGGGCGATGGAATGAATCCTTCTCCTTTGTCCTGACCTTTGACCCCATTTCGTCTATTTTCAATAGGGTTTGTCTCCAGGTGGTTCCCTACCACATACTAAAATTTCACTGAAATCGAACCATTTTTACGCGAGTTATCGTGCTGACGGACAGACGGTCAGACATACAAGACAGACAAAGCTGAAGCATATACGCTTCTTCAACCTACGGTTGGAAGGCGTAAGAAATACAAGACTCACAGATTTAAATTATTGCATTCTATCTTGGGGACAAACAGCTAACTCTAATTTTAGGAAACTTCAGACATTACAAAATAAATATATTAGACTCTTAGAATTAAAACATAATTTTGATATGAAACACTTTTCACTAATGAACTCACCTATATACACACGCGCTTACCCAAAGAAATATAACATATTAACATTAAAACAATTATATAATTACAATTCGGGAAAAGCCATGTACAGGAGAATAAAAATTATATAGATCATACATTAATTAAAATTTCATTACCTATCCATGACTATAATACTAGAAGTAGATCTCAACTGAGGCCAATTTTTCCCACAACTCAGTATGTTAAACAGTCACTAATATATATTGGGCCTTAATTTTGGACTAGTATATTTTATCTACCTCATGATCTCACAATAATAAATAATTTAAATCTGTTTAAAAAAACTAAAACTTTACATTCTGGGACTAACAAGAATTTAAAAAAGGGAAATAAAGGAATAGGGGAAATTGAAATGGTAATTATAGAAAAAAATGGCGTTGGTGGAGGGAAGAAGCGACTAAAAGGTCAAAGGGATACATTAGAAAATGGGAACAGGATGGAAAAGTAGTAGGGAAGTGGGGAAAGTTAAGAGGAGGGTGGATAAAATGGGGATGGGAAACAATTTTACTAATACTAATTTCAACTAATACCTTTGAATGTCATGCGCAATGCCTTCAGGTGTCACTCTGACTTGCCTACATTTGTATAGGGAGATCAGCGCTTTGTCAGGGCTCTCACCGCCTTCTCCCAGATTTCCCTTGCTGTTACAATTACTTACACTGATGTTGTGTTGCATTGCATTTTGTTTTCATGTAACAGCTAAATAAATTGAATTGAATTGAATTGAATTTGAAACTTAAGCGCCTTCGAAGTAGTCCCCGTTTTCCAAAGTCACACACTTTGCCCAGCGCTGTTTCCACTGTTGGAAGCATTTCTTTGAAGCCATCTGCTGAAATACCGAACAGCTGCTTCGTAGCATTCTGTTGTACCTTCTCAATATCTTGAATTTATTTTTCCCCTTTAATGTGGCATTTGACTTCGGGGAAGAGAAATAGTCGCTGGGAACGAGATGTTGCGAATATGATGGCTGTTGGACCTGTGTAATGCGGTACTTAGTAAGAAAGTGCTGCAGAAGTTGCGAATCGTTGGCCGGTGCGTTGGCATGGTGGAGTTCCCACCCGCCACTCTCCTGCAATGCCAGCCCTTTGCGACGAACTGCGTCGCTCAAACGACGCAACACTTAACAGCTGCACTCCTTGTTGATTGTTTAGCCTGATGGAACGTATTTCTGATGCAGAATTCCCTCATGATTGTAAGAAAACAGTCAGCATTGTGATATCCTTGGAGCAACTCGGTCGTGCCTTTTTAGGTCTGGGAGAGTTTCGGGTCGAGACTGGGCCATAGTTTCGAGGTCATACCCATAAATCCACGATTCAATACCAGTTATGATAGTTTAAAAAAAAAACAGTTTCGTCGTTTCAGACGCACTCCACTAGCAGCTGATTCCCAAATCGTCGCCGGCCCGGTGGCGCAGTGGTCTAAGCGATGGCTTCTGATCATTCGTCCGAGATGGGTCCGGGTTCGAATGCCGATGAGGCATTGATGCTGTGTTTATCTTACGGCACTGGCTCTTTCCCATCACTGGAACCAGTGGTCTTAAATTTGGGACGGGCGACTGCTTACAGCCCATTGAGTTGCTAGTGGTGATCGCTAAACCTCCAACCAACCAACCAAATCGTCCGTAAAATTGACTGAATTGAACCGAAACCGATGTTGAAGTCTTTAGAAAACTCACGAATAGTATTCGGAGATTTTCCCGTAAAGTTGTGCGCACAAATTCGACATTGTTTCCACTTTTGCTGGTTACTGGCCTCCCAGACCGTTCATTAATCTTAGAACTTTCAATGCCATCTTTAAAACGTTTATACTACTCATAAGCTTGTGTACGACTTACACAGTATAATCATCCCCATACACATTCTATAAATTTAAGTATGTATCTTTGCATGTTTCGGCAAGTTTTTGACAAAATCTGATTCCAGTTCGTTCATCAATTGTTTCCGACATAACAAATGAGACGCAGTGCTTCTCACGCGTAACACAAAACACTACTGTAAAAAACCGAAAGAGCAGGGCAAGACTTGACTCACAGTCTCATGGTACGTGTGTAATATATGTAGGTTGCAAGGTCAACCTGCGGCAAACCGCTTCCTGCTGTGTCTCTTGATTCCGAACTTATGCAACTAGTCTAGATACTTTTTTATCACACCTCGTATACGTAATGAGGCATAAGAATATCTTTACTGTTTAATGAATTTCATTCGGTTTGAAATTGTCACAAAGCATTGTCATGAAATTGTCATAAAGCAAGCACATCAAAAGTTATATGGTGTTTGCCAAAGGCTTGGCTCAAGGTAAACATTTAGTCGTTCAAGACTCGATTATCCATTTATTCAGGATAAATGTCTGCATAATTCAAGAACACAAATTCGAATATTTTGTAATTTTCAGGAAAGCTTCTATTTGTGAATATTTCATCACTGCACATTTCCATAAAAATACTAAGTCATGAAATCTTTCATTGAAACTCTAGGTATCGGCAGCGAAGGTATGAGCATATGGTAATAAAAGGAATGGTCTTTAAGTAAATTAGGTAATTTAGTCTGATTAAATGGCCCTTGTCTGAGATAACCCTTAATCAAGAGCATTAAAGCAAATGCATAACGTTATAATAGTCGATCCCTCAAGAGGAAAATATCGCCAAACCGTCGTAAAAATGAATATGATCTTGTAATAAATGTTCACTTTCATAATACTTTTCGAATACTTATGAATATGTTATATCCATTAGCCGTTTCAATTATAAAAAACAGAATGACTTTCATTTCGGAATCATAGTACTGCACACTCCTACGATGAACTAATGAAATGCAGTAGTTATCCAGGTATTAGCAATAAACGTTAATAATTAATCTTATTACGGTATTATTGGATATAAGATAATGTTAACTTCTGCAAACAATATAAAATTTCACATAGAGAATAAAAAAAGCTTTTCGATTATTTGAGTATGGAAATGCTGCATCGTTTTTACGGATAACACAGTTTTGTTCTTTGCCAAAGACGCACATATTTTTTGTGAAGACCCAATCGGAAAATATTTATGTGAGAGCTTTTCACACTCTTTAAAGCAAATAACTTTCATATATCATATTCACATATTCATGTTGTTTTTAGAATACTACTTCTCGGAATCCAGTTCTTTAGTGTCGTAAAACATGTGTCTTTTGCGTTTTTAACGTCATCAAAGTAAATCGTATTGCTGTGATCAAACTCAGCTTAGTTGTTTGAAAGTGGAAGCTGCTCTGAAGCAATTTACCTGTCTTTACATTAAATCGCCGGAGACTGTGATCTAGAAATGGGAAATAGAGAGGCAATAAACAAAAAAGATATTTTCAAGAAAAGGGAAATGTGGGGGAATAATCGCTCAGGCAAACAGTTAGGTGCAACGCTTGTTCATGTAGACACAAAGAAGGTATTGGTGGCCGTATTTTTGTGGCGCTAAGGAAAGTTATAACATGTAAGACGAAATCTGGCAGTTCTTGAGAAAACAATACTCATATTAGTATCTGTGAAAGATGAAGAGAGCTTCAACTGCTCTCTCATGTAAAACAAGTTGAAAAAGCGCGTTTTTATGGGAATTTTATTTTCTGCCCAGCATCAAGAAAACGTTATGTAGATGAACTACCACAAATGTAGTTCCTATTCTCTAGGGTTCGATGAACTACTGGTCTTTATGATTGTATGTCAGTGTTTAATGACCCCTATGTGCACCGAAGTCTATAAAGTGTCTCCTTCACAAATTTAGAGCCACTGCTCCCAGGTAAGGAGTAGAAGGAGTGCCGTAGAACTAACACAACAACCATATGTTGCCCCGAGATTCCAGTATACACTCCATACCATACTTGAACGATCTGTACCTTATAAGCCCCGAGATTCCAGTATACACTCCATACCATACTGTCCTTAGACTACTGAACACCGGGAGAAATTATACAGGGTGCCCATAAAGTCTTTTCCACATTACAAAAATTAATACAAAAATGTATTACAAGTAAAGAAAGGTAAAAAATGTATTACAAGTAAAAAAAAGGGATAAAAATATATTACATTTTTTAAAGAAAGGGATAAAAAAATTTTAAAGAAAAAGATATAAAATATTACATTTTTTAAAGAAAGGGATAAAAAATGTATTACAAGTAAAGAAAGGGATTGCAAGACAATGATGGTGCACAAGTAAAGTCTTTTTTATCAGTGCCAGCACACCTCGACATGGGCGCCATTTGTGGCCCGGAGGACATCTAAGCGACATTCGATTTCACGCCATGATTTGCTCAACATCTCAGTAGAGACAGAACCAATGACGTCCGTTATTCTGCTCTTCAACGTCTCAATATCCGGAACACTGCTAGAGTACACTTGGTCTTTCACATAACCCCACAGGAAAACCTCTAGAGAGGTGATGTTGGGCGATCGAGGTGGCCATATCATGGGACCGCCGTGGCCAATCCAATGTGGAGGGGGACCGTCTTGTTGGAAAATAACTAAAGGTTGGAGTGCATGCAACTGAGGTGCTACACAAAAAAGTTCCGGCATGTCCAGGCACACGTTACATGTTACCGTGGCTCTGTAAAAAGAAGGGTCTGATGACACTGTCATGCATCAGGCCGCACCATACGTTCACTTTCGGGCTAGCCCTCTGTTGTTCGATAGCATGAAGGGTATTTTCGAACCCCCATATTCGCATTTTGTGCCTATTTACTGTAGCAGAGACGTGGAATGTGGTTTCATCTGAGAAACAGATACGGTGCAGATAATCAGTATCATGAGCTATGCGTTGCAGTATCTCCGTCGCTAATGCAACACGGCGAGGACTGTCATCAGGCTGAAGAGCTTGAACGATCTGTACCTTATAAGCTCATAAGCATACAGATGAATACGTTTGTGTAAGATTTTGTGAACCGTGGCACTGGGAATTCCAGTTTTCAGTGAAGCATGACGAATGGATTTCCTGCGGTTTCGCACAGATGTCTCCTGAACAGCTGCAGTTGTCTTTTGTGTAACCGGTGGTCGGCCAGGAAGGAGGAGATCGTCAACACCACCCGTCGCTTTAAACTTTTCATACCAAGATTCTATGCTTTTTTGGTCCGGTGCTAATCGTCTTGTACTCTTTTCTGAAATGACGTTGGACAGTAACCGCTGATTGTGACTCACGGAACTACAACCCGCACGCCACTTTTTTTTGCAAAGAAACCATTATCGATAAAATGCTCTTCTTATTCAGAAGTAGCGTTCAACCAAAGAACAGAAAAAAAAATGTCTTTATGATTGCTGCTATATAACGTGGTCAACCATTTTACTTTACCTTACATCGATTTTTTATATTAATTTTTTTGTGATGTGGGAAAAACTTTATGGGCACCCTGTATAACGTTAATACTTAAGTTGTTTAGTGTGTCATCTGTAACGATAATAAATCCGAATCTTTAGAAGCATGCTGCAATGTTAAAGAATCGTGGCTATACCAACACAATTAGAGGAAATATACCGAAAAAGTACATACAGAGAATATTTCTTCTCAAAGAGTTACTTGAAATGGAAGAAATAAAAAAAAAATATTAATCTTTTCTACTGCTTACAGCATAGAATTGTGATTTGCGAAAGTAAATTCTACAAAGTTTGCCTTACTTAATTATCAAATAGCCTGATTATCGTCATCACATCTTGCCGAGAGATTCCAACTCACACTCACCTAAGAAAACTGGACCATGAGCGAAAATATAAGCGTTAAAACTTAAGTTGTTTAGAGTGTTATCAATCTTGAAAAAAAAAATCCCAATTATCTGAAGCCGTCTGTAGTCTAAACGAATCATTGCTATGCCAACACAAGTTAGAGAAAACATTGAGACCAAGTACAGACAGAGAATATCTCTTCTCAAAGAGTTTCTTGGAATGGAAGAAAAAGGTAAATATTGTCTTTTCTGCTGCTTACAATACAGAATTGTGATTTGTGAGAGTAAACTATAAATTTTTGCTGTACTTCAGTGACAAATTGCCTGAGTATCGCCATAAAGGGAGATGAAACAGTGATACAATTGCTGATATTCTTTACTGCTGTATATAAGACTCCTAAGGCATAAGATGAGTTGAGAATGCTGTTTTCAACAAAACTATGAATTGGATTAGCTGCAAACGGATTGGAGAGCAGCTGTATAAAACATAAAAAGAGTGGAGGGATCCCTGAGATATGACAAAGACGGCAGCAGAACAGAACGTGTACCCTCAATAAATACATGCATGTCACAACCAGAATGGAAGTTAAAGAGGCAAAGACACAAAGTAGAATCAAGAGTACATGATGTAACCACGTGTGCCATTTTAGAACATAAGGGGATTTCTTTTCCTAACTTGTTCTACCTTTTGAAGAACGGTGTTACGCTCATTGCCTATTTTTGTTTTAGATTCAGGACAATCTGATCTGATCTGATCTTCTTCATAGTTTGCGTTTTGCGCTTCAGATTGATTTCGCACTTATTGTTTTCGAGTTTATCTTATTACGTTTTGCTACTCCCAATCAGTGTAGGACTTCTTGTCACTTCTTATCTACAGTAGCTGAGAATGATTTTAGGTTTCAGGCTTCTTCTGCTGCATTAGATCAGTCTTTTTCTCCTTATCAATTGCTCTTTTTATTAGAGAGTGTGACTCATCCTCCAATTTCCCCTTCCTTTTGAGTTTCTGTTCTTTCTTATGTAAATTTCGTTGCATATTGGTTCAATATTTTCTCAATGAACGGTACATTACTTCCCCAAAATGTTTGGCAGCCCTGACAGTGAGTCAAGACAAAAAGAAATATGACTACATTGAATGATATATGTATACCACAGTCGAGTCACATTATTGTGATCACCTCCTACTTTTGACGTCAACAGTGCGTAGCCAATGAAAGGAGGCACGTGTCCTGAGCTGGCTTGGAGGATACATAAGGTGTGATGTAGGCATTCTGAAAACATATCGCTTGTTGTTGTCATGGACAAAATGAGCGATTTATCAGATTTGCAAAATGGGATGATTATCGGCTTTCGGGCCAAAGGTGGCAGTATTTCTGAAACAGCGCAATTTGTGAACTGTTCGCTTTCTGCTGTGGTTAAAGTGTGTGGTGATTGGAGAAGTAGCACCATTGCAAATAAGAGCACCACGTGCCATTGATGTGAGAGGTGAACGTCGGCTTTTTGAAGGGGCGTGACGGCCGATCCACACGCTACAGTGCAGCAACTCACTGGTCGAATGAACCAGGAGGCTATCGGAATTGTGTCTAAAAAGACAGTTCAGCGAACCCTGCTGCGTATGGGGCTCCGTTGCAGACACATGGTCACTGCACCTGTGACCATGGAGGTGCATCGGCCGAAAAGGCTTATATTTGCACGGCAGTATTGGAATTGGACCTTTGCTGATTGACAGAGGATTGCGTTCTCCAGTGAGTCACGTTTTTTCCTTCATCGAACGGATGGACGTTGGCGTATAAGGCAATAAACATCGGAGAACAAACACTCTTCAACCATTGCTGGCAAAACACAAGCTAGTGGGGGCAGCGTTATGGTCTGGGGAATATTTTCGTGGCATTCCCTGAGTCTACTCATACCTATTGAAGGCACTATGTGCAGAATTCGTTATGAATCTATCCTTGTAGACCACGTACATCCATGCATGCTGACTGTCTTCCCTGGGATGGATGAGATCTTCCAGCACGACAATGCGACGTGTCACACAGCTAGAAACGTCCGTGAGTGGTTGGAAGAGCACGATGAAGACTTCAAATTATTTCCCGGGCTCCCCTAATTCCCCAGACCTAAACCCAATTGAGCATCTATGGGACTACCTCGATCGTGTTGTTCGTTCTATGAATCCTCCACCACGCATCCTCCAGCACCTTATTGAGTCACTCCCAGCCCGTCTAGCTGCTGTCCGTGCTGCACGCGGCGGTTACTCTGGATATTAGCTGGTAGTCAAAATAATGTGACTCGACCGTGTATATATACATATATGCATTATTTTGTTTGGGAGTTGAACGACAACCATGAGCCACTCGATGGGCTATAAGCAGTCATACGTTCCAAATTTAGGGCCACTGGTTCCAGGAAACGGAGAGAGCCAGCGGTGTAAGACAAACATAACGTCCATGTCTCACCGGGATTCGAACCCGGACCTATCTCGGACGAATGGTCAGGAGCCAGCGCTTAAGCCAGAGCCCCACTGGGATTGCGAATGATATATCGTGTCGATATGTTAGGAATGGAGTACGTGAGTAACAGAGGGATGAAAACTTGTTGTGGATGAATAACGTGCTATAACTATATGGTGAAGTTTTCTATGTGTATGTGTGCGATTGATATTAAGAGTCATTTTGATGAATTACGATCTGAGAATAGTCGAGTAAAGTGCATGGTATACTGAAACTACTTGCTATTAAATAAGCAGTTGAAGTTCATGTAAGTGCTGATTCCTTTCAACCTGGCCATTTTATTCACGTATTTGCTTCTAGAACGTGATTTATGTTCAGATAGTTAGATAAGAATATTAAATAGTTAATTCGACTATTAAAAACAACACTCAAATAATAAAAACATTCGAAGAAATCTTAGGTTTTCGGCTACTTTTTCTTTCACGTTTGAGTGAATTATCGCTTGTCGGTTTTCCACCTTAAGTTTGATTCATATTTCTAACTGTTCAGTTTCAGTTTCAGATAAGATTTGTGCTTTCTTGTTCTCTTTTTCAAGACAATTTCGTGCTTCTCAATACTTGCCTTTTTTTTTTAACACCAATTCAATCCTATGCGTTTTCGTTTAGTTTCGGATCCTACTGCAGCGTGATCTTATGCTTATAAAATAACAGTATTTCACTTTTTGTGTAAGACTATTATTGTAAAGATATAACCAAAAGCTTAAATCTTCACTTCAACTTAGTGACTTAGCTTTACTTTGCTAAGCCTGATTAATCGTTCTTGCTCGTTGGAAACAGCTACAAACTTAATCTAGCATCATTCTCTAAGTAAACACTTCGAGCGAACGGCCAATGTCTGTAATGAGTCAATTCTTACAGAAACAAAATTCCACTTTTATTCAATATTATAGTACGTCAGCTAGCAATCACTTCACTCTTAAACACAATATTAATAACCTTCACACGACTGTTTCGCATAATATACATTTGACCAATATCTCTCTTCAAATAACACAAATTTTGTATTCAGAACATTGCTTTCTGTAACATGTACAGAGTGACCGTAAAGTTCCCGAACCCTGAATTAAAAAAAATATTGCGTATGCTGTAAGCAAAAGTTCAACCAATTTATGTGGCAACACGAGTCAGCAACTCGTCGAGATCAAATAATGCATTTGTCGAATGCCTGAAGGAAATTGGCAGAGTGCCAGAAATGAATAACCGGTTTCATGTGCGCTACGTAGTTTGCCCACTTTAGCGTCGCCATTTGCACAGAAGCATGGGCTTGACGAGGGAGCAGAGAATTTATTTACTTGAAGCTTATTTGCAAACGCAGTCTTACAAACACTGTATAGAAGAGTTCAGGAAAAATTTTCGCAGCATACTGTGGTAAGTAAATCAACGATACACAGTTTACTCATACGATTTCAGAAAACTGAAAGTGTTGATGATATGCCTAGAAATGGTCGGCCAAGTGTGTTAACGCCGGAAGTGATAAACGATGTTGAAAAACGTTAGAAGCAGTAACCTACAAAATCGCTTCGTCACTTATCTCAGCAAGTGAAACTTTCTTACGGCTCAGTACAGAAAGCGACTAAAAGATTGCAGCTTCATACATACAACGTGAAAGTTGTCCAAACACCTGATACGGCTTATTGAACAATGTTTTCTTTTCGGAATAATGTTTATTTTTTTCTGTGGGGATATTGAAAGGACCGTGTTTATGCAAACAACCCACATGACCTGCAGTCCTTGAAAACAATTATTATTCAAGCTATAGCGGAAATCACGCCATCTATGTTGAAACACGTTACGAAAAACATGTGCTGCCTCATGGATATTTGCCTCCAGCAACACTGAGGTTATTTCCAGCATCTTCTTTAGGTAAACACCGGTTGCTCAAAAGTCGATGGAATGTGTATCACTGCTGTAAGTAAACTTTATATATCTGTATAATGCGAATAAAAATTGTTTAAATTAGGATTCGGGAACTTTTCGATCACCCTGTATAACATAGTAGATTTACAACATCTCTGTCAACACATAAATAATATGACTTTCACCTCTGAATACACATGCAATCTGCACACTGAATCTACTCTCTCAATACTTTTTATTTCCGTTCAATTGCACTTTGACTTACTATCAGGAAGCCAACTTTTACAAGCTCGCCGTGAGAAATTCTACGGCGTTAAGTCAGACATTATTAAAAGAGAAAAAAACAATTACATGAGAACACGAAAACTCCAAAGAAGGTTAAATTAGAAGGGTACATCACGTGATTTTACTGCGTTTTGTTTTTGCAGTTCAGGGCGAATAAGATTCCCTCTGCTTGATTTCCCGCAGTTCCGTAACAAGACACGAGACAGTCACGTTGGTTTCGCGCGTTTGCTTTCAATAAATGAATAGCTTTGCTAATTTTTACACCCAAAAGATATTTATAAATCAGTTGATTTGTTTGCTATGCTAGATGAGCGACAACGTCCATCGGATTCTGAAGAAGGGAGGACAAATCGGATTGTTTAATGATCCGGTTACATAAAGTATCTCTCTTCGTTACCTTACACAATGCACATAATCACTGAACTCACCATTTACTATAGAAACTTTCGTACTGCGCAGTTAGGTAGATCCTCTTTCCCGTAAGAGCGTGCGTGCTCTTTTACTGAGAAGTTGAATTAGTGACTGACGCAAATTAAGCTCTTCCCTTGTAAATCATGATCATCTAAGGGCTTCAGTAGCAGGACTGAATTCTCACTAGTCTCATCAGATTAATTGGCATTGCATTTCTTTCTGCTACTCGCTTTTATTTAACTAATAAGTGTTTTAGAGACTGTACGCGACAGATTTCGAAGGTAAGCCGTCTTGAACTGTATGGCAGCAAAATCGAAAAGGCTTAACGGTAAACAGTCGATTCTGTGTTGATAATGGAGTTTCCTTTGGCATTTATCACAGTTGCGGAAGGAACGTAATCTAATTAGCAACCCTGAAGAAACAAAGAATAAGCTCTAATCACCATATTCGGTAATTTTGTTCCAAAGTAATTTCAATGAGCTAAAGCTTAATTTTGCTTCAGGAAACGTTCCGGTATTTCATGAGATACGGAAATTTAAAACTAAAAACACAATTCCTTGTATTAGACTCCGTGGTGTTCCAATCCCTTCGCTCTTTCAGAATCCCCTTGCTCTCACATTAATAGAAACGGGAGTAGCTCTTGTTAAATACACTAAATCTCAATTCTGGTCGAGGCAGTTTTTAACCACAGCAACTTTGAGATAAATGTGTTTCAAAATAATGTCAGTGCTAAGAAGATTGGTTCTGGTCGGAGTGAAGTTTTGAACCTCTTATATTATGAAAATATAAAAGCAGAAATATAATTTAAGGTAGTAGTTTACAAGACGTGTTAATTCATTTTATTCTATAAGTCTTCTAGAAGAAACTATTCCTACCACTCTGATCTATTCAAAAGTTGGAACAGATGTTAAACCTAACGTTTTGAAGTTTCATTTTGATTAAGGTTGCTTTTATTTTCCCTAACTGCGTTTAATTTCCCCCAAAAAATTATATTAACGTTTGAAAAAAAAGGTATGAAGCGTTAATAATGAATAAACAAAGACATCGCTCTTTCTAAGTTTTTGCAACACATAGCAACCGAAAAATTGAAAAATTGGTGACCCAATAAAAACATTTCGGTTGCTATATGTTGCAAAAACGTGGAAAGAGCGATGTTTTGTTTATTCACTGACGCCACATTTTTGGAGGACTTTCACTTTGGATCTCGCCCTTTAGATTTAACTGCTATAATTAATACAATGCCAGTGCAGTTAATGCCCACCAGATGGAGATGTCTCAGCAGATGAGCCCATCTTACGGATTTATGATGTCAGAAGCTGACAGAAAAACACACATAGCGCCGTGGATTTTTAGCCACCGTGGTGCAAGTCTAACGCGCTGGGCTAGATATCGAGAGATCTGGGCTTCGGATCCCCAGCGGTTACCGAATAACAATTTTTCGGTTGCTATGTGTCACAAAAACGTGAAAAGAGCGATGTCTTTGTTTATTCACTTACACTTTTTTGGAGGATTTTCACTTTAACTGTGTTAAGCATTTTTGAAATTAATATAGTCCTGTGAACAAAGAAGTTGACTCTCACATCATGTTTTGCTTACATTTTAAAATCATTGCTTAAAATGCAAAACTGTCATTGGCAAAAGTCGTAAATATACACTACTTTTCGTGAAAATTGCAACTTGCAACACCATGAACGACTGCTGGTATTAGCTGCTTGAAACTTAAGGATATATACAACATATTGGAACATCCGAATGATTAAAATGGCAGTGCGAAAATGCGCTAGGTTTAGAAGCAAAGCCCTCTTAACCGTAGGTTTTGTCTATAAAGAGTTGGCTCAAACGAGATGTTGCAAACAGTAAAGACCCAACATTGAGTCGAAAGGGTGTTTCTTGTGTCTCTCTATGCCCCGTCGCCGAGGGGCTCATTCGGAGCGCATGAGGGACTTCAAGCCAGAAAGGATTCTTGGAATGAGAGAAGATGGGTTTTCCAATAGCGAAATTTCCACTCGTACTGGGCGAAACGCCATTAGAGAGATGCGAACGTGGAATTAGTGGATAGATGGGGCTCAGACGCACGGAAATCTGGGAAATGGACCGCAAAACTGTACGACTACATGGGATGACAGACATCTCTACCGCATGGCTGTGATCGATCGCACAGCGACATCTGCTGCGTTAGCGCAGCACTGGAGCGCTGTCACATGTCAGGATTTTCCCTTCAGCACAGTTCGACATATTCTGCTTAACAGAGGACTCGTCGCTAGAAGTCCATTGCTGAGCATTCCTTTGACCTTCAACCACAGATGCCTCAGGCCGCAATGGGATCTCGAACACAGACATTGGCGCGTTGATTGGCAATAGGTCGTGTTTTCTGACGAGTCATGATTCAACTTGATGCTCCGGGATGGCCGCATACGTGTTCGAAGATATCGTGGTGAACGGTGTCTTGCAGAGTCATACCTGCCCAGTACCAAGTGTCATGGTATCGGGCGCCATTGGGTTCAATTCGCGATCTCACGTGATATAATTTGAGGGAACCCTCAACGGCCAGTAATACATCAGGGATGTTTTAGAGGCAGAAATTATACTCTTCCTTCAGAGTGGTCCCGGCGCTATGTTCCAGCACGACAATGCTCCGCCACATGTGGTCCGAAATGTCAAAAGAGGTCTTGAATGGCAGATACCGTTTCTTTCCATACCTCCACGTTTGCTAGATATATACTCGATCGAACATGTCTGGAAAATGTGACTCAAGCGACTCCGCCAGTCGGCAGAAATGAACTCTGGTCTCGCACAGAAGCAGCTTGGTAGGCTATTCCCCAGGGCGACATCAATAACCTCTTCCATTCAATGCCACGCCCTCGCCGTGTAAAGGCTATTATTTTTGCTCTAGGTGGCTTCACACGATTCTGAGTTTTGAAGAGAAAAAATCTTGTATAGTTTTACAAATGTAATCATTTACTTTCTGTAACATGACAAATCTGTGATATAAATTTCATTTAAATAGCGCGATTCTATTTTGGTGTTGCAATTCTCACAAACAATTGTGTAATATATAAAAACTTTAACTGAGTTTCCTTAAGAAATAGGGTACATACCGTAACACACATTGTTTTCCTTCAGAGCGACTGCAAAAGCCAAAATGTCCATGCTAAATAGTAAAAAAAATTAAACTTTAAAAACAGTGTCTCTTATGAATTTTATAAAGTAGCTAATAAGAATAAAATCTGAAGAGAAAATTCATACATACCGTACTAGTTAGAACACAGGAAAAACACAACAATATATATGTTCTAGTATCTAACAAGCTGGATAGTTTATGCCATCGCTTTTCTTTCAGTCTGAGTAAATATAATACACCGCTGTCCAAAACTTAAGAATGAACATGAAATCTGGTGGTTACATGGAATCGCAGGGTTAAAGCAGCTTGTTAACATACACAGTCGTATCAGAATAATATGACCACCTACCTAATAATGGGAATAACCACCCTTGGCCCGGATGACAGCGGCGAAACGGAGTCGCATGGACGCAATGAGACACTGGAAGGTTGCCCGGGGCACATGTGCCCATTAGGACTGTAGCAGAGCACGGAGGTCTCGGAGATCACGTGGTTTGGGGTCAGCACGTCGAATCTGTCGATCCAAATATTCGCACAAGTTCTCTATGAGATTCAGGTCTGGGGATTTCGTCTGCCAAGGGAGAACGGAGACATCGCTGTGGTGTTCCTGGAACATGTCACGCACCCCTTTAGCGACGTGGCACGGCGTATTGTCTGTTGATGGACACCATCACCATCTGGGTAAACGTAGAAAATGAAGGGATGCATGTGGTCAGCAAGGATGGACAGGTAGCCATTGGCGTTCAAGAACCCATCCAGTGGTACTAGCAGTCCCAGGTCATACAGGGAAATATCCCACATGACCGACAAGCATATGCGGGCATTATCTCTCGTTCTTCTGGCGTCGGATCCGCCACCTCCAGTCACTTCCGTGGAGTAGAAACCTCGATTCTTACGACAAGGCAACATTCTTCCACTCTTTCACGGTCAAATGGCGGTAGTCCCATGCAAACTGCAGGCATCGTTGCCGATGGACCTGGGTTAACATGAGCACTTTGACGCAGCATCTACTCCGGAGACCCATGCATAGCAAGGTTCGCTCTACTATTATTGGGTACACGTACCTGGGTGCCCAGCGTTCATTTGCATGGTTAATTGCTGCACATGCGCGCCAATTCGCCTTTATCATACGACGCAGGTGACGTTCTCCTCTGGGGTCTATGGCTTTTGAGGCTCCACAGTTATGACGCCGGTATATACTCGGTGTTCCAGCGGTCAAATCTTGGTACGTCCTTACTACAGCAACTCGCGAACAGCCCACGAAGTCTGCCGTTTCTGAGATGCTTCCACCCTTGGTGCGGTAGCCGATGAACATTCCTTTTTGAACGCTCCGTCAAATCATTACCTCTGCCAATTGTGCTCACATTAAACCCTATGGCTCATCTGTCCTGGCCGGCCGCTTATGTCTTCGTGTGGTCGACCTTGTCCCAAGCATTCTGTGACGCGCCTGGGCTGGTTCAGTGTGATTCCGGTGGTGGTAATATTATTCTGATACGACTGTGTATCATCAGGAGTGCCGTGTGACGTATTAAGACACTCCATAATGGACAGACCGTATGCAAATTTGTTATGAGCACGTGACAGTGACAAGAGTATAAACAGGCAGCTGGCCGAGTGTCTCATTTGAGTTCATTCAGTTTTTCACGTGTTTTAGAAACGGGCCAAGAAACTGCGTGTCTGAGGAAAAAAAGGATGTCTCGCAGACATCAAATGGTTGATTTTACCGGGGCCGAATTGTTGGCAAGCTCGAAAAATGTCGGACTGTGACCGATGTTGTCAGAGAGTTTTTGAGTAGCACACAGTATAGTGTCGCGGCTTTGGTCTTAGCGCAGGAGACGCAGAGCTCCAGTTGGCAACTGTTTTTCTAGAGGTCGTTTCCACTGTACCAGCCAGCGGGATGACCGTTACTTGGCCATAATGGCAAAAGGGTGTCGCAAACGTACTGCAGGCCGGTTGGCTAATCGCTTCCAAGCAAGAACAAGTGTTCGAGTTTCGAGCCAAATTGTGTTGAGACGTCTAAATGTAGCTGAACTACATGCCCGGAATCCAGTATGCTGTCTAACATTATCCAGAATGTATTGTATGCCCCTCAATTTATGGTGTGTTTCACATGTTGACTCATCTTCTTATCAAAGGCAAGTAATGTCCACAGATTAAAGCCGCTTTCGTCAGATTCCAAGCGACAACAGATCTGGAGGACCCGTGGGACTGTATAACAGGAGCATCATTGAACGGGACAGCTATGGGGGTTGCAGCCTCATTGTATGAGACATAATCACAGTCAATGGACATATGCCATTGCAGGTATTGGATCAAGAAACAATGACCAGGCAACGGTACTGCAATAACGCCTAGTCTTCGCCACGTTCGTCTGTTTTGCGATGTTGTGCGCGCAGGTTTTTTAAAGTCCGTCCTCACCGCACAGCATCTGTGGATGAAATATGGGTTAGTGAAGATATCCCTAAGGATATATGGGCTAGTGAAGATATATATACGGATGGAGCATCCAGCGCGCTTCCCTGATCTCCATCCAATCGAACATGCATGGGGATACTCCAAGGGAACGTGTTGAGCAAAGAAATCCCAATCAGAAGCCTTTCTAGCAGTTATCAGGACTCTCCAGCAGAAGTGGGACAAGAGTTCCTAAATAAATGGATGCTAAACATCACACTCTAGTATCAAACATGCTTTGCAGCGTTGGATGGCCACACATCCTATTGATGACTTCACCCTGTAGCCTGTTTGTGCAGGGGTGATTGAAAAGTGTCACTGGATGACAGGTGATCTCGTACCTACTTCGTAACATTTTGTTCTGTTTCGATCTCTCTTACATATTATTCATGATTGTTGATCTGCGTTTTACTTTGCTTTTTGCATTGCCATCGATACACTTGCAACTGTAAAGGAGCTTTCTTCGATTTTGGCTGGCCAAAAGGTACCTCGTCCTTATGGTTTTGGACCGCGATATACGACCACACTAATTTAACATTATGAAGTGTGTTTTCTATTTAACAACTTAAACTAAAGTAGAACAGATTTTCCTTTACGATACAAACCTATTTCTTAGCTTTAACGTTCTGCATTCTGAAAATTCCGTGCATTACAATTGGATGTTTTGACAGGTTTTGGGTTGTTCTAGAAATTTTATTAAATTCAATTTTTCCGAGAACAGTTATTCAAAATTGTCAGCCTGTAAACAGGCCTTACTCATAAAAATATAATGCACATAACTATCCGTTTTCTCACAGAAGTAACCACCCTTGTGAAGGTTTTCTGTCATTTTGTTCACTGACGACTCTTCATTTTAAGAAATACTAATCAGCGTACTAAAACTATTCGGGTTATGAATGAAATTAATTTTTGACGTAAATGAATAAGTTATTTGTTACCAGCATTTCTTGATTTAAGAGGTTTGCGCTGTAATGTTTAAACATAATAAAAAAAAACGTAACTTGTGGCCGTGAGAGTAATCCCGCCCAATTGAATAAAAGAGATTCCAATAAACTCATCATCACAGCTTCCAGTTTAAGTGCTCATGTGAAGGTGTTAGAATACTTTTGTCTACATAGTGTATATTTTACTTAAACACCCACATATGAACGGGCCACCAAGCGGACGCTCTGCTACGCGCAAGATCTTGATTGTATGTACCAGCTCAGGGGTGTCAGAAAGTGCGCGTCACAAAGTTGACCACACGGAGATATAACGGCCGGCCAGGACACGTGAGCAATAGTGTGTCAAATGAGCACAACGGGAAGAAGTAGTGACTTGACGGACGTTCAAAAAAAGGAATGATCATATGCTACCGAGTCAAGGGTGGAAGCATCTCAGAAATAGCAGACTTCGTGGGCTGTTTGCGAGGTGCTGTAGAAAAGGTGTACCAAGAATGGACCGCTGCGACACCGAGTACCTCCCGACGTTATGACTGTGGATTCCCCAAGGCGATCGACCCCAGAGCAGAACGTCGCCTCCGTCGTTTGATAAAGGCAAATCAACGCTCAACAGTGCAGCAATTGACCACGTAAATGAAAGCTGGGACACCCAGGTACGTGTACCCGATAACATTAGAGCGAACCCTGTAACGCGTGGGTCTCCGGAGTCGATGTTACCTCAAGGCGCCCATGTTAACCCAGGTCCATCGGCAACGACGCCTGCAGTTTGCATGGCACTACTGTCATTGGACAGTGTAAGAGTGGGAAAATGTTGCTTTGTCGGACGAATCGAGGTTTCTACTCCACGGAAGTGACTGGAGGCGGCGGATCCGACGTCAGACGAACGAGAGATAATACCCACAGGTATAGTTTTCTTGTATTTACTATAATATTCGTTTTACATATTTCTGTTATCGTCTATGAATCAGTTATATTTGTTTTTTCTTAGATATTTTACATTTACAAGATTTTTGCCTTTGCAAACTTTGTGTCATGCCTATCTGGAAAACAAAGGCCTTTTAAATTTGTTCTATGAATTAAGTAATTACATTTGTCTTTCGCGTTGCTTCTTAGAAAGCGTCGTGCTTGAACAAATTAGCTTATGTATCTAACAATTTTTCCAAAAACTATTATTTCGATGGAATATCAGATCGCTTTTGATTTAAGAAACAGAATGACAGCGATTTAAATTATTTTTCTTTCTGCGTTTTAAATCTAATAACGTTTTTGCGCGATATGTTTTTACAAGGAGAAGGGTTGGTACGTGAACTTCAATCTTCTTTTTCATAAATTTGTTCTTTCACTTTCGTCCACATTTCCCGTTTCGTACATCGTAAAAATTAATTCATTGAAAAATTACTCTGAGCTTCAATTTCGGCATTACGGAGATATAAGATTATAGGTTCTTCAGATTTCATAATATCTGGAGGCACTGAGGGAGTTGGACTGTTCGTGTTTGCAGTTTTGTTCATGGAGTCTTGATTCTAGCATGATATGCCTGAAAGGAAAAGAAGGCTATCAGTTTTTATTCATGCCACCATTTCTCATATAATAGAGTAGCCTTCCAGATTCTGTAGTACCGTAGCGTCTATTCTATGAAGAAGTTATGCATCATTTTATTTTTCATGGTATCTCAAATTAAAGTATGTTTATGTTATTTTGTGTCTTACTAAAAGTCAAATTTAAATGCATAGAAAATAATTTAATTAACATACACAAACATAAATGTAAACGAAGATACAAACTTGAATAACCTATGAATAGAGTAAATGTGAATGTGCCAATACAATGAAAGAAAGCATGGAAGTTGGGGAAGAACATCTGAAGACAGAGAGTTAAAAAATAGGTAGAACTAAAATAAAATTTATATCCTACAACGACGAACGCAGAAGAGATATAACCGTTGGTATTCTTAACCAGGGAGGAGTAATGCAAATTGCAAGAAGGTTGAGAGACTTAGTTGTCTGTTCTGGAAAAAGATGATGATATGAAAAAAGGAGGGTGTGCAGGCAGGATTGAATACCTGGAGGAAAACTTCATCTATTCCCTGTAACAGATTGCTTAATATCCATTTAAGGAAAAAGAAATTATTATGTGACTGTAATATGACCAGAGATGCTGTGCAATACTAATTAGGATACGTTTATGCTGCAGCCTCGCTGCTGGCACATAGATGCTCGCTCAGGCACCTCGTTACTTGCACTTGCATGTAGATGCGATGCTCGCCATATAGCATTTACCCTGCAGCTGTTGGGTATGTAACGATTGGTCGACAAACGGATGGTCGACATAACGATTGGCCAACACACGATTGGCCGACAGTAACGATTGGTCGACTTAAAGATTGGTGGACTTAAAGATTGGTCGGCATAACGATTAGTCCACAGAAATGATTAGTCGACATAACGATTGGTCGACAGTAATGATTAGTCGACAGTAACGATTGGTCGACAGTAATGATTAGTCGACAGTAACGATTGGTCGACATCACGTTTGATCAACCTAACGATTGGCCGACAGTAACGATTGGTCGGCATAACGATTGGTCGACAGAAATGATTAGTCGACAGTAACGATTGGTCGACATTAACGATTGGTCGGCATAACGATTGGTCGACAGAAATTATTAGTCGACAGTAACGATTGGTCGACAGTAACGACTGGTCGATATAACGATTGGTCGACATAAAATGGTCAATGGAACTTGAAAAAATAAAACAAAATTTGAATAAGTGCAAACAGTTTGGCGGTAAATTGCCCCACCGGAAAATTATCCCACCGGAAGATTGCCACACATCTTTCAGCAACCCGGAAAGTTGCCATACACAGAAAAATTGCCCCAACGGAAAATTGCCACATGGTTTTCATTAAGGGAGGAGCACAAATTTCCGTTCGTCCGAGAAACGCTTTGAATGTGTGGCAATTTTCAGGTAGGGCAATTTTCCGAGTTTCCGAATTATGGGTGGCAGTTTCCCCAAGGTGCCTATACCTAAAGTGCCCCGGGTTCCTTTCGGAAATAACATCGTTTAGAAGGCTCTCTATATAGATTTCACTTAGAGTACAAAAGATGACACAGGGGCCTTTTTGGATATAATATGTTATAATGCTGTACATTCTGAGGAATGCATTCTAAAAGATATTATTTCCAAAACGGAACGTTACTTTTGAGAGGTCAGTACGTTCTGAGTGGTACCGCTGCGAATGTAAACCATAATCCTCTGAACCAATGGTTATCTGGACCAATCGTTGTGACGACCAATCGTGCTGTCGACCAGTGGTTACGGTCGACTGATCGTTACGTCAACCAATCGTGCTGTCGACCAATCGTTACTGTCGACTAGTCGTTGCGGTCGACTGATCGTTATGTCGACCAATCGTTATATCGACCAATCGTTCTGTCGACCAGTGGTTATGGTCGACTGATCGTTGTGTCAAACAATCTTACAGTCGACCAATCGTTACTGTCGACCAGTCGTTGTGGTCGACTGATCGTTATGTCGACCAATCGTGCGACACCGCAGCTGTTCACATCGCTTTTATTACTAGTCTTGTGTCCTCTGAAATGAAAGGATGCTCTCTCTTATGTTATCTGATGACAGTGATAGCGATTCATTTTCGATAAAGATGTGGTTTTTGACAAGGAGAAAGAAGAGAAGATATGGAGTGCATCCTTTGAATCAAGAACGCCCTCACTACGGTTTCTTTCACCATTTCTATCAACAACTCAAGAATTATCCAAGGAGGTTTTTCAGACTCTTAAGGATGTCGCAACCAACCATTCAGTATGTTCTAAATATTGTTGAACCAGAAATTGTGAAGCAGTTAGAGATTCGACGGAATATTGTCAACCCAATTTCTGTTGTGGTGATTTGAATGCTCTGCATGCCGCTGATCTCAAATAGCGATGCGTTCGGAAACAGCTGATATCAGTGCCTCTTTGAAATTTTCACCCATACTTCAAAAAATTACGAAATTTTCACCTTTTAAACAAATCACAGGAAAACTCCAGAAGTAAAGCTTGCTTCTATAAAAACACGATACGGTTTCAAAAGATATGAAAGAGATGACTGCGTAGTTTCACACTCGGTTGGGAAAGTGGGTCAATGGACGGGAAGAGTGGCCATGAAGGAACCAATCACAGAGTAAGTTTGAGGATGCCTGACGATGGTCGAGGCTCCGAAAACAAACCAGTTTGATATCATCGCTGTGGCGATGATCGCAGCGAGCAGCGCAGATAACATCGCTGCTCCAAGAAAAATGAGCCTGTACAGATTTATGGTTTTGTTACATCATCGCCAGGCATCCCTGTGCACAGCTCGGCGATGTTCCAGCAGCGAAGCTGCAGCATAAACGTACACTTAGACTTCTCCATTAATAAAAAGTATGCAGAGAATAAGCAATACATTGCAGGTAGAATGGTTAGGTGAATGTGTGCTATCTACATCAAATGCACATTTAGAATTGAGCAGAGAAGAGCAAAATTTCAATCGACAGATGTTGCAAAGACTGTAATAAACGCAGGTTATACACTGAAAAGATTGGAAGAATGTATGGAATGTTGAGCTTTGAAAACGGAGATTTTAGAAAAGCTGAAAAGAAGGTACAAAAAGAGATACAAACATTGCTTACAAAGAGAAATAGTTTAAAGACCAATATGAAATGGGACAGCTCTGATGAGTGTTGTAGTATAAGAAAGGAATAAATCCTGCTGAAAGGTTACTGTTACAAACAGGTAAACAGCTCCATCTGTTTAGTAGCTAAATAGAAATAGTTTCTGACTTTTATAAAACCTTAAGAATAAGATAGAGATGTTTCTGCAACCTACGAAATGTTTAAACTTTCCGCTGTATGACACAGAAGCACCAATGCACCATTCTGCAGCAGAACAGGCCATATCATCTCCGTTTGGTACAAACTCTATACGAACATAAATCAAGTTGTTCTTCGATGTAACGTAAACGCAAAAATTTGAAATTTCATCGTCCTGGAACGATGAAATGTTTAAATTTCTGCGTGTACGTTACACGGAAGAACAGCTTGATTCATGTGTGTATTAATTATTCCATGTGTTTTCAACTTGATACAAACTCTATAGTTACTTGCAAACTTTTTGTAAGAGAACAATAAAAAAATCAATGAATACCTGTGGAACGCATCGCGTCCTACACGATTACGAAATTTGGCGAATGCGAAAACGCTAAACATCATCACCGTCAGAGGATAAAATCTTTCCCGTGGTAAAACTCTTAGCCTTTACACACGACATTTAGATAGTGAAGTCAGCAATACGGTTTCATATGATTCGTCATGTAATAGTTCCATGTTTTAAACTCGATATCCACCGCGTACATGAATTTTTTCTTTCCAACATGAACAGTAAATCCAAATACTGCAGGTGGTACAAATGCGCCATCCGTAAGGAGCCGAAATTTTACATAAACATTCTTTCCGGATGAAGGCTGATTTAACAAAAGGAGAAAAGTGGTGGAATGCAGACATAAAGAAGTGCAATAGGAGATAATTCCAAGACGTGTCGGAATACGTAGATGCTGTCTCCCCTCAAAATTTATGAACAAGTGTTTATGTTTAGATGTAAAAGTAGACTTGTAGACTTGTAAGCACAACTTGTGTAATTGACGACCTTCATATCATGCTTAGAAGAAGGAGTATTTACGGAGGTTATGAAACCAATGAACCTAACAGTCCCATTTAGGAACTGCATTTAAAGAATTTCAAAACTCAAATCTGTCACGTATCATTTTAGGGACATCAAAGCTTACAAATAGCAAATCAGTTCTTCTCCCTCACAGATTATAAGCCTGAGTACCTAATGTTAGATTTTGGCTCTTTTGAAAAGTCGAGCTGAATTCATTTTACCCTCAGAGCCTTCCGTCTTGCGAAAGTGTCATTTCTAAAGTAACACCAACTGTGAGTCCCTTCCCTTAGACGTACTGCGAGGGACAGCCTCGAGAGACGTACAAAAAAAAGTACATGTATGTTTCAATAAATTAGTTGCTGATCTACACTGCTGGCCACCCAAAATGCAACACCAAGAAGGAAGCATCCGATTGGCCTGAAATTCGCAGCATGCGTCGCCCACGAGAGGACATGCAAACGATCAGCATTTCAGGGCATATGCAAATCATGTGCGCCCGGCACGCCACAGAGAAGCACTATAAGAAGGGTGCACAGAAGGCCGGGTGTAAGTAGTGGAAGTGTGTTGTGCTGCAGGACCTGTGCGTGGGAAGCTTCCTGATGCCTCATCGCAGAATACGGCAGTCATTCCAGCACGTTTCGAAGTTCGACAGTGGACGAATAGTGCTTTATCGCGACAGCGGTTTATCGTACAGAGAAATCGGCGCCCGTGTGAGACGACATCCAGCCACAGTGAGGCGAGTATGGATTCGATGGGTGCAGGAGGGACGGACGGACCGACGTGAGCGATTGTCGTAGCCGCGGCACACCACCGTGCGAGAGGACCGGCATGTTGCGCGGCGGGCATTGACGGCTCGCACCGCCACACTACGAACGTTAGCGCAGGAATTAGGGTGTGTTGCACAACAACCTGTGTCAGCACGTACGGTTGGACGTCGTCTGCAGGAGCGGGGACTTGTCTCACGGCACCCATTGCTCCGATTACCATTGACGTTACACCACCGGCGAGTGCGACGGTATTGGGCCGTTGAACGCCGCACCTGGATTACTGAATAGCACGACATTGTCTTCTCCGACAAATCCCGCTTCTGCCTGCAACAGCACGATGGTCGGATCCGTGTGTGCCGGCACCGCGGCAAGAGACTGTGTGACGCCTGCACTATGCATCGCCATACAGGTCCGTCGCCTGGCGTTATGGTTTGGGGCGCAATTGGATATGACTCCCGCACTCCTCTGGTACGCATCGCCGGTACACTCAACAGCCACCGCTACATCTCCGACGTTTTGGAGCCTGTAGTCCTCCTTTACCTGCAGGATCTACCAGCGGCTACGTTTCAACAGGACAATGCGCGCTCGCACATGGCACGCATCTTGCAGCAATTTTTCACTGCCCAACAGGTGTCACTGCTGCCGTGGCCCGCCTGTCCTCCCGATATGTCGCCCATCGAACACGTCTGGTCGCTGATCGGCAACCGAGTGGCCCGGCAAGCACCACCCGCGGCTAGGCCTGATGAACTGTGGCAACGTGTGGAAGCAGCCTGAACCGACATACCCCAAGCCCACATCCAAAGCCTCTTTCGTTCGATGCCGAGGCGTGTAGCGGTCGTTATTTCCAGCCATGGGGGCCACACGAACTATTGATGTCTGCGTGTTCCGCAAGTCGCACCGGCCTGTAAGCTCAATCGTTTCATCTTTGTATCTGTTGTTATGTTTCCAGTAAATCTGGCTTTGCTATCTCGTGTCCTTCTTGGTGTTGCATTTTGGGTGGCCAACACTGTATTTATTGCTAGAGGTGTGTGGAGAAGGAATATAGAAACACTTTTGGTATATAACTAGTATGCGGAGTGTGATGTATTGGTTGTTTTGGGGAGAAATAATTATTTTATTTGCTAATTATTTGTCGTTCCAACTAATACCCAGCATAAATTTCATAGTAAAACACTCTGCTGACTGAAGCGTAAATCTGCTGCTGCATATTTACGCTTCATTGTAAAGCACTTTTCTGATTGAAGCTCAAACCTTCTGCAACAGCTTGCTTCATTGTAAAGCTTACAGAATTGTCTTATCTCTGACGACTTCACTTCGTCACAGAATCAGCGATGAAACACTAGAAACCGTAATGGCTAAATAATGTAAACGAAACTCTGACACGTTTGGTCTCTTTGTTCTTCCACAAGGAATCATATGGCACGACTCTTACCATCCGTTTTCGCATATGTCATTGCACTTCTGACTTGTCGTCAGGATGCCAAACACACATTTGCGTACAGAGAAAATATAGCGTTCAGGCTGAAAAATGGTTAACGTGAATAAATCAAAATCTGCACGAGAAGAGTAGAACTACAAGCAAGGTTAACTTAGAGTATACGTCATAGGAGATGGAAACATAGATCATGGTGAATCCCTATATAAAACTGGTGAAACCAGAAAAGCCTAAGTAGATTTCAAAGGGTAAGCTAAGAAATTACTCAATGCCATTTCTTATTGGTGCCTCTTTCACCAAGGATCGAGTCTTCTACAAAAAAGAGCGCAGTCCTCACACACAAACTCATCCCTAGGTGTCTCATAGAGCCCAACACGTCTCATGAAATCACATACTAGTCATATCGAAAGGTACTCAACGTATGTGTGTTCGAAGTGCTCCTTTGTAGAAGACTCATCTCCAAGTAAAAGAGACATGAATAACCAATGACACCGAGTAAAGCTAAGCTTACACCATTAAGTTCTGTAGTCTTTTCTGGTGTCACCAGAAAACATTAAGCAGAACTAAATCGTGTTCAATGGTTAAGATCACTGGCGTCATTTATTTCTCTTTTGGCTCTGGAATCCCAAACTGCTATCAAATATATTCTATTACAGGTAAATAAGCAACAGTGGAAACTTCTGGGTTGTCGTGTTTCAAATCACGTTTATGCGTTCAGCTTAATTAGGAAAGGACATGCCAAAACATTTCATTTTTATACCTTCTTGCCAACATTAAGGCCACGAGATGGATGAGAAATCATGCCACAGCTCAGAGCTCAATTTACATTTCATATGTTGTATTTTAAGAGCAAACCTCTTAAGTGTCCTTAAAAATTGATAGTGAAAATATTCATGAGCATTAATTATACTCGACGAAGCGTTCAGTTTTTCTTATTTTCACCTGATTTGCCTTTATTCCATGATCTTAAGCTAAAGCTCTTGTGCACTATTGAACGTCACAAAACCTTTAATTTTTTTACATTTTTGTTAATACCTGGGCAACAGGGTTAATGATGAACCATGTCACATGTTAAAAAACCAATCCCTGTTTTAAATACCACATTTTAAAAACAGGCTTGTGGGGCACTCTTAAAATTTGTAATGAAAATATGCTCGTGATTATTTGGGATGTACTCAATTAAGTACTCTCTGTAAGAAACAGTGGAGAGCCGAGCTCTCAGAGACTGTCTACTCATTTTCTTTTCTTCTACAATCTTCTCGCGAACAGCACTTATGCATTAAAGCTGTTTCAAAACATTTTAATTAGGAAAACTACTTTAGTATTATCTCGGCAATCATCTTGGGAAGCGCAATAAGGTGCTGTCGTTGTTATTCATGACGGCAGCGGCGATCATTCAGTATTTTTCATCGCTAACTCCTGATAGCTTCGAGGGAGAGAACCTATGAGATAGATGAAAGAGGGAGATTAACTTTCATCAGAATCACTCGACTAGAACTTCTTTCACCCAGAAACAGTCAGGGGAACTCGAAGATTATTATTGCTTCTGCCAGTACATCCTCCATCTCATTCTTAGAAAAGATAAGGAGGTTTTTTCCTGCGAGATTATTTAGAACATTTGCGCTTTAAACTAGCCCAGTTTCTCGCTCTTAAAATTGCCTTTTCGCTCGACCCCGTATTTCCCTTCATGTGGCTTCCTTTAACGTACAGATCCTATTTTCTCGTGTCTTCAAGCATTAAATATAAGAAATGTAAAAATAAAAAAAAGATAGCAGCTTTCATTAGAAAAACGTTTTGAAGTTTGTCTTCTACAAGGGAGAAGGTTACGGTGAAGCATTCTGTCAACATATCGAACTGTCAACATCACTGTAAATCAAAGGCATTTCCGTTAGCCAACCTCATAACTAGACTTGAATTCCTTCCACTCGGTTTAAGAATCAGCGAAAAGTAAATTTTTCTTTGCACTGGAATTTTTTGATATATTAGACTGGTGAAAGTTATCATATTTTGAAATTTCTTCAATTTTGTTTAATACTTATTCCAAACTTTTACGAACGAATATATTATCAAAAATTGCTATTTATTTCTAATAAAGACATTTGACACGTCCGTTAATTTTTAAGACCGACTTTAACTAAATTTGTGTAACCTTAGAACATAAGGGAACAGGGATTTCTTTGTTATGTCATTTTGAAAAATAAAATTATGTGAAAATATTTTTGTGTTCTACTTTAAAAACATCTTTTGAAAATCAAATTTGGAGCGCTGCTTGCTGATATCATGTTTATTTCTTGTGTTTTAGGGCTTTATAAAAGGAAAACAATTTTTTTTCCATTCAAGTGCTATGCGTGATGAAGTTTAATTTCAGAAGCAGAGAAAGGCGTACAAATTTATTTAATTCAGTTTCAGGATGTTTTAATTTCTAGTTGGCAACTGAGTACAAAGATAAAAGAAATGCCGAATGATGAGACATTATGGACATGTCTTCTGAATTAAAGGGATACTTGAAATTATAATAAACAAGAAAGATGGCACCGAATTTTCGGTTGTAATGAGCACGTCTTTTGAATCATTTCGACAAGAACAAAATATTTCAAAGTTATTCATAGTCAATACAGCCCATAATAAATAAATAAATAAATAAATAAATAAAAATAAACCGCATTTCTACAATCGATAAAAGTTCTAGAAACATAAATAGTTAGTTTCTCCCACTAGCAGCTGACAAAGTTACAAAAATTAACAAATTCTGCACATAAAGGGTTTCGTAACTTATGGAAAATATCAGAGACAACGGGATTTTCAAATCGAACAGTTACAAGAACAGATATAGAGGAAAACATGATATAACTTTACGCCCCTTAGAGGAAGAATTTTGAATAAGGAAAAAATAGAAAATATGCGAACAGTATTCTTCATATAAAAATTATGCTAAGGAAAAATAATTTTTCAAATACGTCTTCTGGAAACAACGATACTAAGAAAAATATTTTATCATTTCTGTCCCTAGCAAAAAACAGTGCATTATATAAAGAAGATAATATTCCTCATCTTTACTGTAGCGAATGACAGAGTAAAAAATAATTTTTTAACAACATTTTTATAAGGAGAGATATATCTGCAAACAGAAAAACACATACTAATACAACATAGCGGCAGATCTGTGAAGTAAAAAACATCCAGGATCACACGCAAAGTGTTCCACAAAGTAAATGATACACGGCTTTCAAAGAATTTTTTAAGTCGGACTTTCAGAAGTAGACACTACCGATTTGACCTTTACGCCCCTTGCGAGAACGTTGTGCACTATTTTGGCAGTGGAAGCATACAGACTATGTTGGCAGTTTGTTGTATCTGACCGAAAAAGGTTTTCAGACGCACAGGTATTGCTGCTAATATGCTGCAAACGGAAATGAGAACTTATGCCCTCTACTGGCACACTTGTGCGTTAGGAAAAAAAATTGAAATAGTATTCAAATGATTTCGCACTAGAAATGCTCTCCGACAAAGAAAGAATTTTTCAAATCGGACTATTAGGAACAGGGGTATCGACAAAAATTACACCCCTGGCAGAAAAACTATGTATTGTTTTAAGCAGAATATATTCTCAAAAGGTTTGTCTTGGTGAGCCGAATCTGACCGCAAAATAATTTTTTAAATGGAATTCTCAGAACCGCAGATATTTTTGCAAATACTTCAGAAACAAAAATATGCGCTTGCGCCCTCTAGTGGCCAAACCATTCCTTACAAAAATTAGAACTTATGTTCGAAACATTTTTCACCAGAGGTTTTATCTGATGCAAAACGGAATTTTTCAAATCGTACATTTCAAAGCAGAGACATCAAGGGAATCGTAATTTAACTTAACGCCGTTTGGAGGAAAAGCTATTCATTACTTGAAACATCAAATGTGCCCACAATAGCCTTAATAGTCTTCGTTATGCATGGTATCGAATGGTAGGAATAATTTTTTCAGTCGGATATTCAGAAGCAATTATATGGAATAAAATGTATTTTGAATTCGATAGCATCTGCATTTACGCCCTATAGCGGCGAAGTTATGCATCGTAAAATAGCTGAGAGCAAAAAAATCGTTCTCACATTTCAATCTTCCTAATACAAAAATAATTTTTCAAATCGGACAAAGAGTTGCAGAGTTCTCTCCACAGGCGGAGACGAACGGAAAATGTGATAACATGAGCGCGTATCTTTTTTTACAAAAGACGTACGAAAAATGTAATGGTCATCCAATATATATTTGCATGATAGCTATCAACATGCCCAGAACCGAGAATCAAATCAGATGTAAAAAGAACATTTTAAATAGGTCTTTTAGCAGATAATTATCTATTATACCTGAAAACTCTTAATGAGGATAGCATGGAATTCAAGCAACATGTTTTTCACAAAGAAATCTACCGGTAGCAAATAAATGCTTTGCATCCGCGCTTTCTCAAACAGAGATGGGATATGTAAGAGGAAAAACATTTCCTTTTAAACAAACAAACAATTTCTCATGAATGGAATACGGGATTACATCATACAACACAAATTTTGAAGATGGCAATCCGTTTTTGGTGTACATATGACAAGGATGGTAAGCCAGATAATATTTGAAAACTTGAAAATTTCTTCGTCCTGGAGCGGAAATCCAACCCACGTCTCCCAGATAGCACCCGGGTATTCTAACCACTATACTACCCAGAACGACCAAGTCTCAAGTTTCCGATTAATTTGAATATAACCATCACAGGATTCGGTAGTCGAAGTAACCGGCATCCTTGTTATACGTATTTACACCAAAAAACTGATTGTCTTTTTCAAACCAATTTCTCATCATTCAAAGCAGGAAGCATACATAAATCTTTATTATAGTGACTGGTATTCAATGCAGAAGAAATGATTTAAATCGATATTTTGAAGCAGTTAATTTCTGCCCTTTAGAGGAATGTGTTATGGAAAAGGATACATGAAACATTACGAACTATAGAAAGTTTTCGGCACATAGTAAGTGGTAAGTGTACTGAAGTAAATATTTTCAACTTGACTTTTTAATCTGAAACTTATTTGCAAGTAGAAATATGCACTTATTACCTTTTAGGTCAAGAAACATGCATTACTAAAAAGGCGAATTTTTCTTCATAGTGCGAGATATGTGAAGCAGCAAGAATCTATCAAATCGATATTTTAGGAGGAGAGGTATTGAGGAAATTAAAATGTAAATTACGCACCTTTATATCGTGTGCGTCTTGCTGGGCAGGCATGTCACATCTATCCCCCCTCCCTCAAAAGAGGGCCGGGGGCATGGCCCACGGGTCAGCCGTGACCTTGAATCGTTGCAGGCAGCCATCCGCTGTAGAACGGGCACTTGAGAACTCCCAGTCAATCTGGTGGGCGGAATGCAACGTCACACACATTTATTTTTCGAAGCGCTGAAGAAGGGATTCTCTCATTTTTCGTATCTCGCGGTGTGGAAAGAACATCACACCATTGCAAGATCTTTAACGGCCGGGTCATCCGGGAAGTTCGGGCGCCATTGTAACGAAGTAGTCTTGTCGTACTTCTACGTTATTTTAAAAACATAACCATAAGATGAAATAGTTCCTAAATTAAACCTTAACGGCCAGACGAAACATGTAAACAACAGAAGTCAAACTTACGGAAAAGATGCTTTATTCAAGGTTTTCTCCAACACATCGTAACATAACATAGCACTTCGCATTAAACGCACCACACAGCTCCACAAGCAACAGTTTAATCGTAGTTTATATCTCTCGTTCTTATCATAACAGGCATACGTCACGTTCATTCAACCTCAATTATGTTGCCAATAGTATTCGTTTGAGAGAAAAGATATCACGATAAGTGTGAAGTATAACTGAGAATAAACTCAAGATTTACATAGGGAAAGAAACTAAAAAGGAAAGTTAATTTAGAATATACGTCACATGCCCCAGGACGTAATTCTCTCTGTGAGGCCAGTCTTTTACAGTACAGTGTTTGTCGTTTGCAATACTGTTTCACAGACAAAGAAAACAACAGTACTTTGTAAATCTACTCTGAAGCCCGAATAGCAGGGCGATGATTTTCAAATCTCCGCACACTTCCCAGCAGTACTTGTCGTATTGGATTGCACTTAGCAGCAGCGGCATACTCTCGAAAGTTTATTTCATGTCCACTGAATGTGCCACTAGTATTTATGGTTCAGGGTTGCCATTGCGTAGCAATACTGCCTTCAGACTCGTTTTTGAGAACTCAATAAAAAGCCTTCATACCTGAGGGATATGCTCGAAACCAAGATCAGCCATTAATCAGTCAATATTTGTAACCACACGCTTGAAATTTTGCATTGTAAAGTATCCTGAAAATTATTCATGCCTCTTTCTGTACATGTACAATGGAATTCTAGTGCTTGCGCCAGTAATTTCTACCGCTACAGCGTAGGCCCTAAAAGTTCGGCTTGATGTTCTTTAAGATTAATGTCTCTGACTTAGTTCCCTTTGCTGAATCATGCTGTGTCGTGTTATGTCGGGGACTGTAGAATATATCAAAGGACATTTGATGGTTCAGTCTCTCCTCCATTTTCTTCTTTTGGAAGGGCGAATTCTTCCAATTACGAAAATGGCTCAGGAACGGGATGTTTAGATCCATGTGGTATAGGACGTATGGCAGGCTAAACAGTAAGATATTCCACTTTACATTTTGTTTAATTTGAGTATTTCTTGATTGTATTCATATGAAAATAACAGTCCTATACATGGCTAGTCAGCTCGCACCAGACCATCGGAACTACAAAAGGCATACACTGTGGTTTGCTTCCATTCATACACTTAATCAAATTTGAGTAGCAGTTACGCAAGATATATGTGAAGCCCACTTTTGTGTTGATCATCAATATGGCACTAAAATAATTGTTTAACCTTGGTTGTTGAATACCGACGCTGTTTTTTCACTGTGAACTACCCACAGATGCAACAAAAACTGTCCGATGGATTTACATATTTGCGGCATGTTCTATCCATTATGAGAAAACTAAATGCACACACACTGTTCAACAATCACTGCAACCTGTCACAAGCACAAAATCTCTTCAACTGAACCAGACAGAACAAATTTCACCACGATACAAAACCCTCTGAGTCCCCTGTCGCCTACAAAAGATTAGTCAATGGAGGAGAAATCCTGAATGTAACCAAAGCACCTGCTTGCGCAGCAGAGGGAAGAAGTACTCATAATTCCTTTAAATCCTACCATGAAAGTATCATAAAGTGGAAATGAACCTGGGGAAAAGTTGTCGACACTCTGAGAAGCACTTCTACCGGAGGCTTTTGCGTCGATAACCGAGTTATGTTAGTCTTTGGAGTTTCGGCATTTGTAATGCCATTTTCATTTTTTTTTTACACAACTGTGCGCGATGGCTCATTTTGAAGGCTATATGCATTATCAGCAAATAAAAATTGACTACAGACGCATATTTCCATCCATGTGGCAAGAACCTTGCTAACTAGTGTAATTTTTCACAATCAAGAGTATCCGACCAAGCAAAAAGTTTTTGATTCTGATTTTAGAAGCTGACACATTGTTGCAAATGAAAATATTTCCTTATGTCTCTAACAGCAGAAATATATAATCATATAATGGCAAAAAATATACTTAACATTCTTGATAATGGACGCTATGAGACGGAAATGTATGCAAAATATTCTTGATAATGATGTTATGTGACAGAAATATTCTTCAGACTGGATGTTATGCGATATTTAAAAGCATAGACATCAGAAAAAAAATTTACACTTGTGTCTTTTAGCGGGGAAACTTTGCATAATCTTTAAACGCAGTTCTTATGTGCATTACTCTTTGACTAAACTATACGACCTTCTTTTCATGCACATAATATGAGTGGATACCTAATAAAGTAGCAAATCGTTCATGTCTCAATTGCATGGCAAAGGACTTACCAGAAATGCTTATTTTACACATGAAAGCTCTATTTAGATTGTAGTAAAAAAGTTTATCCAGCAAGAGAAAAACAACTTTTTTTGTGTTATTTATAAAAAAAAAAAATTGCAAAAACCAAACTCACATGAAAGCTAAATGGCCTTATTTTTTCATGTGAACGCATCGATTTGTGGTTCTGGTTTCCGGAGAAAAGTAAAACACAGATAAAAAAAAAGTCGTGTAGGACTTGTGCTCCTATTTCATTCCGAAAATTTTGCTTTGAAAAGTGATAAGTCCCCCTTTTGCTTTCTAGTAATATACAAGACAAGGCTGCTTAGCTCGAGATAATTTTCAAAATCCTTAATTCATATGTCAAGAAGAATTGCATCACCTTTCCGAAGCCCTTCTGCATTTTCTGTGCCTTCTGACTCAAGATTGGTTGCTATAATTTATTAAATAGGTTTGAACTTCCTCATTCTCGGTTGGAAAATATTGTCAGAAGGAAAACAGGAAATTGTGAAAAATGACAAAAACTTTTATCCACAAACAAATGTTTAGTCAGCTCATAATGCCGAAGTCTACGTCTGTTCGTTTCCTTGACATTCGTTGTTCCTAAAGTTTCACAGCAGTTCTTTTTAACATATAGTGTACATCAAAGAGAGAAAAAAAAATGCATTTGCGTTGCACGGAGCTAAGCATGACTAATATTCACGCTGTGCAATGTATAACATAAGTCTCTTACCCCTATCTTGGGAAACAGGATTTTTTTCAGAAATTTAAAATTTTTAGAATGTGTATTAACATGTATAATTTGAAAATGGAGTATTTTGTGAACTGAATAATCAAATCGTAATTAACCAATGCATACCATAATAGATTCAAAATGATATTCAATTTCTAAATACCAGAAAACAACTTGTGAGTCCTACAGCCCTTTCCGTTTCATCGGGGTAACAACTCTTCAACTAAGAGGCGAAAATAAATATTTCTCCCTCACATAGTATTATACTATTTTTGGGAGATGAATTAAAACTTCGTCCCATAAAGGCTAGCAAACAAATATTTTTGTCTCGGGATATTTTGTTAGGCATATGGTTCGTACAATCTCTCAGACTGGATACCAGGGGACAGGAAAATAGCAAGAAGATGGTTACGTGAGAGATGTATGGATGAAATTTGAAAACAGGTCAGCGTGACATTGAAAATAATGGCTCAAGAAAGACAGTTGCCGAAAGACTTGGGGAGTCGTTCATCCAGCGCTGGAATGAAAATGGTTGACCATGATGTGATTCAGTTCCTAAAACTGTTCTCCGTCATATCCTATAGATATAAGCACTGATACGATTTTTCATATACTTTCCAGTTTTTCATTGAGTGCGATTTTGCCGTTAGATGGCGTAGGCTTTCATTCGTATTTGTGTTAATATCTGCACTTCTCGAATACTGATTCGGGAAACACTTTCCCTTTAATCGAAGCGAAGAAACATTACCGAACATTTCTCCAACATTTTTTATGTAGAATTTTTTTCTGCTTGGAGACGTCAATTTGTACTTCAATTTTTCAGCAAAGGTATTTATTTCTACTAGAATTATTTTAGTTTGTATACACTTATCAGTTCATAATCTACTCATCCTTGTTTGCTTCAATTTAAAACCGTTTGTACCTTTTGTCCGTTCCTAAAACTAAACAATCATTAGAAAATATAGATTATCAAGCTTAGAGCAATCTTTCACTCAAATTAATAACGAGGAACTGTACACCAACTGTGCATAAAATAGTGAAACTGTTCTAGTAATCCGATTTGTTGGCGGCGTAAGAATATATACATAAATAAATAAACGTTTCCAAGCTTTCGCACATCAATCAGATTACTTTTTCAAGGAAGATAGACAGAAACTGCAATCTGAATAATAGAACGCGTCAACAATTTGAACGTGGTGACTTGACTTGACAATAAAACATTTAAATTTAGAATAGGAATCAAGAAGTATATAAAAAGGGCGCAATATACGGCTAAGTGACGACGGCTCCATCAAAAGAAATCAAATTCATTTCTTTTTATCATCCTATGTGAGATGATATTAATATAAATAAATTAGCTTGCGATTCCACCCCTAAATCTACAGCCATTCGACAAATCTGGTTGATCATTATCAACAGTGACGCTTGCAGTGATAGTGTCTCGCTGAAGCTGCCACGAATTAGGAACTAGCTCTTCAAATAATACTTTTTCCTAAAAGGATACAGCGTGTCCCGCCTCATGTCGTTCAGTGAAAATTACATCAAACTTTTTTTGTCAAGTGAAATCACCGCGTTCATATTGTTGAAACGTTCTACACTGCCGGCAACCCAAAATGCAACACCAAGAAGGACACGAGATAGCAAAACCAGATTTACTGGACACATAACAACAGATACAAAGATGAAACGATTGAGCTTACAGGCCCGTGCGACTTGCGGAACACGCAGACATCAAAAGTTCGTGTGGTCCCAATGGCTGGCAATAACGACCGCTACACGCCTCGGCATCGAACGAAAGAGGCTTTGGATGTGGGCTTGGGGTATGTCGGTCCAGGCTGCTTCCACACGTTGCCACAGTTCATCAGGCGTAGCCGCGGGTGATGCTTGCCGGGCCACTCGGTTGCTGATCAGCGACCAGACGTGTTCGATCGGCGACATATCGGGAGAGCAGGCGGGCCACGGCAGCAGTGACACCCGGTGGACCGTGAAGAATTGCTGCACGATGTGTTGAAACGTGGCCGCTGGTAGATCCTGCAGGTAAGGGAGGACAACAGGCTCCAAAACGTCGGAGATGTAGCGGTGGTTGTTGAGTGTACCGGCGGTGCGTAGCAGAGGGGTGCGGGTGTCATATCCAATTGCACCCCAAACCATAACGCCAGGCGACGGACCGGTATGGCGATGCATAATGCAGGCGTCATACGTCTCTCGCCGCGGTGCCGCCACACCATGGTGGTGTTGCAGGCAGAAGCGGGATTCGTCGGAGAAGACAATGTCGTGCCATTCTGTAGTCCAGGTGCTGCGTTCAACGGCCCATTGCCCCCGCACTCGCCGGTGGTGTAACGTCAATGGGTAATCGGAGCGATGGGCGCCGTGCGACAAGTCCCCGCTCCTGCATACGACGTCGAACGGTACGTGCTGACACAGGTTGTTGCGTAACACACCCTAATTCCTGCGGTAACGTTCGTGATGTGGCGGTGCGATCCGTCAATTCCCGCCGCACAACATGCCGGTCCCCTCATTCGGTGGTGTGCCGCGACTGCGGCAATTGCTCACATAGGTCCGTCCGTCCCTCCTGCACCCACCGAATCCATACTCGCCTTACTGTGGCTGCATGTCGTCCCACACGGGCGCCGATGTCTTGGTACGATAAATCGCTGTCGCGATAAGCCACTGTTCGTCCTCTGTCGAACTCCAAAAAGTGCTGGAATGACTGCCGTATTCTGCGACGAGGCATCAGGAATCTTCCCACGCACAGGTCCGGCTGCACAACACAATTCTACTACTTACACCCCGCCTTCTGTGCACCCTTCTTATAGTGCTTCTTGGTGGCGTGCCGGGCGCACATGATTTGCATATGCCATTCAATGCTAATCGTTTGCATGTCCTCTCGCGGGCGACGCATGCTGGCCAATCGGATGCTTTCTTCTTGGTGTTGCATTTTGGGTGGCCAGCAGTGTATTATTCATACTGCGGTTTCTGTCTGTCTTCCTTGAAAAAGTCATCTGGTTGATGTGCGAAAGCTTGGAAACGTTTATTTATATTCTTACGCCAATAAATCTGATTATTAGTATAGTTTTACTATTTTGTTAATCTTTCACTGCTCAGGAAATGGGAGATATTATGATGAAGATCTTTCAATCCTAAGGAAATGTAGAATGCCTAGATGAATCTTTTAATCCTCAGAAAATATGGACGCAATGCGCGTAAGAATGTTTAGATGTTTATGGAAGTTTGTTTGTTGGTTGCATAGATGCCCAGTAAGTATTATAATATACTTGTGCAAAACGAATGTTTAGATATTTATGGAAATATGTTTGTTGATTGTATATTTATACTATTACCTTATTGGAGATATTACTAAATCAGTTTACATATCTATTGCATCAAAAGGAAAATTACTTCTTTTATCAAATAATCTGAGGATTTCCTGCATTTAAATTAGCAGTTAAATCTACGAAACCAAATAATGGTTGTTACGGTTTGTTGTACTTAAACTTAGGATAAATATCCACCAAATCACTTTCAATAATTTTAGCGTTATTAAGACTAAGTAAATCATTAACATACCTAAAATATATATTTCCGCTGATCGTTGAAAAACTGTGAATGATTCTTCTCAAAGTGATAAGTATAGAAGTGATCACATCTGTGATGAACTTACACGCCTAGATTCGAAGAGATTTTACAGTCCTCAAGAAATGTAGAATGCAATGCATGTCTGTGTACAGGTTGACCAAGGAAATAGCTGCAAAAAACATAGGTGTCTCGTTTCAGAGCCTGTAAATGCGCAAAATGACGTATTATTAATACAAGTAGTGTTATGAAAGTCACGTGATTCCAATCGCAGTCGAATCTTTTATGAACAGAATGCAAAGACAACTATGTTTTAGATCCTCGCATATCATCTGCATCTCGATGAATTTAGAAAGGTATGCTACTTCTCAAGTAGGAAATAGAATTTGCATTCAACCCCAGGCGAATGGGGAAAAATGTTCGTAAACCTGCTGTTGTATCACTGTCTTAAAAAACATATCTGCATAAAATTGTCAAGTAGCGGTTCAGAAGGTTTTTCTAGAAAAGCACACTGAGGGTAAAATATTACAATCAGAGTTCCGATATCTACGGTTAGTATATTTTGTTGCAAAAGTTTTCCGTTGTTTCTTTTTACATCAGTGAACTGCCAGTAAATTATTACTCATTGAAGAAACAAGTTAAATGTATTACATTTGTCATAAAATGTGGTATAGATTATAGAAGTTAGGGGAATATCTTTGAACAATAGGAGAGTCCGCCAGCATTAATGAGAAAAATGGCCTTGAATCACAGGATTACTCTTCTCATAGAACTTCAGCAATGTTCTTAACTACAGGACGTAGTTCAAGAACCATTGCTGAAGTTTTTCTTTTTCTGACCTTAGGAGTCAGAATAAGAAAAGTATCTGTGATTTATAAGTTAGCGGTAAGCGTATGTTGAGTTGTAACTCTTCGGATGCCAACCAGGAGCCATTCACCGATTCAACTATACAAGCAGGCGAAGTGTGTTTGTGGAACTGCAGCTCGATGCATCTGAACTACGACACGTCATGCCATTAGCAAGAGCTAGGAAAATATTGAGAACCACGTATAACCAAGTAAAGTTCTCCGTCATTTTTATCCACGACGGTCATCGAAGCGGGTCCCCTCACTCCGGAGTAAGTCGCTCTCCCAACTGAGCTACGCAGACGTATGCTCTCGCTGCTGTCTGCCTTTATCTCATGTGCATCCTGCGGTGCAGGCAAGTCACATGTCCCCCCTCGCCCCCGAAAGAGGGCCGTGGGCATGGCCAACGGGTCAGCCGGTACCATGTGCCGCTGTAGTCAGTCATCCGCCGAAGAACGTACATTTGAAAACTCCCAGTCAATTTGGTGTATAGAACGTAACATCACACACATTTTTATTTTTCGAAGCACTGAAGACGGGATTCTTTTATTTTTCCTGTCTCGCGGGGTGGAAAGAACATCACACCATTGCAAGAACTTTAACGGCCAGGTCATTCTTGAAGTTTGGGCGCAAAATATAACGAAGAAAATTTCTCCATTATTTTTGTCCACGCCGGGCATTGAACCCGGGTCCCCTCATTCCGGAATAAGTCGCTCTCCCAACTGACTACGCGGATGTATGCTCTCGCTGCTATCTGCCTTTATCTCATGTGCGACCAGCGATGCAGCCACGTCACATACGGTACATAATTATGACTGAAAGACATGACAGTGCGATCCACAGAATTCTAATCGCTCTGAGTCAAAAGGCAGTGCCTCTCGCGGTTTTTAAGGAAATACCACTGAGACACATGAGGTATACAGAACTCGTTTGTAGATGGAAGAGGTCTTGATCACTTCAGCATCAGATTTTTCCTGCACAAGACCAGAAGTTATGAAGTAAGTCAGCAGAATTTAGCATGAAGTTTGAAATATCGCGGGAATTATTATTAGAGAATGACAGCACAGCATCTAGTTTCATACATTGAAGCTCCTTAAAAAAAATTCGAAAAAACAATTGGGCTTGAATTTTTTTACAAAAGCAGAGAAAAACGGTGCTTATATTAAATGTGTGCTTGTACATATATCAGACGTCTGGGAAGAACTAAACACTCCATAGATGGGCTCACCGCTCGAAGCCTGCCCTGCTGACTGGAGGATTTGTATGAAACAAAGCACCATTTCATCCAAGAAAAACAAACGGTCAGCTATCTAGAATGTCCCTTCCCGCCAGAAGGAGACATCTACGATTCATCGCAAGAAAAGCTGAAGAGATATCGATTAGGCAGAGCTTGGGAAAGTGCAGCCTGAAGTGATTATTTCCGGTTGCTGTCAGACTTTTATCTGATGCATAAGCTGACCTAACATCCATATTCAGTACGGCTAAGATTTAGCTGCAAGTGAATGATGAAGTAGAAAACTAGATTATTATAAAGGGGTATATTCAATGACTACCGAGTGAACTCATAAACGAAGGAACCAATTCAAGGACACGACGAAAACATTTTTATGTGACAGTTGTTTTCAAACTCCAGAAGAAATCTCGTCATCGAATTTCTAAGAAAACATATCATATCATTTTTACCACTGAAATGTTGTAATGCCCTATTGCCATGTAGCCAAATGCTAATAAAACTTGAGAACTGCATCGGCCTTGATATGGTATACACGTATTTCCTGTCACGTATGCGTGATGATTGATACATGAGCTACTAGAATGGTTGATGCATGAGCTGACAGTGGATATCTGAACTAGAGTAATGCGAACTTTTTTCACGAATTCCTTTACTTCATTTACAGGGCAATGTTGTTGTTTTTCCTGGAGAGTAAAATAATAAAAACCACCAGGAATTAAACTCTTTCTTTTTCTTTCAAGATCTGATTTTGACAATGACGGCTTGTTACGGAAACCAGTTATGTGACTGTAAAGATTACAGATATTCTAGACTTTCCCTTGCGGAGTAATATTGAGTGCATTCAAATGCTACGTGATATCAGTTAGGAAAGCTAATGAGCTAAAAAAAGCGACGTCACTGAGACTTTTAATTAGATCAGCATCACGTTTCCTTTCTTCCAATAAAAGAGATAAACTTTTTTTTCCGAAGTTCGAGAAACTTTTACTAAGTGTTTTTCAGCACTCAACAAACAATTCGTTTGGGCAAAAAAAAATCACTGTACACGGCATCAAGTCATTGAATTTTCTATACGTAAGAGCACGGTTTCCGATCCTAATTGAAGTCGATATCACTTCCTTGTCCACTGTATTTTATGGCCCCTGCGCAGACCCAGGTATTGCTTGTTGGTGTGGTTTAAAATTCATTTCCATTGCTTTTATGTCAGAAATGAAATCTGACATTCTTTTTTTTTGCGGGCCACAAATTCCTGTTCTTTGGGCAAGCACTGGTCTAGTTGAAAGCGTCATTCTTATGCCAAAATATCACTTTCCTGGCATGGTATTTTTTTTTTTTATTGGAGGCTTAACGACCACCGTGAGCAACTCAGTGGGCTATAAGCAGTCACCCGTCCCTAATTTAGGGCCACTGGCTCCAGGGAAGAGAGAGAGCCAGTGCCGTAAGACAAACACAATACCCATGCCTCACTGGAATTCGAACCCGGACCCTTCTCTGACGAATGATCAGAAGCCATCGTTTTGACCATTACGCCATCCGGACGCCATGGTATTTCTGAAGATGTATTATTCTTCATTTACATCTGTGAAAATTTTCTTAATGTTAGTGAAGAATAATACATTTTCATCGCTTTCTCATGGAACATGAGCGGAGTTTCGCAGGTTGCTAAATTTGTTCCGGAAGACTGGGAAGACAAAAGGATGACGTCATTCTACACAATGGAACGCTATGAATGGCCAGTTTCCTCAAATCATGTGTTTCGTTCTACTGCGAAATGTGATGTCAGTGTTATGTGAATATCCTGATATTCTTGGAATTACCGGTTACAGTTGTTGTATGACTGGATCTTCATGAAAGTGAAAACTTGTTGGTACGTATCCAATATTGGAAGTTATTGTCATGCCTATACTAACTGGCATCAAAAGAACTGCAATTTTACGCGTCCTTATCGCTGTCTTGGGAAATGGTTTGAGAAATCCTATCACTGTATCTACACACTTGGCTCTAGTTTGGGTAAATCAGTTACTTCTCGCCGTCTTGAGAATGTGGAACACTAAATGCAGTGCTTTGGTGACATTCATTATCATCTATAATGTTTTACAGCCACGCGTTGATTAAAACGCAGTGCGTCTGATCTGGAAAAAACTGTTTCGCAGAAAAGTGAGTGTCGTCCCCGGCGACGCAATGATTCATCCGAGAGGTATCCGGGTTCGAGTCCAGTTGAGGCACGAATGTTATGTTTTTCCTAAGGCACTGGTTCTGCCCATTCCTTAGAACCTGTGGCTCTAATTTACGGACGGCAAATGTTTTAGACAATCGAATTTCTCACGGTGGTCGTTAAACCCCCAATAAGATAAAAAGTTTAGCACCTGTCAGATTCCAAGTGTCACTTGAGCCAATCATGATGAAGTTTTTTTTATTCCCTTCCTGCGTCTCGCAAGGCGGTAGGCATAAATTTATGGTTTATTTCTTTCAAACCTCTTCTGCCAATGTTAAAAAAAATACCTTCACCTTATTTGGTTCAGCTGGATCAATGGAATAATTCTCAACTTTCAAACCCAGTCTCCATGAAAGCTGTTTTTCGTTGTTCCAATTGCTGATGTAATTTGGTCATGATATAATCAACATAGCAATCAGTCATCGTTGAATTGACTGCATTTACTGCTTCTCACGTAATATCAATCACATTAGAAAACTTTGAAATTTTGTCGCACTAGAGCGGGAAACGAACCCGCAACTCCCGATTACTGGTCGAGCATGCTATCCATTATTTTCGGATGTGATTGATATTACGTCAGAAACAGTAAATACAGTCAATTCAGCGATGTCTGTTTGCTGTGTTGATTATATCATGACGTATTGGCCACGTATTATGCAAATAATCTTTCCTCCACATTGTAATTTGGTCAATTCCAGGTATTCCTTTGATCTACTAACACTGGGAAATCGAACATGATATGTTCTATGGCATCCGCCACAGTGTTGCGTAGTGCACAACCGTCCCGTATTTTAGTAAAGCTTCTAATCCTAGTGTTGGTTTTTAATGCTCTAGCTCTGGGTTTACATAGTACGTAGATAATTTCTAGTATTCTTATCGAAATAATCTCTTTTATATTTATCTTTGAAGTCACATAATTTCTTTAGTGAACTTCTATTTAGGACTTCTTTCTCCCAGATACTTTGAGCTATCTTTTCAATGTTGAATCTTGTTCTGTTTTTAAATCCTATCCTGGTATAGAAATTCCGACCAGTGGCTTCAGGATTATACTTATGATTTAAATATAGTGTTCTTTTCCACTTGGAGTTCCTAAGTTTAGGTGCTACAAGTTTCGTAGTTGTATACTTTTCAACATAATCCGTTTTCATATAAATTTGGTAAGTGACAATAGTACGACAATGTTCGTTGTGCTCCTCTCGTTTTAAACATATTCCAGCAAAGTCAGCCCCGTATTACTCTGTTTGGAACTAACTTTCCGGTTTTAAAGGCAAAGCGGCCAATGCCAAATGATTGTTAACGATGTACAGTTCGAAACAGTGACTTCACTGCTGTATTTATTTAATATTTTGTATTGTTGCTAAGATTTAAAGAGAAACAAAAGAAATCTGACTCTTTAGCAGATTGAAAGGCTGTCTTGTTGTTATGCTTTTTAAAATATGGTATCTCGTCTATACGTAATCTGCTCAGTGGAACAAAGAATAGCTGTAAAGTGTTTAAGGGGATCATTTGGATTCTCAGAATGTCACATCATGTGTCATTTATTGGCAAACGATCCTTCTATGGAATTTTATTCCACAGTGAAAGAAATATAGAATTTTCCCAATAGGAAAAATGAAATAATTGGTGCCAAAAAGAAACAGATTTAGTTCTTTCGAATTATTAGTGATTTCCGAAATGCGATCTGGTTGGCTCATACTTACGAAGAATTTCGAGAGATGTATCAAACGAAATTCACCAACAACATAGACGTGTAGTAAATATGAAAACGTAGTGCATTTCACACAGGTGGTGAGGTCTGTGAAACATTATGAAGATAAAATAATTCTTACTCAAAGAATGTTTCATTAAAATCCCTGTACATTCTGCATCACAATCACATGTGCATCAGATTAGCATTTCTTATACTTTAATTTAGTGCTGAATGTCACACCGTAAAATGCTGTAAATCTGTTTTAAAATACTGAGCATCAATGTAAAGAGTAACTCAGTGATTCGTAAAACACTTTTTACAAATCCGTAATGTACGTTTTCTATGGTCTTTTAGCTCCTGGTCATTCATTTGTTTAGATAATTTTAAGGTGTTTTCTTTTCCATTGATAGTTTTGTAGAATTCTCAGAGGACCTAAAGCTGAAGTTTTTGAAGTAAAAGTTCATATTCATATTTTTGAAGTAAAAGTTCATACTCCGCTTATAATTGGGAAAAAGCTTCAGGTCCAGATTCTGTAGATCTTCCCACTGTCTTGCTAAACATTACGTGGGTACAGCTTGAATTCTGTCATTTGTGAAGCGTGAGGTGCAGGCTGTTTGCATGTAGTCCCACGACATATTTTTAACGATCATCTTACACTATCAAACCCTTGCCCCTGACACCACAATATTTTGGGAAAAATGGCTTTGTTAACGAATTAGTAGTTAGTCGGTCCAACTTTTGGTGTGTGACAGAGGCAACACGTCGGGACACACTATCGACTAATTTCCGGTAAGTCTCGACAGAAAGGGCTCGCCATTCGTCCTGCAAAACTTCTGCCAGAGTGGAGAACGAAGACGGTCGTTGTCGTCTATCTCATATCCGTCACTCCAGTTCTCCCCAGAAATGTTCTATGGGATTAAGGTCAGGACACTTAGTAGGACAGTCTAACGATTCCGTCTCATATTCAAGAAATCAGTCCTGCACAGGCCATGCAGAGTGGCTGGGAACTCGATCGTGTTGGAAGAGACAACGGTCATTTCCATAATACTACCACATTGTTGATAGTGCAAAATTATCGAGAACGTCTAGGTACAGTTCGGAGTTCACCAACGGGCCGGGTCCTATCCACGAAAAACAACTCAATTCCGTGATGAAGACCGCTGAATTTAGCAGTAGGAAGAACACAGTCCGATGAAAAACGTTCGTCGGGTTGTCGCCTAATCCAAATAAGCCCATCAGATTTGAAGAGTGAAAAGCATGACTTATCACTCCAAAAAACAGCTTTTGCAGTAGCTACAGTCCAGGAACAACGGGTGACACACCACTCCAAACGGTGGTTCGCATTCACGGTAATGATGTGTGGCTTGTGTGCCGCTGCTCTACCGTAACAACCAACACTGTGCAACTCTCTACGGATAGTTATGGTACTAACCGAGCCATTACAGGCATTTCCTACTTCAACAGCGATGGAAACGGCAGCGGAAGAACGGGTTTTCTTAACGTTCTTACCATGGCTCTTCTGTCACGTAACGTACCGTCAGTTTATGCAGCTTTCCTGAATGTTATTTTTTTCTGTGGTTGCACCGTACTGCTTACATCTCTTCACGACATCACTTACAGTCGATTTCGGTATGTTTAGCCTAGCTGCAAAGTGCAGTATGAAAACGTTACTCAAATGACACCCTATGACCAGCATACGCTGGAACGCGGACGCAAGGGTCACGTCCACGCGGCATATCCCTTCAAATTTACCAGTAACACGACAGGACATCTCAGCATTATATACGTACCTCCCTACTCACAGCGCACCTTCTAGCGCAACCGTTCTTTGCACTTACGCAAATATTTGGGAGTGTCCAAATACTTTTGATAATACAGTGTACTTGTAGGGAAGATCAAAAATAAATGTAGAGAGATAGAAATTACTGCGTAATAACTCCATAAAACCCTATCAGGTATTTAATATTCCAGCCTGCCTCTAGTCTGATAAAAGAAACAGGCTTAAAAAAGGTGAATTAGAGGGGGAAAATTAAAAATCGAAGTTCAAAAATTTAACGATTACCATTTGTTTTTTGCAACACCAGATGTGATATAACATCTGGTGTTGCAAAAAATTCTTATGTGAAAAATGAACATACTAAACTTGAAATATTAACCAAAAAATCTAAAGTATAATTATTTACAAAATAGATGATCTTGTGAGCAAGTTATTGTAAGAATAAACCAAAATAAGGAAACAGAAATAGCCAATAAAAATAGACCAAGAGTTAAAAGCAAGTAGAGTAGAAAGTCCAGCTCCAACAGACAAAGACAAAACCGCATACAAAGAAAAATAACTGTACAAACCAAGAAAAGTTCAAAACTAATTTGAACTAACTAGCTTAAGCAATTGGGAGAAGCTACGTGCACAACAAAGGCTGCTGAAAAAAAAACTAAAATAGTTTAACTAAAACACAAGGAACTGCAAACTTTCTCAGTATTACTTGCCAAAATTCCCATAACTTCTCATGCTGCTAAAGAGAAAAATAAGCTGTTTAATACTGCCTAAAACAGCACAGGCTCCTCCTTGTTACAAAACCCACTTGCATAAAAAAAACAATAGGAGTACTTGGTCAAAGAGGGCTTACAGCTCACAGAGTCACCAAAACAGCCAAACTGCAAACGTTGTGATTGAAATGCTTTTTTTTATTTTTATTTGGGTGGTTTAAAAGCCATCGTGAGCAATTCGATGGGTACAATCAGCCGCCCGTCCTTAATTTAGGGCTACTGGCTCCAGGGAAGGGAGAGAGCTGGTGCCGTAGAATAAACACAACATCCATGCCTAACTGGTATTTAAACCCGGACCCATCTCGGACGATTGCTCAGATGCAAGCGCTTAAACAACAACAACAACACCGGGACAGCAAGATGTGTATTTTAGCCTGCGTTTCTGAACTGAGCACAAAAGTAAGCAAAATACAATAGGAGTCTCCTTAAATACAGTATCCTGAATTTTACAAGTCTCCATTTGTATTTACTTACCAAAAGCCTATAATGCTATCCCAGTTTTTTAATATTTACGAGTTATTCTATTTTTATTACCTTTTTGTATTTGAATTTTTTATTTTCATTTTTATACTTATTATAGGATCTTTTATATTTTTTTCGTCCTATAAAATTTTTACGATAGACAAAAAGGAACCACCCATAGCACGTTTGGATCCATAGAATTTCAGAGTTGTTCACATGAGACAGAGAGTGTTCTTCCGGCTGTAGCAATCAGTAATCATAAAAATCCAAAGAAATTAAAATTATCTCTGTAATCCTAACACTACATTTAAATACTGATTTCCTTAATGACGAATTTGTGAATGTTTTAGGCACTTACTTTTTGAGAAAATTTTAAAAAGAGTATTTAGTTGCCTATAGAAGTCTGTTTGTTGGATGCATGTTCTCGCAATTCTTATTGGATACATTACTAGACCAGTTTATATATTTTAACACTTCGAAAGGTAAATTATTACTTTTATCAAATAAGCTGATTATAGGGTTTGTTACATCATGGTTGTGACGGTTTGTTTCACTTAACTTTAGACAGCTAAAATAAATGTCCATCATATCACTTTTAATGATTTCAGAGTTATTGAGACTAAGTAAATCCTTAATATAAATAAAAGTATATATTTATGCTGAGCGTTTAAGATACCATAAGGACTGGTATCAATATTTGATTGGTCTCAATATTTTCGGCATTTCTTCCAGGTGTGTTCTAAATTTTCTTTCGGTTTTTCGAATTTCAATGTTTTGCTGATTACTCTTTTTTGGAATATAAATATACCACAGATTTTCTTCGGGTGTGTTTATATTGAGAGGGTGCTTTTGTTCCTTTGTCTCTGTCCTTTTCTACTTTTTAAGTTCGGTCTTTTGAAACTGTTTTTCTTGGATTCTTCTTTGCAGCTTAATGGCGCTTAGAGTTTCCATTGCTTTTTGTTTCTCTTCTTGCAGTCTTTTTGGAGGTGGTTCTATGTATACTCAGTTCTTAAATGTTATGGTTAAACATGGAAATTGCGCCAGTCTTTTTATTTTTTAATAAAATTTTCGATTTTTGCATAAAATGGGAAGTGCAGTATTAATTCAGATTAACATAATCTCAATAAAATACAGCAGCAATGCTTTGTTGATAATTAATATTAAATAATAAATGAGAATAAACAATCATTTTAGAAATTTTGAGACACCCTTAGGATATTTTCACCTTACTCTTCTCAAAATCTTGTTTAAATTTCAGAAATTAACTTCGAATTAAAGAAACATTATGCAAGGGATAAGTTATTAATATGATTTTACCATTATCTTATTCATCAAAATAGCTAAGAAGTGTGAGTGAATTCATATATTCGCATACCTGAGCGTAGTGGAATAAAAACGCATTTTCAAGACATCATTTACGTGCAGACAAAAATTTTGGAATTCGAAAGTTAATCTTCTAAAAGTTATTTATGCTGTATTAATATTTACAAATCGTTTATTCTGAAAAATGACTGATTTTACTAGACTTATGTTATTATAACCACTGAAACGAGAGACGATATGAAAAACAAAACCACTGTTGTCACCCCCCGCTGGTGTGTTTACTCTATCAAAGAGGAAGCTTTTAGGACCCAATAATAAATCAGATAGTTCCTCGGCAACAGTAGGCAATTTAGAATACAGTATCTTAGTAGAAGAATTCTTTGATGTCTTCATTGGCCCTCTTACATCTGAAGGTAATAGATCCTGATTAAATATCTTCTGGGCAGATCTCCTGAAATCAGTTACTCTCCCCAGGGCTATATCCAATTATCTTCCCTTGGCGGAGCAACCATTCCTACCTCTCCTCCTCCACCTGTGGCTGCTAGGGTGTAAAACTTGATCTCGGAGTGCTAATTGATTTTTGATCCTCTCCGATACACTGTTGAGGCGCTAGAGAGGAAATCATAGATTTTCATTCCTCTCAGTGGTGTTAGCCTTCTTGTATTTGGTTCACCTGGGTTGTTAAAGAATTAAGACACGCTTTCATAGGAGAATTCTATTTAAAGGATGAATGATAATCCTCATACTTACTTTTTTTCAGTTTTTCCCTAGGTCTCTTCAAAACACACTAGCCCTTTCTTTTGTGCTATTAAAAATATGTCAGGACACATTTGACCTGCGAAGCTGAAATGTCGTTCACAACAACATTCTACTTTGAAACAGTAACACCTTGGGGTTCATTGATAAATCATTCAATACTGTTTATAAATTTAGCCCTCGAAGCTGCTGGAAAATTTGATATATTTTATTTCTTGAACATATTTGGGCATATAAATGTAGATCAAAAATGGCGTGTTCATGCCGTCATTCTGTCATCCGTACAAAAGTTTATTGGACATCTCGGGTACTACAACACAGAGTTCCAGTATTCATTTTTCGTACACTAATCTCCTTTGACGGAACGGAGGAATTTCTTTCTAATCGCATTTAGATGGTCATTAAAATTACATCTCATATATTTTCTATGTTTCACAAATGCAAAACATCTTCAGCTAGAAAGTGTAAGTTAAACGTTTGATTTTTTTGTTTAATTATTTATTGGACTTGATTGACAGATACATTATCATATATAGGCAGACATGTACAGTATAGACATTTGGTGTTTCGACGTCATCAATGTACATAATGAACCAGGAACACAGCGAATAAACTCCCGAAAAACAAAAAACATGCCTTACCAGGAATTCGAACCCAGATCCCTCCGTTGGGCGAATGATCAGAAGCCATCGCTTAGATCCCCGTGCCTCCGGGGGCGGCTACGCTCGTCTTTGTTTTTCACTTTTTTTGGCGGGGGGCTTAACGATTACCGTGATAAGTCTTTAAGTCTTTAAGCTGCAGTGACCGTTGGTCCTTAATTTGGGACACGGGTTCCAGGGAAAAGACAGGAAGAGCACCGTACGGCAAACGTACGAATCATGTCTCATTCGGAGGGCTCGAACCCCGGCATAACTCCGACGATTGGACAGAAATCCACACTTCAGATCACTCTGCCACATGGGCGGCTAATTGTTTTTTCATGATATCTCTGCTCTTGCACATGATTTTAAAAATATATTTCTGAATTAGACACTTAAATATTACATAGATTTTAAATATACAGTATTTTCAACTATCTCGTATTTCACAATTTGCTCATTAAGAAGCACTTAGTTAATTTGCATTTTATGCTAATATCTGTTTCTAAAGAAAATAACTGAAAACATTTTGTTTTAATAATATTGAACTCAACAAGACGAAACTTTCCAATCTTTCTTGGTGCAGCAGCCTTTTAACAGGTGGCAGTAGAGTAGTATATATTTTAGAAACGCACGTAATTCTGTATTTTTGTTGAAACAAGCTCATCCTAGCCCCAGAATTTAACAAAAGGTTCCTAATGATTCTGAACGAGGAATCATATTCTAAATTTAATTCATTTTTACGTAGAAAAACGAACTGCAATTTCGTTTGCATTACTTTAGGTACATCGGATATATTTGAAACATTTTACTATGTGAGATAACTTACTAATTTTCATTCAGCTGAAATATCGCTCGAACCTTGTTACATTTTTTAAAATTAACAACTTGAGCTTTATAATAGATTCAACCCTTTGATTCTGACTGCCTGTAAGATGCATATCACAATTTGTTTAAGTCGAAATTTTTGGCAACTCTTCGCAGATCGTGAGTACCGATAAACACTTCAATAAAGGGGAATGTTATAAATGCTACCTTCGCCATCACTACACTGTTCTTCACGATTTCCGGTTTGGTTGCTAGGTAGGTGAATTTGGCCCGATTACAGACTGTGAAAACTTTTGATATCCTTTGCGTAAGTGGGTTCGGAGCCTTGGTAGGACTTGTGTTTTGTCCTTACGCTTTTTCAGCTGCCTTGTCAGGTTGACAAAAATAGTAGTTTATGTTCGCCACCGACCTAAAGCAGTTCGAACTGCTTTAGTTATGTTGGAAGTTGTTCGCTTGAGAACTGTGTTGTCTCCTTAATAAGCTGGAGCCTGTCCTTTTGGGAAGTTTTAGTAAGCCGGAGCCTGTCCTCGTTGCATGTTGTCCTGTTAGGAAACCTCACTTAATGTGTCGGAATTTGTTGCCATGTCATTTGAAATGGATGCCCTTGCCCTATTTATACGCTAGACTTTTCCCTCTTAGTTATCTGATGCCTGTTCTCTTGAAAACCTTCTTGTCCTCTTAATTTAGTAAACATTGTCTCTTTGGGAATCTTCAACTTTGGTCGCTTGAAGTTGTAAACTTAGTCCTCTTAATGAGCTAAAGACAGCCTTATTTGTAAACCATCTAGTCATATTATTAGGTTCAAAATGGTTTTCTTTGTACTTTTGGATGTTATTGGAATTTTTTGGCATTTAGTTAGTGTACTTTGAATTTGGTCTAGTTTTCATTCCTTAAAGCGGGCGAAGCTAAGAATACTTAGCAACTCAAAATTTTCCCACTTTCCATAGCAGATAAAATCGAATCTCGAATTAGATAATTCTATGGCAGTTACCCATATTTTTCAGCAACTCATTATTTCCCCACTTTCCACAGCAGAGATGATCGAATCTCGAATTCCTATGATCGTTTTTTTCAGTCTTTTTGTAAGTTCCACAAGTAACGTTTTTATTTCTGTCCTCTTTATTATTATTTTTTTTTTTTTGATTGGAGGTTTAACGACCACCGTGAGCAACTCAATGGGCTATAAGCAGTCGCCCGTCCCTAATTTAGGGTCACTGGTTCCAGGGAATGGAGAGAGCCAGTGCCGTAAGACAAACACAACATCCATGCCTCACCGCGATTCCAACCCGCACCCCGTTCGGACGAATGATCAGAGGCCATCGCTTAGACCACTGCGCCACCGGGGCGGCTTTCTGTCCTCTTCTTTAATAATCATTGCTTTCTCTCTCAAAGTTAAACAAAACCTTATGATGTTTTATGGACATTTTCATTAGTATGATTCAGAAATTACTGACTGAACAAAGCCTCAAGTTACAAGCTCGAAAAGAGGTTTAGTGGCAGATCCGGACACGGCACTTCCATACATCGACATTTTAGTGTCACTGCCGAACAAATGTAATGTTAATTACGCACCATATTTGAGATACCCTACAGTCCTACCGTTTTTGTGTCAGTTGCGTACAAAAAGTAATTTAACTCTCTCACACCCGAAAAGATGCCTGTGGACCCTCTTAGCCCTTGCTCCCTTTACGTAAACTTAAAACACAGACCCTATTTCAATTCGAAATTACTAATTAACAGGAATTATTTAAAATATTATTAACCCATATGGGACTTAATGAATTGCTGCCCTACAGAGAAAGAATTTTTCAAATCAGGCTGTCAGAAGCAGAGATATCAAGAAAAATAAGATACACATCTGCGCTCCTTGGCGGAGAAACCATTCATTGTTTTTATGAATAGGAAACATAGGAAATCCGTGGTGATCGGAATTTGACCAAAGAAGAGTTTCTCAAACGAGTTTTCAGTAGCGCAAATGAAGTCGACTCAACATAAGTCGAACACCAAGAGACTGCGAGAAATATTCGAGATACCTAACAAAGATAATTCTCACCCGTCGTATGGAAGTGACACACCATCATTTGCCTCCCTCTCTCATTGCGAAAGAATTTGGGTGTAAGCAGTTGAGGAATGCTTTTCTGTACGGATCTGACGCAAAATTTTCATTTTACGGAAGTGCCATGTCCCGATATGCCACGACACCCGCAAAAACAGTCTCTTATCACGTGAAACTTTGTTATCCGTTCTATGGAGAATCTCTGCACTTTTGTCCGCTACGTATGTCTGTATTTATGCGTGAGAGAGAGAGAGAGAGAGAGAGAGAGAGTTTGGAAAATAAAGCCTGTGACCCCGAAAAATGTTGCTAAACAACACATTTCACTCTACAAGGTGCTGTTCTCTTCCGCCTCTGATAAAGAGAGGAGGAAACCGGAATTGCACTGTGGTTTTCATGGTTTACGCTGTTCTGTTCCAAACCGCAAATGTAGAAAGGCTAAATTCAGGATGAAAATTTTTTCGGGATTGCAGATAGAAACGTTAGATGCGGGAAAATGTTAACATCAAAACCCAAGATGAGATCTTTGTTAACATCATGTATGAAGGGAAAAATTTAGAGATTTCAAAATGTAGCGTTAAATTCGAGTAATCGTTAGATCTGGGAAACGTTAGATCGCGATTAGGCTGTATTATACTTTAGGCAGTCAATTTTACTGAAATACTTGGGTTATGTATTACATTTTGGCAGTAGAGTTTACTAACATTTTAAGGTGAATGTGCTATAGAAGTAGCTTGCTTGATTGTACAAGTCTGTGAGTTTGCACAGGTGCAAGTTAGGTGTAATTATAAAGTAGTTTCTGGTACTAGCAGTCAAAAGTCAAGCGATTCTATTCTGGTTCGAAAACACCCGGTAAAAAACGGATCACAAAATATTTCCGCGGTTCTACGAATGATTCTGAAATACTAGATCACAAAATGTTTCCGCGGTTTTACCAATGATTCTAGATGATCTAATTTGCCAGGGTCTAACTGAGAAGTAAGACTTGGGATATAATTATCACTGCTAATTTTGTGATTCTAAATATGGGAACTTATTACCCGCAACAAAACTTCTTAAACTAAATGGATAGGACTGGACAGTCATCTAGTTCAATCCTCTTCTGTACTAAAGATGAGCGAGAGGAAAATATCGTGCTGATTATTACGCAAGATCCGCTGAAAGTAATATATTAAAGGTAACTCCATAACTTCTTTTTTAGCTCAGCAATTTTCATAATCATAAAAGTTAAGAAAGAACTAGAACGAACTGAAGGAAAAAAATCTTATCAACCTTGAAACGCCCATCCGTGCGCATTAATGAGGAAACAGATTAAATCATCTCTGTTTCGAACCTATCCTTAGAACACTGTTCTGTGCGTGTTTGTGTCAAATGGATGCTGTCCACAGTGTTAAAAATTATGTATTAGGTTGCGCCAAAAAACGTGGTGCTACACCAGCTGCACCCCTTTTGGGGAAAAGGTAAACGATGTATGATGTATGAAACATACATAAATATGGTGCAACTTGGCACCATGCAGGTTGGATACCATATCGTGGTGCATAATCGCATCACGTTTTTGCGTATTTCATGCATCACGCGATACCACAAAAGTGGTGTAGCTAGTATAGCCCCAATTTTTGCAAATTAGTACAAAACTTTTAACAGTGTACTACGCAGCATCCTATCCTGTCCTTGAGGAGAAGCAGTCGACGTTCCGCTTTCGATGCATTCCATAGTTAGCGCCTTTAAAGATTTTTTTTTTTTGATCGGAGGTTTTAACGACCACCGTGAGCAACTCAATGGGCTATAAGCAGTCGCCCGTCCCTAATTTAGGGTCACTGGTTCCAGGGAAGGGAGAGAGCCAGTGCCGTAAGACAAACACAACATCCATGCCTCACCGCGATTCCAACCCGGCCCCCGTTCGGACGAATGATCAGAGGCCATCGCTTAGACCACTGCGCCACCGGGGCGGCATTAAAGAAAGATGACTATCCGACTTTCCTCTTAGAAGGCTCATACTTGTATCTTAAAAAAAGGTGACTGTCGATTGTCCAACTTCTGATCTCTTCTTTAAAGAATTCCTCCATGAGTGTTGAGAGGAAATGCCTGCCGACTGTTCGACTTTCAATTTTCTTTTTGAAAATTCCTCCCTTATTTCGAAAAAGGTAACTATAAACCTGTTATATGGAAATATTCAAACTTTATTTAAATTGTAACTTTTGTTATTTTGTGTGCCAACGACGGCTACAGAGATTCACTCCCCAGTCAAAAAGGCGCTTATCATAGATTCATTTCGGGGAAAGCCTTTTTTCACGGACCGATACCTCCTACAAACAAAAGGACACCCCCTTTCCCCCAGCCGTCGTCGGACTCTCTCTCAGAGCCCGCCGGGGACAATGCGAGCAAGCAAATAACAGAACAACTTTTTACATCAAGAGCATTTTTCTGGAGTGAAGATCGTGAATGGGAATGGAATGGATGGAAGCCATAAACGAGGAGTTCCGTTAGTGATATTAAAGAAAGAGCAAAAAAGAAGCATTTTGCTTATACAAGGCAGGGAGAAACGCTTCTGCACGGGATTGAGATAGAGAGATTTTAGCGGGAATTACATTGAGGAAGTCGCCCGAGACATCTATCAGCCCGCTGGAAGTATTTACTGTTCGATCAGACCAACTAATATTCCAATATTTCCCCTTTTCTCCCGATCTGATGAATAAAGTTACGTGCGAAAGAAAACATCTGTCATAACATTCAATTTATTTAACTCGCTTATTTATTTGCTTCCCTGCTCCAATGACAGGAACCTGCAAACAACGATTCTTCTGATAAATTGGCGTCCCCCGCAATACATGAAATTAAACCAAGCCAACACAACCATCCGAATATTAAAAGACAACTATGAACCATCTTTGTAATATTTCTCTGTGAGTGGATCTGAATGGAGATTACCGATTTTCCCCATTACGAATTTTTTTGAAACCCTCATTCCTGCGTATTAAGGGCAGATGGCTACTGACATTCCAGCTTCCGATCTTCTCGTTATAGCGTGCTCTAGAGTAAATCACTTTGGATTATACAGTTTACAATCCTCCCGTAATGCTGCTCCTCCCGTTTTAAGGAGATTCTAACAGACACTCAGTCTCTCTCGCCATTTGCTGTGTTGAATACCAATCTATGCATACAAAAGGCAAAAAACTTGTCGTTCTACCGATCTGTTCCTTGGAACATTCACCCATGCACTTTTAGATAAGAAAAAAGAATCAAGTGCCCCACTTCCGATTTACTTAGTAAAAATTTCATCCATTCGTGTTAGAGAGAAAACACTGTCGTCCGCCTTGTTTCCAATTTTCTTCTTGAAACGACTATCCATGCCTTCTTAGTTTGCCGTTATTGCAAAGAATCAGCAAAATCCCTTTTTTTCTGTTGGGAAAATAAACCCTGGAGTATTGACAAACAGAACTATTTCCAGCTTCTTCTTTTCTTTTTTTTTTTCCTTGTGTGCATATGGAAATGGACTTCTGTGTGTACATGTACGCTCGTACGCTCACGCGCACACTTTCGTGTAATGTCTGCCTCCTATATTTTCAGAGAAAACGTTGCGAAGGGGCAAGGTTTCTCTCCTTTCTTCGAACAGAACCTGAAGGTCAATAATGTGTTCATTAGCTGAACGCGACACGGCCCAGCTGCAGATGAACGAAGAGGCGGAGGAAAAGAGCGACGAAAAACAACGAGTGGAAATGCTACGATTCAACAACTGGTAGATTGGAAGCAGTAACCATGGTTACCGTTTTCTGCATCTTTCTTTGGCAACATTCCGGCGAAGGAGCAATGCTCACAAAAGGAATCCACAGGTGATATCATGAATGTGTCATGAGAAATCCCCGAGACTATTTTACGTCGGATGAACCACCGCAGATGCTTCGGACGGTATTTCCCGGTTTTATCTCATTCTAGATCTCCTGTTTTCTGCAAATGGAACTGACGCATCTTAGATAATTCGCCGTGCTTCAAACGTTGTTACCCAAAAGCAACTGAAGTGTGAACACACTTACCCTTCAGATCGAAAATAGAAAAGAAATAAAAAACTATATGAAATTAGCCTACGATGAATGCTCATTTTATTAGCAATCATATCATATTCTAGTGAATGCAGTACCGACAGTCAGTCTAATGTTAAAACAAAACAATATCTCATACAAATGCATTGCAGAATTTGATATAACTTTTCTAAAGAACAGAAAGGGGATTATAGTTATTGTTTCATTGCAAAATATGGAAAACTGTTGAACCAATTTCTCCCAGATATGAGATTCTACCTCCCTTTTCTGCTTTGAACTTAGCCCAGGGCCATTGAGCCCACTGTGTACCATAAAAAGCACAAGGTGGTTCCACGTAAAATCTCTGGCTTATTTTACAATGGTAAAATTTCTTTACATATTTTCTTCACAATTAATGTATTCCCAAGGATGAAAATTTGCTCATCGATAAAACTAACTTTAAGTTATAGCATGGTGTACTTAATACTTGCAAAAACATAACCATAATTATATTAAAAATCAATAATTTTTCTTTGAGTAATATTCAGACCATGGCGCGAGCTGTACATTGATGACGTCAGTAGATAAACAAATGTTGGATTGCTTATTTATGGTTATGTTTTAGCAAGTATTAAGTATCCCAACCTATAACTTAAAGCTAGTTTTATCGATGTGTGCTATTTTCATCATTGGGAATACATTAATTGCGGAGAAAATATGTAAAGAAGTTTAACCATTGGAAACATAAAGCAGGGATTTTAGGTTTAACTACCTTAACAACCAGCGTTCCCGAAGAACATATCGTATACGAAACTTATATTTCACTAATTGTGTCACTACTTGGCATTCTTTTCCACAGACATACTATAATGAGGGTGTTCCTTCCAAAGTGTTTACTCAATGTACAACTATTTCTTCTTACTGTTATGTCTAAGAAATTCTGCTGTTATCAAAACTGCTCTATGCAGAACTAGGTTTTCCATAAGGAGCACTTTAAATCTCACCACTTTATATAAAAAAAAATATGACATCAAAAACGATTTCATGCAGTCATCCCGTGCTCTTGAATTATTTATGCTTTTTTGTACGGGTGCCATTAAAACTACGTGTTTTTAAACCACATTGAGCATAGTGGCAGTTAATTTCCTTTTCTCGAGTTGCAATTATATAATGATGAAGTAGAATGCAAAGTAATTATATAATCAATTTGAGACGCACATAGAAGACAGCTATTAAATTCAGTACTGTCGGTGGAACAATTTCTTATCAAGTACGGCGTAATTTCAAACACAATAGTAGAAATTTAAATAAATAAACTGATTGTTTTAAAAATAATCAATGAATTATTTTCACGGAAAATATTTTTATTTTATCGAATAACATTGGCGACTGACGCAGGTGTATACATTATATTGACAAAAGTCACCGGACACCCCTTCAAAAGCAAAGGAACGGATCCTCTGCGTTGTTAAGATGCTCGATACAGCAGCAAACGGTATAAAAACAAGCCTGCAGCTGACCGCGATCATATCGCACTGTGAGGTTGAGTGAAAATGTCGCGGCGGGAGAAAACTGTTTTTGAGAGAGGAAAGATTGTTGGGGATTATATTAGTGGGCTGTCCATAAGAGAAACCGAGAGGCGTATAAACATACCCAAGTTTTTGTTTTGGATGTACTGAATAAGTGGAAGACACATGGCGTGCCTGAAGCAGCAAAACGTACCGGCAGACCAAAGAAAATCAGTGATAGAGAACGTCGTAGCCTCAGGAGAGTCGTTACTACTAATGGATGGAGTATTGAACAATACCTCAATGTTCAGGTTAGTACAAATGCTGGAACCTTGATATGTACACGTACCATTCGCAAAGAACTTCATTTCATGAGTTACCGTGGTCGTGCGGCTGCTCAGAAGCCTTTCATCTCCATTCGGAATACTCGTCGTTCAGCATGGTGTAAAGAACATTTATAGGTCAATGAAAATGGGTCCTACGGACTGATGAATCCATATACACGATCAATCGGTATGATCGCCGTATGTGGGTATGGAGGCAGCCAGGGGAACGCTATTTAACACTGTGTACTGTTCCTACGGTCAAGTTTGGAGCCCGCTGTGTACTCGTGTGGCAGTGTTTTTCGTGCTATAGTCCCGGCCCATTGGTTATTGTGGACAAACTGTTAACCAGCACGTCTACCTCGATATTCAGGACAATTATGCCCTACCAACTCTGTGGCAATACTATGGAAACGAGCCTTGTTGGTACCAGAAGGATAATGCACCGATACATAAAGCAAGGACTGTTACGGCGTGCTTTGACAATAATTCCGTATCGTGTGTGGACTGGCCAGCGCAGAGCCCTGGTCTTAATCCCATAGAGCACCTATGGGTAAATTAGAGCGCCACAAAAGAAGTTTGGAACCAAGGCATACAACTAAGCAACAGTTAGCGGCAGCATTACGTACTGAAAGGGAAGCGCATACCTATCGCTGTGTTCCAAAACCTTGTCGAAAGTCTGTCTCGAAGGGTCAGTGCATGCATTTAGACCAAAGGCGGACCGACACCGTACTAACGTATGTCAATAATTGCTCTTTTAGGTGTCCGGTGAATTTTGTCAATATAGTGTATTATCAATATACATAAAAGTATGGTACAAATGAATACGTTCAGTAATGCACAAGATAACAGTTCCAAAATATAAGAAAAATGTAAGCTTCTTTCTGCAAAATGTTTTTTCTAATTCAAACAGAATATTTTATGTTACATTCCCAAAACTAAAACAACCGGAATTTTAGTAAAACGAAGTGCGTATTCATCATGGAGCAGGTAAAAAAAATAACCTAAATCTTACCGTCTTTTAAGAACAATAAATTAAGCGTAAGTTATTAGAAAATTCAGAATTAACTTTGCTTCATACTGAAGAGAACTCTGCTTTTTCTACTCCTTCACGAAATGCCTTATGATCTTCACACACTTAAATATTCCAGAAACTCCATGACCTTCGATTTTATTTACCTATTTTTATTCTGGAAGGACTAAGTGGTTCTACTCATTCGAAATAATAGTACATATTAATTTATTTGTTCAACCGAAAGTTTCAAAGCTGGTGCTTAAAAGCGATCTACTTCTTTGTCCTATTCATACGCACTCGACGAACAATGTTTCCAGTAAACGTATTGAAGTCTCCTTGGTAACATTATTCACAGCGTCAGAAATTTTGCCCATTAACTCTTACAAGGAATGAGAAATTATTCGTAAACATTTATTACGTCAAAACTCCACTCAGAAAGAAACCCAAAGACATTAGTACCTGGTGATCACAGTGACCAAAGCCTCTGCAAGATCATCCTGTTTGTCCGAATGCAGATTCCAATCGCGGCAATGAGAGTGAGAGTCTGTGTGAAGTGAAGCAACGCCTCATTGAAAAAACTAAATAAACTACAACTTTGAAAAATCTAATAACCTGTGAGTTATCAACAAATTGTTTAAACGAGTTGTAACGCAACTCAAAATTTATGCTTCTGTGTGTACGAGGGGAGGAAACAGGTACTGGCAATTGATCCATTACGCAAAATATGTTAAATTCTTTCGAGTTCAGCAGCTTCTTGTGGTATATGAAAAAGCTTTTGCCTACCCAAATACGTGGAGTTGAAAGATGTACAAACTGAAGTGGGCCGCCCCGGTGGCGCATTGGTCTAAGCGATGGCCTCTGATCATTCGTACGAACGGGGTCCGGGTTCGAATCCCGGTGGGGCATGAATGTTGTGTTTGTCTTACGGCGCTGGCTCTCTTCCTTCCCTGGAACCAGTGACCCTAAATTAGGGACGGGCGACTGCTTATAGCCCATTGAGTTGCTCACGGTGGTCGTTAAACCTCCAATCAAAGAAATAAAAAACTGAAGTGGAACTGTACATAGACGATGCACGCACAAAATAGCGCTATCCGCCTGTGTATGGTCTATTCAAGGAACCCTCACTTCTGATTGCCGTGATCATGATGAGTCTGACAAACTTTGACTTACTCAAATCTGATACCGATTGGAGCATGCTTTTCAGAGTTCTGGCCGAAAGACAGGACGAACCGAAATTTTTATGTCCTTCGAGCTGCAGTTTATTTTAACAGAAAGCAAGCCATACAGTTTGGACTGCACCATGAAAATGTGCGTCATTATTACAAAATTTGCAAAGCAGAAAAGCTTTCTATGAAATCTTTTTACTATGTAGCATAATTCGAGGTAGAATATGCGAACTGCTGAATAATACGTTCATTTAAGGTTAGGCAAAAATCATGCTGGATAACCTTTTATTATTACCACCTTTTCTTATTACCAGCTTTTCTCACTACCACCTTTCTCTGGTAAAGGCCTTGAGTGCCCCAATATAAAAGCGAAAGAAAGAGTATATATATTTCAGATGTAAGAGAAAGCACCAGATGGCACTTACCATATTCCAAGGCTGTCGAGCACGACAATCCTAGTTTAATTTCCAAATTTATTTTAAGCATATGAGGTTTTTAATTGGCGCAAAATATTGCAGCTCACTTTCGCATCATTTATCGACTGGATTTAAGTTTCCAAGTAGAAAAGTTTTCAAAAGCATTGAAATCGCGCCGGCTTTTCAATCTTAACCGATTTACACAGTAAACTGGTTTTAGTTTTTTCTGCTACTGGACGAATGTCTCCCTCATTTTAAGCCATCCTCCGGAGTATCTGGTCTTCCGTATTTATTTTTCTTTCTAAACGTTTGTCGTCTCTGACTTCTTTTATTTTAATGAACTTGATTCCGTTTCCGCCGTTTTGTCCCTTTTCCCGTTCTATCTAAAACATGACGTGAAATTTCGCTTCCTTTTGTGTTTTGTTCATTGTCTCCCCCTCCCACATCTATGCTTGGAAACGTATATCTTACGATTTGTATTAAACCCGGAAAGATGAATTCGTCAATTTCTCACCGTTTAAAGAACACAGGCATTCTATATTTGAATAGGTCTGTCACTCTTGAAAAGGCAGTGCAAACCTCCAGCTCTTTCTCTTGCTGTTGAAGCAAGTTTTTATTTATTTTTATTTATTTATTAGAACTCTTTTGCTGTACAATATCACAATACAACACCCAAAAGAACGAACAATATGTCACATAATCTAAGGTTAATATTAACAAGAATATATAATACACCAATGAAACCAATATATAAGTAAGACAATTTTCCAGTTTTTAGCAATATAATTCCCATGTTACGAAGATAAATACTTTACAATATTAAATACAGGAACAAATTCACACTCAAATGTTGTCAATATGACCTTCAATATCAATTTAAAATGTACAGCAAGGAACCAGGGAAGAAGGCTAAATTTTAGCGTGACTAGCCCCTGATCTCCTCTGAAATAAAAAAATATATATATTTTTAAGTCCAGTCGAGACAATGAATATTATATTAAAGTATGCACTAAATAACATCCAGGAAGCCCAAAACAATAAAAATGTGTTTCCCTCCCCCTACCTTCCCCTTTTATATACAATTTTCAATCAAAAAACTCCTGAACAGTCGCCTGAAAACAGGGTATCGGATCTCAGATCTAATGGTCAATGGAAGTCTATTCCATTCTCGCAGGGCCAATACACCAATGCTGTTAAACATCCTGCCCGTACGCGCCCAAGGGACAGCGAACTCTGACCCCCTGCGAGTATCATATGAATGAGTGGCTCTCGACAACATTATCAGATTTAAATGTCTTCCTGTATTAATACGTTCGTGAATCATTAACATTAGTCTATAACTGTGCAACTGGTCTACAGTCAATATACGATAATAAAGTTCAGACTGGCTCTTCAAAATGTTTCAGTTGAATAATTAAGGAGACATAGATATCACCAGTTCAGTATATATGTTACCACTAAAGCTCGAAAGCCGTTAATGTGCACATTACCTAGCTAATCTACAGATTAACTGATTTGCTCCGTTAACGTGCGGAATCACGAGTTTTCCACATTTTACCTAGGTAATGTGCACATTAACGGCTTCCGTATCGTTAAAGTTCAAAAGTGTGTTTCTCTCATTTCCTTTCCCTACACCTTCCCCCTCTCCCTCCACTTTTAGTTTGATTTCGTGTGATATGTTTGTTCACGTAATTTGTGGTGAAATAGATCCTAAAGAGAAAGGGTATGGTAAGAATGTATTGTGCAACATCTGTAAAAAGAATATGGATCAGAAAATACAGCGTGATGAAGCCAAGAAAGGTTTAGAAAAACAAGCAAAGAAAATGTTAGCAGTTTCTAATGCAAAGCACCCAAATGTCGATGAAGGTGTCACTATGAGAATTAAAGTACCCGAAGTAGACAGAGCAAAAACTGATGCCCGCTCGACTTTAGCTGTGGTTCTTAGTAAAACAGAGGATGGCTTTTACAAACTTGGTACTGAAACGGCTATTTTAAAACAATTGTATGCAAAATCTGAATTCAGTGTTTGCAAAGAGAGATTTTTAACGAAAGAAGATGTCCCTGCTGTAGAAATATCTTTACGTCAAACAGCAATAAAACAATCCCTTGGTACTGGGCAGGGTTTGAGAAAATGTGACTGCAAATCTAAATGTACCACAAATAGGTGTGTTTGTCGCAAAAATCAATTGCTATGTAATTCAAAGTGTCACCAATCTTTAGATTGCACTAACAATTAAGCATAATTTTATCATATGTTTTGCAAATTCATTTCCTTAATTATAATAATATTTTAAACCGTTTGATTCTTTCTATTATAGTTTTTTAATTGATTGATGATTGATTCCATCAACTAATTTGTTGATTGTTTGATTGTATTAACTTGATTCTTTATATATCGAAAAATAAATAAATAACATTATGTTAATTTAAGCGTACAGAAACGTTGCTGTTGTTCCAGCAAAGATCTTATTTTCACTTTAACGAGTGCCTAGTAGGTAATGTGCATATTACCTAGGTAATTTGCAGATTACCTAGGTAATTTGAGCAAGGAAACAATTTTCTGCACTTTAACGGATCACCCTAGTTAATCTGCACATTACCTAGATAATCTGTAGAATAACTGATTTCTGCACTTTAGCGGTAAGATATATATATATCATCATCATTGTCAACCATTATAAATCCACTGTTGGATGAAGGTCATCCCAAGTTTCTTCCACAATTGTCTGTCTTGAGCCTGTCTCCTCCATGTCAGTCTGGCATGCTTTCGGATTTTATCCATCCGTCTCCCATGGGGTCTTCTTCTGGGTCTTTTTCTGTTCCTTGGAATCCAGTCTAAAATTTAAGTTGTGCATCGGTGGTCTGTTCTTCTGGAAACATGTCCAGCCCATTGACATTTCAATAATTTCATTCTGGTCATGATGTCGTCGACTCTTGTCATTTTAATTATCCACAAGTTCCTCTTTTATCTTTCCTGGTTACACAAAGCATGTATCTATCCATGCTTCTTTGAGTTGTCTGTAGTCTTTGTATATCTTTTTTAGTTAAAGTCCATGTCTCTGCTCAATACGTAAGCACTGGGCAGAATGCATTGATTAAACACTTTCCTTTTAAGACATAATGTCATACTGCTCTTAAACATTGCTCGTACAGCGTGGAATACAAGTGTATGAGACATAAAGAAAGCATCTGCAGCAACCGGAACGCTCTTACATGCAATGTCAAAGAGAAATGCCACTGCCGTTCCCCGTTGACTTTAAGCATGTAACTCAATTTACATATTGAACACCATTTTGCTCGCTGATATGCAAATTTCACTGAAGACATTTGTTTCTCGTGTCAATTTCCATGTGTCCTGTGAACATTGTAACATTTCGTTGAGGGTTTGGATTATTTGCTAGCTATTGCCTTTCGGACTATCATTTTAGACTCCAGTGTATGTGGTTTAATATAATATTAGTATCCACCTTACCATTTGTGAAAACTGAGACACACTTACATCTGACATCTATAGCGTTCTTTGCTATATGAAATGTTGAGAACACTATTTAAGATATCTCTCGAAGTGAAACAAAGTCATTCAAAGTAAAGTTGCAGAAAGACTTACTCACTTTTATCGTTTATTCATAAACATCGTATGAACATTTTTACTTGACAGTTTCCAAAATGCGTGAGGAATTAATCGCAATAGTAGTAATACTTCAAAACTAATTAACAAACATTAGTAAGCAGAAAATCCCAAACCCTAAATAAATATTATTGAACTCTAGAGCGTAATTGAACTCTAGAGCGTTCTTGGTTTACGAGTTTTTAGTGTTTGAAGTTTTCTGCCTACAGTACCACTTAACACGCAAACTTCGAGTTGACTCAACCTCAAGTAAACAACGCCGCATCTACGATTATAACATCACACCACCGTACCATCTTTTTTGGCTGCTGCTTCAAAATTATATACAGATGGTGAGTCGAAAATTTTTTCAATATTTGGATCACTTTATGTCTTCATACGTACCTTTACGACGAAAGCTGACTAGCATCTAAAGTATAGGCCATCGTGTTGCACCGTCTTTAGCCATCTGTCTGCCAGTTCTTCGATTCTACAGAGGGTGAGTCGAAAGGTTTGCAATATTTGGATCACTTTATGTCTTCATACGTACCTTTACGACGAAAGCTGACTAGCATCTAAAGTATAGGCCATCGTGTTGCACCGTCTTTAGCCATCTGTATGCCAGTTCTTCGATTCTACAGAGGGTGAGTCGAAAGGTTTGCAATATTTGGATCACTTTATGTCTTCATACGTACCTTTACGACGAAAGCTGACTAGCATCTAAAGTATAGGCCATCGTGTTGCACCGTCTTTAGCCATCTGTCTGCCAGTTCTTCGATTCCTCGGCGGTACCAGTTCTTGTGCTTCAAGGCGAAGAACTCCTTCACCCCAGCTACCACATCCTCCTGGTTGTTGAAGTGCCACCCGCGAAGCAAGTGGGCCATGGACTGGGACAATTAATAATCCCACAAGACAAAATCCGGAGTATGTGCTCGGTGTGGCATCAGTTCGATGCCCTCAGGTTTCTGGAGTTTTTCACGGGTCATTTGCGCGGTACGAGGCCAATCGTTGTTCCGTTAAAGGAAATAGGGCTTTCTGTTCACTAGTGCCGGGTACTTCTCCTCCAAAACTGCATACTTCCTCTCCAGCTGTTCAGAGTAGAGGTTGGCGTTGATGGTCTGACCGTCTGGAAAAAATTAGAAATAGATTATTCCCTCGAATTTCCACCAGTCACAGAGCATCACCTTGTGCTCGAAGCTCCCACGTTTGGCAACAGGTTCAGGGAGCTGGCTCAAGCTCAACCACTGCCGTTGTGGGTTAGGATTACGGAAATATACCCACTTTTCATCGCACGCAACAATTCTCTTGATGAAACGTACATTGTGCGGGTTTTCAAGGAGTTCCGTGCACACTTGCACTCGGCGGTTCGCTTCAGTTGGCGCCAGTTCGTGAGAGACAATGCAGCAGGTCCTGTAGATCTTGACGATGTACTGAAGGTGACGAACCAAGGTGTTCTGTGATATGCCCAGTTCACCAGATAATCTGCGAATGTTGGTTATCGGATCTGCCTCTACAGCCTGGCACATGGCCTCCGAATCCATGGTTCACGGCCTGCCTGACTTTGGCTGATCGTCGAGGTTTCTGTCACCTGAGCGAAATTTCTTGAACCGTCTGGTTGTGGTGCTGTGGCCCACGGAATCTTCCCCTTTTACATGGCAAATGTTTCGTGTTGCTTAAGCAGGGTTATGGCAGAGTTCAAACTCGTAAAGCAAATGTTCCCCTAATTAGCAGGTTGTGGCTGTTCATCTTTTAGGCGTTCCAAATACAGACAGAACGACGGTATGCAATGCTGTTCACGGCAACAACTACCACTTTATATCCCTTTCGACTGACTGCAGTGCGTGACTTGACTAGTTTAAACACGTGACATACGCGCCGCAGCACATGCGCTTATGCAAATATTGCAAAACTTTCGACTTACCTCTGTATCACCACTTTTTATTGGTCAGATGCATATGTCACGCTCGCTGACTTCAGAATTTTTGCCAATCTCCTTCCACGAGAGAGAAGATATGTATAACGGTGCTTTGTGTTTTGCATATTGGGGCAGGTGTTGAGCGACTCGAAACTGCTTTCCGATTTAATTGTGCGAAGGTTTGATGTAGACTCGCTTGGGCGCTTTGTGTTTTTATAATCATGACAATAAAAAACATTTTGTGGCGTATCACAAAAAATCGCTGGAGCAATTTTTATGTGTTTGAAGGCTTTAAAGATCACCGTGAGCGGCTATAAACAGTTGCAGGTCCCTAATTTAGGGCCACTGGTTCCAGCAAAGGGAGACAAAAGCAACATCCATGCCTCAGCGGGTTCGAACCCGGACCAGTTTCGAATGAACGGTCATAATACGGCGCTTAGACCATTGCGCCACTGGTACGGCTTGTCGCATTTCAAATAAATTGTTTTTCGCATTTACAAAGAACTAGTAGGACACCCTGTGTACAAATCGGCAAGTTGGTTTGACTTTAATTCATTCACCAGTTTCATACTTATCAAAGGTCAGACCTCTGTGTTTAACATTACACCTCTTTCCGAGCTCTCCAACTGGACCGTATAGCACCTATTTGGTAATTAAACTCTAGAGCGTTCTTGGTTCACAATATTTTCATGAATAAACTAAGAGAGTTGGTGTTAGCTCTTTACCAGCAACATTGCCGGAGGTGGTGGCTTAGTTCAGCAGACGAACAGACAGGCTGTTGGACGAGAGTGGAGATGGACAATGATTCGCGCATAAGGAAGTTTTCTGGATGTAGTTTGTACATCTGTTGACCATCAGAGATGATTTATCCGAAGCATCCAACGATATATCCGTTCTTAGCTCCTAAATCTTCAACAAAAGCATGAGCTCTTCTCAAAGCTTTCTTTTTACGTGCTGATAAGATTTTGCTGTTATTTTCTTCAGTTCATGAGCTTACGTGACTTTAAATTTGCACCATTAAATTTATGAACAAAAAGAAAAACAAAAATTTCATGCGCGAAAAAGAATCAGTAAAAAGAAGAGAAGAAAACCCTAAAGGGAGAGAGATAAACAGCGAACGGAAGCCATTGATCTGAGGATTAGAGGGATTGAGCACAGCGTTAAAATGGCAAAATAAAAAGTGTTAGAATCTTTTCCCCCTGCGAATTAAATGATAGAAAACAAAACATTTCGAGACTAACATTTATTTTTTTATCGCTGACAAACACAAAAGGAGCAAATCCAGCAGCGAAATATAAAAGCTGGACATAACGAAAAAAACAACAACAACAGAACGGTAGATTTAAGTTCCACATTGTTATCTGAAACTCGAAAAGTCCCTTTTCCTTCTTTCAAAATTTCATTGCGTGTGTGTACAGGATTTCCGCAAAATAATGCCCGTATTTCAAATGCAAAAATGCATTTCATTTAATAAATAAAATTCCGCTGTACGAAATTCAATGAACGACATTTTTGAATGTAAAATATTTTTCCAAATTTTATAGTGAGGCGCTATATGTGTAGATTGCTAACACCAACTCTCTTACTTTACTCATTTCGTGAGAGCTGCATTTCCCGAGTAACATTTTACTCCTATTCAAAAGTAGGTAACCGCACATGTCCACAAAAATATTTCTGTGTGGTGCTTCATAATATTTATATTGGTAAATATCAAGGTGATTTTTTTTTTTTTTGATTGGAGGTTTAACGACCACCGTGAGCAACTCAATGGGCTATAAGCAGTCGCCCGTCCCTAATTTAGGGTCACTGGTTCCAGGGAAGGGAGAGAACCAGTGCCGTAAGACAAACACAACATTCATGCCTCACCGGGATTCGAACCCGGACCCCGTTCGGACGAATGATCAGAGGCCATCGCTTAGACCACTGCGCCACCGGGGTGGCAATATCAAGGTGATTGATACTCCAGCAGAAAAATATAGCGAGTTTTGTCGAAATCAGTATTTGACACAATGATTGGTTTACAACAAGGTTATATATTCATTATTTGGCTGCCATGGTGGTCGAGAGATCAGAGGCGAGGAACCCTGGCCAGTGGCGCACCAGACTTCTCTTTTGTCTGGGTGGGCCAGCAGATATGTCTGTAAGCCACATTTTTTGAATTACATATAAAGAAGCCATGAAAACTTACTAACCTCATATAACAAAAACCAGAGCAAGTAATATACACTGCATTTTATTTTATTAGGTAGAATAAGACTAGGTACTTCAATTTTAATTAAACAGCACAAATGGAGAAAATTTCCATTTGGGTTTTAAAAGCACAGTTTGCCAATTTTAAATCAGATAAAACTCCTTAAAATTAAAAAAAAATGGTTATTAGTTTTTACCTTATTTATGCTCAGTTTTCCGCACTTGTACCTGGTACCTTCGCTTTTGAATTTCTTTTGTTTTCCTACCACACTATTCGAAAATTACGCACTAATTGTACCTGCACGTTTTGGCAAATCAGTATTAAATACATTAAACATATGCCAAATCATTATTTAAATACATTACACATTGTCCAACACACAACATGTAACGTATACTCTATATTCACTTTCCTTTTGATTTTACTATCTCTGGTTATTTTATTTTACTATGTAAATTATCTTCTTACTGAACGAGATGTTATTTCACCCGCTGAATGAGATCTGGCAATGAGTGTAAGTCATAACGTGGTGGTAGCCAGTATAAATAGGCGCGTTCAACGATACGTAAGGAGAGCGTTGGTTTATGTGAAGGAGAGCGTTTGTTGTTGTATAGCCAGAGCGTTTGTTGTTGTATAGGGAGAGCTTCGTTCTATGTGATTAGGTTGATTCTTCATTATTGTGATACGAGTAGTGTGTGTGCGTTGGTTGATTCAAGAGTTATCTAATAAAAGAGCTTTTTCGTAAGTACGTCTTTCTCAGTTCATAGTTTTTGTCAGATCTCTGTCTGGCTGTTAGGTTTATGTCATTAGTTGATTATTATTAACAACCAGCGTTAAGATTTTATTCATCTTAATTACTACCACAACATTACTAGCAGTTAAAATCTTGTTCATTATTGTTACTACACTACTAGCAGGAAAGTTTATTCGTGATTTAATTAACAAAGAACAACCATTAGAAGAAGCATTAGCTTAGTACAAGCATATAATTCAGTAGCAGAAGCATTATAAAGCATTATAATTAGCTGAGTAGTAGAAATTTTATTCATTATAAACAAATACAAAAATTGTTCACAGAACACAAGATAACTTACTCAACAGAAAGATCTACTCGAACTGCTGCTAAAATATCGAGTATAGTGTACTGCGCCAGTCAGTTATTTTAGCCACCATCTCCTGCGCTGTTGCTGGTAAAAGAGATGCCGTGCCGACTGCAGTCTGACCTGTAACTCCACTTCCGTCTTTCTAACTAACGGCATTCCCACGCCCAGCTCCCACTCTGTGTGAACGCAAAAGCAAATGCCGATTCTTGGTGTTGTTACCGATGAATATTCGCGGGTGTCAATTTCTCAGCACGGGTGCGCTGTGCTCTAGCTTTGTGGTTCTCAGAGCACATAAAAGACAGCGTTTGCGTTAGTCGTGAAACACTGATTCTATATTAGACTAGCGTACACAATTCAGTTTTCCGTATCAAATTTTTCCGGATGGGCCAGGCAAGTTTTGGGGGAGCCACCCCCGGCGCCGTCCCTGATTCTGGCTAATCATCCCAGTTGGGCACGGGCTCCTGTCCCGGAGGAGTAATGAATGGTATACTTCTACGTTGCTGGAACCGGGGTTTATGCAAATGTTTCCAAGGCGTTTAAGTACCTCTAATTATTTTTCCAGGACTTTGTGAAGTATGTAATTTCTGGTATTAAGCACTAACTGTCTACAAAATGAGAGTGGTGTTATATAAAGTGTTTAGAACTAGATGAATTTACAATTTATCGAATGCTTTTCTTCAGCATCAAACTCAGAAGCGCCAATCTTTTCGAGATATCTATCGGTAATTATTTTCAGAAATCAACATAAATATATGAGTGATGTCATGAAATGTTTCAAAGTTGTGGGCTAATCTTACAAAACTATTTCATGTCAGTAGTCCATCCAATCTGGAAAGGAAAATGACTGTCTGTTGCTAAGAGCTGAACAAAGGTACATAAGTCGCACAGGCAGATCGATATAATTTTTCCTCATATATAAAAATAAGCATTATAGAAATTGAAACGACTGGTGGTCATACAAGAGTGGCACCATCTTCTGCAGGGACAACAACATCATGCCAAAGATTCATCTAAAGGTCAATGCTGGATAGCTTGTGCAGCAGAACTTGCTGAAATTTCTTTTTCATACATCAGATCTTGCACTTGTGATTTATTATTTTTCTTCACTTTCAACGAAAAAACTGCTTCAAAACTACCTTGACATTTAACACCAATGAGCTATCACTTTATGACCACCTACCTAAAAAGCTGTAACACCCCCTTTAGCCCGCAAGACAACGGCCACTCGGAGAGGCATCGATTCGATGAGGTGGCGATAGGTATCCTATCGCCAAATCATCGAACATTTGGTATCTGGTACCATAATGTCAACAGCAGGTCCGCCAGTTCCCGTACATTTCGGGGCGGTTTCGCGCGAACCCGCTTTTCCAAGACGAACCACAAATGTTCGATTAGGTTCATGTCAGGTGAATTTGGAGGCCAAAATGTTAACCAAACGTCACTAGCACGTTCCTCGAACCACTGTTTGACGCTTCTGGCAGTGTGGCATCGCGCATTATCCTGTTGGTAATGGCCGTCACCAGCAGGGAACACAGTTGCCATGAATGGGTGAACTTGGTCCGCAAGGATGTTCAGGTACCTGACAGCTGTCAGGGATTGCGCTATTGGGATAATGGGGCCAAAAGTGTCCCAAGAAAACATCGCCCACAGCATAACATCGCCACTGCAGGCCTGTTTCCACCCAACAGTGCATCCAGGTGCACTGTTGGTAATCGGCGTATCTGCGCTCACCCGTCTGCGTGATGAACCAGGAATCTTGATTCGTCAGACCAGGACACTTTCTTCCAATCATCCACGGTCCAATCTTGATGATCTTGGGGCCATTCCATGCGTTGTTGGCGATGATGTGCAGTAAACATGGGTGCCTTGCTTGGTCTTCGGCTACGCAGACCCATCCGCAGAAGTCTGCGATGAACTGTGTACTGTAACACATTGCCCTGATCACCACTGTTGTAGCTGCAGGTGATTTGTCGCATTGTGGCTCTCCGGTCGCTGTGAACAATGCGCGACAGTTTCCACTCTCCTCTGGCGTCAATGAGCTGCGGACGACACACGGCTGGACTACGGTCCATCGTTTGGCCATCTGCGCCCTTCTTTTGATGCGTACTCACTGCAGGGGCACGTGAACAACCCACAAGCTGCGCCGTTTCCGAGATCGTAGTTCCGAGACGCCGTTCAATCAATATTTGCCCTTTATCAAACCGGTAGCTTTTTCCATTCTGACTCCGAACACTCTACTAACCTAAAGCTGGTCCTCAGGTTGTATATACACTGCTCTGTGAACTTCACCTGCGCCACCGTTCGGTCTCCAGGCGCGCTCATTTCTCTAGACTGGGGATGGTCATAATGTAATAGCTCATCGGTGTATTTGTTTAACCCATACTGACTTTTATCGTATTCATGAGAACCAAATAATTTGGCTTTGTTAGTTGCAGTTTCTTAAAAAACACAGTTGCAGCTTTTAAATGCCCTATTATCATCCCCATTAATTGATCCCATGCAAAACAGAGATTTTCCGGAGAATATTCGTTTTCTCAAATCCAGAATTTAAATTGATTAAGCTTTCTGGGAGTCCTGTGCTCAAAATGACAAATTGCTCCCATCAGTTGTTGTTTTAATCCCCACAGTAAATTTTCATTCAGAACTAATAAATTAATCCTTATTTTCAAACATTTCACTTCGGAAACGAATTGGACCAAATAAAGAAGTGTACAAATTGTAAATTATTGGTGTCAAATGAAACAACAATACAAGTGCTGTAAATGAAAAGGCTCCGTTAATTAAAGTATGCGTAAGAAACCGGGTACTTAAATTACAGTACAAGTGATTCTATGATGTCTATGCATCAGTCTGCGAACTTCTGAATTCAAGAGCTTTTACAGCTATCAAGATTAAATTTCATATTTAGGAGTTGTGTGAAATAATACTATAAAGTAGCACATTTTATCGTTTCTTTGTCATAATTCAAAGTCATTGTCAATATAAAAAGTCTCGCGTTTCAAAACATTAAGGCGCTTTGAGAAATAATGTTGAAAAAGTAATTTGTGATAAGTATTTCTGCAGATAAATATTTGCAGAAAAATAATAAGTATCTACAAAAAATCAGATTACTAATTGACCCTCACTGATAGCGAGAAACATTTCATCATCGTGCTATTCGAGTCCACTTCATTTCTATCTTAAACGGGATCAAGGATTAGTGTATTTACAGGTCAGTCGGTAGCGCACTTTGCTGGTGTCCAAGCAGTATCGCGTTCGACCTCACCAGAAGGAAAAGATTCGTTCACTTCGCACATCAGGAAAGAATCGGTTCTAAAATAACTGAAAAAGTCAAAATGCAATTTTCTTGAAAATCTCTGTACAAAAACGGAGAACCCAGAAATTGACCTTTATGGAATAAAATAAAATGGAATTACTGACAACGGGAAATTGTCACAATACTAAATTAGAAGCAGAAACAAAGTCGTAGACCTACCGGCAACTTTGCCGCACGTCATTTTCAGGAATTTTCTGTGAATTCACACCACTTATTTTTCACAATGTGGTTTTCCAGATTTTCCATAGGCTCTCGGAATTATATTATATAAATACTTTTGTTCTTTATTGTTGATTCATTTCTCCCGCAGTTGTCTCACACATTTTAAGATAGAGATCTTTATACTAGAATAAAATTCTATAGTCCATCCAACTCTTGAAAACGTTTTTTTTTCTTGTTACGTCTGGTAACCTAAATTAATCATCTTTCCAAAATTCTGTGCGATGTCTGCAGTTAATGCCCATCGTTCCTGATTAGAGTCAATGCCACTCATCCATCATCAGTTAGGGAAAATTGGTAAAGCGCACCAATTGCAGAATCACATTTAGACGCACTAATGATTTCCTCTTGCATGTCCACTGTGTATAACAAATGCACCCCATCCAACTAATGTACGCTCATTAATTTATTCCTTAACGTTGCTTTCTGTAGACATCTCTTAGCATTCGCAAGCAAACACACACACATACTTAAACACCCACACGTATACGAATACACTTGATTAAGGCCGGATTAACGGGAGGGCCTAAAAGGGCTATAGCCTAAGGACCAACTATTGCCAAGGGCCCAAGAGGCATGCCGCTACTCCACAAATAACACACAGCTTATATACACTCAATAGACAAAACGTTGGATATACCTACCTAATAAGTTATTAGTCCTCCTCTAGCTCAAGCAATATCCTGTACCCGCCAAAGCATCGACTCCACCATATACCGGAGGTAATGCCAACCATGCCTGTTGCAGCATTGTCCAAAACGCCGCCGGAGACGTTGAACGAGGAATAATAAATCTGATAGTCAGCTCCATGGCATCATTGAGAGCTTCCACAGGGTCTTAACCCAGAGGCCGTGGGAGCCACTGGATGGTTTCAAACACAGATGAGTGTTCCTCGAACTATGCTTGGGTGGTTGCGACCCGATGCTGCGTCACATTGTTCTACTGAAACATCAGGATGCGCGAAGATCGTGAAAAAGTGTAGGTGATAAGATAGAACATGCTCGTAGCGCGCAGCGATTAAGAACCCTTCCAGACACATTAAGTGACCTAATGTGTCCCATCGGAAGGCAACCCACACCACCACAGAGCCTCCACCACCTTGAACATAGCCGACATGGCATGACGGGGCAGTGACATTTTGCTATCGATGCCACACCGTAAACCTCCTGTCAGCTCGGGAAGCTAAAAACGGGATTCATCTGACCACACGACACGGTGTCTTTATGCAGAGGTTCAGTTTTAATGTTCCCGGCAACAGGAGAAGCTTAATGTCCGATGACGAGCAGTAAACAGTGGCACACGAGTAGGGCTTCGTCTCCCTTAGCACAAGGCCTACAGCGTTCGCCGTAGTGTTCCCTCGCTGATGATGCTTGTTCCTTCGACATTTAAATTTCGAAGGCACAAGCACCGCTACACTTTTAAATGTCAAAGGCACAAGCCTCGCTACACTGCTTGCACCTTCGACATTTAAAATGAATGTGATTTGAGCCGCCGTTGATAAGCGGTCTGTCTGTACGAGCCTGGATAGTCTACATTAACCCCGGACATCAGTGGCGTGTGGTTGGCCACAGCTTTCTCTCTGAGCGGTTCACAATGATCATGATGATGACACGTATATACAGAGAAAAAAGAGAGATAAAGAGGCTGCTTATAAATAGTTTTAATTTTGTCTTCGCGTATGATTTTCACTTGACCACAAACAGAGGATGGAAGGTGTACAGATTTCAAGGAAGTGAGCCACAACAGGTAAAGGTTTCGTGTCGTTATGTGCACCGACGTCTACCAGACAGTTTCAGCTGTTTCTTTACCATCCAACCACAACTCTTTACTTTTACATGGAAACGTTAATAGCCGCAGTTCCCAGTGATTTCACGTTGCATAGCTAAAACGGTGCAACAAGAAAAGCACGCACGGTTTAATCATTAAAAAATACAAGACAAAATCTAGGAATCTTAAGTTTTTAACTCCAGTTTTTGTGAAAAAAACAGAAAATACAGTGGCTTGTTGTGAAACGCTCAATAGATAATTTATTAGTCTGAATAATTCACTACGTGTTAATTATTACAAGCATATTACTATATTTTTGTGTTTTAGGGACTTTACAATGATTCTCCCTCATAAGTTCTTTGAGGGCCGACTCAGACGTCTTAGCCTAAAGGCCCACTAATGTCTTAATCCGGCTATGCATATGATGACTTTGAAACTTAAAGGGCTGTTTATTCCTGGTTTATCTGTGAGTTTTTATGCAATACTTTGTCAGATACTGAGTTTCGTTTTGCGCCCTGCTGTGGATTAACTATAAAATTCACCAAGAAAAACGCTGATCATGGGGATTATCCTGGGCCAACAGTTTTCCTGATAATCGAATATTGTAAAAACAAAAATATAATATTTCTGTAGTTTTGTTTAACCAGAGAACGGTTTTTCCTTGCCAGTTTTGTAGGGAGGATTTTCTTCGTCAGGCAGTCGTAAATGCAATTAAACATAATAGCGATGATTGAGGTTAATCATCAAACAGAAGTCATCGCTCTTTCCACGTTTTATAATAGGGTCACGGAAAAATTCTCATCCGCCACCTCCGGGAATCGAACCTAGTGTCTTCCAGTTACGCGCCGGACATGCTACCAACGCACCACAGCAGCCTCGAATTATCCAGACTCATAAACGACTAACTGCCAAACCACATGACAGGTTGCTTCTTGGAGCCCGACACAATGCTGGGGATTCACCAAAGATGAAAAGCCACAACTGAACAAATAACTAGGAGGCGAATGAATAATTATATCCGTGACTCACTTATAAAAGGTGTTCCTAATCCATGTCAAATGTGGGTATGAAGATTAATCATTCGGGACCGTCTTTGCTTTAGCGACAGACTCACGTTATCGCTAACGATGAAGTTCTTCCTTTTCCGAATTTGAAGTCCTTCTTCTATTTTCGCTGTTTCAGTTTAGTTTTAGTTGAAAGCTTAACGACCACCGTGAGCAACTCAATGGGCTATAAGCAGTCGCCCGTTCCTAATTTAGGGTCACTGGTTCCAGGGAAGGGAGAGAGCCAGTGCCGTAAGACAAACACAACATCCATGCCTCACCGGGATTCGAACCCGGACCCCTTTCGGACGAATGATCAGAGGCCATCGCTTAGACCACTGCGCCACCGGGGCGGGCGGCTTTCGCTGTTTAGGTAATAATCTGGAGATAATAATTTTAAGCGGATCGCAGTTCGGTTTATGGCTAGTTTCTTGAATGCTTGATTAATTCAGTTATACTAGACACACTTTTATTGCTTACTAATACCTCCCCACACGACGTTTCATTTGATAACCCCTGTTCCCGTGGATGCAGAAACTCGCCAAGTAGAAATATTACTATGAAGAAACATAAATCAGCAATCAGAAGCATGTCCATTATGAAACCAGATTTGATAGACATATAGAACAAGCAGGTGTCCAAAATTAAAATCTAGAAGGCAATAGCGGGCAAATAAACCAAAGCGTGCAATGAAATGTTGCGATGTTTACACAACATATGCAAGTAGGCATAAGAAACAAATGTCCATAGTGAAATTTACATATCAGTGAGCAAAATGCTGTCCAATATGTAAATTAAGTTACGTACCTTTAGCGACCGGGGAATGGTGACGGCATTTCTCTTCAACATCGCGTGTAAGAAGCGTTCCGGTGGTTGCAAATGGTTTTCTTTATGTCTCATACACATTTATCGATGCTGTACGGTGGCGAGTATAATGGGACAACTAGAAGAAGGCCAGTCTCCGGGTCAGGTCTCAAGGGGTGTTAATGTCTACCCTAGATTGGTTTCATGGTTATGACAGCAATTCAAAATTATCTGTCGGGTGTCACAATGGCCTGGCCAAGGTCGTCCAAAGCGTACGAGACCTCGTAAGGATCGTTACATTGCTTTAAGCACGGAGATTGTCTTAATGTAATACAGTAGTCCCAGGAGTTTTCTGCTGCCCCTAGAACTACGGCATTAAGTCAAACAATATATATCGAAAGTTTAATGCAACTGGCCTTTACTCCAGGAAACGTATGACGCGGGACTACGGTATTAAGCCAAACGATATTTCGAAGGCTTAATGCAATTGGCCTTTATGCCAGGAGACCCACGGTTTGTGTCCCGCTAACAGGGTCTCATAGGACAGCTCACTTGAACTGATGCAAGAAGCATCGTTCCTGGAGTCCAGATGAGTTGACCGGTGTTCTTTTTGCAGTCTAGTCGAGATTCAGTGTACAAACGGAGTATCGTCGTCATTTCATCTGGAGGGAACCAGATCCCACAATGATCCTGTAAACGTCATCGAACGAGATTCCTTAGGAGGTGGTCGTCTGTTCATGCGGGTTGGCTTTATGCTTAACGGCAGCACACCACTCTACCTATTTGCAGGAGGCAATATTAATGCTGAGTGGTGTAGAGACGAGACCCACAGATCTGTTTGTCAAACATTTCAGGGGAGCCGTTGGCCTTCAGTTACGTTTAATAGAGGATAAAGTTCGCCCGCACAAAGCTCAACTTGTCCATGATGTCCTGTAGAGCGAGGATATTCGAAGTATGGACTGGCCATCCAGGTATCCAGATTTGAACCCTATAGAACATGCAGGGGACACGTAGGAGCTTGTCAGCCTCATCACAGAATCCTTCCCGAGCTAACACAACGCTCTCATCGAGGAATGGAATTCTTTATCTCTAGATTTCATCAGCAACCTGGGGATGTGTGTATGTATAATCGTTCTGAAAGCTGTCTGTTTGTTCAAGGTGATCACATTTCTTATTAAGACGTTTTCAGGTTACGTTCTTACATTTCGCTTTAGTGAAATTTAGGGATGTGATCCTGTATACGGAAAATATGAGCATAATTTGTCTGTTGTTATAAAATGTTTATTACCATTATGATTGTGTCTCTTTACGAACAAACGTCTTTACCTGCTGCCGCGTGTTTTGCTTTTTTATCCTTGCGAATAATCTTGTGGACTTTTATTTTGGATACCAATGCATAATTGCAAAGTGAACTATGTTTCCCTTACTTCTTGAGAATGAATGAGGCAGGGGAAAAATAAAAACAAAAGAACTTGAAAAATAAAAAAAGAAGACACTGTCAAAAAATAAAAAAGAAGATAATGATCACATGGCTTTTTCACTGCCGGAAGAATTGTTCTGAGTGGTTAAGTATAATCGTTACAGTAATAGTAAATTTTAATTATGAAAGCTTGGAGAAGAGGCAATGACCCTTGAAAATCTGAAACCGAAAAACAGTGCTCTAGGGGAAAATCATTCAAGTATTGGAAACTGCCATTGAAAATAATTGGACAGGTACTTCAGTTTTATAATTAGAATGAAGAAAACAAATGTTTTACCAATAAGGATAAATCGAAATGGCATTCTGAATTAGTACGTAAGTCACTTGGTGTTCTTAAATGGAGAAGAATGGCATGTATAACTTCCTTCTTGTTCGTTTATTCTCAGAATATTCATCGCAATGGGCTATTTACATTTATATGGGCTATTATTTTATACTGTTTTACTGTGCGATTTTCAAAGAATTTTGCAGTCACCTTCTTCCTGAGAAAAGTGAGCAAAGTAACAATTTTTAGCTCACAAAAGAGCAATTGCTCCGAACTTTTCTTTCAGTCTCAATTTTTATTGTTGAAATTCGCTTTTAATATATCTCGGTATTGTTGACTCCAATACATGATGATCTATGTAGTCAGATACGAGGAAAAAATTCATGTTTTAAAGTCAGAATTACGGCAGAGTAGTCAGAGACGAAAGCTTCTGTCCAATCGTCCGCGCCAAACCTCAGTACCTGATAAGGCATAAGTGGTGCATCTGCCCCATTGCGGCCTCAAATTAGATAAGTCTCTGACTGTCGCTAAACAACAAAACAAAAACTTCCTGACGATATTTCGCCAATGTCGCACATGCAAAGGCAAATTAGCCTCCCCGGTGGCGCAGTTTTCTAAGCGATGACTTCTAATCATTCGTCGAAAAAGGGGTCCGGGTTCGAATCCCACTGGGGCATTGCTGTTGTATTTGTCTTACGGCACTGGCTCTCTCCTTTCCCTGGAACCAGTGGCCCTACATTAGGGACGGTTGACTGCTTATAGCCCATTGAATTGCTCCCGGTAGTCGTTAAACCTCAAATCCCCCCAAAAAAACAAAGGGGGGGGACAAAATTACAAACCAATCATTATTTTGGCAGAAAGTTGTTCTTCGTACCTGCCCCCTATTTTGTCTATTATTATCTAAAAAAATATCTACCTCCCTATTTTGTTTATTATTATCTATAGAAATATGTGCCTTCCTATTTTGTTTATCAGTACTTATAAAAATATGAGCCTTCCTATTTTGTCTGTTAGTACTTATAAAAATATGTGCCTTCCTATTTTGTCTATTATTATCTATAAAAGTTTTTTAAAAATGCCACATTTACCGTAAGCACTTCCACTTTTAATTAACCAACTTTCATATAAGCTGTAAAGATTTTCTGAGGCCCGTACAATTTCATGTGACATCAGAGGTGTACTTAGAAGTTCACTCACTATCATGAAAATAAAATCCTCTTACTTTCAGCCATCACCATGTAGAGTAAAACCTTTTAATAGCGGGCATCCTAGGACCTCAAGGTTTGTCAGCTAATCAGAGGTGTCCGTTATCCGGGAGTTATACACTGAAGAGCAATTGAATTAGAGACAGCTGGCGTTATGCAAATGTGGCGCTGTGGCCGGCCATGTAAACGGAAACGACATGACGTATGCAGCAATCCGACAATATAAGGAGTGATGCGACAGGAATCAGTAAGAGTTGGACGCAGCATGGGTAAGACGAAGGATCTAAGCGCATTTGATCGTGGGCAAATTGTCAGGGCCCAACGACTGGGTCACTCCATCTCGGAAGTAGTGCAGGCACTGGGATTTTTACGAGCCACTGTGTCACGGGTGCACCGTGAGTACATCGAATCCGGTAAAACCATCCCTGCAAGGGCCAACTGCCGTAGACAACAGCGTGTGGATGAACAGGGTCATCGTCGGCTAGCTCGCATTGTAACAGCGAATAGACGGGCCACAGTGCAAGAAATCAATCGGCAATTTAACGCTGGTGCACAAAAACATATAAGCAGCCACACCATCCAGAACCATCTCTTCGCTATGGGGTACAGAAGCCATCATCCCACGAGGTTACCGCTGCTGACCGCACATCACAGCGTGCAAAGATTAGCATGGGCACGAGAACATCTCCACTGGACCCTAGACATGTGGGAAATTGTTGCCTGGACTGATGAGTCGAGATTCACGTTGGTACATGCGGATGGCAGGATACGAGTACGGCGCAAACCACATGAAGCGATGGATCTTTCTTGTCAGCAGGGTACTCTTCAAGCTGGTGACGGTGGAATAATCGTCTGGGAACTGTTTACGTGAACTGAAATGGGACCCCTGTTAGGGCATATGCAAATCATGTGCGATCGGCACGCCACCGAGAAGCACTATAAGAAGGGTGCACAGAAGGTGGGGTGTAAGTAGTGGAAGTGTGTTGTGCTGCCGGACCTGTGCGTCGGAAGCTTCCTGATGCCTCGTCGCAGAATACGGCAGTCATTCCAGCACGTTTTGGAGTTCGACAGAGGACGAATAGTGGCTTATCGCGACAGCGGTTTATCGTACGGAGACATCGGCCAGCCACAGTGAGGCGAGTATAGATTCGGTGGGTGCAGAAGGGACGGACGGACCGACGTGAGCGATTGCCGCAGCCGCGGCACACCACCGAACGAGAGGACCGGCATGTTGTGCGGCGGGCATTGACGGCTCGCACCGCCACATCACGAACGTTAGCGCAGGAATTAGGGTGTGTTGCGCAACAACCTATGTGAGCACGTACCGTTCGACGTTGTCTGCAGGAGCGGGGACTTGTCGCGCGGCGCCCATTATTCTGATTACCATTGACGTTACACCACCGGCGAGTGCGGCGGCAGTGGGCAGTTGAACGCCGCACCTGAACTACGGAATGGCACGACATTGTCTTCTCCGACGAATTTCGCTTCTGCCTGCAACACCACGATGGTCGGATCCGCGTGTGGCGGCACCGCTGCGAGAGACTGTATGACGCCTGCATTATGCATCGCCATACCGGTCTGTCACCGTTTTTAACTGTTTTATGACTAAGAACACAGTCCGTTTTTCGGAGGTAAATACACCGAGCACTGAATTATAACCACTTACCTAATAATTCGTAGGCCCTCCTTTCGTCCTCACTACAGCAGCTATTTGAAACAGTTGGGAGGTACGTCCAACCAAGCTGTGTGTAAACGGCCTTCAATGTAGGTATAGAGTTGATTGGTGTATCTAGACGCCTGATACGCCGTTTCATAATGTCCCACAAGTGTTCTATGGGATAGATATCGGGTGGAGTTCGGAGGCCAATAGATATGCTAGAAGTCTAAACTGTGTTCCTGAAACCAATCCTGCACAGCTTTGAACCTGTGGCTGGGCGCATTGTCAGGTTGAAATCCACCGTCGGCATTCGGGAAAAGTGCAAAATTGCTGGTTGTACAGAGTCAGCAAGCAATTCACGATAGTTGGCATCAACCATACGTTGTTCCACATGCACCAAGGGTCCACGTTCTTGCCAGGTAAACATGCCCCGCACTATAGAATCCCCTCCACCGGCTTGAACTGTGGAGACCACGCAGGATGGATTCCAGATCCTCATATTGTTTGCGCCAAATACGTAAACAACCATCCACTGAGTAGAGTAAAACACGCGACTCTTCAGACCAGCACATTTTTTCCCACTCATCCGGCATCTAACTTGTATGATCTTTGCACCAGACGAATCTTTTGCGCCGATAAATCATGGTTCGGGGAGTATGTCGTCGGTGCCGTCTGCTGCTATAGCCATACGTATGATCATGGGAGATACTATTTCGGGTTGACCTCTGTTGTATTGGGAAGTCAATTGTTGATCAATCCTGCGTCTGTTGGCCTTTACGGGTTATCGGACTCGGATCTCGCATCTCACATCAACCTTTCGCTGCAGTGTGCAGTTTTGCTTCCAGGTCGATATTTTACTATTTTCACGCCAGTCTTGATATACTTTAACTATGGCGGCTCGCGAACAACCCACCATTTCAGAAGTTTCGGAATCGAGGCACCCGTTTCCCGAGCTCCCACAATCTATCTTTCTTCAATGTTCTATAAATCCTTCCGTTTATTCATCACGCTACGAATTTTAGATTCCACTGTTCCACTCACACCTTACATATGCTACGTCGTTCGACTAATCGCGCCCTCTCAGAAATCACGTGGTCGACCAGCGGTATCCACTTTTCATAGGGTGGTCATAATTCAGTGATCACTCGGTGTATATAGAACTGTAAGTACCTTAGGACCGAGGATCGCAAAACTGTCCGCTGAACGGAGGTACCCGCTAATCAGGATCAGCCGTTACAGAAGTTTTATACTGTATTTTCACGAAACAATTTTTGAAGTATTATGTTTTGAGTGAATGTTACTGCAGCATCAGTAACACTCAAGCATCAGTTTTTAGGATTTTCATGAAACAATTTTTTGAAGCATTTTGTTTTGAGTGAGTGTTACTGCAGCATCAGTAACACTCAAACATCAGTTTTTAGGATTTTCATGAAACAATTTTTTGAAGCATTTTGTTTTGAGTGAGTGTTACTGCAGCATCATTAACACTGATATCGAGAGTTCTGTGATCCAATTCCACAGCGGCGGCTGAAAAACCATTTTTCGGTTGCTGTGTGTTTCTGGAACGTGGAAAGAGCGATGTATTTATTTATTTACTGAAGCATCAGTTTTTAAGATTTTCATGAAACAATTTTTTGAGGCATTTTGTTTTGAGTGAGTGTTACTGCAGCATCATTAACACTGATATCGAGAGTTCTGTGGTCCAATTCCACAGCGGCGGCTGAAAAACCATTTTTCGGTTGCTGTGTATTTCTGTAACGTGGAAAGAGCGATGTATTTATTTATTTACTGAAGCATCAGTTTTTAAGATTTTCATGAAACAATTTTTTGAGGCATTTTGTTTTGAGTGAGTGTTACTGCAGCATCATTAACACTGATATCGAGAGTTCTGTGGTCCAATTCCACAGCGGCGGCTGAAAAACCATTTTTCGGTTGCTGTGTGTTTCTGTAACGTGGAAAGAGCGATGTATTTATTTATTTACTGAAGCATCAGTTTTTAAGATTTTCATGAAACAATTTTTTGAAGGATTTTGTTTTGAGTGAGTGTTACTGCAGCATCATTAACAGTGAAGCATCAGTTTTTAAGTTTTCATGAAACAATTTTTTGAAGCATTTTGTTTTGAGTTAGTGTTACTGTAGCATCAGTAACACTCAAGCATCAATTTTTAGGATTTAAAGCGCAGTTTAACTTTTCGGAGAATCCCATCAGTTCAAGAAAATCACGAAGAATAAATTATTTTTCATGGCAGCAATATTGTATAATTTCTACTGGGTTTTTTTTCTTACTACACGTTCAATTTTACTTTCTTCAACATATTTTAGTGGTCGTTTATAAAAATTTTAAAACATGTAACTAAAAGGAGAAAATGTTTTATTGACTGTTGTTGAATTTTGTAACTGACTTGAATATCAGCAATTCGTCGTGGAACTCATTCGATTCTTTTCCAATGGAATAATAATGTAGATTGCTGTTTCTTTTTATTATGTGGAGTAATTTTTTGCTTCTAGATAAATAACTAATTCTGATGAACACAAATGTTTCTTGATGCGATGCATTTCTCTTAATAATTGCTGAGACTCTGTTGCATTTGCTTGAAAATTTCAGATTTATTTGCGAGTTGGTATGTGTTATCACCTATTTATTTTCCTATGCAATTTCTGTTCTTTGTATAGAGTTGTTTAGGTTTTTCTTCTTCTTGAGTGTCTATGCATACGGACAAACTTATTGTCATTTCGTTAGTTTTTATTTTATGTTCCCTCAGTTGTGATGGCTTCTGAGATTTTGAATTCTTCTGTTGCAATTTCTTTTGTTGCCTGCAATTAATCAAATTTCTTTCCTTACGGTTCTCTGCTGTTATTTAAACAAAAGTGAATTAATGGGGCTTTTTGTCTTTAGGTTTCCGCTTTTGGAATGTTTTTTCAAAAGTATCTTTCAGTCAGTTTTTATTTTTCAGATCTAATGTTTAGGTTACGAATTTGTACTTTGGATGTCATACTGCAGATTAAAATAAATTGTTGGCTGCACATGTCTGCTGCATTTCTTGCTTTGTTGGCCTGAGTGAATGGATGAAAAGTAAGCTGACATCCATGCCTTTCGCAGTTTCGATTATTTGGCGTGAGCCAACTGATCACGTGGAAGATTGTTATTTTTGTTTAACCAAAAAGAGTGGCTTTTCAAAGAAGAATAAAAGTAAAACACGTTATCCAAATTTGTCATCAGCCTTAAGGCCTGTTCCGCATGGTTAAGATCTTCCTATACCGAAACCTCCAAGGAACTCTGAAGAGATAGATTCAAATTCATCTAATGAAAATATGGACGCATATGAAGATCCAGATCTTACATACACTCCTAAACACGTATAGACGATCCCCACTTGATTGAGCAAAATGAGCTGAATGATCTCGTTCGAGACCCACATCTTTCCAAACAACAAGCTGAACTCTTAGGTTCTCGACTGCAAGTGTGTCTGTGTTCAGAAATAGAAATTTGGGTCTATGTTCTCTCTGTGAAATGCAGAATGGTATGTGTTTTTGTTCAGATATTCCGGCACTAATGACAGAATTGCCGCCCCGGTGGCGCAGTGGTCTAAGCGATGGCTTCTGATCACTCGTACGAGTTGGGTCCGGGTTAGAATCCTGGTGAGGCATGAATTTCGTGTTTGACTTACGGCGCTGGCTCTCCCCTTCCCTGGAACCAGTGGCTCTAAATTAGGGACAGGCGACTGCTCATAGCCCATTGAGTTGCTCACTGTGGTCGTTAAACCTCAAATAAAAAAACAAATAAAAAGATGAGAGAATTAGGAATATCTCACTATCGTATGGAATGGCGTCTATCTATAGACTCATCCAAGGTTAGTAAAAAAAGCTCTCCTTTTGTCCAACGGAAAGCAGAAGCCTTCCATTCCAGTAACACATGCTGTAGAAATGAAGGAAGCGTATGAAAGTATGGCCCAAATTTTCTCTGCAATACAATATGACCAGTTTAGGTGGTCAATATACGGTGATCTGAAAGTGATATCACTCTTTCTCGGGCTTCAAAGTGGCTTCACCAAATTCTGTTGTTTTCTTTGTACGTGAGACAATAGGGCCAAGCAGAACACAACGAACGAACAGACTGGCCTAAACAAGATATTTGCATTCCCGGAGAGAGTAACGTTCGTCGCAAGTCCCTAGTTAATCCCTCTGATGTGCTACTTCTACCACTTCGTATCCTACTGGGGCTGATAAAAAACTTTGTAAAGGCTATGGTCAAATCTGACCCATGTTTCTTGCACTTAAGCAAACATTTCCGCATTTAAGTGAGGTAAAACTCAAAGAAGGCATCTTCGTTGTTCCTCAGATACGGAAAATACTTCGTGATTCTGCTTCTACCGAAAAGTTAAACAGCACGGAGCTTGCCGCATGGCAATCTTTCACATCTGTGGTCCAGGAATTCTGTGCAACCACAAAGAGGGCAACTACGAACAGCGATTCACAATTTTCTCAAGAACTATAAAAAACCTTGGGTGCCGGATGTCCTTAAAAAAACATTTCCTCCATTCGCATCTGGACTTATTTCCTGACAACCTAGGAGCAGTCAGCGATGAAGAAGGAGAAAGGTTCCACCAAGATATCTGAACGATGGAAGAGAGGTACCAAGGCAGGTGGGATCCTTCAATGACGAGTGATTACTGCTGATTTTTGCAGGAGGTGAACAACACGACACGTGCGAGAAAAAACATGTACTACTTGTACGGGTATACGAGTATGTGTGTATACATTTACATTTGTGTTAATGTTGTTTACCCTACTTCTTTTTTCTTTTACTGCCTCATATGCAGTGATACATGTATATGAATATGATATTCCTACTTTGTAAGTAACACTAATTCTATAGGTAACAAGGCACAGAATTGCTGTAATACCTTACAATGTGAAGCTGTAATGTGTACATTTTGCATTGTACTGTATATATGTATTTGGAATATGCAGCAAATGTTCATACACAAAAAAAAACTGTACCTAATGTAGAGTTTTTGCAGCCATATTTGAATTCACACCTTATTTCCCCCATGTTATGAAAAAGTTTTAAAATGTTGATTAGTGTTATTGTTCGAACTCAGAATGAAATACTGTGGGGATGTTCAAGAAAAATAAAGATTTTATCATTCTGTTTTTATTTTCGCAATATTTTTATTTCGGCTTGGCTGAACTGTCGGAAGATGATATCTTTTATCTGTGTACTCCATTTGTCCTACTTTATGAGCAAGTCCTCGAGAAAAGTTGAGATATTACGACGTTGTCATACGATCCTGAATCCAACATGAGGTTTGCTTCGTTACCAGTAATGCTTCCCGAGATCGTGATATTTCCGCCGACAAGCTTTAGTGTTGGCCAAATATGTTTCTCCTCTAATGGTTCCTCAAAGAAATGCATTGTCCAGTACTTTCTATTGTGCCGCAGACGATTAAACCATTATTATTGGCTTCATCAAACACATCACTCAGCAGTAAGCTTCTCATGTAATAAGTTCTATAATTCTCAGAAAGTTCTTTACATTTTACGTATATGAGTATATGTACGAGAAAAACATTCTTGACTATATTCTGCTTTTTAGTCTAACTTGTAACAAATTCTGTAGAACTGTTTCAGGTCCTAAAACTCTGTTTCATACGAAATGATTCCTAATTTAGCCCCGGCTTTCTGCTTCCATGATTCCTGAAACTTATCCTTTTTTCGCCCTTGAAGAAATAACGCCATCTTTAGAATGTGTGTGTGTGTGTGTGTGTGTGTGTGTGTGTGTGTGTGTGTGTGTGTGTGTGTGTGTGTGTGTGTGTGTGTGTGTGTATGTGTGTGTGTGTCATTATTTTTAATTTTTTTCTTATTTTACAAATGTATAGATCTCCCGACTAAGAACATGCAAGTAAAATTTGTTTTTCTTTACTAATCGTTACATCTTTACTTTGACTGTGCTGCAGTATCAAAAAGCAAAAACGATCGACAGGAATGAAGTTTTCATTATATACATATTGGGTTGGTGCTAATGAAATATCCTGAGCGAACGAGAAGTGGAGACAGCCCCCCACCACAGCGGAATGGAACCACCCACGTGTGTTGCAGGTCTTACGTTACAAAGTTCTATAAATAGCTAGCACGTGTGTGAAGAACAAGGTTCAGGACTGGTTTGTTTGGACGTAACGTGGCTTTCAAAGAAAACATGCAAACGCCGGATTTAAGAGTCATCTTCCTGTTTGACTTTAAACTAGGCCATTCTGCAGGAATTGCCGCTCGAAACGTTAACAAAGCATTTGGGAAGAATACAGCCACCGAACAAAATATTCGGCGATGGTTTGTGAAGTTTCGAAGCGGAGATACGGACCTGCAAAACGAAGCACGTGATCACCGACATGTTGCTGTTTCTGATGATGTTCTGTTACGTGTGGATGAAGCGGACCCCCGAAAAACTTGTCGTGAGATAGTGGCAGAGGTAGATGTCCACCACAGGACAGTTGTTCTGCGTCTGGCTGCGCTGGGTAAGGTAAAAAAGCTGGACATGTGGCTGCGGCATGAGTTGACAACTGCCAACAAGACTAGGCGTTTGGAAGTCTGCACGTTGCTGCTTGCCAGGAATGAACAGGAACCTCTACTGCATCAGATCGTCACCTGCGACGAGAAGTGGGTCTTTTATGATAATCGGAAACGATCTGCTCAATGGTTAAGCAAAGCGCAGCCTGTTGGACTGCATCCTAAGCCACTCCCCTACACACCAAGAAGACGATGTTTCTTGCCTGATGGTCCACAGCCGGGATAATTATTCGGAGTTTCTTGGCAAGAGGCCAAACCATCACTGTAGAACGTAATTGTGCTAAATTACACCAGATGCACCGGAAACTGCTGCAGAAATAACCGGCTTTGGTCAACAGACATGGTGTTCATCTGCTCCAGGACAACTCCCGCCCTCATGTCGCACAACAAACGACGCTGACACAAAGTGCCTTGGGCTATGAAGCACTGCCTTATCCTGCCTATTTCCCGGACTTGTCTGCGACATACTACCATCTCTTTCGTCGCCAGGATCACTTCCTGTCTAGGAAACAGTTCGCAACAGATAACGAGGGTCAACGTGCAGTTGATGACTTCTTCGGGTCCCAGCCATAGGACTTTTTTCGTTCCGGGATCATGGCCTTGACGGACAGATGGCAACTATGTGTCGACGCCGAGGGGGATTATTTTGCCTAGGTAAGATGTCATACTTTTCCATTCTCGCCGTCCACGTGTGTTTTTCCTTTGCCGGCCATTTCTTTCTCACCAACCCAATATCTGTACTTCAATGCACTGACTAACTACTTGATTTGGATCATCTTCGTATTATGGCTATCGAGAGAGAGACTTATCATCTGTGTACTATTGTATTTTAAATAATACTTTTCCGAAAAATAATATACTAAAGACACAACTTGAACCATAAGCTCCCTTTTGGCTGAGTGGGCAGTGAAAATAGTTTCTGGATAATCTTCCGAGCTTGGCCTGGGCGATGAGGGGTGTGTGGTATGCTTTTCCCATGGACCAGACCGGCACTATCTGTTCCCTTCAACCTGTGTCCTAAATTACGCACATGAGGCTCCATATAGCTTTGGATTCACACCACTCCGAAAACAAAATTTGCAATTTTCATTACTTATCGAAATATGGCGTCACTTATTAAACTGAAAGAATACATGAACTTAAATGTTTGAAACCAATGTCTTCAAGGTAGGAACATTTACCCTTATTTTTTTTTCACGTGCAATAAATTCACACATGCAATGACTTCACTCTCTTTGTTTAATTTTCATTGTACAAAATACCTGAGGACACCTTAAGCCGTTTAGAAGAACTTGTGTTCCATTTTAACAAAACAAATTATGTACTGAGGCATTTTGATATTTCGGGATTATACTAGTGATCAAAATTAAAGGATAATTTACAAATTCGTACGTACTAGAAGCATTTATGAGGAAATTCAACGAAATGTGGAGAAAAACCATAATCTTATAATTTGAATGTCCTAATAGAATAGTCCACGGAAAAATATTAAAATTCTTTTGCTTGAGGTATGAGGTATTTTATTAAGACATAACATATACGGAATATGATCATCCCTGACAACCGAGGAGCTCAGGCAACGACTCCTCACTGTGTTTATGGGGGTATTGACACAGTGTTTATGAGTGAGGTCTTCAGGAATTGATGGACATTACGCAACAAGAGCTGTTCTGAGTTCTTGAAGTGCTCTAGCAGGAGGCTGTGTCAAGCTCCAATGCATTTTCCAAGAGCATCACATGCCTGCTAAATGAGATTGAAATGCATTTCCAAGAGCATCACATGCCTGCTCAATGAGATTGAAATGCATTTCCAAGAGCATCACATGCCTGCTCAATGAGATTGAAATGCATTTCCAAGAGCATCACATGCCTGCTCAATGAGATTGAAATGCATTTCCAAGAGCATCACATGCCTGCTCAATGAGATTGAAATGCATTTCCAAGAGCATCACATGCCTGCTCAATGAGATTGAAATTAGGAGACTTGATTGGCCAATCCATTTGGCAAATATCTTCCTCAAATATATTAGGTTGTAATGCTGTCTAAAACACGATAAAACTTCATTAAAACCACAGCACACTAGTTGCAAGATGAAATGAAAATTTACTACAATTAAAACCAGTATGATACAGTTAAAATGATAAAATTACATGAGGCGAGATCTTTCGGGTCACCCCTTAGTGCCCATTGTCAAGCCAACTGTGAATACATGTGGTGCGGTTATAACGAAGTAAATTTCTCCGTCATTTTTGGTCTACGCCGGGATTCGAACCCGAGTCCGCTTATTCCGGAACAAGTCGCTCTACCAACTGAGCTACGCAGACGTTTTATTCTGGTTCCTATCTGCCTTTATGTCGTGTGCGTTCTGCTGGCAGGTACGTCACATCTCCCCCCGAAAGAGGGCCGGGGGCATGGCCCACGGGTCAGCCGTGACCATGAATCGTTGCAGGCAGCCATCCACTGTAGAACGTGCACTTGAGAAATCCCAGTCAATCTGGTGTGTGGAATGCAACGTCACACACATTTATTTTTCGAAGCGCTGGAGGAGGGATTCTCTGATTTTTCCTATCTCGCGGTGTGGAAAGAACATCACACCATTGCGAGATTTTGAACGGTCGGGTCATCCGGATAGTTCGGGCGCCATTATAACGAAGTAAATTTCTCCGTCATTTTCGGTCTACGCCGGGATTCGAACCCGAGTCCGCTTATTCCGGAACAAGTTGCTCTACTACGCGGACGTTTTATTCTGATTCCTATCTGCCTTTATGTAGTGTGCGTCCTGCTGGCAGGTACGTCACACGGTGACAACTTATATGCCTTATAATAGTCACGTGATGTCGCCATGGTAACAGTAATGTGCATGTGAATAAACATATATTTTAAGATTAACCTTAAAGTCATATTAACGATGGAGGTTCCAATGAACGTATAAGACGTTGCCAGGTTAAAGGGAGGGCATAAGGTAGGTCATCGTTACAGCATAATTTGTTAAACCATACTATAAAAAGTGCTTCCGTAAACAAGGTGTCTTTCTTGTGTTTGGTGTAAGCGAGATGAGAGACTTCGTTCCAACACGGAGTAAAATGATTCAGGGTTACTGTGCGAGCTAAAGACTTGGTTGTAGCTTCCCTGGAAATGTCATATTGGTGGTTCACGGGATCGAACCGAAATTGTTCCTAAAGTGGAGCCAATGTAACTCGAATTTGGTTGATTAGGGGTCTGGGAGCGTAGAGGAATACAGTATACACCATGTTTTTCACCTGTTGATACAACATCTCGGTCAGAACGTAAATTCTTAAAAATGTTAAGAGGTTCGGATCCCGAAATGTAATTTATGTTTATTACAAAATTTGTTAAGCATGTTGACAATAAAGAGGTTAAAGGTTACAGAGCCAACAAATTTCACAGTCGGTTTGTCTACTTGTAGTTTTGTGGAGACAGTCCGTTGGTAACGAGAGATAAGCTTCGGTACTACATAAGGTGGGTAACCAAAGGTCTTAGCTAAGTTTGAAATAAATGTAAGTTCAGTTCGACGATGACGAATTGAAGAAGTGTGAGTAAAAGCTCATGTTATATATGAACGTAATCCTGCAAGTTTATGTTGAATAGGATGGTATGACGAGAAAGGGATAAGATACGGTACAAAAGTTGGTTTACGAAAAACTGAATAAGATAGCCGATTGGTACTGGGTTGACGATGAAGACAAAAAACTAGAAAAGGAAGGGAACAGTTGTCTTCGTTAGCTATGGTAAATTTAATGGTGGGAATGAATGAGGAGAGTGTTTGAACAAATTGTTGAAACAGTTGCAGTGAATGAGGACAAAATATCAGAACATCGTCCACATAACGTAAGTAAAGTAAAGGAGGGAATGGGGTTTGTTAAATGATAGATTCTTCTAAAAACTGTAACACAACTTCTGCAAGGATAGGAAATAGGGGGATTCCATTGGGGCCCCATCAAGCTGTTGGTAGATGATGCCGTCAATATTAAAGTATGACATTTTTGCAACAAGGTTTAAGGCTGACATGATAGCTTCATTTTCAACAGGTGAAGTATTAGACGTAGAGTATAATTTCTGTTCAATAAGTTCATGGGCAAGTGAAATAGCTACATTGGGGAATAATGAATTAACATCAAGGGTTGCCATAAAAAACGGAATATCATTCAGGTTAAAAGCCTTAATAGAGTAGTGCTTGACGAGAACTTTGGGTGGAAAATTTTAAGGGCAAAAGGTAGGGAGAAAGGAAAGTAGAAATGGCTTTCTCTAATGGACGGGTAGGACTATTGAATCCGGAGACTAAAGGTCTAATTGGGTGGTCTTTCTTGTGGTTTTAATTTGCCAAAAAGTAATGGGATACCAGGTCCATTTGGTGGATGCATATTTGAAGTAATAGACGTTGGAAGGAAGCCCTGATTTTTTAGTTTACTAAGTGAACTGATAGTAGCTGATGTTGGATTAGTGGTAATGATTTTATGGGGAATAGCGTCAATTGCCTCTTTAAGTTTTAGATAGTAATCAGCTTTGTCAAGAAACACAATTTGAAGTGAAAAAGCTGATTTAGACAGCCTTACAACTTAATATATTTGTGAATGGCAACACGAATTTACACACAGAACTTTGGATAAATATCTTCCTCTTCGATAAAATCGTCGACCAAATGAGTTCGGCTAGGTAGAACATTATCGTCCATAAGAATAAAATCTGAATCGACGGCATTTCTGAACAGTCTGACTTATGGTTTCGGTACATCAGGGCAGTGTTAGAGTGACTCTGAAAGATGTGCATGTTTGCGCGCCCGTTCATCATGATTCCTGTCCAGATCATCACACCACCGCTACCAGTCCCTTTCCTTTCTCTTATGTTTGAAAAGACTGGAATGAGTCCTTTGTCTTCTCCAGATGAGAAAAGGTCGCAAATGTTCTTTTCACAGATGAATCGTAAATTAAGCTGAATTGCGATTCATTTATGAGAAGAACATTCGTCCACTGATCTAGACTTCAATAGTTGTCGACCCTACGTAAGACGAGCTCTAAGGGGCAGCGGAAGTTCGAGAGACACAAATAACTAGTTTTTTTTCATAAAGAAATTGCTCAAGAAGTCTTCTAGAAAGAGTATAAAATCTTCTTTGCCAGTCGAACATTTTCTGTTCCGTGTGATACTCAAACACGTATCGCGATCGTCTCCAGCAGTTGTGGCTCTGGGACAAGCTTCTCCTGGTTGATGATGAACATTTCCTGACTTTTAAAAATGTGTCCGGAGTCTTGAAAGGACATTTTGTGGAACAGTTAATGTCCTTCAGATTTCCGTCTGGGACTAACCTTCTTCTATCCTACCAATCGCTCGCCACTTTTGAAATCATTCGTTAGATGTCTTCGTAACATAATTAGCTTAACGTGCCATTAAAGTGAAAGCAAGAGCTCCCTAGAACAGCTAAAGATGTCAGTAGACTTGCGCGACGTTTTGACGCAATACAAATTTGCGTATTCTGGGTTACCTGCGTCAACAGTAAATGCGGGACTCTTGCGTGTAGAAAAAATGTGCATGTTTGCCAATTTTAAGTGCATTGTTTTTGCATACATGGGTAGCTATATAGTGTTTTTGTGTATTATCCTTTAATTTTGTACACCAATGAATATAAGAGAGTAGTTTCTCGATCAAGTTTGGTAAACCATCCTACCTGTGTTTCTTTTGATAAACCTTCTGATAAAAGCTCTAACGTGAGTTTTTCGCACACTGAAGACCTTGTGACACGAAGCACTGTGTTGCTGAAAGGTTCCAGTGCCATCCAGATACACGGTCGCCATGAAGCACAACACTTGGGAAACAGTGCATAGGGAAGATCTGGTGGAGAGGTTGTTTTAATTGGAAATGAGGGAAACCAGTAATGTTCATCAGAACAATCCCCATACCGTGAGGCCGCCGCCGATCGGTTTATTTCCAACCGTGCTGTATGGTTGCTGTTTTTTTAAGCTCGCTGCGTCAAATGAGAACTTTTTCATAAGAAAGTTGACTCTAGAACCTGGACTAATCAATCCAAAAGAATGAGTTTTCCAGTCACGGTGCTGACAGTTGGTAAACTTGGGCTCACGAGCAGACCTTCGACTAATTGCCCACATTGGCAAGGTCGTCCGCTGGATTGTGTGCCCGGAAACCTTTCTATGTGCGCTATGGTTCTGATCTACTGTGAACTGAAGGTGAGAAGTCAGTTGTCCCGAACACAAAGTGCTAACCGGCGTTCACACTGACTGACAACCAGCTGTGGTCTATACTTTCTGGCACTTTGAGTGGATATGTGTTCCTCTTCGAAATATTTTCGCTACACACCGAGTACGACACCACTCGAGCAGCGAGCAATGCCCGCAATTCCCGAGATTCAATCCCCCGACTTCCTTGCACCGATATTAATTCCCCGTTCTAACTCCGACATGTCCTTCCTTTTCGTCATTGTATAAGCTTCGTAGTGAACTGAAATTTCCTGTCTCTGCTTCCTGTATATTTTCCGCTTCGGTCGATGACGTCACTGCTACGTGGTGTAAGACGAGTTCATTCGTGGACAGAGAGGTGGTCATAATGATTCCGCTCATTTATGTACAGAGGTTGAACAGAATAATGTGAACACCTGGGAAAAGATGGTTTTACGTACCTAATAAGTTGTGGGACTTCCTTTGGCATTTACAAACCGTCTGAATACTCCTTGAAATGGACGCACACATATCCTGGGTGATGATTAGTGGGATGTTACACCATTCTTCATGCAGAAACTGCTCCAGGTCTTTCAGAGATTCAGGATGAGGATATCGGGATCTTACTCTGCTTCCAACGCAGACCACAGTGTCTCGATGATGTTTAAGTCAGGTGATTGGGGAGGCCAAGAAATTTATGAAAGTTCGTCCTCATGTTCCTGAAACCATGATTGGACATTCCGAGCTCTGTGAATTGGGACGCTGTCATATTGATAGATGGCATACCCTGCAGGAAACAATGTCTGAGCTATTGGATGATCTTGGTCGGCCAAAATGGTTTCATATGCCTTGATTGTCATCCGAACTTTCAAGGTGATCACGGGACCTACTGACACCAAGATATGACCGCCCAGAGAGTGACAGAACCACAACCATGCTGCACAGTTGGGAACAGACAGTCTGGGCTGTACACTTCTGACGGTTTTCTCTACACGTAAACACGTCTTGCGGTGGGGAATTGTGTAAATGTTGGATTCATCCGACCACGTTTCTCGCTTCCATGCATTCGGCAGTCCACGTTGTGTGCTCCTGACACCACTGCCGTCGCCGTTGTGCATTCACTCAGGTCACCAGAGGTTTTTCAATAGCAGCTCTGCCATAAAAATATCTTTTATGCAGTTCCCTGCGCACTGTTTTCGTTGATACTGGGGACCGGAGATTGTGATCCGCACAAGTTTCGGCGCTGTGGACTTATTATTATAGGTAACAATCCTCTTTAATACTCTCCTGTCTCTATCAGTCATGTTGTTTTCCGGCCGCTCTTGTGTTTTGCAGACGAAGTTTTACCACGAACACGGTATGCTGTCATGACACTAGACACAGTAACTCTTGATACCTAAACTACCCTGGCGACTGTTGTCATGGAGGCACCAACTAGCCGGCCACCAACGATTAGCCCTCTTTCGAAGTCCGTTGGGTCGCTCATTTCGCCGTCACCCTGAAAGACATTTTGTAACAACACTTTAAATGTACTTAAACGGGACCTGGAGGTTCTAAACAAAGCTATTACAACCAGAAAGTGGTGGATACCTTTGCGTATTGCGACGTACACAGCTGCATTAAAAGTCACGTCTCTGAGCGTGGTGTTCACATTATTCTGTCCAACCCTGTATGTGCGCTTCATGTTGAAAATATTTCGTATCTGAGTAACTCCCTGTAGTAAATCTTCATATGCATCAATCATGTACATCATATCCCAAATAGTAAATCTTCATATGCATCAATCATGCACATCATATCCCAAATAGTAAATCTTCATATGCATCAATCATGTACATCATATCCCAAATAGCTGTTTCATGATCGATGGCAAGGTCCTGTAATCTGTTCTTGAAAATATTGTTGACATGAATTCTTCAGAGTGCGTTGTAGATATTTGGATCGAGTACGAAAAAGGGGAAAGATTCAATAGAACGTACGCTGCGAAGCTTTGCATATAATTTCAAAGCAGTATACTATAACTGTTTACAGAATTTGTATATGATATCTTAACACCTTGTATCAATGTGGCACAATTTTGTGCTTTGTCAACAATTTCTGGAATTTTTGCGTAAACTTTAATGAACTCTCATCCATAGTTCTCACACTTGAAAAATGCGCATTTCATATTTTTTTTTTGTATTTAAGACCTTATATTATCAGTATAGAGCCAAAATATCATTATAGTAAGCAAAGAACGTAAATTGTTTTACATATGCCTTTTTAAAACATTCAGGCGAAAGAGTAAATGCCATGTTTCCTTGCTCCATAGCATAAGCTCAATAGCGCTAAACGTTTGAAATTAATGCACTGTGTGTTTTTTTATCTCTAGCGTATGCTTGCTTTCGCTGACTTAAATAAATCTTGAAAAACAAAGATAATACTCAGAGAAAACCGTCTTGCCATCCCGGTAGACAAGATATCGTCGTGTTCAATATCGATTTTCCAAAAGAAAACTGTTGCAATGCAAAAACAAAAAGAGAAAAAAAATTTCTTTTCTTGTTCGTATCAAGTGTCTTCCTCCAAATATTTGCTCAATGAATGAGTATCTGAGACATTTTATTTCTTTATGTTCAAGCTACTGTAAGAGAAGAAAAAGATCACATCCTCTGCAGCACTTTGTTTTTGTCACAAAAACATCTGAAAAATCTTTTATGTATGTTTTTACTGCTTCTTTTCCTTTGTTGTCTTTAATTTTGTTAGTTTGATGGTTTCCTAGTTTTTCTGCTTATACAGAGTTTACGACAAAAACCTCTAAAGAAAGGCAAAATACGACATATGGCTAGCTTGGTCAATAGCATACTCTCTTCCTGACAAAAGACGAGCTTGTGCTACCTCATCTTACTAAGTTCCGCAGATTATGTTCATAAAATAAGACAGATATTACTGTTGTCTCCGGTGAAATGAGCTCGTCTATTGACATTTAGAAGAAAAGGTTCAGATTTTGATTGTTCTGTATTTCTAAGTCGTGTGACAAATTCTGGAATGCTCCAAAGTCATTGGGATGTGCCTACAGTTCAGGGTAAAATTTGATCAGAAGCTTCGTGTAGCGAATCCGATATACAAAACATTTTTGTAGCAGTTTCTTAATTTTACATAGGAAGGTTTTTTCTTCTTTCTCAAATTTCACACTTGTAGTGGAAAAAGTAATTCAGAAACAGTACCGCTAAGATATGATTTAGGGTTAATCCTTGGCGATTCTTTCCGAAGAGTATTAACAAATACTATTTCTTGAGTGTACAGTATACCCAAACATCAGCAACTAATTTCTTCGGTAGTCATTGATTTTCATCTCTCTCTCTCTCTCTCTCTCTCTCTATCTCTATCTCTATCTCTCTCTCTCTATCTCTCTCTACGAGATCTTTAAAAATATGTTGTTGTTTTTTATATACCAAAAACATTAACTATGAGAAAAAATAAAAACGTAAAGCAACGTACAGAAAACCAAAAACGCAGTTTTACGAGTATTCAAGAAAATAATTGTGTATTTCCGAAAAAAAAATTCTGATGCGAAGAATCGACATTGGGAACGCGATGATAGGAGGCATCATTCAGAATCACTGCCTGATTCCCCTGGACGTTTGCAGAGGTATGTCGTTAGATAAGAACTTCTTTTTTCTTGCTGGAAAAAGATCCCAAGATGATTGTGATTTAAGAATTTTTAGTTCAACGGCCTTTGGAAGCAATCCAAAGAAAATCACCCAGTCTCAGAGTCGATTTTGTTTCTGAAATAGGTTTTCAGACATTTCATTGCTCAGAAATCTATTTCGATTTATACATTCTCAGTCTTCTACAATATTGGTTATTGCATATTTTTCTTTGTAACGTACCATCGCAAATCTTTAGTGCTAGATGTGTGCTCACTCAAGGTTATTGGGAGAAGAGGGTAATCTGTTATAAAAGGAATGGCAAAAAAATAAACACTGTGTTTCGGAAAGTTTGGATATACAACGTGTGTCTAAAGTCTTTCCCTTTTACGATAAATCGTATAAAATGAACCACACTCGTTAGACACATACGGTTTTCCAATATAGCTTACCTGAAATCCATTTTTTTACAGGTCATCAGTATACCTCAACGTGGGCTCCTTTTGTTACACGTAAGGCATCCGTCTGCTGCAACATGTCATCTACGATGATCGCAAACGCTTCTGTTATTTTTCTCTTCAAAATATTAATATCTGCAACTGGTGTTGCATAAACTTCATCCTTAATGTAGCCCCATAAGAAGAGGTCAAACGGCATAATATCTGGGGATCTTGATGGACAGGGTATGGGACCATCTCTGCTTATCCATCTGTTAGGGAATTTGTCATCAAAGAATTGACGGACAGGTACACCTTAGTGCGGGGACGCACCGTCCTGCTGGAACATTACCCATGGTTGCAGCTCTTCCAATTCAGGTGCAACATACAGCTGCATTATAGCGAGATAAATACCTGATGCAATGGTGGGCTCAATAAAAAATAACAGTCCAATTACTTTGTTGTGCATTAGTCTGCGGCAAACATTGATTTTAGGGCTATCCCTCTGTTTCTCCAAAAATCACATGTGGTTCCTCTGAACTCCAGATATGTGTGTTCACTTTACCTGAGGAATGAAAAGTTGATTCGTCTGAAAAACAAATCCGCTTCAGGTAATCATTATCTTCGTCTATTCGTTCAAGAATTTACATAGCAAATGTCACACGTCTGGGCCCATTATTAGGTTCCAAGGCTTGAACAATTTGCAATTTGTATGCAAAAAAGATAAATGAAGCCGCTTTCTTAAAATGCGGTGCGCTGTTTTCATAGGTATTCCCAGTTCACTAGAAGTATGACGAATTGATTTCCTCGGGCTTCGTACGAATGCATTACGCACGGCGTCGACAGTTTTCTCACTAATGGAAGTTATTCCACTTCTTGCACGGTCACCGACACTGCCCTTCTGTTTAAACTTTTGATACCAGTTCCTAATGCTCTTCACAACAGGCGGAGCTCTATCATACTCACGCCTAAACTTCCGCTACCCTGAAATTGCAGATTTGGTTTCGTGAAACCAGAGAACACAATTAGCCTTCTTCTGCATAGACGCCATTTCGCCGAATGACGCTTTCAACAACAAACTACGCTGCAGAAGTGTAGCGCCACCTATTGTTCTAAAAGTACAACGAACAAAATGCTTGAGAATATGACCCAATCAATGCAATAAACCGCGTACGTCTAACTAGTTTGGTTCATTTTATACGATTTATCGTAATCAAGGAAAGAGTTTAGACACACCCTGTGTATTCAAGAAATGCACACAAGAAATAATATCTGTTGAAACTCTTTCGAACGTCTCTTCATCGCCAAAAATTAACGCTAAATGATGCCTTAGCAATATTGTTTCTGAACTACTATTCCCATTAAAAACGTGAAATTTGGAAAAGAAGAAAGAAAACCTTCATGTGCGAAATTAAGAAACTGCTATAAAATGTCTTGTACGTTAGATTTTCTACACGAAATTTGTGATCAAATTACACCCTGGCTTGTAAACACATCCCAGTGGCTTTGAAGTATCCCAGGAGTTTTCATACGACGTAGAAGCAGTACAGAACAATCCAAATATGAACCTTCTTTTTATTGCCAACAAATGAGCTCACTACGCCGGAGACAACAATAATACCCGTCTTATAGATTAAGATAATACAACGTAGTTGTCACAAATGTTTATTTTTTCAAGCCGACCATGGTTTCGCTGGATATTGACCTAGCTTTATCAGGACGAATGGCACGTAAATATTCAAATTGTATATGACATCATAAATGGTGTCACGTGTTTTGGTTAGATGCTTCGACGCGTTTGATAGAAATGGCGTGGATGCTATGTCATTAACAAGTTGCGAAGACTTGTGATATATACGGAAAGCTTCCAAAATATCAAGTTTGGTGGTTGAATCTGGCTTGTCAATAAAGTTTTGCTTCTTCAAAGAGAAATTTGTGGTCCTTTTCGTAACAGCGTTTAGTCATCGATGACTTCTTTAGGTCACAATTCCGAATGTAGGTATTGTGCTCCTTCAATCGAAAACGCAAGGCTCTACGGGTCTGTCCTATATACGAAGCGCCACATTCACATGGAATTTGATAAATTCCCCACGAGTTTTTGTCTAGCAACATAGCCATTTGATCCTAAAAATATCATTTTGTTTATGGGTTTAAAAATCACCTTAAAATTAAAGGTTTTGAAATTTTTTGTAATTTTGAAGGCAATGTCACGGGAAAATGGAATAATGGCAAAATTCCCTCACAATGGGCGCATCACAGGAGTTAATGTGGAGATGGGCTTCGGCTTCCGGAATTTCGTTAGAGATTTGTTTATAATGGATATAATGTTTATAAGGTATATCACGCGATGCATATACGTTCAGATAAGGACCGTTTGGAAAAATATCTTCATTTCCTTAAACGTGTTGCAGTACAGCGAGGGTACAACCCTTCTATTATAGACAAGGCTCTAACAAAATTCCGGAAACCGAAGCCCATCTCCACATTGAATCCTGTGATGCGCCCATTGCGAAAGAATTTTGCCATTATTCCATTTTCCCGTGACATTGCCTTCAAAATTACAAAAATTCTCAAAACCTTTAATTTTAAGGTGATTTTTAAACTCATAAACAAAATGAGATTTTTAGGATCAAAAGACTGTGTTGAAGACAAAAACTCGTGGGGAATTTATCAAATTCCATGTGAATGTGGCGCTTCGTACATAGGACAGACCCGTAGAGTCCTGCGTGTTCGGTTGAAGGAGCACAAGACCTAAATTCGGAATTGTGACCTAAAGAAGACATCGATGGCTAAACGCTGTTACGAAAAGGACCACAAATTTCTCTTTGAAGAAGCAAAACTTTATTGACAAGCCAGACTCAACCACCAAACTTGATATTTTGGAAGCTTTCCATATATATCAAAAGTCTTCGCAACTTGTTAATGACATGGCATACACGCCATTTCTATCAAACGCGTGGAAGCATATAACCAAAACACGTGACTGTAAACACCATTTATGATGTCATATACAATTTGAATATTTACGTGCCATTCGTCCTGATAAAGCTAGGTCAATACCCAGCAAAACCATGGTCGGCTTGAAAAAATAAACATTTGTGACAACTACGTTGTATTATCTTAATCTATATGTAATCGTCACAAGACTGTAGTCTTTGAGATAAAGAATACCTGTCTTGTTTTCTTATTGGGCGTGTGCAAAGGTTCTACCAGTTCATGTAATAAATGCAAATTGCGATCGGAGTAGTTCGTCACAGACAACGCTGCTATACAGAATTTTCGGCTAATAAAGCGTATAGCAGTACAGCATATAGAGGCACTAGGTTTGTCCGAGTAAGTCATTCGTAACGGAAATCACGGATGCTGTAACATGGCATGCGATAAGAGCACATTAGACACTGTTTACCGTACGAGTTCGATAAAGGCAGTAGTAATGCAGCCGCGTCATGCCGCAACATCTGTCAAGTGTATGGGGAGGATACAGTTGATGATAGCACATGTCGCAGTTGGTTTCGGAAATTCCGGGACAGAGACAGAAGCTGTAAAGATCAACCACCTCCTGGACGGCCATCGGTGGCTTCTGACGAGGATGAGGACCGAGCCATAACAAATGACCCATATTCAACCGTTCAGGAATTAGCGGAAACGTTGTCGCTACATAGAATAGTCGAAAGACGGATGCATGCGCTTGGGTTCATCACCAAGTTCGATAACTGGGTTCCGCACCAGCTTTCTGCAAAGCAACGAGAGGAGAGAATCCGTACCTGTGTTTCTTTACTTTCTCGTCACATGAACCGTTTTGGGGACGAATTGTAACGGGTAATGAGAAATGGGCACTGTACTGTACCGTAATGTAAGGCGTCGACAGACTGCGTGTCAAGGTGCGGAGCCAGCTCCATCGACCTCAAAAGGAGGACTTCATCCCAAAAAGGTTTTGTTGAGTGGTTGGTGAGATGTCCGGGGAATAATCCACTGGGAGGGTTGGCACCTAACAGAACGATAAATGCGGACCTCTACTGCCTACAGGTGGACAGATTGCGAGAACAACTGACATCGAAGCGGTCAGCACTCGTCAATCGCAAAGGATTGATCCTTCACCATGATAACGTCAAACGTCATGGTGCTTTAATTACTCGTCAAAATTTACTGGACTTTGGTTGGGAAGTGTTACTTCAACCGGCGTATTTCCCTGACCTGGCAACTACGGACAACCACCTTTTTCGATCGTTACAGAACGCCTTCGCTCTCCAAACCTTCACTGATGTGGACGATGTGAAAGCGGCATTACATGACTTTTTTTTACTCTAAAACACAGGAGTTTTTCCTTCGTGGGATTCATTTACTCATTGTCAAATGGTAAGAGGCCATACAGAATGATGGCGCTTATGTGAAATCCTAGATAAGTTATTTTTTGTATTCTCTTCCTTTCTTTGTAGCCTACAAAAACGAGTAGAACTTATGCACACACCCAATTATATAATCTGCGGAGCTGAATAAGATGACGTGGGACTGGCTAATCTTTTGCGAGGAAAGTAATACGCTATTGGACAATTTGGTCACATGTCTTATACTGCCTTTCGCTGTAGGTCTTACGCTGTAAACTCTAAGAGTATTTCTTCACGTAGCTCTAAAATTTACATTGCAAGACTATCGCAACCCAGTGTAAAATACATTGCAAAATGCGAGGCGATACTAGCTTAAAAATCTCATACAGGTACAACTGCACAACGCTGCTAGCGTCTTCTAAGTGTATTGTGAGCTTTGCCAATTAGAAGGAAACTTCTACACTAAGAAATGATGGTGAAAATTAATTGCACTTACGTTCCAGGAAATATTTTTTCTTCAGATTGTCTTCTGGAAATTGGGGCATCGTGATCAAAATAAAATTACCAAAAGCTGTGTTCTCAACTTCTCAATACGATACAGAAAATAATTATTTCAGATTGTCTCTTCTGCGAGTCTGCATATTGAAAATATTGAAAAGTGAAAGGTTGGAAGTTGATATGAAAAGAAACATTTCTTTTTAAGTCTAGTTACCTAACGTATTTATTAAAAATAAATACATTACATTTATAACCAACGTTCATGAAAAAACCGTTGGTTATAATACATTTTATAACCAACGTTCATGAAAAACCAGCAATTCTATGATAATCTGATGTACACAAAATTCCATTAGAAAAAGATAAAATTACTCCATTCTACACATCTAGTGCAAAACGTAATTTAAACCCCAGATTTCTAGAACACGTAAAAATCTAAATCCAAATCCAAAAACCAAATAAAATACCTTTTAGTTTATTATCATATGAAATGTCAAGCTAAACCTCGATGTGATAAAATTTCACATACAATGCAGAGTTTGTGATATACGATGCGCAAAGGCCTTCACTGCAGGAAACACATTTCACAAAATTTGTACCAAGAACATAACTCCAGTATTCTCTTTTGCCCTGAAACATGTTTTAAGCTATGAATCTAGAAAGCGCAAGAAAACATATTTAAGAGAGACTTAGAAAACTAATAATGAAAGGAAGGCATTACTACAATGCGACAGCGCGCACATTCCTATAAATTCGAATTCTTATTCGAAAGCAGAGAACTTAGTCATCCGTGCTGAAAATCATTTCGAATTGTAAGACTGAATTACACCGCTGGACATAGGAAACGTCACACCATGAAGAAACGAACGAAATGAGACAAAACATACCTCATATGTAAACACGTAAGTGGGAAAGAAGTGATTTAATTTCTAAAGGATTGCATGAATGTCATGGACGAGGTGCCAGTATGATGTGACCTGAGCCAGTCGGTCATATGACCGCTATGGTGGGCTGTACATTCGGCACCACGGAGTTTCCTCAAGTGGAAAATTCCCAGGATGGTGTCCTGAGGTCTCGCTGACCGTGCGTCGATGACCTCTGTCCACAATTCATCGCCACTACGAGGGGATACTGCCGTTACCTGCAATGCTGAAGCGCTAAGTTGTCTGCCAATGACTTCTCTCACATTCTTCATTGTGGAGAAGTATCGGGATTGCGAAACCAGGGCGGCACTCTGACATCTTGTACGCAGTATCTGCTGATGCTATATATGTCACCATATCTGCTGATGTTGACAGTGTGTGGGCGGGCATTATCTTGTTTAAACTGGGCATCAGGGATACCACGGAGATACGCAAACAAAGCGGGATGACTCATCGCTGTATTGTTGGGGTTTCACTGAAACCACTATGCAGAATAGTGGTGAACGGCGGTTGAAATTTATAGTAGCGGTGAACGACGATTTAAATTTATAGTATCGGTGAACGACGATTTAAATTAATAGTCGGCCGCCCCGGTGGCGCAGTGGTCTAAGCGATGGCCTCTGATCATTCGTCCGAAAGGGGTCCGGGTTCGAATCCCGGTGAGGCATGGATGTTGTGTTTGTCTTACGGCACTGGCTGTCTCCCTTCCCTGGAGCCAGTGACCCTAAATTAGGGCCTAGCAACTGCTTATAGCCCATTGAGTTGCTCACGGTGGTCGTTAAACCTTCAATAAAAAAAAAAATAATAGTAGCGGTGAACGGGTGCTGAAATTTATAGTAGCGGTGAACGACGATTTAAATTTATAATAGCGATGAACGTCTGTTGAAATTTATAGCAGCAATGAACGGCTGTTGAAATTTATAGTAGCGGTGAATGTCAGCTGAAATTTATTGTAACGGTGAACGGCTGTTGAAATTAATAGTAGTGGTCAATGGCGGCTGTTAAAATTTTCAGTATTGGTGAACTTTGTTGAAATTTATAGTAGCGGTGAACGGGTGCTGAAATTTATAGTAGCGGTGAACGGGTGCTGAAATTTATAGTAGCGGTGAACGACGATTTAAATTTATAATAGCGGTGAACGGCTGTTGAAATTAATAGCAGCAGTGAACGGCGGTTGAAATTTATAGTAGTGGTCAACGGCTGTTCAAATTTTCAGTATTGGTGAACGTTGTTGAAACTTTCAGTATTGGTGAACGTTGTTGAAGTTTATAGCAGCGCTGAACGGCTGTTGAAATTCATAGTAGCAGTGAACGGCTGTTGAAATTTATAGTGGCGATGGACGGCTGTTGAAATTTATAGTGGCGATGGACGGCTGTTGAAATTTATAGTAGCGGTAAACGGCTACTGAAATAAAAAGTAGCAGTAAACGGCGGTTAAAATTTATAGTAGCGGTCAACGGCTGTTGAAATTTTCAGTATAGGTGAACGTTGTTGAAATTTATAGCAGCGCTAAACGGCTGTTGAAATTTTCAGTATTGGTGAACGTTGTTGAAATTTATAGCAGCGCTAAACGGCTGTTGAAATTCATAGTAGCAGTGAACGGCTGTTGAAATTTATAGCAGCGCTGAACGGCTGATGAAATTCATAGTAACAGTGAACGGCTGTTGAAATTCATAGTAGCAGTGAACGGCTGTTGAAGTTTATAGTGGCGGTGAACGGTTGTTGAAGTTTATAGTGGCGGTGAACGGCTGTTGAAATTTATAATAGCGGTGTACTGCTGTTGAAACTATGACACCAGACTGAGGAGCCATATGACGTTCACGGATGGCAGAGAAATCAGCCCGATGACCAAGTCGTCTCTATACTCTCAATCGGCGATTGTTGGCGCTGTGAGAAAAGCGAGACACGTTTCTGAATACAAAGTTCCATTCGTTCCGCCTGGCATGCTTGGTACTGCACTATTGTAGCCTTGCACGACAACAGGTTGTAGTTGATGACATTAGTGAAACTAAAAGCCTTAGGCGAGAGCGCAAACCTGCCTCAGACAAACTACTATTCACAGTCCGTGTGGATACGGGGATGTACATAGCTGTTTGTATACTTCGTTGAATTTCATCTTCTACGTACTGTGGAACTGCTAGGACTTGCTGTCTTATACCTTGATCGAGCTATTGGACATTTACCTACGTGTACCAGATCCACTACGGCGGCGCCCGTTACTTCCCTCCAACCACTGTCGCTACGTTCGGAAGAGCGGTGCTGCAACTCTGTTCATTTCCTCCGAAATGCGGCGCAAGAACCAAGGAGAAATACGGGGATTTATTATTAAGCTTCTGCAAAAAGTGTCAGCGTGATGGCTAGACTCCCGACGACGTCGTGCAGACATTCTCCTTCCTTGCACGTGCTTTCGCCATCGAAATCACTCTGATGGAGTGGTCCATGCACACACCCAGGTGAGGTCAACCAAACTGAACTACACAGATCCGTTTTGTCATTTCGTCTTCCTCATTTGTCACGTGACTGGTTTGAACTAAATGTCTTTTGAGACGAAGTTATACTTATGTGTTGTGACCTGTTCTTTTAATGTTATAAATTGTTCTTGTTAAGTAAATATTCTGTTCATCGTCGGAAAGTAAACGTGCGTGTCTTACTTCAATTTGTGTACAGACTCGAGCGCCCAATTAAGGTGTTGTGGGCTTCAAGGATCTTTTATTAACTCCGTTATTCTCTAGTGTATTTAGAATATAAACCATGCAGACAAAAATATAAAAAAATATTCAGATACCTACGTCAAACACAAACAATGGTATTTACTAGACGAAATCAGTACATAGTTAGTCCTTTTTAGGCCGTTTTGACTGCCACGACCTTTCTATTCATGGTTTCTACCATTCCTTGTGCATGGCTTTGGCCAGAGCTGACGCAAAGGAATGTCTTATCGGCCGAGAGAGGATTTAGCGCTCCAGCTTTTTAAGCCGTTATGACTGCCGGGACGGACCTTCCTATTCATGGTTTCCACCATTCCTACTGCATGTCTTTAGGCCAGAGCTATTGCAAAGGAAGGTCTTACCGGCCGAGAGAAGATTTAGCGTTCCAGCTCATCCACAAGTATTCTATTGAGTTTAGAGCGGGACTTTGGGCTGGTCAATCCAAAACTTTGATTTCCTGGTCTTCAAACGAAACGTGGAAAGACCTCGCAGCGTGGCAAGGGGTTCGATGTTTCTGAAACAGGCAAGGATCTCTGCCGAATCGTGCGGAAAGTCTTCGAACCTGGGTGCCGTTAGTATGGATGGCACCGTAACCAAAGGATAGTCCTTTTTTGCAGAAATAGTCCCAAACTTAACGGATCCCCTTCCAAACTTGACTGTAGGGACAACGTATTAATTGTTCTCCTGACACAGTTTCCGGGGAAAACAGCACACCAAATTACGTCCATATGAAAAACACATTATGTAGCGTGATTCTTTACTCCTCAAGTCCCTCTTGCTCTCTTCTGTTGTCTTCGAACAGCAAAGGAAGCACCATCTCAGTCATCTACGGCATTGCCTGGAGTGATGTAGGACTTGTGCGGAGCTGATCTAGCATGGTGAAAGTGGCCAGGCAGTGATCAGCCGACAGTTCTGGTGCAAATGGCTGTTCCAGTGGCTTGGCGACATCGTTTGCCAGGTCTGTGACGAACTACGTGCGTGTCGTCATCAAATTCCGCAGTAATCTTCGTTTGACACGATCACTCAATTTGCGAGGCCCTCTAGAAAACGGCTTCGCTATAGCCACACCATCTCCTTTCCTTCGATGAAAAACGTCAGCTATAGTGGATTTAGGAATCCCGTAGGACAGTCAATGTTATGAACTGACTGGTTACTTAGGAGGCATCCAATCACCTTACTCCTTTCAACGTTAGTAGCTACTTCTCTATGTGGTATAGTCGGGAATTGTGCGAGCACTCCACTTTATGCACAGCACCAAACACATCCCGCGAGTAACAGTTTTGTTCTGCAAGTGGAGGATTATATCCATGTGTGGAGATTGCCGAATAGTTTTGTCTACATAGCGTAAAATTGTTTTGTTCCTGTTGTAATAAAATTCCTTGCGATTTCCTGCAAAATATATCTCTGTGGAATCCTGACCTTCTTATTAGTTTCTGAAATGTGTTCCCTGATTTCGCAGAAACGGTGTAGGTTTGTGGATGGTATGGGTGGGTTCAGAATTACTATAAACAGTAGAGATATGATTGTGAATATGTATAGGTGAAATTTCTTCTTTCTTTAAATTTTTGGTTCCTGACTGGTGTTGCACAGTTTCAGTTTTCCTCGCCATCTATCAATAAATGATGTAACAAATCAGCTTGGTGAAATTAATATCTAATGACTACAACGTGTTTATACGCTATCATGGGGTGCTTCAATAATGACGAACTTTATTAATTTTATCGCGTTAGATAATTATGCTTGGGCTGAGAATTTATTAGACGACCTCCGAATTTCTTCAAAATTTATTTTTGAAATTTTGCTTGTATGATCACATGTAATGATTATCTCCGGCAGTTAGGTTGTTGAAGAAGATATGTAAAATATTTGCGGGAATTTTAAAAACCCAAATTACGGTGTAAATTAAACTTTATTAATTAAAATGACCACAGGCAGCAGCAACACATTTTTTCCAACGAAAGACAAACTTCTGTGTGTCACTGTGAAACAATGTCGATCTCTGGGATGGAACGAACTCACGAAATGCTATTCCAACTATCATTTGACTGGGAAACGATTTATTTTGTAGAAGGATGTCCAGCTGACTGAATGAATGATAGTCGGTAGTGGGACAGACAAAATGAATAAGAAGGATGAGGTAAGGTTTCGTACTTCAAATTGTGCAGCTTCTGGATCGTCTGGAGTGCAACGCGGGGTCTCGCGTTATCATGGAGAAGTATAGGCCCATGGCGATTAACTAATGCCGGGTGCTTGATGGATAGTGTTCCAAGCATAATGTTCATTTCTTGGCAGTACCTGTCGCCGTGAGGGTTTGATCCGATTGTATGGAATTACAACAGCTGCAAGCCACCAGTGTGTGCATGGTATTGAGTACCATGGACTTCACCATAGTCGAGCCTATGCGCCGAGCGTCGGCGATTGTCATCTCATGTGACGAAGCGCATCAAAATGTCGGTCTTTTTTGTTGTGGATAAGTAGAGTAAACAAGACATCAAATTGTCGTATTTGGTGCTGTTCCATACAATCATCTGGAACTCATTTATCCACCTTTTTCACTTTTGATCTTCTTGGCCATTAAATATTGAGAAATGGCTGCACCATGTACTTCGAACTTCACGTCAAGATCTCACACTATTTGAGGTGAATCAGATCCTATCAAGGCCTCCAACTTGACGTCATCGATAGCTGCTTCTGGTCTCCCGCGTGTTTCACTTTCAGGCTCATATCGCCGTACCGGAGTTTAGCAGACCAACATTGTGTCTTGCGTTCACTAATGGTGTTTTTCCAAATTTTGTATTGATGTTGCGAGGTATCTCCTATGCACGGTATTCAAGTATAAACTCATACGAGAAAATAACGGGAATTTGGCTCAAATCCATTGTCCTCTTCACTGTAGCACAATTCCCTTGGAACTAATGCCACTGACAAAGTTACCAGTGCTTTATAGACAGCAGCCTTGATACTTTAAAATTTACGCATCACAAGACACAGAGCGCGGTGTGTTAATTGCTAAACTACCTGAATACTGCACGATTCAGCAAAATTCGACATTTCATGTACAACAGCCTAATAGATGTCGTGTTAACAGATTCTACTTCGGATAAGAGGTTTGCGATTTTGCCTTAGTGCAACCACTTCCAAATATCTGTTTTCTTTTTTCGTCCTTATCACATAACAACAACAAAATTTTCCGAAGTCTTAGAAACACAACAGAATGCACCCCCCCCCCCATCCCCCGTTCATTTCATATTTTCGTATTACGGCACCAGGTCAGGTTTATTCATACAATTCCAGGATCAGGAGGAGTAGAAAGAACAGAAAATTTAGAGAGTAGAAGCTCAGTAACTAATTAACTTTACGGAAAAAGCGTGGCAGTTAATACAGTATGTACAATGCCCTCAGTGAGACTACAGAATGTTTCTAAAATAAATAAATAACTTTCAGAATATTCCAATATGTTCCAGAATTAAAATAACCGTAGAAACAGACACCGTATCCAGAGACAAAAATATCGTATGTTTTTGATTTCAATATAAACTGCTGTTGCTAAAAGATCTGTTTCATAAATTGCTGTTTTTGTTTATTTCAATACCAAATGCTGTTATTTCTGCAATAGGGAACGCTAGAAAATCCTACACTCAAATATTTCACTTTAATAAAGGACTAATTTTTCTAGTTCAGAAAAAAAGGTATACACTAACAAAATACAAATATATTTTTAAGGCATCAGTCGATATTGTTGGGAGTGAGCCGCGTGTTCAGGAATTCATAGAAAATAGCGAATGCACTATTCTTGTTTTTATTATTTAAGAGAACATTCGGACACTTATAACATTATTTTACGAAAAAGGAACAACATCTGTTGCTCTTCGTATGTAAAAGGGAAGGAAATAGAGAATAAAAAAATTCCACAGTCGAACTGCGTCACAAGGAACACACAATATCCAGAATAATTAGTCGCCCAGCTCAAAACGGAAAATTAATATTTTCACACGGAAAACTTCTCTTCCTTTTTACACGATCCAGTCACCTCTGACATTGAACATCTGCTTTGGACATCTTGACATGAGATCTGTTGTACAAGAAATCAGTTGGAATCGCTGCAGTCGCGCAGCTGCTGCATACGACTGCAGCAAGGATGAAACGTGACGGTTACATCACTGAGTCTTTCCTAACCCATGCTGGCATGCATTACGCAGTGGTAATAGAGCAAGCAAGCTCTTCGCCAACAATATTTGAGAAAGTAAACCGCCTGGCCATTTAATTGCACCCACCGTCACGTCTATGTAAGATTCCAGGTGATGACACTACTGATATAACAACTATACTGAAATAGCACCAAACTACACGAAATTCGCGGTAAATATTGAAACTGCTGATAGTTTCAATATTTATTTCTTCTTTACCTCATTTCAGGAGTGTACAAACACTTCTAATAGTTTTTATGTCATACAGATTTTGTTCTGAACTTGATTAAATGAGAACGCAAAGAAAAGTCATTGCCTAGACAATATACGCGAAAAGGTATTTGTTGGCTACATTTGTATTTTTAATGTTTTGCTCAAATATTTGATAAAAATCCTTATCTTGGGAGATATTGGCTTCTCAAATTTGAGCATCTGATGTGTTGCTGCAATTTCACAAATAACAGGTGCCATATTTCGGAGCTTTATATCAGTTTGTGTAATGTTCAACTTGTTTGCAGATCCTTGCTTATCACGAAACTGTTGTTTGAATGATACAGCGAGTGTGAGGTCGTTCTCATTTTAAAAGACCAGTCAGTGTTTGAGAAGAATCTTCCACTCTTATCTCTATTAGAGCAAAAATAAATTTATAGTTCCTCTTTTATGGAAGTAAGGATATTGTGAAATGCATTTAAGCCATCTAACAGAAAAACTATGAAAACTGGTGAGATGAATAACATAGAGTAAATCTAAATGTTGCTTAGCTCCCCGGCACCCTGGTGGTCAGAAGCTCTACCATTTGGTTAGTCTTCCGAGCATCGCCTGAGTTCGAGTCACGGGTAAGGCATGGTTGGAAAGTTCGTCTTATGGTGCTGGCTCTCCCCTTCTCTTCGACAAATGACCTAAATTAGGACGAGAGATTGTTTATAGCTCAAATGCTTGCTGACGATGGCCGTTAAACCCCGAGACATAAAAAATTCATGCTTAGATGAATACGAAGAAAAATTGTGAAAACACGAGCTAAAAGAGAAAAAGAATGCAGGACTCCGGAGAAAAAAAACTAAGAAAAAAAAACTACCAAAGATTATGAGTTTCCCTAAAATACCCGCATCCAGAGAACATCCAACGCTCACAGTAGAATGATCATGAAAGAGAACAGTATGTCAAAGAAAAAGAGCTGAAACACAATATTAATTCCTTATACAGACTGCATGTGGGAATCAGCAAATCCCTAATCAATAACAGAAAAGCCGAAAGGCTGAAGGTCAAAGGTCAGCATAGAAGTTTTCGCTACAAGGCATCATGTAATGCACGGTTACAAGAATAACGTTGGGAATTACCTATGAGGTATGTAGTTTTGTTTATCACGAACACAGCACAAGTATCAAGAACTATTCCCATATTCCCAGTGCTATCGGACAAATAGGAAATGAACACACTGTCGGTGATCAGATAACATCACAGAAATGTGAACAATAAAGCTGAAATGTTCTTCTTGAAGCCATGACAAATTTACTCCCAACAAAACAGAGGCCTTGAACAAGTACATCATCCTTCACCTCTGAAGTCAGAGTTGTTTAAATATCTATCTCATAAGAAACTTCTAGCTGAAGATTAATTTTTAGCACAAACTTTGAAATAATTATATGCATGTATATTTCGATTTATTTGAAATTATTTCAACGTCATGTAGGTGTAACTCAGTCAATGCACAGGGTGGTACGGAAAATCACTTACCAGGCCGATAGTTGAGAACTATGACAGCAGTACTTATAATTTTTGTTCAGGTGTATAAAAGATCCTGATGTGGTGCAACGTGATGAGACAATTTTAGAACCCTCTCCTCACTATGGGAATAAGGGAACAAACAAATCATTTACGAATTTGTGGAACGTGGCAAAACTACACTCAGTAGACAAAACATTACAAATAAGGGTGATGGGCAGTTGACATGGGCATCCTCCGTGCCGAGCGGAACAGACCCAAACCGAATGCAAACGATAAATAGGCGGACAGCAGGACTTCCCAACAGTGTATTGCAATCGACAAACATGGGTAAAAGTGGTAATCTGAGGGACTTTGATCATGGACGCACTGTCGGTACAAGACAAATGGCTCATTCGATCGATCAAGTGGTAAGAACCCTAGGATTCCCGATAGCAACTATATCGAGGGAGTACTGCGAGTATGCCATCGGCGGATGTCCCTGAGAGCAATCAGTGGTCACTCACAGGCCACACTGATGGCCACGGTCCACGTAGACTATCTAGGCTCTTACAGACCGACCGCTTTGCAACAGCGCAGCCGCAACTCACATCTACGTTAAATGTCGGAGGCCAAAGCAGGGTCAGCGAGTGAACGGTATGGCACATGCTGCATACCCTGTTCTATAGAAGCCGACGCTCTACTCGTGTGCCGCTGTTGACTGCTCTTCATCGAACATTACTCCTCGCCTGGTGCCGGGAAAATCGAAACTGTACCTCTGCAGAGTGGCGCCGCATCGTGTGGTCAGATGGATCCCGCTTACGAATGCACCGAGATGACGGGAGGGTGCGGGTTTGGCGTTGGCAGTAGGAGGCCATGGGCCCTTCGTGCCAGGTGAGTTTTGTTCAAAGCGGTGGTGATTCTGTGATGGTTTGGGGAGCCTTCTCATGAGACACATTAAGTCCCTTAGTGTGTCCGGATAGGTCCTTAACCGCTGCGCGTAACCAGCATGTGTTGGTTGATCACCTACGCGCTTTCATGTTCTTGTTGAATCCTGAGGGTTTATATTTTTGTTGGAGGTTTAACGACCATCGTGAGCAACTTCAATGGGCTATAAGCAGTCACCGTCCCTAATTTAGGGCCACTGGTTCCAGGGAAGGGAGAGAGCCAGTGCCGTAAGACAAACACAACATCCATGCCTCACCGGGATTCGAACCCGGACCCCTTTCGGAAGAATGATCAGTAGCCATCGCTTACACCACTGCACCACCGGGGCGGCAGCATCCTGAGGTCGATGGTCTGTTCCAGAAGGACAATGCACCACCCCACCGAACTACATCCACCCAGAAATGGTCCGAGGAAGAGTAATCTGAGTTTAGAACTATCCAGTGGCCCCCAAGGTCACCGGATTTATACACTGTGGAAGCTCTCTGTGGATCCCATGGAGCGGAATATCAGATCCATAGATCCTGGACCAACGGCTCGGGTGAAGTTGTGGAAAATGCTGCAACAGACATGGGTAGCCTTACCTCCGGAAGCCGCTGGCTTCCGGAGGAGTCGATGCTTTGACCTGTACAGGCTGTTATTCGCGCCGGATAAGGACTAAAACGCTATTAATTAGGTATCCCTAATGTTTTGTCCATTGAGAATAGTACATAACGCGTTTGTATAGCAACCTCAAAAACACACGACAATAGAATCTAAACAGTGAAAGGAACATAATTTACGAGCTCATTCATCAGCTCCCATAAAAAAAAGGAAGTTGGCTAAACAAATATGCAGATTATGCTGAAAACGCTAACAGTAGCATACAACAGAAGCAGCATGAATAATACTAACATCCTCAAACATCCTCAGTCTACTGCTGAATGAACGTCGATCTAAATCTCTTCGCCAACAATCACTCTTGGACAATTCTTGGCAATGTTATTGTACAATCATTTCGAATTCCATTCACGCACCTTACATATAGTCTTCTGGATTTTTTTTCATTCTTGATATCCACAGTCTAGTATTTCAGTTGTTCAATGGAGACTTATTATTCTAGCAATATGTCCAGCCCACAGCCACTTGAGGATCTTTACTTTGATCATGGTGCCTGTGAAACCCAAATTTGCCTGTGGCGTTCTTCAAACCCAAATTCTTGGGCTGCGGAGCCGAATGCTTTTCCAATTAAGCTACACCAACAACTTCTTATCACTCCTATTTACCGTTCTGACATGTGCGCCCCCACTGTAGTACGTCACATACGAGTATGTTCCCTCCCCTTGAGAAAGATCTGGAACTGAATCATAGATTTCTAACCATACTTGAAGTAGCTAACTGTCGAAGAAGGAATTCTGATTAAATCCAGAAGATGAGTGGAAGGAACAGCACACATTTTTCGAAGAACCTAACGGCCAGTAGATCCATTTTTACGTTCGGGCGCTAATGTAAAACCCAAATTTTCCGGTGGCGAGACCCGATCCCACATTTCAGGTAGCACAGTCTTGCAATTTAATTAAGGCCCAACACTGAGCCACCGTTTTTTAGGAACAGAAAACGATAGCTTGTTAGGCCTAAGTTAAATTGCAAGGCTGTGCTACTTGCTAACTTTCTGCTCCGGAGCAGAATACTTTCCCAACTAAGGTATGACGACAAGGGCTTATCACTGACACTTTCCGCCTTGACATATACGTGACGTCTGAGATATGTACGTTACATGTCACTAACTCTTGTTTTTTTTAAGAGATTTTGGACGGGGTTGGCTCTAACGTACTACCCTGGCCATGCGGGCTGCTGAGTGCAGGATAGCATTTGCTCTAATCCAGATGGAACACTGACGCAGCTATTTTATAATCGTCAGAGCTCCTTATGTGAGAACGGAATGCACCACGAAAGCGCGAGGTTGATATTTGTGGAGATACACTGAGCTGGCAGTTTATTAAATTTGCCAGCCCTCGCCACATAAATGGCTCCCTTCAACATTTCAGACATGAGAGTGGTGTGCTGAATAAATCGATCAGAACAGCTCGTCGAGCATCAGTTTTCGCTCGATCGAGGGTCGGAATGGGTAAAACGAGGGATCTGAGAGTCTGTAAACATGGTTTGAGGGTTGGCGTAAGGAGTGACCATTCGAACATCTCCCAAATCGCGGTCCAGGGCTTTTCAAGCAAAACAGTTGCAAGATTTTACCGTGAAAGGAGCGAAACACAAAAACTTTCAGCAATTGGTGACCCTGGGGATTACAACTAGTGAGTAAGGGGGATCAAAAAAGACTTGCGAGAATCGTACAAGCAGACAGACGGACCCAAACCCAGCAAATCACTGCAGATTTCAACATTGGTGTGGCGAGAGTTACCTCCGAATGCACCACGTAACGAACTAAGTTGCCGGTCACCTTTGACCCCTGTAATCCACCATCTGTTTTCATTCACAAGATTGCTAATAACTAAAAAATGTTCGCGTGTTGTACCATTCACGGTAAAACTTTCTACGGTGAAAACATAGGGAGGAAGGCTGTTTGTAACATGTAAGAACCGGCACGGCACGTCTTGCATCAACTATCATGTCATATTTAAAGTAGCCCAGATAATTCGTTCTTCCCATTCTGACAGTCAATTGACAGCTAACTGATGCTTGACAGGATGATCTCCTTAATTTATACTGTATACGGGACGGGCTTTCTAGCTTGTTGAAGCAAGCCATTTACAGGTGCATTTAATAGATTGTTGAAGCAAAATGTTGTTAGTAACGTGGAGACTAATATTCTGAGGTGGCTTGGCAATGTTGAAAGAATGAGTGATGAGGTGCTGACCAAGAGAATTTATTCAGCTCAAGTGGCAGGAAAGAAAGGCAGAGGAAGGCCAAGGAAATCATGGAAAGACCAGATTCAGGCATGTTTGCTTGAGAAAAAGATTATGAGTATGAAGTAGAAAAGGTCTTGTGTGCGGCGTGTGATGGATGTTAATGAAGCTTGTTAGAACTACGCCGACAGGGAGCGCAGCGGCGGAGGCGAATGGTGAGACTTGAAAAAAGACAGAACAAATGAGAACTGGTGACGAAGGAAGAACAGGATGTTTAAGTGTCTGTGCATGTGTTGTTATATAGTTCCATTTATAATGTAGTCGTAATAAGTTGTAATTATTAAGAACATAAGATGTGTGCGAACCCTCCTTGGATTAAATTGGATTTTTAGCGAATCAAGATTCGGGAGAGCACACGTCCTTTGAAGAGGTACGAAGTAAGTCAAGTTTTACTACCTCTAATTATCTGAATTCAACTAAACCCGAAAAGTCAGAACAAAGCTCGAGCTGTGGCCGAAATCGTTGTAAATTGAGATATTTGAACAACAACTTTAAATAAATTTTAGTTCCATCAGTTAAATGTTTACTTAGCAGATGGTCTTTCTTTGAGGAGCTAACCTCTGAATCTCAGAGAACATCTTAATGAAATGTATATACGTATTATAGATTGCCATTTCAGTGTATTTTGCGTATGATTGCAATTTAATTCATGATGTTCTGTAAGCATAGTTGTAATTTGACTCCGAATATCTTACATGCGAAATAATAAACAACATGAAAAGTTAAATCCCTCCGAAACTATGTCTCGTTGTCTTACAATTAAATTTATTATACACTTATAATTCCATTAATGGTATCCTTAATTCAAGCATTTTGTTTCAAATCAGCTCCGATAAATTTGATTTGGAATAGAAAGCGTGTCAGGCCCGGGTACAAAAGTTTTGACTCAGCTCAGTCAGATTTTCATTACATACCTTTATATGTATAACCGTATAATATAATTTTAAAGATTAAAAAGTGTAAATTGTGTTATTTATTCGAAAGACTATTAAATTTTGAAGTGCTGGAATTCTTCCCGGTAAAAAATTGCACTTAGCCGTTTTATATGCATTTCTAAATTTGTTTGTAAAAGTAATGCTCACAGTTTAAATTAATTGCACTTCTGTTCCTTTCTGTACATATTATATGTCATTCATGCATAGCGCATGATTACGAAAAATTGGAAAATGAAAACCGTTAAACAAGGTATAATTATGATGAATGATAAAAATTACAAACGTGCATTTCCAGTTGGAGAGTTAAAACACAGTTCTCTCTACTGGGAGAAGACGTGCATGACTTCATCTTCTCCCAGACACTTCAAGAAGGTAGTTATCGTGTTAGTTGGAGGAAATTTCTATGTCAAATTACCGAGAAATTATTTCCAAGTGGAAAGACTACGGCGGTTTTAGGGTACATTCGAGTTTCTTGAAGAAGAAGAAGAAGAAGAAGAAGAAGAAGAGGGAAGGAGGGAGGGAGGAAGGGGGGGAGAGAGAGAGAGAGAGAGAGAGAGAAGAGAAGAGAAGTTAATAATAATTTAAATATTTCCACAGTGATCCACAACTGAAATATGCCCTTTTTTAGTAAGAATGGCAACAGTGCTTACAGAAAGTGCTAAAATTACCTCTTTGTAAATCAAATGATTATTTCAAATGAAATGCCAAAAATTATTTTATTTCGCATTGCGTTCGAGATTTACATTAACTGCTGTGTACTCTCGGATAGATTTTATTCTTTAGGAAAATTAAAAAGACGATCGTCCTTCTATATCGCGCTTTTGTAAAATCGACAAGTATTTCTAACGAAATTAGCCATTCTTTATTCTTGCGCAAACTTAAGAAGTATTTTAAATGCATATATACATTTCATTAAGCTATTCTATGAGATTCAGAGGTTAGCTTCTCAAAGAAACACCATCTGCCTAGTAAATATTTAACAGATAGAACTAAAATTTACTTACTGTTGGTGTATCAAATGTCTCCATTTACAACGATCTCGGGACACCGTTCGAGCTTCATTAACACCCATCACGCGCAGTATACAAGACCTTTTGTACATCATATTCATTATCTTTTTCTCAAGGGGACATTTCTAAATCTGGTCCTCCCATGATTTCTTTGGCCTTCCTCTACCTTTCTTTCTTTCCACTTGGGTTGAAACAATTATGTTGGTCAGTACCTCATCAGTCATTCTTTCAACATGGCCAAACCACCTAAGAATATTAGTCTCCACCTTACTAACAGCATTTTGCCTTACATTACACATCTGCAATACATCGTCATTCGTCACACGATCAGAGCGTGTCTTACCACAACCCCCACGTAAGTAACGGAACTCTCCAGTACACAAACTTCTCCCATGTCTCTTCGGTAATATCCAGGTTTCACTGCCATACATCAGAGTAGGAAAAATTGCACTGCTATACACAGCCATTCGGGACTTTCTTGAGAACCCATCATTCCTGCGAAAACTTCCTAAAGCAGCTATGACTTTCAATGAAGAATACAGTCGCCTACTAATTTCGCCATCTAATTTGTTCTCTCTGATAAACATGCTTTCTAAATACACAAGCTCATTTCCTTGGACAATCACTGTGCCATTTAAACTTATCTTGAATTTAGTACTAACAGTTCCTCACTCAAAAACCGTAACTTTGGTTTTTCCCTTATTTATACTCAGTTTGAATTTCATACAAACTTCGTACATCGGGGACAACAACACTCTGCAAGTCACTTTTGCTCTCTGCCAACAGTTCTTAATTTTATGTTTCATATATACTGCTCGACGTAGGAAATGCCGCACTATGAAATAATACAGGAAATGAGACGAAACTTTCCACACATGTAAAGGTGCAAGTGGGAACCATTTGCTTTAATTTTTGAGGAATTACATGAATACGCGTCATGCACGGAATATAAAGTGCTCTCAGTGAGTACACTGTATGACCTCCATTCTGGGTTCTACATTCTACAAAGCGGAGTGACAATGAGTCCCATGACTGTTTCCCATGACTGTTTACCATACGTCATTGATCTCTGTCTAGAATTCATAAACACTGCGAGTGCGAGGGAATCGTGCTGAAGCGTTTAGTCGTCTACGAATGGTGTCACACAAGTCCTGTATTTGGAAGAAGTCTGCGGATCAAGCTTGGACAGGAGAGTATTTGTATATGTTGAAGGCACTGTCTGCTGAAGGTGACAGTGTGAGGGCAGGCATTATCTTGTTCAAACTGATCATCAGGAATCCCACGGAAATACGCCCAACATGAAAGGGGCTTACGCATCGCTGTATTGTCGTGCTTTCATTGCCCCACAATACGTAGGAACGGTGAACGGCTGTTGAAATCGATAGCGCCCAAAGCAGTGGCACCTGGCTGAGGAACACTATGATGCTCACTGATAGCAACAAAATCATCCCGACGACCACTTCGTCTCCAGGCACTCAATCTGCGATCGTCGGCGCTGCCACAGAAGCGAGACTCGTAGCTGTATAGGGCATTATTAGCACGTCTTTTGTAAAAAAAAAAAAAATCCTGCTTATGTTATCTGTTTGTCCGTCTGGAAGCAAGAAATATCCAAATGATGATAATTCTATTCGTTTTTGTTTTTTTTTCGATGTATAATTTCGCCGCTAGAGGGCGTACGAGCAGATGATGTCGAATACAAAAATACGTTTTATTCCTCATATTTGTTTCGAAACATCTGATTGAAAAAATTATTTTATCTTTCGATTCCATTTATGTCGAAGGGTAATTTAGGTAGTTACTTTTTCAAATGACGCATAGATTTTCCGCTAGGGGGCGTAAAAGTAAATTATGTTTTCCCCGATATCTCTTCTTCTAAAACTCAGATCTGAAAAATGTTTTCTTTACCGGATACAGCTCATGATGTAAAATATTTTGCATATAACTTCTAATTTTTGGTAAAGAATATTTTGACCATCCAGGGGGCGTACGTGTTAATATTTGCTTCTGATGTATTTCCCATACAATCCGAGCTTCTAAAGCTTTGACTGAAAAAATTCTTTCATGGACCGATGCCCCTCATATGTTCATAAACCTTTCCAAATATTTTCTTCTTAAAATCATCATCATCATCATTGTCAACCATTATCAATCCACTGCTGGACAAAGGTCTCCCAAGTTTCCTCCACAACGGTCTGTCTTGTGCCAGTCTCCTCCATGTCACTCCTGCATATTTACGAATTTCATCCACCCATCTCCCATGTGGTCTTTTCTGGGTCTTTTCCGTCCCTTGAATCCAATCTAAAATTTCGGCTGTCCATCTATGGTCTGTCCTTCTGGCAGTATGTCCAGCCCATTGCCATTTCAGGGATTTAACTCTGATCATGATGTCTTCCACTCTCGTCATTTTTCGGATCCACGAGTTCCTCTTCTTATCTCTCCTGGTTACACCAAGCATGCACCTCTCCATGCTGCTTTGAGTTGTCTGCAGCCTTTGTATGTCTCTTTTAGTTAAGGTCCACGTCTCTGCACCATACGTAAGCACTGGAAGGATGCATTGATCAAACACTTTTCTTTTAAGACATAATGGCATATTGCTCTTGAAAATTATGCTTGTTTCTTCCAAAAGCTCTCCAGGCAAGTTTTGTACGCCGATTAATTTCTTCATCAATGTGACCCTCACTTGATATCTGCTGTCCAAGATAAACATATGTATCTGTTATCTCCAGTTTTTCTCCATCGATCGATAAATCTTCATTTCTTGTAAAAGCATTGAACATCACTTTTGTCTTCTGAAAGTTCATTTTTAATCCCACTTCTTTACTCTTGTCAGCAAGTTCCTGGATCATACTCTGCAGCTCTGATGGGCTAGTTGCAAAAATGACTACGTCATCAGCAAAACGAAGGTGGGTTAGATAATCTCCATTAATCTTTATCCCTTTGTTTTCCCAGTTCAGTGATTGAAAGACATTTTCCAATGTGGCATTAAAGAGCTTCGGAGATATGGTGTCACCTTGTCTCACTCCCTTTCCAATTTTTATGTGTGTTGTATTTTCAAACAGCTGAATCTTTGCACTTGCATTTTCATAGATGTTATTAATAATATTAATGTATGCATCTTCAATACCGCAGGATTTCAGAGCCGTGGTAACTGCTGATGGTTTCACCGAATCAAAGGCTTTTTCATAATCGATAAAAGCCATGCACAATGGAAGTTCATATTTCCTCGCTCTTTCAATTAGTTCTCTCAGTACATGGATATGATCTATTGTGCTGTAGCCACTCCTGAATCCAGCTTGTTCTCTCGGTTGAGCCATGTCCAGTGTTACCTTCAAGCGGTGTGAAAGAACTTTAGTGAAGATTTTATAAACCACTGATAGGAGGCTGATAGGTCTGTAGTTCCTGAGATCCTCAATGTCACCTTTTTTATGTAGCAGGATCATTGTAGCATTGTTCCAATCCTCAGAATCTTCCCTTCATTAAGGCATCGAGTGAAAATTTGGGCGAGTACTGTTTCAATTTCTCCACTTGCTTCTTGTATGATGTCTATAGTAATTCCATCTTCTCCTGGAGCTTTCCCCCGCTTCATGTTCTTGATTGCATGAGCAACTTCTGCTGGGAGGACTGGAAGAACTCTGGTACCTTTCATGATGTCTGGAGTACATGTATCATCCCTTTCATATAATTTGGAGTAGAAATCTTTCACTCTTGTCAAAATTTTGCCTCTATTTCTTGTTATAGAACCATCTTCTTTTGTCAGAGCCATAATCTGTTTTCTTCCTTACTGAGATGTCCCTTTGCTATCTTAAGGCTTTGGTTGTTTTCAATTGCTTTCCTCACTAGCTCACAGTTGAATTTTCTTACGTCTTCAGTGATACGTTTTCGTGTTGTCTTGCATAGCTCTATATATTCCACTTTGGAAGTCACATCTTCTTTAGTTGTCCTCATCTCTCTTCTTTTTGCATCAACATTTTGGTTTTTCCTGATAATTTGTTCACATGCAACTTGTTCTTAGACCCAGCTAATTTTGTTGCTGTTTCCATTAGAGCTTTGGTTACTTTTCTGTTAACTTCCGAAATATCCACTTCTTCCGATGTTAGGCCTTCTAAAGCAGAGAATCTGTTCTTCAGTTCCAACTTGAAAGTATTATGGTGTTTTTTAAGGTTGGTTATGTCAATACATTTTGTTTGTCTTATGAGCTTGCCACGTTCCAGTTTAGTGTTGAGGTGCATCTTACATCTCACCAATCTATGGTCACTACCTGTGTTGAACTTGTTCAGCACACTGCAGTCTTCGATGACGAATTTTTTGTTACACATAATAAAATCAATTTCACTTGTCGTCCCAATTGGATGTCTCCATGTCCATTTCCTGTGTGGCTTTTTCTTGAAAAAGGAGTTCAAGATGAAAAATCCTTCTGCCTCTGCAAACTCAACGAGAGTATTTCCACGCTGGTTTCTGTTGCCGTGACCGAATTTACCTACTGAAGTTTCATTCTGTTGCCGTTGCCCTATTTTTGCATTGAAATCTCCCATAATTATCTTCAAGTGCTGCTTACCTTTATTATTTAGATGACGAATTTCCTCATAAAATTCTTCAATTTCTTCTTCAGGATGACTTGTGGTGGGTGCATAAGTTTGAATAATCTGAGCCTGGTATCTTCTCGATAGTTGGATAACGAGTCGTGCAGCTCTGTCAGAGGAACTTTCAACTTCTACCACTTTATCCTTCAGTTTCTTGTTTATTATAAATCCAACACCACTAGTTCTGCCAGTATCTGTCCCACGATAATAGAAGAGATGTCCACTTTTCAGTTCAATGAGATCTTCTCCTTTTCTCCTTACCTCACTTAGCCCGACGATGTCCCACTTGATCCTTTGTAGTTCCTCTTCCAATTCAAGAAGCCTTGAATCAGAAGATAGGGAGCGTCCGTTATAGGTAGCCAAGGTCAGCATCAAATGGCAGCCTAGTCCGGTCCTCCGGGGATTCTTAGCACATTCTGCCTTCATGTCGCACTGGCCGCTGCCTTGGCCAGGTACATTCCAGCTGCCGGAGACTGAGGGCCAAGATTTAAGTTGTAGAGTCATTTTGGAGGTGTTTGGCCATAACTCACCACGCTGGCCAAGCGGGTTGGTGAGTGTGGGATAGCATTTCCTCTGATCCTGATGGTATAGTTATACCGCTATTGGCGGTCGTCAGAGCCCCTTTAGTGGGAACAGGATGCACCACGAGAAGGCGGGGTTGACATTTGTCAAGGAGAGGCTGTGATGTTACGCATCACCTGACCTTACATCCCTTCTTAAAATATTCAATGGTTTCTCCGCCAGGAGGCGTAGATGTATATCTTATTTTTGTCAATATCTCTACTTCTAGGAGTCCGATTTAAAAAATTCCTTCTTTGTTGAATAGTGTTTCCATTGTGACATGTTTTTCATATAATTTCAAAATTTTCAAGTAATTCATAGACTTTCCGCTAGGGGGGGGGTAAAGGTAAATTGCGTTTCCGCCTATATCTCTGCTTCTAAATCTCCGATTTGAAAAATTCTTTCTGCACCGGGTACAGCTCCTGATGGGAAATCCTTTGCTTATATTAATTTCCAATTTTTGTAAAAAATGGTTTGGCCACCAGGGGCGCAAGTCTTAATTTCCGATTCTGTTGTATTTGCAGCAAAATATGAGCTTCTAACATCTCGATTGAAAAAAAAGTCGTTTCTAGACCGATACTACTCATGTCAACAAACCTTTTAGGAACATTTTCTTCTTAAAGTAAGGCATGGTTTCTACGCCAGGGGGCGTAGATGTATATCTTATTTTTGTCAATATCTCTACTTCTAGGAGTCCAATTTGAAAAATTCCTTCTTTGTTGGATAGTGTTTCCGATGCGAAATGTTTTTCATATAAATTCAAAATTTTCAAATAAATCATAGCCTTTCCGCTAGGGGGCGCAAAGGTAAATTGCGTTTTCTGCATTATTTCTGCTTCTAAAACTCCGATTTGAAAAGTTCTTTGATTAAGGAAGGGTTTGTTAGGAGGTACCGTTACCTTATCACAGTATATAACTTTCAATGAAATTTGTAATGAATCCGAGTTACCAAGAATTTGACTTAGACGAAGCTACCTTCACACACAGCTGATATTCTAGACTCCAACTTACAGAAAACCCTCGAGTTCATCGGCCATAGGAAAAGCAAAACTACCTTACCAAGATTAAGAAGATGTCATTTGAGACCAGTGAACTTTGAGATGGTTGCAAGAACTTTTCACTTTATCTCAGTTGCAACTGACCTTTTGTCGCTATGATTTACCTCCTTTCCTGCATCGGCTTAACTAGAGAAACTATCACCAATCAGATTTGGTCCTTGATTGACTCAAGACACATAGCCTATATGGACCTGATCTAGATTCAATAGTTTAAGTGGAATTTGTAAAAAAATGACAGATACGTGGACTCTCCCTTACATTTTTTTACCAATATATTCTCTATTTAACATTTGATTCCGTTGAAATTTTATAATAAGGGGGGTCTACATGCAGAGAATGAACGCGCTCGAGAAATTTACACGTTTTATAGAAATTTTTGGATACTTATTATCTTAATCAGCATGTATCTTAGCATCACGTGGTGGTTCCCTTTAAGTGTTTTTAACGGTGTCTTACCTGTTGAGAAGCGGCCAATGGTTCAAACGTTAAGGGATAGGCTCAATGTTCTCATTTTATGTTATTTTTGACGAGTATACGTACAATTTTGGGGAACTACCTTGGATTAGATTGTGCATGCCTGTTATACTTCGGGGAAATGATGAACGAAATATATTTCCCTGACTAAGAACAGATGTGCAAGACACTGGAAATAATTACTCGCATGCCGAAAGATATAGAAGAAGCAGACAAACTGACGAAGAAAATTCTCCTGAGAAAACTGAAGTTAAAACAAAAGAAGAGGAGAAAACAGATGCGTCTGACGGCTGTTTCGCAAGACCAAATGTTGAGAAAGTGACAGAAAAAGCCAAACACCAAATGCATACAAGACTGACCACATAACAAAAGAAATGTGCACTTTTAAATTTTACGTCTAGCAAATTTTTATTTTTATTCTGTAGTCAGTTTAAGCTTTCATGTTGAACTTTTGCTAACTGATAAAACTAATAAAATCATCACTCTTAAATTTACTGAGGTATATGAACTGACTTTTGTTTTCTGTTGGGAAGGAACTTTGGAAATCATTCTCTGGTTAACATATGTTTCCATGTTAGAAATATAGTTTATTCTTTTATATCGCATTTTCTCCTTCAAAGACCTAACAAAATGATTCGTTCTCTCCTTTGCACTGCTGAATATGAATTAAAACACGTTTCTATTGAAACTGGCAATGACTTTTTATTTCTTGGTTAGTGGAGTACATTGAAAATCATTTCCTGATTATTTTTCTTTATCGTATTCAAGTGGGAACGAACGTTATTGCTTTCATTTCTGAATAGTTTGTTTTCCTCGGGGAAGGAAAGCAAAGGGAAAGATGTTTACCATTATAATTATTTTTTTTAGAGGAAATGGAGGGAGGAAACGATTTCTACGTTTGGCTGCTCTAACTTGAAGCGAAAGATGCAGGTAAAAACTATCGATCAAAGCATTTAATACTCATTACTTGAGAAACAATAAGCAAAAATCCAAAACCTTTGTGGAAAACAGAGTTTCACTGCCGCAGTCGCGATATTATTCATCACGTGTTCTTATCGAACTATGCAACAGCACCCTATAATGCAGATCAGCATTTTACACTGTTCCCATGGAAGAACAATTTTTCTCAGTGCGTTTAAATGCAAAGCAGCACAACAGTCCATTAGTATCCATTAACATACTAAGTAGTGCAGTCAAAATTCATCGTTAAGAAACCTACGATTGAAAACAAAATTTATACGTAAAATCTTCTGTTGTCCGTAAGGCTTTAAATGAACTGGGCTACTTTCGAAATTCGTTTCATCTTCATTAATCTGAAACATTCGTAATTCGATAATTATAGTAATTACGTTATAAATGAACATACAGTGCTGGACAAAGAAAGTGCCACATCAGGAAGTACGATAGTTATACCGAAAATAATGCAAAAGTAGGCGTAACTTTTTATAAACTGACAGAGGTCGTTCAAATTGCACATGTAGTGTAACTCTCTCTGTATAAAAAAGTACTACTCAACATAGTCTCCATCACAAGCGATGCATTTACGCCATTGTTGAACCCAACGTTCGAATCCTCTTTGAAAAAATTGAGGTGTGGACTGTTGTGCCCACTTCTTCACTGCCACTTTCACATCATCTGTGTAATCAAATCGTTGTCCACGGATCCTGTCCTTCATTGGACCGAACAGGTGGAAGTCGGAGGACGCCAGACCTGGGCTGTGCGGTGGATGGGGGACCACCGAACAGCCTAATTTGCTGATCGCATGATTTGTTGCCGAAGATGTGCGTGGTCTCGCATTGTCATGGTGAATGTGGATCCTTTTCAGATTCTTGTTCGGTCTCTTCTTTCTTATGGCTTCTCTAAGCTTCTCGAGTGTCTCAATGCACCGTTCGATGGTCACGGTACTGCTATGTTCCACAAAATCGAGAAGAGTGACACAGCTGTCATCCTAAAGACAGACACCATGACTTTCTGTGCCGATCTCTGGCTCTTGAACTTCTCAGGACCTTTGTGAAGGGGTGTGACGTCATTCCATGAATTGATTCTTCGTTTCCGAATCGTAAAGATACCCTCACGTTTCATCTAAAACGTATCTTCATTGGTTTCAAACGCTTCCGACAGATCAGAGCGGACTTCCGCACTTCTCTCCTGCAAATCTGCAATGAAGAAGAAGGGTTACTATAGAGGAAGAGTTACTCTACCAAACAAGTGCAATCTGAACAACTTCTGTCAGTAATAAAATTGTTATGCCAACGTTTGCATTATTTTCGGTAGAACCCTCGTATTTGCGCCATGCAAATTGATTGATGTGTGTCAACAGTTGGATAATGTAAATGACTGCAGTTGTGACCCAATCACGTGATAGGTGAGGGAGATAGAAGAGAAAAACTACCCTGGTAGGTAAGTTGGGTCATCTTTTCTGGGTGTGTAGACCATTGCATAGGAGTAATCTCGGTGAAGAAAGCACGTGTAAGAAGTGAAAATGCCTGGATGACGTCATAACTGGGGTTCGGTTGATCCATTTTCTCATAACAGAACTTTTAGTTTGTCCATGAGTGTCATACTCATTGAGAAACTGAAGCGAACAGGTAACTCTAGGCGCTTAAAGTGAAATGAGAGATCAAATCGGATGATTGCAATGCTTGAAATAAAACAAGGTCTCCTGCAGCTGGCCAGTCATGATGGCAGCTACCATGACATTTAATATGTATTTTTTGTCAGACAGCCTGTTCCACAGCAGCTTGTTGGTGGATCCAGATTTTTTCCATATAAATTAAACAAATAATCAAGATGAAGTGGAAGAATGCGCAAACGGAGGATTATTAATATTAAACTCTTTTAAGAAATGAAATGCGATAAAATTCATACTTTTCTCAGATTTCATTTCTTCTATCCAATTTTTATTCCATTGAAATACATTTCCTTTATAAAAGAATCGCAGAACTATTGTTTTTTAAATGCGCGTACTAACAACACACAAAGAGCCGCGGTGTTAAATGTGAAAAAAAAAACAACTCTGCCGACAGCTGCAAATAAGGATACAGGCAATACATCAGAAGCCTAACACAGTGAATAGCAAAATCAAATTTCAAATTGAAAATCGCGGGCATTATGTCAAATTCGATACAACGGAAAGAAATTATGAAAAATCTTCCCATTTATTTAGCTCTTAGCAATTTATAGCGAACAGCAGGGCCGGATTAAGATGGGGTCTAAAGGGGCTATAGCCTTGGTGCCCACCATGACCAAGGGCCCAGATGGCATGACTAGGCAAGTAAGAGAGAAAGAAAGAGAGAGATAGAATGACAGAGAGAAAGTGAAAGAGAGAGAGAGAGAGAGAGAGAGAGAGAGAGAGAGAGAGAGAGAGAGAGAGAGAGAGAGCGAGCTTTCCACTTGTTCTGATACAGAGGCTGGAAGACGAACAGATTTCAAGGCAGTGACTCACCGAGGGTGACGATTTCACGTCGCGGTTGTAACGTATACTCTAGATTCACTTTCCTTTTGATTTTTACTATCTCTGGTTATTTTATTTTACTATGCAAATTATCTTCTTACTGAACGAGATGTTATTTCTCCCGCTGAATGAGATCTGGCAATGAGTGTAAGTCATGACGTGGTGGTGGCCAGTATAAATAGGCGCGTTCAACGATGCGTAGAGAGAGCGTTTGTAGTTGTATAGGGAGAGCGTTTGTTTATGTGGAGGAGAGCTTTTTGTTGATGTGCGTTGGGAGAGCTTCGTTCTATGTGATTAGGTTTTTTCTTCATTATTGTGATACGATTAGTGTGTGTGTGTTGGATGATTCAAGAGTTTATCTAATAAAAGAGTTTTAAGTAAGTACGTCTTTCTCAGTTCATAGTACTGTCAGACCTCTGTCTGGCTGTTAGGTTTATTTCATTTAGTGTTATTAGTAACAACCAGCATAAGACTTTATTCATCTTAATTACTACTACAACATTACTACCAGTTATAAGCTTGTTCATTATTATTACTACACTACTAGCAGGAAAGTTTATTCATGATATAATTAACAAACAACAAGCATTAGAAGAAGCATTAGCTTAGAAGAAGCTGAATTCATTATAATTAGCATTATTAGTAGTAAAAACAATATTCATTAAACGGTGTACATCGGAGTCGGCGAGAGAGTTTTCAGCTTTTTCACGTTATCCACCTACACCAGGTGCGGATTCATGCTGTAGGCGGACCCCGTCTCACTGAACATTTTGGGGGCCACTCATTTTGAGACACATCCAAGCATATTTACTACAATTTTTAAATGGACTATAATCAATTTAATCATCATCAAATAATTGTACTATTATTCTATATTGCAAGAAAGAGAAACATTATTTCATTTACTTACAAACACAGCATCAGGTTTATAAGAACTTTATTTTGGTTTTAATTGCAGCAAACGTGTCTATTACCGTCATAATTGACATGCTCAGGGCATTATTCTCTAAGTACGATATTGAAAAACTATTCAAGTGCTCTTGAGAAAGTGTTTATCGTAGATAGTTTTTAACTCTTTTAAGAGCATTAAATGAACTTTCACCACTTGCATTACATATTTGTAAAGTATGAAAATCTTTAGGAATGGTTTCCACGTTTGGAAATGTCTCTTTCAAACTGCCACTGTCCACAAGCAGTTTTTAGTAATCTTCCGGCTGGATTGAGGATTGATCTTGATCTATGAGATTCATAAAACGACGGAAACGCTGCAGTTCATCACAAAACAGTTTTCCATCAATATAATTTGAATATAACTTGGAAATATTGCTGAGGTCATATTTCGTTCGTAGAATATACACTATATTAACAAACGTCACCGGGCACCTAGAAAAGAAACACAACATAGCATTTATTGGCATACATTAGTACGGTGTCAGTCCACCTTTGGCCATAATGCATGCACTGACTCTTCGAGACATGCTTTCGACGAGGTTTTGGAACACAGCGATAGGTACGCGCTTCCATTCAGTACATAATGCTGCAGCTAACTGTTGCTTAGTAGTAGGCCTTTGTTCCAAACTTCTTATGCGGCGCTCTAATTCATCCCATAGGTGCTCAATGGGATTACGATCAGGTCTCTGTGCTGGCCAGTCCACACACGATACGGAATTACCGTCAAATCACGCCGTAACTGTACTTGCTTTATGGCTCCGTGCATTATCCTGCTAGTACCAACAAAGCTCGGTTCCATAGTATTACCACAGAGTTGGTAGGGCATAATTGTCCAGAATATTGAGGTAGACGTGCTGGTTAACAGGTTTGTCCACGATAACCAATGGGCCGGAACCATACCACGAAAAACACCCCACACGAGTACACTGCCAGCTCCAAACATGACCCTAGGAACACTACACTGTGGTAAATGGCGTTCCTCAGGTTGCCGCCATACCCACACATGGCCATTAGACTGATAGATCGTGTATCTGGATTCTTCAGTCCATAGGACCCCTTTCCATTGATATATGGTCCACGATAAATGTTCTTTACACCATGCTGAACGACGAGTAGCATTCCGAGTGGAGATGAAAGGCTTATGAGCAGCAGCACGACCACGGTAACCCATGGAATAAAGGTCTCTGTGAATGGTACGTGTACATACTGAGGTTCCAGCATTTTTTCTAACCTGTACACTGAGATCTTGCGCAGTACTCCGTCGATTAGCTGTAACGACTTTCCTGAGGCTTCGACGTCCTCTATCACTGATTTTCTTTGGTCTGCCTGTACGGTTTGCTGCTTCAGACACGCCATAAGTCTTCCACTTATTCAGTACATCCAAAACAGTTGGCTTGGGTTTAAACGCCTCCCGGTATGTTTAAACGCCTCCCGGTTTTTCTTATGGACAACCCCCTAATATAACACCCAGCAATCTTTTCTTTCTCAAAGTCAGTTCTCTCCCACCGCGACATTTTCACTCAACCTCACACTGCGATATGATAGGGGTCAGCTGCAAGCTTGGTTTTTATACCGTTTGCAGCTCTACCGCGCATCTTAACAACGCAGTGGATCCGTTCATTTGATTTTGAAAGGGGTGTCCGGTCACTTTTGCCAATATATTGCATATAGCACTTACATTTTCAATGTCAGTCATTAGTTGAGAATCAACTCTCCCGGATAATTTTCTCCTTGTAAAGCATATTGACCATGGCTGTCAAGTGAGACTTCGACATTTCATGATTTCTTAAAACTTTTTCTGTACGGGACCAATCAAAAATTCTATGTGATTGTTTATGGTCCGGAAAAGGTTTACACACTTAGTAGTAAACAGAGTCAGGAGTTTCAGAAAAACTTAACCAGTTTCTTTGTTCTTTTGTTCCATGTATCTTCAGCTTATAAAAGTGATTTTCATTTATGTTCCTGAAATACTTTTTCCCAAAATCAGAAAATACTCTCCTCAGATCTTTTGGTTCTCCTTTATTTTCTGGTTTGTTTCTAATAAAGTAATCTGTCATATCAGTGGTGGGGTTAGAAGTCCATGAAGCTATATCAGTAGGATAGTATGAATCCATTGAACAGGTAGGCCTATGCTCTTCCTCTTGTTCGTGCTCTTGGTTGATTATTTGGTCTGGCAATGAGGGCTGACTATTAAAATCATTCAGTGGCAAATGGGGTGGTTTCTCACATGAATCTAAGTAGCTGGAGACAAGATTTGAATTTATTAAACTAGCCTTACCATGGTATTATCTAAACTTAAATGATGTGGGTCCTGTGTAGGTTCCAGCTGCACAATTGTTTTGAAGCACATGAATCCGAAGGTTTTTGCTCAATTCACTTATCAGCTGTAGGACTCTGCACAGGCTTCTGTAGGAATACTCATAAACTATCCTTTTGCTTTTGGAGACGTTTGTCTTTCTCTTTTTTCTTCTTCCGATTTTCATAACCTGACTCATTCGTTTCACTGGCTTCATTTTCAGGAGAATCAGTCACATAAACTGTATGTAAACGAAACAGCAAGAACAGCTGTAACGATGCCGATTGTAAGGGCACGGTTAGGTGTTATTAATCACAATATTAAGTAAGTCACACTGTATAATTCCGCAATGGGGAGATCGAATGGCAACACAGAAATACAGATTACAGATGCTATTTTAGGTTATGTTGTGACGTTACCAGCTGTCAGTACCTCCACCACGCACGAATGCAATTACTCTACAGTTAACAAAATTCTACCCGCTTGTCAAGTAGGATAGCCAACTTTACATTTCTTACGTAGAGAACAGACGACAAGCACTACATAAAGTTTGAACCACGACTGCTTTTCTATGAATCCGCAAAATATTATATTCATCAACGCAACTTTCCCCCTTTTTCTTCCTATTCCTTGTTTACCCCTTGCTTTACTCCTCTTTTCACAGTGAATCGGGAAAAGGGAATGGGGGCCCTTCGCGATTGCGACTTGCGCGACCCCATAAATCCACCCCTGACCTACACCTCACAATTTGCACTTGGAACCGTTAATGATCAAAGACCTCCTGAGGCAACTCATTGCATAACAAAAACGATGCACTAAGAAAAGTATACAATGCTGAATCATTAGAAAATCCAAAGCAGAATCTAGGAATCTTAAGCTTTTACTTATTCTCACGTGAGAACAATGAAAAATACAGTAAAACTTTGCAGATGATTTAGTAGTTACAGTTATTTACAGTTTCGTGTTTTAACGGAGTTCATAATAATTGATCATCATAATTTCTTTGGGTGCCCACTCAGATGTCTTAGCCTTGGGGCCCAGTAAGGTCTTAACCCTGCCCTGGCGAATAGTAATACACGTAGATCCGTCGTCTGAAGCGTAAGCAAATCTACCGGCAACTGCTGAGGAAGAATGCACGTAATACATTACAAGTCTAACGCAGTCAACAGAAAAAGCAAATTTCTAATGGTAAATCGCGCGCGTTATGTCAAATTCGAAATAGTGGTTGGAAAAACCAAATCAAAATCTTCTCGTAAAAATAGCATGGGACTATATTTTGTGCGTAGTAAATCAACGGGAGCCTCGGTCTAAAACTTAAATAAACCCGCGAGCAACTGCGCGGAAGGGCACATTTCGGAAGTGTAACGCAGTAAACACAGCAAGCAGTGGCGTATATTCGAGGCTAGCTGCGAAGCCCAGAGAATGCACAAATAAAAGTTAATTAAATATACACAACTAAAAGTCAATTATCGACGGTATTAAGATATGTCGATGAATTCGGTGCATAAAAAAACACGAGCGGATTCGCTTCTTCCGATTATGAGAATCAGTGATATTATATTTAAAATTCGTGGCTTTGTTGCATTCGAACTGTTTTCGTAAATTTTGTGAAAACTTCCCTGAACGTCTACTATCAGAGCTTACAGAACTCTGTGCTTCAAATTTCGATACAGTTAAAAAAATGAACTGAAGGTGCTTTATTCCCTTGATGAATACAAAACAAATCAGTAAGAGACATTAATTCTTACATAAAGTTGAATAATTGGACATAGTGTTTATTGAGGTGTACAAAAAAGCAGATCTAATATTAAACTTTCCATCAACAATTGCAACTGCCGAAAGACGTTTTTCCGTATTAAAAAGAATCAAGACATAGGCTATCTTAGAGCCACACAAGGACATGCACATTCGAGCAACTTGGCTGGTTTGTTAATAAAGAAAAACATTATTCTTAAATATGAAAAAGTATTCGGAAAAAACATTTTTTATGAAAACGTAACACTTAAGTTCACACAAATGGAAAGAAGAATAAAGTTCATGTACAAATAAAGAAGAAAGAAGAATAAAGTTCATGTACAAATAAAGAAGAAAGAAGAATAAAGCTCATGTACAAATAAATCTTCAAATCCTAATCCTCATAATTACTTGGTATGTTAGCAAAAGCATGTACCTAAAATTTAGAAAAAATGTTACTTCTATTGCTTAACAATTAAAAAATAAACTTCGAAATTAAAAAAAACAATATTGGGGGGGGGTGATAGCCCAGGTCTCGAACCCAAGATACACCACTGACAGCAAGATCAAATTTTAAATTGTAAATCGCGAGCGATATATCAAATTCGAGACAACAATTGAAGAAGCTATTAAAAAACTTATATAGCTTTTAACAATTTATAGCCAATAATAATACACGGAGATCCGTCTTCTGAAACGTAAACAAATCTGCCGGCAACTGGCGCAGAAGGATACACGTAACACTTTCGAAGTCTCACGCAATAAACAGCAAGATAACATTTTAAAATGTAAATCTTGCGAGTGCTGTCAAGTTTAAAACAATGGCTGAAGGAACCTAATCAAAATATTCCTGTAGAAATAGCTTGAAATTATTTATTGGGAGTGGTAGCACAGGGAAAGCCGTGGTCTAAAACGTAAACAAACCTGCCGGTCACTGCAGAAAAAGGATACACGCAACACTTCGGAAGTGCACCCCCAAAGTTTTGGCACATCTTATTAATTATTTTCACTCTTATTCCCCTGTATATGCTCTCCAGCAGAGGTTTGTAAAACTGGAATTTCAAGAAACAGCCTCCGAGGTGTACGCCACCACCTTCTTCAGAACGTGTCTGAATAATTTCAAGTCCATACATTCAGTAGTCAGTAGTTTCTTCTGCAGGCTACTGACAGACAGACATAGTAATTTCATTAATATATATTATAACGTAATGTTTTTTTCGTGAGTAAGATTGACGTTACGCTAAGTCTAAACCCATTATTAAATAAGAGTACGATGCAATAGTTTACGGCTAGACGAAACATAAACAGAAGTCAACTTACGATAACTTTTTATTGGTCCAGCAATACTTCAGTAGATCCAACATATAACAGAGTAAGTAAACTTCACATTTATCTTAGCTATCGAACGCCTACACACACACACATCCACGCGAGCAACTGTTGTACCGTCCTTTTTATACATCGTTCTTATCACATTCATATGTCACTTTCTCTCTGACTTCAAATGTGTTGCCAACCTCATTCTTGTGAGAGAGAAGATATCACGTTGCGTTTGAAAGTATAAAGGCCATAGATTTGATCACATCTTTTGTGCTAAAATCTATTGAAGTGAACAAATTCCTTTCCTGTGCTTAAGACAATCAGTTACTCAGTTTATTTTAAGAAAAGGGCGATATCACGCTTTCTTTCTTGCCTATAAACATTTATCTAATCTAATCTAAAACAATATAATTTCCTTTGTCTGAAAGTTTGTCTCAATTTCGTGGCTCAGTGGTAAGAGTGCTTGCCTGTTTTAATTGTCGAACCTCTCCCTGTCTCAACTAATATACTTTTTTTGTATTGTTGTAATCTTCATGCAACATACTTTCACATTTGGGAAACATTTTTCACTCTGACGAAATATTGTTTCGTGTACCTCTCTCTCTCTCGTTTGTAACACTCCATATCAAGGTAAAATTCTCGATGATGAATGAGTGTTTACGAAGAAGGTTGTGATCAAAGAAACACTCAATTAATAAATGATTTTAATAATTACTCTACATATCTTATTTTTCCCCGTCATTATTGACCGTCTTTCGCCTATACATTTAATTCCGTAGAGACTGGTGTCCACTGAACAATTCCAGGGAAAGTTATGTGTTTTTATGGAGCGAGGGAATAAAACAAGCACATCATGCGTTTCTTCACTGAAAATTAGTGAAAATACTCCGAGTGGTATTTTTCGGTTTGAACCAACCTTTACTGCGAAAGTTTCTTCGAAAAGTCTGCGAAGTGTTTTCCGGACAAACGTAAAATTCTCAAAATGGTATATTAATATATCAGTCGCGGCTGCATTACACAAAAAGCGATGTTGCAGGAGATGTAATAACGATCGTTCGAGGAAATAATAACTGTTTCCCATCATTCAGCGAGACTATGTCGACATACTTTTGGGGTTTTACTTGTTTTCACTGACGTGAGACGCTCCGAAAAGAAAAACTGTGGGAAAGAAAAACGACGACCATCTCTTCGTTTTATATGCACTCAAGGTCGTTGGAAAGATGGGAGGAGAAAAAGAAAACGAACATTTTTTTTCGAACTGATAGAATTCACATAGAGTGTGTTTACTTCGGTGTGCCTGCTTTAATGCATTCTGCAATTCAATTCAATTCCCGCATGATGTCTTATTTAAATTTATTCTGCTACAAGACGTGCTTAACATCGCAGAGTTTCGGGAAAGGAAGATGTCACCAAGTTCTAGGATTGAGTAAGCATATCTTTCCATGACAAGTCTGACATGATTGTAGCTGAAGATATTTTCAGTTGTGTTGTCTGTGGTTCGCCCAGTATCGAAGAACGCGTAGTACTTTTATGATAATAATTTCATTTTCACAATAACACAACATAAAACAGTAATAAGACGAAAAGGAAAAAACTGAAATGAAGATATGGATGAGAAGGACTGAAAGCAAATCTAAAGTTCTTCTCTCTGAGGCGGGTTGGTTGTCAAAGTTAATCGCTCCTACTAGAAGATCATCTAACCGAACAAAAGCTAATGAAATGTATATCATGATAGTATCAGTACTGGGACATCGGATGAAGATTAAGAAAAAGAGTTGTGGGCTTTGTGTGAACAAAAAACTGATAAAAGAGCTTAAAATTCATAATGAACGTATTCTGAGCATATCTGCTGGAAGAGAAGATAAATTTTATTTCTTTTAAAGGAAACGTAAGCTAGGTTTCTGATAGGGCAGAGAGAGCAGTTCCATAGTTCAGATCTGTGGAATAAAACCTAAAGTTAATACACGCGAAAGGAAAGATAAGAGAGGAACAAATTTTAGTCATCGTGTCGATATTGTGAGAAACGGTAGAAATACGGTGAACGAAAGGCAGTTTGTTATTTACGATCTTGTGAAAGGTTAAAAAAATAATATTAAAAAGTGTTTGAAAGAAAAGAGTACGCCATAACTTAAATATAAATGATCATTGTGGTGATATTTGCTGTGATCCAGATGTCAAGGTTGTAGGAAAATCTACGACAGCATAGAGAGTAATAGAGTAACAAAGATGTGAATGTAAATAACATTACAAATTTCAGAAAACAAATTTTCGTTAATGTATTCATGACATTACAGACATTGCAAGTATTCATTGTAAAGCTCAGATGATGAATCGACAAAAAACCTCTCAGGCATTTTATTCATTTCGCTAGAGGAATTCATCATCATTATCATCAACCACTGCAAGAAGAAAGTATCCTCCAGTCTCTTCCCCAATTTTCGGTCTTGGGCAATTTTTTTCACTGTCCCTCCAATATGCTTTCGAATTTCATCCACCCACCTTCCACGTGGTAATCTTCTACGTCTTTTCCTGTCCCTTGGTATCCAATCTAGTGTTTCAGTTGTCCAACGGTAGTCGGTTCGTCTAGCAGTATGCCCAGCCCATTTCCACTTACGGTCTTTACTTTGATCATGACGTCATTCACTCATGTCATATTCCTGATTGTGACATGCATACCTCAGAGGTGACACACCTGTCAAGACGACAAAGTTATAGTGACAAAGGTCGTCAGTTTTGCTTAGTTTGGAAGGCATTTGGTACCGGAGCAGAAGGAAGGAGGCTTCGATTTCTTCCACTGGCAAATGACTTACGCTATACTGGCGACCAAACGTAAAATGAATCTCCTGGCCTTCGGGTTCTTTGAAAAACGTGTGATGTTCCTTCCACACATCGTCTGGAAATAGTCAGAGCTTCTTCCACAGTGAGCTTTCCTTAGAGCGTGGTTTGCCGGATAACCCAGAAACCTGCAGTTCCGTCCTCCGTCCCAGCGTTTTCTAAACGGCGTATATATATATATATATATACTGTATATACACTGATGGAAAGTGAAAAAAGAACACCAAGAAGGAATTGGCGGACGATCATGAAATTTACATATGTTAATGGGGTCGAATTTACGTAGGTGTGATGTTAATATCGGGACCAACCGGTGAGCGCTTACGCCACAGCACGGCATAATATGCAAATTATCGTCGGTGGTATTCAAGGAGTACGGCGAAGTGAATGTAATCAGTCGTCGGCGTACGGACACGTGCGAAGACCCTGAACAAGCTGAAATGCCTGGATATGGAAGACGTGTAGGATTTCAGCAGTTATCGGACTTTCAGCGAGGTCGTCTAGTCGGACTCCGCGAGGCCGAGTGGTCGTATCGTCGCATTGAGGAGCGAATTGGACGGGAAGTATCGGTGGAGGAACATTCCCACACCAGAAGACATGGAACCGGGAGTCACAGACGGACTGATGAGCGGACCGATCGACGCATAAGAAGAGCGGCGGTGTTGTCAAGCAGAACATCCATTGCGACGCAAATCCGAGCTGCCGTTGCACCTGAGGTGACTGTGCAAACAATCTGCAACCGTCTACTGGATGCAAGACTACGTGCACGTGTGCCTCTGGCATGTGTACCTCTGACTCCAGCCCACCGTCAGGAACGGCTGCAGTGGTGTCGCCAACGTCTGCACTGGAGAACGCAATGGCGATCTGTCGTGTTTAGTGATGAAAGTAGATTCTCCTTGGGAGCCTCCGATGGCCGAATGCGTGTTCGCAGACGCACAGGGGAGTGTCTCCACCCTTCTTGCATCTACACCTGGTCTACTGGTGTGGGGAGCAATTAGCTATCACTCCCGTACACAACTAGTGTTTGTACCGGGTACGTTAAACACCACCTCCTACATTAACAACATCATTCAGCCCGTTGTTGTGCCATTTGTGAGGTCGGTCCATCGTGGTGTTTTCCAGCAAGATAACGCACGCCCACACACGGCACGTGCAACGCAACATGCACTTCAGGGTGTGAGACAACTTGCATGACCTGCACGTTTACCGGATTTGTCCCCCATTGAGCACGTGTGGGATTTTATGGGACAACGACTTATCCGGTCTCCACGGCCAGCCAGGACCATCCCCGATTTACGCGTCCAGGTTGAGGATGCTTGGAACTCAATACCCCAAACTTACATCCAACATCTGTACGACAGACTCCATGCGAGAATTGCCCAGTGTGACGCAGTTCATGGCGGTTCAACCTCGTACTAACCATGTTACATGGAAATGTTATTTTTAAGTTTACCAGCAAATACAACTGTATTTTGCCATAATGTTTTGATCACGTTATCCTCTGTATTCCGTTATTATGCTGCATAAATTTCGTTGGTATCAGACATCTCCTTCTTGGTGTTCTTTTTTCACTTTCCGGCAGTGTATATATATATATATATATATATGAGGCATGATCAAATGAAACCGATTTGTGCCGCGTCATGCGGATTGGCGCACGGTCAGCAGGATGACGTTACAGCTCGCGTGATAAGCTAAGACCAGTGAACAAACGAGCACGCGTTCATTCTCTTCGCATGTGTGGTTTCTGCCGCAGATCTTTGACAACATGGCCTGTGTGATTCCGAATCCGTCCAAGGTGGATCAGCGAGCGGTGATTCAGTTCCTAACAGCGGAAGGATGTCGACCAGTCGACATTAATCGCAGAATACAGGGGTGTATGGTGACAAATGTGTGTCGAAGACAACAGTGATGGACTAGGGGCGAATGTTTAGGGACGAACGTGAGGGTACAAAAGATCTTCTACGGTTGGGCCAGGAGCATGTTGCTGCGACAGACCAGACGAAGCCGTAGTCGAGTTTGATGCAGCAATACGGGTGCACTGTCGTCGGAGATTACGTTCGATAGCAGAGGAATTCGCTATGTCATTTGGGGCAGTTCGAACGGTGGTTACGAAGACACTGCAGTGTCGGAAGTTGTGTTCGCAATGCATCGCACGGAGGCTGACTGACCACCATAAGGAAGAACTCATATTTTGAAGTTTGAACCACTTGCTGCGTTACGAAGTGGAAAGTGATGCATTTCTGTTACGCATAGTGTCAGGCGACGAATCGTGGTGTCACCACTTTGAGCCGTCCAGTAAACCAGCGAGCATGCAATGGAAACATGCAGGACCACCAAAACACAAAAAATTCAAGTCACAGACTTCCGCCTGTAATGTTATGCTGACCGCATTTTTTTACCATGAAGGTCTTTTCTTGGTGGACTTCAAAGAGCCTCACGACAACATCAATGCCAACCGCTACAAGGGCAGCTGCATAAGGGCATCAAGAATAAGTTATTACTTGGCCTGCCTTCGTGTGGTGCGATTCTGTTGCGCGACAATCCTTGCCCGCATGTTGGAAACATTGTGCAGGATGCGTTAGCATGGAAACAGTGGGAGGTTCCTCTCCACTCAGCCTATAGCCCCGATCTGTCACCATGTGACTTTCAGTTGTTCAGGCCCTTAAAAAAGCTCTAAAGGGACAATGATTCCGCTCCGATGCAGACCTCATGGCCATGGTGACTAAATGATTCAAGGAGCAACCAAAGTCCTTCTTCGCGGACGGTATCTACGCCGTCTCCCCAAGCAGTGTGATGCGTGTCTGAATGTATACGGCAATTTCTTCCAACGAACACTAGTGCATTCTTGCTTCCTTATAAATTGCTTTGTTTAATTCTGCCACACTTGCGGATGTACATTTTCGTTCGTTTTAATAAAGCCACTCAAAGCAGTTTAATTTTATCACGCATAATATAATATATACGTCACGTACCTACCTCAGAGGTGACAAACATGTCAAGGCGACAAAGTTGAAGCGACAAACTTTGCCGGTGTAGCTTAATTGGGAAAGCATTAGGCCCCGTAGCAGAAGAATGCGGATTCGGTTTCCAACACCAGCAACTGGATTTACACTATATTATGATCCATAAGTTCCTTTTTCTATCTTATATTTTTGGTTACACCAAACATGCATCTCTCCATACTTCTCTGAGTTGTCGGCGGCCTCTTCGTACCATGTTTTAATTAAGGACGATGTCTCTGATACATAAGTAAGATTTACAAGGAGGCATTTAATAAACATTTTTCTTTCAAGAAGTAATGGCAAATTGCTCTGGAAAATGATATTATTCATTCTTCCAAATACACTGAAACTAAGTTTTATGTTCCTTCTATCAATTCCTTCTCTCGGAATACTTTGCCCATGCATTTAAGAATGTGAAACGGAGAAGAGCTCAGGGAAAGACGGAATTTCCGTGCATACTGTACAGTAAGCCAATGAAGAAATACACTATCTACCAACAAGTAATTGGACACCTGTGATAGCAAAGGAAAACGAAGTTTGGTCACCTTCAATAGTTGGTGGAGCCTCTACGAGCGGCGTTTACAGCTGCGACCCTCCGGGGCATACTCTCAACCAGGCGTTGTACGACGGCTAGTGGTATTTTCTTCGACTCGGCTTGGAGAAGACAGGTCAGTTCCTTCACCGATTTCTTTTAATGAATCAGCTGAATTTTAAACATTGTATCATGTTTTTAATGCTGTTTGTTTCATTACCTTTTCGCCTTTCCATCACTCTCATTTTTCACTTTTACTTCATCAGCCAGATTTTAAGTTTTCTACCATATTTTTAATACTGTTTGTCTGTCTTGTGTCTTGTCTTGTCTTGTTTTGGCGCTCTTTGGCCAGGCATGGCCCTTGCGCCATAAAAACTAACCAACCAACCAATCCTTCACCGATTTCGGACGGTGGGGGCCCCCTTAAGTCGACGCTCCAACTCGTCCCAGAGGTGCTCGATAGGGTTAAGGTCTGGGCTCTGCGCAGGCCAGTCCATTCGATTAACCCCATGGTCACCATACCAAGCCATGGTGGACCTCGCAACATGACAGGTGGCATTGTCATCCTGAAAGTGACATGGGTCCACCCCATGAAACTGCCACAACGTAGGAAGCGCATGGTCATCCAAAATGGTGCAGTAGGTCTCGGCGTTGAGTCTACCAGGAATTGCGTCCAAGGGTCCCGTACCATACGAGGAGAAACACCCCCATAGCATAATTCCACCGCCGCCGAACTTCATAGTTGGCACAATACATTCCGGCATGAGGCGTTCTCCAGGCAGACGCCAAACCCAGACCCTGCCATCCGAACGGTGAACCTTTTTCCTTCGCTCCAGAGAACCTGTTTCCACTGTTCAACGGTCCACTGTCGACGTTCTTTGCACCACGTTAGCCAAGCAGAGCTATTGGACTTGGTGATCAAAGGCTTGTGGGCGGCAGCACGTCCATGATAACCGAGTAGATGGGCTTCCTTACGGATGGTATTCATCGAAAGAACACTCCCGGATGCCTGTTGAAACTCCTTCGCGGTAGTGGCCCATTCATTTGGTGCGGTTCTTCCGAGTTTTTCTGGCCAGCACCCATCGGTCTCTAACTCCCAGTTTTGTGGGTCTGCCGGGTCGGGGCACATTCCGACAGTTACCTCTCATCTGCCACTTGCCAATCACGTAGGCCACTGTCGGTTTTGGGTACTTCAACTTGCTAGATATGTCACGTATGGATCGGCCATTTCTGTGATACCCGACGATTACACCTTTCTCGAAATCAGAGAGCTCCGAACTACGTGTCATCTTGCATGTGACTGGTTGCGTTGTTGTTTCCCACACGATATTTAACGGCGACGGCCGTGACGTGTATCAGGACCGCAGATATCGTCGATTGCAGTGGTGTCCAATTACTTGTTGGTAGATAGTGTAGCAACGACACTTGCCGAAGTTTTCACTTAAGGCCTGAAAGAAGGGAAGATTTGTGATGACTGGAAATATAATGATACAATGATTCTGCTACTTAAAGGGCCTCTACGATCTCAGGACTACAGATCAATCAGCCTCATATCAGTTGCTTACAAAATCTTTCCTAAGGTGCTGTAAACATCGCTCGAAGGAAACACTGGACATGACTCAACCAAGAGAACAAGCTAGACTCGGGAATGACTACAGCAATGTAGATCACGTCCATGTACTGAGGAAAATATCTGAAAGGGCTTATATAAATATCAATTCTCTCTATGTAAGGATTTTAGTGATTGTGATAAAGTTTTTGGTTACATGAAACCATCAGCAGTTGAAATCATGTCTTTGAAATACTGTGGTACTGAAAATGCTTAATATTATTGTTAATATTTATGAAAATACCAGTGCAGAGGTTCAAATCTTCGAAGACGCATCACGCATAAAAATTGGAAAAGGAGTGAAACAAAGTGATACCATATCTCCCCAGCTCTCTTATGCCAAAGAGAAGAATGTCTCTCAATCATTGAACTGGGAAGTCAAAGGAATAATGCCTGATAGAGATAGTAGAACCAACCTTCGTTTTCCTTACTGCTTAGTAATTTTTGCAAGTACCATCTCGGAGATGCTGAATATACTCCAGGAATTTGTTGAGAAGTGTATAGAAGTGGGTTAAAGATGAACTTATTGAAAACACAAGAACTGAAAGACTAGTGATTGACGGAACAAATACTAGAAGAAAAATTAGCGGTTGAAGGAACAAATTTAGACTACATAGGTGTCAAAACGAGGACCTCATGGAAGTAAAAAATTACGGTCACTATGTGTTGCGAAATATAAAGCACCATCACGCAGTAGTAAACCTGTTTATCAGAAAAATCGGAAAGTGATGCTGCTTATCTGATTCTCGCCAGCACTCTGATAAAATAAATCGATTTCGACAAACATAACCGAAGAAATCTTTGCCACATGAATATATACGTTTTTGCTACTAAACGGAGAATTATTTTTAGTGGAAAATGGGAAAATACACTGCCTGGCAGAGAAAATGCCACACCACGAAGACGTGAAACCAGTGCCATGCACATTACAATGTGGGTGCCTACGTACAAGTTATGCAAATGATTTCATTCATAAGCCAATCGCACGAACGGCGCGCGGGATGCAAACGAACAACCATCCAGTGAGGACATCAGTCGGGACGTTGTCACGGCCCCGAGAAGTGAGTAGTTCTGCTGTAACTGTGTCTGGAGAACGAAAAAGGGATGCCAGTGCCGTTGAGACTCCGTCGTACGCGATTTCGCCCAGGATGGATCAGTGCGACGTCGTTAGGGGACAGGAGCACGTGGACGGACGTCCGAGAGCACCGATTATTGCACCAGACGTCATGCTGTGGGACCCACAGGCCACAACGGGCGACATTTTGTGGAATGTGCAGGGAGGCTTGGATGCTCCGATATCGACGGAGACAGTGTCGCGTCAATTGGTTGCGTCTGATTTGCTGTCCAGCCATCCGTTGCGAAGGCTAACCTTAACAGCGAGCCATCGTCGTCACCGCTTGGCGTGGTGTCGCTCCAGAGCGAGTGAGGTGCCGAATGGAAAAGTGTGGTGTTCAACGACGAGTCGCGGTTCTGTCTCACCACGGATGGGCAAATTCCTCCGCCATTGTGGAGCGCCACACGGTCTGGCAACGTTGAATCATGGTGTGGAGTACTATCAGGGCCAACAGCCGCTCACTTCTGGTACTGGTACACATTATAGACACATAGACGGCACGCCGCTATGTTGAGAAGGTGCTGCTGCAGGGCATCCCAAACGCCGTTTTTCAACAGGATAGCGCCCGGCCGCATACCGCTGGATCAGCCTGAATGCTTTACACCGTGTGCGGATGCTTCTGTGGCCAGCACGATTCCCCGACCTCTCGCCCATCGAGCGTGTGTGGGACACGATTGAACTTCGGTTGAGTACCCTGCCACCCCCGCAAAATGAAGATGAACTGTGGACTCGGATCAACACCACGTGGTCCACGATACTCCAGGACTCTATTCGGACTCTCATTGCTTCGTTGACACGTCGGATTCAACGCTGTATCGCCCAAAATGGGGGCCACACTCCTTATTGATCATCCTGCATATTCGGTATATTCTCTGTGACAATTAAATCATTTGCTCAGGACCTACTTGGCTATCTGTGTGTGCTTATTAGTCTGTTTTCGAGCATTCCTTCATGGTGTGGAATTTTCTCTGCAAGGCAGTGTATGCCAAAAATCTTCCTTATTTTTACAGCTACTTGATGCAAGAGAGAACTGTCCAAGCAATATTGCAATATTAACTATTCACCCAATAACCTTTTAATATTGATCCAGGCTATGAATAGTGATATATGTGATATTGTCTTGATTATTATAGAGATGTTTTACAGGCATAGAGGAAACTGCAAAAACACTCTTCAGCATCGTAATGGCAAACGTTCGCAAGAGAATCATGGTAAATGTATTGAAAATTTGCCTATGCATGCGACTCTCCGATGGGGAAATTATTTGGATAATCACCAAACGGAGATATCGTACTTGGCACAAACATATACGGAGTATTTACATCAAACTGCAAAAAATCATTTTCGTCGGGAAAAGCTTTAAAATATGCGAATAGTCTTCTTTATATGCTATCAGCGAAATTTTTTTTTGTAAAGAAAGTTTTCAATGCGCTTTGTGCAAGTGAATATACTTTAAATAATGCAAATGCAAATTTTCGCTATATATTGGAAGAAGGTTTCCTTCTTGTGAAAGAGGAGAGAATACAGTTTACAAGTATCTGAACGAAAAGAGTACGCCATAACGTTTCGCCAATTACAAGAACCAGAAGATTTCATCAACTAAATCTCGAAAATATATTTATAGCGTAACATCAGCTATCCTTTCGTCAAAAGAAATTTTCCAACGGGGCTTATACAAGCGGATATCCCGTGTCACTTGTATTAGGTTGGACAAAAAGACATTGCGTTTTTTACACATAGATGGCGAAACATCTCTTAAAATGTAACTAACGTCATTTAAAACCGCAAGTTCGTTGTGTAACGTGACAGCTGATAGATCAAGCTCGTTTTAGGAACAGAAAGTGCAGGATTTCGTTAACAAGTGTTTTTTTGTTGTTGTTTTTTGGCGTCGATGTCAAAATGGACAATCAAAAGGAACATTTTCCTCATGTTTTGCTGTATTACTTCCCAAAAGGAAAAAACACTGTGCAAGCTCATGAAAAGTTATGTGATGTGTATGGTGAAGATGCCTTAAAACTACGGCAGGGTCAGAATTGGTTTGCGAAATTTCGGTCTGGAGATTTTGATGTGAAAGATGCACCACGCTCAGGAAGGCCAATCGAAGTTAATGACGGCAAAATAAAGGCATTGATCGAATACAATCGGCGTTTAACACTACGAGAGATGGCTGATAATCTGAACATATCGCAATTGAGTGTTGAAAACCATTTAAAATCCGTTAGTAAGCTCGATATGTGGGTACCACATGAGCTCAAAGAAATTCCTTTCACTAATCGCGTTGACATCTGGGATTCGCTCTTGAAACGTGAAGAAAACGATCCATTTTTGAAACGTATAATAACAGACGATGAAAAATGGATCGCCTACAACAACGTCGAACGAAAAAGTTCATGGAGCAAGCGTGATGAACCTGCTCAAAGCACTTCAAAAGCAGACATGCACCAAAGAAAGGCTATGTTGTCAGTCTGGTGGGATTTCAAAGGTATTGTGTATTTTGAATCGCTTTCAAGGAACCAAACCATTAATTCGGACGTGTACTGTCGTCAAATAAACAAAGACATCACTCTTTCCATGTTTTAGGAACACACAGAAACCGAAAAATTGTTATCCGGTCACCGCCGGGGAAATAATGCCCCGTATTTGGAGGATTTTCACTGTGTACTGTCGTCAGCTGGATAAATTAAGTGATGCAGTCTAACAGAAGCGTCTAGAATTGGTGAGTCGCAAAGGTGTCATGTTTCAATATGAGAACGCAAGACTACATATAGGTTTGGTCACTCGTCAAAAATTGTTGCAGCTTGGATGGGATGTGTTATCACATCCACCATATTCGCCAGACCTGGCACCATCAGACTGTCATTTGCTTCGTTCATTGAAAAACGCCTTGAATGGTGAAATCTTCCCTGTTGATAAAGCTATCAAATCGTACTTGGAACTGATTTTGGCCGAAAAAAATATTTAGAGCGCGGAATCATGAACTTGCCTGCAAGATGGCAAGAGTCATCGGACAATATGGAAATATGTTGTTGACTCAAGGTTTTTGTTTCCCATTCAAAATTCGCCTTTCATTTACACAGGAAAAAAACGCAATTACCCAGCAAAAACAGTCTTGTCGACCCAGCACTATGTTGCCGCTGCCGAACCGTCAATAAAATGTCCGGGCGGCCAGCAGAAGAGCCAGCAGTTCAGGCTAACAGCTGCCCAACAGTTGGCACTCCCATCATTTGACATATGACACAACAGGGCCATCAGTTATCCATCACAGGCAGTAGCTGCCACAAGTGGCCTTTCAGCGGCCCTGCAAGCACGTTCCAGAAATGACGACTAGCCTAATGTGGCCCGCTAGTTTGCCAGTAGTGGCAGCCGGCAACCACGTGACGTAACTGATGGCTTGCCGAATCTTGTCCGCCAATTTCCCAGTAGTAGCCATAAAAAAAAATCAAGGATAACCGCAGCTTCCTATAGCTACAACTTTTTTTTTTCACCCTTTACGAAACTTCTGAATTATAGCACTGCGCTGGGGAAAGTTTCTCAACCGACCGGAAAAACGCCAGTTCGGATCTGGTTGGAAACGAACCAGGGCTATTGTCGTAGGAGGCGAGCTCTCTACCGACGGTAATAATTTGCCACGAACGAGCGTGTGCTTGAAGCTGTCTCTTTCCTGCGGCATGTGTAATCGAACGATTCTCTCTTTAATATTACAATATTGCGAGGTATTTTTCATAAAAGTCAGTTTCATATAATTCATAATTTTTAGGGAACTTCACTCATTTTCAAGGAGTGTACCAACTTAAAGTCGCTTTCCAAAGTTTTGTACTGTCCTTGTCGTCTTGAAAGGCGATTGTTGAATTAATATATATTTACCCGGGTTCATGCCACATTCTGTTACATTTTTAACGTTGTGTCTTTCCTTTCCGTTGTCCGAAGCTACATTTGTTTTAAAGAGGAAAGATATTTTATTTTACTTCTCGTTATTTTTAGAAGCAAATTCCTTCCAGTCTTGTGTATTCAACCCATGGATGAGTACATTATATCCATACAGCGTTGCTTTTTTTCTTTCACATAATTAATAAATTTTGTACACGTACAATTCTTTTTTTGTTTTTCCAACGAACGTTTTTTTAATGTTTTTCCAATACATTTGTTTTAAGCGGTTTCAAATTATTTCTTGTTATTCACCCATTCCATTCCATGAATTGGTATTCATGGGAATAGAGTGGGTGTATTTCATGGCTGGAATCTAGTATTTCATGGCTTCATCTGATATCTTCGTCGACGTGGAATTTCATTAGGAAATTAATTCGCCTCTCCACATATGGCTTTTTTTCTTAACATCCACTAAAATAACACGATGGCGATAGCCTCGTCTTCAACTAACTGGTACCATCAGAGACACAGCAAGTGTTGCTTCTGCGCATGCGCAGTACCTTTGCTTCTACCTGCTGTTGGGGTTGCATCGGTTGTCGGCACCGATCCACTAGTGGCACTTGCTTGGAGGCCCACAATTCACGGCGATGTGCAGAGCCGTCAATTGCTCCCCAACTGATAGCCCTGCCACCAACGGACCACTACCGGGCAGTGAGGGGCAGATTCCAGCCAGCAGTGACCCATCACTGCCAGCTGGTGGCCAGCAGATTCCCGGCACTTGTGTTTTTGCAGGGTACGTTTTGGCCAACCCAATAGAAGCTCCGTCCCGACACACGGATAGAAAACCACTTCGCGACACACAGTCAGAAAATGTTTCATCAAGAAAATCTTAGATGTTATGGAAAATGAAAAATTGCAATTATGCCACTATATGGAAAACTTGGAAAATCGGAAAATATTTGAATAATATCGATCGCAGTTTCAATATAAAAAAAAATTATCTAGTCAGGATCATAGAAACTGGGATACTTCATGAAAAAGAATTTGCATTCATACTACTCAGCAAGAACGTCATGCACCAAAAAATCCTCGGAAGTTCAATTCTAGAAACTATCCCTGCATGGTAAGAGTTCGTTAAGATCAGACGATGCAATTAGGATATATCTAGAAATAGGAAAATGCGCATTTGCGAGACTTCGCGGAGCTATACTTTTGCGCCATTCTGCATTGACATATACTTCTGGCCGCCCAAAATGCAACACCAAGAAGGAAGCATCCGATTGGCCTGAAATTCACAGCATGCGTCGCCCGCGAGAGGACATGCGAACGATTAGCATTGCAGGGCATATGCAAATCATGTGCGCCCGGCTCGCCACCGAGAAGCACTATAAGAAGGGTGCACAGAAAGCGGGGTGTAAATTGTGGAAATGGGTTGTGCTGCCGGACTTGTGCGTGGGGAGCATCCTGATGTCTCGTCGCAGAATACGGCAGTCATTCCAGCACGTTTCGGAGTTCGACAGAGGACGAATAGTGGCTTATCGCGACAGCGGTTTATCGTACCAAGACGTCGGCACCCGTGTGAGACGACATCCAGCCACAGTGAAGCAAGTATGGATTCGGTGGGTGCAGGAGGGGCGGACGGACCGACGTGAGAGATTGCCGCAGCCGCGGCACACCACCGATCGAGAAGACCGGCATGTTGCGCGGCGGGCATTGACGGCTCGCACCGCCACATCACGAACGTTAGCGCAGGAATTAGGGTGTGTTGCGTAACAACCTATGTCAGCACGTACTGTTCGAAGTCGTCTGCAGGAGCGGGGACTTGTCGCACGGCGCCCATTGCTCCGATTACCATTGACGTTACACCACCGGCGAGTGCGGCGGCAGTGGGCCGTTCAACGCCGCACCTGGACTACGGAATGGCACGACATTTTCTTCTCCGACGAATACCGCTTCTGCCTGCAACACCACGATGGTCGGATCCGCGTGTGGCGGCACCGCGGGGAGAGACTGTATGACGCGTGCATTATGCATCGTCATACCGGTCCGTTTCCTGGCGTTATGGTTTGGGGCGCAATTGGATATGACACCCGCACCCCTCTGGTACGCATCGCCGGTACACTTAACAGCCACCACCACACCTCCGACGTTTTGGAGCCTGTAGTCCTCCCTTACCTGCAGGACTTGCCAGCGGCCACGTTTCAACAGGACAATGCACGCCCCTCACGTGGCACGCAAAGTGCAGCAATATTTCACGGCCTACCAGGTGTCACTGCTGCCGTGGCCCGCGTGTTCTCCTCATATGTCGCATATCGAACACGTCTGGTCGCTGATCGGCAACCGAGTGTCACGGCGAGCACCACCCGCGGCTACACCTGATGAACTGTGACGTGACAACGTTTGGAAGCAGCCTGGACCAACATACCCCAAGCCCACATCCAAAGCCTCTTTCGTTCGATGCCGCGGCGTGTTGCGGCCGTTATTGCCAGCCATGGGGGCCACACGAACTATTGATGTCTGCGTGTTCCGAAAGTCGCACGGGCCTGTAAGCTCAATCGTTTCATTTTTGTATCTGTTGTTATGTGTCCAGTAAATCTGGCTTTGTTATCTCGTGTCCTTCTTGGTGTTGCATTTTGGGTGGCCAGCAGTGTACATTTATTATCCCTGCTGAAAACCTTGTGCATCAGTAAATGGGAGAAAATCATCGTCACGACTATTCAACACAAAAACAATTGAATTTTCATACTTGGCTTTTAGACGTGTGGTTATCATATCAGTCAGATATAATAGCACTGTTACTCCAATCATTAAAAAGCGTCAGGAAAAGCGGAAAATGCGCAGATTTTCAGTCACATGATCTTAGCTGTTGAAATCAAATTTATAACATATGTTCATCATGTTTTACAATATATATCTGTTTTATAGCGTATACGTATGGGAAAAGATGTGTTCGTTTTTACCTTGGAACTTTGACTTTTTTCCTAACCCAAAAGTAAATCACACAGTAAAAGTATCCAATATTTTTCTCCTCCATTAAAACTTTTTGTTAAGTCATCAACTTTCAAATCTCCATCTATTGCAAGGTTTACTTCCTTCATCTAGGATATCATTTCTGGTGTTGTTCGCCCAAGACTTCATTACAGAATTATTTTCTAACCTTTATTTTCTAGCATCTGATCGCCTAAAGTGCTTCGCTGTAGCAAGCCATTGGGTTCGTTAGTGTGCATGTACTAACCCCCCAAAAAGGTATAATGTTGTGCACATAAACTTCAGGATCATGTTTCTCTATTTTTTAATGCTTGCGACGTACTACATAGATAAAGCACGTGTCAAGATCACAAATCTGCAGCGACACATTCCGTCCGTGTAGCTTAATTGGGAGAGCAACTTACTCCGAAGTGAGGGGGCGCGGTTTCGATCGTCGTTACGGACAAACTTGTGTTTTCACATGCTTTTTTTACTCCACAAAACTATTTCCAGCATTAATACAACTTTCTCTCCGTACGAGATTTTCCCTCCTATTTCTTCATGAGATGTTTCATCAGTCTGCACAATCTACCAGCTATTTAAACTTGTCTACTGTGCTTGTTAGTAGATCTTGGACTCCCACCAACCTTAGCATTCTGATTTGCGTTCAAATACGTATTTTGCTTTATTATTATTAAAAGAGATGCTCGAGCTACGAAATTTCTCTAATGATTTGCAAAAAAATGTTATTATCTTCTTAATAGTAGTGACATAGTCACCAGTAAGCATCTAACGTTTGTAATTGGCATTATTCCAAATGGAACATGGATTTATCATTTATTTTTCTTTCTTTCTTCTTCTCTTTTTTCTGTAACCCGAGAGACCACTCACTCTCAAAAAAGGTTAGTGACATGCTACAGTATATCCTCTAAAGCAGAACGTAATTTTTTGCGACATTTCTCTTGAATCAATTTTAAATCTTTTGCTGTGTGAAACTTACTTGACATACTTGTATAAGTACCAAATTTAAACATCGCAATTTTTATATTTATGAAATCTATTAATGGCATTAATAATTGCCGGTTTCATAAGCATACTGTCCAAGGTCATCCAAATTAGGTAACTTTCTATAGGACTTTTCTGAATCAATAAAAATTATCTATAACGCCATCTTTTTTTTTTTTTCATTTTGACGCGTGTCCGTAATTTTTTCGATCGTAAACCTGTGGTCAGTGCAAGACTTTCCGATACTAAATCCCTATCACTCCCCTGTAACACTACTGCCTTTTTTCTGTCTCATTTTGAACATTAAAATTATAAAGAACTATCAACTGACTAAATATACAGCTTCTGGAACAGCCGATAAATTTAGGACCACTGTTACGGAGTTGGTTGACATGGTGCACTATTCCTGCTAATCGGAAATTCAATAGCTTTATGAGGATGCGTGTGTTGGAACGGTAGTGTTTAACCAGATGCGCCTTCCTAAAAGGAAAAAAACCGGCGTTTCTTTTAGTTATATCTTTTATTGCTCTCTAGGTTTTCAAGCGCAGAAGGTAATCATTACACCCATGTGAAATGTGCCATTAGCCGTTATACTGAATTGTGTAAGGACATTATATCAAGAGGGAGTAATGAGATTTGTAGGTAAATAAGCCAAGGCCTAGAGTTAGAACATGTCACAACAAATGTAATACTTCCCAAGAGAAAGCAATCGCAGAAAAACGAAAGTGCGGTCGTAAAGGGAAAACGAAGAAGAAAATGACCACTGGGACGAAACCGAGTAGACTGGGGACTGAGAGTAAAGGAATCTCAACAGGGAAACTCAGAACATCCACTAGATGGTGAATCTAATCGTAATCGTCGAACGATAATCACAGAGCTTGTTAAACTTTCAGAACATGATTTTCGGAGAAGATTACTAAACAAATTATCTGTTTATGCTGAAACGCAATAATTGTATTTAAATTTGCCGAGTACCCCTTACCCTGAAAATGTTTTTACGTTATTTTAAGTAACGAATCGCTGATTGAAAACGGCTGAAGAATTTTGAGAAATTAAACGGCCTTTTCATACAGTCCATTACAATTTGCATACGCATCTTTTTACAAATGCAAAATATCCAAACGCGATTAAGAAAAAATAAAGCGCTGCCATAATATGCACTGACATTTGTCAGCACGAATTTTGATCTACAATTGTGTTCTCGAAGTCGTACTCGAAAATTATTTTTTTATTTTAACAAGATGAAGGAAGTCGTATTCAGAACTTTCGTGTATTTAATCCTTTTCTCGAAATAGCATTTTCCCAGTAAAAATGAATAAATAAAGGCATCAATAGTTGTTTTTTTTCACTCTACAGAAGGGCAAAATTCGCATTTTTCAAATATACCTAAATATGATCCACAGTTTCCTAGATTTTTTTGTGTTCGTTTTGCTTTTCCGATAATGCAAATTATTATTTGTTGTTTTTATTTTCCGGGCTTTAACGACAACCATGAAAAACTTTGAATTATAAGGTAGCAACTCATTCCTAATTTTGAGACGCTGGTTCCAGCAGAGGTAGAGAGCCAGCAATTTAGGACCGGCGCGCTTATGACTACAGAGCCTGTGGTGTTGCTTATCTGGGAGACGGGCCATCCCCAGTTTGGACGACTGGTCAGAAATCTTCTCCTCTGACCACTCGGTCACCGAGACAGCTTGTCCTGTTTAATGATATTTGCGTTTATGTACCATGCGCTAGTAAACTTATTTTTGGATCTGATTCAGATAAAATTACTACAATTTTTATTTGTTCGTTATACAAAAGAATCGCTGTCGTGTCAAAATTCTCACTTTTTCTTAGCAAAGCAGAATTCCTCTGGGCAGCAGTAATGCATAGTAAAGTTGAAAAGAACGTCTTCCATTTTCTTCTATTTTTATATATCCAGTTGATGCTGCAACATTCAAGATTGTCTTGCAACTGTCTACGCAACTAAATTAAAATTATGGTTACAAAGAGGCGTGGACTTTTTTTAAACGTACGTTCTTCTTTTCTTGAAATAATGACGCAATGTCTAAGACCTCATATGTAGGATCATTTAGTCACCTCTCGTGGCATGAAAATCACTTCTCTACTGATGCGAAATGGCACTGAAGAGCTTTCTTCCGACTCATGCAAATCTTACTGACAACGCGTTATAACTTTGTAGCGAAATGGAGGATAGAATTACGCCCCAGCCCCTCATCAATGCTCAGTTCGTGGATTCATTCTCTCGACCACCTAATATATCTTTTGTAAAGGCATAAAATAATCTCTGCTTCGTGTCCGAAAGGGTTTGTGGCTCGGGCAGTCCGTGACACCGTTAAGTTAACTCGAATAGTCAAGACTTCACTATCTGGTCACGTGGTACCGAATAACTCACGCTCTGTAACTGTATCATAACTACACACTCGTGAAAATTTCGAATAGCGAATTATAGTGAATAAAACTTCAGATATCTAGCACTTGTGTGGCTTCCAGTATTTCTTTTGGTTGCCGCATGTAGAACAATGCCATTGTGTTTTCTTAACAATGAGTCTTTAACTTTTCCAAGCCAAGTTGCATGCTTTTCATCCATCTTCCATATTACGATGGTTCTTAACCAGGCGTGAGATTTGCTAAGGACTTGAGCTTTTGGGCAATGGTAATGATGATATAAATTCGGCTAATCAGCCATTTCTATCCATTCAATATTGCAGCATTTTATTACTTTGTTTTTCTGTTAATAATTTCACGGGGTTTTTTTTGTTGTTTTTTTATCTTTTGGGCAGTTGGTAACGATATAAATTCGGCTCATCAGTCATTTCTATCCACTCAATATTGCAACATTTTATTACTTTGTTTTTCTGTTAATAATTTCACGGTTTTTTTGCTGTTTTTTTAGTGTTTATTTTTTCTTGCTCCGTTTCAAACGCAATAATGACATTTTTATCTAATTGCTACTATTTTTGCTTCATACCTACGTTTTACTTATCTTTATTCCCGAAATTGTTGTATCAAAGCCAAAATATGGATTCGTTATATTGCTTATAAAAAAACTGGCGCTGGGTAATTGGGGGTCTTAATATACTAACATTGCAAACCCTTGTGTTGTTTTTGTAGCTGTTACGTAAATATCTTATTCAACCTTCTTTTTCAGCTTTTATTCTTATGTAAATTTGCAAATTTTGTTATTTCTTCCTTTGATTTTCGTTCTTAGCGACATTATTACTTCCCTGGATTTCTTTTTACGGTCTAGCAATACTAACAATGGGTCAAAGTGTAAATTAAAATTACGGGAAGAGTATATATAATTTATGACTACAGAGCTTGTGGTGTTGCGATAAAACAAAAACAACAACGTTTACCACAATCTAAGGTTTAGTACATATCGTCTATAGTTTCTCAGAGCGTTTGGCTTGGCATCATCAGGACGAATGGCTGACGATGCCCAGCCAAACGCTCTACGAAACTATAGTCGATGTATAATAAACCCTTTGAATGTGGTAAACATTGTTATTTTTTTACATGAAAAGTGTGGTCTTGGTATATGATTATGATATGCGTGATGATACGATCTGAGATAAGTTGGCATTGTTAATTTGACACCACAAAAATTCGCAGGTTATATGGTACATCTATAGATTGTTACGCAAGTTCACGCAATTTTCTACATAAGTGTAGCTTCTTAAATTCAAAGACTACAGTCTTGGGCGATTATATATATTAAGATAATGCAACGTCGTTTATCACAAATATGTTTTTTTCAAGTCGACCATGGTTTCGCTGGGTATTGACCTAGGTTCATCAGGACGAATGGCACGTAAATATTCAAATTGTATATGATATCATAAATTCTGTTTACAGCTACGGGTTTTAGTCACGGGTTTCAAACTTTCAATATATATCGGAATTATTCGCAACTTGTTAATGACATGTCATCCACACCATTTCTATCAAGTGCGTGGAAGCAACTAACCAAAACCCGTGACTGTAAACACGATCTATGATATCATATGCAATTTGAATATTTACGCGCCATTCGTTCTGATGAAGCTAGGTCAATACCCAGCGAAACCATGGTGGACTTAAAAAAATATTTATGACAAACGACGTTGCATTATCTTAATATGTACAAGTGTAGCTTCTTCTTTTCAGAAGGGGGGGGGGGACTTATGGTTACCATGAGCAACTCGATCGGCTATAAGCAGTCGCTTGTCCCTAATTTAGGGCTACTGGTTTCTCCAGTGCCTTAAGACAAACACACCATATTTGCGTCGCTGGGATTTGAACCCAGTCCCATTTTGTAAAAATGGGCAGCAGCCAGAGCTTAGACCACTGCGCCACTGGGAAGGGAAATGTGGATTCAACAAGTGGATTACAACAAATAATTTGACTTGTTACATAAGTTGTTTAATTCATATTAACCCTGGCGGTTTCTTTTCTTTACTAAGCACCTATATTATGCGTCAAACTAGTAATTTACTAAAAACAAGAACTTCAAAGTCACGTAACACTATATACCCTTTGCGTCTGTTTCTAACGTGTGTCTTTCATTAACAGTTTCTGTTCTAGTCTATTGCCTTAAGAACACTCCTTATTCTACTCTACGTTTCCCTCCTGTGGGAATTCTTACTGGATCTTTCATTGAACCTTTTTATTTGTCCACCAAACGGTTTCGATTGATTCCAGATGACCCTACAATTTAAGAAAACTAGCTGTTATCATATCCTTTATTATTAACTTTTAGCAAATAGTGTATGCAATTCTTTAACAAGATTGTTCTTCAGTTAATGGCATCACTGTTCCGGCCAAACTTCGTTCTTTTACTTAACATTTTATTTCAGAAACTCTGCACAGTTTGATTTAACTGCTATATTTTTATCTACGTTTTAGTTCCTTAGTTAATAACTGGACTTATAAATATTCCATATACAACCAACATAGACTGATGTTGTAAATTTGAAAATAGGTAATGCTAAGAATGAAGAAGTTTCTAGCTGAATAACAAATTTTATATCTCTTTTAATGTTATTATCATTAGTTACTATTACAGAGCCGACATATACACTGCCCCACCGTTAATAATTGGACATCCCTCTATTGAGAGTAAATTAAATCCTCTGCAACTACTACTTCATAGACTGAACTATAAATATGCTCCTAGGGCTATTATATAAAAGTAGCTCGACTGTGACTCAAGGTTTTTGTTTCCCATTCAAAATTCGCCTTTCATTTACACAGGAAAAAAACGCAATTACCCAGCAGAAACAGTCTTTTCGGCCCAGCACTATGTTGCCGCTGCCGAACCGTCAATAAAATGCCCGGGCGGCCAGCAGAAGAGCCAGCAGTTCAGGCCAACAGCTGCCCAAGAGTTGGCACTCCCATCATTTGACATATGACACAACAGGGCCATCAGTTATCCATCACAGGCAGTAGCTGCCACAAGTGGCCTTTCAGCGGCCCTGCAAGCACGTTCCAGAAATGATGACTAGCCTAATGTGGCCCGCTAGTTTGCCAGTAGTGGCAGCCGGCAACCACGTGACGTAACTGATGGCTTGCCGAATCTTGTCCGCCAATTTCCCAGTAGTAGCCATAAAAAAAAATCAAGGATAACCGCAGCTTCCTATAGCTACAACTTTTTTTTTTCACCCTTTACGAAACTTCTGAATTATAGCACTGCGCTGGGGAAAGTTTCTCAACAGACCAGAAAAACGCCAGTTTGGATCTGGTTGGAAACGAACCAGGGCTATTGTCGTAGGAGGCGAGCTCTCTACCGACGGTAATAATTTGCCACGAACGAGCGTGTGCTTGAAGCTGTCTCTTTCCTGCGGCATGTGTAATCGAACGATTCTCTCTTTAATATTACAATATTGCGAGGTATTTTTCATAAAAGTCAGTTTCATATAATTCATAATTTTTAGGGAACTTCACTAATTTTCATGGAGTGTACCAACTTAAAGTCGCTTTCCAAAGTTTTGTACTGTCCTTGTCGTCTTGAAAGGCGATTGTTGAATTAATATATATTTACCCGGGTTCATGCCACATTCTGTTACATTTTTAACGTTGTGTCTTTCCTTTCCGTTGTCCGAAGCTACATTTGTTTTAAAGAGGAAAGATATTTTATTTTACTTCTCGTTATTTTTAGAAGCGAATTCCTCCCAGTCTTGTGTATTCAACCCATGGATGAGTACATTATATCCACATAGCGTTGCATTTTTTTTTCTTTCACATAATTAATAAATTTTGTACACGTACAATTCTTTTTTTGTTTTTCCAACGAACGTTTTTTTAATGTTATTCCAATACATTTGTTTTAAGCGGTTTCAAATTATTTCTTGTTATTCACCCATTCCATTCCATGAATTGGTATTCATGGGAATAGAGTGGGTGTATTTCATGGGAATAGAGTGAGTGTATTTCATGGCTGGAATCTAGTATTTCATGGCTTCATCTGATATCTTCGTCGACGTGGAATTTCATTAGGAAATTAATTCGCCTCTCCACATATGGCTTTTTTTCTTAACATCCACTAAAATAACACGATGGCGATAGCCTCGTCTTCAACTAACTGGTACCATCAGAGACACAGCAAGTGTTGCTTCTGCGCATGCGCAGTACCTTTGCTTCCACCTGCTGTTGGGGTTGCATCGGTTGTCAGCACCGATCCACTAGTGGCACTTGCTTGGAGGCCCACAATTCACGGCGATGTGCAGAGCCGTCAATTGCTCCCCAACTGATAGCCCTGCCACCAACGGACCACTACCGGGCAGTGAGCGGCAGATTCCAGCCAGCAGTGACCCGTCACTGCCAGCTGGTGGCCAGCAGTTTCCCGCCACTTGTGTTTTTGCAGGGTACGTTTTGGCCAACCTTCCCTGGCTCCGTCCCGACACACGGTCAGAAAACCACTTCCCGACACACAGTCAGAAAATGTTTCAAGAAAACCTTTGATGTTATGGAAAATGAAAATTTGCCATTATGCCACCTATATGGAAAGCTTGGAAAATCGGAAAATATTTGAATAATATCGATCGCAGTTTCAATATAAAAAAATTATCCAGTCAGGATCATAGAAACTGGGATACTTCATGAAAAAGAATTTGCATTCATACTACTCAGCAAGAACGTCATGCATCAAAAAATCCTCGGAAGTTCAATTCTAGCAAACTATCCCTGCATGGTAAGAGTTCGTTAAGATCAGACGATGCAACTAGGAGATATCTGGCCACAGGAAAAAGCGCAATGGCGAGACTTCGCGGAGCTACACTTTTGCGCCATTCTGCATTGACATACACTTCTGGCCGCCCAAAATGCAACACCAAGAAGGAAGCATCCGATTGGCCTGAAATTCACAGCATGCGTCGCCCGCGAGAGGACATGCAAACGATTAGCATTGCAGGGCATATGCAAATCATGTGCGCCCGGCACGCCACCAAGAAGCACTATAAGAAGGGTGCACAGAAAGCGGGGTGTAAATAGTGGAAATGGGTTGTGCTGCCGGACCTGTGCGTGGGGAGCATCCTGATGTCTCGTCGCAGAATACGGCAGTCATTCCAGCACGTTTCGGAGTTCGACAGAGGACGAATAGTGGCTTATCGGGACAGCGGTTTATCGTACCAAGACGTCGGTGCCCGTGTGGGACGACATCCAGCCACAGTGAAGCGAGTATGAATTCGGTGGGTGCAGGAGGGACGGACGGACCGACGTGAGAGATTGCCGCAGCCGCGGCACACCACCGATCGAGAAGATCGGCATGTTGCGCGGCGGGCATTGACGGCTCGCACCGCCACATCACGAGCGTTAGCGTAGGAATTAGGGTGTGTTGCGTAACAACCTATGTCAGCACGTACCGTTCGAAGTCGTCTGCAGGAGCGGGGACTTGTCGCACGGCGCCCATTGCTCCGATTACCATTGACGTTACACCACCGGCGAGTGCGGCGGCAGTGGGCCGTTAGATGCCGCACCTGGACTACGGAATGGCACGACATTTTCTTCTCCGACGAATCCCTCTTCTGCCTGCAACACCACGATGGTCGGATCCGCGTGTGGCGCAACCACGGGGAGAGACTGTATGACGCCTGCACTATGCATCGTCATACCGGTCCGTCGCCTGGCGTTATGGTTTGGGGCGCAATTGGATATAACACCCGCACCCCTCTGGTACGCATCGCCGGTACACTTAACAGCCACCACTACACCTCCGACGTTTTGGAGCCTGTAGTCCTCCCTTACCTGCAGGACCTGCCAGCGGCCACGTATCAACAGGACAATGCACGCCCGCACGTGGCACGCATCGTGCAACAATATTTCACGGCCCACCAGGTGTCACTGATGCCGTGGCCTGCCTGTTCTCCCAATATGTCGCCCATCGAACACGTCTGGTCGCTGATCGGCAACCGAGTTGCACGGCGAGCACCACCCGCGGCTACGCCGGATGAACTGTGACAACGTTTGGAAGCAGCCTGGACCAACATACCCCAAGCCCACATCCAAAGCCTCTTTCGTTCGATGCCGCGGCGTGTCGCGGCCGTTATTGCCAGCCATGGGGGCCACACGACCTATTGATGTCTGCGTGTTCCGCAAGTCGCACGGGCCCGTAAGCTCAATCGTTTCATCTTTGTATCTGTTCTTATGTGTCCAGTAAATCTGGTTTTGCTATCTCGTGTTCTTCTTGGTGTTGCATTTTGGGTGGCCAGCAGTGTACATTTATTATCCCTGCTGAAAACCTTGTGCATCAGTAAATGGGAGAAAATCATCGTCACGACTATTCAACACAAAAACAATTGAATTTTCATACTTGGCTTTTAGACGTGTGGTTATCATATCAGTCAGATATAATAGCACTGTTACTTAACCCATTAAAAAGCGTCAGGAAAAGCGGAAAATGCGCAGATTTTCAGTCACATGATCTTAGCTGTTGAAATCAAATTTATAACATATGTTCATCATGTTTTACAATATATATCTGTTTTATAGCGTATACGTATGGGAAAAGATGTGTTCGTTTTTACCTTGGAACTTTGACTTTTTACCTAACCCAAAAGTAAATCACACAGTAAAAGTATTCAATATTTTTCTCCTCCATTAAAACTTTTTGTTAAGCCATCAACTTTCAAATCTCCATTTATTGCAAGGTTTACTTCCTTCATCTAGGATATCATTTCTGGTGTTGTTCGCTCAAGAATTCATTTCAGAATTATTTTCTAACCTTTATTTTCTAGCATCTGATCGCCTAAAGTGCTTCGCTGTAGCAAGCCATTGGGTTCGTTAGTGTGCATGTACTAACCCCCCCAAAAAGGTATAATGTTGTGCACATAAACTTCAGGATCATGTTTCTTTATTTTTTAATGCTTGCGACGTACTACATAGATAAAGCACGTGTCAAGATCACAAATCTGCAGCGACAAATTCCGTCCGTGTAGCTTAGTTGGGAGAGCAACTTACTCCGAAGTGAGGGGCGCGGCTTCAATCGTCGTTACGGACAAACTTGTGTTTTCACATGCTTTTTTTACTCCACAAAACTATTTCCAGCATTAATACAACTTTCTCTCCGTACGAGATTTTCCCTCCAAGGTCATCCAAATTAAGTAACTTTCTATAGGACTTTTCGGAATCAATAAAAATTATCTATAACTCCATTTTTTTTTTTCATTTTGACGCGTGTCCGTAATTTTTTCGATCGTAAACCTGTGGTCAGTGCAAGACTTTCCGATACTAAATCCTTATCACTCTCCTGTAACTCTACTGCCTTTTTTCTGTCTCATTTTGAACATTAAAATTATAAAGAACTATCAACTGACTAAATATACAGCTTCTGGAACAGCCGATAAATTTAGGACCACTGTTACGGAGTTGGTTGACATGGTGCACTATTCCTGCTAGTCGGAAATTCAATAGCTTTATGAGGATGCGTGTGTTGGCACGGTAGTGTTTAACCAGATGCGCCTTCCTAAAAGGAAAAAAGCGGCGTTTCTTTTAGTTATATCTTTTATTGCTCTCTAGGTTTTCAAGCGCAGAAGGTAATCATTACACCCATGTGAAATGTGCCATTAGCCGTTATACTGAATTGTGTAGGGACATTATGTCAAGAGGGAGTAATGAGATTTGTAGGTAAATAAGCCAAGGCCTAGAGTTAGAACATGTCACAACAAATGTAATACTTCCCAAGAGAAAGCAATCGCAGAAAAACGAAAGTGCGGTCGTAAAGGGAAAACGAAGAAGAAAATGACCACTGGGACGAAACCGAGTAGACTGGGGACTGAGAGTAAAGGAATCTCAACAGGGAAACTCAGAACATCCACTAGATGGTGAATCTAATCGTAATCGTCGAACGATAATCACAGAGCTTGTTAAACTTTCAGAACATGATTTTCGGAGAAGATTACTAAACAAATTATCTGTTTATGCTGAAACGCAATAATTGTATTTAAATTTGCCGAGTACCCCTTACCCTGAAAATGTTTTTACGTTATTTTAAGTAACGAATCGCTGATTGAAAACGACTGAAGAATTTTGAGAAATTAAACGGCCTTTTCATACAGTCCATTACAATTTGCATACGCATCTTTTTACAAATGCAAAATATCCAAACGCGATTAAGAAAAATAAAGCGCTGCCATAATATGCACTGACATTTGTCAGCACGAATTTTGATCTACAATTGTGTTCTCGAAGTCGTACTCGAAAATTATTTTTTTATTTTAACAAGATGAAGCAAGTCGTGGTCAGGACTTTCGTGTATTTAATCCTTTTCTCGAAATGGCATTTTCCCAGTAAAAATGAATAAATAAAGGCATCAATAGTTGTTTTTTTTCACTCTACGGAAGGGCAAAATTCGCATTTTTCAAATATACCTAAATATGATCCACAGTTTCCTAGATTTTTTTGTGTTCGTTTTGCTTTTCCGATAATGCAAATTATTATTTGTTGTTATTTTCCGGGCTTTAACGACAACCATAAAAACTTTGAATTATAAGGTAGCAGCTCATCCCTAATTTTGAGACGCTGGTTCCAGCAGAGGTAGAGAGCCAGCAATTTAGGACCGGCGCGCTTATGACTACAGAGCCTGTGGTGTTGCTTCATCTGGGAGACGGGCCATCCCAGTTTGGACGACTGGTCAGAAATCTTCTCCTCTGACCACTCGGTCACCGAGACAGCTTGTCCTGTTTAATGATATTTGCGTTTATGTACCATGCGCTAGTAAACTTATTTTTGGATCTGATTCAGATAAAATTACTACAATTTTTATTTGTTCGTTATACAAAAGAATCGCTGTCGTGTCAAAATTCTCACTTTTTCTTAGCAAAGCAGAATTCCTCTGGGCAGCAGTAATGCATAATAAAGTTGCCAAGAACGTCTTCCCTTTTCTTCTATTTTTATATATCCAGTTGATGCTGCAACATTCAAGATTGTCTTGCAACTGTCTACGCAACTAAATTAAAATTATGGTTACAAAGATGCGTGGACTTTTTTTTAAACGTACGTTCTTCTTTTCTTGAAATAATGACTCAATGTCTAAGACCTCATACGTAGGATCATTTAGTCACCTCTCGTGGCATGAAAATCACTTCTCTACTGATGCGAAATGGCACTGAAGAGCTTTCTTCCGACTTTATCACGATTCATGCAAATCTTACTGACAACGCGTTATAACTTTGTAGCGAAATGGAGGATAGAATTACGCCCCCGTCCCTCATCAATGCTCAGTTCGGGGATTCATTCTCTCGACCACCTAATATATCTTTTGTAAAGGCATAAAATAATCTCTGCTTCGTGTCCGAAAGGGTTTGTGGCTCGGGCAGTCCGTGACACCGTTAAGTTAACTCGAATAGTCAAGACTTCACTATCTGGTCACGTGGTACCGAATAACTCACGCTCTGTAACTGTATCATAACTACACACTCGTAAAAATTTCGAATAGCGAATTTTAATGAATAAAACTTCAGATATCTAGCACTTGTGTGGCTTCCAGTATTTCTTTTGGTAGCCGCATGTAGAACAATGCCATTGTGTTTTCTTAACAATGGGTCTTCAACTTTTCCAAGCCAAGTTGCATGCTTTTCATCCATCTTCCATATTACGATGGTTCTTAACCAGGCGTGAGATTTGCTAAGGACTTGATCTTTTGGGCAATGGTAATGATGATATAAATTCGGCTAATCAGCCATTTCTATCCATTCAATATTGCAGCATTTTATTACTTTGTTTTTTCTGTTAATAATTTCACGGGTTTTTTTTTTTTGTTGTTTTTTTATCTTTTGGGCAGTTGGTAACGATATAAATTCGGCTCATCAGTCATTTCTATCCACTCAATATTGCAACATTTTATTACTTTGTTTTTCTGTTAATAATTTCACGGTTTTTTTGCTGTTTTTTTAGTGTTTATTTTTTTTCTTGCTCCGTTTCAAACGCAATAATGACATTTTTATCTAATTGCTACTATTTTTGCTTCATACCTACGTTTTACTTATCTTTATTCCCGAAATTGTTGTATCAAAGCCAAAATATGGATTCGTTATATTGCTTATAAAAAAACTGGCGCTGGGTAATTGGGGGTCTTAATATACTAACATTGCAAACCCTTGTGTTGTTTTTGTAGCTGTTACGTAAATATCTTATTCAACCTTCTTTTTCAGCTTTTATTCTTATGTAAATTTGCAAATTTTGTTATTTCTTCCTTTGATTTTCGTTCTTAGCGACATTATTACTTCCCTGGATTTCTTTTTACGGTCTAGCAATACTAACAATGGGTCAAAGTGTAAATTAAAATTACGGAAAGAGTATATATAATTTATGACTACAGAGCTTGTGGTGTTGCGATAAAACAAAAACAACAACGTTTACCACAATCTAAGGTTTAGTACATATCGACTATAGTTTCTCGGAGCGTTTGGCTTGGCATCATCAGGACGAATGGCTGACGATGCCCAGCCAAACGCTCTACGAAACTATAGTCGATGTATAATAAACCCTTTGAATGTGGTAAACATTGTTATTTTTTTACATGAAAAGTGTGGTCTTGGTATATGATTATGATATGCGTGATGATACGATCTGAGATAAGTTGGCATTGTTAATTTGACACCACAAAAATTCGCAGGTTATATGGTACATCTATAGATTGTTACGCAAGTTCACGCAATTTTCTACATAAGTGTAGCTTCTTAAATTCAAAGACTACAGTCTTGGGCGATTATATATATTAAGATAATGCAACGTCGTTTATCACAAATATGTTTTTTTCAAGTCGACCATGGTTTCGCTGGGTATTGACCTAGGTTCATCAGGACGAATGGCACGTAAATATTCAAATTGTATATGATATCATAAATTCTGTTTACAGCTACGGGTTTTAGTCACGGGTTTCAAACTTTCAATATATATCGGAATTATTCGCAACTAGTTAATGACATGTCATCCACACCATTTCTATCAAGTGCGTGGAAGCAACTAACCAAAACCCGTGACTGTAAACACGATCTATGATATCATATGCAATTTGAATATTTACGCGCCATTCGTTCTGATGAAGCTAGGTCAATACCCAGCGAAACCATGGTGGACTTAAAAAAATATTTATGACAAACGACGTTGCATTATCTTAATATGTACAAGTGTAGCTTCTTCTTTTCAGAAGGGGGGGGGACTTATGGTTACCATGAGCAACTCGATCGGCTATAAGCAGTCGCTTGTCCCTAATTTAGGGCTACTGGTTTCTCCAGTGCCTTAAGACAAACACACCATATTTGCTTCGCTGGGATTTGAACCCAGTCCCATTTTGTAAAAATGGGCAGCAGCCAGAGCTTAGACCACTGCGCCACTGGGAAGGGAAATGTGGATTAAACAAGTGGATTACAACAAATAATTTGACTTGTTACATAAGTTGTTTAATTCATATTAACCCTGGCGGTTTCTTTTCTTTACTAAGCACCTATATTATGCGTCAAACTAGTAATTTACTAAAAACAAGAACTTCAAAGTCACGTAACACTATATACCCTTTGCGTCTGTTTCTAACGTGTGTCTTTCATTAACAGTTTCTGTTCTAGTCTATTGCCTTAAGAACACTCCTTATTCTACTCTACGTTTCCCTCCTGTGGGAATTCTTATTGGATCTTTCATTGAACCTTTTTATTTGTCCACCAAACGGTTTCAATTGATTCCAGATGACCCTACAATTTAAGAAAACTAGCTGTTATCATATCCTTTGTTATTAACTTTTTAGCAAATAGTGTATGCAATTCTTTAACAAGATTGTTCTTCAGTTAATGACATCACTGTTCCAGCCAAACTTCGTTCTTTTACTTAACATTTTATTTCAGAAACTCTGCACAGTTTGATTTAACTGCTATATTTTTATCTACGTTTTAGTTCCTTAGTTAATAACTGGACTTATAAATATTCCATATACAACCAACATAGACTGATGTTGTAAATTTGAAAATAGGTAATGCTAAGAATGAAGAAGTTTCTATCTGAATAACAAATTTTATATCTCTTTTAATGTTATTATCATTAGTTACTATTACAGAGCCGACATATACACTGCCCCACCATTATTAATTGGACATCCCTCTATTGAGAGTAAATTAAATCCTCTGCAACTACTATCTCATAGACTGAACTATAAATATGCTCCTAGGGCTATTATATAAAAGAAGCTCGACTGTGAATGCAAGATGCCGAGATCGACAGATTTAAGTGAATTCCATCTCGGTTTGATAATAAGGTGCCATATGAACGACAGAGTCATGTGATTTCCATCACGGTTTGATACTTTAATGCCATATGAACGGCATAGTTATGTGATTCCCAGCGCGGTTTGAGACTGTAGTGCCATATGAACGACAGAGTTAAGTGATTTCCAGCGCGGTTTGATGATAGGATGCCATATGAACGACTGTTCCGTACGTGACAGGTACTGAAGATGCCTAGACGATAGCTGGTGATGTGATATGCACATGGAATCAGACTGGGGCTGAATGTGCCAAGAAACGAAACAGTAAATCTTCTACTAACAAAATGTGATAGAAAAGTCCCGTAAAGGACTTTCCTGTCATAGCGCGACTCAACATTGTCTCACATCACGCAAACACTATGTGAGACTATAAAAAAATTGATGTTTACACCAGTACACTGCTCAGGATGCAGACTATAAGAATTGATGTTTACACCACTACACTGGTTATAACTTTCAAAGGAGACACTGCTCAGGATGCAGCACGACATGGGCTACACCGTAGAGCATAAGAATTGATGTTTACACCAGTACACTGTTCAGGATGCAGCACGGCATGGGCTACACCGTAGAGCATAAGAATTGATGTTTACACCAGTACACTGCTCAGGATGCAGCACGACATGGGCTACCCCGTAGAGCATAAGAATTGATGTTTACACCTGTACACTGCTCAGGATGCAGCACGACATGGGCTACCCCGTAGAGCATAAGAATTGATGTTTACACCAGTACACTGCTCAGGATGCAGCACGACATGGGCTACACAGTAGAGCATAATATTGATGTTTACACCAGTACACTGCTCAGGATACAGCACGACATGGGCTACACCGTAGAGCAGCAGCTCGCAAACAGCTAATCACTTCGACTAATGCCACACGCCTATTAGCGTTGTGTAAGGAACGCCAATCTTGGACTGTAGACAAATAGAAAATTGTGCTTCGGACTGTGGATTTGCTGTACACAGTCTACTATTCTTATGGTCGTTCCTAGGTGTGGCGAATGCTAGGTGAAAACTACCTTTCAGATTGTATCTTCCCAGCAATGAAATTTGGTGAAGGCAGCGTAATGCATGGAGTTGTGGTACGTTGTTTGGCTTGAGCCCATGAGTGTTTTGGGTAAAACCATGAACGTTGAGCTCAACCTTGACGTCCTGGACAATTATGTATTACCAACGTTTCTGGAGTACTTTGAAGAAGCCCGTACTTATGTAAGCAGAACAACGCATCATATCATACTGCTCGCATTTTTAGAGATTAGTTTGAGGACGTGGACAATCAAAAGTTAGGTTGACAATCAAAAGTTAGGTATCTGAACCCTATATGAAAAGTCTTAGGCAAATTAGACTTTCTGGTACGTGGAAACAGAGATCGCCCAACAAACGAAGTTCGACCAGCTACTGCTCTGAGGGCCCAATGGCGGATTCTGCAAAAATGTGTTCGATATTATTCCACGATGAAAGAGGCCGTCATAAGGGCCAAAGATTTCAGCGCAAAGTATTACATTTTCTGTAAATAAAGATTATTTGTAGTTTTGCATGTATTTGGATATTAATGGTAGGGCAGTGTATAAGTTTAATTTATCACTTGAAGATATCCATTGGGAAGTGTACGGTTCTGTTTTACTAATCTGACAGATATTTCATTTCCTTATTTTGGTATTCCCTTTATATACGTAAGTTTTTAATGCGAGAAAAAGAATTGTGAATGCGATTCTAACATTTTCTCCAGACGAAAATGTTTTCTGAATAATACAGAAGTGAAGTACTCCTTTCCAAAGAGAACATCCTGCTCATGCAATATGTTACATAACACGACCTACGCTTGACAAGAAGAGGATAGTTTAAATATGAAACTTCGATAGGAAAGTCTACATTATTGGAGGATATTAATTTAGTCTTTCTGACTCCGAATCATGCCAGCGAAGTAAATGCGACTTCAGAAAGACCACTTAAACCCTATGAGATCAATGACGAGGATACACCGCAAAGATTTCTTTCGGAAGTAGAAGTCATTCAATGAGAAATATTAAGTGACTCGATGTGTGCATTAAATGAAGAGATTTTTATGATGAATTCTTTTACGTTATAAGCGAAACTTCCAAGAAAAGTAAATGAGATTCTTTAGTCATTGAATGACTCAACCGGAAGGATATAGTTATTTGATCCGGGAGAAGAATTGATAAGAAAAGGCAAAAGAGAAAGAAATGACAAGGCAGGATTTATTACGGACAGCACCGAACGCAGATAATATCATTTTAAGAAGGGGCAGGAGAAAATGGACCGCTGTGGTGATATACCCACATACTTAGAAACATGCCTTGGATAAATATAAAATCGCATTACAAAGGAACATGAAATCTGTCAGCCTCAGTTGTTGCGTTGAACAGCAGCAGTTATGAACAAAGTGAAGTCATATTCGCCAAAAAACTTCTTTTAAATAAAAAAACGACATTTGTTTTATCATTACCTATTAGAAGGATTATCACCAGCCAGCATTCCTCAAAACCTACGTACTCGTATTTAACAGATAGTATTTCCTGTATGCAGCCTTGTTATCCTCCAAGAGGTATTTCCTCACGCAATTTATCATAATGTTTTTTTATTGGAGGTTTAACGACCACCGTAAGCAATTCAATGGGCTATAAGCAGTTTCCTGTCCCTAATTTAGCGCCACTGGTTCTAGGCAATGGAAAGAGTCAGTGCCGTAAGACAAACACAGCATCCATGCCTCACCGGGATTCGAACCCGAACCCCTTTCAGATGAATGATCAGATGCCATCGCTTAGACCACTGAACCACCGGGGCGGCTCATGAACTTGCCAGCAGTTTTCTCAAAATGTTTTTTCTTTTTCACTCGGTACTTTAGTTGATTGAAAATTAAGTGTCACTGATCTAAACCCCGGCCTTTCAGCCTTTAACGCTACAGACGCTGCAAAATACACCGATGAACCATTACATTATGACCACCTACCTAATAAGCTGTAGGACCCCCTTTAGCCAGCAAAACAGTGGCCACTCAGCAAGGCATAAGTTTGGTGAGGTGGCGATAGGTATCCCGGGGTATCTGGCGCCATAATGTCAACAGTAGGTCAACCAGTTCCCGTACATTTCGTGATAGTGGTGATTTAGCGCGATCCCGCTTTTCTAACTCTAACCACAAATATTCGATTGGGTTCATGGCACGTGAATTTGGAGGTCATGGCATTAATAAAAAGTCACCAGCATGTTCCTCGAACCACTCCTTGACGATTCTGGCAGTGTGGCATGGCGCATTATCCTGTTGGTAATGGCCATCACCAGCAGGGAACAAAGTTGCCATGAATCGGTGAACTTGGTCCGCAACCATGCTCTGAACGATACGTGATAGCTAGCTATCAGGGATTATGCTATTGGAATAATAGGGCCTAAAGTGTCCCAAGAAGTGCATCCAGGTGCCATAGCCTCCATTGGTAATCGGCGTATCAGCGCTCGGCCGTCTACGTGATGCACCAGGAATCTTGATTCGTCAGACCAGGCTACTTTCTTCCAATCATCCACGGTCCAATCTTGATGATTTTGGGGCCATTTTATGCGTTGTTGGCGATGACGTGCGGTAAGCATGGAAACCCGGCTGGGTCTTCGACTATGCAGGCCCATGCGCGGAAAACTGCGATGAACTGTGTGCTATGACACATTGCCCTGATCACCACTATTGTAGCTGAGGGTGATTTGTCGCACTGTGGCCCTGCGGTCGCTGCGAACAATGCGCGACAGTCTCCGCTCCCTTTTGACATAAATTAGCTGCGGACGACGCACGGCTGGACGACGGTTCATCGTTTGGCCATCGGTGCACCACTTTTGATACGTACTCACTACAGCAGCACGTGAACAACCCACAAGCCACGCCGTTTCCGAGATCGTAGTTCCGAAGTGCCGTGCCATCACAGTTTGTCCTTTATCAAACTCTGATGAATCGGCGGCGTTTCTCATTCTGAATCCGAACACTCTACTAAGCAAAAGCCGGTCCTCTGGTTATATATATATATATATACTGCTCTGTGAATTTCATCTGCGCCACCGTTCGGTCTCCAGGTGCGCACATTTATCTAGGCTGGGGGTGGTCATAATGTAATGACTCATTGGTGTATAATTCCTTCGTTGTGGTTTACGGAAAAGTTATGTTGTACCGTAGAAATCATTTATACTCCACTTTATGAGCTTCTTTTAAAAAAGCTATTGCGCCATATGAAAACACAAAATGTTTGGCTGCGCCACCGTTCGGTCTCCAGGTGCGCACATTTATCTAGGCTGGAGGTGGTCATAATGTAATGACTCATTGGTGTATAATTCCTTCGTTCTGGTTTACGGAAAAGTTATGTTGTGTCGTAGAAATCATTTATACTCCACTTTATGAGCTTATTTTAAAAAAGCTATTGCGCCATATGAAAACACAAAATGTTTGGCTGCGCCACCGTTCGGTCTCCAGGTGCGCACATTTATCTAGGCTGGAGGTGGTCATAATGTAATGACTCATTGGTGTATAATTCCTTCGTTGTGGTTTACGGAAAAGTTATGTTGTACCGTAGAAATCATTTATACTCCACTTTATGAGCTTATTTTAAAAAAGCTATTGCGCCATATGAAAACACAAAATGTTTGGCTGCGCCACCGTTCGGTCTCCAGGTGCGCACATTTATCTAGGCTGGAGGTGGTCATAATGTAATGACTCATTGGTGTATAATTCCTTCGTTCTGGTTTACGGAAAAGTTATGTTGTATCGTAGAAATCATTTATATTCCACTTTATGAGCTTATTTTAAAAAAGCTATTGCGCCATATGAAAACACAAAATGTTTGGCCACAGTTACTAACAAAAGTAGCACTCAAAATCCCTCAGAGCTGCAGTATTGTTTGGTGGTTTAACTATCTCTATGAGCAAGTATAGAACTACAAGCAGTCGCTTCCCTAATCTAGAGCCACTGTTTCCAGGGAGGGCATAGAGCTAGCGCCATAGGAAAAGCACACTACTCACGCCTCATTTAGACTGGAAGTGAGATCTATCTAGGACAAATGGTCAGAAGCCAGCGCCTCATAACACCTGGCCACTGTGGCGGCCCTAAGAGGATGAAAGTTTGTGTGCTGGCTGAGTTGACCAGCATGAAGTGCTTCGCGGAGCCATTCGATTAGGAAATAATTTTGAGTTTGGTTAATATCGATGACCAATGGTCACAAGTTGAAAAAATGTATTGGATGTTGAAATTTCAGTAGAAATTATTTAATTAATTAATGTCCGCCATCAGCATTTTGATAGTGATCATCCAGAAAGTGCATGCAACACAAAAAAAGTCTGAGCAATATGAACATCAAATGAATACAACTTCTTCACAGCAATCGATGGTGCAATGTTGCAAGCTGAAGTCAAATGCTTGTTGTTTTACATAAAACACAGTTGGGTATGTTAAAGAAAATGCATTAATTGTGAATTAGCGATTTGTAAATTGAGTTCCGACCGATTCGTCATTCAAATACCTTCGTCTGATTCCTTCCTCGATTCTTCTGATGACCTTCTTGCATTGTTGAAAGAAACAGACGTCAAGAGGCTGAATAAGTTGGAGAAATATTTTCTAATTTGATGCCTTTATAAGGGAACACTTCATTAGTCAGGGTATCTTCATTTTTATGACCATATCAAATAGGAGCAAGTATGAAAACCGAAGATGTTCTTTAACCATTTTTTGACAAGGCGCGCGCCATTTTTCCTTATTTACTTGGATCTGCATCTATGATTTTGTATCTTGTACGCAGTAGAATGAACATTTTTAGCAACACTTTTTTCCAACCTGAATAGATGTTTCTTGAGAGCATGTACACATCTTTTTACCTAGTTTTCCAGAAGTTTGATGTGATTTGAACTGCATAAGAATATTTTATAGCATAAACTGGCTGGATAAGTGCTCTTATATTCTTTTCACCTTGAACCTTTTACTTTCTGCAAGTATTCATTTTATATTCAAATCAATATTATCGGAATTAAAGATCTAATGAAGCTATAAGGGTTGCTACTGATAATTGCCATTTTTGAAGATCAAATTTTTGGAACGTAAACTTGTTGCAGTTGCATCGAGATACCTTTCTTTGTGATTAGTGTGGTGATTTTTCTACCTGAAATTCCGTAATCGTTATAAAAGTTAATGAAGAAAGTTCTCCAATATCTAAAATTCGCAAGACAGTCAGTTCTTTAATTGCTAATCGAAACAAATTCCGCAAATCCTAAAAGAGAACTAACTCGCTGATTATTTTCTCTTGATATTTTGAAAGCACCAAACATGAATTCTTTAATCTGACTGGTATCCTTTTGTTTGGTGTTACCATTCATTTCTTTGAGCTAAAAAGTGGTTTTAGCATCTTTTGGTGGAAATTTAAGATATTTGCCTGTGGCTTACTAAGAATTTCTTACTCTGCTTGCAGGTCTAGGGCATATTCCAAAACAGGGGTGGGGAACCAGCGACCTTCTAGGTCATTAAGTACGACCTTTTGTGTGAATCCAAATTTTGCAGAACAAATCATTTTATTTTTATTAATGTTTTTCTTCGTCTTTTATTATTTTTTATTTTAATCTTACAATGACCGTATTTAAAATACCAAAGAGTAAAAAAAAAGATTCAACGAAATAATGCTCCCCCACTGACGGCCACAATTAAAACATTAGTAAGTCATAAGGGCTATTTTGACACCTGCTATGCTCATTATTTCGTTCTATGGCTCCTAAAGAACTAAAGATGGAATTGACTGAGCTCACAGAAGATGACAATTAAAAGTCCTAATTTTACACTAAGAAAGATTCAGTTGGGATATGGAAAAATGCAATAGAATACCCACGCCGTCGTCAACATGCACGAAAAATACTTTCTTGCTTTTCAGGTCCTTACTACCGCGAATCTACATTCTCCTACCTAACCCAAATCAAGACGCCCTTAAGGTCAAAAATGACTGATACCCATCTAGAGGATCAGATAAAAGTGCGGACCTCCATGTTGCAACCAAATATTCAACAGCTTTCCAACAAAAAACAGTTACAACAAAGTCATTAAAAGGTTAGTTAACTTTTTTTTATGGAAGGTTTAACGACCACCGTGAGCAACTCAATGGGCTATAAGCAGTCGCCCGTCCCTAATTTAGGGTCACTGGTTCCAGGGAAAGGAGAGATCCAGTACCGTAAGACAAACACAACATCCATGCCTCACCGGGATTCGAACCCAGACCCCTTCACGGACGGATGATCACAAGCCAGCGCTTAGACCACTGCGCCACCGGGGGGGGGGGGGACGGCTTAGTTAACTTTAGAATTAACCATTTTTTTTTTCATTTTTTGAAGTTAATACATGGTAAAATTACAAAATAACGTACATTTCGAAGTATATTTAATGACGTTTCTTGAATGCGTCTTTGCTAGATTACAGCTAACTTAATGCGGCCTTCCAACATGAAAAAGTTCCCCACCTCTGTTCGACAACTTTGTAGATTTTTTTTGCTGGTTGTATTTTTCATGAACTACTTCCCTGCTTGTTTTATCTTCATATTCTGATTAATATGGTATTTATTCGGATCCGTTTGTTTGCTCTGGGCTGTCCTTACTTAGAGTATTTCTTCTGAGATGGAATGTCCTAAATTTTGACCTTCATCAATATTATAATCCAAAGTTCCTTTAGTTGTCAAATCCACTTTGTTCTCGTATTTTTTTCTTCATCAAGTTCAAGAGACGATGAGAAAAATCGTCATCTTGGATTCGATAGTCTACGATATTTAATTGATAATCATTTCACAATCTACCATATTTATTCAACACAAGATCGTTGAACATTTACTAGAATTATTTTTCTGAATGTGTTTAAATACATTTTCAATGAATAAATTTCACAGACCCAAAAAAGCTTTCTACACAGAAAGCACAGTAACCAAACCTATGGCAAAAAAAATCGATTCTTAAAAATCGATGACAATTGACCAATGGTCATCGAAATTACCCGATGCGATTGTTTCGAACTTGAAAGGCTGTGGGATCTATCCTACATTGGTCTATTTTTATAATACACGAATTTTACCATTGCCGCTCTGTTCGAACTCGTGTACTTCCCTTATAAGTCAACGTAATCATAACAATCAGGAAGAATTTCTCATGCACAACCACTAACTTAAGTGCGTGGTTTTTGCTAATTCAAGCTTTCTACATTGGCTACTGTTGTACTCTGCTCCATTAACTCGTTGAAGAATATGAATGAGGACACGTTGCATGTAATACTGCAAAATAATTTAAATAACATCAAAACACCTTGAATTTGATCCCAGCTGACCAAATGTATTCGTAACGAGAAACTTGGTGTTTTTTCTCAAATTTAAGGTGTGAGAAATAGCTCTGTTTTCTTAAATTGGTAGATGAGCCCTGACCGGAAAGGAGCGTTTTCTCAGAGGGAAGCTACCCCTAATGACCTTTTCGCTCTTGTAGTAACGCCAAAAACAAAATAAAATTCAGAAGTCTTACCGGTTTCTAAGGGCGTGATCTAAAACGAAGCGACTGAGATGAGGCTGCAAGCTGGCGAAGGGAAAGAAGTTTTTTTGTGTGAAGAATTTTATGGACGACAGAGCAAGATAGGCAAAGTAGCAAAATAAGCGAACCAGTTTTTCAGAAATAATATATATGTCGATTACTCTGTGTGTGTGTGTGTGTGTGTGTGTGTGTGCAACAGCTTTCTTCTTATACACTTTGTGAACACATCAAAGCCATTTTGATACAGAAATAATATCAGAATTTGGGATTCCAACTCAGATGACATAAAATAAGGTTCAATTCAAAGACTGCAACTGGCTTCTTAGAACTGTGCAATGTGAAACACAAAAGGTTTTCTTCTCGATTGCCAATGATTGTCATGTGTATACAAGTAACCTATCAAAATATCGGAAAATTTCAGAAGCTACCTTTACCACTGTTCCAGATAATAACGGCTTCGATTCTATGCAACAGGGGTTAAAGTGCATGTGCATACGTGGCTCTAGTTATATCTTGTTCATTATTCTACGAAAATTTCCTTCAGAAACATCAGTTTCTCTCTTGTTGTAGTCTGTCATCGTTCCAGATGATCTCACATAATGTCGATAGAATTTTCATGTCCGGAATCTGTGCGTCCCATAAAAAAAGCGCGTTTAACTAGAATGCTCTGTGCACTAGGTTTACATATTCAACGTTTTGTGCAATCTCGCACAGTCGTCAAGGAATAGGCCCTCTTCATCAGGCCACAACCATCGTTACGAAACTAACATGATCAGCTACAAGCTCGGACACATTTCTGAGTTGACGACACTATCTAGAATTATGATTGCAGACATTGTACATGTACAAAAGCAATATTACTCAAACGAGCACATGCAGTCAACAGAGACAGCAGTGTATCTACACTTTCACGATGGTTTCTTCACACTCCTCTCACGTCCGTAAGAAGGGTACAAACTGATTAATCTGACGACAGTAAATACACTGGCGTGTGAAATTTAAGGACCGTTCGGTTTTTTCGCCGTAACTTCGCAATGAAGCAGCCTGGAATTTTGGATACCGAATATTACGAACAATCGGAATTTTGGATACCGCTCGCCGAGAATATTTCTTCCGAGGGATTTTTTTCCCGAAGCATTTGTGCATACGTTAAGCCAAGAACATCTACCTCAGCTGTTTATTTTATCAAAACAGCAGACAGGCAATCTCTTGACGCAAACTGATCTGTCTGTGTTTACCTGTTCTGCTTTTTTTGGAAGTTGTTTTTGATTATTCTTTTGGAAATGCCTTTTGACTTAAAATTAATCAAAGCTGTAAAAATAAATCCAATTTCGCACAACGACATTATTACAATAGTGTGATAACGGGTGGGATGAAATATCGGAAATTCTCAATATAAATCTAAGTATGACTTTTTTAATTCTTTGTGCATTTAATAAAAATATGTTTAGTTTTAATAAAATATATGCACAAGAAAAATAAATTACGTGGGTTATTGCATATCACTGCTGTAGGATCATCTTATTGTATTCCATGTTTGTTTGTTAGTATGGAATTTAATTATCAGTGTCGTTTTACTTTGCGTTCACTCAGGTATAACGATGTTTTCTTTCTTTTTCTTTTCTTTTTTTTTTTTTTTGACTGGAGATGTAACAACGACCGTGAGTAACTCAATGGACTATAAGTAGTTGCCAGTCCCTAATTTAGGGCCACTGGTTACAGGAAAGAATGAGAGCCAGCGCCATAAGATAAACACAAAATCCATGCATTACCAATATTCGAACCCGGACCCATCACAGGCAAATGGTCAGAAGCCAGTGCATCGACCACTACTTCAGGGAGGCAGCGTCCGCAGTTTACTCCGCAATACAAAGAAAATAGGTGTTTCTTCATGATCTGTCTACATATTTTCACTTAGTTCTGTTTTTCGCCTTCCTCTGTTCAGCATCTCATCTCATCATACTGCCGGCCAGGCGGCCGAGTGGTATGAAGCGCAGGCTTCTAATCTTTCGTTAGACATGGTTCCTGGTCAGAATCCTGTGGGTTTATCTTACAGCACTGGCTCTGTCCCTTGCCCAGAACCAATGGCGCCAAATTCGGGATGAGCGCCTGAACTTTTTTAGCTCTTTCAGACGCTCTCGCTGTTCGCGAAGCGTCTAATAAGTCTTGCTAGGCTGCCCTGCCTTCTGGTTAACTGAAGAACGCTTTGAAATTTTCCCTTATGTTCAAATATTCAAGTTCGGCATTACGGCCTAGCCCAGGCAGGCATCGGAAAGGGTTTCTTGGCTTTCTAGTTCTCCGGTGTGATACAGGTTTCCATCGTTTCCTCGTAGGAAATTATGCAAGCAAGTTTTTGCTAAGATCAGGTTATTTGCTAAGTAAACAACATATAATTATATCAGTTAAGTTAAAAAGGTAAAATAAAACTTTTAACTGTAGTACGCACAATGCTATTTCTAGCGCGGTCAATATCTTTTAAATAAATGATTCCGATTCCGTTTGTGTTTTTCCGATCTAGTGAGTGAAAAAACTTCTTTTCCGTTCCGATATGTTTCCGGCGTGAAAAGTTCGTTTCCTTTCCGAAGACTTTCATTCCGAAGTAGTGTGTGACAACCTGCCATTGCGAGCCACAGATATCCTATCTCATACCTTGAGTGTGTTCCGTTCTACACATCTGTCCTTCGCTTTCCGGATTTTGTTCTGTTGTAAACACTCATTGTACCTCCGAAACATTGAATGCGTCTATACAAGGATCAAACTTTTCATAAAGGCGCTCTCACAGCATAAGCACATAAAACCGAGGCTCTAATAAAGTCGAGGATATCACCCGCGTTTCTTACTGTAAAACTGCGATTATTTCATCCAAAGCACATAACTATAACTTCCGATCTGTTCAGCCGTGTGAAATCATAATTGATGGACTTTTGGATGCAACGAGCTACGTTTCAGTATCGAAATGTTGAACTCTCTAATATTTTGGAAAGCAGTGTACATCAATTTTATAGATAAAAATAGCAAACGTTCTTAATCCGCTAGATGCTCCAACTACTTTCAAGAGATCTGTATTTTAAGCACTTCTCTTCCAAGTAATTGAAACATACTTTCCGTTTTGGAGAAGCTCCAAAAGTTGCCCAGGATTTATGTTCTTGGAAATTCTTTTGATAAGATTAAAGGGAAATTAAAAACCGCAAAACATAAATATGTAGGTTAAGAAGAGCCAAATAAAGAACAGGCGCTGCCATGAATTTGGAAAATCTAAAGTACATCTGCATTCGTCAAATCCCTCACATTTAAATACAAAGATTTTATGAATATTTTAGAAGGGAAAAAAATAATTTTAAATTGTGAACAGGAACAATTTCATCATGGGTATAACTTCGTAAAGCCACCACATAGAACATAAAGATTTTAAACGCCATATATTCTTCTTAAATTTAAAAATTATTTGGTTGCTCCGAATTACATTTTCCATAAAAATTCAATACATTTCCGAAAAGTAGTTGATAAAGCAATATGATACGCATTTTATTTTCCTTGTGAAACTTTACTTTCACATTTTAATGGCCCTAATAAAAATCCAGAGCACTATAATACATTTTCAACCACAGCTTTGCTATCACAAAGATCTATGGACAATTCCACGACTCCTAACAAGATATTGTGAAATAATTGGTATTATTTTCCTGCGTCCTTCCACTGGTTTTTTAATATCAGGCAAAATTTGTGCCATTAACTATGAAAGAAATATCTGCGATCCCTGTGTGTAAAAACTATCCTCTCGGAATACATATTACAACAAATCCATCTTTTTAGTGAAACATATTAACAGATTTTGCATTCAGAGCTTCGTACAGGCATCTCAAAAATGCTTTAAATTTTGCCGATTTCCTGAGATCTTCGAAAATGTCTGGTGATTAGTTCGCACCCCTTTTTCTAAAGCAGTTTATTTCACACAAATTGTGAACTAATTCCCTTTGTTCCAGCATAGTTTCATCGTGCACATTATCTACATTCTGAATGCATTTACTCTCCTGTGAAAATATAGAAACAATTTTTATCAACAATCTAACAAATTTCTCCTTCAGAAATACGAAAATTGCATCGTATTTTATGATTCTCCTGATTATGGGTCTCTTCGCAGTGTGTGTGTTAGGCATAAAATTTATCTTAACACAACTTTCATTCCAAGTAATTGCATTGCTTTTTCACCATTCTTTGATCCAAAACAATTGAAATAGATCATAATTTCTCTCACATTTAGCTCTCTAATGTTCCTTAAGGTAATACATTTCAAACATTATCTTCAAGAACGAGAGCTTCGTGTGTCTGCATGATAGTTATCCTTGTTCCTGTATTCGTTTTGCTCAGACTCATTCTTCTTGTCGCTCTCTCTCTCTCTCTCTCTCTCTCTCTAGCTGTGTTTTTCAGGTTCTGTTCATTTATCAGGATTTATGTTCTTTATTGTTCAGAATTTCCCATTGAGATAAATCATTTGCTGATTTGTTGGGCACAGTATAGTTTAGAGTATGTAATATTTACATTTAAGCGTATTTTATAGAAAAGATAATGTATCTTTCTGTTTATTTGGGGAAGTACTATAATGACATGTACTTTATATTTTAAGCACAGTTGGATTATGGCGTTTTAAGTTCTTTGAGGTGTTTTAAATTCAATAGAAAGCAACAACACTCAATCCTGACGTTATTAATACTCTGAGTGAATGGATATGTTAGCAATATCCGTCATAAATACTAACTGAACAATTTCCTGTGCTTCCCAGGCATAATGGTTACTACTAGATGTTTTCGGTTTCTTCCCGGGGAAATTGCAAATTTTTATTTAAATATCCATCAATGTTTGAGTCCAGTCGTTAACGTCAATTCAAGACCCAGTCACACTAATGTCTCTATATCTCCTAGTATGCTGTAGCTACGAGAATATGATGAAAGGGCAATGTAATATGTGTCCTTAAACCCTCTTGTCTTGTGTTGTGATGATGTCATTTAAATTAAAGAAGGAAGTGATTTTGGCTCTGCATAGCAACTGCCTGTTCTGATGCAACCGGGATTTTTGCTTGTGTGGTGACGCGTCTCTGTCTGTATGCTACTGTTTTTAACACATTCTATCAAAGCAGAAGCACTGTAATTAATATTTTAAATCTTTGATGTTCTAATGAGCCGTGGTTATCCTTTTTATCAAAGTGCAGTAAAATAAAAAAAGAGTCAGTTGTATTTCATTAAGAACGATGATTGTGCAACTATTCTCACACCATGGGCTTTACTTCGAAATTTCAAAAACAACTTTTGTGACTGTTGCTCTCAACACGCACCCATTATTTGCCTTTACTTCCGGTTCGTTATTAACAGATGTTTGCAAATTAGTGAAAGAAAATATTTTTGTAACATCCCGAGGCTTCATTGTTTGCGTCTTTTTAATCAGGTAAGTACACCAGTGTGGGGGATTAGCCCGCAGCTGACGGTTCCAGTTGGTCATTCAAACTAAGGATTCTGAAACAAAACCCAGTGAGTTGGGGTCTTTTCGCCCATGTCACACAGAATTAGCTGGCACCTCTCCAAGATTCACAGAGCTCCTTGATGCTGTTCTGGGTGCCATTGTTGCCCACGGAGCGCTCCGAGGAGGCAAGTGCTGTGTATGAGAGTGTAATTGTCCCTCTTCTGATGTATGACAGTGAAGCCTGGGTGCTGCAGAAAAAACGTAGGAGTCGTTCCCTTGCATAATGTAAATTGCACACACTTTGTATATATCTGACTCCTGTTATTATGATTTCAGGCATTGTAAAGGCACATGCCGCCTACCGCTTTCGTTCCCTGTACATTTCGCTCAGAATAAAACATTTTTAAAATATTTTGAAAGTTTGTGTGCAGGAGAAATGCGTTACTTTTTGTGACAAGAGATGTTCTGATTGTGTGAGGAATGAAGATGTGTTACAGTTGGGTAATGTGAAGCAAAATGTTGGTAGCAAGGTGGAGACTAATATTCTTAGGTGGCTTAGACATGTTGGAAGAATGAGTGATGAGATGCTTACTAAGGCAATTTGTTTAGCCCGAGTGGCAGAACGGAAAGGCAGAGAAAGTCTAAGGAAGTCATGGGAGGATCAGATTCAGGAGTGTCTGCATGAGAAAAAGAATATGAGTATGAAGTATAGAAGGTCTTGTGTATGTCATGTGATGGATGTCAGTGAAGCCCGAGTTGTATGTCAAGATCGCTCGCTGTAAATGTGGAAGTTTGATGTGGCAACAGTAAGTTAATAATCAGTTAAAAATTATCTGGTAGTTTGTATATCTTTGTGGAGCTAACCTCTGAATCTCAGAGAACAGCTTAGTGAAATGTATGTATGTATGTATGTATGTATGTATGTATGTATGTGTGTGTGAGGTGTCATTCCTTCCAGTCCACGCAGAAAAAAATCCATAATGTGAGATTTACTCTCAGTCACTATTCGTTTTTAGATTTTGCTTCATTGTTTCTCATAACGTTACAAAATTCTTAAAGTTCTTTCCTCCCCGTTTTTTAATATTTTGATTTCTGATCTCTACATGGTACTATTAGTTTTTAAGCATACTGGGAATCATTTTTAAGTGTCTTGCTACCACTTCTTACCAATTCTTCCACGAACTTTTTCGAAGTTTGCCCGTGAAAAAGAATGTTTTACAATACCACTTTTAGAGGCGTAAATGTCGTGTTCACAAATTAATATAAGAAACGCAAGGATAAGAACTTAATTTTTTCAAATGTAAATATTTGCTGCAAGACATACTCAAATGCACACCATGAAGATCGTCAAGTCATGAGTAAAGCTTAACTGTATGAACGTCCTCAAAGTAGTAGTTTGATTTCAAAGATGTGAATGTGTGCGCGCGCTTCTGCATCTGTTGGTCGTCAGAAGGGCCGTATCTCAATGCTCCTAATGGGAAAAGATGGAAAAAATGAAGTCATAAACCTTTACAACAGTTTTCCGTGTCTGCGTAAAAAATACTTCGTTCTTTTCGGCGCTCACCTACTCACCAGCATCTGTTCGCCTCCATTTAATCGATTAATCGATGACAACACTTAAACACCTGAAAATGGCGCACTAGAGAAAAAGAGAAAGAGGACGCCTGACGACTATTATTTTTTGTTGCGGGTTCGTAAACCGCAGATTTCGTGCAAGATAGGCTGAAATGTGCTATCTGGATGTGTTACCGCGCAGTACGTTTACTCCGATACTTCATTTTTGTTAAGAAAACTGCGTTTGCGAACTTGCTTTAATATTTGATTCATCCGGAGAACACAAAGCCATCTGAAATAAAAAATGTTCCGTTTAACCGAATAAAATCAAGCAGCTGTGTGATTTAAGAAAGCAGAAATGTGGGTGAAACACTAATATACAGAAAGGCAGCAATATTATATCTCACGGCGTTCAGAACGTTTCGTATTTCTGTTTTTAATTTTCGGCAAAATGCGGCTATAATTTTTCTATTTTTCTCAGAGGGGAAGATCTGGTTTTATTGTATGAGTCAGTAGTCAACATTCTTTTGGCACCTACAGGTAACATTAGCCATTTAAAATAAAATACGCAGGCTACAAAACTTAGGGATTGGTAAGTTTTTTAAAGCATAATAAAAAGTAGGAATAAAGTTATAGTAAAAATGTAGAATCACAAAAGTGCCACCCTCTGACGCAGTGGTATAAGTACTGGCTTCTGACTATTCTTCCGAGATGGGCCCAGATTCGAATCCTGGTGAGAAATGGATGCTGTGCAGGTTTTTAGATCTTTCTCCTCTCTGGAACCAGTGGCCCTAAATTAAAGACTGGCGATTATTTATAAACCATCGAGTTGCTCACGTTGGGCGTGAAATCCCAAAGCGAAAAAAAAAACATAGAAGGAGAGCATGAATTTGAAAAATATAGGTAGGAATCTGTTAAGAGTACTTAAAAGACACATAGAGGCAATCTAAAAAAATACCTCTCACCAAAATAGACTACATAATAAAACATTGACTGTTTCACTCTTTCTCCAACTTGTTTAGTGGGATTTCTGAAGTTGTATATATATCTACCTAAATTTTAAATACCGGCTTCAAGATTTGAAGAATTATCATCGCCGCATTAATAACTCATCATTCATTTTAAAACAAATTTATTCCGTTCAAGGTTTATGACTAAAAATTTTACTTCGCATATGTACGTGTGGATGAATACCAGTATTTTAGGTAAATCTGTCCTGGGTACATAAATGCATCACTCCAACATTTAATACGGTACGTGTGCGTGGCGTGCTGTATAGCGTTCGACTGAAGGTCACAGTGAGCCAAACAGAGTGATCTGAGCGATTTTCAATGTGACTGGCCACACGCGTTCCGGTTAGGACGCGTCCCTGCGCTAAACAACGTCATCTAGTCAGGAGAATATAATAGCATTGCGAGACTCATATTTAAATGCCCCTAAGTTGCGGCTGAAGGTTATCATAAGTTATTTATCAGCCTTGCCCTTTTATTAAAATTCCTGTGCTAAAGAACGCTCTCTAGTCAGGAGGGAGCAATGGCGTTTGGAAAAACCGATTTTTGTATACCCAATCTGTCACCTAAAGTCGTCGAACGTTACTTATTGATCAGCTCTTGGGCATTACCACGTTTTCAAAAGACGTGCTCATTACACCCGGAATTCTGTTCCATGTCTCTCATCGGATTATTACGCTTTCAAAAGACGTACTCATTATACCCGGAATTCTGTTGCATGCCTCTCATCAGATTATCACGCTTGCAAAAGACGTGCTCATTGCACCCGGAAGTTCTGTTGCATGCCTCTCATCGGATTATCACGCTTTCAAAAGACGTGCTCATTGCACCCGGAAATTCTGTTGTATGCCTCTCATCGGATTATCACGCTTTCAAAAGACGTGCTCATTGCAACCGGAAATTCTGTTGCATGCCTCTCAGTGGATTATCACGCTTTCAAAAGACGTGCTCATTACACCCGGAATTCCGTTGTATGCCTCTCATCGGATTATAATGATTTCAAAAGGCATTCCCATTCCACCCGGAAATTCTGTTGCATGCCTCTCATCGGATTATAATGATTTTAAAAGACGTGCTCATTGCACCCGGAAGTTCTGTTGCATGCCTCTCATCGGATTATCACGCTTTCAAAAGACGTGCTCATTACACCCGGAATTCCGTTGTATTCCTCTCATCGGATTATAAGGATTTCAAAAGGCGTGTTCATTCCACCCGGAAATTCTGTTGCATGTCTCGCATCGGATTTCATCCTGGTCGACCCGTGGCGTGAGAAAACGACTTCAAATTTTTAAACTGTACGGTAATGTTGTTTCTATGCTTGATAATATCCTGGATACAAACTACCCAATTTTTCACCGGAAGTCTTTCAAAAACAGACTAGTAACTTTCCGACATATGTCCTTTTTGTCTCTAGTAGAAAAGTGGGTTAGACCAAATTTTTATCGGGTGCAGTATTATAATCGTGCAGTTGAAGAAAGGGCACGTGTTCAGAGTCAGTACATTCGTAGTGTAAACAGACTGAAGGTCAGAGCGTTTTCTTTTTATCTGAAGGCGATGCGTAAATTTAAGAATACAAATTTTAAAGTGAAATGTTTCTAACGATCTGGGGCGATACAGATGACAGAATTATGAATGAATATGAGTGAAAAGGAACGTTTTCTCGTTCTGTAGTTGAGTGTTCGATAAATAAAGCAAAAGTAAAACTCTTACCGACTATATTTTTCCTAAATTAGGCCACTGGTGTAGCTCAAAAACAGTAATAGGTATCACAAATGCTGTCTGCGTACGGTAAATGAAATCCTTAAAAGTTTGCAAAGTAAAACCAAATTTATTTACAAATTAAAGTAATTTAAAAGCAAGAACTTTCGGAGCTCTCGTGGCCCCATTATCAGGCTAAGTGTCGTAGGAATGCAGAGTCAATCATTATAAAGTACAAGTACCCATCATTCATTTCACCAGTTCGTTTCAAGGAGATGCCAGATAACAAAAGTTGAAGTTACAGTTAAAAAAAGGAACTACGTAGGTTCTTCAACAACTGGTTGTCCGGAGGGGGCAACCAGCCATCTCCACTGGCTCGGAACATAGGCCGGGAGGTCATAGTTACAGCAGGAGTCACCAAATTTAATAATATAGAAGCTTTCAGTGAAAAAGACAGTCCGTTTGTTAATAGTTGAGTTTAAGATTTTTGCGTTATTCCAATCAGGTACGTAACCCTCTTGATTAACAGCTGCTGTTAGCACCGTGTTAGATGATCTTGGTCGGAGTGCATATTTGTGCTTAGCCAGACGAATGTTTAATGTCCGAAGTGTTGATCCAATGTAGAACATGTTAGCACCATTGCTCACCTGTTGAATCAATGGTATACAATAAACACCAGGTTTAATCAGTGGTGATACCTTATCTTTATCATTTCTAATTAACAAAAAATATTCCTAGTGGTTACACCGAATGAAAGATTGCGTAGATTGCATTCTTTCTTTAGAATAGACACAATAGGAGGGTAAAATTCGATCTTACCAATGTACTTGGTTGGAGTAGTTGGCAAAGTCGTAAGGTTTAATCTCTTGTGTTTAAGCAATAATCTCCGGAAAAATTAGCCCGAGAACCCAAAAGAGCGGGCTAAGTTTAACACTCTATCCAGTTCATCAGATCTTGCTTTTCGGGTAGAGGAATGTGTGGACGCCCGTTTTATCAAAAAACGGAGTGCGGCTGCTTTGTGGTCAGAGGGATGAAACGAAGAAAAAGGTATCATACAGGAGACAGAGGTCGGTTTGCGGTAAACAGAATAATGAAGTTGGTGAGAGTTTAAATCTCGAATCAGCATAAAGTCCAAGAACGACAATTTACCTTCTCTCTCAAGTTCCATGGTAAGCCTGATGGTAGGAAGTTGTGAAGAAAGACATTCAGTAAATTTATCCAAAAGGGTCAAAGAGTGTGGCCAGAATATTAACAAGTCATCAACATATCTTAAAAGAAGTAATGGCTTATGTGGAAATATCCGTAAGACATCATCCTCTAGGGTCTGTAATAAAATTTCGGCTAAAACAGGGGAGAGGGGGACCTCATTGTGGCACCCTCTGTCTGTTGAAAAAACTTGCCATCAAATTTAAAGTAGGAGCGTTTAGGACAGCTTTTAAACTTGGCTAAGAACACCAACTTGTAAATAGTAGGGGCAGATAAGACTAATCATGTCATCATCATGGACCGCTCTGACTACCTTGACAAAACGAACCAAGCCATTACCTCGGTTCCACACCGGATTCTCAAATCTGATCCTACTTCAGCCACAATCTCTGAATTGAGTAGGCTGAGAATTCAGGGTTTTCTTCCAGCTTCCATTTCATCCAGAATGAAACCCCCTGTTGGCCCTAGGGTACCCGAGGGATTTGGAAAGATAAAACTCACAAAACGGGCAACCCTTTTAGATTACTTGTTTCTTTCTGGTTATGCCAACCCGACTAGGCCCCTTGAGACGGCGTTGGCTTTATACTTAAAACCTTTAACCCTCAGTTTCTATTTCTAGCTCCACTCAGGCCTTAAACAGGATTAAAAACTTTGATTCACCTAGAACTGGTTTCATTATTGCTTCTTTGGACGTCGAGTCTCTCTTTCCGAATGTCCCTTTGGATGTAGTCCATTCAATCATTGTTAATGGACTGCAAGAGGACAACACAGTTTAAATTGAAGCTATACTTTCAGCCCTTAAATTAGTTTCTAAACGCTCCTACTTTAAATTTGATATCAAGTTTTTTCAACAGACAGAGGGTGCCACTCTGTCTGTTGAAAAGACATCATCCTCTAAGGTCTGTAATAAAATTTCGGCTAAAACAGCCCCTCTCCCCTGTTTTAGCCGAAATTTTATTACAGACCTTAGAGGATGATGTCTTACGGATATTTCCGCATGAACCATTACTTCTTTTAAGATATGTTGATGATTTGTTAATATTCTGGCCACACTCTTTGGCCCTTTTGGATAAATTTACTAAATGTCTTTCTTCACAACTTCCTACCATCAGGTTTACCATGGAACTTGAGAGAGAAGGTAAATTGCCCTTCTTAGACTTTAAGCTGATTCGAGATAAGCTTAAAGTCTAAGAAGGGCAATGGACGAAAGTTTCTTGCCCTGGTATTCCGCAAGGGTTAGAAACAGCTAAATTTAAAGAATGTGCAACCTAGTAAGCGTATAGCACCGTTGGGTGTAATTTTTTTACATGGTTACGCATTGTTCATTTTGGCACACATAGAAGCAGAATCACTGTATCCTTGCCCTCTGATATCAGCCAAGTAAATTCCATACGGCTTACGTTTTGCAAGAATTTTGCCAGTAATTCTTCTTCTCGTCATGTCTCCAATTCGAACGAAATCAAGAAAAGGTTCTTCAATCGTATATGCATTTTTCCCTACATCGAAGCATAATGATAACTGCGTTTTTACAGCAATATCAGGCGTTTTATCAACTGGAATAAAAAAACTCTTTTAAATTAATGTTTGTTTCCAGATTTTTCAGTATGATAGTTTTGCAGACATCAACGATCTCATTTTGTATTTTGGTGCTTGTATACAAAGCATTGCCTTTACAACATTTTGAAGCATTTCCTAACAAATTGCCTGTATTTATCACGAAATCGTAACATAGCATGGAAGTTTCCAATACTTTCTATGGAGGCTTCTTCTATAACTTAATCTAAATCCCTTTCTCTCAAAGAAGGAACCTTGTCGTTGACTTACAAGAACTTCTGCTGTAGGAACAAGGTTACTCATATTTTCAACAACCTGACGTTTGTTCAACTGAATATAAATAGAGCCCTGTACATTATTAGTAATATCCCTGCAGTAAAAAATGGAATTCATAGATTGTATCGTATAGTCTAGGTAGGGGCCGACCCATGTGCAGTTGGAAAGGTTGCGTATACGTGGTTTCTTTTCAGATATCCTTAAGTATATGTCATGTGATGGTTTTTTTCATCTTGGGTACGTGACCGAAAGGTCGTCAGTTTTTCTTTTTCAAAATGGCCGCCAATTATGGTATATGGTTTTAAACGTATAACAGCATTTAGTTCGAAATGTGGCCAAGTTTGGTATCAAATGAAAGCTCTTATTCATCGTAATGCAACTAACCACACTTTATTTACATATTGTAAAATACATTTGAGCAAAATACAAAATATTGTCTGAGCCACAACATATGGTTTATTTATTATGTATATTGCGGCAGTTTGCTGTACATACTGGTCTTGGAGACCAACTTGAAGACCCAATTAGTAATAAACATCTAAAAGAGCTATTGATAAACCACTACGGTGAGCATATTATGTTTTCTTATCTAAAAGAAAGAAAGAGATCACAGTTAGTTTTTTCATCAGGTACTGAAACACTTAATTAATACAGACATTTAACATGGACCAGGAACATCAAACAAACATCCTCGCTCTTTCCACGTTTTTAAGTGAGTAATTAATACAGACATTTAACATGGACCAGGAACATCAAACAAATATCCTCGCTCTTTCCACGTTTTTAAGTGAGTCACGGAAAAATTCTCATTAGCCGCCACCGGGAATCGAACCACAGGGTCTTCCAGTTACGCGCCGGATATGCTTCCACTACACCACAGCGGCCTCGAATTCCTCCAGACTCACACACGCTAACTGCCAAGCCAATTTAGCAGGTTGCTTCTTGGAGCCCCGCACAATGCTGGGGATTCACCAAAGATGGTAAGCAGCAACTGAAGAAATAATTAGAAGGCGAATGAATAATTAATACAGACATTTAACATGGACCAGGAGCATCAAACAAACATCCTCTCTCTTTCCACGTTTTTAAGTTTTCCGTGACTCACTTAAAAACGTGGAAAGAGCGAGGATGTTTGTTTGAAGTTACTGAAACAGTGTCCATTGTAGGCAAGATACGATCAACTAATATTGTAAAATCAGCAGCTGAAATTTTACGGAAGGAATGCAAAGAACATAACTCAACTAGATGATACGTTTTGTGACGAACAAAACTTGGAAACGCAATTAAACAAGTACCAAGATACTCGTCCAAAATCATGGGATGAATTTTTAGCCACCTTATACCAGGATATAAGAAGTCAGTGGAACTGCAAAGGAAGTGTGATACAGTCTTTCAGATAGTCTTCCATACTGTGCATGGTAGCAGGAAGAAAACTCCGTTATATAAAAGCACTGCTCGGGTGAAATTTCAGAAGACTTTGCCCAATGAAGTAAGGAAATCACAAGTGAGCCAGCAAAGGTTGCAGCCCAGATAGATCGTGCTTGGTATCTTGCTCGTTTTTTTTCGAGAGAAGTCTATTTCTGAATTTGGTTTTCCAGAGATAACTGACGTACCTTCTGAGAGTTCCTTCAATTAGTTGGTTACTACCAAAGTCTTACCTAACCTAGGCTGATGACTTTACCTGCACCGTCTTAGTGTAGACCTCACAGGGAAATGCGGAACTCTCTCGAATAGTTTGGGATTAATAGGATCCCTGACGGCGTTCCGACAGCTACCCTGTCAGTCACCGGAAACCACAGCATATCTTACACCCCAGTTCTACCTCATCCTGCAACCAATATATCCTGTGTTTATACGACAGTGGCAAATTTTCAAGATGCAATGTCACAAGTTCAGCAAGATGATGGTTTCTTATGGTGTGATGAAGGAGTGTACCGCCTTGCCAAAGAAATACATTTGTGGTTTCCAAATCAGTTTAAAAACAATTTCTTGGGACTTGGATATTCCATATATGCAATGTTTTAAAATGAACTGTATTGGTCTTTAGCTCGATGATGGTGGAGCAAAGGAAGCGTTAATTGAAACGGAAACATTTGGGTCAAATGTTGTTGAAAGTGTTATCAGTGACAGTCATTATTCTCGAGGAGCAAGAGGATTAACTGTATTTAGGAGCCATCAATCGTCTACAGTTGATAGAGTTTTTTAAGGAGAACGCAGATCTCTAAAAGTTTACAGCTATATTTGAAGAGGTAAAGTTACTACAACTGTTCTGCAAAGAAGATGGGGTTGAGGCCGGAAAACAGGTTGAGCAAGCATGCTGTCTCATGGAAACACTAGATAAAGAATTCGAGAAATTTATCGATAAATGTAGCAGCAAGTCAAAATTGTTCCGATATTGGAAAACGTTTCTGAATCATATGTTTCCAATACTTAGCAACATGCTACGGGCAAACCGAGAGGGGAACTGGGACTTACATATGTGTGCATTTCAAAGAGCACTTCCTTTGTTCTTTGCATTTGGAAAAATTAATTACGCAAGATGAGGGTCTGTATATCTTGAAGATTGCAAGAAACTGGAAGAACTGCATCCCAACATTTATGCGTCATTCAGGAAGGGCAGCTTTGTTATTCAACACGGAACCAGAAAGTTTAGTAGTGTTGGAATGGATCAAGCTCTTGAGCAGGTCTATAACAAGCCTGCAAAGGGTCATGGAGGCATCATAGGGTTTACTCGTCAGAAGCATGCAATTGCATAAAGAGACGTCATTAAACAGGAAAAGTTATGCATAAGCCAGTTCCATCGAAAAATGTGTGGTTTCCAAGACCAGTATGTACAGCAAACTGCTGTAATATACATAATAAATAAAATATCTGTTGTGGCTCAGACAATATTTTGTATTTTGCACAAATGTATGTTACAATATGTAAATAAAGTGTGGTTAGTTGCATTACCATGAATAAGAGCTTTCATTTGATACCAAACTTGGCCACACTTCGAACTAAATGCTGTTTTATACGTTTAAAACCATATACCATATTTGGCGGCCATTTTGAAAAAGAAAAACTGACGACCTTTCGGTCACGTACCCAAGATGAAAAACATCACATGACACATACTTAAAGATATCTGAAAAGAAACCCCGTATACGTAACCTTTCCAACAGGACATGGGTCAGCCCCTACACTAACAATTCGACTGTTACCCTCACAGGTTACTAACCGCCTCAATATAGCCTCACTTTCTTCAAAGTTTACGTCATATGCGGTCTTGAAGCGACCTCAAACAGAAATTTTTTGATCGTCCGTTACCTTTAACCACACGCCATCGCATGTGTTTTATGCTCGATGTAGCTCTAACACGTTTTTGCCTCACTTTTCGAAAGCATCCCAAACATACGTTTTAATCCCGACTTGCAGGAGGGACCAACTGAATTAACTGCGCGCTCTATAAATTTCCATCCATTACTTTTCTTCTTATGGTGACACCTTAAGACACGTGTTGCACGTTTACTCTCAGTCGGTTCTTAATACATAAGTTCTGTCAAAGAATTCATACGAAAGTGTACCACCATCGATGCGATGACGCTGTAAAGCATGTAAACCTGCCACTGATGATGAGGTTTACACGCTTCACAGGGACGTAAACTGTTCACTGGTGTTAAGCGCGCCCTTTTAGTCCTTCACTCTTTGCCCCATAACACAAGGCCCGATGAGGAAAGGCTAGTCCCCCTGACACGAACATCATGGCACTGAGTAGAAACAAATGACTTAAATATCATTTTACTCCTTTCTTAGTTTCGTAGATATTGTTGTAGACCTTTTAGCAGGTAATCAGTCAGTAAGGATTAGCGTCAATCATCCCCTTAAACGACCACCTTGAATAACAAAGCAAAGGGGAAAGCAACGCTTTTTAGGCGCATGTTCACTCATTCATGATGTGTTCAGCTCACTTCTTAGACAGCGAACATATTCGTTCGAACTGATTTCAGCCCATTTTGTTAACCCCGAGTTAATGGACCTTATTCACCTCGCGTCGCATCATGGGAAAACTTCTCCGTGTCTGCGGACCAGCAATAGTTTGTTTACAAGTGTTTTCCTATTTCTTAACATGGCGTTACGTTGCAGGGGTTCAGGAAAATAACGATTTTCCTAAATTTATAAACGACATGCCTAACTTTTTCTCATCGTATGATTGTGCTCCTAAATCCTGTCATCTAAAATATACAAAAGAAGGAATAACTTACCATAAGTTTCCTCTAAAAAGGCCGAAACTGTTAAAGGAATGGCTGTGTAAAATGAAACGTGATGATTCCCATTACAATGTGCATGCTCGAATATGTTCTGCCCATTTTAACGAGGAAGATTTTGAATATAATACTAAGAAAGAAGGCGGTTAAAACCTGGTGGTATTCATTCGATATTTAATTTCCAAAAAAATGGAAAAAAGGGAAAACGAATTGCACATCTAGATTGGTAAGGTGCGTATTAACTTCCACTTTCTTTCCCCAAAGAGCGGAACATATCAATAATGTTTCTTTTTTTAATCTTACGCATTCATGGAATTTTTAAGCAGATTGCCTAGCAGGCGACAATGGGAAGTTCTTAGTTATTTTTTTAATCCCAGTTTGTATTTCAAATAATGCAGGGCCGCCCCGGTGGCGCAGTGATCTAAGCGATGGCCTCTGATCATTCGTCCGAAAGGGGTCCGGGTTCCAATCCCGGTGAGGCATGGATGTTGTTTTTGTCTTACGGCACTGGCTCTCTCCCTTCCCTGGAGCCAGGGACCCTAAATTAGGGACGGGCGACTGCTTATAGCCCATTGAGTTGCTCACGGTGGTCGTTAAACCTTCAATCAAAAAAAAAATAAATAATGCAGGGCAACATATAACCTATTTCTCTGGACTTTTAAATATTTCGTTTTGCAAAATTGAATTCCATGTTTATGTCATGAAAGAAATACGGGATTACGCCATATAATACAAATTTTGAAGATGACAATCCAATTTTTGGCGTAAATGTGACAAGGATGGTAAGTCAGATAATATCCGAAAACTTGAAAATTTTCATCGTCCTGGAGCGGGACTGGAACCCGCGTCTGCCAGAAAACGCCCGGGTATGCTAACCACTACACCACCCAGAACGACCAAGTTTCAAAGTTTCAAGTTTCCGATCAATTTGAATATAACCATCACAGGATTCGCTAGTCGAAGCAACCGGCATTCATGTTTAGCGAATGTGGAGGTTAAGAATCTTTTCCCGTGTTTGCCCGGAGAAGCAGATAAATCATGAAAGAAATACGGGATTACGCCATATAATACAAATTTTGAAGATGACAATCCGATTTTTGGCGTAAATCAGACAAGGATGATAAGTCAGATAATATCCGAAAACTTGAAAATTTTCATCGTCCTGGAGCGGGACTCGAACCCGTGTTTTTCAGATGTTTCACCAATGTCTAACAATAAGAACGTAAAATTTAATATACTGTGTCTGAGAAATGCTTCAATAAAATTTCGCCATGACTAATGGCGATGTTTTCCTGCATCACTTGAAATAAAAATTGAACACAAAATTGTCTTGCTATGTTTTTGCAGCCTTGATTTGTTCTTCTAAGAAATTAATTTCATCTTCTTCGCCTTGTACGTAGCTCTATTACTTCGTTGGCATACTCCAAGAAGTTCAAAATTTTAAAAATTGGACAACAATAAGAGGCAATCTAATACCAACAACATTGAATCAGCAGACATGTTGGTCCGCAGAAATCCACTTCTGACGTCACATGAATAAGGTCCATTCTTTTCAGTCAGTTAAACAGTGAAAGAACATAATCAACTCGAAGGGTAGCATTCTGAAAATTACTACAAGGAGGAAGATGTATACTAGTATAACACACAGCAGCCGTGGATGCAGCAGCCCTTACGATAACATGCCCAGAATCAGGGTTCGGTACTTTCCGAAGGTTATTTGCCTCTTTCTCCCTTGCTACGTGAAACTATTAGGGTAATAGTTTTCAGGGAATAATTTCGTCACTTGTCAGCCTTTCAGTACGTAAGCTTGCATCATGTGTCGTAATTCTAAGTCATCTATGTCCCCATGTTATTGAAATAGAAAGAAATTATTCCGGTAATAGTTTTCAGGGAATAATTTCGCCACTTGCCGGACTTTCGGTACTTAAGCTTGAATCATGTGTCGTAATTCTGAGTAATCTATGTCCCCCATATTCCCGAAATAGAAAAGAAATTATTCGGGTTTTAGTTTACAGGGAATAATTTTGCCACTTGCCGGACTTTCAGTACTTAAGCTTGCATTATGCGTCGTAATTCTAAGTCATCTATGTCCTCATGTTTCCGAAATAGAAAGAAATTATTCGGGTAATAGTTTTCAGGGAATAATTTCGCCACTTGCCGAACTTTCAGTACTTAAGCTTGCATTATGCGTCGTAATTCTAAGTCATCTATGTCCTCATGTTTCCGAAATAGAAAGAAATTATTCGGGTAATAGTTTTCAGGGAATAATTTCGCCACTTGCCGGACTTTCAGTACTTAAGCTTGCATTATGCGTCGTAATTCTAAGTCATCTATGTCCTCATGTTTCCGAAATAGAAAGAAATTATTCGGGTAATAGTTTTCAGGGAATAATTTCGCCACTTGCCGGACTTTCAGGACTTAAGCTTGCATTATGCGTCGTAATTCTAAGTCATCTATGTCCTCATGTTTCCGAAATAGAAAGAAATTATTCGGGTAATAGTTTTCAGGGAATAATTTCGCCACTTGCCGGACTTTCAGTACTTAAGCTTGCATTATGCGTCGTAATTCTAAGTCATCTATGTCCTCATGTTTCCGAAATAGAAAGAAATTATTCGGGTAATAGTTTTCAGGGAATAATTTCGCCACTTGCCGGACTTTCAGTACTTAAGCTTGCATTATGCGTCGTAATTCTAAGTCATCTATGTCCTCATGTTTCCGAAATAGAAAGAAATTATTCGGGTAATAGTTTTCAGGGAATAATTTCGCCACTTGCCGGACTTTCAGGACTTAAGCTTGCATTATGCGTCGTAATTCTAAGTCATCTATGTCCTCATGTTTCCGAAATAGAAAGAAATTATTCGGGTAATAGTTTTCAGGGAATAATTTCGCCACTTGCCGGACTTTCAGTACTTAAGCTTGCATTATGCGTCGTAATTCTAAGTCATCTATGTCCTCATGTTTCCGAAATAGAAAGAAATTATTCGGGTAATAGTTTTCAGGGAATAATTTCGCCACTTGCCGGACTTTCAGTACTTAAGCTTGCATTATGCGTCGTAATTCTAAGTCATCTATGTCCTCATGTTTCCGAAATAGAAAGAAATTATTCGGGTAATAGTTTTCAGGGAATAATTTCGCCACTTGCCGGACTTTCAGTACTTAAGCTTGCATTATGCGTCGTAATTCTAAGTCATCTATGTCCCCATGTTCCCGAAATAGAAAGAAATATCGAAAAAAATGGAAGCATGTGCTTTGACATAATTTTATTCCTTCAAATTCGCGTCACACCTGCGTCTTCCTACTTCAAACTAGATCTGGTAACGCACATGAAATATGCCTCACGGACATGACTCTGAGTTCATCTCAGAAATGTAATGAAACTTGATTGCTCGAGTGGGTTGCTAAACGCTTATGAAATAATGCGCATAAAAAGTTGAAGACTGGGAATGAAAAACAGCCCTGGAGATTTCTCTCGATTTGCGGCTTCGCACGTCATGTGGGAAGCGAATTTAATGCCGTGTCGCGACAATACAGCTCGTGGGAATTTACAGGAGGAAACCAAGCGCCGCAATGCAGAGACATAAATGTGAAAACGCTGTGTTTGCCTCGAGCTCGGCAATCTAAGATAATCCAATTGCAGCCCTCAAGTTTAAGAAGATGCGAACATCATCAATTCGATCAATATACGAACCCAAGGGATTATCGCCAAAAACTTCAGATTTCTTGGAACTGGGGAGAAACTTATTTCTTCCTCTGAAGCGAAGAATTATAAGATTTTATATCTGTGGCCTGGGATGGTTTGTAGAAAAAAATAGTATTTAATATTCAGTGATATCTTATGAACAAGATGATTGGGAACAGCCAATTGTTTTTTTGAAAAGTATGCAAAAAAATTCCTCAAAGGAAATGTCACTATAAAGTCATCTAAAGCACGCTAGGTTAATATTTTTATGTTACCGAACTGATGAAATTTGAAAGAGAAATACCCTTTCACTAATTAAAATTTCGTAACGCACATATTTTGGAAGTGTTGAATATCTTTGCATTACCTTTAAAGTTAACGGAACTAAGCTAGTAATATATGAACATATACAGGGTAGCCCAAAACATACCTACCAAGTTTAAATCCAATCTGCTCTGCAACTAGTTAGTACAATTTGAAGAAACTTTGCAGACACATTATAGCCTTCAAGCCTATTGTTGTCTCATGTGTTATAACGAAGTAAATTTCTCCGTCATTTCTGTCCACGCCAGGATTCGAACCCGGATCCACTCATTCCGGAATAAGTCACTCTACCAATTGAGCTACGCGGACGTTTGTTCTGACTACTATCTGCCTTTATGTCGTGTGCGTCCTGCTGGCAGGACGCACACGACATAAAGGCAGGATATCAAAAATGGCATCCTACAGTATGGTGTAGCGGATATTCATTATCGAAAAGTACATTCGATCATCAGAAAGCATCGAAAAAGGTTAGAAGAGCGTTCCAGGTTAAATTTGGTGTCAAACTTAGACTGGACAGGCACACAATATCAAACCTCGTCAAGAAAAGTCGCAAGACAGGGTCAGTGTTGGACGATCACTCTCAAAGCAACAGGCCCTCCACAACAAGAACCGAACGTAATATTGAGAAAGTTCGAGAAACATTTGTGCCTTGTCGAAAGTTAGCATTTGTGGACCTGTTTTTATTGAGGGAATTGTATCCGCAGTGAGCTATTGAAACTTGCTTGAAAACAATATCATTCCTGTCCTTCATGGTTTCCATGGTTCTGACCTCACAAGCCACTTTTACATGTAAGACGGTGCTCATCCCCATCGCACAGAATCCATTTTCCGCATTCTGAATGAAACTTTTCATGAGAATATCGTTGCTTTGGATCATCCAGAGCACTACGGACGCGGACTTGGCTTGTCCTCATATTCAGCACACCTCAATCCTTTGGATTCTTTTATGAAGACATCTCAAAGACAAAGTGTATCAGAGTAACCCAAAGACTGGAGGAGCTGAAATCATCTATCGAGCGTGAAATCTTAGCCATTCCAACAGACGTCCTCCAGAAGGTGGTGTCCAATTTTGGGATCAGATTGTGGAAGATCGTAGAGGTTGAGGGCAAAGCTATTGAACATGTTGTAATATAAACGGCAGAAGATGTAGATTTTAATACACTTTGGATGAGATTTGTATATCTTTTCATTCAGGAATAATACAGCATTAAACTTGGTAGGTACGTTTTGGGCAATCCTGCACACAGGTCGTGCGATACTTGAGTAAAAGATAATCTTGTGTAAAACTGCAATGCGTGATGTGGATGAATGTAAACTTCTGATATTTGGATAACTCGGTCTCTGACGTAGGTGCAGCATGAAAGATGGATAAATCCAAGATTGCTACGTTTGGATGAATGGAATTCTATATTGTAGCAGATTTATAGTGAACGTTAATAAATTCTGAATCACTGCAATCTAAGCATAAGTGTAAGTCTTGAATATAGGCATAAAACATCTGAATTGCTGAAATCTTGGCACCAAGTATAAGTCTTCGGTATAGATTTAAAACATCTGAGTGTTATACTGGTATAACTGCTGTCTTGAACACAAGACTCTGACGTAGGATCTGAATAACTACAATCTTGGCTAAGTGCCGGTCTTGGATACAATTTAACACATCTTAATGATTGCAACCTTAGTGTCATCGCATTTCATGAATTAAAACATCTGAACGACTGTAATCCTAGCATACGCGCTGGTCTTAACTAATGTGAACGCAGATTAAGACACCTGAAAGACCGCAAGTTTGACAAAAATGCAAGTCTTTACAAACATGAATACAAACTTATGACATCTAAATGTCTCATAATTAACCTCTGACATCTCTTCTTTCGGCACATTTTAACAGATTGTTCTCAACCGGTGTATCAGTATGGAGAACGCAATGATCGCTAGCGCTCTTGGTACCACTGCTTGAAGGTTATTATTCGTCTGAAATCCATTGTAATCGTCCCCTTCGTTACTTCTGTAGCGTCACTACACATATCAGCGCATTTTCACTATATATTCCACACATTTTAATAATTTGACACGCAGTTAGATATAATATCACTGTAAAAGTATTTCTCTTTCGCAAAAGTCCCTAAAATCACTGCGACCGAACGCAACTGAAATTCTGATATTCGTAATATAAGTCCACTCGTGTAACTGCAAAGAATATTCATAACATCCATTGAGGAAAAATTATTTCGTTCGCAATGTCTCGAGTATGATATAGAATGCATGGTTCGACAATAACTTTCGATAATGGGATCATCTTCAGCGCAACTCTTTTGATGCAGCAGGAGCAACACTTTTACGTAAAAATTGATGAACCTTTCTCCAATAATGTATAAGGTTTTAGTCCACTACTGTAGCTCACTTTGTAAGATGACTCTTTTGCTTTAGTTTGGGAAATTTTTTATCATCAGGATTTACAATTTGAAACACTTCAATGAATGAATGAATGAATGAGCATACTCGGGCGAATCCGGGAGACGCTGGTTTGATTTCCGATTCAGGACGACGAGATTTTCAAGTTTTCGGACATTATCTGACTTAACATCCATGTCATATTAACACCAATAAACGGATTCACATCTTCCAAATTTGTATTGAAACACTTCAAGTTTTTCTTTAAGAAATCTTGTATTTTTGAGTGCAAGGTGTTATGTTTCAGAATGTTTTCTACTTTTGCTAAAGAATTATTAAATGAGATTTCGTGACATATGCAATGAGCATCTGATATGTGTTCATTACAGACGCTTGTAAATTCGTGTCACAGACAGGACAGTTACACTTTGATAATAATTTGGAAGTACTAGGCAGTTAACGTTGGAAATGTTTTAGGTAAGCATTTCATTTCTATAGACTGCAATCTCACAATATCCTTTTGAAATGTTAGTGGTTTATGCTTACTGATTTCATTACAAATGAAACTACTCTTTCTTTTAAACTTTCACGCCTGCGCAAGTGATTGGAGGATGGTCACGAAAGTAATAACTTTAATTATGTTTATGTGGCACTTGTGTTGCAAAGTGTAATTTCTTTAGAACCGCTGAGCAATGAAGATGCAAATCCACAAAGGAATTAACTTCTTTTTACAACTTTTTTTCAAATGGTCGATGGATAGATACCGAATTACACGACGTCCTCTCAAGCAAGCCAAATAAAAAACAATGCACTCACAACGTGCAAATAATGGGGCATACGATTTCGTTGGTAACATCTAACAACTTTTGTGAATAGCTGCAAGCGAAACCAAAAGTTAAAACACATCCATCCTATGTACATTTATTTGAGTTAATGTAATTGTACAAGAGCTCATTTTTTATATTTAAATGCAGATGTCATAGTAACGAGATATCTCATGTGACACATCCTCATATTCAGTAAACTATTCTGAATAAATTCCTTCCGGTACTGAATGTTTTGAACGTTATTTCGAATCCTCACCAGTCAGAACAAATTGACATGACAGAAAAATTCCATAAAAGAGAGAGTCCTGAAAATTTCGAAAACCTTTGGTGGGAATTTCCAAAGCTGGCAATCGTGCAAGCAGACGAACAAACAGTAGTATAAGGAGTCATACTTTTGGTATACATGCATGTGACAAAAAACGTGCTGAGTTTCAAGCTCGGAAAAGGGAGTTCAAGAAGTTTCTTAAATAAGATGGAATTACTCGAGTACTCTCCAATTTCAACTCACATTCTGGGAAAAATACGAAGCATCTTCGTTGAAATTCTAATTAATAATTAGTTAGGTATTAGGAGAATTCAGGAAACTCATTTAATGAACTGAAAGAAAAGTAAAATGTATTCAGTACACGAGCAAAATAACTTTATCAAAATGTGTCTCCTGTAAATGCTCTCAAGGGAAAGGTTAATTCCCTTTGCATTTATTTTTGCAAATAGTGGAATTGGATAATGATAAATTTACTAACGCACTTTTAGCGACTTCTTCTCGGGACTTTGGCTGAGTTTAAGAACACGTCCTTTAAATGCTTAAAAGGTTCTGCTCGCTAAGACGAACTTCCTTGTCTAAAACGCTGTTCAACTTAATTGATGATCGTTTTATTAAATTCTTAAAGTATACTTCAAATCGCTCAGAAACAGCCGAGTGGATATGTTTGAAGTTTTCTTTAGCTATGACCTAAACATTGTTGCTCATGTTATTCATCGAACAATAGTTCGGGAATTCTGTTAAACATTTTCAGCAAAATTTCAAAATCAAGCTTACCAGTGGGCTTTTTTTATTAAAAATATTTATCAGTCTTTTTCTCTGTGGAAATTTATCCAAACGGACTGAAAATTTGCATCCAGATGCGCATGAGTACTTATCTCGTTCACGAGTTACATTTTTGTGAGAAGTTCCCACTATTCTTCCACGAATTAACATCACCTGAGAAAAATACGTAGTATCCATTTTAGGTGTTAGAAGGGTTTGGTAGCCATTTCCTCTCCTTCCGAATAGCGTAGTCATAAATAATTCTATTATATGAATTGTCGCCTGGGTGGTCGAGACGTCTGAGGAGCTGGCTTCTGATCATACATCCGAGATGCGCCCAGGTTCTTGGGCGAGATATAGTTGGTGTGTCTTTCTGAAAGCACTATAGCTGTGTCTATTCGCTAGAGCCGATGGCCCTAAGTTAGGGAAGGTGGTCGTTACACCTCCAAATGAAAAATGGCTATCTCTGTATTTCCTTATTAGCCACAGTTCTTAAAAGCAATTTCTTATCTTCTTGCTTCTGCTTCAGAAACCAAGCTGAAATTTTCTTCCTCGTGAAGCTCGAGATCTGGAATCAGAGGTCTTGGAAGGAAAGGTGAACTAATTTTAACAATCCAATTATTGTTCTATAGTCTATATTCTTCCTGATTCCCATTTGCACGGATAATTCCGTTATTAGGCACGTCGATCAATTTTGATAAAATTATCTACCCTTCGCCAGATTTCGGAAGCCAAGAAAGAGGTTGGACTGCACTTACAAGGTTCCTGATAAAGACTTGCACTTGTCTGTTCTGAAAATCGCAAATACTCTGGCTCCTCATCGACAGTTTGTAGGATGTGAACTACTTCGCTTCTTCCCTCTCAACTGTTATGTCAATTAATATGCGTTTTCTGTTTTTATATTTTTTCGATACTCAGCGACACCTTACGGGTATTTGAAATTATATGGAGTCACACGTTCGTAATTTCTGGTTATTAGATCCGCGGAAGGGGCAAAATCATTGCCGGTAGAGAGACGTATCACCCACATCCCTTTGACTAATTGAACCATGGCCCAACTTGAAAAATGAGCCAGAGGCGCATGACTCTGACTCTCCCCCACTTGGATCAATTTCCGTTTACGACAGAATTCCCTAATCAGAACCATTCCGAGAAACGTTTAACTCTCCGCCACTTGGGCGGATATCTGTTTATGGCGGAGCTCCCTAATCAGAAACATTGCGAAAAACATTTGACTCTCTCTCTCACTTGGGCGGATTTCTGTTTATGACGGAGTTCCCTAATCAGAACCATTCGGAGAAACCTTTGACTCTCCTCCACTTGAGCCGATTTCTGTTTGTTACAGAGCTCCTTAATCAGAACCATTCCGAGAAAAGTTTGAATATCCGCCACTTGAGCCGAATTTTGTTTATGACGGAGCTCTCTAATCAGAACTATTCCGAGAAACATTTTACTCTCTCCACTTGGGCCGATTTCTGTTTATCACGGAGCTCCCTAATCAGAACCATTGCGAGAAACGTTTGACTCTCCTTCAGTTGGACGGATTTCTGTTTATGACAGAGCTCCCTAATCAGAACCATTCCGAGAAACGTTTGACACTTCCCCTCTTGGGTCGATCTCTGTTTGTGACGGAGCTTCCCAATCAAAACCATTCCGAGAAATGTTTGACTCCTTCCACTTGGACCGATTTATGTTTATGGCGGAGCTCCCTAATCAGAACTATTCCGAGAAATGTTTTGCACCTTTGGCATTCAGAGACGAATTCAGAAACTCCTTTTCCATAAAGAAACAACACTTTGTTGAAGCCCTATTCCCAGATTATCGAGAAATACCTGACAAGCAACTATGTGCGAACAAAATATGTTAGCCTGGTTTGCATATCACCAACGAGGATTACTTGCAGAGACATGTGTTTTAATTTTTCTCTCTATCACCTGTAGTTTGGGGACCATTTAACTTAAATTTACCGTTTTAAGTTAAATCGAGATACTCAAGGTAATAAAAATCTGAAATTTTAGATGCTGAATTTTACCTTATACATTTAGCACTTTTTTGTATATGTACAGCATGTCAAAAACTGACATGCTTATGTAAACATTTTGCTCATTCATCCATCCGTGCCTTGGAGGAAATAAAGCCGGGGTTACACAGCATAGTGGGAATATATTTGAGACGAGATACGAGTGCGATTTAACATGATGTTTGGCCACCTTTTTTTAAAAAAACAGTTTGAATTCGTCGTGGAATATATTCAAATTAATCGTGAATGATCGGAGAAATATTGGCCTATTCCTCAAGGAAGAAAGTCTCATGCTCTCCGAGTGACGATGGTAGAGGAAATCTGCTTCTTATTGTTCTCTACAATTCTGTGCAGAAGAGCTCAATAATGTTTAAGCATGATGACTGTGCTACTCATTGGAGATGTTTAACTTAAGTTTCATGGTCATTAAATCCAGATGGGACACGACTGGCTGTGTTTATCTGAGCTTTATCATCTTGAAAGATGCGTTTGTCAGCGTTAAACGATGTTTATACTGCTACGGTAAGAACGTGGTCACCCAGAATATCAAAGTGTGAAGAGGCTGAAACAAGCCAGTTCGAATTGATAATAGGATATGAAGAATGCCAACATATCGCTGCCCAAACCATTACTGATCATCAATTATATTTGACGGATGGCAAAAGACATCCGGAAAAGTGCGCTTCTTCTCCCAAAGATCGAAAAGGTAAGAATGAAAGTTCGTCGAACCAAATCACATGTTTTCAATCGTCCAATATCCAGATTTTGTACTCGTGACACCATTGCACCTTCAGTTTTTTATTAGCATTAGTAATTAGTGGCTTGGAAACAGTGACTTTGCTATATTAATATTTCAGCTCTATGAAATTTCCGTAGAACTGTTTTGAGTTAGGTTGCACCAAAACGTGGTGCTGCACCAGCTGGTTGCACAACGTTTTGAGAAAAGATATACTACTGTGTGGTGCCACCAATATGGTAAAACCTTGCACGATAACGTGGTGCAACCTGTACCATAACGTGGTGCAAAGCTTCGCCATGTTGTTGGCTTCTGTTTGCGCCACACAATGATGTATCGTTTCTCAGAAAGTGCACCACTTTTTGGTGCAATCTACAACAAAATGTTTAACAGTGTAGATACTGAATATAAACACTAATTTCTGCATTTTTTACGGCAGTAGTTTGAGTGTTCGGGCTAATACGACGTAGATCGAAGTATACCCGAGAAAGTCAAAAGTTCGCCCCATTCGCAGCTAAACGTTTAAGTGATGCAAGAAAGCCATGCACGCTCACTTTATATTCAAAGTATAGACCATTGCTTCCTGTATAGCCTTTTGCCAAAGTTCCACCAGAGCCACAATCGCACGGGTACCATTTGGTAGGTTTCTAGGACAGAAATTCTATGATGCCAGACGCAACCTTTACCAGAGAAGCGAAGTTCCATTCTTGTACAAAATGGGCAATGAAGCAAAACAGGTGGAAGTCACATGGTGCAAGATCCTCGCCTTATGTAGGATGAGGAAAGATCTCAACTTCTTCTAACTCCTGTAGCTTTCGGAGAACCGCTCTAGAGGTGTGACTTGGGCGTTATCCACTTGCAGCAACGCCAAATTCCTGCTGACGAGCGCTACATAGTATTTGTGCATAGCGTCATTGACCCGCTGCAGTTGTTCGGCGTAGGGGGTCCCGTGCACAGCCCGACCACCTCGCACGAGTTCTCTGTGCATAGGACCCTCACAATTCCACGAAACGCACACATGACTTTTCTCTCAAACGGACCTCTTTGCACCACTGGCTGTGCTTCCTGGCATGCCTCAGCCACTGGTTCCCAGTGGTAGGATAGCGTTGGAATAACCACATTCCATTACCTGTGAGGGTACGACACCAAAACCTATCGTTCTGTAGATTTGACAACAATCTGCCGCACATTGTTCCGCCTGCCGGGTGTTAATTCATGGGGAACCATTCGTGAGGCCCGGAGAACAAACCAAACAGGTGACAAAAAAATTGTCGATTTGGAAGAGACTCCACATTAGCTCCCAATTCTCACGTGCTGGACTATGGGGTTCACTGTCACATTTTCGACCAGGGTGTCAGTGTTTGTGGTCGTACAACGTGCTGACTTCGGCCTATCTTCGAGACTGACGCCCCCAGCATTGAAACATAGGAACCATTTTCGTGTACAGCTGCTGTCCACTATTCCTCGCCTTCAGCTGCATAAATTTCTCTTGCTATACTGTTGCCGTATTTAACCTTTCTTTTAATAATGACGTGGGAGCGCACGAACAGCATATTTATTGATCTTCATCCTCTGCTGACCTGGTAACGCAGTATGGCTCTGTGCCAAGTGGATGCAGTCAGCCTCGTGGTTTCACGTGATGGCGGTATCCAGTCGACGCTAGCGCCTTTGGCACAAGAATTGATGCCCAACACTACGTGTTGTCCAAGCAGAACGAACTTTTCACTCACCCTGTTACATACACATAGCCCGAAAATGTATGTATCCGACTTCCTGCCGTAGTTCGTTGTAGCGGATGTTGCTTCTCTAGACTTCGTGAATGCTGTTATAACTTTCTTCACAGTTGCGCTGGATACATTCAACAAATCCATAAAATTAGTCACAAATGTCCGCCCCTATAAAGCTCTTGCACTTATCTTCGGTCTCTGACAGTTCTATCTCAAAGAAACATTAAAAATTATTCATCGCTGCACGTTGGTAAATTAATAAGTGAGCCACTTCAAAAGCAATAGTCTTACAGAATTTTATTTTCAAATTTCTGTCGTTACGTTACAGCATGAAAAGAACAGCTTGATTTATGTCCGTATTAATTATTGCATGCATTCCCAACTTGATATTTACTCACTTGCTGGTGATTTAATTTAGCACTACGATAAAACACGTGTAGCGTAAAAGTCTTTTCGACTTCTACGCTGTTTTAACACATCAATATAATAAGAAATAGTTCCTAAATGAAAGAAAACCTTAATGGCCAGACGAAACAACAGAAGTCAACTTACGGAAAAGCTTTATTCAGGCTGTAGAAAACACATCGTAATAGGGCATACTTCAGTAAACGCTCCACACATTATGACAACACTCCTATCAATAATCAGTTTACAACCCAACGCTCGTAATAATCGCTCTCTTGCGATAGATCAGCCGTCGTTTTTATCTCTTGCTCTTATCAAGATCAGGCATACGTCACGTGCATTCAACCTCAATTATGTTGCCAAACGTATTCGTTTGAGGGAAGAGATATTTCGTTAAGCGTGAAGAATACTGAGAATAAACTCAAGATTTACATAGGGAAAGAAACTAAAAAAGGAAAGTTAATCTAGAACATACGTTACACACGTTTGTTTCGACTAGTGCAATTAATGTCTGACGTTTCAGATAATGCTTCAGTTGTTTGGATTTCATTGTCCTGGGTGGCGTAATGGTTAGCATACTCGAGGGTAAATAGGGAGATGTGGGTTCGATTACCGTTCCAGGACAATGAAATTTTCAAATTTCTGTAGTTATGTTACATGGAAAGAACAGCTTGATTTATGTCCGTAGGTTTTTCCATATTTTTGTCTGCCACCTGTATCTTAGCTTCTTTAAATGGGATTAAAATAATTACTTATGGCTTGGAAGCTTTGAGAGTGACAAAGCATATCCGTACATTTTCCGGCTTTTCTAATACGCATTTTTTTTTGTGTGAATATATTTGTTTTGGGCTTTATACATTATTCCTTCCGAAATTTGCTAAACTTAAGACCCTGCCCTTTTCTTTATAGGTTTTCTGAGTTTTCTTATACATAGATGAAATTGAATGACGTAATTGTGTATTTTGATGTTATATGATGTCGAGATATGAAACTCTTCCTAGTTTCTTTTTTTTTTTTTATTTGAGGTTTAACGACCACCGTGAGCAACTCAATAGGCTATAAGCAGTCGCCCGTCCCTAATTTAGGGCCACTGGTTCCATGGAAGGGAGAGAGCCAGTGCCGTAAGACAAACACAACATCCATGCCTCACCGGGATTCGAACCCAGACCCCTTTCGGACGAATGATAAGAGGCCATCGCTTAGACCACTGCGCCACCGGGGCGGTCTTCCTAGTTTCGGATAGCTGTAATCGAGCCCACTTATCGTGCTGTTTCCTTAACGTACGGTTTCCCCATGAGGGGGTACAGGTGTTTATTGCTGTTTGAAAAAAGTGAAATAAAATGCAGATTAGTAAATAATTAGTTGTTGAAATTTTGACTGCATACCTTATTAAGACTGAACAAAAAAATTAATGAAATATAAATGTTAAATTATCAAAATATGAAAAAAGCACAAAATAATTAAAACGTTTTTGAAAATTGAAAAAGAGGTCTTTTTTTTAATACTTTGTGAAAACATAGTTACCAGAAATAAATGTAAACTTTAATTCGAAGAACCGTCGTTTATAATTTTTTTTTATTGGATTTTTAACGAACTCCGTGAGCAACTCAATGGCTATAAGCAGTCGCCCGTCCCTAATTTAGGGTCACTGGTTACAGGGAAATGAGAAAGCCAGTGCCGGAAGACAAACACAACATCCATGCCTCACCGGGATTCAAACAAGGACCTCTTTCGGACGAATGATCAGAGGTCATCGCTTAGACCATTGCGCTACCACTGATTCCAGGGAAGGGAGAGAGCCAGTGCCGTAAGACAAACACATCATCCATGCCTCACTGGGATTCGAACTTCGAACCCAGACCCCTTTCGGACGAATGATCAGAGGCCATCGCTTAGACCATTGCGCCACCACTGGTTCCAGGGAAGGGAGAGAGCCAGTGCCGTAAGACAAACACAACATCCATGCCTCACTGGGATTCGAACTTCGAACCCGCACCCTTTTCGGACGAATGATCAGAGGCCATCGCTTAGACCACTGCGCCATCAGGGCGGTAAAAAGAGATTGAAAACATGCAGAAAAATAATTCAAGCTGTTCAAAAAGCAAAAAGTTTAAAAAGTAGTTTTTTTGTTTTTTGTTTTTTTTTCGTTTTAATGGGGTTTTCTTCGAAAATGTGTTTAATCCCCATGAACTCACGACATTATGATTTGACATACCAATAGATAATCTACCATTTCAAAATTTGAAATTTGTTATAAAACCGACTCATCACTTTCAAAAATTGCCTCTTGTTTAAAACGCACTGAGTAATGTTTACTCAAATATTGAGTAACTGATTTTCTTTAGAACCATTTAAACTAATTTCACGTGTCATAAATAATAAGACTGAGCAATACAAAGCAATAAAGAATAGTTACTCATGTTTTTTTCTTAAATTTATGATAAAATCTGTATGAATGCTTTTGGGATTTATGTAAGCCAGTTGCATCAAATTGCGTCAGTTGCGCTAAAGTAACAAAACGCTGTTACTGCATTCCAAGAAATGGAATTTTCGCGAAGTTCAATGCAATTCAAAAGTGATGACTTCTGAATTATTTACAACGACGCAGTTAATTACGCACGTTCGACAAATTCCTCTGGGATTCCTAACATAAATGTATTAACTTAAAATTCTGTCAGGAATTCCGTAAAGTACGTCGCTGTAAGGATTTTTAGCATCTTTATTGGATGAACATTTTTGAATTAAATCTTTGTAACTTGTGTAATTACAAAATTCTAGTGAAAAGCGTTTTGAGCAGGATAACACTTATAGTTTGTCCTAAATTAATCATATCTATTCTTCAAGAACAATCAGATGTTCTATTTCCCTTAAAGGAAAGCAAATATCGGTTTGAATTCAACTGCAGCTGCTACGTGGGGGACTTTACATCTGTTGTTAAGTGGACAGGAGAAAATTAAAGATTACGATTTCATTAAAATTATACATCGTCTGCATCGCAGCGCCAGAGATGACATAATGATCGGGACAAAATAGTTCAGATTTTAATTTACTGAAGAAAGTTGGTGAAAGCACCGCTTTGAACACGTTGTGACTGGTAATTATTAGAATTGTTTGTAGTTTAAATGATTTAAATATCTGCTAATGGACAAACCTGTGCACAATTCCTTGCACGATCATTTTTGGCTAGCTGTTCAGAAGTTTTCCAAGTGACGTGTAAACAAACACTATATCTGATATCTTCGTTAGTGGCTAGCATCATAACCACACTATCTGCATATGAAAAAATAACATGATTAATTTTGCACTTCGTCAGATGTCCGGAACCATACAGCAGACACACCATGTTGCATCGATCGGAACAAATGATAATCTGAAGGGACTGTGTAGAGACTATAAGCTGGGTGCTCCAAAACTTCCCAGCCAATCGTCAATAACGTTTCCTTGACCGATTTCGCGACATGTGGCTTAGCGTTGTCATGCAGTATTTTCACGAGACGCAATCCTTTGCCTGTGAATGGACGTTTCCCACAGATTTCCTGGTTCAATCGCAGCAATTGTTGCTTGTAGTGATCAGCAGTAACACTTTGACCCTGTTCCAGTAGTTCATAATAGAGCACACACTTCATATCCCACCAGATGCACAACAGAACTTTCTTGGAGTGAATATTGCGTTTCGGTGTCGAAGTCGTTGCTTCACCGGGGTCTACCCAGAGTTTTTTTAGCATTTGGGACTGTCGTACCATACATATCCACATTTAATCACCCCCAAGAATTTTGCACAGGAAATACTTTCTGTGTTGTTTATTCAACAGATTCAAACAACTCCATATGACACGCTCATCCTTGTTCCTCTGTGCGAGGTCATGTAGCACCACTTTTTTTACCCTTCTGAATCTCTCCCATTGCACGTAAGCGATTGGAAATGGTTTGTTGAGTTACCCCCAGTTGTTCAGCTAGTTCTTTTTGTGTTTGAGCCGAATCTTCATTCAGAAATGCTTGCACAACCTTCTTCAGGGCGACGCTACTTTCTCGATCGCTAACATCAAAATCACCTGCTTTAAACTGTCTAAACCAAAACGGTTATACGTCAATTTGTCCTGCACAATTCGTCGAGCGAAAATTCGTCGCCGACTCAGTTCGTCCAGTGCAAATTCATCGAGCGTCAATTCGTCGCAATTACAAATCCATCGCAGGCTCAATTTTGTCCCAGGTAAATTCAGCGCGAGCAAATTTGTCGTGGACGAATCCATCGTATTTCGACCCCTCTCAGTGAAATACTTTGGAGTTTGTAAGAGATCTTTTAGCTCTCCAACTTGAAAAAGTCCTTCGGAAGGACGGTTGGAGGTTATGCTGCCGTTGCGAATTTGAACGTTCTATAACTTGTGGATCTTTCATGTCCCATGTGACATGTCTCCTCCTTCCCGGGGCTCCGGTGAAGTCTTTTTTGAGGGATATAGTGGTTCAGGAGGGTGAGGACCCCTCTCCTTAGGTTTCTTTTTCAGTATTAAATTTAACTCTTGTACATTGCATTGATTTATTCTTAGTGTACTTCACATTGTTCTGCAGGTCCAGGGCACCACGGGGAACCTCGGGTGTCTTCAAGGCCTCGGGGATCGCAGGATGGAGATATGTCCGCATTTTTCGTTTTTACTGTTGTATAGAGTAGCAGACTCTACTTGTGGATATGCCCTTCTCTCATAAATTTGGAGAAGTCCTTAAGAGTGATCCGAGATGTTTTTGGTTGGGGGTGGCTGCCCCCAACTTCCGTAACTTCATATTCTGGAGTGCTGGAGTCGGTCAGTGTGTCCGGGGTGTTCCCCCTGATTCGCGAGTTCTGTAGGTTTTCCCCCAAAATGTTAAAGTGGACGTAGAGCTGTAAACATTGGCACCATGCTTTATATGATGATTCTGTACACGACCACGAATTTTCAGTAGGGTGAAAGTTAATTCCTTCCCTAGTGCCCAGGATTCTAAGAGCGGTGACAAGGTGTTCAAGGTAAGTTGTTTGCTCGCTATTTCCATGCTTCATAAAAAACTATGTAGGAGAAACCTTCACACACGTAACTCACTCGAAGAAACTCCGTAGTGATTTTTAAGAACTTTTAATAAAAGTCATACGACTTCACAATCCGTGAGATCTTTCGGGACACCGTGTTCCCATCTTCAGACAGATTGACTCAGTCCGGTGCGCCCCCTATATATACACTGAAGTTACAGTAATGACGCATGGCACAAATAAGCATGCGCACACTATTTCACTCCCCCTCTCACTGTTCTCAGATTAGGTACAGACCCAAAACATTACAAAATTATAATAATTGTAAACACACGTACATCACCCACTCAATTGAATGCCATGATTTCACAACACAGTCACACACAACCACTAATCAAACACCTGCTACAGAATACACATACTACAAATTCAAATAATTCAAACTATAAAATTAAAACGTACTATAACGAAGTAAATTTCTCAGTCATTTTTGGTCTACGCCGGGATTCGAACCCGAGTCCGCTTATTCCGGAACAAGTCGCTCTACCAACTGAGCTACAGACGTTCATTCTGACTCCTATCTGCCTTTATGTCGTGTGCGTCCTGCTGGCAGGTAAGTCACATCTCCCCCACCTCCGAAAGAGGGCCGGGGGCATGGCCCACGGGTCAGCCGTGACCATGAATCGTTGCAGGCAGCCATCCACTGTAGAACGTGCACTTGAGAAGTCCCAGTCAATCTTGTGTGTGGAATGCAACGTCACACACATTTATTTTTCGAAGCGCTGGAGAAGGGATTCTCTGATTTTTCCTCTCTCGCGGTGTGGAAAGAACATCACACCAATACGAGATTTTGAACGGTCGGGTCATCCGGATAGTTCGGGCGCCATTATAACGAAGTAAATTTCTCCGTCATTTTTGGTCTACGCCGGGATTCGAACCCGAGTCCGCTTATTCCGGAACAAGTCGCTCTACCAACTGAGCATTCTGACTCCTATGTGCCTTTATGTCGTGTGCGTCCTGCTGGCAGGTACGTCACAGTACAAAAAATCAAAATTTAATATTGGTGTTGCGTACTGGAACAAGTGGTTTCCAGGGCTCCGGTATATCACAAGGGCAATTATCATTACTCACGGAGTCCCTGTTAGCATAAATGCTCAAACTCTCAGCTAACAATAATGACGGAATGTCAGGTTGTGAAGACAATGTACTTACATGACTCCAATCTGGATAATGTAATCCATCTCGAGTCAGGCGTGCTAATGCTGTGTTCCTTGCTCCATTCTTAACAGCATATTTATGTTCCAACAAATGAAATTGTAACGCACGCTTTGTGGAACCAATATTTTGTTTGGGTTGCACGGAATCGTCCACGGATGGAAGGGGTATACTGTTAACACCATGACGTTCCTGTATACCTGCATTGTCCCTATCTTTCTTTATCAAAGTAATGATATTTGTTGTTTTCACGCCAGCATCCAAACCGAATCGTCTACATAAGTTCTTAATCAATGTCACTGGGGCTGGGAAATAATTAATGGAACCCACAAATCTGTGAGAAGGTTGACTGCGTTGCAACGTAGAACTCAGTTTACCCTTCAAACTGGAAAATAGGCGGTCCACAATATTAGTCTGATAACCAAAGAGGGTAACTATTTCTTTAATCTTTTTAAGTTCTATAAGACGAAGTCTTACACTTGAAGATTGCGTAATCGCCCTTTGGACCATGAAGCGTACCCAGATAATTTGTAGCCAAAGGGGTGGGCAGACTGTGCTGGTATTATCGAAGGAATGGCCAACGCTTTCCTGTAAACTGAGAACTGAATAGATTAACGTTCTGAATGTCTAAACTGGAAGTCCGAAAAGGTAGAGTACAGTTAACTTCTACCTCCGAAGTAAACTGAATAGAAGAACACTGCGAAGACATTTTTTCAGTAAATAACAACAACTGTTCCAAAGGATACTGCCAAAATACTAAAATGTCAACATACCTGATATACAATAATGGAGTTTTCAGATAGGTTGTAAGTACGCTATCCTCTATATATTGCATCGTAATCTCGGCAACAACGAGTGACAGCGGTGAGCCCATAGGTGACCCACTCTCCTGTCTGTAAATGACACCATTGAACTTAATATAAATTATTGTTTGAATCAATTTAAGTGCACTAAGAATATCTAAAATTTCTGATTCTTCAACATTTAATGCACGCAACTTATTTTCAATAATATGGTGTACTTGATCCAAAGGTATACTTGGGAAGAGAGAGACAACATCCAATGACACAAACCTGAAAGGAATGGGTCGGTTGCCGTAGGAACGAATCATACTCAACGCTTGTGTCGAACTGGTAGCAGAATATCTAGAAGACATGACCAGTGGTTTTAAATATCTAGCAAGGGCCCTTTCCAAGTTCCTAGAAGGGTTAACTCGCCCAGATACCAAAAAAGGACGGATTGGGAAATCCGGTTTATGTGTTTTTATCTGCCCGAATAGATTAGGTATTCGGCTGCCAATGGGTGGAACAAACGAATCATGTGTAAATAGTTGGAAGGTTGGTGTGATTTCTTAAACGGCTAAGAGCAGAAATAGTAGATCTGGTAGGATCTTTATTTCTGCTCTTAGCCGTTTAAGAGTGTATATATAGGGGGCGCACCGGACTGAGACAATCTGTCTGAAGATGGGAACAAGGTGTCCCGAAAGATCTCACGGATTGAGAATTCGTATGACTTTTATTAAAAGTTCTTAAAGATCACTACGGAGTTTCTTCGAGTTAGTTGCGCGTGTGAAGGTTTCATGTACATAGTTTCTAGTTTTATCAGTACGTAAACTTCAGTTCATTTATCCGTGCTTCATGTTGTGTTGAGTGGCAAACTCTACTTGTGGGTATGCCCTTCCCTCAGAAATTTGGTGAAGCCTGTAAGAGGGATCCGAGGGGCTTTGGTTGGGGGGGGGGGGGGGCTTTCGCGGTTCAGAATATATCAATTACTTCCGTAATTTTATATTCTGGACCACTAGAGTCCGTCAGTGTATCCGGGATGTTCCCGAATATACTGACTGACTCCAGTGACACTGATTGATAGAAGTTGGGGGCAGGGCACCTAAACCAAGGACCTTGGATCCCTGTTAGAGACTTCACCAACTTTCTGAGGGAAGGGCATACCCACAAGTAGAGTCTGCCACTTAACACAACATGAAGCATGGAAACAGCGACCAAATAACTTACTTTGAACACCTTGTCTCCGCTCTCAGAAACCTGGGAGGGTGTGAATTCACCCTACCATCCTAAGTATTCGTGTTCGTTTACAGAATCATCATATAAAGCATGGTGCCAATGTTTACAGCTCTACGTCCATTTTAACATTTGGGGGGGGAACAATCTGGATACACTGACCAACTATAGTGGTCCAGAATATAAAATTACAGAAGTTGGGGGCAGCCACCCCCCAACCAAAGCACCTCGGATCCCTCTTTCAGACTTCACCAAATTTCTGAGGGAAGGGCTTATCCACAAGTAGAGTCTGCTACTCGATACAACAGTAGACACAAAAAATGCCGACAAATCACTTTCCTTAGGCTTATACAAATCTTCGTCCTGCGATCCCCGAGGTGCCATGGGCCTGCAGAACAATGCAAAGTACACTAAGAATATATCAATGCAATGTACAAGAGCTAAATTTAATACTGAAAAAGCAATGAAGAGACAGGGGTTCTCACACTCCTGAACCACTATATCCCTCAAAAAAGACTTCACCGGGGCCCCGGGAAGAAGGATACATGTCACATGGAACAAAACATGAAATGTCCACAAGTCATACAACATTCAAAATCGCAACGGCAGCGAAACCCCCAACCGTCTTCCCGAAGGACTTTTTCAAGTTGGAGAGCTCAATGATGTCTGACAAACTCCAAAGCATTTCACTGAGGGGGTTGAAATACGACGAATTCGTCCACGACAAATTGAGTAGTCGACGAATTGACGCGCGATGAATATTCACTCGACAAACTGAGTCGGCGACGAATTGACGCGCGGCGAATTGTGCACGACGAATTGACGGGACACCAACCAAAACTCTCACGTGCTTTTCGATACAATATTCTCCCGCAGAACAGAACAGATCGATGCACATACTTTTGCTGCACTTTTTCCTTGATGAAATTCGTAACGAATGCAGTGTCGAATAAATGCAGGTTCGCTTGCCATCTTTAACCTATCGCTGAGCAAGTGCGTTTGACTGCTGGGCAAACCCTGTGTCACATTATATACTCTTGACCGGTTACGGTCACATGACAACAACGCGGGGGAATGTCGGATACGTAAATTACCAGTATACGTCCCACAAAAAACGCTTTAAAACTTATTAGTACACCTAATAGATTATGAAGATTATAATACCCAGCAACATATCACTAGTGTTAAAAGATACTAGCTTTTGTACACCGTCGTAAAAATTTGCCAATCATCAACATAGGACAAACTCATTCAATGCGATTTCAACTCATATTTGATTGGAAAATATCGATAGTTCCTCCTGGACTACCGCAGTTCATTTTGAAGGCTCACATCTCCGGATCGCAATTTAGCAAACTAACGTTGGGCCTTGCGTTCCTTGTCCAAATGCTGTATTGATATTGCGAGCTGCTTCCAATGCAGTGTCCAAATGTAAGCTCATACAAGGATATGACACGAATTGGGCTCTAACCCATTGTCATGTTCACTCTAGCACAATCCACTTCGAAATGATTCCACTGACAATATGACCAATGCTTTATAAGCACCAGGACTGACGCTTTAAATCTACATATTACAAGACGCATCACGTGATGTGCTAATTCCTAAAATACCTGCCAACTACACGAGTCTGAAAAGTTCAACATATTATCTGAGACAATCAAATAATTCCAAATAAAATGGTCCAGATCGCATAACTTAGATTAGAGAAAAAACGAAAACTTATCAGCCATATTTTAGCCACAAAATGTTCATCAGATTCCATCTTTAATCCGGACAAACATTCAGTGTGAAAATGTTCTTCAGGAGCGTATTTTACACAAAATAGGCAACATTATGTATACCACATCGTATTCTGCCCTTTATAAAAACAAAGGTGGCCACACAAAGATACTGATTTCGGTCTTTTTGTGTTCTATAGAATGAAAGTATTCATCTGTGGCGTCATTTTTTCAAATATCTCTGACTAGTTATTAGTTGTTTTTTTAGAAATTCTTAATTTTCAATAAATTGACAGGTGGTCTTAAAGCTTTGCAAATGACTGTATTTATGCCAATCATCATCACTTAGGGTTGCCTATCATAGCCCAAAAGAAACACTTATGAGGATTAAGAAGTGACGTTCACCATGAAAATGAAAGGGAAGCAACCAAAATTTACATACGCGAAATGTCACCAGAAAAGAAGAATTAGAAATACAGTATACAATACACAAGCTTTTCTAAGAAGCAAAATTTCCGGGGAAATATGAAGTTTAAATATTGGTTTCTTGACTGTAACCGAGAAAAAATCGCAGCAAACAATATGTCTGCATCACCCTACAAAAAAGGTCTCGGCATGGTTGTAAATACCGGACAAAATCCAGTTTTGGACCAAATGACAGCAGCAAGAATACTTCATGGTGCGGATTCCCGCTCCTTCAAAGCAGCAGGATGAAATATAGACTCTCTGTGATCCGACATCCCCATAACATCCCGATGGTATTTAAATTGATTCACACCAGAGCTTTAAGCAAGCCAGACTAATACAAGAACACAGTTTCTCCGCAAACCACATATGTTTTCAACCCTCCAGTATAATGATGAGTATTATTGTGCTGAAACGTGTGGAGAAATTTCGAATGAATTCAAGATAAGATACCATAACTTTCGAAGGAATGTCATACAATCCTGCGGTTTTGTGTTCGTTATACCACAACATGGACCATTATGCCCTCTTCCAAATTTTAATCCCAGAATCAGGCCCTCAAGCTAGTAACGTTTACTCAACAATCTCAGCATCCAGTTCTGAAAATAATATTGGCAAGACTTGTAACGCGATTCTTAGGAATAAATTATCTAAGGGATGATGGCAAAATGACCATTCTAAGATGATTTTGGCGTTCGATGCTGTTGTACAAGGTTTCTTTGCAGAAGTCCTGGTATGCCGCCCCGGTGGCGCAGTGGTCTAAGGCGCTGGCCTCTGATCATTCGTCCGTAAGGGGTCCGGGTTCGAATCCAGGTCAGGCATGGATGTTGTGCTTGTCTTACGGTACTGGCTCTCTTCCTTCCCTGGAACCAGTGACCCTAAATTAGGGACGGGCGACTGCTTATAGCCCATTGAGTTGCTCACGGTGGCCGTTAAACCTCCAATCAAAAAAAAAAAAAAAAAGTCCTGGTATGAAAATTAAATAAGAGGACAAAAACGTGAGCATAGTTATTTAGGAATTTTTTATTCTTTCATCTCTCTTTAGTCTTCGCTGATGTCTTGTACTCACTTTTCTTACCCTTGCAGATTGTATTCTAAAATATAATATCATAAACCCTTCCCCAGCCTGCTACTTTGTTTCTTTATGCCAATATCTACTGCTACATCTTATAAGCTCGAACATATAATGACAGAACGCAGTGGCGACTTTTTGAAATGTTTGTAGGTCTAACGACCATAGTGAGCAACTCAGTGTGCTATAAGCAGTCGCTCAATCTTAATTTTGTGCCACTGGTTTCAGGGAGGGAAGGAAGCCAGTGCCTTACGACAAAGACACCAGAAGTGCCCCACCCGCGATTAAGACCCAGGCCCATCTCGAGGCAATGATTAGAAGCCGGCGGGCCGCCCCGGTGGCGCAGTGGTCTAAGGCGTTGGCCTCTGATCATTCGTCCGTAAGGGGTCCGGGTTCAAATCCCGGTCAGGCATGGATGTTGTGTTTGTCTTACGGCACTGGGTCTCTCCCTTCCCTGGAGCCAGTGACCCTAAATTAGGGACGGGCGACTGCTTATAGCCCATTGAGTTGCTCACGGTGATCGTTAAACCTCCAATCAAAAAAAAAAAAAAAAAAAAAAAAAAAAAAAAGCCGGCGGTTTGTAGTGCTCGGTCACTTGGGCGGCATTTGTGATATGTCACCGCCTGGTACTTTAGACCTTTTTTTTATTGGAGGTTTAACGACCCTCGTGAGCAACTCAATGGCCTATAAGCAGTCGCTCGTCTCTAATTTAGAGTTACTGGTTCCAGGGAAGGGTGAGAGCCAGTGCCGTAAGACAAACACAACAACCATGCCACACCGGGATTCCAACCCGTACCCCTTGCGGACAAATGATAAGAGCCCATCGCTTAAACCACTGCGCCACCGGGGAGGCCTTTAGAGCTTGAGGACATTCAAGTAATTTATTAGCTGCATACTTTGATGATGTAGTATATGACTATATATAATGTTAAAGATATGATTTTCCTTCAAGATTCAAAGATTAGCGTAATGTGAAATGAGTAGAATGTGTCGTGATCAGAGTTGGAAACGGGTCAAAAATTTTGGAACCGGACCTGACCCACACCCGACCCGATCTGGACCCGTAACTGACCCGGACAAATCTGATTTGAATTAGAAATTAGAAACTCAATTTATATATATATATATATATATATATATATATATATATATATATACATATAAAAGTAATATATTTATTCATCCCAATAACTGTTTGATATTTAACAACAAATCCCTTTTTAATAATAAAATTTGGTTACTTGCAAAATTTTAGTCACATTTTTGGTGCCACTATTTTGCGTTATCCAGAAGTAATGGCTGACTATGGGCGTGACCATGGAGTATATTGCAAATGGTAATCATTATTTACGATAACACAAATGTATTTTTTTAATGTATTTAGATTGTTCACTCTTTCCACGCTTTGATGGAGGTGCACATACTTTCATATGGTCCGTTAGATTTTTGGTTCCATAATCTTTTATTACACCGCCGTCGACATCTTTCTTTGTAATTATACACTTTCCACATTTTGCACAACAAACAAGACCAAACAACACAGAATTATTCACCTGTTCTTTAATGAGACGAAACAATTTCCAGCACTCACTCTTCCCCTTGTGGTTTTCAACAAGCACGTATTTGTTGGCATCGACGCCTTTCTTAACCTCCTTAGTATTAAATCCATCCATAGTGACAAATAAGGAGTTAATTTCGACATGACATGTCATGGGAACGGGGTGTTAGCACATCAATCGAAAACCTATGAATGCTCAATGTAAAAGATGCGATGTGAAAAGTACACAACTCTTAGTCATACAGTGAACTTCGCACGGAGAGAGTGAATCAGCTGAAAAGCAGGTGAATGGAGTTTGCCCTGTACCTTGCCCTGGACAATCGCACTGTAAAAGAACGTAAAGAAAGTATCTTTTTACGATATGGTGTCGGTGTGTCTGACGTCGGTCGGTGGAAATCTTCATTGCTTTAAGAAAGACACGACAATATTTTTGCATGACAAATCATTATTCATTCCGTGGGAACCAGTATCGACAACAGAATTCCACAACGCGCATTTTTGTTTGGAATTCTGTTTTCTGTTTTCAAACTAAAATTGGAATAAAACCGGTTCAAAATCGGATCAGTAACAAAATTGGATTCAAAATCGGATCAGTAACAAAATCGGATTCAAAATCGGATCAGTAACATATTGACCCGACCCGTTGGACTCGCAAGAAGTTGTCGACCCGTTGACGCTTCGACCCATTGACCCGTGACCCGTTTCCATTTCTGGTCGTGATCACTTTCTTATAGAATACTTTCAAGCGATTCGTGCTCTGATTTTTTTCCTTTTCTTTCAGACTTTTGAAGGTTTTTCTGTTTGATAATAAAATATTCAAGAGACACGGTGGGCAAGCGGTCTGAGGTGTTGGCTTTGGATTATTCGTCTAAAATGGGCGGAATCGTAGTGTCCATATAAGGCGCTAGTAATGTGTTTGCCTTACGGCGCTGCTTTTCTCCGTTCTCCGGAACTAGTGCCTTTAAATTAGGGACGGGTGACTGCTTATTGCCAGACTCGTTGTTCAAGATGGTCCATAAACTCCGAAACAGAATAAAAAAGTTTCGGTTACTTTCTGTCGATACGTTTTCTATCAATGTGTGCATGCTGTTTTTCACACTCAGCAGAAAATGTTTCAAATAATTCGTGTCTACAAAATCGTCCTGTCAGAATGCCCTTGTATAAGAACTTGGAAATTTGTGTGATATAATGGCTTTCTGCAAGAATAGCCTGAGAAGAGTCTAAACAAATGTGGCAGTTCTTCACGGTCACAATATTCATGAAACGTTTGGGGGGTATGAAGAGCAAAATGTAAAACTATTTTTTGAAATTTAATCAGAATGGTTAGGTGTGGCATTGCACTGTGATGGTCTCTTATGGATCATGAAAGTGAATCGTACTGGTAACAAACAAACAAAAAACACCATATTTTGAGATGGATTAGTCATGATAAAATGATGAATAATAAAATGCGCACAGTAATTATAACTCATTTTAACCAGTTTCCAAATGTAATATTAGAGACAAATTTAAATTGCTATAATAAATGTTTTCAAGGTATTTCCAAAAACAAATTCTTAACACAAATCTATACGAGATGTGGTGCACAAGTGCACGATATCTAAAGTGTATCTTCTAGAGAAGAAAAGTATTAATAATTCTCTGAACGTGAGTTCTCAGTGTTTTATCCGTGTATGTGCTAACTAGAGCGTAAAATGCATCTGAGTATTGCCTTTTGTCACACTGCAGTCAAAGCTCGGCAACTGTTTAACTAAGCTCAGTTGTAGTTATCTTTTGACTTAGCAGCAGTTCAAGCATCATTTCATTTGACCGCCGTTCGTTCCTCCCTCCTTAGTTGCCGATATAGATCATTTTCACGCAAGACAGAGATTTCTGAGATCGCCTCTCAGAAGTTTGATTGCCGCTGTGTTCGCGAACTTGACAATCCCTGAGCAGAGAGGTTCGGCTATTCCTATTCCGATGTATCAGGGTCGTAAAGCGCATTTATGCCGCCATTAGAGAATGGACCAGAAGCCTGTTTAAGTGGTTATTGATCGACCTGGTGATGGCTGACACTACCGTTCCATTGGAAGTGAAGTACTAAGAGACCATTCACATGACTTTACACAACTGTTTCAATAACTTTTCATCAAGGGATTACGGTACACTGGAGAACAAACAAGCCTTAACAGCTTGACCGCCCGTCTTCAAAATATCAGCCATATGCGTATAACTGACCACCAGTTTGAAGCCCATGAACAACTGCTAAAATTAAAGAATATCCCCCAGTAAAATGATCGTGCAGTCTATTACGTTATATAACATGACTGAAAACTACACGGCGGCTGCAAAGCCGATTTATCCAGAAATGTAGCAACTCCAAAAAAAAAAATGATAATAAGTAACTATACAAAGGCGAGATTTGTGAAATAAATGCCTTACTTTGGGCTATGCAAAAGAAGACAGCAAGTGTTTGTAGTTATTCCCTTTTTCAGATAAATATACACTATATTGACAAAAGTCACCGGACACCTAAAAAAAAAAGCCACTACATAGCATTTATTGACATGCATTAGAAAAGTGTCGGTCCACCTTCGCATTACAACATACACTGACTCTTCGAGACATGCTTTCGACAACGTTTTGGAACACAGCGATAGGTATGTGCTTTCATTCAGTACATAATGCTACCGCTAACTGTTGCTTAGTAGTAGGCATTGGTTCCAAACTTCTTATGCGGAGCTTTAATTCATCCCATAGGTGCTCTATGGGATTAGGATCAAGGCTCTGTGCTGGTTAGTCCACACACGATACGGAATTATCGTCAAAACAGGACGTAACAGTAATTGCTTTATGGCTCGGTGCATTATCCTTCTGGTACCAACAAAGCTTGGTTCCATAGTATTGCTACAGAGTTGGTAGGACTAAATTGTCCAGAATATCGAAGTAGACGTGCTGGTTAACAGGTTTGTCCACGATAATCAATGTACCGGGACCATAACGCGAAAACCACGCTCACACTAGTACACTGCCCGCTCCAAACTTGACCGTAGGAACTGTGGTAAATAGCGTTCCCCCGGCTGCCGTCAAACCCCACACCGCCATCAGACTGATGAATCGTGTATCTGGATTCATCAGTCCATAGGACCCATTTACATTGTTCTACGGTCGACGATAAATGTTCTTTTCACCATGCTAAATGACAAGTAGCATTCCGAGTGGAAATGAAAGGCTTATGAGCAGCCGCACGACCACGGTAACCCATGGAATGAAGTTCTCTGCGACTGGTAGGCGTACATACCGAAGTTCCAGCATTTTTACTCATCTGTACTCTGAGGTCTTGTGCAGTACTCCGTCGATTCGCTGTAACGACTCTCCTGAGGCTTCAACGTCCTCTTTCACTGATTGTCTTTGGTCTATCGGTAGGTGTTGCTGCTTCAGGCACATCGTGTGTCATCCACTTATTCAGTACATCCAAAAGAGTTGACTTGGGCATGTTTAAACGCCTTGTAGTTTCTCTTATGGGCAACCCACTAATATAACACCCAACAATATTTCCGTTCTCAAAGTCAGTTCTCTCCCGCCGCGACATTTTCACTCCACCTCACAGTGCGATATGATCGCGGTCAGCTGCAGGCTTGTTTATATGCCGCTTGCAGCTGTACCGCGCATCTTAACAACGCAGTGGATCCGCCCATTTGATTTTGAAGGGGTGTCCGGTGACCTTTATCAATATAGTGTATGTTCAATGAAGATTTAATGACCACCGTGCCAATATAGTGTTTTTAATGAAGATTTAATGACCACCGTGAGCAACTCAGTGGGTCAAAAGCAGTCGCCCGTTCCTAATTTAGGGCCACTGGTACCAGGGAAAGAAGAGAGCCAGTTGCTTAAGACAAACACAATATCCATGCCTCACCGGGATTCGAACCCGAACCCATCTCGGACGAATGGTCATAAGACAGCGCTTTGACCACTGAGCCACCGGGGCGACAATTTCGAATTCAAAATACATTTTATTTTAGTCCTATATATTTTCTTCTAAATATTCTACTTAAAAAATTATTTTCCTTTCGATGCCATTTAAATCCAAGCCTATTTTAGGTACAATCTCTTTTTCAAGTAATTAATAGATTTTCCGGTAGCGTAAAGGTAAATTGCGTTTTCCCTAATATTTCTGATTCTAAAAGTCCGATTTAAAAAATCCTTCCTGCATCTGATATAGCTCCTGATGGAAATGTTTTGCATATAATTCTAATTTTTAGAAAAAAAGTGTTTTGGGTACCAGGGGGCGTAAGTGCTTATTTCTTCTTGAGAAATATTGCAGGACAATCTGAGCTTCAGAGAAAATCTGACCTTCCGAGAACTCAATTGAAATAACCCTCTCTTGGACCGATTTGGCTCACCTCGGAAAACCTTTTAAAAATGCCTTCTGCTTAAAATAGTGCACAGTTTTTCCGCCAGGGGGGTAGAAGTGTATCATATTTTGGCCGATATCTGTGCTTTTAAGAATCCGAATTGAAAAATTAGTTTTTTGTTGGAGAGCGTTTCCGCTTAGAAATGTTTCTCATATAGTTTCCAATTTTTCTTAACGCACAAATATGCTACTAGAGTACATAAGTTCATGTTTCCGTTTACAGCAGTATTTGAGGGGCTAAAAACCGATTGAAAAAATTTCTTTTTCGGCCGGATGCTAAAACCTATGAAAACTCTTGGTATGTATTTTTTTCCCAAACTAATGCGCAATTTCGCCGCTAAGGGGCGCAAATGCTCAATCTGTTTTTCTCGATATATCTGCTTTTGAATGTGCAATGGTAAAAATGATTTTATCTCCGGATAACAATTTCCTTCTGGGACACCCAAACAGCTTTGAAGAGTTTTGTAGTTCACAGTTCTGTCGTTAGGTGTGTTTGTGTACTTCTGTTTGCAGCTGTATCTTCGCTTCTAAAAACCGTATTCAGAAGTTTATTTTTATTACTGTATGGCACTCGTTACGATAAAAATGGGAAACATTGTCCTCTTTAAATAATGCACAACTTCACAGCACAGGACGACAAAACCTTTTTTTTCACTATTTGTGCTTCCGGGAGACGTACTTGAAAAGTTCTTTTTCCATAACATAACTTTTGCCATGAAGAATAATACTTTTCGCTTATTTCCAACTTTTCCATTATGCAAAGCTTTTTCGTTAGAAGGCGTAGAGTTACATCATGTTTCCTTCTATGTTTCTTCTTTTAACTGTTCGATTTGAAAATGTCTTTGCCTCCGATACTTCTTTCTGTTACGAAACGTTTTGTACGCAATTTGTTAATTTTCGCAATATACACTGCTGGACAATTGCTAAGGACGGATCATAAACGTCTATATAGCGCATAAAAAAGTAAGTGTGGTTGGATGCCAAGTGAAATAAAATAATGTCAGAATGCCAGGACATTACAAGAAAGACAATTTATTGTGCTCTGAAATCCAGAAGGCTTTGGAATGTGTTCAAAGGACAAACAGGCCATTTTGTGCAGAATACGTAAACGTGAAAAATGCAATTACCGTCCGCAGGCGTTCCGTCGTAAGATGTCAATATGGTATATGGCCACCATGGAGGGCGATACAAGATTCCACACGTCGTGTCATGCTTTGCACAACATTATCAAGCAGCTGTTGGGGTAATTTATCCCATTCCTCTGTCAGTGCACGGATGAGGGTGTCCTTGTTTATTGAAGGGCATTGGCGACCAGCAAGACTCCTCCCCAAAGCATCCCACACATTTTCAATGGGATTCAGATCTGGAGAACGTGCTGGCCATACGAGGCGTTGAATATCCTCGCTCTCAAGACACTCCTGGACAGCGACTGTTCGATGACATGTTGCGTTGTCGTCCATGAAAATGAATCTATCACCAACAGCACCACGGAACATGCGAACATGAGGTATCAGAACATCATTAATGTATCGTTGGCCAGTTATAGTCCCAGTTGGAAGCACATAGAGGGACGTACGGCCATTGATCATGATGCCAGCCCATACCATGACACTACATGTCGGATATCGGTCCCTTTCCTGTATGTTTGCTGGACAGTATGCAGTACCACTATCACGCCAGATCAGTTGTCGTCGACAATCAGACGATAGACTGTATCTACTGTCATCTGAGAAGAGGACAGCAGACCAGTCGTTATCAGTCCAATTGCGATGTTGATAGCACCATTGCAAACGGGCAGTACGGTGACGTCTGGACAATGGGATGCACACAACAGGACGGCGAGCGTATAGTCCTCCTTCATGCAAACGTCTGGCGACAATTTTTCGGGAGATCCGCTTGCCAGTAGCAGCCATAAACTGATTTGGTACCTCACTAACTGTGCTGCGCCGGTGTCTTTTTGTTGATAGCACTATGTACCGATCTTCTGCAGGTGTCGTACTGCGAACACGACCTCCCCCGTGACGTTTGCTACACTCTCCATTTGTTTGAAATGATTTCCAAAGCCTTGAAACAACACTGTGGCTGAAGTCGAACTCCCTGGCAACATTTGTAATTTTTCGCCCTTCTTGAATCTTGGCAATAATACGGCCACGCGTAAAATCATCTAGGTGATGTCGGGAAGACATACTGAAAATTGCAAGTTCGTCAATTGATTCTTTCCCTTTCAACTTTGCGTTTGAACAACAACGGTCAATACGCGTCAAATCCTTTATATCTCTTATCAGCGCTGTGACATCACGAACAAGTTCGGCAATCCAAAATTTGCATACGCACAACACGTTTTACTGTATCCCGCACTTATGCTAATTTCTACATTTTCCTGCCTTCCATTTTATGGTTGCTATTGTTGCTATTGTCATCCGTCCTTAGAAATCGTCCGGCAGTGTACTTTTTTGCCGCTTGTGGAAGTAAGTAGTCAAACGACGTGCTCATTACAACCGAAAATTCGGTCTCATATTTTTTATTTTTAATGCATTCGAAACTATTTCTTAAGATAACCCTGAACAGAAGTGGTCCTTTCGACAGACACGAGGATGAATGTAGTAAAGTGGCTAAACAGCGAGGCATAAAATTTATAGAATTCTTGAAAATATATATATATATATATATGTACTTATAACTCAAGCACACATCCATAAAGGATTGTGCACGATTTTCATTGCAATTACGTTTATACCCGAGCAATTATCCGTTTAAAATATCCAGCTTTCTCTTTTAGCTGTTCTTTATTACACAGGACACCAACACGCAAATGAACTTCACATTGAATGTAGCGACTATGACGAATGATGAATAGGTCGATGTATTAATCACAGGAACCCCCCCCCCCCCCGCAGTAACTTTTCCGAAACAGACACTGCTGTTTCCAAAGGGTCGGTTTCCTCGAGCGGAATTCCACACCCTCCTCGTCCTGTTCCTCCCTATTCATTTCGCCTTAGATGCACAGCAAGAGAGGATGGGTAAAGTGTTTCCAAAACATGTCCGCGACGTTACGACGGCAGATCTTGATGGATTTTGTAAGCTGCCATTGGAGCGGAGCGTGGCACACAGAAGCGGACGGATTATCCAAATATTTCGCTGAATATTTACTCGACCGACCTCATTATTGACATCTTGGGTGCGTAAACTATTGGAGCTCACACTGCGATAGCAATGGAAAGGGGACTGTATAGGGGGAAATGAAGAGGGGGGATTTTTATTCTCTTAAGGATAAATCAACAAACGGAGCGTAAAGGACGATTTTTGATACGATAGTCTGAAGCCAAGGATATGAGACATGTATAAACTCTCTTGTGAGGCAGTCGTTATTTGCCACTCCTGGAATGCGATTCTCACTTATAAATGAAAATGCAATTACTGCCGAACAGTTCGAGTTAAACCTTTAAAAGTAGCTTCAACGCCGTTGATTTGTGGCTTCTTCTCAACAGTAGGAACGTGCTTCTAGAGTCAGGTCAATCTACGTAAACGTAAAACGTTGACTTTTTAAAATCTCAATAATTCGAACATCTGCAGTTCTAAGATGGATCGAAATGAAAAAACACAGTTTAAAATTTCATTAAAATCGCAGTATCGTGTACTAGGTCTTTGTTAAATTTATATACTGTGTTTAAAAAATAGGAACATCCTCCCGAAATGCCAATTCGCTCATGATATAGTTGTAGCTTTGACTGGTCTATTGTTACAGGGCTGTTCACTGGATTACTCTCAGTGCCCTATTGCATGTGTTCATCAGACTTTCGCTTGTAATGAAATTAATTTAGCCGTTCTGGAGCTTCAGCTGCATTTTCCCTGATGATAAAAAAGATCAATTACTTACTAAATGAGAACTCGTTCTTCTGCGGTAGTGCTCTTTAATCAACAGAGTATATTCAGAACGTCACGGATTTGCATGTCCTGATTTTTATGTCACTCGTTTTATTGTTTACCCACTGATCTGTTCCTCCTTATTCTGGCAGGCGTGTTCCTCGGTTATCTCGCTGACGAGATTCCGCTCCCAACTTTATTTCTCCCTCGCTGTGCCATTTCTAACATCAGGAAAAATTTCTATTTGCTCGAGGAGCCAAAACACTCATAGTCGAAAGGACAACCACAAAATCTACTTTCTACCTCCGTCAAATGCTAGATTAAGACCCTCCCTTTTTACGCTTTCCAACCGTAGGTTGAAGAAGCGTATATGCTCCTGCTTTGTCCGTCCGTCCGCACGATAACTCACGTGAAAATGGTTCGATTTCGATAAAACTTTAGTATGTGGTAGGGTATAACCTGGGAAGGATCCCTAATGAAAATGGGTGAAATAGGGTCAAAGGTCAGGACATAGGAGCTGGATCTATTCCATTGCCTTTATGCGTCATAACATGCGTAAATATGGTTCGATTTCTATGAAATTTTAGTATGTGGTAGGGAGCCACAGGAGACGAACCCTATTGAAAATGGGCGAAATGGGGTCAAAGGTCAGGACACTGGAGTGTGATCCATTCCATTGCCCTTGTGCATCATAACTTACCTAAAATGCTTGGATTGCGACAAAACTTTATCATGTTGTTCCGGAGGTATGGTGAACCGGTTCTGTTGAATATCAACGAAATGGGGTCAAAGGTCATTGCACAACAGCCAGATTTATTCCACAGCCATTATTCTCATAACTTGCGTAAAACTGCTTTTATTGCAACAAAACTTTATCATGTTGTTCCGGAGGTGTAGTGAACCGGTTCTGTTGAATATCAACGAAATGGGGTCAAAGGTCATTGCACAACAGCCAGATTTATTCCACAGCCATTATTCTCATAACTTGCGCAAAACTGCTTCTATTGCAACAAAACTTTATCATGTTGTTCCGGAGGTATAGTGAACCGGTTCTGTTGAATATCAACGAAATGGGGTCAAAGGTCATCGCACAAAAGTAAGATTTATTCCACAGCCATTATTCTCATAACTTGCGTAAAACTGCTTCTATTGCAACAAAACTTTATCATGTTGTTCCGGGGGTATAGTGAACCGGTTCAGTTGAATATCATCGAAATGAGGTCAAAGGTCTGGACACAGGAGCGAGATTTATTCCACAGCCATTATCCACATAACTTGAGTAATAATTTCTGGTATGTTGGAAAGCTTATCATAATCAATGCATTGCATGACTTTACTAACTTGTTTTAATTACTTCCATGATAAAAGCATTGCTCCTTAGTCCACTGCGCGGTCAACTCCATGTCACTTTTACCACTCTCAAATTTCTTTAATTAGCAACTTACTTTGCACGTGTGCCTTGTTGTTACGTGTCAGTCATTGTTCCTTCTACGCCCTTCTGAAACAGAGAATGAATCCTGAGAACTTTAAAGCCATTTCCAGAGCAATAAAATAATTCCCAAACGGAACTTCATGACCAGCCGATGCACGGAATGGCCTCCCTCATTAGAGCTTTCTGAAAACTAAGAAAGGGGGCTACCGCAAAATCTCCTTAAAAAACACAAACCGAAAGGAAAATGATTTCTAAACTTTGCTGAATTTAGTGATATTAGAGTAACAGCATTTTCTCCATGACGAACAGCGCTTTCTTAAAATGGGGTGTTCACTTAGACGAGTGCAATGTCTCAGTTGGTAGACCTTTTTATAGCAACGATATGCTGTTCTCACGATCGAGTTTCAGCATCGACAAAAACGTTCTTGGCGAAGATCACATGTTACAATAATCGTTTATTTTCATGATGGTGTTTATGTACTTATGTATATTAGCTACACAATAAGGTTTGCTCATCCCAGCTTCCTTGGATGCGAATAATCGTGACGTCACTGAGTGACATCACCGTCCTAACATTTGAATCCTAGTTCCGAACTGCAGCTATGGAGGAAGATATCTTATCAACAATTTTTATAACTCAAACACAGAACAAAAGCTAAATTACATTAAATACAGAAGACATTCACAGTCACGTGAATATTTTAGTAACGGAGATTTCAAAAATACCTCCCGCACATTTTTCTTACGTAAGGGCGATAAAACCGTTGCTTTTAAATGTTAATTTAGTTATAAGGGGAATTTTTGCTGTTTTTATATAAATTTAGAAGGGAAGACGCACAGCAGGACATATTATCCTTATATATAAAAGGCTAAGTTGCCGACGACCTGGATCAATTTTTTAAGTCGTCATAGCAACAACCGAGAAACAAATGTTTGTGTTGTCACGATTAGCTTTTCATGTTTTCGTTCAGGTGACGTCATCAGCTGCACGTGCACAGTTGACGCGTATATCATTTTGTTGTGTTGGCATAGCACAGCTGCTGGTGTGACGTCATCTCATCCAAATCATTCTCGCATGACGTCAGAGATGCGTTACGTCACACGGTCAGCTCTTTAGAAATAGGAAAACTACGTCAGGAATTTTGGTTCCACTTGACATACTCTTGATATGCTTTATTACGCTGTTTACCAGAAAAAGACTAATATTTATATTTCGGTGCTCAAACCGCGTTATCCGGAACCGTCCCTGTTTAATGTTTTGTTTTTTCTTTATTCCTTCATTCGATGTTAGAGGGTTTTTTTTTTTTTTTTTTGATTGGAGGTTTAACGACCACCGTGAGCAACTCAATGGGCTACAAGCAGTCGCCCGTCCCTAATTTAGGGTCACTGGTTCCAGGGAAGGGAGAGAGCCAGTGCCGTGAGACAAACACAACATCCATGCCTGACCGGGATTCGAACCCGGACCCCTTACGGACGAATGATCAGAGGCCAGCGCCTTAGACCACTGCGCCACCGGGGCGGCGGTTTTTTTTTTTTTCGAGTGCATTGGAAATGGAAGCATGCAGTTCTGGGTTGTAAGGTGTTTTACAAGATTATTATATTTTCATGCATTTTCCTCCTAAAAATATTGAATGGCCGTTAATATTTATTAAATTAATTAAATTTGATACGTACTTGCGACGACGTGGATCACTTTTATTTCTGTAGATGAAGCATCAGTTTGCAGCACGCCTCGACAGCTATAAGATTTATTTGCATACATTTTTATCTTTGTTTCACAACCCAATGCGCAAGAATTGTTGGAAAAATATAAATCCCATCTTTGGGAAGATTTTGCACTCAGACATAACATTGGACATACTGAAGATGCCGCCAGGTGGCGCAGTGGTTTAAGCGATAGCTTTTGATCATTCACCCGAGATGGGTCTCGGTTCGAATCTCGTGAGGCATTGATGTTGTGTTTGTCTTACCTCCCTGACTCTCTCCCTTCCCTGGAACCAGAGGCCCTACATTAGGAACGGGCGCCTGTTTATAGCCCACTCAGTTGCTCACGGTGGTCGTTAAACCTCCAATAAGAAACATATATATATATATATACTGAGGATTGTGAACATTGCTTGAATTTGACCCTTCAAGAGATTAACAACACTCTCAAAGCTAACAACAGCTCATGCGGTAAACATAATGTTGCTACGCTCCGGGGCGCCAGACTATCGAATAAAAATAGCTTTAAGAATTTAGATGTCAGGAATTCAGGAAATGGCTGATGACCCGGAGGTAGACATTAGAATTTAGAATAAATATTTGTGAGCTCTTTTATCGCCGAAATCTTATGTACTGGTGAAAAGAATTTAGCCTGCAATTTAGCCAATTAAAACCAAGAGATTCTGACACTCATTAATCATTCATTCAGGACTGGCACGAGACAACAGACATTTAATCAATTTAAAATAAAACATGAAGATAAGGTCGATCGCGTCTATATACAGAGTATGGTGAAGGAGGGGGTAAAATGGACTCTTCCCTTTTCGGGATAGCCCTGAGGCTGAATTTATCATTAAAGTCAATTCTTATTTGTTCGCATGATTTTTCAGTGTCCGGCTTTAAAAACAGTTCTCAGCCGACGAACGTCTATTGGCTGGCCGGAGCCAATTATTTCACAACTGGCATGCATACATAACTTCAATACTTACAGATATGCAGCTTTTCCTCGAGTATCCATGTTTGATGCACTCACTAATATTTGATGTATTTACATTGGAAGCGCACCTGTGTGACGACACGCCGATTTCCGAGCGCGCACTATAACCAATGGAGAGGGAGTCGAACCCCTTCTCCCACTTACTCTCGTGCACACACTTTTGTTCATTCATCTGTATGATCAGGAACGCATCTGTGCGCACCAATGTCGAGATGGAACGAAGCCGCTAACGTGAAAGAAGAATCCGTCCGTCTGTTCGTCCCAGCTGTTCCGTCCGTCTGTCCAACGGGGATTTGCACTGCATCACGGATCATGCATCTCAGTCACTCCGGGCTGCAATTCCATCACTTCGTGTGACCTCCGGCATGCTGCTGGGTTTCTCTTACGTGCAATCTAACACCAGGAAAAGAGGTATCTTCCTCCCTCCTATTTCCTCGCGGTAACATCAACCGCTCGGCCGCTCATTTTATAGCTGGACGGCATCTTCCGACAGAACCTTTTCTATCCCCGCAAAATACCGCACTGCCGATCTTTTTGGTCCCGCACGAGTTCAACTCCCTTCACGAGCTTGTTCCAGACTAATCTTTTTCGCTTGTTCACATTTCGTCAACAAATTCCTTGCTTTGTCGTTAGGGGTCTGTTTTAACTCTCCTGTCCGTATGATTGTTTCCTAAAAGCATTCGGCACGATGAAGAGGTAAGAAATGCATACCTCTGTATTCGGAATATGTAGTGGATGGACTCCCTGATAAGAACGGGAACACAAAAGTAACAGTTCTTTGTCCTGCCAAGTTTCGGATTAGCAAACGCCATAAGTTTTCCAATCTGTTGACGCTAATGGTTTCTCCAAACATCTTACCATCTCACACGCACATGCCCACCCAACTTGACTGACACGCACTTAGGGGGCGACTCATCGCTTTCCCCACCGCGAACGACACATGTTCCACTTCAGATTTCTACCTTCCAAGAAAATGGGCTCTTATCTCTTCTCTTCTTTCGCAATGCGGGAAACCACTAGCTGTTAATTTTGCACACAACACTTAAAGTTGTGCCCGCCTATTGCAAATCCTAATAATCGAATTAATTACAGCACCCCAAAGTCGTAACAATAATCTTCCAATTCCATCAAGTAACATTCCTCAAAATCCGGATGTTTATTTCGACAGTGCTGCAGAACGATAAAAAGATAAAGAAATAGCAAGTAGTTTAAATGCAGAGCAAAGAGCAGCGTATTATGTCAGCAACCACTAATGACGATCTTCCTCATAGATGTTTTTTCCTTGATAGCCCAGGGGGCGCAGGAAAAACTTATTTGTATAAAACCTTCCCCAGCACTATCTGTGGAGAAGGAACCGTAGCTTTGCCTGTTGTATCCACAGGAATCTCTGCTAATCTGCTAGAAGGTGGCAAAACATACTTTAACCAATTTAAGTTAGTGCCACCTTTAAATGAAACGTCTACGTCGAATATAAAGATTAATTCCACCGACGCCGAAATCATTCGATCTGCGAACGTCATTAATTGGGACGAAGCTACAATAGTCCCCGTTAAGGCTTTTTTACTTTGCAGTTGACCGAATATTGACAGATATTATGAGAAATCAGAAACCTTTTAGCGGCAAAGTCCTTTCACTTGGAGGAGACTTTTAGATAAACTCTCCCTGTTGTCAAACATGGTGACAGAACCAAAATACTCGAAGCCAGCATTAAATTCAACCAATTATGGGAAATGTTTGAGATTTTAAGACTCAGAAGTAATGTTCGATCTATTGATTCACCATTCAGTGAATGGCTTTTACGACTTGGTGATGGTGCCCATGAAACAGTTAATTGCATACCAGAGGAAATGGTAGAGATACCTACACATATTTTATATGATGGTGATATTGCCAAAAAAATATTTGGTGAGAACTTGAAATTTCTGATTTTAAAACATTTGCAAAAAAAGCCATTCTGTGTCCCAAAACCCTGATGTTGACAAATTGAATGAGAATGTTTAGGATCTCTTAGAGGGGACAGCAAGCACATAATTAAGCTCTGATTCAATTGATGCCGATGGCGAAGAAAATACTGAACAGTATTATCTTATAGAGGTTTTAAATGAGCGAGCTCTATCAGGAATGCCACTTCGCAGACTGAAGTTGAAGATTGGAGCTATTATCATGCTCCTGAGAAGCCTCAATACACAACGAGGTGTATGCAATGGAACAAGACCGATAATTCAAGAACTGTAACCCAATTTGATCATTGCAGAAGTACTCACAGGCTCATCATGTGGTGAAACTGTTTTTATTCCGCGAATTGACCTCGCCCTTACTGATATAGACCTTCCATTTACATTAAGACGACGACAATTTCCTGCAAAATTCGCCTTTTCTATGACCATTAATAATTCTCAAGGTCAAACGCTAGGGAAAATAGGTATCTACACCTTCCTGAACCAGTGTTTAGCCATGGTAAACTTTATGCTGCATTGTCAAGAGTTTGGCGGTTTGATGATGTCACAGGTAAAGTAGTCCATGTGGCAAAACCAAGGAGGTTAGAAGAAGAGGAGGTGAAGGGACCCGTTTTGAGTGAAGCCAAAACAGATCAGCTGTTTCTGTCCTCTCTCTCTGAGGTGGTGGGAGTCTGCGCTGCGAGAGTTCGGGAACGTGACGTCACTTCCTGTGGCTTAAGCAGTTTTGCTTAGCGCATGCAAACCAAGGATGGAAAGAAGGAATATTTCGGACTTCTTATTTCTTAACATTGGGCTTTTGGTTATATTTTAAACATGGTTACTTGCACATGGGCAGTAAGTAACCAGGCACACTATGCACTTCCGCTCAAAAAATCATTATTTTGTTCATTTTTTTAAAGAAATACCGAAAAATATTTTCCTGTTTTTTCAGGAAATTTTTTTATTATGGGAATGAATATTTCAGCCTCAATTTTGTTTATGCCTGTATGGGTAGAGAGAGTGAAATTCCGAAAAAACTGTTCAAAATCGCGATTTCCCCATAGAGATATAAAGAAGATTCTTAGATTGGGCGCATTGGCGTAGTCAGCTGACAAAAAGTGGCGTCACGCCAGAAGCATAGAGAGATTGGCTGTTGCCATCTCCTCTTACTTCTAACCTCCTTGGCCAAAACAAGTAAACCTGTTTCCAGATTCCGAAAAGATATTCACAAAAAATACCGTGTACAAAGATATTTTCCAAGGTCGTTAATAAACGCTTGAATAGCAATAATAGATTTCTAGAACCCGTTGTATTCTTATCTCAGCGGGCTTTACAGCTAGTTGTCATATAATAAAGAATTTCTGGCTGTACACTACCGAATCAGAACGCTTTGAAATAGTTCCCGATTTCCCGTGTATCGTTCCGCTTTGTTTACATACAACCGGATCACACCCAACGTTAAGAAAAGTAGTTCATGATAAATTTTACGCATATCTTTTTTAGAATTTTGTTATAATAGACCCCTTAACGACTATTTTTATTTGTAAATACATTATATGAAGGAAATATATCGAATAACAGTACTAACTTTTTTTTTTATCCAGACCCAGCGTATTTCCTAAGCGAAGCTATTTCCAATTTTTGCTTTGGAAGTCAACGTGGATAAGACTGACGAGTCATATTTTGATAGTATTTAGCCGGATTTTATAAATTATGCCATTTAACTCATTAATCAATCACGGAAAACATTCTATAATTCCTGGCAGGGGAGCTCATACTTAAAGTATCGAATCCAATTTAACAGTAATTAATTTCGTGCATCAGTGATCCTAGTTATATTTTATTTTACCGTCTATACGCGATGAAGATTTTGAATCTAAATATTCAAATCCGAAAAAGATCTTAAAACCACCTGCAACCAGATAAATATCTTTATTTGATCATTCACACACTACTAGATCTGCTGTAGAACTACTAGAACTGCTGTAATATAAACATGTTTCTAATCTTTGGTGATCAGCTAATACCTGAAGATGAAACGCTTGGCGTTTTGAAAGATCTAGTAGTGTGTGAATGATCAAATAAAGATATTTATCTGGTTGCAGGTGGTTTTAAGATCTTTTTCGGATTTGAATATTTAGATTCAAAATCTTCATCGTGTATAGACGGTAAAATAAAATATAACTAGAATGCAATTTAGTCTTACGGTGGCGATTTGGACAGTGACGTCACAAAGTAATCATCGGAAGTGCACGATGAGCATAACCTTGTCATCTAACCTTGGTATATTAGTATAAAAGAAGGTATTCTCATCACGGAAATTTTGACTCGACCGCTCGCGTTTTCCTGCAAGTGCACTTTACTTATAGATTGTTTTCCTTCAAGTAACGAGGACAGACGGACAGACATAGCTTAACACGATAAAGAGGTTATTATTTTTGCCATTGAAAATGCCGTTCTTAACATTTGCTAATAAAGCGAAAATTGCATTGTCCACACTTCCCGATTTTTGTCCGAGTATGCCACTTTATTCACACTTTCAGGAGGACAATGTGTTTTTAAGCGTAGGTATGTGAACATCAGATTTCTTTAGCAGTTACCTTGCAATGAGTCGAGGCCATCACTTCTGAAAATATCGGAGATCCGGGTTCGATTCCCACTCCAGGATGATTCAAACTTGAAATTTTCTGACTTAGTTGCATGGTAAAGATAAATAACGCCGCTTCTATTCCAATAAATAATAAGCATGTACGTCTTCCAGCATTCGGAAGATTTATTCTTTATTAATTTCTGTGATAGAAAAGAGTTCACCCTAAAGGATGAAAGCATGAGCGATCTTTCATGCTTTCATCCTTTAGGGCGAACTCTTTTCTATCACAGAAATTAATAAAGAATAAATCTTCCGAATGCTGGAAGACGTACATGCTGTGCAAATGCAGGTCAAACTAGTTAAGACCATGGCAAATCAGTTTATCCTGGAAGCTCCACCTTTATTTCAGTATAATCTACTTCGGACTAGGCCAGACCCATTCATCCTATCACTCATCGGATAAACTAGTTTGTCCTAAAGTCGGGTTTGTTCGGTAACAGAACAATTACTATGACTCCTTTAGTGCCCGTCGACCGCCTGTCTATACCGGAATGAACCGGCTTCCAGTTGTTCGCTAATTGGCCAAATACTGCTGTCTTCTGGCTTACACGTGATATATTTGTCCCACTATTGTCACGTCAGTTATGCGGTCAATCCTCGAACATTTCGGACGTAGGTTGTACGTATAAACTCATGCATATCATCATCAACCGTTATCAATCCACTGCTGGATGGAGGCTTCCCCAAGTCTGTTCCACAATTTTTAGTCGTGAGCATATCTCTTCCGAGTCTATTCAGCTTGTTTTCAAATTAGGTAGTCTTCTGGGTCTTCTCCTGCCCCTTGGTATCCATTCCAATATTTCAGTTTCCCATCGGTGATCAATTTTAGCAATATGTTCAGCCCATTGCCACTTGAGAATTCTTTAGCGATCTTTTTAAAAGTGAAGAACACAACTTGGAGTTAACTATTGAACTTATTTCTGCAAAATAAATTTTCAAAATTGCATTTGTAGCGTTTACCAGAAAACTGCGAAACATAGCAACGGTCTCCAGGAAATCATAAAAAAAAAAAAAAGGAATAACGTTACATCGTATATGAACCACAAGTTCTTAAGACCTGTCGCTCGAAGATTCCCCTAGTGTGGGGACCATGAAATTCCAGGGTGATGGTCCGGACCCACGTGTCACCTATCTTCCGCCGCTCATGGATAAATGCATCTACAAGCTACTGTTGGGACGTACGCCAAGATTTTTCAGAAGCTTTGTGCTTTTCATGTTTTCTAATTATTGCATTTTGGATGCATATTTTTCATATTTTGAATGCTCGAACATACAAATAGAGAACTTTAGTCTGAATTTAATCCCTATTTGTTCTTGTCACTCAAATGCAAAGCATAAGATTGAGAAGAACAAACAGCAGGAAATGGAACTTCCTAGTTCAGAAAACAGATTGACTATTCACATATGCAGGAACTTTTCATGCTATGATCCAGCTTCAAGTACCTCATGTTAACTCAGGTTCCATCGGCAAGGCCGCTTGCAGTTCGCATGGAAGTGCCATCATCGCACAGTGGAAGATTGGCAAATGGTTTCCTTCTCCGACGAATTGAGGTTTCTACTCCACAGAAGTGACGAACGGTGGCTGATTCGGCGTCAGATACGCGAAAACCAACACCCGGATATTCTTGTCGGTCACCCACAGGCCGTAGGTGGTAGTGTGCCTGTCTGGAGGCTAGGGAGGGGGGTTCCCGGTGTGACCTAGGACCGCTTGTACCACTGGATGGGTCCCTGAACGCCAATGGCTGCCTCCATCCACGCTGACCACATGCGTCCCTTTATGTTGAAAGTTTACCCTGGTGGTGATGGTGTATACTAACAGCACAATGCGCCGAGCCATATCGCTGAGGGGAGGGGGCGTGACAGGTCCCATGAACACGACAGCGATGTCTCCGTTCTCCCTTGACAGACGAAATCGCCAGACCTCAATCCCATAGAGCACTTGTGGGACTGTTTGGATTCGCGCAGGTTCGACGTGCCAACCCACAGCCACATCATATCCGGGACCTCCGTGCTCTTCTGCAGTCCTAATGGGCACGTGTACCTCGGGCAGCCTTCCAGGGGCTTATTGCATCCATGCCACGCCGTCTCGCCGCTGTCTTCCGTGCCAAGAGTGGTTATTCCCATTATTAGGCAGGTGGTCATACTATTCTGATACGACCGTGTATGTGTTTGTGCCATTCAGGGGGAAAGTCGTATACCGGGTATAAAAAGGAAAAATGTATGAAAACTTTTGAAAATGCTTGATGCAGTTAATTAAAGGAAAACAAGGTTGTTTCATTGCAGCTTTTAGAACTGATAGCATATCACCAGACAAATTGGGGAAAAAAGTAGCTTTCGTACTCTTTTTAAAAGCATTATGTGACACAAATTAAAAACCGTCACGATCATCAGTTCTTAAAAGCTGGCCTAACACAAACTATAAATCGAAACGAGGAATTCATGTTAGTCATTACATACATTTGACCCAATAGGTATTTGGTAAGAAAATAAACTAAAACAAACTAGAGTTTATTTATATCCAAACTAACGGATCAGGATATTCTGAAGTATATGCTTCTACTGACATCCACGACCAAGAGTAAATTACAAGCTATCTTTAACTTTTGTTAAAGCAAGCAGTGGAAATCACTTATCTTGTGTATGAAGCCAAGCATTACGGAAGCACCAAATGTGTTCGAGTTGGTTTCACTGCACGTATCAGGCCACAGGGGGAAACAACGCCATCGTTAAAAATTACGTAAAAGTTTGACACGGTAAATGAACCCTGCGCTAGGACCTTTAAGTTCCGTTAACCGAGGGAATACAGCATTCGAAATAGGATCGTGCGATGAAGTTATTCGCTTCGTTAGATCAGAGATCACTTATTTGATTGCAAATTTGGCGTGTAAAAGTCCTGTGAGATTCGACTGATTCTCTAAAATGTTTGTTCAAAGAGTTCTCGTGACGGCCTTGATTAGCGGTAATTAATTCACGTGTGTAACGAATGCTATGCTCTGAATGGATGATGTTCCTTGGTGCTGAAAATACTCATGAAAACTTATTTGATCGTTGGAAGAACAGTTATCAATCGGATAGTTAACATTTCCATGGGAAAAGTGCTTTTGGGAAATGCAGAACTCGTGAAATCTATCTAAAGCTTTCCAGTTTAAAACTTAATAAATCAAAGAAATATGAAAAGCCGTGCCGTATACATGTACTTTATTTCGTTCCTCGTAAGGAGGATTTTATTCCATTTCCGAACGAAACGAAAAACACCGTTTTGAACATTAAATTAATTGATTAAAATTTGTATTGTTCAGTGAAGGAACTTTGTTGCGAAGAAAAGCCCATTCCGTCGGGGGTGGAATTCGAACGCACGTCTTCTCGCTCCGGAGCCAATTATTCTCCCTACTGAACTACAACGACAAAGCGTATCCCAATGTGAAAACAAAGCCTTTTCCTGCTGGTAGTGGGATTGGAACGCACGTCTGCTTGCTCCGGAGCTAGCTGTTCTCCCGAGAGAACTGCACCCGACAGAGGCTTGCCGCTGCAACTTTCCATTTTAATTCTTACGTGACTTAGTGGTATGTCACACATAACAATGCCACACATAGAAAATGCCACACCACGAAGACATGAACGTAGCGCCATGGAAATTGTAGGGTGGGTGCACACGTACAAGTTATGCAAATGATTGCAATTTCAGACCAACCGCACGAACGGCGCGCGGGATATAAGCGGACAACCAGCCCGTGAGGTCATCAGTCGAGACTTCATCACGGCCGCGAGAAGTGAGTGGTTCTGTTGTAACCGTGTCTGGAGAACGAACAAGGGGTGGCAATGCCGTTAAGTAGTCCTCGTATGCGATTTCGTCAAACGGATGAGTTCACGAGAGGTGTCATCGTAGGCCTTCGTACCGCAGGATGGTCCTTGCGTCGTTCGTACCGCAGGATGGTCCTTCCGTCGCACTGCGAAAGAAACGCAACATCATGCCACAACCGTCGGTCACATTTAGTGATAGTGGTCTCAGGAAGGATCTGCAGGATCCTTCCTAAGACTTGCGGAGTGTACGGGAATGCTTGGATGCTCCGATATCTACGCGGACAGTGTAGCGCCGATTGGCTGCGTCTGGTTTGCTGTACAGCCGTCCATTGCGAAGGTTACCCTTAATAGCGAGCTATCGTTGTCACCGCTTCGCGTGGTGTCGCTCCACAGCTGCGTGGGGTGCCGAATGGAACAACGTTGTTTTCAGCAACGAATCGCGGTTCCGCCTCACCACGGATGATCGCCGTGTGAAATTCTGGTGGCGACCTTACCAACGGGTGGAATTCTCCGCCATTGCGGAGCGCCACATGGCCCGGCAATGTGGAATTACGGTGTAGGGTGCTATCAGCGCCAACAGCCGCTTACCGCTGGTACGCATTGCGGGCACATTGACGGCACGCAGCTATGTTGACGAGGTGATGCGGCCCGTGGCAGTACCGCATCTGCAGCGCATCCCAAACGCCGTTTTTTTTCAGCAGTATAACGCCCGGCCGCATACCGCTCGGATCAGCCTGAATGTTTTACACAGTGTGAGGATGCTTCCTTGGCCAGCACGAACCCTCAACTACAGTATTAGCCCATCGAGTATCTGTGGGACATGATTGGACGTTGAATGAGTACCCTCCCGATGCCCAATCGAGTACCCTCCCGACGTCCAAATGAAGATGAACTGTGGACTCGGATCAACACCACATGCTTCACGATATCCCAGGACTCTATTCAGACTCATTGCCTCAATGCCACGTCGGATTCAACGCGGCATTGCCCAAAATGGGAGTCACACTCCTTATTAATCATTCTGTATATTCGGTCAATGGATCGTAGTCAGCATGTGACAATTAAATCATTTGTTCAGGACCTACTTGGCTACCTTTGTGTGCAGTTTGGTCTGTTTTCGAGCATTCGTTCATGGTGTTGTATTTTTTGTCGGGCAGTGTATATACCCCCCCTCTCTTTCCGCGAAACGGCTGGACCGGAATCGTCTGCTTCTGGGTCAGACGGCAAACCATGTTTTGAAGCAGCTTGCTGTAACAGACGGAATTCTTATTAATTTCAGACGATATGTGGAAGAAATATCACACATTTTTTTTTCAATTTTCGAACCTCGCGGCCTGGAGATTCGTTTTTTTACGTTAGGAAACCAATGTGAAAATAAAGCCCTTTTCTGTTGGTGGTGGATTTCGAACCATTGCTCCGGAGCCCGTTGTTCTCCCGACGGAACTACACCGACGAAAGCTTACCGCTGCAACTTGCCGTTTTGACTCTTGCCTCCCTCTAGTGAGACCCTCCTGACGTTCAAGTTTACTGCAAAATTTTATTAGACCAGGAAAATTAACATTAACGGGTCCTTTTCTTTCGTAAAGATGTAAAATATTTAAAAAGTCGAATATGTATTTCTATAACGAAGAATAAATTGCAAACTTTGTTAACTCATGAGATATGTTATCACTAATAAATGAATTAAAATTGAGGTTCTACTTTTAGTAACAAAATTAATCCGATTAAAAAAAAATTTAAATCTTGGGAGCATCCGTACAGGGAAAATAAATGTGAAATGTTTCCATCCTCGTTATTAATTTGTTTCATCCATTGACTGCATAACAATGAAAGTACAATATAATTTGACAATAACTCAGTTTTGGTTAAACACAAACGCAAAATACCCAGTTCTCAGCGAAAAGATAATTAAGAATAATTACATAACTACGCAAATGAGCATTTCTTGCTTTGAAAAAAATAAAATCAAAACACTTCAATTCGTAACCAACATGCTATACTCTCATTTTAAACTACAAAACAAAACAAAAAAATAACAGATTGCCTTACAAATCAAAGTAAAAACTCCACAAATTTTCTGTCTTTGGACATTTTACAAGTGAAAATTATTACTCAGTTAAACAACTTAACTTTTCTGCGCCATTGGCTCTGCATTTATGCATTTGGTTTGTAATTATAAGGCTTTATTTTAGTGACACAATAGTGAACGGTAAAAGCTGTTTTGAATAAAAGATTTCTTTTTATTCGGTTTATTATTTAAATACGTTTCCTGCCGATACCTGTTATAAGGCATTTTAATGCCTGTCAACACTAGTGAAAGGCATTGCGCGTATGCTCAATATCCGGATAATTTTAGGAACCTATACGATTTATTTGACCTACCTACCTAGTCAAAATTAGAAGATGGCAATGAGGCGAGAAACAAAACTACCCGAAGCAGTGTCTCTCTGCACTTAAAATTACAGTACTTCTTGACATGATTTTGCTTGTTCAAGAGGGATTTGTCGCTTCGTTTTCAGTGCTTCCGGTTGTTTTGTTTCTCGCCTCATTTGTCATCTAATTTTGCTCAGGTAGTTAGGCCGTCTTCTAATATCGCCTTTACTGCTTTCTCCTGAAGCATGCGCGCTTGTTACGTATTTCTTCTCGTCTTCTGTGGAAGACACAGCAAAAAGTCTATGCTTAGCCACGATTGGCTGGCGCATGCGCTCTGACCCCGCAGGACTGATAATCAGAAATTCTGGGGTATGTTTTGTCTCTTTTCAGTCGTGTAAAAACGAGTTATTTTGCGTTTTGATTACTTTTCTGAGCGGGAAATGCATAAGTGAATAAATCATCATTGCATTTGTTATGTTATTCACCATTGTTATTTGATGTTTGCGAATCAAAAGTACGTTCACGGTGCATTTTAAAATTTTCATTCTTAGTTGAGTTAATGTAAACTGCTGTGCAAAATTTACGGACGAGGTTCATTTTGACCACTCAAAATCGGGAAATTAACAGAATTTTGCAACTGTAACTGGTATTGATGGTAACAGTAAAATGAAACACACGACATCGAAAATCATTAGTAATGTGTAATAGAGATCTAAACAAAACAAAATGTTACGAAGGAGACACGGGCTCAACTCTTGCCCAATGGCACTCTTCATCAGCACTGCAAAAACACACTGCAGGGGCGAAATGCTCAGTATAGGATGTGTCCAGCTGTCCACCCCGCACCTCAGCGCATATTTGGTACGGATGTTGCATGTTTAGAACCAAATGGTTTAGGAGCCCTTGGGGTAAATTGTCGCACAGCTACTGGCGAGCCGTGATGATTGCTAGAATTGTTTCTGGTGTGAAATTCTTCTGCTCAACACGTCTTCCCAGCGCATCCCATGTATAATCAAACGGAGTGAGATCAGGGGAATGCGCTGGCCACTCCATGCAACCGATATCCACACTATCCATTGACTCATCCACAGCTGCTGTAATCTACGGACGGGCACTGTCGTCCGTAAAAATGAAATCCGAGTCCACGAAAGAAACTAACGTGGCGACGAATCACATCATTGCAGAACCACTGCCAGGTTATTTTACATCACCTGCAGTTCGGTACGTTCATTAGCAGTGACATCGACCAGTAGCAGAACCAGACATATTTGACACGTGGTGAAGGGCGGTAGGATTTTGACAAGTTTTTTTGCCGGCGCGGAGAGAGAAGGATCATCGTTCTCAGCACATCTTTTGTAAACAAAAAAAGTGTTATCCCATTGTCCGTCCTTCCGTCCGCCTGTGGACACCATATCGCTGCGACTATTAGTGCTATCTGAAAATTTCTTTTCTCATTGGAATGCCTGAAATGTAGGAACGGTGACCATTGCTTTCAGAATGTTTCCAATGCTTAACTTTGCCGTTACAAGGCGTAAATGTAGATATTGTCGAATTCAAATACATTTATCCCATATCCTTGCTTCTAAATATCCGAATGAAAAAATTTCTTCTTCCCTTCGATACAATTTGTAACGATGAATAGAGCTTCTCGTCGCAAATGTCTTCCACATAAAATCTAGGTTTTGGCAAAGAAGTGTTTTGCCACTAGGAGCGTACGTGGGTATTTATGATTCTAAATAAATAAATATCTGCACTTCTGGAAATTCGATTGAAAAAATTCTTTTGAGGTAAGATATAGTCCACCAAGAAAAACCTTTCTGATAATATCATGTGCTTAAAATAGTTCATAGTTTGTCCGCCAGGTGCCGTAGATGTACAGTCAACTCTGGATATAGTGAACGTTGTTATAGTGAACATTCAGCTCTAGTGAACCTAAATCATTGGTCCCGACCCGCAACATCGGAAATGTTCATTAAACTTTTCGTTTATAGTGAACCCATAACTTCGGTTATAGTGAATCTAAAACATAAAACTTGTTATAGTGAACATTCAGCTCTAGTGAACCTAAATCATTGGTCCCGACCCGCAACACCGGAAATGTTCATTAAACTTTTCGTCTATAGTGAACCCTCAACTTCGGTTATAGTGAATCTAAAACATAAAACTTGTTATAGTGAACATTCAGCTCTAGTGAACCTAAATCATTGGCCCCGACCCGCAACACCGGAAATGTTCATTAAACTTTTCGTTTAAAGTGAACCCATAACTTCGGTTATAGTGAATCTAAAACATAAAACTTGTTATAGTGAACATTCAGCTCTAGTGAACCTAAATCATTGGCCCCGACCCGCAACATCGGAAATGTTCATTAAACTTTTCGTTTATAGTGAACCCTCAACTTCGGTTATAGTGAATCTAAAACATAAAACTTGTTATAGTGAACATTCAGCTCTAGTGAACCTAAATCATTGGCCCCGACCCGCAACACCGGAAATGTTCATTAAACTTTTCGTTTATAGTGAACCCTCAACTTCGGTTATAGTGAATCTAAAACATAAAACTTGTTATAGTGAACATTCAGCTCTAGTAAACCTAAATCATTGGTCCCGACCTGCAACACCGGAAATGTTCATTAAACTTTTCGTTTATAGTGAACCCTCAACTTCGGTTATAGTGAATCTAAAACATAAAACTTGTTATAGTGAACATTCAGCTCTAGTGAACCTAAATCATTGGTCCCGACCCGCAACACCGGAAATGTTCATTAAACTTTTCGTTTATAGTGAACCCATAACTTCGGTTATAGTGAATCTAAAACATAAAACTTGTTATAGTGAACATTCAGCTCTAGTGAACCTAAATCATTGGCCCCGACCCGCAACATCGGAAATGTTCATTAAACTTTTCGTTTATAGTGAACCCTCAACTTCGGTTATAGTGAATCTAAAACATAAAACTTGTTATAGTAAACATTCAGAGCTCTAGTGAACCTAAATCATTGGCCCCGACCCGCAACACCGGAAATGTTCATTAAACTTTTCGTTTATAGTGAACCCATAACTTCGGTTATAGTGAATCTAAAACATAAAACTTGTTATAGTGAACATTCAGCTCTAGTGAACCTAAATCATTGGTCCCGACCCGCAACACCGGAAATGTTCATTAAACTTTTCGTTTATAGTGAACCCTCAACTTCGGTTATAGTGAATCTAAAACATAAAACTTGTTATAGTGAACATTCAGCTCTAGTGAACCTAAATCATTGGTCCCGACCCGCAACACCGGAAATGTTCATTAAACTTTTCGTTTATAGTGAACCCATAACTTCGGTTATAGTGAATCTAAAACATAAAACTTGTTATAGTGAACATTCAGCTCTAGTGAACCTAAATCATTGGCCCCGACCCGCAACATCGGAAATGTTCATTAAACTTTTCGTTTATAGTGAACCCTCAACTTCGGTTATAGTGAATCTAAAACATAAAACTTGTTATAGTGAACATTCAGCTCTAGTGAACCTAAATCATTGGCCCCGACCCGCAACACCGGAAATGTTCATTAAACTTTTCGTTTATAGTGAACCCATAACTTCGGTTATAGTGAATCTAAAACATAAAACTTGTTATAGTGAACATTCAGCTCTAGTGAACCTAAATCATTGGCCCCGACCCGCAACACCGGAAATGTTCATTAAACTTTTCGTTTATAGTGAACCCATAACTTCGGTTATAGTGAATCTAAAACATAAAACTTGTTATAGTGAACATTCAGCTCTAGTGAACCTAAATCATTGGCCCCGACCCGCAACACCGGAAATGTTCATTAAACTTTTCGTTTATAGTGAACCCATAACTTCGGTTATAGTGAATCTAAAACATAAAACTTGTTATAGTGAACATTCAGCTCTAGTGAACCTAAATCATTGGCCCCGACCCGCAACACCGGAAATGTTCATTAAACTTTTCGTTTATAGTGAACCCATAACTTCGGTTATAGTGAATCTAAAACATAAAACTTGTTATAGTGAACATTCAGCTCTAGTGAACCTAAATCATTGGCCCCGACCCGCAACACCGGAAATGTTCATTAAACTTTTCGTTTATAGTGAACCCATAACTTCGGTTATAGTGAATCTAAAACATAAAACTTGTTATAGTGAACATTCAGCTCTAGTGAACCTAAATCATTGGCCCCGACCCGCAACATCGGAAATGTTCATTAAACTTTTCGTTTATAGTGAACCCTCAACTTCGGTTATAGTGAATCTAAAACATAAAACTTGTTATAGTGAACATTCAGCTCTAGTGAACCTAAATCATTGGCCCCGACCCGCAACATCGGAAATGTTCATTAAACTTTTCGTTTATAGTGAACCCTCAACTTCGGTTATAGTGAATCTAAAACATAAAACTTGTTATAGTGAACATTCAGCTCTAGTGAACCTAAATCATTGGCCCCGACCCGCAACACCGGAAATGTTCATTAAACTTTTCGTTTATAGTGAACCCATAACTTCGGTTATAGTGAATCTAAAACATAAAACTTGTTATAGTGAACATTCAGCTCTAGTGAACCTAAATCATTGGTCCCGACCCGCAACACCGGAAATGTTCATTAAACTTTTCGTTTATAGTGAACCCATAACTTCGGTTATAGTGAATCTAAAACATAAAACTTGTTATAGTGAACATTCAGCTCTAGTGAACCTAAATCATTGGTCCCGACCCGCAACACCGGAAATGTTCATTAAACTTTTCGTTTATAGTGAACCCATAACTTCGGTTATAGTGAATCTAAAACATAAAACTTGTTATAGTGAACATTCAGCTCTAGTAAACCTAAATCATTGGCCCCGACCCGCAACACCGGAAATGTTCATTAAACTTTTCGTTTATAGTGAACCCTCAACTTCGGTTATAGTGAATCTAAAACATAAAACTTGTTATAGTGAACATTCAGCTCTAGTGAACCTAAATCATTGGTCCCGACCCGCAACACCGGAAATGTTCATTAAACTTTTCGTTTATAGTGAACCCATAACTTCGGTTATAGTGAATCTAAAACATAAAACTTGTTATAGTGAACATTCAGCTCTAGTGAACCTAAATCATTGGTCCCGACCCGCAACATCGGAAATGTTCATTAAACTTTTCGTTTATAGTGAACCCTCAACTTCGGTTATAGTGAATCTAAAACATAAAACTTGTTATAGTGAACATTCAGCTCTAGTGAACCTAAATCATTGGTCCCGACCCGCAACACCGGAAATGTTCATTAAACTTTTCGTTTATAGTGAACCCTCAACTTCGGTTATAGTGAATCTAAAACATAAAACTTCAAAGAAAAGAATGCACTTGTAATATGAAATTGTAACTTATTTCAAAACAAACCATCTTGTAAAAACTTGAAAGAATGTGTTGAGAATATTATTGCAGACTTACTACTCCTTAAGTGCATTGAAGGACAAAGGTAGGATTAAAAACCTCAACAACATCAAGCTGCTGTTCCTATGCCAACACCACGTCAGTCCTCCAATCCATGAAGCATGCGTGTTTCGCAGCTTTTAAACTTATTACAGAAGGGAAGTAACACTTCATTTAATCCAAGTCTTGAAATCAAAGCAGAACACATCAATAAATGTTCTGAATGCTGTAAGTTTTGGAAACAAAGCGTGGAGGAGTGTGTCAACTATCCCTATACAGTACTGTTTCTGGAGGTTTGGTTTATCTACTGGACGTGTGGCATTCGAAGAAGAGGAGGATGTGCCTCCTAAGGACTTGCTTCAGCATATCGGTGTGAATTCCACCGAAGCTGAAGATTTTACCGACGCTGACTGTGAAGTTATAAAGAATGAAATCCCCTCGGATGAAACTATTATCGAGGCTGTGAAAGCCGGTTCCAGCACAGAAGAAAATGAGGCTGAACATGACGAGGGCGATAATGAAGAACTTGTTTCAACAGTGAAAGAGATGTTAGAGGGTGACACGACTGCGCTAAAGTTTCTGGAATGTATTGAAAATGTAGAATCGAGTGTAGCAAAAGCACAGACTCTAGAAAAGGACACAGAGAAAATATTTATTGAAACTGTTTGCAGCAAGCAGCGACACAACAGACTATTTTTATGTTAATTAACGTAATGTAAAATTAATTTTGTTCACAATTTAATTAATATATACTACGTACATAAAAATATTTTTTAGATACATATTGATCTGATACCAGGCCGAGCTGGTTAATCATCCCACCGCACGCCACTAATTGATCATAACGTGCCGAGCGGTATAAGTATATTTCTTCACTGATCTCTTTCGACGGAGTTCTTGGCGCGAAAACTGTATTATATGGGCATACACTTAAACAATTTGAACCAATCACCTGCGTACACATAAATAATGTGTTCTATGACTGCGCTGATTACCTAAAAATATTTAATTGGCTATAAAACATAACAATGGCACACATACGAATAAAATTTAGCTGTCTTCTGAACATAAGTATTTGGTCAATTTGGACCTAAATCAGTTCTGCTTTTAGTTTTAATGAACTTAAATTCCACAGTTCAGCCTTACTATTTCTCAGTTCAGTTCTTGCAATATATTAGTTCAGTTCCTAAACTAATTTGCGTAGCTGATGTAACAATAAAAACCAAATGTTTCTACTTACATGGATGCTGTCAAGAATAAATCCAAATTGTGATTTAACATTTCACCTGTATATTTGTTAGGTATCCAAGCCGCCGCTCTTACGCTATCAATTTTCCTAGCACCATGTTTTATCTCGTCGCACTTACACGTAGAGGCTGCGCTGCTTACGTAGCCACACACACACACATACATGGGGCCTCGCTTCGCCCCGCAGGACCAGATCGCTTCCTCCGCCGCTTCAGGCAGAGGATGGTAATTGCACACTGCCGTAGTTGGACTCTAACCCGATCTTTGCTTCTCATTTTTTTATTTTTTTTTATTGGAGGTTTAACGACCACCGTGAGCAACTCAATGGGCTATAAGCAATCACCCGTCCCTAATTTAGGGTCACTGGTTCCAGGGAAGGGAAAGAGCCAGTGCCGTAAGACAAACACAACATCCACGCCTGACCGGGATTCGAACCCGGACCCCTTTCGGACGAATGATCAGAGGCCATCGCTTAGACCACTGCGCCACCGGGGCGGCGCTTCTCATAGGAATGACCACTGTCTACTCGCAGGCTTCTTAATTCTTCTGTAACTTTGCTTTCATTGGGCCAACCAGTCGCTAATTTCCATTATGCTTCCCAGCTTAGAAATTGCTGCTTCATCACGCGGATTTAGGCATTCCGCTGTCTTTATGGCAAACTAGCATCGAGTTGTTTCCATTTTTTACCAAATGCAGGGAGTTTCGCTCTTCATCGCCCAATTCACTTAGCAGATCCAAGGCATCCAATCCAGCCTTTCACATCGGAGAGCGTACAGACAACTGAACTTTCTTCCTTATTTTCACGCAAAGTGCGAAATCTTATTTTTCTGCACGGACCACACAGAAAGCAATTGTTCTCAAAAATGCCCCAAACAATCGACGAATTTACGATTATTCGCTAAACCTTTGGTCTCCCATCTTCATTCATTTCTACAAGTGGTCCCTCTTCGAAATGTAACCTGTTTAGACCAGCCGACAGCTGCGCCCTGATATTTATGACCTAACAGCGTCATTCTGAGACCACCCAGCCAGAGGGAGAATTCGTTGCCTCTTTTCTGTTCTAACCAGGAGGTAAAACTTTCTCTGCTGTTTACACTTTCAAACTCCAATCAAGTCTCGAACATAATTAATACTTAATTAATTTCACATATCCACCACGCCCATTAATTACTAAATTAATGGCGGGGGTGGTCGTAACAATATGTATATATTTTATTTTCTTGCTCACCATTCCACTCAATTCAGGTTAAGGGAAGATACTTCGGTTTTAGTGAACCTCGGACATAGTGTACCAAATATGCGAGTCCGGAGAGGTTCGCTATAAGTGGAGCTGACTGTATACAGGTAAGTCCAAAATAATGGAAACACCTTGAAACAATAGGTGTTACGCACCTAATATGGTGTGAGAGCACCCTTCGCATTTAAAACTGCTTGAATCCTCCTTAGAATGGACGTATACAAGTCCTGGATGGTAGTAAGTGGTATGTTGTACCATTCTTCCTGCAGAAACTGTTCCAATTCCTTGAGAGACGCCGGAAAAGGATAACGGCATCGCACTCTCTTTTCCAACACAGACCACAGGGGCTCAACGATCTTTAAATCCGATGATCGGGCAGGCCAGAGAAGGTGTGCAACTTCATCTTCATGTTCCTCAAAGCATGATTGAACAGTTCGACTTCTGTGAATCGGGGCATTATCATCATGAAAGGTGCAATCCCCTGACGGAAACAATGTCTGCGCCATTGAATGCACATGGTCGGCCAAAAGGGTAACACAGTGACCGCTAATTATCCGTCCGCGTAAGGTGATCATAGGACCTGCTGCAAACCACGAGATCATGGCATAAATCATTACAGAACCGCCCCCATGCTTCACTGTAGGAAAGAGACAGTCTGGGGTGAAGGATTCTGCGGGGGTCTCCACACGTAAACCTGTCCTGTGGTCGGGAATAGTGAGAAACTTGATTCATTGGAAAACAAGACATTATTTCATTGATCCGCAGTCCACGTTTTATGTTCTTGGCACCACTGTAGCCTCACTTTCATATTCACCTGTGACAACATGAGTTTCACAATCGCAGCTCTCCGGTAAATATTGTGCTTATGCAATTCCCTTCGCACGGTATGGGTCGACACTGGGTTTTGGAGATGTTCATTAAGCTCAGCAGTTACTTTCGTCGCCGTAGTCTTCCTCCTTGCGGCCACAATCCTCTTTAATGTTCTCCTGTTTCTCGCAGTGAGTTTGGTCTTCCTTCCACAGCGGTGTCTCGCAGATGATGTTGTACCGTGAACATTGTATGCTGTCATGACCTTCGACACAGTACCTCTCGATATCTCCAGTACCTGTGTCACTATGGTTACCGACGCACCAACCAGAGGAGCTACTACAATCTACCCTCTTCGGAATTCCGACAGGTCACTCATTGTGCCTTCACCTGGAACGTAATTATGCAAACACCGATTTACAATGCAATCACACAGACCCTTGAGACTATAAGCAACACTTTTTTACAAAAACAAATTGTATAGCTACATGTTCGTTTTACTCAAAAAGCAGCACATACCAAAGTCACTGTTTTCAGCGAGGTGCTTCCATTCTTTTGGACAACCCTTGTAACCCTTGTATCTTATTTTTCTCAATACATCTGCTTGTAACAGCCTGATTTGAAAAATTCTTTCTTTGCCTGAGCGCATTTCTGATGTGAAATGTTTTGTCTATAAATTCAATTTTTTCGTAATGCACAAGTTTTCCACTAAAGGGCATAAGTTCACGTTCTCATATAAAGCACACTTATTGTAATATCTGCGCGTCTAAAGATTCTCATATAAATCACACTTACTCTAATACCTGCGCGTCTAAAGATTCAATTGAAAAAGTACTTTTTCGGTCAAACGCTATGAACTACAGAGATATTTTCTGTGCTTTTTTTCCGCTAGGGGAGCAACTGCTTCACCTGTTTTTCCCGATAATTCTGCTTCTAAAAATACGATTAAGAAATATTTTAACACCGGATACCTTTTACCTTGTGAAACACTTTGCATACGCGCGGGTCTTTTTGTTTTTCACAAATCTGGCGTTACGTGGTGTTGATGTGCATTGTTGTTTGCGTCTGTATACCCGCTTCTAAAGTTCCAGTTGACATATTTTTTTTTTACTGTAAGCCACTCCCAACAGTAAAGATGTAGAAGTAATAATCATGTAATCAGGTAATAATTATATAACCATTTAAATAATGAACAGTTTCCCCGCTGAGGGGAGAACCTATCAAAATATTTTCCTGTATCTCTGCTTCTACGAGACGTATTTGAAAAAGTCTTTTTCCAAAGCATAGCTCTTACTGCGAAGAATATTTTTGCATATTTTCTACTTTTCCATTATTCAAAATTCTTCCGCCAATGAAATCCTTTTTCGGTAGGATACTCTTCATTATGAGGAATATTTTGCACATGTTTTCTTTTTTAAGGAAAATACAGCTTTGCCTCAATGGGGATTAACGTTATATCTCGTTTTCCTCTATATCTAGCTATTCGATTAGAAAATCCATCTGCATCGAGCTATTCGATTTGAAAATCCCTTTGTCTCTGACATCTTCCTTTTGGAATGAGAAATTTTTTGCGCAAAATCTTTTGAATTCCGTGTTGTACTTTGCAGCCTCTATTGGGAATAAATGCTATTTCTGGACGTTTTATCGTTGTATAAATCTGGGTGATTTTTTTTTGGTAACTTGTTCCATTCCTTGTTAGTAACCTAAACTCACATTACGTATTTTAAATTTATGAGCAGCTTTTTCCAAAGGTAGTGTAAGTGTACTTTGTTTTTTTTTGCTGAACTATTAGATTTTCTAGAATTCTGCTTTGTAATGTCTTTTTCGCATCTTAAAGGATTCAAAAGACGTTCACATTATAACCGAAAATTTGGTGTCATCTTTCTTGTTATACATGTTTTTATTTTGTGCAAAAGCAAATGATTTGAGCAAATGAAAAAAAAATTATCCCCCCCCCAAGCAAATTTTCATAAAGTTGAATGATATCCTGGTGTACTGGTAAACAATGCATGTAATATTTATTCAGTTACAAAGTTTAGTCTGTAATGTTCCTTGTAGCCGACTATCTCAAAGGTGTACAGATACACAGATATGCAACAAATACGAAATTATACAATGTTGAAAACATTTATACAAGTGTTTCATAAGCAATCCTAGGTTGCTGCTTTTATATTCAGCAAAATTATTGGTTTATGCATGTAATGAAATGCGAAAAAAAAAAAAAGAATAGGACTTATGCAGATCAAAATGGTATTTTTTCTTTTAGTTTTTTCTTATTTGTCGAATCATTATTTTCACAAAATGCGTCTGATTCTTTAAATTTTGATTAAAACGAAAAAAAAAATTAGAAACGTCTTACAGTTGTTAAATGAGCCGTGAGATTTATAAAAATTCCTCTTTATTTCTGCTCTAGTTTTTGAAAATACCTCCTGCCCCCTGTTTTTGCTCCTATGATTGATGAGATGTTCTGCATGATTTTTTCCCTTTTTTCACTTTTTCTTCATTAACTGTTATGAAATGTCTGTCGAACGTAGCGAAAAAAGCGCAATCTAGCAGAAACAGCAGAAGAGAAGCTGAGCTTGCTTAAATCGTAAGAACTTTTCCTGGTTGCCTGCTGTACGTGTACATATCTTACAACCTTTGAGGTAGTGGGTTAGAAGCAAAGTACAGACCAAACTTTTCAATTGAGTAAATATTACATAAACTGTACAGTATATCGGCAAAACATTCAGCCTTTTTTTTAAACTGGGTGTCAGGGGTGGCATTTTTTCTTTTTTCTTAGAAAAGTCGCTTTGACACAAAATAAAAGCGTCTATAAAAATGGTAGAGGGCAGTCCGCCTGTCCCCTCGGTATCCGCGCCTGATATCGACCTCCACCCATATCTGTCCCGTTCAGCGATGTTTCTGATTCATTTGGTTCGTTCCAAGTCCATTGCCACTTGGAATCTGACGAAAGACTGAGATGAATTTCATCTGTGAACTTTACTTTGGCACACTGAATTCAAGACCGCCATTTCGGTGGCGTAGTGATCTGAGCGATGGATTCTGATCATTCATCTGAGATGGGTCTGGGTTCGAATTCCGGTGAGGCATAGATGTTGTGTTTATCTTACAGAGCTGGCTTACTCCCTCCGTGGAACCAGTGGTTCTAAACTACGGAAGGTCGACTGCTTATAGCCTATTGAGTTGTTCACGGTGGTCGTAAAACCCCTAATAAAAAAAAAAGAAAAAAAAAACTGAAGACCAGCCAACATGAATGAGACATACGCTGCTGATGGAATGTTGTACGAGCGCCCTGGATGATGATAGGCAGCATACCTGTTTTCGGACATATAATCCTGCTGTACTCAGGCGTCTCGACACGGTTTAGCGAAATAAGCACTCCAGTGCTTGCTCGAAGAAGGTTAGTCAACTGGATCGCAATATTTTCCCCAATTCCGTTTTTACATTCTGGCGAGATATCGTTATTCTATCTGGCTTATACCAAGGAGGCGACTCCACACTCTCTTGAGACATCGGCCACAGTCCGATCTTCTCCTGTTTTCCCGATAATTCAGCATCTGGTAAAATCAACCATGTGATGTCTGAGAAACATACTTCTTTTATTACCTCGGACACGCAGGTTCTCGCTCCGTTCCAGAAATACGTGAAAAACAAAAACTCATGTGCGACACGTCTCGTCCTCCTAACTAGTCAGCTGTAGAGATGTATCGTTCGCGAACGATTCGTTCGAAAAGAACGAATCAACCAACTGAGTCATTGTCGAACGAATCTTACCTGAGAAGAATCGATACCACAAAAGAGCCGGTTCCCTGAATGAATCAATCAGAATTACTTCTCACTAGACATCAAAATGTCTCGCCACCACGGTGTCTCGGAGTGGTTAATGTTTTAAAGCAGAAAATCTTTCCTTAGAAGTGTACAAATGCAATAAATTGCGTGAACTTTTCGAAACGAACTTACAAGAAAACCAAAGAAAACATTTTTCCGTAAGATTTAAAAATAAATTTTAACTTACAAATCGGCCACTAAACCGGTAATTATCAATGAACGAAAGGGTCAGACTCAAAATCGTTCCCCTAGATACAAATCATTTGCTAAATCGGAAGAATATCGGACCGAAATCATCCAACTTAAAACCAATTCCCTTGACACAAATCGTTCTCTACACCGGAAGAATCAAACGAACGAAACGAAACAATCGGTCCGAACGAACCTTTATAATGAGTCGAACCGAAAGAATCGATTTTTTTACAAGAATCGGTTTGCCCATATCTAGTCAGCTGTCACGTGCACACGGCAAATTTACATACTGGCTGCGTATCATGATACATCTTGATATGACACAATGCACTCGTGTGCATATGTTAGGAAGCTTTTATAGTCCCATCACATTCTCCAATCGTCAGATTTCATGTTCAACCTTACGTTTTGGTTAGCAGTTATAACGAAGTGAATTTCGCCGTCATTTTTATCAGCGCCGGGGTTCGAACCCGGGTCCACTCATTCCGGAATAAGTTGCTCTACCAATTAAGCTACGCGGACGTTTTATTCTGATTCCTATCTGCCTTTATGTCGTGTGCGTCCTTCGGGCAGGTACGTCACATCTCCTGGTACGTTACACAGTGTTGTTCGGTAACACTCTTTTGTGCTTTCGTAATATGCTTTTAGTTAAAATAAACTAAAAAGCATCTTTCTTTTCTACCCTTTGTGAAAACACAAATTTGTCTAAGACGGACATCGATTCCGTATCCCGTCACAGTATCCCGTCGGAGTAAGTCGCTCTCCCAACTGAGCTAAACGGACAAAATATCTCGCTGCAGATTTGTCGTCTTGACACATGTTTTCATGATTATTTGCTTTCGGGCCAAAGCTGGAAGTATTTCTGAAACAGCCCAGTTTGTGAACTGTTCGCGTGCAGCTGTGGTTAAAGTGTATCGTGATTGGAGAAATGGCACCATTGCCAATAAGCGATGTGGAAACTGCGGAGCACAACGTGCCGTTGATGTCAGAGGTGAACGTAAACTTCGAAGGGGCTTCAGGGCCGATCGACAGGCTACAGTGGAGCAACTCACTAGCCTAATGAACCAGTCGGCTACCGTAAGTGTGTCTAAAACGACAGTTCAGAGAACCCAGCTACGTATGGGGCTCCAATGCAGACGGATGGTCACTACACCTATGCTAACAAAGGTACATCGGTAGAAAAGGCTTACATTTGCACGGCAGTATCGGAATTGGACCTCCGCTGATGGGTAAAGGATTGCTTTCTCAAATGAGTCACGTTTTCTGCTTCATCGAACGGGTCTACTTTGGCGTATAAGGCGAGAAACATCGGAGAACAAACACTCTTCAACCATTGCTGGAAAAACACAAGCTGGTGAAGGCAGCGATATGGTCTGGGAAATATTTTCGTGGCATTCTCTCTGTCCACTCATACTTGTGGAAGGCACTATGGACCGAATTCGTTGTAAATCCATATTTGCATACTACATATACATGCTGATTGTTTTCCCTGGGGCGGATGGCATCTTCGAGCATGACAATGCAACGTATCACACAGCTAGAAATGTCCGAGAGCGGTTGGAAGAACACGATGAAGACTTCAAAGTACTTCCCTGGCCCCCTAATTCCCCAGACTTAAACACAATTGAGCATCTGTGGGATCACCTCGATTGTGTTGTTCGCTCTATGGATCCTCCACTACGCACATTCCATCAGCTGTCAGATACACTGCAGTCAGCATGGCTCCACATACCTGTGAACACCTTCTAGCACCTGATTGAGTCACTTCCAGCCCATCTAGATGCTGCTGTCCCCGCTGCACACGGCAGCTACTCTGGATATTAGCTGGTGGTCACAATAATGTGACTCGACCGTGTATATATCTACACTGTTAAAAATTTTGTTGTTGGTTGCACCAAAAATTTGTATTACACCAGCTGCACCACTTTCTGAGAAAAGATCCGTCAGTGTGTATAGTGCAGACAAAATCCAACAACATGGTGCAACTTTGTACCACGTTATGGAGCAAATTTCACCACGTTGTTGTTTTTCTGTTCGCACCACACGATGTTGTATCTTTTTTCAGAAAGTGGGGCAGACCACACTTTGGCACATTTTACAGCGTATGTATATTTGTAGAATGAACATAACTGCATTGTTAACCACTTTTCACCACGTCCCCAATCTAAATTGCTATGAATAAAAGTTAATTAGGGTAACGCCACAATTTTCCAAATTTAGATTACTGCGAATAAAAGTTAAGACGGTAGTCTGTACGTTTGAGTCACTTTTTCTCAGTAACAATTTACTGTGAGTATTGAAAATAATTACAAATATCAAGTATTATTTTTCTAAATAAATATGCTTTTTGTAATTTGGGGTTGGTCCTTAAAGTTTTTTGTTTTTGAAGGTACATGTGATTTTCATTCAGCAATCTGACTCAATTCTATATGTTTATTCATACAGAATTGAGTCAGATTGCTGAAAGAAATAATCGTTATCATTATAATTATAATCGTTATCATTATCATTATAATAATTATAATCGTTATCATTATCATTATAATAATCATAATCGTTATCATTATCATTATAATAATTATAATCGTTATCATTATCATATATTATATCGTTATCATTAACATTATAATCGTTATCATTATTATCGTTACCGTTATACATTTTTTTCATTAGTGTATCACTCCTGTGTACCTTCTTACGATGTGAAATAAAGCTAAGAATGAAGTAACTGTAATAACCAAAAAATTCACCATGGGATTCAAGTAAAAGAATATTCTCTTGTTATACAATTACATAAAATTAAAAAAAAATGTCCTTCACGTAGCCACAGAAAGTCATTTTCTTTGCATTTGACTCCTCGGAAACTAGCTTTTTCTTATAATTTAAAAACGAAATTTGTTTCTTATATTTTGAACTGAAGAGGAAGAAAAAAAAATAGCTTTCTTCTTCGTCTTTTCTGTTTGGAGAAATCAGAAAGAATTTCATAAGACACAAACTCAGCGCACAGAGACAAAATATGAGAGAAGAAAAAGAAATACTAGTTGTCATTACTCCGTGATTACTGGAGAGAAGAGAATTACGGCTCTCTGAACAAACGCCAATCTTTATTCTTTAGCCAGCGGAAATTTGTCTTTTGTCGTCCTTTCTCTCTTCTCAGTGATTAATTTGTACCCCTCAGAAGTGCAGGAGGAAGAAATAAACTTACTTAAAACATCATCGCTGTCCTCGAAAGCACTGTGTTCCTTCCGAGATTCAGATGATACAGGAGAAATAAGGAAGGTGATTAGATTTTTTGTTGTTCTTCCAGCAGGATTTGCATCAAGTCACCAAATAATCAAATGTTAAACATAAGTAGATTAAAGGAAAACCAAGGAAGTGCAATGCTTAATCTAAGGAAAAAAATACGGAGTTTCGTAGCCATTCTCTTCCCTTTACTTCATGCACGGCTACAGTTAATTCTTTTCCGCTCGTGACCTGATTGAAAAAAGTAGCGATATAAAAGGCGTCGTAAATAAACGCATGTAGCTCAGATTTGTCTACTAAGACCACTTATTATAGCTCGCGTAAAGAGAAAACATTTTCTCAGATTGAATATCCGGTTTAAAACCCATCTAACAAGACATCTTCATAAAACTTTCGAGTGTACCTGAATTCTTTAATTAACCTTTTTCTCCCCTGTCATGTTCATGATGTTCATCGAAGTAAAAACACAAGGAAGATGACACCGAACTTTCGGCTGTAATGAGCACGTCTTTTGAATGTTTCCCCACGCGAATAAAATTTATCAAAGTTATTTAAAGTCCATGGAATCGGTCAGCAAAAAAATCAACCAGATTTCTATGGTCGATAAAAACTCCAGAAATTCAAACTACTTACTTCGACCAGCGGCTAAAAGGTATATTACGAAGATTAACAAATGGTGCGCAAAAAAATCTCATAGCAGAAGGAAGGTATCAGAGAAAGAAATTTTCAGATCGTACTGGTACAGTAAGAAATATAGATATAAACATGATACAACTCCATACCTTCTAGCGGAAGAATTTTCCATAATGGAAAAGTTGAAAATACGCGAAAAGTATTCTTCATGGCTAAATCTATGCTCAGGAAAAATAACTTTTTTAAATACGCAGAAAAAAGTGGCGAGGAAAAAGTTTTGACATTTACGCCCCCAAGCGGGAAAGCTGTGCATTACTTACAGAGGATAACGCTACCAATCTTTATTGTAGCGAATGGCATAGAGCAAAAAAAGAAATTTCTGAGTACGGTTTGTACAAGCGGAGATACAGCTGCAAACCCAAGTGCACAAACATCACTGGCGACAGAACTGCGAATTACAAAGCTCCTCAAATACAAACCTGAAAATTTCCACAACTTAAATGGTAACCGGTGTTAAAGGAATTTTTTAAAATCGCACATTTATAAGCAGATATGCTGGGAAAAACAGTTCAAACATTTGCGCCTCCTAGAGGCTAAATTGTGCATCACCTTAAGCAGAAAAACTATAAAAAGAGTTGTAATAGTTAGTAATATCTAACCAGAAAAGGATTTTTCAATCGGGTTTTTAGTTCCACAGATATTGTTGTAAATGAAAACGAGAAGCTTACGCCCTCTAATAGCACATTTGTTCGTTAAGAAAAATTTTAAATTGTACGAGAAACATTTCGCACCGAAACGCTTTCCAACAAAGAAAGAATTTGTAAAATTGGACTCTTAGAAACAGAAATATCGACAAAGATATATATATCTACTCTAATTGGCGGTAAACTATGCGCTGTTTAAGCACGAGGTATTCTCAAAAGGTTTTCCGAGGTGAGCGAAGAATATTTTCAATCAAGTCTTCAGAAGCTCAGATTTTGCTGCAAATAGATCAGAAGCAGGAATCAACCCTTACGCACCATGATATCCAAACCATTCTTTACCAAAAATTAGAAATTATATGCAAAACATTACCCCATCAGGAGTTATATCCGATCCAGGAAAGTTTTCAAAACGGACTTTTAGAAGCAGAGATATTGGAGGAAATGCAATTTTCTTTTACGCCTTCCTTTACGCTTCTAGCGGAAAATCTATGCATTACTTGAAAAAGGGACTGTATCTAAGATACGTAGTTTTCGATATAAATGGCATCGAGAGGAAAAATAGTTTTTTCAATAGGATATTTAGAAGCAAATATATGGTACAGAATGTATTTTGAATTCGATATCGTCTGCAATTACGCCTTCTATCGTTGAAGTTGTCATCGAAAAAATATCAGCTTGCAAGGATCATCATTCTCACATTCCAAGCTTCGCGGTACAAACATTTTTTAAAGTCGAACTAATAGTAGCAAAGATATTCTCTCCATAGGCGGACGGTCGGACAAAGGGATAATATAAGCAAGATCTTCTTTTACAAAAGCCGTGCTAAAAGGAAAGACGACACCAAACTATCTGGTGTGTAATGAGTACGTCTTTTAACTCGGAAGAACAAGTGACAATACGAAATGCGATAATCATTGACGCATGAAATTTTGAAAATATAGGTTAATGATAGCTAATGATCTGTTCGTCATAGAGAATGCACTCGATGGTAAAAAAATACCTTTAGAAATCAGTCTTTTAGAAGTAGAGAAACGAATAAACATAGAATTAAACATTTGCCTACCATGTGGCAGAACTATGTATTATGAAAAAGCAGAAAACACGCACAAAATGTTTCGAATGGCCACCAGTTGCAAAAATAATATTTTATAATTCGATTTCTAAAAGCACGGATGGTAGAAAAGCAGAAAATGCATATAAACCCCTAGCAGGAAAACTGAGTATTACTTGAAGTATGCAATGTGCGTGGTTTTCATCATAACGAACGGCATGTCAATGCATGGACAGTTTTATCAATCGGATTTTTAGAAGTGGAGATACAGTCGTTAATAAGTACACATACTTATGCCACTTAGCCGTAGAACTGTGAGTTGTAAAAAAAGTAATATATGTAAACTATTCCCTGTACTGAAAGGTACCAGGCGCAGTTTTTTTCAAACGGGCTTAGAAGCTGAGATATTGATGGTAACAGAACATATTTTGAAGCCCCTAGCGAGGGAAATGCGTTATTTTGAGCTGAAAGCATACGCAAAGTGTTTCTTATAGTGAGTGGTATCTGAACAACACATAATTGTTTCAGTCTGGTTTTTAGATGAGAAGATACCGCTACACATAGAAATACACCGATGAGCTATTACATTATGACCACCTACCTAATAAGCTGTAGGACCCGCTTTAGCCCACAAAACAGCGGCCACTCGGCGAAGCATCGATTCGATGAGGTGGCGATAGGTATCCTGGGGTATCTGGCAACATAATGTCAATAGCAGTTCCTCCATGTCCCGTACATTTCGGGGTGGTGGCGATTTAGCGCAAACCCGCATTTCCAAGTCGAAACACAAATTCTCGATTGGGTTCATGTCAGGGGAATTTGGAGCGCAGAGCATTTACAGAAAGTCCCCAGCATGTTCCTCAAACCACTCCTTGAAGATTCTGGCAGTGTGGCATGGCACATTATCGTGATAGTAATGACCATCACCAGCAGGAACACAGTTGCCATGAATGGGTGAACTTGGTCCGCAACGATGTTCAGATACCTGAGAGCTGTCAAGTATTATACTATTGGGATAATGGGGCCTAAAGTCTCCCAAGAAAACATCGTCCACAGCATGACGCCGCAGTGCATCAAGGTGCCATAGCCTCCGTTGGTAATCGGCGTACACGCGCTCAGCCGTCTACGTGATGCACCAGGAATCTTGATTCGTCAGACTAGGCCACTTTCTTCCAATCTCGATGATCTTAGGCCCATTCCATGCGTTGTTGGCGATGATGTGCAGTCAGCACGAGGACACGGCTGGGTCATTGGCTACGCAGCCTCATGTGCAGAAGGCTGCCACGAACTGTGTGCTGTGACACATTAACCTGATCACCACTGTTTTAGCCGCGGATAAATTGTCGCACTGTGTCCCTGCGGTAGCTGCGAACAATGTGTTACTGTCCCCGCTACCCTAGCATCAATGAGCTGCGGACAACACACAGCTGGACAACGGTTCGTCGCTTGCAATCTGTGCACCACTTTTGATACGTACTCACTACAGCGGCACGTGAACAACCCACAAGCCGTGGCGTTTCCGAGATCGTAGTTCCGAGGTGCCGTGGCATCACAATTTGTCCTTTATCAAACTCCGATGAATCGGCTGCTTTGCCTATTCCACTCCGGACACTATTAACCGAAAGCCGGTCCTCGGGTTGTGCATACAGTGAGTGGCCACTTTATTATGACCACCTTCTCAATACTTCGTTGGGCCACCTTTTGCCTTTAATCCTGCGTCGATTCTTCGTGTCATGGACTCCACGAGATGTTTTTTTTTTTTTTTTTTTGATTGGAGGTTTAACGACCACCGTGAGCAACTCAATGGGCTATAAGCAGTCGCCCGTCCCTAATTTAGGGTCACTGGTTCCAGGGAAGGGAGAGAGCCAGTGCCGTAAGACAAACACAACATCCATGCCTGACCGGGATTCGAACCCGGACCCCGTACGGACGAATGATCAGAGGCCAACGCCTTAGACCACTGCGCCACCGGGGCGGCACCACGAGATGTTGATAGGTGGTTTGTGGAATCTGAAAACATGCTTGATGAATAGCACTTTCCAGGAGTGTGAGATTGCAGGGTTGTGGATCCAGCTGTCTGATGGCTCGTTCAACTTCATCCCACAAATTATCAATGGGGTTGAGATATGGAGATCGTGGGGGTCACCTAAGCAAAGTAAACTCACCGGCATGTTCCTGAAACCAATCCTGTACAATACGAGCACTATGGCAGGACGCATTATCCTGTTGAAAGTAGCCATCGCCATTGGGATAAACCATCCACATGATAGGATGCACTTGGTCCGCAACGATGTTTAGATATGATGTGCCAGTCAGACGTTGATCAACACGAATTAAAGGGCCCAAAGCATGCCTGGAAAACATTCCCCAAACCATTACGTCGCCTCCACCAGCTTGAAGGGTTGTAGCAATGCATTTGGTGTCCATGCTTTCGTGCTGTTTCCGCCAAATTCTCACACTGCCATCGGCATGGTGCAACTAAAAACGTGATTCATCGGACCACAAAATTTGTTTTCAACTATCGACTGTCCAATCCTTGCGCTCCTGTGCGAACTGGAGACGTTTTTTCTTGTTAACTGCAGACAGCATAGGTGTTCGAACAGGCCTTCGGCTGCCATATCCCACCCGATGCAGTGTACGGCGAACAGTGTGTGCAGAGATCATTTGAGGGATCCTTGATTAAAATGGTCTGTAATTTGCTGCACTGTTGCCCTTCTGTTGTCTGTTACTAGTCTGGACAGTCTCCGTTCCGCCCGAGCAGTCACTAGTCGATGACGACCACACGTTGCACGTAGAGACCCAGTTTTTTGGCTGACAGTTCAGTCTTTAAACACTTTACAACAGCTTCTCTGGAACATTTAACGAAAGCGGTGGTTTCGGTGATGCTCGCTCCATTACTCCGAGCTCCTACAATCATACCACGTTGAAAGTCCGTCAAATCGCATTTTTTACCCATCTTGTTACCACAAATCACTTCTACTGCTGTCGCAAGCACTAAGCTTTCTCTTTTTATACTAGCCTCGCCCTCTGGCGGCAACAGCGTGCAGCTATTGCTCAAACTGTCAGGTGGTCATAATAAAGTGGCCATTCAGTGTATAAACTGCTTTGTGAACTTCGCCTGCGCCACGGGCCGCGGGTGTCCTAGTGAGCAACGTTCGTGACTGCCGCGCAGAGGACTACAGGTTTGATCCCATGCAGGTACGAACGCTCGATCCACTAAATATCCGCCGTGCATCTGATGGGCACGTTAAGCCGTCGGACCCCGGGTACTGGCCTCCCGGTAGTAAATAAGGGCATCTTCCTCCCCCTTTCTACTTCGCTTCCGTGTCACTTTCCTATCGGACACTCTAGCCCAAGTCTCCTAGCTTCCTATTTCTAAGGGTTGTTTAAGACCTGGGGTCATCTGATCTGATCACCTGCGCCACCGTTCGGGGTCCAGGCGAGCTCATTTCTGTATGCTGTGTGTGGTCATAATGCAATGGCTCATTGGTGTATGCATTTACACTTCCTAGAGGCAAAGCTGTCAGTTACGACAATTCAGAAAATACACATACCTGCCACTGAATTAGAAACTTTTATTTAACACCTACTTGGACTTCCTTTAGCCCGAATTACAGCACGTATGCTGTTTGGCATAGATACTTCAATAATGTGGAGTACATCATCGTCTGCAGCATAGAGAGACATACATGAAAGACGCCAAACAGTCTTTTAACTGGCTCAGATTTGACGGAAGAGGATTTTGTACCGCGAATACGTTTTTGTAACATCATTCTTAATGGGGCTCATATCCGAGTTTTGTGTTGGCCAGGCAAGATGGCGGAAGTCGCTGTCATGCTGAACACATCTTACGCGATGGACAGTAGCATTGTTGTCCGTGAAACAGCTGCGTCATCTGCTAGATAAAAAGTTCACAATGTAGGTTGACTTGATCGGCAACAATATTGAGATAAAATTTGGAGGACACCCGACTTTACAGCAATTATAAGGGGATCCGCTCCGTACCAACAGAACGTGACCTCAAACCATGACACTACCTCCAGAACTTTTGAGTTGCATTTACAAGGCAAGCTCGGTGCACTGCTTCATGGGACTCCCGCCAAACTCTGTCTACCGTCGGTACAGGCAAAGATGTACCACGACTCGTCGGACCACATGACTCTTAACACTCTTCGGAGGCACAGCAACCGCCTAAAGAGCCTTATTAATCCAGAAGGGGATCTCCGAACTCAGAGACTGTGAAGGATCAACAGAATGAATCAGAAGAAACAGAGCATCACAATCAGTACAAAGGAGTTTCTTTGAGGAGGAGGGTGTCCCTTCCTCCACGAGGCGCTTCACGTTTATAGCCTGGGAAATACTGTTGTTTGCCATAGAAAAGAAAGAAAATTCATCCGCCGACTTCCCCACCCACAACCGAGCCGAACGAGGGAGAGCCGGAGGTCCGCAAGCCCAAGTGGACGCAGGAAACGGCTCTAGGGATAGGAAGCGGATATAGCAAGTTGATAGGGCAGACATGCGCTCTGCGCGCACCCAGACTTTCCCATGCCTAGGGAACACCCATTTGGCATGCCCACCCGATCCCCAGACTCACCCTGTCGTGGAAAACGACAAGCCGTTAGAAGTCTGGCTCCACTCGGCCACAGACTTCCTGACTAGGAGTGGATTAGTTCCTAGCCGCCCGTTTAATGTGAAGCAGAGGGCAAAGAGGAGTGTTGGTAGCTGGAGACAACTACATTTCAGCCCCCCAGAAACCTCAGGCTCCCCTTTTCCACATTACGGGTTACTGCACACGGCAAACGTGCAGGTAGGTCTAGCTAACCAGCTCGGGAAAACAAAGAAGGGAACATAAAATATAGAAGAGAGGAAAGAGAACGAGGAACTAAAATCCGGGATTGGCGCATAATCACAACCTCAGCAATCTACAACTGAGGCGGGTGCGTGGCAATATAAGAACAAATGTCAAAAATGAAAAAAAAATCATACAAGAAATGTCGGCTAGGGCCATGTGGTCGCCATCCCCCAGCAGCTGGATGAACAGCTGTCCCTTCGGTGATGTTATCGTACAAGAGAAAAAAGCAAGATGTTCCGTCACAAGGTGGGCTCGGGCCGTGGGGGCGCTACTTCCCAAATAACTGGAAAACCAGTTATCCCCGTGCGTGGATGGCTTGTGTGTATAAGAAACATATTTCTGACAGCAATAGCTGTGCAACGTAAAAATAATTTTTCAAATAGGACATGTAGAACCTGAGATAACAGGAAACTTTCAGTATCCATTTATGTCCCTTAGTGGAAACAGTGGATTTTTTTAAAAATAGGAACGGTGCGCAAAATCGTCTCGATCTAGAGGTGTCAGAAATAAAAAACGAATTTGTTAAATTGGATTTTTAAAAGCAATGATATGGAATAAAATGTATTTCGATGTCAATAGCTTCCGCATTCAAGATTCTTAGCACAGTGGCGTAAAGAAGATGACTAGCGCCCTGAAGCAAAATGTATTATCTGCACCCCTTTACAGACGATGGGCAAATTGGTTTGGGAAAGTGACTTGAGTATCGGTACTATCCGATAAAAGTTTGTTCTATTTCTATATTGAATATTATATTCTGAGACTTCATTGAAAGCAAATTTCATTTTATATCATAATAATACGCTTAAAATCTTTAGATTAGACAGCGGAAAAACAGAGTATATTTTATGAATCGGTGCCGGGCTGAATCAGGAGCTCCAAAAACGCACAGAACCTGTGGAAAACCTGATTACTCATGTCCCCTGTCGGTTCTTTTGACGATACCTCCGAAGAATTTTCTTTACGACGTTTATTTACGGTTCCCGCTAGCCCAACGAATCGATAGCGAAATTCGGTACATATTAAATTTATAATAACAACACAACAACTATTTTATTAAGTGATCATCTCGTCGTACGAAAACATTTCTCGGCGACAGGAAGATATCAATCTTGAGTCCAGTCGTAAGGCACCCAAATTCCCGACTGTTTTTCTGTCCTTTGAGAGAGCGCGTACTCCCCCTCGCAATTCCAATCTTTCCAGCCCTTGAGGGAGCTGTCGTTTTCCCAAAGGCAAAGCCAATCCATCGAGCAAGATATGTACTGTAGTTCTGACCCTCTCTTCTCGTTCAGATGTAGTTAGTTAGTTTTAACATTTCGTGATATAAAGTTTGTATATAAAAGAAAAGAAATCATGTTTTTACAACAAAATCCTTACAGTGCCTAACAAAATGGCAAACTAAAACAAAAATAAACTTTATCGCCACCCCAGTGGTTGAGCGCTCTGTGCCGCTGGATTCTGCTCATTCGCTCGAGATTTTTTTATTGGAGAGTTGATGACAATCGTGAGCATCTCGATGGGCTGTAAGTAGTCACCCGTCCCTAATTTAGGGCCACTGGTTCCAATGAAAGGAGAGAGCCAGTGCCGTATGACAAGCACGAAATCCATGCCTCACCGTGATCCGAACCCGGATCCATCGCTGAAGAATGGTCAGAATCCACGCTTAGACCACTGCGCCACCGGGGTGGCTTCGTTTGAGATGGACCCGGGTTTGAGTTCCAGGTAAGGAATGGACGGTATGTATGTGTGACTGTGCTTACTCTTTCCCTTCCCTGGAACCCGTGACTCCAAATTTGTGACGGACCACTGTCGTTAGCCCTTAGAGTTACTCATGGTTTTGGGTCAATTATGAGAAAAAAGAAAAGAAAAGAGGTGAGCATTTAATTCCGAAGAAATTTCCTACATGTAAAAAGTGTATATTTCCGTGCTAAAAAAGTATCTAGCCGTGGCGCATTTCCAATTTTAGTAGTCATGATTCCTGCTTTTTCTTATCAGCACCCCATCGATTAGCGCAGGGCGGTGCATTGCCCCCCCCCAACGCCGTTGCTACGCTTCTGCCCTTGCGGCAAGTTTATGCATCGGGAAAAAAACAAAAAATGTATCAATCTTCATTCTTACAGTTCGTTTCCCAATGCAAAATTGAAATTATAATCAGACTAATAAGTACAGAAATATGGTGCTCACCTACAGACGAAAGGTGATACTTTAGTGTTCCTCAAAAGACTGTAAAAAGTGCCAAAGTTTGGTACAGTTTGCTGAAAGATTGAAGTAATGAATACTAAGTGATTAATATTTTTTTCGAAAAGTTAGTCTGTCTTCACTTTTTGAAATAGCCTGTGGTTTTCATTTGACTCGGATAGCAAAGATTATGTTATTTGCGAGTTTATTTAAGCCGGGCTAACACAGCACATAATTAAGGCAATTCCAAGTGTACAAAATTAAAGCTATTACAAATGCAAATAATTAAAGCAATTCCAAGTGCACAGAAGTTTCTAGAAAGTGCTTCGAAAATTGATTGCAAAACACTTCTAAAACACAACGCGCAGATATGTCACAAATCTTAATGAGCATGTCATAAAATATCGGAGTTTGAGTGAAGCATTGTTTGAATGCCGGCGACAAGTTTTCATGAATACATCCGTAACTGTTCTCACGTTAAACATCACTACGCACATGTTCGTTAAGTAGAATTAAAATCAGCATTCGCTCAGAGCATCCGAGACCTCGTTATTATGCATGCTCGTTATAAACGAATGCAACTATACTTTTAACGAACTCAAGAATACATTTATTCTTCGCAAGCTTAGCTTAAATGATTCTTACTTTCTACAAAGGATGTTGCAGGCGTCGTACGTATTTCACTCGTTCACGAAGCTTAGTGGAAAGCACAAAAGATTAACATTGTGGATGCTCTGCTGTTTTCCTTGTTAGGTGCCGCCTCAATCATGAAATTTCAGTCACCTGAAGAGCAAGAATCCTCGAAATTCATTTTAACGCGTACCTTCAAAACAAAACTTTTCCTCTTACATTTCGAAATCATTAAGCATGCTCTTAGCAAATGACTGGTGCTGTTTTGAAATACTCTCCCCGGCCTTCATCCCCTCCCCTCCTAAGCGCACATTGTTGAAATATCCATTTAGCAGTCCTGACATTGCGTTTGTCGAAATTGCACTTTTGTTTTACTTCTTAAAAATGAGACGACCTCGAAAAAAATTTCGAGAAATCCTTTTCCGCTACAAAACTGAACAAGTGAATTCTAATTAAGATGGTACAGGTGAATTTGTTTTAACAGACGGCCTAAAAAGTAACATTTTACATTTTTGTTAAAATTATCGTCTTTGAATAACCCTCTCATTTATCCTAATGTAAAATATCGAAACGGGTAATATAATCGTTTTAATATAATGAAGTTTAAATCGAAAAGAATTTCTGAAAGCAATATTTATTCTAAACATACACTGGCGTGCAAAAATTAAGGACGAGACGGTTTTCCGAATGTAACGTCGTGCAGAATTGCTCCACATCGACTCAAATCATACCATAAGATCCCCAAGATGTAAGAATAGGGGACAATTGAGCAAAACGGTCCAAACAAGGAATCCAAAGGATACAAAGGCACTTTATTGAAAAGGTAGCTTAGAGCACAACTGGACAGAAGACAGAAACGTCCATGTGACAGGCGGCTGTGAAGAAAAATCCAGTCGTTAGTAGGGGATATGATCACCCTTCACTGCGTTACAGGATTTACAACGTTTGTTAATGCTGAGGACGAGGCTGTCAAGAAGCTGTTGAGGCATCGCGGCCCATTCCTCTTGTAGCGCCAATCGCAGCTGCGGAATCGTTGCTGGCGGCTGGTGACGTGCTGCCAAACGTCTCTCGAGAAGGTCCCACACGTGCTCGATTTGATTTAGGTCCGGGGACCTTGCGGGCTAATCCATTCGTTGAATATCTTCACTTTCCAACAGCTATGCGGCAGCCACTGTACCATGAGGTGTAGCGTTGTCGTCCATGAAAAGGAACTCAGGACCCACAGCACCTCTAAACAGAAGCACGTGAGGCAGGAGAACCTCTGTACAATAGCGGATACCAGTGACTGAACCTCCTTAGAAGATGTGGAGGTCAGTACGGCTACCAAGCATGATACCACCCCAAACGAGAACTCCGCCACCTCCAAACCGGTCCCTTTCGATGATGTTGGAGGTGTGATTGCGTGTTCCCTGCTCTCTCCAGATGTGTATACGTCCAGAATCGCTCGTCAGACTAAATCGGCTCTCATCCGTTAAGAGAACTCGACCCCATTGCTAATGTGTCCAGTTCTTGGGTTCCTGGCAACACAAGAACTGCCGTCTCCGATGAGCAGGCGTTCATGGCACACACCGTACTGGTCTTCGTGCAAATAGACCACATGTGTGCAGCCTCCTGGCCACGGTAAAACGCGATAACGGACGTCCAGTTGTCTGTTGCATGTGCCTTGCGATTTCTCCCGCTCTCTGCCGTCTGTCTCTTCTCGCCTGTAGGACAATATATCGGTCGTCCGCCGCCGTGTTTGCTCGTGGACGACCACTGCTAAACTCTCGGACAGCTGTTCCTGTCGTTTGAAATGCTCTCCACGCTCGTGAAACGATGCTGTGAGCAATCCCGAACTCCTCGGCCACACTAGTCACACTTCGACCTTCTTACAACTTCCCAATGACGCGATTTCTGGCAAAGTCATCCAGATGTCTTCTACTGGATTGCCTGTTGGCCATATCACACGATGTCAGCAATTCGACGTCGTTCAAACTGATGTACACCGTGCAATAGCTTTTACCGAATTGCTGAGCGTACACCGCCTGTGTGCTTTATACCCTTCCGACACTCTGCTCTCCCCCCCCCCCACGTCATGCTGCAAATATGCGCATGCCCTACCGTACCGGACCCTAGTCTATCTCCTGAGTGGTCTTGCGCTCCGTTCTGCCTGCTCGTTCCGCCGCTGTTATGCTAATTTCTTCTCTTCGTCCTTAATTTTTGCACACCAGTTTATTTATTTACCGACCCTTTGTCATCATATAGAAATTCAGCGTTGTATCCCCAATGCTAAAACTTGTTCTCTCTTTCTCTATCTCCCTCTCCCTCTCTCTCTCTCTCTTTCTCCTTTTTCTTTTATCTAATATACGATAACAAATTAAAATGTCACTGCGTATGAAAGTTTATTTCGCACATTGTATTGACATAAATATTTTAAAATATATTAATAACAGATGAATTGCCAAAGTGTTTTCATTAATCCTTCGCAGTAGGTGGCAGTGCTATCTTCAGTATTACGCTGTCAACGTCCATTGGCAGACGTCAGCAGAACACGTAAAATTAATCACAGAATTTTGGCCTTAAATAATTCTGAAATGAGTTGATTAATAATCTCTTTCCAGAGATCATCATCATCATCATTGTCAACCATTATCAATCCACTGCTGGACGAAGGTCTCCCCAAGTTTCCTCCACAACGGTCTGTCTTGTGCCAGTCTCCTCCATGTCACCCCTGCATACTTTCGAATTTCATCCACCCATCTCCCATGTGGTCTTCTTCTGGGTCTTTTCCTGTCCCTTGGAATCCAATCTAAAATTTCGGCTGTCCATCGATGATCTGTCCTTCTGGCAGTATGTCCAGCCCATTACCATTTCAGGGATTTAACTCTGATCATGATGTCTTCTACTCTTGTCATTTTTCGGATCCACGAGTTCCTCTTCTTATCTCTCCTGGTTACACCAAGTATGCACCTCTCCATGCTGCTTTGAGTTGTCTGCAGCCTTTGTATGTCTCTTTTAGTTAAGGTCCACGTCTCTGCACCATACGTAAGCACTGGAAGGATGCATTGATCAAACACTTTTCTTTTAAGACATAATGGCATATTGCTCTTGAAAATTATGCTGTTTCTTCCAAAAGCTCTCCAGGCAAGTTTTGTACGCCGATTAATTTCTTCATCAATGTGACCCTCACTTGATATCTGCTGTCCAAGATAAACGTACGTGTCTGTTATCTCCAGCTTTTCTCCATCAATCGATAAATCTTCATTTCTTGTAAAAGCATTGAACATCACTTTTGTCTTCTGAAAGTTCATTTTTAATCCGACTTCTTTACTCTTGTCAGCAAGTTCCTGGATCATACTCTGCAGCTCTGATGGGCTAGTTGCAAAAATGACTACGTCATCAGCAAAACGAAGGTGGGTTAGATAATCTCCATTAATCTTTATCCCCTTGTTTTCCCAGCTCAGCGACTGAAAAACACCCTCCAGTGTGGCATTAAAGAGCTTCGGAGATATGGTGTCACCTTGTCTCACTGCCTTTCCAATTTTTACGTGTGTTGTATTTTCAAACAGCCTAATCTTTGCACTTGCATTTTCATAGATGTTATTAATAATATTAATGTATGCATCTTCAATACCGCAGGTTTTCAGAGCCATTGTAACTGCTGATGGTTTCACCGAATCAAAGGCTTTTTCATAATCGATAAAAGCCATGCACAATGGAAGCTCATATTCCCTCGCTCTTTCAATTAGTTCTCTCAGCACGTGGATATGATCTATTGTGCTGTAGCCACTCCTGAATCCAGCTTGTTCTCTCGGTTGAGCCATGTCCAGTGTTACCTTCAAGCGGTGTGAAAGAACTTTAGTGAAGATTTTATAAACTACTGATAGGAGGCTGATAGGTCTGTAGTTTCCGAGATCCTCAATGTCACCTTTCTTATGTAGCAGGATCATTGTAGCGGTGTTCCAATCCTCAGGAATCTTTCCTTCATTAAGGCATCGAGTGAAAATTTGGGCGAGTACTGTTTCGATTTCTCCACTTGCTTCTTGTATGATGTCTACAGTAATTCCATCTTCTCCTGGAGCTTTTCCTCGCTTAATGTTCTTGATTGCATGTGCAACTTCTGCTGGAAAGGACTGGAGGAACTCTAGTACTGGTATCTTTCATGATGTCTGGAGTGCATATATCATCCCTTTCATATAATTTGGAGTAGAAATCTTTCACTCTTGTCAAAAATTTCGCCTCTATTTCTTGTTACAGAACCATCTTCTTTTCTGAGTGCCATAATCTGTTTTCTTCCCTTACTGAGATGTCTCTTTGCTATCTTTAGGCTTTGGTTGTTTTCAATTGCTTTCCTCACTAGTTCACAGTTGAATTTTCTTACGTCTTCAGTGATACTTTTTCTTACTGTCTTGCATAGCTCTATATATTCCACTTTGGAAGTCACATCTTCTTTAGTTGTCCTCATCTCTCTTCTTTTTTGCATCAACATTTTGGTTTTTCCTGATAATTTGTTCACATGCAACTTGTTCTTAGACCCAGCTAATTTTGTTGCTGTTTCCATAAGAGCTTTGGTTACTTTTCTGTTAACTTCAGAGATGTCCACTTCTTCCGATGTTAGGCCTTCTAAAGCAGAGAACCTGTTCTTCAGTTCTAACTTGAAGGTATTATGGTGTTTTTTAAGGTTGGTTATGTCAATAGATTTTGTTTGTCTTATGAGCTTGCCACGTTCAGGTTTAGTGTTGAGGTGCATCTTACATCTCACCAATCTATGGTCACTACCTGTGTTGAACTTGTTCAGCACACTGCAGTCTTCTATGACGAATTTTTTGTTACACATAATAAAATCGATTTCACTTGTCGTCCCATTTGGATGTCTCCATGTCCATTTCCTGTGTGGCTTTTTCTTGAAAAAGGAGTTCAAGATGAAAAACCCTTCTGCCTCTGCAAACTCAACGAGAGTATTTCCACGCTGGTTTCTGTTGCCGTGACCGAATTTACCTACTGAAGTTTCATTCTGTTGCCGTTGCCCTATTTTTGCATTGAAATCTCCCATAATTATTTTCCAAGTGCTGCTTACCTTTATTATTTAGATGACAAATTTCCTCATAAAATTCTTCAATTTCTTCTTCAGGATGACTTGTGGTGGGTGCATAAGTTTGAATAATCTGAGCCTGGTATCTTTTCGAGAGTTGGATAACAAGTCGTGCAGCTCTGTCAGAGGAACTTTCAACTTCTACAACTTTATCCTTCAGTTTCTTGTTTATTATAAATCCAACACCACTAGTTCTGCCAGTATCTGTCCCACGATAGTAGAAGAGATGTCCACTTTTCAGTTCGATGAGATCTTCTCCTTTTCTCCTTACCTCACTTAGCCCCACGATGTCCCACTTGATCCTTTGTAGTTCCTCTTCCAATTCAAGAAGTCTTGAATCAGAAGATAGGGAGCGTCCATTGTAAGTAGCCAAGGTCAGCATCAGATGGCAGCCTAGTCCGGTCCTCCGGGGATTCTTAGCACCCTCTGCCTTCATGTCGCACTGGCCGCTGCCTTGGCCAGGTACATTCCAGCTGCCGGAGACTGAGGGCCAAGATTTAAGTTGTGGAATCATTTTGGAGGGGTTTGGCCATAACTCACCACGCTGGCCAAGCGGGTTGGTGAGTGTGGGATAGAATTTCCTCTAATCCCGATGGTATAGTTATACCGCTATTGGCGGTCGTCAGAGCCCCTTTAGTGGGAACAGGATGCACCACGAGAAGGCGGGGTTGACATTTGTCAAGGAGAGGCTGTGATGTTACGCATCACCTGACCTTACATGAGTGCATTAATCATCATTTTGCTCATTTCTCAACATTCGGGGAACCCATCGCGTACTGATCTTTTATATCTTCAAATAATTCGCCAGGTCTGAATTGACGTTTCCTGTTCAAGTGCCTACAGACTCAGCTATACGCAGAAGAGTCATTCGGCTGCTTGCACGCAGGCGGTTGATGTTTTCGTGAGAGATGGATGCGGAGAGTCGTCCAAAACGAACAGCACCATCGCAAGGTTCCTTGCCACAAAAATATTCTCTGTGTCACTTGAATTATGTAGAATATGTAGTAGGCCTTCTCCCCCAAAGTTCTTACCATATCTAGATGAACTTCTTGTTGGGACGTGCCGTTTCAAAGGCAAGTACTAAGTCACAGCTCCTAGGTCCCTTTTCTCTATTTCGCAAAGTCTCAACGGTTTAGTTCACAAAATCACATGAAGAATCGAGAATGAATGGATGTATGAAATTGAAAATTAATAGGACATACAAGAACATTTACCACCAGCAAAAAAAATACTTCATTTTCGTATTCTCTTGATTTAGGTTGTAGCACGATCATTTTGAATGACTTTCATTCTTACAGCATGTATATACTAATATTTTCTTCGTTTGCGTGTCCTAGTATTTGTCCAAATTATTTATTTTCGTTTCGATGCTTACGACAAACAAATGTACCCTTGACATTCACGTGCTAAGGACTTCATTTACACTGTAGTTTTCCAATTTCTCTTTATGTGGGTAAACCGCCACATCCGATGTTTCTTCAGTTTCTCTTCATTTGGCGCAACATTCGAGCTTCCTGTTACCTCATGTGTAAATCGGCCTATTTGTGGCTCCATGAGGATTTTCTCACCTACGTGATTCTGCCTTTTATTGCTCAGCCCCCTAAGTCCTGAAATAAAAGTAGGTTTAGTGCGTCCTTACATTTCTGATCTCACCCGAAACTGAAACGTGCTATGGTTTCATTCCTCCTTCCTTGTTCTTTTCGATGACCATTTTACTGCCACAGCACCTTTGAGTAACTGATCAGCCAAAAAGTCCTTCGCTTTGATGAATTTGAAACCGTTCAACATTTAAAAACATTTGAGGGAAATTGTTAAATTGTATTTCGTGCAAGGTATTAGAAATCAAAATAAATATCCATTTTCGAATGAACAAAAAAAGAACTTTTAGAAATTCTTCTGAGTGTTCGTAATGTCTTAAATATAAAAATAAGAAAGTATATACAGAATATACACAGTCCTATCAGAATAATATGACCACTTACCTAATAATGGGAATAAGCATCCTTGGTCCGGATGAGAGCGGAGAGACCGCGTGGCATGGACGCAATTAGGCCCTGGAAGGTTGCCCGAGGCACACGTGCCCATTCGGACTGCATCAGAGCACGGAGGTCCCGGGGATGACGTGCCTGTGAGTCGGCACGTCGAACCTGTCGATCCAAATAGTCCCACAAGTGCTCTATGGAGTTGAGGTCGGGCGATTTTGCCCGCCAAGGGAGAACGGAGACATCTCTCTCGTGTTCCTGGCAGGGTAAACGTCCAACATGTAGGATTGCATGTGGTCAGCGAGGATGGGCAGGTAGTCATTGGCGTTAAGGGACCCATCTGGAGGTACTAGCGGTCCCAGGTCATACCAGGAAAACATCCTCCAGACATGCACAATGACACCGCCGGCTTATACTTGGTTGGCAAGCGTGACCGGGTGTTGATTCTCGTGTATCTGACGTCGTATCCGCCGCCATTGTGGAGCAGAAACCTCGATTTTTTCGGAGAACATAACCTTTTCGCACTCTTCTACTGTCCAATGACGGTAGTCCCACGGGAACTGCATGCGTCGTTGCCGATGGACCTGGGTTAATATGTACGCCTTGACACATCGTTGACTCCGGAGACCCATGCGTAACAGGGTGTGCTTTACTGTTATCGGGGACACATAACTGAGTGATCCAGCGTACACGTGCGTGGTCAGTTGATGCACTGTTGCCAATCGATTGCCCTTTAAGAGTTGACGGAGGCGACGTTCTCCTCTGGGTTCGATGACCTCTGAGGTTGCACAAGTTATGACGTCGGGATGTACTCGGTGTGCCAGCGGTCCATTCTTGGTACACCCAAACTACAGAACCTCAGGAAACAGCCCACGAAATCTGCTGTTTCTGAGATGATTCCACCCTTGACGCTGTAGCCGATGATAATTCCTTTTCGAGCGTCGGTCGGATCACTACCTCTGCCCATTGTGCTTGCATAACTCACTATGGCTCATCTGTCCTGACCGGCCGTTTATATATCCGTATGGTCGACCTTGTCACGTAAACTCTGTGAGGCCCCTGGACGGGTACATTGTAATTCTGGGCGTGGTCATATTATATTATTCTGATAAGACCGTGTATATAGAGGTCAATCTCATTTTCAAGAAAAAATACACTTCATTCATTTACACAACCGTAATAATTACGCAAACATTCTTGTACTGTTAGAATTACTCAACGATTTTAATGATAGCCCAACGATAGCCACTCAAACTATAAAAGACAAAAAACTTTGTATCCGCGAAACTGAAGTGAACATCGACACTGAAGAAGGAATTTTCGTTCTTACAACTTGCTTACGTAAAATTGCAATCGATTCACGAATGAGATTGAATCTCTGCAAGTGACGTCAAGAAACAGAAAACAGAACTGGCTGTCCTTAGTACACTTCTTGGGATCCAACTCGTTCGATGGTAGCCCACCCTAACTGGTTATTTAGCATGAGTGAAGTGGTCTGCAAATCAAATCACACCATCTACTAAAATCTTCGGGAAATATTTTTTTATGTTTCGTGCAACTACTGAAGGGGTCCTTTCGATCACTGTTTTCAATCGAGTTTTTTGATAGGTTAGATCGCGAACGATCGGCATCTATTCAGAAGACATGGTGCAATTGCTTTTAAGATAAAGAAGTCATCTTCCATACTAGAGCTCTCTTCGGCCGAGGCAGCCGCCGCCCTTCTTCAGCTGTCATTGGTCAAGCCTGTTACTTTAGCAGTCTTCGGGAGAAGCGGCGACCAATTTCTATATCCGTCATCTGTTCAACAGATGTAGGACTTTCTCAGCTCTCACCGGTCAAGCATACGATCGATTTCTTTAGCCGTCTTCGATCGAGAGGTCTGCCGATTTCTACAGCATTTATCGTTTTAGCGGACGACCTATTCCTTTTTCCCATCTCGACCGAGTGGACAACCGATTTCTTTATCCATCATCAAGAGAGTAGACTGCGGAATTCTTCACCCGCCCCGCCGTTTGTCAAGAAAACGGTAGGTTTCTTCAGCTGTCAAGTGGACGCCCGATTTCTTTAGCCATTATCAGTCAAACGGACAAATGATATCTTTGTCCAAGATGTTGTGAGTAGAAGACAGATTAATTTTGCCGTCATCTGTCGAGAGCACGGCAGATTTCTTTAAATATTTTCGGGCAAGCGGAACACAGGTTTCCTTATCAGTCTTCGAACCAGCAGACAACCGATGTCCAAATTTCTAGTCTAGTACGTCTTACGTGTCTTTTTTAAACTTTGAATAATTATGGAATTATGGGAACGTTTATCGTATCTGTACATTTTTATCGTGTTTATATTGTTACTGTTGCTGTTATCACCTTTCGAAAGTTATTAGAAATACGTCAAAAATCATCTTACATTTGTATACTGTATTATCAGTCGTTCAGAACAATGCAATATTTTAAACAAAAATATCGGAACGTTTTGATTTACTAACGGATTTTGACAGTTCATTTCGATGGTCAAGTTGTAGTAGGCGAGGAATTGTGGCTAAGCGTATCGATGGGCTTTTATCCGGTTCTGGGTAAATTGAAGATCTTGAGCTTGCCTTTGCGAAAAAATGTTCTTCTGCGGGAGTAGGGTAAGACCCAGTGACCGTAAATAAAAGACGAAAGACTCACTTTAACAGTAGCAATTAAACGGAAAAGAAAAAATTCCGTTACAGTAGGTTCGCTTTGATACGAACACAGCTAACACGAATTTTCGAGAGGTTTTTCTCTAATCGCGCTAATAAATGCACGTTAAACAAGATACACACCTGAGATAAGCAAAAATACTTTCTTAACCAACACTGATTGATATTATGATGAAAATTTCATTTTGAAGAGCATTGTTCTCATCAACCGAACGATCCCTTCGCATAAATGCATTTCGCACAAGAATCCTAGGAGACGAGAAACCTCTCACACATCCCCCACGACGACACAAAGCATGGACTCGATGGAAACTTTTCAAAGCGATTTGATATTAACATGAATAGTCAAATGTTTCTCTTCATAACAAGTCGAGAAAAAAAGTATTCCCCGCCTTTATTAAAAGCTCCGTCTCAGAAGGATAAACTGATTTCATGGTACAAGGTTAAGTTGGCATTTCGATATCTATAAATTATTTTTCCTGTGTAAATATATCATAATGCTTATAATGTTAGTATTTTACATTATCAATTTAAAAAAAAAATTAAAAGAGTTTAAAATAAAAGAAAACTAAATGCAATTCTTCAGCGTATTCCCCGATACAGGTATGGCCATTCAGATTTTATTGAGGCTTTACGAGACCCGCCATCTTGTGTTGCTGCCTTCTCTTATTAACCAACGGGCAAGCGTATTTCACAAATTGCTCGGGCAATTTTGCACATTTTGGAACACCGTTTGTGGCTAACGCAAGATATATGATAAATAAAGAGTTCCCTGGTTTCAGAATTTTTATTGACCTTTCCCTTCATTTTTTATCTGCAGCGAAAGTCGTGCCAAGGCGTCTTCCATAGTTTTATTAATTAATAAAAATACTTAAAGGGTCCAAAATAAAAATCTGAAACCAGGGAACTCTTTATCAATATCTTGTGTTAGCCACAAACGGTGTTTCAAAATGTGCAAAATTGCCCGAGCAATTGTGAAATACGCTTGCCCGTTGGTTAATAAGAGAAGGCAGCAACACAAGATGGCGGGTCTCGTAGAGCCTTAATACGAAATATTTATAAGGTGAACTGACATTCAGGTACCAGGTACCTAGGAATTATTAACACATACAATTATTCATAACTTCTATCTTGGTCTCAAGTTTGGTGCCATTTTTCTTTATTTTTAGGAGGATGTTGAGAAAGAAAAAACCATTCCCCCTTCCCTCATTTTGAGTTTTTTATAAGAATGATTTGCCGGGTAACTGAAATTGCCCTTTAATGCGATTGAAAATAGGAATGAACTTTCATTTTGTTTTATTATGACGCTAATTTCGCCCTGGGCAGGGTGAAATTAGCGTAATAGAAAATCATCAAGAATGCGCTGCCACCAGTGTTCCGGAGAACTTCAGCACAACGTGTACTGTCATTTTTTTAAAAAAAGGAAAGCATTGCAAGTGATGGGCTTGAATTTGCTAGTCAGTTTTTTAAACTGCTGTTGTGGTGCGCTGTTGTCTACTCTCAAGAGGAAAAACACTTAAATGAACTCAATTTCTTTCACCTCTAGACACTTCTTGCAAACATTCTTGTTTTATTGCAAAAGTAAGATTAGACCATCAGGGATCAAACGATGTAGCCCAAGAAAACTTTATGGGAGCAGAAGTCCTTGCTTCATTGTTAGTACTGGTACTAATCAGGAAACATAAACGGCGGCATCTCTCCGGAATGGAAGCTTACGTCCGTCAGGATGAAGATAAAGCTTCTTTAATGATGACTCTATTTTCCCACACTTTGGTGATCCGCTGTCGTAACGAAAATTTTTAGATCGCACTTTGAAGGAAAAATAGTTAGAAAAGACTATTCTTTTTTGTTAAAACACCTACAACGAAATGGTTTGGCTAACATTTTTCATTCTTAATTTCGTTGTATAGGCGTTTTAGAATATGATTTAATAACAAGAAATGCCTCGAATACAAACAGGAATATGAAAATTGGGTTTTAATAAAATGTAGAGAAAGAACCAACCCCGCCGAATAATCCTAAAAATAACCATCTTAAAAAAAATGAAATTGGGTTCAGAAAGACCCTAGTTCACAAGGTTCTGTGCGCTTGAAGTAAAAAACTGGATGGGAGCTTAGTTATCTAAAAAAAAAGTAAAGCCTAACAAAACGTAAAAGGTATAAAAAAATACAACAACAATATCATCTCAGGTAAAGCTTAAGAGGTATATATAAAAAAAATATATCATCTCAGGCGAGTTAGGGACGGCGGACCATGAAGGTTAAAATAGACTTGCTAAAAATAGGAGATTAGTTTCTCTGTTTGCCCGTCAACAGTTTTGTTTTTTATTTTCTTAAACGCTTTATCAATACTTTCTTCCTCTGCAGAAGATGGAGAAAGTAGAAACGCATTAAGATATACATATCATCATTGTGCATTATCAATCCAATGCTGGATGAAGGTCTTCCCAATTTTCTTCCACAGTTGTATGTCTTGAGACTGTCTCCTCCATGTCACTCCGGCATGCTTTCGACTTTAATCCGCCGGTCTCCCATGGGGTCTTCTTCTGTCCCTTGGAATCCAGTCTAAACTTTCAGTTGCCTATCCGTGGTCTGTTCTTGTGGAAACATGTCCAGCCCATTGCCATTTCAGTAATTTCACTCTGGTCATGATGTCGTCCACTCCTGTCATTTTTCTTATCCACAAGTTCCTCTTCATATCTTTCCTGGTTACACCAAGCATGCATCTCTCCATGTTGCTTTGCCTGCAGTCTTTGTATATCTTTTTTAATTAAGATCCATGTCTCTGTTCCATACGTAAGCACTGGCAGGATGCATTGATTAAACACTTTCCTTTTAAGACATAACGGCATACTGCTCTTAAATATTGTACTTATTCTTCCAAAAGCTCTCCACCCAAGTTTTATACGGCGATTCATTTCTTCATATATAGATAGATAGATATAGATACAGACAGACAGACAGACAGATAGATAGATAGATAGATAGATAGATAGATAGATAGATAGATAGATAGATAGATAGATAGATAGATAGATAGATAGATAGATAGATAGATAGATAGATAGATAGATAGATAGATAGATAGATAGATAGATAGATAGATAGATAGATAGATAGATAGATAGATAGATAGATAGATAGATAGATAGATAGATAGATAGATAGATAGATAGATAGATAGATAGATAGATAGATAGATAGATAGATAGATAGATAGATAGATAGATAGATAGATAGATAGATAGATAGATAGATAGATAGATAGATAGATAGATAGATAGATAGATAGATAGATAGATAGATAGATAGATAGATAGATAGATAGATAGATAGATAGATAGATAGATAGATAGATAGATAGATAGATAGATAGATAGATAGATAGATAGATAGATAGATAGATAGATAGATAGATAGATAGATAGATAGATAGATAGATAGATAGATAGATAGATAGATAGATAGATAGATAGATAGATAGATAGATAGATAGATAGATAGATAGATAGATAGATAGATAGATAGATAGATAGATAGATAGATAGATAGATAGATAGATAGATAGATAGATAGATAGATAGATAGATAGATAGATAGATAGATAGATAGATAGATAGATAGATAGATAGATAGATAGATAGATAGATAGATAGATAGATAGATAGATAGATAGATAGATAGATAGATAGATAGATAGATAGATAGATAGATAGATAGATAGATAGATAGATAGATAGATAGATAGATAGATAGATAGATAGATAGATAGATAGATAGATAGATAGATAGATAGATAGATAGATAGATAGATAGATAGATAGATAGATAGATAGATAGATAGATAGATAGATAGATAGATAGATAGATAGATAGATAGATAGATAGATAGATAGATAGATAGATAGATAGATAGATAGATAGATAGATAGATAGATAGATAGATAGATAGATAGATAGATAGATAGATAGATAGATAGATAGATAGATAGATAGATAGATAGATAGATAGATAGATAGATAGATAGATAGATAGATAGATAGATAGATAGATAGATAGATAGATAGATAGATAGATAGATAGATAGATAGATAGATAGATAGATAGATAGATAGATAGATAGATAGATAGATAGATAGATAGATAGATAGATAGATAGATAGATAGATAGATAGATAGATAGATAGATAGATAGATAGATAGATAGATAGATAGATAGATAGATAGATAGATAGATAGATAGATAGATAGATAGATAGATAGATAGATAGATAGATAGATAGATAGATAGATAGATAGATAGATAGATAGATAGATAGATAGATAGATAGATAGATAGATAGATAGATAGATAGATAGATAGATAGATAGATAGATAGATAGATAGATAGATAGATAGATAGATAGATAGATAGATAGATAGATAGATAGATAGATAGATAGATAGATAGATAGATAGATAGATAGATAGACTCAAACACACGTACACTCTAAAAAAAATTCTGAAATTCACTAGCCACTTTCCTTCATTTCTTTCGTGAATTAACGAAGCACATTTCTGATACAACCTTTTCCTTCAAATGACAGAAAGAAACCTGAATTTCATGGATTTTTCGTACCACGGGAAAATTCTGAATTTTCAGACACCTTTTCCCTATTTCTTTCGTATATTAACGGAAAAACTACGTCCACATTTCTGGTACTCTGACGGTCTCCTACTTCATGACTGAACCCCGGTCACACAGACGAGCCAGCTTGGTGAGACGCCTCCCTGATCGCTGAGGATCCAGATCCTGACCAAGAACCCAGAGGAAATGATGAAGTAAAAGGAATTAAATTTTAAAGGCAATGATGAACTAATATTAGCTAAACTACACTGAGTTAAGGAAATATCCGATCATATTATACGACGCAGGCATTAAAATACTCTTAGGACGACAGGACATATACCCCAAGTTTGATGTAAAAACTGAAAAATAGTTCAAGGGCTAATTTCTCATTTACGTATCCTGAAATGTTCAAATCAGACAAACAAAAAAGAAGATCGGAACATTATTTTCATTTACCTACCTTACCGTAACAGCTGAAAATTCGTAGTCCCTTCAGCATCCATTTTTTCTGGCATTCACTTTGAAAATCGTTAAGTGATTTAATCATACGACGATGAATTACGAAGATCGAACGGGCTCGAACTGGTTTTCTTCACCAAAAAGCAAATCCTATCTTTCTATATCAACATTAAAAAAATATATCTCAAAATTTTCATTCTTTGACATTTTTTCCAAGGCAGGTGAAAGAATAATTATTGTTAAAATTTTGCACTGATGCTGAACGCACTTTTTTTACAAAAGAGAAATGTTTAGACAAATTATTACAATTCCTCTTGTATTTTTCTTCACTTAGACTTTCTTTAAATGAATGTCATTATAAATATCTCCAAATTCTGGGCTTTTTAGGGAATCAAAGTACGTATATGGTGCTACCCGAAAATTCGACGTATTAATTCCTTGTTTTCCTTAGAAAAACCCATAATTTAGAGATATTTATAATGCATTAAGTCTAGGAATAGCCATTTCACCAATTATTACCAAAACAATGTCATTCCAATTATGATTAATCTCTCTTTGTTTGAACACATTTAGAATGTTCATTTACTTTTACCCTTAGCACACTGCAACTTTAAGACTAAAGTTATTTTCTTTTTAAAAATGCGACTGAAACTTGATAATCTTAGAGCTTATGTGACTTCTTTAACTTTAGAAAAAAAGAATCATTATGTTTAAGGCTCTACGAGACCCGCCATCTTGTATTGCTGCCTTCTCTTGTTAACCAACGGGCAAGCGTACTTCACAAATTGCTCGGGCAGTTTTGCACATTTTGGAACACCGTTTGTGGCTAACTCAAGATATTTGATAAATAAAGAGTCCAACAGACTGTAGATGAACTTCGTTGTACAAGTGATATTCGTATGGAAGTAGACATCCGTCATACATAACACGATATGCAACTTGTTCATTAACCACCTTTGACGAAATGATGAAGACCACTTCTACATTTAATCAAATTAAAATCGGTATTTACAAGTTAAAACATATGATAGATAAAAACACTATCATAACAGTGTTTTTATTTATCATATGTTTCAACTTGTAAATACCGTTTGATTAAATGTAGAAGTGGTCTTCATCATTTCGTCAAAGGTGGTTAATGAACAAGTTGCATATCGTGTTATGTATGACGGATGTCTACTTCCATACGAATATCACTTGTAACACGAAGTTCATCTACAGTCTGTTGGACTCTTTATTTATCATATATCTTGCGTTAGCCACAAACGGTGTTCCAAAATATGCAAAATTGTCCGAGCAATTTGTGAAATACGCTTGCCCGTTGGTTAACAAGAGAAGGCAGCAATACAAGATGGCGGGTCTCGTAGAGCCTTAAGCACAGCTGAACCTTGCAGTAATTTTCTGCGCGGAACATTGACGCCAGAAAGACAACAAAGTTTTTTTTCTAAACCTGTAAAAACGTTTCTGTTGTAACAATAAAATCGTATTACAAACTCGCCTCAAACTTGACAACAGTATCACTTAAACATCGAATCCTCCACCTAGATAAAGCGATTAAATGTCGTTTAGGTTTGATTTGAAAAGCTGATACGAAAAACACCAGAATGCTTTAGTTGAGAAGACACGAGAAGCAAATCTTTTTTTTTAAAGCAAACGATTCCAAAAAATGTGGTGTGGACATTCCTTGATTTCAAGAAATTGACCGACTGACATCAGAAGACACTTCTACTGGAAATCGAAAGAATTTAATACCAAATTTCCAATGTTTCCTTCAAATCACTTTCTTTTTAGAGACTTGAAGGCTTTTTGACGGGGCCAGCTGGAGTCGTGAACCATGTCACTCTCTGAATTGATGTTTTTAAGTCTTTGAAAAAAAAGCGGGATATATTTATCCATTTTGGCTTCCAAGCTTCGTCTTGATATAAAAATCTTAAAGAGGACTTCGACTTCACCAGTGGCTGGAAAACATTTCGATAGCTCGTGCCTGCTACAACGAAATAAATTTTGACCCATATTTTCAGCATATGGCGTTAAAGAAATGAAATTTGTTAATGAAACTTAAATTAATTCATTACTCTAACTGCACGTGCACGAAAACAGTTAAAAAGCCGATATCATTCCGATGGGAAATTGATTCTGGTCGCTGGATAAAAAGACTTACTTTTAAAAAGAAAGTAAATTTTTTAAAAAGCTACCATTTTATAATATATTCTTAAACACATACATGAAATCCACGAATTCACTTTTCCTTTTTTCTGGTGAAAGAATTCAATTCGAAGTTTAAAAACATCAACAGCCAACTTTTCAGACCAGTGATTATTACAATCAGCGTCTTTAAATGTACAATTTCAGATAACCCATGCAAGTAGTTTCAATTTTACTCATTTAGTGGGATCACATTTTTGGTTCTAAGAATCCATGATGCACCAATTTTTTTTTCAAATAAAATTGGTGTGTTGCAAAAGATACACTATATTGACAAAAGTCACCGGACACCTAGAAGAGAGACACAACATAGCATTTATTGACATATATTAGTACGGTGTCGGTCCACTATTGGCCTTAATGCATGCACTGACCCTTCGAGACAGACTTTCGACAAGGTTTTGGAACACAGCGATAGGTATGCCCTTCCATTCAGTACATAATACTGCCGCTAACTGTTGCTTAGTTATATGCCTTGGCTCCAAACTTATGCGGCGTTCTAATTCATCCCATAGGTGCTCTATGGGATTAAGATCAGGGCTCTGTGCTGGCCAGTCCACACAGGATGCGGAATTATCGTCAAACCACGCCGTAATAGTCCTTGCTTTATAGCTCGGTGCATTATCCTGCTGGTACCAACAAGGCTCGGTTCCATAGTATTGTCACAGAGTTGGTAGGGCATAATTGTACAGAATATCGAGATAGACGTGCTGGTTAACAGGTTTGTCCACGATAACCAATGGTCCGGGACCATACCACGAAAAACACCCCTACATGAGTACACTGCCAGCTCCAAACTTGACCGTAGGAACAGTACACTGTGGTAAATAGCGTTCCCCCGGCTGCCACCATACCCACACACGCCCATCAGACTGATGGATCGTGTATCTAGATTCATTAATCCATAGAATCCGTTTCGGTTGATATACGGTCCACGATAAATGTTCTTTACACTATGCTAAACGACGAGTAGCATTCCGACTGAAGATGAAAGGCTTATGAGCAGCCGCATGACCACGGTAACCCATGGAATGAAGTTCTCTGCGCGTATACATACTGAGGTTCCAACATTTTTACTCACCTATACACTGAGGTCTTGTGCAGTACTCCGTCTATTAGCTGTAACAACTCTCCTGAGGCTTCGACGTTCTCTATCACTGATTTTCTTTGGTCTGCCTGTACGGTTTGCTGCTTCAAGCACGCCATGTGCCTTCTACTTATTTAGTACATCCAAAACTGTTGACTTGGGTATGTTTAAACACCTCTCGGTTTTTCTTATGGACAACCCACTGATATAACACCCAACAATCTTTCCTTTCTTAAAGTCAGTTCTCTCTCGTCGCCACATATTCACTCAACCTCACAGTACGACATGATCGCGGTCAGCTGTATGCTTGGTTTTATACCGTTTGCAGCTGTACCGCGCGTCTTAACAACGCAGCAGATCCGTTCATTTGCTTCTGAAGGGGTGTCCGCTGACTTTTGTCAATATAGTGTATATTGTATTAGGCACGATATTAAAACCTAAGAAACACTAGCAAAAATAGATCACAATTTGAAGCGCATGGAAGGTGCTCTAAGATTTCAAAATCAACTTTTTGCTCAAGAATTATTCCTGAAACAGGAGTATCTTCGGCTCACGCTATTCCAAGAATTATTATTGAGAAAAAAGTTAGACATTGTAAACTTGGAAGTTTATTCTAAACAATTATTCGCTGTATCAGCTTCTGCAGGGTGATGGTCTAAGCACTGGGGTCTGATCGTTTTTCCGAGTGGGCCGCCCAGCTCATCTTCCCAGATGAGGGATGGGAGAGGTGCGCTTGTCTTACAGTACTGTCCATTTCCTGGAACAGTTTGCCTCAACTAGAGACTGGGGACAGCTTACAGCCCTTAGAGTTGCTCAAGGTGTCATCAAAAATGGTTTTAATTGTATATAATTTTTCATCTTTTAATCATTAAATCGTGCTAAAGACGGAAATCTTTCATCGTTTCAGTGATTAATGTCGCACGAGTCTTCAATATTTGTTGCTCATTGTACCGCATAATTATAGTTATTCAACATTCAAATTCACATAAGCATGTGGAAAGCAGCAGTATCTATTTTTAGAAACCTGCGTCTCAGCTTGGCCAAGGAGGAAACCCACTTATATTTTCTGCTAAATTGTAGAGACTTGGGAGTGATTCCACGATTTCGGCAAATCCATACTCAAGGACTATCATGGCATGACAACAGAATACTTAGGATTGCCGAAAATAAAAGGCTATCAAGGGTTATACGCAACCAAAGAGGTTTATTGGATCTTCTAAACCGTAAGTGCTACTTTGCTCACCTAACGTTTGTCAAAAATGAACACCCTGCTATTGTAGATCAGGGACTCACCATTACTTCTGCTAATTTAAATAATGGAATCGAGACTCTGACTTGCACCCATATCAAAAAACTGTGTATATTAGTCGACAAAAGTGTTGGAAAACAAACTGACTACCGTCGGACCTACCATGGTAGCCCGGAACACCCAGCTCTAACAAAGTTTAAAAATCTCAGTAATATTGAAGTTATCAGTCTGCAAACCAAGGCCTTAAATAAGGGAGCAAAATTCTCTTATCCGCCAAAGAAAGGATCCATACTGAACACTATTACCCAGGTGGAAAGCATAGTTAAATGTATTCCTGAACAGCATAAGGATTACGCCAGAGTGATAATGGCCCATACCTTACAACATGACTCTTGTTACCCTATCCCACAACCTGACCTTATTCAAGATCAAAGACAATTAGTTGAACTCAAAAACTATAATGACTTGTCTATTGTGCTTGCAGACAAATCTAGTCAGATTGTGTTATTGAATAATTGTGACTATGTTCAAAAAATGCGTGAAGTTATTAACACTATTCCACACAAAACCATTCAAAGTGATCCTAGTCAGGCCACAGCAGCGGCTATTCAAAGACTAAAAAAGGCTTATTCTTTCCCTGAAGGTTTTTCACATGCATTCACCCCTCCCCCGGCTATCGTGTGCCTGATATGTTCGGACGAATTATATTGCATAAAGAGAATTTTCCCATTCGTCCTCTGGTGTCAGGCTATGTTAGCCGCACCAGACCCTTAGAAAAAGCCTTGGCCCAATATCTAGCCACTTATACTGTGGATTCACTTTATTCTATTAAAAGTTCCACAAAGGCTATAGAAAGACTGCGATCGCTTCAGCCACAATCGCAGCCTTTCATTTTGGCATCTCTTGATGTGGTCTCATTGTACCCTAATGTACCTGTTGAGGCCACAAATCAGATTATTGAGGCAAAACTTGCTGATTCCCCTATCCCGAACTCAGAAATTAATGCTATTATGAACGCACTTCGTCTTGTTAAGAAACGCTCATATTTCAAATTTAAAGACAGCATTTATCAACAGTTGGAGGGCTCCCTAATGGGTTCCCCCTGTCTGCTGTTCTAGCTGAAATTTTGTTACAGCACATTGAAAATCAGGTCCTTAGTTCCTTCCCTCACCGCCCGTTGCTTTTTTTAAGGTACGTTGACGACATCCTGGTTGCATGGCCTCACAACCGGGATGATTTATACTTATTCGCCAACGAACTATCATCCATGTTCCCAACTATCAGGCTCACGATAGAATTTGAAGCTAATAACTGCTTACCTTACTTGGATATTCTTATTCGTAAGGACTATAACCTTAATTGCATTACCACTTGTGTATATAGAAAACCCTGTCATACACCTGTTTTAATACCTTATTATTCATCATACCCTAAACAGCATAAGTTGACAGCATTATTCTACTTGTTTCGAAGAGCTTACTCACATTCATCAACTACTGAATCATTTCAGCAGGAAGTTAACTACATTTTTGGTTTGGCTGAACAATATGAGTTCCCTAAATATCTGATTAGGCAAGTGTTTGGCAAGGTCAAATATGCCCTACATACTACCCTGTTAAGAAACTCCAACTGCAATTCCATATATGTTGGCTCTATGCAATACAATCCACATTTAACGATAGCCTTAACACAACTATGTAAACCTTATGGCTTGAAATTTGGTTCACGAACACAAAACTTATTTTCAGTAGTTCGTAAAGATCGTGAACAGAACAGCAAAATGGGACAGTGGGGTATTTACAATATCCCTCTGGTTAAGGCAACTACAGGACAAGCAGCTTCTAATTATGTGGGTTCTAAAAAACGGAATATTGCATTACGAACTAAAGAACACAAATACAATATTAAAACATGCATGTATTGTACATCCCTAGCCAAATCTGTTATGCAAGATGATCTTAATCCCGACTGGAAAAATGTAAGAATAATTAATACTCCTAGTAAACCTGGTGACCTTTTAATTGCAGAAAGTGTGTATATAGAGGCCTCCGGAGAGCAATGTTGTAATGAACATGCCCCCTATGAGTTACATAACGTTTGGAAATCCCTTATTAAAACAGTAAATTATAAATTGTAACATAAACTTAAAATTGAATGTTCACCCCACCCTACACCATTTATTTCTAAAATATATTTCCATGTTTTCTTCAGACCATTGGCTAACAGTATACGCAACATTTTGGCGCATGTAGATTACTATTGGCTAATAACTAACCATGCTTCCCACAATGCAATGATCTATATTATATATAGACTAAATGTGTATCTATTTATTACATCTGAAGAAGAGGTAGCCCGCTGCCTCGAAAGTGCTCATGGTTTTAATTGTATATATTTTTCATCTTTTAATCATTAAATCGTGCTAAAGACGGAAATCTTTCATCGTTTCAGCGTTTCAGTGTCATCAAAATCCAAAGCAAAATTAAAAAAGAAAATTGCAGGTGTCAAATTGGCGTCATTTTAAAATAAAATACATTATACGTTATAATTATTGTTCACTTCTGTCTCTTTTAAGATACGAAATTCCCAGATAACTCTTTCGAATGGTATTCAGCCCACTAATAAGTGGCAAGTAGATGATACAATATCTTGGAAATCTTCTGCCGCGGGTTACATCTTTCGTAATCGGAAGCAACCGATAGTCTGGTGAGAATGGAGAATGCAGGCTAAGGTCGATTTTGTTTCCATAAGTTTTGCAAGTGAAGTATAATACACTGCCGGAAAGTTAAAAAAGAACACCAAGAAAGAGACGTCTGATACCAACGAAATTTATACAGCATTATAACGGAATACAAAGGATAACGTGATAAAAACATTATGGCAAAATACAGCTGTATTTGCTGGTAAACTGAAAAATAACATTTCCATGTAACATGGTTAGTACGAGGTTGAACCGTCATGAACTGCGTCACACTGTGCAATTCTGGCATGGAGTCTGTCGTACAGATGTTGGATTTAAGTTTGGGGTATTGAGTTCCAAGCATCCTCAACCTGAACGTGTAAATCGGGGATGGTCGTGGCTGGCCGTGGAGACCGGATAAGTCTTTGTTCCATAAAATCCCACACGTGCTCAATGGGGAATAAATCCGGTGAACGTGCAGGTCATGGAAGTTGTCTCACACCCTGAAGTGCATGTTGCGTTGCACGTGCCGTGTGTGCGCGTGCGTTATCTTGCTGGAAAACACCACGATGGACCGACCTTACAAATGACACAACAACGGGCTGAAGGATGATGTTGATGTAGGAGGTGCTGTTTAACGTACCCGGTACAAACACTAGTTGTGTACGGCAGCGATAGCTGATCGCTCCTCACACCAGGAGACTAGGTGTAGGCCTTGTATGTCGCTGGAGGATGCAAGAAGGGTGGAGACGCTCCCCTTGCGTCTGCGAACACGCATACGGCCATCGGAGGCTCCCAAGCAGAATCTACTTTCATCGCTGAACAAGACTGATCGCCATTGCTTTCTCCAGTGCAGACGTTGGCGACACCACTGCAGCCGTTCCTGACGGTGGGCTGGAGTCAGAGATACACGTGCCAGAGGCGCACGTGCACGTAGTCCTACATCCAGTAGACGGTTGCGGATTGTTCACACAGTCACCTCAGGTGCAACGGCAGCTCGGATTTGCGACACAGTGGATGTTCTGCTTGACAACGCCGCTCTTCTTATTTGTCGATCGGTCCGCTCATCAGTCCGTCTGTGACTCCCGGTTCCACGTCTTCTCGTGTGGAAATGTTCCTCGGACCATCTACGCCACCATCGTACCGCAACCGATAATTCCCATCCAATTCGCTCCACAATACGATGATACGACCACCTGGCCTCACGGAGTGCGACTAGACGACCTCTCTCAAAGTCCGATAACTGCTGAAATCGTAGAAGTCTTCCATGTCCAGGCATTGCAGCTTCTTCAGGGTCTTCGCACGTGTCCGTACCCGACGACTGAGTACATTCACTTTGCCGTACTCCTTAAATACCACCTACGATAATTTGCATATTATGCCGTGCTGCGGCGTAAGCGCTCACCAGTTGGTCCCGAAATTAACATCACTCCTACGTAAACTCGACCCCATTAACATATGTAAATTTCATGATTGTCCGCCAATTCCTTCTTGGTGTTCTTTTTCACTTTCCGCCAGTGTATATTGGGTTGTCGGAAAAGTCATGACGTATCTTAGCGTGTTTTGCAAAGATCATTTATTGATAAAAAGAACAACGATTAATCAATGATATAATGCCCGTTTTGTTCGATGACCATTTGCCATCTGATAATGAGCTACAGAATGCCTCGTTCATGGAAGGACCTGTCTTTCGTGGCGAAAAACTATACAAGGTGCAGATTTACAGCCTCATCTGAATTGAACGTTATACCACGCAAGGACTGTTGAAGAGAGTGAAACAAGTGGAAGTCTGACGGCGCAAGGCTAGGCGAGTATGCTGGGTGTGGCAACACATCCCACCCAAGCTCCAATAATTTTTGGTGGGTGATCAAACTTGTGTGTGGTCTCGCGTTGTCGTGATGGAACACAACACCTTTACGATGAACGAGCTCTGACCGTTTCTGCATGATTTTTTTTAATTGGAGGTTTAACGACCACCGTGAGCAACTCAATGGGCTATAAGCAGTCACCTGTCCCTAATTTAGGGTCACTGGTTCCAGGGAATGGAGAGAGCCAGTGCCGTAAGACAAACACAACATCCATGCCTCACCGGGATTCGAACCCGGGCCCCGTTCGGACGAATGATCATAGGCCATCGCTTAGACCACTGCGCTACCGGAGCGGCTTTCTGCATGATGGATTCGTTCAAACTGTCTAATTGTCGACAATACACATTCGAATTGATTGTTTGGTTCCGTGGTAAGAGCTCGAAAAACACGACACCTTTAAAATTCCACCATACTGAGACCAGAACCTTCCGCTGATGAATGTTTGCTTTGGATGTCGTTTGGGGCGAAGCAGCACGTCGGGACCAAGACCGTTTGCGCAGCACATTGTTGTACACAATCCACTTTTCGTCACCAGTTATCAGTCGCTTCAAAAAGGGATCGTTTTCCTCACATTTAATGAGCATATCGCAGATGTTTATACGCGCAGTCAATTGAGGTTCTTTGAGTTCATGAGGAACCCACACATCAATCTTGCTTACGTATCCCAGCTTCTTCAGGTGGTCGTGAACGCTTGAATGATCGATGTGCAATGTGTCTGCAACCTCTCGTGTCGTGTAACGTAGGTTTGACTCGATCAATGCCTTGATTTCGTCATCAACCTCGGTGGGCTTCCCAGACCGAGGAGCATCGTTGAGGTCAAAATCACCAGCACGGAATTTTGCGAACCACAGCTGGCACTGACGTTCTTGTAGAGCATTATCACCGTACACTTTATGCAACTTTTCACAAGCTTGACGCGCGTTCTTCCCTTTACGGAAGTAAAACAATAAAATTTGGCGAAAATGCACAGTTTGGTCTTCCATCTTCAACTTGATGTCAAATCTCCGCAAATCAACCAAATCGCTCACTATTCCTTTTTGACTGCAGCTAGAACTGGCACCTGTCGAATTCCATAGCGATAACAGACCCGCGCATGCCTCTAGTACTTCCAAATCCGCCCAACCGCGATCGGGTGCCAAAATACATCATGACTTTTCCGACAACCTAATAGTTCCATTCTGTTTGACGGTGTGAAACATGAAGCAGCTAGATATAGGCTTGTGACTGATGTGGAATGAGCACTGTACCGCTATCTGTAAGAAAATTTAACGCGACATGGTAGGCAATTTAAAGGCAATGCTAATAATATCCAATGAAAGGTTTTATAACTTGAACGCACATTGAGTACAGCTTTGTTTGCAGCAGAAATTCCTCAATTTGTTATTGGTAGTCATTCTGAAGTGATGAAAGACAAGAAAATGGCTGATCTGTACGAAATCCGATTCTTTATTAGGTGCTTAACGACCACCGTGAAAACCTCAGTGGATTATGAGCAGTCGCCCGCTCCTCATTTAGAGCAGCTGGTTCCCGGGAAGGCAGAGAGCCAGTGCCGTATGACAAATGCAACATCTATGTCTCAGGCGGATTCGAAGCCAGACCCACTTGAACGAGCAATCATAATCCAGCGCTTAAACCACTGCTCCTCCTGGGCCGTTAAGATCCGATTTACAAACGGCAATCTTGTAACTCTATTGTTGTTTTGATAAAATCATCGAAACATTAATAACTCTCCCTGCATAAAGTGCAGCGGCTTTCCCAATCGCATTAAAATAAGTGATTGTTTGAAGTTTTAAACTCCTTGCAAATATGTTAACATTTTTATTGTTGGTTTACCGACCACACTGACCAACTCATTGAGCTATAATCAGTCGCGCGTCCCTAATTTAGGGCCACTGGTTCCAGGGAAGGGAAAGAACCAGAGCCTTAAGACAAACACAACACCATGCTTCACCGGGATTTGAATCCGGACCCACCTCGGACGAATGGAACATTTTTCTCGTCTGATCACCACCAAATTCTTTACATGAAATAAAGTAAATGCGTACTTCTGACTACACAAATGTTGAACACATGCCGATTTCCTTTAGGTACACTATCCGTGGTGTAACATGGTGTGACATTCCCATCCTGTAGATACTAGTCTTACAATCAATATTTACCTATTAGGATAAAAATGTGGTTATCAAATGACCTTAAAACTGTCTCTGCTGCTTTCTTGCAGCGAAATTTTACTCATTACGAGCAACATTTTAAATTCTAATTTTTTTATTGATTCCTTTATACTATATATATATATATATATATATATATATATATATATATATATATACATTATCTACTAGCAAGTAATTGGACACCTGTGATAGCAAAGAAAAACGAAGTTTATTCACTTTCAATAGCTGGTGGAGCCTCTACGAGCGACGATTACAGCTGCGACCCTCCGGGGCATACTCTCAACCAGGCGTTGTACGACGGCTAGCGGTATTTTCTTCCACTCGGCTTGGAGAAGACAGGTCAATTCCTTCACCGATTTCTGACGGTGGGGGTACCCCTTAAGTCGACGCTGTAACTCGTCCCAGAGGTGCTCGATAGGGTTAAGGTCCGGGCTCTGTGCAGGCCAGTTCATTCGATTAACCATATTATCACCATATCAAGCCATGGTGGACCTCGCAACATGACAGATGGCATTGTCATCCTGAAAGTAACATGGGTCCACCCCGTAAAACTGCCACAACGTAGGAAGCGCATGGCCATCCAAAACGGTGCAGTAGGTCTCGGCGTCGAGTCTACCAGGAATTGCGACCAAGGGTCCTGTGCCATACCAGGAGAAGCACCCCTATAGCATAATTCCACCGCCGCCGATCTTCACAGTTGGCACAATACATTCCGGCAGAAGGCGTTCTCCATGCAGACGCCAAACCCAGACCCTGCCATCCGAACGGTAGAGGGTGAACCTTGATTCGTCGCTCCAGAGAACCTGTTTCCACTGTTGAACGGTCCACTGTCGACGTTCTTTGCACCACGTTAGCCGAGCAGCGCTGATGGACTTGGTGATCAAAGGCTTGTGGGCGGCAGCACGTCCATGATAACCAAGCAGATGGACTTCCTTACGGGTAATATTCATCGAAAGAACACTCCCGGATGCCTGTTGAAACTCCTCGCGGATGTGGCCCATCGATTTGGTGCGGTTCTTCCGAATTTCTCTGTCCAGCACCAGTCGGTCTCTAACTCCCAGTTTTGTGGGTCTGCCGGGTCGGGGCACATTCCGACAGTTACCTCTCATCTCCCACTTGCCAATCACGTAGGCCACTGTCGATTTTGGGTACTTCAACTCGCTGGATATGTCACGTATGGATCGGCCATTTCTGTGATATCCGACGATTACACCTTTCTCGAAATCAGAAAGCTCCGAACTGCGTGGCATCTTGCATGCGACTGGTTGCGTTGTTGTTTCCCACACGATATTAAACGGCGGAGGCGGTGACGTGTATCAGGACCTCAGATATCGTCGATTGCAGGGGTGTCCAATTACTTGTTGGTAGATAGTGTGTGTGTATATATATATAACGAATTGTCATATTTGTTGATTAATTAATTAAATGAAGTTCACTTGCTTCAGTGTTTGCTCCGATATATCCCTGTTTCCGGTTAGATAGCAAACAATAATAATATAAATAGGCTTAGCTTATATTTTTACCTCCTCCCCAGAGCTACAAATGCAGAGAAATCTCGGTAGTTCACACACAATACACAAAATCCAACTGTTCTATAAGCCATTATTTCAGAAACTTTCAAAGTCTGGACATAATGCGATGAAAACGTAGGCCGCCCCAGTGGCGCAGTGGTCTAAGCGATGGCTTCTGATCGTTCGTCCGAAAGGGGTCCAGGTTCGAATCCCGGTGAGGCATGGATGTTGTGTTTGTCTTACGGCACTGTTTCTGTCCCTTCCATGGAACCAGTGACTCTAAATTAGGGATGGGCGACTGCTTATAGCCCATTGAGTTGCTCACGGTGGTCGTAAAACCTCCAATAAAAAATAAAAGCAGTAGTCAGGCGCTAAGACAAAAATAGTTTAACTTTGGTCCTTTGCATTTCCTCAGACCAGCGAAAGGCCGCATGTGTGCGTGAGAGAAAGAACAATCGGAAGTTTTTGTTCCACTTTTTCGAACAATAACAAAAACAGGTTTTCAAACAACTCAGCATATTCAAAAGATTTCCTGTATAGCAACCCGACCAGTTATGAAAAGGGAGGAGAGCCAGTTGAAATCTGTTATAAACTATGAGCATATCTGAACTTGACAGATCTGGTCACTGGCTCTTTCAACTATAAACTCCAAATAACAATATCTTAGAGATCAGGATCTACCACATGTTAAGTACTATACTTTAGGCTACGAAAGAAAGAAACATCTTGATGTCAAGAACAAATCATAGCAAAGACTTTGGACTCAGCATATGAACCACGTGGGAATGCTGATATAGCCGCCCCGGTGGCGCAGTGGTCTAAGGCGCTGGCCTCTGATCATTCGTCCGTAAGGGGTCCGGGTTCGAATCCCGGTCAGGCATGGATGTTGTGTTTGTCTTACGGCACTGGCTCTCTCCTTCCCTGGAACCAGTGACCCTAAATTAGGGACGGGCGACTGCTTATAGCCCATTGAGTTGCTCACGGTGGTCGTTAAACCTCCAATCAGAGAGAGAGAGAGAGAATGCTGATAGTTAGCAACAGAGAGCTAGACATTGGTTGGGCGGAGCGTGCAGCCCCATAACACAGAAAAACCCGTGAGATAAAAGGACTAAAAGAAAATATCCGAAAATGGTGAGAGATATGCAAGGACATACACTCACTGTCGTAAAAATCCGCACACCAAGAAAAAACCGTGCGATTCACGTGAAACTCGGCGAATAACTACAGTCAGGCAGACATGTAAATGTCACCCCGGTGGCGCAGTGGTCTAAGCGATGGCCTCTGATCATTCGTCCGAAAGGGATCCGGGTTCGAATCCCGGTCAGGCATGGATGTTGTGTTTGTCTTACGGCACTGGCTCTCTCCCTTCCCTGGAACCAGTGACCCTAAATTAGGGACGGGCGACTGCTTATAGCCCATTGAGTTGCTCACGGTGGTCGTTAAACCTACAATCCAAAAAAGAAAAAAGATTCAGACATCTAAATTTTAAAGTTTCGTGCTATTCTGCATGCCCGCGCGTCCAAAACCGGGGCTTTTTTTTTTTTTTAATTGGAGGTTTAACGACCACCGTGAGCAACTCAATGGGCTATAAGCAGTCGCCCGTCCCTAATTTAGGGTCACTGGTTCCAGGGAAGAGAGAGAGCCAGTGCCGAAACACAAAATCCATGCCTGACCGGGATTCGAACCCGGACCCTTTTCGAACGAATGATCAGAGGCCATCGCTTAGACCACTGCGCCACAGGGGCGGCAGACCGGGGCTACAAGCGCAATCCTTGGGGCTTATAAGGCGCCGCGAAAGGAACTCCACATTCGTGCTGAAGTGCACGGTCAGATTCAGGTGAGATCCCTGAGCGATAGACATGCCGAAGAGCTGCCGTAGATGTGCGTACGGGCAACTGACGGAGTTTGAACGAGGCCGTATCGTCGGGATGAGAGAGGCAGAGTGGCCGGCGCGCCGAATCGTCCGCCATTTACGCCGGTCAGGCAGTACTGTGTGATCGTGTTGGGAGCAATGGACTCGGGAAGTCACCCAGACAAACCACCAGCAGAGAAGGCCGTGGGATCGTGTGAGCGGTACGCACAGATGTAACGACGTCCTTGTCCAATATCCAGAGGGATGTGTCGGGTGTACAAGAGATTCCTGTGTCCGCCAGAACCATTTCCAAACGCCTAGCAGGGGAGAATCTCCACTCTCGACGGCCCTTACGTTTTCTGCTATTAACACCTGACCATCGTCGGCGTCGATGGCAGTGGTGTCAACAGCAAGCAATGTGGAATGCTATGGACTGGCGACGTTCAGTGTTCAGCGAGGAATACCGCCTCTGTATGGGAACGGACAACCACAGTATCAGAGTGTGGAGGACTGCAGGTGAGCTCTACAATCCCACCCACACTGTACAGCGGCATACGTCCCGAACTGCAGGCGTGATGGTCTGGGGAGCCATCGCGTATGACAGCCGTACTTCCCTCGCAGTGATCCGTGGGACGTTGACAGTCCAGCGCTACGTACAGGAGATCCTACGGGCCCATGTGCTACCATTCCCGGCGGGGTGGCCTGGAGCCATTTTCCAATAAGATAACACCCGTCCGCACACGGCTCGGGTTTCCCAGGACTGTCTATGTCATGCTTCAACGCTTCCGTGGCCTGCCAGGTAGCCTGATCTCTCGCCCATCGAGCACGTGTGTAACCAGATGTGACGCCAGCTTTCTCCATGTCCCAGTGTTTGTGATTTAGAGCATCAGTAGCAAGAAGTGTGGGCCAATCTTTCCCAAGACAGCATACGGTGTCACTTTGACTCCATGCCGGACCGTATCACCGCATGTGTCCGAGCACGGTCCGACGCAGTACTAACGCTGACCGGAATGTGTACCGTATGTCCGCGGGAAATCGTCTTGCTGCTGTGATATTGTAATCACTTCTGTCCTTGGTATGTACCATCTTACTACTAAAATCTCATTTCAATTCTACGCCTCTTCTTTAGTGCGCGGATTTTTATGACAATGAGTGTACATATCTCTCACCGGAACAAATCGTATACGACGGTCATCGATAAAAAAAATTATTTTCGAATCCTGGGAACTGAGATCCTAACTCCAAGAAGGTACAACTTATGTTCGAAGGAAAGAATCAAAAGGAGGGGAAATGCAGCTGGAGAAACGGAAGGGCAAATAAAACCTACCCCACGAGGATCGGACACCACTGAAAACGAAGGAAAGGGTAAGATGCTTTGGGTTACATTCCTCACGGCTATGTATGTACTATGCAGGGTATGATTTTCTGATATCTCAATGGTTCAACTGCTTTTTATATTCACCACAGTTTCTGAAATAATGGGGAATTATATTTTCTTTTCAATGGTAGCTTGATAGCAGTATTAAGATTTTAACTAGTATGTTGATGAATTGATCTAAAAGATGCTTACTCCATGGATATTCATGTTATTTTAAGTTTATTACAGAACAAAGTTTTCATTTTTATCACTTAACCTGTGCCTCTCGGTAAGCATTTAGAGGTATGCTATTTCTAGGTGTGCTTATAATGTTAGCATAAAAAGATGTTTGAGCGTTGCATGCATGCTATCTGATTAATTCTTATGCGGCATGACTAACCGATAGTTTTCTCACAACACGCTGCATCTTGTTCAAAACTTGCTAGAACTTATTGCTTGGAAAAGACTTGATTCATTTCCATGATCCTGAAGACAAAGGCTTGTAAAAGATGAAACCGCAGCTGAAAGTGTTCAGTGTAATAAACGCAAGAACTGCTACATAAAAGACACGTCCAAAAACTGAAGAATTTGTATCAGACATGAAGCTCATTGATATATTGAATGACCTCAACAGCCTATAAAAAAAAAAGAATTTTCCTTTACTTCAGAATAATAGCCAATAGAAGACAAGCAAGCTTAAAACGCAGGATTTTTTCTTGACTAAAACGTGTAACACTTTTCAGAATAAATAAAAATGAGAAGAAATATCCTAAAATATTAAAGATAAAGCCTCCTTTTATCCCTTAAAAACTTTTCGCTCTGCCCCGAATAATCTCCACCATGATGGTAACACATGGTTATCTTTGTAAAAAGTACAATAACACCCGTATCAACGTGAGTTATACGCTCTCCTCATTTCTTACACGACAGATAGATGCCCCTGCAGTAATCCATAATTCTATTCACGGCCAATGATGATGTTTGATTGGGCAGTTCTATCAGAAAAGGGCCCGACTGCCACATGAAAGTCTTGTATTCGATTTGATAATCCTCCCAAGTGTCCTGCTGCGTTTTCGAAATAAACTGGCTACAAAATTTCCCGAATTTTTCCTCAATTATACATTCCACTGGGAAATACCAAAAAAAAAAGAAAAAAAGAAAGCAGACGAAAGACATCGCCATCGAAATGACAGAAAAGAAAAATAAGAGGGCTAAAACTGCTCTCCCCGAATTAAAAGTTGCTTCGTCAATTTAACGAGAATTACGTCGGAGGTAACGTCTTGCAGTCAAACAGAAATGGCGCACAACCACGCTCATCGTTGCCAACGGATATATTTTTTATTATTTGCTAGAATGATGACTCTAGGATAAGAAACGCGACCTCATTTTTGGCATTGATAGATGAACCTAGGCGGTATTACTAATACAGTATCTTTCTGAATTTATTTCCACTACATCGCATAAGGCGTTCTAGTTGTTCACGAAATCCATGTGGAGAGTGACAGTAATACTATGTGAAAATTGAGAGTGGATGCTCAGGAATTGGCAATATTAATCTTTAATCAAGAAGGCTAGAAAACATTCCGTTGAAAACACTTCTGACAGAAAACATTCCGTTGAAAAAACTTCTGAAAAAAACTTCTAAGCTGGCTCTGAAAAATAACGTTCTACGTCAAGTGTTCAATCAGGTCAAAGTCTATGGAACAAGGTTATATGATAAAATACTCATGATTCACCTTTACACATGGGCAAACCACTTGGTCCTTTTCCTATTCATGTAATACTGTTTATTTAAGATTATCGAGTAGAAAACTCGATCCTCCGTGGCGTCGAAGCATCCACGAGCACCAAAGGTGTAAGCATTCACCCTTTAAAGTTTAATTTTCAGCTGCAGAATTTCTCTCCGACGATGGAAAGGAAAAAAGAAAAAGCAGTTTTAGGATTTGAGCTAAGCGAGCAGCAAGAGAAGATCCAGGCTGAACATGTTAAAGCAGAAACTCTTTTAAGGATGCAAATGCCAATATGTTGCCGTTAGAAATGTTCTTCACTGGCTGCCGTTAAAGTAATGCTATGTTTACTTAAGGCAGACCATTTCGGCTACTGGTGACGCAATATGTCGGATAAAATAGAAGGATACGTTGAGAGCTTCCAACATTCAAAAGTAATGTCATTCCGTTCTCATAGCGTACACTTCATTTACATAGAGGCTTTGAAGTCTTGAAACAGTCTAAATTCATTCACTTTACCAGCAAATCTTACGCTTAAGATGGAACACATCAAAGATTGAAAAACACGAAGTTTCTTTAAATACATAGTGGTCGTAAAATCGGTATATATAGTTCTTCAGCCATAATTCGGGAATAGATTGGGCTATCTGAATCAGATTCGGTACAGTGCTAGGCGTTACAATTAAAACTGGTGCTAGGTAGAAAGAGACAATTCTCTGAATAGGAAATATAAGGTTTGGTCAAATGAAAAGGTGACGACGCGCAAAAGTTCCCTGACGAGGATATGGAGCAGCTAACCACTGACAAATGCAGCCGCGTCCGTAGTGGATGTAATGGGAACGAAACAGGTTTGTGACGTCACGCACAACGACCGTGCGCGGTAGTGCGGTGTGCAACATTCTTTTTTTTTTTTTTTTTTATTGGAGGTTTAACGACCACCGTGAGCAACTCAATGGGCTATAAGCAGTCGCCCGTCCCTAATTTAGGCAAAGAATATCTAACTATAAGAAGGTAAGGCTCAGCGAGACGTAACTAGCGCCACTATATTATGCGGCAAAGAATTACTACACAGAAGCCAACATTACAGGCTGATGCCGCAGGATGCCGAGCAGACTGAGTTAGACTGAGCATGCGTGTTTGTGTTCAAAGAATATAAACGCTTGTTTGTGTTGGCGTTTTGTTCAAAGGTTTTGTTGTTCTCATCTAGATCTGCGTTTATATTACAGCCATGAAATACACCCACTCCATTCCCATGAATAACAATTCATGGAATGGAGTGGATGAATAACAAGAACAAATTTGAAACCGTTTGAAACAAATATCCTGGAAAACCATTAAAACAACGTTTGCTGAAAAAAAAAGCTATCGTTACGTTGAAAAAATTAATTTATCAATTATATGAAACTGACTTTTATGAAAAATACCTCGTAATATTGTAAAATGAAAGAGGGAAGCATTCGATTACACATTGCATACCAAACAGACAGCTTTAAGCATATACTCGAACGTGACAAATTAGTCCGGTCGGTAGATAGCTCAGCTATCACGCCAACGGCCCAGGTTCGAACCTACTCAGATACGAAGGAATGTTTTTCAGATCTGTTGAGGAAATTTCCCCAGCGCAGTGCGTTTAATTTACAAACTTCGGAAGGGTAGAAAAAAAAATTGTAGCTTTGGGAAACTGCGGTTGTCTTTGCTTTTTTTTTTTCTTTTTTATTATTATGGCTACTACTGGGAAATTGGCGGACAGTGCTGGCCCAGCAAGACTGTTTTTGCTGGGTACCTAATGTTTACGTTTTGTGGGAACCCATTCCTTTGTTTTGCTACTGAAGCTTAGCTTCCTTTCCGTGAAATAGGCTTCCCGTCCCGTGTCTCCTACGCTTTTTGCGCCTGAATGTTAACTTTCCCGCAGAGCATCTGCTGCCGCATTACATGGTGGCGCTGCTGTCGCCTGTTTTACATTATCTCTACGAGAGTTGAGCTTCTTCACGCGAAGCGTTTATATTCTTTGATTTAGGGTCACTGGTTCCAGGGAAGGGAGAGAGCCAGTGCCGTAAGACAAACACAACATCCATGTCTGACCGGGATTCAAACCCGGACCCCTTTACGGACGAATGATCAGAGGCCAGCGCCTTAGACCACTGCGCCACCGGGGCGGCTGTGCAGCATTCGTTGGCCTCCTGAGGGTTCAGTAGGTGTGTTTGAAGCGTGGGTTACGTGAAAAATGGCGATTCAACTGCGAACAGCCATGCGCTTTTTATCTGCCGAAGGCAACAAGGCGATCACCATTTATAGGAGGATGTTCGCCGTGTATAGGGAAAAATGGCGTGTCAGGAAAAATTGTCCATAAGTGAAACGCACGTTTCCGACAAGATCGTGACAGCCTGTTGAATGATGAGCGACCCAGCCAGGCCAACGTTGTCGTCACACCCGAACTCGTGGAACAAGTGGATGAATGCGTGAAGTCCGATTGTAGTGTCCATACGTTCCCTGGAACAGACATTCAATGTGAGTCATGGCACCATGTGGACAGTTGTGCCTGAGACGTTGGGATACAGGTAAGTGTGTGCACGATGGGTGCCAAAGTTGTTGTCCGATGCCCAAAAAAATCTTCGAATGGGCCTTTCGCTGGATCATTTGGTGCGGTATCAGAATGACCCTGCCTTCCTTTCCAGATTAGGAACAGGGGATGAAACTTAATGCTGTCTCTTCGAACCGGAAACAAAACGCAGCAGTATGCAGTGTAAGCATCCCGCGTCGCCACCACGCAAAAAATTCAAAGCTGCGCCACGGACTGGGAAGGTTTTGTTAACGGTGTTCTGCGATAAAAATGGTGTGCTACTCATAGACTTCCTTCATCAACGGGGTACCATCAACAGTGCAGCGTACCGCCATCAAAAACAAAAAGCGCGGGATGTTTAGCTCCGGTATCGTGTTGTTACGCGATAACGCTCGGCCACACGTCTCCCGTGAAACTACTACTCTTCTGACAAAATTTCAATGGGAGATATTACAGCATCCACCTTAAAGACCGGACATGTCACCCTGCGATTACCATTTGTTTGGCCCCCCTGAAGAAACATCTCAAGGGTCGACGTTTCCCGTTTCCCATCGGAGGCTGAACTGCGTGCCTGTGTGACGGATTGGTTCCTCTCCCAGCCCAGCTACTTCTTCGAGAAGGATATTCACCGGCTACCGCAACAGTGGAACCGCTGCCTACAAGCCTAGCGATATACTTTTGACTGATACGTATATGTGCTTTTCCAGGACCCTCGTCACTTTTTCATTTGACCAACACTTATAGATGAGTTGCAGTAGTTTGGGTTTTAAATCATAGCGTGAACTTTATGAAGGTATTATTTCGTGGTGAGACAGTATTTCTTAACGGAAAGTATTAAATTCCGGAATTGCAAGACTTGTCCGGGACGTTTGTGGAACAGCTCAACGACAATGGTTACCATTTACACTTTCCATCGTCTTCATACAAGAATAGTAGCCCTTGTTTAGAGTTTAATTAATGTGATGGTACTTTGGCTACTACTATCGTCAAAGCTCTTTACTGCGGATTTCTTCTTTGTGGCTACTTGAGAAAATGAGTAAATTGTGAACAACACCCACTCCCTTACAAGTTAACAAAGAATTTCCCTGTGGCGATGAATAATATTTCGGAATATACATTTTACTAGGTTTCTGAAATCATATGCTATTATGTGAGCTTGTGCGTACTCAATGAATGAGAACATTTCGTACCTACTCTGGGGATGTCACTTTCAATATATCCTGCACCGAGTCTGCATGTTTGCTAGAGGATCAGGGGCATTTCATACAATAAGCTGTAAGTTTACTTAAATAGTTTTGTTCTTGGTACTCCATAGTAATCTCGGTCTTTCAACAGTATAAAAGCCCGAATGCGAGGAAAGTGACACATCAGTCCTTTCAGTAACGGCTGTGAAGTGCTCATTTTTAGACCTTTTTGCGGGGAGGTCACAGTCAATTCGAACTATGAGAAAGCCACTTTCAAATCCTGCTGTTAGGAGGTAAGAGTCGCTGCCGAATGAAAAAAGATTTCTCTCAATATCTTCTATGATGACAGCATTTTCGGGACTTGCTATGAAGAGACACTTTCAAAAGGCACAAATAATTACAGTCACATAGTAAAACGAGTTCCGTCACACGTATTTCCAAACTTTTGGCGCCCCTCAATATTCAGCAAACTGGGCTATGGTCTTTTTTTTGGTTGGAGGTTTAACGACCACCGTGAGCAACTCAATGGGCTATAAGCAGTCGCCCGTCCCTAATTTAGGGTCACTGGTTCCAGGGAAGGGAGAGAGCCAGTGCCGTAAGACAAACATAACATCCATGCCTCACCGGGATTCGAACCCGGACCGCGTTCGGACGAATGATCAGAGGCCATCGCTTAGACCACTGCGCCACCGGGGCGGCGTGCTATGGTCTAGAATGGCCCAATGATAAACCCGCTCGTGCGGCTGTGTACTGATTTCGGCTACTAAATGCTCTTGTTTCCGTTCGACCTTAATTTCTAAATACTTTTGCCTACGAAGTACACAGAGACGTGTGTGTGTGTGTGTGTGTGTGTGTATGCGCGCGCTTAACCATTGTTTGGAGTGTTCTGTATTTTTTTACAATATATGTTTAAAGAAAGCTAGTAAGCACATTGATAGAAAAAGTCCAAAGAACTAAAGCTTTTTTGTTTTGTTTTTTTATTGAAGGTTTAATGACCATCTTGAGCAACTCATTGGGCTATAAGCAGTCGCCCGTCCCTAATTTAGGGCCACTGGTTCTAGGGAAGGGAGAGATCCAGCGCCGTAAGACAAAAACAATATCCATGCCTCACCGGGATTCGAACCCGGACACTTCTCGGGAGAATGGTCATAAGCCAGCGCTTAAACCACTGCCCCACCGGGGCGGCAAAGAATTAAAGTTAGGCATCAAATATCTATCTATCTTAGTGTGTGTACGAGTATGCGTGTGTTTGAAACACCTAAATTGTATCAGTATTAGAAATATGTATCTATCTTAGTGTGTGCACGAGTATGAGTGTGTTTGAAACACCTAAAAATAGTATCAGTATTAGAAATTTATTATTCGTATTTTACCAACCGGATTCTGGTCGAAATCCAGTAGATCTAGTCAAAATTAGGTTGCCTCAATCTTTGTATCCAGTGAGGTGTTCTTATTTTATTATTTCATTTACTTGTTTAGTTACTTAATACTCGTATGTTTGCCGCATCTAAGGAGAAGTCACCAGTGCATAATTTAGACAGTGGTCTAAATTATGTAGTAGTTAGTCTATATTAGGTGTAGAAAACCTGTTTGCATGCTTACCTCGCTAATGTGAGTAGATTCTTTCTTCTAGATAAAATGAAGTTGCTTTGGATCACAATGTGTCTCGGTAAAAGCTTAATGAAAACACAAATAATCACGTGGCTCCTGTAGCCATCAAACCCCAATAGCGATAACTGTACAATGGGCACACATATGGCTTTGTCTCAGAGATGGAATAAACTTATGGTCTGTGACACTGCAATAAGCTTCTATCGCAACATCCGATTTAATCAGCGAAGACTGGCTCCAAATTTATACCTGTCTTTGCGACCATAATCTCTCACGCGAAGTTAGTTTCATCTAATTCTGTATCTCGTCCATTTTCTCGAGCTGTCGGGTATTCCTAAGGTTTGTTCAGTGGCTGCTAAACAAACGAATGACTGATATCCAACGGTAGCAGTGTTTTGAAAATATCCCCAGGTGTCTTACAAACTTAATGTTGAAACAGCGCAAGCTAAAGGATTCTGTTCTCTGTTTCCACATAATCACAGCCTGAGTTTCTGAACCCTTTCATTTACTGGCAGTGTTTAGTGTCAGTTGTGACATGACAAGCACGTCTGCTTACCTAATGGCGTTTAAAGTGTGGCTAAGATTTCCTAGTACTTCACCAGGAGGAATTTATGGCTTCGTTTTGATTGACACTGATCTGACGTTTTTCTGTTTTCTTAACAACCACTTCAGTCTGGAGATTAAGGGTTTTTACTGATATTATATTCAGTGCTGCATGTTAAGCTCCTGCTTTTTTTTCAGAGGACCAAATTTCAGATATAACACATATTGTAGGCGTATAGTATCACGGGAAAGCTTTTGTTTAGGCTAAAGGAAATCAAAATGACACACATCATTAAAAAAACTGGCTGAATTTCATATTTTGATATCCTGCGAAAATATTTCTTTTATATTACCTATCATAATAGTATTCCATACTAATATTCAAAAGTTAATATTCTGTGTTCTTTCATATGAAAAATGTTTCGTTTATGCTACTTAAATAAAATCCTTTGTGCGAAAGTTGTAAGAACCAAAACTTTTACGTTAACTATTCCGTGTTTGCGTTCGCATGTGCTTGTAAAAACAAAAGAAAAAAAAATGAAAAGAAATATTTTTTTTTTCTATTTCACATATTTTTACTTTAGTAAAAGGTTTTCTTAATTCATGAAAACCATTTTCTTTGTGAGTTCTTTCGCATTCCAAGTCTTTTTAAGCAACGTTCCTTAAATAAAAGAAATATCGGTTAGAAACTCTGTCATAATGTAAAAAGTTATATCTTTAATATTCCTCTTGCATTTATTTTTTGCATAATTGTGGGGTTTTTTGAGACTTTTGAAACATCGGTGAAACGGGTGCGATTCTAAAACAAGCATTTCTGAAGACAATTCTACCCATAATTTTATTCTCATTTTGAATAATGAACTATAGAGAAATAAATTATTCCACTTGCTAAGTTACGCTAAAACATCGGGAAATTCAGTTGACAGTACGAATATCTACTTATGTAAAATAAAATTACAAACACTCCGAATAAATTACTTTTTTCTGAGTACACCGACCCCTTAAGCATATAAGACTGAGAAACGTCGCCTTTTAAAATTAAGGACCGTTGGTTCTAGAAAATGGAGAGAGAAAGAATCAATGCAGTGAGAACGAACAAACCATCAAAAGTTTTCCAAGAACTAACGCAGTGAGAACGAACACACCATCATAATGTTTCCAAATACCAACGCAGTGAGAAACAAACACACCATCAAATTTTTACAAGAATCAACGCAGTGCGAACGAACACACCATCAAAAGTTTTCCAAGAACCAACCCAATGAGAACGAACACAATCAAAAGTTTTCCAAAAATCAACGCAGTGAGAACGAACACACCATCAAACATTTCCCAAGAATACAAGAACCACAGCAACTAGAGGTCGTAAAACCACTTTGAGACCCGGGTAACTTCAATACCAGGACACCCGGGTGACCTCATTGCGTGACCGGCATGTACACTGAGTGATCACTAAATTTCGACACCATCACCTATGTAATACTTTGTGTTCTCTCCTTAAGTTCGGAGAACGACCGCCACCCGGCGTGGCATCGATTCCATGAGGTGGTTGTATAGTTTTGTGGGGATCTACTACTAAATTGTTTTCATTGCTGTCCACATTTCCGGTATGGAGCTGGGTGGTGTGTCCAACTGCCTTAACTGACGTTCCATAGCATCCCACAGATGTTCAATTGGGCTAATATCAGGAAAATGTGGGGGTCTTTCGAGATGTTTAACATCAAAACTGTATTCGTGGAACGATTCCTGCACAAGGAGGGACAGATGACATGAGTCATTATCTCCCTAGAAGAACCCATCCGCTCTGGGTTGAAGTACTATATTGTGGGTTGGACATGGTTCGCAAGCAGTTTCTGGTAGTGGCCGGGGCGTCCATACGTTGGTCCACACGCACCAGGGCATCCAGCTTATGCCAGCTAAACATGCCTCATATCACAAAGGTTTCCTCAATAGCCTGGAGAGCCGATGCCATCGATGAGGGATCCGTAGCCTCATTCTGCTGACACCAAACATGGACACGACCATCGGCAAAATAAAGTACGTACAGAAATCCATCGGATCGGCACACGTGCTTTCAATTCGCATGCTTTTGGCACAAGGGCAGTTGTTTACTTCGACGGACTGTTGCTAGGGGAGAATAGAGTACAGTTTTTGTCTTATCTTGCAGCCCATCTGTGCCAAAAAACGACGCATGGACGCGGGAGATAATTGCTTCTGGTTGACCCATATTTTACTGAGCCGTCAATTGTGAAACTGTGTTCCTTCAATCGCCCTGTTGATGGCGACGCACTCATCGTTCATCTCTGGAATCCACCTTCCGCCGCTCTTTACAGTGGTGTCATTGGTTTTGTTCCGCGATTTTCGCACTAATTCTGGTACACTTTAATTACGGGGGCCTCGAACTACGTACAAGTGTCCCTGTGTCTGAAACGAACGCAGCATCCATTCGTGCGCCCAAAATTGTATCCTTTAATAAACTCCGATAAATTCTTAGATTTACCCATTACGTCCGTAACTTCGCCCTTAGCTGAACGGCAAACCTCTTATTTACATCCCTATAGCCTACAAGCCATACTCACCTTCCCGTTATGCCAGTATCATGTGTAACTCACTCTGCGTAGGAATGGTCGTAATTCCGTGAGCAGTCAGTGTATATTATTAACTAAAGATAATCATGATCAGCGTTACTTACAGGCCTCTACAGCAATAAAAAATTCAGTCAATTGTAAATGAAATTTCAAACATCTCCAAACATTTCCGGTTATCTGGAGAAACATTTTGGATCTTTGAGAAAGAATCCGTCATTGATTTCATTCGATTTTTATTTTTATTTTCTTATTTTTAGTAAAATTGTAAATCATCACACAAGGTTCAAAGTTTCGGATGATTTCGGCGTTCTCAGTCGGCGCTTGAATTATCGTTAATTCAGATAACCCTGTCGAAGTCAACTGACATATGACTAGTATTCACATCTTCAGGGTGCGCCTGCATTAAAAAATATTACTAGATAAGGTAATGTCCTAATACAAGCACCTTTGGAATCTGTCGAGAGTTGAAGCCAGGTCTCCGGCGTAAATTATGAGCTGGGCCGATAGTTTTCCTCGATCACGTCCGTCGACTCTGGCAGCCTAAGTGGACCCGTAAACAAATTATACATGTAACAGTTACCTAGGAAACGAAGCCTGCAAAAAAATCTATCCCCACCGTGAAACAACCGATATGTACAGAAATGGTGTCTTTCCACTAAGGTGACGCCTCAGCTCTCAGATACCATAATGGAATACGTTTCATCAGTCGTCCGTCTGTCCGTCCTTTCAAAATACCTGAAAAGTATCTATCCCCACCAGCCACCACAATCAAACCCATTTGCACGAGAATGATCTCTTTCCATTACGGCATGCCTCGTGTATCAGATATGATAGTGAATTACTTTCCAAGCTGTCTACCTTCCTTGAAAAACCCATCTAGTTGACGAGCGAGAGCTTGGAAACCTTGATTTCTATTCTACGCCAAGAAATTCGGATCACTTGTATTGTTATATTATTTTGAGAAGAACTTCTTGTCATATTACCCAACATTTATGGTATTTTGAAAAGCACGCTTTCGATAACGGTGAGTAGAAATTTGATTGTCAATATTCAATGCACAGGGCATTTTCTCCCAGCTATGTCAATCCCTAGTAATAAGTCTATCGCGTCCCGCTGTTTCGCAACTTAGTGAACCACATCAAAACTCTTAAGCTACAAACAGTTGCTCTTCCTTTAATTCAGGGTTACTAACTTCAGTGCAGGCAGAGAAAACTTCTGGTGGAAGGAAAAATGGTAACATTCATCTCTCTTCCTGCGATTGGAACTCAAATTCAGCAGCACCAGAAGTCAGTAGCCCTCACACCACAAACCACTCAGCCACTGTTATGCCTGGAAACCATCTGTTTCTGGTTTGCTGCACTTCTTCACCGTCTCATAAATAATGGCCAGGAGAGTTGTTTCATTAGATGAAAAGTCAGACACTTCCTAGTAATTGGAATTTATATTTTATTCTTGTCGCTGCCGTCTAAGGTAAAAACTGAACTTTCTCAATTCTAACAACTCGCAATTTTCGGCTGCGCGCTTTGTCATTTTTATGATTCAATACTACACGGTCGAGTCACATTATTGTGACCACCAGCTAATATCCAGAGTAACCCCCGTGTGCAGCGTGGACAGCAGCTAGACAGGCTGGGAGTGACTCAATAAGGTGCTGGACTGTGTTCACAGGTATTTATAGCCATGCTGAGTGCAGTGCATCTGACAGCTGCTGGAAAGTGCGTGGTGGAGGATCCATAGAGTGAACAAAACGATCATGATGGGTCCCACAGATGCTCGATTGGGTTTAGGTCTGGGGAATTAGGGGGCCAGGAAAGTACTTTGAAATCTTCATCGTGCTCTTCCAACCACTCTCGGACATTCTATCTGTGTGACACGTCGTATTGTTGTGCAGAAAGATATCCCATCCACCCCAGGGAAGACAACCAGCATGTATGGGTGTACGTGGTCTGCAGGGATGGATTCATAACTAATTCGGTCCATAGTGCTTTCCACACGTATGGGTGGACAAATGGAATGCCACTAAAACATTCCCCAGACCATAACGTTGCCTCCACCAGCTTGTGTTCTGCCAGCAATGATCGAAGAGTGTTTGTTCTCCGATGTTTCTCGCCTTATACGCCAACGTCCATCCGTTCGATGAAGCAGGAAATGTGACTCATTGGAGAAGGCAATCGTTTGCCAATTAGCCGAGGTCCAATTCCGATCCTGCCGTGCAAATGTAAGTCTTTTCTGCGGATGCACCTTTGTTAGCGTAGGTGAAGTGACCATCCGTCTGCATCGGAGCCCCATACGCAGCAGGGTTCGCTGAACTGTCGTTTTGGACACACGTCCGGTAGCCCCCTGGTTCATTCGGCCAGCGAGTTGCTCCACTGTAGCATATCGATCGGCCCTCACGTACCTTCGAAGCCGACCTTTACCTCTCACATCAATGTACCGTGGTGCTCCGCAATTTCCAATGCGCTTATTCGTATTGGTGCCATTTCTCCAATCACGGTGTCGCCTAACCACAGTAGCACGCGAACGGTTCACAAAATGCGCTGTTTCAGAAATAGTGCCACCGTTTTCCCGAAAGCAGATAATCATCCTTTTTTGCAAATCTGATAAATCGCTCCTTTTATCCATGACAGCAACGAGTGATATGTTTTCACAATGCCAACTGTACACCTTATATACAGTCCAATCCAGCTCACGACACATGCCTTCTTTCATTTGCTACACGCTGTTCACGTCAAAAGTAAGAGGTGGTCACAATAATGTAACTCGACTGTGTAAAACGCAGAGCTAATATCCAAGCATTATTTCTTGATATCCGGTCTTAGAACTGATTCGACTCACTCGGGAAGACTGGATAATTGAAACCTGGATAATTTTTGAGATTTTATCTCCCGGGACAATGTTTCCGAAAGTACAAAAATTAATTTTTTTTTCTGTGTTATAAAGGAGTAATTATTGGTCAAAGTTTAATGTGCTGTCAAACATTCATGAAATATGCATTAAGGATTATTTCTATACAACACTGAAAATCAGTAATAAAAATAATAAAAAATACGTAAAATTATGCAAAATTATATAGTCACTTGTCGAATATTGTACAGGAATATTTAACGATATTTTACGCTCTTTTGCATGCCATTGGCCGATGATATTTCAACACAGAGAAGAGATTTTGGTGGAACATTACAAATATTGAAAGAGTATTTTACAAAAAAATTGGGCAAAACTGAATATCAGGCATAGATGTGGAGGAGTCTTTCATTACATTTGAGATGCCAGAGTGGTCGTATATGGAACAGAAGGACATGTGAAAACGGGTTGATGTATGTATTGTATGTGCCTTTACTTTTAGCTAAATCGAAGACCGAGTAAAACGACAGTTTTCAATCTCCCTCCAGCAGTCGTGACTGTAATGCGGTGACGGCCGAGCTGTGTTCCTGTTTCTCCGAAGGGATTTTGTGTGATCGTCACGGCTAGCGGACGCAACAGGAATGACGAAATAGATTGTCTCGACCAAGAGGAAACTTATCCGACGGAGAATTGCAACACGATCTTTAGAATTCTGTAGCGTGTTCCGTCAACTTGTAGTGACGGGGACGAGACAAATTTAATACTTTTCCTGGGTCGGTTTGGAGAAGTTCTTTTGGGATCAGGAGAGACATGCCACATAAAAGAACAGAACGGATAAAGAGAGAGAGAGAGGAATAAAAGTCCCTGCAACGCAAGAAAAGAGGCAACGAACACTAGAGTACTAGAGCGCACGGGCGCGCGCTGAGGTACTTCAGTCATAGATTGCAGTTCTCTTCGATGTTGCCATGGTAACCAGATGCAGTTTAGGCAACATAGATACGGTACTTTTGCATATCAGTACTAGCAGGAGATTCAAAAGAGATCCATTTCAGAAAACAAAGCTCTTGTTCTATGATGTACTACAAGGAAAAGAAGGACATAGAAGATGTTGAGCTGAATTCCAAATATCATTGCTTTTTATGTATTTATTTCCATTCGAATGCAAGGAGCAGTGTAAGTGGGAAAAATAACGATGGGATGTTTCTGCGCACACGAATACACCCACTATCGTGCCAATAATATTAGGACACCAATATTTTTTATTCTGGAGATATTACACTTCTCGACATAGAAAACGCCACGCTATAAAGGAATACACAAAATGAGACGAAACTTACTACACATGCAGACAACTTGGTGGAAAAGAAGTGACTAAATTTGTGAGAGATTACATGAAAGCAATGGGCGAGAAGATAGTATTATGTTGCCTGAATCATTACGCCGTGTGACTGCCATGTTGAACCATAAATTCGGCAACACGACGTGGCATCGATTAGGAAAGTTCCCGGATGGTGTCGTGACGTAACACTGACCATGCGTCGTTGACCTGTGCCCACAATTCATCAACATAGCGAAGGAGTCGTGCAGAAGAGTTCACTCGTCTGCCAGTGATGTCCTACAAATTCTGTAACGGGGATAGGTCTGGAGATCGTGCTGGCCAAGGTAGCATTTGGATCTCTTGTAGACACAGTCTGCTAATCTCGGCAGTGTGCGCCCGGGTGTTATCTTGTTGAAACAGGGCATCAGCAAAACCAAGAAGAAACAGCAAAAAAACGGGTTGCAGCATCTTATTTATGCACCGCCGTACTGTCATTGTACCCACTATGCGTACGAGTGGTTAAAGGCTGTTGAAATTGAGAGTGCCCCAAAGAGTGGCACCAGGCTGAGGATTCGTATGACTTTTCACAGATGGCAGCAAGACCGTCCCCTGTGACCACGTCGTCGCCAGACTTTTAATCGGCGATCGTCCGCGCTGAGATAGAATCGAAACTCGTCGCTGATTAAGACATGATTCAATTCGTCCCGCCAGGTATGTTTCATACGACACCACTGGAAACCAAGCGCGACGATATGAAACAGGGTGAGTGGCATCATTGCTATGGCTGTCGAGAGCAAACCTGCCTCAGCAAATCTGCGATTCACACTTCTCATCAATGTGGTGATGTCTGTAGCTGTTTGCATACCTCATCGAACGTCGCCCGCTGTGGATTGTGAATGCCTCGAACGACGGCGAAAGCTACGTTCGAGGTGTTTCAATGTCCACCTACGTTCACCGTACTACTACGCTCGCTGATGAACTTTACCGTCTTCTAACCAACGGCGCCTCATTCGACTGGCATTTGTTGCAACCCGATGAGTATACGCCGCTATGCGTCGTAAGGACTAATTAGATCTACCTAGCGTCTGCTGTCAATGTCCGTGCGATGGTATAATTCCCGTTGACATCACCCAGGCATTCTCACTCCGTACATGTGTTTTCGCCACTGAGATCACTATATTGCAGTGACCCACATTCCCAGTTGAGAAGACTGGGAATGTGGGTCACTTAGCGACGCCGAGCCGTTTTACCTTTCCATTTCCCTCTACTACCACGTTATCGTTTTACAAATGGAATCATTTACATAACCCAACCTTGAGGCCGTACCCAACAATTTGCATGGCGCTCTGATAAATACTTCCTGGTGTGGCATTTTCTACAGGGGTGACCGAAAAATAACTGTGCAATGAAAATAACACCTACCATATCGAAATTGTTCCTACAGCTGTTAGAAATGGGCCCAACCGACCTCCAGGGATTCTGCATGTTGGTGAAGACTTTCTCAGGGAACGTGGTGTGATCCGTTGGATGTGGGTCTCTATTGCAGCCTGTAGCTCTTAAAGTGTATGCGGAACCTCCGTACATCTTCCCCTTCAGTGCTCCCCAGAGTAAAAAGTGATGCGGTATCAGATCGGGTAACCGGGCTGGCCACAGCCTCCGGAATATCATACGATTTCCGAAGAATTCCTCCAAAAGTTGCATTGATGCGCTAGCGGTTGAGAAGTTCCACTGTCTTGCTGGAACCATCCTACTTGATTTTCCGTTCCGTGAGTTCGGATATGAATGGTTGGATAATCTGGGCAAGGTACCGTTCTGAGTTAATGGTTTCCCTGAAGAAAATGGGCTCAATAACGCGCGTAGGAGTCATGGCACACCAAACACCACCCTTCTGGTTGTGGAGAGTCACTTCCTTAAATTCGTGGGGATTTTCAGTACCCCCACAGACGAGTGTTTTGGCTGTTGATGTATCCGGACAGGTGGAACCATGCCTCATCTGTAAAGAAAGTCACGTCCAGAATGTCCTCACCTTCTTCAGACAGGAACTCTTGGAACCACCTGCAGTACCAAATACGGGTCTCGTGGTCTATTTTTTCAGCTGATGCACGACAGACACCTTGTACGGCTGGAAACGCAACTTCCTTTTCAGAATATTGTGAACTGTACTCGTTGGCACATTAGCTTGTTGGAACAACCGCCTCACGGACTTGTGTGGACTCCTATGTATCCTGTAATAGATATCCTGTACGGTTTCAACTGCCGTGAATGGCCAACCGAGGCGGAGGGCATACAGAACATTGCCAGTTTCCCGAAACTTCGTTATGAGCTGACGTGCCGCATTACGGCGGGGGACGTCTGCATCACGAAGTTTCCTGGCGAACTGTTTTTGCACTTCGTCCGTGTATTTACCGTCATGGGGAAGACATGTCCACCAAAAACACTTTCTGTTCAACCGTTTAAACCATAGTCCTTGTGCCGAGACGAGTGATCAATCGACACGTCTGCCTCCGTCGACCAAGCGCTCGGAAATGACCTTCGCTCGGAATGACAGCTGCTCCCGCCTCGGAGTGAGGAGACATGAAGGTTACGAGGCACAGAGCACTTCCACGTGGCGGGTCACCTCTACTGTAATTCCATTCAAAATTTCTTTATTATTACGTTAATGCAATTCGTACATTAGTGCACAGTCATTATTCGGACACCTTGTATGCCTAGCAGTGTACTTCCATATAAATATGGTTAATTAATTTTCACTCTTCATGGTACCTGAGATCCGTCTACAAATGCTTTCAATTAAATGATAACAGATCAATGGCATTTTCATTCTCCGCTAGAAACTATTGGTACCGATGAAGTTCAGAATATTGGCCTTACTGTTGCCGCGCCATTGAAACCCAGATGTATTCAGGTTTTTCAGATTTGTAATCAGCGTCAGCTAGAAAAATGTACAAATACTATTTTCTACATGTATTCATATATCCTGCCCTACGAGTCGGAGCGTTGTTGTAATGAAATACACTATCTACCAAAAATTAATTGGACACCTGTGATAGCAAGGAAAAGGCATACTCTCAACCAGGCGTTGCACGACGGCTAGTGGTATTTTCTTCCACTAGGCTTGGAGAAGACAGGTCAGTTCCTTCACTGATTACGGACGGTGGGGGCACCCCTTACGTCAACGCTCCAACTCGTCCCAGAGGTGCTCGATAGGGTTAAAGTTCGGGATCTGCGGAGGCCAGTCCACTCGATTAACCCCATTGTCACCATACCAATCCATGGTGGACCTCACAACATTATAGGTGGCATTGTCATCCTGAAACTAACATGGGTCCACCTCGTAAAACTGCCACAACGTAGGAAGCGCATGGTCATTCAAAATGGTGCAGTAGGTCTCGGCGTTGAGTCTACCAGGAATTGCGACCAAAGGTACCGTGCCATACCAGGAGAAACACCCCTAAGGCTTAATTCCACCACCGCCGAACTTCACAGTTGGCACAATACATTCCGGCAGGAGGCGTTCTCCAGTCAGACGCCAAACCCAGACCCTGCCATCCGAACGGTAGAGGGTGAACCTTGATTCGTCGCTCCAGAGAACCTGTTTCCACTGTTGAACGGTCCACTGTCGACGTTCTTTGCACCACATTAGCAGAGCAGCGCTATTGGACTTGGTGATCAAAGGCTTGTGGGCGGCAGCACGTCCATGATAACCGAGCAGATGGGCTTCCTTACGGATGGTATTCATCGAAAGAACACTCCCGGATGCCTGTTGAAACTCTTCGAGGATGTGGCCCATCAATTTGGTGCGGTTCTTCCGAATTTCTTTGGCCAGCACCCGTCGGTCTCTAACTCCTAGTTTTGTATGTCTGCCGGGTCGGGGCACATTCCGACAGTCACCTCTCATCTTCCACTTGCCAATCACGTAGGCCACTGTCGATTACACCTTTCTCGAAATCAGAGAGCTCCGAACTGCGTGGCATCTTTAATGCGACTCGTTGCGTTGTTGTTTCCCACACGATTTTTAACGGCGGCGGCCGTGACGTGTATCAGGACCGCAGATATCGTCGATTGCAGGGGTGTCCAATTACTTGTTGGTAGATAGTGTATGTGTGCACCTGTTTGAAATGCGTGAGGTTTTTTTCTAAGGGGGAAGGCAACTTTTGACCGGCTTTTCTTCTGACAGTTTTTCTTTTTTCGCCCAACTCCATACCATTTTTTTTTTTTTTTTTGTGTCGTCTAGGTGCAATCTTTGGGTAGATTTTCGTGGCCTTTAAAAAACTCTATCATCGTTATTGTGTGATGGAAACGAAAAAAATAATTTCTTCTTTTTAATATCATGAAGAAATGTTTTTTAAATTTGAAGTTTTAGTGGATATATACTGAATCCATTTGTGCATCAACATTGTTTCGTAGGTGTCGTTTTGTGCGTAAGTCATTTGGGTTTGCATTCTTTTCTCTGTGCGCCTTCAGTTATTTTGTCTTTGCTTCGTTTGTTTTTTCATAGAATAAATTAAAAGCACTAATATGTACAAAGTTTCGATTACAAAAATTTGTTTTTAATAGAGTTTTAAAATTTGAAGAGTTTTAAAAGTTCAGTTTTTTTTAATCCGTACCAAGAGCGGGTGATTCCTTTTAACTTGGTTGCAATGGCATATCCACAGAGGTATCAGAACCCCTCCCCCCACCCCTTAACTTACGGCCCGGCGTTTTTTTTTTGTTGTTTTTTTTTTAAATAACAGTTCTAATAGAGAAAAGTAATGAAATTCAAATTTCAAAAAACTTTTGCTGTTCGGTGGAAATGCGAATTTCATACAAGCTTTTACGAATGCAACTCAGTTTAAACTGAAATAGAAAACATGAAAAAATAATTCAATTTGATTTTTTTAATTGGTGGAGTACCGGGACAGGAAGAGATCCGGCACGAGATTGCGTGGATGGTGAAAACACATCACACAGCCAACGGCCCCGCACGTCAGAAATAAAACGGCGTGCGATTGGTTGTTACTTGTTGCAGAGGGTTTTGCCTGTTCTTGCTAAAACGGTATCACGTTCGACTTTGCCTTACTCTTTTGAAGCATGTGCTTCTGACTGAGCGTTAAACTATCTAACTTGATGAACTATCTAAAACAGCACATCGAATTGAGTTACGTTTGAACTAAAATATGAAATAAATAGTTCTTACAGTAATTGCGGCATTGTTTATTTTTAACATTTAAGATCGCATATACCGTGCATTGTTGAGATGTGAATCGACTAAAAATTTTAACTGATTTATCAAATTTCGTTAGTTCATTAATCGATTGATTAATCGTCCCATTAAATAAAATTGCTTGTAACGCTATTTCTGGGAAAATATTTTCCCCATAAACCCTCTCCATACCAGCATTTGATATAAGCCACTGATTGGTTGGTGATTTACTCATCTACAGTACAACAAAATAATGTATAGAGTGACATATGCCTTTTTTGATTAACGCGGAATCTCTAGTATACACTGTAAAAAATTGCAGTGTCAAATTACGGTAGATACACCGGCAGCTGAGTGGCCAGTCAGTAAACCATAATTTTACAGTACGATACCGTAATGTTCATTAACATGTCTAATGACAAATAATATCAATAATACATGTTGTGTTCATTAACATGTCGAATGGGAAATAAAAACATCTAATGCCGTAATGTTCATTAACATGTCTAATGACCGGAAATAAATGATATGTCTACTGACCGGCTAATAAAAACGTGTTGCCATTCGACTGATTGTACAGTTAGTGGCCAAAATTGTGGAAACCTTTTCGGAAAAGTTTTTTTTTTTTTTTTTGTGGTTTGATGGCTCATAACACCTCTGTTTTTGAAGTTATACCATAAATTATATATCAATCAAAAGATAATTTCATCAAAAATGTAATGCAATAAATTTTGTTCAATGATCTGTATTCTATGAAAAGTCATAGCCAAATAACCAGAAAAAGGAAGCACAACTTGCTTAGGTTGATATGAAGTAGCTTTCCTTTATTTGAATGTAGCCAATGAGCATGAGTGTTTAGACAGCCAATCAGGTGTCATCTTGTTTTGGCAATGAGCCAATCAGGTCACAGTAGGATTCAGCTATAGATGTCATGTATTGGAGCTGAGAGGAGGACATTTGTCAGTGTGCTATGTGATTGCTATCAAGTTGGTAGGTTTTTTTGTGTGTTCTTTCATTTAGTGAGCTTGTGAAACGTAATAAAATTAAAGAAATGACGCAAAGAGTTGACTGGTCACCCAGAAAGCGATGTAAAATAGTACTATTAAATGAACATTGCTTCCGTTATGAAGAAATTACAACAAAAATTGGTGGAAACTTAACCAAAGTTGGCATTTCTAAATTTTTGAAGAGGCATAAGGAGACTCGTTTACTACATAACCAGACTGGTAAAGGCAGGAAAAGGTACACAACAGCAAATGATGATAGAAGAATTAAGAGACTGTGCCTAGGTGACAGAAGAAAATCTTATGGGTATATACAAGATGAAATGGCGCAATGCAGTGTGAAGTTGAGTGCAAGGACTGTTCGGTGCAGACTGCAGGAATTTGGTCTAAAAGCTAGAATTCCACGAAAAAAGGTTGAAAAAGATTAAACTGGGCTAAAACCCATGTTAACTGGACAGCGGAACAATGGGACAATGTTATTTGGAGTGATGATACCAAAATCTCCCTGTTTGGCAGTGATGGCATAAAATACGTAAGGAGAAGAATCGGAGAAGATTTGCATCCTGATTGCATTACATGTACCGTGAAACACCCAGTTATTGTTATGATCTGGGGTTGTATGACATCAAAAAGTGTGGGTAGGATTTGCGATAAATGGCCAAAAATACATTAATAAAATACTTGAACCCAAAATGAAGCCTTCCGCACGTGATCTTTTCCAAGATAATGAAGCATTTATATTTTAACAGGATTCAGCTCCATGACATGTTGCTGCTGTGTGCAAAACGTGGTTTCAAGATAATCATATTCCACTGCTGGAATGGCCTAGGAACAGCCCAACCCAGCAATAAAACCCAATGAATAGAAGCAATAATTCAATCTTCGTTTCACATTATTACAGCTGCAGAACTAAAAAACGTGGTTCACTCCATGGGAAGGCGTTGTAAGGCCGTAACTAACGCTAAAGGTTACCTAACTAAGTATTAATTGACATGGTGAGAATTTTTTGTATATCTAATTTCTTCTATGTGTTTCACTTTTCTGCTTCATAACTGCTGTTCTAATACAGAATCCTTCATAAAAGTTTTGCATTACATTCTTGATGAAATTGTCTTTCCATTGTAAAATAATTGTATGGTATTACTCCAAGTAAAAGTGGTGTTATGAGCCATCAAATCTCAAAACTGCACTATTTCCAAAAAATGTCCACAATTTTGGCCACTACTGTACATGAAAAACAGGTATATAACCTATTTTAAGAAGAACGTCGCCACCAGATTGTCAGGGTTAAAATTAAGTAACAGTTCAAACAGTTTAAACACCTTGAACATGTAGTTTATGTACCGAAAATTTGTGGTTGACCGCCAAGTGGCGTTCTTATAATCTGTAAACCGTCTTAATCCGCGTGAACCACTGACTATTCACGCCTATTTTTTACAGTGTATGGCATCACAATGCATATTTTATCTTTTACTAAACCATGAAACTACTCAAACTGATCAAGATTTAAGTACTTAAGGGACGCAGTCTTCAAAAACAGTTTAACCACATAAGGAATTTCAAGTTTCTGATATGGCAGGGAATAGATGCTCACTTATTCAGCTAAACAAAAATGGGTGTTCCGTAACTATGCTCCTCGTAGTACGTAGAGAAACTGCACAAAGTGGCTCCAGATCTCAAAGCTCTTGAGAGTAATGTCCGTGATTACCCGTAAAAGATTAGTATCGCTGACACTGCACATCTCTGGCAGCTCATTCCTACAAAGCATCAGAAAGGTGTGGATTTGATTTGGGTGTACACTTAAGATGAGACCAATGCACTCGAGTTGGGCGCACTGTCGATACAGTGTTAAAATTTTCCTCACAAATTCTTTGCGTTCCCACCGTTTAGTAACCTGCAAATCATACACGGGAAAGCATACGATTTAGGTTGTTTTTTGTCCGTCTCCCGCTGCTTCAATATCGGTAGTTTCAGACATTATTCCTTAAGTCCTCTCGATAGACAGTTTCTCTGCCTGTACGTCCTCCGAAATTATATTTCGGCTTCTAAAGGCCAGACTGAAGAAATTATTTTTATATCTGATAGATATAGGCACACGCATAAAATTAGCGATGTTTGTCCGTCGGCGGAAGCGATATCTGAGCATCATAATTTCGTATTTTCGAAATTCTTTCTGTGCATCACAACTGAAACATGGGCATAAGGTTTCAGACATCTTTCCTTCAGTCCGTCTGCTCGTCAGTTTGCAAGAATTATATATCCTCTTCTAGCGTCCAAGTGTCGTTTCTGCAGACCAAACGACCAACCACAGAGTTTCTTCACAGGCAAACGGAAGGAAGAATAGGCACTGATATTCTTGTGGGCTCTGTGATGCATCAACCAAAAATTACTTATACGTTGGGAAATATGTTTAAGAAATACAATAATGAATTTGGAGATGAAACATTATCTTTATACCACAACATTAGAAAGGGCCAAGATTATAAGACAAGAAATGAACTATGCGGCGTATATTTTTTTTTCCAAAGAAAAGTGAAACTTCCCCCATGGAAGACTAGTGGTATATTGGCTCCACCTTGAGAAGCATTCGGGTCAGACTGAAAGAGCATCGTTATGATGTGAGAAACCATTCTAATAACACCTCACTTTCAAGATTGGAAAGAAGTGGGGCCCACATCCTATCCTGGACGGATACTTACCTTTTGTTGAGAACAAAAACTAAAGGTTTAACTTTGTTTGCCGAACGTTTATATATAAGTTTTTATGCAAACCGATGTTTTAATGAAGAACTACCAATGGTCGTCCCACTTCTGTGGAAGCGATTAATGACTCACTTAAATATTCGAAATAGTCATCTAGAACATAATCCAATCACCCCATATTTGTTCCTTGGATAGACATTTATCCACTAAAAGGTTCTCTACATCCATAGTTGCAAAAATATATACTATGACAACATAGCCGCTCACTAATTGTGGCTATTAATATAATATTTTCAGCACCTATGGGTTGAGTAATTAACTACACCACAAAAAGTTTGATGTCCAATCACACCACCAGGGTCACACAGAACTACTAATACGTCACTGATTAAAGATACATAAGGGTATAAACCTACTCTTGGGAACTTTCGTACGACTACCTGATGATGCGCGGGCGGTCCGCGCAAAAGATCTTGTAGATGTAGATATTTTAAACCTTTTAGCACGCACATATTTAAGGAGTGAGTATATTTGAGTAGTTGAAGGGCTTTAATCTTATTGAGCGAAGCGAGGCGGAAGGCCGAGCGGAGCTCTCTTTACGAGACTCGAGGCAATTAGTTGTTCAGGCATAGGTACGAGATGACACATCCGATCAACGTGATTTTTTGCGTGTTTTGAAGCCTTCCTATTCCCGAAATTCCGTGTCGTTGAGGAATAATCGTCCAAAAACTTGCATTTTGGGGGGTTTTCGGGTTTTGAGAAAGAGTCGTTTGTTACCTATCTCCTCCAAAGATCTTCACCCGATCGCGGTGACACTCTCCACAGAGAAAGGGAAGGACATGGTGAGTGGCATGGAATTGGTATCATGACGATTGGTCGTGTCGTATAAAAATAATGACCATTAAAAAACCGACCAATTTTAATAATTGAAAAATTCCGCTCTCTGCACTAGACTCGGGACAATTAGTTGTTCGGGTATAGCTACGACATGACACATCCGATCACCGTGATTTTTGGCATGCGATTGGACATCGTCCATTCCGTGGTCAGGCTTGACGCCTTCCGATTCCCGAAATTCCGTGTCATTGAGGAATTTCAATTAAAACTAGATGGCTTTTATTGATTTTTTTAACCGTTTCACGAAAGTCGGCTCACTAACATTAATTAAAAAAAACCATTTGAATTGAAAAACGAAGAAATGGAATGAATCCGTCTGTTATCTCAACACTTGCTTAATCTATAATAATAAAAGGAAGTTTGTGTATGTGTGTCTGTCTTTCACGACACAAAATGAGAAACGTGGTTCCTGATCTGAGTGTGTTGTTCCGCTTTGTTTACATGCAACCTGATCACAACCAACGTGAAGGCGTGAAGGAAAGTAGTTCATCCTAAAATTTAGGCATTTCTGTTTTAGAATGATTCGTACTTTTGTTCTGGAAGTCGTATATTTTACGCGTTCGCTTTTCAGAATTTTTTATAATAGATGCCTTAATGAGCTTAGATGTTGCACTAGCTTCGCTCAAAATTTGCCAACTGTACCCGAGTCATCTGTTACCGTTGGAGACTTGTCCTAGTGTATTTTTACCGTGCTTAGACAGCATTTGAAAACTTAGGTATATTCTTGTGCACATGCCAGCCTTTATCGTCACAGAACGAATTTCTTCAAATCGTCAGTTAGAAAGAGAAATATAATTTCTAAGGGGCGACGGGCAAACTGACGAATGGATGGACGGAAGAAGAGATGCCTGAATATTCTATGCACATGTTTTCTCCGTCGAACGGGAAAACAATTTTAACAATCTAACGGACAGGCAAACTGAAGAATGTATGAACGGGCGAATAAATGTCTGAATTACATGGTGCCCATAAATGAAATATACAACTTCAGTATCCTATTGAAAAAAAACCGACAATAAATAACAACTTACTTTTTAATGTCAAAAGACATGGTAACTGTAAATGTTTTTTACAAATGTCAGTGGATCTCCACGTGTGCTCCCTTGGTTGCTCACAGGATGTCTAAACGATAGTCCAGTTCCACCCACGTACGCTACAGAATGTCAGGTGTAACAAGGAGGAAGGCTGCAGTAATGCTTTCTTTGAACTCAGTGATAGATGTAACCCATTTCTTGTACACAATGTCCTTAATAAAGCCCCAAAGATAAAAATCGCATGGGATAATATCAGGAGAACGGGGCGACCATGCCGTCGGATCCCCACGTCCAATCCAACGCCCTGGAAAATGGTGGTCTAAAGATCTGCGTCCATCCAAAGACCAGTGCGGAGGCGCTCCATCTTGCTGGTAAATGTCTTGAATATCCTGGAGTTATGGAATTGCGAATTGTTCTAACATGTCCAGGTACGTTATTCCAATAAAAGTTGGTTCAGCGAAAATAAATGGTCCTATCGCTCTGCCTTCCATTAGGCCAGCCCAGACATTAACCTTCGGGCTGTCTCTCTCGTGTGCTACGACCACATGGAGATTTTCCGTGCAACCCATATACGGCAGTTATGTTTATTCACTCTGCCAGAAACATGGAATGTCGACTCATCGCCGAAACAGATCTGTGAAAGGAGTATTGCGGTTAAGCGTGTGTCCCGCACATACTTTTCGACGTGGTTGATTATTTGGTCGAAGTTTTAGCACTAACTGTTCTTTATACGCATATAGGCGGAGACGCTTATGCAGAATCTTGTGAACCGTTGCTCGCGGTATTTCGATTTCACGACTGGTGACGCGGACGGAGTTCTTCGGGCTTCTTAGATAAGCCTTACGCACGTCTTCTACCTTTTCGTCCGAAGTGGAAGGTCTCCCAGTGCTTTTTGCCTTTCAAGACACTTCCTGTTGCTTTGAATTTATTTACCCATTGTCCGATGCTCCTTCGTGTCGGCGGCTGTCTCTTGTACTCTGTTCTGAACTTACGCTGAACTTTTGTTACACATATCTTGAGTTCTAATACACTTAGGTTTTCGATGATCATAGTAGCTAGATATGGTTCAGTTATTCAGCAAAAGTGCTGAATCAATTAGGAACAATAAAGTATTTTTTTATTGAAGGTTTAACGACCACCGTGAGCAACTCAATGGGCTATAAGCAGTCGCCCGTCCCTAATTCAGGGCCACTGGTTCCAGGGAAGGGAGAGAGCCAGTGCCGTAAGACAAACACAACATTCATGCCTCACCGGGATTCGAACCCGGACCACTCCCGGACGAATGATCAGAGGCCATCCCTTAGATCACTGCGCCACCGGGGCGGCGGAAAGTTTTGCTCGTAAATGACAAGACGTTGTTGGTTCCATCATTGTAGACGAGTAAAATCCCTAAAATCTCTGCTTCTTTCCGGTACCAAGCGGGATGTGTATAGTTCTCCTGAAATTATTTTACCATACACCGTATTTGTCTCCAATATATGGTGTATGGAGATGCTTGAAGTTTGTAAATTTGAAAGTTTCAAATTAGTTCCAGTCATGTGTTTCGTCTCTGTGTGTGTGTGAGTGTGTTCTTATTCTATACAAGAGGAACTTCTTCTAAAATTTGAGTTACTGAGTGATGAAATTGGAACTTGAAATTTTAAAACTCCTGCTCTTGTGCCACGTTCTTCTGCTTCAATAGTTACGCCATTTTTTTCGAGAGAGATACAGTTTTATGAAACTCTCGCAGCATTAAAATCTCTCCACTCGAAATCTTTGCACGGCCTGTCCCTGCAATGCAATTTCTTGCTTTTCACGCGTATCATCTCCCTCACTTTCTAAATCAATTCTTGAAAGTGCTTAAAGAACTCTCTACTCTGCGCATTAGATTCTCAAAGCACATATCTCTACACCACACACCATTAATGCATTATTCATTCTGCTTTTTCTACACCTCATTTGCTTTTAAAACGAAAAAAAAAGTCATAAGAAAAGTAATACCTTGCTTGCTTTTTTCTTTTACACTTGACTTTTAGTCTTCGCTGCTGAGAATCTGTTAACACTTTACGCTGCAAAAGATACCAGTTTTCAATGCATTTGGTTCCTTTTTATTTGCCTACAGCTCAGCTTTCTCCTAGGATAAACGAATACAACTCTTCAAAAATAACCCTTTCTTCTGCAAGATCCATTCTCAGTAATACTTTTCATTCAAATATTTTTAAACTAATCTTCATATATCCAAACATATTTGATTAATTCTGTAAATTCTTTCAACAGCAATCAGAATTTCCGAGAAGCTCTTAATGTTTCCGTCTGACTCTATCTTAAGAGATATTCCTAATTGGTCTGGTTCATTTCCCCGACGATTACTTCACCGAAGGGTCACTTGATCGAAAATCACTTCACGAAAATATTGTTTCACCGAAAGATCACATGACACAAAGGTTCATTTCACCAAAGGGTCTCTTCACCTCATTGAAAGGTCATTTTACGGAAGAGTCAGTTAATCGCTAACTTTGGATTTCATTATACAAATAGAATCTGCTGAAATGTGGGGGTGCCAATTTGGGAGACAGACCACCAAAACGTTAGGAGATCGTACTCAAATTGCGCTTTTTATTTATCTGTGTCACAAAGAACACGAAGAATTGATTTTAAGACACAAAGAATTAATTTTAAGGCCTAGGCCAGGGTTTAGGCCTTATTAGCATACTTTAATTGTCTGTTCTCATATTCATAAGGGTTACATACAGAGTCAAGCTAATGATAGTGCACTTTTACTCAAACATAAAGAATCAATTTGAAGGCCCTAGGCCTCGATTTAGGCCTTTAACAAAATTTCAATAATTTGTGCTCAAGTTTACCTAAGAAATCAAGTAAATAATTTTGTATTTTTACTCAGACCCAAAATATTAATAATAATGCCCCAAGCATGGATCTTTTCAGCACATTTTATTATGCCATTCTCGTATGCATAAGGTTTACATAACAAGCCAAGTTAGTAATGTTGCACAATTACTGGGACACAAAGAATTAATTTTATGGTTTTGATTTGAATTTTAGATTTTAAAAGATCGACCTGCAGCGAAACGGACATAGTGAAATCAAAAGTGCAATTTGTGTACGATCCCATAACGTTTTGGTGGTCTGCCTTCCGAACTGGCATCACGCTTCAACAGATCTTATAAAAAAAATACAGTTTTTGGTGAAATGACCTTTCGATGTAATGAACTTTTAGGTGAACACACCTTTCGGTGAAATGAATCTTCCGATCAAGTAACGCTTCGGTCAAATGACTTTTCGTTGTAATGAACTTTTAGGTGAAGAGACCTTTCGGTGAAATGAATCTTTCGATTAAGTTACCCTTCGGTGGAATGAACCTTTCGAACAAGTGACTCTTTGGAGAAATGTACCTTTCGATCAAGTGACCCTTCGGGGAAATGTATTTTTCGATTAAGTGACCCTTCGGTGAAATGTACCTTTCGTTCAAGTGACCCTTCGGTGAAATGTATTTTTCGATCAAGTGACCCTTCGGTGAAATGTAACTTTCGGTCTGGTGATTTTCAGCCAACTGATTTTCTGTCAAGTGAATGATACCCATTTCTAATACACTTTGTGCAATGTCAAGCTGTTCTTCAAAAATTCAATAGTGGTATTGCTATACGTTTTCAAAAAGATCAAATTCTTTCAACAATTTTTAGTTTACACACTGATTAACTATGAATGTTTAAGAACATACAAGTGAAAGATGAATACTAATATATTTCGAATTTTTTTCTTTTCCGGAAGGTAATATAACTACATCCATCGGTATGGAATTTCGAACATGGTGCACCTTTTGTCGGTGTCCATGCCAGAGAAATAAAGAAGCTCGGTGATATTTTAACAGTCCTACAACAGCTCACATCGGGTGTCATTTAACAGCAGATTATCCTTCACGTGAGGAAACACAAGGTAAAATCCTGCACGGGGAGCACCTGCAGAGAAGTGCTATTTCAAAACATTTGCTGGTCCCAGTTGTGTGAACATTATAGGAACGTAACACGAAGAATGACGTAACAAGAATATCTCCAAATGCAGCAAAAAATATTAAAAGACATTAAAATTATTTTGATTTGTGTATTGTGAAGATGTTCGCAACAGTTAAACAAAACATTCATTTGTCAACTGGAGGCACGTCGAAGTTATTTTTATTTGCCATTAAAATGTATATATTTTTCAAATATATAAATTAACTATTTGCGAAACTCTGAATATACAAAGAATTCCGAAACAGCAAACATTTCCTATCCTTCCTAAGGGCATTAGAAATAAATAATTGCTCATGCTAACACTTTTGTTATTCTCAGAAATTACATATGTTTATATTTAGACTTATTATAATAGTTAGATACGTAGGGTAGAACACAGTTATTTCTCTTCCCGGAAATCCAAAGGAATTATTTCGTACCTTTAGATTATTTTGCACTGCGGTAGTTCAGTAAGTTCGCATTCTATTGTATTATGTTAGTATCGTGAGCTTAGTTTCATCGGCTCCAGTAACTTCAACTAACTCGTATAACTTTTTTAAACCTGCGTTAGTCTCTAGTATTCAAGTTGCTTATGAAGCCCTACAAATCACGTATCTATGAGATCTTTATTGTCTCTAAAACTTGTTCCACACAGGTGATGAAGAAAGACGTCAGGAAAGCATAGGCTGGTGATGAAGATGTTATGAAGGCGTACGATGACGACGAAGATTTCAGGAAGGCATACGGTGACGATAAAGATGTTAGAAAGACAGGATGACAATGAAGATGTTAGAAAGGCGCAAAATGACGATAAAAATGTCAGGAGGGCGTAGGAGGAAGATGAAGATGTCAAGAACACAAAGGATAACGATGATGATATCAGGAAGTCATAGGATAGTGCTAAACATCTTTAGACTACAACCATGTCCTCGTGAAGACACACCAAAGAGTCAAAACGTTATTACCAGCGCTTCTTTGTGGAAGTCGAAGCAACTGTAGGTAAACGACGGCGCGTGTGAAGCTCATGAAACGGCAGAAATAACACTTAATACTGAGCTATGTTAAGCAGTGTTATTCTTGTTCTTCGGATGGCAAAGGCAGCTGACTTAAGAGAGTTTAACAAAGGCCAAATAGTAATAGCCAGGCGACCGGATCAGAGCATTTCCGAGACGGCAAGGCTTGTTGGGCACTCACGGTCAACCGTCATTAGTTAGTACCTTCAAAAAGTGGTTCGAGGAGGGCAAAACCACAAACCGCCGACAATGCGTGGGCCGTCCACGGTTCATTGATGCTAGAGGCAAGCGAAGGTTATCCCATATGGTACGATCAAACAGGACGGATACTGTGGCGCAGATCTCCGGAAATTTCAACGCTGATGACGGGAGTAATGGGTCACAACACGCAGTACATCGAACCCTGTTGAAAATTAGGCTTCATAGCCGCAGGCAGCTCCGAGTTCTAATGCTAACCTTGGTTCACCGTCTAAAGCGCCTACAATAGGCACGCGAGCATCAAAACTACAATTAAAATATATCTGTCATGCACGCTGTTGTAAAGAACACCATTGGCAAACCGTCTTCAAAGCACATTAAAAACTGTATTTACAATAAAAGGGTAAAAGCACATGCGAGATTTTCGCGGTCACTCTGACCACATCATCAGGCGAGGGTATGTATCGAGCAGATAATGCAGTCTTATACAGGACACACTCAAATGTTTATGCAAACAAGTTACTCATCGTTGCCAGTTCCAATAATGTTATAATTATCCGAGTAAACTCTAACATAGGCTCGAGATTGATGCAAGATTAAAGTTCGACAGGGTAAAGGAATTATAGAGAGGAGATCCTCATAACAACAATTCACCCCATATTTAATAATAAATAAGCTTTCCATCATATGCAAAGCTGGTCTAAAGCCCGCAGAGCCCAAAATAGAAGCGTTTTCCCAATCTGGAATGTAAGAGCCTGGACGAACTGTCTTTACTAGTACAGAGAGGGGGTTCAAAATTCTAAATGCATATTTGTGTTCCACAATGCGCACACCAAGAATACGTAGGGTAGAACCTACGTAACAGAGGTTCGTCGTTTTTCCGAAAGTGGTCCGGAATGGAATCTTGTACACTCCATGGCGACTCATTGGATGAGTGGCGTCTCTGTCCTTCCTGATTAACGAGAATAGGTTGCGCGCTGGAACCCTAAATCCAAAGTCAGATGCTTTGCAAACTTTAAGAAAGTTAGTAATAGGCGGATAATAGTCCAATGATTCGATATAATGGCATGAGGTAGATTCCAGCTTGAGTGTTGTATATGATCCACGAAGTTGTTTCTTAAAACTGCAGCTTAAATGATTCGAAGAAGATCGTCTTGTCCTATGAATCTCGTTTTCTGGTGCACCATGTGGACGACTGGATACTTGTACATCATTTACCTGGGGAAGTGTTGCCACAAGATGCACCGTGGGCGGAAACAAACCAGTGCAGGAAGTGTAGTGCTTTAGGAATTGTTCTGCTGGGATACCCTGGATCCAGTCATTCAGGTGCAGGAAGGTATGGCGTCTACCACCTACCTAAACATCATTGTAGACCAGATACATCCTCTCTTGGCAACGGTATTCCCCTCTAGTAGTGGCTTCTTTCAGAAGGATAATGCGCCATGACGCACTACCCGAATTGTTCGAGAATGAAGACTTCCAAGTATTGCCTTGGCCCCCAGAATTCCCAGATATCAAAGCGAAAATCCTCCAAATACGTGGCGTCAGTGAATAAACAAAGACATCGCTTTCTCCAAGTTTTACCAACACACAGCAACCGACAAATTGTTATTCGGTCACCGCTGGGGATCCGGATCCCAGATCTCTCGATATCTAGTCGAGCGCGTTAGCCTTACACTACGGTGGCCAACAATCCATGGCGCTATGTGTGCTTTTCTGTCAGCTTATGACATCATAAATCCGTAAGATGGGCTCAGCTACTGAGACGTCTTCATCTGGTGGGCATTAATGGCACTGGCTATATATGTATTAATTGTAGCAGTTAAATCCAAAGGGCGAGATCCAAAGTGAAAATCCTCCAATACGTGGCGTGAGTGAATAAACAAAACATCGCTCTTTCCACGTTTAGCAACGCACAGCAACCAAAATATTGTTATTCGGCAGCCGCCGGGGAATTGAATCCCGAATCTCTCGATATCTAGCCGAGCGCGTTAGCCTTGCACCACGGTGGCCAACAATCCACGGCGCTATGTGTGTTTTTCTGTCAGCTTTTGACATCATAAATCCGTAGGATGGGCTCAGCTACTGAGACGTCTCCATCTGGTGGGCATTAACGACACTGGCTATATAATAATTGTAGCAGTTAAATCCAAAGGGCGAGATCCAAAGTGAAAGTCCTAGATATCAATCCAATAGAGCATCTGTGGTTTGTGTTGGAACAGCAAATCCGATCTGCGGCGGCTGAACCACCTAATTTACAAGAGTTAAAGGATCTGGTGGTAACGCGTTAGTACAAGATACCACAAGAATCCTTTAAAAATCTTGTAGAGTGCATACATCACCGGATAAGAGTTGTTTTGGTGGCATGTGGAGGACCAACATCATATTAGGCAGGTGGTCATAATGTTTTGGCTCTTCGAGAAAGGACACCCAATGAATAGTAACATAGAGGAAGGGACACCCGACCAGTGGCGTAAAATTTTGTTCAGCCATCGAGGCTTTTTCTGCAGATAAGTCCTACAAAAAAAAACATCCTATTGGAAGTAGGGTATAACCCATACCACCGACTACACATTAAGGAATAGCCTCGACAGCGTGCCACTGCAGGTTGGTATAAACAATGAATTAAAACACGCCATTACTATTCTTCGATGTCGTATCGTTGCTGCACGTAGGGCAGGCATATGGTACATTCCTATTTTTAAGGGTACCGCATATTTTATCTTCCATATAACAAACAACACGTAGAGTAGCACCAATGGACGACTGTCTAGAAAGGTCGAACATTGTATGCATGGGTCAGCCACCTCGTTCCCCGGACCTACAGCAGAAAGAATTTGTGTGGAACGCTCTACTGCTAACCCAATTCTTTCGCAGCTCAGGTGTGCCTCACAACAGAATGGAAATCTTTGCTTGCTTGTGAGCTTTATTGCCAGTTTTAGTGTAGATAAAGTACGACAGAAGAATCCACCTTGTTATAGAGCTGGTGAACACATTACTTTAATTTTTTTACTAACAATAAGTTACTAATTACATTACTTAAACTTGTACACTGAAAACGCAGTCTACCGAAATGTATTTATCACAGTTCTGTAATGGAGATACAATGTTTCCCACAACTGAGCATGTATTAATAATATAAACACCCAGATTCGTCTCTCTGGAACACTTGACGTCACAGCAACGTCTGCATTGTTGCGTCACCACTGATGGATAAATTGGTGTGTGCTCTTGCGATATCAAAATGATTTCCTGCTATATAATAGCACGCGATCACGTTCAGATGCCAACGTGATCGCGTGCTAATTTAAAATCATTGGATTATTAATGACTAAAGTTCTATTTTTCCGATCTACAAAATTCGAATTGCATTCTTAATATCACAGCACGTTACATTAATTTAGCACAATTCAAATATTAATTTGTACGCTTTAATTATTTTTCACTTTTTTTAATTTAACTAACTTTCCGAGTTTAGTGCTGATTATGCTAAACATTTTGCAAAATATCGATCTGTCTAAACGCTCTAACCATAATTAAAAACTGAAATCTTGAGATGTCAAGATTGCATCTAAAAGCAGATGTCGCCCCGATAGCACATTTTCAAGAATCTACGTAGTTCCGATTGGTAATGCCACATGTCGCATTAAATTGTAGAAAAAGCTTCGGTATGAAGTTTCAAACTAACTTACGAATAGGACAGTCTAAAACAAGCCGTGAAGGAAATACCAAGTGTGCCGGAGAAAAAGTAATTTAACACGAAAAATCAAAGTAAAAGTTATTAAGGTAAGTTTACACGAAAACAACTTTATGAGTTTAGTGCCGATTATATTGCACATTTTGCAAAATGTCGATCTATCTAAAAGCTCTAATCTGCAATTGTGAAACAACGACAAATATTTTACGCAGAATGTTATTTATCCCGAGGTCTTTTGAAAAACGGAATTGAATAGCATATAGTTTTTAGTTCTAACATGAGTGGGTTCTTACTATATACACTGAAGGGCCAGAAAAATTGGTACACCAGTCTAATACTTGGTAGGTCACCTACGGGAGCGCAGGACTGCAGAAATACGACGGGGCATGGACTCCACTAGCTTCTGGAAATATGCTGTAGGCAATGCACACCATACTTCCTGCAGAGCGTTCCACAATTCGGGTGTATTCCAAGGTCTCTGATTCCTGTGTTCGATAGCTCGTTTCATGGCATCCCAAATGTGTTCTATCACGTTCAGATTTAGGGACTTGGGTGGGAATGGCAACACCCCAAACTCAGATGAATGCTCCTCTAACCATAATGTGGCGTACCGACACTTGTGTGGAGATTCATTGTCCTGTTGGAACAGGCCCAATCCATCAGCATGAATGCAGGACTTGAGCGGGTGTATTTCGTCAGAAAGGATGCGCACATAGCGTTGGTCGGTTACAGACGTTTGTAGACGTACCAGGGGTCCCAGTGAAGTCCAGCTAAACACATCCCATACCATTACGGACCCCAAAGAGCCGGTACATTTCCCTGTTGACAGGCGGGATCCATGGCTTCATGGGATTTGCGCCATACACGAATCCTTCCATCTGCCATATACAGTTGGAAACGCGGCTTGTCAGACCAGGCTACTTGTTACCTGGCATGAAGTGTCCAGTGGCGGTGTTGCCGTGCCCAAGCGAGGCGCATAGCTGTGTGTCGTGCACCGATCAAGGGGACTCGAGTTGGGCGTCGGCTCCCAAAGCCCATATCGTGAGAATACGTTGCACAGTCCGGACGCTGATGCTTGTTGAGGCTCCAGCATTGAATTCCGACGATACCTGCGAGAGTGTTGCACGCCTATCGCGTGAAACTATTCTTGACAGCCGACGATGGTCACGTTCACCCAATGTCTTTTTACGGCCACACTGGTATCGTAGGTTGGAGGTTTTGCCGGAATTCTTGTAGTCACGGTACACCCTTGCAATGGTCGTCCGTGAAAATCCGAACTTCGTTTCTACCTCCGAAATACTATGGCCCATCTCACGAGCGCCAACTGTGAAACCGCGTTGAAAATCGCTTAAATCGTTATTACTTGTCATTCTGATGCCGAAAACAGCTCTGACAGCTGGAAAGGATGTCTATCGCTTTATATATGCACTGGCGGACGCAACCGAATAAGCGGATAGGTATAACGTTGCTATGTATTTTGCAAAAGCTCGTCTGTATACCAGTTTTTCTGGCACTTCAGGGTAAGTTTTTACTATATGTCTTATAGATATCCGGCATCTATTTAATTTGTTTTCAATCTGCTTCAATTTTAAAAATTTCACTCCGTCATAGGACGGGCAACATTCTTTATATATTAATATTTATTTAAAGCTTAAACACAACCGTCCTAGAATGGCTATAGGCTAGTTAGTTATCATTTCATTGCAACTTAGAATTCTGTTTTCAATTTGCATTTCAACGTTTGCGTAATGTTGTAGCTTATGAATAAATATGAGGAGACAATAATACAATTATTAGAACATGAAATACTTCAGAAAGCCGCACGTGACCAAGGAAAACCGTGGAGACAGATTGCATGGTAAATATTCACCCCAAAGAGGCTGTGCATGTACGCGCGGTTCAAATAATCTGGGGTGGGGTTACCAACTATTTGATGATTCATTGTTTTCCCAGTTGATTGAAACACAGATAATTTTCGTAGTTGATTGAAAGATAGATACAAAAAGCTCTGCGGAACAAAATCTCAGATTACATGTCTTAATTAAAATAAAATTGTTCCCAGATTAAATTTCGAATTATGGAATGTAATATTCCTTTTTCGATATTGTTGAAATGCAGCTTTTAGCATTTCTTTACATAAATAAGTATCGTGAACATGATTGGATTTCTGCCTCGGTATTTAATAACACTCGTATTGTATCGGTATGATGAAAATATAAGGAAAATAGCTTATAGCTCGTCTTAAGACTGTTGTTGTTAAGCTTTAAATAAATATTAATATGTAGGTGATGTTTCGCATCCTAAGACAGTGGAATATTTAACTGAAGCACATTGAAAACAAATCAAACAGACGCCAGCCAGGTCTTTTGTGAGGAAATATAGTAAAAAATGTATATAGCAAGAACTCGTTCATGTTGGAACTGAAAACTATATGCTATTTATTTCCGTTTTTTAAAGAGACCTCACGATAAATAAACATTCTGTACGAAATATTTTTGTTTAACAATTTTTCTTGTAGTCCAGTTTTTTCGTGTAAACTTACCTTAATAACGTTTGCTTTGATTTTTCCCTTTAAATTATAATACTTTTTCTCCGGCACACATGTTTTTCCGTTCACGGCTTGTTTTGGACTGTCGTGTTCGGAGGTTAGTTTGAAACTTCATACCGAAGCCTTTTCTATAAAGTAATGCGACATCTGGCAATACAAATCGGATCTATCTAAATTATAGAAAATGTGCTGTTGGGGCGACATTTGTTTTTAGATGCAATTTCGCTCACTTCGACATTGCAAGATTTTAGTTTTTATTGTAGGTTAGAGCGTTTAGATAGATTGATATTTTGCAAAATGTTTAATATAATCAGCACTAAACTCGGAAAGTTAATTAAATTAAAAAAGTAATAAATTAGTAAAACGTACAAATTAATATTTGAATAGTGCTAAAATAAATATATAAACCCAACTTGCCGTGATAGTAAGAATTCAATGCGAATTTTGTAGATCGGATAAATAGCACTCGAGTCATTGATAATCCAGTGTTTTTAAATTAGCACGCGATCACCTTGACATCTCAATGGGATCGCGTGCAAACTTAACTTGTTGTGATATTAAGAATGCAATTCGAATTTTGTAGATCGGAAAAATAGAACTCCAGTCATTAATAATCCAATGTTTAAAATTAGCACGCGATCTCCTTGACATCTCAATGTGATTGCGTGCTATTTTATATCGCGAGAGAACACAGGAATTGATCGGTAAGTAATGATGCAACAATGCAAACGTTGGTGTAACGTAAAGCGTTCCAGAGAAATGGATCTGGGTGTTTATACTATTAATGCGTGGTGTATCGCCGAGACTGAGAGCCAGATGGCTTAAGATTGCTTTCTCATCAAATGGACGCTATCAGAAAATTTCAGTGTCGATCTTAGTTCCATTCTTGAAAGAAATTATACTACTGCATAAGTTTTTGTACAATATTCCAACGTTTCCCTGGCAGTACAGATAGTAATGCTGAAGAAACGGAATTTTCTAATATACACAGGTATGATCATCATCATTGTCAACCATTATCAATCCACTGCTAGATGAAAGTCTCGCCAAGTTTCTTCCACAACTGTCTGTCTTGAGCCTATCTCCTCCAGGTTATTCCGGCATGCTTTGATTTTCATCCATCCATCTGCCATGTGATTTTCTTCTGGGTCTATTTGTATCCCTTGGAATCCAGTCTAAACTTTCGCCTGTCCATCGATGGTCCGTTCTTTTGCCAACATGTCCAGCCCATTGCCGTTTCAGGGATTTTACTCGGATCATGATATCTTCTAATCTTGTCCTTTTCTTTATCCACAACTTCCTCTTCTTATCTTTCCTGGTTACACCTAGCATGCAACTTTCCATTCTTTCAGTAGACTACAGCACTTCTAAATATTTTTTAGTTAAGACCCGTGTCTCTGCTGCATATGTAAGAACGAGATGGGTGCAACGATTCAATAAGACATAATGGCATATTGCGCTTGGAAATTGTACTGTTTCTTCCAAATGCTCTCAAGTCAAGTTCCGATTAATTTCCATCATCAAGTGACCTTTGCTTGACATCTGTTGTCCAAGGTAAATGTAGGTATCAGTTACCTCGAGCTTTTCTCCATTAATCACAAAATCTTCATTTCTTGGAAAAGCATTATACGTCAGTTTTGCCTTCTGAAAATTCATTTTTAATCCCACTTCTTTACTCTTGTCAGCAAGTTCCTGGATCATTCTCTGCAGCTCTGGAGGGGTAGTTGCAAAAATGATTATGTCATCAGCAAAACAAAGGTGAGTTAAATAAGCTGCATTAAACTTTATTCTCTTGTTTTCCCAGTTCAATGATTGAAAGACACTTTGCAATGTGGCATTGAAGAGCTTGGGAGATATGGTGTCACCCTGTCTCACTCTTCAATTTTTATTGGTGCCGTATCTCCAAACAGTCCAACCTTTGCAATTGCATTGTGTGTGTGTGTGTGTGTGTGTGTATACGTATAACTTTTGAAATATTGGATGACCAGTGAGGGTACTGAATGATATCAAACTCCAAAGAGTTTCTTTTGATAAAAGAGTTGCAATTCATCACATCGGAATCTACTCATCTCTCAGTTTTATAGAATAGCTAAAATTTTTTCTACACAGCTCTTACTTGTAAAAAATCTGAAAGCTCTTCTTTCTAAATTGCAATCTAACATTTTTCCTAAAAATCTCTTAAGACATCATTTTAACCATTTAATTTTGAACTAAAATTCGGTGTCAAAGAGTTTCAAATTACACATTGACATGCTTTATTAACCTAGGACCTAACAATTTTAAGTATATAGGTAACATAAAGTGCTATTTGGTGGGTCCTTAATAGCTGAAGATCTTATCTACATACACAATTTTGCATCATGTGAATTCACACATTTTTTGGCTTACCAGGTAGTTGATTAACCGTGACCATCTTTTTCATCAGTGTATATATTTGGGTTCTTGTGGGTGCTTTGTTCAGTCTTGTTTGACTTTTTGTCATGGTGGGTTTTGTTCTGCCAGTGAGCTTTTAATTCTTTTTTTAGTTTTATAAATTTGATTCTTGGAATTTTGGTGTGCTTATTAGAATTTGGTTTTGTGGCCTAGGGAGCATGACCAACCGACAATTTTGGCTTGCCTTGTCGTTTTGTTGGTACTAGAAAGGCCACTCCCACAGGTTGATGCTCTCCTGATGAAGGCAACCTGTTCCAGTTTTCACTTGTTTTGAAATTTTTGTATTTTTGTTCTGTAATATTTTCATTCTATATCATCATCATCATTGTCAACCATTATCAATCCACTGCTGGACGAAGGTCTCATCAAGTTTCCTCCACAACGGTCTGTCTTGTGCCAGTCTCTTCCATGTCACCCCTGCATACTTTCGAATTTCATCCACCCATCTCCCATGTGGTCTTTTTCTGGGTCTTTTCCTGTCCCTTGGAATCCAATCTAAAATTTCGGCTGTCCATCGATGATCTGTCCTTCTGGCAGTATGTCCAGCCCATTGCCATTTCAGGGATTTAACTCTGATCATGATGTCTTCCACTCTTGTCATTTTTCGGATCCACGAGTTCCTCTTCTTATCTCTCCTGGTTACACCAAGCATGCACCTCTCCATGCTGCTTTGAGTTGTCTGCAGCCTTTGTATGTCTCTTTTAGTTAAGGTCCACATCTCTGCACCATACGTAAGCACTGGAAGGATGCATTGATCAAACACTTTTCTTTTAAGACATAATGGCATATTGCTCTTGAAAATTATGCTGTTTCTTCCAAAAGCTCTCCAGGCAAGTTTTGTACGCCGATTAATTTCTTCATCAATGTGACCCTCACTTGATATCTGCTGCCCAAGATAAACGTACGTGTCTGTTATCTCCAGCTTTTCTCCATCAATCGATAAATCTTCATTTCTTGTAAAAGCATTGAACATCACTTTTGTCTTCTGAAAGTTCATTTTTAATCCCACTTCTTTACTCTTGTCAGCAAGTTCCTGGATCATACTCTGCAGCTCTGATGGGCTAGTTGCAAAAATGACTACGTCATCAGCAAAACGAAGGTGGGTTAGATAATCTCCATTAATCTTTATCCCCTTGTTTTCCCAGCTCAGTGACTGAAAAACACCCTCCAGTGTGGCATTAAAGAGCTTCGGAGATATGGTGTCACCTTGTCTCACTCCCTTTCCAATTTTTATGTGTGTTGTATTTTCAAACAGCCTAATCTTTGCACTTGCATTTTCATAGATGTTATTAATAATATTAATGTATGCATCTTCAATACCGCAGGTTTTCAGAGCCATTGTAACTGCTGATGGTTTCACCGAATCAAAGGCTTTTTCATAATCGATAAAAGCAATGCACAATGGAAGCTCATATTCCCTCGCTCTTTCAATTAGTTCTCTCAGTACGTGGATATGATCTATTGTGCTGTAGCCACTCCTGAATCCAGCTTGTTCTCTCGGTTGAGCCATGTCCAGTATTACCTTCAAGCGGTGTGAAAGAACTTTAGTGAAGATTTTATAAACTACTGATAGGAGGCTGATAGGTCTGTAGTTTCCGAGATCCTCAATGTCACTTTTCTTATGTAGCAGGATCATTGTAGCGGTGTTCCAATCCTCAGGAATCTTTCCTTCATTAAGGCATTGAGTGAAAATTTGGGCGAGTACTGTTTCGATTTCTCCACTTGCTTCTTGTATGATGTCTACAGTAATTCCATCTTCTCCTGGAGCTTTTCCCCGCTTCATGTTCTTGATTGCATGTGCAACTTCTGCTGGAAGGACTGGAGGAACTCTGGTACTGGTATCTTTCATGATGTCTGGAGTGCATGTATCATCCCTTTCATATAATTTGGAGTAGAAATCTTTCACTCGTGTCAAAATTTCGCCTCTATTTCTTGTTACAGAACCATCTTCTTTTCTCAGTGCCATAATCTGTTTTCTTCCCTTACTGAGATGTCCCTTTGCTATCTTTAGGCTTTGGTTGTTTTCAATTGCTTTCCTCACTAGTTCACAGTTGAATTTTCTTACGTCTTCAGTGATACTTTTTCGTACTGTCTTGCATAGCTCTATATATTCCACTTTGGAAGTCACATTTTCTTTAGTTGTCCTCATCTCTCTTCTTTTTTGCATCAACATTTTCGTTTTTCCTGATAATTTATTTACATGCAACTTGTTCTTAGACCCAGCTAATTTTGTTGCTGTTTCCATAAGAGCTTTGGTTACTTTTCTGTTAACTTCAGAGATGTCCACTTCTTCCGATGTTAGGCCTTCTAAAGCAGAGAACCTGTTCTTCAGTTCCAACTTGAAGGTATTATGGTGTTTTTTAAGGTTGGTTATGTCAATAGATTTTGTTTGTCTTATGAGCTTGCCACGTTCAAGTTTAGTGTTGAGGTGCATCTTACATCTCACCAATCTATGGTCACTACCTGTGTTGAACTTGTTTAGCACACTGCAGTCTTCTATGACGAATTTTTTGTTACACATAATAAAATCAATTTCACTTGTCGTCCCATTTGGATGTCTCCATGTCCATTTCTTGTGTGGCTTTTTCTTGAAGAAGGAGTTCAAGATGAAGAACCCTTCTGCCTCTGCAAACTCAACGAGAGTATTTCCACGCTGGTTTCTGTTGCCGTGACCGAATTTACCTACTGAAGTTTCATTCTGTTGCCGTTGCCCTATTTTTGCATTGAAATCTCCCATAATTATTTTCAAGTGCTGCTTACCTTTATTATTTAGATGACAAATTTCCTCATAAAATTCTTCAATTTCTTCTTCAGGATGACTTGTGGTGGGTGCATAAGTTTGAATAATCTGAGCCTGGTATCTTTTCGAGAGTTGGATAACATGCCGTGCAGCTCTGTCAGAGGAACTTTCAACTTCTACAACTTTATCCTTCAGTTTCTTGTTTATTATAAATCCAACACCACTAGTTCTGCCAGTATCTGTCCCACGATAGTAGAAGAGATGTCCACTTTTCAGTTCGATGAGATCTTCTCCTTTTCTCCTTACCTCACTTAGCCCCACGATGTCCCACTTGATCCTTTGTAGTTCCTCTTCCAATTCAAGAAGCCTTGAATCAGAAGATAGGGAGCGTCCATTGTACGTTGCCAAGGTCCGCATCAGATGGCAGCCTAGTCCGGTCCTCCGGGGATTCTTAGCACCCTCTGCCTTCATGTCGCACTGGCAGCTGCCTTGGCCAGGTACATTCCAGCTGCCGGAGACTGAGGGCCAAGATTTAAGTTGTGGAGTCATTTTGGAGGGGTTTGGCCATAACTCACCACGCTGGCCAAGCGGGTTGGTGAGTGTGGGATAGAATTTCCTCTAATCCCGATGGTATAGTTATACCGCTATTGGCGGTCGTCAGAGCCCCTTTAGTAGGAACAGGATGCACCACGAGAAGGCGGGGTTGACATTTGTCAAGAAGAGGCTGTGATGTTACGCATCACCTGACCTCACACCTGACCTTATCATTCTATATATATATATATATATTAACTAATAACGTCAAGAATAGCACTTCTGTCTGCATGCTTGTAGATAGGACATGTGCTTGTAATTTGAACCAATTTTTTCGTGTCATTAGCAGATAATTCTGCCTTTTTGTATTCTGTCTTCGCCACCAAATTCGCCAGGTTCGAATCACTGGAACATTTTTGAACAACTTGAAACGAACTCTCAAGCGATCGGATCCTCCACGCGTTTGCTAATGTTTTTTGGCTGGACATATTCTGCCATCTCACCAAGTTCTTTCTACGACGAACCGCAGCTATCTTGCATTCCAGTTATGTCGGAACAAGGCACTACGTATAAGTCAACATGTTTTACTAACTGAATATAAATGTGGATCTGCTTAAAAATAACTTATTTGCCCTTTGTTTAAATAGCTGAAAACACAAAGTCTCATATATCCGCCTTTGCTGTAGTAAGAAAGATAGTGAAGATAAAGAGATGTGGTGAGAAAGATATTTTAATTTTCATCTGAAGGTTGCAATTTATCAGCGAAAGTATATCTACGCTTCCGGCCACCCAAAATGTAACACCAAGAAGGAAGCATCCGATTGGCCTGAAATTCGCAGCATGCGTCGCCCGCGAGGGGACATGCAAACGATTAGCATTGCAGGGCATATGCAAATCATGTGCGCCCGGCACTTAACCGAGAAGCACTATAAGAAGGGTGCGCAGATGGCGGGGAGTAAGTAGTGAAAGTGTGTTGTGCTGCCGGACCTGTGCGTGGGAAGCTTCCTGATGCCTCGTCGCAGAATACGGCAGTCATTCCAGCACGTTTCGGAGTTCGAAAGAGGACGAATAGTGGCTTATCGCGACAGCGGTTTATCGTACCGAGACATCGGCGCCCGTGTGGGACGACATCCACCCACAGTGTGGCGAGTATGGATTCGGTGGGTGCAGGAGGGACGGACCGACGTTAGCGATTGCCGCAGCCGCTGCATACCACCGAACGAGAGGAACGGTATGTTGCGCGGCGGGCATTGACGGCTTGCACCGCCACATCACGAACGTTAGCGCAGGAATTGGTGTGTGTTGCACAACAACCTGTGTCAGCGCGTACCGTTCGACATCGTCTGCAGGAGCGGGGACTTGTCGCACGGCACCCATTGCTCCGATTACCATTGACGTTACACCACCGGCGAGGGCGGCGGTAGTGGGACGTTGAACGCCGCACCTGGACTACGGAATGGCACGACATTGTCTTCTCCGACGAATCCCGCTTCTGCCTGAAACACCACGATGGTCGGATCCGCGTGTGGCGGCACCGCGGAGAGAAACTGTATGACGCCTGCATTATGCATCAATATACCGGTCCGTCGCCTGGAGTTATGGTTTGGGGCGCAATTGGATATGACACTCGCACCCCTCTGGTATGCATCGCCGGTACACTCAACAGCCACCGCTACATCTCCGACGTTTTGGACCCTGTAGTCCTCCAATACCTACAAAACCTGCCAGCGGCCACGTTTTAACAGGACAATGCGCGCCCGCACGTGGCACGCATCGTGCAACAATTTTTCACGGCCCACCAGGTGTCACTACTGCCGTGGCCCACCTGTTTTCCTGACATGTCGCCCATCGAACACGTCTGGTCGCTGATCGGCAACCGAGTGGCCCGGCAAGCACCACACGCGGCTACGTCTGATGAACTGTGGCAACGTGTGGAAGCAGCCTGGACCGACATACCCCAAGCCCACATCCAAAGCCTCTTTCGTTCGATGCAGCGGCGTGTAGCGGCCGTTATTGCCCGCCATAGGAGGGGCACACGAACTATTGATGTCTGCGTGTTCCGCAAGTCGCACAGGCCTGTAAGCTCAATCGTTTCATCTTTGTATCTGTTGTTATGTGTCTAGTAAATCTGGCTTTGCTATCTCGTGTCCTTCTTGGTGCTGCATTTTTGGAGACCAGCAGTGTAAGTTACAATGCACAAAGAATTAATGACTTAGCAATCAGTGTAGCATTTATCTTGCAGAAAACAAAATGAAGGTCGGCGGCTGTACTTATTGTAGATACAGAAAACGGCTGAATCTGGGTCAAGGGTTGAAAACTCTTAAAGGCATATCAATAGTAGTATTTATGAAAGGTACACACACACAGAATTGCCGGTGTAACCCAATAGAAGTAGTGTTCATTTCTGCCTGTTTTAAGTTATTTGGGAAAACTGCACACTAAAATAAAGAAGATTTAGCTTTGAACTGCATCCCAAATCTGTTCTGTGTGAACCACAGTTTTTGGGCGGACGAAGTCGTGATTTATACTGTGGAAATTCGCTGAGGCGTAAAATTGTACTTTTTGCCCGAGAGGGAAATCCCTGAATTTTCGAAAATGAGTTTGCTACGGATTTTTGCGAAAGACTCGTAGAATAAAGAAACGGAAAAGCAGAAAGGATCAGTGATATAACTTAGTGTTTTAACGTTCTTTCGAATAAATTTCGAAGCCACTATCTTTCTTATACATTAAATTTTTAAGAAAAGAATGCATCATATCTATAACATCAGCTCATGTTGCAAATTTCATACCTGCACTCTAAAGCTGAACAACCGATTTTGTGGAAAGCAACCGGCGATTAAATATTTAAACGGCCGTTTCGATTTTGAGCGATTTTTCTTCGCAGAACATCTCGTGACTTCGGGAACCTTAGTTCCATCATACATGATTCAGAAGGACATCAATTATTGAACAGCGATGTGTCTGTCTAGCCTTGTTGCTGCTGCTGCTCTTTCGATGATCCACACAATAAGTCGTGTGCTTGAGCACGAACTACATCTGCTGTCTTTGCTTTAAAGTTCAAAGGTGAAAGGTCCTCATTCCATACCTCGGAGAAATATCTTCTTTGTCGTGGGGTTAAGATGCCAGAGTTAAGGGCGATGCTTTCAGACTCAGGACGTAAATGGCTTAAGTGGCACTTAAACCGAAGAAAGGAGAAACTATAAAGATCTTCTTAATGATTCTCCTGATGAAGCTGTAAATCTAAACTCCGATCATTATTACAAACTAAATAGAAAAAATGTTAGGTCGGAGTGAATAACGGTTTCAACGGTTTTTTTTTATCTTTTCTTTTTTCATTCATAAATGCTTTTCGTAACTGCAGTTTTCGAGGAGAGGCTAACTTTGGCTTAGTGAGAAGCGTAAAATAGCACGGTGAGGAATGAAATATTTTCGCAACTGAAATAAGAGAGGCATTAAATCGTTAAATTGAAATACATCCTAGTAATTTGAGAAAGGGCAATGGCTAAGACTCGCTTCCGTTAAGGTGTAGCGATCACCATTACTATTGGGGGGGCGAAGCGTGTTCCTATCCCAACTTAAGGGAACTGATTCCAGGAAAAGAGGAGAAATCAGTAGCGTAGTATCATGCTCCATATCCAGGTTTCAAATATGTACTTAGGAACCACTTTTTTTAAGCACATTTTTATGTTATATTTCTGGAAATAATATTAACATACTAATATAAACTGCTTCAATCGCCGACATATAGGACCGGTATTTTTCATTAAATCACAGGAAAACGTGAGCTCAAACTGTAGACACTACTAACTCTAGGACAGAAAAATTTCTTTCTCTGTTAATACATAAAATTATCGCTCACTCTGGCACACACATCGAATTTATATTGACCGACTGTGATTCCTCGCGCCCCTCATTCACATCAATTTTGCCACACCGGTAGCTGAGTGTCAGAGGCACATATATCTGGCAAATCGCCCAAGCCGAGCCTCGGATCAAACATAAGTGGAGAGCCGCCGAGCCGAATGGAGCTGACCTTGGATCCTAACTGGAATCACTGGCCCCAAACCAGGGACGGCCGATTCCGTTTAAATGTGTTATGTTAAATTCCGAAACAAAAAACCGCGATTTTGGAACGCAGTACGTGAAACATGGAAGGGATTCAACCTTTTTAAATCACCGCATTTACAAAATATGTTCATTAAAAATAAATTCGAGCGTTTCTAGTTGCTTTTGAGGGTTTAAATTCCGTAAGCACGGTTCCAACCAGCAAGATAATGTTTCAGTAATTGCGCCACTTCTCAGTGCTTCTTTCAGTTGGTATGAGAGCGTGCACTTAATAAAGTGTCAAAGATATGTATAAATTTACGGTTCGAGACTGTTACTACTTATAGGAGAGTGCAATTAATTTAACTTTAAGAAATATCGATGAAAGCAGTTTTTGTGATTATGAATTATCTTGAATATCTTCCACACAGGCAAACGTTGTTACAATTCTCTGTATCTCTTACAGGTAATACAACAGGTTTTGTTCCAGAGGGCTTAAACGCATATCCAGAATCTGGTTGTTTGCAATGGAACTATAAAAAACATGGTTATTTGACACCTATATTATGTCCAGATGAACATGTGCTACTCTGATCGCTTTGTTGATTCATTCCTTCCGGAAACATGAAATTGTCCGCTAGATAAGATTTCCTTGAACATCAAAATGTTTATTTATAAAAAATCAACCTCATACTTCAAACTATTTTTAAAACAGAATGTTGTCGTGGTAAAGCGCATTTCGTCTTTCGATATTAATTTGGTATATGAAAAAAATATCATAATAAAAGAAATAATAATGGTAGGCAAGCAGAAGATGCTCTAAACACGTCTCTTGACAAAAAGACTCCTATTTAGGATCACCACATTCCGGGAATCCGAGGTACCTTCACAGTCTCCATATTTATTTCTGACATATTAACAAGGGAATAATATTGAAAATGTTTCCAATCACTTGCCAGTTCTTTCAATCTTCACAGAGACAGCAGCACTGCGTGGTGCCTCTCATACATTGTAGCACTCAAAACAGCACTGTGTTTGAGATGATGAAAATGCCGCCCCTCAGTAAAAAAAAACAAAAATTTAAAAATAAAAACTTGTGATTATAAAATATTTCCACCACACCGTAAAATATCCTGTTGAATACTATTATGAAGTGTCGGAAATGTTACCTCATTGTCTGTAGAGGGGGGAAATATGCGTATTTTGTTGAGTAATATTCGTGAGAGACGAGAGTTATGGGCGAATCTGTGTCAAATAAAACCGAAACTGTCATTCCGCGAACAGTATGTGCTGGATTAAAACAACGGTTTTCTATTGGCATTTTTTCTTTCCAACAGAAATGCCAACAGAAAGGCTGATTTGCTTCGAGACTATTCTTTTTATTATTTGGTTTCTTTTTTCTTTTGTTAGATTGAAGGTTTAACGACCACCGTGAGCAACTCAATGGGCTATACGCAGTCGCCCGTCCCTAATTTAGGGCCACTAGTTCCATGGAAGGGAGAGAGCCGGTGCCATAAAACAAACACAATATCCATGCCTCACGGGAGTCGATCCCGGACCCCTCTCGGACGAATAGTCATAAGACAACGCGTAGACCACTGCGCCACCGAGGCAGCCTTTGGAGGTTGAACGACCACCGTGAGTAACTCCATGGGTTATATGTAGCCCCTCGTTCATAATTGAAGGCCACCGGTTCCAGGGAAGGCAGACAGCCACTGCCGTAAAACAAACACAACATCCATGATTCCCTGGGATTCGAACCCTGACCCATCTCGAACGAATGATCAAGTTCCAGCGCTTAGATCACTACGCCACCTAGGGTAGCGATCCTTTGGACCTAACATATTTACACAAGTAAAACTCATAAAATATTTAAATGATCGATCAACATGCACTGCTCTACGTTAAGACATTAATTTCTAAGAAAAAACTAAGGGTTCATTCTTTGTGTCCGGTTAATAAGTAAAATCTGTTTGGTAGCGTACAAGGTAACTACTATTTTCAAATCAAACGTTTCCCAATCTACTGGATCTCTTTATGAAATAGGTCATCTTTTGTTGTTCATTTAGTGCATTCAAGTGTGGTCCTTTCCATAACTTACGGAAAGAGCATTCAGAAGTAGGATGACAAGCTTTCAGATAAATCTTACCGAACTCAGTTTTCCGTTGCATTGTGCAGTAACAAAAATATTTGTCGTCTCTCAATTATTTAACACCTACTGAACAGCTGAAATGCAAAGCGGACTTGGAGCGATGTAGCTCTGTTGCCAACACTGTTTTGATTGGTCCTGCAAATAATTGCTTCTATTCTTAAACTTTAGTAACGCCAAAAACAAACAAGCTAATTTGCTAAATTCCTTCCTTGTTTAAGAGATGAGGATTGGTACAATATTTAAGATACTCGTATGCTTCTAGTGAATGGTAAAAGTTTGATTATTTGAATCCGCTTTTTGAAATTTGAAACTAAAATGGACGATTCTCATACCCAATGAGAAAATAATTGCTCTCTTTCCAGGACACCAATTCCCCCCTCTACGTGGGCTAAAATATATTTGGGGTTTCCGCGATACCTCTGATTTCAGGAAACTTTTACAGAAAATTAACGGACCGAGGAAAGCGTGCCGATATACACTCTACAGAGAAAAATCACCTGAAATCCCTCTAAAATCACAGTAAGAGAGCCGTCCGTCCATTATGATATGCTAATTATTATTATGGGATGGTACAAAATGAAGCTACCGCTCTACCAGAACGCATAAAAACTGCAGGGTGTCACGACGTGAACGTACGGAGTTTGAGAATGGTATCATTGTAGAGTGCGACATCAGTGGCCTTTCGAAAAGAAAGGAAATTGGCTGAGCATTCCTGTTCAACTGTGTTGGATGTAGTGCAGCGCTCTCAGACAGAAGATGACCCCATACCATCGAAACATATCGGCAGACACAAATAATTGACAGACAGAAATCGTCAGAACTAAAGATTGGTGAAAATTCTTCGACGCTACGTTTAGGTGTCACAACGGTTCCTAGTATCTTCTTTTGTACTAGACCCATTCTCAGGTAGCAATGGGTTTTCATGTTCGTACAGCCATCCACAAGCCCCATATCATTTCCCCAGCATGCTGCTGTTTGTTTTGCACATTGCACTGGTAAGTGATATTGGGGTCTAAGACAATGTGAAAAGGTCCTATGAACTACTGAATTATGGTACACAATATACCAGCCATATGGCGGTGAACAGATATGGAGAATGCCAAGAGGACGGCTCTTAGCGGAGAACACTGTTCCCACGCACAGGCTTGAGGGTACCAGTGGTCTTGTGTGGGTTTTCTTCGGGTGAAATGGTCTGGGCCCATTGGTGGTGCTGCAAAACCTCTTAACGCAGAAAATTACTTAGACATCCTGGACAATTTGGCACTTCCAACACTACAGGGATGAGTCTTGCTGGTATCGTCAGTAAGACAATGCACCCAGTCTCACAGCACGTACTGTTGCTGACTGGTTTACGGAAAATCAGGTTTCATATTTGGATTGGCCTACACAAAGCTCTGATTGGAACCCCACTGAACACCAGTGGGATGAATTCAAGCTCCTTATCAGAACTTCGGAAAGCCGCTCTGTTTCACGTCAAGATTTGGCGAAAGCATTACAAGAAGAATGGGAACGCATTCCTTCAGATACTTTTTAAAGCATGTCTAGGAGGCTTAAAGCATGTATTCAGGCTAAAGATGGATCAAATCGATCTCTACTGTTCGAATAAATGATCATTTTTGTTTATGGTTCTGGTGTTCCATGATTTTCGCCTATATCGTGTGTTTCCCGTTTCGGCGTGTGCACAATTTTTATGCCAGTGGCTCTTATTGATATATTGCACCATATCCAATGCTGGAAAGATTCCTTTCTGGATCAGACAGAGACTAAATAAGAATCCTTTTAGTTTACTTAAGACCAAAAGTACCGTCTAAATCGCAGCGACATATGTAGCACAATTGAAAATGATGCCCATACTACCTTATTATAAACACATAACTCCACCGTTTTCTAATGTTCTGTAATAGTTCATAGTTATGAGATTCCTAATTTGAATCCTTTTTTGCCGAACTCGTTGTTATTTAAGGGACGTGACTAGCATCCTTGTTCTTTTTAATTTTTGTTGGCATTCAGTTTGTAGTTTATCAGCAGAACAATAACGCTCCGCCCTCTCTCTTTTTTGCTTTGTTTTGTTTTGTTTTGGCCCTTTGTCTCCAAGTGTACTGTCTCTCTGATTCCGCAAAGATGAAGTGAGCACTTGAAGCTAAATTAATTAACTTTAGGTCCTTCGAAATCAGTTGCCAGCTCTTTATTTATGCATCGCGGAAGAAAGCGTATTTAAGCCCGATAAGGACCAATCATAAAGAATCAAATTAAAATCTAACCTTTAAGGCTTGATTTTTAATGCAAATGTTTGGCGAATAGGAGAGAGAGAGAGAAGAGAGAAGATAGCCTCGAAATTATTAATAAAAAAACGTATAGCAGAACGACGAATGAAATTTCTTCAGTATAGTTAACGAATTTATAATATTTTCATTGCTGTCAGCTTTCAATTTATTTATGCACGAATATACATAATGAGTACATTTCATATACGGATGTACACGAAAGTTCGTGTATACTAAATCTTTTATGTGATATCGAGAAAACGTTCATTGCTCCGTTTTTGTATTACACAACCTGAATTAAGAATGCAAGGCCCTGAAACGAACTCCATCTTCACAAAGTGATTTCGCTATAAATTTTTAAATACTTGTAACCGTTGAAAGCGTTTCTATAATCATGCCACAGACTAAGTTTTCCTCTTCCATTATCTGCAAAGTTTCTGGAAAAAACGTTTCATATCTCCATAGAACTGTATCTTATTAAAACGTAACCTCTTTCATTTTCTGAACATCTCATTATTGCCTAAAATGTTGACCTTCCCGCCCCACACAATCATTTTGTAGAGAATGACAGCCGTTTTCCAAAATATAATATCGCTTTGACCCTCCATAGTACAGGACATTTCTAAAATTACACTGATTCCACTTCCCATCGAACTGGTTCATTTTCGAAATAAATCGCAACTTTTTTCTCTACAGAACTAAATTTATCTTAAAGTAAAGCATTTCCGTTGTGAAAAAAATCTTATGTTTGCTTGAAAAAAAAATTGCTTTCACTCTCTGAAAATCCGATTTTAAAAGAAATGCTTTCACTCTCCAAAGAACTGGTTCTATCTTGAAATAAAGAGTTTGCAACCTGCACAAGTCTCCATTGCTTTTCACAATCCTCTATTACTTCTGAAACAAAAGACTTACTTTTCATGGAGCTGAAAGTGAAAATAAATCAGTTTCATTTTTTCAAAGCTGGCTCTTTTCAGAAATGAGCAACTTAAACTTTCGACAAGTCCGACGTATTCTTAAAATAATCAGTTTCCATGGAATCATTTTGGTGAAGAAACCAATATTTTCAAAAATTCATCTTTAATTTCTCATAGTATCATTTCTTCCTGAAACCTATTCCGATACCCTTCTATAGAACTGGAAGTTATGCAAATAAATAGCTTTCGCTTCGGCTGAATAGATTATTACAGGAAATACAGTGGTTAGCTCATCAGAAAAAATTAAATAAATATCTAGAAGTAAACTGCGTCGTATCCACTCTAGGTATCGTACCTCACCAGGCTCACTTCCACGATTTAATTTTGCTTTAAGCATTTCATTTTACCTTTGCGTGCGTGCGTGCGTGCGTGCGCTGACTGACTTCCTTTGTCTAACGTACAGTTGGCGTTACTTCGTTACGATATTACGAAAACCCAAAAAGGCGATGGAACTGAACCGAACTCTTAATTCTTTGCGAACGAAAAAGATTTGCAGTCATATCAGAGCGTAACAAAAGTTACAGCCCCTGAGCTATTGTTGAAACAAGGCAAGCGATCTCTGTAAAAAAAATCTCTTTTTCTTTTTTCTCTCTTCATATGTATCTGTTATGGTCGCTACCTGGGAACTACGGTCCGTCGAAAATTTAGGGTTGAGATTGTTACTGGCAAAACAAAGGATTGTACCCCATAGTAACCCTTAGACATTGATACATGCGTCGACAGATATTCACCACGTCAAGGACTTTAAAACTCTAGACTCAACAGTGTTGATTGATGGACGCTGGACCAAAACCCCGCGGAAGCTCGAGGCGATAGAGTCACATTATTATGACCACCTGCTAATATCCAGAGTAACCGCCATGTGCAGCGCGGACAGCAGCTAGACGGGCTGGAATGACTCAATAAGGTGCTCGAAGGTGTTCACAGGTATGTGGAGCCATGCTGACTGCTGTGCATCTAACAGCTGCTGGAGGGTGTGTAGTGGAGGATCCATAGAGCAAACAATACGATGGAGGTGGTCCCATGGATGCTAAATGGGGTTTAAATCTGAGGAATTAGGGCGCCAGGGAAGTACTTTAGTCTTCATGGTGCTCTTGAAACCACTCTCAGACGTTTCTAGCTGTGTGACACGTCGCACTGTCGTGCTGGAAGATCCCATCCGCTCCAGGGAAGACAATCTGCACGTATAGGTGTACGTGGTATGCAAGGATGGATTCATAATGAATTCAGTCCATAGTGCATTCCACAGGTATGAGTAGACCCAGAGAATTCCACGAAAACATTCTACAGACCATAACGCTACACCCACCAGCTTGTGTTCGTCCAGCAATGGTTGAAGAGTGTTTGTTCTCCGATGTTTCTCGCCTCATAAGCCAACGTCCATCCGTTAGGTGAAGCAGAAAACGTGACTCATCGGAGAAGGCAATCCTTTGCCAATCAGCGGAGGTTCAATTCCGATACTGCCGTGCAACTGTGAGCCTTTTCTGCCGATGCACCTTCGCTAGCATATGTGCAGTGACCATCCGTCTGTATCGGAGCACCATACGGAGCAGAATTTGCTGAACTGCTGTTTTAGACACCCTTCCGGTAGCCCCCTGGTTCATTCTGCCAGTGAGTTGCTCCACTGTACCGTGTCGATCGGTTCACACGCACCTTCAAAGCAGACATTCACCTCTCACGTCAATGGCACGTGATGCTCCGCAGTTTCCACATAGCTTATTCGCAATGGTGCCATTTCTCCAATCATAATACACTTTAATACACTTTTTCGTGCAGGCCAAGGGAGCTGCAAGATGTGGAACAACTCCGAGGCAATGCGAGACGAAAAGCTTTCGAAGGGCGAAAGAGGCAGTTTTTCATTAAGTAAGAAAGTGGAAAAGATAACTGTTTTAGGTGAACGATAATCTCGGGTCCTTAAATCAAATGTTTTCTGTTTACGTTAAAATAACTTCCTGGTTAAGTTTGACCTCTCTTCGTTTCATCAATTTTGAAGATCAGTTTGTTGTTATACAAGCCCTTCTCTTCCTGAGAGCGAAATGCAGTAGTAAAGGTGGAAAGCGTATAGTGTTGTGACATTTAAGTTCTCGTAAAGGTTCCCTAGCAGTATTGGCAAGAAAAAGTAGTCTTAAGATGTTTTGTGCTCCTTTTTGTGCTACTTTTTTCTTCTTCTTTGGGGTTCGACTCATTCGTCTGATTTTTAATGTTTTCTCTACTCATCACTTAATTTCCTCGGAGTGGACAGTTGGATTTCATATGACCTTCGCACCAGATAAAACATACAATATTTTTTCCAGCCTCTTGTATGTTTTCCAAGTGTTATGGGGGAAGCTACAAGTTTACTCCCTTTTAAATCCGCTCTACCTGATCCTTCTTTATTGAACGAAGAGCTTTTATGATGACTGCCTTCGGTGCAAAAACTAGAATCGCGATCTTTTAAACTATTACGCTTAAAGATATTCCCATTCGTATTGCTACTGTGCCTGAATTTGGGTCTCTCTGTGTCGCTGTCCGTTAAACTCACGTAACTAACGTAATGAATGGTCAAATACTTCGTCTAAATACGCGGTCCTTTCCGTCTGCCCGGTCGTTCGACGTTGAAGTAAGATTTAATTCTGGTGATAATAAGATCTTAAACTTATACAACTAAATTAATCAGCAGTTCAAAATCCCTCGCTCACTACTGTGGACATATTAAACAACCGATCTCGTCGAATTCCCAAATAACTGCATGTAGCTCTCTCCTTTAATTCGGATTAAATTGTTGAACTGCTTAAGATAAACATCTGGAGTTGATTCAACTAGTATGGCTTCCTTTACTATTTCGTAAACGTTACGTTGCTCTATTCCTAACTTTCTGAGTAAACAACTTGCACATTCTCATTTAGAAAGCACAATGAGTAACATGCCTTCTACTACTTCGGGCATCTGATGCAGCTTGAAAAGGTTGTTCTAAATAGTAGAAGAAATACAGTAATTTCTCTTGTCTAGTTGGACTTCTAAATAATGTCCTTCCTAATATTTTAATATCATCTGTTAATTTAACATCTGCTCTGCAATTACTCCTAGTTTAAAGAGATTAATTCCTTTTTCCCTCGCTAACTCTAACTTTCTTAATTCTAAATCTCTTCGAGCTCTCATATCTTCAAACTGTAACCATCTTTGTTCTCTTTCTGATTTTCTACCTTCCAATTTTCGTATTCTAAATTTGTTTTTAATTTCCATTCTCGTTTCTCTTTGGTGTCCCTTCACTCCCTTGTTACTATAACTTCTTTACTGTCGTAACGTTCGCTGTCTCGCTCTTCTTCTGTTCTATAGTCCCAAACTTCTTTTGGATGTTTATTCATAAAGCTAAGCATGAACATTTCCCCTACACAAAATAAAAAAAGTTGTACTCGCTTTACTTAGCCCCATCCCTACTCAGTCCCATCAATAAGAAATTCTTCTTATTGTACTACTATTTATCATCTCTTATTGATTGCATTGCTTGCTTATTATTATTTTCATTCTGGGTAGTTATATCCTTGTCTGATCTATAACAAATTCGTAGCACGGTAATATTATAACAACATAAAGAATGCAAAAAAATCATGTACACTTACATTAGCAGGTACTCTCGCTTTCTCTAACTTCTGCCTGACCTGCACAGAGCGGACCCCTACCTATACTACATGGTCACTCAGACAATCACTATGAAAACGGTAATTACTCCAACTTTACTGTTGGACATACGATTGCCTGCCCCTCGAAGGAACGTCCTAAACTGATCACCCAATCTTCGATATCACTGAATCAGGGGTACTTTCTCTGTATTTTGATCTTCTGCCATCTCCTTATCGTGAACTACAAGTCTCTCTTGAGGTGTCAGACTGCACGTTCGCTCTCCCAACTGAGCTACAAGGACGTATGCTCTCGCTGCTATCTGCCTGTATCTCATGTGCGTCCTGCGCTGCAGGCACGTTACATCCCTCCCCCTCCCCCCGAAAGAGGGCCGGAGGCATGGCCCACGGGTCAGCCGCTGACGAACGTACATTGGAGAAATCCCAGTCAATTTGGTGTGCGGAACGTAACATCACACACATTTAGTTTTCGAAGCGCCGAAGAAGGGATTCTCTTATTTTTCCTGTCTCGCGGTGTGGAAAGAACATCATACCATTGCGAGAACTTTAACGGCCAGGTCATTCTTGAAGTTCGGGCGCCAATATAACGAAGTACATTTTTCCGTCATTTTTGTCCACGCCGGGCATCAAACCCGGGTCCCCTCATTCCGGAATAAGTCGCTCTCCCAACTGAGCAACGCAGACGTATGCGCTCGCTGCTATCTGCCTTTATCTCATGTGCGTCCTGCGGTGTAAGCACGTCACATGACGTACGCTCTTTTCGCAGATTTCAGGTAATGTTCCTTGGGCTATTTCCGGCATCGGTTCCGTACAAGTCTACCTACGCGCATCTTCTCGTAACTATTCTTTACGGGAGATGTTGATGATACTACCGACTGCACCAGGATGCTGTACAAATACTTTTTGTTAATGCTGCCGTGGTGCCCACATGGGATGGTCTCGACACTTTCCGCTGCCAGTATTACATCTGGTTCTCAGGTAGAGAAGGGATTTACCAACAGCCAGTTGATCTGTTAATGTGGCAGAAGAAGATAGTTCAAACTTAACCAGCTGTTATTTGTGCTTTTATAGAAAACAATGAGAATTTTAATTCAGGACCCGGGATTACCGTAAAGCTCTTGTTCTGGCAATCTTACTTATTAACAAACAGTCACTCGCGCCCTTCTTTACAGACGCTTTTCGGCTCTCACAGTTTTTAAGTCATTCCACATTTTACACGAACGTTTAGTCTTCTTGGATTGCACAAACTTTTAGTCACCTTGTCATCTTGGCTTGCACGAACGTTTAGTCTTCTTGGCTTACACGAACGTTTAGTCTTCTTGGATTGCACAAACTTTTAGTCACCTTGTCATCTTGGCTTGCACGAACGTTTAGTCTTCTTGGCTTACACGAACGTTTAGTCTTCTTGGCTTGCACGAGCGTTTAGAGCCCTGCAAAGAAAAGAAGCCATGTCCTTTGTCTATGCTCGGTATATTATAATCCACCGTCCGGCAGCAGACATTTTCGAGTCGAAACTTCTGAAGCCCCCTGCTTAGCGAATGTCAGTCGGCACATTCATCGATAACTGATAATTCCTATGGAGTGGTGTCATTGCTTTGCTGGCGATGATAGCGATCCTCAATTTCCATGACCTGTAGTACACAGACAAGAGTCATAAAAGATGTATATAAACAAAAAAAGGATAGTCTAACTGCGATTCCTTTCCGTTCGCGAAGGATAAAAAAGTTCGGTGCCATCGCCTATCTGGGTCTCCAAGCTCAACCAGGTAAAGAAGTAATACAAACGATTCTTCAAACAAAGAAAATGGCTACACACAAAAAATAATGTAAACTACACTATATGAAAAAAGAAATCCGGACATCTTTTTTGAGTGTGATTTGCCTATCTAATACATCACATTCTCAGCTCATACAGGTATAAAAAACGACCGTTGCTCTGAAAAGCATTATAGAAAAATATGAACGGTAGGATGAGCCGTACGGTACAGCTCATTGACTTTCAACATGGCACGGACATACGATGCCATCTTAGCAACAAGCCAGTTCTGAAAATTTCTGTCTTGCTGCATCTACCTCGATCAACTGTAAGTGGTGCTACTGGAGAGTGGGAACGCCTAGGGGCAACACTTGCGCATTCGAGACCTGATAGACCACGTAAAATAGCACAGTGGCACCGTCGAGTGCTGAAACGGGTGGTGCCACAAAATCGCCTGTCATCGATTGAGGCACTCATTCCTAAGTTTTAAAATGCCTCTGGAAGCAACGCCAGCACCGTAAACTTCTTAGAGAGCTGAACCGATTGGTTATCCATGGTCACGCATCCCACACAAGTATACCATCAGAAATATCAACACAATGCGTCGGTGAGAGTGGTATGAAGTTCGGTGCCAGTGGGCTGTGCACCACTGTAAACGCGTTCTAGGGAGTGATTGAATCATGTTTCACCATCTTCCAGTTCGACGGACGAGTCTGGTTGTGGAGGATGCCTGGTGAAAGCTACATGCCCGGCAGTGTTGTAGCAGATGTGAAGTTTGGAGCATCATCTCTGGGGCTGTTTCTCGTTGTTTTGGCTAGGCCTCCTAGATCCAGTGCACGGTAATCTTAATGCTGCGCCCTATAATGACATTCCTTACAGTTCAGTGTTCACAACATTATGGCAAAAAGTTCATCAAAAGCCTTTTGCTTTACCAACAGGACCCAGTGGGATTCCCCAGGCCGACAATGCACCATGTTATCGGGCCCAAGTTGTCCAAATTTGGTTCGAGGAGCATTCTGGACAGTTCCGACGGATGGTGTGGCCACCACGTTTGCCCGACATGAACTCAAGAGAGCCGTTGTTGGACGTGATGCAGTCAACAGAGCGAGATACATGTAGGAATTGTTTGATGAGATGGGTGTGGAAGAACTTGACTGGCAGAGCCGATCTCAACCCCATGAACCACGTTTGTGATGAACTTAATGCCGACTGCGTGCCAGAACGAGCCGCCTGACAACGGTGGCGGTCGTGACTTTTGCGGCAATTTCCACAAAAATGAATCAAAATCTAGTGGAAAAACTTCCTAGTAGATTAGAGTCTGTGCTAGCCAGGTAAATGGTAGGGTATCGAATGGGCCAACTCGATATTAATTCCTTTCCTATTACGGAGAGTTCGTGGATCAGCAAGTGTCCTGAAACTTCTGATAAGATGGTGTACGTACAACAAAATTGCAACGTTGGAGTGAGGATGGGCGTGGGATGGCGCGAACGGTTTCCTTAAAGATTTATGTAGATCCACCAATCAAAATTTTAAACTCTTTGTAGTTGGGATGCTAAGTTTCGGCATCATGGTGAAAGAAAATGTGAGTATTGTGTTTTCCCTTTAATTCCAGTTCTTTTTTTCCTAGGGCTTATGCTGCCGCAAAATTTGACATTACGATCTTTTGCACTATTAATATTTTTTTATAAATGAGAATGCGCGAATTAGTGGAATTTAGGTGAAATGTCTTCCGAAACTCTATAAAAATGGCAAAGAAGGAACAAAATAAACAGTGTGGAAAGTTACAAATTAGGACATCTGTGGTAGAGTTTCACAAGAAAGGGAAAGAATGATATGAAAGCATCGTTAATGCTGTATGACATTAACCACACACACACACAAAAAGGGAAAACTCTCTCTACTTACATCAGTACAACAATTCAGCTTTTACAAGCAGTAAAGAATTCATTAAAATCGATTTATGAAAAAAGAAGTAAAGCTTCAATAATTTATTTTCGACTAGTGGACGTACCCGGGTTTAACCAAAATTACATGAATCACTCTCTGTGGAAGCGTTTTCCCAGTTTTCTAAAATTATGAAAAATATATAATGCTTGAAAACATTTAACGGAAATGTGTTCCGGTAATGAAAAGAAAAGGATTAAAAAAAACTAAACGAAATTTATGATGTTGCTGGCACAACTGGCTTAAACCAGCAGTTCTTATTGACTGTGAATACGTAGTGCGATCAAAAAGTTCCGAGACTAGGTACGTAGGACGCCAACAGATAGCAGTACGCGGATGCGCAAGAAGCAGTAGAGGGCACTAACCTTCATGAGTCATTGTGCCGGGTGGCGTCGTTCTGTGAATATCGGAGCTGTGTTACACGATATTTGGTGACCACGTGCAGAACCCAGCTGCGATTTCGGTATAGACAGCAAACGAGCAACAAGAGAGCATCAAATTCTGCGTCAAACTCGGAAAATTGGGAACGAAGACGTATGAAATGTTGCGGTAGGCTTATGGCAGTGAAGCAATGAGTCGTGCGAGGTGTTTTGAGTGGCACTCACGCTTCAAGAGCAGCAGAACGGCACTGGAAGACGACGAGAGGTCAGTGAGACCGTCCACGAGCAACATCCCCGAAAATGTGGACAAAATTAGGGAAGTAGTTCATAAAGATCGTCGGAGAATCATTCAAGACATTGCTACCATCGTCAATGTGTCATACGGAACAGTGCAGGAAATTCTGACGTCGGTTTTGAACATGCACCACATTTCTGCAAAGTTTGTGCCAAAGATTCTAAACATCCAAGAGAAGGCGCTCCGTGCCAAACTCTGTCAATATCTTCGTCAGTAGGTGGTGAATGAACGAAAGTTCCTGTCGCGAGTCATCACTGGGTATGAGACTTGGGTCTAAGGTTAGGACCCGGAGACCAAACAACAGTCGTCGCAGTGGAAAAGCTCGGCATCTCCACACCCGTAGAAGACCCGACAGGTCGGGAGTGCAACCAAATGCATGCTCATCGTGTTCTTCGACATTCGTGGGGTTATTCCCCGTGAATTCGCCCCCCCCCCCCCCAGGGCCATACCGTCACCGCCCTTTTTTACGGTGATGTTCTGCGGCGTCTTAGGGAGGACATTCGGCGCAAACGACCTGAAATGTGGTGCAGGAGCGATTTCCTGCTACATCATGACAATGCAGTAGCTCACAGAGCGTTAGCAACACGCCAGTTTTGCAGCTGCAACAGCATGAATACCCTTCCTCACCCGCCTTACTCGCCGGATTTGGCCCACTGCGACTTCTTTCTGTTCCCGAAGATAAAGCTGGAGCTCAAGGGTCGCCGTTTTGAAACTGTGGACGAGATCCAGTTGGAATCGCAGACTGTGCTTGACACGATGGGAGCGTTCCAACAGTGGCAAAAACGCTGCCAGCGGTGTATCGCTGCCCAAGGAGACTACTTTGAGGGAGAATCTGCGATTCTGAGGCAGAAGCAGATGATGGCATAGTAAGAGATGGAAGCACTGTTGGAATCTCAAGGGAAGAGGTGTGTAGAGCTCTAAAATCTCTACAGAATGATAGGGCTTCGGGAGTACATGGCATAACTGCTGAAATTTTAAAATATGGCGGTGACTCTGTGATTGACTGCTTAACTGAAATTTGCTAGTTGTGTTGGGAGTTAGGAATAGTCCCTCAGGATTGGAAGGATGCTATCATTGTTCCCTTGTGCAAGAGAAAAAGTGATCAGACTGAATGCAAGGACTATCGTGGTATTTACTTACTGACTGTGCCAGGGAAACTGTTTGGAAATGTTATTTTTGTCAACGCACGAGGTCATACATCAGAGAAAGTGTGGATGTACAGAATGGTTTTATGCCTGGTAAGGGCTGCACTAATCAAATTTTTGCATTACGCATGATGATTGACGATTCTCTCTCTGTTGGTAAGAGAATGTTTGCTGCCTTTATATAATATATTGATACCACCGCTGGCAACAAAATGTTGCGACAGTGGGTCATTATCCCACAGCTGTCAATCAATTTAACAACCGTAGCCGAGCAATTAGTATATTTCTTCTCTGAGATTCTTCGACGTAGTTCTTGGCGCGAAAACTGTATTATATGGGCATACACTTAAACAATTTGAACCAATCACATGCGTACACATAAATAATGTGTTTTATGACTGCGCTGACTGCCTAAACAAATATTTAATTGGCTATCAAAACATAACAATGGCACACATACGAATAAAATTTATCTGTCTTCTGAACATAAGTATTGGGTCAACTTTGACCTAAATCAGTTCCTGCGAGATAGTTTAAAGGAACTTAAATTCCACAGTTCAGTCTTACTATTTCTCAGTTCAGTTCTTGCAATATATTAGTTCAGTTCCTCAACTAATTGCGTAGCAGATGTAACAATAAAAACAAAATGTTTCGACTTACATGGATGCTGTCAAGAATATATCCAAACTTTGATTGCACCAGTAAAGTTATACACTACACACCTTCCTTTTTTTACATAGAAGATTTCATTGCCGGAGCTGCGTCCCCTGGCGCTACCGTACTCATACACACACACACACATCCAGGCGTTTGTTGAGAGAGCATCGCTTCGCCTCATAAGATTAGCGCGACTCTTCACTTCCTCCAATAGTAGGGGATGAATGGGGATGACGATTCCACACTGCAGTGGTTGGCATTCGAACCCGACTTCGCTTCTCATTTTAATGACCACTGTCCACTAGCAGACTTCTTAATTCGTCTGTAACTTTGCTTTCATTGGGCCAACCAGTCGCTAATTTCCATTAGGCTCCAGCCTAGAAATTGCTGCTTTATCACGCGGATTTAGGCATTCCGCTGTCTTTATGGCAAACTGGCATCTCCAGCTGCCTCGAGTTGTCGTCTCCGTTTCTTACCAAATGCGGGGAGGTTCGCTGCTTCATTTTTCCCAATTCATATAGAAGATCCAAGGCATCCAGCCTTTCACATCGGAGAGCGTACAGACAACTAAACTTTCTTCCTCATTTTCACGCTAAGGGCGAAATCTTATTTTTCTGCACGGACCACACAGAGAGCAATTGTTCTCGAAAATGCCCCAAACAATCGACGAATTTACGATTATTCGCTAAACCTTTTGTCCCCCATCTTCATTCATTTACCAAATGGCCCTCTTCGAAATGTACCTCTTTTCCTGTTTAGACTGGCTGTCAGCGGCAAACTTCGATTTACGACCTAACAGAGCTATTCTGAGACCACCCAGCCAGAGGGAGAATTCTTCGCCTCTTTTCTTTCCAAACCCCCAGATAAAACTTTCTCTGCTGTTTTCACTTTTAAACTCCAATCAAGCCTGGAACATAATTAATACTTAATTAATTTCACACATCCACCACGCCCATTAATTACTAAATTAATGGCGGGGGTGGGTCGTAACAATATTTAGAGAAAGCTCATGACAGAGTAAATAGGGTACTTCTGTGGAAGGTACTGAATAAATATGGTATTACTGGGAATCGTCTTAATAGTGTGAAAGCCATGTATGTTTGTAGTAGAGCCTGTGTACGATACGAGTGAATGGTGTAATATCGAAATGTTTTACTATTGGTGCAGAGGTCAGACTCGGTTGTGAAATGTCACCTCGGTTGTTTAATATATTTATGGCTGCATGCCTGCGTGATGCTAAAATGAATAATACTTGTTTACGTCTTGGTCATATGCGTGTGCAGATAGCTGTATGCTAATGACACAGTCCTATTGGCAGAGAGCAAAAGTGAGTTGCAGAGTATGTTGTCCCGGATGTACGAAGTTTGTATGAAATTCAAACTGAGTATAGTCAAACCTCGATTTAACGAATTTCAAGGGACCAACAGTCTTGTACGTAAAATCGCGGAATTCGCTAAATCGAGGAAGCCTTTCGAATGAAAATTTTTAAATTAAGCTGGTGTTCATAACAAAATACGTAAGCAGCTAAGTTCTCTTTGTTTAAGTGAAATTCAAATTATGTACAGTACTTTTAATTACGAATTTATTATCAAAATGTTATAATACGTACACATTTGCTTTGCATAATAAATAAATATTTCATAGATATTAAACATATTAAATACATAATTCATTATATGATGCTATATTTGATGCATGATAAATTTCGATTCGATGCTACATATATTCATTATTTATAGCATCAAAATTCAAGCGTGTTTCAAAATTGCAAGAAAAATACGATAGTTGATTTTTTCCCCCGAGCATTTAGCTTCTTAAATAATGTTTTCAGCATCCTAGACTGCATAAAACAGAACATCAATTAGTACCAATTAACTTGTAAAAACAGAATATGTGTTGATTGACTTTTTACACTGAAGAAAAGAAATGCTTTAGAGAAGATTGCTTATGTTTTTTCTGAACGTTTAGCTTTATAAATTGCAGCTTTAATTTTATGAAGTGCATGAAAAACATCATTCATATCGAAGGACATCAAGTACTTTTTATCACATTCTATGCTGTTACCACCATCACTAAAGCAGCTAACTTTAAGTTCTGCTTCATCTTCTTCATAAGAATCCTGATGCATTTAGTCCGATCTGTTAATCGAAAACATCAAGGGATTGCATTTGTGCTAACTTCTAACGTGAAAATGCTAGTTAATATAGTTTTGCGGTTTACAAAATAAAAAATGTTCGCTAAATTGAGGAAATGTGTTCATTAAATCGGGAAACGTCAAGCATTTATTTCAATGTGGTTCCTTCCGGACCATAAAAAATGAAAGCAAAATCGCGGAATTCGTTAAAACGCAACCCGTTAAATAAGGGTTTGATGGTTTTTGAGCAAGGAACTGTTAAAACTGAAATCAAGATAAGCTTTAATGGCACTGAGATTGACCATGCGAATGAGTTTGTATATTTAGGAAGCATGTTTGACAGAGAGAATGAATTAGATGGCGGAATTAGTAGGCGAGTGAATTCTTCATTGAAAGTCATAGCTGCCTTAGGAGGGTTTCACAAGAATGGTGGGTTCTTAAGAAAGTCCAGGACGGCTGTATATGAAAGTTCAGTTAGCTGTTCTCCTACTCTGATGTACGGCAATGAAACCTGGGTTCTGCAGAAAAGACATAGGATTCGTTTGTGTGCTGGGGAGATGCGTTACTTACGGAGGGGGGGGGCAAGCCTTGTTCTGATCATGTGAGGAAAGATCATGTGTTGTCGGTGTGTAATGTGAGGCGATGAGGTGCTCACTAAGAGAATTCTTTCAGTCCAAATTCCACGAAAGAAAAATAGAAGAAAGCCAAGGAAACCATGGGAGGATCAGGGTCAGGAATGTCTGTTTGAGAAAAGATTATGAGAACGAAGCACAAAAGGTCTTTTGTAAGACGTGGAATAAAGCTCGAGTAATAAAGAAAGCTCAAGCTGTATAACATTGAAGTTCGAGCTGTATGCCGAGATCGCTGTAAATGTAGAAATTTGATACAACAACATTAAGTAAATTATAGTTCCATCATTTAAAAGTTTACTTGTCAGACGGTCTTTCTTTGAAGAGCTAACTTCTGAATCTCAGAGAACAGATCAATGGTATGTTTGAAAACAGAAGGCAAACAAATAAAAACTCATTAATTTAATACGGGATAACACCATGCAATACAAATTTTGAGATGGCAATTTTTTTTTTTTTTTTTGGTGTAAATATGATCCGGACGTTAAGTTAGATAATATCCGAAAACTTGAAAATGTCGTCGTCCTGGAGCGGGAATCGAACCCGCGTCTCCCAGATAGCGCCTGGATGTATATTTACACCAAAAACGGATTGTCATCTTTAAAATAAAAAGTCATTAAATCTTATTTTCTTATTAACAATACTGCAGAATATTTTAAAGAAATAATGTTTGGAAGAAACTTTATAAGACCGCGTAAGTATCAGTTAATTTGATATTACGTTTTCTATGAAAATACGACATAATTCACCGACATATGTATATTCCATATCATACTTGTATTTTTGCATGTCAATCACACAAAAGATACGTGTATTAAAAGAAAATACAAGTACGTAATGTTTGTCAAAGTTTTACCATTTCTGTGAGCATATTAACGTAAACAAATATTGTACAGTTATCGCTTGTATTACGATCTATCCGGTATACCAAAGAACATTAATTGATTTAGTGTGAAAGGAGAAACTGGAAGCCTTTGACTTTGTAGAACGAGGAAATTTTCCTTTAAACTGCATTAACTTTTCGGGTAAATACTCACAACAAAGATGTTTCATTAAAGAAAATGTTTGCAGGATTGCTACGCGCTTGGGGAGCGAGATTTTTCACTTTATTTGACGAAACGGCAATTCCTCGGAGTTTCGCCGGCGAGTTTCATTTCCGAAAGCCATTTCACCGCGAATAAAAGCCCACATGACTGAATTGATTGAAATTTTCTTTCGAAAGGCAAAGTTTATTTCTGGTTTTTCGAAGGTCGTTTTTAATTTTGCGACGTCTGCGGAATTAAACGTTGGAATAGCGTCGCCCCCGTGAATGAATGCCGTGATTAGCGAAGACCGGCAGAAGGCAAAGGCAGAGGAACCTGGCAACAGAGCAATACCAGCCAGTATCGTGCCATCCTTCTATGCTTTGGTAAAAGCGGCGAACAAAACAAGATTCAGAGAAAAGCGGTGGGTTTTAGAGAAATTAAACAGCGCTTTTCACAAAATTCTTCGACGCTGTAATAAGGTTATTTGTAAGCAACATGCTTCACATTATTAATTTTGTTGTTCTATGTCCACTGTGTGCTGCTATCATTCGCAATCTGTCCCAGCATTATCCTTATTTTAACTTTACAGGCATTCCAAAGAATGCTGCGAGATAGAATGAGGTTTTCACCGCTGAAATCTGATTCATGTGGTTTCAACCATCAACTTCTCAGGAAGAAATCAAATCAATAGATAGAGTACACCAAATTTTGAAATTTCCTATTGATGAGCATTCGTTGCGAAGCAAAAGAAGGGATTTCCACGCCGCTTCGCATGTTCCTTGTCTTCTAATTTGCTTTCAGTTCTGTTGCTCGCTCCAACAAAGATGCTCTATTTACCTTCTGAATATTTTTTTTGCTGATAAAATGATCTCTTTGTTGTGTTTGGAAAGAAAAATTCAGTCGGCGTTAAATTTAATGCCTCTGGTAGTGTTACCCTGATTTCATGGTTCTCCTCTCAGTACGGAACTGAAATAAAGTAATGTTACAGCCTTTTTTTATTTGAAAATCACTTCGCAGTATTACACATATCGAGGATCACTGCTTCCCGGATCAGATTCTAGGCTTAGGTGTTGTACGCTCCAATCATCAAGATGATTTTGAAGAATCTCTGAAATTACACTCGCTGTGGAAACAGCTGGTGGACCTCTCTCAACTGCTTTCAAGTCTCCATATGTACTAAATTTCTTCTACCACTTCAATTTTTATCTTGTTTTTTATCGCATAGGCAATCTGAGACCTTTTTGCATTCCAGCGGTACTCTCTTTTTTTATCGGCAATAGCCACTTCAATCTGCCCTTTTGTCATAATCAGCACATCAGGATAACTAGCAAAAATAATTATGCCTAATTTTATTCCATGGTCCGAAAATCGTGTTGTCTAATGATCGAGTAATTAAGGCTGTTGTCCAATAATTCGGCACGTTGACATTTAGAAGTATGGTAATTCACACATGTAGAGCCTATACTAAGAGCAGATTGTTGGTGAATTAACTTAGCAAAATTATTGACTCTGTAGATTAAAAATTTCAACTTTTCTATCTAATCCTCTAGAGTTTGATTTTCCATTTATCGGTCTATGATTTATCATTACAATTTTTTTCAAAATGGGCAGACCAAGTACTATAACTTTCATTGTTTCGCAAACCGAAGAAGCAACGCAAACTACATGTCTCAGAATACCTCTGCCTGCAAATTGAATGTAAAAAAATGTTTTTGAACAGTTATCGCATAAATGTTCATACGAGTATATACGTACATATAAAGGTCAACACTCTAGGTCCTTATATAGGCTCACTTCTGGATACGATATCACCATTTTTAAAAATAAACATGACCAAGATTTTCCCCATGTTGAGGTACTTGCACTTGGTTGAAGTAGTTTTAGGAAGGGACTGTCTGATCCCAGGTCTGAAAATGCCCTTAGAATCTGAAAGCTAGGAGATTTGAGAAACTGAACTCAATAGGAAAGAGAAGCACAATAATTTAGAGACGGGGGACAGAGCTGATCTCCAAAGCAAACTGTCGCACCAGGCCGGAAGGGGGGGGGTAAACAACCGCCATGTGTGAACCACCCCTCAATACACCACAACCGGTCTGCCGCCGACACTGCCGGCGAGGAGTGAAACTCACGAAAACCACATCCGTAAGCCAGAGCAGCAATCAGTACTCACCGTCTTACGTCAACCTAGACGAGAAGGTGTGGTAGTGGTTTGTCTAACACCCCACTAATGTTCACAAGCTTACACTCCATCTGATTCAAAGCCTCGAGCCCAGGAAACAGTACTCAAAAGTGCTGCGCTCCCGCATACCCCGGTCGCGAGGGACAAATGGGACATTGGTATCCGCGGGCAAGGGCCATTGGAAAGGATTCTACAATGTAATAGGTGAGCTCCGTTGAAGTACTTGCACTTCGTTGAAGTAGTCATGACGTACTACATTGGTAAAAGCATGTGTCAATACAACAAATCTACAGCGAGACATTCTGTCGGCGAAACTCAGTTGGGAAAGCGACTTACTCCGGAGTGAAGGGACACCGGTTCGATGCCCGCCGTGGACAAACTTGTGTTTTCACACAGTTCTAAAGAGGGAGTGTCTGACCCCAGGGCTAAAACTGCCCATAGAAATTGCAAGATAAGAGATTTGAGTAAGTGAACTCAATAAGAAAGAGAAAGAAAGAATTTAGAGACGGGGGAGAGAGATGATCTCCGAAGCAAACTGCCGCACTAGACCGGGGTGAGGGGAACAGGAGCGAGAAACAAGTACCACAGGCTGACCACTCCCTGTATACCACAACCAGCCAGCCGCTGACACCGCCGGCGAGGAGTGAAACTCGCGAAAACCACATCCGTAAGCCAGAACAGCAATCAGTACTCACCGTCTCACGTCAACCTGGAAAAGAAAGGGTGGTGGTGGTGGTGGTGGTTTAACCTAACACTTCCCTAATGTTCACAAGCTTAAACTCTATCCGATCCAGTGCTCCATCTGATCCAAGGCCTCAATCCCAGGAAACACTACTCAGCGGTGCTATCCTCCCGCATATTCCGGTCGCGCGGAGCAAGCGGAACTTTGGTATCCGCGAGCAACGGCCGTTGGAAAGTATTCTACAAAATAATAAGTGAACTCCATTGCAGTACTTGCACTTGGTTGAAGTAGTTTTAGAAAGGGAGTGTCTGACCACAAGACTAAAGCTGCCCTTAGAAATCGCAAACGAGGAGATTTGAGTAAGTGAACTGAATCGAAAAGAATTTAGAGACAGGGAGAGAGAGAGAGAGATGATCCCCGAAGCAAACTGCCGCATCAGTAACGGGGGAGGAGGAACGGGAGGAGAAACAACAGCCACAGGTCGACTACCTCAAGTGCACCACAACCGGCCTGCCGCCGACACGTCCGGAGAGGAGTAAAACTCACAAAAGCCACATCCGTAAGCCAGAGCAGCAATCAGTACTCACGGTCTCACGCCAATATGGAAAAGAAGGGGTGGTGGTGGTGGTTTGCCTAACACCTCACTAATGTTCACAAGCTTACACTCCATCTGATCCAAGGCCTAGAGCCCAGGAAACAGTACTCAACGGTGCTGCCCTCCCGCATGTCCCGGTCACGTGAGACAAGCGGAACATTGGTATTCGTGGGCAACGGCCGTTGGAAAAGATTCTGCAAGGTGATTGGTGAGGTCCGTTGCGGTAAGTAACCGTTCAGTACAATAGCGATGACAAGAACAGAATTTCAGCGTACACAGCCCGCAGCACTTGGTACGAATGGGTGCAACCACAAACCTCCCTTTCATATGATTCTGGTCTCTGCTATGAACTGAGAAATTCGTTTGCAGTGAGCACGGAAGCAACAGAACTAGACGCTTGAGAACTGGGAAGAAGTCGTTTGCTCCTGCGAGTCATGCTTTCAGTTAACACACGCGATGGACTCGCCAAAATCCATTCGGCTTGGGCGGCATAAATCAATGGATCCCATCTACCTAGAGTTGACTGTGAAACCTGGTGGAGGAGGTGTGGTGGTCTGGGGTCTGTTTTCGTGAATGGCATTGGGTTCTTTAATATTTCTGAAACGGCATTTGGACGCTACGAAGTATCTTAATGTCACTGAGGACCAGGCACATCCGTACATGTACAAGGCGTTTCTTAATAGGGGAGTCTATTTTCAGCAGAATAATGCGCTATACCAGAAGGTTCGAATCGTCACACAGTGGTTCCAAAAGAAAGATACTGACTTCAAAGCAAAGTGCTAAAATGATCCTCACATCTACCAGATCTTGATCCTATTGGACATTTGTGGGATGAGATTGAGAGAGTCATTCGTATAAGAGATCGTCCTCCAGAGAAAATTGGGAAACTGCCGTCACCTCCTCTTTGCTGAGCATTCATGTAGAACTGTAACAGCACCGCGTTGCCACACTGAATAGAAGGCTGTTTTGAAGGTCAAGGACCGCCCAACACAATATTAGGTAGGCGTTCCTAATAATTTTCTACTTCAGTGTACCTCATACTGTCACTTTAGATCTAATCAGTAGGGTAATTATCTAGGCTAGCCGTGAAGCCCACAGAATGCACAAATAAAAGTCTATTATCAACGGTATTAAGATAAATGCCGATGATTTCTCTGCGAAAAAAACACGTGCGGATTCGTTACTTTTGACTCTGGCGAGCGAAGACCAACGGGGATCCTAGTGATGGAATGGTGTCATCGTTACGCAACCAGCTCTACCAGTCTTCGCTGTGAGATTCGAAGACTTTCTATACGATCGCCAGCTAGCGTTTCCATAACATGAAAGAGCGGGTGAAGGGTAAATGGGCCATTGCTTTGGGCAACTGTTCGCTCAGAAAAAAGAAGACGTAGACATAGGACTATATTAGTCACTCGCATACTTCCAACCGTAACAGCACGTGTTTCGCGAGAGTGGTTTCAGTTGTGTGAAGTGCCAATAAATTAAAATCAGTAATGTTATATCTTAAATTCGTGTCTTCGTTGGATTCGAACAGTTTTCGTAAGTTTTGGGAAAGCTTTCCTGAACATCTACTGTGAGAATTTTAAAGAACCTAAGCTTCAAATTTTGATACAGTTCGACTCAAAAATGAACTGAAAGTGTTTTATTCCCTTGATGAATACAAAAATAAATCAGTAAGAGACATTACTTGTTACATGAAATTGAATAAATTGGGCATTGTGTTTAGTGGGGTGTACAAATTAGCAGATTTAATATTAAAGGTTCCATCAACAACTACAGCTGCCAAAAAGTTTTTCTGCATTAAAAAGAATCAAGACATATCTTAGAGTCACACAAGGATATGTACACTTGAGAAACTTGGCTTTTTTGTCAATAGGGGAAAACATTCTTTTGAAATATGAAAAGTACTCGGAATAAACTTTTTATGAAAACGTGACACTCAAGTTTACACAACAGAAAAGTACAAATAAAGCATTCAAAAGATAAAGTGCTAAAACCCTAATCCTCATAATTAGTTAGTTTTACGTTAGCTATAGCATGTACCTAAAAATTTAGAAGAATTATTTGTATTACTTAAAAGTTGGAAAATAAACTTCTCGTTTTCAAAAAAAAAAAAAAAAAAAAAAAACAGCCCTGGGAGGGCCGCAGAGGGTACAAGTGACATAGCCCAGGTCTGCGCCAGAATATGCCACTGGATCTAATTTGAGTTTATTGTTTTAGATTTTGAACATCGGTTGTAATTCATGAGAAAAGTTATCTATATGCCTCAGAAGGTCTGAGTTTACCAGAATTCTATTCGGTCAACAGTTCGTTCAATAATTTCTCTGAACGAAATTCTCAACAAATGAAATGAAAAAATAATGGTAACATGGTTTCACTATACCGAAATCGCGGAAAATCAGATTATAGAGTCCGTAAAACTGACTAATTTTATTACTCACGTAAGCAACTTCCATTTTTCAGTGACGTAATAATAATTAAACAAAACTGAAGGAAACTTCTCATTTGAGATGCATTCTCCAAACAGTTTTCGCGTCGAAGAGGGGTAACCCGACACAAAATACGGAGTCTGGCCATCGCCTTTATCTTGTCAGTTCTTTTGTTGTAACATTGATCTGTGTATTCGCGGTCGAGATAAATCCCCGCTCTTCCTACCAATTAATTAACGATGCAGTAAAGATAAAGAATAACTTATTTTATTCATAATTATCATCAGCGTGTGTTTTGACAGCTGTAAGTACAATTTTATGAATCAGACTACCAAACACCGTGAGACCAAAAGTTACGCGGTTACGAAGATAAACCGCCTGTCTTGCAGTGTAGAAACAGAAGCATCCGTCCTTTTCCTCAGGGGAAAAGGATTAAGATGCTGCGGTTGTAACGACAGCTCTCCCCACCGTAATAAGTAAGCGAACCTGCCCGATTCTCGTAGATTGAAGAATTATAATAGAAATATCTGCGCATACATGTCCAATGGAAATGAATAATAAATATTGTCTCAAGGACGGACTTAAACATAATACAAACAGTATTTCATACTCTAGATCGGACTGAAGTGCCAAAATAAATATTGTCTGCTGGTCACATCGAAACATAATGTAAATATGAACGTATACCAGTCTGTAAGTAGAACTGAAATAGTATGCAAACATTAGTACACTAGCGTATAGCGTGTCCTAGGGCATTTGTTTTTAAGCTTTGAATAAATATTAATATATAGGGGATGTTCTGTTACGGAGTGAAATTTCTAATTGAAGCAGATTGAAAACAAATAAAATCGACGCCGGATTTCTTCAAGGAAACATAGTAAAAACTCATAGTAAGAACTCATTCATGTTAGAACTAAATATCATATGCTATTTATTTCCGTTTTTCAAAACACCTCGCGATAAATAACATTCTGTTTAAAATATTTGTTATTTAACAATTGTAGATTAGAGCGTTTAGATAGATTGATATTTTGCAAAATGTGTAATATTATCAGCACTATATATAAACTCAAAAAGTTGTTTTCGTGTCATCATCATCATCATTGTCAACCATTATCAATCCACTGCTGGACGAAGGTCTCCCCAAGTTTCCTCCACAACGGTCTGTCTTGTGCCAGTCTCCTCCATGTCACTCCCGCATATTTACGAATTTCATCCACCCATCTCCCATGTGGTCTTTTTCTGGGTCTTTTCCTGTCCCTTGGAATCCAATCTAAAATTTCGGCTGTCCATCTATGGTCTGTCCTTCTGGCAGTATGTCCAGCCCATTGCCATTTCAGGGATTTAACTCTGATCATGATGTCTTCCACTCTCGTCATTTTTCGGATCCACGAGTTCCTCTTCTTATCTCTCCTGGTTATACCAAGCATGCACCTCTCCATGCTGCTTTGAGTTGTCTGCAGCCTTTGTATGTCTCTTTTAGTTAAGGTCCACGTCTCTGCACCATACGTAAGCACTGGAAGGATGCATTGATCAAACACTTTTCTTTTAAGACATAATGGCATATTGCTCTTGAAAATTATGCTGTTTCTTCCAAAAGCTCTCCAGGCAAGTTTTGTACGCCGATTAATTTCTTCATCAATGTGACCCTCACTTGATATCTGCTGTCCAAGATAAACATACGTATCTGTTATCTCCAGTTTTTCTCCATCAATCGATAAATCTTCATTTCTTGTAAAAGCATTGAACATCACTTTTGTCTTCTGAAAGTTCATTTTTAATCCCACTTCTTTACTCTTGTCAGCAAGTTCCTGGATCATACTCTGCAGCTCTGATGGGGTAGTTGCAAAAATGACTACGTCATCAGCAAAACGAAGGTGGGTTAGATAATCTCCATTAATCTTTATCCCTTTGTTTTCCCAGTTCAGTGATTGAAAGACATTTTCCAATGTGGCATTAAAGAGCTTCGGAGATATGGTGTCACCTTGTCTCACTCCCTTTCCAATTTTTATGTGTGTTGTATTTTCAAACAGCCGAATCTTTGCACTTGCATTTTCATAGATGTTATTAATAATATTAATGTATGCATCTTCAATACCGCAGGATTTCAGAGCCGTGGTAACTGCTGATGGTTTCACCGAATCAAAGGCTTTTTCATAATCGATAAAAGCCATGCACAATGGAAGTTTTACCTTAATAACTTTACTTTGATTTTTCGCGTTAAATTACTTTTTTCCGAAACACTTGTTATTCCCTTCACGGATTGGTTTAGACTGTCCTATTGGACGGTTAGTTTGAAACTTCTTACCGAAGCTTTTTCTACAAAATAATGCGACATCTGGTATTACAAATCGGAACTATGTAATTCTCGACAATGTGCTGTTGGGGCGACATCTGCTTTTAGATGCAATCTTGCTCACTCTGGCATCTCAAGATTTCAGTTTTTATTGTAGGTTAGAGCGTTTAGATAGATCCATATTTTGCAAAATGTATAATATAATCAGTATTAAACTCCGAAATTTAGTTAAATTAAAAAAAAGTTAAAAATAATCAAAGCGTACAAATTAATATTCGAATTGTGCTAAATTAAATGGATATACAAACGCAAGTTGCCATGATATTAAGATTTTAATTCGAATTTTGTATATCGGATAAATAAAACTCGAGCCATTGATAATCCAATGTTTTAAATTAGCATGCGATCATCTTGACATCTCAATGTGATCGCGTGCAAACTCAAGTTGCTGTGATATTAAGAATTCAATTCAAATTTTGTAGATAGGAAAAATTGAACTCGAGTCATTAATGATCCAATGTCTTTAAATTATCACGCGATCACCTTGACATCTGAAAGTGATCGCGTGCTATTATATAGTCGGCAATCATTTTGACACCTCGAGAGCACACACGAATTGATCAATAAGTGATAGCGCAACAATGCAGACGTTGCTTTGACGTCATGCCTTCAAGAGAGACAGACAGATAGATCTGGGTGTGTATATATAATATGGTACTCTCTAGGTCCGACTGAAATATAATTTGATCATTAGTGCCCATTTATCTAGGTAGAACTTAAGTGAACAAAATAAAATCAAAAGTCATGCATGGAATTTTTCTGGACGCAATTAATACGTCTATGCACAAAAATTTTGAGATTAGAATATCAGTTTCTTGTTAAAATAAGAAGTTATGGAAACCCATTGAAGAAGGAAATATTTTTCCGTGAGATATAAATACCGAAAGTTACGCTGCATTCTTTCCGGTAGTTCATTTTTACAGGGTTGAATGGAATTCAGGAAGCTCAGCTTCTACGTCGCTCTTGTATCTCATTAATGCGTTTTGGCTCCAGCTAGAATATCTCGAGTTTCGTCTCTCAGCCTACTGCTCCCATAATCACTAATGGGCTCATCTTTCGTTCACACGTTTCTTCACTCATATCTACTGTATTAGAGTACACAAAAATAAGCATACCCAGCAAAACACAAGTGCTGGGAAACGTCTGCAGAGATCGTCGAGACGTAGCCTCGAGGCTACAAAAGAGGCTCGTACAAGGCGTAGAAGCGAGCAAATGTCTCTAAACGAGTTCTACAAAGCAGAGGAAAGAACACTGTATGGTTCTGGTATAGCAGATTAGCAGAAAAATACTGTAAGTACTCGATATACCTCCGTAAACTGTACTTGAAACTTTAAATACGTTTTTCTCGAAACAGCTTTTCCGCGAATGGTTGGCATGATATTTAAAAAAACTATTGGACCGATCGACTTGAAATGTAAAACTACATGTTCAGCAAACATCCTTTTATCGTTTGATGAACCAGAAACGCGATACGTTTTGTACAGCATTTTAATAGCAAAAAACATTGTCAATTTTTTGAGCTAAATTGATAATTTGAGTTTGACAAGTCACCATTTCCTCAATTATATATTTTTGTATGGTTCATCAAACGATAACTACTTGTGTTTAGAGTAAAACGCCGTTCGAGATTTTTTGTTTCAGACCACATGGAGTGGAGAAATCATGCCAACCAGCGACCGCGGATTTTCGCGCAGTGTCATGATTAAGGGGGATTTGCCGGCGTGATTCTTCATGAAACGTATTAAAAATTATTTTGTAAATATCTGAAACGATGATAAATAGATGTACCTACTTTGGAATTAATTGATTGCACAGTTTCGTCAATAAACACTCCAAAAAAAAGCGGTAATTTTACCGAAAAAAATGAGAATCCCCTTAAGCATTTTCCACTTCACAATGACCTCAGTTACAGTAGATCAGATGTGTGTGTGTGTGTGTGCGTGCGCGCGCGCGTAGCGGGAGGGGTTGGCAAACAAAGCAATAGCCCTAAACGAACTTTCTGAGAAACAGACCAAAATTTTTTAATACCTACAAATATATCAAGATTTAAATTGGGGCAGTTTGAAAGAAATGCAGAAATTTTGAGTCCAACATGAATAACCCTCTTTCGTTTCTTTAGGACAGCGGATGGCCCACTGGCCAACGCACGTGACTAGGACGGAGAAGTCTCAAGATGGATCCCAGGAAGGTACGAACGCTTGAGCCACTAAATATCCGCAGTGCGTCGGATGGGCACGGACCCCGAGTACTGGCCCCCAGTTATAAATAAGGGAGTCTTTCGCCTCCTTTCTACATCGCTTCCGTGTGACTTTCCTGTCGGGTACTCTAGTCCAAATCTCCTAGTTTCCTACTTCTATGGGTTGTTTAAGACCAGGTGTCAGACACTTCCTTCCTAAATTCCTCTAAATAAATCTCTACATAGACTTAGTGAACGTGAATCTTTGCTGTATCATATTTGCATTAGGTCTAAATAAAGTTATCCAGAAAATTAGTAATTATTCCACAGCTGCCTGTTTTTAGTTTCCTTGCAATATAGCCTACAACACACATATATAACCCCCACCAAAATTAAGCAAATTTAGAATAAGTTAATAAACACGAGTATAAAAAAATTGTTTGGAAAAATTCACATTTAACTAGAAGCAAATACAAATGTGATATTTAAGCCAGGACCGACGTCATAAGACCAGACCAAAAACTTACTGGAAAAAGAACACAAAATGTTACGAATATTTGCATCATATCTTGCAATAAAAATGAATTAGGGAATGAAACAAAACTGCCATCAGTGACAGAATATCATTTGCATGGCTAAGCTAAGAGCTATCAAGAGGCAAAGACAAAAAAAAACATTGAACAGTAAAAAACACTAACCAAAAACTATTTACCAGCAAATAAAGAGGTTTAAAAACTAGGTTTGTAACAACTAAAAACCAAAAATTAACTTGCAGACTTACCAAAATGCACATCAAACAGCGCATTCAGCACTTCCTCCAAATTAGAAATCATGTCACAAAAGGAAATTTCCAAATTTCACACGAGGAAGAAGCTCCACTGTGTTACCAGTCCAGCAAAAGAAATTTTTAGAAACTTTTAGCTGCAACCCAATAAATATATTGGGTGAATGCATAAGTTCATGCCGTTTTATTTCACGGGTGTTTCCCAGGTCAAAAGTGACGGTACAGATGGCCACTTGTATATCAAAATGTAGCCAGTAATATCAGGTATCTAAATCATATTGCGTTGTGTGATTGTGGCTAATGTTTTTTTTTGGTTTTTAGGTCCGGAAGTATAGAGTGTCAAGTAGAGAAGAATGAGCATTTCCGACATCTGCTCCTCTACGAGTTTAACAAGGGATCCACAGCCACCGAGGTTACTCGACAAATTTGTTCTGTGTATGGGGAGGATATTATTGCTCCGAGGACAGCCAGCAAATGGTTTGAGCGGTGCCGAGGTGGCGATTTCGACCTCAACGACTCACCGCGCTCAGGTCGTCCATCTTACTTTGATGAGGATCGTTTGAACCATCTCATTCACTTGAATCAGCGTCAAACCACACGCGAATTGACAAATGAGATGGACTGTGATCAGGCCAAAATGGTGCCACACCTGGAACGTATGGGAAAGGTCCAGAAATCGGGGTCTTTTGTGCCTCACACTCTCACCGAGAACAGCAAGAATCAGTGTGTTGACATATGTGGTTCCTTGCTCGCCCTTTATCGCCAATGTTCTCAGCAACACAAACCCTTTCTGTCCCGTATTGTTACTGGAGATGAAAAGTGATGCATGTACGTGAATTTCAGGCATCGGAGGGAATGGATAAGCCCAAACAAGACACCCACATCACGTCCAAAACATGACCTTAAACCTGCAAAGATCATATTTGTGTGTCTGGTGGGAAGTAGAGGGCATTACTTACTGGAAAATACTGTCGATGAATCGGACCATCAACGCTGCACTCTATTGTAGGCAACTCCGCCGTGTGAAGGGAGCACTTCAAAAGAAACGACCACATAAGCGCCATGATTTCTTTATCCAACATGATAACGCACGTCCTCACAGTGCAAACATGACCAAAATGGGCATTCAGGACATGAAATTGGAGATCTTTCCACATCCGAACTATTCCCCAGATTTCGCCCCTTCAGACTATCACCTGTTCCGATCTCTGTCGAATGCACTCCGCGGCAGAACGTTCAACAACGATGTTGATCTCCAGAATTTTCTGGATGATTTCTTCGTAGCAAAAGCTGCACGTTTTCTTAAAGAATGGCATTGCTGACCTATCCAGACGTAGGGACACCATAAACAATGGAGGGTAATACCTAGTTGATTGATTCCGTTTTCCTTCTGATGTAATACATTCCTGTAGTGCGGTGAAAACAACGGTATGAACTTATGCATCATCACAATAGATGCCACTGACTGTTACACAAATACCAAAAAGAAAATCCCTAGACATAGCAATGAAGATAGGCAACCTGCATTTCTAGTCTGAGCTAATTGCTCAACGGAATACAGCAAGAGACTTCTCACATTCGAAATACTAAATTGACAAGTCCCATCTGTATTAATTTTAATTTACCAAAAGTAAACTATAGTTCAATATGATTCTCAGACGTTGACCGTACTTGTTTCGCATGAAGTTCCACTTAAAATTCCACTAAGAGCTTTTTCGAATAAATATCCCATATATTTATTTATTTGTGTGTGTGAGAGAGAGAGAGAGAGAGAGATGGTGGCAAATTGTTTTCTGTTGTTGCCCAAGTGGCAATGGCCGTTTCAGGACGACATTACAAAAAGTTCTGGGACCAAAAACATTTGAAGTGCTATGCAATGCTATTTCTACGGAAACAACGAACTTGCGGGGCAGATGAGAAATAAGGTGTACCTTGAACCTGTTTGTATGCTCTGCGAAAAGCAAAGCAACTTTTGTTTTTCGTTTCGGCACTATTATTCCATTTATTGTCGGATTTTTTTCTGGCGAGCAAAGTACGTCACTCACTTTATGTGTGCAGTGCTTCGCTTCATTACGCTCCTAGTGAAGGAGGGAATTCACGGATGAAGTTAGAATTATGGAAACAAAAATGGCTGAGAAAAGAAACATTTTGGCACCTACTGGAAAGAGGGATAATGTAGTTAATCAAGGTGTGTTGTGAACTTACAACTGAGATTGTTTCCATATCCACGTATCTCAAAGATATTAATATTGCACTGCTAACGAAATATACGCTATATTGACAACAGTCACCGGACACCTAGAAGAGAGACGCAACATAGCATTTATTGGCATACATTAGTACGGTGTCAGTCCACCTTTGGCCTTAATGCATTGACTGACCCTTCGAGACATGCTTTCGACAAGGTTTTGGAACACAGCGATAGGTATGCGCTTCGATTCAGTACATAATGCTGCCGCAAACTGTTGTTTAGTAGTAGGACTTGGTTTTAAACTTTTTATGCGGCGCTCTAATTCATCCCATAGGTGCTCTACGGGATTAAGACCAGGGCTCTGTGCTGGCCAGTCCACACACGATACGGAATTATCGTCAAACCACGCCGTAACAGTCCTTACTTTATGGTTCAGTGCATCATCCTGCTGGTACTCACAAGGCTCGGTTCCATAGTATTGCCACAGAGTTGGTAAGGTATAATTGTCCAGATAATGGAGGTCGATGCGATGGTCAACAGGTTTGTCTACGATAACCAATGGGCAGGAACCATACCACGAAAAACACCCATACACCAGTACACTGCCAGCTCCAAACTTGACCGTAGGAACAGTACACTGTGGTAAATAGCGTTCACCCGGCTGCCGCCATACTCACACATGGCCATCAGACTGGTGGATCGTGTATCTGGATTCATCAGTCCATAGGACGAGTTTCCATTGAACTACGGTCCAGGATAAATGTTCTTTACACCATGCTGAACGACGACTAACATTCCGAGTGGAGATGAAAGGCTTCTGAGCAGTCGCACAACCACGGTAACAACTCATGAAATGAAGTTCTCCACGAATGGTACATGTACATACCGAGGTTCCAGCATTTTTACTCATCTGTACACTGAGGCCTTCGGCAGTAAGTACTCCGTTGATTAGCTGTGACGACTCTTCTGAGGCTTTGACGTCTTCTATTACTGATTTTCTTTGGTTTGCTGATACGTTTTGCTGCTTCAGACACGCCATGTGCCTTCCACTTAGTCAGTACATCCAAAACAGCTGACTTGGGTATGTTTAAACGCCTCTCGGTTTCTCTTATGGACAACACAACAATCTTTCCTTTCTCAAAGTCAGTTCTCTGCCGCCGCGACATTTTCACTCAACCTCATAGTGCGATATGTTCGCGGTCAGCTGCAGGTTTGTTTTTATAGCGTTTGCAGCAGTACCGAGAATCTTAACGCAGCAGATCCATTAATTTGCTTTTGATAGGATGTCCGGTGACTTTTGTCAATATAGTGTACACACAGAGAATGCATAAACATCGAAAGTGTTTGTGGTTAGGAGTTCAGCACGTAGTACTTACAACACAATCATTCCTTGCAACAAACATTATAATATACAAGACGTTGTAAACGTGTAGCGCCGGGTACAATTTAGCTGTTAGCCACATAAACTACTAGATGAAGAGAAATGATCATTGTCTTGGAGTAAAGTACGAACACCGCCTGCCATTCTTAATTTAAGCAAATCTGTATGCAAATAAATCCTTGCCAGAAAATCGAGTGTTTAGGGTTGAACTGTGCGAGGAAATTAGGTTCAGTGATTGGCAGATTATGTCTTCTATGAGATCGCTTTTAATCCATTTAAGGAGAACACCACCTGACACCACCCGTAATAGCCGTAATAGACAAGCCATCAACTTTCAGTGAAAATACATTGAGATTTATGTAGAGGATTTTAGGTAGGGAGTGCATGACCCCAGGTCTTAAACAACTCTTAGAAGTAGGCAACTAAGAGATTTGGGCTAGAGCACCCGACAGGAAAGTCATACGGAAGCGAGGTAGAGAGAGGGAGAAAGACGCCCTTATTTATACCCGGGGGGCCAATATCCGGACTCCGACAGCTTAACGTGCCCATCCGATCCGCGGCGGATCTTTAGTGGTTGGAGCATTCGTACCTGCCTGTGATCGATTCTGAGACTTTTCCGTGGCAGTCACGAACGTTGACCACTAAGCTATCACCGGCCCGAATGCACACTGACATGCAACACCCGGTTAAAATGAATGAGTTTGTTTTTTATTTTTACTGTATTTCTTTGAGACGACAGATCTAGAAAATGCCAATGTAACATGTATTATATAATTATATTTAAAATCTTTGTAGCTGGTTTTTCACCGATAAACGAGATAATCCTTTGATTTCTCCATTAATAGCCAGATATTTTTGGCATGTGTATGAAAAGTTTAATATGAAAGAAAATATCTGTGGGGGTCTGTTAGATGCGTTTTTCAGGATAGACTTTTGTATTAACTCATTCAGGCATAGGACAGACTCTATTCCAAATAGTGACTTCTGCGCATAAGACTAAATTGCAGGCAGATTAGAAAACATATTTAATACAAACAATCGACGTGGATTAGGAAGGGTTTATAAGTGGGTCACGGAAAAAAATAATTTTTCCGTGACTCACTTATAAAAGTGGAAAGAGCGATGACTTCTGTTTGATGATAGAAAACATATTCGTGGGCAGATAGGGAGGGGAGTGCCCACCGGGTTTATGTTACATGAACACTTTTTCTTATTGCTGAATTTGTTTAGGAACATGTCGCATTATTTAAGTAACTTTCTTAGGGATTTATACAAAAAGTCATATATATAAATATATTCATTGGCATGATTAAATGCTTAAATAAGTTCAGTACAGTAAAGTTTCGATAACACGAGTTCCGTTTAATCCGAGGTCATTCGCGATAAAACATAAAAAAAAAAATACGCATCTTAAAAAACATCTAATAAAAAATTCCGGGCAATTTGCACGTGAAAAGTTTTGAAACAATCGAAAAAGGCCCTTTTCAGGTAATTTGGAAGCCAATGCCAGGGACTGTTGAAAGATAGCCAAGGACAAAACGTACAACCTTCTCGATGTGAAACCCTGGAAAACTATTAAAGCTGTAGACCGTTTGAAAAAAGTAAAATGGAATAAATGTTGATGCCAACTGGGAAGTCAGTCGTAAGGCGAGGAGAGACCCCTAAAAGGAAGCTGAAAATAGAACAAGACCGGTGTTGTTTAACATCTCAATCAGGAAGAAATTGCAGTTGAAGCAATTATTTACATAGTTACTAATGAAAAGGAATCGGAATCGGATGAAGAAGGAACTGACTGTGCACATGAAAAAAATTCTCATGCGGAAGGTACGGCGGCGCTAGAGACTGCCCTTTGATACCTAGAGCAGCAACCGGAATCATCGCCAGCTGATGTTATTTTTCTAGGAAGATGGAGAGGTAGCGCAGCAAAGAAATAAAATGATCCGCGAAAAAGCAGAAGACATTAGATGATTTTTTTAGTCGTTAATATGATGTAAGCCATAGTCTTTGTTTAATTCATTTTTGCTAACAGTTTCATTAATCATTAAAAATCGTTTCTACGAGTTTTAGTTTTATATTTAACTACCTTCGTTCAGAGTCGTGCTCGTGCTTTGAAATTCCATTAATCTGAGTTGGTTCCAGTCCCGATTACCTCAGATTATCGAGAGACTAGTGTAGTCCAAAATTTACATCGACAGGATCAAGTAAAGCAAAATCTATAAAGAGTAACTTCTGTTAAAAGATGAACCGTCGTTTCAAAATGCACTTTTCCACAGAAAAATCTCAAAACGAAAAATACTTCGTTAAAAAATGCAAACAAGCAAATTTTCTGCTATCACCCCGACTTTCCTATAAAAGAAATGTGGTTATCAAAGTATAATTTTGAATTACTCTTGCAATGTGAAAACGTGTTTCCTATCTACCAAGCATACAAAAGTACGTTCACGAAGCGCAGTGAAAAAACTGTACATTAGATAGAGAGAAATAAAAAAAGAAAATATTAAAATCAACATTTTTATGGTCTCAGTTATCGAAAGCTAAAAGAATTTTCAGATTGCGACAAATGAATGTGAGCGGACAGACAAACTGGCCCTGAAAGCATGAAATTGTACATTCTAAAAAGTTTCCAAAATACCTGGAGCTGGTAATCCTTTATTTTTAATGGAAATATCAGTTCTTGCTGTTTTTCTTGCGTTTTTTATCAGAGGAAGATGAATTTAGGAAATGCTACAGTGATACGAGACATTGAGTACTTTTCTTCAATCTCAATCTCTCTCTCTCTCTCTCTCTCTCTCTTTCCCCCTCTTCCTCTCTCGATGTATCCCTTCTAATTACTGAAGCTACTGAAAACCTCCTTTCACCATAAAAAGAAAGTGTTAATAAAGGCAGGCATTTACGACTTTTTATGCATTTTTGTCTGACTATACTGTCGCCACTTCAAAAAAAATGCAGATTCCCTGAATAGAAATTGATTGAAACGAAAGGGATGAAATAAGAAAATTCCAGAATCTGAGGCGCCATTGAATTCTAAATAGTACGGCATAAAGCACCATGTTTTGGAGCAACGGCAAAACTATAAAAGAAATATAGACAAATGTATAATACAAATACGGTGCAGTTTCTATTTTATAACATAAAGAGGACTAAAATTATTTTTACATCTTCAAAATTTATTTATTAAGCACGTTTTTTCTGGGAAAAAAAAAATGAAATCCTAAATGTGTGTTGTACAGCCACGCCCTATTCTCCGAATCAGATAACGCCAGCTGACGAAAGTACGGGTGAGGGAGACTCCATTGGTTAGAGTCTTAGCATTAAGGCCACTAAGATGTAAACTTAGAAAGAAGAAGAGTGTTTGAGTCGGCAAATGCCTCTGCGTTGTTGTAAGTGGGGTGTAGATCACTATGTCAACCAATCGAACACAACTTCCATTAAGGGCTCATGTTTCTCGAAACATTGTTCGCTCTCCGATGGAGTCGATCGCCTTTTCCATTTCCATGCGTCCACACATTCAGAACAGAGAAGGGACGACAATAAGATCCTATCTGGTGAAATTCTGTAAAATCTGGAGCAGCTCTTTCAGAGAGTAATGCAGGCTCTCCTCCGATTATAATACACTCAGTTCACTGAGTTTCTGGAGCACAAGATTGACTGACATCTCAGTGAACTGAATACTTCATCCGATAGTTCTTTATGATACTTTCTTACAATTCAAAAAAAAAAAAAAAACATTTCCTGCAACGGTGTACACGAACTCTTGCAGCAAATGGCTTGTTGCTTAGCCAGACAAATGCAACTCAAAAATGCAATGCTGTATTGTATATATCATTTCTTACAGTTCTACAAAAAGCAATTTTTTTTTATTTTTTTTTGATTGGAGATTTAACGACTACCGTGAGCAACTCAATGGGTTATAAGCAGTCGCCCGTCTCTAATTTAGGGTCACTGGTTCTAGGGAAGGGAGAGAGCCAGTGCCGTAAGACAAACACAACATCCATGCTTCACGGGATTCGAACCCGGACCCTTTCGGACGAATGATCAGAGGCCATCGCTTAGACCACTGAGCCACCGGGGCGGCCACTGATGATTAGTACATATATCACCAATAATGACAATCCTTTTTAATCATCATGAAAGAGATATTTATGTGCAATTAAAAATCAATAGCAGCAAGGAAAAACAGGGAAAAGGCGTCACAGATACCTGACGTACCCTGAATCCCCAAAACAGAACAAATGAGTCAAGCACGTGTCGTGTCAACACAGTAAAAGAAAGGTGTTAGTTGGGGTTTTTTTTAGTTAAGTATATTTGTTTTTAAATAATGTTAAATTATTAATATCAATTAGCTCAACAGGCAACCCATTCCAGTACTATGGTCCAATGTAGTTAATCCCTTGCTTTAACATCCGTGTCTTTGGGTTTGTGCGTGTGTCGTGTGAGTGCGTCTTTGTTACAAATTTGTATGATATTGCATGCAAGTTGTTTTTAATACGCCTAAACATAATTTTTCCAATGTTAAAGTAGTATAATTGGTTAATTGTAAGAATGTTAAATTTGTTAGGGAAAACTCTTGCGTTATTGTACAATATAATGAGAGTTGAGTACATTAGTTGGATTTTATATCAATTAGTCTAATAAATTTGTTTTGGAGAATTTGAAGTTTAGTAAAATTATATTTGGTCGTTTGTCCCCAAGATAGAACTGCGTAGTTGACATGTGTCTAAAACATAGTATAATATAATTGAATGAGTGATTTGAAGAAAAAGTTAGTGACTACCGAACTGATGACACCAATGTTATTAATGAATTTTATTAACAGATTATCTATATGTTTGTTCCATGTGAGGTCATTATGCAATGTAACCCCTAGATACTATAAGGAGCTAACCTCTTTTATAGTTGTACCGTTTATAGATAGCGTGGGGGAGAGTGGTTGAGGATATTTTTGTTTAAAGAATATGAGGGATCTAGTTTTGATAGTATAAATATTAGTTCGTTGGAGATCAGCCATTAAGAAATGTTATTGAGTATTGACGTTCATATTGTTAATATTAGTAGCGTTAAACGAGGTAAGAATAGTGATATTATAGGCATATAAGAGGAGATCAATGTACACTGCTGGCCACCCAAAATGCAACGCCAAGAAGGAAGCATCCGATTGGCCTGAAATTCGCAGCATGAGTCGCCCGCGAAAGGACATGCAAACGATTAGCATTGCAGGGCATATGCAAATCAAGTGCGCCCGGCACGCCACCGCGGAGCACTTTAAGAAGGGTGAACAGAATGCGGGTGTAAGTAGTGGAAGTGTGTTGTGCTGTCGGACCTGTGCGTGGGAAGTTTCCTGATGCCTCGTCGCAGAATATGGCAGTCATTCCAGCACGTTCCGGAGTTCGACAGAAGACGAATAGTGGCATATTGCGACAGCGGTTTATCGTACCGAGACATCGGCGCCTGTGTGGGACGACATCCAGCCATTGTGAGGCGAGTATGGATTCGGTGGGGGCAGGAAGGACGGTTGTTGTTGTTGTTGGATTGGAGGTTTAACGACCACCGTGAGCAACTCAATGGGCTATAAGCAGTCGCCCGTCCCTAATTTAGGGTCACTGGTTCCAGGGAAGGGAGAGAACCAGTGCCGTAAGACAAACACAACATCCATGCCTCACCGGGATTCGAACCCGGACCCCGTTCGGACGAATGATCAGAGGCCATCGCTTAACCACTGCGCCACCGGGGCGGCAAGGAAGGACGGACGGACGGACGGACAGACGTGAGTGATTGCCGCAGCCGCGGCACACCACCAAGCAAGAGGACCAGCATGTTGTGCGGTGGGCATTGACGGCTCGCACCGCTACATCACGAACGTTAGCGTAGGAATTAGGGTGTGTTGCGCAACAACCTCTGTCAGCACGAACCGTTCGACGTCGTCTGCAGGAGCGAGGACTTGTCGCACGGCGCCCATTGCTCCAATTACCATTGACGTTACACCACCGGCGAGTGCGGCGGTAGTGGGACGTTGAACGCCGCACCTGGACTACGGAATGGCACGACATTGTCTTCTCCGACGAATCCCGCTTCTACCTGCAACACCACGATGGTCGGATCCACGTGTGGCGGCACCGCGGCGAGAGACTTTTTGACGCCTGCATTATGCATCGCCATACCGGTCTGTCGCCTGGCGATATGGTTTGGGGCGCATTGGATATGATACCCGCATCGCTCTGGTACGCATTGCCGGTACACTCAACAGCCACCGCTACATCTCCGACGTTTTGGAGCCTGTAGTCCTCTCTTACCTGCCAGCGGCCACGTTTAAACGGGACAATGCGCGTCCGCACGTGGCACGCATCGTGCAACAATTCTTCACGGTCCACCAGGTGTCACTTCCGACGTGGACCGCCTGTTATCCCGATATGTTGCCCATCGAACACGTCTGGTCACTGATCGGCAACCGAATGGCCCAGCAAGAACCACCCGTGGCTACTCCTGATGAACTGTGGCAACGTGTGGAAGCAGCCTGGACCGACATACCCCAAGCCCACATCCAAAGCCTCTTTCGTTCGATGCCGCGGCGTGTAGCGGCCGTTATTGCTAGCCATGGGGGCCACGCGAACTATTAATGTCTGCGTGTTCCGCAAGTCGCACGGGCCTGTAAGCTCAATCGTTTCATCTTTGTATCTGTTGTTATGTGTCCAATAAATCTGGCTTTGCCAACTCGTTGTCCTTCTTGGTGTTGCATTTTGGGTGGCCAGCAGTGTAATTGAAGTGAAGATATCATTAATGTATAAGTTGAATAGTAGTGGACCCAGGATGTTTGTCAATTATTGATGTTAGTCTCATCGTTATCTTTCAGTGTCAAAAGTGAAGCTAAATTTAGGATGAAGAAAAGGGTGGGAGTAATACACTTGTAATGAAAAGAACAAAACTTGAAAGGTTTAATGATGAACATCAGCATTACTCTAAATTAGTTCAATGCTTTGGAGATTGATGTGAAAAAGAATATTTTAAGAACTATGTCGTTTCTGTCGCTGAATATATTTGTACTACTACAACATTGGGTAACATTGAATGTGATGTTTGGTGGACCAATAAGATTAAAGAAACTTCAAGGTTTCTAATATAACAAAAAAATAAAAAAAGTAGAGTAAAGCAGCTAATCTAGTTCAAACAAGTAAGACAAACAGAAAGTTTGCAGAAGACAGGAAGGAACAAACTTTTTGAAAAGCAAGAAATCGTTTCTGAAGTGCGCAAGATTTGGGAAAAACAAAGGAAGAAAACCTTTTAGAAGTGTGAGGAACAGACTGGAGAAATAATATTGGACCCTATCGAGTTAAGTAAGAGATGAGATCTACACTTCCACTTTTTAATAAAACATGAATTAGGAGTAGAACTCGATGATGCCAAATTAAGAGAAATAAACTCCGCAAGGTTTCAGAAGAAGCTGGTTGTAAAGCTATAAAATCTCTGCAAAATGCTAAGCCACCGGGATTATGCATAACATATCAGATTTTGAAATTTCGTGGCGACGATGTTATTGACTAGTTATCTCAAATTTTTCAGTTATAAGTTTAGCCGTAATCTTACAAGACTGGAGGAGTGCCATCATTTTATCTTTGTATGCGTATAAGGGAAAAGGAGATCAAACTGTATGGATGTAGGAACTATCTTGCTATCAGCCTGTTGAGTGTGTGTCAGGGAAAGTATTTGGAAACGTTGTCATTATTTTTGCACGAGGCTTGATGTAAAAGAAGGTGGGAAAAGCACAGAGGGAATTTGCAATTTTTAAACTAAACTGCATTACACTGTAATGTAATGTATTCCCAGCAAAAACACAAGTGCTGGGAAACTGCTGGCCACCAGCTGGCAGTGATGGGTCACTGGTGGCTGAAATCTGCCGCTCAGGGCCCGGTAGTGGTCCGTTGGTGGCAGCGCTATCAGTTGGCGAGCCATTGATGGCCCTGCAACATCGCCGTGAATTGTGGGCCTCCAAGCAAGTGCCACTAGTGGCCCGTTGCTGGCAACCAATGCAACAACCAACAGCAGGTGGAAGCATCGGGACTGCGCATGCGCAGAAGCAGCACTTGCTGTGTCTCTCATGGTACCAGTTAGTTGAAGACGACGCTATCGCCATCGTGTTATTTTAGTGGATGTTAAGAAAAAATCCATATGTGGAGAGGCGAATTAATTTCCTAATGAAATTTTACGTCGACGAAAATATCAGATTAAGCCGTGAAATACTAGATTACAGCCATGAAATACACCCACTCCATTCCCATGAATAACAATTCATGGAATGGAGTCGGTGAATAACAAGAAAAAATTTGAAGCCGCTTGAAACACATATCCTGGAAAACCATTAAAATAGCGTTTGTCGGGAAAAAAAAAAAGAATTATACGCGTACAAAATTTATTAATTATTTGAAAGAAAAAAAAAGCAACGCTATGTGGTGTACTCATCCATGGGTTGAATACACAAGACTAGGAGGAATTCGCTTCTAAAAATAACGAGAAGTAAAATAAAATACCTTTTACTCTTTAAAACATATGTAGTTTTGGACAACGGAAAGGAAAGACACAACGTTAAAAATGTAACAGAATGTGACATGAACCCGGGTAAATATATATTTATTCAACAATCTCTTTTCAAGACGGCAAGGACAGTACAAAACTTTGGAAAGCGACTCTAAGTATGTACACGCCTTGAAAATGAGTGAAGTTCCCTTAAGGTAAAAAAAAAAAAACTATCGTTACGTTGAAAACATTTATTTATCAATTATATGAAACTGACTTTTATGAAAAATACCTCGCAATATTATAAATTGAAAGAGGGAAGCATTCGATTACAAATTGCATAGCAAACAGATAGCTTCCAGCACGTAGCCGAGCGTACTGAATAAGTCCGGTCGGTAGCGAGCGCGCCTTCCACGCTAACCGCCCAAGATCGAATCTAGTCAGATGCAAACGGCATTTTTCCGGTCTGTCGGAAAAATTTCCCCAGCGCAGTGCGTTAATTCACAAGCTTCGTGAGGGTAGAAAAAAAAGAATTTAACTTTAGGAAAAGTGCGGTTATCCTTGCTTTTTTTTTTTTTTTTATTATTATGGCTACTACTGGGAAATTGGCGGACAAGATTCGGCAAGCCACCAGTTACGTCACGTGGGTGCTGGCTGCCACTAACGGCCCACTAGCGGACCACATTAGGCTAGCCATCATTTCTGGCACGTGCTTGCAGGGCCACTGAAGGGCCACTTGTGGCATCCACTGCCTGTGATGGACCACTGATGGCCCTGTTGTGGCATATGACAACTGATGTGGGGCCAGCTGTTGGCCTGAACTGCTGGCCCTTCTGTTGGCCGCCCGGACATTTTATTGACGGTTCGGCAGCGGCAATATAGTGCTGGGCCATTGCTGGCAGAGCTGGCTGCCAGCAATGGCCCACTGCTGGCCCAACAAGACTGTTTTTGCTGGGTTATAAATATTCTCTTCTGTGAAAGGTCATATTTACGTTGCTGATGTTAACTAGTAAAATGAATTTATAAATATTCTCTTCTGTGAAAGGCATATTTACGTTGCTGATGCTAACTAGTAAAATAAATAATTTTATATTATTAATTAAATATTACATTTTTAAAAGTTGCCTTTTCTTTCAGATATGACAAGAAAAATGAAACGCATTCACATTTTTTCTCTATAAAGAAAAAGAAGAAAGAAAGCTAGCAGATGGGAACCCTATCGCCATATTGCCAATGCAAGATGGCCGTCGTTAGCTTTTGGCCAGACGACTGCTAGCGGCATCTATTGACAAGAAATGAACCAAGACGCTGAGAACCGAGTGGTTTTGAACGTCGGCGGCATTCGCCATGAGACCTATAAAGCCACCTTGAAAAAATTCCTGCCACCCGACTGTCCAAGCTGACAGAGGCCCTGGCCAACTACGATCCTGTCCTCAACGAGTACTTCTTCGACAGACATCCGGGAGTTTTCGGACAGATTCTTAATTACTACAGGACTGGAAAATTGCATTATCCAACTGATGTCTGTGGCCCACTATTCGAAGAAGAACTTGATTTCTGGGGTTTAGATTCTAACCAGGTAGGTTAGGCTTATCATAATAAGAGTTCTCTACGTTGTGCTAACTCGACGTTGTTTATACGTGCAGATACTCTTTTATCACTGTAGCAGAATTCGAAGGCCTTAACTATTTAGGGCATTACCTGCTCGTTTGTGCTCAAAATTCTTAAAACCACAGCACTTTAAGTCGTTGTTATACAGTGAGGTCTTGCCAATAATTTTTCAATTGTATATGTACATAATACACTGCCGGACAATTGCTAAGAACGGATGACAATAGCAACCATAAAATGGAAGGCAGGAAAATGTGGAAATTAGCATAAGTGCGGGATACAGTAAGACGTGTTGGGCGTATGCAAATTTTGGATTGCCGAACTTGTTCGTGACGTCATAGCGCTGATAAGAGATATAAAGGATTTGACGCGTATTGACCGTTGTTGTTCAAACGCAAAGTTGAAAGGGAAAGAATCAATTGACGAACTTGCAATTTTCAGTATGTCTTCCCGACATCACCTAGATGATTTTACGCGTGGCCGTATTATTGGCAAGATTGAAGAAGGGCGAAAAATAACAGATGTTGCCAGGGAGTTTGACGTCAGCCACAGTGTTGTTTCAAGGCTTTGGAAATCATTTCAAACAAATGGAGAGTGTAGCAAACGTCACGGGGGAGGTCGTGTTCGCAGTACGACACCTGCAGAAGATCGGTACATAGTGCTATCAACAAAAAGACACCGGCGCAGCTCAGCTAGTGAGGTAGCAAATCAGTTTATGGCTGCTACTGGCAAGCGGATCTCCCAAAAAACTGTCGGCAGACGTTTGCATGAAGGAGGACTATACGCCCGCCGTCCTGTTGTATGCATCCCATTGTCCAGACGTCACCATACCGCCCGTTTGCAATGGTGCCATCAACATCGCAATTGGACTGATAACGACTGGTCTGCTGTCCTCTTCTCAGATGAGAGTAGATACAGTCTATCGTCTGATTGTCGACGACAACTGATCTGGCGTGATAGTGGTACTGCATATTGTCCAGCAAACATACAGGAAAGGGACCGATATCCGACATGTAGTGTCATGGTATGGGCTGGCATCATGATCAATGGCCGTACGTCCCTCTATGTGCTTCCAACTGGGACTATGACTGGCCAACGATACATTAATGATGTTCTGCTACCTCATGTTCGCATGTTCCGTGGTGCTGTCGGTGATAGATTCATTTTCATGGACGACAACGCAACATGTCGTCAAACAGTCGCTGTCCAGGAGTGTCTTGAGAGCGAGGATATTCAACGCCTCGTATGGCCAGCACGTTCTCCAGATCTGAATCCCATTGAAAATGTGTGGGGTGCTTTGGGGAGGAGTCTTACTGGTCGCCAATGCCCTCCAATAAACAAGGACACATTCATCCGTGCACTGACAGAGAAATGGGATAAATTACCCCAACAGCTGCTTGATAATGTTGCGCAAAGCATGACACGTCGTGTGGAATCTTGCATCGCCCTCCATGGTGGCCATATCCCGTATTTACATCTTATGCCGGAACACCTGCGGACGATAATTGCATTTTTTTCACGTTTACGTATTCTGCACAAAATGGCCTGTTTGTCCCTTGAATACGTTCCACAGCCTTCGTGATTTCAGAGCACAATAAATTGTCTTTCTTGTAATGTCCTGGCATTCTGACATTATTTTATTTCACTTGGCATCCAACCACACTTACTTTTTTATGCGCTATATAGCCGTTTATGATCCGTCCTTAGCAATTGTCCAGCAGTGTATATTGTGACGTATACTCTAATTTAAATTTCCTATGTAAATTTGAGTTCATTCTCTTTCCGCGTTTTTCAAACTTAACGTTATATCATCTCTCTCGCGGATTGAGGTTGGCAACATTTCTGATGTCACAGTGGTTGGCAACACTTATGCACGTGACCGATAAGAACTATTATCATATCACTAAGCTGCTCTCTGAGATTTAGAGGTAGGCTCTACAAAGAAATACAAACTACCAGTTAATTTTTACTTACTGTTGTCGAATCAAACTTCTCCATTTACAGCGATCTTGACATACAACTCGGGCTTCACTGACATCCATCACACACTGTACACACGATCTTCTATACTTCCTACTCATAATCATTTCCTCATGCAGACACTCCTGAATCTCATCCTCTCATGACTTACTTGGCCTTCCCCTGCCTTTCCTTCATGCCACTTGGACTAAAAAGGTTTTCTTAGTAAGTATCTCATCACTCATTCTTTCAACATGGCTAAACCACGGAAGCATATGAGTCTCCACCTTGCTAACAACATTTCACTTCACATTACACAACTGCAACGCATTTTCATTCCTCACACAATCAGAACGTGTCTTGCCACAAACCTTCCGTACGTAACGCATTTCTCCAGCACACAAACGACACCTATGTTTCCTCTGCAGTACCTAGGTTTCACTGCCATACATCTGAGTAGAAACAATTACTTTTCATACACAGCCATAGGGGTATCTCTTGAGAACCCATCATTCCTGTGAAAACCTTCCAGAGCAGCCATGACTTTCAATGAAGAATTGACTCGCCTACTAATTTCACCATCCAATTTGTTCTCTCTGTCAAACATGCTTCCTAAATACACAAACTTATTCACCTGGTCAATCACTATTCCATATAGTTTTCCCTCATTTATTATACTCAGTTTGTATTTCATGCAAACTTCGTACATCCGGGACAACATACTCTAAAACTAACTTTTGCTCTCTGCCAGCAGGGCAGTATCATCAGCATACAGAGATCTGAAAACACGTATACCACCAAGACATAAACCAGTATTATCTATTTTGGCAATACGCGTCCATAAATATATTAAACACCCACGGTGACATTACACAACCTTGTCTGACTCCTGCACCAATTGAAAACCATTTTGATAAAAAAAAAAACATTCACTCGTACACAAGCTCCACTGCCAGCATACAGATATAATCTTGAAGCAGCAGCCAAAGATGTGGAGATGGTGGTATGATGTTATAATAGTGAAAGCGTCGTTGCTTACTTGAAGTTTTGTATATTTGAAGGTGCGTGTAGAGTTTGTTATACGTATTTAGCGTTTTGATTTAAAAGTGTTCCGCCTACTAACGTTTGTTAATCAGTTCTGAAAACACAAGTTTGTCCGCGACGGTATCGAATCCATGTCCCCCTCATTCCAGAGCAATTCGCTCTCCCAACTGAGGTACGCGGACAGAATGTCTCGCTGCAGATTTGTCGTCTTGACACATGTTTTCACCTCTGTAGTGCGTCACATCATCTCCCTCTTAAATCCAAACAATGTGTGGAACAAACATCGAACATTTTTCGAAGAACCCAACGGCCAGTGGATCCATTTTCCACAATCGGGCGCCAACGTGAAAACACAAGTTTGTCCGCGACGGGCATCGAACCCGTGTTCCCTTGCACCGGACTAAGTCGCTCTCCCAACTGAGCTACGCGGACAGAATGTCTCGCTGCAGATTTGCCGCCTTGACATGTTTTCACCTGAGTAGTACGTTACAAAGTGTTAATACCACGGTGATTAATTTAAGCTTGTTCGAATAGTAACTTTCCGAATGAGCCGTATTCATGAGACTTTGACAGAATAAAGGAAAAGATCTGTAACTATTTCTTTAGACTTGAATTCGAGTGACTCCTATCTCACTTTACATGGAAGCATTTAACAAGGACTGATTGTGTGTAGTAAGTCATATATACATTATCATATGGAAAATAATTTAAAACGTTGGAAAAGTGAAATTTCAAAGAAGGGACCAGTGTCCAGAAATTCGCTAGTATAGATATACATCATCCAGTCAAGAAATTATGACCACCTGTTATCATGAGGTATGACTTCCTCGTGCCACCAATACTGCAGATGTACGGCGTGGCATTAATTCATAATTCAATGAGGATTCTGAACTAGAGATGAGTTCGGGCTCAATTTTTAGGAGCCCGGACCCGGATTCTTGGAAAATTTTGCTTATCAAGGCTTCATCTCTATTCTGAACGTTTCTGTGAGGATGCTATGCCGTGAAGACACCAGAGCTTCTCGCAGGTCATCAAGAGTCATCAGTGGCGGATCCATACGTCGAACCTGCGGGACAAGATAGGCCGATAGATGTTCAATGGGATTTATGTGCGGCAAGTACAGTGGCCAGTATAGTAAACTAAAGTCACTGGAATGCTCCTCAAACCATTCTCGCACACGCATACACTGTTAAAAAAATCTATTTAAAAATGAGAACCTAAACCTACTCGGGTTTTTTTAAAACAATCGTACCGTAAACGAGTATATGACAAGCTGAAATATAAGTAAGCATACGTACTTACAAATAACTGCATCAATAAATATAAATATAATCTCGTATTACTTCATTTTAGATATTATAGATTTCAAGAGAAATTGTTTAATAAATGTGTAAAGTGACACACATAAATAATTAGTACAACAAAGTCACTGATCACAAGTAATTTAATTATGCATAAAGTACTTTTTGTGTACGTTTTTACATTAACTATATTTGTGTCAATCTCATAAATAATATATTGTCGCTTCATCACTATATTTGTCATAAACTTGTGCGGTCCATTTGCCCAGCATGTAGCAACGAGTACATCTATTATCCCAGATGTGCCATCGTATAATATACTTCCAGTTGATTCTATGAATAAATGAGTATGTATGGAGCACACGTGCCGGGTCCCGCTGAGTTCGATCTGCCACTAGGCCTTACGGAATCCTAATCCCTCAAACGGGCCTGACGTAGGTTCTTTTGAGTGCCGTCGAGTTGAACTCGACCGCTGAATTACTGGAACGTGTTGTCAGCAATTCTTCAGATCTACGATAATGCGGAACTCCAATAACAAGTACTTGGTTAGACGAAACAAAATTTAAATGATGAAAGAATAAGTTCCGTTCGATTGGCTATCTCCACGTGCCAACAGGTTTCCAGCTAGAGAACACTTTACCATCTCACCGATATCCCGGAAGACCCTCCGCCACGTGGACTTGAGTCGTTCCGTCTAGAACCCCGACCGATCTCTTATCGCCGAAAAACCTTTGGCTCCTTTGTCAGTGAAAACGAAAAACCCCGAGAGGTCTAACCGACACTCTCTGCGTAAAACACGACGTCCATTTCCGTGGAAGGTGAAACGCGAAAAGCCCCCTTAGCAAACGTGTCACTTCCTTTTATATACTTATCCTTCTCCTCCCCCCCCCTCCCTTTCCGCCTCTGGAAATCATGTTGGTGTGGAGTTAGCCGTTCACCGGAAGTGGCGACCTTTGACCTATACATCAGACCCGGTCGAAGTCAACGGATCTTGCTAGTGACGTGCTTCGTTCCGTGTTACACAATCCGTTATACAAAGGAATCGTACCACGTGCCAACACGTGCGTTTGAATTTACATTGCATTGCCTTTGAAATGGGAAATAATTACAGAAAATATCACTAAATGGAAATAATTAGTGGGGCCCGACTCCGTCATCTTACAACACGTATTTCCAAATTTGAAATCAAGCCACCGGTGAATTAGTGGTTAGAGATTCAGACTGCTGTTGGAGGGACCCCAGGTTCAAACCTGGCTTGATTCTGGGGGCTCTCTGTGGTGGTGTGAATTTTTAACAATCGCTGAATATCCGCTGTTCATCGGACGAGCAAGATAAGTGACGGCCCCCGGGGAGGAATCCCCCGGTTACATATAAAGGTGTTTATTCCTAACCCCCTCCCCCACTAATTTATCTCTGCCTTCTATGTAAAAAAATCATACGTCTGTACGTTGGCGCCATCTAGTGTGCTCTCTCTCACTTACAAACTATCCTGTCAGAATCGCTAGATTCGCTCTAACTTCCTCCAGTTTCTGTGCCCTGCCCGAAAAAGCACAGAAACTGAATGAAGTTAGAGCACATATATTTGAAATACACTGACGGGAAAAATAAATCCCAACACCAAGAAGGGGTTGTGTTAGATAAACGACAGTTGGTAGGCGGTGAGAGTACATCTGTAAGATGACGTCTATGCTAAACTTCGCGCTCGGCGCATACGTGCGGCTCTAGTAGCGCCCCTCGAAACATGCAAAGCAGGTTTGCTGTAAATAAGCGCTGTAACGTTCGTGAGCGTTAGTTATCGTTGAAATTCGACGTAGTGTGTTGATGTTAGTCAAGAATGCCTTTAAGAAGACGAAGAAGCCATTATCAACAGCTCACGGAGTTTGAACGAGGTCGTGTAATAAGGGCTACGAGAAGGTGGATTTTCTTTCCGCAATATTGCAGAACGACTTGACAGAAATGTAGCCACTGTGCACGATTGCTGGCAGCGGTGGTCAAGGGAAGGTACTGCCTCAAGAAGACCGGGTTCCGGCAGGCCACGTGGCACTACTGAGAAGGAAGACCGCCGTGTACAGCGTATGGCCGTGGCGCATCGTACCGCATCTGCGGCAGCAATTCGAGCTGCAGTTGCCACCACAGTGACACAACGAACTGTTACAAATCGGTTACTTGAAGGACAGCTCCGAGCCAGACTCCCTGTAGCGTGCATTCCACTTACTCCAAACCCCTGCCGTTTGCGACGTCAGTGGTGTCAAGCTAGAGCTCATTGGAAGGACGGAGTGGAGATCTGTTGTGTTTTCTGATGAAAGCCGGTTCTGCCTGGGTTTTCCAGTGATGGCCATGTGTTGGTTAGAAGGAGGCCAGGTGAGCGCCTGCAACCAACCCGTCTGCGGCCGAGACACACTGGACCTACACCTGGAGTTATGGTCTGGGGAGCAATTTCCTATGACTGCAGGAGCACTCTCGTGGTTATTCCCATGCACCCTGACGGCACAGTTGTACGTCGGTCTGGTGATTCAACCTGTTGTGCTGCCATTCATGAACAGCATTCCAGGGGGTGTTTTCCAACAGGATAACGCTCGCCCGCATACCGCTGTTGTAACCCAACATGCTCTACAGAGTGTCGACATGTTGCCGTGGCCTGCTAGATCACCAGATCTTTCACCAACCGAGCACATATGGGACATCATTGGACGACAACTCCAGCGTCACCCCCAACCAGCATTAACCGTCCCTGTATTGACCGACCAAATGCAACAGGCATGGAACTCCATCCCACAAACTGACATCCAGCACATGTACGACACAATGCATGAACGTTTGCGTGCTTGCATTCAACATTCTGGCGGTTACACCGGTTATTAACATTCCAGCATTTAACATTTAAAATGGCTCTTCCCGCGCTTACAATAAGCTGTGATGTTGAAACCTTAATCGATTAAATATGTTACCTATACAAATGTATTGCCGCCATTTCATTCCTCTACAATTATTTTTTCGTGGTGTTGGGATTTTTTTCCGTCAGTGTATATGGATTTTTAGTACATATATTTGAAATATATGTACTCAAAAATGAGTAGATATATTTCAAATTAGAAATACCAGATATACTCACAATTGATTCCCTGTATGTACTCAAAAATGAGTACGTGTCTTTTCCAAAAATGAGGCAAAAGTACTCGGAGCTATTATAAGCCGAGAATGTACTCAAATACGAGTACATTTTGCTTATTTCTAAGTAACAATTTTTTACAGTGTAGCAACAGGGCAAGGGGCATTATCTTGTTGGAAGCAACCCATGCCATCGGGGTAGACAGTCATCAATCATGAATGGGATCCCCTGGTCCGCCATAATGGATAGGTAGCCTGAAGCGTTCATCGGCGTTCGAGAAGGATGATTGCACCCACTGATTCCCAGAAAAACATGACCCATATGAGCACACTGCCATCTCTCGCCTGTTTCTCCTCGTCCATCGTGTCGGGGCGATTCCTATCAGCGGTGCTTCACCGTGCTCTCCATCCACCATCCACACGATAAAGAAGAAAGCGTAATTTATCTGAAAAGGCGACTTTCTTCTACTGCTAGACTGCCCAATGCTCCTATCACTATCAGATGCAAATTCACGCAATAATCGTCGATTTCTGGCAGTCAGAATGGGTACCTTAACTGGACGGCAGCTCCGGAGACCATAGTTTGCAGAGATCGTTGGACTGTGGTCTGCGATACGCTCCTCGGTGGACCTGCATTAAATGCTCTGGCCAGTTGTTCCACTGTGACTAGGCCGTTAGGCCGTATTTATCGGTATAGTAGTCGCTGTTCACGGTCGTTAATGACCAATGAGCGCCCACTATTACCCGATTACTGCAGGTCTTGCTGGGTTCCTTCCATTCCTGGGATACTTTAACAAATGCACCACGTAAACAGGCCACAATATCTGCCGTTTCTGTAAAGCTACCACTTCTTCAGTCGGTAGCCAACAATCATTCCGTTTTCAAACTCTGTTACGAGGGTCTGTTCTGCACACGTCAATCTAAAACGGAAGCGGATGATGCAATTGGAAAAATGCTTGCCTCATGTCAAAGTCAGACTCTCAGCAACGCAGTGGTTTCAGGACGATGCGCTACATTTGCTGTGGGAGTGTTTGGAAATGGAAGCGTGCAGCTCCTCAGGTCGAGAAACGGCGTTACACTACTGCTCGTACGCGAAAAGAAAAACTCGGCGGAGAAATATCCACACTGCCTTGCAAGAAGTTTGTGGGGTAGGAAATCTAAATCGAAGCAAAATTTCTTTCTGAGGACGAAGTTGAGACCGAAAATCGTCAAAATCGCCACAACTTGTTAGAAGCGGAAGTAATCTTGCTGCGTGACAACGCATCGTGTCATGGTGCATCGTCGGTACGGGGCCTTTTGTCGAAATATGGCTTTGAAACTTTATCCCATTCACCATACAGCCCTGACATCAGTCTACCCGACTTTGATCTTTTCCGAAAGTTAAAGAATCGGCTCCGTGGCATTCGCTGAGATTCGCTGGGCGAACTGTCATGGACGTGACCCGAGTAATACGACAGCTGAACAAAGATGGAGCACTACGGGGCACTACGGGGCATCCAGGATATTCCTCACCGCTGGCAAGCTGTCATTAGCAGCGCAGCTGAGTATATTGAATGGCAATACGGTAAGTTTTTTCCGTTACTTCACAATTTCTCAAAATGGAGAGAGTGCAGAACTTTTGTTATGAACCCGTAGGTCTCGTCCTTTTCCCATTTTAACGCGAATTTGCATACCGTCTGCGAGTTCGAGTCCTTCTGAATGTCTTACATGATTTGCATATGATACTACGTTCGCCATCTGTCTGCTGGTTACGGTTCCTTCTTACATCAGGGGTGGTGATAATTTTTTGACAGGACTGTGTATATATGTATAGAAAAGGAGTGCAGACAATGACATGAGACTGTAGTTTTACGAAACCACCAGGAAAAAGAAGGATAGAAAGCCCAAAGATAAGACTAAAGGAAATCAGCACAATTTGTTTCAAAGTAATACTCAACGCTGTTAGTTTCAACGGAATTCACAACTCCATTCTTCGCAGAGAAAGGCTCATTTCTATTCTTTTCGAAGTAACACAGAATTCTATTCTTTTAAGACAATAGTCAGTTTCATTAGTTTCAAAGGATTACTCAATAGTTTTAACCGACTGGATTATATTCAATTCCATGCTTTTCGAAGAAATACTGAAAGTTATTATTTTCTTAATCGAATAGCCAACTTTGTTCACTGCAAAGTAAATGCTTATTGTCATTAGTTTCAAAGGAATATTCCACGTCATTCTTTTCCATGGAATACTCAATGCCATTCCTTTCGAAGGACAACTCAATTTCATTATTTTAAAAAGAATATTGTTACGTCACTGGTCACGTTCTACCCATAATCCAATTCGAGACGGCACGCATAGGATGAAGCCAGAACGGTCTGGTTCGACACAGTGGCGTACCGAAAAACTATGGCTGTGAAAAGGGGCCTCCCGTTGTCTGGAATAGCTACTTTCCTGTCATCCAATTTTTATAAACTAAAACGGCGAAAATGATTTTCAAATGTCTCACTTATTTAATTAAAAAACACACACCAAAAACCCCCTTTTCTTAATATTTCATTCAAAGCTGCCGTAACAAAATCCTGGCCACTTTTTTAACCAGCTTCATATGCAGTTCCCGCAAAACAAATTATTCGGCAACAAAGAGTAATTAATTAATTAAGCTACTCAACAATACAAAACATTATATTTTTTGAAAGATAAGGATACGTTAAGAGTGTCGAAAAAATGCTCAAAATTATTTTTTCAAGGAACCTATAAATGCCATCCTTTTCAAGGGAATTCTTAATTCCATTCCGTTGAAAGAAGCACTCAAAGTTTTCCACAAATTCTAGACTACAAGCATTGTGATGATTATAAGATCAAGAAAAACAACGTTATTTCACGATTATTTTACTTTTCGTGCCGACCAAGGTTTCATTTGGCTATGTATGGCTCAGCTTCTTCAAGCTGAATGGTTCTAAAAATTCCAAATCGCCCGTGACATCTTCAACGGCGTTGACGGTCACGGGATTTTGTTAGTTGCTTCCACACGCTTAATACGTAGAAATCGGGGCATGTCGTCCACAAGTTGCGAAGAATTTTTAAGAAAATCAAGTTCATTTTTTCTGACAGTCTTAAACTGAACATACTATAAAAGTACCGCACGATATACACGTTCGAGCCACATCATTGTGACCACCAGTTAATATTCAGAGTATAGCCGTGTGTAGCGCGGACAGCAGTTAGACGGGTTGGGAGTGACTCCATAAGGTGCTGGAAGGTGTTCACAGGTTTATGGAGCCATGCTAACTGCAGTGCATTTGACAGCTGCTGGAGGGTGCATGGTGGAGTATCCATAGAGCGAACAACACGATCGAGTTGGTCCCACAGATTATAATGAATATATCGCTTCTGCTACTGAATTATAATGAATATATGCTTCTTCTAAGCTAATGCTTCTTCTAATGCTTGTTAATTATATCATAAATAAACTTTCCTGCTAGTAGTGTAGTAATAATAATGAACAAGCTTTTAACTGCTAGTAACGTTGTAGTAGTAATTAAGATGAATAAAGTCTTATGCTGGTTGTTAATAATAATCAACTAATGAAATTAACCTAACAGCCAGACAGAGATCTGACAAAGCTATGAACTGAGAAAGACGTACTTACTAAGACAATCTTTTATTTGGTAAACTTCTGGCTCTCACATAAACGAAGATCTCTTTACACACGAAACAAAGCTCTCACGCACATAAACAACCGCTCTCTCTATACAACAACAGCTCTCTGACACATAAACAACAGCTCACTTCGTACAACAACAGCTCTCTCCGTACAACAACAGCTCACTTCGTACAACAACAGCTCTCTCCGTACAACAACAGCTCTCTCTACGTATCGTTGAACGCGCCTATTTATACTGGCTACCACCACGTCATGACTTACACTCATTGCCAGATCTCATTCAGCGGGAGAAATAACATCTCGTTCAGTAAGAAGATAATTTACATAGTAAAATAAAATAACCAGAGATAGTAAAAATCAAAAGGAAAGTGAATCTAGAGTATACGTTACAAGATGCTCAACTGGGTTTAAGTCTGGGGAATTAGGAGGCCAGGGAATTACTTTGAAGTTTTCATCGCTCTCTCCCAACCACTCTCTGGCATTTCTAGCTATGTAACACATCACACTGTCGTGCTGGAAGATCCCATCCGCCCCAGGGAAGACAATTAGCATGTATGGGTGTAGGTGGTTTGCTAGGACAGATTCATAACGAATTCGGTCTATAGTGCCTTCAACAGGTATGAGTGGACCCAGGGAATGCCACGAAAATATTCCCCCCAGATCATAACGCTGCCCCCACCAGTTTGTGTTCTTCCATCAGTGGTTGAAGAATGATTGTTCTCCGATGTTTCTCGCCTTATACGCCAACGTCCATCCGTTCGATGAAGCAGAAAACGTGATTCATCGGAGAAAGCAATCCTTTGCCAATCAGCGGAAATTCAATTCCGATACTGCCGTGCAAATGTAAGATTTTTCTGCTGATGCACCTTCGTAAGCATAGGTGCAGTGACCATCCGTCTGAATTGGAATCCCATACGCAGCAGGGTTCGCTGAACTGTCGTCTTAAACACACTTCCGGTAGCCCCCTGGTTCATTCGGCCAGTAAGTTGCTCCACTGTTGCGTGTCAATCAGCCCTCACGCACCTTCGCAGCCGACGCTCATCTCTCACATCAATGGCACGTGGTGCTCCGCAGTTTCCAGTCGCTTATTCGCAACGGTGCCATTTCTCCAATTACGAAACACTAACCACAGCAGCACGCGAACAGTTCAAAAACTGCGCAGTTTCAGAAATACTGCCACCCTTGGTCCGAAAGCCGATAATCATCCCTTTTAGCAAATCTGATAAATCGCTCCTTTTATCCATGACAGCAACAAGTGATGTGTTTTCAGAATGCCTACATCACACCTTATATACCCTCCAAACCAGCTCATGACACGTGCCTTCTTTCATTGGCTACACGCTGTTGACTTCAAAAGTGGGAGGTAGTCAAAATAATATCACTCGACTCTGTATGTAACTGTAAAAGGCTTGAGTTTTTCTTGCAAAGGTTGACCGGACTGGGCATGCGGCGGTGAGAAAACAACGAATGGCTTTAAGATAAATTGTAGTTACGAGAAATCCTCTTGAGCGTGAAACCAGAACTCAAGGAACCGTAGGAAACTGTTTTCAGTATCGTACCAGTATTGAATGTGAGCAACAATGGAATTTATATGATGAACAATGGAATTTATAAGTTAGTCTAATTTAGGAATTTTAGAAGTTTTACCTTTCCAGAGTACGAAATTATCTTCTACATATCGTATCCATAGATCAAATTTTACAAGCTGAAAAGTTATCCTTCAAGTTGACGTATGGATATTTCGCATTATATAGGTAACAGCGGACTTCTTGTGAAGCCTGTTCGCTTCTTTTAATTTGAGTCGATAGACAAACTCATGAATGTTTCGTAGATGTTTTGTTTGAAGTGGCTAAGGTAGATAATTTTGAAGAAAATAACTTGGATAACTTGCTACTTGTACGCACTCAAAGATTATTTTTTAACTATTAGGCAACGAAGTTCTGTTCAAAGCAGTATACGGCATTATTTTTCTTTCAGCAGAATATTTATTGCCGTAAACCTGCTTGGAATATCCAAAGCCAGTACTCAGATCCATTCCTTTCGAAGGAACATTGACATTCGTTCTTTTCAAAGAAGTGCTCAACATTTTTTCAAGGGAATACTTAATGCAACCTTTCAAGGAAACCAAAGTCATCATTTTATAATAATATTTAAGATTATTTACTTTTAAAGGAATAGCGAACGCCATTTGTTTTAAAGGATTACTCAGCTTCATTGTTTTCAATAGACCCAACATTATCTTTTTTAATGGGATACTCAACGTTTTCATTTTCAAAGGAATATTAAACTCGTCTTTTCAATAAACGCACAATATCATTCATTTCAAAGGACTAACCAACAGTATTGTTTTCAAAGGACTACTCAACACCATTCTTTTCAAAGAAACAATCAACATCATTTTTTGTGAAGAAATACTTAAAGTATTTCTTTTAAAAGAAACAAATACCATCGTTTTCAAATAGCAATCCGCATTATTGATTTATTTTCAATAAATAAATAATGCAAATCAATATCGTTCGTTTTACAGAACTACTCAATTCCATTCTTTTCAAAGAAACACTCATCATTTTTCATGAAGGAATAGTTAACGTTATTCTTTCGAAAGAAACAAATACCATTTTTTCCAAATGATCACCCGCATTATTTATTTTCAATAAATGGTGCTTGAATCCGCATTATTTATGCATTATTTATTTTCAATAAATAATGCAGTCAGTATCATTCGTTTTAAAGGACTACTGAATTCCACCCTTTTCCGAGAAACACTTAGCATTAGTTTTTCCTCGAGGGAATATTTAATGCAGTTGTTTTCGATTTCAAAGGAACGGTCAACGTCATTGCTCCCAACGTTTCGTCAGTGGTTACTGACCTGTAATTCAAACACTGCTCTTGTTACAACATGCTGGACTTTATACGTACATTAGCGCTGCCGACATCGTGGACATGTACGAATGATGAGATAAAAATGTAGACGTACAAATCCAGTGCCAATAACGGAAAATCATACAGATTAATCGCTCATGCGCTAATAGAAACAACTATGCATTACAATTTCACGTTAAAATTTTAAGTTAGCATGGATCACTAGTTAATACATAACTAATTAGTTCAATTTTGCTGTATGAAGCTGCTTAAATTATTTGTGTAGGAGAAATGAGGCAAGAAAATCTTCAGACTCTTCCAGATGATAAATATTGCTGAATGTCGACATGCGCTGCGAATGAAATAATTTTTTATTGGTTAATATATATTCCTCAGGAGGTGTGTTATCTATGCTACCCCAGTGAAAATCAATAGTGGCATTGGTAAATAAAGGAGTTGTATGAGACGGACTCAAATGGTTCTATCTTACGAGAAAGAAAGACCCGGTACTTCTAAGTAGGTCATTAATCATTGTTTGCGCTAAGAAGAAAAGGTTATTGGACAATCCAACCAGGACAGCGTGAGGTAAAAAACGTTTTCTGATAAACGGCATTTACACAGATAAACGCATTTGTTCCAAGAAGTATTATTTAGTTTCTCCAAGATTGAAAAATCTTCTACATTCTTTGTGCTCATAATATTATTTAAGTACAGAAAAGAAGAATGCTCAAGTATGTTGAAAAAAGGGGCACGTAAATGAAGTATTGTCTTTCGTCTGCTTAAAAAAAGACCCATACGTTTCGAAAACGGGATTACTAGGATGTATAGAGAAAAAGTTTGTCGGGAAGATCACTCATTCGAATAGAAGAAAGAACTCAGCGTAAAAATATGGATTAAGGTTAAAATGAAGTAGTTCCCACTGATTTAGCTCTTCGTCGTTATTAATATCTGGTGAAATGGTGCAGTCTACTATAACCACGACAGTTGCAATCCAAAACGACAGAGCTTTTGTATGTTATCGTGTTACAACAGTAATTGCTTCAACGGGAATTAATAGGGTAGGAATAAATGAATACTCACATTTTTTCTAAAAAATTTGTCATTTTGCTATTAGTTAGTGTTCCTTTCCTTTCTATTTTCGTTTTCAATTTAACGATCCTAGAAGAATAGGAGCTTAGGAAAAGTAACCCGTGCTCGCCACTTAACTTATTATAAAATAACTCCCTACTCAGGCTCGTAATCACCTGGTAGCAACAGAGAGCTTTGGTATAAGTTCGGATGGGGGTAATGACTTAATTCAGGCAGATCTGAAATGATTTCCACAATCATGCTGCAGAAGTCAGATACCGAAGGAAGAACAAATTTGTGTGTTAGGGGTGTGAGTAGGAAAACTTTTGATTTAAGATAACGTTCTTACAAAAGAAAAACACCAACAAATAGCAAAAAAACAGCATAAATATTATAGATTTTAAATATTTATATTATTGAAAAGTTAGCTGATATTTTGAAACAGCTAACGAAAAGAATGTATATTCCCCCTATACAACCCAGATATAAGTCGAATTGTTAATCAATGGCAAAAGCCTGCAAAATTTGAGCCACTGAAAGTTTTCAGCACGTTTTTGGTTGAATCTAAAAGTATTTGGAGTGCTGATTTTAAAAAAAATACTATGATTTTTCTCTAAGACGTAAGAATGTTTTTACAAAATAGATCTGAAGATATGGAAAAATAGCCTATTTACATGTATTCTGATGAAAAGTTTATTTTATTACAAAAACGTTAAAAAAAATTATACATAAAAATGCTACAAAGAACCGTTTTAAAATGTTATTTATATTTACAAATCCTTATATTGTCTTTTTCTTTAGCTTTCAAAGCTTGGTTTGTACTTTTTTCTTTTAGGTATATACAGCTTGCGAGTCTGGTATCGTCGTTCCATCCGTTTTATGTCTTCGTGGAATTGTTCTCCTTGTTCGTCCCTAACAGCTTCAAGCTTTTCAGGAAGACGTCCGAGAGAGATCGCAAAGTTCATTTTCAAGCTCATTGAACAACCTAGTGCTTTTAATTTTTCTCTATTGCTTGCTGTTGGAATCTTTGTAGTTCCCCAAACATTTCTTCACAACTTCCTTAAAAGCATTCCAAGCCTCTCCTTCAAGTTTCCATTTTTGTTTCAAACTCATTATCTTTTAGGAGTTTTCGAATGCCTGGCCGGGAAACGCCTTGCTTCATTCGCATCTGACAACCCCGGAAACGTTTTACACAAATACTTGAAAAACTGATTCTCTTGTCAAATCTTTTACAAACTGCTTTATAAATCTAAGTTTGATATGAAGAGAAGATATGGGAACTTTTGTTGGATAAACCAAACCTTTTCTGGGTAATAATATTGTTTTCTGATTTTAAACCAGCCATGCTTGGCCATTATTTTTTGATCCAGTGTTGGCTTTTCTCTTAATTGTCTCATCCGAAGAAAGAGCATGGGTATTTTGTGTATCCTCATTTTTGTCCAAAGGACATGGACAGTACTTTAAGATCATCCCATGTCATCCATCTGTGATTGAGGTATTTGAGCTTCGTGAGAACTAAGGCCACATTTTCATAACTTCCTTTCAGGAGCGCAGAAGGACCAACTGGACCTAAAGAACAATTTATATCATTGTGTAATCTTCTTTGAGACTTCTTTCCGATGAGTCAGTAAAATGTCTCCACTCTAACAAATGCTGTACTCAATGTTGAACTTTTACATCAGTCCAATGATATTTCTACAGTACAGTAAGTAAACATAATGAGAGAAATATAGGATGGAATTTTTTTCTCTATTCCTATAACACGAGAAAAAGTGAAAGGAAACAATAAGTTCTTTGTCTTAAGCCTAGAGAATAACACCTCCGCAGATTCTTTAGGAAGGCTAAATCGAAAACTAAATCGTTCAGTTCACTCTATGTGTGCCCACTTCAGAAATTAAAACGTCGTTGCACACGTACGTTACAAGATAAGGATGTCGTTCACGTTGTTGAAGATTCTCTGGCTGGCTGTTCGATCATTACTGGGGCTGCCAGCCAAGATTGACAGTAGCTTTCGGTCCATTTGATGTGGTACCGAACATCCGAACCAGTTGGAGAGATCTGCACAAACAGTTTGTAACGAAATCCTTTTTTGTGTGCGAGATTAGTGTTACCCTATGTTTAAAACCATGACTAAGGAAATGTTGAACTTAATGAGAATACGATGTAATAGCTGCACGAAATAGCTCTAATTAAGTTTTTTGCGGCTAGACGAAACATATACAGAAGTCAAACTTACGATAACCTTTTACTGGTCCAAAATATAGCACTGAGAGTTTTACACTTCACACATACGTTAATTATCTGTCTTATTATTAAGCTTAACAACGATCGAACATCTTCACACACACACACACACACACACACACACAGCAACTGCTGTATCGTCCTTTTCATCTAACGTTCTTATCACATTCATACGTCACTCTTTTTGGCCTTAAAAAGTGTTGCCAACCTCATTCATGTGAGAGAGAAGATATCACGTTCAGTTTGGAAAGTACGAAAGAGAACAAACTCAAATTTACATAGGAAAAGGAACTAAAAATGAAAGTTAAATTAGAATATACGTTTATGTAATTCGATTATGCCTTTCGCCCAGATACATAACAACATTGGGTTGTGAAGAAAAGCCCTTTTCTGTACGTGGTGGTTTCCAAACCACTTCTTCCTACTCCGGGGCTGCCGTTTTACCGATCGAAGTACGCCGACATGTGGCTTACAACTGCAATAACTTGATTCATGCGTTACCTCAATAGTACGTCACATATATTCCTCCCTTGCGAAATGCGAGGAAACGAAATCGCAGGCTTCGGGTACGCCGACAACATCCATGCTTGAAGAAGCTGACTGCAGAAGAAGGAATTCTTATTAATACGCAACTGGTGAAACATACGTAGTTATAATGCGTATGTTTCGCTAGTTGTACATAAGCAATTGACAAAGTATGGCGTTAAAAAACTGTAACAAACACTGGTGCAAATGTTTCAAGTTTTAATCGGACTGTACGCAGCAATTTATGGGTCCAAGTTTTAATCAGATGGCATGCAGCAATTTATGGGCCCAAGTTTTTATCAGATTGTATGCAGCAATTTTTGGGTCCAAGTTTTAATCAGATTGTATGCAGCAATTTATGGATCCTCTCTTGATATACGCCTGGTGCAGCAGAACAGCCTACCCCGCCTTTGTGACATCTCTCCGTAGGAAGCTTCATTCCATGAAGTATCATGGAAGAGTTGTGTCCAGAAGCATTTAATGAAGTAAATGAACATACATGATTTAACAAGGTTGAAAGCACATCAAACATGATGCTGTGCGTGGATGACATCCATCTTGTGGAGTGAGAAATCATGCTCTAGCCTCTTTCAATATGACGTTATGAGCCTCAGAATTAAGAATGCTAAAGATCGTGTATTACGTGTGCTGAGTTTTCCCTCTTCTGAAATTTGGAGGTGGAAGGCGTCATTGCTTGAATGCGTTTCTTGCTGTTCTGAATTGCTTTATTGGTGGGACAGTGAAGAACAATGTCTTCTGTGCCCTTGGATTGTTATATTGGGCAATATTATTTATCCTACATTGCGGCAATTTTACTCAGTTGGAACTTACGCCTTTCAACAGGACCATGTTTCCTGCCGCACAGCACGTTCTGCTAAAACGACATTTGAAGACAAGACTATAAGTTTCTTAACCGTACAGAATATTCGTGGAATAAATCATAATACAGAAGATTGAGGTGCGATGAAATTGGAGGTTGCTTTCATGGCAGCTTTGGAAGGCCAGTAGAAAGAACTAGCGCCATCTGTACGTGCCCTTGCACGACATCCCGCATTTCTTTTACAGCATTGAAACCTTTTTTTTCTGATCAACCTACGTATATAGCCTTTATTTACTTCGATGGCTATCATGGGCGCGAAATCTCCCCCATGTCGAGCACGTCTAGAGCTGTATTAGATAAAAGTTCTGTAAGGATACTGATGCCTACACTTTAAAGTAAAGACACAAGCCAATACTCTTCGGACAAATTTACCAGATGCCTCACAATCTCGTCTCTGTGAACATCTCAGTTTAAATACCTCTTTCAGTGATGTAGTTCTAAATGAAAAAGTGCCTTAGCGGTGAACGGACTAGGAAAAAATACCCTCAAACTTTTCAAAATCTGATTCGTTGTTTTTATTATTGTTTTTTTAATTTTCGTTGCTAATTACCAATATCAGTTTATATTAAAACTGCATAATATGAGCAATTTTAAATAACAAGAAGAATGTAAAGTGAGAGATATATACTAAGATTATAAAATTTTTATTTAAATATGAACCTGCGTCGTCTATACGATTTTAAATATGCATTCGGAATTAATTGTGAACTAATTGAGTAACATCAATGCAATATGACTAATGCGCTGTTTCTATTAAGATTATGTGGTGCATGTGGAAAATTTTTACTTTGCCTGTATGGAGAGAGTGAGCTCAGGGAATTACTTGTATTGTAGCCGATACCAGTTCTTGAGAGTTGTTTAGTAGAAATGCCCATCACTACAGTTTTTTCTCTGAGAACTGCAATCTCAACACCACGGAGTAGCCATCTCCTACAAATTGATTTTGACTGCCGTCTTTAGACAAAGGATTTCAAATTATCTTTCTGATAGAATGTTATGATTTGTGAGGCACCCTATTGCGTTATCCAACTCTGAAGATCCATCTACACGATATTTTTCTTGTTTCTGGGTTTTACAACTAACATGGGTAACTCGCATGCTATAAGCAGTTGCCGGCCCCTAATTTCGGGTCACTTGTTCCAGGAAAGAGACAGATCCAGCCTCTTTGGCCATACACACCATCCGTGGCTCATCCGAGGTTGGGACTCAGTCTTAACTCGGAAGAATGGCCAGAAGCCAGCGCCTCAGATCACTGTATCACAGGGGCGGACATTTCTTTAGTATGACATTTGGTTAAGATACGAACATGTTTTAAACACAGAACACAGTTTTTCTATTTCTACATACATGATCATTTTGAAAAGTTACTTTGCTTAGATTCTCTTACCATGTAACCACTAAAAATACTTTAGCGGCGCTAAGCCTGAAAAAGAGTGTCTTAGCGCCGCTAAGACGCGCTAAGCCTGAAAAAGAGTGCCTTAGCGCCGCTAAGACTCTTCCACATCACTCACCTCTTTGCCTTTAGAACCGAGAATACAGCTTACTGAAAAAATGGGAACATTCTCCAGACGTTCTTCTTGCGTTTTGTGATGCCTTGCATACCAACGAAGGAATTGGGTCAAACTTTTAAGATATAGACTATACACAGAGTGCCCACTTTATTATGACCACCTGACAGTTTTAAGCAAATGAGCTATGGCTGCACGCTGTTGCCGCCAGAGGGCGAGGCTAGTATAAAAAGGAAAAGCGTAGTGCTTGCGACAGTAGTAAAGTGATTTTTGGGTGACGAGATGGGGAAAAAATGCGATTTGACGGACTTTCAACGTATGACGATTGTAGGAGCTCGAAGCCATGGAGCGAGTATCACCGAAACCACCGCATTCGTGAAATGTTCCAGAGCAGCTGTTGTTAAAGTGTTTAAAGACTGGACTGTCAGCCAAAAACTGGATCTCTACGTGCAACGTGTGGTTGTCATCGACTAGTGACTACTTGGGCGGAGCGGAGAGTGTCCAGACTGGTAACAGACAACAGAAAGGCAACAGTGCAGCAAATTACAGACCATCTTAATGAAGGATCTCCTCAAATGATCGTTTCACGCACTGTTCGCGGTACACTTTATCGGATGGGATACGGCAGCCGAAGGCCTGTTCGAACACATTTGCTGTCTGCAGTTAACAAGAGAAAACATCTCCAGTTCGCACAGGAGCACAAGGATCGGACAGGCGATAATTGGAAACAAATTATGTAGTCCGATGAATCACGTTTTCAGTTGCACCATGCCGATGGCCGAGTGAGAATTTAGCGGAAACAGCACGAAAGCATGGACTCAAATGCTTTGCTACAAACCTTCAAGCTGGTGAAGGCAACGTTATGGTTTGGGGAATGTTTTCCCGGCATGCGTTGGGCCCTTTAATTCGTGTTGATCAACGTCTGACTGGCACATCATATCTAAACATCGTTGCGGACCAAGTGCATCCTATCATGTTGATGTTTTATCCCAATGGCGATGGCTACTTTCAACAAGATAATGCGTCCTGCCATAGTGCTCGTATTGTACAGGATTGGTTTCAGGAACATGCCGGTGAGTTTACTTTGCTTAGGTGGCCCCCACAATCTCCAGATCTGAACCCCATTGAGAATTTGTGGGATGAAGTTGAACGAGCCATCAGACAGCTGGATCCACAACCCTGCAATCTCACACTCCTGGAAACTGCTATTCATCAAGCATGGTCTCAGATTCCACAAACCACCTATCAACATCTCGTGGAGTCCATGCCACGAAGAATCGACGCAGTATTAAGGGCCAAAGGTGGCCCAACGAAGTACTGAGGGGGTGGTCATAATAAAGTGGCCACTCAGTGTGTATGGCCTCGTATCTGGTTCATTCCACAAAATTTTATTTCATGTTACTTTATTTAGGATCAAAGCAGACTACAGTTTTTTTTAATATAGTGAGCAAAATTACAATTATTCTCCATCTCTTTCTTGCACGTAGGCTTACTGTCTCAATACGTAAGCCTAACATGCTGACTGTATCGCACATTAATCTGATAATTTCAGACTGCATAAAATGCAATATTCAACACACATATACATGTAGCTAAGTGCTTTTCCCGAAAAGTTGAAACGGTAGCAATGTATCCAGAAATTAAAGAAACACATTACACTAGATTTTACAGAAATAATAGATTAATATCGAAATACGTAGACATAACTTTATTGATATGTAAATAGAGCTGAAATGGTATGGTACTATTAGCTGGCCGTGACATCAAAGATCTATCTGATTGGCCTCATAGCAGGGGAAAAACGGAGAGCTCAGAACAATATCGTAAAGAAAACTTATACACAGATTTATTTTCTGTTTTATTCAAAGCGAAATAAAACTTTAAGAACAGGTCCAGAGCTAATCGTTTGGTCCGAAAATAAATTTTGATACGCCGACCTACTTTCCTGTATACTTCACATGTCATTTTGGGGAATATGTTTTCATAAGTTCGGGACAATATGGTACGCAACGTATTTAAAGCAGTATCGTAGCAAAGAAATCAACATAAGTTTCAGAGCAGAAATGAGATGCAATATAACTCGTATAGCGATAAGGAAACACAGGCATCTAATTAAAAAAGCATACTCTAAATGTGTGCTGTTTAGATGGTAGACTGTGAAACTAAAACTTTTTTGAATAAACCAAACGGAACTTTAATCACTAAGTATAATTTAACGAAAAAATCTTGGTGTAGAAGTATTTTGATTCATAGATTTTATTATACCAAATTTACTTTTTTGGCAAATAAACAGACTGCATTTCTTTCAGAATTCAATAAATCTAATTTCAAGCTATTTGTGTCTTCATTTTTTCAGGTACGTTGTCTTTGTGCAATACGTTGTCTTTGTGCGATAGACCAATTACCTCCCCACCCCCTTTTTTTTTCTTCTCAAAGGAGCAATTGCTTTTTAAATTTTTCCTTGGATGAATAAAAAGGATAAAGACAAAAAAATTGGATTTTTTGAAGTCTTTTATTTCATATTAGAACGTAATGGCTTGGCTTACTTTATCAATTCGGGTTTTCCTAAACGTTGCCTCTCATTTCTGTTGTGTCAAAGTGAAATGCGTGGGAGGCCTCAAAAGGGGTTTAAAACGATTAACTGACGATTAACTGTAACTGTTATTTGTTTGCATATGAAGATATGCGTGATACATAGCAAAACCTTTTCCAGAAGCCCAAACTGAGGAATGTTAGTTTCCTTACGATCACCCTGAAGTACATTACAGCCAATATCCCCCAGCTATTGTAAAATTTTACCAGTTTTAAAACGCTCTCTGCTCTGTTTTTTTTTTTTTTTTTTTTTTGTAATTCCTTAAACATGTTGTTTTGGTCTGAACTTGATTGATTATTAAGGGAAACGTAATTAAAAGTTTTCGTCATTTTAATGGAATCGAGAAACACTTATAAAAGTTTAAATAATAAATAAACAAAGCAGATAAAATAAACTCAGCCTCTCACGTCTTTATTAAAAATTAATTTTACAATTAAACACGTTTTTTGAGTGTGCACTATATAACGACGAGAAAAAATTTCAAAAGGTAATGAGAGAAGTAATTATAAAAGTAATTATCATCAGAAACAGAATGTAAAAACGATTTTGCTGAATGCTGTCAATCTATCAAAAAAAAATGCTTTTGCTTCTTTTTTCTTGCCTCCATCAAAGCTAATCTCTCGATGATTTTGCGAAGTCAAGCTAGTTCAGTAACACACATTCCATTTTCGTCAAAAATAAACAATGCAATTTGTTTTCAGGCAAGTTTGCAATCATGGTGAATTAATTTTTATCTTATAAACAGTCTTTCTTTCTTTCTTTCTTCTTTTCACTCACACAGCTTTCAAATACACACTTTATCATTAAATTCAAAGGTATTTACGTATTAACTGAAAGACCTTACCCTAATGCACTCACAGATTAACCTCAGAACCTTAATGTAGTTACGTATTAATGAGAGCATCCTTTGGTTATTGAAATATTACTTCAGAAATAAAGGAGGATAATTTAATATTTAGTGTAAATATTAGGGCCGAATCTGGAATTTGAAGAGACGTACGCGCAAATTAATTTCAAAAGCTCAAAGACGTCTGAACCTTTTTTTACCATTTACTTCACAGAACATTCTATTTTTTTTTACATAAAGAAAGGAAAAAAGACAAACGAGCAAATTAGTCACCGAGATAAAACAAAATTCAAGAAACACTAAAACTGCATCTATCTGGTAGCACAGAACATGAAAGGCAAACGTATTGTGACGTGCCTGCACTGCAGAACGCGAGTAAGATAAAGACAGATAGCAGCGAGAGCATACGTCCGCGTAGCTCAGTTGGGAGAGCGACTTATTCCGGAATGAGGGTACCTGGGTTCGATGCCCGGCGTGGACAAAAATGACAGAGAAATTCACTTCGTTATATTGGCGCCCGAACTTCAAGAATGACCTGACCGTTAAAGTTCTTGCAGTGGTCTGATGTTCTTTCCACACCGCGAGACAGGAAAAGTAAGAGAATCCCTTCTTCAGCGCTTCGAAAAATAAATGTGTGTGATGTTGCGTTCCACACACCAAATTGACTGGGATGTCTCCAATGTACGTTCTTAAGCGGATGACTCCCTACAGCGACACATGGTCCTGGATGACCCGTGGGCCAAACCCCGGCCCTCTTTCGGGGGAGGCTAGGGGAGATGTGACGTGTCTGCGCCGCAAGACGCACATGAGATAAAGACAGATAGCAGCGAGAGCATACGTCTGCGTAGCTCAGTTGGGAGAGCGACTTACTCCGGAGTGAGGGGACCCGCATTCGATGAACGGTGTGGACAAAAATAATGACGGAGAAATTTACTTCGTTGTTATATGTAGTAATATGATTATATTATTAATAGCAAAGGGTAATAATGAAAATATTTCTTTGATTAAGATCGAGAAACAGGCAACTATACGATTTAATTTGACCACAACACAGAAAATGAAATTTTCTTATTTCAGCAGAAGTGGCATCGGCAAAAAATATGTACCTAGCACGTTTTCCTTTTTATTTCGTCTCCTGACTAAATCACATAAAAACAAACTGAGTTATTAATGAACTTCGTTTTGAGTTTCTGTGTTTTGATGTAAATTGCGTTATTTCAGAGTTAAACGTTTTCTAACTAAACGACACATTATTTTCTCAAATGGCTTTTACAATTAGGCAACGCTGTCAGCGAGTCGCAGGAAGATGAAATACAAACTTTGAACAGAGACAGGATAAAGTTTTATGTATGTGAGAGAGAGAGAGAGAGAGAGAGAGAGAGAGAGAGAGAGAGAGAGAGAGAGAGAGAGAGAGAGAGATTTGTAGTAGAAAGATATTGGGAGTAGATTGTAAACAATCGATATTACGAAAATGTTTAAACCTTTAGGGTTCATATGTGATCGGCTACCAGGTTGAGTCAAACGTTCATCTCTTTCATCTCTTTTTGAAATACACGCGACGTAGGTCCTCATTCCTTATGTAAAAGGCGCGCCAGCGTTGACTGGATACTACTATAACGTGGAACACAGGACGCAGATGACATGCATTTGGCACGGTACCACATTGTGTTATTAGGCTAGCAGAAGATATATAGACGCCGTTAAATGTGTTGTTCTGCTGCTCCTACCACGTTGCTGGGAAAAAAATAATTAACTACGGAAGCAGCATCACTAAAATTTGTGTAGTTGAAGGCGAGGAAACATTGGACAGCAGCATTGTACGAGAGTTGTTGCGGCATTTCAACGCTGGAGACACACGTCTCGAGGGTAAGCCGGGGTCGCGACGTCCATCGACCACCAAATATTGACACCCTGGTAGACGCTGTTACAAAAATGGTTCCAGCGTTTCAATGCTGCGGACACAAGTGTCGAAGACGAGCCCAGGTCAGAACGTCCAACGATCACTAACACTGACATCCTGGTAGAAGCTGTGGCAAAAATGGTGCTGTCGTTTCAATGCTGGGGACACAAATCTCGAAGACAAGCCGAGTTCAGAACGTCCAATGACCACTAACACTGACATCCTGGTAGAAGCTGTGACAAAAATCGTTCCAACGTTTCAATGCTGGGGGCACCACTCTCAAAGACAAACCGAGGTCATGACGTCCAACGACCACAACACTGACACCCTGGTCGAAGCTGTGACGTAAATGGTTCCAACGTTTCAATGCTGGGGACACCACTCTCCAAGACAAACCGAGGTCATGACGTCCAAAGACCACAACGCTGACACCCTGGTAGAAGCTGTGACAAAAATAGTTTCCAGTGTTTCTAATGCTGGGGACACCAGTGCCGAAGACAAGCCGAAGTCAGGACGCCTACCGACCACTAACATTGACACCATGGTCGAAGCTGTGACGAAAATGGTTCCAACGTTTCAATGCTGGGGACACCGGTGTCGAAGACAAACCGAGGTCAGGACGTCCAAAGATCACAAAAACTGACACCCTGTTAGAAGCTGTGACAAAAATGGTTTCCAGTGTTTCTAATGCTGAGGACACCAGTGCCAAAGACAAGCCGAAATCAGGACGTCTAACGACCACTAACACTGATACCCTGGGTCGAAGCTGTGACAAAAATGGTTCCAACGTTTAAATGCCACTGACACCAGTGTCGAAGACAAGCGGCGGTCAGAACGTCCAAAGATCACTAACACTGACACCCTGGTAGAAGCTGTGACCAAAATGGTTCCGACGTTTCAATGCTGAGAACACCAGTGCCGAAAACAAGCCGAGGGCAGGAGGACGTCCAACGACAACTAACACTGGCACCCTAGGTCGGAGCTGTGATAGCGGATCTCGATAGTAGTACACGACAATTGGCAACTGAGGTGGGGGTTTTCCTAATCGTTCGTCACTTGCATCAACTTGGTTTGTCCTCAAGAAACCATCCTCATGAACTAACACATCAACAGACGGAACAACATGTTGCAGATTCCTTTCAAATCCACAGAATGATTGGCTTTCACATCCTAACGTTACTAGTGATAAAACGCGAATGTTCCTACTTCATTCTTTCACTGGTTCCCAATGGGCAACGCCAAGCTAGGATGCTCAACTAGTGGTGCAAAGAGCTCGGGTGGGTTTAAAGAAGAATCATACTGTGAATTTGGTGGAATTGTAAGATCATATGACGGGCGATATGATCAGGCTGTGAAAGGGAACTGTATGCCGAACAACTGCAGTTGGTCCGTGATGCTCTGCGCCAACGCTAGCCAGCAAAGGATAATACTCCAAGTCACACCTCCATAGTGGCCGCGTCAAAAATTACAGTAATTTTATAAGAAGTTGAGATCCTTTCCCCATTTTCCATACAGTCTGGAATGTGCCGCATTCGACTACCACCTGTTTCTCTCCCTGATTCATTTCCTACAAGGATAGATAGCAATTCGCTTTAGTGGCGTAGATGGAATCTGGTAATACAGATTTTCTGTTCTCAAAACCTTCTGAGTGGTACCGCTGATGTCTCGGGTGGAACATTAGCAAAGGATTATATGAAGAAAACAACGACCTGTACTTTGTAGAATGAGGTGAGAGTGTATGCCTTTCTTGCATCATTAAACTTTTTTGCCACCAACTGGACGAACTTTTGACTCACAGTGGTAGTGCTGTCATTAAATGGAAATTTATGTGGACATCAGCAAACCATATTGTATCAGTGAAATATATTCATTTCCTTTGACCTTTCAGTGAATGGAAGAATAAAGACTTTGGAATTGCTAGGACTCTTCTGCTGATTCTTTTCTGTGTCTACTAATAGTTACTTAATCGTGCAAAAACATTGAATGTCATCATCGTCAACCATAATCAATCCACTGCTGGATGAAGGCCTCCCCAAACTTCTTCCACAACTGTCTGTCTTCAGCCTGTCTCCGGTATGCTTTCGAATTTCATCCGTCCCATGTGGTCTTTTTCTGGGTCTTTTTCTGTCCTTTGGAATCCAGTTTAAAATTTCGGCTGTCTATCGGTGGTCCATTCTTCTGGCAACATGTCAAGCCCAATGCCATTTCAGTGATTTTACTCACATCATGATAACTTTCACTCTTGTCGTTCTCCTTATCCAAGAGTTCCTTTCTTATCTTTTCTGGTTACACCAAGCATGCATCGTTCGATGCTTCTTTCAGTTGCCTGCAGCCTTTGTATGTATTTTTAGTTAAGGTCCAACTCTCCGCTCCATCAAGCTCCCAAGCCAAGTTTTATACGTCAATTAATTTCTTCATCAATGTGACCTTCATTGATTGAAAGAATAAAGACTTTGAAATTGTTAGATCTCTTCTGCTGATTTTTTTTCTGAGGCTGTTAGTTGTTACTCAATCGTGCAAAAAGATTGAATATATGCTCAGCAAAGTCCTCTAACAACTTAGTTAAGCACGTTAAACTAAAACTGGAAGTGAAAGGTTAAACCTCCATTCAACTTTATACCTAATGTTAAGTAATTTTCCGATATCTTTTTTATTTTCCTGTGCTGATGTTAGACATGAATACTCAAATACACTCCCAAAAAATAGGAAGGCATTGTGGTTGCAGCCACGCAAGGACGGACACAAAATGAATAGATATCTGAAAGGTGAATGAGACAATCGGAGCAAGAAACATGAAAAAACAAACAACACACAAGAAATTTCAGCCAACTGAAGGCAATGTTGTGGCAACTCAGAACACGCGGCAGTGCAGTTACACATGGAGAAAGGGAGGAAAGCGATTCCTACTGAACTCTAGTAGAGCGTATGGCTACCAACGGCCCTCTAAAATACTGTTACCTCGATGAAACCTCAAAAGGATGTGATTATACAGAAGTCCTCAAGGTATTCCCCGCCAGTCCTTGTTGAGGGAATGCATGCTCCACCTGCTGAAGCGTCATACAGGGGACGGGAGAGCTTCAACACGTAGGCCCAGTGCATCTCACGCGAGATCAAAGAGAGCGCGATGCTCTCGTCCTGGAATATGTTTTCCACCAGCTGGGTATGATGAGGACGGGCATTATCATCCATCAAGAGGAACGTATCCCCAACTGCTGAAGTATAGGGCACAACTACAGGTCGCAGGATTTCATCTCCGTATCGGGCCGCTGCTAGGGGTCCATTCTGAAAGACACAGAGGTCTTTACCACCTCCCATACACATTCTCGACAACACAAGGATTCCACTACCACCGAAGGCATCTGTTTCGTGCGTGAATGTTTCATTATTCCGTGTTTCTCATTCACGCCAGAGAAGGACTTTACTCTAAGAGTACTTCAGGCTGAATTGAGATTCATCCGTAAAAGAACACAGCATCGCTGCTCATGGTTGCAACCAGAATAGCCTTAAGCCCACTCTATGAGGGACCTATGGTGATGTGCGGAGAGGGACATGCACATCATCGATCAACGGGAATGCAATCCTCTTTGATGGAGCTGAACGCGTATGGTCTGCGGGGATTTTGGTAGGATATTCTTCATTATAAAGAGTATAAATAATATCCTTATGTGAATAATACTTCATTATGAATCGTATTTTGCATCCATTTTCTTCTTTAATAACATATAGCTTTCAGTTAAAATCAGTAGCTGGTATGCACATTGTTTATTTTGCGCATTTTGTTTATGTCATCATCATCATTGTCAACCATTATCAATCCACTGCTGGACGAAAGTCTCCCCAAGTTTCTTCCACAACGGTCTGTCTTGTGCCAGTCTCCTCCATGTTACTCCCACATACTTTCGAATTTCATCCACCCATCTCACATGGGGTCTTCTGGGTCTTTTCCTGTCCCTTGGAATCTAGTCTAAAATTTCAGCTATCCATCGATGGTTATATCCTTCTGGCAATATGTACAGCCCATTGCCATTTCAGGGATTTTACTCTGATCATGATGTCTTTCTTCCACGCTTGTCATTTTTCTGATCCACGAGTTCCTGTTCTTATCTCTCCTGGTTACACCAAGCATGTACCTCTCCATGCTACTTTGAGTTGTCTGCAGCCTTTGCATGCCTTTTTTAATTAAAATCCACGTCTCTGCACCATACGTAAGCACTGGAAGGATGCATTGATCAAAACATTTTTCTTTTAAGACATAATGACATATTGCTCTTGAAAATTAAACTGTTTCTTCCAAAAGCTCTCCAGGCAAGTTTTATACGACGATTAATTTCTTCATCAATGTGACATTCACTTGATATCTGCTGTCCAAGATAAATGTAGGTATTGGTTGTCTCCAGCTTTCCCCCATCAATCGATAAATCTTCATTTCTTGTAAAAGCATTGTACATCACTTTTGTCTTCTGAAAGTTCATTTCTAATCCCACTTCTTTACTCTTGTCAGCAAGTTCCTGGATCATACTCTGCAGTTCTGATGGGGTAGTTGCAAAAATGACTATGTGATAGGCAAAACAAAGGTGAGTTAGATAATCTCCATTGATCTTTATCCCTTTGTTTTCCCAGTTCAGTGATTGAAAGACATTTTCCAAAGTGGCATTAAAGAGTTTGGGAGATATGGTGTCACTCCCTTTCCAATTTTTATGAGTGCTGTATTCTCAAATAGCCGAATCTTTGCAGTTGCATTTTCATAGATGTTATTAATAATATTAATGTATGCATCTTCAATACCGCAGGATTTCAGAGCCATTGTAACTACTGATGGTTTCACCGAATCAAAGGCTTTTCATAATCGATAAAAGCCATGCACAATGGAAGTTCATATTCCCTCGCTCTTTCAATTAGTTCTCTCAGTACGTGGATATGATCTATAGTGCTGTAACCACTCCTGAATCCAGCTTGTTCTCTCGGTTGAGCCATGTCTAGTGTCCGTTTTAAACGGTGAGCAAGAACTTTACTGAAGATTTTATAAACCGCTGATAGGAGGCTGATAGGTCTGTAGTTCCCGAGATCCTCAATTTCACCTTTTTTATGTAGCAGGATCATTGTAGCATTGTTCCAATCTTCAGGAATCTTCCCTTTATTACGGCGTCGAGTGAAAACCTAGGCGAGTACTGTTTCAATTTCTCCACTTGCTTCTTTTATGATGTCTACGGTAATTCCGTCTTCTCCTGGAGCTTTCCCCCATTTCATGTTCTTGATTGCATGTGCAACTTCTGCTGGGAGGACTTGAAGAACTCTGGTACTGGTACCTTTCGTAATGTGTGGAGTACATGTATCATCCCTTTCATATAGGTTTGAGTAGAAATCTTTCACTCTTGTCAAAATTTCACCTCGATTTCTTGTTACAGAACCATCTTCTTTTCTCAGAGCCATAATCTGTTTCCTTCCCTTACTCAGATGTTTCTTTGCTCTCTTCAGGCTTTGGTTGTTTGTTTATGTAGGATGTGTTATATAGGATAGCTCTTGCTGACCACATTTTAACAGTTGCGCTACCTAAATTCAGGCGGATTCCCCGCGTTGGTTCAGATAAAAAGCAGCCCCTCATAAAACGCAACCCCTCATCTTCAAACACAGAATTCCTCCACGCCACGGGTATTTATCCTTTTAATTGAATCGTGGGCCACATGTCAAAATGGAATAGAACTGGAATGTCACATTTTATTACAAATAGCGATTATTTCATCGAGGTTTTGAATTCGAAAACTTGACGTCTGGAAAACAAAACATTGCATTTAACATGATATTTATGTTACAAAGAAATCTGAAGTAGGTATCTGATGTGCCTACATTTTTATGACACTTTAAAGATCCCAAATGCATAATCTATCAGAGCACAGCTCATAGCAGATCTCGGAATTTTACGTCCATGGTCTCAAAGTACGAGTACCTACCCACTGAAATAACCGTTTTTAAAACTGAGCAGGTATTTAAAATAATAAGTTTAAAATATGGGGCACACAATGTGAAACAATACAGAAATATGCGATTTGTAAATCAAAATGTAATAGAGAGCAACGTAAAACCAACATTTTCTAGGAAATCCTGTTATTGAAAAAATACCAAACCTATTTTGTGAAAATTGACAGTTTTTCGACTGCTACAAAAATAATATGTATGGTCTAGGAACCGAATATTGCTGAAAAGTAAAATAACATATGAAGTAAATCACTTATGTATGAATAATTAACTGCTATAAAAAGTGACTGAAAAGATAAAATAAGAGCGTTATGGCTAGAAAATTTACAGTTTCACGAGAGCTACAAAAATACTCTCAATGCAAAATTTGGCGATTACTAACAAAGTGTTTAAAACCAAGTCTACCTAGTATGCATAACAATAACACAGGCAGAGTTATTAACACAGCAATTAGACATCCCTGAATTGTCTGTATTTACTGTTTATCACGTAACATCAATCACATCAGTAAACATGAAAATTAGTTCGGCCTAGAGCGGAAATCGAACCCGCATCTCCCGATTTCCGTTTGAGCATGCAACGGAAATCGGAAGATGCGGATTCAATTTTTGTTCCTGGGCGATTAACTTTAAAGTTTTCTGATGTAATTGATGTTACGTGCTGAACAGTAAATACAGACAATTTAGAGATGTTTGATTGTTGTGTTAATTATTCTGACATATTTCCACGTATTATGAGAATAACATGTCTTCCACACAATTTAATAACGGAATCATTGTCAAGAATAATATCCCACATACTCCAATCCCTCTTTTTGATTTCCATTCAGTGAGGCACCTGACACTGCTTTTCCTTTAACCGCTTGAAAATAGCAGCATCGGTACTAGATATACTACACTCAGGAGATTTTTGAGGGGTTAGTTCGTCAAACGTATCCTTCCTCTTGATTTAAGGCACTTCAAGCGTACGAAACGCTGCTAACAAATATAAGAGCTGCCAGAAACGAGGGCATTCTCATCGCATTTGATCCTAGTCCAGGAAATATTTCCTTCAATACTCTAAGAATCCAACATTATCATATTTGTACTTAAGCTCATTCTTGCACTAATCCATAAAGGCACAGTGAAATAACTAGAAATATACACGGTCAAATCACATTATTGTGACCACCAGTTAAGATCTAGAACAACCGAGTCACTCCCAGTCCGTTTTGCGTGGACAGCAGCTAAACAGGCTGGGAGTGACTCAGTAAGGTGCTGGAAGGGATTCACAGTTATGTTGAGCCATGCTGACTGCAATGCATCTGACAGCTGCTGGAGGGTGCGTGGTGGAGGACGACAGAGCGAACAACATGATCGAGGTTGTCCCACAAATGCTTAATTTGGTTTAATTCTGGGGAATTAAGGGGCCAGGGAAGTACTTTGAAGTCTTCATTGTGCTCTTCCAACCACTCTCTGACATTTCTAGCTGTGTGACACGTCGCATTGTCGTGCTGGAAGATCTCATCCGTCCCAGGGAAGACAATCATCATGTATGGGTGTACGTGGTCGTCTGCAAGGATGGATTCATAACGAATTCGGTTCATAGTGCATTCCACAGGTATGAGTGGACCGAGAGAATGCCACGAAAACATTCCCCAGACCATAACGCTGCCTCCACCAGCTTGTGTTCTTTCAGCAATGGTTGAAGAGTGTTCGTTCTCCGATGTTTCTTGCCTTATACGCCAACGTTCATCGGTTCGATGAAGCAGAAAACGAGACTCATCTGAGAAGGCAATCCTTTGCCAATCAGCGGAGGTCTAATTCCGATACTGCAGTGCAACTGTGATCCTTTTCTGCCGATGCGCCTTCGTTAGCATAGGTGCAGTGACCATTCGTCTGCATCGGAGCCCCACACGCAGTAGGGTTCACTGAACTGTCGTGTTAGGCACACTTCCGATAGCCCACTGGTTCATTTGGCCAGTGAGTTGCTCCACTATGTCGACCAGCCCTCACGCACCTTCGAAGCCGACGTTCACCACTGACGTCAATGGCACGTGGTGTTCCGCAGTTTTCAGTCGCTTATTCGCAATGGTGCCAGTTCTCCAATCACGATACACATTAACCACAGCAGCACGCGAACAGTTCAAAAACTGCGCTGTTTCAGAAATACTGCCACCCTTGGTCCGAAAGCCGATAATCATCCCTTTTTGCAAATCTGATAAATCTCTCCTTTTATCCATGACAGCAATGATGTGATATGTTTACAGAATGACTATAGCACGCCTTATATACCCTCCAAACCAGCTCACAACACGTGCCTTCTTTCATTGGCTAAGCGCTGTTGACGTCAAAAGTAGGAGGTGGTTACAATAATGTGGCTCGGCTGTGTATTTAGCAAACTTTGAATTTTACAAAAGTCAAACTTTACCTCGAAGACTAATCTTATTCTTGGGTGGGATGGAGACAAGCAGATCAGCTCCATAAAGTTTTACCAGTCAGCCGTCCTTGATTTGAGTGCACTAGTTTTGAGGAAGGGAGAGACATGGGTAGTGTGTTTCTCTATTGTAAGAGAAACACACTACCCATGTCTTAACCGAAACTAAACCAGCAAGCCAGTGCGCCATCGTGTGTGATAATCTGATCTTACAGTTGAAATTGATATAACATATTCGTTTTCTATTCATGGAATATGGCTAAGAAGTGAATTAATTCGTTTTTCCAACTGTAATTTCCATAAAACAAGCTTACATTCAAAAGCTTTGATGGGATCAAACAAATTGTGCAGTATCTAATTTCTGTTTCCAAGCAACACGTTCAGGTCACTAAAATAATGTCGAGAAAAGACAATGATGAAAATATCAATGAAATATGGGATTACGCCATTTTACAGTACAAATTTTGAAGATGTGAATCCCTTTTTTTGGTATAAATACACTGCCGGACAATTGCTAAGGACGGACGACAATAGCAACCATAAAATGGAAGGCAGGAAAATGTGGAAATTAGCATAAGTGCGGGATACAGTAAGACGTGTTGTGCGTATGCAAATTTTGGATTGCCGAACTTGTTCGTGACATCATAGCGCTGATAAGAGATATAAAGGATTTGACGCGTATTGACCGTTGTTGTTCAAACGCAAAGTTGAAAAGGAAAGAATCAATTGACGAACTTGCAATTTTCAGTATGTCTTCCCGACATCACCAAGATGATTTTACGCGTGGCCATATTATTGGCAAGATTGAAGAAGGGCAAAAAATAACAGATGTTGCCAGGGAGTTCGACGTCAGCCACAGTGTTGTTTCAAGGCTTTGGAAATCATTTCAAACAAATGGAGAGTGCAGCAAACGTCCCGGGGGAGGTCGTGTTTGCAGTACGACACCTGCAGAAGATCGGTACATAGTGCTATCAACAAAAAGACACCGGCGCAGCACAGCTAGTGAGGTAGCAAATCAGTTTATGGCTGCTACTGGCAAGCGGATCTCCCGAGAAACTGTCGCCAGACGTTTGCATGAAGGAGGACTATACGCCCGCCGTCCTGTTGTGTGTATCCCATTGTCCAGACGTCACCGTACCGCCCGTTTGCAATGGTTCCATCAACATCGCAATTGGACTGATAACGACTGGTCTGCTGTCCTCTTCTCAGATGAGAGTAGATACAGTATATCGTCTGATTGTAGACGACGACAACTGATCTGGCGTGATAGTGGTACTGCATATTGTCCAGCAACCAATAAGGAAAGGGACCGATATCCGACATGTAGTGTCATGGTATGGACTGGCATCATCATGGCCGTACGTCCCTCTAAGTGCTTCCAACTGGGACTATGACTGGCCAACGATACATTAATGATGTTCTGCTACCTCATGTTCGCATGTTCCGTGGTGCTGTCGGTTACAGCACCACGGAACATCACATTTTGAAAACCAACAGACACGGCACACAGATTCTCTTGATAAATAATGCAATGGTATCTGATGAACGAGTCGTTTCTTGACACTTCATCTTCTCCTTTCAGTGATACCATTCTTTTCTTTTTCCCTACTATTGTGTTGGGGCTTCGTGTGTGTTCATGTATATCATCACTATCAACAATTATCAATCCACCTCTGGATGAAAATCCGCACAACTGTCTTCCACAACTTTCTGTATTGAGCCAGTCGCCTTCATGTCGGTCCAACATGCTTTCAAATTTCATCCTTCCATCTCCCACATGGTCTTCTGGGGTCACAGGTTGAAGACCCCTGCTCTAAGGGACAGGAAATCAAACATCATTGCTGTTTTAATCTCAAAACTGTTTGATTTAGGCAATACACGGCAATGATTTGAAATTGCAAATATTCCACTGTGGCTAATCGCAGAGGTTTGAGCAACTCAATGGGCTATGAGCAGTCGCCCGTCCATAATTTAGGGCTTCTGGTTCCAGGGAAGGAAGCCAGCCAGTGCCGTAAGACAACACCGGGATTCGAAACATGCCTCACGGGATTCGAACCCGGACCCCTTTCGGACGAACGATCAGAAGCCATCGCTTAAACCACTGCACCACCGGGGCGGCCCGTATAGGTTCACGGGACCAGATGTGACCGTGGTAATACCTAGTACAGATAACGTACATCTAGTGTGATAGGACCCGGAAATTCCTTACTATCAGAGCATCTTTCAACCCACTCCCCCGGTGTGGGCGAGTTGTCAGAGGCAGGGGCTTCTGGCTAATATTCTGAGCTGAGCCTGGGGTGGAATCCCAGACAAAAAAAATGTTGCGATTGCTCTGCCGGTTTCCAACACCAAGTGGCCCCAAATCAGGAACGACCGAGTCGTTATATGATCATCGCGATAGATTAACTCGAAACGAAGAATGAAAGACAGTTGTCGAAGTTTGTTTAGAACTGAGATTTATAGTCGCTGCTCTCATTCAGTGGTCACGTCGCCTAGGGTGCAAGCTTCTAAGTCCTCATACTGTTGGGTCTCTTTTCCAATACCGGACAAAGATTGGATAAATATTGAACTTGCGGCACTGATTCTATCCTTTCCCCAAGAATTAATGGGCCTGAATTAGAGACGGGCCAATCAACCGAGTCTTAAAAGGTCACATGAGTGGGGAAACACAAAAGTCTGGCTTTCGGTTTAACAGATTGCTATATTCTCCCCTCTAGTAACCCAAGCAAAGGTGAACAAAGAAGAACCCGAACTCAGTTGTCCCGCTAAATGGTACGAAGAACTGCAAAAAAATGCATTTTGTTAATGTCAGTGGTATATTACCGTGGAATTTCCTTTCACTAGCGTAAATTTAATGATGATGACGACAACACTATCGTTACCGGTCTTTCCCGATGACAACTGGAGTCGCGGAAAGTTTATTTTCTCCCATTTTTTCCCTTTGTTTTAATGTAGAAGGCTGCGCGATAAAGCTTGAGCGACGGAGGCGAGTTGAAACTGTTGTCAAACTGTCTTGACTGATTAGTTGAGGGAGAAAATGCTTCTGTTGATTGCTGCCGCTGCAGTAAACACTTATCTCTCTCTCCCCACGAGTTAAGCCGGTGACATTTCTGCCTCGTTACATTTGCGTCGTGTTGAGTGAGGAGGACTTTTACGGGAGATGTCCCTGGATATTCTCAGCCCTCGCACTCCAAGTTTCTTTGTGCCGCAGATACAGGAGGATGAGGCAGAGTCGCACGATCGATGACAAGGCAGAACATTTAACGAGCTGCACGGCTCGACGCGAGACCAAACACCTAATTTCCACCTGTCACATCATCCTCCCTGACTCTACAGCCTCAATCGATCCTCCTCTTCGTAGGGCAGAAATAGTTTTCACCTCTTCCTTCTTTACCTCTTCCTTTTGCATCTTTTCCTTCATAAGGCACCTTTTTTTATGTAAATCTTACCTATTGCTGCGTAAGAAGTGCTACTGTATTTCTATAAGGAGTCTGTGTTTCGTTTACACTTGGGAGGTGAAGTGCTCACAGTTTTTGAGGAGGTATTATGAAAGTCGCCTTTAACGTTCCAAACTTTTACGGCAAATAAAAAAAAACGAAAAACAAGACCCGATAGTTTGGCATAATGGATTTTTGAGTATCCCAAAAAGTCTTCTGCGAAACTTTCTGGAAGTAAAACGTATACTTCAATAATGGCACGAAAGCAAGCTCAAATATTCTGTTATGATTGATTTTCAAAACTGGTGTTTAGCAAGAGAGAAGGAAAAGAAAATCGTTGTTGAACCCAAAGCCAGCAGGTAATAAATGCTCGACTTTATTTCCCTGCAGTTCGGTAAAATGCTGGAAAGCCAAATATTGTTCATTTTACTGAAAATAACGTGCGTGCGTATCGTTCCTAACAAATAACAGAATCGTGAATTGCAGTGAAGCGTCATGTATGGATTTCTTTTGATGCTGTACGGATATTAAATTAAAATCTAGGAATTTATTTAGAAGCAAAGTTTTCTTGCAGTGCAAGACAGATTTCCGATATTACCTGTTCAAAGAAATGCTCTAACGCAACAATTGATGATAGCATAACTGTAGCAGTTATATGAACTTTCGCCAACATCTGTGAATCCGTGATGCACCAATGCGTCTTTAATGCTCCAGATGTTTCACGGCAACCAACATGATTCCATTCTAACACTAATTTCTTAGACAGGGTTGAACCCTATCAATTAGCTTGTGGCCATTATCTAACAGATATTATCTGTACTGCTTTCCTCGAGAATTTCTAACCCATAAGCTTATTTGTTTTGAGATACAGAACTTTACTCCATATGAATTTTCCTTAGCAATTTTTCTTAGCATAAATTTACTGATCTTTTTAAGATCTTAATCTATAAATTGACTCATCACACTAAGACCTTTAACTCTATAAACTTGTAAATTAATTTCAGATACAATACAGATTTGGAAGATGCGAGTCCGTGATTAGCGTACTCAGGCGTACTATCCTAGAGACGCGGATTCGATTCCCGCTCGAGGACGACGAAATTTGACTTAACATTCATGTCATATTTACACCAATAAACGGACTCACATCTTCCAAATCTGTACTGTACAATGGTGTAATCCCGTATTTCATTCATTAATTTCAGGTATTTGACTGCATAGATATCAGTAATTTACAGCCTTTGCAAAGGAATTCACAAATTTACTACTTTTCCCAATGCTTTCGATTTAAAAATGCATTGCGTTTGCTCAGATCTAAGACTATAGTATAGACGTATGACTTTTGATGCAATTTTCTCCATTTATCTACTGATTTCTCTAAAGCCTCGAAGTGCGTAGATTTACTGAACTCTCTAAGACTTTAAATTTCATAACTCTTATTAATCTCGTTAAAGTCTTCTATATAAATATATCATTTTTCTAAGACCTCTTACTCCACACATTTTACAGTTTTGAATAACGTTTCCAATTTAGGCTCTTCTGATATCGTATTGAATGGGTTAGTGTCCTATCTTGTTAAAAGACCTAGCAGTGAATTTTTGCCCCATGAATGCAACATCATTTCTCTGATTTTTACAGGCTCGATTCATATCCTTTTTTGGTTTTATTATTCATGAATGATCTGTATCGGTGTTTCTCAAAGTGGGGTACGCGTACTCCTAAAAGTAATGGCGGGGGTATGCGATTAGTTAGCAACCACACTAAGTCGCATATATCATTAGATTGTTCTAACCATTCATGCAATTTCTGTGACACCAATATACGTTATTTTTGTTGATTAATATATATGTGGGTACTTGTATGTATATGTATTTACATACAAACATACACACATAAACGTACTGGAGTAAAGTTTTTGTTTGTTAGTAGGGTGCATAACTAGCATACACTATATTGACAAAAGTCACCGGACACCTAGAAGTGAAACACAACATAGCATTTATTGACATACATTAGTACGGTGTCGTCCACCTTTGGCCTTAATGCATAGACTGGCTCTACGAGACATGCTTTCGACAAGGTTTTGGAACACAGCAATAGGTGTGCGCTTCCATTCAGTTAATAATGCTGCTGCTAACTGTTGCTTAGTAGTAGGCCTTGGTTCTAAACTTCTTATGCGGCGCTCTAATTCATTCTGTAGGTGCTCTATGAGATTAAGATCTGGGCTCTGTGCTGGCCAGTCAACACGAGATACGGAATTATCGTCAAACCAGGCCGTAACGGTCTTTGCGTTACGAATCAGTGCATTATCCTGCTGGTACCGACAAGACTCGGTTCCATAGTATTACCACAAAGTTGGTAGGGCCTAATTGGACAGAATATCGAGATAGACGTGCTGGTTAACAGTTTTGTCCACGATAACCAATGGGCCGGGACCATACCACGAAAAACACTCCCATACGAGTTCACTGACAGCTCCAAACTTGACCATAGGAACAGTATACTGTGGTAAACAGCATTCCCACGGCTGCCGCTATACCCACACACGACCATCAGACTGATGGATCGTGTATCTGATTTCATCAGTCCATAGGACCCGTTTCCATTCATCTACGGTCCATGAGAAATGTTATTTATACCATTCTAAATGACGAGTAGCATTCCGAGTGGAGATGTAAGGCATGTGAGCAGCCGAACGACCACGTTAACCCATTAAATGAAGTTCTCTGCGAATGGTACGTGTAGATTGCGAGGTTCCAGCATTTTTACTCACCTGTACACTCGTGCAATATTCCGTTGATTAGCTGTAACGACTCTCCTGAGGCTTCGACGTCATCTATAACTGATTTTCTTTGGTGTGCTGGTACGTTTTGCTGCTTCATGCGCGATATTTGCCTTCCACGTATTCAGTACATCCAAAACAGTTGACTTGGGAATGTTTAAACGCCTTTCGGTTTCTCTTATGGACAACCAACTAATATAACACCCAACAATCTTTCCTTTCTTAAAGTCAGTTCTCTCCCGCTGCGACATTTTCACTAAACCTCACAGTGCGATATCATCGCGGTCAGCTGCAGGCTTGCTTTTATACCGTTTACAGCTGTACCGCGCATCTTAATAACGCAGCATATCCGTTTATTTGCTTTTGAAGGTGTGTCCGGTGATGTTTGTCAATATAGTGTATAATATACAGTTTATACTAATATTCCCAAAGGGTACTTGAAGAACAAAGGTTTGAGAGAAAAACTGTATAATTATATTGGACGTCGTTCAACTACGTAATCTCTTAACAGTATTTCCGGCTAGTATATTTCCGGCTTAGAAGTTCTTAGAAGCTTACGGCCTGTCCACTTTTCTTTGGGGTCCCTTTCATATTGTGTCAGTGGAATCGAATACTTTGGTGGCTTTATTGAAATAACGATTGCACGTAAGGATAATATTTAGTGAACGGGGAACCAAATAAAATTTACGTAAAACCCTCAATTTTTATAAGTTGTTCAGATCTCAAGAATATGGGAACCTAATATGCGAAATTAATTCTACATCACAGATTCTAGATAACATTGTGTAATAGGCTGTGGGATCCCTTTCTTCAGGAATCAAACACATTTGCAAGAGAAAATGCACAACATTTCTAAGTTTTATCTTAAATAAAGAAATAAAATCCCTATTCTAGTGAAACTGACTTAAAATTTTTGAACTTATATATTCTTAAAGTTTAATAAAAGCGTGATGCCACATTGCGGTTCAAAACTTGGCCTTGGACTTTTTTCTCTTACAAACCTGATTTAAAATGGTTTTTTTTCTTAGATATAACAAAATAATGATGATAATAACTTAACCAGACGGTGCCCATCTCCATTAGTTATCAAGAATACAATAGTTGCTAAAAAGAAGTAAATGTCTTAACCAACTCAGCTTGAATAATGGAGTGTCAACTTAACTTGCTTCTGTCTGTTATTTCGAAGTGCATTATGCCAAGTAATATAATAGGACTGGAAACAGCTTCCATTTCTACTAAAAGGCGGAACAATGAAATTGTTTTGCAGGTACTATAGTTGTTTAGAGAATCGCCGAATTAATTTCTATTTAACAAATAATGATTTACAAATTGTCACATGTTTGATAAAAACATACGAGTGTAAAAGGTGCATTAATCAATTCCTGTGGCATTTCTCACCGCAGTCTATTAAACCCTAAAATGAGCATAAAGCTCATTTTAAAAGTATCACTTCCCAAACAGTTCTTTTATCACTGAAATATAAAACTGGAGTTCACTTTAAGAATTTGCATTTGAAGCAAGGTACGCACATATTATACAAAAGACATAACAAAGTAGTTGAAGCTGATGACAAAATCTGGACAACTGTAGTTCTTTGTTATTTCTTTATGCTTTCGAACCCTTGGATTTAAGCAATGGATGATGCGATTTCAAGACATCGATTAAGAACGGGCATGTTCGTCATAGAATATACTGATCAGGTTTATGCTCTGGTGCTGTTTTCTGTGGTTTGGGCTGGCACTATACCAGTTCCATTGCCCGAAAATCTTAACACTGCGGTCTATAATAACTTTCTCGATAATTACGTGCTCTCGACATTATAGCAACAGTTCATTGAAGGCCTATTTCTTTACCAATAGCATCAAGTCCCCGTCCAGAAAGCAAATTCGTGCAGGAATGGTTTGATGAGACAAATGTGGAAGAACTTTTCTGGCCTTTACAAAGCTCCGATCTCAACTCCATGGAAAATCTTCGGGATGAATCGGAATACCGACTATTAGCCAGGCCCAACCGCTCACCTTCTGTGACCAACCTGATTAATGCTTTTTTAGCAGAATGGAAGGCGATTCCCACAGCAACGTACCAACGTCTAGAGAAAAGCCTTCCCAGCATACCGTAGAGGCTGTGATAGCAGCGAAGGGAGGACTGACTTGCTATTTATTCCTTTCCGATTAGAGGGATGTTTTGGATATGCAAGTGTCTAGATAGTTTTGATCAGATAGTGCATCTCCTGCATGATGCCGGCTCTTGGAAACCTTTCACTGATAATCTGGGTGCTAGCATGGATGCCCTACAAAACAGAGCCTGGCTTCGCTTGATAGAAACGGTCCTCAGAGTAGCATTTCTTGTGATCTTCTCCCCATCTAGTGTACTTTGCTCACCAGCTTCTGTTCCTTTTCCAATTTTCTTTATTTGCTCTATCTTAGGTGAAAGAGACATACAAGACGTGCCTACGAGATAACTTCATCACATTTTCTTTTGCAGGGGATCCTGGTAATATAAATTCTAGTTCCGACTCTACTTTCAGAGCGATTATGGAAATATTGATATCCCCACACATTTGGTGACCAGGACACTGTTACCTACACTGTTAAAGAATTTGTGGTAGGTTGCACCAAAAGATGGTGCTGACCAGCTTCACGACTTTCTGAGAAATGATACACCATCGTGTTTTGCAAACAAAACCCAACACTGTGGCTCAACTTTTTGCCACGTTATGATACGAGATAAAGTTTACGTGACAACGTTATCTCGTACAAGGTTGCACCAAGTTCTTAGGGTTTTTTGCACCACAGAATGGTGTACCTTTTCTAAGAAAGTGGTGCAGCTGGTTTAGCACCATTTTTTGGTGCAACGTATAACAAATGTTTTAACAGTGTAGTGGCATTCCCTGCATGATAAATTATTACTTACTGCGGCATTAGCCCATTGTTTTCAGATGCTCCTTCTGTGGATAAATGGGAGACCATTGTGTACGTTTATGAACTGCGAGACATACTTTCAGCTCTTTACTACTCTGTTTTATATGACTGGTGTCAACTGTACTGTGTCGCATATTGTTGCTCATTATACACTACCAGACAATTGCTAAGGACAGATGACAATAGCAACGATAGCCATCATAAAATGGAAGGGAGGAAAATGTGGAAATTAGCATAAGTGCGGGATACAGTAAGACGTGTTGTGCGTATGCAAATTTTGGATTGCCGAACTTGTTCGTGACGTCATAGCGCTGATAAGAGATATAAAGGATTTGACGCGTATTGACCGTTGTTATTCAAACGCAAAGTTGAAAAGGAAAGAATCAATTGACGAACTTGCAAAGTTTCAGTATGTTTTCCCGACATAACCTAGATGATTTTACGCGTGGCCATATTATTGGCAAGATTGAAGAAGGGCGAAAAATAACAGATGTTGCCAGGGAGTTCGACGTCAGCCACAGTGTTGTTTCAAGGCTTTGAAAATCATTTCAAACAAATGGAGAGTGTAGCAAACGTCACGGGGGAGGTTGTGTTCGCAGTACGACACCTGCAGAAGATCGGTACATAGTGCTATCAACAAAAAGACACCGGCGCAGCACAGCTAGGGAGGTAGCAAATCAGTTTATGGCTGCTACTGGCAAGCGGATCTCCCGAGAAACTGTCGCCAGACGTTTGCATGAAGGAGGACTATACGCCCGCCGTCCTGTTGTGTGCATCCCATTGTCCAGACGTCACCGTACCGCCCGTTTGCAATGGTTCCATCAACATCGCAATTGGACTGATAACGACTGGTCTGCTGTCCTCTTCTCAGATGAGAGTAGATACAGTCTATCGTCTGATTGTCGACGACAACTGATCTGGCGTGATAGTGGTACTGCATATTGTCCAGCATACATACAGGAAAGGGACCGATATCCGACATGTAGTGTCATGGTATGGGCTGGCATCATGATCAATGGCCGTACGTCCCTCTGTGTGCTTCCAACTGGGACTATGACTAGCCAACGATACATTAATGATGTTCTGCTACCTCATGTTCTCATGTTCCGGGGTGCTGTCGGTGATAGATTCATTTTCATGGACGACAACGCAACATGTCATCGAACAGTCGCTTTCCAGTAGTGTCTTGAGAGTGAGGATATTCAACGCCTCGTATGGCCAGCACGTTCTCCAGATCTGAATCCCATTGAAAATGTGTGGGATGCTTTGGGGAAGAGTCTTGCTGGTCGCCAGTGCCCTCCAATAAACAAGGACACCCTCATCCGTGCACTGACAGAGGAATGGGATAAATTACCCCAACAGCTGCTTGACAATCTTGCATCGCCCTCCATGGTGGCCATATCCCGTATTGACATCTTACGCCGGAACGCCTGCGGACGATAATTGCATTTTTTTCACGTTTACGTATTCTGCACAAAATGGCCTGTTTGTCCCTTGAACACGTTCCCAAGCCTTCTGGATTCCAGAGCACAATAAATTGTCTTTCTTGTAATGTCCTGGCATTCTGACATTATTTTATTTCACTTGGCATCCAACCACACTTACTTTTTTATGCGCTATACAGCCGTTTATGATCCGTCCTTAGCAATTGTCCAGCAGTGTCCACCTTTAATTGCTGATGGATGTTGAATCTGAAGCTACTTCATACGCTCCTGTTAACTTTCACTCAAGAGAAAGCTATTGTTTTTTTATTTTTACTTGTCATAGAGATCTTCTGCTGTACCACCTTAGTCATACGTAAAGCAGTGCCTACGGCAAACATTTCTCAATACGCTTCAAGCACGTCTTCTGGTCGAGATATTTTGGAGTGCGGAGACGTAACCTTAAGTTGCTTCCGCTCAGAAGTGGTTGCTGTTCTCCGTCTCTGTCGGTCACATTTTTCTCTCAGCCCTTTTGAGTTGAAAGCTTTCCAACTTTGATCAGCTAATTCATTATCTTGAGTATAATACCTTGTCTCAAGCATTAGACATTGATCATTTTCCTTCATATATTGTATGCGAATGAATTTACCTAAAGAACGAGTGCTTGCTTAATTTGGTATCCCGTTACTCTTACCTTATGTTGACATAATTTTCATTATTTACATGCATTGTAAATTTGTAACTTTTATGTCTTGTTTTCGTAGCCCCTTATGATTTTGAGTAAATACGTAGGTGTTTATTGATCATCTGTATTTGTGACGCAGTGATCTGCGCATGCAGGGCTGTGCAGCTGCATATTTTACTTTATCGGTCTTTGCTGTGTTACATCTAACTTGTTTCGAATGTTCTCGGAATTCTATCATTATTTGTTATCGCTAAATTGAGGTACGTCTTTTGTGTACATGGGCTTAGAGTGTCGTTTTAACGTTTGTTAGCGTTAAATAATGAATATTATCTGCTATTACTGTGCTATATATATATATATATATATATATATATATATACCTAAATAATAAAGGTAAGCAGCACTTGAAAATAATTATGGGAGATTTCAATGCAAAAATAGGGCAACGGCAACAGAATGAAACTTCGGTAGGTAAATTCGGTCACGGCAACAGAAACCAGCGTGGAAATACTCTCGTTGAATTTGCAGAGGCAGAAGGGTTTTTCATCTTGAACTCCTTCTTCAAGAAAAAGCCACACAGGAAATGGACATGGAGACATCCAAATGGGACGACAAGTGAAATTGATTTTATTATGTGTAACAAAAAATGCGTCATAGAAGACTGCAGTGTGCTAAACAAGTTCAACACAGGTAGTGACCATAGATTGGTGAGATGTAAGATGCACCTCAACACTAAACTGGAACGTGGCAAGCTCATAAGACAAACAAAATCTATTGACATAACCAACCTTAAAAAACACCATAATACCTTCAAGTTGGAACTGAAGAACAGGTTCTCTGCTTTAGAAGGCCTAACATCGGAAGAAGTGGACATCTCTGAAGTTAACAGAAAAGTAACCAAAGCTCTTGTGGAAACAGCAACAAAATTAGCTGGGTCTAAGAACAAGTTGCATGTAAATAAATTATCAGGAAAAACGAAAATGTTGATGCAAAAAAGAAGAGAGATGAAGACAACTAAAGAAGATGTGACTTCCAAAGTGGAATATATAGAGCTATGCAAGACAGTACGAAAAAGTATCACTGAAGACATAAGAAAATTCAACTGTGAACTAGTGAGAAAAGCAATTGAAAACAACCAAAGCCTAAAGATAGCAAAGGGACATCTCAGTAATGGAAGAAAACAGATTATGGCACTGAGAAAAGAAGATGGTTCTGTAACAAGAAATAGAGGCGAAATTTTGACAAGAGTGAAAGATTTCTACTCCAAATTATATGAAAGGGATGATACATGTACTCCAGACACCATGAAAGATACCAGTACCAGAGTTCCTCCAGTCCTTCCAGCAGAAGTTGCACATGCAATCAAGAACATGAAGCGGGGAAAAGCTCCAGGAGAAGATGGAATTACTGTAGACATCATACAAGAAGCAAGTGGAGAAATTGAAACAGTACTCGCCCAAATTTTCACTCGATGCCTTAATGAAGGAAAGATTCCTGAGGATTGGAACACCGCTACAATGATCCTGCTACATAAGAAAGGTGACATTGAGGATCTCGGAAACTACAGACCTATCAGCCTCCTATCAGTAGTTTATAAAATCTTCACTAAAGTTCTTTCACACCGCTTGAAGGTAACACTGGACATGGCTCAACCGAGAGAACAAGCTGGATTCAGGAGTGGCTACAGCACAATAGATCATATCCATGTGCTGAGAGAACTAATTGAAAGAGCGAGGGAATATGAACTTCCATTGTGCATGGCTTTTATCGATTATGAAAAAGCCTTTGATTCGGTGAAACCATCAGCAGTTACAATGGCTCTGAAAACCTGCGGTATTGAAGATGCATACATTAATATTATTAATAACATCTATGAAAATGCAAGTGAAAAGATTCGGCTGTTTGAAAATACAACACACATAAAAATTGGAAAGGGAGTGAGACAAGGTGACACCATATCTCCGAAGCTCTTTAATGCCACATTGGAGGGTGTTTTTCAGTCACTGAGCTGGGAAACCAAGGGGATAAAGATTAATGGAGATTATCTAACCCACCTTCGTTTTGCTGATGACGTAGTCATTTTTGCAACTAGCCCATCAGAGCTGCAGAGTATGATCCAGGAACTTGCTGACAAGAGTAAAGAAGTGGGATTAAAAATGAACTTTCAGAAGACAAAAGTGATGTTCAATGCTTTTACAAGAAATGAAGATTTATCGATTGATGGAGAAAAGCTGGAGATAACAGACACGTACGTTTATCTTGGACAGCAGATATCAAGTGAGGGTCACATTGATGAAGAAATTAATCGGCGTACAAAACTTGCCTGGAGAGCTTTTGGAAGAAACAGCATAATTTTCAAGAGCAATATGCCATTATGTCTTAAAAGAAAAGTGTTTGATCAATGCATCCTTCCAGTGCTTACGTATGGTGCAGAGACGTGGACCTTAACTAAAAGAGACATACAAAGGCTGCAGACAACTCAAAGAAGCATGGAGAGGTGCATACTTGGTGTAACCAGGAGTGATAAGAAGAGGAACTCGTGGATCCGAAAAATGACAAGAGTGGAAGACATCATGATCAGAGTTAAATCCCTGAAATGGCAATGACCTGGACATACTGCCAGAAGGACAGATCATCGATGGACAGCCGAAATTTTAGATTGGATTCCAAGGGACAGGAAAAGACCCAGAGGAAGACCACATGGGAGATGGGTGGATGAAATTCGAAAGTATGCAGGGGTGACATGGAGGAGACTGGCACAGGACAGGCCGTTGTGGAGGAGACTTGGGGAGGCCTTCGTCCAGCAGTGGATTGATAATGGTTGACAATGATGATGATGATATATATACACTATCTACCAACAAGTAATTGGACACCTGTGATAGTAAAGGAAAACAAAGTTTATTCATCTTCAATAGTTGGTGTAGCCTCCACGAGCGGCGATTACAGCTGCGACCCTCCGGGGCATACTCTCAACCAGGCGTTGTACGACGGCTAGCGGTATTTTCTTCCACTCGGCTTGGAGAAGACAGGTCATTTCCTTCACAGATTTCGGACGGTGGGGACACCCCTTAAGTCGACGCTCCAACTCGTCCCAGAGGTGCTCGATAGGGTTAAGGTCCGGGCTTTGCGCAGGCCAGTCCATTCGATTACCCCGTTGTCACCATACTAAGCCATGGTGGACCTCGCAACATGACAGGTGGCATTGTCATCATTAAAGTAACATGGGTCCACCCCGTAAAACGGCCACAACGTAGGAAGCGCATGGTCATCCAAAATGGGGCAGTAGGTCTCGGCATTGAGTCTACCAGGAATTGCGACCAAGGGTCCCGTGCCATACCAGGAGAAACACCCCCATAGCATAATTCCACCGCCGCCAAACTTCACAGTTGACACAATACATTCCGGCAAGAGGCGTTCTCCAGGCAGACGACAAACCCAGACCCTGCCATCCGAACGGTAGAGGGTGAACCTTGATTCGTCGCTCCAGAGAACCTGGTTCCACTGTTCAACGGTCCACTGTCGACATTCTTTGCACCACGTTAGCCGAGCAGCGCTATTGGACTTGGTGATCAAAGGCCTGTGGGCGGCAGCACGTCCATGATAACCGAGCAGATGGGCTTCCTTACGGATGGTATTTATCGAAAGAACACTCTCGGATGGCTTTTGAAACTCCTCGCGGATGTGGCCCATCGATTTGGTGCTGTTCTTCCGAATTCCTCTGGCTAGCACCCGTCGGTCTCTAACTCCCAGTTTTGTGGGTGTGCCGGGTCGGGGCACATTCCGACAGTCACCTCTCATCTTCCACTTGCCAATCACGTAGGCCACTGTCGATTTTGGGTACTTCACCTTGCTGGATATGTCACGTATGGATCGGCCATTTCTGTGATAGCCGACGATTACACCTTTCTCGAAATCACAGAGCTCCGAACTGTGTGGCATCTTGCATGCGACTGGCTGTGTTGTTGTTTTCCACACAATATTTAACGGCGGCGGCCGTGACGTATATTAGGACCGCAGATATCGTCGATTGTAGGGGTGTCCAATTACTTGTTTGTAGATAGTGTATATATTACACAGCGGGGTCTGAAAGCGTGTACAGTTTAGTATACTGGTCTTACTATACTTGGAAAGATTTCTTTCCAAGACATGTAATGTAAATACAGTAACCAGTCTGTTTCTTTCAGTGCTGTATTGCATCAAGCTCCTACTGAACATTCTATTTAGAATTCCACGCTTTATTACGAATATACAGAAGTTGATTCGAATGTTTTGCAATATTTGGAACACTTTATGTTTTCAAACGTACCTTTACGACGAAAGCTGATTCGTATTCAAAGTATAGGCCATTCTGTTGCACCGTCTTTAGCCATTTGTCTGCCAGTTCTTCGATTCCGTGGCGGTCCTTCGAGGCGAACAACTCCTTCACCCAAAACGCGACCTTCTCCTGGTTGTTGAAGTGCAACCCGCGAAGGAAGTCGGCCATGGACCGGAACAAGTAATAATCCGACGGTGCGAGATCCGAGCTATGTGCTGGGTGTGGCACGAGTTTGATGCCCTCAAGTTCCTGGAGTTTTACCCGGCTACTTCTTATCCAAAATGGCGTACATCCGCTCCAGCTGTTCAGAGTAGAGGTTGGCGTTGATGGTCCGACCATCTGAAACAAATTCGTAATGGATTATCCCCTCGAAATTCCACCAAACGCAGAGTATCACCTTGCGCTCGAAGTTTGGCAACAGGTTCTGGATGCTGGCTCGGGCTGAGCCACTGTAGTTTTGTAATGGGATTGCGGAAATAGACCGACATTTCATCGCACGTAACGATTCCCTTGATGAAATGTGCATGGCGAGGGTTTTCTAGGAGTTTCACACTTCCACTAGGTGGTTTGCTTCAGCTGGCGTCTGTTCGTGAGGGGCTCCTGTAGACCTTGCCGAGGCCCTGATGGTGACGAACCCGGTGGTCTGTGATATGCTCAGCTCGCCTGATAATCTCCGAGTGCTGATTGTCGGATTTTTCTTTACGGCCTGGTGCACGGCCTCCGAATCTACAGTTCGCGGCCTACCTGACCTTGGCTGATCGTCGAGGTTTCTGTCACCTGAGCGAAATTTCTTGAACCTTCCGATTGTGGTCCATGGAACCTTCCCCTTTCGCATGACGAATGTTTCGTGTTACTTGAGCAGCGTTATGGTTAAGTCCAAACTCGTAAAGCAAAGGTTCCCTAATTAGCTGGTTGTGGCTGTTCATCTTTTAGGCGTCCCTAACCACTGAAAGAACGACGACATGCAATGCTGTTCACAGCAACGACTACCACTTTTTATCCCTTTCGACTGTTCTAATTTAAACACGTGACATAACCGCCGCAGCATAACGGTTTATGCAAACACTGCAAAATTTTCAATTCACCCTCTGTATATCAGCATACATTTTTTCATGTGTATAGATTGTTTCTTTTAATGCCTGCCTTGTAGTTTGTGAGTTGCGAGCAGTAACGTGTTATTTACTGTACCTCAGATAAGACCTTATCACTTAGCGGCATGTATGTGTGTGCATCTTCCTGTTACTGTTTTCTTTTAAATATTTTGATGCTTCACGGGATTTATAAACTGTACATTACCTAAGCATGCTATTTTAGGCCTGTATTATGACTATCAACAATTTTCAACACACTGCTGGATGAACGTTTCCTCGAGTCTCTCTCACAAGTCTTTGTCTCAAGCAAATCTCTTCCATGTCACTCCGCAATAATTTGGAATTTCATCCACCCATCTCCCACGTGGTCTTCTCGAGGTCTTTTCTTTTCCTGCCCCTTGGCACCTAGTATTTCAGTTGTCCAAAAGTGGTATGTTTTTTTATAGCGATATGTCCAATCTACTGCCAATTGCTTGTGTTTACTCTGATCATATCATAAATTCTTGTCATTTTCTTAATCCACGAGTTCCTTTTCGTATCCTTTTTGGTTACAACCGGCAGGTATCATCTCCCAATGCTTCTTTGAGTTGTACGCAGTATCTGTATCTTTTAAAGTTAGGTTCATGTTTCTAATCCATTAGTAAGAGCTGGAAGGACGTATTGATTAAACGCTTTTAAGGTAGTAATTTGTTCTTGAAAACTGCATTGTTTCTGCCAAATTTACCATAGACAAGTTTCATACGCCCATTAATTTTATTAAAGCAAATATGTACATAGCTCCATGTAGTTGTTCTTGCATTTTTTGTACATAATGTAAATGAGATTATTTCTTGTAACATGTTGTACATATGGATCTTTTGTACTTTGTACCACCACTTTCACAGTGTTTTCTGAATGCTGCTCTGGTGACTTTTCTTGTCCTTTTTTTTCTGATTATCAAAATTTCAGATAAAATTTCTAAAACCCAGTTTGCCCCTCTATCTTCGGATATCTGTCGGCCAGTTCAGTTTCTGGTACTGACAGCCATCTAGTATATATATCCGCCTATCATTCCGATGCGTGGTCATTCACTGACTACTGAATCCTTGATGACGGCATGAAACACCTTCCCGTTGTAACTGTTTGCACCAATAGCCAACTGTTCCCGCATAACGTTCCAAATTCGCTGAAATTTGTTGCGCAAATCATTTTGTTTCTCATAGACCTATGATACGACTATACTCAAACTCGCTGATTTGGCGAAACGTCCGTGTACGACTTAAAAACAACATTATCCTTCGATGGTAACCACTTTTAAAAGTCTGGTTCGGATTTTTAAATTTATCCTGTCCACCGAAAACCTATCCTACAAATAAAGTACACTGCTCGGCATAAAAACTGCCGCATGAAGAAGTATTTGTCGGGCCGCCATGCAAATTGACGGGTATAACTCGAAAGTTGGGTTATACACTGAGTACTCACTTTATTATGACCACCCCCTCAGTACTTCTTTGGGCCACCTTTGGCCTTTAATACTTCGTGGCATGCACTCCACGAGATGTTGATAGGTGGTTTGTGGAATCTTAGACCATGCTTGATGAATAGCACTTTCCAGGAGTGTGAGATTGCAGGGTTGTGGATCCCGCTGTCAGTTGGCTCGTTCAACTTCATCCCACAATTTCTCAATGGGGTTGAGATCTGGAGATTGTGGGGTCCACCTAAGCAAAGTAAACTCACCGGCATGCTGAAACCAATCCTGTACAATACGAGCACTATGGCAGGACGCATTATCTTGTTGAAAGTAGCCATTGCGATAAACCATCCACATGACAGGATGCACTTGGTCCGCAACGATGTTTAGATATGATGTGCAAGTCAGACGTTGATCAACACGAATTAAAGGGCCCAACGTATGCCAGGAAAACATTCCCCAAACCAATACGTTGCCTCCACCAGCTTGAAGGGTTGTAGCAATGCATTTAGGGTCCATGCTTTCGTGATGTTTCTGCCAAATTCTTACTCGGCCATCGGCATGGTGCAACTGAAAACGTGATTCATCGGGCCACATAATTTGTTTCCAATTATCGACTGTCCAATCCTTGTGCTCCTGTGCGAACTGGAGACGTTTTCTCTTGTTAACTGCCGACAGCAAAGGTGTTCGAACAGGCCTTCGGCTGCCTTATCCCATCCGATGTAGTGTACGGCGATTAGTGCGTGCAGAGATCATTTGAAGGGATCCTTGATTAAGACTGTCTATAATTTGCTGCACCGTTGCTATTCTGTTGTCTGTTACCAGTCTGGACACTCTCCGTTCCGTCCGAGCAGTACCTAGTCGATGACGACCACACGTTGCACGTAGAGACCCAGTTTTGTGGCTGACAGTCCAGTCTTTAAACACTTTAACAAGAGCTGCTCTGGAACATTTCACGAATGCAGCGGTTTCGGTGATACCCGCTCCATGGCTCCGAGCTCCTACAATCATCCCACGTTGAAAGTCCGTCAAATCGCATTTTTTTCCCATCTCGTCACCCAAAAATCACCTCTACTACTGTCGCAGGAACTAAGCTTTCCCTTTTTATACTAGCCTCGCCTTCTGGCGGCAACAGCGTGCAGACATAGCTCATTTACTTAAAACTGTCAGGTGGTCATAATAAAGTGGCCACTCAGTGTATAAATGATTGCAGTTGCGAGCTATTAAATTGTTAAGTGAAGGAGACAAAAGGGAAAAACGGCTCGGCATAGCTACGTTTAGTCGCCCTCATCTAGGCGGGTGGACCACCGCGTCGGAGTGATCTCGGTAACGAAAGCACACATAAGGAATGAGGATGCCTCGCTGATATCATTTGGATCCTACCGTCACGTGGACATCATTACCACATGCTTAATCATAGGGTTACGTACTTGGGTCCTGAGTCCTATCTACGAATCGAGAAACAGTGGTTGGAGAAAGATAACGTATGTCGCTGCAGATGAACTAGTGCACGTAGGCGGGCATCCGAATGACTCGATCGCCGCATTCGGCGGCAAGCCGTAGCAGGCTCACAATCCGCAGCTGACGAAATTCTGTGAGGTATTGTGAAAAGAGGAATTTGTCGAGCCCGCCGTCTCCTTGCTCCGGAGTGAATTGCTCTAACCGACTAAGCTACACCGACGGAATGTATGATTTGCCTTCTTGACACGTGCTTCACTTTTGTAGTACGTCATCATGTACAGCCTGCTATGGACATTCCTTTACTGTCAAGCAGTGTGCATCGCAGATTTGCTGAGGAAGACATCAACCATTGCGACGATGCTACTCACCGCTGCACATCGTCGCATTAGGTTGCGATGGTGCCGTACGAAACATAAGTACGTGGCGGGACGAATGGGGTCATGTAGTATTAAACGAAAAGTCCCACTTCTGTCTCAGCGACGACGTGGTCACCGGAACGGTCTTGCTGCCATCCGTGTAGCTCCATACGGATCTTCAGCCTGGTGTCGTTCTTTGGGGCACTACCGATTTCAGCAGCCGTTAACCGCTCCTACGCATGGTGGGTGAAGTGATAGCACGCCGATATATAAATGAAGTGCTGCAGCCCGTTTTGTTGTGGTATCTCCGTGGTATCAGTAATGCCCAGTTGCAGCATGATAACGCCCGGCCGCACACTGCCAACATTAGCAGACTGTTCCTGCAAGGTATCAAAGTGCTACAGTTGGCAGCGCGGCGATTCCCAAGACTTCTCCCCAGTGCACAACGTGTGGGACATCATTGGTAAACGACTTAACTCCTCTGCAAGACGCTCTCAGAAACTCGATCAATTATGGACAGAGGTCAACGAGGCAGGGGTACCGATAGGTCTGGACACCATTCGGGTACTTTTCCACCTGATGCAAAGATGTGTTACCGAATGTTATATCCTAGCATGGTGGTATACGAGTTCAGATCAGATCATATGTAAAGGATTTTAGGAAGGCAGTGTTTGACCCCAAGTCTTAACCAACCCTTAGAAATAGGACGCTAGGAGATTGGGCTAGAGTGCCCGATAGAAATGTGACACGGAAGCGAGGTAGAAAGAGGGAGAAAGACGCTCTTATGTATTACCGGGGGGCGGTACCCGGGGACCTACGGCTTAACGTGCTCATCCGACGCACGGCGGATATTTAGTGGTTCGAGAGTTCGTACCTGCCTGGGATCGAACCAGAGGTCTCTTCCGTGGCAGTCACGAATGTTGACCACTAGGCGACCCGCGGCCTTGGTATAGAGTTACTGACCCAGGCCATATTCAGAGGTGGAAACGGGTCACGGGTCAACAATTTCTGGCGGGTCCAACGGGTCCACAATTTCTGGCGGGTCCAACGGGTCGGGTCAAAGTGTTCCTGACCCGGTTTTATTCTCGTTTGATTTTTGAAAAGAGAAAAATATATTCCGAAGAAAAATGCGTGCTGTGGAATTCTGTAGTACATACTGGCCCACGGAGTGAATAATGATTTGCCATGAAAAAATATTGTCTCTTTCTTAAAGCAACGAAGATTGCCACCGACCGACGTTAGACACACCATATCGTAAAAATATACTTCCTTTGCGTTCTTTTACAGTGCGATTGTCCAGGGCAAGGTACAGGCAAACGCCATTCGCCTGCTTCTCAGCTGATTCACTCTCTCCGTGCGAAGTTTACTGTATGACTAAGAGTTACTTTTCACATCGCATCTTTTACGTTGAGTATTCAGAGGTTTTCGATTGATGTGCTTACATCCCGTTCCCATAACATGTCGAAATTAACTCCTAATTTTTTTAATATGGATGGATTTAATATTAAGGAGGTTGAGAAAGGCGTCGAGGCCAACAAATAGGTGCTTGTTGAAAACCACAAGGTTCGGAAGAGTGAATGCTAGAAATTGTTTCGTCTCACTAAGGGAGCGATGAATAATTCTGTGTTGTTTGGTCTCGCTTGTTGTTCAAAATGTGGAAAGTGTATAATTAAAAAAAAGATGTCGACGGTATAATAAAAGTTTATGGAACCAAAAATCTAACGGACTACATCAAAGTATGCGCACCTCCATCAAAGCGTGGAAAGAGTGAACAATCTAAATACATTTAAAAAATACATTTGTGTAATCGTAAATAATGATTCCCATTTGTAATATGCTAGATACGCAAGTTTTTTCTTCACATGAATGACACTTCGCAAAACAAAAGGTTAATTCTAATATATAATATTAGTATAATGTTCTTTACTCTGAAATCACAACCAAATCGAATGCAAATAAGAAAAGCAAACATACTGTATACCTTCGCTACCGTTGACCAGGGTTAAGTGATTTTTGTGCAACACAATCTTCTCCAATAATAAAATAACAATTAATTATACACCAACTGTACTTAAATAGTATAACTGTACGAGTGATCTGAAATTTCTTGCTGTATAATTGAAATAAAGGTTTCCTAGCTTTTGTACATCAACCAGATGGCTTTTACCTTGAAAAAGCCATCTGGTTGATGTGCAAAAGCTTGGAAACTTTTCTATTCTACACCAAGAAATTTCGGATCACTAGTACAGTTATACTATTTAAGTACAATGTTCTCCATTGGAATCCGTACGACCAATCATAAGCAAACTGCATGTGATGTCATAAGCGTACAGGATTTATCTCTAGGCGGTTTTTGCACGTTTAACGACCTCCGTGAGCAATTCGATGAGCGATAGGTAGTCGTCAGTCTTTAATTTAGAGCCATTGTTCCAGAGAGTTAGCGCCGTAAGACAAACACGACATCCATGCCTCACTGGAATTCGAACCCTGCCCCATCTCGGGCGAAATGGTTGAAAACCAGCGCTTAGAAAAATCGGGAAATGCGCATTCAGTCAAAACCGACGGTTTTGACTGAATGCGCATTTCGCGATTTCCATCCACACATGGTTTCGCAAAATATTGGGTTGTCGGAAAAGTCATGACGTATTTTAGCCATGTTTTGCAAAGGTCATTCATTGATAGAAAGAACAAATATCAATCAATGATATAATGCCCGTTTTGTACGATAACCTTTTGCCATCTTTCAGTAAGCTGCAGAATGCCTCGTTCATAGAAGGACCTGTCTTTCGTGGGGGAAAACTGTACAAGGTGCTGATTCACAGCCACATCTGAATTGAACGTTATGCCACACAAGGACTGTTGAAGAGAGCGAAACAAGTGGAAGTCTGACGGCGCAAGGTCAGGCAAGTATGCTGGGCGTGGCAACACATCCCATCCAAGCTCCAATAATTTTTGCCGGGTGATAAAACTTCTGTGTGGTCTCCCGTTGTCGTGATGGAACACAACACCTTTACGATGAACGAGTTCTGGACGTTTCTGGATGATGGATTCGTTCAAACTGTCCAATTGCCGACAGTACACATTCGAATTGATTGTTTGGTTCCGTGGTAGGAGCTCGAAAAGCGCGACACCTTTAAAATCCCACTACACTGAGACCAGAACCTTCCGCTGATTAATGTCTGCTTTGGATCTCGTTTGAAGCGAAACAGCACGTCGGGACCATAACCGTTTGCGCAGCACATTGTTGTAAGAAATCCACTTTTCGTCACCAGTTTTCAGTCGCTTCAGAAAAGGATAGTTTTCCTCACGTTTAATGAGCATATCGCAGATGTTTATGCGCGCCGTCAATTGAGCTGCTTTGAGATCACGAGGAACCCACACATCGTGCTTGCTTACGTATCCCTGCTTCTTCAGGTGGTCGTGAACGCTTGATTGGTGGATGTGCAATGTGTCTGCAATCTCTCGTGTCGTGTAACGTGGGTTTGACTCGATCAATACCTTGATTTGGTCGTCATCAACCTCGGTTGGCCTCCCGGACCGAGGAGCATCATTTAGGTCAAAATCACCAGCACGGAATTTTGCGAACCACCGCTGGAACTGACGTTCTTGTAGAGCACTGTCACCGCACACTTTACGCAACTTTTCACAAGCTTGACGCGTGTTCTTCCCTTTAAGGAAGTAAAACAGTAAAATATGGCGAAAATGCACATTTTGGTCTTCCATCTTCAACTTGATGTCAAATCTCTGCAAATCAACCAAATCGCTCACAATTCCTTCTAGACTGCAGCTAGTACTGACACCTGTCGAATGCCATAGCGATATCAGAGCTGCCTCTAGTACTTCCAAAACCGCCCAACCGCCATCGGGTGCCAAAATACGTCATGACTTTTCCGACAACCCAATATTAGAGACTACATTTCCAAGCAACTGAACCTGTTACACAGTAATTTGAACATACTTGTATACTGAGCTACTCGAGGTTTTCTCTACCCACCCTACTGCTCTTGTTGCGTACACCCATCCATTATAAAGGAAGGGACCAGATCAGAAGTCCTGAAAAATAAATATTGCATAAAAAATTTATCTTCAACTCCCAGTCTCTTGGAACTCCAGTTTTTTTTTCTTTTTTTTGTCTGTTAGTTTGTTTGCTTTTCTTTGGGGTTCAACAAGTACCTAGATCAACTGTAAGGGCCATAAACAGCAGCCCGTTCCTAATTTGGGACCATTGGTTCCAGGAAAGAGACAGAGCCAATTCCGCAAAACAGGCACACCACCTATGCCTCACCCAGGACTTGAACCTAGGCCAAGCTCGGACGACAAACCAGAAGATTAACCGTCTGACCACTCGCCCACTGGGTAGGCCTCCAGTTTCCTGCACGGTATAATGGTAGCATGTTCGGCCGAAGATCGGGAGGAAATGGTTCGATTCCCGCTCCAAGTAGATGCAATTATCAGATTTTTCGAAGAATGGGCCGCAATCATGCAAGTTCAGTCTGGAGCCCCTATGAAATAAAATGAGGCATCTCGTGTGACTTAAAAATAATTTCTTCGTGGATTTCTGCAATTTTTACATGAAAATGTTTCCGGAATACAAGCGTAAATCCTCAATTTGCTCTCCATCAATGTGTGTGTGTGACTGGTATATAATCATATGATCTACGTAGATTGCATAAATCATCATCATCATCATTGACAACCATTATCGATCCACTGCTGGACGAAGGTCTCTCCAAGCCTCTTCCACAACGGTCTGCCTTGTGCCAGTCTCCTCCATGTTACTCCCGCATACTTTTGAATTTCATCCACCCATCTCCCATGTGGTCTTCTTCTTCTGGGTCTTTTCCTGTCCCTTGGAATCCAATTTAAAATTTCGACTGTCCATCGATGGTCTGTTCTTCTGGCAGTATGTCCAGCCCATTGCTATTTCATGGATTTTCCTATGATAATGATGTCTTCCACACTTGTCATTTTTCGGATCCACGAGTTCCTCTTCTTATCTCTCCTGGTTACACCAAGCATGCACCTCTCCATGCTGCTTTGAGTTGTCTGCAGTATTTGTATGTCTCTTTTAATTAAGGTCCACGTCTCTGCAACATACGTAAGCACTGGAAGAATGCATTGATCAAACACTTTTCTTTTAAGACATAATGGCATATTGATCTTGAAAATTATGCTGTTTCTTCCAAAAGCTCTCCAGGCAAGTTTTGTACGCCGATTAATTTCTTCATCAATGTGACCCTCACTTGATATCTGCTGTCCAAGATAAACGTTCGTGTCTGTTATCTCCAGCTTTTCTCCATCCATCGATAAATCTTCATTTCTTGTAAAAGCGTTGAACATCACTTATGTCTTCTGAAAGTTTATTTTTAATCCCACTTCTTTACTCTTGTCACAGCACGTTCTCGGATCATACTCTGCAGCTCTGATGGGGTAGTTACAAAAATGACTATGTCATCAGAAAAACGAAGGTGAGTTAGATAATCTCCATTAATCTTTATCCCTTTGTTTTCCTAGTTCAGTGATTGAAAGACATTTTCCAATGTGGCATTAAAGAGCTTGGGAGATATCGTGTCACCTTGTCTCACTCCCTTTCCAATTTTTATGTGTGCTGTATTTTCAAACCGCTGAATCTTTGCACTTGCATTTTCATAGATGCTATTAATAATATTAATGTACGCATCTTCAATACCGCAGGATTTCAAAGCCATTGTAACTGCAAATGGTTTCACTGAATCAAAGGTATTTTCATAATCGATAAAAGCCATGCACAATGGAAGTTCATATAAACTCGCTCTTTCAATTAGTTCTCTCAGTACGTGGATATGATCTATAGTGCTGTAGCCACTCCTGAATCCAGCTTGTTCTCTCGGTTCAGCCATGCCCAGTGTTACCTCCAAGCGGTGTGAAAGAACTTTAGTGAAGATTTTATAAACCACTGATGGAATGCTGATAGGTCTGTAGTTCCTGAGATCCTCAATGTCACCTTTTTTTTGTAGCAGGATCATTGTAGCGTTGTTCCAATCTTCAGGAATCTTCCCTTCATTAAGGCATCGAGTGAAACCTTGGGCGAGTACTGTTTCAATTTCTCCACTTGCTTCTTCTATGATGTTTACAGTAATTCCATCTCCTCCTGGAGCTTTCCCCTGCTTCATGTTCTTGATTGCATGTGCAACTTCTGCTGGGAGGACTGGAAGAAATCTAGTACTGGTACCTTTCATGATGTCTGGAGTACATGTATCATCCCTTTCATATAATTTGGAGTAGAAATCTTTCACTCTTGTCAAAATTTCACCTCTATTTCTTGTTACAGAACCATCTTCTTTTCTCTGTGCCATAATTTGTTTTCTTCCCTTACTGAGATGTCCGTTTGCTATCTTTAGGCTTTGGTTGTTTCCAATTGCTTTCCTCACTAGTTCACAGTTTATTTTCATTTAGTCTTCAGTGATACTTTTTCGTACTGCCTTGCACAGATCTATATATTCCATATTGGAAGTCATCTTTTTTTGTTGTCCTCATCTATCTTCTTTATTGCATCAACATTTTGATTTTTCCTGATAATTTCTTCACATGCAACTTGTCCTTAGTCACAGCTAATTTTGTTGATGTTTCCATAAGAGCTTTGGTTACTTTTCTATTAACTTCAGAGATGTCCACTTCTTCTGATGTTAGACCTTCTAGAATAGAGAATCTGTTCCTCAGTTCTAATTTGAAGGTATTATGATGCTTTTTGAGGTTGGTCAAGTCAATACACTTTGTTTTATAAGCTTGCCACGCTCAAGTTTAGTATTGAGGTGCATCTTACATCTTACCATTATATGGTCACTACCTGTGTTAAACTTGTTCAGAACACTGCAGTCTTCAATGACAAATTTCTTGTTACACATAATAAAATAAATTTCACTTATCCATTCATTGGTATGCGTCCATGTCCATTTCCTTTGCGGCTTTTTCTTGAAAAAGGAGTTCATGATGAGAAACCCTTCTGCCTCTGCAAACTCTACGAGAGTATTTCCACGCTGGTTTCTGTTGCGGTGACCGAATTTACCTACTGAAGTTTCATTCTGTTGCCGTTGCCCTATTTTTGCATTGAAATCTCTCATAATTATCTTCAAGTGCTGCTTACCTTTATTATTTAGATGACGAATTTCCTCATAAAATTCTTCAATTTCTTCTTCAGGATGACTTGTGGTGGGTGCATAAGTTTGAATAATCTGAGCCTGGTATCTTCTCGAGAGTTGGATAACGAGTTGTGCAGCTCTGTCAGAGGAACTTTCAACTTCTACAACTTTATCCTTCAGTTTCTTGTTTATTATAAATCCAACACCACTAGTTCTGCCAGTGTCTGTCCCACGATAGTAGAAGAGATGTCCACTTTTCAGTTCAATGAGATCTTCTCCTTTTCTCCTTACCTCAATTAGCCGGACGATGTCCCACTTGGTCCTTTGTTGTTCCTTTTCCAATTCAAGAAGCCTTGAATCAGAAGATAGGGAGTGTCCGTTATACGTATCCAAGGTCAGCATCAGATGGTAACCTAGTCCAGTCCTCCGGTAATTCTTAGCACCCTCTGCCTTCATGTCGCACTGGCCGCTGCTTTAGCCAGGTACATTCCAGCTACGGGAGACTTAGGCCCAAGATTTAAGTTGTGGAGTTATTTTTGAGGGATTTGTCCATAACTCACCACGCTGGCCAAGCGGGTTGGTGAGTGTGGGATAGCAATTCCTCTAATCCCGATGGTATAGTTATACGGCTATTGGCTAAAATGTGTAATTAAATGTGGTATACTATGAGAAAAACATACGTACGTAATATCTATCAACTAAATTATTGTCATAGCTCCAAGAATAAAACACTTACAGGAATGTAGATTTTACCAAGTACTGGTAACTGGCAGTGGGAAAGTGGCCCACTCCAAAGCTTAAGTGAATTTATTCTCGTGATTCTCTATTTTCATCCTTAAGTTCTGATGTTGAACCTCGTTTAATGGGCAGTATTTAGCTGATAATAAAATTAGCCCTTTTAATGTATGCGATAATTTTGAACGGTGTTCCTAGTTCTTTGCCCAGGCCAGAAAGGTTTCTTACACAGACGCAAAAAAAAAACATCACATGGCCACGTAAATCTACCCACCTAATAAATATTTTGTGTGCAAGTAAAGAAACCCCATTAATGATTATTATTTTCTCGCAGGTGGAGCCTTGCTGCTGGATGACGTACACACAACACAGGGATACCCAAGAAACACTAGCCGTGCTGGATAGGCTGGATTTGGACACAGACAAACCCAGCGACGAAGAAATCGCGAGAAAGTTTTGCATGGAAGAAGAATTCATCAACGGAACACTGTCGTGGTGGCAGAAGATCAAACCCAAAATATGGTCTCTCTTTGATGAACCGTATTCGTCGTTAGGCGCTAAGGTATTGTTTGACCAGTGTCCCTTAATGTAATATTTTTTGCTTCTTTCTAAACCATAGTACAGTGATCACCGCTTATACGACACACGTTTGTGACTCCTGCTTTTGACAGTTAAAAACGCCTGCTCCTTTTTATGCGAGATATATTTACTGTTCTGCTGCATATTTAATAGTAATAAATTTTCATATTCTTTCTTAACAAATTGATTATTTATAAAATATTTAGGATAATATTCTAAAATGTATGAATACGGAGATTTCTTTTGCAAAATACCGCATACATTAATAAAGTAGACTAATAATAATTACTTACTATGCTCGGAGATGAAATCATACTGTAGTCTTAATTAATTTAGTATAACTGCATGTTTACCTTAAATAGAAGAGCTATGCAATAGATGTAAAATAAAGATGCATGCTATCCAAAAATATTAGACTTTGTTGATTGATGACAAGGGTTTCTAACAATATTTTTTGCTGCACGATCGAGTTCGTTAAACTTCTCGCAAGATTTTTTTAAACAACCTCTTTTGTTTTTTCGAAGAGCTTTAACAGCTCGACATGCCTGTTTTGCAGTTGAGCTGGTTTTTGATCCACGCTTTCAATTTTCAACTCTGTAGCTTTTGTTTCTTCTACTGTGATTTCTAAGTATTTTCAACAATTTCATCACCCGGTTTTTTCAAAAGTTGTTTGTGTGCCACCGTCTACAATAATCTAGTCTTCAAATGATTCACCAAAATCCCTTCTTCCTCTCTGTGTGTGTGTGTGTCTCTCTCTCTCTCTCTCTTGTTCTCTTCCGTCTAAGACGGGTTGAGTCTCCCATTGAGCAGATTCTTTCAAGTTACCCTGTTCCTTGCTTTCCGAAAAAGTTCACCATATGTTCTGCAGCCCGAGACATTCTTTTTTCATTTCAACCAGGTAAGTTTTGGTCTCCCAGTTCTTCCTTTTTCCTGTTGTGAAAGTATTTATTAAGATGTTAGATAGCCTATTTTTGTCTATTCGTGCGACGTGAATGAACCATGTCAGTTGATGTTTTCTAGATATATTCCAATATTGTCACTTGATATGACAGTTCTTTTCTAACAGCGCTATTTGTTTTCTTTTCTGTCCAACTTGTTTTATTTATTTTTCTTCTTGCTACGACTGTCTAAAATTAGGATCATTTTTGTTTGTTCTTCTTGTGGGGTTTAACTACCGCCACGAGCAAATCTAAAGGATATAAGCAGTCGCCCGTCTCTAATTTAGAGCTATTGGTGCCAGTGAAGGGAAAGAGCCAGACATACATATCACCCATGCGTCGTTCCGGACTCGAACCCGGACCCATCTCAGACACATGATCATAAGCCAGCCCTTCAGCCTTTGGGGTAGCTTATTGATTTGGTAAAAGCCCGCTTTACGGAAGTAGGTACAAATACAATTCTTTCCACATTTTCCATGGACTAGAATTCACATGAATCGCGTCCAGCAAGGAGATTCCTTTAGTGATTTCTGAAGCGGAGCAGCCACCTAAGTCATAGCATCCACGAGTTTTCCTCTCGTGTTCTTCCGGTAATGTGTTTTAAAGGACTTCGCTGTTCCTTTGTTGAGAGTTTGGATAATCGATGTCGTGCCCGTGGACAAGACCAGTTTCACGTTTATTAACTGCTCTTTGAGACGTGATGAAGAACACCAAAACATTTTCTTTTCATAATCCCTTATTCCATTTCAAAAAAATATTTAGTGAAAATTTTACTGTTCATAATAATCTACATTTCAATTAATGTCTCTAAATTATCTCGAAATCTTATTTTTTTCCTGTGACGGGTTTGTGATATATCAGATGTTTTCACGTTACTGAATAAAAGAGCTGTTGCAAGCACTTTTCATTTTTACCAAGCAGATGCCAAATCATTTTTAAATAGCATACGGCTTTCAGGTAGTACTTGAGAATAAAGACTCGTGGCATCAGCACTATAGATTTTGTGAGGTTTGTAATTTTCAAGAATTCCAGCAGAACATTAGTACGTATGTCCATTTTTCTGTGGCTCAGCTGTCGGTGTCTTCCTTCTCACCGCATGATTCTGTTGCTTCCCTTTGATCACGTGAGTCGCTCATCAACTGCTCTGGTATATTTTTGTTTCTAAGCAGTATTGCAGTGCTAATCGGGACATATGTAGATCCGGCCATTTTAAGCCATTGCAAAAGGACTTCTTCAACATCAGTACATTTTTCTTTGCATTAGTAAAGAGAAGAAACAAAATTAATTTTTCGTTTTATTTTCTTGCTTTTAAACTACACGGTCGAGTCACATTATGGTGAGCACCAGATAATATTCAGAGTAAACGCGGTGTGCAACGCGGACAGCAGCTAGACAGGCTGGTAGTGACTCAGTAAGGTGTTGGAAAGTGTTCACATGTATGTCGAGCCATGCTGACTGCAGTGTATCTGACAGATGCTGGAGGGTGCGTGGTGGATAATCCATAAGCGAACAATACGATCGAGGTGGTCCCACAGATGCTCGATTGGATTTACGTCTAGGGAATAAGGGGGCCAGGAAAGTACTTTGAAATCTTCATCGTGCTCTTTCAACCATTCTGGGACATTTGTAGCTGTGTGACACGTCGCATTGTCGTGCTGGAAGATCTCATCTGCCCAAGGGGAGACAATCAGCATGTATGAGTGTACGTGGTCTGCTAGGATGAATTCATAACGAATTCGGTCCATAGTGCCTTCCACAAGCATGAGTGGACCCAGCGACTGCCACGAAAATACTCCCCAGACCATAACACTACCCACACTAGCTTGTGTTCTTCCAGCAATGGTTGAAGAGAGTTTGTTCTCCGATGTTTCTCGCCTTATACGCCAGCTCCATCCGTTCGATGAAGCAGAAAACGTGATTCATCGGAGAAGGCAATCCTTTGCCAATCAGCGGAGGTCCAATTCCGATACTGCAGTGCAAATGTTAGCCTTCTCTCCCGATGTACCTTCGTTAGAATGAGTGCAATGACCATCCGTCGGCATCGGAGCCCATACGCAGCAGGGTTTGCTGAACTGCCGTTTAAGACACATTTCCGGTAGCCTCCTGGTTCATTCTGTCAGTGAGTTGCTCTACTGTAGCTTGTCGATCTGCCCTCACGTACCTTCGAAGCACGTTCACCTCTCACATGAGTGACACGTGATGCTCCGCAGTTCCACGTCGCATATTCGCAGTGGTGCCATTTCTTCAATCACGATATACTTTAAGCATAGCAGCACGCGAACAGTTCACAAACTGCGCTGTTTCAGAAATACTTCCACCCTTGGCCCGAAAGCCGATAATCATCCCTTTTTGCAAATCTGATAAATAGCTTCTTTCATAAATGACAACAACGATATGTTTTCAGAATGCCTACAGCACACATTATATACCCCACACCAACTCACGACACGTGCCTTCTTTCATTGGTTACGCGCTGTTGACGTCAAAAGTAGGAGATGGTCACATTAATGTGACTCGACTGTGTATTTCTCAGTGTGGTGCGTGGAACACTCAGTATCATTTTCAATGAGTTTTACTGCAGAATCAGTTCCTTCTCAGACAAATTTTAGGCTGTCTTCTACATTTTAAATAGCCTGATTTCTATGAAATGTATTCTGGACAGGCTATAGGCAATAACCTTTACTGCTTTGTAAGTGAATTACTGCGCACTTTCCAAGATTACAAGTAGTCTGATGCTCATTGGGCTACATATCTGAAATCTAAAATTTTATTCCGAGGAAATCATGAGACTTTCCGTTTCCAAGAACTAAGCAATGGAAGAATAATTTGATACGCACGTTAGACTTCCTACCTATTCATCTCATCTACCTTGTTGAAACCCACTTTCCGTCTCTTCTTGCAGGATCACTCGAGAGGTCATTCTGTCTGGAGCTAGAGATAATGTTTGGTTTCTATTCTTGTGAGAAACGCCTGCTAACGTCAACTGGGTACCGCGATGACGAATAACACAATAGACCGATGACGTGAACTCGGCGCAGAGCCACAGTGCGTTATCAGGTGAACAGAGAAAGGAGGTCCGTAAACGTGCATTTCGGATGCTCTTCGCCATTATTCAGAAAAGAGCTGAGGGCAGCAGCTGTAGCCTGAGAAATTTGTGCAGGTGAGGAAATAGCTCTGCAGGAAAATAGTTCCGCCGTTCCAATGCTGGAGACACAAGTTTCGAAGACAATCCCTGTGCACAACTTCCAACGACCATCAACACGGACACCCTGATTGAAGCTGTTACAGTGAACTCCGGTACCAGCGCACGATAACTAGCAGCTGATGTGAGGTTTTCTCAATCCACCATCGTTCGTCATCTGCATCAGCTTTGTTTATCCTCTAGCCGCCATAGAATGATTCCCCTTGCACTAACACACCAGCAGGTGGAACAACGTGCCACTCTGTTGCAATTTGTTGTCAAATCCACAGGACAATAGGTTTTTGCGTCGTGTCATCACAGGTGAATAAAAGTGATACTCCTGAGTTATCCTTGCACTGAGAACACTTCAGGATGCACAGCCAGTGGTGCAAAGAAGGTATAACGAAGTAAATTTCTCCGTCATTTTTGGTCTACGCCGGGATTCGAACCCGGATCCCCTCATTCCGGAATAAGTCACTCTACCAATTGAGCTACGCGGACGTTTTATTCTGATTCCTATCTGCCTTTATGTCGTGTGCGTCCTTCTGGCGGGTACGTCACATCTCCTGGTACGTTACAAAGGTGGTTAGAGAGGAAAGTCATGCTGTGTATTTGATGAAATTGTGAGATTTCTGGAGACGGAAAACTCATGACAGATGGTCAGGTTCTGGACGGGAACCTCTATGCTGAACAAGTGCAGAGGGTTTATGCTACTCTGCGTCAAAGCAACCCGCTACTCAGAAATAGGAAACGGGCGCTGTTGCAGGTGGATAATACCTAATCACAATCCGACTACAATATTTTTCTCTCTTTGGTCCATTTTTTACAAGGGCGGCATTTCGCTGCAGTGAAGGAGGTTGAATCTGGAATCAGAGTCTCTGTTCTCGAAAGGTTCTGAGAGGTACCCCCGTGGGATCGCTGTTGTGCTGGAACGTTGGCAAAAGACTACAGAAAACGACGATCTGTACTGTGTAGAATGAGGTGAGTGTGGTGGATTTCATACATCATTAAACATTTTACCTACAAACGGGATGAACTTTTGACTCACCCTATCTAAAGATAAGGAACGCGGTAACTGCAAGTGAACCAAAACGCTCTGTAAACGGATGTCCTGCAGAAAACGAGGTTTCTAAATCAGATAAATATATCATCTAAAGGGAAGTTAAAGCACTGGTCAATCTGGAAAACTCAACTAGCATGCTAAAAGCAGTTCAGATCGTTAAAAATTTCAGTTACTACAAAAAAATTAAAATGCAAGCTTTTGGAAAACAATGACCTATGTGTTAATCCTTACACCCAGAGGAATTGATTCTTAGAAGCACATATTTTTTGCTTGTTATAAATCAGTTTTTATTAGGATTTCCATTTTTGAGTCTTATAACTAGTGAACCCTATAAACGACGTTCTGTGCTGCATAGGATTTGCCTAACCTCGAGCAAGCGGGTGGCGAAGCCCTGAGAATCAAGTGATCAAAATTATCGAATGTTCGTAGTGTTCAGAAGCTGACCTCGTCTCATCTCCTGAGACACGTCTCTCTAAGCACGACAACCGAAGCGTTTCACCAAGGTTTGTCGTGACAGTGTTTGTAGCTTTGTTGTCTAAATCTCCGAGATCCCGAAGCTAAACGGATCCTCAAGTTCTGAGGAAACTGAAAATGTTTTCGTGCTGCAGAGGTGATGCATTAGGGTTTATGTGTATTGAACTATTTGTTTTCTTTAATGTATTTTCATATACAGGGGTTGGACAGAATAATGTAAACACCTAGGAAAAGAAGGTTTTACGTTCCTGGTAGGGTGTGGAGGCACCTTTGACAATCAAAGCCGTCTGAATCCTCCTTGGAATGGACGCATACAAATCCTGGATGGTGGTTAGTGGGATGTTACACCATTCTTCATGCAGAAACTGCTCCAGGTCCTTGAGAGATGCAGGAAGAGGATAACGGGATCTTATTCTGTATTCCAGCACCGACCGCAGTGGCTCGATGATGTTTGGGTCTGGTGATTGGGGAGGTCAAGGAAGGTGTGAAAGTTCGTCCTCATGTTGCTCAAACTAAGATTGCACATTCTGAGCTCTGAGAATTGGGGCGTTACCATCTTGATAGATGGCATCCCCTGCATGAAACAATGCCCGAGTTATTGGATGGACTTGGCCAGCCAAAATGGTTTAATACGTCCTACGTGTCATCCATCCTCTTAAGGTGATCAGGGTACCTGCTGAAAACCACGATATGACCGTCTAGAGCATGATAGAACCACCACCATGGTTCACGGTTGGGAGCAGACGGTCTGGGTTGTACGCTTCTGACGGTGTTCTTCACATCTAAACACGTTCTGCAGTGGAGAATAGTGTGAATGTGGATTCATCTGATCACATTACATGCTTCCATGCATCGGAAGTCCACGTTGTATGCTCCTGGCACCACGGCCGTCGCCGTTGTGTATTCACCGAGGTCACCGGAGGTTTTGCAATAGCAGCTCTGCCATGAATATCTTGTTTGTGCAGTTCCCTGGGCACTGTTTTCATTGACACTGGGTTCTGGAGATGCAGATTGAGCTCCGCACTGATTTTTGGCGCCGTGGTCTTATTACGGGTAACAATCCTTTTTAATAACAAACAGAAGTCATTGCTGTTTCCACTTTAATAAGTGAGTCACGGAAAAATTCTCATCGGCCGCCACCGCGAATCGAACTCGGTGCTTCACAGTTGTCCGGCGCGTTACTGGAAGACCCTGGGTTCGATTCCCTGTGGGGCCGATGATAATTTTTCCGTGACTCACTTATTAAAGTGGAAAGAGCGATGACTTCTGTTTGGTGTTCCTGATCCACGTCCAGTGTATGAATTAATCCTCTTCAATGTTCTCCTGTCTCTACCAGTGAGGTTGTTTTCCGGCCACTCTTGTGCTTCGCAGACGAGACTTTGCCACGAGCACGGTATGCTCTTATGACTAAGACAGTAGCTCTCGATTACCACACTACCCTGGCGATTGTTGGCACGGAGGTACTAATTAGTCTGCCACTAAGCCCTCTTTCGAAGTCCACTGATTTTGTGGTCACCCTGAAAGATATTTTGCAACAAGACACTTTAAATGCGCTTAAACAGGACCTTGAGGTTCTAAACGAAGCTATTACAACCAAAATGTGTCAATCCCTTTGTGTATTGTGACGTACGCAGTTGTATTAAAAGGGACGTCTCTGAGTGTGGTGTTCACATTATTCGGTCTAATCCCTGTACATAAATTTCAATTCTTTTTTGTTTTTTATTCTTTTAATATATGAAATTAAAATTTATAAAGAGTTTTTTTCTTTCAATTTCATTGAGAAAGTCAAAATTAAAATTAAATGTGTTTTAAATACCTAAATTCCTGCACTTGACTTGTAATGGCCCTCAGTTCGGATCAATTTTCGAGTCACCATTGACAATTGTAATCAATCATCCAAGCGTGGAGTTGCTACGTCTATGTTGAAATCAATGACATCCGTTTTCTTATCCGTGAGCGCAAAGCTCTCGTGGGAAAATAACTAGAACTTTTCTCAGAAACAAAAGAATTAAATACAGTGTGGTTTAATAGAAAGGATAGACGAGAATTGACGTGGTATTCTCAGAAGAGATGAAAGAAACTATGCGAACTATGGTAGTATTTCCAGCTGAAAGAAATACGAGGTGAAAAGTAATTCTCTTTTTATAAACAATAAGGGAACCGAGAACATTGAATTGTTTCTGTGTGTTTTGCGTGTCTCCTTACTGACTCCATCCGAAATGTTTTAGATGACAGGCAGAACGTTGTAGTAGAACAACGGAAACATTTTAATTAATTTAGACGTTTTCAGTCGGAAAGAAAACCTAGATGCTGTTGTCTAGAAATGTGGTTTATTCTGCCGGAGTGATGTATTAGACATTAAACGGCGTGGCGAAAAAATCCGGATGAAGAAAAGTAGTAATATGAGAAACTCAAACCACTTGACTTGATGATCGAAACTGCATGGAATAATCTTTGAGAAATATTCTTAAATGTTGCCATTTCCCAGAACATTATCTGCTGCATTCGTGTAAGTAATACCACAGCTGAAAGAATTTTCCTCAAGATGAAGCAGATTAATAAATGTTTACTTCTAGCAGGAGAGATCGAGTGATTTGCAAATTCTAAAGCTACTTTATCTCGGCAAATCAAATTCAGAAATGTGACCAATAGTTTTTCGATGAAAAAAAGGCTCAAAAAGTGGTAACGATCTGAAGTTATTTTACGATTCCAAAAGAGCATTTTTTTTTTTTTTTTTTTGCTTTCAGTTGAGCAACTGAGTATTTTATAACAGCTTGGACGAATAATAAGTTTGATATGATGTTGTAAATACATTGAATAATTAATATAAACAAATCAAGCTGTTCTTTCCATGTAATATAACCACAAAAATTTGAAAATTGCATCGTCCTGGAACGGAAATTAAAGCCGCATCTCCCGATTTGCGCTCGAGTATGCTAACCGTTACACCACTCAGGACAGTGAAATTCAAGCAACTGAGGCACAGATGTCAAATCGGGAGATGCGGGTTCGCTTTTTGATTTCACTAATGTGAAATCGAAATGTCTGACGTTTCAGATTAATGACACAGTTGTTTGGATTTCACTGTCCTGGGTGATGTAATGGTTAGCACAGTCGCGCGCAAATTGGGAGATGTGGGTTCGATTCCCGTTCCAGGATGATGAAATTTTCAAATTTCTGTGGTTATTTTCAGGGCCCGATTTCTGCACGTGCACACGGTGAATATGCACAGGGCCTTAGAATTTGGAGGGGCCTCCAAACTACCTTAGTAATAATACAAATTTTCAGAACTAAAATATATTTTCCTTTATAGCAAAAATTTATTATACGGTTCGGTTTCAAAATTTCGGATGAGATTTTGGAAACCAAATTATTATCATTTCGTATAATAAAGCTCAAGCGTTGTGCTGAGCTGTGATCTGCCAGTGTAACATCTTAATCTCACCCTTATTTGTAACAATCAAAATGCAATGGGAACAGCCTATATTCGGAGCAATACGTTATGCTGCTATACATGCAAAGCATTTCGGCAAACATGTAGAATTTACTAAAAAATAGTTTTGTTATTAATATTAGTCTAGTACGAACAAAAATTGTGAATCAATATTCATAATTATGAAGGGTTTATTTTTACATAAATAAAAATACAAAAAAAGTTCAATTGACAGTACTTTATTTAAAGATTGTTGTAATAACTTACGTGGAATGTTGCAATAATTTATTCCACAATGTGTGTGGTCAGCTGCAAGACTTTGTAAGGGATTACTTCTTACAACTCAAACTATCATTGGTTCATCATTTCCATTAAATTTATGGTAAACTAGGTGTTTTAAATTATATCTCTGGGAGGATAGTTATTTGTTTCGGTAAATGATACTATAAAACAAAAAAAAGAATTCCAGAGTAATTAATATTATATCTGCAATCTCTGCGAGCGCGGAGAAGTACAAGCGGTGTAAATGCTCGTCTATTGCAAGCCACATTGGCTATAAAGTTGACTAACATGTGGGATGTGTTTTAATGTTTTTACTGCTAGAAAAACTGCTTGCAAGAAAAGTATTTGCAAGTAAATATTCTTTTCGACTGTTTGACTGAAAATTTCAATCGAGCGGGCCCCAGGCATACAACGTGCACAGGGCTTCGACTGACCTAAGTAGGGCCCTGGTTATGTTTCATGGAAAGAACAGCTTGATTTATGTCTATTTTAATAAGTTTGATAAAAGTTACTTAAAGTAAAATATTACGGGTTGATTTAAATAGAATTCACCCCCCCCTCTTTCATTTCCTTGTCTTGACGTCTAGAAAAGTCATTTGAACGACAGAGGATTAGTATGAATACACCGATTACGGCTTCTCATAGTTTTAATCTTACGCGCAGTTAGGAGCTATTTCCCTAATCGGCTCCTCATCAGAGGAGTCTGGGTGTGGACTCAACAGAAAGTCGATCTTTAATAAGTTGACTGATTTTTGTTACCTGGGATAAATGTAACACATTTATCTCATGTCAAGCTATGGTTGCAGGTATTACTGTAGTCTCGATTCAAGAAAGTGGCACTATCCAGGAGGATGACTTAGCAGATTCCTCCAAAAGATAGTTGAGTTTAGCGGCATGTATAAACATTTAATTGCCGCCCCTATGGTTAAATGGTTAGAGGCCTTGGCTTCCGGTTTCCTAATTAGATCCATAATCGAGCCCCGGATGAGGCATGGGCAATATATTTGTCCTGTGAGTCTGTTTCTTCCCTGAAATCAGTGACTCTAAATTAGGAACTAGAGACACATTTGTTGCTTCAGATGTTCATAGATGTAATTAAATTCCTAAATAAATAAGTACACTCCAAGGGATTTCACAGATGTGTTTAGTTCGAGTGTCCGATAAAAATGTTATATACTACTCTTATGAGATGCTCCATGGGACAAGCGTAATCAATGATCAGCAATTTCTGAAGTAGAGTTCCCCCCAAAAAAAACAATGGGTTTGGCAAAATGGAGGTATTTTTTGCATTCATTTTTTGGCGAAACCTGTGCACAAACACGTACGACAAGAGTTTTGTGAAATCATAGGGATCTAGAAACTACTCGTTACTACACTAAGATGCCAGATTATTAGATGCACCTACCTAGTAGCGCCCTTGGCCCGCAGAACAGCCCAATTCTTCGCGGCATGGAACAAACCAGATGGTGGAAGTGTCGTGCAGAAATGATTGAGGGGCATAGTTTCTACAAACTGGATGGCAGCACAGCCTTGCAGCGAACAGCCAGTACCACCTCATGCCAGAGATCATCGATGGGGTTTTAATCCGGGATTGTGCAGGCCACTTAAGAAAGGAATACTCGTAGCCATGCTGCTTGAACCATTCGGTGACGACACGAGCCTTCTGATCTGGTCCGCTATCCTGCTGAACTTGTGCACGTGTTTGAGGATAAACAGTTGCCACGAAGAAATGAATTTGGCAGAGAACGATGTTCAGATGCGCCGTGGCGTTCACATGTCATTTAACGAGTATTAGGAGGCATATTTTCTGCCAGGTAAGCATTCCCCCGTACCATACGACCGCCGCCACTGGTCTATACTGTTGACACCTGACAGACTCGAGCGCTAAACTTTCTTGCGCTACATTTGAATCTTGCAATACTAATGATGAAGAAAAAACCTTTCTTCGACTTTTCAGACGAACTTTTTCCAGTCCTGAACGATCCACTGCCGATTCTACAGTGCCCACTTGAAGCGATCTTTCGTATCCTGCACTGACGACATCGGTGCTAAACATGATCATTGACCGTTGTAACCAATTTGATTCATCCTCAAATACGTGGAGAATTCGGAAATGTCCTTCGGCACACACCAGTGTTGAGTTCTGAAGTAATTTGCCTGGTTGTGACCCATCTTCTCGCTTCTCTTCTGTCTCTTAACCCTTCTGATCCACCAGCTCTAACGTAACCAGACCACGTGTACCTAACAAATTAGAATTTCAGTGTACATAGCCGTTTATTTTTCATTCTTTTGCTCTTCTCCTTCTTAACCTGTTGACTCCCACTTCAAGGTATAGGCCTCCCTCAATCTTTTCCAACTTCCTCGATCCTTAGTTCATTTCGTTGGGGGGATAAAACGGTCTAATCCCCCACGCTGACCAGACGGGTTCGGGGATACATTCTATAGCTTCTGCCAGCTAGGATAGAAGATAGACTACCACTGCTTAAGAAAGGAAAAAAAGTAGTGAATAGGAAAGATTCACCCCTAGCCCGCGAATACTCTAATAGCAATGAGGCAAGAAGAAGTAAGGAGAAAGAAGAGTAGTGACCAGTCTATAAATGACATAACAGACGTATATTACACGAAATAAGGCATGGTCCAGAATCAGGTACCTCGGGTTCTCCACTCCCGTACTCACTAGAGTGATGCTTTCGCTCTAACTTTGTTTAATTGAAGAGTACCCAATAATTTCTTCACATTTCATTAGTATTTGTCAGTTCTGGGTGGTGTAGTTGTTAGCATACCCAGGCACTATCTGGGAGACGCGGATTCGAGTCCCGCTCCAAGACGATAAAATTTTCAAGTTTTCGGATATTTTCTGATTTACCGTCCTTGTCACATTTACACCAAAAATCGGATTTTCATCTTCAAAATTTGTATTATATGGTGTAATCCCGTATTTCATTCATGAATATTCACCTGTTGTAAATAATAGCTTCCAAGAGACGCAAGCCGTTTGTGTTTCATACCTTTTGACGATGGCTCCTGGTTCAGCGCGATGACTGCGTTGCCTTCACATGTGTATCAGGCGATCATCAGTTTCTAAAGGTATGCATCTATATAGACCACACGTTGTTATCCCAGATGACACCAGAATGGAGACTATGAACATCGGTCAAAGCAGACGACACAATGCACACCATGATTTATCCTGTGTTTGTCAGCATGCAGAAAAAATGGGTTTGCGATGCGATGTAATGACTCCTGTCCGGAATTACTGTTCTGTTAATCGAAGCTAGCACAGCTGCAAGTACAACAGATCTAATGCCATATTAGATAGTCATGGTGGCAAGAGTAGTAGATTGCGAGAACGCGAATCCAACGATTCGGTGTGCATTCTTACAACCACTGCTGACATTAAGGAAATGTGGCATTATCGCAGCTCTCATGTTCCGCTATAGGGTCAGTTGAGTAAGATTCCTAACCTAGGCAAAAACCCTGCCCGTTTTAGTTGTCTATATAGCTGAGGGATGGGTGGTGTCGTCATTTTGCACAAGCTTTGGTTTTCCAGAGAATCGGGCACAGCAAGAAAAAGTTGTTGCCAGCCATAAACTCGTATGTGTAACAGATAAGGTGAAACTTCGTAATCGTAGATAATAGGGCAGCCAATTCCCATAGCACGGTATAATAATCTCCGTAAGTAAAAGGCACACGTATTACACTTTTTTATGCTTCGTTAAATACTTAAAATACAGTTTTAAAAAATGAAGTTTAAAAAATTCACGAGACCTTCCAGGTACACCTTGGACCCATCTTCAGATGAATGAAACAACAGTCCGGATGAGTTGGGTCCAAGGTAGACCTGAAATGTCTCATTCATCTGAAAACGGGTTCAACGTGGACCTGAAAGGTCTCATGAATTTTTTAACCTTCATTATTTTAAAATTGTATTTAAAGTATTTAACGAAGCATAATAAAGTGTAATATGTTTGTCTTTTACCAATGGAGATTATTATATCGTTTTATGGGAATTTGCAGCCCTATTATCTATGGTTATCTGTCTGCACGAAAATTTCGATATTGGGTGAAACTTCTGTGCCTATACTGGACGCCGTCGCTTCCCAACTACCCTGACACTGGGACATTTCCACATCCCAAAATAACATTCAGACCTACCGATTTTCATATGATATTGTGAGCCGCTTCTGTACGTTGCGACATCACTGTCAGAGAATGATACAGATGTTACAAATTACACTGGAAATTACATATACATATCACACCACACCAACATCTCTTTTATACAGATGTTACAAATCACACTGGAAATTACATATACATATCACACCACACCAACATCTCTTTTATACAGATGTTACAAATCACACTGGAAATTACATATACATATCACACCACACCAACATCTCTTTTATACAGATGTTACAAATCACACTGAAAATTACATATACATATCATGCCACACCAACATCTCTTTTATAGATGTTACAAATCACACTGGAAATTACATATACATATCACACCACACCAACATCTCTTTTATACAGATGTTACAAATCACACTGGAAATTACATATACATATCACACCACACCAACATCTCTTTTATACAGATGTTACAAATCACACTGGAAATTACATATACATATCATGCCACACCAACATCTCTTTTATACAGATGTTACAAATCACACTGGAAATTACATATACATATCACACCACACCAACATCTCTTTTATACAGATGTTACAAATCACACTGGAAATTACATATACATATCACACCACACCAACATCTCTTTTATACAGATGTTACAAATCACACTGGAAATTACATATACATATCACACCACACCAACATCTCTTTTATACAGATGTTACAAATCACACTGGAAATTACATATACATATCATGCCACACCAACATCTCTTTTATACAGATGTTACAAATCACACTGGAAATTACATATACATATCACACCACACCAACATCTCTTTTATACAGATGTTACAAATCACACTGGAAATTACATATACATATCACACCACACCAACATCTCTTTTATACAGATGTTACAAATCACACTGGAAATTACATATACATATCACACCACACCAACATCTCTTTTATACAGATGTTACAAATCACACTGGAAATTACATATACATAGCATGCCACACCATCACCTTTTTTACGCTTTCCAACCGTAGGTTGAAGAAGCTTATATGCTCCAGCTTTTTCCGTCCGTCTGTCTGTCGGCACGATAACTCAAGTAAAAATGGTACGATTTCGATGAAAATTTAGTATGTGGTAGGGGACCACCAGGGGACGAACCCTATTGAAAATGGGTGAAGTGGAGTCAAAGGTCAGGACATAGGAGCGGGATGCATTCCATTACCCTTATGCGTCATAAGGTGCGTAAAAATGGTTCGATTTCTATGAAATTTTAGTATGTGGTAGGGGACCACCTGGATAGGAATCCTATTGAAAATGGGACAAATGAAGTCAAAGGTCAGGACATAGGATCGGGATCCATTCCATCGCCCTTATCCCACACTATTAAGGTGGACGTGAAATGATTTTGGTTCCTATATTTCCAATGGAAAACCTTTTGTACATATTTCCATCACAATTAGTGTGTTCCCAAGGATGGAAATTTGTACATCGATTAAAATAATTTCATACTATAACTTGGAATACTTAACATTTTCTAAAACATAACCATAATTATATTAAAAAACAGTAACGTTTCCTTTGGTGGTGTTGAAACCAGAAAAAAGATGGCGCGACCTGTACTTTCACGACGTTAGTGGACAAATAAATGTTGGATTGCATAATTACGGTTATGGTTTAGAAAATATTAAGTATTCCAAGTTATGAAATGAAGCTATTTTAATCGATGTTCCATTCTTGGGAAAGCATTAATTGTGAAGAAAATGTGTACAGAAGTTTTTCCATTGGAAGTATAGGAAGCAAAATTACTTGACGTCTACCTCAAAGTAGCAATTCTTGTATGTATGTATGTATGTACATTTTATTTTGAAAACGGCTCTAAGAATTTGGATGAAAGTCGTTAAACTACCGTTTCCTGGTACTAGAAATCTATTTAGCTTGATCTCGACTTTAGGAGAATTCGTTTAGTGGGTTAAATAACCACCCCGAATTATAACGTTCTTAGTGTCATGGCGTCGTTCCATTAATGTTTCCAATGCTTAGAAATCTTACGACGTCACAAACTCGCGTTTGAGAATGTTGACGCACGGTCACGCCATCTGTCTCATTAGGTCACGCGTTGTGTGTGGATACTATTAAAGTTTTATGACGTCATACTCTTGCCAGGAGATGGTTGAGATTCCCATCTGCTTCATTACGTCACGCGTTGTGTGCTTATGTTTGTCCGTACGATAACTCGCGTAACAATCGTTCGATTTCGATGAACATTTAGTATCTGGTAGGGTATCACCTGGGAAGGAACCTCATTTAAAGTGAAATAAATGGGGTGAAAAGTTAGTACATAGGAGCGGGATCCATTCCACTGCTGTTATGCGTCAAAACTAACGTAAAAAAGGTTCGATTTCGATGAAATTTTAGTATGTGGTAGGGGACCACCTGGCCACAAACCCTTTTGAAAATGGGCGACATGGGGTCAACGGTCAGGACATAGGAGCGGAATCACTTCCATCGCCATTATGCGTCATAACTTACGTAAAAATGCTTCGATTTGGATGAAATGTTAGTATGTTGTAGAGGCCTGCCTGGGGACGAATTCTATTGAAAATGGGTGAAATGGGGTCAAAGGTTAGGACACAGGAGCGGGATCTATTCCATAGCCCTTATGCATCATAACTTACGTAAAAATGCTTCGATTGCGACAGAACTATCATGTTATTTCTGTTGAATATCATCGATATGAAATCAAGGGTCAAGGCACAGGACCGAGATTTATTCCACAGCCATTATTCTCATAACTTGAGTAATGATTTCTGGTATGTTGGAAAGCGTATTATAATCAATGTATTGCATGATTTTACTAACTTGTTTATTATAGAATCAGCGATGCGATACGATTTGCTATAAATAAACTTTCGAGATCTTCAATCTTTTGTCATTTAAATACTGGGACAATTAAAATTCTGTGTATATATTGGGGTTTTGTCCCAAATTTATTGTACCAGCTGCCACGTACAGTAAAGTTCATAGTACGAAATGCACAACTTTGATGCATTGGAACAATTTTTTACTTCATTAGCAATCATGCTCGTTCTCCGAACGGTGAATCTATAAAAAAATTTTGAACATAAAATTAAATAAAGTGAAGAGTAATTAGGGGAAAGAAAAGTAACTTAAAATCCGTAACTGTTTTACAATTTAGAACAGCGTCGTGACATCATTGCATACGGTTTGACATTAAATCCAAATTCGAATTTTTCAAATCATTTCAGTGATTCTGACAAAATTATCTTTAAACCTATCAGCATTTTGAAACAGTAAAGCTAAGCCACCCTTTGAATGTTTTGGTTTTCAGACTTTTATTTAGGTTTAGAAGTGGTAGAAAAATTCAAGCAGACAAGTTTCAAAGCGCTGTTGGGTTTTTTTTTTTTTCGTGCATTTGCAGGTATCCGGACTGTAAGACCTAGTAGCATGCCAATTTTCAGATCTCTAGGTCATTTAGAAGTGGTCAAACAATTCGCGAAAAATTCAAGCAATTTTTTAGAATAGAGATATTACTTACAAACAAAGGAACGGCGAAAAATATTAACATGCATGCTATCCACCTATCAGGAAAAGTACGCGCTAAAAAAGTAGGAAATGTACGATAAATATTGCGTATGCTAACATCCATAATAGATACGAAATTTTGAAATTTTTCCGTGACTCACTTATAAACGAGGAAAGAGCAATGTCTTCTGTTTGATATCCATAATAGATGTTTTCGAATCTGTCATTTAAACTCTGATATCTTGGCAAATACATGTATGTTTGTGGTTCATCTCGAGGGTAAAGTGAACGTCCAGTTAAGACATATGGAAAACCTAACATTTGTACAGCTGATAAAATAATTTTCTAGACCATACTGACAAGATAAATATTCATTTATGACAACTAGCATTAAAGTTGGTAATCAGTTAATCACAGAAAATTTTGGTGAGTTTGAACCCTTCTGGCTCAGTAAGAATCTTGTATTTTTGAATAGAACTTTTAGAACAAGCTATATCAATTCCTTTCATATAATTTGGAGTAGAAATCTTTCACTCTTGTCAAATTTTCGCCTCTATTTCTTGTTACAGAACCATCTTCTTTTCTCAGTGCCATAATCTGTTTTCTTCCCTTACTAAGATGTCCCTTTGCTATCTTTAGGCTTTGGTTGTTTTCAATTGCTTTCCTTACTAATTCACAGTTGAATTTCCTTACGTCTTCAGTGATACTTTTCCGTACTGTCTTGCATAGCTCTATATATTCCACTTTTGGAAGTCACATCTTCTTTGGTTGTCCTCATGTCTCTTCTTTTTTGCATCAACATTTTGGTTTTTCCTGATAATTTGTTCACATGCAACTTGTTCTTAGACCCAGCTAATTTTGTTGCTGTTTCCATAAGAGCTTTGGTTACTTTTCTGTTAACTTCAGAGATGTCCACTTCTTCCGATGTTAGGCCTTCTAAAGCAGAGAATCTGTTCTTCAGTTCCAATTTGAAGGTATTATGGTGTTTTTTAAGGTTGGTTATGTCAATACATTTTGTTTGTCTTATGAGCTTGCTACGTTCGAGTTTAGTGTTGAGGTGCATCTTACATCTCACCAATCTATGGTCACTGCCTGTGTTGAACTTGTTTAGCACACTGCAGTCTTCGATGACGAATTTTTTGTTACACATAATAAAATCAATTTCACTTGTCGTCCCATTTGGATGTCTCCATGTCCATTTCCTGTGTGGCTTTTTCTTGAAGAAGGAGTTCAAGATGAAAAACCCTTCTGCCTCTGCAAACTCTACGAGAGTATTTCCACGCTGGTTTCTGTTGCCGTGACCGAATTTACCTACTAATGTTTCATTCTGTTGCCGTTGCCCTATTTTTGCATTGAAATGTCCCATAATTATCTTCAAGTGCTGCTTACCTTTATTATTTAGATGACGAATTTCCTCATAAAATTCTTCAATTTCTTCTTCAGGATGACTTGTGGTGGGTGCATAAGTTTGAATAATCTGAGCCTGGTATCTTCTCGAGATTTGGATAACGAGTCGTGCAGCTCTGTCAGAGGAACTTTCAACTTCTACAACTTTATCCTTCAGTTTCTTGTTTATTATAAATCCAACAACACTAGTTCTGCCATTATCTGTCCCACGATAGTAGAAGAGATGTCCACTTTTCAGTTCAATGAGATCTTCTCTTTTTCTCTTTACCTCACTTAGCCCAACGATGTCCCACTTGGTCCTTTGTTGTTCCTTTTCCAATTCAAGAAACCTTGAATCAGAAGATGGGGAGCGTCCATTATACGTAGCCACGGTCAGCGTCAGATGGCAGCCTAGTCTGGTCCTCCGAGGATTCTTAGCACCCTCTGTCTTCACATCGCACTGGCCGCTGCCTTGGCCAGGTACATTCCAGCTGCCGGAGACTGAGGGCCAAGATTTAAGTTGTAGAGTCATTTTGGAGGTGTTTGGCCATAACTCACCACGCTGGCCAAGCGGGTTGGTGAGTGTGGGATAGCATTTCCTCTGATCCCGATAGTATAGTTGTACCGCTATTGGCGGTCGTCAGAGCCCCTTTAGTGGGAACAGGATGCACCACGAGAAGGCGGAGTTGACATTTGTCTAGGAGAGGCTGTGATGTTACGCATCACCTGACGTTACATGATACATGTACTCCAGACATCATAAAAAGGAAAAAGGTACCAGTACCAGAGTTCTTCCAGTCCTCCCAGCAGAGGTTGCACATGCAATCAAGAACATGAAGCGGGGGAAAGCTCCAGGAGAAGTTGGAATTACTGTAGACATCATACAAGAAGCAAGTGGAGAAATCGAAACGGTACTCGCCCAAATTTTCACTCGATGCCTTAATGAAGGGAAGATTCCTGAGGATTGGAACAACGCAACAATGATCCTGTTACATAAAAAAGGTGACATTGAGGATCTCAGGAACTACAGACCTATCAGCCTCCTCTCAGTGGTTTATAAAATCTTCACTAAAGTTCTTTCACACCGCTTGAAGGTAACACTGGACATGGCTCAACCGAGAGAACAAGCTGGATTCAGGAGTGGCTACAGCACAATATATCATATCCACGTACTGAGAGAACTAATTTAAAGAGCGAGGGAATATGAACTTCCATTGTGCATGGCTTTTATCGATTATGAAAAAGCCTTTGATTCAGTGAAACCATCAGCAGTTACAATGGCTCTGAAATCCTGCGGTATTGAAGATGCATACATTAATATTATTAATAACATCTATGAAAATGCAAGTGCAAAGATTCGGCTGTTTGAAAATACAACACACATAAAAATTGGAAAGGGATTGAGACAAGGTGACACCATATCTCCGAAGCTCTTTAATGCCACATTGGAAAATGTCTTTCAATCACTGAACTGGGAAAACAAAGGGATAAAGATTAATGGAGATTATCTAACACACCTTCGTTTTGCTGATGACGTAGTCATTTTTGCAACTACCCCATCAGAGCTGCAGAGTATGATCCAGGAACTTGCTGACAAGAGTAAAGAAGTGGGATTAAAAATGAACTTTCAGAAGACAAAAGTAATGTTCAATGCTTTTACAAGAAATAAAGATTTATCGATTGATGGAGAAAAACTGGAGATAACAGACACGTACGTTTATCTTGGACAGCAGATATCAAGTGAGGGTCACATTGATGAAGAAATTAATCGGCGTACAAAACTTGCCTGGAGAGAGCTTTTGGAAGAAACAGCATAATTTTCAAGAGCAATATGCCATTATGTCTTAAAAGAAAAGTGTTTGATCAATGCATCCTTCCAGTGCTTACGTATGGTGCAGAGACGTGGACCTTAACTAAAAGAGACATACAAAGGCTGCAGACAACTCAAAGCAGCATGGAGAGGTGCATGCTTGGTATAACCAGGAGAGATAAGAAGAGAAACTCGTGGATCCGGAAAAATGACGAGAGTGGAAGACAACATGATCAGAGTTAAATCTCTGAAATGGCAATGGGCTGGACATACTGCCAGAAGGACAGACCATCGATGGACAGCCGAAATTTTAGATTGGATTCCAAGGGACAGGAAAAGACTCAGAAGAAGACCACATGGGAGATGGGTGGATGAAATTCGAAAATATGCGGGAGTGACATGAAGGAGACTGGCACAAGACAGACCGTTGTGGAGGAAACTTGGGAAGACCTTCGTCCAGCAGTGGATTGATAATGGTTGACAATGATGATGATATCAATTCCACACAGAGACCAGCAAAGAACCAAGGTATTTCATTTTATGACACACGTGTGCATGTAGTCAATAAATATGATAAAATATGCAATCGCTTAATATCTGTACTGGCTCACTGATCAACGGCATCACAAACAGCTTTGCCATTTTATTCTGCCCTGCCGCACCAAAGCCTCCAAGTTTTCTGGCATTATTATAAACTCTCATTTTTCGGAATCATTGGAAAACAAACTAATTTTTAGCTAATATAAGTTTTAAAGAAAATCCGTCGTAGTGTTAGTGAATGTAATTTTTAATTACACTGAGAAAGTAATTCTCTTTCCCATGTAAAACAACATTTCTTTAATTCAAAATATTATCGATATCCGATTTGAAGACTGCTTATAAATTTATTCTACCTCTGTGAATTTTCTCCTAGGTGTTCTTTCTCAGAAAGTACTTCATAAAAGGCACCTTCCATAAACGAAGCATAACATGGAGATTAAAGTTTGAAAATACGTGCCACTAAAGTTTCAGATAAAGTATAAGTTATTTGTTTGGCATTCCTTCAGCCGTTTGTTTAAGTGTAGCACGGGAAACATACTTCGGGAAAGAGTCTCATAAGATTATTTTCAGTTGCTTGCACGTTTTGGCTATAAAAGCTCATCGAGGAGGCCAAGGAGGGTGAAGACGTGCAAGTTACATTTCTTTGTCAAAAACGGATTTGTTTTAAGGACGACCTAAAACTACGTTTGAATCATCAAAAAGAATATTCCAACAACAGTTTAGACGTGAAATCTCAGCGGTCAAGCAGGAATGTAAGAGGATAAAACAAAAAGCCATGGCCAACATTTTCTTATTTTACATACCATGAATCTTTGACAATATTCAAATGAAAGAAAACATATTTAATGCTCTGTGAATATTTCTAGAATGTGGAAGTACTGCTCTTGTTCCTCAGGCATACCAAACATCTTGTTTCCCCTACTTTTTCATCCTCCGTTTATTGCAACTTATTCTGAAATGGAGTTGCAAATAATTCGAAACATATTAAATATTCATCTGCACGTTTTGCTATTTTTATAGCAAAGCAGTGAATCAAATAAAATATCGTAATTGCTCACATAATCGTCTTAGATTTCGTGTTCTATTTATGTGGTTTATGCCTCATTTATGTTTGGGTGATCAAATTAAAAGGTTAAATTCCTTAAAGGTCACTTTATTATTCGATATATTTCATACAATTTACAAAATATCGTATTTCATACGTAAAATACTGCATAGATATACATATGCACCGATGATCCATCACATTATGACCACCCCCAGTCTAGAGAAATGAGCGCGCCTGGAGACAGAACGGTGGCGCAGGTGAAGTTCACAGAGCAGTACATGTACAACCCGAGGACTGGCTTTCGGTTAGTAGAGTGTTCGGAGTCAGAATGGGAAAAGCTGCTGATTTATCGGAGTTTGATAAAGGATAAATTGTATTGGCACGGCATCTCAGAACTACCATCTCGGAAACTGCGCGGTTTGTGGGTTTTTAACGTGCTTCTGTAGTGAGTACGTATCAAAAGTGGTGCACAGATGCCCAAACGAAGAACCGCCGTCCAACCGTGTATCGTCCGCAGCTCACAGATTCCAGAGGGGTGCGGGGAATGTTCCGCATTGTTCACAGCAGCCGCAGGGCCACAGCGCGACAAATCACCCGCAGCTACAACAGTAGTGATCAGGGCAATGTGTCACAGCACACAATTCATCGCAGCCTTCTTTCTGCGCATGGGAGTGCGTAGCCGAAGACCCAGCCGGATCCCCATGCACACTGCACGTCATCGCCAACAACGCATGGAATGGGCCCAAGATCATTGAGATTGGACCGTGGATGATTGAAAGAGAGGCCTGGTCTGCGATAGAGCATCACGTATACGGCAGAACGCGGATACGCCGATTACCAACGATGGCTATGGCACCTGAACTCACTGTTGGGCAGAAACCGGCCGCCGGCGACGGTCTTATGACGTGAGTGAGGTTTTACTGGAGCACTTTAGGCCCCGTTATCCCAATAGCACAATCCCTGACAGCTGTCAGGCATTTGAACATCGTTGCGGGCCAAATTCACCCAAAAATATTTTTTTGTTGGGTTGCTAAATTTCTCGGTACTAATGACGTTCAGTGCTGTTTAGATAATCAGAAATTAAGAACTGATAAGGAAAGAGATAAATAGAAAAAAATTCATTTTTTAAGTAAGACAGAAAAATCCCTGCTCGTGTGAATGCAATAGACGTAAAAGTTTGAGAAGATAAAGTCTTCCAAGTTTTACTCTACGTTAGGTGACAAACCCTGAATCTTTGTATTCTTTCAAAATGTTTTTTCTTTTCGGTGCTTTAGATAGGACATATGAAGTTAAAATTATTTTCTGTCATGCGACTTTTTCCGCTTGAGACGTTGTATTGACTAGGAGCTGTACCAAATATAATGACGAAGCAAATACCTTCCAAAAAATTATCTTTGAAATATTTGATCCGTTTTGGGAAGTTGAAGACTGTTTGAAAAGGGGATCAAGTACTATCAGCTTCCCTTTGAAAAGATAATCGAGTATTACATGCTTTCCGTTGACAGATGACCATTCCTATGAGAAACAGCCATAATTTTGTTTTCATGTCACAGGTTTAAGTTGGTTCCACCTGAACTCTATATGCCTCATGTTTCCAATGGTAAAACTTCTTTACATATTTTCTTCGCAATTAATGTATTCCCCAGGGTGAAAATTTGCACATCGGTAAAACTAACTTAAAGTTATAGCATGGGATACTTAATACTTGCTAAAACATAACCAGTTATTAAAGATCAATCGTTTTTCTTTGAGTAATGTTCAGACCTGTTAATAGATGGGGCGACCTGTACATTGATGACGTCAGTAGACAAACAAATGTTGGATTGCTTAATTATGGTTATGTTTTAGCAAGTATTTAGTATCCCAACCTATAACTTAAAGCTAGTTTTATCGATGTGGAAATTTTCATCTTTGGCAATACATTAATTGCGAAGAAAATATGTAAAGAAGTTTTACCATTGGAAACATAAGGCAGAGATTTTAGGTGGAACCGCCTAAAATTTTCAGGTCTACCCAGATCGGAAAAATATATTGATTCGCAACATGAAACTTTTTCCTAAAGATGTTCTGAAGAACATAAATGGAAGAAGAATTAGGCTTGGTAGCAAAGGGATCATCTGCTTCGGTAGCCTAGTGATCATTACGAGCAGGCTTATGCTAAATCTTACGCTATGGATCCAGATGCCGCAAGGGTATTTATTGTGTTTGTTCTGTGACGCTGGCAGTGTGTCCTAATTGGAATCAGCGGTCCTAAATAAGAAATGAGAGACTCCTCGCAGTCTTATTATGTTCATGGGTGTCGTTTAACCACAGAAGCAAAAAAAAAAGGCTATCAGAAAGATCGCTTACACACAAAGCATTTCAAATGCTCACACAGTTTGTTTGTTGGACATTACTTTTTTACTGCGACACAATGCTTAATTTTTGAATAACTTGAATGAATTCTAATTTAGGATTCTGAGTGTAAGCCTACTTATATTATATTTTTCGTTAATAGACCTTTATTTTTGCATAAATGTCCACTTATATTAAGTTCAATTTTTTTCTCCATCATGATTTCTTTTCATATTATTTTCCAGCTGTAAGACGTAAAATGGAACCGCTTTGGAAAAACGTCAAAATAAGGAAAGGAAATAAAAAAAAATTTAATAGACTGCACAGTTTCCCACAGGTTTTAAAAGATGTCATTGTCTCTAAGGTGAAACCAAAACCAGCAGTGCATTAGCCTATTATCATCTATTTATTGTTATACAGTCCTTCCCATATATATATGGAAACATAATTTTGTAAACGAAAACAGTTGCATGCAGAAAATAACAAAGACTTGTAGTGGAACATTATGTATTATGGCCAGTAACATAATATACACACGTCAAAAGCTGTTGACAGCATATACTGAACATAATATTCTAGCTTTATGAAATCAAACAATGAAACATTCTCCCAGAATTATATGGGAACAATAAGAAAATAGAAAAATATTCAAATGGAAAACACAATTATTAATTGACTTTCCTCCACGCGCAATAAGCTGAAATATGCGTTCTGGCATACTTTATATTATATGATGCTTAATTGTACCGTCAATATTATATCAATAGTTCAAGATTTAGGTTTCTAGACCTTTAACGCTTGAAAATTGCCGGTGATTGGCAAAAAGACTTTGAGCCAAAATTCCCCAAAAATTTGACCACGGCAGGAATTGGGCATTGTTCGATTTCAGCCAGGCCATCGTAGAAGTTGCCGTGTGAATGCTCGCGTTGTCCTACTGGAAAACCCAATTAGGACCACCTATTTCAGCAGCAGCTGGGAGCAAGCTGTCTTTTGAAAGTTCCTGGCATGTTACGGCATTTTGACGTAACATACCCATACCATCACAGAACCTAATCCATATTGTTGGTTGAATATTTGGCGTTTTTCCGTTCTCATATCATGACAATATTGTTTCGCACCGCCTGGGTCATCTAAATTAAATTTCTTTTCATCATTAAATAATACTTGAAGCCATTCGTCCATCCATGATACATGGTCTTTGGCCCAGTTTAATCGAGCTTATGTGTGCTGTGCAATTAAAGGCGGTTTCTTTAATAGTCTTGCATATTTCACGAGGGAGTCTGCTGCAATACTCTGTGAACCGTACTTTTCGACATTTTCACGTTTCCCTGTTGACTTCTATTCCATACAGACAGATTATCATGCACAGCGAGCTCCCGCATATGCCGTTTCCTTCGAGGTAAAACATTACTATGCCGTCCGGTTTGTTGCTCAGCTGGATATTTTTTGCTACCACTTAAAACGTTATAAATAGAAGATTTGGATCGTTTTAATTTGTTTGAAATTGCACTTACATTCATTCCTTGATCGTGCAACTCGCAAACGTGAGTTATCTCCTCCGCTGACAACTCTTTCATACGTGGCATTGTTAAAACTGAATCAGCCTCATCACGTTTACCGACTATTTATCCTGCTCTGACGCAAGGCTAATTTGCATAGCAATGCGTATTAGCGTTCGCGCGTCTGTGTGAAATTACATATAATTGTGGGACAGTTTCAGTATACTACGTGTTTAAAACGTTTAATACATGTCCCAAATTATTATTTTCTAATCCGCAAAATATGTCTCCAAAGACTATGTGGTTTATTTTCACCACTGTGTTAATGGGTTGCGTACATTTTCACTAATCGTACATTTACTCTGTTTTTGCATCTTTCCATATAATTGTGGGACGGACTGTATAATCGTATCTTGTATCTTCTTTTTCGGCCCTGTGGTCGAGTGGTCAGAGGGGTGGCGTTCTGCCTAATCGCTTAAGCCGCGCCTGAGGTGGAGTCCCGAATAAGGCATGGGTGGGGCTTTTGGTATACGACGCTGTTTCTTTCCAGGAGCTATGGCTCTAAGTTAGAGATGGCCGACTACCTACAGTTCTAGATTCTCACACATGTCGAGAAACTCCGAAACCGAACGGCTGTCCTCCACTTTTTATTTGCGAATAGGCGGAGTTGAAACAGCGGTGGCTGTCTACTACTACTTCTGGCTTCATAAAATTATGTAAGATTCGAGTTCTTATTTTCAACTTTTCAAGCACAGTTTTTTTATCATGATGGAAACCGATTTGTGTTTCATATAAAAATGACCCTTTTAGAAAAATTAAAACCGCTTTTACTCGAAAAATAAATAACAAAGGTGACAACGAAATTTCAGTTCTAGTGAGAACGTTTTTCGAATCCTTTCTGTGGCGAACGAAATATTTTGAAGTTATTCTTAGTCAATAGTACCCGTTGAAAAAAATCCACCGGATTTCTACAATGGATACAAAATACCTAGAAATACAAATAACTATTTCCTTCCACTAGTGGCTGAAAAGCATGTCACAAAAGTTAACAAAATGTTTTTCATGTTAAAGGAAGATATCCGAGACAAAAGGATTTTCAAATCTAACAGTTAGAAGATGTGTATAGAGGAAAACACGATATAAATTTACGCCCGTCTAGTGGAACAATTTAGAATAATGGGAAGGCAGAAAATATGTGTAAAGTATTTTTCGTAGCTAAAACTATGTTAAGGAAAAAAAAAAATTAATTACCTCTCCTGGAAGTAGAGATAGAGAGAAAACGTTCTTGACCCTTTACGCCTCCTAGCGGAAAAGCTGTGAATTATTTCAAATGAGTATGTTCGCCATCTTTACCGTACCGTATCACATACAATAAAAAAAGTAATTGTATAACAAGATTTTTTAGAAGCGGATGTACAGCTGCAAACAATAAGCAAGAACCACCTAACGACAGAACTGGGAACTACAAAATATTCCACATGCAAAAGCAAAGTAGTTTTTCTCAAAGTAAATGGTATTCGGTGTTAAAAGAATTTCTTTAAACCGGCCATTTAGAAACAGAGATATCGAAGAAAACAAATTAAACATTTGCACTCCCTAGTGTGGAAATTGTGCATTATTTTGGGAACGAAATACACAAAAAATGTATCCTTAGTCATTAATATCTGACCGAAAAGGTTTTTTTTTCAATCTGATATACTATTCCGTGCAAATTAATTGGGACAAGCTATTTTATTCTCAGAATTGTAATGTGATCGCCAGTTGATGTCGGAAACCCACGTAAACCGGTTTTATCAGCTGTGAGGTGGTGTGACTGTTAGAACTTGATAGTAAGATGTGGTTTGACCGGTTTTAAACAGGAAATAGGCACTTCAACTTCAGTTGTGTGCTTTCGTGTGTGACAGGTGGATGTTAGTTTTTGCTCGCTGTGAGTACGTGTTGCTTTTGTGTATTGAAAACTGGATATTTCCCCAAGGAAGCGTGCAAAAATAATTGCTCTGAAGGATCACACTTCTATAACAGTGAGAGATATCGCTTCGGCAGTTGGTGTAGGTAAATCTAGTGTATCAAGGCTGCTTACGCGATACAATGCACCTGGATCACCGTCTCCAAAAAGGAGAGGTAAATGAGGAAGAAAACGAAAAACAACTCCATGAACCGATAAATATCTAATCAGAAATAAAATGAATCCAAAATAAAAAACAAGCACCGACCTTCAAGGAGATTTATTGGCTAGTGGTTGTGATGTTAGTGATTAAACTGTACGCCGTAGGCTTCTAGACGTTGGCCGGAAGGCAAGAAGACCAACGAAAAAACAATATTTGAATGCGAAAATGAAGATAAAACGTTTAGCATGGGCCAAAACATATAAATCATGGACTGCTGACGACTGGAAAAAGGTAATTTTCAGTTATGAATCTCATTTATTTGTGCAGGGTTACCAAGCAAATGTCGTTAGACGAAGCAGCTGTGGACCCTTAAGACCTGAGCATGTCAAACAAACTGTAAAACACCCTCTGAAACAGACGTTTTGGGTTGTTTTTTACATCAAATGGCACTGGAAGCTTAGTTCCTGTTCGAGGTATGATGAATTCAGCCAAGTACGTAGAAATATTACAACGTAGGATTGTTCCATTCTTGCAAACTTTTACGGGATATTTCAACATGACTTGGCCCCATGCCACAATTCGAAATTGGTCAAGCTGGAAAATCAAATTCATTTGCTTGATTGGCCTGAAAATACACCAGAATTAAATCCCATAGAAAACTTGTGGAATATTTTGAAGAGACGTTTAAGCAAAATGGACTGTACAACCAAAGAACGCATGATAACGAATGCGATAAAAGTGTGGTTCCACGATTAGGAAGTCAAAAATATGTGCACTCAATTAGTGGAGTCAATGGCAAAACGAATTCAACAAGTCATTTCTGCTAAAGGAGGACATACTTCATACTAATACAGGTATTTATCAGTGTATATCAAGGCATAGAATGATATAAAGGCATAGTTTTGGAAAAAAGAGCGATTTTTTTACTTTGTTCCAATTAATTTGTACAGTATAGTACTGCTACAAATATCCTGTGAACGGAAACGTGAGCTTATGCTCCCTAGTGGCACACTTGTATGTTAAGAAAAATATAAAATTATATGCCAAACATATAATTTTATATTTTTCTAAGAAAAATATAGAATTATATGCCAAACATAAAATTTTATATTTTTCTAAGACAAATATAAAATTATATGCCAAACATGTCGCATCAGAAAATCTCTTTCGTAAAGAAAGTTTTTCAAATCGGGCATTTAGAAGCAAAGGTTTTGACACAAATAAGATATACATCTACGACTCCTAGTGTTAGAACTACGTACTATTTTAGGCAAAAGGTATTCTCGAAAGGCTTTTCGTACTGAGCTGTATCAAGTCACGAAAGATTTTTTAATCGAATTTTCAGAAGCGCAAATTTTGCCGAAAAGATGCTATAAAATACACTTACGCCTCCTAGAGGCTAAAACATCTTTTACCAAAAATTAGGAATTATATGCAGAACATTTCGTACCAGGAGCTCTATCCGAAGCAGAAAGAATTTTTCAAGCAGGACTTTCAGAAGTAGAGGTATTGGGGAAATAGCAATTTACCTATATGCCCCCTAGCAGAAAATCTATGCAGAAAAAAATGTACCCAAAATAGTCTTCGTTGTAAACGGCATGAAAAGGAAGAAAGATTTTTTGAAATCAGATATTTGGAATTAATGTTATGGAATAAACTGTATTTTGCATTCGATAGCATCGTCATTTACGCTCTCTAACGGCGAAGTTATACATCGGAAAAGAACCAGCGAGGTAGGATCATGCTTCTCACATTTCAAACTTTCCAATGCCAAAATGTTTTCCATATTGGGCTAATGGTTTGAAAGATATAGTGTCCACAGGATGATAAAGGTTATATTATATGCACGTACTTTTTTTACGCTTTCCAACCGTAGGTTGAAGCGTATATATGCTCCAGCTTTGTCCATCTGTCCGTCCGCACGATACCTCGTGTAAAAATGGTTCAATTTCGATGAAATTTTGGTATGGGGTAGGGGAACACCTGGGAACGAACCCTATTGAAGATGGGCGAAATGGGGTCAAAGGTCAGGACATAGGAGCGGAAACCATTCCATTGCCCTTATGCGTCATAACTTGCATAAAAATGGTTCGACTTCGATGAAAATTTAGTATGTGGTAGGGGACCACTGGGAACGAACCCTATTGAAAATGGGCAAAATGGGGTAAAAGGTCGGGACACAGGAGCGAGAGTCATTCCACAGCCATTATCCTCATAACTTGAATAATGATTTCTGGTATGTTGGAAAGCGTACCATGATCAATGCATTGCATGATTTCTCTAACTTGTTTACGAGTACAAAAGACGTGCTAAAAACACAGTATCAGTATTAAAGGCTGTCACCAAAGTACGGGTGCAATGAGCGCGTCTTTTGAGAGAGAAAAAACAGACTCATATTTAAGAGGTTTCACAATACCCAGCAGTGGTTTTGAACATGCTAAAAAATTCGGAGACAAAAGAAATACTGCATTCACAAACATAATATGTGCTTCCTAGTAGTTGCACTGTACGTTATCACCACCCTACTGTAAAAATTCCATACCAGAAAAGAAACCCGAAAGTTTTAGTCATAAAGACCTCCATGTGTTGTAAAAGGGAATATCACATACATTTTGGGTGTTGTGTAAGGACAGACATGCAGGTAGTTTGAATAATCACCGATAATCGGATATCACCGTCTGCGGAAAAGCATACTTTCGTATTCCTGCTATCAATATAAATCATGCAAATAAGAATTCAATACATATGCATGTCAAAATGCATTTGACACGAATACGTATGTCATTCGAGTGCCGTGGGGCAACTTATCTAATTGAAATCTCATTAATAATCCGTACTCCATCTCATTAATGTCCACGCAGTAACACCTCCGGGAAACACGGATTTCGGTCGGCGCGGAGTTACCTTGGAATGCATCAATCCCGCTAAGCAAGAGTGTCTTGTAATCCGCTGCGTTAAACTTGAGGAAAGGTATCTTGAATCGGCTGCTCCTGAAAACATTTGTTTTCCTGTAATTAAGATTCGTCTGAACCAAGTTCCTTTCTATCAAGGTTTCGCAGGATTTTTACCCTGTTTGATATTTAACGTACAATGAAACACGGTGGAGGGCACGCGCGTAAAACTGATTTGTTTAGGAAATCAAGAGGAATGACGCAGCAAGTTGTACAGTTAAACGTTTATTAAACCAGTAGTAGTATTTTTAATTATTTTCCTGAAATAATGCGTTTTGAAAAACAATGTATCTATTTTAATACTTCAATATTTCTGTTTTACTTGAAGAAGAGCAGGTGTATCTGAATTAATGGGATACTTAAAAATCGATGTTGCCACCAGACTGGGATGATGATTTTATGTGTGCATAGGAAATCGAACTTGATTTGATGAGCAAAATTGCATCAGTTAATTGGATGCATGACAATCAACAATTTGGGGAGATTGATGACCCTGCAACCTGAATTGTTCCTCAGTCAATCACAAACAAGCATCGCTTCTGTTAATTTTCAGTGTTGAGACAAACATTTACACTGATGCATTTCTCGGAAGTTGAGATCTTGTTCTTCATAAATGACACTACGCACTCCATGTTTTGTTTCCTTCTTTGACTAAAATCGCATCTCCAGCTGAATACTTCTCAAACAAGAGGCTGAAGTGTTGGTCAGTGAAAAGAAGTGGAAAGTTTTATCTTCAAAGAAATAAAACAAAGTCTGTTTAACTGACAATTAGAATTTTAATTGTGCAGTGTTGGTGCCATTATCTTCCAGTCAGTTTAAAAGGGGGAAATATTATTTATTTTTTTCTACTGCGCGAGATTTCCAGCGATCCAGCTTAGATCTAACTGAGTCCGCTCTGTGCAGGGGTGGACTGGGAAGACGAAACCAGGCCGGGAATTTTAGTCCTGCGGTCCATTAAAAAAAAAACACGCACCTGCAGGAAAACACCTCGTGAATTAAAAAAAAACGAAAAAAATTCCTGTTTAGAACCTGAATGTAGGAGAACTGTCGAAACATGTATTTTAAAATGAATTTAGTCGTAAACAATTTTAACTGAAATTTATTTTTTAGTAACAGAATTTCGTAAACCGCTCCCGATTGGATTTAGCATCAAACACGCTGAAAATAGTATGTTGTGCTAGGCAACGTTTTCTTTGAAAACTTTGGTTTTGACTAAACAGGAGTATCGTGGAGACTTCGGTTGCAACTTTATCACCTCGAAAATTATGAAAAATATACACATGACAAAACAATTTTTCTAGGCATTTTTTGGATTCTTGTCATTGATCTTTTACTGCGTGATCAGTTACCAAATAATAAATACGTATCGCTACCTCTATTTATAGTGTTGTTTCCTTCCCCTTCAGCAGACCCATTAGGCCGTCCTGGTGGCTCAGTGATCTAAGCGATGGCTTCTGATCATTCGTCCGAAAGGGGTCCGGGTTAGAATCCCGTGAGGCATGGATGTTGTGTTTGTCTCACGGCTCTGGCTCTCTCCCTTCCCTGGAACCAGTGGCCCTAAATTAGGGACGGGCGACTGCTTGTTGCAGCCCATTGAGTTGCTCACGGTGGTCGTTAAACCTCCAATCAAAAGAAAAAGAACCTATTAGTTTGGCCCATATCAGTGTCCCATATTAACCAGTTCTTTAGTTAAACGCTGTTGCTTTTACGACAAATGCGAGAAAGACACGAACTTTGAAATATCTCTGCCTGACAACAGCTTTGTGAACTATGCCAATCTATGGATAAGGGTGTCGGGATAATGAGCCACCACAATGGGTACTAGAGTCTTCGTCAAAATTACAAAAAGGATGGTGTAGCCTGCCAATTATGCTGAACTTAAAGTCCAATGACTTACGTCTAACTGCAATTAACTTTTGCTTAATAAACTTATAAGTATACTTGGTCCGACTGGAATTTTCTCGCATAAGTGCAGAGAATTTGCCAAGTCTGTTAAGAGCAAACGCTTTTTTTCTTAAGCAAATAACTTTTCAGATAGATATAAAGCACAAATGAAGTTACCGATCGTTATTCATTAGTAAAATAATTATTCATTCGTTAAAAAAAATTCATAATAAAAGATCACGGGGAAATGGGCCATTTCTCGAATGGTCCACCGGGAAATGTCCCGGTGGGATAATCCGCCCCTGGTTCTGTCAGACGTCAGTATTGCATTTGTTGTGTTCCTTAATCTACCGAATTACCTCAGTAAGGGATTTCAGCTTAGAAAATGGATTTAGAATTAGTTTTTAGAGTGAATAATATCTAGTAAGAAAATTCTTAAGACGTGTAAAATACAAAAACATGCACTTAAAGGAAAGTGGGTAACTAGATATTCCTCCTGTGAAACTCCTGCATTCATGTTCATAACAATAATCAATTTCACGTTACGTTTTCGTTGTTAACTAAAGCACAAAACCAGAAAAGTATATCACTAGCACTAAATTCGAATATTTCTTGACGTGTAGGTATTAAACGTTATACTCAATGCTGAGCTTCGGTGATAAGGAGAAAGTAAGAACAAAAATTACTATACCTCCTCTTGAGCGTCACACTTCCTTCCTTGTGTGTTTTTTCTTTGCTTAGGGACATCAACTTCCAAACTGCTGTGTCAAGTTTCTTTCAGCGTCTGTGATACAATTTATAGTTCAGAATTTGAGAGATAGAAAGAAAATATGAAATCTCTCAAGTTCTGTGTTGTTTTCTTTGTAACGTCGGAAGCTGTTAACTTCAACTTATAGCTTCGGAACAGCCGCAGGGAACATAAGCGGCTTCACACGTGCGTTACGGTTTGAAAAAATTCAAAATGAAATAATCACCAACTCTCTTCCACGGTATTGAAATTTCCGATGGATCAGAATTTTGTTAAGGTTGACGTCTAGTGATTTTACTCCCTATACTTCCGATGGGAAAAAATTTCGATCCTATTTTCTCGGCGAAGGAAGATTTTCTATACATCGAAATTGGCCCATTGATAAATAAGAATACCCTAACTTAGATTGTACAATCGGTGTTTTTTGTAAAAAAAATTCCTGAACTACATTAAAAATCAATAACTTTACTTTGATGTAGTCGTAAGGAAGGGTTGCGCCACCTTTAAGCAAGTTATAATTACATCGCAGTAAAGTTATTAATTTTTTGCGCTTTCCAACAGTATGTTGAAGAAGCGCATATGCTCCAGCTTTGTCCGTCTGCCTGTCCTTCCGTCCGTCCGCACGATAACGCACGTAAAAATGGTTCGATTTCGATGAAAGTGTATTATGTAATAGGGGACAACCTGGGGACGAACCCTGTTGAAAATGGACGAAATGGGGTCAAAGGTCAGGGCATAGGAGCGGAATCCATTCCATTGCCCTTATGCGTCATAATTTGCGTACAAATGGTTCGATTTTGATGAAAATTTAGTATGTGGTCGGGGACCACTGGTTACGAACCCTATTGAAAATGGGCGAAATGGGGTCAAAGGTCAGGACATAACAGTGGGATCGATTCCACTGCCTTTATGCATCATAACTTACGTAAAAATGCTTCGATTGCGACAAAACTTTATCATGTTTTTCCGGAAGTATACTGAACCGGTTCTGTTATATATCATCGAAATGGACTGAAAGGTCAGGGCATAAGAGCGCGATTTATTCCATAGCCATTGTCCTCATAACTTGACTAAAAATGCCTCTATTGCGACAAAACTTTAGCATGTTGTTCCGGAGGTATAGTGAACTGGTTCTGTTTAATATCATCGAAATGGGGTCACAGTTCAGGACACAGGAGCGAGGTTTATTCCGCAGCCATTATCCTAATAACTTGAGTAATGATTTCTGGTATGTTGGAAAGCGTATCAAAATCAATGCGCTGCATGGTTTTACTAACTTGTTAATATAGTTCAGGAAAGTCTTTTGCAAAACACACCGATTGTACAATCTAAGTTAGGGTCCTTTCTATCAGTGGGATAATTTTGATGAATGGGAAATATTTCTTCGCTGAGGAAATAGGGTAAAAATATTTCCATTGGAAGTATAAAAAGCAAAATCACTAGATGTCCACCTTAAGGCGCTTCATTAACATCATAATTTGAATCAGTAAATTAATGTAATTTCTCCTTGAAATCGGCAAAATCCTTTGGGCATAATTCTAAAATGAGTTCTACTGACGTCAGATTATACTGCGTATCCACAACTTCATAAAATATTTGTAAAACCGGGAGCTGCTTTCCCGACAGTGATCGTTTTAGTTAGCTTGGATTTTGACAATCGAAAAATTACTTTTACGTAGGAATTCAAAGAAATAAGGGGCGATTCTATTAGTTTCTCGGTGGACGCAGCTTTTCGTGAATCCGTGAACTTTAAAACTTGACGTTCGGTACACTTAATTACATAGACCTTAAGAATCAAATTCCTAACACGTTCCTAATAAAGGCGTCATAGAAATTGCACTTAATGCCTTTACAGTTCCATAAAGTGCATTGTTGTTTAACAACTCGAGAAAAAGCTAAATTATTTAAACTAACATTCATTCTCATTTATGAACAAATCTGTGAAGGCTGTCCCAGTTTGTTTTCATAATTTCCTCAAACAGGGTTTCCTTGGAGCCTCAAAAAAGCATGCACTTGAATAATTCTTTGAGTACCTTCAACAATGAACATTGGTTCCTACTGCCAGTTATTTTACGTATCTGTAAATCAATAGACATTGTGCTTGAGCCTAAGGTGGCTGCTAGTAATACTAAAGAATATTTTATTTCTTTGTAACCACTCGAGGTACCTTCTCATACCCTTGAATTAAATCCGAATGAACCCATAACGCTGAGAAAAAATATTAACCCGCAGTGTCCTGGGTTCATCTTTTTTTGGTGTTTTTTTTAAGTCTAATTTTCTAAAATCACGTTTGTCTTCTCATAGCTTAGTATCAAAAGCGATGTACCCATAGTACTGCAGCATAATGCAGATCGTCCATATTTGTTAAATTTATGGCGTGCACCATAATACAGGCCACGCAGATTTCCCGTAATCGAATAGAACATCTGTTGCGAGCTTCACTTCACTTCAAATGCCAACAATAGAGAATCCAGAGTCCTTGCTACCACCAACAAATCTTACGATGAATAGGAAAATTGTTGAACTCAGTTAAAAAAAAAAAAGAAGAATTTTTGCTCTTCATTGTTAAAGATCGAAATGGGAGAGATCTTTGCTTCAAATATAATGCGGCGAGAATTTTTCTAGCACGGTTAATCCCGCGTACCTTCTCAATGGGATGCAATAATGTAAGGCACGTATTGAATTGCTGTTGTTTTTTCTGAAGTTTCTGGATTTTTTCTGCATGAAAATACCTGAAATGGGTAAAAAACCTACGTAACTGTAAATCCAAACAAAAACCTGGCAATCAACTTGTTTCGAAATGTGACTAATATAACTGTATAAACCTTTCTTGTGTAAATTAAACAAAACAGCAAAATTATTTATTTACGTATCTAACTAAAATGATGCGCATGGGGCAGGATGACCAGATGACTTTTGGGAATGGGAGGACATTTCGAGAAAAAGGAGGACACAATAAATTTGTACAAAAATTAATATGAACGCACATAGTCTACATTTAAATTTTATAGTTTGAGAGTTTATATGTGTAAAACTTCACAAGAAAAAAATATTTTAGTCTGCTGAACATTTTTACTGATATCTTTCACTGGAAAAGATCTTCAGTAGATCTGGTTTTTTTAACAAATATTTGTGAACTTCAGAGCATGACATATCTTTCAAATTCTATTTAACTAGCAGTATGTCCTTCGCTGATTCAGAAACTTGAATTATAAATAGAAACAAGTTTGTAAAAACATACAATGCATTGATTATGATATGCTTTCTAACATACCAGAAATCATTACACAAGTTATGAGGATAATGGCTGTGGAATAAATCTCGCTCCAGTGCCTTGACCTTTAACCCCACTTCGATGACATTAAACAGAATTGCTTCAGTCTGCCACCGGAAAAACATACGAAAGTTTTGTCGCAATAGAAGCATTTTAGTCAAGCTATGAGAGTAATGGTTGTAGAATAAATCTCTCTCGTGTGTCCTGACCTTTGACCCCATTTCGATGACATTCAACAGAACCAGTTCAGTATATTTCCGGAACAACATGATACAGTTTTGTCGTGAGTGAAGCATTTTTACGTAAGTTATGACGCATAAGGACAATGGAATAGATCCAGCTCCTATGTCCTGACCTTTGACCCCATTTCGTCCATTTTCAACAGGGTTCGTCCCCAAGTTGTCCCCTATTACATACTAAACTTTCATCGAAATCGAACCATTTTTACGCGAGTTATCGTGCAGAAGACAGACAGACGGACAAAGCTGGAGCATATAAGCTTTTTCAACCTACAGTTGGAAAGAGTAAAAAACTAACAGTAACGACTCATAACACACAAAACAAGCAGTATGAACTGACAGTTTACACGACTACACCGCACACTGTCCATGTGCAATGATAGACAGACAGACTAACGTGCACTGGCGGGTTTTCTCTGCGCTGTTGACTGAGAAGGGACGGCAGCTGCAGGATTGCAGGAATAAACTGACCGGGGAAGAAGGGATGGTGCGATCGAGAATTAAGAAATGAATTAATGTACATTTTAGCGGTGGCTTGATAGGATATATGCTTACAATAGAAGAATTTGATCAAAATGTATTTTAATTATTCCTTATTGAAAAGCCGGACATTTGGGCTATTTCCTTCAATGCCTGCAAGATATGTCCTCTGAAAGCCGAACGGCTGCTCACCCTGGTATGGGGAATGAGGATTAAGAAATGAAGATTAGCTTTTTTTTTACAACAATTGTGCATGCTGTTGTTCGATATTTGGACTGAACTGCATTAACATCGGTTACTAAGTAGCTTACTTTTCTCGGATTGACTAATGGCTTACGTGGGTAATAGTTTCGAAAAAGCAGAATCATCGACTTTCAAAGATTAGGCCCTTAGACTGTTCGGGCTTTATTGTTTGCCGGCCATTACTTCCAGCAAGATCTCTTCCCTTTAAAGTTGCATCGAAACTTCAAAGGCGATTTATTTATTTATTTGTAAGCACATCCGTACAGATGGTATATCTAGTTACAAGAATTGCTATAGTTATATTTACAGTGATAATTACTAAGTGATATTTACAATCTTGCAAAACATGCTTTATGAAAAAAATTATTACTTACATTAAAAATATCCGGACGTTCTTCAAGTGAGTTGTATAGTCCAGTGAGGATCTCACCGTAGTCTCAAAAATGCGAATAAGTGTGAGTATTCGAGAAATACTTAGAATGTCGCATGATAAATCCAAGATTTCTGTGCGCTGTGCGTACAGATCTTTTGATATGACTTTAAAGTCCAAGTTCGAATCAAACGTGACTCCCAAGTCCTGGACATCGTTTGTCCGGCTAGGAGTATAGTCGCCAGCTTTGTAATAAAAAAGAATCGGTTTCCTTTTCCGCGAAAAGGGAACAATGACACTTGGAGATGTTGAGGTGGAGATGGTTTAACGTACACCACTGAAGCAGGTTATTGACGTCAGTTTGAAGAGCAAGACAGTCATCAGGAGTCTGTACATTGCGATAAAGCTTGAGATCATCAGCAAACAAGAGACATGCGCCATCAAAGCAAAAAGGAAGGTCATTAATGTATATGGAAAAGAGGAGTGGTCCTAAATTAGAGTCTTGGAGTATTCCAGATGTGACAACATAGGGATCAGAAACATAGTTGTTATAAATAACAGACTGGGATCAGTTGAAAAGATAGGACTTAAACAAGGACATCAGGTTATCACTGAGGCCAAGACAATTCAATTTCTTGAGTAAAATGCCATGATGAACTTTGTTAAAAGCTTTAGCAAAGTCAGTGTAAATAACATCAACTTGTGATTTTCTGTCAATAGATGACGTAATATCCTCTGTGATATGGAATAGGTTGGTAAGCGTTGAGCGTTTCTTCACAAAACTATGCTGTGCAGAACTGAGGACACGTTTGAAATGATCATACAGCTAAGAAAAAATAAGAGACCCGACTATTTTCGCTGGGACAGAAATAATTGCAATAGGTCGATAATTCTCATTCTAAGGCTATATTTAGTCGCACGTCCCAAATTTCTTGCCCACGGTGACAATGTCTGGTTTTCGTTCTTTATATCTTCCTAATTGTGCCGCATGTTTATCTGTATTTAAGCTTTAAAGTGATGTCGTTGCTATTTTCAAATATGACATCACATCTAACTGTCGATCGTTTTGTTATTAATGACTATTTTTGTTCAGACATGATATTTGCCACTGACTTACTTTCTGAAGAACTTTTGAAATTATAACTTCTTAAACTGGCTGAGTTATACATGACTGTTTGAATTTCATCTTAATTGAATTTTATCTTCATGCTCATATAGCACAATTTCATCATCAGTAAATAAAAGGGTACTGATACAAGTGGTGTATATTTTTATCTCCGGATGAGTTGAAGCTTTTCATGCGCGGATCATGTCATCTATCCATTTATTTAAATATAAAATATGAAGAGAAAAGTATTCGGACACCTCCACATATGCATTTGCAGAACCAGACTCGCACGTGCGGGTTTGTTAGGTGCTGTATATAAAGGGGAGCGTTGTCACACCTGTCACATTGCATTGGAAGTGACTATGCCGAGAGGAGTTTAACTAGCGGACCTTTTTTTTTTTTTTTTTTTTTTTGATTGGAAGTTTAACGACCACCGTGAGCAACTCAATGGGCTATAAGCAGTCGCCCGTCCCTAATTTAGGGTCACTGATTCCAGGGAAGGGAGAGAGCCAGTGCCGTAAGACAAACACAACATCCATGCCTGACCGAGATTCGAACCCGGACCCCTTACGGACGAATGATCAGAGGCCAGCGTCTTAGACCACTGCGCCACCGGGGCGGCTAGCGGATCTTAAAAACGGAATGATGGCTAGATAAAACCTGAACAAGCAATCAGTGCGGACTATTGATGCTCTTCTGAGATTCCGAATATCTACTGTCGCTGATGGTTTTCATCGATGAAAAGCATATGGTGCCACTACAGCGAAGACGCACCCTGGGGGGCTGCACAAACTAAGTAATCGTATCAAGCAAAGTTTGCTGTGGCATGTGAAGAAAACGTCCTCTGCCACAGACCTGTACAGCGACGTATAAGCCCCTGGAACAGTTATTTGCACCAGAACATTCCGTCGGGAAATGCATGTCCACAGTTGACAAGCTGTGTCATCAACGCACAAGCCCTACATTACTCCAGAGAATGCAAGATGTTTACTGCAGTGGTGCCTCAATCGCTTTTCGTGAAAAACAGAAGAGTGGAAGGAGGTCCTGTGGATTTAAGAATAACGCTACTTACTCATCCGCTCTTATGGACTTATTTGGATCAGGCGTTTGTCCGGGGAAGTCTGTCAGGCGGACTGCATTACCCCTACAGCAAGTTTGGAGGAGGAGTATTGATGGCTTAACTGGAAATATTTCTTCTAGGAAGGATTCTATCCTTTTGTTGTACTGCCCTCCAGCTTAACGGTCGCCAGGCAGGAAAACATTCTGAACATTTCTGCACTGCTAACGCTGTGACAGTATCTCGGTATGGATCTCTGTCTATTTCAGAAAGACAGAGTGCCTTGCAACACTTTAAGGTCTGTCCAGGTCAGGTTTGAAGAGCAGAGCGTCCAAGTTTTGTATTATGCGGCCCAAAGTCCAGATCTAAAAGAACATTTGTGGAACGAGCTGGAACGTCGAATCCGATCTTTGTCGGTAAAACCTTCCTCTACTGCAGAATTAGTCCGATCTTGGCCGGTAAGATCTTCTCTGGCAGAATAAGTTTCGCAAGAGGAAATGGAGGAAATTTCCAGTACAAACCTACCGGCATTTCGTGGAGTTCATGCCTAGAAGGGCCGCTGCAGTCATAATGGCCAAGGGTGCACCGCTGCAGTCATAATATAATGACCAAGGGTGCACCGCTGCAGTCATAATATAATGGCCAAGGGTGCACCGCTGCTGCCATAATATAATGGCCAAGAGTAGGCCGCTGCAGTCATAATGGCCAAAGTTGGGACGACTGCTTACTGATTTCGGCTAATAAATGATCTTATTTCCATTCGACCTATATTTCCCATTTCTTTTGTCTAAACATAGTGTCTATATTGAAGAAGATGCGTGAGATACTGGACCCCTGCTTTCACTTTGACTTATGGAAAATCCATATACCATTGAAGACGGTAAATATTTGCAATTACGCGAAAACGTAGTTTAAAACCATTACATTTTCTTTCCAATTGTACATGTGCATGAAATACTGTTCATGTGACTTATTAATATTTTTATTTGGACGCAAGTTGCAAGTGAATTAATTGAGTTATTTATTTTGCTTAGGTAATCGGTGTGATTTCTGTGTTCTTCATCTGTGTGTCCATCCTATCGTTTTGCCTGAAAACCCATCCGAACATGAGAGTTCCAGTCATCCGCAACATCACAGTGAAGACTTCACACAACACCGTAGCGTGGACATTAGACAAGACGCAGACGAATCCCCACGACGCATTTTTCTTCATCGAGTGCGCGTGTAACGCTTGGTTCACCTTTGAAATCACAATCCGCTTCGTGGCATGCCCCAGGAAACTGGAGTTTGCCAGGGGTGCAGTTAACGTCATAGACTTCACCGCCACGCTTTCCTTCTACATCGACCTGGCTCTGCAGAAATTTGCCTCACACCTGGAGAACGCCGACATCCTGGAGTTTTTCAGTATCATTCGTATCATGAGGCTATTCAAACTAACTCGCCATTCGGCAGGGCTTAAGATATTGATACAAACTTTTAAAGCCAGTGCTGGGGAACTCATCCTTCTTGTGTTCTTCCTCGTCCTCGGCATCGTTATTTTCGCCTCACTAGTCTACTATGCCGAAAGGATTCAGTCAAATCCTAACAATGATTTCAATAGTATTCCTCTAGGCCTCTGGTGGGCATTAGTGACAATGACTACGGTAGGGTACGGGGATATGGTGCCCAAAACATACGCTGGGATGTTCGTGGGAGCCTTGTGTGCGCTGGCGGGCGTGCTCACCATAGCACTGCCTGTACCAGTCATTGTTTCCAACTTTGCCATGTTCTATTCACACACTCAGGCACGAGCCAAACTGCCCAAGAAAAGGCGGAGAGTGCTCCCTGTTGAACAACCAAGAATGATGCGAGGTAGGCCTCCCCCGGGCCCACCTGGTGCAATGGCGGCAGAAGGGCCTCACGGCAGAAGGGTTAATGCATTAAAGCAAAATCATCCGAAGGAAGCCTCGACGCCGAAATTAGGTAAGTCCAGCTGAACCTTTCATTGGAATGGATGTTATTATTTATGTCATTTAATATTTTTTGAATTTTCGATCGGCAGCATTTTTTTCCTTTTTGCTACGTTCTAGTCAGACAAATGAAGTTTCAAGGTTTATTTATTCCACCAAAAAGATTCTACTGAAACTTACGGAGAGATGTTCAACTAGCCCAAGTAGGATGTAGTACCTAATGCAGATTGACAGTGCTTGCATCACCTCTTTCCAGTGCCAAGACGACGAAAACCACTGTGTATCAGTTGTTGTAAAATAACGCGATGACCAACATTTTCGAACGCATAGTTCGAATCTGTAGAGCTTCTGTACTATGTTATGGCATCATAGAATCTTGTTTCATCTCTAAAATGTGTTACATGGCCTTTTTTTGCTTGCCTTTGGTTCAGGGGCAAGCTGATTTGTTACGCCAACCAGCAAAAGCAGGGAAATTTTTGAATGTAAAGCACCATGAGGTAATTGTTTTTAATGAAAGAAGGAATCGGGCTGACCAACAGTTTCGAACGCATAGTTCGAAACTGTAGATTCTGTACTATCTTGTGGAACCATAGAATCTTGTGTCAACTCTAAAATGTGGTACACGTTTTTTTTCCCTTGTTGTTGTTTTTATTGGGGTTAAACAGCAACCATGAGCAAAATTCAAAGCAAACAGAATATAAATTTTGAATTTGCTTGTAACACTCTCTGGTCATCCATGTAACACCTCTCAGAAAACTTGACAGTTTCATCGCCCTGGAGCGGGAATCGAACCCGCATTTCCCGATTTGCGTTCGAGTATGCTAACTGTCACACTACCCAGGACAGAGAAGTTCCATCCAACTGAGATTAAGCAAACTTAGCTTAGTAATCTGAACAACCTCAGATTTTCGCTAGTGGAAGCGTCGTTACTTCCTCATAGCGATTTGACCAGTCCTTCTTCCATGGATAACCAGTAAGCAAATTCAGAATTTATATTCTGTTTGCTCTGAATATTCTCCATCCCGTGTTCATCTACGACATATGGTCAGAAACTAACTCCTCTGGCTACCATGCCACCGGGGTGTCAAAAGCTATGAAAGAAACTGCAGAAAGCTAGTTTGAAGAACACGCAAAGTCCTTTTTTTTTTTTTACTATAGATTGACACAGCTGAAGCAAAGATGTGTCGGGAATTTCAACAGTATTCCTCTGGGCTTCTGGTGGGCATTAATGACAATCGTTATGGTAGAGTACGGGGATATGGTCGGAAGTAAGTTCAATACTGTAAGAATCAGAACAAATACGCTAAGATTAAAGCTAACTAAAACCCATTCGTAGTTTCTGAATAAAGAGTCTCCGCTGAAAATGTGATTGACCTCGTACTCAAGAAATTTACACAAACGCAGAGAACACACAACTATTGATGGCACCATGGCAACACTTTCTGTAAAAATAAGTAACAACATCAGTGATTCTCAAACTTTTGTTCTTTAAGTACCTCTTGTATAATAGGAGTACATCCTACTAATAAATAAAAACTTTAGTATGTTTGTGTTTGTATACATGAGAGTATAAAATAAATACAATTCATGTACATACAAATGCATACAAACGTAGGTCGTTCAAAAAGTAACGAGACTGATGTCATGGCGCCAAAACAAGCTTAAGCAGAAAAATGCAGCAGCCTGTGTCGGAACACCTGCATGGTCAGTAACGTGACGACGCGTCGTTACAGCGCTCGTCTGGTTCCTTCTTGTAGTAGACGGCGCAGAGGTTCTATAACCCAGCATGAATTTAAAACTGGAGCAAAGATCAGCTATAAAAGTTTGCGTGCGTTTGAATAAAACCACCACAGAAACTCACAAAACCATTAAAACATCCTCTGAGGAAGATCTTTGTCCCATGCAGTAGTTTTTGAGTGACACAAGGAATTTGCGAATGGGGAAGAGTGTCTGAAAGATGAGCCACGCTCCGGTAGGCCTTCGACCTTGACTACGGAGGTAAATGTCAATACCATTGAGGCACTCCTGCGCGAAGACCCCCGAATGACCATTGAGTAGGTTGATAATGGGATGCAGATGTCCGTCGGTTCCGTTCACGACCTTGTGAGAAACCGGTTGGCGTACCCAAAAGTTGCTGCAAAGTGGATACCCCACTTCCTCACGGCTGAACACCAGGCAAATCGTGTTAACACTCGTCACCAGTGGAAGTGCAGGCTGTAACGTGAGCCACACTTTTTGGATCGAGTCGTCACATGTAATGAAACATTTTTTCACCATGTGGATACAGAAACAAAACGGAGCACCCAATGAAAATACCCCTGAATCCCCGATCCAAGAAAGCAAAGGTTCAAGCAAGTGCAGGGAAAGTCATGCACCTGGTTTTCTTCGATAAAAAGGGAATTGTATGTAATAATGATGTTTCACAAGAGAAAACTCTTACCGATGCTTAACATTCTGAAGTTCTGAAATGTCCTCTAAAGAAAAACGTTTTCCCCAAACTCCAGGAATATGCGCAAACTGGTTGGATTTGCATCAAGATAATGCTCTTGCACATCGTGCTTTGTTTACCCAGCAGGTTATCCAAGATCTAGGTATCGAAATGATGGCACACCATCTGTATTCACCGGATCTGGTGCCATGTGACTTCAACCTATTCCCTGAAATGAACAAACAACTGCACGGGCAACAGTTTGCATCAAATACTGAGCTGAACAATGCTGTGATAGGTATTCAGAACCACATGTTGAGGAAGAGGTTTGAATACACCTTCCGGAATGGGATAAGAAGGGGGGTTCGGTTCATTCAGGTATAGGGAAAATACTTCGAAAGTATGTTAGTATGTTTACTGCAGTACATCTCGGCCCCATGTAAAATCAGTCTCGTTACTTTTAACGACCCTCATAAATATATTTATTTACAAAAAGAACGTATATTGATGGCACAGAAATTGTATGAATGGTTAGAAAGGTCTAATAAATCTGATAAAGTCATATTCGTTTAGTAATCAGTAAGACGTATGAGCTTGTTTACTCTTGCAAAGTTCATCAATATTCGGAAAATAAATATATATTCGGAGTTATCTGAGTAATACTATTATTATTCAGATAACTCCAAATATATATTATTTTATATATTATATTATTCGGAGTATCTTACTTAGGTACAAAAGTAAGTCGTCTACAAGATCCAGCTTGTTCCGAAATTTTGTTTTGATGGCGGTTAAAGATGAAAAACGAGTTTCACATACACATGCACTTGTAAAACGCAACAAATATTAAATGCAATGTTCGACAAAGTTCGATATTCTTTTACTATTGCAATCCAAAAATGAGTCAATGGTTTCATAGTATAAACGTTTTTCATACCAGAGTCACAAGATATCTCAATCAATTCTTTATTTGATAAAGGAAGGTTACACATTTCTATATTACATGTGAACGGGTCACGATTCCGTTCACAATAATTGAATAGAACAACAGCCGGTATGCAAACACATGAAAGCATCACAGTTGGGACTGAGTGATGAAGCTTGATACTGGGTAGCCAAACCGGTTTTCGGCAGTGTTTCGGTGGGAAGGGGGGGGAGGAACCACCGTCTACGCACAAACCTCAACATTCACGCTACCAACACTACCCCATAAATTCGGATTGTTAATTTTGTTGACATGGAAATCGATTCACTATGCGACTCAGTACGGTTGCTAACTAATCGCGCACTCCACTTTGAGAACCACTGTCCTACATCATTCACATGTTTTGTGACGTCACGCTAGTAAGTATATGAAAACACAAGAATAAAAGTTGTTTCGCCGTGTTTGCTTCAGCGGTATCACCACCCATCGTGCGAGTCACGTGATTTCACATTCTGCAATGCTACGTTCTTTGGCTTGACTGGTAGATCATATTTCAATCAGGAATTCTGCGTTGGTAATATGAATTTCATTGCGTCTTCTAGTGTCACATCACAGCATTCGTGGGAATACTTAAGATTTGGAAGAAGCTGAATTGCACTCAAATTTCGATCTGCGCAGTAGAGCATCCTTGCAATTAATGTTTTTGACATGTACAAATATCAGAGTTAGCAGTTCTTCGTAAACAAACAAATGAACGAAGAATTGTTTCGTGGGGAGACACATTAGGATTGAAGGAATTTTGTGAGAACGAAAGATTATCACATCCATGTGTTTATCTGTTGTAAAGTTTCTTTTGTAAGTGAAGAAAAAAAGCTGTCAATAACAGACAAAGAAAGGGATATATCATTCCTCGTCGTCACACAGCTCTGAAATCTTCGATCGTATCCATCAGCATTTGTTGGAAAAAATGCTTCACTGTCACAAGACTACATGCCCTTCACCTTTGATATTTAACATTTGGACATCTCTGACTAATCACGTGACACTGGAAGCTTGGGCCATGTGTTTCTGATTTGCTACTGAACGCTCACTCAATACGCCAATACCTTAGTCATCAAAAGATTTGTGACAAAGCAACTGCACAACATATCATTCAGAGATTTGCAATAACAGCAGAAGTGTATTAGCGCAAGAACAATGTAAAAGATCTGGTGAAAACAACGCATTAGTAATTTCAGTTTCTTTTCGCATTACTTGACCTTTTACGTTAAAGTCACGAGATGTAGATGCAGGACGTTAAATTCTAAATTTTCAGGTTACTCCGTTAATGTTTTCAAACATCAATACACACAATATTTTACTTCATGGCAGTTAAGTTAAAACTCGATCTGCGTTAAATCTCGCAGAGAAAGACAAAAACTTCCACAGTACACGCTGATAAAAGCCCACCTTTTTGTCAGTTGCCACTTTTAAAGTACGAGGGTTGTACCGAAAGTAATGCTAAAAATGGGCATAACTATTTTATTAACTGACAGAGGTTCATATTGCGTATTTTGGTATAGTAACACTTTCTCTATACAAAGGCACTACTCAACATAGTCTCCACCACAAGAGATGCATTTGCGCCATCGTTGAACCCAACTCTCGAATCCTCTTTGAAAAAATTCAGGTGTGGACTGTTGTACCCACTTCTTCACAGCCACGTTCACATCATCTGTGTCATCAAATCGTTGACCCTGGAGACTGCCCTCCATTAGACCGAACAGGTAGAAGTCAGAGGGCGCCAGATCTGGGCTTTACGGGGGACTACCGACCAGCCTAATTTGCTGAACGTCTGATTTGTTGCCAAAGATGTGTGTGGTCTCGCATTGTCATGGTGAATGTGGATTCTTTTCAGATTCTTGTTCGGTCTCTTCCTCCTTATGGCTTCTCTAATCTTCTTGGGTGTCTCAATGTACCTCTCCCTGGCCACGGTATAACCACGTTCCAGAAAATCAAGGAGAATGACAGTCCTGTCATCCTAAAAAACAGTCACCCTGGCTCCTGAACTTCTTAGGCCTCGGTGAATATGTGCGATACCATTCCATGGATTGATTCTTCGTTTCCAGATTGTAAAGACACGACAACGTCTCATTTCCTGTCACTAAATCGGACAAAAACGTGTCTTTACTGCCTTCAAACGTTTCCAGTAGATCAGAGAAGACTTCCACACTTCTATCCTTCAAATTGGGAGTCAACTGAAGATGTACCCACTTTACACACTTTCCGATACCCTCAGTCTTCCATCATCTTCTGTATGGCATTGTGACCACAGTCCACTTGTGCAACAAGCTCACGGATTGTAACTTATCTCTCAGCGCGAATCAATTCATCCACTCTCTGACGATTGATGTCAGTGGTCACAGATGACGATCTCCCACTGCGTGGTTTGTCTTCAGTGCTGGTTTCCCCTTCTTTAAACTTCATCCATCTATGCACATTGCTCTTGTCAGTGGTGTCATCTCCATAAATAATCTGTAGCCTTCTGTGGATGTCGAACAGCATGAACCCTTCCTTCATCAAGAACTCAATGATCGCACATTGCTTCTGCTTGGAATCCATTATTTACCTGTAATGAAGCAGGATTATTATAGAAGAAGAATTACTCTACCAACATGTGCAATTTGGACGACCTATGTCAGTTAATAAATAAGTTATGTCCACTTTTGCATTACTTTCGGTAAAACCCTCGTATCTTCATCATAACGTCGGAATATATTTTGCGAAGGTGCTTCACGTCCGTTGGTGATTCTGCTCTGCACAAAATGTTCAGCAATCGGAACATTATCTTGTGTCAATGTATTTTATTTATTTAGAAATTTAAAGTCCAGCTCGAGCATCTAAGACTATAAAAAATCACATGTCTCTGATTTAGGGCACCTGGTTCCAAGGAAGGGATAGAACCAGCATCATAGAGCAAATACACCACCCATGCACATTACGGTACTTGAAAACTGGCCCAGCTGGGATGAGTATCCAAAAGCCTATGCTTCTGACCTCTCGGGGACCGTAACTGTTGTGTAACATTTTTTTTTTCAAATGCTTTTGGAAACAATTGCAAGGCCGCCCTGGCGCAGTCATCTAAGCGATGGCTTATGACCATTTGCCAGAGTTGGGTCTGGGTTCGAATATCGGTGAGGCATGGATGTTGTGTTTGTCTTACGGCCCTGGTTCTCTCCTTTTCCTGGAACCGGTGGCCCTAAATTAGGGACGGGCGACTGCTTATAGCCCACTGAGTTTCTCCAGTGGTCAGAGCGCCCGCCTCTGTGAAGTTGTCCAAGTTGGGTCCGGTTAAAAGTCGCGAATGGGTCATGGATGGGGGTGTTAGTCCTTAGGCGTTGACTGTCCTTTTCCCAGAGCTAGTAGCCTTAAACTGGGATCGGGTGACTGCCTGTAGTCCTAGATGCTAATTAATGGAGGACGTGAAGTTCAGAGACAAAGAAAAATGTTCTGAAATTTGCTGACTGTTTTATATTAGAAATATGTTCTGATAATGCATTATTGTCAACAAAAACTACTCTGTTTGAGTAAGAGAGTGAGAACTTTTATTTGTTATATTAGTTTATACTAGTGGTCAGCCTTCGATCACCATTAGATGAGTTTGGAGTTACAATTCATGAAATTTGCAAAGGTGTTAAATTAATTTAACATTTGCTGTTTTCGTAATGTGTAATGCATATTCACGTACATTGCACGAATCAAGCAGAAAGGTGCTACGAGAGCTGGGAATGGAATTGGAGGGTTAGGTGTCATTCTATGTGACACGACGTGAGTATGTATTGCACCAGAGATAGAGCTTAGTGACACAAACTTCGCGCCGAAATAAACTAGATACTGCAGGACTTCTGAGATAAGATACTAGAATTTCACTTGCGGAGAAAGAACTGTATACGGGACGAGATCCTGTGGTGCATATTTTTGGTTTTTGATGTTTGGAACTCACATGCTGTGTTTTTTTCTTCTGATTTTGCCGAAGAGCACCTACCATCTAACAAAAAAGTGTAAAAATATAGCAACATGTAGAAAGATGAGTTCATGCATTAGTGATATGCTTGCCTGATGGCTTCAGCTCTTCCCTTCTTCCCTTCCGCGAAACCAGCAGCCTAGGGACCTGGGACTCTTTATGATCCTATGAGTTGCTCGCGGTGGTCGTACGAAACAAGCAGTAGAACTTTTTTAAAACTATTGATTCGAAAATTAAACAGCAAGAGCTTGTGTCCTTCCTAGAACAACCAAAGTCATATTTCATAGTTTTATTAGCCAAGACTAGCAATTTGTGGGACATCTCTCTCTCTCTTTCTCTCTCTCTCTCTCTCTCTCTCTCTCTCTCTCATATATATAAATATGTGTGTGTAAAAATATACCTAAATCACGAATGACGTGATGGATGTTAAAATATCCCGCGAAACATTAACTAGACAAAAAGGTATGGCTACCTGTAGCATGACAAAATAGTTTGAAACAGACTTTCGACTCGCAAGTTATTTTTTCTTTAATTTGATGAATCAGCAGACACTGTCGACTTAAAAGTGCATCTACATGGAAGCACCATTTTAATGATTTTGACGAAAAGCCATTTGACCACTGATTTATACAATAGGTACTTCTTCGACAACCTGGCTTGCGGAACGGGAGCCAGAGTTATAGAAAAATAATATAACTATACTAGTAATCCGAAATTAATGGCGTAGAATAAAACCCAGTTTTCCAAAATTACGCACATCAACCAGACTGCCTTTTCAAGAAAGGTAGAGGGATAAAATAAAAATACCAACGTTTACCACAATCAAAGGTTTATTATACATCAACTATAGTTCCGCAGAGCTACTGGCTCCGCATCATCAGGACGAATGGAGCGTAAACGTTCAAATCATTGTAACATCATCAGAGTTCTGACGGTCACGGTTTTTGCTGGGTTGTTTCCACGCGCTTGAAAGAAATGGAGTCGACGTCATGTCGTTGACAAGCTGTGAAGAGTTCCGGTATATGGAGAAAGCTTCTAATACATTAAGCTTGATAGTCGAATCAGGTTTATCAATGAGCGTAGTGTTTTCAAACAAAACAATTATGGTTATTTTCGTGACAATGTTGGGCTATAGAAGACTTCTTCAGTTCATAGTTCCGTACGTTGGTCTTGTGTTCCTTCACACGGAAACATAAAGCCCTGCGGGTCTGTCCTATATATGAAAGTCCACATTCACAAAGTATCTGATGAATTCCCCAGGAATTTATGTCTTCAACGTAGTCTTTTGATCCATAAAAATTTATCTTGTTAATGGGCTTGAAAATAAATTTGAAATTAAAACTCTTGAGAATTTTTGAAATTTCGAAGCAAATTATATGTAAGGTAGAGAGAAACTGCAATTTGAATAGGAGTAATAGAACGCTAATTAATAACAAAGAGCAATACACCAATTGTATTTAAATAGTATAACTATACTAGTGATCCGAAATTTCTTGGCGTAGAATAGAAATAAAAGTTTCCAAGCTTCCGCACATCAATCAGATGGCTTTCTCAAGGAAGGTAGAGAGCTAACTGCCTAAAACCGTTGCTTCTCCAGTTTGAGTCTCAGCTGTCGAAATAGTTTAAAGGTGTTCCACATGCTCGGAGATCGCAGACACTAATTAATAACAAGGAACAATACACCAATTGTACTTAAATAGTATAACTATACTAGTGATCCGAAATTGCTTGGCGTAGAATAGAAATAAAAGTTTCCAAGCTTTCGCACATCAACCAGATGGCTTTCTCAAGGAAGGTAGACAGCTAGCTGTAAACACTAGACTTTCTCAAGGAAGGTAGACAGCAGTTAGCTGTCTACCTTCCTTGAGAAAGCCATCTGGTTGATGTGCGAAAGCTTGGAAACTTTTATTTCTATTCTACGCCAAGAAATTTCGGATCACTAGTATAGTTATACTATTTAAGTAATAAAACGCTTAAATAATTTGCAATCTGAATAGAAGGCTTTAAATTGTTGAAGCCTTCTATTATTCAGATTGCAGTTTCGATCTGCCTTCCTTGAAAAAGACGTCCGGTTAATGTGCGAAAGCTTGGAAAACTAATTTTTATTCTACGTCAATAAATTCGGATTACTAGTATAGTTATACTATTTTTCTGCATAGTTAGTATATAGTTCCTCGGAATTAATTTGGCCAGAGATCTTTTTGTGAGGTAAACACTAGGCATATCAAATGAGGGATTTTCACTTTGAAAGCAGAATTCAACTAATAATTCCCGTTAAAAATAAAAGATTTTAACAAAAATTGCTCTCATGGGCAAAAGTATCTGTCTGCTGACAACTTGCATCGAAAGGCTACGCTGATGTATTTAAAAACATTAAAAACCGAATTCCTCAAGTGCTTGAATTTTACATTTTGGAACTCGGTATAGCATTGTAACATCTGTCGCTTTCGACAGAATAAAGTATGTCGTTGTTGTTTTCCTTTGCTGAAGCTGAAAGTGAAGCGTTTTGTGAGAACGTAAACACTGATCTTGAAATACATTCGGCGAATTTGGAAAATGTGTAATAAAATTATTACATGTAAACGTTTTACAAAATGATTTAAAATCAAAGGTAGTCTCAGCTTTTGAAGTTAATTTCACAAGAGAAATATCAAGAAAGCTTCATAAATGGTAAATGTATTTCGTTTTTCTACCCTATTTGCCCAAAGCAGCATTTTCTAGCAAAAACCTAATCTAATCGAAGAACAGAAATGTGTTCACTAGACCACAGCTTGATGGCTGCGCATGACTCATAACTGTTAAAATTCACACGCGACATTGTATGCACATTGCTTAATGATTAAATTTAACATGGATGTTTGAATTAGCAAAAAATTATTTGTCATGTAAATTTCATTTTGGATTTAAGTAAAGGAACCACGTTTTTGCTCTCATAAAATATCTATCAAAAACAACACTCATAGTTACATAATTTTTATTTAAATCACACACACATTTAAGAGAAAAAAATGCACCGAGGAAAACCTGAGCTTCAGTTAAATTATATAGAATACCGAAATATATCATTATTTTTTCACTAAATTGCAAAAAGATGGGAGTTCAAACTCTTGAAATCGATTTCTCCAGGATATGAATATTTCCTATCGCTTTTGGTTAAATCATTAAAAAATAAAAGTTTTCCATTAACGCGTTTTCGCGTTCATGGAAAGAAATAAGAACTGGCGTTCTGAAAATAAACCCTCTAATTAATACAAAATCAAAATAATTTTTCGCATGCTAATCGATTCACACTGATATTCGAATAAAACTCTCTTAGTAAGCTTAAATTCATAATTTAAGCATCTGATATCAGATTTTTAAGTAAAACAGATTACAACTGAGGCTGTTTTCACCAGTACTTCAAAGAATACTAATTTACCAAGTTAGTGCTTTCAGTACTCGGTCAAAATACTAAATTACAAAGTTAGTGCTTTCAGTACTCGGTCATTCCTAAGTAAATTCGAATTCAAAGCGAGACTCTAAATACTGGTTCTTTCCCAAACAGTAATCCCAGCTGACTTTTCCAAAATCCATGTCTTTCAGTGAACATGGTGAAACCTGAACTTTGAATTTAAATCCCTTCAGTGAATGCCTAACCGAAAAAAAATTCTAAGTTTTAGATAATAGAAAAATAATGTTTGTCCTTTGAGTTGAAGTCTTAAAGGATTGAACGCTAATTCTCTAATGAAAAAATCTCAGAATTGTTTTTCTGTTTTATGCAAGTTCTTAAATGGACACAAATTCAAGTTTTTGAATAAATTTGAATTTGTGTCTATGCGAATGGAAAGTGGGGCTTTCATTTCATTTCGTTTTCGTTATGCGCTTAGACTTGACCATATTACATTTCAATATTAATTTTGTAATATACAATTTTAAGAAGAAAACATATACTGTAATATATATACTCATGTACAGGGAAACCACAGAACAGGAAATTGAGTAAAAGGTTATATATTATATATAGCCTGAGTGAATCCCAATTCCTCTAAAGTGGGTAGTCAAGCCAAACGTCCTGCACATATAATATTTACGCATATATGGTCTGATTAATAATTTTCTACTGTTAAATTTTATATTTTAGTTTCTTAGTAAATATTTTTAGTTGCTTTTTAAAATAATTATTATTACTGATGTGTGTTAGTTGGCAAGGTAGATTATTCCGTAACACCAATCCCTGGTAATCAATAAATCTTTGTTCGTTAAAGTGTTAGGCATTGGTAACAAAAATTAATTTCTGTTTCTAGTTCGATAGACATGAACCACAGTGTTCAGCTGAATTAAATGTTCATACCTATTATACTTTATTATTTTATATATAAATGCTTATAATCTATATTGCCATAATTTCTCAATATCATAATTTCTATATGGGGGTACGGATTAATAATCCATAGTTATTAATCCGTACCCCCATACTCAAATTAATTCCCCTAAAATTATTTAAAATTTTGACCATCCTGTTTTGTAATGATTTTAATTTACATACATTTGTATTAGTAGTTTGCCCCCATACTAATAAACAATAAGTCAAACATGGATAAATCAGACTGTAATACAGTATTTTTAATGTTTTAATTGTTAAATTCAAATTCTCCTAATTAAACCCAATACCCCTGAAATTTTATTTAAAAAATTTTGTATATTTATTTTCCGTTTTAAATTACCCTCAATTATTATTCCCAAATATTTAATATTATTAAAAATTTCAAGGGTACAATTTCCCACAAAATTAAATGGTGTCATTCAATCAATTTTTCAATAAATTTATTACCTTTTATTTTTACTTCATTTAAATCTGTACGTGTAATCATAACTGTGGCCTCATCCGCAAATAAAATTAAATCCTCATTAGGTTCAATATTAAAATGTCATTAATATAAATTTTAAAAAGTTATGGTCCCAGAATTGAACCCTGCGGTACTCCTATTTCATTAATTAACTTGGGCGATTTTGTTTTATTGAGAGAAACGAGGTCTAGACAACTATTGTCTAGAGTTTCTTTACGAAACTCTAGACAATAGTTGTTCGGGTATAGGTACGAGATGATACATCCCATCAGCGTGATTTTTGGCATGCGATTGGACATCGTCCATGGTCAAGTTTTGAAGCCTTCCGATTACCGAAAATTCCTGTCATTGAGGAATAATCGTCCGAAAACTTACATTCTAAGGTTTTCCAGGTTTTGAGAAGGAGTAGTTTGTTACCTATGTCCTTCAAAGATCTTCAGCCGATCGCGATGACACTTGCCACAGAGAAAGGGAAGGACATGGTGAGTGACATGGGGTGGTAGCATGGTGAACGGTCGTGTCATATAAAAATAATGACCATTAAAAAAACTGACCAATTTTAATAATAATTGAAAAAATCCGCTCTCTGTACGAGATTCGGGACAATTAATTGTTCGGGCATAGCTAAGAAATGACACATCCAATCACCGGGAATTTTGGCATGCGATTGGACATCGTCCATGGTCTAGTTTTGACGCCTTCCGATTTTGCAATAGCTGCGCTCAAAATTTGCCAGCTGTACCACAGTTATCGGTTACCGTTGGAGGCTTGTCCTAGTTAATCTGTACATACTTTAATTCGAGTCTTTTGGTAGATACAGACCCGAAAGGCCATACGTTCTTTAATAAGCCTAAGCTGGCTCTTTAAATATATATATTTTTTTTTTAGGAAATTGAAATGTACTGTTACCTTAATTATAAAAAATTCAATTTGAGTGTTTGAAAGTAAACCCTATAGCGAACAATTTGAGTGTTTGAAAGTAAACCCTATAGTGAGTAAGCAACAGAAGCAGACCTTTTTGTGCAGTGTGGGTGGACTCATCACACAGAGACACTACAACGCATTACAACTGAATTCCCTGTATAAGTAAAATCGAGTACCCACACTAATTGATGATATCTAGTAGAAGAGCTTACCAGAATAAAAGTGCACAATGATGCCACGTAGTGCCATCACAATACGTCAACTCAGACCACACTGTACCGTCGTAATGCAGCTAATACGGATAATATCCTGTTAGACAGAAAAATGTAGGACTGATTTTCGCGAAATCTTGCACGCTACAGTTGCCTAATACGTGCGCAAAACGTTAAAACTTGCTTATCTATCGCAGTGCAAGTGTAATAGCGCTTTTGCCGAATTCAGTGGGTACAGAAAAGGGACAATCACGCAATGGATGAAAAGAGGTACACAAGCTTTTCGAGAGGAATTTATGTTTTGCTCGATCTACGATAGGAGCTTACCAGAATGAAAGAGCACAATGATCTACGAGTTCGGCCTCTGGCTTACAACTAGCCTTAGGTCACAATCTCGTGAAAAGCATTAATTTGATCCCGGTTTTACTAACACTGTATTTCTTCTGGGCGACTTGTTTCGTTCTCATATTGTTATCTCCAAATAATAAAATGGTAGCACGATGTTTTGCGAAACGAACTTATACAGAGCAGTTATGGGGAAACTTCGTACATACAAGAACTTCGCAATGTAAGTCCAGAGTGGTATCAGAGTGGTAAGAACTTCGCAATGTAAGTCTGTCGTATCGGTGCTGTTAGGTTATGTAACCCTGGTTACCTAACCTAACAGCACCGATACGACAGACTAGTCTCGAGAATTGTGCATAATGAGTCTGTAATGCATCAGAATGTTTGCCTGCGCCGCCCCGGTGGCGCAGTGGTCTAAGGCGCTGGCCTCTGATCATTCGTCCGTAAATGGTCCGGGTTCGAATCCCGGTGAGGCATGGATGTTGTGTTTGTCTTACGGCACTGGCTCTCTCCCTTCCCTGGAACCAGTGACCCTAAATTAGGGACGGGCGACTGCTTATAGCCCATTGAGTTGCTCACGGTGGTCGTTAAACCTCCAACCCAAAAAAAAAAAAAAAAAAAAAAAAAAAATGTTTGCCTGCTTCTTGTAGACAGAAAATATCGTTTGATCCGCGTGCCTTTCCAACGCCTGCGTGGCTGACGAAAATCGTATTACACATGCTGTGAATAAATTTCAAATGCCGCATTTACAAGTTTACTTATATTTTTTAACCATCTTGAGTATGTGCGACATGTTCAAGCATCTGCACTCTCATTGATTAGAACAAACTGCATATGGTTGCACAATTACCGGTGTCAAATAGTTGGCCCAACAAAATCGGAATGGTGAACAGGAGGACCGCCATTTCTACGGAGACGGGATGACCATATCGTACATACATACTGTAGAGTGCACACATATTCTAACGAAACCAATAGACTAAGTTACAGACCATTGTTAAGGTGGTTCCACCTAAAATCTCTGCCTTATGTTTCCAATGGTAAAACTTCTTTACATATTTACTTCGCAGTTAATGTATTCCCAAGGATGAAAATATTTACACATCGATAAAACTAACTTTAGGTTATAGCAAGGGATACTTAATACTTGCTAAAACAACCATAATTATATTAAAAATCAATTTTTCTTTTAGTAATGTTCAGACCTGTTAATAGATGGCGCGATCTGTACATTGATGACGTCAGTAGACAAATGTTGGATTGCTTAGTTATGGTTATGTTTTAGCAAGTATTAAGTGTCCCATGCTATAACTTAAAGCTAGTTTTATCGATGTGCAGATTTTCATCCTTGAGAATACATCAAATTGCGAAGAAAATATGTAAAGAAATTTTACAATTGGAAACATAAGGCAGAGATTTTAGGTAGAACCACCTTAAGGCATGTCATCTACTCGTTCCTTATTATAACACCTGTCATAGATTTATACTTCGATATACCGTGTTCTGACCGACTGGAGAAACCTTAAACTATAGCTTTAAAAGCATCTATGTCCACAGTCTGCTTTTTGTTAATGTGTGCTGCTAGTTTGCAGCATGGAATTACAAATACGCACATGCGCTCCTTTATGTTGCAACAAATAGTTTTGTCAGGAATGGTTTATTAGATAAATAGATGTTACAGGCAGATGGGTGGCAAATTAATCAAGCAAGCAGACACGCCTCAGAAAACTTGAAAATTGCATCGTAATGGAACGGGAATCGAACCCGCATCTTCCGATTTACGTTCGAGTATGTTACCGTTACACCACATAGAACAAAGAATCTCCAAGCAAATGAGGATGTGTTTTGGGACTCAAATGTGATGCTATCCCGTGTGCAAATCGAAGCATATATGCGATTCTTCATCTTAGCTGCACGCAAGCAGAAAGCGACTCCCCTGAAAAAATAACACTTCAGAAATAAATGATAGACAAATAGAGGTTACAGCCAGAATGGTGTCGCTCCAGAACAATGTAATTTTCAAGTTCTATGAGGCATATCTATTTGCTTTAGTAGTCTATTAGTGAACTCATTCGGATATACCTTTATTTTCTGTCATCGGTATCAGTAAAAACAATCTCAAAAAACGAGGCATTTTTCCCCTCTCTCCTCTGGGTTTTCCTTCCTTGATACACCTCGGAAAACTCACCTCTGCATTAATCAAAGTCAACCCATGACAGTTTGAGATTAGAACCAGATACATAACAAATCTAAATTTCCGTTACTGGAAAAACATTTAAAATATTAAGCATAGATTATAACACTATACATACACTGAAGAGCAATTGAATTAGAGATACCTGTCTAGTAACGTGTAGCACCACCTTTCGCCTTGATGACGGCGGCGATTTGTCTCGGCATGGACTCGACAAGACACCGGAAGCGTTGGGAAGCCATACGGATCCACGACCCCTGAAAAAGCTCCCACAGTTCACGAAGGTTTGATGGACGGGGGTCAGAGCCTCGAACATCTCTCTCGATGGTATCCCAGGTGTGTTCGATGGGAATGAGGTCAGGTGACCTAGCTGGCCAAGGATGCGAGGTCACGTCGGTGGAGTGTTCATCCAACCATTCGGATACAATTCGGGAGCTGCATTGTCTTGTTGCAGGATGAGGTCCATAGCGGGATGTTGAAGATGCACACACGGGAGCAAATGGTCGTCCAGGATATCCCGGTAACGTTGACCTGTGAGGGACAATGTCACACGTACCAGGGGTCCCATTTCAGTCAACGTAAACAAGTCCCCAGACGAGAATGCCCCCCCCCCCACCAGCCTGAAGAATACCCTGCTGGCAAAAGAAGGATCCATCGCTTCATGTGGTTTGCGCCGTTCTCGTATCCTGTCATCCGCATGTACCAACGTGAATCTCGACTCATCAGTCCAGGCAACATTTTCCCACATGTCTAAGGTGCAGTGGTGATGTTCCCGCGCCCATGATAATCTTTGCACCCTATGATGTGCGGTCAGCAGCAGTACCCTCGTGGGACGATGGCTTCTGTACCCCATAGCGAGGAGATGGTTCTGGATGGTGTGGCTGCTTACACGTTTTTGTGCACCAGTGTTAAATTGCCGAGTGATTTCTTGCACTGTGGTCCTTCTATCCGCTGTTACGATGCGAGCTAGGCGACGATGACCCCGCTCATCCACACGCTGTTGTCCACGGTAGTTGGGCCTTGCAGGGATGGTTTTACCGAATTCGATGTACTCACGGTGCACCCGTGACACAGTGGCTCGTGAAAATCCCAGTGCCTGCACGACTTCCGAGATGGAGTGACCCATTCGTCGGGCCCCGACAATTTGTCCACGATCAAATGCGCTTAGATCATTCGTCTTACCCATACTGCGTCCGACTCTTACTGATTCCCGTCGCATCACTCCTTATATTGTCGGATCGCTGCATACGTCATGTCATTTGCGTTTACAGAGCCGCTCACAGCGCCACATTTGCATAACGCCAGCTGTCTCTAATGCAATTGCTCTTCAGTGTATGACTACATGTTCGACACTTGATTTCCACGTGAAGTAAAAGTGATAAACATCCAATGAAATTCTTTCATTAGTTTGTCTTATACATCAAATTAAGACGGGTCGACCACAGAGAAAGTAAAATAGATTCACCGCTCATCTGATAGGGTGATTAACCACAGACATGGTAGTCACCATGGTATAAGTTTGAATCAAGACTATCAAAGCTTGTAGGATTATGTTTACAAGCAAGAAGGGAAATGTTTATAGTTTTCAGACTGATAGATTTCCATTTCCGAATTAGGTTGTTATATCGCAAGAAAGCAGAATACTGTTCAGTTATTTTATTAACGTTTCACCTAACTTGAAACACCTCGTTCCTAATTTTGAATAACCATTAAATTTGGTTATGATTGCATAAAAAGTTCTCCTCTGTGACATATATTGAGTCTGAGTTTTCCCAAATGAATTCTGTAAAGTGTAGAATTTAATCATAATGAAACGCATATAGCGTATGAAATCAGTTTATTTTCGTGGTGAAGTCAGCACAAATATTCGCCAAGCTTTCGCACTCCACTGGAAGGTTTTTTCAAGTAGACAATTTATTTTTCATATTTTCTTACAGCCGAAGTGCTGAAGAAACTAATTATACTTCAGTAGGCCCGTGTTTTAATGCTAATACAGTGTATGCAGATCTTGCAAGACGTGGATATCTAAACTGGTCTCGTGACTTGACCGATCTGTTTCCTGCAATGGATGAAAGCTGCGTCTCTTAAAGTTTCGTCATTGGCGAAATCTGCAATACATGTTGTGTCACAATGATCTGGCCTATGAGTGTAAACAGTGATAAACAATTAAAGACAGTTGACTAACTTCAGAAACCCATTTTTGAAACAACTTACAGTGGACAAGAAAAGTATGTACACATACTATACATTACTTTGCATAAATAAACGTGGAAAGAAATTGTGATGAAATATTTTAACCATTGGATTAGTTTTACAGAAAACACGCACACGCGTTTTTTTTTTTTACTAATCAAAAGAAATATATAACAAATAAAAATGTTAATTTTGCATGCCAAAAAGTTTCTGCACACATAACAGCACTATTTTAAAGCAGTTAAACATTACATTACGCAAATTGACAAGAAATGCCAAGTGCCGCACTGTAACGTATACTCCAGATTCACTTTCCTTTTGAATTTTACTATCTCTGGCTATTTTATTTTACTATGTAAATTATCTTCTTACTGAACGAGATGTTATTTCTCCCGCTGAATGAGATCTGGGAATGAGTGTAAGTCATGACGTGGTGGTAGCCAGTATAAATAGGCGCGTTCAACGATACGTAGGAGAGCGTTTGTTGTTGTAGAGAGAGAGAGCGTTTGTTGTTGTATAGAGAGAGCGTTTGTTTATGTGAGAGAGCTTTTTGTTGATGTGCGTAGAGTGAGCTGTGGTTTATGTGTCAGAAAGCTGTTGTTGTATAAAGAGATCTTCGTTTATGTGAGAGCCAGAAGTTTCACTAATAAAGAATTTGTTGTAAGTACGTTTTTCTCAGTTCATAGTTTTGTCAGATCTCTGTCTGGCTGTTAGGTTTATTTCATTAGGTGATTATTATTAACAACCAGCATAAGACTTTATTCATCTTAATTACTACTACAACATTACTAGCAGTTAAAAGCTTGTTCATTATTATTACTACACTACTAGCAGGAAAGTTTATTCATGATATAATTAACAAACAACAACCATTACTAGAAGAAACTAGTAGCAGAAGCATTATATTCATTATAAAGCATTAGAAGAAGCTGAATTCATTATAATTAGCTTAGTAGTTAAAAACTATATTCATTATAGCACTCTTTAAAAGACACGTTGTAAGATTTTTGGAGGACAATTTAATTAGTTTAAGCTGGCATAGCTCCAAAAAAGTGCGAGTTTTACATTGCAATGTGGGAGAGGATTATACGTATTCATGACTGTGGTTTAAGTTATCGCGAAATTTGTAAGAAGTTAAAAGTTGAACTTTTCTAGTGTTCAGATCTTTGATATGTAATACTACGTAAAAAATAAAAAAAGAGAGTGGTAGTATAGAGAATAATCTGTGATCTGGGCGTCAAAAGAAGCGAAAGGCAATGCAGCGGAAGAACATCATTAGGAAAGTATTGAAAAACCTCTCCATAAGTGTTCCAGAATTGGCTATTGATGTCGTTTCAACATCAGGGACGTAAGTTCTCAAACTATTCGTAATATTCTTCACGATTCACATATTCGAGGCAAGACACCCAGGAAAAAACCTTATATCAGTGACACAAACAGGCAGAAAAAGTTTGAGTTTGCCAAAGCTTATGTCAGCAAACCAGCAGAGTTTTGGCAAAATGTGATATTTTCCGACGAAAGTAAGTTTAATATTTTAATTTTGGATGGAAAGAAATGTGTGTCAAAAAAGCCAAATACTTCCCTTGAAACAAAAAAATTGATGGCCAACTGTAAAACATGGCGGTGGTCATGTAATGATTTGGGGATGCATGGGATTTGTTATATGGAAATATTAAAACTATATTTAAATTGCAACTTTTGTCATTTTGTGGGCCAACGACAGTCAGAAATTTCCTCCCCAGTCAGAAAGGCGCCAAGCACAGATCCATTTCGGAGAAAGGTCATTCTCTCGCCGGATCCCTCCCACGGACAAATGGATAGCCCCATTCTTTTCCCATCCGTCGCCAGAATCTCTAGCACACGGGTACAAACGACCAAGCAATTAAGAATTTCTTCTTACGTCAAAAAACACAGAACGCGTAAGGGAATGGGACAGAGAGGAGTCTTCATGGCGATCTCGAGGAAAATGTAGGAACGGTTTTGCTCGGAGGCAAAGCAGGGAGGACGACGAGGTAGAAAGATTTTCATGGGGGCTTGTAACCAGCCCGCTGGAAGTATTTACTACCCGATCTGACCAACTATTATTCCAATATTTCCTCCCCCCATCCCCCCTCTGATGAATAAAGATATGTGCAAAAGGAAACATCTGTCATAATGTTCAATTTTAACTACTTGTTTATTTGCTTCCCTGCTCCAACGGCAGAAACCTGCAAATGATTCTTCTGATAAGTTGTCGTCTACCACAATACTTAAAATAAATCAAGCCAACAGTTTTAATGGAGTTGGCGATGTGGTCTTTATTGGAGGTAATATGAATAATGCTAGACAGTATATTGATATATTGCAAGGTAATTTATTAGCTAGTGCATCGAAATTGGGAATTGCAGATTCATTTCATTTTCAACAGGACAAAGATCATAAACATACAGCCGACATAACAAGGTCGTGGTTGCTTTATAAAGTGAAAAATCAACTGAAAAGACCTCCATAATCGCCAGACCTCAACCCTATTGAGAGTTTGTGGGATTTGTAAGTAGGGAAAGGAACATTTCCAACAAATTTAACTTATGCTAGCACTCACCGGCGAATAGTTGAAAATCAGTGTAGAAACAACTAGAAAATTAGTAGAATCAATGCGCAGGCGATTACAAGCTACAAGCGGAGCAAAAGGTATGCGTACTAAGTACAAGTAACGTTTTGTTTTTCATTTCGAAAGTTTCCTGTTTTTGTTTATCTTTACTAATATGCGGACACTTTTTTGGAATGAGATAATAAGATTTTTATTTGTTTTATATATATATTTTTTTCTTAACATTGTTTCGTCGTTTTGTTGCTCACTTTAGTTTTTTTTTTTTCTTGTCTGAGGGTTTTTGGCTCTATTTGTTTGTTTGTGAGGGTGGATTGCTTGTATGTTAATATTCTTTTACTTACACCAACTACATCTAATACTTGCAGCATTGAGCAGTTTTGTTGTGGTTTATATTATATTACATGAGTGAAAATTTAACTTTCCTATGCTATATATATATACAATGAGTGGTCACTTTATTATGACCACCCCCTCAGTACTTCGTTGGGCCACCTTTTGCCTTTAATACTGCGTCGATTCTGCGTGGCATGGACTCCACGAGATGTTGATAGGTGGTTTGTGGAATCTGAGACCATGCTTGATGAATAGCACATTCCAGGAGTGTGAGATTGCAGGGTTGTGGATCCTGCTGTCTGATCGCTCGTTCAACTTCATATCACAAATTCTCAATGGGGTTGAGATCTGGAGATTGTGGAGGCCACCTAAGCAAAGTAAACTCACCGGCATGTTTCTGAAACCAATTCTGTACAATACGAGCACTATGGCAGGACGCATTATCTTGTTGAAAGTAGCCATCGCCATTGGGATAAACCATCCACATGACAGGATGCTCTTGGTCCGCAACGATGTTTAGATATGATGTGCCAGTCAGACGTTGATCAACACGAATTAAAGGGCCCAAAGCATGCCGGGAAAACATTCCCCAAACCATAACGTTGCCTCCACCAGCTTGAAGGATTGTAGCAATGCATTTGGGGTCCATGCTTTCGTGCTGTTTCCGCCAAATTCTCACTCGGCCATCGGCATGGTGCAACTGAAAACGTGATTCATCGGACCACATAATTTGTTTCCAATTATCGACTGTCCAATCCTTGTGCTCCTGTGCGAACTCAAGAAGTTTTCTCTTGTTAAAGGCAGACAGAAAAGGTGTTCGAACAGGCCTTCGGCTGCCATATCCCATCGGATAAAGTGTACGGCGAACAGTGCGTGCAGAAATCATTTGAGGCGATCCTTGATGAAGATGGTCTGTAATTTGCTGCACTGTTGCCCTTCTGTTGTCTGTTACCAGTCTGGACACTCTCCGTTCCGCCCGCGCAGTCTTTTATCGATGGCGACCACACCTTGCACGTAGAGACCCAATTTTTTGGCTGACAGTCCAGTCTTTAAACACTTTAACAACAGCTGCTCTGCAACATTTCACGAATGCGGCGGTTTCGGTGATACTCGCTCCATGGCTCCTACAATCATCCCACGTTGAAAGTCCGTCAAATTGCATTTTTTACCCATCTCGTCACCCAAAAATCCCTTCTATTACTGTCGCAAGCACTAAGCTTTCCCTTTTTATACTAGCCTCGCCATCTGGTGGCAACGGCGTGCAGCCATAGCTCATTTGCTTAAAACTGTCAGGTGGTCATAATAAAGTAGCCACTCAGTATACACACACACACACACACACACACACACACACACACACACACACACTATATTGACAAAAGTCACCGGACACCTAGAAGAGAAACAACAACATAACCTTTATTGACATACATTAGTACAGTGTCTATCCACATTTGGCCTTAACGCATACACTGACCTTTCGGGACATGCTTTCGACAAGGTTTTGGAACACAGCTATAGGCATGCGCTTCGATTCAGTACATAATGCTGCCGTGAACTGTTGCTTAGTAGTAGGCCTTGGTTCCAAACTTCTTATGCGACGCTCTAATTCATCCCATAGGTGCTCTATGAGATTAAGATCAGGGCTCTGTGCTGGCCAGTCCACACACGATACGGAATAATCGTCAAACCACGCGTAACAGTCCTTGCTTTATGGCTCGGTGCATTATCCTGCTGGTACCAACAAGGCTCGGTTCCATCGTATTGCCACAAAGTTAGTAAGGCATAATTGTCCAGAATATCGAGGTAGACGTGCTGGTTAACAGGTTTGTCCACGATAACCAATGGGCCGGGACCATACCATAAAAAACACCCCCACACCAGTACACTGCCAGCTCCGAACTTGACCGTAGGAACAGTACACTGTAGTAAATAGCTTCCCCACGGCTGCCGCCATATCCACACAAAGCCATTAGACTGATGGATCGTGTATCTAGATTCATCAGCTCATAGCACACCTTTCCATTGATCTACGGTCCACGATAAATGTCCTTTACACCATGCTAAACGACGAATAGTATTCCGAGTGGAGATGAAAGACTTCTGAGCAGTCGCAAAACCACGGTAACCCAAGGAATGAAGTCCTCTGCGATTGGTACGTGTACATACCGAGGTTCCAGCATTTTTACTCACCTGTACACTGAGGTCTTGTGCAGTACTCCGTCAATTAGCTGTAACGACTTTCCTGAGGCTTCGACTTCCTCCATCACAGATTTTCTTTGATCTGCTGGTACGTTTTGCTGCTTCAGGCGCGCCATGTGTCTTCCACTTATTCAGTACATCCAAAACAGTTGACTTGGGTATGTTTAAACGCCTCTCGGTTTCTCTTATGGACAACCCACTAATATAACACACAACAATCTTTCCTTCCTCAAAGTCAGTTCTTTCCCACCGCGAGATTTTCACTCAACCTCACAGTGTGATATGATCGCGGTCAGCTGTAGGCTTGTTTTTATACTGTCTGCAGCTGTACCGCGCATCTTAACAATGCAGCGGATCCGTTCATTTGCTTTTGAAGGGGTCTGGTGACTTTTGTCAATATAGTGTATCTGTCTGTCTCTCTCTCTCTCTCTCTCTCTCTCTCTCTCTATATATATATATATATATATATATATATATATGAAAAACTTCTTGTCAACTCCAAATCACAACACCATGAACACACAAAACAACAAGGAAGGAACCCTCTAAACAACCCAAAAGCAATCATATATATATATATATATTGAAATTGCCCCACACAGGAGGAGTTGATGTATTGATATGACAATTTGTAAGTGTGCTTAGGCATGTAGTACATATATTTTATTTGAGTACGCAACTTATCGCGTGAGATATGCGAGAGAAAGGCACGTTTGCCGATGCCATGTCGTACGTAACAAAGCACCGGACTGCTGAGGATTGCTACAACATTTCTAAAAACAGAAGATGCCTCGTAAACCGCGTCAAATCTACAACCAGTGGAATGCATTTGAGAGAGGCGGAAGCGTAGGCTTACGTGAAACTGGTTATTGATTCGCGAATCGCGGTCCATGTCCATCAAGATGCCAGGGCAGTAGGATGTTGTTGGTAATGGTGGTTGCAAGAAGGCACAGCCAGTCGCCGTAGCTCGACCGGGGCAGTCCAGTGGACATCACTACGCATCGGGCGACGTATTTGTCATCAAGCGATAGCTGAATCACAAGCTCCTGTAGAGAGCATTCGACGGGATGTAACGGCGACTATAGACATCCCCATCACGATTAGGAAGGTAAACCGAAGGTTGGCGAAGGTAGGTTTGCCCTCCTGCCTCACTGTGTCGTCTGCCGTTGACCGTCGGGTATAGCCTCTCTTGGTTGGAATGGAGCCGTAGTAAAGATGCATGGCGACGGTAACGGCACGGTATCGTGTTCAGCGATGAATCCCGATTCCGCCTGGATACCGACGATCGTCTGGTCCGTGTCTGGCATCAACGTAGCTACAGCGATGATCCAGCTTATGTCCTGGAAAATCACACTGCTTGCCAACTAAACATCATCTTATGAGGTGCCACTAGTTTCGATAGCCTGTCACCTCTGATACGCCTCATTGGCACGGTACGAGTCCGGTGGTACGTGGATGACGTTTAACATCCCATATTTTCAAAGTGAAAATCCTCCAAATACGTGGCGTCAGTGAATAAACACGTGGAAGGAGCGATGTCTTTGTTTATCCCACATTTCATCATTTCTGGGTGGTATCCAGAAGCCCGTTTTCTAGGAAGGTAATGCTTAGCAACACACCAATTAGATCTAGAGTGTTTGTTTAAGTATAACTGACTGAGTTTTACATAAATCAGTTCTCAAAAACTTCACCTACAGTGAAACAGGAGACATTCAAGAGAACGTCAAGAAAAAGTTACTTACGCTTAGTCTTTATTCAGCCACTAATCCTTTGGCACCCAACAACGCGTAACTACAACTCTTTTTTTAATATTACTATCTTAATCAAACAAATGTTAGTTAATAATAATAACACTTGGTTAAGAAAACAACAATAACACTAGAATATAACACGCAGCCTTCAAGTAGACAACGCCACTTCCACAATTAACATTACAACTTCCACCATCTCTCTTCTCACTTTTGCTGCTGCTCAAACATTATAAAACATTCAGTTCTCATCGGACGCATGCACACGTCATACGTTCCAAACTCAAAGTGCTGCCAATCATAATCTTGCGAGGAAGAAGATATCGCGTTAAATTTGAAAAACGCTAAGGAGAATGAACTCAAATTTACATAGAGAACGAAACTAAAAAGGAAAGTTAATTTAGAGTATACGCCACAGATATCCCGATCTTACATACAAGATATACGATACTTCTATGTCCAGAGAGATCGCTGCATCTATCACACATCGAGTATGCATGGTATTCTCACTGGACAGCTTTTGCGAACCTCCCTCCGCTGCTCCGGTATGCCATTGAATTATGGTACCAGGCAAATACTGCATGGTCCGAGATACTCCAGGATACCATTTGAGGGTTGTATATCACTCTACACCGCGCAGTGTGTCTCACTGCATTGCACAACACAGTAGGCACACAACGCACTGGCTGCTATCACGTGTTTATGTCTTGTATCCTGTCAGACTGATGTATGAAAATTAAATCAACAACGGGACCCCTGGTACGTGTAATCAGGGCACAACACAGTAGGCACACAACGCACTGGCTGCTTGCTCTCGCGTGATTCTGTCTTGTAGCCTGTCAGACTGATATATGAAAATTAAATCATGCATTTTTCATCATATATTTTTATGTCGCTGATAGTTTTCTGCGTACTCTTCCTGGATGGAAAAATTTAATTGTCGAGCAGTGTATTTTGTCTGCAAAGAAATTGATTTCAATTAAAAACGTTACTCTGTGAGAAGGTATGAAGTCTCAAATTTGTTGTTAAAACACCCGCATTACGTTACTAAATATAATTACTACTTCTGTTTTACATAAAATATGTACGTGCATTGACACCTATGTGCTTCATTCACGAGTTTTTCACAAATTCTGAGGATTTTTACTGATCGTTGGCAGTCCTAGTTCGAATCAATTCAAGAAAATTCCAGTCACTGTACATCTGAAAGAGCACAGTTCAGGGTGAAATACCTTAGTCATTAAACTGTTTAATCGCTCGTAAACGATCGAATCCCTAACTATACAAACTATATAAAATCACTTGCCATTGGCTCATACATTGTACTTAATACATTTTGCCGTTCAGAGTCTAAACGGCGAAATTTATGATTTCTCGAGAATTCGCGGCAAGGAGGACTTTATTGGGTTAATCAGAGTCTGCTTAAATTTATGACCTGAAACGCAGACAGGTAACGGATTCTTCTGAGACAGCACAGCTCCAATAACCTTTAAAGATGTTTATTACTCAATTAGCGATAAATATAATCCCTTGTTTTCCATGGCTAATTTTGTTGCGGGGAGAGTATATTATATAAACGCTTACAGCATCTTATGACTTCTGGGCTTTGTTAACCCGAAAGAATCAACAAAACTGCCACACAGCCAATAAAATTCACATGGCCATAAACTTTATTTTTGCTCAAACGGCCTTGACTCTGATCGTTTTCTTAGAGCAGCCCCCCCCCCCCCCCAAAAAAAAGAAGACAGGCAGTCTTTCAGTTTGCTATTTTTAGACTGGAAACGATACATTGTGTTACAGTTTGAATGCAGACTCCATGTATTTAGAACGATTTGTTTTTAAAGGATGATTCTTAAACGAGTTTGACAATTAAGGGTACTGGAAACTCGTCGAAGTTTTTCACACTCATTGTAGAAATTCCGAAGTGCGTAAAGATTGAATTTACGTAATTCTTTTTAGTCGATGTTATTATGTTCAATAATGCAATTGGAAATACATTACCAACCACTGCTTCACACTCATAATGATGTCTGAATATTCGCAAGTCTTACAAATATTCTTTATGTACCTAAAACAGAAAAATAACTATTAAAACCCTGCAATGTTTTTTAACAGAATTCGTTGGAGCTTTTAAATTTGTGGTGATGTGCTCTTTGTTGATTTCGAATTGCTGTTGGATACGCGGCCAGTACAACTACACCATTAATGCATTTTGCCATTAAATTTTTCCTTACTTTAACAAAAAAAACAGATACGGAAAAAAAGACGCAGCTTTAAAACGGCATGGAAATAGAGAATCATTTACGCCAAACAAGACAAGGTATAAGAAAGGTTTGAGAACACATTTTGGTTTTCCATGCACTGTCTTGATACAAATTGCATCGGATTTCTGGAAGTATAGTTGAATGATGCTCATCTTGCTATTACGTCATTCGTGAAATGTACTCTTGGTTCAGATCATTATGACCCCCCCCTCCCTCCCTTCATGTCAACAGCACGACGTATCAGTGAGGTTGCCCATCGGGGCAGAATATGTACATACGAACGAGCACGGTGTGTCATTTTACCAGTACGCTGCACGTGCAATGTGGAAAGGAAAAGTCGTCTCAGACTTTGGGCAAGAAGTGATTATTGGCCCCAGGAAGACGGTGACCATCAGCTGAACACTCCGAGGTATTCTTAACTATTCGAGGGTTGACGTGGTGAAGGTGTGGAATGAATGGTCCGAAGAGTAACATACATCCACCCAGCGCTCCGGAAAGAGACCAACACGGTTTCACTAGTTCGCAGTCGAGGTGAACTCCGGTTGGCACGTGCTCTCCTGGATAACAGACTGCTCACGATCCGTCAGTTGACAGCAGACTCCAAGAGAAACGTTTGAGAGAATACAGGCCAAAGAACGCTGCTGGTGATGGACCTAAAGAAAAGAAGTCTGTTCATGTTTCTCAAGCTGGCCGTCATCTATAGCTCCGCCTTCGGTGGACACAGAAGCACAGTGACTAGACACTGGAAGACTAGAAAAGAGTCGCCTAGGTCCGACAAAGACTAGAAAAGAGTTGACTGGTCCGACACCTAACACACCGACATACGGTTCGGTAATCGCCGCCACACGGGTAAACAGCGGCAAGCCGACTGCACGTTATAAGTTACTTATGAAATATTTGGTTGGTTTGATTGTTGTAATAGCAAGTTAAAGGTATCAGCTTTAATTGTAAGATATGGTTATAATTCGGAAATGGATTTTTAGCTGGATAAATATTTTCACATAAAAAAATATTTTTTTCGAAAATGTTGCATGTAAATACAAATTTTCCAAAATTCCGTAATAAATACATAAAGTTGCATGTTTGCACCAGTTTTGTTTTTAGGGTAAATAAATCCGAAGTAAAAATTCAGCGCAAGAAAGAAAAAACAGTATTGTAACGAGGGTTTGGAATTTACGTCACTCTTTCCCACCACAAGAACTCTTTTCATTGGTGCCAGCGCGTTGGCAAATGGCATCTTTTCTTTCCGCTCGAAGAAGAGAAAGCAAAGGTTCTCCCGTATCCACGATGACTTAGGTAACATGGATATATCGTAAAGTCCAACATGGGAAGTATACAAAGGGCATCCTGAAAGTAATGCCTCGTTCCTCGTAAGTGTTTTACTTGTAGCAGCAAAAATGTGAAACTTGGTGGCAAAATACTTGGACGTATTGTTAATAATGCCAGCCTATTCAAAGTATTGTCCATCACTTTTTATACATTTCCGCCATCTTTGAACCCATTGGCAAAATTCATTTTGGAAAAATTCCTGAGGCTATCGTTTCACTCATGAGTTCATAGCCAGTTTAACGGGTGTCACATCGTCGAAACGTTCCCCATGAAGGTTCTTTTTCAAAGAGGAAAACTGGAAAAAGTCTGAGGGAGCCAAATCAGGACTGTATGGGGGTTGGGCCATCACCGTCCACCCCATTTTGGCAATAGCTTGCGAAGACTTTATTGAGGTGTGGGGACGTGCGTTATCATGGTGTAAAACAACACTATGTAGTGAAATGTCACGTCTTTTCCTTCTAATAGCTTCCTTTAGCTTCTTCAATGTCTGCACATCGTGAGCACTGTTTATTATTGCACCCCGTTCAAGGAAATCAGTCAAAATGACACCACATTTGTCCCAGAAAATTGTCACCATCACTTTCCCCGCGGAACGAGGTGTTTTCACCTTTTTCTGTCGAGATGAAGATGTGGGGTACCATTCCATTGACGCTAACGTTTTGCTTCTGGGTCATGAAAGAACACCCAGGTTTCATCTCCCGTCACAACATTAGAGAAAAACACCTCAGCCTCCCTTTAATAACAGTCCAGGAGGTTCGAGCACATGTCCGCCTTTTGCTCACATCGTTCACGGGTTAGGTTTCTTGGGATCCACTTTGAACAACTTTTTTCTGTAGCCCAGATCCCTAATTAATGTTTCCATAGCACTATGACCACAATGAATTGCATCACATAACTCCTGTATGGTGACACAACGATCAGCTGGGAGGAGGTCTTTCACTCGTTGCCTGTTGGCGTCTGTCACTGTAGTTGCAGGTCTTCCACTCCGTTGTTTGTCCGACAATGAACTTTCTCCCTCTCGAAACCTCTTCATCCATCTTCGGACATTACTGATATCGATTGTGGCAGCTCCATACACCGCCAGGAGTCGTCTGTGAATTTCTGGAGCCTCACATCCCTCTTTTTCCAGGAAATTCAATTACGGCTGGCTGCTTTTCTCTGTCATTCATGATCTTCCTACTTCGCTTCAAAAAGGAAAAAAAAATAAGTGGGAGATGATGTGACGTACTACAGAGGTGAAAACATGTGTCAAGACGACAAATCCAATGCCAGACATTCAGTCCGCGTAGCTCAGTTGGTAGAGCAACTTAGTCCAGAGTGAGGGGACGCAGTTTCGATGCCCGTAGCGGACAAACTTGAGTTTTCACAAGTGCTCAAGATAAGCTGTGGTTAGTGCCTTCAAAAAGTGGTTTCGAACCCCTGGCAAAGTGTACGTCGACCACTTCTCGTCAGTGTTAGAGGTGAGCGAAGGCTATCCCGTATATTACCGGCCAACAGAAGGGATACTATAGTGCAACTCGCCGATAATTTGAATGCTGATGACGAGGGTAGTGTGTCACAACACACAGTACATCGGACCCTGCTGAAAATGGGGTCGCGTTACCGTAGATCGCTTCGGTTGCCCATGTTAACCTCGGTTTCCGTCGAAAGCGCCAACAGCGAGCGCGCGAGCGTCAGAACTGTACCTTGAATGATTGGAAGAAAGTCGTCTGGTCGGATGAATCTAGTTTCCAGTTGCACCATATCGACGGCTGGGTGCGTGTGTGTCGTTTACCTGAGGGAGTGTTGGCACCAGGATGTACCGTGGGACGAAACCAAGCCAGTGAAGGAAGTGTAATTCTTTGGGCAATGTTTTGCTGGAAAACCCTGGGTTTAATCATTCATATGCAGGAAACTGAAGTGTACCACCTACCTAAATATCATTGCAAACCAGGTACATCCTTTTATGGCAATGGTATTACCCTAGTAGTACCCTTCTTTCAGCAGGATAATGCGGCATGTCGCATTACCCGGATTGTTTGAGAATAGTTCGCGAAATATGAGGAAGACTTCCACTTTTTGCCCTGGCCTCCAGATTCCCTAGATATCAATCCAATCGAGCATGTGTGGTTTGTGTTGGAAAGAGTTCTGCGGCGGTTCAACTTACAAGACCTAAGGGATCTGCTGGTAACGTGTTGGCACCATGTACCACCAGACACCTTTAGAAATTTTGTAGCGTCGATGCCTCGCCAGCTAAGAGCTGTTTTGGTAGCACGTGGAGCACCAACATCATATTAGGCAGGTGGTCATAATGTTTTGGCTTTTCCGTGTATTCTTCGTGGTAAAAGGCATCGAAGTGGAAAATAAGTTTTGTCATTAGGAATATTAGAAAGAGTTGTATAGAATAAAATTCATTTTGCATTCGATAGCATCTATGCTTACGCCCCCTAGCGGCGAAGTTATGCATCGGAAAAAGATCAAATAGCATAGAACATCTTTCTCAAAGTTCAGACTTCCCAGTGCAAAAAATTATTTAAAAACGGAATAATAGGTGATAGAATACGGTGTCCAAAGGACGCGGGCTTTTGATTTTACGCCATGTAACGGAAAAGTTTCATACCTGGGAAATACATGGAAAATTTGGGTAAGTTTACAGGATCGTAATTAATACCACCTAAAGGTAAAAATGTGCATCAATAAACCGAGAAAGGTGTGTAAGAACGGGAAAAAAATATCGAATTCTTTCTTTTAGAAGATAAGATGTAGTCTGAAATGCTAGTATATTTTGACTTCCAGAAGAAGGAAATTAGAGCATCTGGGAGTATATTATATTAAATATTCAAAAATATTCAAAAATTCGTGAAATATTTATCCCGTAACTATAGTAATCGGATATAGAAAGAATTTGAACGTAAAAAGAATCGAAGATATCGGACGTAAAAGGAATCGAAGATAAATTGCCTAATATAAAGAATTACACTGTGTGGCCACTTTATTATGTTCACCCCCCTCAGTACTTCGTTGGGCCACCTTGCGCCTTTAAATACTGCGTCGATTCTTCGTGGCATGGACTTCACGAGATGTTGATAGGTGGTTTGTGGAATCTGAAACCATTCTTGATTAATAGCTCTTTCCAGGAGTGTGAGATTGCAGGGTTGTGGATCCAGCTGTCTGAGGTTCGTTCAACTTCATCTCACAAATTCTCAATAGGGTTGAGATCTGGAGATTGTGGGGGCCACCTAAGCAAAGTAAACTCACCGGCGTGTTCCTGAAACCAATCCTGTACAATACGAGCCCTATGACAGGACGCATTATTTTGTTGAAAGTAGCCATCGCCATTGGGATAAACCATCCACATGACAGGATGCACTTGGTCCGCAACGATGTTTAGATATGATATGCAAGTCAGACATTCATCAACACGAATTAAAGGGCCCAAAGCATGCCAGGAAAATATTCCCTAAACCATAACGTTGCCTCCACCAGCTTAAAGGGCTGTAGCAATGCATTTGGGGTCCATGCTTTCGTGCTGTTTCCGCCAAATTCTTACTCTGCCATCGGCATGGTGCAACTGAAAACGTCATTCATCGGACCACATAATTTGTCTTCAATTATCGACTGTCCAATCCTTGTGCTCTTGTGCGAACTCGAGAAGTTTTCTCTTGTTAACTGCAGACAGCAAATGTGTTCGAACAGGCCTTCGGCTGCCATATCCCATCCGATAAAGTGTACGGCGAACAGTGCGTGCAGAGATCATTTGAGGGGATCCTTGATTAAGATGGTCTGTAATTTGCTGCACTGTTGCTCTTCTGTTGTCTGTTACCAGTCTGGACACTCTCCGTTCGGCCCGAGCAGTCACTAGTCGATGACGACCACACGTTGCACGTAGAGACCCAGTTTTTTGGCTGACAGTCCAGTCGTTAAACACTTTAACAGCTGCTCTGTGACATTTCACGAATGCGGCGGTTTCGGTGATACTTGCTCCATGGATCCGAGCTCCTACAATCATCCCGCGTTGAAAGTCAGTCAAATCGCATTTTTTACCCATCTCGTCATCCCAAAATACCTGCTACTACTGTCGCAAGCACTAAGCTTTCCCCTTTCATACTAGCCACCCTCTCTGGCGGCAACAGAGTGCAGCCATAGCTCATTTTCTTAAAACTGTCAGGTGGTCATAATAAAGTGGCCACTCAGTGTATAACGTAGAAAGAATCTAATCCATCGAACGTAGAAAGAATCGATGATAAATTGCCCAAGAAACAAAAAACTCGTGCCACCAAATGGGAAAACTTTGCATAAAATGAATTCGAAAATGAATAAATCATCAAAATCGAGGTGTGTCATCTGATAAAAAAAATAAAAGCCCAGTTTTTCGATCCAACTTATGACAATTATCTCGGTAATATCTGATTTTACGGATATGAAGATGTTGAATTTAATACCAGTAAGTGAGGTATCGTTAATATATATTTCTATTGGATATCTGACGGACGGTCAAAGTTACTCTACACTCAAATGTCAGTTTATTAGATATACTTTCCTAGAAGCGTATTGTGCCATTCCTAGCCTGCAGAGAACATTGAATTCGTGGAGATATGTAACATACTCTGCGCTGGAAGTATCGTTCACGAATGCTGTACCGTGAGGAAATGACTGAATCGCCCACTTCCTGCACATTGGATGGTGGCACGGTCTTGCAGCGAATATCCCGTACCACCTCTTCTGAGATATATGCTCGATGGAGTGTAAATCCGGGAACTGTGAAAGCCACTGAAGCAAGGAAAACTCGTTGACATGTTCTTGAAATCATCTGGGGACGATACAAGTCTCGTGAGCGGATTCGTTATCATCTGTTTAAGGATAAATCGTAGCCATGAAGAAGTGAATCTTGTAGAATGTTCAGATACGTCCTGGCATTCTGACGTCCTTCGACGGCTATTAGAAGGCCTATTGCGTGTATTCGGGTAAACATTTCCCAGATCAAACATTCTCAGACACCGCCATTGTATGGGGTCACTTGGACGCCGGAAGTGGTGTCACAGGTGGGCGCGGTCAACTTTCAGAAGTGACGTATCGGATGTGCTTCCCGTGAACGTCGACGAGAAACTTTTAATCCGGTGGCAACTGTAGGCGTGGCCCTCGTTGTCTTTTTTTTTCTTTGCTGCATGACGTCACCTAAACGTGATTGTCGTTGAAGTTGACGAAACCAGCCTGTACTGTTGACACTTAATAGGATACCCATGGTCTTATGTTGCTTGTCCTAAACTTGGATTTGTATGATGCAGAAGGAACATTGATTCGTTTGTCCAGGCGACCTTTTTCCAGTCATCAATGGTCCAGTGTCGATGCCACCGCGCACATTGGAGGTGCACTTTCCTGTTGCGTGCTGAGAACATCGGCGCTTTACATAGTCGTCGACTGTTGTAGCTCACTCGCGTCACGATGCAGTACGTGGTGCATTCCGAGATGACCCTGTGGCACACCAATTTTGAATTCCGCAGTGATTTGTAGAGTCTCTTCGCTTGTAGTGATTTGTCGAGTCTCTTCGCTTGTATGATTCTTCCTAGTCTCCTTTGAACCCTTCTGATCCAGCAGCTATTGTGTCAACAGAATCACTGATTGCTGGAATGTCTTTTCTTGTTGCACCACTCACGGCGTGAAAAGCTCAGGTAGCCGCCCCGGTGGCGCAGTGGTCTAAGAGCTGGCTTATGACTATTCGTCCGAGAAGGGTCCCGGTTCGAATCCCGGATATTGTGTATCTCTTACAGCACGGTACTAATTCTCTCACTTCTATGAAACCAGTGGCCCTAAATTAATGACAGCCGACTATTTATTGTCAATTGAGTTGCTCATTGTGGTCGTTGAACCTTCAATAAAAGAAAAAGTCCAGGAAGATGGCCATTAGGGAGATGCTTGAACCAGCGCGCCTGCCGCCAATTATATGAAACGTTCAAAGTCGCTCAGATCACCAGTTTTACTCATTCTGACCCTCAATCGGAAGTTAACTGATACTCGACCACCTGGTCTGCCTGATTTAAACCATGCACCATATTCACGTGCCACCTGAGGTTTTGGAGTGAGCCAATTATGTCACGAGGGCATAACTATCAGTGTACAGTTCATACAAGTTTTTCTTTTCTTTTCGGGAAAACGTGCAAAACAAACATAAGCTGAAGTTAATTTTAAAAGATACCGACGACTATTGGACACCCCTCTAGAGGGGCAAAGGATCGACGAAGTCAAAAGTTTTGCAACTTGGCGCAAAATTGCCGCTTAATATGAACGTTACGAAAAAGAAATTGACAAAAGAATAGCAATACACAAAGTAATTTTAAAATATAATTTAAATTATTGATTTCAAGACACCAACATCGAGCAACAGAAGTGGATGATTAACACTCACACACAGTAAATCGTAGCATTATATGGCGCTGTAACTAAGGTACCTAACAGAGGTGATGGAGAAATGGATGAAGGCCTGTGAGCAATGTTGGTACCACAGAATGAAAAATAAAGAAATCTAAATCTTCCAAGAAGCTGAAGGAAAGAAGAAAACTTTTGAAAACAATTCAGCGAAGAAGAAAATCATAGGAAGGAATCATCTTGCGTTATGGTGGGCCTATGCAAAAATGCTTGAAGAAAGAATTCCACGAAAATGCGGATTTCGCCGGAGAAAAGACTGTTTCAGGGAGGCATGTAGGTTTCTGTCTGCAATGCGGCCGATCCATAGATTTGGGGGCCCCTACGCAAGTATCGTATTACGAGAATCCTGTGCTCTTTATCCAATTCCCTGAGACATAGGAAAACCCTTTTTCCTTCTCAAAGTATGAGGCATCTGCATCTCTTCCCAAGAAGTTAAAGCTAGAAAAATTAAAAGGCATAGAACTTTGGACTGTATAATTGTGAAGCTATATCATTTGTACTTTTGTAACTTTAATAGGAAGCTCTCTTATCCATATAACCCTTTCATAAAAGTTATGTAATTTAGCCCAAAAATACCTGAAATTTTTACACGCACATTATGATTTCACACACGTTTTATGTCACATATGTGTTCTCAGCGCTCTATCTCTGCCTCCGGTAGAAATAGCATCTCAAATAGTTTTGCTTCTACAAGTCTCCCTCCCCTTCCCCATTTTGGAATTTTAGCTTAAAACCTGCTACTGCAACTTTAAAAACAACGAAAAACTCCCAAATTTTTAACTGTCTACCACTGTTTTCCGATGAATTATGGCTGCCACAGACATCTACACATCAGACGCTTACCATACGCACGAACTTAACATAACTTTTGCTTTTCTTTTTATACAGATATAGCTCAAATTTTAAACCAATATCACGGCGTTGGCACTACAGCCACGTGACATGGGTTGAACTAGTGGTGCTGGATTTACAAGTAACAAAAAAAAGAAAATTAATGAGCTCCCAGATGGAGCTCCTGATTCGTTATACGACTTTCAAAAAGCTATCAGTTTCACGTCATTCAAGTCTGCTTACCCACAGTAAGTCACACTGGGAAAGAAATCGAACAGCGTTATGAGAAAATTGAGCATTTAACTCTTTAAGCTGCCGCTGTACCTGAACCAAACAGTGCCCAAAATTCTCTGCCCCCCCTTCCAATGATCACATAGCGGCGGAGTTTCACAAGAGCTACAGTAATTTCTTCCCTCCTTTTATCTCAGTAGTACAGATCTTAAACCTATCGCTGATAACCCCCTATAGTATTTTATTCTCTGCTCCATTACCCAAGGCATGATGGGAAAGGGTTAGTCCCTCTGACAAGAATATCATGCCATTTAGTTCAAACAAGTTACTCAAACATCTTCTCGATCTTTTCTTCGGTTTAAGTCATTGTTATAGAACTTTAGCAGGTTATCAATAAAAAAAGAGAAGTGTCAATCATCCCCTTAAATGATCACATTAAATAATAAAGCTAATGGGAGAATCAAAACTTTCTGATGCGCAAGTTTACTCGTTCCAGCAGTGTTTGGTCCATTTTTTAGACAGCAAATGCATTCCAGCTGATTTCAGTCCATTTTGTTAAACCCTAGTTAATTCGTTCCCGCCCGTTAAAATGCTAAATAAAAGTGTAAGCAGAATTTCAAGACCATCATGGGTGATTTCAATGTGAAAACAGGGCAACAGCAACAGGACGGAACTTCGATAGGTAAATTTGGTTACGGCGATAGAAACGATCATGGAAATACTCTTGTTGACTTTGTAGAGAAGGAGAGGTTAAAGATGGATAGGAAATATCCATAGAAGCTCCGGAATGAGGTGGCAAGTGAAACTGCTTTTACTATGTTTATTTTTTTTTCATTTGAGGTTTAACAACCACCGTGAGCAACTCAATGGGTTATTAAGCAGTCGCCCGTCCCTAACTTAGGGTCACTGGTTCCAGGGAAGGGAGAGAGCCAGTGACGTAAGACAAACACAACATCCATGCCTCACCGAGATTCGAACCCGGTCCCCTTTTGGACAAATGAGCAGAGGCCATCGCTTAGACCACTGCGCCATGTACTATGTTTAGCAGGAAATTTGTCATCGAAGAGTGTAGTGTGCTTAAAACGTTCAACACAGGAAGGAACCGTAAAATGGTGAGATGTAAAGTGAATTTTACCACAAAATCTGAACGACGCAAGTTCATGAAACAAACGAAAAACATTCACATCAGAAATCTTAATAAAACTTCATTTTCGATTGGGGGTTTAACGACCGCCGTGAGCAACTCATTGGGCTATAAGAAGCCAACCGTCCCTAATTTTGGGTCACTGGTTCCAGGGAAGGGAGAGAGCCAGTGCCGTAAGACAAACAACATCCATGCCTGACCGGAAATCGAACCCGGACCTTCTCGGACGAATGATCAGAAGTCATCGCTTAAACCACTAAGCCATCGAGGTTCCTCATAAAACCTTCCAAGTGGAAATAAAGCGATTTTCTCCTCTAAATGCTCTAATAACAGAAGCTCACAACTGCGAAGTTAGTAGAAAAATTGCAAAGGTCCTTGTGGAAACGCAACAAAAACAGGGGTACTATGTAAAAAAAAGCACATGAACAAAATGGTCCGTTGGTCCGAAATCGCTAAACATTTAATCACGACACCACAATCAAAATGGCGATGGTCCGATGGGCATTACTTTTTTTTTTTTTTTTTTTTTGTCATTTATCTCAGAAATGGTACGGTGGATGTTTTCTTTACCGCGATGTTACAAAATAATTTTCGCTCACGTAGGCAGTGAATAACTTATTATTATTCTCTCTAAAGTTCTGTGGTTGAAAGCTGCATAGCCTATGCATTGGTGAGGAAAATCCGTAAGTAAAGTGTGGTCAAAGCAAAGAGCCCAGACCATCGCAAAAAAATAAAAAAAAGCTACGTATTTGCCAGCCAAACGCGTTGATTACAAGAATCTCTGTTGTATGTGTATCCTGTTCGTATTTAAAGGAGAGTAGAGTAAATCTCTCTCCAGTACAGGAAATTACAGGAATGAAAGTGTGCTGTGCGCGTGTTGCACTGGGAGACTGGGAAGCGTCTTTTTAAAAAAAGGCAGCCGTTGTTACCTTTGCGTTTGTGAATGGCAATCAATTTGATTCCGTTAAAATGTGGCGTTATGGCATCTTTTCCAAAAATTAAAAAAAATAATAATAACAGGAAAGCGTGAGATTCCAAAACTATCAACGATAGAGAATATTATTGCCATCGGAAATTATATGCATTCCTGCAATAGCTGCTCAAGGCTTTAGTTGGCTCCAGTACGATTCTAAAGCATGTAATGTATATTATATTTTAACTTTCCTTTTGAGTTTCTTTTTCTATGTAAATTTGAGTTCGTTCTCTTAGACATTTTGAAAACTTAACGTTACGTCTTTTCCCTCAAATGAGAATGATGTTGGCAACACACTATGATCGGAACAAGAATGTGTGGCCGGATAAGAACGATAGATAAAAAGTCAATGCAGCGGTTGTTTAACGGGGATTGATGTTATTGACGATAGACGTGCTGTTATACTGCGATTGGATATTAAATCACTGATATTGTATTAAGTACGCCAATAAACCGGGTATGGGTGTGGAGTACAAACCACGCAAGCAAAATGAAACGTATTTGTAAGTACTACAATTGACCTCTTTCTTGTAATGCGTATGGGTACCTGCTAATATTGCATTAACTTTAGCACACATAACGTAATTACTGACATACGGACTAAGTTACAGCGGAAGGACAAATTACGTTATAAGCAGGTAAAATGTTTTGTACAGTTCGCAAACCTTATAAACTTTAACAGTTAACATTTCTTACGGTAAATGAATTCAAAACTAATTCCATCAAGGCGCATTCATCAAGTATATCCCGTAATCTGGTAATAAATTTCAACCGAATTTATAAACAAGGACAGGGAATATCTGAAGCCAGCAAAGCTTTATTTTCACTGCAGGAGAATGCGAAACAAATAGACTGATTAATTTGTTTAACACTGCTCACGCCGCAGTTGAACAGTTTCGGCCATTCATTGATTTGAAAAGGTAGCGCAAACTGAATATTATGAAAAAGGTGAATGTTAGTTAGACAAGCACATTTAACGGATAAAGTTTGTAAGGAATCTATATATCATTCATCTCAAAGGCTGCTTTCAACAACTTGTTTATTATTTTAATTATGCAACATGCTTCTCCATAACTCGTGATGAATCTATTGACTCAGCTATTATTGAACAGCTAATCATTTACATTGTGTTTTGCAGCAGAGGTGAGTTTTCAATGAAATTTTCAGATTATCTGTTCATTTAACACTGACGTTGCTGAATCAATCTTTTTAGCCTTGCATGATGCATGCTTGAATTTACTTCAATTTGTTCTTAATCCGTTTGAGAAGATTTTGGGTTTTCTTGCTAATACGACCGTAACAGTGGAAAGTAATAGAACAGCTGAAAGGATTACGGAGGAACAGAAGACAATAACAAAGCTTCACTGCCTTGAAAACGGGCTAGAATTAGTCTTTAAACATGCACTGAAGGCGTAAATGTGACAAGGTAATATCCGAAAACTTGAAAATCCTTGTCACATTTACGCTAAAAATCGATTGTATTATATGGCGTAATCCCGTATTTCTTTCATGCACTGAAGGCTTTTAAACCTTATTGCGCAATCTGGAAGAATTCCTTTTACAGCTCTTCAATTTTTATCATAGAAGCCTTTCAAATAGGTCATTGTTGAAAGAAGAGTGCAAGTTTTTTGAAAATCAAGCAATGGATTCTGACCAGGAGTTGGTAGAACCCGATAGCTACCACTACATTTGGAAAAAGCACTGAATAATTATTGGACCATTTTAATGCTATAAAGTTACAACTAGAGAACTGCCATTTGTCATCTTAAATGCAATATGTTGATGGACTGCTAAAGTCCATGACATCAAGGACATTCATTTGTTTTGCAGTGAAATTATCAGAGAAGGTCTGCTATCGGCAAATAATTTACCTAACCTTTCATCACCAACGCATTACATTGTTTCACGTATACACTTTTGTATGTGCGGTTATGGAAGCTCTTATATAGTGACCTGAAAATATTACAAAACGGATTGTGTTCTAGGGCCAAAATTAAAATGTCATACAAAATGGAAAGTGTAGAAGAGTGAGCATCTATTTCCCCAGTCTGTTGAGCAAATAATCGAGCAACTAAAATCTAGGTATCTCGACATCAATGGAAGTTTAACTGCAGTGAGTATCCTAGACTGAATGGAAACTGAAATCATGCCATTACTAATTGATAAATATAATGATATATTGTAGAAATTCAAAATTCAAACAGCTAATCTATAAGTTGAGTAGATTTCCTTAAAAAAACATTCTTTCTAATGTACAGCAAAGTAAGTTATCATGGGAAGGTTGTGACGTATCTCAGAGATGAAGCACGTGTCAAGACGACTAATTTGCAGCTATACGTTTGGTCGGTGTAGTTTAATCGTTTACAACAACTGGCTCCGGAGCGAGAAGGCTCAGGTTCGGTCCCCGTGAACAGCAAATTTGAATTTCACATTGGCGTCAGACTGTGGAAAATAGATGTACTGGCCTTTGAGTTCTTCGAAAAATGTGTGGTGTTTGTCCTACATATCGTCTTCACGAAAATTCCTTCTTCGCTTAAAAAAACGAATTAATGAAAATTCCATCTCTTCAAAAGCAAAAAATAATAAAAGGAGATGATGTTACTTACTACAGAGGGGAAGTACGTGTCAAGATGACAAATCTGCAGCGATATATTCCATCGGTGTAGTTTGGTCGGTTAGAAAAACTGTCTCCGGAGCGAGGGGGCGCGTGTTTGATCGCGTCACCAACTTATTTGTGAATTTCACAAGGGATAAATTCGCAGCATTATATTTGGTACTGAAATATTTTGGCAGCGATTTATGTTTCACGCTCGATTCTTTTCACATTAGCAGAGTATGAACAGGGCTTCAGAAATAAGACGGAAATCAAAACATACTAAACACTGAGACTTAAATGAGAGCATTACCAGATACCTCAGATGTTGTACAATTCGATCCCCTTCCGTTAGTAGCAATATAGATACAATCAGATAAAAAGACAAAAAGAGCTGCTAATAAACTTTGAACCTATCAAAATACTACCTAAAGTTAAACGTAATCTACATGTTCACTGGTTAAAATAAAACTGTAACAATGTAAGGTGTTTCATAATACTTGTACTACATTATTAATAGATTTCAAATTGAAGTTTATGCTTCACTGTACCCTGCCCTGCATTAGTTTCATTGCCCGACTTCACGAAGTGCAATAAAATCAAACACAGTGTACATATTACATGCATTAATATTTGTGTCGTTTGCTGGCCAGTAAAATTGGGTGGAGAGCACCAAGTTCTGGACTACAATGGTACGCAGAAACCAATGAAGTGTTTTTAAAAATTCTATCACTGCAAATGCTGATGCCCAAAAGAAAGGAGATGAAGCATTTTTTTTTAAATAAAGAAAATATAACTTCCAAAGTATAATACATAGAATTTTGTTAGAACGGATATCACTGAGGACATCAGAAAATTCAGTTCTGAACTAGTGAAAAACAGCAGCTGGGAACAACCAAAGCCTGGAAAAAACTAAATGCCAAATTAATAAAGGAATAAAAGGATTATGGCACAGAAATATAAAAGATATTGACGCAGAAAATACAAAGGCCTTGAAGTGTTCCCAGTCCTTCTGACAAAAGTTGCCATGCAATTTAGGACATGAAACTGGGAAGAGATCCAGGGGGTGATGGCATTTCTGTGAACATTGCGCACGAAGCCAGTAAAGAAATGGAAAATACACTCGTCCAAGTTTTCATTAGATGTCTCAATGAAGGGAAGATTCCGGATGACTGGAATAATGTTTAAGTACATGGATATTATCAGAACTATAGATAAGATCCATGTACTAAGATAACTAATCGAAAGAGAGAAGGAATATGAGTTCCCACCAGTGGTGTATATTCTGCACAAATAAAAGAATGAATGAATGCACAAATAAAAGTCAAAGAAATATACACAAAAAAAAGCTAATTAGCAACGGTATTAGCATATGTCGATGCTTTCGCTGCGAAAATAACACGTGCGGATTCGCTTCTTTTGACTATGAGAATCAGTCTGGCGAGCGAAGAGCAACGGGTCTCCCGGGATGGTGTCATCGTAACGCAAACAGCTCTACCAGTCAGTCTTCGCTCTTCTGATCCGAAGACCTTCAATACGATCTCTAGCTACCGTTTTTATGACAACATGAATGAGTAGGTGAAGGACAATGCTTTGGCAACCGTTTGCTCAGAAAAGAGAAGACTTGGACTACATTAGTCATCGCTAGCTCCCGCCGGTAATAGTATGTGTTTCACGAGAGTTGTTTCAGTTTGTGTGAAGTGTCAATACATTAAAATCAGTGATATTGTATCTTCAATTCGTGGCTTTGTTGGATTCGAACTGTTTTGATAATTTTTGTAAAAGTTTTCCTAAACATCTACTGTCAGAACTTAAAGAACTCTATGCTTCAAATTTTGATACAGCTCGACTAAAAAAATAAACTAAAAGGTGTTTGATTCCCTTGCTGAATACAAAAAATTGAATAAATTATTCTTGTTACATAACATTGAATAAACTGTTGGACATTGTGTTTAGTTAGGTGTACAAATCAGCAGAATTAATATTAAAATTACCATCAACAAATGCAACTGCGGAAAGAAGTTTGTCTTCATTAAAAATAATCAAGATATATCTTAGAGCCACACAAGAACATGTACATTTCAGCAACTTGGCTGTTTTGTCAATAGAGAAAAACATTCTTTTTAAATATGAAAAAGTACTCGGAAGAAACTTTTCATGAAAACGTAACACTCAAGTCCACACGAAAGGAAAGAAAATTGGAGTTCACGTACAAATAAAGTATTCAGAAGAAGAATGGAGTCCATGTACAAATTAGTGTTCTAAATCCTAATCCTTATAATTATTTGGTATCGTGTTAGAAGTAGCATGTACCTAGAATTTAGAAAAAAGTTTCTATTACCTTAACAACTGAAAACTAAACTTCGCAATTAAAAAAAAATTACTGGGGGCGGGGGTGATATAGCCCAGGTCTGAGATCCAATATGCGCCACTGGTTCCCACTACGTATGGTTTTCATTAATAAGGGAAAAGCTTTTGATTCTGTGAAAGCATCAGCAGTTACACTATCTTTAGATCCTACAGAATGTAACGTATACTCTAATTTAACTTTCATTGTTAGTTACTTTTTCTATGTAAATTTGAGTTCATTCTCTTTTAGCGTTTTTCAACGTTTACTTTATATCTTCTCTCTCGCGGATTGAGGTTGGCAAAACTTCTGAGGTCACGTACGCATGTGGCCGATAAGAACTAGAAGAGATTTAATCCTTTAACGACCATAACGTCCAAAACACCCGTACATACACAGACTACCATAGCAGCCTGAAACGCCTGCCTAGAGTGAGTCAGATTTCCTACACTTACCTGCCTTTCAAATTTGCAAGACCTATGGAGGCATCAGCAGGTGTCATCCTCAGTAACTATTGTTGTTACTAAACAAAGAAGTGAACCAACTGACAGTTTCGGGCTTTACGGCATTTAGAGTGATACAAGATTTTCGGGCCATGGTCGTTAAAGGGTTAATGTTGAAGCAGCAGCCAAAAATGTGGAGATGGTGGTATGATTTAATAATAGTGGAACCACCAGCGTTGCTTACTTGAAGTGGTGTCTATTTGAAGGCTGCGTGTTGAATTGTTATATATATTTAGCTTTCAGATTTAAAAGTGTTCTCCATACTAATGTTTGTTAGTTAGTCCTGAAGTGTTAATACCAGTGTGATTAATTTAAGCTTGTTCGAATAGTAATCTTCTGCATGAACCGTATTCATAAGGTTTTGAAAGAATAAAGGAGAAGATCTGTAAGCAACCATTTCTTTGGACTTTAATTCGAATGACTCCTGTTTCACTTTAGGTGAAGTATTTAAGAATAACTGATTATATGTAGTGTTCAATAAAACATATATACACGAACACTACAATTATTAAAAACGCATACAGTAATATTATTGAAAACAACTGTAAAACTGCAAGTATGAAAGTTTGATTACTTGATGATGCAACTCATAAAAATTGGTAAGGGAGTGAGATAGAGTGGCAATATACCTCCAAAGCTTTTCAGTGCCACATTGCAAAATGTCCTCCAATCATTAATATGGAAGGGAAAAATTAACAAAAAACACAACTTTTGAACTGCAGATAGTTTAAACCACCTTCGTTCTGCTAACGACATGGTCATTTTCGCATATACCTTCTCAGACTACAGTGTATGATCCAGGAACTTACTGACATGAGCGAAGAAGTGGGTTTATAAATAATCTGAGAGAAAACATAATGATGTACAATGCTTTTGGAAAAAACTGAAGATCCAGAAATTGATGGGGTAAATCTAGAAGTAACCTGTTCCCACATTTACTTAGGACAACAGATATCAAGCGAGGGTCACACAGAAGAAGAAATAAGTAGACGTTCAAAACTTCGTTGGAGAGCTGTTGGACGAAACAGTACAATTTTCAAGAAAAATTTACCATTATGTCTTAAAAGACAAATTTCTAATCAATGTATCCTTCAAGTTCTTACTTACGGATCAAAAACCTAGACCTTAACAAAAAACGTTATTCAGAAGCTGCAAATAAATAAATCAAAGAAACACGGAGAGATTCATAATTGGCATAACTAGGAAAGATAAGAAGAGTATTACTTGGATTAGGGATATGACAAGAGTTGATGACATCATAATCAAAGTAAAGACACTGAAATTGCAATAAGCTGGACATATTGTTTTAAGAGATGATTACACTGAAGTTGCAATAAGCTGGACATACTGCTTTAAGAGATGATTACCATTAGACAACTGAAATACTCGACTGAACATCAAGGGACAGGAAAAGATCCAGAAGGTCACACGATAGATGAGTGAATGAAATTCGAAAGGGTGCTGCAATGGAATAGAAGAGAATTAATCAAAACAGAGACTAAGAGAGACCTGCATTCAGCAGAGGACTGAGAATGTTTAATGATGAAGATGGTGATATATATTCTGGGGTATACGTCTTTAAAATATTTTCCTTTTCTGTAATCCTAAATTTATTTTCTTACTTCCAGAGAAATAACTCCTTTTCATTTTAGGATTTGAATGTTTTTATATAAAAGGGAAAAGCATGAATTTTAGTTTCAACCTCATCAACATAAAAACTAATGTTCATCGAGTGCACATACCAACAACTGAATTCACTTCATAAAAGCGTAACATAAAACATGCACATCCCAATACTATAACTGCAGACTTCAGTGACCTGGGAGGGTCCGTTGTGTTGGGTATGAGAAAGAAAGGGGACATGAACATTAGATTTCTAACAACCTCCAGCCACAGAAGGCAAAGTATGGAGATAGCCAATTTACACGAACATCGACCAATTAAATTGAGCCCACCCAGATCACTGGGAAATCCAATCCACATCTTAATTAATTGAGTTCGCAGCTGATCGAATGCGAGGTGCCAGAGAGTGACATATGGTTGATGCCAACCCTACATAAGTGGAGTTGCTACTTCTCATGGACAGGGGAAATATACGCTTAATTATTCACACAGCAATCAGATTATGGCTCTGAATTGGTTTAGTTTCACCTGTTCACCGTGTAACATCGTATCAGAGAACTTCGAAATTACATCGCCCTGGAGCAGGAATCGAACCCCCATCTCTCGATTTCCGTTCGACATGCTACTCGTTACGCCACCAGCGACAGCAATGATCGAAAATAGCTGATTCTACGCAATTACCGCTTAGAAATGTGTATAACTTCAGAATTTCGTAAGTCGAAGTAGTCTAATGATTTATTGTAGCGGGCTAAATCACCAGTATCTCAGATATGGAAATCAAGAAAGAAATATTGCGCATAAAATCATGGGAAAATCTCATTATTTACGCAGCAATCAGATTATCATTCTGAATTGCTTTAGTTTATTATTAACCATAGTTCGGATTCCTTCGTCCTGGGTGGCGTAACGGATAGTATTCTCGAACGGAATCGAAAGGTGAGGATTCGATTACCACCCCAGGCCGACGTAATTTTTAAGTTCCATAATATGATGTTACATGGTGAGAACAGTAAACTAAAGCAACTCTGATTGCTACGTGAATAATTACGTGATTTTTCCCGTGTATTTATGAGGAATATTTTATTCCTCAATTTCCATTACTATACGTTTACTATATTGACAAAAGTCACCGGACACCTAGAAGAGAAATACAACATAACATTTATTGGCATACATTAGTACGGTGTCTGTCCACCTTTGGCCTTAATAATGCATGCACTGACCCTTCGAGAAATGCTTTCGGCAAGATTTTGGAACACAGCGATATGTATGCGCTTCGATTCAGTACATAATGCTGCCGCAAACTCTTGTTTAGTAGTAGGCCTTGGTTCCAAACTTCTTATGCGGCGCTCTAATTCATCCCATAGGCGCTCTATGGGATTAAGATCAGGGCTCTGTGCTGGACAATCCACACGCGATATGGAATTATCGTCAAACCACGCCTTAACAGTCCTTGCTTTATGGCTCGGTGCATTATCCTGCTGGTACAAACAAGGCTCGGTTCCGTAGTATTGCCACAGAGTTGGTAGAGTGTAACTGTCCAAAATATCGAGGTAGACGTGCTGGTTGTAGGGGCGAAGAATTAATCGCTTGCATAAACTATGTAATGGACGCTAATTAGCATAATTTATAGAGACTGAAAGTTTACGGAATTATGTGTTGGACATTAAGTTATGTAATTTCATGGAAATGTAAATATTCCAGTCAAGCTCATGTACGTTTGAAAATCACCTGTGAGAAACTATTAACGATCACCATTTTGGGCAAAGATACGCACAAAACGATGTTGAATTAACAGACGCCAGACGTCTGAAGAATGCAGTATTTCGACGACATTCCGATGTATAAAATTGTTATTCTATGTATTCACGGAGGCCACAGCTATTGTTCTTAGCTGGGGCGATTTCAGGTTTGCAGAAGCAGCAGCGGCGCAAAGTCGCTTCGGGGTCACGGAAGAGAAGATCAAAGGTTAGGTTAGAAGTCGGCGGTCACGGAAGGGTGGGGAAGTGTCTGCAGAGAGAGGTGAGACAGCCATCTTTGAGCGCGCTCCACACCAGGGAAGCACGTGACCGCCACAAAGTAGCAGGAAAGCAGGAGCCAATGAGGAGCGAGGAAGTTGTATCCTCGGAAATTTTACGTCGGAGAAGACAGGAGTTGGCGTTGAGTGCTCGTAGGAGCAGGAAGTGTTTTTCGTGAGGTGTAGAGTCCGGGATACGGACTGTCAGGTCCACGTATGCTGAGATGGGGCATTAAGCCTTTTCTTTTTCGTTGAAGAGAAGAAATGAGTGCGACGTTTACGAAACGATATAGGCCAGTAGTGGCTCTCGTTTACGTGTGAGGACCACGTGCGCGGAAAGGAAGCATTAAGCCTTTCTTTTATTGTTAGAGAGAGAGAGAGAGAGAGAGAGATAGAGAAAAGAGCGTAACGTGTACGAAACGATACAGGCCGGTGGTGGATCTCCTTTACGTGATAGGATAAGCGTTACGGAACGAACTAACTTTTCTGAGTAAGGCTCTGAGACGGAAGACGGAAGACAAATTTTTCGAAGTACTGAGTAGATAGCAACTGAAGTTGCCCATACTAGAGAACAATGACGGCCGAACCCTAAAGCAATAAAATTGTTAAGTTTAGTACTTAGGCCTAATGAATATTTTATGCCTCAATGTTTGTCTACTGTCTACCCTCTCCTCTCTAGAATAGCATATATATTTATAAAAAGCTGAGAGAGAAAGAACGCCGGGCTATCATCAGCATTTGCTGATAAATAGTTTTATTTGTAAAAAGAACCTTATTTCAGTTCGCATGCTGTGGGACAATCTTCTCAAACACGTGGGAGCAAGGTTGGCATAAGCATATGCTAATTATCATACGAGCTGCGTTCCTACCCTGGTTAACAGGTTTGTCCACGATAACCAATGGGCCGGGATAATAATACGAAAAACACCCCCACACGAGTACACTGACAGCTCCAAACTTGACCGTAGGAACATTACACTGTGCTAAATATCGTTACCAAGGCTGCCGCCATACCCACACACGGCCATCAGACTGGTGGATCGTGTATCTGGATTAATCATTTCATATTATTGATAACATCTCCAAAAATGCAAGTATGTAAGTTTCATTACTTGAGAATACAACGCATATAAAAATTGGTAAGGGACTGAAATAGAGTGCCAATATACCTCCAAAGTTTTTCACTGCCACATTACAAAATGTCTTCCAATCATCAACATGAAAGGGAAAAAATTAACAAAAAACACAACTTTTGAACTGCAGATAGTTTAAACCACCTTCGTTTTGCTAACGACATAGTCATTTTTGCATGTACCTTCTCAGAGCTACAGTGTAAGATCCAGGAACTTACTGACAAGAGCAAAGAAGTGGATTTATAAATAATCTGAGAGAAAACGATGTTTTTACAAAAGACTGAAGATCTAGAAATTGATGGGGTAAATCTAGAAGTAACCCATTCCCACATTTACCTAGGACAACAGATATCAAGCGAGGGTCACACATAAGAAATACGTAGACGTACAAAACTTCGTTGGACGAAACAGTACAATTTTTAAGAAAAATTTACCATTATGTCTTAAAAAAAATGTCTAATCAATGCATCCTTCCAGTTCTTACTTATGAATAAAACACCTAGACCTTAATTAAAAAAAGATATTCAGAGGCTGCAAACAACTCAAAGAGAGATTCATAATTGGCATAACCAGAAAAGATAAGAGTATTACATGGATTAGAGAAATGACATGAGTTGATGATAACATAATCAAAGTAAAGACACTGAAGTTGCAGTAAGCTCGACATATTGCTTTAAGAGATGATTACACTGAAGTTGTAATAAGCTGGATAAAGTTCTGAATCATACGTCCTTACAAGACTTCCGCGTAAAAACAACGATACCTTAAACGACAAAATATAATTGAATCAGTGGCGTATATTCGAGGCCGCGAAGCCCATAGATTGCACAGATAAAGTTCAATTAAATATACACAAATAAAAGTCAATTTTCAACGGTATTAAAATATGTCGATGCTTTATCTGCGAAAAAAACAGGTGAGGATTCGCTTCTTTGACTCAGTCTGGCAAACGAAGACAACGGCATAACGCAAGCAGCTCTTCCAGTTTTCCCTGTTCTGATTCGAATACCTTCCATACGATCGCCTGCTAGCGTTTCCATGACAACATGAATGAGCGTATGGAGGGAAATGGACCATTACTTTGCACAACGGTTGGCTCAGAAAAAGAAGACTTCGACTACCTCAGTCACTCGCATGCTTCCGCCTGTAACAGCACATGTTTCGCGAGAGTTGTTTCAGTTTGTGTGAAGTGTCAACGAATTAAAATCAGTGATATTACATCTTAAATTCATGGCTTTGTTGGATTCGAACTGTTTTGATAAATTTTGTGAAATCTTTCCTGAACAAAGAACCCTATGCTTCAAATTTTGATACAGCTCGACTAAAAAAGGACCTGAAGGTGTTTTATTCCTTTGATGAATACAAAAATAAATCAGTAAGAGACATTACTTATTACATGAAGTTGAATAAATTGGACAGTGTTTAGTGAGGTGTACAAATTAGCAGACCTACTATTATAAAGTTTCCGTCAACAACTGCAGAAAGAAGGTTTTCAGCATTAACAAGAATCAAGATATATCTTAGAGCCAGATATATCTTCACATCAGTATCTGCTTCATATACATTCGAGCAACTTGGCTGATTTGTCAATAGAGAAAAACATTTTTAAACATGTAAAACTACTCGGAAGAAACTTTATGAAAACGTAACACTCAAGTACAAAAAAAAAGGAAAGAAAAATGGAGTTCATGTACAAATAAAGTATTCAAATCCTAATCCTGATAATTATTTGGTATTATGTTAGCAATAAGCATGTACCTAAAATAAGCTACGTCTCTTACTTAACGATTAAAAATTAAACTTCGCAATTAAAAAAAACAGTATTGTGGAGTTGGGGGGGGGGGGGTTGAGAAAGCCCAGGTCTTGGACCCAAGATACGCCACTGGATTGAGGTGGTTAAACTTAGATGGTGCATGTGTACTAACCATAAAAGTCAGTTCCTCGACCCATGAAGGACACTATTTTGTTAGGAAAAAGAAGTGAATAACTGTCACCAAAGCATAGGAAGTCTACCTGGTCTCCAATGTTTTGCACGAAAAAAAAAATTCTTTCACATCAGTATCTGCTTCAAATCCCGAGAAAGGGAAATTCCTAAACTTGTCTCTTTATATCTTTTGCAAGTTCATCAGTGCCCACTTCTCAGTGATGCCACTCAAAGAAACTTTTCATACTTTTTCTCGCTTCCGGCCCAGCAACGAAATTCCCAGCACTCGGCAAGTAGGGTTTCACGTCTTTCAAATGGCAGGAGCTTTTTCTGCATTGGCAATGAGTAGTGAAAGCACGTAAGATGCATCTGCCGATTCGGTCGTCGTCTGATGAAAGCTACGCTAGTGTAAACCTTCATGCGTTACTAGCATTGAAGTTTGGAAGCAAAAGAACTATTTTTCTTTTTCTTCCCATTCGCTTTTGATTCCCGGAGGTTTATATCAAGTGACGCTCACGGCGGTTGTACCGTAACATCGTTACTAAGAACTTCATGGCTGACGACTACTGAAGAAGATTCTTCCCTTTTATTTATTTAAATGGTACTAAAACCAAACGTGGTACATTCTTTTTCATAAAATTTCTTTTTCGCACACTTTTCTACAAAAAATATTAAGAAAGAAAGAAAATGACGATGTTACCTAGGACCTTTAATGATAAAAAAAATGCTTCTTCACAACACACAGATTTTGAATGAAATTCCGATAAAAATAGATAAGAAATTACCTATTTTATTAACTATTTCATCTTCCTCAAGCATTGAGAAATTGTGAACAGGATGAAGTTGTATAAAATATTCACCTCCCGTAGAATTATTAATTCAAGAACTTGGTGAGTTAGCAGTTGCTGCTATCCTTTTTTAGCTGCTTCGCTTCACTGACTAATCGTTCTGTAGGCTTTCAAATCCAGTCCATTCTGTTTTCAGTCCATATTGATTTAAGTATATGTTATTCGTCTTTTCCTACAATCTGCTGTATTTTTTTATTTCAGCAGAACGTTACTTTGGCTTCGCGGAGCTTTCCTGAGGTTGCTTCAAGAATCAATCTCCCCTTCAACGTCATCATTCAATCATGCTCCATCCACCATTCTTAAACTTATATCTAACTGCTTAGTCCTTATCTCTTATATTTGTTTATTTTTGAAGGAAGACTTACACTTTTTTCCTTGAGTTTATATAAACGTGGAAAGAGCGATGACTTCCATTTGATGATGATGAGTTTATTCAATTTAATTTTATATTCTTCTTGAGCAACAAATATTGTAGACTCGTGCGACATTAATCACTACAACGATGAAAGTTTTCCGTCTTTAGCACGATTTAATGATTAAAAGATGAGAAATATATACAATTAAAACCATGAGCACCTTCGAGGTAGCGGCTACCTCTTCTTCAGATGTAATAATTAGATACACATTTAATCTATATATAACATAGATCATTGCATTGTGGGAAGCATGTTAAGTTATTAGCCAATAGTAATCTACATGCGCCAAAATATTGCGTATACTGTTGGCCCAATGGTCTGTGAAGAAAACATGGAAATATATCATAGAAATAAATGGTGTAGGGTGGGCGGTGAATATTCAATTTTAAGTTTATATTACAATTTATATTTTACTGTTTTAATAAGGGATTTCCAAACGTTATGTAACTCATAGGGGGCATGTTCATTACAACATTGCTCACCGGAAGCCTCTATATACACACTTTCTGCAATTAAAAGGTCACCAGGTTTACTAGGAGTATTAATTATTCTTACGTTACTCCAGTCGGGATTAAGATCATTTTGTATAACAGATTTGGCTAGGCATGTACAATACATGCCTGTTTTAATATTGTATTTGTGTTCTTTAATTCGTAATTCAATATTGCGTTTTGTAGAGCCCACATAATTAGAGGCTGCTTGTCCTGTAGTTGCCTTAACCAGAGGGATATTGTAAATACCCCACTGTCCCATTTTGCTGTTCTGTTCACGATCCTTACGAACCACTCGTGTTCGTGAACCAAATTTTCAAGCCATATGGTTTACATAGTTCGTGTTCGTGAACCAAATTTCAAGCCATACGGTTTACATAGTTGAGTTAAGGCTCCCGTTTAACGATTAATTTCTTATATTCCCAGGTCCATTTCAAGCATTGCATTCGATGTCGGTGTAACCTCTTCTGGAATCATCTAACAGTTTTTGACTATGTACATGATATGATTTATATCACTGAATCATATTAAATCGCATTAATGTTTCGTTGGCCATTGTGAGTCATCAAATCAATAAGATCATGTCTTTAGGTTTGCAAGTCGATCATTCGAAATTTGTGCAAGTTCAGTTTCTAGTTTGTGTTTAAAATCTGTGTAAACTAGTTGAGGAAAAGTTGATTAAAACAGTTTTTAAAATGAGTATTTTTAGTTGAATGGGACGTGGAAATTTTTATTTTCTTCTGTCATGGTCTAAGTATTCTCACTAATGGAATCTTACTTCCCCTCACTCTTAGCTTAGGATTGGTTGAAAAGGCACCAATTAAATACCCACTATAATATTCTTAATGAGGAAACATTTCCTCAGATTTAAAGTAAACCAAACCTGCATAGCGATTTATTTTCCTGCAGTTTCCTCCTGACTTTCATCATTCACGGAAGAAAAGCCTAACTTGATCTTTACAGACAAAAGGGTAGATAGCTTTGTTTCCGGGGGCATCGTATGAGAAACATCACGGAATTCTCAATTGAGGAACAACGATAGGGTAACCTGGATATGGACAAAGCCGGACAAGACCTTAGATACGAATATAAGTCCATCTTTTCTGTACATGGGACACTTTTGTGTGTGAGATGAACTTAATATAAATTCTGAACTTGGATTTCATATTGTCTAATTGCGCATTATTTGATACGATGAATCCGATTTGAAAAAGTTAGGCCTCGAATTTCGTCAAATGCATCAGAGTTCATCTGCATTTAATACTGACGTCCACAAGATACCTTAAAATTATTTTGAATGGGATATACAGTAAAGAGAATATATGAATGTGATGAAGTTTGCTCTGGACGATGCTGAGGCTTTGCTTTAAATTACTTGACCAAACAAATGGTGCTAGATTATTATCACGCCTTAGATTTATTTTAGCACATGAGATTTTATGCAATCGTTAATTGATGACAGGAATCGAAATAGTAACTTATTGTACATGAAAAATTTCTGCCGTGTGCACATAACCTAAAATAACTAGTTCTTGTAGTCTGTTTGCTTCCAACAATGTGGCCTTTAACAATTCGTGAATGCTTTTAAGATATATATGTTCTTTCAACAGATAATTTCGTATGTTCGATGACACATTTTTTTGTACTCCGGGATCCAGTTTTACGTAACACTTGTCAAGCGTTCCTATTCTTCAGATATGATCCCGTCTATCAGCCGTTCCTCGATTTCAAATTCCCAAACAACACCGAGTTGTGTACACTCGTCGTCCTGCCTTTCTTGGATTTCAAAAATTTTTTCTCATTCTCAGTGCCCGAGGAATCAGAGGCAGAGACTTCTGGCTGATCATCCGAGTTGAGCGAGCCTGGATGAGGAATGAGTGAAGTGCTTATCCCGTGCAGCTGGCCCCGTGCCTTACCTGGGACCAGTGGCTCTAAGTTTGGGACTAGCGATTCCTTAAACTCTAGGTGTTCATGGGGGTCGTTTAAACCTGAAGCAGACAAACAAAATTTCCAAGGAGCATCTAGACTTGAATGTACACCCACATTCCACAAATCTGTACTCCCATTTCCTGGGCTTCATTAAGCTATGTGCACACGTATTCCGGGAGTAGCAATTTTTCAAAAATGTTACCTAATTTCCAAGGTGTCTCTAGACTTTAAATATGTGGGCAGTCCTTCTAGACTTTTCTGAGCTTCAAACGTATGCTCCCGTGTTTCGTGCACCATTGGAGTCAGAGCATACACATCCGTCTTCCGAGATTCAAGAATGTTCTCTTAATATCGAGACACTTCTGGGCCTCAAACATGTGTATATATATATACACTGACGGAAAAAAATCCCAACACCACGAAAAAATAGTTGTAGAGGAATGAAATGGCGGCAATACATTTGTATAGGTAACATATTTAATCGATTAAGGTTTCAAGATCACAGCTAAATGTAAGCGCGAGAAGAGCCATTTTAAATGTGAAATGCTGGTACATTAATAACCGGTGTAACCTCCAGAATGTTGAATGCAAGCACGCAAACGTTCATGCATTGTGTCGTATAGGTGCTGGATGTCAGTTTGTGGGATGGAGTTCCATGCCTGTTGCACTTGGTCGGTCAATACAGGGACGGTTAATGCTGGTTGGGGGTGACGCTGGAGTTGTCGTCTAATGATGTCCCATACGTGCTCGATTGGTGAAAGATCTGGTTATCTAGCAGGCTACGGCAACATGTCGACACTCTGTACAGCATGTTGGGTTACAACAGCGGTATGCGGGGGAGCGTTATCCTGTTGGAAAACACACCCTGGAATGCTGTTCATGAATGGCAGCACAACAGATTGAATCACCAGATCGACGTACAACTGTGCCGTCAGGGTGCGTGGGATAACCACGAGAGTGCTCCTGCTGTCATAGGAAATTGCTCCCTAGCCATGACTTCAGGTGTAGGTCCAGTGTGTCTCGGCCGCAGACAGGTTGGTTGCAGGCGCTCACCTGGCCTAGTTCTAACCACTGCCGTTTGCCACTGACGTCGCAAACGGCAGTGGTTTGGAGTAAGTGGAATGCAAGCTACAGGGCGTCTGGCTCGGAGCTGTCCTTCAAGTAACCGATTTGTAACAGTTCGTTGTGTCACTGTGGTGGCAACTGCAACTCGAATTGCTGCCGCATACGCGGTACGATGCTCCACGGCCATACGCCGTAAACGGCGGTCTTCTTTCTCAGTAGTGTCACGTGGCCGGCCGGAACCCGGTCTTCTTGAGGCAGTACCTTCCCTTGATCACCGCTGCCAACAATCATGCACAGTGGCTACATTCCTGCCGAGTCGTTCTGCAATATTGCGGAACAAAAATCCACCTTCTCGTAGCCCTATTACACTACCTCGTTCAAACTCCGTGAGCTGTTGATAATAGCTTCTTCGTCTTCTTAAAAACATTCTTGACTAACATCAACACACTAAGTTGAATCTCAACGATAACTAACGCTCACGAACGTTACAGCGCTTATTTACAGCAAACCTACTTTGCATGTTCCGATGGGCGCTACTAGCGCCACACGTATGCGCCGAGCGCGAAATTTGCATAGACGTCATCTTACAGATGTACTCTTTCCGCCTACCAACTGTCGTTTATCTAATGCAACCCCTTCTTGGTGTTGGGATTCTTTTTTCCGTCAGTGTATATACATCTTCTACGTTGCTGGGTTTCAAAATTATACTCCCACTTCCAAGACGTCCTTGAGCATCGAGAATTTGGGTTCCTCGTTGGAATATATAGAATTTCAACTATATACCTAGTTCTTCGGAGATTCCCGCTTCAAACATGTACTATAACTTCAGGAAGACCCTATCTTTCAAAGACATGTATTCCCTTCTTAACTATCCCAAGACTTCAGTGATTTAGTTCAACCTCCCTGATATCCTAGATCAGTTGAAGTGTACTCTAATCTGCCTGATACACCTAGGCTTATAAAATATATTCTAACTACCCGGATTTTTCTGGTATTGTAAGACACACTACTTCTCCCTGGGTTACTCTATGTTTCAAACATTTACTTACGGTACATTTTTGAAGTTCACTTTCATAATCTATAACTTTTAAGATACACTTCTCTTCCTTCAAATCCCTAGGTTTCAAATATGCGTTATTTTTTTTAGGAAATGTCTGGATTTCAAAGATTTAATATACTACTTGTGTATGCCTAGACTTTAAAAATACGTCACAGCAACCCTTGGACTTATACTTCAAGTTCACTCCCCTTCCTAGGAACCCTTTGGTTTTAAATGTGTTCTTTCTCGCAGGAAATTTCTGGGTTCCTAAGACTTACTACACTACTATGTATACCTAGACTTTCTAAAAAAAGTCACATATACCCATATTTCAAAGGTTTTTAAAAGATTCTGTGCATCTCCTGGGTGTATCAGGGCTTATCAGGTATACATTCACTTATCAGAAACCTCTGGGTTATCAAGATGTACTTCTCATATCCTGATATCCTTGGGCTTTATATTCATTAGCATCAATATTATATTTTTTTCATTGGAATCCATCCATATCTACATCCACATAAAGAGCATCCGTGGGATTATAAGAGGTACTTCCATTTCCCGGGATACCTGGGGCTTTCTTCTAAGGGGTATTTATGTATTTCCCGAAAATACAAATTTCATTCTACTAAAATATAGTTCCACTTCTAGGTAATGCGCTCATTTTCAAGAAAATCATCTTCTACCTGGACATCTCTTTCTTCTAAGATATGCTTCCACTTCCCAGTGCGAAATTCGTACTTTCACATCATGGGTGCTGCTCAACTTCTAAGACGTACTTGCCATTTTCTGGAGATAGAAATGCTCTTTGAAGAAAGATTCGGATATTTCCCGGAAGTACCGGGATTATTCCTCTAAAATTTACTTTCATTTCCTGATTTTTAAAATAATCTTCTACCATTACATTTCTAAGCTTCATAGGTGGGCTTCCAATCTCAAGCAAAATGCACTCTGTATTTGTGCATGTATGTGAACAGATCTAAATGCTGGAATTAGTCCCTTACTGATTAATTCTCATGTGCATTTAAACAGAATTACTCGTTAATCTTCGATACGAAATCTTGGTCTACTTTGGAATTAAACTTGACCTGAAAGCATTTGCTTGTCTAAAACTCTGAACTATGTTCGTGACTTTTGCTCCTCTCGTGGAAATCCTTGTTCAAAATTCAGGATCAAAAACCGAATAAATGCATGCTATCAGACATTATCGATCTGTATGTCAGAAATGTGTCACTTCGCCCACAGATCAGTTCCTCCCCACGGCAACGCTTCATTAATTAAGGAGTTTAATAGATTAAATGCTTTCCCTTGTCTCTCTCAGCTAGAAACACACAGCATTTCCCTCGTCTCTGAACATTTCACTGTCTCTGACATTCCATTGCTGCCAAACACCTTGTTTACGATCTACGAATTCCGATGTAAATTAGAACCTTCCACAAGAAACTACTGAGGGTATCTTCAGAAGAACGGGGCAAACTCACATTTTTCACAGACTTAATTCAATGTTTGACTTCACTGAAAATGGAAAGATTTTTCGATTAAACTTGGGAAGAAATTCACTGCTGTCACAGAAAAATTTGCGTTCCTTTCTTTTGCTCCGGAACTTCGTAGTTTCCAGGGTAGAAAAATGTTTGTAATGAACCGAAAGGAATTCATGAAGTACGAATCACGTGCAGCAAAATATTTCTGCCCCGAAACAAAAGTGTTCGATTTAAGACGTCGAACAGGAGAAACTTAGCATGTGTAATATCTTAGCAACAGACGCAAAATTGGAAACAAGAAACCTGCACAATTCTTTTGGATTTCCGTATATATCAACATTTGTAATATTGCGAACCGAGAATCAATAAATTGGGCAGCAAAAGGATTAAAATATATCACCATGGTATTTGTCTTCATGATATTTTGAATAATATATAAACTGACAAGTATTTAGCTTTACCATATGAAATGAAATCGATAAAGCCGCCCCGGTGGCGCAGTGGTCTAAGGCGCTGGCCTCTGATCATTCGTCCGTAAGGGTTCCGGGTTCGAATCCCGGTGAGGCATGGATGTTGTGTTTGTCTTACGGCACTGGCTCTCTCCCTTCCCTGGAACCAGTGACCCTAAATTAGGGACGGGCGACTGCTTATAGCCCATTGAGTTGCTCACGGTGGTCGTTAAACCTCTAATCAAAAAAAAAAAAAAAAAAAAAAAGAAATCGATAAATTGACACGGTAGTATCAGAATAATATGACCACTCCGAAATCACAGTGTACCCGCACAGGCGCGTCACAGACAACACGTGACTAGGTCGACCTCACGGAGATATAAGCGGCTGGCCAGAACAGACGTTACGTAAGTACAATGGGCAGAGGTAGTGATTTGACAGACGTGAAAAAAAGGTATGATCATCGGCTACCGCTTCAAGGGTGGAAGCATCTCAGAAATGGCAGACTTCGCGGGCTGTTCGCGAAGTGCTGTGGTAAGTGTGTACCAAGAATGAACCGCTGGCACACCGAGTACCTCCTGACGTCGTAACTGTGAAGCCCCAAAAGGCCATCGACCACAGAGCAGAACGTCACCTCCGTCGACTGGTAAATGGCAATCGACGCTGAACAGTGCAGCAACTGACCATCCAAATGAACTCTGTGGCACCCAGGTAAGTATCCCCAATAAAAGGAGAGCGAGCCGTGTTAAGCATGGGCCTCCGGAGTCGACGCTGTGTCATGGCTCCCATGTTAACCCAGGTCCATCGCCAATGACGCCAGCAGGTAGCATAGGACTACCGGCGTTGGACAGTGGAAGAGTGGAAAAAGTTTGCCTTCTCCGACGAATTGAGGTTTTTACTCCACAGAAGTGACGGGCGGTGACGGATATGACGTCAGACACACGAGAACCAACACCCGGACACGCTTGACGGTCAAGTACAGGCCAGCGGTGGCAGTGCGCATGTCTGGGAGATGTTTTCTTGTTATTTCTTGGGACCGCTGGTACCCAAGGATGGGTCCCTGAACGCCAATGGCTACCTATCCATCCTCGCTGACCACATGCATCCCTTTATGTTAGACGTTAATCCTGCTGGTGATGATGTCTACCAACAGGATAATGCGCCGTGCCACGTCATTAAGGGGGTGCGCGACTAGTTCCAGGAACACGACAACGATATTTCCGTTCTCCCTTGGCCGGCGAAATCGCCCGAATTCAATCCCATAGAGCACTTGTGGGACTATGTGGATCCACCGGTTCTACGTGCCGACCCACAACCACGTCATCTCCGAGACCTCAGTGATCTTGTGCAGTTCGAAAGGGCATGTGTGCCGCGAACAACCTTCCAGGGCCTCTTTGCGTCCAGGCCACGAGGTCTTTTCCCTGTCATCCTGGCTAAGAGTGCACTATCAGAGAAGTAAACAGTGTTTTTAGATGACAATGTAAAATTGTTGAAAAACTGAACAGCGTAGTTGAACGATATTTAATGGAAATTACTAAGAAAGATTGGTAATGATAGAACCACACTACTTAAACAGCTGGTGGATCAGAGGGGTCGAAGGAGACTGGCGACAGTCATTGGTTGTGCCCATTCGCGAGACAGCCCCTTGACACACCAATGCTGAATATTGCAGTGATTGGCCGAGTTGTGGCCCATTTGTTCACTTGCACGATTCTCGCTAGTATCCTTTGAAATTTTTGATCCAGCAGCTCTTTTCATCCGCAGGATCTCCGATTGCTGGAAGTTTTTTTGTGTCGCCCCTTTCACGTTGAACCTTTACTATGGTTATGCATTAGAAGCCCAAGAAGACGACGCTTGGGAGATGCTCGAACCGGCATTCTTGGAGCCAACTATTATGCGACGTTCAAAATCTCTCAGATCACACATTTTGCCCATTTTGACGCTCAATCGAACACTTCCTGATGCTCGACTAGATGGTCTGCCAGATTCATCTCTCACAGTGTGTAAACATGCCGGCTCAGGTGTTGCAGAAAGCCATTTATAATACGAGGGCAGGTGCACCTGTTAAATTGGCATCTCCGTTGCACATGTTTATAGCTTTATAGCTATTGGATTTCGCCAGTCCGGCTATTCGGAATGAATATACGAGAGAGAATCAAAAAGTAAAGGCAACATATCCTTTAATACAGGTGATCGTAAGCAAATGAACATAACGGTTATCTCATATCTCCACATAGTCCCTCTGCAGGTCGATGCACTTCTTGTATCGTTACATTAGCTTCTTCATTTCTTTGGAGAAGCTTTTTGGCTGTTCTCGAATCCAGGTCTGCGCGGCTTCCTTAACCTCATCCTCAGAGGTGAACCTGAGACCGCGTAGATCCTTTTTAAGTGGACAGAAGACGGGATAATCGCATGGCGTCAAGGCTGTAAGGGATTGTAAAATACGTTCAAACAGTAGTTGTTGCCTTGCTCCCCACTGTTGCGGCCGTTTCATGGGGACGTGCATTGTCATGGTGCAGCAAGACTGTTTCCCACATCATTACTCTTCTTTTGCGGGGGAATTGCAGGTTGCAGTTTCTCTCTAAGCATAACGTAGTACGTTTCACTGGTCACTTTTTGTCCGTGTTCCTGAAAATGCACCAGAATAGGACCCTTTATGTCCCAAAAGAAGGTCAGCCTGATTTTCTTGGTGGAGGGCTGTTTGAATTTCTTCTTTGCCGGAGAAGACGGGTGTGTTTCCACTACATGCTTTGTCTCTTGCTTTCCGGTTCACAGTGATGTACGCATGTCCCGTCGCGGGTGACAATCCGCTCCAAAACACTCGGATCTTCCTTTATAATGTTTCAGGAATTGGGTCGCCACCTCCACGCGCTGTTGCTTGTGCAGATCAGTAAGCTGCTTGAGAACTCATCATGGGCAAACTTTTCGGTACCCCAAGTAATCATGCACTATGGCATATGCGGATCCATAGCTAATAACAAAAATCGGTCTTCTCTGATCAAGCCATTCGTCCTGTCGATTCGGGATTGTGTGTGCGATGTTGATGGTCAACCAGATAGAGCTTCGTCGGTTAAACTTGTTCTTCCCGCTTTAAACCTTTCCACCCATTGATAATCTTCTGGCTGAGTCACGCTGTTTTTCACTTCCGTACTAAGCCAACATCCTTCGATGAATTTCAGCAGGTGCCACTCCCTCTTTTCAAAAGAAATCTCACTATGGTGCGTTGTTCAACAATGGTGCAATCCCACAGGCTGAGCGTCCATGTTTATTCGACCTTAGCTTCAACTAGACTAACGACAGAGAACTGAGCTTTGCGTGTTCGAACTACCCATAAGCCATTGCGAACGTGTTGTATTGCGTCAGCTTCTATCCGTTGCGGTTACCGCGTAATTTTCAAATTGCCTTTACTTTTTGATTTACCTACGTACCTCGCCAAATTAAAAAAAGTGTGCCACGCAGCGTTAAACCATTGCATCGCAAAAATTCAAATACACATGAATCATCATCTCCTTAGCTCCATCCGCTGGACTGAAATAGTTTTCTTAACCCGCGATTTATAGATGAGATATCGCCTCTGCAGATGGACGAACTTATAAAGTTATCCTACAAGCAAATACTATTCTTTAAAGTCGCGCTAAAAATTTTGCGTAAAACCAATGGCAACGCTGGCGTACATTGGAAAAATATTGCACTAGTAAACGATTTCTAATACAATGTAGGATGTAGCAGAAATATTTCTGTCTTCTTGAAATGTTTAAACTTGGATCTGTATCCTTTGCAATTCTTTTATTGCCTTCAGCAACGCATTTAAATCCTCAGCACTGAATTTCTCACCTCGGAAACAATTCTTCCATTTTGACAATAGTCAAAAAATATTTTCTCATTCAGTGTAAATCTGCGCGAATCAAAAAATTTAAGGATAGATGAAAAATTTATTTTAAATAAATAATTGCGATGAAATTGCGCAGTGAAATTTCTAGTCCCGGCATTTTATGATTTTCCCGTGAAAGAAATCGAAAATTTTCAGCGTTAAAATTTCCTGATATTACGCATTTCTTGTGTGCAGCACTTCAACGTAGAAGCTTCAGTAACTATTAATACCCCCAGTTTAACGATTGCTTATGTTGGGAACTTGATTATTGAATTCCATCTTGGGCGGTTCTCTGCCACTCTCTCTGCGCTCTGACCAAGCGAATCACGTGGACTTTTTTTTCATCTTTAAAGGAGAACCGGTGCATAATTTTCATGCAGTAAATAAATAGCGACATCGAGAAGCTTAAATTTAGTCTTCACACGCACTAACGGATTCGCTAAGCTAACGCAGTTTTGCCATGTGTTTTGGCAATATTGTGTCATTACTTTTTAGTCACCTGTAGCTCCTTTGCGTTTAGAACATCGTTGTTCCAGCTGTGTTTACATTTAGTAATAAAAGCCTTAATTATGTTCTGTAAACCACGCCTGTGTGACTTTCTGAAGTCTTTCTTCGTGTCTGAAACATATTACACGGTTTCAGAGACGGTGTCGCAAGATGTTCATTGATTAGTAAAGTTCTCGTGAAAACTGAGCGGAAAACTTCTTCTTGTATTAAGTACCTAATTTACTTACCCGTGCTTCATATTTAAATTTTTACTGCCATTACAAATGAACAACTCAATTTTCTGAACTCCAGTAGCCGCGCATCCATGCAGTAATTGTCCGGTGCTTGTTAGACTGTCAAAAAATGATACAATATTCACACCAGTGTCAAAGTTCGTGGGTGACTGCGTTATATTTCAGTATATCACTTGCTAAATGGCATCCCTGCATTACATGTGATGAAAAGTCTTTTAATATTTGTAATGTTTTCTGCTGAAGACGTTTTTCAACGAAATTTTTTTTTAGCTGGGACAGTGGAACTAAACCTGAAACGGAAGCTACTATCCCTGGAACTTCCTAAGAAGCTATAGGTTCACTGGAAAATGTGCTGTACAATGAGTGTTTTACATCTGTGTTGTGTTCGTTTGTTTGTTTGTTTTATTTTACCGCGCCACCTGATTCAAGAACGGTGTTTCTTCGACGCGTAAAGAGAACCGAAAATCCTGTATTCCCATGTCAAAGGTGCGCTGCTCCTGTCGCTGCCCACGCGATTGATGAACTACTATCGGCCATAGGTTCCGAAGATCGCTGCACGTTGGCTTTTACAAAAACCCTTTTTGTGTTTCCCGCCGATTTTTTCAAAGACATTTAGTGTGTTTCCCTCTGGGTACTTTAGTATAGGATGTCCGCAAAGCGGGAGCAGATTTAGTGAATGTTTTGTGATCCCTGCAAAGCAGATTCAATTGTTTGACGACCTTCACCTTCTGACTGTCATGCTCGTCAGAGAGCCGAAGGTTATGCGTATGCTACAGTGTTGGACTGTAATTCTTTTTTTCTCAGGTACGTTTTATTATTAGTTTTTATGAAATTTATATATATTCAGAATAAACAAATTTAAGATCAGAAGGAAACTTCTTTTTATTTTTAATGTCGTCGTCGTAAATATTTTTATGGCTATTTTGTGTTCTATCATATTTGCAATTCTGTGGTGCCCCCACCATCTGTAACCCGTAAACTGTCACGTGATTATATCACAAAATATTTCCAATTTTTCCTGATCTAGAGCTCCTGCTGTTAACGATACAAGACGTTTGTTTACCACCGGAAGAATAATTTCCCTCGGTAGCCATTAACAAAAAGGAAATCCAATGTTTCAAGATATTTTCTAAATTGAAAGCGTTCTCCACACTTCAGTGTTGTTATGAAGATGTAGGGATTTGTTCTGTGAACTGATACGTACGCGAATTTTCAAAATACTGAAAACAAACAATTGTTTCCCGCATTAAAAATATCTTCAAGCTAGTGCTCTTAAAATCTTCAATCTGTAAAATAATAAATATCCGTTTTCAGAGTTGAAGATATATTCTTCAACGAAATTTTTAAGTTTTCTGATGTAATTTTTAAGTCACGTGTGAAACAGTAATTACAGTCAATTCGGCGATGTCTGATTGCTGTGTTAATTATCATAATAAATATCCGATTATAGATATTTGCAATTTTGACGATGTAAGTCTACTACAGTAACTCATACTTAGTTTTCGGAAAACCGAAAACACGGGTGGTTGTATGGTTTTCCAGCCTTTAAGTTCGTAATTTACATGTTCTTAAGAAGTGTTATGTCGAAATATCGCTGTACGTTCATCACTTCCGTCTGAAAAAACGTATCAGAACCACAATAATACAGAGGGTGAGTCGAAAGTTTTGCAATATTTGCATAAACGCATGTGCTTCGTCGGGGATATAAAGTGGTAGTCGTTGCTGTGAACAGCATTGCATGTCGTCGTTCTGTCGGTGTTTGGAACTAGAGATGAGTTCGGGCTCAATTTTAGGAGCCCGGGCCCGGCCCGCTTTCCTTGATTACATGTGTTTGCTGAGTCCAGGTCCGCCCGGGCCCGGATGTTTGGAAAATTTTGCTTATCAAGGCTTGCATTTATGCATTATACACTGGCCAAAGATATGGCCCAAGCAAGGATTAGTTTAAAACTCATTAGTTTAAATAGTTTAGTTCAGGTAATCCACCTTCACAATATTAATATGTTTTTAGAAATACTATGCATAAAGCCAAATGTTCTAAAATGTGGATTTGAAAATAAATAATCAACGTGCCCTTCGACCGTGTCAGGGGAATCAGTAATTTTGGTAAAAGCTGAAGAAAAGAAAATCGTTTAGAAACAAAAAATTCCTTTCGTTATTTCTTTTTGATTTCTAGATTTACTTTTATTTTGAATAAATTGCATTATAACACTTACAGCGCCGTACAGACAGTTGCAAGTGTTCGAAATTTTAACTCTAGAAAACTAATCTTTGGAATATAATTAACATGTATGCTAATTGGTAAAGGTAGTTTAGAGTGATGTAGTAGAATATAAAAAAGAACATGTAGGGAAATTTCCAAAAAAAAAAAAAAAAAAAAAGAAAGAAACGTAAAAGCATTCCAGACCAGATTATTCTGCATTTTGTAACATTAACAAAGCTTTGCGCTTAATAGTATATTAATCACAATATTATCATATGTGTGTGCAGTTTCCAGATCAAGTTCATCACGAAAAGAGAGAGTGAGAGAGAGAGAGAGAGAGAGAGAGAGAGAGAGAGAGAGAGAGAGAAAAATTGCATCGAATGCCTCAGCGCTTCAACTTGATCTTTTCTCTAAAACTCGACCTGCTGCACTAAAAACCAACGTCACCCCAAAAATCGCGGGAGTGAGGAAATTTAAAAAATAAATAACAATGCTTCTAACCGCCCAATTTTGGAAATTAATACATCATTTTAAAGACAAGATTCTTGATTTTTAATAAAATACAAAAAATGGGAATGTGATTTTTTCCCAGTTTTTCGATACCAGACCTCCTTAAACTATTCCTTTGCTTGAGCCATAGCTTTGGACAATGCATAATGCAAATCTTGCTAAGCAAAATTTGTCGTGCAATGGCAGCTAGCTTAGGAAATTTAAAATCCTTCCACCATGGTAACAAATCCACAATGAAATTCAACACGTGTAATTCAACCGGGCTCGGAATTACACGTGTTGAATTAATTACAGTAATGAAATTCAAGACGTGTAATTCCGAGCCCGGGCTTTTCGGTAGTTAATGAATTCTGAGCCCTCCGAGCTCATCTCTAGTTGGGACGCCTAAAAGATGAACAGCCACAACCGGCTAATTAGGGAACTTTTGCTTTACGAGTTTGAACTCGGCCATAATGCTGCTCAAGCAACACAAAACGTTTGTCATGCGAAAGGTTCCGTGGACCACAGCACCTGAACCAGATGGTTAAGGAAATTTCACTCAGGTGATAGAAACCTCGACGATCAGGTAGGCAGCGAAGCGTGGATTCGTAGGCCATGCGCCAGGCCGTAAAGGTAAATCCGACAGTCAGCACTCTGAGATTATCAGACGAGCTGGGCATATCACAGACCACCGTGGTTCATCACCTTCAGGACCTCGGCAAAGTCTACAGGAGCTGCCGCATTGTCCCTTACGAACTGACGCCAGCTGAAGCAAACCGCTGATCGGAAGTGTGTACGAAACTCCTAGAAAACCCGCGCGACGTGCGCTTCATCAAGAGAATTGTTATGTGCGATGAAAAGTGAGTCTATTTTCACAATCTTAACACACAACGGCAGTGGTTGAGCCCTGGTCAGCTTCCTGAACTTTTTGCCAAACGTGGGCACTTCGAGCACAAGGTGATGCTCTGCGTCTAGTGGAATTTCGTGGGGATAATCCATTACGAATTTGTTCGAGACGGTTGGACCATCAAAGCCAACCTCTACTCTGAACAGCTGGAGCGGATGTATGTCGTTTCGGAGGAGAAGTACCCGGCACTGATGAACAGAAAACGCGCTCTCCTACAGCAGGACAACGCTCGGCCTCATTCCGCGCGAACGACCCGGGCAAAACTCCATAAACTTGAGAGCATCGAACTAATTCCACACCCAGCATATAGTCCGGAACTTGCCCCGTCGGATTTTTAATTAATCTGGTTCATGGCCCACTTCCTCGGCGGGTAGCACTTCAACAACCAGGAGGAGGTGGCAGCTGGGGTTAATGAGTTCTTCGCCTTGCAGGATAAGAACTGATACCGCCGCGGAATCGAAGAACTGTCAGACAGACGGCTAAACACGGTGCAACACGATGGCCTATACTTTGAGTGCTAATCAGCTTTTGTTGTAAAGGTACATATGAAAACAAAGTGATTCAAATATTGCAAAACTTTCGACTCACCCTCTGTAATTCTCTTTATGAGGCTACTCTTTTACAGTACAGTGTTTGTCGGTTGCTGTACTGTCGCACAGACAAATAAAACAACATTTCGTAAGTCCACTCTGAAGTCCTAATAAGCAGGGAGATGATTTTCAAATCTCCACACACTTCCCAGCAGTACTTGTCATATTGGATTGCACTTAATAGCAGGGACGTACTCTCGAAAATTTCTTTCATGCCCACTGAATGTGCCACTGGCATTTATGGTTCAGTGTTGCCATTGTGTAGCAACACTGCCTTCATACTCGTTTTTGAGTACTCAATGAAAAGCCTCCATTTTTGAGGGATACGCTCGAAATGAAGATCAGCCATTAAACCGTCAATATTTGTACACATAGACATGGAATTTTGCATTGCAAAGGACAATGAAAATTTTCCATGCCTCTTTCTGTACAGTGAAACTCTTGTGCTTGGCGCCAGTACGTTCCACCGCTTCAGCCTAGACCCTAAAAGTTCAGCTTGATGTTTTTTAAGATTAATGTCTCTGACTTAGTCGTTTAATTCCCTTTGCTGAATCAGATGCGGTGTCGTGTTGTATGTCCTGGACTGTAGAATAGATTAAAGGACATTGGTGGTTCAATCTCTCCTCCATTTCCTTCTTTTGAAAGGGTGAATTCCTCCCGTTACGATGGGGGCTCAGGAAAGCACAATTCAGATCCGTGTGGTATAGGACGTATGGCAGACGGAACAGTAAAATGATTCCACTTTACATTTTGTTTTCTTTGAAAATCCCTCGATTGTAATCACGCACAAGTAACAGTCCTCTGCATGGCTAGTCATCTCACGCCAGACCATCGGAACTACAAAAGGCATGCAGTGTGGTTTGCTTCCATTCATCCACTTAATCAAATTTGAGTAGCATGTTACGCAAGATATGCGTGGAGCCCATGTTTTGTGTTGGTCACCAACAAGCTTGTTTAACCTTATTTGTTGAATACCGATGCCGTTTCTTCATTGTGAATTATCCACAGATGTAACAAAAACTGCCCGATGGATTTACACATTTGCTGCATGTTTTATCCACTATGAGAAAATTAAATGCTAATACACACTGCACAACAATCACTGCAAACTATCACAAGCACAAAATCTCTTCAACTGAACTAGATAGAACACTTTTTAGTAGAAGTTCTATCTATACATATATACACCTGAACACCAAATTGCGTGGGAGATAGGCAATGTATATTAGGACAAGGTCCTTTATAATACTGTTACACACGTAGTATGAGTTTTAACAGGTGAAACATTTCGCTGTTCTATGCCAAGCTGCTATGAAGTATCCAGATTAAAAGATTTAACACTTTAAAAAAATGTTAAAAGAAGTCAACAAGTCCTTCCTCGATCGTCCGAACATGTTTCTGGCAATACTGTGCCCATCTTCAGCGGTCGGTTGTATGAGACATCCGTATGCTTTTATTATGCTGACTACCTCCTTGTCACCAGTCGATTCATCGCTCATTGGTCCTGTATCCGTGCGTAGGTTAATCATGTGATTTACAACATTTTGCTATTGTTGCACCATCTGGTGTTTTTTCCTGTAATTTCATTGATAATCGTTGTTGGTTGAGATATTTTCAACAAATTTAGTTTTTATATACTTTTCTTCAGTTTCTTTTTCTTTTGTTATTATGTATAGCCAGGCAAACGGCAATTCAATTGGTGCTTGTCCATTGCAGTTAAATCCTCTGGTTTTTAGAACAGAGCAGGAGTATACGGCATACCCACGAAGAATAACGACACCAGTAATATTAATAATATCTACATAGGTAGTACTAAAAGACGACTGAAAACAAGAATAGAAGAACACAAGAGAAATTGGAAAAAGGGTGAGCAACGAACATCTCTTATTACATATTGCATTAATAATAATTCTATCCCCTTGTGGGAAAATGCAAAAATATATACTACGCACAACACACATAGAAAGATATTGTATTCTGAGTCCGTTGTGATAGAAAAAACCAGAGGATTTAACTGCAATGAACAAGCACCAATTGAATTGCCGTTTGCCTGGCTATACATAATAACAAAAGAAAAAGAAACTGAAGAAAAGTATATAAAAACTAAATTTGTTGAAAATATCTCAACCAACAACGATTATCAATGAAATTACAGGAAAAAACACCAGATGGTGCAACAATTGCAAAATGTTGTAAATCACATGATTAACCTACGCACGGATACAGGACCAATGAGCGATGAATCGACTGGTGACAAGGAAGTAGTCAGCACAATAAAAGCATATGGATGTCTCATACAACCGACCGCTGAAGTTGGGCACAGTATTGCCAGAAACATGTTCGGACGATCGAGGAAGGACTTGTTGACTTCTTTTAACATTTTTTTAAAGTTTTAAATCTTTTAATCTGGATACTTCGTAGCAGCTTGGCATAGAACAGCGAAATGTTTCACGTGTTAAAATTCTGGCCGCGTCAACGTAATCTTATCTTGACAGTGATCTCAAAATTATTTTAACTCATCACCCCCTTCTTGTAGAATTGTGCAGATGTTCGTATTTGTGTCGAAGTTTGAACGCGGAATATCTTCAATGACGTGGTACAGCACCAGACAAGAAGCATGATCGATTGCAAGCCAGAAGGATTGAAACCGGAGTAAGGTGAGCGCAATACGTGTTGCCCCATTTGCTTCATTGCCGTTTTTATGTCTCACTAAATATAACCTATGTTAGGATTCAACATTTAAATACTGTACACATAAATAAATATTCTTAATTTCAACTATAAATGTTTCATTACCATTGAAGTCAACTTGTCTATTCGAAACTCATACTACGTGTGTAACAGTATTATAAAGGACCTTGTCCTAATATACATTGCAGGTAGAACACATTTCACCACGAAACAAAACCCTCTGAGCCGCCTGGCACTTGCAAACGATAAGGCAATGGAAGAGAAATCCTGAACGTAAACAAAGTCACGTGCGCGCGCAGCACAGGGAAGAATGACTCATGATTCCTTAAAATCCTACCATGAAATATTATCATAAAGTGGAAATGACCTTGGGAAAAAGTTGTCGATACACTGAGTTGCACTTCAAGCGGAGGCTTTTAGGTAGATAACAGAGTTATGTAAGTAAATCTTTAGATTTTCGCCTTTGTAATGTTATTTTCAAATTTTTTTTTACAAAATGGTGCGTCATGGCTCATTTTGAAGGCCATATTCGTTACCAGCACATAAAAGTTGACTATAACGCATATTTCTGTCCATGTGGCAAAAACCTTGTTAACTAGTGTAATTTGTCAAGAACATTTAATTCTTAAAAAAAAAAAAAAAAAAAAAAAAAGGAGGTACTACTACGAGTATAAAAACTTTTTAGCACGTCTTTTGTAAAAAAAGATCGTGCTTATATTATCGGTTTGTCCGTCCGTCCGTCTGTACCCACGATATCTCTGCAACTATTAGTCCGATTTAAAAAATTCTTTTTGTATTCGAAAGCTTAAAATATTCGAATGATGATCCTTTATTTCGTTTTTTTTTTTTACGATGTACAATTTTGCCGCTAAAGGGCGTAAATGCAGATGATGTCGAATTCAAAAATACGTTTTATTCCACATATTTGCTTCTAAACATCCGATTGAAAAAAATCTTTTATCTTTCGATTCCATTTATGTCAAAGAGTATTTTGGATATAGTTTCTTTTTCAAATTACGCATAGATTATCCGGTCAGGGGCGTAAAAGTAAATTGCATATTTCCCGATAACTCTTCTTCTAAAACTCCGATTTGAATTTTTTTTTTCAGCGGATACATCTCCTGATGCATAATCTTTTGCATATAATTTCGAATTTTTGGTAAAGAATTCTTTGGCCACCAGGGGGCGTAAGTGTTAATTTTCGCTTCTGATGTATTTGCCATAAAATCTGAGCTTCTAAAATATCGATTGAAAAAATTCTTTCATGGACTGATGCCACTCACATCGACAAACCTTTTCGGAATATTTTCTTCCTAAAATATTCCCCAGTTTCTCCGCCAGGAGGCGTAGATGTATATCTTCTTTTTGTCCATATCTCTACTTCTAGGAGTCCGATTTGAAAAATTCCTTCTTTGTTGGATAGTGTTTTCCGTGTGACTTGCTTTTCATATAATTTCAAAATTTTCAAGTAATTCATAGACTTTCCGCTAGGGGGCGTAAAGGTAAATTGCGTTTTCCCTTATATCTCTGCTTCTAAATCTCCGATCTTAAAAAATTCTTCCTGAACCGGATACAGCTCCTGATGGAAAATCGTTTACACATAATTTCTAATTTTTGTAAAAAAAAAATGCTTTGGCCACCAGGGGGCGTAAACCTTAACTTCCGCTTCTGATGTATTTGCAGCAAAATATGAGCTTCTAAATTCTCGATTGAAAATAACATCGTTTGTAGACAGATACTACTCATGTCGACAAACCTATTACAAACATTTTCTTCTTAAAATAGTGCATGGTTTCTACGCCAGGGGGCGTAGATGTATATCTTATTTTTGTCAATATCTCGACTTCTAAGAGTCCGATTTAAAAAATTCCTTCTTTGTTGGATAGTGTTTCTAGTGTGACATGTTTTTCCTATAAATTCAAAATTTTCAAGTAGTTCATAGACTTTCCGCTGGGGGCGTAAAGGTAAATTGCGTTTTCCCCTATATTTCTGCTTCTAAATCTCCGATCTGAAAAATTCTTTCTGAGCCGGTTACAGGTCTTGATGGGAAATTGTTTGCACGTAATTTCAAAAAAAATTTCAAATTTGTTTGGCCACCAGGTGGCGTAAGTCTTAATTTCCGCTTCTGATGTATTTGCAGCAAAATATGAGGTTCTAAAATCTCGATTGAAAAATAGTCTTTTGTGGACCGATACTACTCATGTCGACAAACATTTTAGGAACATTTTCTTCTTGAAATAATGCATGGTTTCTACGCCAGGGGCGTAGATGTATATCTTATTTTTGTCAATATCTCTACTTCTAAAAGTCCGATTTGAAAAATTATTTTCTTTGTTGGATAGTGTTTCCGATGCGAAATGTTTTTCCTATAAATTCAAAATTTTGAAGTAAATCATAGATTTTCCGCTAGGGCGCACAATGGTAAATTGCGTTTTCTGCTCCTAAAACCCCGATTTGAAAAATACTTCTTGTACCGCATACAAGACCTGACGGAAAATATTTTTCATGTATATTCTAATGTTTGGTAAAGAATGGTTTGGCCACCAGGGGTCATAAGTGTTGATTTTTACTTCTGATGTACACTGCTGGACAATTGCTAAGGACGGATCATAAATGGCTATATAGTGCATAAAAAAGTAAGTGTGGTTGGATGCCAAGTGAAATAAAATAATGTCAGAATGCCCGGACATTACAAGAAAGACAATTTATTATGCTCTGAAATCCAGAAGGCTTTGGAACGTGTTCAAGGGACAAACAGGTCATTTTGTGCAGAATACGTAAACGTGAAAAAAATGCAATTACCGTCCGCAGGCGTTCCGGCGTAAGATGTCAATACGGGATATGGCCACCATGGAGGGCGATGCAAGATTCCACACGTCGTGTCATGCTTTGCACAACATTATCAAGCAGCTGTTGGGGTACTTTATCCCATTCCTTTGTCAGTGCACGGATGAGGGTGTCCTTGTTTATTGGAGGGCATTGGCGACCAGCAAGACTCCTCTCCAAAGCATCCCACACATTTTCAATGGGAATCAGATCTGGAGAACGTGCTGGCCATACGAGGCGTTGAATATCCTCGCTCTCAAGACACTCCTGGACAGCAACTGTTCGACGACATGTTGCGTTGTCGTCCATGAAAATGAATCTATCACAGACAGCACCACGGAACATGCGAACATCAGGTAGCAGAACATCATTAATATATCGTTGGCCAGTCATAGTCCCAGTTGGAAGCACATAGAGGGACGTACGGCCATTGATCATGATGCCAGCCCATACCATGACACTACATGTCGGATATCGGTCCCTTTCCTGTATGTTTGCTGGACAATATGCAGTACCACTACCACGCCAGATCAGTTGTCGTCTACAATCAGACGATAGACTGTATCTACTCTCATTTGAGAAGAGGACAGCAGACCAGTCGTTATCAGTCCAATTGCGATGTTGATGGCACCCTTGCAAACGGGCGGTACGGTGACGTCTGGACAATGGGATGCACACAACAGGACGGCGGTCGTATAGTCCTTCTTCATGCAAACGTTTGGCGACAGTTTTTCGGGAGATGCGCTTGCCAGTAGCAGCCATAAACTGATTTGCTGCCAAACTAGCTGTGCTGCGCTGGTGTCTTTTTGTTGATAGCACTATGTACCGATCTTCTGCAGGTGTCGTACTGCGAACACCACCTCCCCCGTGATGTTTGCTACACTCTCCATTTGTTTGAAATGATTTCCAAAGCCTTGAAATAACACTGTGGCTGACGTCGAACTCCCTGGCAACATCTGTTATTTTTCGCCCTTCTTCAGTCTTGCCAATAATACGGCCACGCGTAAAATCATCTGGGTGATGTCGGGAAGACATACTGAAAATTGCAAGTTCGTCAATTGATTCTTTCCCCTTTAACTTTGCGTTTGAACAACAACGGTCAATACGCGTCAAATCCTTTATATCTCTTATCAGCGCTATGACGTTACGAACAAGTGCGGCAATCCAAAATTTGCATACGCACAACACGTTTTACTGTATCCCGCACTTATGCTAATTTCCACATTTTCCTGCCTTCCATTTTATGGTTGCTATCGTTGCTATTGTCATCCGTCCTTAGCAGTTGTCCGGCAGTGTATTTGTAGCAAAATCTGGGCTCCTGAAAACTCGATTAAATTTTTTTTGTTGGACCGATACCGCTCATATGGATAAACCTTTTGTGAATACTTTCTTCCTAAAATAATGCATGGTTTTCCCACCAAGGGACGTAAAGTCACATCTTATTTTTGACGATAACTCTACTCTGTTTCTAAGAGTTCGTAAGCTCACGATTCCGTTTACAGCAATATCCGAGGGATTAAAGACCCGATTGAAAAACTTCTTTCTTCCGTCAGATACTATTGTTTTTCATACCGGTTCCATTGACTTCGGATTCAAAAGACGTGCTTATTACACCCGAAAATTAGGTGTCATCTTTCTTGTTTTTGCTTTTTTATTGGAGGTTTAACGACCGCCGTGAGCAACTCAATGGGCTATAAGCAGTCGTCCGTCCCTAATTTAAGGTCACTGGTTCCAGGGAGGAGAGAGAGCCAGTGCCGTAAGACAAACACAACATCCATGCCTCACCGGGATTCGAACACGGATCCCTTTCGGACGAATGATCAGAGTCCATCGCTTAGACCACTGCGCCACCGGGGCGGCATGAGAACTTTTCAACAGAAACTAAGTACGTACTTCTTTTGAAAATCGTTACGTTGAGTCACTATACATCAAAGCAGTATTGCAAAACGTTATACAATAAATTTGAAGAGGAATACGTTAAACTAAAATACAGTGAAACCTGTGTTTGTGGTCACTTGCAATTCCCTGTCACATGCCAATGCGGGCAGTTTTGTCTGGCACGGATGTTGTCGCCAATGGAAACAATGTATAAGGGACTTCTATTTGGCCATTTTTGAAATGCATGAGAGAATATTGTGCTTTCACAGATATGAAATTTATAAGAAAAAATCTTGTTTAAGAAATGCTACCATGATAACGAAAATGCCGTGAGTTTAAAAACATGAAACACTTGTTTCTCTTTTTCCATCCTTCATGAGGTTGTAACATCAGTAAATGGTCGGCGATTCTTGGGGTATGTCAAATTCATAAATTTTTTTACAGCCGGTATTGTATTCCGTTAACTAATGTACGCATATTCGAACTATAATTGTCCTAAATAAAAGCGTAAAACTCAAGTAGGCGAGTTCATCCCCCTCATCCCAACGAACCTAGGCTTCTCATATGTCGGCCGTATTATTTGGGGATGCCTGATGTCCTGCTTCAGGTGGCAAAAGAATACATCAGTATTTAGGGAAGAGAAAAAAGAGGGAGGGTGGAAGTGGCTTCAAAACTCAGCGGCAGTAGTGCTACTATTGCGTTCCGCATCTTCTTACCCTCCATTTCCTCCGGAGGAACATGTAGTAGGGGGACATTATTTGCGACAGCGTATGTATGTTACGAACACCTTACCCCATTTCTCAGTCTTACTTCTGACGCTAAGTGAGATATTTAATGAATAACAACCCTGTGTAACAAAATGGCAGGGAATAACGAAAGGAAAAGCACTTCACCACTGGCTGCATTAAAAACTAAGTCTTTTTACTTAATTGTCAAGTGGGGAAGTGTGTATTTTGGCAATTAAATCACTCTATTTGACGATCATCAATCAGGACCACTAAATTTCCAACCGTGACTGAGATTGTTAGACAGATTTCACTGTACTTAGTTCTGATGCAAATTTTTCTTGAATGACATTTACGCTGAGATGTACGTTTATTATGTATTTGGTTATACAGTGCCCACCTAGTGGCGTGTAGCGCCGCCCTTGGCAAGCAGAGCAGCCTGAATTCATCGGGTCATGGAACATACCAGATGCATGGAAGCGTCGTGCAAGAATGTTGTACGATGCGGAAACGACTTCGTCGCGCAGTTGTTCCAAATTGGACTGCGACACAGCCTCGAAGTGAACAACCCGTTTCACCCCATCCCATGGTGTTTAAATTCGGGGACAGTGCAGGCTACTGAAGCAAGAGAAACTTGTCGGGACTTCTTGCTGAATCATTACCTCCTTGGAACCATTAGGTAACGCTACGGGTCTTGTGAGCAGGTGCGTTTTTATGCTGGACGTGTTCATCTGTTTGGGGTTGAATGTTATCCATGATGGCGAGAACACGTGAAAGAAATGACATTTGAATGCCGTGGCGTTCATCTGTCCTTCAATGGGTATCAGAGAGCCTCATGCATGCCAGGATGATATTCTCTAGACCAGTACACGGCAGCCACCAGCCTGTAATGTTGACACCTGACAGGATAACTAAATGGATTCTAGTTCATCGCCCCAAAGTCGGATCCCGTAATCTATATGAATCAGCATCAACCTTGATTATTGCTGAATCATATGGATTACGTTTTCTAGTCCTTAGTAGTGCACTGTTGTTTGCCACTGGAGACACGTTTTTGTGTTCTTCTCTGACAACATTGGCACTCTACATGGTCGTCGGCTATTTTAGCCCACTAATGGCACGGTCTGATAAGTGGTGCATTCGGAGATTACTTCTGGGCAGACCAATGTTGAATTTTGGAGTGTTTTTCCGGGTCGTGGCCCATGTGTTTGCTTATACGGTTCTCCCAATTCTCCTTTGACCTAGGCTGTTTTCGTCCATAGAATCTACGATTACTGGAAGATGTTTGCTCGTCGCGTAATTTAAGGCAAACTCTTGCTGCATTTGTGCGTGAAATTCCCAGGAAGATGGACGTTTGGGAGATATTCGAATAGGCACGCTTGGCGGCAACTATCCTGCCATGTTCAAAATCGTTCAAATCATTCATTTTGCCCATTCAGACTCTCAATCGAATGTTGATGTTCGACGAGCTGGTCTAATAAATTTATTCAGCACACCTCGCTCATATAACGTTTTACATGTTGGAATGAGCCACTTTAGTGTGGTTAAGTTTACAAACACGACAGAAAGTCAAAATACATGTTATTCAATGCCATTTTCAAGATTCTGAAACAGAAAAAAATATTAGGAAACAAAAAACACCAAAATTTAAGCCTCATCATGAAAGGAAAAATTAATTTTTAAGTTAATTAAATTCAGTGTTGGTCCCATTTACTGACCAGGAAAGGTAAAAACGGTATTCCGATTCTCTTTATGCAAGGCGCAGCATAGTAGAGTTTATACGTAGTCTTCATAGCCTCAAAAAGCTTTCCTTCAAAGTTATTAGCAGTGGACTGTGGAATATCGACTTCTGAATCAACTCAAGACATCCCACACTCAGCTGGCAGTCTTAGACTTTATCCTGTTACCCTTTAGAAACATGTACCATTATTTTAAATATTAGGTAACATTTGCGAATCGAATGGTCACTTCAGACGTTGCAACACTAACTTTAGAACTACTCGTTGAACAATAGTCACAGATTGCATTTCCTGATAATCAAGCACACAAAACATTTTCTCTGTTAGCTTGAGAAGCCATTTTAAACTATGAGCTACTTTGAAATTAGGAAATTTGACAGCTGCATTTTTTTTTTGCTTTTTTTTTTTTATTAGGAAAAAAACAGAGCCCATCTATTTGTTTATGTGTTTTTTATTATTCCGATAATCAAACGTAACAGTTTAAAGCAATTGTGAGTAGCTATGCCTTTCCACTTATATTTTTTTTTTTTTCAGAAATGACTAAATATTTTGCTATCTTTGATTTTTTTTTTATGAGGTACTTATTTCAAACAAGATATTTTTTAAGTAACTTCGAATGTAGCCTTGGTTTTCACTGTAATTAACATGGCTGTTTTGCGTTGTTACTCTGAAGTAATTCATTTAAAATATCCTCACTGACTTAGAACTGTACCTTATTTCTGTCATCCTTCCGTGCCGGCGATCTTAAAAAGCAAAGCATTTTATGCAGTATTCTCATGATTTGCTGAAATTATGTGAGTCATCCTGATGAACACAAAAAAGTGGTTCAAAACAATTACGTTGAAACGGCATACAAACATTCCAGCAAAAAAAAAATACTTTCAGGAACAGTAAAGATTATTTCTTTTTCATTTCTAAAGGTGATTATTTTGCGTCTGCTGGTGAATTTCTCAGAGTAAACTTTTCTAATCAGATTATGGACAGAGTGCCTAAGTACTCCTGTGAACATAATGTTAAGATCCGAGCGGTATATACTGTTTATTGATTTCAATATCTTAAATTGACTAAACAGCATTTCTGGAAAGACTGCGTCACAATTTCTTAATGGCATTATTGTTTCTGTTTGGGATTTCTTAAACGTTATTTTCTGGTAAAATTTCTTCTCTGCTATGCCTATCAATTGCATGAAACAGAAATCGTTGATTATTTTGAAAGTAATCTGAAAAAAAAAAAAAATCTTTGATTTATGCTTAACTTTTTTCGTGTAATCCATGATCTTTGGAAGAAGAAAAAAGTTATCTCATTCATTTACATAAAATTATTAATCATTACTAATTATTATGTATAATTTCTGTTAATAATTTTTCGCGTTTTGTTCATTCGTTTATGAGGGAGCTGCCATTTTCCATTTTTTCCGTAAGAGCTTTAAGGGAACTCATTTTCATTTAGCTTTTACCACATTCCTTTCAGAGTTTTAAAAATGACGCTACTAAAACCTATGTCAAATTCATTTGCGTTATTAATTTGAAAAAGAATGATAATTTCCAAATCTCACTGTTTTTCATTTAGGGTTGTCAAATTTCCAGCTATTTTTAATTCGCTGACTACGTGCTTCGGATACACGTTTCCTCATAATACGGTTGATTTCCTGTGCAGAATATTGCGTCTGCTGGTGAGTGTTAATAAACTGTCGCAGGATGATTTGTTCTATAAAATAAGTAGAGTGAAACGTCAAAAGCGGAAAATATATAATCAACACAATGAAACAAGGTAATGCAAATGAGAAGAAAATTATATAGCGCTACATCTCCACTAATAAATTAATACCTATGGAAGAGTAAAGCAAATTTCCACATCTTAGGTAATAACAGGATGCGCCAAGAATGGTAAAAAGCAGCATCTGTACTAATGAACTGATAAATGGAGAACACTGTATCTCCAGTTAATGAACTATTTAAGATGTGCAGAAAGTAGTAAATAGCAACGTCTCCAATAAAGAACATACCATGGAATAGAATAACGCAGCGCTACACTGGCACCTCCACTGAGAATATATGCCTAATAGGTATGGGAGACTATTGTAAAGCAAAACTCCACATCTCCACCAAGAAACTAATTAGTATGAAATGGTATAGAAAAGTACCCTAATTTCAGACAAAAAACTAAGAAAAATGGGAAAGAATAGCAAAACTCCACATCTCCACAAAGGAAGAAACAGATGTGAAAGGGTATAGAAAATTACATCCGCACTGAAAATATACGGGGTAATTCAAAATGATTCATCATCTGATATCAGAAGTCGTGTATGGCCTGGGCATATACCAAATGAAAGAGGAAATCGAGTTTCAGTAGGTCACCATGAGAGGGCTCCACTGTAACTGTGGAGCCCGCCTCATTGGCAATTTGGTGTTTACCGTTTCCTCAACGAAGTGCTGCGTTGCCATTGAATTGGTCGCGGTGGACCCCGTGACTTGGTGGTTCTACAGCTGGCCACTTAGATCACCGGAACTTACTCCGTGCAACTTCTTTTGGCGGTATGTAATGATATTGTGTACATACCACCGTTGCCTACATCCCTGGATGAGCTCAAAAACGCATTGTTACTGTGGTGGAGTCCAGTGGCAACGGAAATGCTGGAACGAGTGAACCTGCGCATTAGAAAGGCTACCTGCAACCCTGGAGCTCATCCAGGGTTGTAGGCAACTGGAACATGTACGGGTGCCGGTCAAAACGCCGACAATCAAAACACCGACACCGAAACACTGACAGGTCAAATCACCGAAACACCGACAGGTCAAAACACAGAAGCACCGACAAATCATAATACCAACAATCATAACACCGATAGTTCAAAACACAGACAAATCGCAACATCGACAGTTCAAAACGCTGACAATCATAACATCGACAGTTCAAAACGCCAACAATCATAACACCGACAAAGCATAACACCGACAAAGCATAACACCGGCAATCATAATCGCGACAACCCTAACACCGACAATTATATGGACTGTAGGCCGGAGAGTAGAGGAACTCTATTTCGAGAGATGGGAAAATCACAGTGGGTGGTAAGGGCGATGAAAACACACAATCCATGGATGTGCTTCCCCTAGCGGTGAACGATGGAACTTTATTAATTTCTATTCCGACCGAAGGAAACATTTTTATTCCGAGCGATGGCAACATCAGAGTAAATGGGCGGGAATGGAATGCATAGGTATTGGATATGTCGATGCTTATGTGCTGTCCCTAGAGATGAACGATTGAACTTTATTATTTTTATTCCGAGTGATGGCAACGTCAGAGTGGGTGCACAATTAATGTCGGAGAGAATAACAAGACGCTTCAACTCCATTAAGACATTAATAAGTGTCTGAGAAAATAGCAAATCTCTCCGTCATAAAAATAAAACTAGTAAATAAGTGTATGTTAGAACAGCAAAGCTCCTTATCTTCACGAAAAAACTAATAAGTGTCGGAGATAACAGCAAAACACTGCACTCCACTAAGAAACTGATAAATATCTGAAAAAACACCAAAGCTCCGCATCTCAAACAAGAAACTAATACATATGTGTAGGGGAGAACAGCAAAGTTCCGTACCTTCACCAAGAAACTAGGAAGTATCGGAGAGATTGGCTAAGCTCCGAAGCGCAAACAAGAGATAAATGCATTAGTGTGGGTGAGAACAGAAAAGCTCCATTTCTTTTTCAAAAAACTAATATAAGAAACTAATGAGTGTTGAAGAGAATGTCAAAGCTCCCATTTCAAAACAAGAAACTAATAAGTGTCGGAGAGAATGGCAGAGTTCCGCATCTCAAACAAAAACTAATGAGTGCCCTAGATAATGGCAAAGTTCCGCATCTCAAACAAGAAACTAATAGGTAAAAAGATTGAAGATGCTGTCAAAGCACGGTAACACTTTTTGAAGCCCAAAGAACACACACCACATCCCCAAATTATCTTTTAAAAACGTAGGATTTAAAAAACATCTTCATTACAATTTAAAAACATGGTAGATTAAAAGCTCTGGCAAGCACTTTCGCGACCTCTATGGTCGCATCATCAGGCTGATGAGTGAAACCAAATTCGAGCGGCACAAGGTTAAATAGTGACAGATAGGAGCACAGGTAATACACATTATGTAAATAAAACACATAAGTCATTGCCATTCACTACAAATTGTTTAAAGTCGTAATTATTGAGCTTCTTCATCCCGTGAATACTGTAAAACCAGGTTTCTGCAGGTGGTGAGAATGTATACAGACACGCCTTCATTACAGCATTTTGGTCCAAGTTTTATGTTACATAGACTCACAGTAAAGAGCAAAGAGCGTTTATTAGAAGCTGTCGATAATAAGCTCGCATTGTCCCAGTCAGGTCTGAAATCTTTTTCATTAACAGTTTTTGACAATGTCGAGGTAGCAGACTTCTTACGGATGGCATATCTGTGCTCAGCCCGGCGAATGCCCAGGCTTCGAAAGGTCGAGCCCACATAACAAAGACCTGCCGATTGTCTATTTCTGTCCATTAGAGGGATATTATAGACTCCAAAGCGGGAAATAGTTGGAACTATGTCTCTACGTATCACGTCTAATTACTGAAAAAAGGTTTTGGGTTTTAACACCGAATCCAATAGAGTATTTTTACAGGTGTTTTTTAATAAAAAAGATCACAGATTTCTGGTGGCCCAGGCTCCCCACATACTTAATCGTGGTTACATTTCTAATCAGGGTTGTAGAAATTTTCCGTTCATAATGTTGAACAAATCTTTGAAAACAACCCGTGGGGTATCCATGCATATCAGCAATCTCCGTTATTTTTCTCAGTTCGAAATCTCGGCTAACAGAAGTCGAAGAGTGTGAAAGAGCTCTATGTACAAGGAATCTGAGTGCTGAAATTTGTAGGATTTTGGAGTACATAAATTGAAGGGAATAATAACCGGAGTTCAGATTGGTTTTTGGTAAACCGAAAAATTCAAATGTGAGTGGTCAGAGGTGTGGGAAACCAAAAAGTCAAGATAAGGAAGTGACCCAGATTCCTCAATCTCAACAGTAAACTTTATACCAGGTATGATGGAGGATAGATTCGAAGCCATATTACACTGAAGCGCCAGAAAAACTGGTACAGACGACCTTATGCAAAATACATAGCAACGTCACCTATACGCGTACTCGGTTGCATCCGCCAGTGCGTATATAAAGCGATAGATATCCTTGCCAGCTGTCAGAGCTGTTTTCGGCATGAGAATGACAAGTAATAACGATTGAAGTGATTTTCAACGCTGTGTCATAGTTGGCGTTCGTGAGATGGACCATAGTATTTCGGAGGTAGAAACGAAGTTCGGATTTTCACGGACGACCATTGCAAGGGTATACCGTGACTACAAGAATTCCGGCAAAACCTCCAACCTACGATACCAGTGTGGCCGTAAAAAGACATTGGGTGAACGTGACCATCGTCGGCTGTCAAGAATCATTTTACGCGATAGGCGTGCAACACTCTCGCATGTATAATCGGAATTCAATGCTGGAGCCTCAACAAGCATCAGCGTCCGGACTGTGCAAGGTGCCCTGCACGACATGGGCTTTGGGAACCGACGCCCAACTCGAGTCCCCTTGATGGGTGCACGACACAGAGCTATGCGCCTCGCTTGGGCACGGCAACACCGCCACTGTACACTTTATGACTGGAAACAAGTTGCCTGGTCTGACGAGTCGCGTTTCCAACTGTATTGGGTAGATGGAAGGATTCGTGTGTGGCGCAAACCCCATGAAGCCATGGATCCCGCCTGTCAACAGGGAACTGTACCGTCTGGTGTGGGGTCCGTAATGGTATGGAGTGTGTTTAGCTGGACTTCACTGGGACCCCTGGTTCGTCTAAAAACGTCTGTGACCGTCCAACGCTGTGTGCGCATCCTTTCTGACGAGGTACACCCGTTCGTGTCCTGCATGCATGCTGATGGGTTGGGCCTGTTCCAACAGGACAGTGCACCTCCACACAAGTGTCGGGACGCCACAGTATGGTTAAAGGAGTATTTATCTCAGTTTGGGGTGTTGCCATCCCACCCAAGTCCCCAGATATGAACGTGATAGAACACATTTGGGATGTCATGCAACGCGCTATCGAACACAGGAATCCGAGACCTCGGAATACACCCGAATTGTGGAACGCTCTGCTGGACGTATGGTGTGCATTGCCTACAGCATATTTCCAGAAAGTAGTGGAGTCCATGCCCCGTCGTATTTCTGCAGTTCTGGGCTCCCGAGAGGGACCTACCAAATATTAGACTGGTGTGCCAGTTTTTCTGGCTCTTCAGTGTAAGTAATTCGGTTACAGAATGAGGCCAAGCAAGAAGATATCATCAACATATCTAAGATATAACGATGGTCGAAAGGAACAGGGTTTTAGGTAGTTGTTCTCCAAGTATTGAAGTAGTATTTTCGAAGATAGTCTGTTGAAATCGGAAGAAACACCGGTCTCCAACAAGTTTCAAAGCCTGTAGGGTTCAATCAATTTCGGCAGCAGAATAAGAATTTTGAGTGTACAAGATCTTTCAATAAGGGTATAAACAACTGATCGAGATATATTGGGGAATAGATTTAAAACATCCAGTGAAACAAGAATGAACTGAGTTTTTGGGAATTGACATTGACATGATTTAATTTTTGTAATAGCTTTAGATGTACTACAAACAGAGTAAGTTGAGTTTGTAGTAAGGGGTTTTTAAAAGGCTGCTAAGGATTTTTCTAGGTTTCTTGTTGGATTGGCATAATCTGAAATCAGAAGACGAACTGGGTGGTTGAAGAGAATAATAATAGTGGTCGCGAAAGTGCTTGCCAGAGCTTTTAATCTACCATGTTTTGTAAATAAAGACGTTTTTTAAATCCTACGTTTTTAAAAGATAATTTGGGGATGTGGTGTGTGTGCTTTGGGCTGCAAAAAATGTTACCGTGCTGTGGCAGCATCTTCAATCTTCTTACCTACAATTAGCACGAAATACTTTTTGTTCTTACGTAAGAAACTAATAAGTGTGGGAGAGAATAGCAAAGCTGCGCCTTTCAGACAACAAACTAATAAATAAATGTAGGTGAGAACAAAAAAGCTCCTTATCTTCGCAGAGGAAGTAACAGGTGAGAGAGAGAGAGCGGTAAACCTCAAACGAGACTGTAATAAATGTGAGAGGATAGCCAAATTTTGCATCTTCACAGAGAAATTCATACACTCAAATATGGAGACCTCCCAATTATGGCCACTGACTACAAGTCCCTGTGGAACAGCATGCGTTGTAATGGAAATTCACCCCGCACTTTTGAGAGATTCTCTCAGATACGGTTGCAAACATCTATCCAATACATATTAGAACCTTCCAGTTACGTGGCCAGGTAGAGGTAGCACACGTATGACTTCGCCTGCATAAATCAGCAGTAGTGTGCAAGAGAGAACACCAGCGGTGGCTGCATCCTACCCCAACGGAGAAACCATCCTCTCTCTTGTCAGGTATTAACTGTCATAATCCTTTAGGCTAACCTCTGATAAAATTCGCCAGTGTTTTTATTTTGGGATTTGACGACCAGCATGAGAAACTCTTTGGTTATAAATGGTCGCTCGTCTCGAATGTAAGACCATTGGTTCCTGGGAATAGAGAAAACCAGTGACGAAAGACAACCACACTACCCATGTGTCAATTTGGAGACCAGTTGACACATCTCGGGTGATTAGCCAGAAATCAGTGCTAACAATACTGCGAGCGCCAGGGTTTCCCATTTGCCTCTCATTCTTACATTTCTTTTCTGTTAAGTTATTTACGAGTTTGCTGTATTTGCCTATGGCCAGCATACGTAAGGCGCGAATACGATCGACACCGCTGGGGGTTCGATCCCAGAACTGTCGGATGAACAATTGTTTCAGTTGCTATTCGTTGTTTATAAAATAACGTGGGCAGAGCGATGACATCGTATATTTATATTTACTGCAAAAAACGTAAAAGACAGTTTTACGTTACTTCTACACACATCTCCCTTTTACGGACAAAAATTAATGTCCCAAGAGTATTTCTGAATTAAAGGGTTAACTGTAACTGTGGAAAAGTATTATTCAGTTTGCTATCTACCTTTCTTGGAAGAGCCATCTGGTTGATGTGCGAAGGTTCGGAAACTTTGATTTATAATCTACACCAAGAAATTCGGATTACTCATATAGTTATACTATTTTAAGTATAATTGCTGTACAGTTCCTTGCTATTAATTAGAATTGTTCATGTCCAAAGGGTAATTAACTGAGAGAAGACAACAAAGTGGTGGCAGATTTCCTCTATCAAAACCTTGCAAGGGTAGCAAGAAAACAACAAAGTGTCGGATGTTTACTTAGAATATTGGTATGCAGTTCAGTTATCGCTTTTTTCGCACGTCTTTTGTAAAAAGATCGTGCTTCTGTTATCGGTATGTCCGTCCGTACCCACGATATCTCAGCAACTATTAGTCCGATTTGAAAAATTCTTTTTGCATTGGGAAGCTTGAAATATGCAAATGATGATCCTTTATTTCGGTTTTTTTTTTACTATCTACAATTTTGCCGGTAGAGGGCGTAAATGCAGATGATGTCGAATTCAAAAATACGTTTTATTCCACATATTTGCTTCTAAACAATCGATTGAAAAAAATTTATATCTTTCGATTCCATTTATGTCGAAGAGTATTTTAGATATAGTTACTTTTTCAAATTACGCATAGATTTTCCGCTTGGGGGCGTAAAAGTAAATTACATTTTCCCCGATAACTCTTCTTTTAAAACTCCGATTTGAAAAATGTTTTCTTCAGCGGATACATCTCCTGATGGAAAATCTTTTGCATATGATTTCAAATTTTTGGTAAAGAATACTTTGGCCACCAGGGGGCGTAAGTGTTAATTTTTGCTTCTGATGTATTTGCCATAAAATCGTAGCTTCTAAAAGATCGATTAAAAAATTCTTTCGTGGACTGATGCCACTCACTTCGATAAACCTTTTCGGAATATTTTCTTCTTAAAATATTCCACAGTTTCTCCGCCAGGAGGCGTAGATGTACATCCTATTTTTGTCAATATCTCTACTTCTAGGAGTCCGATTTGAAAAATTCCTTCTTTGTTGGATAGTGTTTTCGCTGTGACATGTTTTTCATACAATTTCAAAATTTTCAAATAATTCATAGACTTAGCGGTAAATTGCGTTTCCCCCTATATCTCTGCTTCTAAATCTCCGATTTGAAAAATTATTTCTGCACGGGATACAGCTCCTGATGGGAAATCATTTGTACACAATTTCTAATTTTTGTAAAAAATAGTTTGGCCACCAGGGGGCGTAAATCTTAATTTCCGCTTCTGATGTATTTGCAGCAAAATATGAGCTTCTAAATTCTCGATTGAAAAAAATGTCATTTGTTGACCGATACTACTCATGTCGACAAACCTTTTAGAAACATTTTCTTCTTAAAATAGTGCATGGTTTCTACGCCACAGGGCGTAGATGTGCATCTTATTTTTGGCAATATCTCTACTTCTAGGAGTCCAATTTAAAAATTCCTTCTTTGTTGGATAGTGTTTTTCCGTGTGACATGTTTTTCATATAATTTCAAAATTTTCAAGTAATTCATAGACTTTCCGCTAGGGAGCGTAGCGGTAAATTGCTTTCCCCCTATATTTCTGCTTCTAATTCTCCGATTTGAAAAATTCTTTCTGCACCGGATACAGCTCATGATGGGAAATCGTTTGCACATAATTTCTAATTTTTGTATAACAATAGTTTGGCCACCAGGGGCGAAAATATTAATTTCCGCTTCTGTTGTATTTGCAGCAAAATATGAGCTTCTAAATTTTCGATTGAAAAAAACGTAGTTTTTTGACCGATACTACTCATGTCGACAAACCTTTTAGGAAAATTTTCTTCTTGAAAAAATGCATGGTTTCTGCGCCACGGGGCGTAGATGTATATCTTATTTTTGTCAATATCTCTACTTTCAATAGTACGATTTGAAAAATTCCTTCTTTTTGTTGGATAGTGTTTCCGATGCGAAATGTTTTTCCTATAAATTCAAAATTTTCAAATAAATCATACACTTTCCGCTAGGGGGCACAAAGATAAATTGCGTTTTCTGCGTTATTTCTGCTCCTAAAGCTCTGAATTTAAAAATTCTTCCTGTATCGCATACAAGACCTGATGGAAAATATTTTTCACATGATTTCCAATGTTTGGTAAAGAATGGTTTAGTCAACTTGGGTCATATGCTAATTTCTGCTTTTGAAGTATTTGTTGCAAAATCTGGGCTCCTGAAAACTCGACTAATTTTTTTTTCTTCGACCGATACCGCTTATACGGATAAACCTTTTGAGAATACTTTCTTCCTAAAGTAATGCATGGCTTTCCCACCAGGGGACGTAAAGTTACATCTTATTTTTGTCGATATCTCTGTTTCTAAGAGTTCGTAAAGCTCGCGATTCCGTATACAGCAATACCTGAGAGATTAAAAACCCGATTGAAAATCTTCTTTCTTTCGTCAGATCTATTGTTTTCCATACCGGTTCCATTGACTTTGAATAGCTTTGATAAATTTAATTTGCGTCAGAACGGATTCAAAAAACGCGCGTATTACACCCGAAAATTCGGTGTCAACTTTCTTGTGGTGTTTGTCAAGATTACTCTCGTGAGCTCATCCAATGTTTCAAAAAAAAAAAAAAAAATGAAAGTCGAAACCAGGAACAATTTAATTTAAAGTGTGTTGCATGTACGTTTAACCTTATTCTGTACAGTTTTACTTCAGACATCTTTAGCGGATATTTTGTTTCAATTTCTTCATGATTTTCTTTACAATTATCGGTTAATACTGAGATGTTAGAAGTTTAATAACAGAATTTGAACGTAAAATACAAATTCAAAATTTTTGTTAATTAAAGAATTGTTTAGCGTTCAGTAAGTCTCCCAGAAATAACGTATAATTCCTATATAGTAGTTATGTGTTTCATTGTTTTCTTTGACCATTTTTCCCCACTGTGCTTACCTACATCGTCGTTTTCACAAGGAAACAGCGTTATGTTTTCTATTTATCTTTCAAATCTTCATCCGACTTATTTTTAACATCAACAAATTGCCATTCCATTCGGCAGTCACTTTTTCTGGTTATGTTTGCACATTTCTTCAGCTTTTGGGTCTGAAGAAATGTGCTTCATAAGGCAATTATGAAGAAATTGAAAAAAAAATCCCCTGAAGATGACTGAAATAAAACTCGACAGAATAAGGGTAAACGTACATAAACTCAATTGTTTACTTTAAACTCAATTGTTCTTGGTTTCGACTTTTACTCTCCACCTGCAGAGATAATAAACTCACACATCTTCGAAAACAGTGATGTTTTGTATTCCCGTGATCGTATTGACTTCCGAGATTGATATCACGCATCCCACCCTTCATTTTGTGCAGAAATTTAGTGATCAACATGTGCATCCAAGGTTAGCAGAATTGCCTGTCCCTTATTAAGTACTGTAGTTTTCAAAGAAAGAAGAAAATTAGCCTTGTATGAAAGAACATAACATGTAATTTTAACCTGGAATTCGAAATCACACCCAACAATGAGTTTTTCTTCCCTGTTATTTTTTTTTTTTTTTTTTTGGAGGGGGGTGGGCGACCACTGTGAGTAACTATGTGGGTTCTAAGAGTCGGCCGTCCGTCCATATTTTAGGGCCACTGGGCCAGTGAAGGGAGAGAGCCAGTACCGTAATACAAACAACATCCATGCCTCACCGTGATTCGAACTCGGACCCATCTCGCATGAGTAGTCAGAAGCTAGAGCTTATACCGCTACGCCACCGGGCATCGGGGCGGCTTTCTCCACTTGACTACGTTCTGTTTTGTCCACTCACGTCTGGAAGATTTGAAACGCATCCAGGACTACAATTATAAATATTTTCTTAACTACTGCCCTGTAGATGTGTTCAAGTCTTATTTTGCCGCCCCGGTGGCGCAGTGGTCTAAGGCGATGACCTCTGATCATTCGTCCGAAAGGGGTCCGGGTTCGAATCCCGGTGAGGCATTGATGTTGTGTTTGTCTTACTGCACCGGTTCTCTCCCTTCCCTGGAACCAGTGACCCTAAATTAAGGACGGGCGACTGCTTATAGCCCATTGAGTTGCTCACGGTGGTCGTTAAACCTACAAAAAAAAAAAAAAAAAAAAGAAAGTCTTATTTTAGCACCACCAATTTTACTTTCGCTCAAAACTCATGTACCACATAAACAGCGAGGCTGTAAATGCTCCGAAATGACGAAACCCACTTACCGCTTTTGTCAAATGATAGATCGTCTGATTGCTGGTTCAAATGAATGGTCTACTTTTATCAAGTGTAAATTATTGGGTAGACCATTGCATAGGAATACATTACTCTAAACTGAATCTCTCGATGTCTTGCGAAAGTCAAGTACGTCAGTTTTCGTGTTCCTATTAATTCAAATATTATCTATTTTGACAGTGTACCTGGTTTTGGTCCTTTAAAAACGTTTTATTTTGAGATTCTGCGTTTTCAGTTCTTACAAATGCATTCAACAGCAACATGGATTTCACAGCAAACGATCATTTCTTCTTTTAAAAAATTTTGGCTAGCATATTTTCACGCCTACTTCTTTAAATTTACCCATTTCATTAGAACAATTCCCCAAAATTAATCATGCGGACTCCTGGGATCTCTATATTTGGGTTTCTATTAGAGCAACCAGAAATATAACCGCTCTGGTATCATTTTTTTAATTTTCAATGATCTTACGGTTTTGAATTTTTTTATAGTCTACTACGTAATACCCACATGGAAGCTTTTCATAAATGCCAGCACACTTTAATTTTTCTCAGAGAAGGTCATTTACCACTGTAACAATTTACAAATTTGAAGGCAATGTAATATTCACTTTGAGTTTTGACTTCTGAAATTAACATCTGTTGCTTACTTTAATGGATGTCATAATTGCATTTTTCCCAGCAATAAATAGATGTTACTTTGCTGAAAAAAACCCTAAAATACAACTTGTGATAAGCAATATTTATTGAATGATATAACTTATGTGTTGTAGATAAGAATAACAAACACCAGTAAAGGAGTGATTGAAACTTTCTAAATCCCAGATCTGTGAATCCATATAAACAAAGCGAATTTTACTTAACTCTGGGAAGTAATGCGCACGTTTGTTTGTTTTTCACCTCTCACTTAGAATGCCCTACAAAAGTGCATATTAATCTTTTTTATCTCCCACTGTAGTGGTTTAGATACTCGGGTGCGTCTCCCGGATAGCGCCCGAGTACGCAAACAACTACACCACCCAGAACGACCAAGTTTCCGATTGATTTGAATCAACAGCATTAACAGCATTAGAATCTTGCTGTATTATTACATGAAGGTACAGGAATTAATATTCATTCATACAGACAGCCCTTTAAAAAGTAAAAAAAAATGGATCTTTCTGGAAAGAGAATCAGACCCAAATGTTTCTATTTTTATGGGATCATTGTATCACTACACTGTCCCCGCACAGCACTGAATAACTGTCCACTCTTTCAAATTCATATTAAACTGATTTCAGTTTTTTTACTATAAAAAAAATTGAAACCAGTTTAATATGAATCTGAAGGAGTTTTCAGAATGCCCTGTCGAGGACACGTCAGTTGGTTGGTATGTTGGCTGTTAACTCCTAAGCAGGCACACAACTTATTCCACACGGAAGATAAATGGCACGGTGGCAAGCTCAAACGGAAGAGGAGGGTGCAGATGTGTTCATGAAGAGTAGTTTCTACTCTGTTGCAAAAGGGCTTTTAAACCACTGAAGATTGTGTTTGGCTTCACAAACCGCAGAATATCCGGTCCCCAAATAGTGCACTTTACTCACTAGGTTCACAAAGTTATGCGACGCCTTTTGGTGGACCACGAAAGTTTTTGAATGTGACAATTTTGTAATTATTTGAAAATGGAAAATCACGAAAAATGGGAAAGTGAAGAAACAAAGAAAAATAATAATAAAAGGGGAGGGGGGATTAGGCTCATACTTAACGGATACGGGCATCGGGTTTCATGTTTGCACCTGTGGCGCCGTCCGAAGCAGAACAGGCGACATGACTACTGGGGTCTCGACAAAGGGCGACGAAGAACTCATCGATCTGTCCGGATCACCTCATTAAAAACGAATTTCAAAGCCAAAATATTGACGCAGACTCTCGTTCGACAAACGTATCCAATTCATTCTGTTGGAGCATTGAAAGTGCTGCTGCCTTTCAGATCTTTGTACATGTGTGAAATTGGATTTTCGGCGATGGTAGGAATCAAAACCAAATTTCGAAATAATCTGCAACTGCCGTACTCATTATCCCTGAAAATGACCTACATTGACGTAAACGTCAATGCCGTCACCAACAGAAACCGAAAACAAGCGCACCCTTCGCATAAGCTGCATAGGAGAAACTGAACAGTTTTTAAGTAAAATAATATTCAATAATTTATCAAAACACTAGTAAAAGTAACTAGATTAAAAAATTATACCAGTTTTTTTGTAAAATTTTATACAATTATAAATGAAAAAAAATAGTAAAAATTAAAGTGAAAAAAACCCCATCCCATGTCCATCAAGCTAGGTTGGTCGAGAAAGTTTGACGTTTTAAAAATTGTTTCTGTATTCTAAAACGTTTGGCATGCGCTGCACTAGGCTATTCGTGTCCGCTACGTTCCTGCTGGTATGGTGGAAGTACGTATATTAGGATGGAAATGAGAAGATGGGTGTTCTTTTCCGCCTCATGATCGTTGTACCTTTACAATCCCCCCTTCTTTATTTTTTTTTCTTCTAAAGATTTTATTCTATGAATGAAAGCGATTTCCAGAATCTCTATGCCTCACAGTAATGAGTTTATACGCTTTGCATGCAAATTGGATATTGTTTCTCCACGAATTTCTGTGAGTTTTCTAAAAACTCGATTTTTAGCTATTCGTGTATGATAAAAGAAGTGTCAAAATATGCGTGCGTAATCATCATTTGTTAGATTAATAAATAGAATTCAATGAAAGCGAAATAAACAACGATCATTTAAAATCAGTCCGTAAAAAAAGCATTTATTTTGTTTAACCCAGAACAAACCTTGGAAGATGTATTCTTTTTTAAATATATTATTCAAGAAATTAATATTTTTCCCAGATGACTCCTTGAAACATTTATTCCGGAACAAATTCACTCGAAAAAGTAATTGCAAGAATATCGCTCAAAGTAAAATGTGAATCATTTTTGAAACATTCCGGTGTTTATCAGGAGAACGGAAGTCTTGGAGAAAACATTTCTTGGAAATTTATATAAATAAATCGTGCTATCCCAGCTTGCAGAGTTAATAAAAGAGCAGTCGTATAAGAGAAGCAAAGTGTATTTGTCCTTCGAAACGACAGAGGCAGTGCTTTTAGCAGTGTATAACATTGTAAAGATTTTCTGTCTCGTTGTTAGCAATTTGGATCTTCTGGAATATAACCGGATGTCAAATAAAAACGCTGCAGGGTAACAAGAGAAAACTTCCGCACAGAGATGATTGTAAACACAGACATCTCAAAACCAGTTGCTTTAACCTCCGACATTTGAAGAACATTCTCACCAATAGCGGTCGTTCTTCTTGATCTTAGTGAAGATCCTCCTCTTTTACGCTGTGAAGAAACCAAAATCTCTTTTCAAGGAGGTATATTACAAATCCAACGGAAACTCACAATGAAATGGATGCCGAAGTCAATCGCCGTTTTCATTTAGAAGATGACAAAGCGCTTTTCTGTGTCATTTTCCTACTTCAAGGAGCCCTGGCCTCGATGAATGGGGTCCAAATGGAAATCTGGGATGAGTTCACAAAATGCATTTAAGACCGGCGAGTTGAAAACTTTCTCGAGTTGCAGCACTTAGGATGCAGTGCCCGTAAAATCCAGTTCCTTTAAATTCCCCGTTCTATCGAAATGCATCAGCTCCATTGCCTATGGATACCTATTTACCCGTTGGAAACATGTCTATGTGTATGTGTGTTCGCATAGGAAACCGGGCTTTGTGTTCTGAATTTAAGAAACACGTACTCCCTAGATGTAAATCATTTTCCAACTGTAGCTAAAAGCAATGCATCTAAGGGTTTTGAAATAGACTGTTTTATTTCTTTTTTTCTCCATCCACGACGGTAGAATAAGTAAGTAGGTTTTGTTTACAGAAAAGGGAAAGAGGTTTATATGAAGGACAAGTTTGCAAAAACCTTTCAAGTCCTAGAAGGAAATTATCAGTGTCTGGTTCCAAACACCTGAAAGTTGCTACTACACTCTTCTTTGTAAATCCTCCCTCGCCTGCTCTTAGTCTTTTTGTGTACTTCGTGATACACCAGAAAATGTTGTCTAGGATAGTACAGGATCGTCGGAAAGGAATTTTTTAAATATCAATGTCTAAAATACTCGTAGATTCTAGAATTATTTCACACCTTAAAAGGCTGAAGCGAATTAACTCGATATAAGCAAAATGGGCTGAAATCAGCTCGAACGATATATTCGCTGTCTAAGAAGTGGGCTGTGATCATTTAGAGGGTTAATTGGCTTTAATCCTTTCTGACTGATTATCTACTTAAAGGACTTAACAATGGTGACAAACCTGAGAAAGAAGAGAGACGTTTGAGCCACGGGTTTCTACAGAGTGGTATGACGTCCGCGTCAGGGTGGCTAGCCTTTCCATATCATGTCTTAGGTCGTGAAGAAAAAAATAAAGGAACAGATGGAAACGCTTACTACTGGTCACAAGTATGTAGTCAGAACTGCTAAGATGAGAAGAGGAAAGGAATTGTTTTGCCGTATTTTTCGTAAAATTCGGCCACTATATGAGCAGTTCTGTTTGGGGAACGTAGAAAATTTTGAGCACCTCGTCCGAAGAGTAGGCTGTTTAAAGGGTTGATTTTAATATGTAAAAGTTCTTCAAGTCTTAATCCTCACTTTTTCCGCGTAACACTAGGGTGATAATGATTAGTTGATGCGAATTACAAGTATTACTTGTACGTTAGTATTCGCGTTACGTGCTTGACAAGAGGAGCGTAATACTCTCAGTTTTCGCTCTCGTATTTCAAATTGGGGTGTTACCGAACAGATATCATAGTCCCCTTACACTTACAGTAACCCCAGGTATGGGAGTTCAGCAAAAACCTTCAATTCTTATTATGTTACACTGAATTCAAGTCAGCTGTGTTCATTTAACGACATTTTTGCCATGCGCAAGGAAACGGAAACGCCTATTGACGAAATAACTGCTCCGTGGTTTGCTGAGTTTAAGGCAGAGACATCCAAGAAAGAGAAATCAACAAGAAGTCCACGAACATCCGAAGAGACTGAACTTTATCATACACTGAAGAGCAATTGAATTAGAAACAGCTGGCGTTATGCAAATGTGGCGCTGTGGGAGGCCCTGTAAACGGAAACGACATGACGTATGCAGCGATCCGACAATATAAAGAGTGATGCGACGGAAATCAGTAAGAGTCGGACGCAGTATACGAAAGATCTAAGCGCATCTGATCGTGGGCAAATTGTCGGGGCCCGACGAATGGGTCACTCCATCTCGGAAGTCGTGCAGGTACTGAGATTTTCACGAGCCACTGTGTCACGGGTGCACCGTGAGTACATCGAATCCGGTAAAACCATCCCTGCAAGGGCCAACTGCCGTGGACAACAGCGTGTGGATGAGTGGAGTCATCGTCGGCTAGCTCGCATTGTAACAGCGGATAGACGGGCCACAGTGCAAGAAATCACTCGGCTACTAAACGCTGGTGCACAAAAACGTGTAAGCAGCCACACCATTCAGAATCATCTCCTCGCTATGAAGTACAGTAGCCATCAACCCACGAGGGTACCGCTGCTGACCGCACATCGCAGGGTGCAAAGATTAGCATGGGCGCCGGAACATCGCTACTGGACCCTAGACATGTGGAAAAATGTTGCCTGGACTGATGAGTCGAGATTCACTTTGGTACATGCGGATGGCAGGATACTAGTACAGCGCAACCCTGGTACGTGTGACATCGTCCCTCATTGGTCAACGTTACCGGGATATCCTGGAAGACCATTTGCTCCCGTTTGAGCGTCTTCAACATCCCACTGGGCACCTCATCCTGCAACAAGACAATGCACCGTGCCATCGCTCCCGAATAGTATCCGAATGGTTGGATGAACACTCCACCGACGTGACCTCGCTTCTTTGGCCAGCTAGGTCGCCTGACTTCAATCCCATCGAGCACATCTGGGATGCCATCGAGAGAGATGTTCGAGGCTCTGACCCCCTCCACCAAATCTTCGTGAACTGTGGGAGCTTGTTCAGGGGGTCGTGGATCCATATGGCTTTGCAACGCTTCCGGTGTCTTGTCGAGTCCATGCCGAGACGAAGCGCCGCCGTCATAAAGCTGAAAAGTGATGCTACACGTAACTAGACAGGTATCTCTAATTCAATTGCTCTTCAGTGTATATTCATACATGAAAAGTAAAAAGAAAAACATTAATCGTCACAGTTTATAACTTGGTTAAATAAGATAGCCATTGGATTGTGCTACATAAGATGCTACGATTTAAAAAACTACAAAATTCTTCCGGGACATGAAATTAAGGACATTGATCGTACAAAATACACCGACGGAAAGAAAATCCCAACACCACGAAAAAATAGTTGCAGAGGAATGAAATGGCGGCAATACATTTGTATAGGTAACATATTTAATCGATTAAGGTTTCAAGATCACAGCTTATTGTAAGCGCGAGAAGAGCCATTTTAAATGTGAAATGCTAGTACATTAATAACCGGTGTAACCGCCAGAATGTTGAATGCACGCACGCAGACGTTCATGCATTGTGTCGTACAGGTGCTGGATGTCAGTTTGTGGGATGGAGTTCCATGCCTGTTGCACTTGGTCAGTCAATACAGGGACGGTTAATGCTGGTTGGGGGTGACGCTGGAGTTGTCGTCCAATGATGTCCCATACGTGCTCGATTTTTGAAAGATCTGGTGATCTAGCAGGCCACGGCAACATGTCGACACTCTGTAGAGCATGTTGGGTTACAACAGCGGTATGCGGGCGAGCGTTTTCCTGTTGGAAAACACCCCCTGGAATGCTGTTCATTAATGGCAGCACAACAGGTTGAATCACCAGACCGACGTACAACTGTGCCTTCAGGGTGCGTGGGATAACCACGAGAGTGCTCCTGCTGTCATAGGAAATTGCTCCCCAGATCATAACTCCAGGTGTAGGTCCAGTGTGTCTCGGCCGCAGACAGGTTGGTTGCAGGCGCTCACCTGGCCTTCTTTCTAACCAACATACGGTCATCACTGGCACCCAGGTAGAACCGGCTTTCATCAGAAAACACAACAGATCTCCAATCTGTCCTCCAATAAGCTCTAGCTTGACACCACTGACGTCGCAAATGGCAGTGGTTTGGAGTAAGTGGAATGCACGCTACAGGGCATCTGGCTCGGAGCTGTCCTTCAAGTAACCGATTAATAACAGTTCGTTGTGTCACTGTGGTGGCAACTGCAGCTCGAATTGCTGCCGCAGACGCGGTACGATGCGGCACGGCCATACGCCGTACACGGCGGTCTTCCCTCTCAGTAGTGCCACGTGGCCGGCCGGAACCCGGTCTTCTTGAGGCAGTACCTTCCCTTGACCACCGCTGCCAACAATCATGCACAGTGGCTACATTCCTGCCAAGTCGTTCTGCAATATTGCGGAAAGAAAATCCACCTTCTCGTAGCCCTATTACACGACCTCGTTCAAACTCCGTGAGCTGTTAATAATGGCTTCTTCGTCTTTTTTATGGCATTCTTGACTAACATCAACACACTACGTCGAATCTCAACGATAACTAACGTTCACGAACGTTACAGCGCGTATCTACAGCAAACCTGCTTTGCATGTTCCGAGTGGCGCTACTAGCGCCACACGTATGCGCCGAGCGCGAAATTTGCATAGACGTCATCTTACAGATGTACTCTCACCGTCTACCAACTGTCGTTTATCTAACACAACCCCTTCTTGGTGTTGGAATTTTTCTTTCCGTCAGTGTATATCGAATTTGAAAACTTTATATGAAGTCAAGCGGTTAAAAACGACGAGGCGTTTTGCAAAGACTAATGTTTACGGGGAAAACGTACTTTTCACATCAACAGCGGAGTCAACCTGCATACGTTGGAGATAAAAACTAGACGAAAACGCCTTTAGTACGTACGTGACACCTTCAAGGGCAAATTGTAAGTTTTATTTATGGACATAATCGTTGTTAGAGACCATAATAATTTAATAAGACAATTTTTTCATTGAAAATAGTGGAGATAAAATGCAGCTGATGTTGTTTTCCAGCAAGACGGCGCCTCATCACATAGTAATCTACAGATCTGTCATGCTCTGGATGACCGGTTCCTAGACAGATGTATTAGAAAACATGGACCAACAGCCTATCATTTAAAATGTCAAAGAAAAACAAATATTGCCCATGCTAAAAATATTCGCAATTTCGACCATCTGAGGAAGGGAACTTCAGCAACGAGCAATCTCCATTCTTCTTCCCATTTTAAGCGACGGACGAATACCTGCCCACTTTAGACGACTAGAGCCAACTATTTGCCGGAAACGAATTTTAGTCCATATGTACCTCTACAAATACCACATATTGCGGTAAATATTTACGATAATTTATTCTCCAACCGATGAAGATACAGGAGGATTCAAAAGTTCCCGAATTCTGTATTTTAAAACGTATTTGCTGTAAAACCATGAAAGACATCCGAGTATTGCTGCTTGTGACTGTTGTGCATGACCTTAGGGAACGAGCAGCGCCACGTGATAGCACCACGTGACACTACGCTTAGGCGGACGCTGGCAAGCAGTAACGTTCAGTCAACCACGAGTCTCACGCAAGAACAGAGAGTCGCTTCGTCACAAGTTTATTTTGCGTAAAAATCTTACCAACATTGCATTCAGCTCTTTCAAAGGAAGTTTTCTGATGCTCCTATTCCAGGAAAAACAACTGTGTATGACCTCGTGAACCGGTTTCGCGAGACAGGCAGTGTTCAGGATAAACCCAAAAGCGGCCGGCCGTCCGTCCGTGGTGATGACAACGTTTCTGGAGAAAATTCACGTTTCTCTGCAGCTCTCTCCGCGGAAGTCACCGGCGGCTGTCTCAAGAGTTAGGGTCATCGTATTCAGCCTGTCAGAAGGCTACTAAACGTCTAAAAGCTACGGCCGTACAGAATTCGAGTAGTGCAAGAGCTTCGTCCTTTGGACTTGGAAAAGCGTATTGCCTACTGCCAATGGTTTAAGAGTTTCAACGGCAACAAAGCGACTAGCCAGCATAACACTTTTTTCAGTGACGAGGCACGATTTCATTTGAATGGATATGTCAGTAGCCAAAACACTCGCATATGGGCTGTGGAAAATCCACACGCATTGCATGAGGTTAGACTTCACTGTCAGAAAGTTGGAATGTGGTGCTGCTTGTCTAGACGGCGAATTGCATGGCCATTTTTTTCTCGACAGAACTGTAAATGTCGCTGTGTATGTAAACATCGTCCATCAGTTTGTAGCGATGCTGGAAGAACACGAACGTTACTGTTGGTTTCAACAAGATGGAGCAACGTGCAAACTACACAATGGAGATGCTCTGTGAGTTCTTCCACGATCGATTAATCTCGAAAAAACTTTGGCCGCCTCACTCACCAAACTCGGGTCATCCAGACTTTTATTTGTGGGGCTATCTGAAAGACAGTTTACCACAACAACCCTAAGACGGTACAGGACCTGCGGAACATCATTACAGCCGTGAGGGACATACCAGCCAGCACGCTGAAAAGAGTGTCAGCCGACATGTGTGGTCGGGTAAATCTTTATTTTCAACAGAATGGTGGACAATTCCAAAATCTATTTGTAAAGTGGTTTTCATTACCTGTAAGCATGAGTGTCAATGTAACAGTATATAAAAATAGTTATACATCACTATATTTGTGGTAGAAATATTTGAATTCAAAGTTCGGGGACTTTTGAATCACCCTGCACAAAACATCAAACAGCAATGTGTAATACCTACAAAGACATATTTTGAAGTTCTTGCCGATAATATTGACTTGAAAACTCTAGATAACTGATTGGTTACTTGAAATGCAATATGATATTTTGGTTCCTTAGATCGTCTTCAATCTTTATTCGATAGATACTGTATAGAATCCATAAGCTATTATCATTATATGATTGCCCGGATTTCCGAACAGTTTTGTCAGGTAGATTCTTTAAGTTTCAAACCTATTGCTATCTTACGATACGTTGTGTGCACAGATTAATTAAGGATGTTGCATATATTCTTCATTTCTGAGTTTCTTTCTCTTTAAGACAGTAACCTTCAATTAGGGAAGTGTTGCTGATTCCATGGTAATGTTCTATACATTGAAACACTAATTAATAGCAATAGTATGATTAATATGACTAATTAATATGTTCAAATAGTACAGTTGTACTATTTTAAACATAGAAACACTACAAAACATTTCCCGTGCAATCAATTTTTTTATCAAAAGTATCCAGATTTAAAAATGATCTACAATATTCCAAATGAAGAAAACCTTACATAAAACTAAAAGTATACAGAAGTATCTAGTTCATCGACAGGCTAATTGCGCATGTTTATAAATCATACTACCATCTAAATGTTAGTCATGTTTGTTGTCAGAAAACAGAAAATATACACTCACGACAATGAAATTTGCGCACGTAAAAGAAAACATGCTACAACAGCGAAAGTTTGCAAATAACTAGAGTGCGTGCTGGTATGAAAATGATCTAAGTTTGGTGCGAGTGCGCATGACCGCACACCCTGTGGTGCCGCTGCAAGCACGAACCAGCAGCCTTATAAACCGGCGTGTATTCGATGCCTCATGAAAGCGAAAAGCACTGGCCGACGCAAGCAAGAGTACAGAGTGACAAAAATGCCGGGTAGACGCCAGAGACGTCGATTTACGCAACTTACGGACTTTGAGAGAGGCCTGATTATTGGGTTCAAAACCGCAATGTCATCAGCGCGCCGTATAACCCGCTACGTGGATCGTTCTGACCATACCGTCGGGCTGTGTTGGGAGCAGTGGACAAGTGACGGCACTGCCACACGGCGGAGCGGCTCCGGTCCGACAAGGAGGACCACCGGTAGAGACTATCGACGGATCGTGCTCCGGGCAGGAATGGATCCCACGGGGACCCGGTCCCCTATACAGGCAGATGTCGTGGCTCCTGTGTGCTCACGAACCATTTTCCGACGCGTCGCGGAAGCAAATCTGCAATCCTAGCGCCTCTTACGTGTGCAGCCATTAACACCGGAATATCGCCGGCTCGGTGTGCAGTGGTGCCAGGCCAGAGCGACGTGAAACGCTACAGACTGGCTACATGTGGTGTTTAATGATGAGTCCCGCTTTATTTTGGGGACAGATGATCATCGTGTCCGGGTGTGGAGATCCCCGGGTCAACGGCACAATCCAAACCTTGCTATCGAGCGCCACACGTCCCCCACAGCAGGCATTATGGTCAGGGGAGCCATTACCTACGATAGCCGATCAGCTCTAGTTGCGGTACGTGGATCATTAACTGACAAGCGGTATGTGGATGAGATCCTCAAGCCCCATGTGCTCCCATTCCTGGCAGAGATTCCATGTGCGCCATACTAGCAGGATAATTCCCGCCCGCACACGGCTCGGGTTACCCAGGACTGTCCTACGTAATTTCCAGATACTTCCATGGCCTTCCCGGTTCCTGGAGATGTCCCCTATCGAGCAATGTAGGATCAGTTGAAACGCCAGCTGCCGCTGTACCGCAATTTCCGGGATTTGGAGCACACTGTCCAACGCGATTGGGCCAGTGGGCCGCAGGACAACATCAAGCGGCTGTTCGCCTCCATTGCGCTGAACCGTATTGCAGCATGTATCGCCGCACGAGGCGGTGCAACGCGCTATTAAAGATGACCGAACTGCGTACCACAAATCCCTCTGTAACTATTTTGCAGCTCTGTTTTTGCTATCATGTATATCATTCATCTGTATCATTACGTTCATAAAATTTCAGTTCAATCAGATGCTTCCTTCTTGGTGCGCAAATTTCATTGTCCGTGAGCGTACTTGTGATTCACCTAGCGAGAAAAAGTTCCTCCCACGTAATGTGGAAAATACATACATACATATCACTAAGTTGTCCTCTGAGATTCAGAGGTTAGCTCCAAAAAGAAATACAAACTACCCGATATTTTTACTTACTGTTATTGTATCAAACTTCTCCATTTACAGCGATCTTGACATACAACTCGGGCTTCACTGACATCCATCACACGTCGTACACAAGATCTTGTATACTTCATACTCATAATCTTTTTCTCATGCAGACACTCCTGAATCTGATCCACCCATGTCTTCCTTGGCCTTCCTCTGCCTTTCCTTCCTGCCACTTGGGCTGAAAATATTTTCTTAGTAAGCATTTCATCACTCATTCTTTCAACATGGCCAAACCACCGAAGCATATTGGTCTCCACCTTGCTAACAACATTTTGCTTCACATCACACAACTGCAATACATCTTCATTCCTCACACAATCAGATCGTGTCTTGCCACAAACCCCACGTAAGAAACACATTTTTCCAGCACACAAATGACTCCTATGTTTCTTCTGCAGTACCCAGGTTTCACTGCCATACATCAGAGTAGGAACAATTACTGTTTCACACACAGCCATGCGGGACTCTCTAGAGAACCCTTCATTCCTGTGAAAACCTCACAGAGCAGCTATGACTTTCAATGAAGAATTCACTCGCCAAATTGGATAGTGAAATTATCACCATCCAATTTGTTCTCTCTGTCAAGCATGCTTCCTAAATACACAAACTCACTCACCTGGTCAATCACAGTGCCATGTAGACTTACATTACATTCAGTGCTACGAGTTCCTCTCTCAAAAACCATAACTTTGGTTTTTTCCTTATTTATACTGTTTGAATTTCATGCAAACTTCGTACATCCGAGACAACATACTCTACAAATCACTTTTGCTCTCTGGCAACAGGACAGTGTCATCAGCACACAGCAATCTGCACACACGGATATCACCAAGACATAAACCACTATCATCTATTTTGGCATCACGCATGCACACATCCATAAATATATTAAACAGCCATGGTGACATTACATAGCCTTGTCTGACTCTTGCACCAATAGAAAACCATTTTGATAAAACACCATTCACTCGTACACAAGCTCTACTACCAGCATACATGGCTTTTACACTATTACGTAGATTCCCAGTAACACCATATTCATTCAATACCTTCCACAAATGTGTCCTATTTACTCGGTCGTAAGCATTCTCTAAATGTATGAAAGCAACAAAACCGTTCTTACCAACAGCCAGATACTTTTCAATCATCACGCGTAATGCAAGAATTTTGTTAGTGTAGCCTTTACCAGGCACAAAACCACTCTGAACATCCCACACTTTCTCTCGTGTAAGACCCCGTACTTTTTCAATAACAACTTTACCAAATACGTTCCCTGGCACACTTAGTAGGCTAATACCCCGATAGTTCTTGCATTCAGTCTGATCACTTTTTCCCTGATACAAGGGAACAATAATAGCATCCTTCCAATCCCGAGGGGCCATTTCAAACTCCCTGCACAAGTGGCAAATTTCAGTTAACCAGTCAATTACAGTCACCACCATATTTAAACATCTCGGCAGTTATGCCATCAACTCCCGGAGCTTACCATTCTGAAGAGATTTTAGAGCTTTAAACACTTCTCTTGACACCCCTTCTGTGCTTCCATCCCTCGCTGTGGCACATCTGCGTGTCTCAGAATCATCTTTGCTTTCCTGATCTAATAACTCACAGAAGTATTCACCACATCTTTCACTTAACTCATTGGGCTTCCATATCATTTCCCCGATCTTCTCCTTCACACAACTTACAACTTTGTTTCCACTATTTTTCCTGAGTCTCGTGTACTTCCAAGAAAGAATTCCTATCTTTCCAAAAAAAACCAATTCATGCCTTTCCCCTACCTTCTCCTTCCTATCTTTTGCCTTACTCTGGCGAACCAACTTAGCAACTTCACGGTTCTTACAGCGAAATTCATCCACAGAGACTCTACCTTGCAACATCCCCAAATAGGCTTCCTTCTTTCTATTTACTGCATCTTTAATCTCATCATTCCACCAAGCATCACATCCATTGTTACCCACTATTGTGGTGCCACAGACCTCTTTAGCAGCAGTGACAACACAGTTCTTAAAACATTCCCACTTCTTTTCTACATCCCTCTCACAAGACTTCAGTTCCTTCAGTCGTTCTCTGAGCAAGTCAGAATAATGCTGATGATCTTCAAGGAGCCTTTCAACCTTTATTCTTTCTATCCTGGGTCTCTTCCTATTCCTCCAACCAACATTAAGTTTCACTCGTGACACTACCAAGTAATGATCAGAACCAACATCTGCACCTCTCATCACACGGGTGTCAACAACTAAGTGTTTCAAACGCTGATCGTAAACAACAAAATCTATCACACTCTTTTGACCAAGAGTACGATTTTCCCAAGTATATGTGAGTATATACTTGTGGTTGAAAAATGTATTAGATACACACAAACCATTCTCAATGCAGAGTTCAATTAATCTTTCACCATTATCATTCACACAAGGATCATTAAACTTACCCAGAACATTGTCAGAAATTGCATTCTGCACACCTACTCTACCATTGAAATCCCCTGCTATTATAACTTTTTCTTTAGCACCAAACTGTCCCAAAACAGCTTTTAGCTCATTCCAGAAATTCTTATCAGAGGTTCCGAGTCACAAGGAGCATACATTACAACAACTACAATTCTCTGAAGTTTCACTTTCAAACGAATCCAGAGAATTCTCTCACTTACGCAACTATAGTGAATCAAGTTGTTCTTCATCTTTTTACTTAAACTCACACCTAACCAGTCTGTCCTCTCACGTTATCCAATACTCCAGACCACCCACTCACCGTGCCATTCACTTCTTCCCCAATTTCCTTCTTTTTGGTTTCACTTACACACAGCACATCCAATCTATACTTATTCATCTCCTCAATCACCTCATTCATCTTGCCATTTATACCTCTAGTATTCCATATACCAATCTTACATTCACTCAACAGAGATCTCTTTTTCGTATGCCGTTTTGAAGGTCCAGGTCGATTCCGTATTGGACTGTCCTTCTCAAGTGTGGTAGGTCCACAATACCTCACGTTAGAGTCCGTATATTGATTTCTTTGTGTCTTTTTAATCAGGTAAGTACATCAGTGGGGGGGAGATCAGCCCACAGATGACGATTCCAGTTGGTCATTCAACCTAAAGATACTGGAACAAAACCCAGTGAGTTGGGGTCTTTTCGCCAATGTCACACAGAACTAGCTTGCACCTCTCCAAGATTCACAGAGGCCCTAGTTGCTGTTGTGTGTGCCATTGTTACCACGGAGCGCCCCGAGGAGGCAAACCCACCGCTCACCGACCGCTGGAAAATGTTTAGAAATTCTTAATCAGGATTGTGCATACCTCTGACGCAAAGAGAATTCTGATTCTACTAAGACATCTCGACAAATGTGATATACTTTTGTTCAAGCTAGCTACAGTAAAAGTACTCACTTTGGAAAATTATAAAGTACAAAAAAACTATTGAGCACCAAGGTGCACTAGAAATTTTCTACACAGTGCAAGAAAGCATGAAAAATTCTTATCTCTACTTGTATGTGGTACATTTTCATTTCTCTTTCAGTGGAATCTTCTATCTTTTTGAAGTGATGAAAATATCTTGCATACAGGATGTTTCCGAAAGTTCTAATAAACTTTCAGAACGAATTCACATAAGTACGTTCCTAAAATTTGTGTGCACAGGAGAACACGTTTCCTAAATTCTACCAGAACTTATAGAAACACTCTATACACATTAGTGGACGTTGTAATATTCCGGCCTCATCTGTTGATAGAAATTTGTACGACAAAATGAATAGAAGAAAAAAAACATTACATAGCACTTTGTTTACAAAGCTACACAACCCATGGGACATTGATTCATAATCGAGTAAAGTTTTGATGCTGACAAGAAAGCTTAATTAACTTGAGTTTTTATGGGGATTTTTTTACTCGTTTCGTGGATCGGGTGACGAACCGAATATGCGAGAGTTCGGTCCCTAGTTATCACGATGCACCGATTTGTCCGAAGAACTTCCTACACACGAGTTCGGTACATGAGTGGATAGGCCCTAAGAAGTGAAATCTCTTGAATTCTTGACACGAAACACACTTTATTTGGCTATTTCCAATTTTGGTTTAATCCAAAAGAGAAGAACCAATTACAGCAAACCTATTCAGAAAAGTTTACCAAAATGGCCTTACTAAATTCATGAAAAAAAAATTACGATAACTTTCAGCTGAAATCCTTTCAAATTTTTCAGAAACAATGATAACACAGGTGCATTTAAATTGCCAAAAACAATGTAATTACATTTCTGGATAAAAAAAGGATTATCTCAAAAAATAATGGAAGAGGAACTTTAAAACCCAATTTATGAAGAATAAGAATGAAACTCTTTTCCTGCACTTGGCAAAGATTTTTCAAAATTAATGACAGAAAAAATAAAATAAAAACAAACTGCCGCACGAAACATCTTTAGCACAATTCTCAAAAACTCATTACAGAGTTTCTCAAATATATGGAATTTACACAATGAAAGCAAACCAATCAGGTAGATAATAGACAGAAAAATCCAGTGATTTATAAGCTAAAACTATTTTCTAAAATATAATCTGAAAAATTATTAAAATCTATCCTCTTTATTAAAAATCTGAAGGGATCTGAGAAGAACTGATGTAACTTCCAAATGGACTATCATTTTATGGGAAGTTTAGCTATAGTTTCAATTCATACTAACATCAATTTAAATTTGTTAATTGCGATTAGAAATAGTTTCAATGTATACTAACATCAATTTACGTTTGCTAATTCAGTTCTTAACAGAAGACCTGGATGACCTTATATAGTCTTTCACAGTGAAGATAAAAACTTAATAATAGGATTACTTGAAATGCTAATTTTTTCACATAAAATCAACTATTTTCAATTTGAGAAAAAACATTTCTCCAGATAATAGAAAGACAACATAAAAAAAAATACCAGAAAATATTATAGGAACTTCCAATAAGTTATATAATTCCCTGAAATTCACTTCAGCAGTTCAGTTTGAAAATCAGATAATTTTTTTTATCTCACTATTTATAATGTAATTACTAATCTACAAAAATAGCCCAGTAATACAAAAAAATAACCTTGGGTTATAATTCTCACCATAGATTTTATATAAAAGCAAATTCTGCTAGTCAATTCCTGGAGAAAATAAATGATTTAGACTGAACACAAGAAATGAGGAAAGTTCACAAAGAGGAACTCAAAGAGCTTTTAGAAAGCACTATCTAAAAGCAGTCAGAAAAACAAACAGTTGAAAAAGCTTTCAAAAAATTTACAACATCCGAAAGAATTATATTCTCTAGAAAACTTACTTACAGCTATGGACTATTAAAGTGTCTCGAAAAAATAAACGATGAATATAAAATTAGATTTGTTCCTAACCTAATTAACAAAAATTAAAACTTTCTTCCCCGAGGTAATAAAAACAGCAGAAAATACTTTGGAAATGCAAGGAATCGTATGTGAGTTACTTGTAATTTTGGGCTTTCTTACATAGGAGAGACAAGTCAGACTGAAGATTCGCACAACATAACACATAGCCGCTATAAGAAAAAAACAAAACTATTAGACAGACACGTGCGGGAAACTGGTAAAGGATTTTCAGAGTAGAATCATTAGAATTAAGAATAACCTTTTAAAAAGAATAATTAAAGAACGACTAAGAATCTACAAAAACAAAGTATCATTAATAACATGAGAAATTCTCCACCACGCACGTGGTGCAATTTATTCGGACTAATTAACCGTAACCGAACGTCCACCTGGGAAATGAATTTTTCACAATATCCGGATGAAGTAGATGCATTAATCCGAAAACTGGCTAATCCAGTAAAACCCACAAAAGAAACTTTCAAAATACAGAATTATCGAACCCCTTGGATATTTGTAGATTTTCCCTAGACATATTAAGCTGAAAATCAATAATAAATCCTTTTGTATCAGCAAGAATTCGAACGATTTGCCGCGAAAACTGTATAACAGATGTTCTAACAGGTACAGGGACTATCAAATAACTTTATCTTATTGTAAATAAACGGCAGTCGTCCTACTAGCTGGAAAGGTAGAAAGTGAATCTGCATTTACAACAGGGCCTTCAAGTTACTCCATAGTCTATTTCCATGTGATTCCTGCAATAAAAACAATCTAAAATTCAGAAAAAGAGCAATGATAAAAGTACCAAAATAACGCGAAATGTTTCCTAAAGAGCAGGAACGAAGGCCGCCGACGCCCAACCAAAGTGCTTTAAAATTTCATTTTGCCACCAAGGCAGAAGTGCCGTAGTGTTTAACAGTCAAGAAACTAGTGCAACTTTCTTTAATAAATTACGTTTCAGTAAGGAAGCTGGCGAAATTCCATTTCAGCCTCTCATTGCGGATGTTGAGGCGCTTTCTCACAAGTCACATTATTCTTGATGTGGAAAGTCGTTGTCTGCCACTCACAGCAGCTTCATGTTTGAAAGTCACGAAAAAGAATTTGTGAAATAATGCACTTTCGTCTGGCGCACGAGAAGTAATAATTTGCTTGGTTGAAACTCGAGGAGTTAAATTTAAAAAGAATTAATATTTTAGTTAACATAACCTTTTAAAATGTTTATGCCGCAGTTTTCAGAGACCCTTTGAAGACATGACGTCAGTCTAAGCAGCAAAAGGAATAAAATATGTATATCGTGCAATAGTTTCTCACTTCAGTGCATACATTTTGCTCAAGGAACTGCTCTTCTTGCAACAAAGTCTCAAATGTTTACGTAATGATAGGTTATGAGGAATTTCCGAAACAAGACATCCATTCTTAAATTACATAAACATAGAATTCAGAACTGCTTTTCACAGTAATTAAGTATTAGTTGACAATAAAGCAATTATGACGTATTCTTTCATTTACGTAAATTTTGGTTGGTCCTCATTATGCTTTTCAAACTGAAGGTTAGTTACATCTGAACTTCCGCGAATTTTTCCCCTTTTCGCTATGACTGGAAGTCACTTAAGTCATGTATGCTTAAATGAACCATGCAAAAAAAAATGGTCTGACTGAATAGTCTCGCATCAGTGTTCGCTATGTCAATGGAAGTGATCTATTTTATGTTGTTACGAGTTTAGTAATGTTTCATTACACACCTTTGTTAGTGATCTTGTGATTCCCTGCTATTATTTTAAATCTAAGACTAGTTGCTGTGATATCAAGTCTTCGACCGTGCTGTTTCATGAATAAATATCCGTAACTACGAAGACGTGACTTAAAGTTATTCAGTGACTACTTTACTTTAGCGTGCTTCTCGAACACTAGAATTATAATGATTATACAACATTTCGTTTATATGAAAATGAACAGATACCCGCAACTAATAGTACTGTAAATAACCTTTGGATAACAATCGTGCTTTTACGAAAAGATACTCAAAATTAAAATATTTCATATTATAACATTGTCACCTGGAACCTTTCAGAAAAACATATCCACAAAACAATAAATATCACGTGCTTTTTCAGATGTACGTTACTGCCGACAGCAAGAAAATTCCATATGGAAAAATTAAAACTACTTTCTTAATTAGATCCAGCTTTATACGTCACACAAAGAAAATGTTTGTCAGCTTTCTGTGAAGTATGCAATCAAAAAAGCAAAACGTTCGTACCACCATGCTACGTATGAAATATACTAGAAGGGCTACGCTTTCTTACCTCTACCTGATTTTAAATGTTTTTCGGGTGCTTTACAAGGCCATATTTACTAAAAGTGAGGCCTAGGGCATACAGTTTTGGAGACCCCCTCCCCTCCCCCCGTCCGCCATGTGTCACAAATTCTTTGAACACATGTCGACGTCGAAACACTAGATTGATTAGATTTGTATTAGTACTCGATATTACATAACAGCTAAACAAGACCCCACGTATTAAAATAAACTCGACTTATCTACGGGGGTTTGGAGACAGCCAGTAATGTATTCCTACGATCTTGTTTTGGCTTATTGATAGATACTTGGTTCGGGTGCTAAGAAACGCGCATATCTTGTTTAAGTTTTTTCTTTCTTTTTTATTTTCCTCTCTTTTTTTTCTTTTTGTTAGATAGTGAAACAAAAATGCCTAGTTTGTGATATTTTAGGTCAGAAACTTTTTTCAAATTTTTGACTAAAATAGCTGTCTGTAAATAGCTTTAAAAAAACACGACTATTCAAATAAAAGTAATGGTCTTTATAAACATATTTCAGTTTGTCTTTTAAAAAAGGGACCTACAACCAGCATCCGCATTTATATTCTGGAAAACAAATATTTGAATTAAAAATAATAAATACACTATCTACCAACAAGTAATTGGACACCTGTGATGGCAAAGGAAAACGAAGTAAATTCACCTTCAATAGTTGGTGGAGCCACCACGAGCGGCGATTACAGCTGCGACCCTCCGGGGTATACTCTCAACCAGGCGTTGTACGACGGCTAGCGGTATTTTCTTCCACTCGGCTTGGGGAAGACAGGTCAGTTCCTTCACCGATTTCGGACGGTGGGGGCACCCCCTTAAGTCGACGCCCCAACTCGTCCCAGAGGTGCTCGATAGGGTTAAAGTCCGGGCTCTGCGCAGGCTAGTCCATTCGATTAACCCCATTGTCACCATACCAAGCCATGGTGGATCTCGCAACAGGACAGGTGGCATTGTCATCCTGAAAGTAACATAGGTCCACCCCGTAAAACTGCCACAACGTAGGAAGCGCATGTTCATCCAAAATGGTGCAGTAGGTCTCGGCGTTGAGTCTACCAGGAATTGCGACCAAGGGTCCCGTGCCATACCAAGAGAAACACCCCTTAGCATAATTCCACCGCCGCCGAACTTCACAGTTGGCACAATACATTTCGGCAGGAGGCGTTCTCCAGGCAGACGCCAAACCCAGACCCTGCCATCCGAACGGTAGAGGGTGAACCTTGTTTCGTCGCTCCAGAGAACCTGTTTACACTGTTCAACGGTCCACTGTCGACGTTCTTTGCACCACGTTAGCCGAGCAGCGCTATTGGACTTGGTGATCAAAGGCTTGTGGACGGCAGCACGTCCATGATAACCGAGCAGATGGGCTTCCTTATGGATGGTATTCATCGAAAGAACACTCCCGGATGCCTGTTGAAACTCCTCGCGGATGTGGCCCATCGATTTGGTGCGGTTCTTTCGAATTTCTCTGGCCAGCACCCGTCGGTCTCTAACTCCCAGTTTGTGGGTCTACCGGGTCGGGGCACATTCCGACAGTCACCTCTCATCTTCCACTTGCCAATCACGTAGGCCACTGTCGATTTTGGGTACTTCAACTAGCTGGATATGTCACGTATGGATCGGCCATTTCTGTGATACCCGACGATTGCACCTTTCTCGAAATCAGAGAGCTCCAAACTGCGTGGCATCTTGCATTCGACTGGTTGCGTTGTTGTTTCCCACACGATATTTAACGGCGGCGGCGGCGGCGGACGTGACGTGTTTCAGGACCGCAGATATCGTCGATTGCAGGGGTGTTCAATTACTTGTTGGTAGATAGTGTAGTATGAAATACAGTGGAACTTACTAATAAGTTAGTAAATATAGAATATTTTACCATAGTTATAACAATTCCACTATCATATCATATTTTGTGTGCTGTTAGTTTTAACAACTTTTGAAGTATAACAACAGAAATTATACTTTTCCCCAAAACATTACAGCTCAGTACCAGTAGTAAGTAGTTTTACATTTTGTGTTAAATGAAAATAAATTAAAATGATCCCATACTGTGAATTCAACTTATTGGCAATAATGGACGACATTAGGTTTTCTTCTACATGTCGTTAATGCAGAATCTGTATTTAGCTCATCGACACTTCATGATTGTGTCACGTCGACGTTAATTTGGTTTGTTCCAAAGTTAATCGTAAAGGAGTTCTCGACGTTTTAATAACGAAAGTGAAATGTAACTTTCAAAATTTACAACAGGTAAGGTCATGGAAATTAAAAGAGCTGTTTCAATGGTGAAAATCCTCCAAATACGTCTATTTACATTGTCTATTTAGCTGTTTCAATGTTTGAAAATGCTGTATCCATACCAAGCTCCTTTAAAGTGTTCAGCATTCGCAGCACAGTTGAATTTTTTTCCTCAGCTGCTGGAAATTGGTGTCGCGTCAATTCGTCGTAGACAAGTTCGTCGACTACGTAAATCGTCGCGTTCCCAAATTTTAGTTACATACAAATCGCATGCAAGATGGCGTACGATTTCGGTTATCTTTCCTTCAGTTTCTCTCCCACTGCAAGAACGGTATTTAAGCCTCGAAATGCTGATCTGCTCATTTTTTTCTTTTTCATTCATGGATGGAAAAAACCGTGTAAGATTTCAGACATCACTCCTTCAGTCTTTTTTCAGTCAGCTTCTCTGTTTGTCCGTTCAAAGAAAATACATTTCTACATCTACGGGCTAGGGAAAAAATTCGGTTTGTAACTGATAAATACAGACATGCGTGCGTACAAGATTATCACTGTCTATACATACATAGACAGTGATAATAGTTCTTGCCAGAATGAGAACTTTCTGGCTTCAATTCATACACAAACACAAAACACACACATGATTCTTAATAATTCAAAGCAAACATTCGTTCAACAAATCTGCGTAACACCTCTGCATACTCATAACATGCATCTCTAACATACCTGTCTATAACATGCCCTGTTTCTAAAAAGCCTCACTGCTATCATGCTTTCGTATATATTCAGTGTTAATTTTTCACTGTGCTGCTCCGACTCACTGTCTGTAAGGCCCAACTGAAAAAGCTCTTCGGGAAAGTAATGTGACGCTTAGTCGAAAAACGTTTAAGAAGGAACTAAATTTGCGCAAGAACTCAGAAACTTAAAAGGAATGTTAAATTAGAAGTATACAACAGGTTGAATCGCACATAATATCTCGATGCGAAACATTTTCACCATTCCTTTTTCTTTCAAATGGTATTATTGTTAATTAGTACGTGCATAAAAGCGTTAAGCAGGATTGTTTCGCTTTCTCACTCCTTTTCCAGCAGGAACCGCTTACTGGTTGAGCTTTCCGTATCCGAAATGCTTGGGGCCGAATGTGTTTCGGATTTTCAAATATTTACAAGCAGTCCCCATTTTTTTTCTCCTTTCATTGCCGTAATTCATCAGCCTTCATTTGTGATGCCGTGTTTTGATTAAAAGATATACGAGTATGTTTCACGGCTTTAATTAGGTTTTACGTAAGGAATGCAAAGAAGCAGAGCACCACAAATTTAATTATATTCGGATGTAACGGAAACTAATCATAAAAAAGTGTCAAGAAGAAGCAACATCAGAATCTTTTGAAGGACCAGGAAATGGATGCCTTGGGGACGAGGATGCACTGTCTTAGATGTTTTTTTAAACGTTTTTTTCTCGAGTCATCTGCCTCATTAGCGATGGTTTTTGTTGTGTCGGCCTCTCTTTGATTTTATAAGCTGACAGGATTTCTTGTTCCTCAATAAACGCACGCTGCTCTGGTTTTTCAATAAGTTTATCACACATGTTTTCTCATGTTGTTTATTCGTATTTTTTCCAGCAGTGACTTCACCTTTTTTTCGCTGTGATGACTACCTTCATTCAGTACCATTTCAGCTATTATCACAAGGGTACTGAATAAAATTTGCAGCGTCAGCTTCACCTTCTCTGTTATTATCACTTTCATTCAGTACCATTTCATCTGCTTTCCTCATGTGGCAGAGTGGAATGTTCCATATCATTTTCAATGATATCATCACGATTGCCTTCATTCAGTTGTGAAAACACAAGTTTGTCCATGACGAGCATCGATTCCGTGGCCCCCTCACCCCGGAGTAAGTTGCTCTCCCAACTAAGCTACACGAACGGAATGTATCGCTGCGTATTTGTCGTCTTGACACGTGATTTACCTCTGTAGTACGTCACATAATCTCCCTCTTAATTCCTCTTTTTTAAAGTGAAGTAGGATTTTTTTCATTAATTCCAGACGACGTGTGGAACAAACTTAACACATTTTTCGAAGAACCCAACGGACAGTACATCCATTTTTACGTTCGGGCGCCAATGTGAAAACACAAGTTTGTCCGTGATAGCGATCGAACCTGCGCCCCCTCACTCCGGAGTAAGTTGCTCTCCCAACTAAGCTACACGGACGAAATGTATCGCTGCAGAATTGTCTTGACACGTGTTTTACTTCTGTAGTACGCCACACTATTACGTTTCATCTATTTTCACCATAATACCGAATGAAATTTTCTACACCACCCTCACTGTTACCATCGCGATTACCTTGTGACGTACTACAGAGGTGAAGCACGTGTCAAGACAACAAATCTGCAGCGATACATTCCTTCGGTGCAGTTTAGTCAGTTAGAACAACCACCTCCGGGGCGATGAGGCGCGAGTTCGACCTCCGTCACCAACAAATTTGTGTTTCCACATTGGTGCCCGATTGTGGAAAATGAATCTACTGGAGATCGGGATCTTCGAACAAAAAATGTGTGGTGTTTGTTCCACACATAGTCTGGAATTAATGAAAATTCCTTCTTCGCCTCAAAAAAAAAATGAGAGTGAGGTGACTGACGTACTACAGAGGTAAAACACGTGTCAAGAAAATTCTGCAGTGATGCATTCTGTAGGTGTAGTTTAGTCGGCTAGAACAACTGATTCCGGGGCAAGAAGGCACCGGTTCGATCCCCGTCACCGACAAATAGGAGGCGCGGTTTCTATCCCCATCACCGACAAATTTGTGTTTTCAGAACTTTCAATCAGTTCCATTTTAGCCAATTCACTGTGTCACTGAGTGGAATTTTCCTCATCACCTTCACTGATATCATCACGATTAACTTGATTCAGTATCATTTCTATTTTCACCATGAGACCAAATCGAATTTTCCTCTCGCGGAGTCGTGTCAGCTCTCGAGAAAGTGGAAATTTCGGAGCTTTTTAGATTTAGGAAATTGGGAGAAGGGATACTTAACCTTTTGATTCAATGGTGAATCACACGAAAATTTCAAAACACATTCATAAATGTGTTATCGTTGTCCTTTTGTGTTTTCTACATATAGAGGTATTGTTAATATCTTAAAATACGTGACAAACTATTTCATTTTTTCATTTGTTAATTCTTTTATCCTACAGGAAATCGTGAAGAAGTTGTACCGATGTTAATGTTGAATCACTCAGAAAATCGCGAGGATACACCTTCGGCACCTCCTATGCGGAACCGCCGGCAAAGTGCCATTGAAAGGGCAGCTAGACTTATCGATGTCAATGCAACACCCAACCTGACATCAACCGTTGTTCATCAAACTATAGCTGAGATACCCAATGGGAACCAGACGAGTAGAAATCCAGGTACGTAGCTTCGGATGCCTCGTTTGCACGCCTATGAAATTCTTAATGTTTCTTTTTATCGTGAGGAATTTTTTATTTATTTTATTATGCTATGGGTTTTATGGCCCTCCTAAGCACCTAACGCTATACCGATTTTACATTTAGAGCCAGCCACTGGTTCCAGGGAAGCGATAGAACCAGCGCAGAAAGGACCAATACAGCCATACATGTCATTTTCGTAGGATTCGAAGTCGGACTTATCACTGTGAGAAGTCAAAACTTCCAATCTACATTACTAGGCCGCAGGGCAATTCATCTACACTTTCGACGACCGATTTTAAATAGCGATAACGATTGTTAAATGTACAAGAGGGGCATATAAGGAAGTGACCTGCTTAAATTTCACATTACTGACTTGGAGAATTTTGTAAAATAGTAAACACATACGTTGCAATCATCCCTGTCTCAAGGCCTAGACAGCATATTGCTACTGCATTAGGAAAAGGTAAGCTATATCCATCACTGACTTCGAGGTTAAATCAAAAAGTTGGCAATCTTCCTATAAGCGCAATACAAATGAGAGATGAGTTTTCGTATGTATTTAACAGTTTCATTTAGTGGAAAGTAACAGCTACAGTTGCGTAGCAAACATGGCGTCTCACCTGTCTTCAGCACAACAGAGGAACAAAAAACTTTTGCTCAATTTTTGTGAGAAATGAATTTTGCTTGCAGTTATTTATCAGTAGATGATTAAATGTACAGTTTTTCCCCATCGGGGCGAAATTAAACAAGTTAGTAAAATCATGCAATGCATTGATTATGATACGCTTTCCAATATACTAGAAATCATTACTCAAGCTATTACCCAAGTTATGAGGAAAATGGCTGTGGAATAAATCTCACCCCTGTGCCCTGACCTTTGATCCATTTGGATGATATTCAACAGAACTGGTTCAGTACATCTCCGAAATAACATGATAAAGTTTTGTCCCAATCGAAGCAATTTTACGTAAGTTATGATGCATAAGCGCTATGGAATAGATCCCGCTCCTGTGTCCTAACCTTTCACCCCATTTCGCCCATTTTCAATAGGATTTGTCCCCAGGAAGGTCCCTACAACATACCAACATTTCATCCAAATCGAAACATTTTTACGTAAGTTATGACTCATAATGGCGGTGGAAGTGATTCCGCTCCAATGTCCTGACCTTTGACCCCCATTTCGCCAATTTTCAATAAGGTTTGTCCCCAGGTGGTCTCCTACCACATACTAAAATTTAATCGAAATCGAATTTTTTTACGTTAGTTATGACGCATAAGAGCAGTGGAATGGATCCCGCTCTTATGTCCTGACCTTTGACCCCATTTCGTTCACTTTCAATAGGGTTCCTTCCCAGGTGTTCCCCTACCACAGGAGACCACCTGGGGACAAACCTTATTGAAAATTGGCGAAATGGGGGTCAAAGGTCAGGACATTGGAGCGGAATCACTTCCACCGCCATTATGAGTCATAACTTACGTAAAAATGTTTCGATTTGGATGAAATGTTGGTATGTTGTAGGGACCTTCCTGGGGACGAATCCTATTGATACTAAAAGTTAATCGAAATCGAACGATTTTTACGCAAGTTATCGTGCGGACGAACATACGCACACAACGCGTGACGTAATGAGGCAGATGGGAATCGCGGCCATTTGCTAGCAAAAGTGTGACGTCATAAAACTTTAATAGGATCCGCACATTTGTTTGACTGCTGACATCATGAAAATACAGGCCGCTCCATCTTTTTTCTGGACAATTTATGCATTCACAAGGATGAAAATTTGAACATCGATTAAAATAGCTTCATTTTATAACTTGGAATACTTAATATTTTCTAAAACATAACCATAATTATGCAATCCAATATTTGTTTGTTTACTGACGTCATCAAAGTACAGGTCGCGCCATACTTTTTCTGGTTTCAACACCCCCAAAGGAAAAGGTGTTGATTTTTAATGTAAATATGGTTATGTTTTAGAAAATATTAAGTATTCCAAGTTATTTTAAGAAGTTATTTTAATCGATGTTCAAATTTTCATCCTTGGGAACACATTAATTGTGAAGGAAATGTGTGCAAAAGTTTTTCCTTTGGAAATATAGTAAGCTAAAGTACTTGACGTCCACCTTAATAATATGGGATAAGAGCGATGGAATGGATCGCATTCCTATGTCCTGACCTTTGACCCCATTTCGTCCACATTCAATAGGGTTCGTCCCCAGGTGGTCCCCTACCACATACTGAAATTTCATCGAAATCGAACCATTTTTTTATGACGCATAAGGGCAATGGAATGCATCCCGCTCTTATGTCCTAACCTTTGACCCCACTTCACCGATTTTGAATAAGATTCGTCCCCGGGCGGTCCCCTACCACATACTAAAATTTAAGTGAAGTCGAACCATATTTACGCAAGTTATGACGCATAAGGGCAAAGGAATGATCCAGCTCCTACGTCGTGACCTTTGACCCCATCTGTCCCATTTTCAATAGGGTTCATCCCCAGGTGGTCCCCTACCACATAGTAAGCTTTCATTGAAATCGAACATTTACGCAAGTTATGACGCATAAGGGCAATGGAAGGATTCCGCTCCTACGTCGTGACCTTTGACACCATTTGTCTCATTTTCAATAGGGTTCGTCCCATGGTGGTCCCCTACCACATACTAAAATGTCATCGGAATCGAACCATTTTTACGCCAGTTATCGGACGGACGGACGGACAAAGCTGGAGCATATACGCTTCTTCAACCTACGGTTGGAAAGCGTAAAAAACATTTTGAGGTCCTGGCACCGTATGCTCGAAATGTCAGGCAGTCCCAGTGACAGAGTGGTTTGAGGCGCTGCCTACTAACCATTTATTCAAGATTGGCCTGAACGTACGTGTGTCACTACCGACCATTCGTCCAAGATGGGACTGAAAGTATGTGGTAGAGTGCGTGTGCCTTCTTCACATTCTGCAGCAAACTTCATTTAGCACGATCACGCACTTCGTGCGGTCTCCCTGAGAGCGGCTTCGCTACAGTGGCACCATCTGCTTTCCACCTATTAAGAGCATCAGCGACACTTTATTTGGGGAATCCGAGAAGAGCGGCATTTCTACGCACTGATGGCTTACTCAGGTAGCATCCAACCGCCACATCCCTTTCAAACTTCGTTAGTCCAGCTCCCTACGGTATACACGATCGTATCAGAATAATATAATCACCTCCTAATAATGAGAATAACCACCTTTGGCCCGAATTACAGCAACAAGACGGCGTGGCATGGACGCAATGAGGCCCTGGAAGGTTGCTCGAGGCACACGTGCCCATTCGCATTGCAGCAGAGTACGGAGGTCTCGGAGATGACGTGGTTGTGAGTTGGTGAGTCGAACCTGTCGGTCCAAATAGACCCACAAGTTCTCTATGGGATTGAGGTCGGGCGATTTCACCGGCAAAGGGAGAACGGAGACATTGCTATTGTGTTCCTGGAACCCCTCACGCACCCCCTTAGCGACGTGGCACGGCGCATTGCCTTGTTGGTAGACACCACCACCACCAGGATTGAAGTCCAACATAAAGGGATGCGTGTGGTCAGCGAGGATGGACAGGTATCCAATGGCGTTCAGGGACCCATGCAGTGTTATCAGCGGTCCCAGGTCATACCACATCCTCCAGACATGCGCACTGCCACCGCCGGCCTGTACTTGACCAATAAGCGTGTCCGGGTGTTGGTTCCCGTGTGTCTGACGTCATATTCGCCACCGCCAGTCACTTCTGGGGAGTAGAAACCTCGATTCGTCGGAGAAGATAACCTTTTCCCACTCTTTCACTGTCCAATGACGGTAGTCCCGTACGAACTGCAGGCATCGTTGTCGATGGTTAACATGGGCGCCTTGACGCAGTGTCGACTCCGAAGACTCGTGCTGAACAGGGTTCGCTCTCCTGTTACCGGGGACACGTAACTGGATGCATCAGCGTTTATATGCGTGATCAAATGCTGCACTGTTTCCCGTCGATTGCCCTTTACCAGTTGAAGTTCTCCTTTGGGGTCGATAGCCTTTGAGGCTCCACAATTATGACGTCGGTATGTACTAGGTGTGCCAACGGTCCGTTCTTTATACATCCTTACTTCAGCACCTCGGCGAACAGACCATGAAATCTGCTGTTTCTGAGATGCTTCCACCCTTGGTGCGGTAGCCGATGATCATTCCTTTCTAAACGTCCGTCAAATTACTACTTCTGCCCATTGTTCTCACGTAACGTACTATGGCTCATTTGTCCTGGTGGCTGGCCGCTTATATCTCCGTGTCGACCTTGTTACGTGCACTCTGTGATTTAGGGGGTGGTCATATTATTCTAATACGACTGTGTATTTGCTTCCAGTGCGGTTGGACAGGTGTGCCAACGTTGTCTTTTATGTACATCACCCAATACACCACACGCGTGAGGGTGTGGTTCTGCAAATGCATCTTTATCTGCATATGTAGAGGTTTCCGAATACTTTTTTTTTCTAAATGGTGTATGTCAACAAACTAAAAGATTTAAATCCGTTTGGTCATTTTGATGCAGCGGTAAAACATTGCAACAGAAAACTAAACTTTGGGACCACATTTTAGGCAGTTATGTTATCCGCACTCTTCTAATCCTGAGTCCCACGTAACGTCAGCTGGTTTATCAATTGATTGGAGGGTAGCGTAGAGAACTCTATTTCGCGGCCACCTGCAGGACGCAGTCACAGGCAATAATTCTTGAGACGCTGAAGAGAATAGACCTGCATTTCGTGGTCACCAGCATGAGGAATTTATCTCGTTTCGGAAGTTATAAAAAGATAAAGAAAATGCTGTGAGTTTAAAAACATAAAAGTGCTTTCTCATTTTCTCGCTCTGTCATCACCCTTCACGAGATTGCTAATGGTGGGTGGTTCTTGGGATCTATCAAGTTCGTAGATTCTTTTTTTTTTTTTTTTTTTGCAGACAATGTGGTTTTCTTTTAACTAGAGTACGCATGTTTATTCTTTAAATACCATAAATGAGAGGGTGAAGCCCACGAAGGAGATCATTTCCCTCAGCTCAACGAACCTAACCTTCTCACATATCGGCCGTATTGTTTCAGTAGGCCTGATTGTCCACTCCAGATGGCAAAGGAAAACATCGCTAACTTTAAGGAAGAGGAAGGAGGGTGAGGGGTAGAAAATGTCTTCAGAACTCAACTACTGTAATGCTACTTTATTGCGTTTGTTATCTCCTTACCATCCATTTCCTCCGATGGAACATGTGGTGGGAGCACCCGATTTTCGGCAACCAAACACTTCACTCCATTTGTCAGTCTTACGTCTGACTCTTTGTACATAACATCCCTACATAACGACATGGCAAGAAAAAACTAACACGCACTTCACGGAAAGCTGCATGCACCACAGGTACGTTATTTTACTTTCTCGTGGGGTGGAAGGGATAGATAGATAGATAGATAGATATTGTTGATGCAACTATAAACGGGGAAAATATTTTTATTCCAAAATATACATATAGTGTCTTATACATTACGCGTATATAAAAACAACAAAAAAGAACCATAAGAAATGCCGTTTCAAAGTCTATTTTCACTTTTACATTTCTATGTTAAGTTCACTTTCTTTTACGGCTTCTACTGTCCTAACTTGTCAAAACCCAGCAGTAGTCCCTCCATCATAGCCGGATCAGAGACCTTTATATCGTTCCTCCATTGTCTGCATGACTTGTTGGAAACTTTTCCCTTATTCATCTTTTTCTGCACCAGAAAACTGAAAATGAAGGAACTGGAATGAAGAATGACTTAAAAACTTTTTCCGGGAAATTCTTAAGGTCGTTCTTCATTCCCAGCTCATCCGTCGAACCCTTTACGTCAGTACACTCACGAAGAGAATCCTGCATACTGCAGAAAGCAAGTCTCATTCTTATTGCTGAACACAGAAACTTTTGTACAATTAGTTAACAAATTCCGCTCCTGTTTAGTGTTTTGAAGATTCAAATCACGTAGCAGATCGTTAAGTTCATTTTGCCGTATGAGATGGGGTTCATGTGCCATTTCGAGGTCGTAATCAGAAGCCTGTCCTCGGATTTCCATACCATGCCCTTTCTCAGAAACAATGGTATGTTCCTAGTTAAGAAGTGCTTAAGTATTTGGCAATCTTTCTATATGAGGGACAGGCATTGCTGCAGGTAGCGCTTCCCGATATTCTATTTTGTGTATTGGTTTCTTTGAGAACCCCTCAATTTTTGTCAAACAGAAATAATAGTCATCAAGATTACTAGTTTGTTTACGGCAAACCACGGGAACAAAAAAATGGCCAATTTTCTAGAAGAAATTAAATACATTTTTTTATGTGTGTTTGTGGATTTTTTTTTTAAAGAACGAATAATAACTGGTTCTTATGAATAATAATCGTTAACTTCATTTGAGTTTTTTTCTGTCTGAAAAGTAATTTTGTTAATAAAAAGAAAACCTTTCCTTTTATCTATTTGTACGGTGTTTTCACTAAAACTACACAAAACATGATTTGTACTTGTGTGGAAAAAGTGCCGCTGGGGACCAAGGACGCTCTTATAAATTAAGCTGAAGCTAACTGCACTTGGAAGTGTGTCGTCGGATTTGGAGCTCAGGGTGGCTCCTATCCTCCTTTTTAATCTTGAAAAATACATTAGTACGCATTGTGATGGCCGATCATCTTCTTACTCTTGTCCACGGATTGACACAGAAGCGGTCAAAGCGATTCTCCGGTAGAGATATTCCAAACTCCCCGTTCCACCCACATTTATCTTAAAAGAAGCAAGAATTTCCCAGTACCAGTGTTCATGTGTCAAAATATTCTAGAACAGTGTGCTCATCGCCCTGATCTTAATGTCATCTACATGGATGTAAGGTCAGGTGATGCGTAACATCACAGCCTCTCCTTGACAAATGTCAACCCCGCCTTCTCGTGGTGCATCCTGTTCCCACTAAAGGGGCTCTGACGACCGCCAATAGCGGTATAACTATACCATCGGGATCAGAGGAAATGCTATCCCACACTCACCAACCCGCTTGGCCAGCGTGGTGAGTTATGGCCAAACACCTCCAAAATGACTCTACAACTTAAATCTTGGCCCTCAGTCTCCGGCAGCTGGAATGTACCTGGCCAAGGCAGCGGCCAGTGCGACATGAAGGCAGAGGGTGCTAAGAATCCCCGGAGGACCGGACTAGGCTGCCATCTGATGCTGACCATGGCTACCTATAACGGACGCTCCCTATCTTCTGATTCAAGGCTTCTTGAATTGGAAGAGGAACTACAAAGGATCAAGTGGGACATCGTCGGGCTAAGTGAGGTAAGGAGAAAAGGAGAAGATCTCATTGAACTGAAAAGTGGACATCTCTTCTATTATCGTGGGACAGATACTGGCAGAACTAGTGGTGTTGGATTTATAATAAACAAAAAACTGAAGGATAAAGTGGTAGAAGTTGAAAGTTCCTCTGACAGAGCTGCACGACTCGTTATCCAACTCTCGAGAAGATACCAGGCTCAGATTATTCAAACTTATGCACCCACCACAAGTCATCCTAAAGAAGAAATTGAAGAATTTTATGAGGAAATTCGTCATCTAAATAATAAAGGTAAGCAGCACTTGAAGATAATTATGGGAGATTTTAATGCAAAAATAGGACAACGGCAACAGAATGAAACTTCAGTAGGTAAATTCGGTCACGGCAACAGAAACCAGCGTGGAAATACTCTCGTTGAGTTTGCAGAGGCAGAAGGGTTTTTCATCTTGAACTCCTTTTTCAAGAAAAAGCCACACAGGAAATGGACATGGAGACATCCAATTGGAACGACAAGTGAAATTGATTTTATTATGTGTAACAAAAAATTCGTCATCGAAGACTGCAGTGTGCTGAACAAGTTCAACACAGGTAGTGACCATAGATTGGTGAGATGTAAGATGCACCTCAACACTAAACTGGAACGTGGCAAGCTCATAAGACAAACAAAATGTATTGACATAACCAACCTTAAAAAACGCCATAATACTTTCAAGTTAGAACTGAAGAACAGATTCTCTGCTTTAGAAGGCCTAACATCGGAAGAAGTGGATATTTCGGAAGTTAACAGAAAAGTAACCAAAGCTCTAATGGAAACAGCAACAAAATTAGCTGGGTCTAAGAACAAGTTGCATGTGAACAAATTATCAGGAAAAACCAAAATGTTGATGCAAAAAAGAAGAGAGATGAGGACAACTAAAGAAGATGTGACTTCCAAAGTGGAATATATAGAGCTATGCAAGACAACACGAAAAAGTATCACTGAAGACGTAAGGAAATTCAACTGTGAGCTAGTGAAGAAAGCAATTGAAAACAACCAAAGCCTTAAGATAGCAAAGGGACATCTCAGTAAGGGAAGAAAACAGATTATGGCTCTGAGAAAAGAAGATGGTTCTATAACAAGAAATAGAGGCGAAATTTTGACAAGAGTGAAAGATTTCTACTCCAAATTATATGAAAGGGATGATACATGTACTCCAGACATCATGAAAGATACCAGAGTTCTTCCAGTCCTCCCAGCAGAAGTTGCTCATGCAATCAAGAACATGAAGCGGGGGAAAGCTCCAGGAGAAGATGGAATTACTATAGACATCATACAAGAAGCAAGTGGAGAAACCGAAACAGTACTCGCCCAAATTTTCACTCGATGCCTTAATGAAGGGAAGATTCCTGAGGATTGGAACAATGCTACAATGATCCTGCTACATAAAAAAGGTGACATTGAGGATCTCAGGAACTACAGACCTATCAGCCTCCTATCAGTGGTTTATAAAATCTTCACTAAAGTTCTTTCACACCGCTTGAAGGTAACACTGGACATGGCTCAACCGAGAGAACAAGCTGGATTCAGGAGTGGCTACAGTACAATAGATCATATCCACGTACTGAGAGAACTAATTGAAAGAGCGAGGGAATATGAACTTCCATTGTGCATGGCTTTTATCGATTATGAAAAAGCCTTTGATTCGGTGAAACCATCAGCAGTTACCACGGCTCTGAAATCCTGCGGTATTGAAGATGCATACATTAATATTATTAATAACATCTATGAAAATGCAAGTGCAAAGATTCGGCTGTTTGAAAATACAACACACATAAAAATTGGAAAGGGAGTGAGACAAGGTGACACCATATCTCCGAAGCTCTTTAATGCCACATTGGAAAATGTCTTTCAATCACTGAACTGGGAAAACAAAGGGATAAAGATTAATGGAGATTATCTAACCCACCTTAGTTTTGCTGATGACGTAGTCATTTTTGCAACTACCCCATCAGAGCTGCAGAGTATGATCCAGGAACTTGCTGACAAGAGTAAAGAAGTGGGATTAAAAATGAACTTTCAGAAGACAAAAGTGATGTTCAATGCTTTTACAAGAAATGAAGATTTATCGATTGATGGAGAAAAACTGGAGATAACAGATACGTATGTTTATCTTGGACAGCAGATATCAAGTGAGGGTCACATTGATGAAGAAATTAATCGGCGTACAAAACTTGCCTGGAGAGCTTTTGGAAGAAACAGCATAATTTTCAAGAGCAATATGCCATTATGTCTTAAAAGAAAAGTGTTTGATCAATGCATCCTTCCAGTGCTTACGTATGGTGCAGAGACGTGGACCTTAACTAAAAGAGACATACAAAGGCTGCAGACAACTCAAAGTAGCATGGAGAGGTGCATGCTTGGTATAACCAGGAGAGATAAGAAGAGAAACTCGTGGATCCGAAAAATGACGAGAGTGGAAGACAACATGATCAGGGTTAAATCCCTGAAATGGAAATGGGCTGGACATACTGCCAGAAGGACAGACCATAGATGGACAGCCGAAATTTTAGATTGGATTCCAAGGGACAGTAAAAGACCCAGAAAAAGACCACATGGGAGATGGGTGGATGAAATTCGTAAATATGCGGGAGTGACATGGAGGAGACTGGCACAAGACAGACCGTTGTGGAGGAAACTTGGGGAGACCTTCGTCCAGCAGTGGATTGATAATGGTTGACAATGATGATGATGATGACATTGATGACATTTTGTTTTTTTGGAGATATACCCAGGAGGATCTGCAGGACTTTGCTCACATGTTGTCTCAATATCAATCGGTTAAATTTACTATCGAAGTTGAACAAAAATGTTCACTTCCGTTTCTCGACATCTTGCTTCAACGAAATGATCATACGCAGTATGTTTCCACTTCTGTTTACAGAAACCCTACCTTTTCTCCTAGTCTAATTCCTATGAGCTCCGCTCACCATTGGCAATATAAGAAATCAGTTTTGTCTCATTTAATCAAGCACGCATTTATGCACTCATCTAACGCCAGACTGCGGCGTCAGGAACTTTGTAAAATCTATGATACGGCCGAGATGTTTGGTTTCCATAAGGATTGTGTAACTCGCCTCGTAGGACGGTTTTTGAGAACAACATCCTCTACCTTGAATCGCGATGTGAAAGCGACCAGATACGTGGGCTCTCTGGATTACTATCTACCCAACTGCAATATTATGGCTACTTTATGTCGGCGTTATCAAACCAGTTTCGGCATTACTACCCGTAACCGTTTACCTACTGTACGTTGTGATCGAGACTTCACCCCCAAAAATAGCGAACCAAGGGTATATTATATCCCCTTACGTTCTATTGTACCCATCTTGCCTGATAGCCTATATATCGGATCTACCATGCATAGTTTGGCTATTAGACTAGCGGAGCACAGATCTATATATTTAAAACACAAGGTTGTTTCTTTCTACAATCCGACAGCGCCACTCACTGGAGCGACTTTCATGATTTTTTTCTTTACAAAAAAGCTACTGAACCGCAGATTTGTCATCGCTAGTTTTACTGGTTATAAGTAATATTTTTTTTTATGTTAGCATGGCATTTATTTTGTCAAATCCGCCGTTCGTTATTCGGGCGTTTGTTCTCGCTTCACTACATGCAGCGCCATCTGCCTTTCTGTGGTGGTCGGAAGTGGAACTAAGCCCTCTGCTATCAACTACGTAGTTGTTATCGAACTTGTATGTAGCGATGTCCCGATTGCGATTGTTCGCCGATTTGATAGTTCAAATAGCGCCAAAAAGTCATAGGACTATGAATGTAGTATTTTTTGGAGGTGCTTTGACATGTGAGTATGTTTTCGCGATACTGAAGTAGGGAACCTCTTTTGACATGTTTACCCTATATACTGTATTAGTGCTAGCTGTGCCCACGGCTTCGTTCGCTAGGGTTATCACTGGAAAACAGGGCTATGATAACACGTGTAATCCGACCCATCCATAAAAATTGTAATTTCATAGCAACTGATGGAGGAAATTGGCCGAAAGATTAAATGGTCGGCAGTTAGTTTTCACGTGTAATAAAATTATAATTAATTTTGATCAGGTTATATGTAAACAAAGCAGAACGATACACGAGAAATCGGGAACTACTTCAAAGCTTTCTGACTCAGTAGTACAGCCAAAAATAATAAAAAATAAACCAAATAGCCTGTGTCCACCGGAAAGTAAGTTTTCCAATGGTGAAAGAATTATCCAAATCGGTTCAGTAGTTTTCGGAATTAGTAAAACAAATTCCGTATATAATCGTGAACTACTTTCTTTGACGTTGAGTGTGATCAGGTTGTATGTAAACAAAGCGGGATGATACACGGTAAATGGGGAACTACTTGAAAGCGATCTGATTCGGTAGTACAGCCAAATATAATAAAAAATATTAAAAAATAAACGAAATGGCGTATGTCCACCAGAAAGAAATCTGCTTCCCAAAGGTGGAAGAATTATCCAAATCGGTTCAGTAGTTTTCGTGATTGTCTCAAACACACATTCTCTTTTTATGTATTAGCATAGATTATATAATGATACCAAAAAAAATTGTTAAAACGAAACTGGTAAAATAAAACACATTTTTAACCCCATTGTGAAGTTATCTAGATACGATATCATTTTGGGTCACTGAAAGAATGCCTCAATACTCCAATGCAAGTCCATCAACGACGGGTAAGCACATGTTTACACAATAATGAGGAACGTCATCGTTAAAAAATTCGCTTACGAGTAGTTGGGAAAACTAAAACATAATGAGGATATTACGAAAGTTTTCTTGTTGGTGACCCATCTTATACACTGCCCATTAGTAACACTGGGGAACACAACTTTTGCTGCTTAAGATGTTAGACCCTTTTGGGGGTATTTTGGGGTCACAAATTCCAAAAGTGGCATTAGTTTTTGTCCATCAGATCTGCTTCTCACGATATAACATATGCAGAGAAATACCAAGAAGCCTAGAACACGAACAACAACACTCAAGTTTCGGCATTAAGACATGCTGCTGAACCGCGTTTCTGCGATTTCCTGCGATGCGATGTTCCTGGACATTCGCAGTGGATGCTCCAACAATAATCCGCCACCATATGCGTATCCCATCGTCCACGGTACCGTTCTTTCATGGCCCTTATTTCCTGGTGAAATTGCTCCCCTTGTTCATCGCTTATATCACTAAGACAATATGGAAATCGATCCAAATGACTATGGAGGTAATGCAATTTGATGCTCACGTTGCAACCAAATGTACAAAACGCATTGAGCATATTCTCCACGAGTTCATGGTAGTTAGCGGCCTTATGATTCCCAAGAAAATTCTGTACAACCATACAAAACGACGACCACGCACGTACCTCAATATTGTCCATTGAGTCTTGGAAACTCTGGTCTTTCATGAGTTCCCGGATTTGTGGTCCATCGAATATACCTGTTTTTATTTTCTCCATGATAAACGCTGGAAATTTTCTACATAACACATGCGTATGTTGCAGAAAAACATTCCATCTCACGAGCCGATTCATCCGACTCTTCGGAGAGCTCTGGAAGCCTTTTACATGTTGGGACAGGTATCTCTTCTGAATGTGGAACAGGACATCTAGAGGAGGCTAGATCAGGATACATTCACTTACTCCGGTTCTTCCCATTGATGTCCTTTATATTCACTAGACAAAAATAAAAAATAACAGTCATCACTGTGGTTGCTTTGTTCGCGCCATACCATTGGTATACCAAATTTAATGCACTTCCTTTTCCCATTCGTCCACTATCGCAAGTGCTCTGTACAAGTTTTACACACGACATGCGGTGCCCAAGGCTTATCTTGGTCCCCTAGTTTTACTGAAGTAGGCGAAATAAGCTCTTTTCACAAAGTCCGTTATAGCTTTCTCTATTGCGCAAACGTGTACTCTCCGCAAATGTAGCAAAAAACATCCGGATGATTGACACATTTTCTTCGTTATGAATCAATGTCAACGCCTGAAACAGAAATAAAACGCGTCTGAACATGTAACGTGCACACGCAAACACGCTCAGCAACAGAAAATTCAAAGGTATGTATACGAACAGATAACAAATGCTGGCGGGGAAAATAAAGTAATACTCGCTAATAACGCCAACAATATTTCAAAATCTAGAGCTGCTAGAGCAAAAAGGATATTATTTCAGGAATCAGCGGCACAAAAATACCCAGAATCAGGTCAAAAATTCCAGGAACCACGAAAAAAACATTTTTTTGTTCTCCAGTGTAATTGAACATTTTATTATAGTTATGAATTTTATTACGATTCGTGTTATACGACAAGAAAAAATTTCAGTCTCATCTTTTTCAACCGTGCATGCGCCGGGTTACGTACTAGTACAGTATAAAACCTGGATCTGTCTCTACATCTCTTTCTTGCCTGGTTGCAGAAAGTACACATTTCCGGAATCTGCACATCTGTTGGCCAATATCTCTACCAAGAGATCCATGTTATTTTTGGAAAGTATTTATTAATTTATATGGCCATGGATGTTGTAATGATGACATGCCTTTTGCTATTTCTGATGTTTGGAAATTCCTGTTTTGACAACTAGTGTTGAATAATAATGCCTAACTGCTTCTTTATCGCATTTGTTTTTCCTCCACATGACACTCCAGGATGAGCGGTTGTGACATCTATGAACACGTCATGTGCGTACATGTAACACGTGGCCACATTTGACATTAACTGCATACACTATGTTGACAAAAGTCACCGGACGCCCCTTCAAAAGCAAATGAACGGATCCGCTGCGTTGTTAAGATGCGCGGTACGTTAAAAAACAAGCCTGCAGCTGACTGCGATCATATCGCACAGTGAGGTTGAGTGAAAATGTCGCAGAAGGAGAGAACTGGCTTTTAGAAAGGAAAGATTGTTGGGTGTTATATCAGTGGGTTGTCCATAAGAGAAACTCAGAGGTGTTTAAACATATCCAAGTCAACTGTTTTGGATGTACTGAATAAGTGACACATGGTGTGCCTGAAGTAGTAAAACGCACCGATAGACCAAAAACAATCAGTGAAAGAGGACGTTGAAGCCTCAGGAGAGTCGTTACAGCTAATCGACGGAGTACTGCACAAGACCTCAGTGTACAGGTGAGTAAAATTGCTGGAACCTCAGTATGTAGCCGTACCATTCGCAGAGAACTTCATAACATGGGTTACCGTGGTCGTGGGGCTGCTCATAGGCTTTTCATTTCCACGAGGAATGCTACTCTCGAAACAGTTTGCTGTTCCTGCAGTCAAGTTTCGAGCTGGCAGTGTGTGGAGGTGTGGAGGTGAAGGTGTGAAGGTGTTGAATGTGTGGAGGTGTTTTTCGTGGTATGGTCCCTGCCCATTGGTTATCGTGGATAAACTTGTTAACCAGCAAGTCTACCTCGATATTCTGGACAATTATACCCTACCAACTCTGTGGCAATACCATGGAACCGAGCTTTGTTGGTATCAGCAGGATAATGCACCGAGCCATAAAGCTAGGACTGTTACGGCGTGGTTTGACGATAATACCGTATCGTGTGTGGACTGGCCAGCACAGAGCCCTGACCTTAATCCCATAGAGCACCTATGGGATGAATTAAAGCGCCTCCTAAGAAGTTTGGAACCAAGACCTACTACTAAGCAACAGTTAGCAGCATCATTATATACTGAATGGAAACGCATATCTATCACTATGTTCCAAAACCTTGTCGAAAGCCTGTCTCGAAGGGTCAGTACATACATTAATGCCAAAAGTGGACCGATGCCATACTAATGTATGTCAATAAATGCTATGTTGTGTTTCTCTTCTAGGTGTCCTGTGACTTTTGTCAATATAGTGTACACATATGACTTGTGTTGTTGGACCCACTGTATAGTCTCACCTGAGGATGTGCTAATTGCTAGCACGAAAGATCTAGTGTTTTAACCTACTGTACATAGTTTTTCTTAACTTGTATATAATTTTCAACTTAGCAGTGTTTTAGGAAACATATTTTGTTAATTGTAGTACCGTCATCATTTCAAATTCATCGTGCACAGACAGCGTTTCCCAATCCTTCGGTATGTATTACTAAAAGCCAGTTGTTTTCGTTCATGTTACCGAAACTTTGTTAACCAGTGTTGCAGATAGAGCATGAATGTCTTCCTCAATCCGTCGGTTTCTCCTTTTTCTATCTACTGCTCATTTCAGTGAGTCGGCGCGTCATTTACAAAATTGGTTTTTGCTATTGAATAAAAAGAGAACAGATTTAAGTGTGCTACTTAATACGAACGGAAAATCAGTTTTATAAAAAATGTTGTGATTGAAAGGTAAACAGTAAGTAGTCAATTGATTTAAAAGACTAACCGCTGTAAGTGACCTAAAATAAGTTACAAATTTTAATAGTTTTACAAATGCAATATGAGGATTTTCTTACTTTTGTCAGCCTATAGATTTCTTTAATAGTACTTTTTATTAACTCTGCTTCGTTGAATCTCTCTTCAAGTGAAAATCTGTATTGCATGATGTATGTAATTTTTTTCACCCTGCAGATGCCGTTCTTATGCTCGCTTATTTGACACGACGTTTAACAAAACAAAAATATATTTCCCAAAGCGATCACAATAACTGCTGGTTTTGAAAGTTTCATAAGTAATTTCATCTTAAGCACTGGCAATAATTTTGCTGGAAAATGAACAAAATTGAATTTCCTTGCCTCTCTTTCTCAGTCATTCGGTAAAAATGAATAAAGAAAATTAATGAATTTTATTTCACGAATGGAAGCGGATAAAACAGAATTTTTTTATTACTATATCATGAAGTGACGAAGAGCGTTTCGCAAAGGTCTTGTGTAAACCCAGGGCACCAATAAAACGATATTATGAGGTGGGCATTGCGCGAAGTGAATTTAATTCCACGAAGGGGTAAAAATATTTTTTCATTCTCGAAAATGGTGGTAGGCTATTGCACCATTTTGTGATAATAAAGAAATTTCATTTGAAAAGACATTACGATCAAGAATCACGGCACTCAGCTTGACACAACTCCTTTTGCTATTTGCTCTCGGGAAAAATAACTAAGGTAAGAAAACAAAAGATATTAGGTCAGCAGCAACAGAAGCTGCTTTTTTTTTCCGGAAGGAAATCCCATGAGCTGAAAGAATTGGAAGTACTTCATACGTAAAAGCATTAGCTCTTTTTTATTTTTGAGAAGCGAAAGAGCCTTGTTATGACAGTGTAAAGGTTATGAAAAGAAGTCCAATGGTGTTAGGTACATGTGTGAATGGCGCAAATACTAAGGAGAAATTCGGAAAGAAAAATATTTATTCTGTTAAAGAATATTCTGCTGACACAGCCAAAAAACAATATAGCAGTATTTTCCAACAGATATTGATAAAATGTATTGTTATCGGTATTTGAGAATATATTGATGAGAGAGGAATATTTACTATACGTTTTCCATATTTTTATCACGGAAGTTACCGTTACTTTATTTTCCTGTCCTGTTAGTATCCAAGCTAGATGAGTAACGGAGGTTGGTATAATTTATTTTGATTTCATAATGGGAAATATCGAACAAGCTATATAGGCAAACAGACCCCGTACGCTTAGCAGCAAGAGTAATTCCTCACATGGCAGAAAAAGATCGCTGAAACACATTAAAAATCTTTGATAGGAAATTAAAGCGTAGAGCAGCATAATCGGCGAAATACTGTCAAACGATGATGCTTTATTTCTACCCCCAAATTTCAGAAAGTCAAAAAACTTAAGATACTTTTAGGACTCTTTTTGTCGAGCGTTTCTTTAATTTGTGAACTTTTTATATGGGCATAAAGAATCATCGCTGGATAAGATTTCTTACGTTACGTTAATGATTCAAATTTAACTAGTGCCTTCTTAAATGTTCACAACAGCTCACTGTTTCAAATGAGAAACACTGGAAAAGATTTTTTAATCTACCGCTATAAGTTGAAGTTGTGCCAATTATCATGTCAAATGTGTGCATATGCTTAGATAACAACCAAAACATATTTCAATAAGGCAAGCGAGGGGGAAAAGCAAGTTTCAAACAGAGCGATCTGTTGTTTTTCTCTCAAAATGTTTGCGTTGACTTTAATTGAAATTTATAGATAGATAAGTTGTGTAATTAGTTTGGGTAAAAAAAAGAACTGTAGCTCTATGAATAAGTAACATATCGCTTCGAAGTTACAACTAGAACAGCAACATACAGGGCGTGGTCAGCCTTACAATAAAGCAAATCTCGTTATATCTTATATTGACAGTTATATCAGTACTCATTCTAAAGACAATTAAGTTTACTGCACGATACCAATGTCCTAAAGACCATAGAATCTTTTGGTGAAGGAATGGACCACAGTTATTCTACCGAAATTTTCCATATATGGTCACGAAATCTCAGATCTGGTATGGCAACCAACACACGCACGTTCTGACACTGTGGTTACTGTATGCTTAGAAAACAACTGCTTGGGATAATATAGTGGCTATGGCATACGTTCCAAGAAGGAATGTGTTATACCATGCCCACAACGCACACTGATTCCCACGAAAGCATGTTTGACCACTTTTCTTAAAATCATATGATAAAACATTGTGAGAAACTTATGTTTTTTAAATATATATATTTATATAGGGCATTTCGAAAATTTTACACACTGGGCAGGCACTGCCCGTAAAATGATGCAATCGCTACAATCGTTGAGCCAGTTGTGAGTGAGACTTCAGTATACAAAGTTGTGTCTACGTTTGCTGTCTAATTTGTTCTTGTTCCGAAAGATTCTACCTAGAAATGGAGGAAGAAAGTGATTCAGTTAAGATCTCGCGTAGCGACCAGCGATCCAACATTCAAATTGAAACTTTGAAAGGAAAATCCCCAACCGAAATTCATGAAGCTTTGTGCGAAGCTTGTAGGGTTAGTGTAGTGGATCGTAGCACAGTGTCACGTGGGCTTCTCGTTCCCACCAAGATCGGGAAAGCATCGAAGACGACTCAAGAAACGGCCGGCCATCAGATGCAACGGACGACACTACTGTTATTATCGTGAACAACATTTTGGAAGATCAACGGAAAGCGTGTGAAGAGATTGCATACGAAGCAAACATGTCCACCGCTTCGGTTTTCAGAATCCTAACTGAAAAATTACGGAAGGGAAAAGTGGCTGCCAGATGGGTTCCGCATAATCTGAATGAAGGGCAGCAAGCAGTTCACAAAGGAATCGCAGAAGAATTGCTTCGGCGGTACGAGACAGAAGGGTGAGTAGTTTTTGGACAGAATTGTTGCTAAAGACGAAACTTGGATACGAGATTTTGAACCAGAACTGAAATCTCAATCCGTTCAGGGGAAACATCCAGAATCACCTAGCCAGAAAAAAATCCGCCGCCAACAATCAAAGGTTAAGCTGATGATGATTATGGCCTATGATGAGGTTTGAGTGATAGCAACAGACAGAGTGCCCGAGGGGGCACTGTAACAGAGGAATGCTATAGAAGGTTTCTGCAAAACGTTTTGCGCCCAAAGACTCGCCAAAGAAGTCCCGACATGCTGGAAGCTGAGGTCATCATTTTGCACGACAACGCGAGGTCGCATGTTGTCCGTACAGTAAGAGACATTCTGGAAAAGTATGGGATGGGAATTTCCTCCCCTCGCGCCGTACAGTCCTGACATGAGCCCTCCAGACTATGACTTGTTCCCAAAACTGAAGAAGCTACTCCGCGGGAAACGATTCGGTACGATTCAGGATGTTTCTAATGAGGTGACCCGAGTAATCCGACGCCTCAACAATGGAGGTGTCCTGACTGGAATAAAAGACTTGTCCAAATGTTGTGCCGCTGTCATAAAGAAACATGGAGATTACTTCAAAGGCCTGTAAAGGTATGTTGTGAAATAAATTCGTTTTTTAAAAGATAATCTACAGTGTGCAAAACTTTTGAAATGACCCTCGTACATACACTGCTCAACATAGAAAATACCACACCAGGAAGTATTTGTCGGAGCACCATGCAAGTTGGTCGGTATGTGTCGACAATTGGGTTATGTAAATGATGGCAGTTGCAAACCAATCACGTGATTGATGGAGATAAAAAGGGCAAAGCAGCTCGAGGTAGCTAAGTTTGGTCGTTTTGCCAAAAAAAAAAAAAAAGTACCCAGAAAGTATTTTTTTTTTTGATTGGAGATTTTACGACCACCGTGAGCAACTCAATGGGATATAAGTAGTCGCCCGTCCCTAATTTAGTGTCACTGGTTCCAGGAAAGGGAGAGAGCCAGTGCCGTAAGATAAACACAACATCCATGCCTCACCGGGATTCGAACCCGGACCCCTTTCGGACGAATGATCAGAGGCCATCGCTTAGACCACTGCGCCACCGGGGCGGCCCAGAAGGAATCATCCAATTAAGATGAAAAATGATACGTGCAATGTACATCTATAGGAAAGGAAATAATTGCAGTTACAGAGAAGTTGGGACATTTATTCGGATAACACAGCTACACGAGTGAAACAAGTCAGTACGTTGTTGCGCCACCTCTGGCTCAGATACAAGCAGTTACCCAGCGTGGCACAGATGCATACAGTTCACGGATACTGTTCTGAAGTATAGCATGCCAGATGGGGTCTAAATTGCGGGCCAGTTCTTCGAGATTTCGGGATGGGTGTAAGTGGCATCCATGTTTCAAGCATGTTCAATCTATGAGAGGTCGGGCCATCGAGATGGCCATGGAAGGGTGCGGCCACTACGGAATCCCGTGACGTGTACGGTAGGGCATTATCATTTTCCAACATTTCTCCGTGGTGCTGCGACAGGAATAGCAGCACAACAGTCGTAGAATGTCATCGACGTACCGTTGAGCTGTGAGGATGGTACGGTGGACAACCAAGGGTATTCGGCTGTCGCAGGAAATGGCTTCCCAGACAGTCGCTCCGGGTGTGTGAGCAGTGTGCCGTTCCACGGTAAAGACAGGATCCGTGCGCTGACCAGCTCGTCTCCAGACACATATGCGCTGGTCATCGGCGCCACGTGCAACCCGCGACTCATCACTGAAGACAACATGACGCCACTGGACCCTACCCCACGTTGATCGGGCCCGACACCACTGCAAGCAATGCTCGCTGGTCAGTGGTAGGCGGAAAGTGGCCTCCTCGAATGTAGTCCACGTGCCGCGAGCCGTCTGGCAACTGTCTGCATGGCCACTTCCGAACCTGTAGAATACGCAACATGCCCGGAATGGCTGAAAGCAATGAATTCGGTTCTGTTCGTACGACTCTCACTATCGCTCGATCATCGCATTTTGTTGTTGTCCTCGGCCGTCTACTGCCCGCGTATTGCTGGGTTGGGCCCTCCTAGACCCATTGGCGTCAACATCGTCCGACTGCGACCCAATACCTGGAGATGCGGCGATTTGACAAATCGGCCTTTTTCAGCCCCGTCCTCCCTCAAACTCTCTCAACTGCTCCTATTGTGCATGGATCCGACGTAAAGGCATCCTCATAATTCGTGAAGGTTAATGAAACCGCAATCCGCTGTTACAATTGTCCCCCTGCGTGCAAACTTTGCTCTTGAAATACCCTTTTCGTTACGCGATTCCCATGCGCTGTAGAGCCACTATTTAGCCATTGGTCGCAATTTTTTTAACGATTTGTATATTCGGCCTTGAGGTACTCCCATGCCGTGCTTCATCAAGATCTAACTACTTTCTCGGGATGCTCCGTTTTCTGTTTTTATTTTTTCTTTTGATAAAGAGTGTATAGATAAGGTTGCTTCTCTTAAGCAACAATATACTGGTTCTGAAGCAAAACCACAGTTTTCAATGTAGCCTGAAGACCGCATAATTCCAAACATATCCGATTGTGCTTCTACATAAGCTTGACACAGTCTAGATCTCTTTGTAATGGTACGCCATCATAACAATCACTAAACGAAGCCTTGCGGACGTGTTTAAGGAAATGGACTTTCCAGTTCGTGATTTCTAGACAAAGAATGAAGAACTGGTGCTTGCGAACAAGAATCTTTTCAGACTCCATCTTATATAGTAGTCTGCTCGTCATTCGTCGGTTGCAATGAGTGTGCCCTATTGTGATCCAAGCATATTTTGTTTTTTTCCCTTAGAGGGACATTTACCAAAACGTACACAGTCGTACCAGAATAATATGACAACCTACAGTACCTAATAATGGGAATAACCACCCTTGGCCCCAGCATCGAGATGACAGCGTCGAGATGGCGTGGCATTAACGCAATGAGACCTTGAAAGGTTGCCCGAGGCACACGTGCCCATTTGGATTGCAGCAGAGCACAGAGGTCACGGAGATACCGTGGTTGTGAGTAGGCACATAAATAAAACCTGTCGATCCAAATAGTCCCACAAGTGCTCTACAGGATTGAGAATGGAGAACGGAGACATCGCTGATGTGTTCCTGGAAACAGTCACGCGCCCCCTTAGCGACGTGGCACAGCTCGTTTTCCTGTTGGTAGACACCATCGCCACAAGGGTAAACGTCCAACATGAAGGAATGTACGTGGTCAGCGAGAATGGACAGGTAGCAAATGACGTTCAGGGACATATCCAGTGGTACCAGCGGTTTCACGTCATACCAAGAAAACATCCCCCAGACATTCACACTGCCAACGCCGGGCTGTACTTACCGGCTGTTGGTTCAGGTGTTGGTTTTCGTGTGTCTGACGCCGCATCCAGTCTCTTCAGTGGAGTAGAAACCTCGATTTGTCGGAGAAGGCAACATTTTCCCACTCTTCCACTGTCCAATGAAGGTAGTCTATAAGTGTCGTTGCCGGTGGACTTGGGTTAACATGGGCGCCTTGACGCAGCATCGACTCCGAAGACCCATGCGTAACAGAGTTCGCGCTGCTGTTATCGTGAACACGTATCTGAGTGCCACAGCTTTCATTTGCGTGGTCAATTGCTGCACTGTTGCGCGTCGATTGCACTTTACCAGTCGACTGAGGCAACGTTCTCGTATGGGGTCGACGGCCTTTGGGGCTCCACAGTTATGACGTCATGGGGTTCTCGGGGTGCCAGCGGTCCATTCTTGGTACACCCTTACTACAGCACATCGGGAACAGCCCACGAAGTCTGCCGTTTCTGAGATGCTTCCACCCTTGGCGCGGTAGCCAACGATCATTCCTTTTCAAGCGTCCGTCAAATCCCTACCTCTGCCCATTGTGCTCACGTCACGCACTGTGGCTCATCTGCCCTGGCCGGCTGCCTATATATCCGTGTGGTCAACCTTGTCACGTACATTCTCTGACGCGCCTTGGTGGGTACACTGTGATTCTGGGGGTAGTCATTATTCTGATACGAACGAGTATCGTGGTTCTTGCGGAAAATAAAATAACACAACTTCACTCTGTAATCTGGCTTTCGAAAGTAAATCGTTCTGTAAGTGTACCGACACCGGTGTCATATGGAGCACGTTTCAAAGAAATCTGTGAGGTGAGGGACTTTTACGATTCACTTCTGGTCTCGTGCTAGCTAAGGAAGCATGTTCTTTTCAGTTCAGATGATTAGCTCTGTGGTCTCAAGTGGTGTGAGGAAAAGAGTTCTGACCATTCTGAGTTCGGATCCCTCATATGATACTGACATTGTGCTGAAATTCTTCTATCCTATGCAGACATGATAATAATTTAGTAACTGTGATATACCCAAGTTTGTGCTATGATGCACTAATTCGCTGCACTTAAGTTCCGAGGAAAACGTTTTGGTTAGTAATTGGCTTTGATAGAGCATTTTAATTTATGCATGAGCAACGTGAGACCCTATGCGAAGATCTGGAAAGATGGAATTAGGTTACAATGACTTTTTGTCATTGTAATAGCATTTAATCAGAAAACATTACCCCGTTTAGGGGATGACTGTAGTTGTTCTAATCGTGCGCTTTACTTATTCATGCAGGATGATAAAAAAGAACTGTGCTAATTATTTTTCTGCTCCCAGTTCTTGGATGATGCCTGCAAATAGCGTCGCCTTCCGGAACAACTAATAAAAATGGAGAGGACTATATCAGCCTTGCTTTTTATGTTCGTTGCCAAACAATACGATTGCTCCTCCCACGAGCATAACAATATTTACGTCGTCCCCACTTACTCCAAATGTCACTTATAACTCATTTACGACCGATGCATGTTTTTGATCAATCCGAATTTAGGTTACATTTCTCAGTTCCTGCAAACGGATTGTACATTCTGCATAAAACAACCAATGAATTACTGTTCATTCACTACGTGTCTCTTAGGAATAAATAGAATGTGGGAGACGAAAGGGACCGCCCTTCAAAACAAAGAGTATAGATTTTCAAGCTCACAAAGTCATATCTAAGGACAAAGAAGAATAAGGTTGCCATGCCTGATTTCGGATTTTTCCTTCTGCAATATGATCTAAAACACAAAAAATAATTTCTTCATCACGAAGTAGTATTTCTTTTTATAAAATGAATTTAGCGAATGATTGGTAGTTCAGTGACTGTTTTATAGGCCTTTTATGTAAATTTCTTTTCAAACCCTACGATTTTAGTTATTCTTTTCGCGTGATGATTCGAGGGGTAGTGAAAAAGTTGCTTCGCTATTTTTAAATTGAAAGATCGCATTCAAGTATACATATGCTCGCAAATGAGGCACGATCCTGAAGTATCTACCTACATGATCTCCATGCTTGTTTAGGTACTTGCTTGGATGAACCATCAAAGTTTAAAAATCATGGTAATAGATTGCTGTATCGCATTGTTCCGAAATCATCTGCAAAAAACTCTCCAGGTTCCTGTAATTCCAAAACTTTTGCGAAATATCTCAAATTTTCGCCCAATGTCTCTTTGCGAAAGATTACAGTAATTTGCAAAAATTTAAGACCACTTGTCAATTTATTGAAAATTAAGATTTTCAAAGAAACAATTAATTACTAGTCAGAGATATTTGAAAAAACGACACTACGGATAAATACTTACATTCTTTAGAACACAAAAAGACTGAAATCAGTACTTTTGTGTTGACACCTTTGTTTTTTATAAAGGACAATACGATGTGGCATACTCTCGATGAGGGATTTGCAGTAGTAACTTGAAATGTCTTTGCCCTACACATACTTTTTGCGTCAATCAAAGCTTCGGAATTTGATGGCTGTTTTTCTGCTACCTTGTCTTTTAAAATGGCCCTCAAATTTTCGATGGGATTAAGGTCCCGACTATTACCGGGCCAGTGAAGCACAGTTATGTTTTTCCTCTGCAGGTGATCCTTTACTGTCTTTGATCTGTGGCATGGAGCACCATCATGCATAAAGATTGTGCATCTGTACATTTGCATATGAGTAAACAGCTTCTCACGTAGCATTTCCACATAAAAAGGACCAGTCATGGTAGTGTGTGTTGGCAAAATAGATAATGAAGCAGTACCGAATGTTAACCCCATATCATCTGACTAGGCGGATGTCTCACGGTAACTAACGATATATTTATCATCAAACCTTTTGCCTTTCGGTCGTCGAGCATGTGCTTCACGTGATTCAAATTAACGAACAGTTGATTCATCGGGAAAAAAAGACTTGGCTCCGTCCACGATTGATGACGCTTTGTAAAGTGGAGTCTTCTTTTTCGTGACAGAGGTTAGTCTAGGTTTATGTGAAGGTTTATAAGACTTTAATCCAAAAGCTTTGCTAAGACGTCGGGAAACAGTGCTGATACTAATATCAGACCATTCTGAATGCAGAAAGGCCTTGATTTTCTTGCATGAACTCCTCGGAGTACGCATAACTATTCGCCTGGTGGTATTGTCATCATGTCGGGTTGTTTCCCTTGGACGTTCACTTCTCTTTCGGTCACTAAATTCACCTATACCTCAATATTTCACGATTGTATTATGAATAACAGTCTTGCTCACATTCATCTTTCCGCTTATGTCCCGTTCGGAGTATCCTTCATGATATAAAGCCACTATATGTGACCTCTGAGTAACACTCAATGACGCTTTTTTGCCCATTTTTCGCTATGTAGAAAATACGTACAAAACCTCTCAACATGAAAATCAGAAGCAAACTGATGCTCTCACGCTTCACCAATCTCTATCAACAGCTGCCGCTGTAGGATATTGCACCACCGACAGGAAATTGAGTAATACAGACAGTAGCTGACGCAATCAGCAGAAATCTAATAAACAACAGGTGGTCTTAAACATTTGCGAATGACTGTAAATATTTTGTCTAATTGAGTAAGAGACAGGTCTGTCTTCCGCACTGATGCATTCATCAGTGGCGTCGGAACTCTTTTTGGACAACGGAGGCAAAATGTCGGAGAACAAAATATTTTCTCATGGCATAAAATTTATCGTACGACTTCATTATGAAAATTTGCTGATTTTTTGTTTTATTAAACATTCATCTATAAAAAAAGCACTTTCATATCCATATAATTTCTAAATATAAATTAACTGTACACATAAACGGCGTTAAACTATAGATTTTGATACTTCCGGATTGATACGAACTCCTCAGGGATTGTAGCCATAGACGCTATAATTAAACATTGAAGGAACTTATATCTCATTTCGCACTCTACTTCCATTTATCTTTATTCATTTTTTTAGAGGAAGACTAATTTTTTACACCTAATGAGACAAAAAACGTTACTGTTCTTCAAACGAGAACCAGCCCTCTGAACTGTTTAATGGTTTTAGCATTTCTTGGCTTCTCAGGCAGGGCTGTAGTAGAGGGTATACGGCGGTATAGGCCGTATAACTTCTGCTTTTTTTTTTTCTTTTGACAGAATAGCGTATACCTTCAATGTCCTTATTATCAACATAACTTCAATCTCGAACAACATCGTTGCCAAGAGCTGGACATCTAATAAAACGAACCATAAAAATTATAGAGAGCTTCGGAGAAAATCCTGGGGGGAAAACTCATTTAGCATTAGCAGTGAACGAGGAATTATTATTTTAAAATATCCCATTGATTCCTAGCAACAAAATTGTACCTATTAACTAAACCAGTTTATTCAAAGCACAGGATGAAATCAAGACTGTGTTCAGATTCAAACAGTGAAAATGTACAACTTTTTAAATATATTTCTTCATTATAGAGAATAAATATTAAAACAGACGACGTGCGCTATGGAGAATTAAAAACAAGGCGAATCTGTAGACGTTTTAACGTTGATAAAATGCAAGCTATTCAGAGACAGAGAATATACTGAAAACGTCCAAGTTGTACCAGAAAACTTAAAACCCCTCTTAATAACGATTTCAACTCTGCCTTGTTCGACAGCTGAATGCCAACGAGGATTCAGTTTAACGAACAACATTATAACCGATCTCAGAGCATCTTTGTTCATCTCCAATGTATCTAACCCGATGTTCATAAATTGAAATGGACCGCCCATTGAACGATTTAATCCAAAAAAATATGTAAGATCTTGGTTGATGAATCATCGTTCAGCAACTGATAGTAGATCAAGAGTTTCTTCAACAGAAGAACAGTGCTGTAAGGACTTATCTCGTCAGGATTTTTTTTCATTGGAGGTTTAGCGACCACCGTGAGCACCTCAATCCATGCCTCACCGGAATTCGAACCCGAACCCCTTTCGGACGAATGATCAGCGTCCATCGCTTAGACCACTGCGCCACCGGGATATTTTTCAATAAAATTAAAATCTTTTGAATGCTCTTCAACATGTCATAATTGACAGGAGAGAGGAGAAGACACTATATTCTTATCGGTAAGTGACCTCATAGTCATAATTGTTAAAAAGGCACGGTACCCCTGCGAGGGTGCCGTGCCTTTTTTTTTTTTTATCCATTTAATATAACCTATGATTTTTTTAGGATTTGCACATAGTACACCCTCTGCTGATTTTACTACTACAGCACTGCTCTCAGGGGTGGCATTAAAACAAAGTTCGGATTTTTAGATACTTCATGGTAAAAAATGATGAGCAATACTCAATTTTTATCAAAATGAATTAAAAAAAAACAACCCGAATTTTTGAGATTTCCAATCACAAACATATATAATTTGAAAAGGAAAAAAAAACTGAGGGGGGAAAATGTGATGTTTTGCCTCCACACTCATTTGCGTGCAGGGGCAATCGCCGCCTTTGCCTCCGCGGTTCCGACGCCACTGGCATTCTTCCACACTGATGCATCAATGTTCGCACCATTTTCCGATAATGCTGATGGGCATCCACTTCTGTTTATTTCCACTGTGTTAATTTGGCCACTGTCAAACACACGACGCAACTTCCACAATTTTTGCGCTGACATGACATGGGGGCAGAAATTCTCACCTGATTCCATCGTTCACTGTTCTTTGACCATAGGAAGTGATGAAGCCTTTGTCTTCATCCATACACTCAGCATGCTCGTACCACAACCAGCGCATGGATTAGTCTGCGTGGACGTTTGTTTTTTTCTGCTTTAATTACGGATCTAACAAGACCGATAAGCACTTGTAAGCCAGTATTTCACTTTTTCCCGATGCAGAAATCCCCAAATAATGTTTGATATCCCGAGGAAACCGTAACTGTGACAGCTTTTACAGGCAAGAAAGTGTTAGCGCTGAGACAATTCATTTACTGCTAAATCATCGTCAAGAGGGAGAATATTCATTTTTGAGGAGTTTTCACATTTATGTACACTATATGTATGCAAAAGTATTTTGTGTCGTACCGCAGAAATAAAGCACGTGTCAAGACGACAAATCTTCAGCGATGCATTCTGTCCGTGTAGCTTAGGTGGGAGAGCATCTTACTCCGGAGTGAGGGGGTGCAAGTTCGATCCCCGTCACGGACAAATTTGTGTTTTCACAATTTGGACACACATACAAATAAAGCGTGCATTTGCAGAACCAGAAGTGCACGCGTGTGGTGTGTTGGGTGGTGTATATAAGGGGGAGCGTTGGGTCACCTGTAAGATAACATTGGGAGCGACTACGCAGCTAGGTGATGAACTGACGGACTATGAGAGGAGCTTGGTGGTTGGATACCACCTGCTCCTCTCATAGTCTGGGTCACCTGTAAGATAGCATTGGGAGCGACTACGCCCCGAGGTGATGAACTGACGAACTATGAGAGGAGCTTGGTGGTTGGATACCACCTGTGTCAGAAAGAAGGGCGTGGTATGGACGCTCTTCTGGGAATGTCCTTCATCGACACAAAACAGTTTGTGTCATTATGACGAAGCTGCACTCTAGGAAGCAGTGCAGTCTGGGTAATCGTACTTAACGAAGCTTGCTGCGGAATGTGAAGAAGGTGCGCACGTCCTCCACCACAGACCTGGCTGGCGGTGACGCACCAGGCACTGGAACTGCTATTAAAACCAGAACAGTCAGTCGGGAACTGCATGGTCGTCACTTTTGTCATGCTGGGTCCATAAGCCCTATATTACTCCAGGAAATACCCGATGATTGCAGTGGTACCTCGCTCGCCGTTCGTGGACAACAGAAGAATTTGGAAGACGGTCATGTGGACTGGCTAATCACATGACTCGTTCTTTCGCTCCGACGGACGTATTTAGGTGTAGATTTTGCACGGGAAACCCTATCAGGAGGACGGCAACGTCCCTACAGACACGTTTGGAGAAAAACTGTGATGGTGTAAGCCTGTATCGTCTGGGAAGGACTCGGTTTTTTGATGCCCATGGTAATTATTTTGATGAATAAATTGCTGTTTTTATATGTCATACTTTGCCTCAGTCTCCGAAAACGGCAAATACTTTTGTGATTTCCTGATGTAAATATATATATACAGTATTCTATAAAGAAGATACCTAAGCAAAAAAATACATATATAATTTTGACTCACACCTAGTACAACATAGAAAAGGTTATGTATCTACCTGTGTGATCAAAAGGAAGAAAGGTAAAAAATAAAATAAAACAACTGAATGTAGAAGGTGTCGAGAATACTGAGCCTTGGCTTTATCAAGGACCAGCAAAAACTCTGCATTTTCTCACTTCCACAAAGACCTAGTTGGAAATGGGTTTCTGCAAGGCCATAGATGCAAGTAACATTCCCACCTAAAATAGTTTAAAAAATATATATATAAGTCATGTCCTCCTTAGAGTTGCATGACCTAGCACTAGTTAACAATTTCGCTTGCATCCATTAACCTTCCTGGCCCGACCCATACTCTTCATCTGTTACTATTAAACAGAGAGAAGAAGATTAAAGAGAACTCAAGCTGTGAGAGTGACATAATAATTAGAAATGATTTTCAGCCATAACGAAATTCCAAGTTCGTTTGAGAGAGAATTTAAACCTGAAAAACAATGCAAAAGAAATCCAAATTTTACATTGCAATTAAAAAAGGAAATGTTAATTTATAACGAACAGATTTTTGAAAGAAAACTTGAGTCTAAAACCCCCTACTCTACAACTTATGACAACACAAAAACGAGAATAAGTTAAAGATAATAATTAACTAAAGAAAACTTTGTGAAAGTTATATACCTTAAACAGTTAGTTGCAATATGTACAAAGTATTTCAGCAGTGCTTTAAGTGCATAATTAATTAGTTATTAAGAACTTAACTACTTTGACAAAACAGCGCATAGACAGCGCATAGAAAAGGAACAAGCTTAGCCATCTTCTGTTCCTAGGTACCCCAAAAGACGCTCAAAGTTACAAAGAACAGAAAGAGTTAAAACCCGCAAAAATGTTAACAGACAAATCAATGCCTAAAAGTTGAAAAGCTAAAAAACGACAGAGAAAAGGTACATGAAGTACAAATTCTCTCTGTTTAATAGTAACAGATGAAGAGTATGGGTCGGACCAGGAAGGTTAATGGATGCAAGCGAAATTGTTAACTAGTGCTAGGTCATGCAACTCTAAGGAGGACATGACTTATATATATATTTTTTAAACTATTTTAGGTGGGAATGTTACTTGCATCTATGGCCTTGCAGAAACCCATTTCCAACTAGGTCTTTGTGGAAGTGAGAAAATGCAGAGTTTTTGCTGGTCCTTGATAAAGCCAAGGCTCAGTATTCTCGACACCTTCTACATTCAGTTGTTTTATTTTATTTTTTACCTTTCTTCCTTTTGATCACACAGGTAGATACATAACCTTTTCTATGTTGTACTAGGTGTGAGTCAAAATTATATATGTATTTTTTTGCTTAGGTATCTTCTTTATAGAATGTGAATTCTGAATTTTCAAAACTGCTGCGTTGCGCGTTTTGATTTTCAGGTTATTTTGCACCCTTCGTTTTAAATTCTAAAATGTTTTCCTTAGTCTTCAGTTTTGCTCTTTAGTATATATATATATATATATATATATTTTTTTAAGTTTAAGTACGTCTTCTTGTTGACGAAATGTTGTACAGTGCTATAATTTTGGGGAATAAAAGTATGTTGTACCATGATGCAGCTAATTACTCTCTTTTCGGCAGGTGATACTGGATCGTCTACGACAGAACCTCACAAATCGAGCAGCAGCCCTGGCAACAGCTCTTTCCCACCTCAGGAAACTCAATCCAACCTTATTCAGTTCGGAGATGCATCAAATACTACTAAACCTGCTTCAGGAAAAAATGCTCCGTCATCCGTATCACCACCTGGAGTCCAAAAAGCTGAAGCGTAAGAAACCAGAAACAATAATGCCACATTTTTTAAAACAAAATTTTTTGGGTAAAATTTTATCCGGGAAATGAAATCCCACTCTTCCTTCACATGTGTGCCGAAGTTCAGCAAAAACCAACACACATACACTGCAAAAAAAAAAAAAAAAAAAAAAAAAAAAAAGGCAGCTACAGAATTTTTTCACAGAACTTTAAATAATCCAAGTTTTTAAATACCGTGAAGTATTTTTCTCTCAAGTACGTGTACCACCGCTAAAGGAACAATTTGAAATAGTGTGGATAGCTCGCTAGATGGTTTGATGTGTAAACAAACAAAGTCTGTTGGAAGACAGACAATTAAATGTATTTTTATGCCACCCAGGTGCTTAAAACGAATTAGAAAAACTCCATGTTTAGTACGGTAACTAAAAAAATACCTCCATTTGTGAAATACAGAGCTACGGTTGTGATTGCTCATTTTTGAGTTGTTTCTTGTACTAAAGAAAACGAAGATGAAACTAGGTTTTGCAAATTTTAGGAACGAGTAGCCTACATTTTTATCCTGTGGTAGGAGCTTGGGACCAATCCACTGAAACAGTGGAGTATACAGCAACATCGCTGAAGCCTTCAAAATGGAGTTAAAATTAATAATCATGACATCATAATTTGAATTATTCTTCTCTCGTCCTCTTCCACAGATTAAAGAATGCCTCAATGATCTATAGCGAAAGACTAAACGATCTAAATTTGTATCACTTCAGAAACTATTTTTACGAAAACGCTTATCGATGAACAATTCTCACTTTATATCATATCAAACCGTACCTCATTAACAAATTCTTGTGAAGTAGATCTTTTCACTTTCCTACCAACACAAACGAGCGTTTTGGTTTTTTTTCTTCCTTTGCCAAAGCTGAGAAAGCCGAAGACATGATACTGTGACAACACGAAGGAAAAGGTTTCATCTTCCGTATTCTAATAAATTCTGATGACGGGTATTGTTACGTTACACCAATGAACAAATGAAGCGCACATTACCAGCCGTAGTGTCCTTTCTCTTGACTGATGCATTCTATGATTAATAACATGCGTTTCACTTATCCTATTAGCGTCACGCCACAAAACTCATCCGCAGGCTTTATTGTCTTGTAGAAGGCATCGATATAGCCCATGTCTATTTTTAAAGTATTGTTCTGTTCTTATATCTTGATTGTTTTGTGAGGTCTTTCTTCAAATTCTCCAACACAGATTATAAGATGAAAGACTGAGAAGTTTCTTTACATGAGCGTTGTGTGTGTGTGAGTATGTGTGTGTGAACATGCGAAAGATACACAAAAATATTCGTGTTTTGCAAAGGACATGTAGCATTTAGTGACAGCATTTACAGTACAATGCCCTGCTACATACCTGAATCAAAACAAGTATTTCTAATACACATAAGAGTTTTGCATGCCAAATCTCTAGTGTTTTTACAAGAATAAATTTAAAGGAGTCCAAATTAATACCCTTATGTATATTTTCGCGTTCAAAAGGAAGTATTTTGCAGTTTTCGCAGAGACATAGTTTTTAACTTCCAAAAATGTTTTTTTAAATAGTACATCCTTAAAAGCGTTTTTAAAGGTAAAACCCCATGCAGCGGAATATCATTTGCTAATTAACAGATTGTAGAAGTAGACATGGCAACCTCACACGAAACCGAAATGGCGGAGTCTGAGTTGGACAAGGAGAGAAGGCATGCGAAAAAACGGTGTTTATGTTCTTCCACTTGCCTATACATTAAAACTTCCATTCCACTTTTGGTCCAAAAGAGTGCTGATGACAGTGAAGAAATACTTGACTCAAGTCTTCATGAGGGCGCATGTGCTTTTCGTACAGGAAGTTTGCTGTAACATATGTACAGCAAAAAACTACTGGCCAGATCTCGATTAGGAATCTTCTGCATCTGTGCACCCGAAGAACAGTTATCTGTCGATAAACCTAAAAACATTGCCCTTAAAACAAATACCAGTTATTAATTTCCACAGTTATTAATAAAGTCACCAGGGGAACAACATGTGCCCTATGTTGACGTAATAAATTAAAAAAACCACTGAAAAATGAAATAAACTTGTGTTAAGACTCGATCTGATCGTTGCCAGTGTGTGTGATCAGGGAGATTTTCACATAGGCAGCCACGCACACACGCACCACCTAGCAAAAATAAATTGCCGTTTGAAATCGCTACAACGCTTGAATTGAAAATTTGTTAAGCGGTTTTTACAGAATATCTCACATTCAGACTTCGCATTTACTTCAATTATGTATCTTCAAACTTTTTTTTAGGGGGGGGGGAATAAAACACCACCGTGGGCAACTCGACGGACTGTAAGCGGTCGCCCGTCCCTAATTTAGCACCACTGGTTCCGGGGAAGAGAGAGAGCCAGTGCCGAAAGACAAATATTAATACAACATCCATGCCTCACCGGGATTCTTACCCATCTAGGGCGAGTGGTCATACGTCAGCGCTTAGACCACTGCTTCAGCGGGGTTGGGGAGGGGCACCACTAACTTTTGTGTATCGGCAACAAATAAATAAGCAGAGATACTGCTGTTGAAGCAGATAAACTTCAATTGAGGGTGAATTCGACAGCAGTGTCTGCAAAAGCAAATATACGGGGTCCGCAAATTAAAGGCAAAATGGAATTAAAGTAAATTGAGGATTGTAGGAGTCCCAAAATAACTTGTTAATGTCATCATCAATAATAACAACAAGCATTTTCATTCCTCAAGATAGATCCAAAAGAAGCAGTGGCGTATGGACGTAGGAAGAGGAAAGTTTGAACAAGCATTCCATTGAATCTAAGAATCCATGGTAAGCAGAGATAATTTAGTGCGCGAAGCAAGGGTGACACTTTTGTGCTTATGCACCTCCCTCGGCGTACTGAAAGTTGTTGAAACCTGTTTCTCCCCTTCCCAATGAACTCTCCTCATAACACGATTATTCTAGCACTCCTTCAGCGAAAAGATACACGTGGCCCTGCAGAGTACCTAATAATTCTTGAATTATGCCGCTTCTGCCCACCATCGAGCCTCTATTGAAATGGAACGGAATCTAAGGTAAGAATTATAGGACTAAGTCACTTACTTTGAGAATGCAGGTTTTTGGAATATGAGGCGAAATACATTCATGCATTATTGCAGTACTCATTCATTACTCGTTAAGTATGTTTTGGCAGTACGTAACAACAAAACAAAAAAAAAAAAGATCTCGCGTTATAAAATGCTTCCAGAGACTTCGTTGAAATTTACGAAGAACGCATATATCGTTGTATGTTTTTGCATTCCTAAGTTACCTGGACCATCATACGTATTTTAAAGCTACTGGCTAAGTTTCGTGATGTCTCCAGCAACTAATAAAAAAATGCATATCTACTAATAAAAAATTAGCACTTTATTCAAAACAGAGTTCTCTGATTGGCACCGTGCTTTCCACTATGTCAGCTACATTGACGTCACATGACTCCTCTGTCACAAACACCACAGTTTGTGCTGACTGCACCTGAGTTAAGATGGAGTTTGGTTCGCTGCTTCTTATAAAAGTACAGAAGCTGGTGATCAAGCTTTCTTTCTTTCAGCCCCCCTTCGCCCCGCTCTTTCTCTATTCGTGTGTTTATTTAGGTCACTCAGTCGTAAAATCTGCCCTACGACTATGTTGCAGTACAAAGGATGCTAGTTAAAGTCTGCTCCCTCCCTCATTTCGGCGTTATAAAACCTCCTGTGACTCCTTGTTACACATGGGAAAGTGATTAAACTTTTCGCTACTCTTTCTATATTGATTTATTTATTGGAGGAACAGCTCATAAAATTTACCCTGGAATACGTTAGAACACAGGGGATGATTAACTTTATCTCGCCTTCTTCTCAATTAATTTAAGCTGTCCTCCCAGGACCCAAAAAAACTTGCCCGGGTTCTTCGTTACGGTATAAAGGATGGTGATTAAACTCTTCCCTTAATGATTTATTTCTTCATCTCCCTATTTATTTATCTCAACATCACATAGGTTGCATAAAAATTTATTTCGAATGTAAATGATGAACTCTCCTTTCCTCCTCATCTTTTAATTTATTTAGTTCTCTCAGAAAATTAAAATGTTCCTCAGAACTGAGGATACATGAGAAATATTTATTTATTTATTTAGCCCTGTCACATCACAAGACTTGTCCAAGAACTTCTTTATAATGTAAAGGATAATGTTTATACTCTCTCTCTCTCTCTCTCTCTCTCTCTCTCTCTCTCTCTCCTGCTCTTTCTTCCTCTCTATATCTCCTTCTCCATCTTTCTCCTTTTTCCCTTTACTTATTTAATTCAACATAATAAAATTTGCTCGGAAACATCGTTAAAATGCAAGGTTTAGGGCCTTCTTTCATTCTATCTCTAGACGTATCGATGTTTATTTATTTGCTTTATCGCCTTAACATCGTGAAACTTTTTAGAATGTAAAAGATAATGCTTAAATTCCATGTTTCTCTTTCTCGTTTTATTTATTTTCTTGTTTTAGAGGTACGGAGTTTTTTTGGGGACATCAGGTATAATACATGTTGAGTACTTTTCTTTCCTCATTTAATTTCCCGTTTAGTCCTCTTAAATTTTAAATTCCCTCGAAACTTCTTTAGGATGCCAAGGAAAATGATGAAACTCTACCTTCGTTTTTTTTTTTTACTATTTTTTTTATTTCCCTTAATGCCACGAAATTTTGCTTGGAACTTCTGCGGAAAATTAGGTAGTATGATTAGAAACATTTTACCTTCTCCTTTCAGTGTTTATTGAATTTTTTTGGGGGGGAGGGGGTGAAAATTACCATGAGCAACTCTAAGGACTATAAAGCAGTCGCCTGTCCCTAATTTAGAATCATTGGTCCCAGAGAGGGGAGAGAGCAAGTGCAATACGACAAGCACACCATCCATGCTTCATCGGATACTCGAACGCACGATCAGCTTGGACGACTAACCAGAAACCTACGCTTCTGGTAACTCGGCCACTAGGACTGCTATTTATTTATTGCTCTCAACATCGTACCAATTTCATGGGAACCTTTATTAGAAAGAAATAGATAATGAAGAAACTTTTCTTTGTTTCATTTATCTATTTCTAGTAAAAACGTACAATTTTCGTCAGAACTTAGAATACATGAGATGATGATCCCCGTCTCCCTCTCTTTCCCTCTCTCTGTCACTCTTTCCCCTGTCTCTTCCTTTCTCCCTCTTTCTCTCTCTTTCCCCTTCACCCCCTTTTTTTCTCTCTTTCCCTTTCTTTCCCTCTCTTTTTCCCTTTCTCTCTCTCCGTATATTTTCGTATTTATTTATTGGGGTCTAGCGTGTTTAAAACTTATCCAGTAGCCTCATCAGATGTAGAGAATAATGTTTAAACTCCCTAATTCTTTCCACATTTATAAATTTAGCTCTCTCTCAACTTCAAACGTGCGTGCGTGTTCGGGTGCTTTGACGCGTGTTTGTGTTGCATTTTATGGGCAACTAAGTCAAATATGTCCATGAGAAAAATCGCCGTGTCATGTCTTTAGCTTCCGATCAGCTCTGTGGAAGGTCACGATTACCCTATGCCATAAAATTCAAAAATCAGTGAGTGAGTGAGACCTGGTTGACTGAATTGGGGATGCTTTCTTTTTCCGCGTGGAATGAGGCATTCTTTAATTTTATGGGAAAGTTGAACACAACTACTCTCGTTTGAGATGTCATCTTTGATCGAACTGCGATGACCCTTGGGAGACAAAAGTGACAAAATGCAACAGCCAGAAAGCATCTATGGACACAGCGACTGTTATTTCAAGCTCCCTCTGCTGACCTTAACATCGAGGTTTCAAATCTCGAACTTGATCATTGCTTGGAAACGTTGCTGACCGTCACTAGCGTGCGGAGGCTAAAGTCAAAAACTGTAAAGACACTTCAACCTAGTGCCTGATGATTCTGTGACTCACAGAGCAGCAGATGACCTTACACACTATAGGTAAAAAAAAAGAAAAGAAAAGAGGAGAAACAGAAAGAATTGAACTAGCTGCATGTGGATCTTAACGGAGATGAGTTACAGAGTCAGCCTTTACTTCTGTGTTCCAGTAGAGTTCATCAAGCGAGCACGTATCAGTCATATCCACTTCATCAAAATAACAAGAAAAGCATATTAAAAACAAATAAGAGAAACTGTTTATGCATTTTCTGCAGATCATTCATTGCTACTGTTGTTGACATTTGTTCCATTTACGGACTGTTTGTTACTGTCTATGAACAAGTTTCAATAGCTTCCCATTCTCAATGCCTATTGATATAAATATATAATTGTACATATATCATATTACTAATATAATAACTGTTATCTACTGCAATTACTAAGATATGTAAGTGAGATTTAACAATTGTCAGCGGATTTCTTGGCAGGCTTCTTAGCACTATCTGTTACAGCTATTTACTCGTTTTGAAAAATTGTTCAGATGTCAAGTTTTCCATTTAAACAAAAACATTATTTTTAAGTAAAAATGTTAGTTTAGGTCAAATTTAAAAAAAACTGAGATGATCTCCATTTACTGAAGCTAAATTAAAGCCACTTGGCAAGCAATCTTGACAAACTAATGCAAGTCGATTTTGAGAATGTGTTTACAGGCCTGGGGGAATGAAAGCATCATCATGCAATTTAATTGAATAGCAATTAATTTCCGGCTTAATGAAACCCTTAAGTCAGATCAGCATGCTTATCAGTTCGAGAATAAATACAATTTTCTAGGATTTTACTTATTTTGTGACATTCTTTTTATTTACGATTCCTAATTAGATTGTCATCTCAACAGTTAAAAAAATATGGTTTGTTAAAAACACAAGGCCCCAAACTTGGCGTTTTACTAGCTCTTCATTACACTATGTATTGTATAAAAAAAATTGTGCAGTCCACGCACACACAAAATTAAGGTAGTCATAATATACCATTTTCTTATCAGAGAGACGACACTATATATATATATATTTACAATAAAACGAGTTTTAAACTGTTTTTCTATCTTTTCTCGTTTCTTTGTTCCTTTTGAAAAGAAAACTGATCAGAGTGCCAGGAATTTCCTCAAAACATCTGTGCTTTAAGTGAAAATATATCCCTTTTTTTGTTAAAGCCTTCGTATAAAATTATCCTTCATTTCGGGTTTAAGATGTATAACTTCGAATTGTGCTTGCAGAGTCGTTAAAATATTCACAGTGTCAGTGAAGGGCATTCTTTTTCTCTGTGCCGTAAATACGGACGTAAATAAAAATGTATAAGGAATGATTTCAATTTAATCCGGAAAGGTGAAATGAAATGTGCGAACCTTTAGTGTCGTTTTTAAACGTAGTTAGATTGATATTCCATGCACTTGTTAAATCGGAAAGCATACCTATATCCATGCCGTTTGAACGAAGTATTTTCGCTTGTTCCAGTGCGTACTGCTCCTTTGACTTTGCAATCACTTTGTTTGAGGTTCGGGTTGTAAGGCAAGAGAGGTAGAATTTTATTACTTAAATTCCTGAACTGCGTTCATGGCCAGAGCAGCTGAGTATAATTGAAGGTTGTCATGACGCGATGGGCTACATTTCGACTAAAATATGTATTCCCTGATAAAACCAGATCTCAGTTTTGTTTATACATGTCCCAACATGCTGTACTTTTAAAACAAACAATAAACTATCTACGTTTTCGTATGGGATCATCAACTCGATCAACCTTGTTTGCTGTTGATGAAAATGCCGGAAAACCTGAATCAATATTATTCACCGCATTTTAATTGGCCACCTATTTGCGAATTTGTCTATCGCTTGCATGTTTTTACGAAATTGCGCGAAATTATGCTAATAACTTGCCAATCCTAAAATATTTTTCGGCTTCTGAATATAAAAAGTTTCTAATGGTTGTTAACTAATGATGCAATGGAAAGCGGAGCCGAAGGTTTTCCCCTGAAAATATTGTACAAGGAGAATCGCCAACTGGAAAGACCAGCATAGACTTATTTTTAACTCCAGCAGGGCCATGAGAGCGCATTACGCATAATGTATTGTTTTTTCGCCCATGTTGCCTTGCCTTCACGATTTTTTCTTGAATACACCATCCTGCAGTGCATGAAATATCGTTAGAATTGCTTCACGTGGTGGAAAATATGTTGTTAATAAATCCCGCAGGACGGCCCTTTCAGATGTAAGAAAAACACGGATTAAAGATATATACATATACTTATATATATGACTGATTGTTATAGAAAATACTTTGTAGTTTCATTTGAAGAAGTTATAACGAAGTAAATTTCTCCGTCATTTTTGTCCACGCCGGGTCTCGAACCCGGGTTCCCTCATTCCGGAATAAGTCACTCTACCAATTGAGCTACACGGACGTTCGTTCTGACTGCTATCTGCCTTTATGTCGTGTGCGTCCTGCTGGACAGGCACGTCACAAAGTGAAGGATGTGTTAGAGGTAAATTAAGCATCTAGTTCTTTCCTCTCTCTCATTTTATGTTCGTAGAGCATGAAACCTCAGAAATATGACAGAGAATGGGACATAACCCTGAAGAATCAGAAATTTGGTGATGCGAATACGAGAGAAATCCTAAGCTCTTAAAAAATTAGAGCAATTTTCTTTATAATTACAAGGAACAATACTCCAATTATGTAGTAAATAGTAAAACTATACTAGTAATCCGATTTATTGGCGTAGGAATATATAAAAAAATGTTTCCAAGCTTTCGCACATCAACAAGACACAAAATACGGTAAAGTAACCACGGCCCTATCCAGAGAGGTCGAGTTCAAGTCCGCTACTCCTATGTGGGATGATATAAAGAAATTAGCTACCTACTCTGCCCCTAAATGTACAGCCATTTGGGAAACCTTGAAGATCACTACCAACAATGATACTTGCAATGATAGCGTCTCACTGGAGTTGCCACAAATTTGGTGCCAGTTCTTTCAGTAACGCCTTCTTCCTACCAGGACACTGCTTACACAACCAACGTCGTACCTCGTGTCTTTAAATGAATATAACGTCGTATCTATTTATTGTCAAGTCGAGTCACCGCGTTTAGATTGTTAAAGTGTTCTGTTATTTAGATTGCAGTTTCTGTCTAACTTCCTTCAAAAAACCATCTGGTTGATGTGCGAAAGCTTGGAAGCGTTTATTTGTATATTCTTACTCCAATAAATCGAATTACTAGTATATTTTTTCTAATTTCTGCAAATTTTTTTACTAGTGTGTCAGTTATATTAGTGCGTGAAAGCTAAATCGTGATTTTCTTTTTTTCTCGAACAATTTTTTTTATGTCTTAGTAATTCAGTAATAAGTAGGGACTAACTGGTAGTGGAGTATGGTCCCACAATCACAACAATGCAGGCCTCACATCGATGTTTCATGCTGTTGATGGTGTCCCGGAGATCAGTAAGTAGAAACGCCCATTGTTTGTGCAAAACTTATCTAAAAGCTCTTCCATGTCTTGCGAAGGGAAGTTGAGGGCAGCAACACATCTCTGTAAAGCATCCCAGACATGCTCCATCTGATTGAGATCGGGAAACCTGGCTGGGAAATCAATCCATACGGACAATGGTATCCTCTTGAATATACTGTTCTACCAGCCCCGCTGGGTGGAGACGAGCGTTACCGTCTTGTAGGAAATATTTATCTCCTATGGCACCTGTATAAGAGCGAACATATCAGTCCAGGACATCGTTCCTATAGCATGGAGTATTCATGGTTCCACTTGGAAGCATAGAAGTTTATGTGTTCATCTGACGAGATACCATTCGAAACAAGCACGCTACCACCTTCATAAGTGCCCCTTTCAGAGGTTATAGAGGGATGCTAGCGTGCCCCTCGTTTCCTCCAATCCCAGCATGCATAGAATCGCTTAGCAAAGCAAATCTGGACTCATCTGTGAAGAGTACCGACCTCACTGGTTTTCAATTCAATTGACGTGAAGTCTTGTTCAATTCAAACGCCCCCACCCGTAACGGGGGTAAGGGGCGCGTAGAATCCTGGTCGCACAGCATAAAAAACCTCCATCAGGAAGCCATCTGCGCACAGTGGAAGCAGATACCACCGTTCCTATAGCTGCATCAAGGGCAGATCACAGCTGTTTCGAGGTAGCCGTTCTGTTTCTCCCTGCAGCTAATCGGAAATATTTGTCATCGACGGATGTTATATTCTAGACCTTCCTTCGCTGTTCCTTCGAGAAGCTGATTGCGTATTTTGAAAATGGTTAGTCTGTGGACCATAGAAGAACTCACATGCAGCGAACTTGCAACTTCCATCTGACTTTGGCCTGCCTGTAATCTTCCGCTCGCTCACCATCTCAATTTATTTGGTAAGTGATGTCTCCCAGCCATTACAGCAAACCTGCTATCTCAAAATCCTTTCTTTACACTCCACTAATAATGTGGCGGACACCTCTACATCAACTCCTGCTATGCTGCGGCTCATTTGCATAAACCGATGCTATCACTATTATTTGCATAATACCCTCACTCGACATGACATTTCACGTCATATATCTAAGTTTCGTGCATTTCTAACTCTTCTTGCGCAAATAATCGTGATTTTTCTGTTGTTGTTTTTTACCTTAATTTATGGAAACTAATGTATTAGCTTTGTGAGCAGTCATTGCAAATTAATATCTCTCATCAACGTTCAGAATGCGGCGTAGGTTCGATAGCAGCTTTGGTGCATTCGAAAGAGAAAACACGTTAGTGATAATCATGATAATAAACTAAAACATGTCCACGAAAGACACTGCAGTCACACCAAAAATGCGCGAAAGTAAGGAAACAGCTAAAGGTAAGCAAGCAACGCACAGTCAAAGGTCATCTTCTAACTCTAAATAAAAATGCAAAGCATAGTACTTTATTACCGGTGGAGTATTTTTTAAATCTTAGTCCGATCTTGAAACGTGTGTGCGTGTGTAGTTTGAGCTAAACATGTACCTTAACCAGAAAAGATGAAGTCATAATACTCTTTTTCCGACGCGCTTTAGCCATATGGTTTTTTCGCAGTAGCTACAAATCTAGCGACAGTCAAAATCTTGCACGTTTTCAAATACTGAACTTATAATACTTACATGCTGCTTACCTTTCGAGACCTCTGCATATCTCTTAACATATCTCCTTTCCTTTACAGCAATTCTTTATACACTATCTACCAACAAGTAATTGGACACCCCTGTAATCGACGATATCTGCGTTCCTGATACACGTCACGGCCGCCGTCGTTTAATATCGTGTGGGAAACAACAACACAACCAGTCGCATGGAAGATGCCCCGCAGTTCGGAGCTCTCTGATTTCGAGAAAGGTGTAATCGTCGGGTATCACAGAAATGGCCGATCCATACGTGACATATCCAGCGAGTTGAAGTACCCAAAATCGATAGTGGCCTACGTGATTGGCAAGTGGAAGATGAGAGGTGACTGTCGGAATGTGCACCGACCCAGCAGACCCACAAAAGTGGGAGTTAGAGATCGACGGGTGCTGGCCAAAGAAATTCGGAAGAACCGCACCAAATCGATGAGCCACATCCGCGAGGAGTTTCAACAGGCATCCGGCTGTGTTCTTTCGATGAATACCATCCGTAAGGAAGCCCATCTGCTTGGTTATCATGGACGTGCTGCCGCCCACAAGCCTTTGATCACCAAGTCCAATAGCGCTGCTCGGATAACGTGGTGCAAAGAACGTCGACAGTGGACCGTTGAACAGTGTAAACAGGTTCTGTGGAGCGATGACTTAAGGTTCACCCTCTACCGTTCGGATGGCAGGGTCTGGGTTTGGCGTCTGCCTGAATGTATTGTGCCAACTGTGAAGTTCGGCGGTGGTGGAATTATGCTATGGGGGTATTTCTCCTGGTATGGCACGGAACCCTTGGTAGCAATTCCTGGTAAACTCAACGCCGAGACCTACTGCACCATTTTGGATGACCATGCGCTTCCTACGTTGTGGCAGTTTTACGGGGTGGACCCATGTTACTTTCAGGATGACAATGCCACCTGTCATGTTGCGAGGTCTACCATGGCTTGGTATGGTGACCATGGGGTTAATCAAATGGACTGGCCTGCGCAGAGCCCAGACCTTAACCCTATCTAGCACCTCTGGGACGAGTTGGAGCGTCGACTTAAGGGGGCCCCCACCGTCCGAAATCGGTGAAGGATTGGTTGGTTGGTTAGTTTTTATGGCGCAAGGGCCATGCCTGGCCAAAGAGCGCCAAAACAAGACAAGACAAGACACAAGACAGACAAACAGTATTAGAAATATGGTAGAAAACTTAAAATCTGGCTGATGAAGTAAAAGTGAAAAATGAGAGTGATGGAAAGGCGAAAAGGTAATGAAACAAACAGCATTAAAAACATGATACAATGTTTAAAATTCGGCTGATTCATTAAAAGAAATCGGTGAAGGAACTGACCTGTGTTCTCCAAGCCGAGTGGAAGAAAATACCGCTAGCCATCGTACAACGCCTGGTTGAGAGTATGCCCCGGGGGTCGCAGCTGTAATCGCCGCTCGTGGAGGCTCCACCAACTATTGAAGGTGAATAAACTTCGTTTTCCTTTGCTATCACAGGTGTCCAATTACTTGTTGGTAGATAGTGTATAACGCGATGTGTTTCTGAAAGCTTGCAAATACACAAGGAATACATTTAATTTGCGAATATTTGCCCCCCCTTTCTAGAAACTAGTAGAAAATGAATTGTATTTTGGACTGCCATTTCACGGTTTTATTTATTTTCATTTTCAAACGTATTATATGTTTGCATGTGCACAAATAAGTGTTAGCATGCTTCTGATGTTGAAAAGCTGATTTTTTAGGCTCACTTTCACATCGTTTTTATGAATATGATTGTTAGGTTCACTTTCATATCATTTTATGAAAAGTAACACTTACAGGTGATAAATTATTGAAATAAGATAACTGTGCTTAAAGAATGTGGAACTAAGCCAAATCTCTGTAAATCGTGGAAGTTAATCATTACTCAAAAGCACATTTCAAGAATATCGAAACTCAGATTCTCTTAATAAATTTGTAAAAATTCAGCAAAGTCGTGGGTTGTATGAATTCGATATGTGCAAAAGCGTGGAGGTACCGTTTTGTTTTTAGTTTTCTTCCAAATAGAAGAGTGAGATGTCTGTTCTTGAGTAAATGGCCTCAAAATCATGAGATCTCAATCTAATAAATAAGGGATTTCCTATTTTTATGCTTTAGATAGGTTATGTCAAGTTTGACTTTCGTTCAGATCATTCTTTCTCGGGAAACTGTCATTTAATTTGTTACACTGACTATTAGTATCTTTTCCCATTGACATGGACGATCCTAATAAAGCGGTCGCTCAGCGTACACTAGTGTAGTACTAGAATAGATGTGAGGCACTGCAATTCCTTTAGTGCTAAATTAATATTAAAAACTGCAAAAGACGAAAGTCTTAACATTATTATGCAACTCCTGTAAACCAAGTTTTTCTTGTAACAACAGAAGTGCTTTATTATCTTCTCTGCTGGTCTGAAATTTCATTGCTATGCACTTGACGTGAGAGTTGATAACAAAAGGCAGTGGATGTAAATTTTGTTTTCAGAAATTCAAGCAGAAATACAAAACTTTCTGGAAGCCGCTGTGTTCAACCTGTGAGCTAACTTGAAAATGCGATTTACTCTGAGTTTCCTCTTTGGTTCCCTCGTTACTTCCGTGGCATATGAAATGCAATCTTGTATCCCTCCGCGCCTGCGAATGCCCACGACTAACTCCAAAGGTTTAGTAATCCGCGCAATTGCTGGGAATGGTGCGCCTAATGTGAAAAAATATTCCCCTAAAAGATAAATCGCTTTACTGCGCAAACGTGTTATACGGTAGAAAGTTATGCCAGAAATTACGAGATACTTATTTCCGTGGAGAAAAAAAAAAGAGGATATATCATCTTTGGCTTCTGCATCATGATCTTCGTAAATTTACTAACTCATGGGAAGAGAGAAAAGTATATCGTACTGATAAAAATGCCTACACCAGAGTCGCCAGAAAGACTTCAGAATTTTGCTCGTGCATGCCAACGGTAATCTTTGCAATCAATATATAAATCATTTTTAAATAAGTGAGAGCTATAGTATTCTTTTTTTGTTTTTGTTCGAAAGTCGATTTTTTTTTATCGAGATATCGTATTTCTGTCGATCAATTCTTTATGTAACCCAAGAGGCTGTGACGTGCCTGCCCCGCAGGACGCACACGACATAAAGGCAGATAGCAGCAAGAACGAACGTCTGCGTAGCTGAGTTGGTAGAGCGCGACTTGTTCCGGAATAAGTGGACTCGGGTTCGATTCCCGGCGTGGACCAAAAACGACGGAGAAATTTACTTCGTCATAAGGCAGTTTACAATACTGACATAACTCAGTTTTGGATTCTCGCTCGGCACCATTTGGGAATGAATCTTGAAAATGCTTCGAGCCCCTCCAGTTTTTGGCAGCCGGTTCCTCACGGAACAATCGCTATTGTATCCGGTCTCACTGAGGAAATACGAAATGTTAAGATTTTTCTGTTTATAATTATAAACTTAATAAACTTATGAATGGCACGGGAGTACAGCGGGAGTATAGGTTTCTTTTAGACTAATTCATCTCCATATCAGTTAAAAGCTCCTATTCTGCTGTCAGGCGAATTTTTTGGGAGGAGAGAGAAAACATCTTATCCGTTAATTCCGAAACTGTAGTACGCTTAAGAAACCATTAAATCACAAAACTATCGAGGAAACTAGTCCCTACGTAACACATGAACGCCTATGAGGTATGATACCACGGACGCCCATATCACAATTTCCAGGAGACAAACACAAATTGTAACAAAAACTAACATACACAAACTCCATATGCAAATTTCCACACTTAATCTTCTTGTTATGTACACTTTTTCACCACACCACACAAAACATAAATTAGATTGAAACCCAAAAGACCCAAAACCTACATAAAAGCGATGGATAAATGAAATTTGACAGTTTATTGGGACAATAAGGTAATTTTCTTGGTTGTTGACTTGCGTTTTTTGGGTCTTATGCAATCCGAAATCCAGCGATCATCAAGAAAGAAATAATACTCTCAAGACAAAGTCCTGGAAGAAATTTCGGGAGATCTTTGTCCAGCAGTGAATCGCGGTTACAGAAGATCATACCATTGTTTTCATTTCGCTGCCTTTGATGCTTTTCCGTAATTGTAAATATATAAGCTGTGTTCTAACATTCCATGCAAAAATTCAGTATCTTTTCACTTTTTTCACGGTAAATTCCCAATGTTTTTACTGTAAATTCCAATGTTTTACTGTAATTCCTAATGTTTTACTGTAATTCCTAATGTTTTACTGTAATTCCTAATGTTTTACGGTAAATTCCCAATGTTTTTACTGCACAAAAACACACGCGCGTGCGCACGGAAGGAAATATCAGCAATCAGAATTAGTATTGTCGCGAAAAACTTCGTACTGGGAGGCGGTGAACACCCTCACCGGAAAAACCCATACCGGTAAATTTTCACACTTTCTTCTGCTGCTAAGAAAACTGAAAGAAAACTAAGAAAAATGCTACACGGCAGAAAATTTCCACGCCGGTGAACTCCTACGCCTTCTCATATAAGGGGATGTACACAAATTGCGTTTCGTTTGGAGTGTTGAGATGAGAGGGATAGTTTTCCTAGTGGAACAAAACGAACTGTACGAGTTTTCCTAGTGGAACAAAACGAACTGTACGAGTTTTCCTAGTGAAACACGCGAAATGTACGAGTTTTCCTAGTGAAACACGCGAAATGTACGTGTTTTCCTAGTGATATAAATGCGTATGTAAGATCATAATGACAAGGTATACGTAGAAGATTTCCAACTCACTAAGTCTTGAGTTGTGATTTTAATATTTGGCATGTGATAACATGGTATAAAAGCTAATCAAAAGAGACTCAACGAATCGGTCTTCAGGTGCTGACAAGGCACACAGGCTGCGAGCCTTTTTGGAAGATCTTAAGTTACAACCTGAATATTTTATATGTACTGTATAAACCAATGGCGCATATTCGAGGCTAGCTGCGAAGCCCAGAGAATGCACAAATAAAAGTCAATTAAATATACACAAATAAAAGTCAATTAAATATACACAAATAAAAGTCAATTATCAACGATATTAAAATATGTCGATGCTTTCGCTGCGAAAAAAACACGGGCGGATTCGCTTCTTTGACTCAGTCTGGCGATCAAGGCGTGACGCAAGCAGCTCTTCCAGCTTCGCTGTTCTTATTCGAAGATCTTCGATACGATCACCTGCTAGCGTTTTCATGACAACATTAAATGGCGTATGGAGGGAAATTGCTTTGCGCAACGGTTCGCTCAGAAAAGAGAAGACTTCGACTACTTCAGTCACTTGCATGCTTTCGCCTGTAACAGCACGTGTTTCGCGAGAGTTGTTTTAGTTTGTGTGAAGTGTCAATGTATTAAAATCAGTGATATTATATCTTAAATTCATGGCTTTGTTGGATTCGAACTGTTTTGATAAATTTTGTGAAAGCTTCCCTGAACATCTACTGTCAGAACTTAAAGAACTCTATGCTTCAAATTTTGATACAGCTCGACTGAAAAGATGAACTGAATGTGTTTTATTTCCTTGATGAATACAAAAACAAATCAGTAAGAGGCATTACTTTTTACATAAAGTTGACTAAATTGGACATAGTTTTTAGTGAGTGAGGTGTACAAATTAGCAGACCTAATAATAAAGTTTCCATCAACAACTGCAACTGCCGAAAGAAGGTTTTCTGCATTAAAAAGAATAAAGACATATCTTAGAGCCACAGAAGGACATGACATGCACATTGGAGTAACTCGCCTGATTTGTCAATAGAGAAAAACATTCTTTTTAAACATGAAAAACTACTCGGAAGAAATTTTTTTATGAAAACGCAGCACTCAGGTTTACACGAAAGGAAAGAATGGAGTTCATGTACAAATAAAGTATTGAAATCCTAATCCTCATAATTATTTGGTATCATGTTATCAATAGCATGTACCTACAATAAGTTACTTCTATTACTTAACAATTAAAAATTAAATTTCGCAATTTTTTTTAAAAAGAGTACTGGGGGAGGGGGTGGGGTTAGATAGCCCAGGTCTTGGACCCAAGGTAAGCCACTTATATAAACATTTTATTAACGCCAATAAAAGTCACTCAACGGACCATTTCTTAGCTGTTTACAAGGCCGTTGGGCCTTTTTAGACTATCTTAAGTTAAAATTCTTGTGTCATTATGATCTTATATATACGCATTTATATTCCTATGAAAACTGGTACATTTCGTTTAGTTCCACTAGGAAAACTTCCACACTTTGACAAGATCTCCGAAAGAAACGCCACGCTACGTTTGAAGAAGTTTTGGAAGTGAGTGTCTGACCCCAGGTCTAAAACTGCCCTTAGAAATAGGAAGTTAGAAGATCTGAGTAAGTGAACTCAATAGGAAAGATAAACAGAAAAATAAGTGAAAGGAGAGGAGGGCTTATCTTTTGAGTGGACAGCGACACCAGTCAAAGAACGAAACGCACTTTGTATGCATCCTCTTATAATATGAGAAGGTGTATAAGTTTACCGGTGTGGGAGTTTACCTGGATCCCGTAGTACCTCTCAAGCACTGAAATGGTAAAGTCCGATTTTCAGGTGAGGGCAAATGTTCCCTCTTGCCCTCCCATATGGGTGCTCATGTATGAGATAGAAAAATATCTTACTCTCTCGTTAATAGTCTGTTATAGGTCAAAAAAAGTTGCTTGTTTCTGTCAGTGGGTCCCTCCTTATGACTCCTCGGGAAAAGAAAAAAAGCACTTTTCTGGAAGTTAGGTTCCGCATAATAGAGACAAGCATCTTAGCTAATCTTTTTTTGTTATTATTGAGAACCCCCATCCCTCCACACACAGTTTTTCACCCTGTTATTGGGCAGCGAAATATACCCGAGGGCAGCGCCTGACTGTTCAATGGCCACTACCAACATTCCCAGAAGGTTGATGCATTGAATTGAAAATCCTCTTCTTTCATTTTTTCTGACCACCAACTGTTTCATCCTGTTCTAGTAGCCAAAAATATGAGACTTTAAATGTCACCCACGCAATGTTATCGGGATTTCCCCGCTTTTGATGGCCTGGGGAGTGAAAAAATGCTAAACTCCAAATTACTGTTTAGTTCAGCTTTCTATTGAAATAGAGAAAACAGAAGTGATCTGGGAAAATATGAAATTCGATAAAAGTTAATTAATAAATCAATTAGGATTATTCATACATTAAATTAAATAAAATCAAAAATTTTAAATGATGTTCGAAATGTCCCAAATTTTGAGGTAAAAAATAATAGAATCCGTAATACAGAAAGATGGTTTAGTACGCTTAAGTATACACGTTTTTGAAATTTGGAAACTAAGTGATGATAAATCTAAATGTTATACGTAGTAAATTGTTTGATTCGACATTTTATCACGAAAGCTCTTCGCATGCAACTGCTTATTTTAGTGATTAAATAGCTTGTGAGATTTGATAGATTAGAATGAGAATGTACCAAATAAAATGGACAGGCAATATATATTTGGCAAGAAACATTTAGAGGGTCGCTGCTAAATTATCCTTCGACGAGTACGAAGCAGTCATTATTCACTTATGTGGAGGTAACAAATACATTCAAAATCACGAAGCTGTTTATTTTGCGATAACTCCGATATCTAGAATTTAAACAAGATAATGTTTGGTTTACAGAAATCCTTTTCGAAATTGTCATAATTACTACTCTCGTGAAATCATTTGAGCCATAAGACTCATACTTATACACTTACATAGATAAGCATGCAGAAATAAAACAGCGACAGATATCAAGAATACGAAACTAATGAGTATTTAATGTGTCGAAAACTAGTTCTTCGGGGCTTTTTTTTTCCTTTTTCTCAATATTGGACGTTAGAAATCGATTTACTATGACGACAAAAAATACAAAGTAAGTTTTACTATATTTATTTCTATTTCAATTGGATTAGAGATTGCTAATTATACAGGGATTTCTAATTTGGTTTAGATTCACGCATCTGCGTATTCCAAATGCATGCCAGAAATGTTAGACTCAAAAACACTTAAGCGGAATTTGTTTCCTACTAACGCAGTGGGGATAAAGTTGACGAGCTAATTTTGCTAACTTGCCTGTCCTTACGTCTGTGAACCTGATAGTTCTTTTAATCTAGTATACACATCGGAAGAACTCAGTTTTGACCACCACTATTTTGGGCGCATTTCATGCTGTTCCTGCTGTGCAGTTCTTCCACTGAGTGAAATGATATGTATTTCTTAGTCCTTTGGTGTGATGTCTCCTTTTCTAGATAATTCGTTTGAGTTTTCCAGAATTTCGTGGTGAGTCATTTCCCAAAGTGGCGTGAATATTATATAAATGTGTCACCTAAATCCGAAAAGTTCCAGAACTGACCGCATAACTGACTTAACATAGTGGGATAAAAATATCACGTGTATGACAGAAGACAGCAGTCCTTGGCCAATCAGTGAACACCTGAAAACCAGTGTATAGTGGTACAGACAGGCTGCAGACAGTCGTTAAGGGAGTCATAGCAAGCGTTCTAGTTCCATTTCATTTTGGCCAATGAAGAGCATAGAGAAATCATCAGTTTTTGTTGAAAACTTGGTAAATCAGCTACTGAAATTTATAAAATGTTTGTATAAATTTAAGAAGCGTATGGAGACAGCATTATCTCGCAGCAGTGTTTTGGAATGGTACCCGCGGTTTCGTGACGGGCGGGAATCCTTTGAAGATAATCAGAGATCTGGGTGTGGACAGCATAAAAAGTTGAAGAGGTACGGAATCAGTTAAAGAAAGATCGCAAAAATACTGTGAGACTTTTGGCTGAGTCGTGGGCATCAGTAAGTCTGTCTGTCACGAGATTCTATGCCAGATTTGGGAAAACGAAAACTTAATGACAGGTTGGTTCTCCGTACACTTGTGGGTCGCCCAGATCTCGGATCATCATCAAAGGAATCCCACCCGTCACAAAACCATGCATATCATTCCAAAACTTTGCTGCGGAGTAATGCTGTCTCCATACGTTTCTTTTAACATTCTGAAAGTGTCAGTAGCTGATTTAGAAAGTTTCCGACAAAAACGGATATTTACTATCGTTTCTTCCATGGCTGAAATGAAATTGGACGAGAACGCTTGCTATGACTTTAATGCCTGTCTGCCGCCTATCGGTACTGGTATAAACTATTTTCCAGCTGTTCGCTGATTGGCCAAAGACTGCTGTCTTCTAACATACACGAGACATTTTAATTCCACTACTGATACGTCAGATATGCCGTCAGTCCTGGAAGTTTTCAGACATAGTTTGTACATAACAAAGAGCATTTCGTTTAGCTACCAAACAATTTTTATCTAAAGCTTAAATCTGTAGTCTGCAGTATTTTTCCGAGCACTAATATACGTATTATATAGAATGAAATCATCATACAACTGATTGCTGGTTGATAGGTCCCCAATAATCCGTCATGAAATGAATCTGTGTACAAGAGTTCAAACAGAATCATCATACAAAGGGAATGCCGTCAACAGAATTATCAAGTGAAATGAATAATATTTGATTAAAAGGATTAAAATTTGGATCGCTTCGCAACATTGCAAAACCAGAACGTTCTAGAAAATTCCAAAGGCAAGTGGAATTACTTCTATGACACTGCCATAAAAAGGGGAAACTATCATAAGAAAACCTGGGAAATTTCTGACTTGAATACCTCTGCGTAGTACAAAAAAAGGAGGACTTCAGAATCGGTTTTCTTGAAGCAGAAACGTTATATGAAACATACATACATATCTGTGCAACCTAGCTGAAAGATTTCTGATCAGGAAAATCAGAAAATGTAAAAGAAACCTTGCATTTAAGAGCTCTCTGCCGTGTTGTTGTCAAGAACAAAAATAATTATATAGTCCATCTGTCGAAAGTGAAGGTATCTTTATCGATACTAAGAACGCGTACTCCATTTAGCGAAAAACTGTATTGAAGGAACTGGAAAACAGAGAAAACTTTGGCCATTGTTACCAGCCCAAGTAAAACCTTCCAGGAAGAGATATATAATAGCAACCAGGAGTACACATTTATGCCATCTAGCAGGAAAAATGAGCATTAGGAAAGGCAATATCTTTAACGTGCTTTCTTTCATCCTATGTAAAAATAATTTTTCAGCACATATGCTATGCACACAGACAGACGTAGAAGCAAAAAGTAAAACAGTGTCATTAGCATGGATTTTTTTATATTTCATATAGATGTATCTCTGAAAAGATGTGTCAAAAATGAGTAACATGCTACTACAAATGACACAAATCAAATAAAGGTCTATCCGTTAGCTGCCTAACGAGCTATTGCATATTAACATGAACCCTGCCAAGAATGGTTGTTAAAACAACTGGCTGTTTTGTCAAGCTGATAAAATACCAATTCTATTTAAAACGGTGACCAGCTTTAAGCAGGATTAGTACGTGAGACACTGACACTTCAGAACAAAGGGAGGCATCAGCTACTGCGGTATACTGCTACGTCTAGGTGTTTAGTATTTGTACCACTACATACTCATGGTCAGTTGCTTACGTAGATCTACCAAAATTACATTTGCATTAAACATATGATTTGATATTCTTTTTAATTAGTCTTACTAGCAAAAAATAAGTGTCTGACCTAAGCTTTCGATCAAGTACCTTCCAGAAAACTCAAGTAGGATGGGCACTTTTTCACAGACAACGTATTTCGTTTACACACACACACACACATTCTAAGAAAACACGGAAAATCCGTGTCATGTAGTAACACTTTATAGTAACATGGTGACATACATTATTTTTGTAGAACTACTCCAAAAATAAGTCATCTAATCTATTTTCTAGAAACAAGGATCATGGTGATAAATGCATTCATCATTTGTGCCACCTAATAAGAAAATCATGCAGAACAGACAGCAGAAAATCGTCGCCGTGCGGCGACACTTCAGTCCAAAGAATGCATTTTCAGCTCATCTTCAAGAAACAAATACCGTGACGATTACAAATGTACATTGATTGTACCCAGAAAAACACAGTCAAGATAACCTGTGATTTACAGAGAACACACTGCATGCTCTCGTGCATGAGATGCAGAAACTATATCTTGCGTGACTTCTGGGAATGGCAATATGCATGCAGACAGATGTTCATATTAATAGACAACGGAAAGGGGTAATGTGAGAACTTCTCCGATATATATCGAAAAAGGAGCTAAATTGAAGTTCTGGTACAGGAATGCAGCAGTCACTTCCTTCCATCCCATCTCTATTTGGAAGTCAGAAAACCGTTTAGTCTTCTAGTTCGCAACTGTAAAACAAAGATATTCAGTTTCTGAAGCTTTATATCACCAATAATTTCCCGTGCGACGACTGAGCTCAGTTTTCAGACAGTTTATTTGCTTATTTATGTATCACCACTCTTTTCTTAAGCATTTCACGAAAACGTCTGTGACATAAGGCGCTTAGAATAAAATGGAAATGTCATTGAACAGCCTCATCAAAACTACATCAATAAATCGATGATATGTTTACTCCACCCATTTCAAGAGTTGGCTTAACGTCACTTCCCTTATGCACGCTATCTGGTTTTTTACTTCACGAAATGGCTTCTCGCGGCTATTTAACATTTGTTTTAATTTCTGCTCATATATGAAAGTGTTTTTATTGCTATATACGTAATTCTAGGACTGTCAGTATCAATTGAATGAAGCAAATTTCTCGCAAAACAGTGCATATCAAAACTATCTTTTTTCTCCATGGTTTAACGACCACCGTGAACAACTCAATAAGCGGTCTGTCGTGTCTAATTTAAAGTTGCTGGTTCTGGGGAGGAGAGAGAAGTTCCTAAACTATTGATAAACACATGACGTTAAATTTGGGTGCTCTACTTAGACGCTGGCTGGTTCAACATTTTTGAAGCGCAGTTCTTACCTGCAGTTGCTATTTTCACGATTACACAGTGTCTGCCATTCCTATGTTTTCATTCGCTAATACTTCATTCAAGAAACAAGCAGAGTGATAGAATTATAGTTCAAATTAACAGTTTGGTAACTGATTATCACTCTCCATTATGAACAATAATTTTGCCTAAAATCAAGTTTAAAATCGAAGCAGAGAAGTAAGTAACATGTATAGCAGCAGTGCAATCAAATAATTTGCGATCTACGGCTGACATGTTGCAAAGTAAAGCAAAAGAATTAAAGAAAAGTGCATGTCTAACACTTAATTTAGGTGCATTAAAATACGTGCTTTTATTGAGTCCTTTAAATATGAGCTAATTATGTTTTACAAAACGCCAGCCACTATCTGGGGCCGTCCTTCCGTGTGAGAATCCAATCGATTCTGTCATATCACGAGGTTGAAAAGTAGTTATAAAAAGAAACAAAGAAAAGAAGAGACAATTTACGATTTTTTTTCTCATGATAAAGTGTTATTTTCTTACCTATTTATTATTCATTTTTCTTCATCCTTCCCACTGTTTTCATTGTGGTTATTTGCAGTTTAACGTATTTTCACTTTCAAATATAGTCACTACATATCGAGATTAATCTCCAAGAGAAAATTTCCTTTATTCCACTGTCATAATTAAAATAATAAAGTAGATAAGATACCTACCCAATGATAACACATTGAATTATTCCAGATGAAGCAAAGTTTATGCACACAGAACTTAAGGGAGAAACATTCTTCACAAATACATGGGGAATTCATAAGCAAGTTACTTTCAGTAATCAAATTACGGTCTTGAATTGCCTTTGGTTTACGGTTCATCACGTGACATTTCAGAAAACTTACAAATTCATAGCTCTGGAGCGGAAATTGATACCGCATCTACAGATTTATGTTCGTGCATGATCCCTACCGTTAAGTAACTTAAGCAAAGCCATTATAGCTTAGGATTCTGAACCAACTTAAGATTTACGCAAGCCGAAGCAATCTATGCTTTCTGGTACAGTATCAAGGACGATCCTTTCAAATCCAGGAAGAGTTATGGGGTCACAAATCACCTAGCACGTCAAATATCCTCACAACAATTAAGGAAGAACTATTCTTCACAAATACATGGGAAATTCACAAGAACATTATTTTCAGTAATTAAATGGTGGTACTGAATGACTTTCAGTTTACTTCTCCCCATATGTGCTATAATAGCTTTCCATCTGTTTCCTGGAACTACATCGCCCTGAGTGGTGTAAACGTAGCATGATAGAACGAAAACAGAGAGATACGGGTTCGATTCCCGCTCCAAGGTGATGTAATTTTCAAGTTTCCTGAGAAAATGTTACATGGTGAACAATAAATTTAAGACTAATTACGTACCGTAACCTGATTCCTAAAAATAATGTACAAAATTAATGCAGTCTGTTGTGTGCACGAAGTTTAAAATGTTTGCTTTGCAACAAGCAGTGAAGGATGAAATAATAAAGTGACATTCTTTGATAGATTTAATCTTGTTTATATACGTGCTCCATTATTTTTTGGTCTTGAGAAAATCACGCTTGAAGATAAGAAATAACAGATCGCAAAATTTGCGATACTGATATTGTTAACGTGTTATCTACGTAGGTGTTGCTCGGCTGCATGTAAACAGTAACTTCTCGGAATGTACAGATATTTTAATGACAATGCATTTTTCAATAGATTAAAAGAATGTGCTATGTAATACCATTTTCCAAAGCGACATTTTAAAATGCTCCCTCTGAGGATGCAGAAGACAAATTTCATTAAAGGCCGATGCGTAAAATATAGCTTCCAAACATGACAAATGAATTGATTACTGCGATGCGTCTATAGAATTCTCGGGGCATCCTTTGAAAGTTGCGATTGAACTTCGGCATATTCCTTTTACAGTCTTGCTTTCGTCACTGCACTTCCTAGCCGATAATTCTGTCTTGTAAACTAAAATCTCCTAACTCGGGGAGATTCCGTTCCTTGGAGTTTTTCTCATTGTCTTGAAAGAAACTGGCTTTCAGCCCAATCATTTCCTGTTTTTAGCGGAGGAGGGGGGGCAACTAAATTTCCTTTTTTAATAATACATTGCTCAACAAAATTAGGGGAGCAGGTGATTTAGCGAGAACAGACAACTGCTGGTAAATATGCAGCACAATATAAAAATATATTTATGAAAGGGACAAGAAAATAAAGGATTGAACAGGTGAAAAATCATGTTTTAATGTAACAAAGATCATTTTTACGGGAAACCTCTGGTGCCATAAAAAAATCATTATTACCCATATCCTTTGGAGAAGAAAAAATAAGCATTGACGAACTTTGTCGTCTGTCTAATAAGGTGTGTGGTCACCTCGAACGTGCAAGACGGCTTCACACCTGTGGGGCATTGAATTGATCAGGTGGTCGAGGAGGTTTTGGGGGATTCTTCCCCACCCTTCAAGAAGGGCATTTGTAAACTGAAGGCGAGCCAACGGAGGTTGTGGTCTAGCAGCAATGCGTCTGCCTTAATGCGTCCCAAGCATGTTCCATCGGATTCAGATCCGGGGAGCATGTCGGCCACTCCATACGCTCTATTGTTCCCTCTTCAAGCATCTGATTCACAAGGTACGCTCGATGAGGTGGGGCGTTGTCATCCATAAAAAAAGGCGGAATCGCCGATGGCAACAATATAATGCACGAACAAGTGTTTAAGAATTTTGTCCCTGTACCTTTGAGCAGTCAGAGATCCATTCCGATTGGCGTACAGGTCAGCACGCCCACTTAAGCTTATCCCTGCCCAAACAAGCACACCGCCTCCACAAAAACGCGATCTTTCTTGGACATGCGCTGAATTGTACCGGGTGCCACGCTCTCTACGTATCAGAAGTCGTCGATTATTCGGTTCTAGGCTGAATCTGGACTCGTCGGAGGAGATGACTTGGCTCCACTCGGCAGGTCCCCAATCACAGTGTTCTTCGAGCCATACGATGTCGGGAGGTCAGTGGCACAGAAACAACTGGCCTACGGGCATACAATCCACGTGCGTGAAGGCGTCTACGAATTGTTTGTGTCGATACGCTTCTTCCGGTTGCCATTAAAAGTTGTCTTTGCAGCTGGGTGGCATTTTGACCTCTGTTCCGACGGACTGTTAATGACAAATACAAGAGATAATAATTGGAGGTGGTAACTCGTAGACGACCTTGACGTCTTCGATCACTTCCCGTCTGTTGGAACAGACTCCACAAGCGTGCAATTACACTTTGGCTCACTCCAATGGCGGACGCTACTATCCGTTGACTTTGACCGGCTTCCAACCTTCCTATGGCTTGCCACGCGGTGCTTTCTGGCAAATTGGGGTTGATTCGACATGCTAACAAGAGATAACGCAACAAACTGCTTCTCCCGCGACCAGCGGTACAAGAATACAGTTCCGAAATCAGTTCATATCACATGTAGAGGATTTTAGGAAGGGAGTGTCTGACCCCAGGTCTTAAACAACCCTTAGAAATAGGAAACTAGGAGATTTGGGCTAGAGTGCCCGATAGGAAAGTGACACGGCGGCGAGGTAGAAGGGGGAGGAAGACGCCCCTATTTATTACTGGGGGACAGTGCCCGGGGCCCGACGGCTTAACGTCCCATCCGGCGCACGGCGGGTATTTAGTGGTTCGAACGTTCGTACCTGGTTGGGATCGAACCCGAGGTCTTCTCGTGGCAGTCACGAACGTTGACCACTAGGCCACCCGCCACCCTAACAGTTCCGAAAGAACTACCCGTTTTATGTGATTTTCCCATCGACGTCACTTTTGAAGTCATTGTTGCTAATTTGCATGTCGAACTGCTTTCTACAGCTGTTTATCATTATTCGGAGCGAATCCTTTGACAGTTCAATAACATTTTACTCAACTGGTTTGAATAAAATCGCTTAAAAAGGGTGCTCCCCTAATTTTGTTTGCAGTGTATAAACCTTCAAGCTTTTTAGCTGCGCGCACTTCAAAATTTCTTCTCATTAGCTTGTCTCTGGCGAGGAAAGCGAAAAGGCGCTTCTTTAGGCACAAGATCTTCCAAGCACATTATTTGCCAGTACTAAAAAATTTGATTTCTTCTTGTCCCAAATCTTTTATCTTTTTTTTTTTTTTTTGTTAAGTTCTTAGTCTCCAACTCTTCCAATTCCGGGTTGATATTATTCGTCCATCTTCTACGTGATCTTCTTGAGTCTTTCATTGAACATTTTCGCTAACAATCTACCATCTTCTCTTCTTTCCAAATGATCCGACCATCCAGGCATATTGCTTCTCACCTCAATCTCATGATCAAAATCACACGATTTTATGTGCTCAGAATTTCTTCCATTCCTCAGTGTTGAATATTTCTCAGGGTACTGATTGCAATGCTTCTTGAAGGTAGTCTTTTCAACACCTTTTACTAGAAGAAATCGTTGATCTTTAAGAGAGCTCTCCAGAACGTCATGTGCTGAAATAACTAATTTCGTGACTGGAAGTTATTTCTTATAAATGAAATAGCTTCCAGTCATGTGATTAGATAATTTCAGTGTTACAAAGACTGGAATTTTTATTACCAAAACAGATCGTGCATTTGCCGGCAAATCACGACTCTCGTGAAAAACAAACTTCCAAACTGGCAAAATATTGTTGGTCTAAACTGTTATACGTAGTTATTTCTCTTTTCTTGCATTATAAAGAAAACCCGGGCTTTTTAGAACGCCACAAACTAGTTTTAATGAAAATTAACTGCTTCGAAGGTTCAACCGTCAGTACTTCGGCGCTTAAGGACAAGTATTAAATGAAATTTAAAACGTAACGGAAAACACTCTCTTTTGCCTTACATGCTACGTTGTTATGATCATTTCAGAATATAAAAATGACACGAATTTCAATAACCGTTAAAATATTTTCTGTAAGTGGCAAGAACACTGAGTTACGGCATTCCAATCGTTTTCCTTTTCCTATCTAAGTCTATACCTCAAATTTCTTTGTTGGATTCCGATGTTGCATAACGCAAGAGCCAGATCTGTCAACTCAGCTTGCGGAAGTTAAAAAAAAATGAGAAAATAATCATAATTCTGAACTCTTTTTGCAGGATATAGGAATCACCCACGTTAATTAAATAAGAAAGGCCGCCCCGGTGGCGCAGTGGTCTAAGCGCAGGCGTTTGATCATTCGTCCGAGGTGGGTCCGGGTTCGAATCCCGGTAAGGCATGGATGTTGTGTTTGTCTTACTGCACTGGCTCTCTCCCTTCCCTGGAGTCAGTGGCCCTAAATTAGGGACGGGCGACTGCTTATAGCATAATGAGTTGCTCACGGTGGTCGTTAAACCATCAATCAAAAAAAAAAAAAAAAAATAAGGAAGTATTTCAGAAATTAGATTCTTTGAGTTCTACAGCGTTTCAGGAGTCTTGTCGTAAAAGATGCCCATAGGACATTACTAAAACGTTTAAACAATGTTGCAGATGTGTAATGTGAAGTAAAATGTTGTCAGTAGTATGGAGATAAATATTTTGAGGCAATCTGACTATGTTGAAAGAATGAGTGACGACGTACTGACTAAGAGAATTAATTCAGCCCAAGTGATAGGAAAGAAAGAGGAAGGCCAAGTAAATAAAAGGAGACCAGATTCAAGACCGTCTGGGTGAGAAAAAGATAGTGACATGAAGTACAAAACGTTTTGTACGCGACATGTGGTGGACGTCAATGAAGTCATGTTAAGTGCCGATATCGCTGTAAATGGAAACGTTTATACATCAGCAGCAATAAAATTTTACCACCATCAGAAACTTTGATTTGGCAAATGGTTTTTCTTGTAGGAGCTAACCTCTAAATCCCAGAGAACAGCTTAATGAGATGTTTATATGTATGTACGCATAAAAATGTACATGCAGAAATGTATCTCTATGTAGAGAAAAAGCACACGCATATACAGGGTGTCCAAAAAATACTGTGCACTGAAAGTAATACCATTTCGAACTGGTTCCTACACGAGGTGCTAGAAACGGGCCCCACCGACGTCCAGACATGTTTGCACACGCGTCTGCATGTTGAAGACCTTTCTCAGGGTATGTGCTGTGATTTGTTGGATGTGGGTTGTTATTGCAGTCTGTAGCCCTTGAAGTGTATACGGATCACCTGCGTACACCTTCTCCTCCGCAGAAAAATGGTAGGTGGTGTCAGATTCGGTGACCGGGCAGGCCACAGTCTCCGGGAGATGATGCTATTTCCGAAGAATTCCTCCAGAAGCTGTATTGATGCGCCAGCGGTGTGAGCAGTTGCACTGCCTTTTCGAAACCATCCTTCGTTGATTTCCCGTTCTGTGAGTTCAGATATGAATGGTTGGATAATCTGTGCAAGGTACCGTTCTGAGTTAATGGTTTCACTGAAGAAAATGGGCTCAATAATGCGCGTACGAGTCATGGCACACCAAACACCACTTTTCTGGTTGTGGAGAGTCACTTCCTTAAATTCGTGGGGATTTTCAGTACCTCCACAGACGAGTGTTTTGGCTGTTGATATACACCGACAAGTGGAACCATGCTTCATCTGTAAAGAAAGTCACGTCCAAAATGTCCTCATCTTCTTCAGACAGGAACTCTTGGAACCACCTGCAGTACCAAACACGGGCCTCGTGGTCTGTTTCTTTCAGCCGATGCACGACAGATACTTTGTACGGGTGGCAACGCAACTTCCTTTTCAGAATATCGTGGGCTGTACTCTTTGGCACATTAGCTTGTTATGAAAGCCGCCTCACGGACTTGTGTGGACTTCTGTGTATACTGTCCTGGATGGCCAACCGGAGCAGGGGACATCCAGAACACTGCCAGTTTCCCGAAACTTCCCTATGAGCTGACATATCGCATTACGGTGGGGGACGGCTGCATCACGAAATTTCTTAGCTAACTGTTTTTGTACTTCTTCCGTGTACTTGTCGTCATCGTGAAAGACATGCTCCACCAAAAACACTGTCTAACCGTCAACACCATTGACCTTATTCCGAAACGAGTGATCAATCGGCACGTCTGCCTCCGTCGACCAAGCGCGCGATAATGACCTTCGCTCGGAATGACAGCTGCGCCCGCCTCGGAGTTATAAAGGTTACCAGACACAGAGCACTTCCACGTAGCGGCTCACCTCAACTGTAATTCCATTCAAAATTTCTTTATTATTACGTTAATGCAATTCCTACATTCAGTGCACAGTCACTATTCGGACACCCTGTATAAGCATTTAACAAAACCGAATGGTTTCCCGCAAAATTAAAAGCAGTCTTCATAAACAGTGTAAAGCATGTTTTGAAACTTATTTTTTATATTTGAATCTACTTTAACTAAAATTAGACATTGTTCTTCATGGGCAAAATTTCTGCAAGAAATATTCTTTTTCATTAAATACCTATTGCAATGTGCTTTCAACTGTTACATGAATTGCACGTGAGATATGCGTCCAGAAAATAACAACCCTGTACACAGAAAGATAATGAAAAGTCTTATAATACTGATATTTAGGAGTTACGGAGTTTGTGCTGACTCAAGTAAGACTGATATGACAGAAGTTAGTCTCCAAAATAAACAACTCGCCTGAAATTTCTGTTTTGGATCTGTGCATCATCCATGGAATTTCAATACTTAAATACAAATTTTGTGGAGTAATTATTTTTCCGATTTGTGTATCACACCTCTCACTAAGTAAGTTTCTCATGAGAGACTAAAATATTTTATGTTAAAAAAGATCTACTTTTCATATAAGTATTTTGAAAATAAAATGCTGTTTACAAACGAAAACATTGTGGGATTTTAGAATCAACCTTCAATAAATTTTATGCCCTTAAATGCAAGAGCAGTGCTTTAAGCAATGGCTTTTAATCATTCGTCCGAGATGGGTCCGGGTTCGTGTCCCGGTGAAGCATGCATGGATGTTGTGTTTGTCTTACGGCACTGGCTCTCTCCCTTCCCTGGAGCCAGTGACCCTATATTAAGGACGGGCGACTGCGTATAGCCCACTGAGTTGATCACGGTGGTCGTTAAACTCCCAATCAAAAAAAAAAAAAAAATTTAAGATGCGCTGAAAATTGTTTGATTTTAAACGCCAACCACATGACGCCACTTTATGAGGGTCCTCAAGTCTATTCGGGACCCCACAAAATGATGAACATGCTGTGATTATTACACACACACACACACACACACACACACACACATTGGCTAGTCAGTTTACAACTGAACAGATCAAAACCTCTTTATTCTTAAACGCAAGTATATGCAAGAATAATTGAATGAACTCACTCGCGAGTCCTATTTCAGCAGCTAAATATAATATACTTCAATAGCTAAAATAATGTTCGCGTATAATAAGCAATACTACGCAATCTGTAAATTAATCTGGTTGGTATTTAATTGGATAAAAATATTTATAGATTGGGTAGTTTATAGATTTCGTAGAGATTAATTATATCAATTATAGATTGCGTAGACACTACGCAATCTATAAATTCTTCTGGTTGCAACGATGAAAAAGAAAAACAGGATTTACTTCTAAACTTAAAAAACTGAAATACATGGCCTATCACTATGCTTACGCACGTACTACCTTTCATTTACTAAAAGGAAATAAAAATTGGTGAATCAGAAATTGGTTCTTCAAAACGAAGTTCAAAAGTATTTTTAGTTGGAAAAACTCACGCTGATCTCCAATAATCGGAAGCATCAAAACAGGCATTAGAAGCACCAAATGAACTCCGAATAGTACACCAAAAACGAATCGCGAAATCACTTTTTTTTTTTTTCTTCGACAAACTTTCTGCTCGTTAACTCCGACTTCATCGCTGAAGAGTGGTTGAAATAGGCTCGTTATCGGCATCCCGACCTCTTCCTAAGCTGAATAAGGGATAGATGAAACAGAAGAAAGAAAGGAAAGAAATATACATCCTATGCTCTGGTAGCTTTCAATATCAATCCTTGGTCTTCCATTAGGACTCTTTCTGATCCCGACTTTGAGGCCACCTAATTAATGTTGACCTTAGAGGTCATTGCTTTTGTACAAGGGATCTCAAACTGAGCACTTATCACACTGTGATTTTGGCAAATAGCACAAGCACGAAGAACTCGGATTTCGTCAAGAGATCGGTAGAAACTCAACCGTGACTCATGCATTTTAGCATATACTGCCTGGGCACTTTATTAGAAACATACTGTATTTTGACTCTGAAGTAATAGCACTGTAACATTTCGGTAAACGGTTTTACAGAAAAAGTCACTGAAAGCAAAACTAAATTGATATAACCTGTCAAAAACGTCAAAATATATCATCAGTCATTTATTAAATTGGAACCACAGAAATTCAGCACCAGTTTTCCTGGAAAAGAATTTTCCACCTGATTTTTAGTAAAGTTTTCAAAAGATGCTGTAACTCCCGCTTCCTCCTGTACTGAACTCACGCAGATAAGAACTGTCTTAGATAAGATATGGGGACTAAATATCCCAATTCAGTCCCCTGTGTCACAGATTCTCTTCATCAGTTGGATTCAAACGGAAATAAATATAGTTAAGTTATGCAGATAAGAACTGAACTCACTCAGCCGTATTTCCTTTCGTTTGAATCAAACTGATGAAGAGAATCTGTGATACAGAGGACTGGTTTGGAGTATTTTAGTCCCTATGCTCTTCAAATGCGATAAATAAGTGACGACAAATCTGAGTATTTTAGGTAGATTTCAACATAGTTTTAGGAAGTCAGGGTTTAACGACTACCATAAACAACTATTAACAGTGGCCCGTAGCTAATTTGGGGCCACTGGTTCCACAACATGGACAGAGCCAGGGGCGTCTGTCAAAACACATCAACACACATCCCTCAAATAAGGACCCATCTCGGACGAATAGTTCAGAAGCCAGCGCCTCAGAGCACTCGGACACTAAAGTTGGCCATATTTTCTTAAGCACAGTTCTTCCATGCCGCTGTCATTCAAACTTTACACCTTCTGTGACAGTTCCATTTCATTAAATTTACAGTGTGCTGCCAATATGTTAGACTAGCGGTATTCTTAAATACTGTCTGAAACAAAGGTTCAGATAAAATGTTAAGATGGCATGTAACCGCTCATCATATTAATATTTACCTTGCTTTAACATTGTTCCCTTGTATAAGGGAAAAAGTGATCAGACTGACTGCAAGAACTATCATGGTATTAGCCTACTAAGTGTGCCAGGGAAAGTGTTTAGTAAGGTTGTTATTGAAAAGTACGGGGTCTTACATCAGATAAAGTGTGGGATCTTCAGAGTGGTTTTATGCCTGGTAAAGGCTGCACTAACCAAATATTTGCATTACGCATGATGATTGAAAAGTATCTGGCTGTTGGTAAGAAAGTTTTTACTGCCTTCATACATTTAGAGAAAGCTTACGACTGAGTAAATAGGACACATTTGTGAAAAGTATTGAATGAATATAGTGTTACTGGGAATCTACTTAATAGTGTAAAAGCCATGTATGCTGGCAGTAGAGCCTGTGTACGAGTGAATAGTGTTTTATCAAAATGGTTTTCTATTAGTGCAGGAGTCAGACAAGGCTGTGTAATGTCACCATGGCTGTTTAATATATTTATGGATGAGTGCATGCGTGATGACAAAATAGATAATACTGGTTTATGTCTTGGCAAGATACGTGTGTGCAGATTGCTGTATGCTGATGACACTGTCCTGTTGGCAGAGAGTAAAAGTGAGTTGCAGAGTATGTTGTCCCAGATGTACGAAGTATGCATAAAATTCGAACTGAGTATAAATAAGGGAAAAGCCAAAGTTATGGTTTTTGAGAGAGGAACTGATAGTACTGAATGTAATGTAAGTCTAAATGGTACAGTGATTGACCAGGTGAATGAGTTTGTGTATTTAGGAAGCATGTTTGACAAAGAACAAATTGGATGGTGAAATTAGTAGAAGAGTGAATTCTTCATTGAAAATCATGCTCTAGGAGGTTTTCACGGGAATGATGGGTTCTCAAGAGTCCCACATCGCTGTGTATGAGAGCATAATTGTCCCTACTCTGATGTATGGCAGTGAAACCTGGGTACTACAGAAGAAACATAGGAGTCGTTTGTGTGCTGGAGAAATGCGTTACTTACGTGGGGTTTGTGGCAAGACACGTTCGGATTGTGTGAGGAATGAAGATGTGTTACATTTGTGAGATGTGAGGAAAAATGTTTGCAAGGTGGAGACTAATATGCTTCGGTGGTTTGGCCATGCTGAAAGAATGAGTGATGAGATACTTACTAAGAAAATCTTTTTAGTTCAAGTGGCAGGAAGGAAAGGCAGAGGAAGGCCAAGGAAGTCATGGGAGGATCAGATTCAGGAGTGTCTGCATGAGAAAAAAATTATGAGTATGAACTATAGAAGATTTTGTGTACGGCGTGTAATGAATTTCAGTGAAACCAGAGTTGTGCGTCAAGGTCGCTGTAAATGGAAAAGCTTAATACGGCAACAGTAAGTAAAAATCATATGGTAGTCTGTATTTCTTTTTGGAGCTAAACTCTGAATCTCAGACAACAGCTTAGTGATATGTATGTATGTATTCATGCATGTTTAACATTAACGTGATCAAAGGCGAACGGTTACATGCCATCTTAATGTGATAAATAAATAAAATAGCAAAGTCAAGGCTTTGGATAAGATTTCGAAAAACAATGCAATCAGTCTCCACACGAAAATGAGCATTCTGAATACATGCATTTTTAGCTGTCTGTTATACGGTTGTGAAACATGGTTAATTACAAAATACTTAAAAAACGAATATTGACATTCGAAAGGAGCTGCTACAGGAAGATTCTTAGAAATGGTTGGATGCTGAAAATCAAAAATGAATACCTCTACGAGGAGATATAATTAAAACCTATACACTTAATGGGAAAAAAGATAAAATATACCTGATAGCGTGTTAGTCGTCCACTGCGCGAATAACCACCTGTACACCCTGAGGCATCGACTTCACCAGATGCCGGAGGTAATGGCAGCCATGCCTCTGTTGCAGCATTGTCCACAACTCCAACCGAGACGTAGGTCCCTGACCCACGTATCTGATGTTTCGCTCCACAGCACCCCAGATTAGATCAGATCATATGTAGAGGATTTTAGGAAGGGAGTGTCTGGCCCCAGGTCTTAAACAACCCTTAGAAAGAGGAAGCTAGGAGATTTGGGCTAGTGTGCCCGATAGGAAACGAACACGGAAGCGAGGTAGAAAGGGGGAGGAGGACGCAAGTTTAACATTAACGTGATCAATTAACGCGCCCATCCGACGTTAACATTAACGTGATCAATTAACGCGCCCATCCGACGTTAACATTAACGTGATCAATTAACGGGCCCATCCGACGCACGGCGGATATTTAGTGGTTCGAGCAATCGTATCTGTCCAGGATCGAACCTGAGGTCCCTCAGTTGCAATCACGAACGTTGACTACTAGGCCATCCGTGGGCCACTGCACCCCAGGGAGATTCCACAGGGTTTAAATACGGGGACCATGGAGACCACTGGGTGGCTCCAAACTCAGATTAGTGTTCCTCGAGCCATTCCTAGGTGGTTGCGGTCCAGTCAGCGCATTCTCCTTTCAAACATACTATCGGCCGCAGGAACCGCGAAGGCCAATGAAGCCTGAAGGTGATCATCTAGCACAGGGTTGTCCAACCTTTTTGTGTAAAGGGCCACTTAAAACATTTTCAAGGAACTTGCGGGCCAACGATTGCTGCGAATTCCGTAAAAAAAAATTTAAAAAGAAGTGCGTGTATGCGCAAGATTCCAAATTTTATTATTTCAAATTATATATATATAGCGATGCACAGAATTCCAGTAAGATGTTCATCTGCCAGATAAGACCTTGATTTTGTTTTTATGACTTTCATCCTTGAAAATAGCTATTCGCAACAATATGTGCTACCAAACAGTGCCCTGCATCGGAGGGCGTGTTTTGAGACATTTGGATGAGAATCTGAGGGAACATATTTTTTATAACATGTTAGCAGATCATGCTCTACGAATGCTCTCTTCATGGCAGTGTCATTTTTTATCTCGACGTGTTCCACCTGCAACATATCAGGAGCATCTTTGATATCGGTTCCAAATAGATCTGAAACCAACATCATTTCACCATCGTGTTTTCTGAAATCCGAAAATCTTTCTGTGAATTCATCACTCTTAAGTTTTTTAATCAGTTCGGAGTACTTTTTATGGTTCACTGTCTCAGACGGCGTTGTTGACAACGAAGTTAAACGGACAACTTTTTCACAATCAGCTGTTGATGAAACAGTTGTAACTTCTGCATGAACATATGCTTGTACAGTTTATTGGCAAGTTGATCCTTTCCGTGTAATTTCGCATTTAAGTCTGCAAGATATTTAGTGATATCTGCTAGGAATGCCAGGTCATTCGCCCACTCATCGTATTCATAAAACTTGCACCTTTTACTTTTCATTTTTTTTTTTTTTTTTTTTTTTGCAACGAAGGTCTTTATTTCTTCAAGCAGTGTCCAGAATCTGGCCAGTTTTGCCGCCTGCTGAGCCAACAAACGTGATTGAAGTAAATTACATCACCTTTGAATGATTCTAATTCTGCAAGAAAAAAATTTTACTTTTGTGATTGAGCCTTGAACCTTATAAAGTTAATTGTTGAAACAAACTTTTCCATTACGTGTTACATATCCATGGTCTTTGCACACAGTTGCTCTTGGTAAATGATGCAGTGGCATGCAACGACACCGTTAGACACTAATTTCAACATTAGATTTGCAAATCCATTATGCTTTCTTATCATCGCCGGGGCTACATATGTTGTAATTCCACAAGTTGATCTTTTGGAAAATTAAATTTCACCAAAACACGTTTTACCTCATCAAAAAAATATTTTCGAGTTGTGCTCTTCAGTGGATACACAAGTCCAACAGTTCCTCAACGATTTCAAAAGTTGCGGTGACTGTTCGTACATACGAGTAATAGGATACATCGTAGATTGTCATCGAAGGCTAAGCTGTAAAATTGGCAAGATTTGAGTCTTTCAATAAGAGAGTTTTCAATGTTGGTGGCTAAATCTACTCTTCTAGCAACTGTCAAGTGTGAAAGATTCGTTTTATCAACCATCGACTTTTTATTAAGACATACGGATGTACAAGCAATCTTTCACATTTTCTCCATCCGTTAACGATTTACCTCTCTCGGCTATTTCTTCGGTTATCAAATAACTGATCTTGGTAGCCGTCTCAGAACTTTGGTTTGCAGCTTCAAAAGAAGATTGTTGCCTGACAATGTTGTTCTTTAGTGAGTTCACTCGATTAGTTCTTTCTTGATCTGTTAGATTGTAATATTTTCATATCTGCTGGCATGCTTCGTAGAATAACTCTTGATGTTATATTCTTTCACAACAGCGATGCTCTCTTGGCATACCAGACATAATATGCCCCGTTGTGTTGACTAACAAAAAATCATTGGTCGAAATACCTTTAAAAGCTCTACATTCGATTTTCCCTTTCTTGCGTGTATTCACTGGAGCCGCCATGTTTTGGTGCAATGTATTTTAACTAGAGCTTCACTGCATACTTAACTAATAAGAAACACACTGATGTTTAGCTAGCAAAGTTACTTCTGTGAGAAAAACTTCCAATTGAAAAGACGATTTCCTGATGAAAACCTAAGGAGATAATCGTCACGCGACACCTGATTGGCTGGAGAAGACAGTGCTTCCAGTGACTGTGCTGACCTTTTCTTTTCCTCTCAACTGTTCTCCGGGCTATTTGTTTGCTCACTTGTGATAGAAAAAAGGGTTCCCGCGCGGAAAGGGTTTCATATTGTTCCCGCGTTTTTTTTTTTTTTCTTATTTCTGAAGAATTTAATTTGCTACAATTTTTGCTTTTCTTTATTAAATCCTGGATTTTTTTAATACCGAACTGTAGCCGGAGGGCTGGATTAAAACCTTTCGCGGGCCGTATGTTGGACAACCCTGATCTAGCACATTCTGATAGCGCGCAGCGGTTAAGGACATCTCCAGACAGACTAAGGGAACACTGTGTTACATGAGAAGGCTGCCCAAACCTCACAGAGCCATCACCGACTTGAACAGTGGCAACCTGGCAGGATGGGATCCTAGACTCTTGCTGTCGACGCCACACCCACACTCTCCCGTCAACCACACGACGCGGCGCCACTCTGCAGAAGTTCAGTTTTTATGTTCCCGGCACCAGATGGGGCGTAATGTTCAATGACGAGCAGTCAACAATAGCATGATAGTATGGCGTCGGCTCCCGTAGACCAACGTATGCAAAGTGCGCAGTACCGTTCACTCGCTAACGCTGCTCGAGCCTCCGATATTTAACCTGGATGTGATTTGCGCCGCCATTGCCAAACGGTTGGTCTGTACGAGCCTGGAGTGTCTACGTCAATCCTGGTCATCAAGGACGTGTGGTCGACCACTTTTTACTGTCTGGGCGCTGATACGTCAATCGATAGTATACTCTCGGTACACTCTTAATAATGCTGCCCTCGGGAACTCTAGGGTTCTTACTGTTGGACGATAATCATACCAACAACAATGAAGGTTGGATACAGCATAGAGGAACAGCGAATCCGTGAATCTCATAACAGCATGCAAAAGGAAACAAACAAAATTTAACGTAACGTACTTCGATTGCATAGAAGTATCCAAGTAATGATTAAAACCTTTAATTGGTGAAACACGCACTAATAGAAAGAAACAACGAATCTATGTGGCACAAATGAAGATATTTGAACAGTAGACATATATGAATTGTAGTGTTGCAGATTTTTTCTGTGTTCACTAAGAGTGGCCCTCAAAAACGCTTCTTCGCTGAGTAAGAGCATACTGTAGTATTTAGAATGCTTTGTTCTAAAACTTGCGATGGTGTAGCGTTTTGGACAATCCCTTTTAAAAGGGTATCTCTTGTTTGGTGATTTACAACATATAAACAATGCGGCCGCTCCGAAGAACAGAGAAAGGTCTGACCCCTTTAAACGCTACAATCATCACCACCTGCAGCAGGCACCAGTGTTTCGAAATTCGAAGCATCACTGTTAACTCTTATCACTTGGGCAATAAAATTACTCATTTGTCTTACGCTGACAATGCGTCCACGATCAAAGTCACTCAGATCAGCATGTTTACCCATGTTTGTCGATTGCGATATTCTGTTGGTAAGCCCATCTGGCAGCCTATTTATCGCCTGCGTTCGGTTTGGTTCTGTTCCACTTTGCGCGGTGGAAGTGGATACGTCAACTGCCCATCTGGCAGCCTATTTATCGCCTGCGTTCGGTTTGGTTCTGTTCCACTTTGCGCGGTGGAAGTGGATACGTCAACTGCCCATCACCTCTATCTCTAATGTTTTGTCTACTGAGTGTAGTGATGCATCCAGCAAAAATTACAGCTGTTTGGACACATCTGCAAACTGAATGATTACCAGAAACTCAGGACATTGATTTCCGGAAGAGTGGAAGGGACAAACAGAAGAGGTAGTCTCCACAGAGGTGATTCGGTGGGTTGGAGAGAATTTAGCGTACAGACAGAAAGAGAGGAACGCAAGATGAGCCACATGGCATTCATTGTACAGTTTCATGAAGTGAGATGGTGACGCATCAAACGGTCACCAACGGATCCTGGACTCACTCACGGTTGTTGAAATGGGAAAAATTCACGCAAGTAAAACAAGAAAGATTGAACATGTTCGAGACTAGCGCATTACAACACATAAAGAAATTAAAGCACTCGAGAAGCAAGGAAAGTTCGGAAAAGAAATCTCAACACTAAAGAAAAGAGTCCATTGACATACAAATAAACACGAAGTACAAAAAAAAAACGAAAAACAAATAAACACGAAGTACACACGAAACTTCACTTAAATTCACACAGAAGAGAAATCTAGTATCAGCGAAAAGGAGCTTGATCGACGCACCCAACAGTTGCTCACTCAAAAGTCTACTTGTGGCTCCTCATCAGGAGCACAAGCAGGATAATATCACCGAATGTAGTTCCAGATCTTATGTCTACTATTCAGTGATTCATTATTTCGCTAACAGAAGAAACGGCCATCATCCTCATCTAGCCGAGACACATTATTAAGATAGCCGAAAAATGTTTCAATTGAGTATTTTTGAGTCATAGTATGAAATCGCAATGTAGAGGAAAGAGAAACCTTTTCTGAAGGAAGGTTCCGATGCCGCAAGAGAACTCCAAACCTCACAGCGAGATTCGAAAGTGTTAGAGCGCATATCAATAATCCGCATATCTCGATTCGAGAACCTGAAGGAACCACCACACAGTATGAGAAAATTGTTATACTCGGCATCTGCAAATGAGAGAGAAAGGGGCTGAATCACTTGCAAATTATTCACGAAGAAACCAGCACGAATAGCAAGATAAAAAGAATATTTGGGAGGGTTGAAAATTTTAAAAATCGTTTAAGTGATACTCCGAAGAACCAGAGGAATCATCATCGGAAGCAACGGGCGAAACACCATCCATAACTGAAAAGACTGCGGTGAAGAAGCCTCAACAACATGCTGTGTCGATGTAGGGGTAACAGAAGGTATCAAAGGAGTAACTGAGCCAACGTCGGAAACGAGTCTGTAATTACAGATCAGGCTGCAGGAATACTTCCGAAGGATAATGATGAGTTTTCAAAGAAGAACTTTCGAGACAGGAAGAAGCCTTCTCAGAAAGAGTGGAAATATTAGCGATAACTGCTGGTGAAGGAATCACATCCATAACGGAATCAGAGTCTGCAACGGACGTAGCCGGAGATAAGTCAGAGGTCAGTATTAGCGGTCACAGACATATCCTCCTGTCCTCCATGCAGGCATCAAGGGAAATAGCCTAAATGTCCGGCTTTTTCAATAAGGAATAATACAAAACAAATGCATTTTAATCAAATTCTTCTATTGTAATCATATATTCTATCAAGCTCCCTCTAAAAATGTATTCATGCATTCCTGGATTCCCGCTCCCCCACCCCACCCGGAGGTTAGTTTATTCCTGCAATCCTGCAGCTGCCTGTTGCACTGAGTCGCTTGTGAGTCAACGTTGCAGAGAAAATCCGCAAGTGGGCGTCAGTTTGTGTCGTTCATCGCATGTGGACAGTGTCGTGCGATGTAGTCCTGTAAACAGTTGGCTCATACCCGTTGTTAGCCGCTGCTGTGAGTTTTTTTCTTTTTATAATTTAAGTTTCTTAATCAACCAGTGAGGGGTATACTGCTAGTTAAATGCAATTTGAAAGACACGTCATGCTCTGAATTTCACAATTATTTGTTAAAAGAAATCCGATCTACTGAAAAAAATCTCTTCCAGTGAAAAATATAAGTATAAAAGTGTTCAGCAGACTAAAATCTTTCTTTTTTAAAGTTTTACACATATAAACTCTCAAATTGTAAAATTTAAATACAGAGTATGCGCTTCATATTTATTTTCGTACAAATTTATTGTGTCATTTTTTTTAATGAAAATGTCCGCCCATTCGAAAAGGTCGTCTGGCAACCCTGCTCTCGGCGTAATTTTTATTTACCTTTAACTACAGTCAATGTTGTTAAACGTGTAAGGAAATTTGGAGAAGTGACGTGGCGTTCAGAACGAAAATCAAACTGAGTATTTACATAATTTATATGAAGACAGAAACTAGAAAGGAAGATTAAATTTAGAGATATACGTCACAAAGAATAAAACTAGAAATGAAAATAGAAAGACAGTACAGTTAAAGTGATAGAGTTTTCAGACTAAACTGATTGGTTAACTCCCGACTGTGTATCATTTACGTTGAACAATTTGCTATACGGCCCAAAACGAAGCTTTATGGCAGGAGTATACAAAGCCTTATGGCAGGGCCCAGTATCTAATGGCTTAACACAACTTTCAAACCGCAACGCACAGCGGGACACAAATTTGGGATCCTTCGACCCATTCATGCTCTTGTGTCACAGAAATCCGAATGTTCGTTCGTTTCCCCGAAGGAGCTCCAATGAACGACTGCAGCTAAATCACAACTGCACTGATATTTCGACTACGTGAATGATAAATTTTATTTTACAGAGGGTGAGTCGAAAGCTTTGCAATATTTGGATCACTATGTCTTCATACGTACCTCTACGACGAAAGCTGACTACCATCTAAAGTATAGGCCATCGTGTTGCACCGTCTTTAGCCATCTGTCCACCAATTCTTCGATTCCGCGGTGGTACCAGTTCTTTTCGTTCCAGGCGAAGAACCCCTTCCCCCCCCCCAGCTGCCTTCTCCTCCTGGTTGTTGAAGTGCCGCCCGCGAAGGAAGTGGGCCATGGACCGGAACAAGTAATAATCCGACGGGGTAAGGTCCAGACTATATACTGGGTGTGGCATCAGCTCGATGCCCTCAAGTTCCTAGAGTTTTGCCCGGGTCGTTAGCGCGGTATGAGGCCGAGCGTTGTCCTGCTGTAGGAAAAAGTGCTTTCTGTTCACCAGTGCTTTTCCTCCAAAACGGCATACGTCCGCTCCAGATGTTCAGAGAAAAAGTTGACGTTGATGGTCCGACCATCTGGAACAAATTCTTAATGGATTATCCACTCGAAATTCCACCAAACGCAGAGCATCACATTGTGCTCGAAGCGCCCATGTTTGGCAACAGGTTCTAGAAGCTGGCCCGGGCTCAACCACTGCTGTTGTGTTAGGATTACGGAAATAGACCCACCTTTCATCGCACGTAACAATAATCTTGATGAAACGTATATAGCGCAGGTTTTCTGGGGGTTCCGTGAACACTTCCACTCAGTGATTTGCTTCAGCTGGTGTCATTTCGTGAGGGACAATGCGGTAGCTCCTGTAGACCTTTGGTTCTGAAGGTGACGAACCAAGGTGGTCTGTGATATTCCCAGCTTGCCTGATATTCCCCGAGTGCTGGTTGTCTGATTTGCCTCTACAGCCTGGTTCACGGCCTCCGAATCCACATTTCGCGGCCTACCTGACCTTCGATGACCATCGAGGTTTCTGTCACCTGATCGAAATTTCTTGAACCATCTGGTTGCGGTGCTGGGGTCCACAAAACCTTTCCCTTTTGGATGACAAATGTTTCGTGTTGCTTGAGCAGGTTTATGGCCGAGTTCAAACTCGTAAAGCAAAAGTTCCCTAATTAACCGGTTGTGGGTGTTCATCTTTTAGGCGTCCCAACCACAGACAGAATGACGACATGCAATGCTGTTCAAAGCAATGACTAGACTAACACTTTATATCCCTTTCGACTGACTGCAGTATGCGACTTGAACTAGTTTAAACACGTGACATAACCGCCGCAGCACATGCGTTTATGCAAATATTGCACAACTTTCGACTCGCCCTCTGTATACAAAGAATGGCAACGAAAGGTTTCATCTACAACCTGTGCCGCTATTACTTCCGTTCATGGTATCTTTTTTTTTTTTTTTTTTTTTTTTTTTGATTGGAGGTTTAACGACCACCGTGAGCAACTCAATGGGCTATAAGCAGTCGCCCGTCCCTAATTTAGGGTCACTGGTTCCAGGGAAGGGAGAGAGCCAGTGCCGTAAGACAAACACAACATCCATGCCTCACCGGGATTCGAACCCGGACCCCTCACGGACGAATGATCAGAGGCCAGCGCCTTAGACCACTGCGCCACCGGAGCGGCCATGGTATCTTATCGGCTCTCGTATGTGCCACAGAAGGCACGGTAATTTGCCTGCCCTCAACTTCTCATGAAAGGAATACGGGATTACACCATACAATACAAATTTTGAAGATGGCAATCCGTTTTTATTTTTTATTTTTTTGTGTAAATATGACAAGGATTGTAAGTCAGATAAAATCCTAAAACTTGAAAATTCGGTCGTCCTGGAGCGGGAATCGAACCCGCGTCTCCCAGATAGCTAGCGCCCGGGTATTACACCATCCAGAACGACCAAGTCTCAAGTTCTATTTTCGGACACTTTATTTAGTCACAGATGTATCCAGTTATTAACTTAAACCAGTCTCTCCTTTTGCCGAAATTTCAGAAATTTAACCATGAATCTTTTTCCTTCTCACTAAAAAAAAAATTTGGTGATTTCATACCATATAAAATGCATCTGGTTATTGAAATTCTAACTTCTAGAAATTAGTTGTTCTCTCTGACGCTAGAAATTAGCTGTTTTACCTTTCAAAACCTCAACATTTCCATATTTCTTATCATTATAGTTATTTAGAAAAAAAGTTATTCTTTAAAAGCTACTTTTTTTTGCTACAATATAATTGCATTATTTAATTTCAGAAATAAGATAGTTCTTTCTTTTCTTCGAGGCATTTTACTCGTATCGTTTTCTTTCGTTCTTTTGTTTTGGAAGGCTTTTTATGAATAAATGAGTTTTCCATATTTTAGAATTCATTTTCTTTGATGAGGGATTAAAATCTTTTAAAAGTGAATATTATTATTTCCTTTTTCAGTAACTTTCATCTTTCAAAGGTCTCCCCCCCCTTCTCTCCCGATGAGTTTCAAGAAATATGTTCTATCTTTGAACTGCAGTTTTGTTTCCTCTAATTTAAGAATTACTTATTCCACTTTTCAAAGCTTTATTTCATTTGAAGAAATATATAGTTCTACTTTTTAAAAATCCTTTTCACTCTTTCTCTGTTAAGAAACACTAGCTATTCTACTTTTTAATTATCTCCTTTAGTGATAAATACTGAATGCTCCATTACGTAAGCGTTATTTTTCGCTCTGCGTTTCGTATATGTTAAAAATTCTGGGAAATATTTTCATTTTACCATAAGTTAATAAACATACAAAAATTAGAAAGAAAAAGTGAAATACCTGAATCTCCACTAGAAATTTCGCGAGTAAAAGTTTTAGTGTAACTTGAACTGATCGAGTAAGAGATAAATCTGTGAATTCAGCGCATCATATACTAAGCGACAAAGAAATCATTTGAAAAGTAAAAGAAATGAGGATAATAATGTCGAAGAAAGTAGTAACGACGAAAGCAGCAAGATCTGGCCCAAACGAAGCATTGAAATCCGTGTACATTTTGATATTCCGATGTAACTACTGAAAGATGCTGGCTGACCAAAATCATTGCAGATAGTTTTATTGAGAAAATTCATTTAAACTGAGAATCAAAGTGTGACAAACAGCTAATGCTTGTCACACTTTGGTTTTACCTCATTCTTTTGAAATAATTAATGGAATTTCTAAATGAGTTGTTCCTTTCATTAAAAAAATCAGATTTTTTATCAAACTAATTGTTCCTCCATTCAATGAAAATTTTATTACAGCTGTAAGTCAAATGCCAAAAGGCGAAAAATATTTTGTAAATTTCAAATATAAATAAAATTGTTGTACTTTACTTGTTTTCTTTTCTTCGCACTCTTTAACGTCAGTATTATTTCATGCATATTAAACCTTTTTTTAGCTGAATTGTCTCTGTATGAACCAGAGTTTGTCCATACCAACCTCGCTATACGGAGCGTCCAGTGCATTAGCCCATTAAATTCAGTATTTTATGTTAATAAGTTTTGGTAAAATGGGCTGTATATTAAGTTATTATTAAATCGGGGCCAACATTCCTTGGACCAAAGGAGGAATCTTGTCCCTGGTAACATTGTCTTCAGGAAATTTAATTACTCTGAAACGTCATGTCCAAGTTTCTTGAATATCCACATGGAAATTATTTCTTTTTTTAATCATGCTTGGGATTTATCCTTGTCTGATACCAGTGTACTGTGAATATAAAAGTGATCTTGAATGCTCATTCTTCGTATTATTACTATAGACTATTATGGAGATGGCAAAGGTGTTGTGTTGTCATATTTATGGACGTAGCGAACTCCGATCGTATGGACATCGAATGAATTTACTTTGGATTTCACAGTAAGTGTTAATGTCATTTTTGTCTTGCACACTTAACCCTTGTTCACTTTCACCCTGCCCAGTCAAACAGAAGGGGATGGGGGAATACTACCATAAGCAACTCTAAGCAGTCGCTCATTCCTAATTTAGGGCCACAATTCCAGGGATGAGGCAGAGCCATAAAACAAAAACACCACTCATGCTTCATTCGGGACTCGAACCCGGACCCATCTCGAGCGAATGATAAGAAGACAACATTTCAGACCACTCGGCCACCTGAGTGACTATCATGCCACGGTTTTTTCTGAGTTTGTTCCCGTCGTTGCCCGTAATGTTCCGAGATTACGATATTATGTAGACAAGATGTCATTTTGTGCAGTATAGCGACGTGAATGTGTTAACGAGCTGCTATGCATATCGTAAATCTCCCCCGTACAAAAAAGGAAATAAAAAAAAACGTTTTAAGAGAAGAGAACACTCCTTGCCCTGCACTAACGACAATGTAGAGACAACTGAGAAGTTTAGCTGTGGTTTTTTAACCAAGTTTAAGGACTCCCGTGAGCATTAAGTCAATAAGGAGTAGCTCGTCCTCAATTTAGAGCCACTGGCTCCCCGAAAGGGAGAGAACCAGAGCCGCAGGAAAATCCCACCTATGTCTGAGCCAGGAGCCGAACTCAAACCCAGTTTGGATGGTTGTTCGAAGCCCGCGCTTCTGAACTTTCGACCCACTCAAACCTGCAGCACTTCTAATTGAAAATAAGCAAAGAGCTTAATGTTACTAAATAAACTGTTACTTGGTGTAAAGAAAGGTTAATACAAGATAAAGTAATTAGCTCGTAAATATTACGTTGGAATCTGTTTATCGTGAGAAAATCCATAGGAGAGGGAACTGGAAGAAGTTTACAGGTGCTATGTGCAACAGATAAGTAACTTTGGAGCTCAGGCTGCGGCTGTTACAAGACGTCAAAGTGGAGTTTTAATATCAGCGGTATGTACTTTAATTACGTTTTAATTTGGTAGATAGTAGGGCTGATCAAGAAGTAAGTTATCTAGACCAGTGCTTCTCATAGTCGCGGTATGTGAACCGATGTTGTTGCAAGAGCTGTTGTTCTGTGATCCACGACGAGCCTCCATGCAAAATAGAAATATGTTTGAGTAAATATTACTAATATTTTTTTTAATATTTTAACAGTATATGTAAAAATTTTCATTTTATTTTTTTAATATTCTGTGTTGTTAACCCTACATCTGTTCCTGGTTCACTGAAGAAAAAAATTGCCTTAAAAATGCCGCCACATTACACTGATCTAAACGATAAAAATTTCTACTTACAATTTAATATATCACTTAAAAATGCTTGCATTATTACACATCACAAACATTTCTTCGCATGATCCGCAAGGACACCGATTCATTTGTTTCATCGCAACACAAAATTAAGAATTCCGTCATGATAAAAATAAAGGTATTTGATTATGCAACCACTTACTGAGCCTTTTTGTCATACAAGATCGAAGTCCACGATAGTGTTTCTTGATCACCGGAACAAATGAAAATGGAAGGAAGCTAAGTCAGTTCTAAAGGTGGTATGTTCACATCTGCTGTCGTCCCTGTTGTCTGCCTTCTATTACGCAGTTCATCGAAATCTTTTGGTCTTATGCTTTCTAAGCTTTTACTCCCACGTTGAGCAGTCACTTAAGCTTCAATTGTCAATCAGTGAAATTCAGCTGATTTTGCGTCCACAAAAATGGAATACCGCCACGCACTTTCACTCACGACTACGTGTCTAATAGGTTCGCCATTTAAAAACATCGTAATTAAAGCACAGACGCTTCTGCTTACATATGGCGAGGTGGAATTAAAACATCTGCTTGCTCCCGTCAGCGTTGCCACCCCACAAAACTTTATTCTGTTGAATTCAAAATACGCAGGTGACGAAGCTTTGCTTTATAACAAACCCTCGTATCATGCCAATAAAAGTATTACGCATTCCTTCACTTTATAAAAAACTACAAAGCCCTTTTTATTCTTTTCCAGTTACAATGTGATTTACTTTTTATCCTGACTCAAGAATTCAAAAATAAAAACGGTTTAGGATTTCTTTTTTTTTCTGTCAAAGCGATGGCTTCTGATCATTCGTCCAAAAAGGGGTGCGGGTTCGAATGCCGCGAGGCATGGATGTTGTGTTTGTCTTACGGTCTTACGGCCCTTCCCTGGAACCAGCGGCCCTAAATTAGGGACCGGCGACTGCTTATAGCTCATTGAGTTGCTCACGGTGGTATTTAAACCTCCAATCGCCGTCCCGGTGGCGCAGTGGTTTTTTTTTTTTTTTTGATTGGAGGTTTAACGACCACCGTGAGCAACTCAATGGGCTATAAGCAGTCGCCCGTCCCTAATTTAGGGTCACTGGTTCCAGGGAAGGAGAGAACCAGTGCCGTTAGACAAACACAACATCCATGCCTCACCGGGATTCGAACCCGGACCCCGTCCGGACGAATGATCAGAAGCCATCGCTTAGACCACTGCGCCGCCGGGGCGGCGGCGCAGTGGTCTAAGCGATGTCTTCTGATCATTCGTCCCAGATGGGTCCCGGTTCGAATCCCGTGAGGCATGGATGTTGCGTTGCCGCCCCGGTGGCGCAGTGGTCTAAGGCACTGGCCTCTGATCATTCGTCCGTAAGGGGTCCGGGTTCGAATCCCGGTGAGGCATGGATGTTGTGTTTGTCTAACGGCACTGGTTCTCTCCCTTCCCTGGAACCAGTGACCCTAAATTAGGGACGGGCGACTGCTTATAGCCCATTGAGTTGCTCACGGTGGTCGTTAAACCTCCAATCAAAAAAAAAAAAAAAAAAAAAATGTTACGTTAGTCTTACGGCGCTGGCTCTCTCTCCCTTCCCTGGAACCAGTGGCCCTAAATAAGGGACGGGCAACTGCTTATAGCCCATTCAGTTGCTGCTCACAGTGGTCGTTAATCCTCCAATAAAAAAATTAAAAAAACCTCCAATAAAAAAAAAAAAATCTGTATTGCAATGGCGCATTGAATAGTCATCGCATTAAATCCTCGAGTGCCGCCTCGGTGGGGCAGTGGTCTAAGCGATGACTTCTAATCATTCGTCCGAGAGGGGTCCCAGTTCGAATCCTGGTGAGGTATGGATGTTGTGTTTGCCTTACGGCACTGGCTCTCTCCCTTCCCTGGAGTCAGTGACCCTAAATTAGGGCCTGGCAACTGCTTATAGCCCATTGAATTGTTGATCACGGTGGTCGTTAAACCTCCAATAAGCCGCCCCGGTGGCGCAGTGGTCTAAGGCGCTGGCCTCTGATCATTCGTCCCAGATGGGTCCGGGTTCTAATCCCGCGTGGCATGGATGTTGTGTTTGTCTTACGGCGCTGGCTCTCTCTCCCTTCCCTGGAACCAGTGGCCTTAAATTAGGTACGGGCAACTGCTTCTAGCCCATTTAGTTGCTGCTCACAGTGGTCGTTAATCCTCCAATAAAAAAATTAAAAAACCTCCAATAAAAAAAAATCTGTATTGCAATGACGCATTGAATAGGCATCGCATTAAATCCTCGAGTGCCGCCTCGGTGGGGCAGTGGTCTAAGCGATGACTTCTGATCATTCGTCCGAGAGGGGTTCCAGTTCGAATCCTGGTGAGGTATGGATGTTGTGTTTGCCTTACGGCACTGGCTCTCTCCCTTTCCTGGAGCCAGTGACCCTAAATTAGGGCCTAGCAACTGCTTATAGCCCATTGAGTTGTTGCTCACGGTGGTCGTTAAACCTCCAATAAAAAAAAATATTTTAAATAAATCCTCGAGCTGTTTTTTTTTATTGGAGGTGTAACGACCACAGAGACCAACTCAATGGGCTATAAGCAGTCGCCCGTCCCTAATTTAGGATCACTGGTTCCAGGGAAGGGAGAGAGCCAGTGCCGTAAGACAAACACAGCATCCATGCCTGGTCGGAATTCGAACCCCGACTCCTTTCGGACGAATGATCAGAGGCCATCGCTTAGACCACTGCGCCACCGGAGCGGCGTAGGTGTTTTAATCCCTAACTCTACTAAATGCAATGATAATGCCAAAAAGAAAAAATATGTTAGAAAGAGGAAATTAATGTTGAAGTGTTATTCGCTGTATTATTCCGTGTTTAAAACAAAGGGATAAAGATTAATGCCGATTGTTCAACTTACCTTCGTTTTGCTGATAATATAGTCATTTCAGTTTTTTTTTTTATTGGAGGTTTAACTACCACCGTGAGCAACTCAATGGGGCCGCCCCGGTGGCGCTGGCCTCTGATCATTCGTCCGTAAGGGGTCCGGGTTCGAATCCCGATCAGGCATGGATGTTGTGTTTGTCTTACGACACTGGCTCTCTCCCTTCCCTGGAACTAGTGACCCTAAATTAGGGACGGGCGACTGCATATAGCCCATTGAGTTGCTCACGGTGGTCGTTAAACCTCCAATCAAAAAAAAAAAAAAAACTCAATGGGCTATAAGCAGTCGCCCGTCTCTAATTTAGGGTCACTAGTTCCAGGGAAGGGAGAGAGCCAGAGTCGTAAGACAAACACAACATCCATGCCCTACGGGATTCGAACCCGGACCCCTTTTGGACGAATAATCAGAGGCCATCGTTTAGACCACTGCGCCACCGGGCGGCTTTTTTTTTTTTTTTTTTATTGGAGGATTAACGACCACCGTGAGCAACTCAATGGGCTATAAGCAGTTGCCCGTCTCTACTGTAGGGTCACTGGTTCCAGGAAAGGGAAAGAGCTAGCGCCGTAAGACAAAACACAACATCCATGCCTCACGGGATTCGAACCCGGACCCATCAGAGACGAGTTCGAATCCCGGCTGTGTATCATTTACGTTGCACAATTTGCTAAACGGCCTAGAACAAGGAGTCGTCACCCAGTATCCACTGGCTTAAAACGACTTTCAAAACACAGCGGGACACAAATTTAGGACCTTTGGCCCATTCATGCTTTTGTATCACAAAAATCCGAATGTTTGTTCGTTTCCCCGAAGAAGCTTCAAAGAGCCGCCCCACTGGCGCAGTGGTCTAAGGCACTGGCCTCTGATCATTCGTCCGTAAGGGGTCCGGGTTCGAATCCCGGTCAGGCATGGATGTTGTGTTTGTCTTACGGCACTGGCTCTCTCCCTTCCCTGGAACCAGTGACCCTAAATTAGGGACGGGCGACTGCTTATAGCCCATTGAGTTGCTCACGGTGGTCGTTAAACCTCAAAAAAAAAAAAAAAAAAAAAAAAAAGCTTCAAAGAACGACTGCAGATAAATTACTACTGCACTGATATTTCGAATACGTAGAAAATAAATTTTATTTTATACACTCAAAGAAGGGCAACGGAAGATTTCATCTGCATTCTGTGCAGCCACTACTTCTGTTCAGGGTATCTTGTCGGTTCTCGTATGTGCAACAGAACGTACGGTAATTTGCCGTCCCCTCAACTTCTGTTTTTATTTTCGGACTCTTTAGTAAGAGATGTATCTAGTCAATAACGTAAACCCGTCTCTCTTTTTACCGAAATTTAAGAAATTTAAACATGAATCTTTTTCTTCTCTCGACTCATCAGGGACGAGTTAACTCCCGAATGTTTATCATTTACGTTGCACAATTTGCTAAACGGCCTAGAACAAAGACTTATGGTAGAAGTCATGACGAATTCGTGTGCCGCTGTGGTTTGAAAATCGTGTTAATCCATTGGATACTGGATAATGACTCCTGTCATAAGGCTTTGTACTAGGACGTTTAGCAAATTGTGCAACGTAAATGATACACAGCCGGGATTCGAACTCGTCCCGCTTAGACCACTGCGCCACCGGTACGGCCTATAGTCAGTTTTGCAACATCCCTTTCAGAACTGCTGAGTGTGATCCAGGAACTTTCTGACAAGAGAAAAGAAGTGAGATTAAAAATGAACTTTCAGAAGACAAAATTGATGTAGCCGCCCCGGTGGCGCAGTGGTCTAAGGCGTTGGCCTCTGATCATTCGTCCGTAAGGGGTCCGGGTTCGAATCCCGGTCAGGCATGGATGTTGTGTTTGTTGTACGGCACTGGCTCTCTCCCTTCCCTGGAACCAGTGACCCTAAATTAGGGACGGGCGACTGCTTATAGCCCATTGAGTTGCTCACGGTGGTCGTTAAACCTCCAATCAAAAAAAAAAAAAAAAAAAAAAAAAAATTGATGTACAATGATTTTACAAGAAAGGAAGATTTATCGATTGATGGGGAAAAGCTGGAGATGAGCGATACCTATATTCACCTTGGACAGCAGATATCAAGTGAGGATCACATTGATGAAGAAATTAATCGGCGTATAAAACTTGGCTGGAGAGCTTTTGGAAGAAACAGTACAATTGTTAAGAGCAATATGCCATTATGTCTTAAACGAAAAGTGTTTAATCAATGCATCCTTCCTGTGCTTATGTACGAAGCAGAGACGTGGACTTTAACTAAAAAAGACATACAGACTGCAGACAACTGAAAAAGCATGGAGAGATGCATGCTTGGTGCACCCAGGGAAGATAAAAAAAGAACTCATAGATAAGGAAAATGACAGGGGTAGAAGACATCATGATCAGAGTAAAATCCCTGAAATGGCAATGGGCTGGACATATTTCCAGAAGGACGGACCACCGATGGACAACCGAAATTTTAGACTGAATTCCAAGGGACAGGAAAAGACCCAGAAGAAGACCAAATGGGAGATGGGATGATGAAATTCGAAAGCATACGGGAGTGGCATGGCGGCCACTGGCTCAAGACCGACAGTTGTGGAAGAAACTTAGGGAGACCTTCATCTAGCAGTGAGTGGATAATGATTGACGATGATGATGATGATTATGTGTAAAATTTTAAAATAAGGTTTCGGCTCCGCACAGCTGTCTGAATAATTGTTATAGCCATGATAAAACCACTTTGACTTCTATCGTTTTGCCTTCTGCATGAAGGGGGAAAACACTGATGTTCATCACGGCACTGAAACTATTTTCATTTAGTTATTATCCTCACCTGATTCCATTTTCCTCCAGTTTTTTCTTTCACTACTATTTACCCAAAAAATCTGTCTTTCAATATTTGCACAATCTTTTTCCACTGCTGCTCCTAAAGGAAATTTTGAGTTTTTCAGTACTGTGAAAACACAAGTTTGTCCGCGACGGACATCGAAACCGTGTCCCCTCACTCCGGAGTAAGTCGCTCTCCCAACTGAGCTACGCTGACAGAACGTCTCGCTGCAGATTTGTCATCTTGACACATGTTTTCACCTCCGTAGTGCATCACAGTATACTCACAAATCTATTTGCTTCACTATATAAAAAAATTCCCCATATTCTACAGTTCTTCTGTGTTTCGTATGGACGCAGAAATGTAGCTTCCCACAACTTCCTAAATCAGCAACAAGAGTAAGGGCAATTACTTGTCTTCTGTTGAAATCAAATAAGAATTTGAACAGAAGACAAGTATTAGTCATAACGTCGTAAAAGTTTTCAATTTTATGATTAAAATTATATTTGTTTCTGTCTCCTTAATTCTTTGAGAACCTACCAGTTTTTTAATCACTCTAATTTTGATATCATTAAGCCTCTCTCTGCAGCTATGTACAAATTACGATCAACCTTTCTGCCATACATTTTTTAGAACAAAGTGTGATAAAAATGCATGTTTTTACGTCCAGTTGCTTTAATGGTGCAGCTCACTCAAAATATATATTTTGTAGTTTGTGAGCAGATGGCTACCTACATGGCAAAAAGTGAAAAGTCGTTTCTGTGAAAAGAAGATTATAATAATAATATGCTAAATGGTAGAAGCTAAAAATATTAGGTGTACAAATAAGTTTTAAAGCGTTTTTTGTGTGACGTATACCGCAAATTTACATATCCGACATTCCCCCGCGTTGTTGTCATGTGACCATAACTGGTCCAGAGTATAAAATGTGTCACAAAAGTTTGTCCAACAGTCAAACGCACTTGCACATCGGTAGGTGAAAGATGGCAAGAAATACTGCATTTATTTGACGCTGCATTCGTTACGAATTTCATCAAGGAAAAAGTGCTGTAAAAGCATGTGCGTCGATCTGTTCTGTTCTGGGAGAGAATATTGTATCGAAAAGCACGTGCGAGTTTTGGTTTGGATGATTTAAAGCAGGAGATTTTGATGTTAGCGATCGAGAACGTAGCGGCGCCCCGAAGAAGGTTGCACACGAGGAACTGCAAGCATTGCTGGATGAAGATTAATCTCAAACGCAAAAAGAACTAGCTGAACAACTTGGGGTAATTCAACAAACCATTTCCAACCGTTTACGCGCAATGGGAAAGATTCAAAAGGAAGGAAACTGGGTGCCACATGACCTGAGCCAGAGGAACAAGGATGAGCGTGTCATGAAGTGTTTGAATCTGTTGAATAAAAACCACAGAAAGTCTTTCCTGTAGAAAATAGTTACCGGTGATGAAAAGGGGATACGGTACAATAATCCATCCTAAACGCAAGAAACACTGAGTAGACCCCGGTGGAGCAACGAGTTCCACACCGAAACGCAATATTCACTCCAAGAAATTTCTGTGCATCTGGTGGGATATGAAATGTGTGCTTTATTATGAACTATTGGAACAGGGTCAAACTGTTACTGCTGATAGCTACAAGCAACAATTGCTGCGACTGAACCAGGAAATCTGTCGGAAACGTCCATTCACAGGTAAAGGACTGCGTCCCGTGAAATTACTGCATGACAACGCATATGCCTCATGTCGCGAAATCGGTCAAGGAAACGTTATTGCCTCTTGGCTCGGATATTTTGGAGCACCCGGCATATAGTCCCGACATAGCCTCTTCAGACTATCATTTGTTATGATCGATTGTCTGCTGTTAGGTTCCGGACATGTGACGAAGTGCAAAACTGTGTTGACGACTTCATCACGTCACACGACGAAGTATTCTTCATGGCTGGAATCCGTCAGCTGCCTGACCGATGGCGTAAGGCAATAGATAATGACGGTGCATATTTTGATTCGTAAAGGTATTGTTGTTGTCTCTCAAATTACATGTTGCGTTGTCTTAAAACGCTTTAAAATTTATTTGTACACCTAATAACGTAATTAGCTAAGTGAAATCTGTCTGTCTGTATATGTACAGCAAAACCGGTTTATAACGAGCTAGTATTTAGCAAGATCCCGGATGTAACGAGGAAAATAGAAACTTTTATTCAGTATAATGTTAATTCAAAGCTAATGGCACCATTTTTAATGAAAAAAATTAATGAAATCCCTGATTTTACAAGGGAGAGGAAAGCTGTGAATAATCTCGTTTAACAAGCCAAGTAACAAAGTTTAATGAAATTCCATAATTAACGAGTTAGAGAAAATCTGCTGCGCTCAGTCCTGGAATGGAAATGGTCGCATGGAGGACAAAACTGCCACAACGCATTGAAATTTTTATGTGCAAGTGGAAGAATACTGACAGAAAAGCAATGGGAAGATATTATTTAAAATGCTCAACAAGCGAGTTGTGCAAGAGACTCTCTCCGCCCCCTCCCCTCCAAGCGGCTATACCTAGAGAGTATCAGTCAGGATAGTTGAAAGCAGGCGCGCCCTACACCTAGGCAAAAAGAAGACGGTTGGAATTCACGTACATGTATTAAGTGGATTTCTGGGTGACAGTTGCAGAGAGGAATAAGAGAGTAATTGAACGGGGATGTGGCCTGAGGGGAAACAGGAGAAAATAATTCCTGGAATTGTGTCCATTGCTCCTTTCACCCATCTAGTGAGCGTTGCGTTGGGAATATCGGCATTACTCTTGCTTCATGTGCATCGTTAAACAAAGGTCAACTCATCTAACCGTCAAATAGAAAATCCTAAATTTTCATAAGTGATAAAATGTCGATAGCCATCATTAGAGCGCACGAAAATGGTGAAAAACTATTGCCGTATGTCACGATATAATGGATATATAATATAAACGTATACGGACATTGTATGCATATTTTTACATGGTGGAAAATTTCACCCCAACCCGGATTTAACGAAGATTTCTGTCGATATCGAGCTCCTCGTTATAAGCGAGTAATTATTGGTTTGGGAGTTTAACGACCATCGTGAGCAACTCAATGGGTTATAAGCAGTCGCCTGTCCCAAATTTAGGACCACTGGTTCCAGGGAAGGGAGAGAACCAGAGCTGTAAGACAAACACAACATCCACGCCTCACCGGAGTTCGAACCCGGAACCCTCGGACGAATAATCAGAAGCTAGCACTTAAACCACAGCCCCACCATACTTAATATGTGGTTTCCTCTGAACAAAGGTATTAGTTATTAATTACCTACTCATTTTTATGTAAGAAATATTTAATGGAAGTCGGATTTGCTGATGTGTCACACGAGAGAACCTTTCTGTGATGTCATTTCTCCCACAAAATAGGACGAAAAAGAATTTTTCTTCACTGTTGTTTTTGCTTACATTAAAGTCCATTAGTGCAGCTGAAGTCAGGATCTTGAATCTATCACCTGGTCAACAGTTGATCGTAAGAGATTCTTCGAGAGCAAAGCCGCATGATGTTTATTTATGACAGAGGTCTACGCCACCAAAGTTGCTTTCAATTAATGTTTTGGGTAAAAGACAGTAAATGGCTCTGAGACAGAGAACCGTAGAGTTCTGGGAACAGAAGCGTAATGTGTGGAGGAATTGTTTTTTTTTTCGTCTGTGACGAAAAAAAATGTAAAGAAATACGAGTTTAATTATTTTTTTTAAATTTATATGTAGAGGATTTTAGGAAGGGAGTGTCTGACCCCAGGTCTTAAACAACCCTTAGAAATAGGAAGCTAGGAGATTTGGGCTAGAGTGCCCGAAAGGAAAGTGACACGGAAGCGAAGTAGAAAGGGGGGGAAGACGCCCTTATTTATTACCGGGGGGCAGTACCGAGGGTCCGACGGCTTAACGTGCCCATCCGACGCACGGCGGATATTTAGTGGATCGAGCGTTCGTACCTGCCTGGGATCTAACCTGAGGTCCTTTCCGTGGTAGTCACGAACGTTGCCCACTAAGCCATCCGCAGCCCCATATACGAGTTTAAAGGGTGAGATGATTATTTATGGTGGAAACAGCCGCTGTGTATTCGTGCTGAAGCCTCCAGTAGTGACACTACACGTTTCTGTCGGAAGAAACACTCTCTCTTCGGATCTCTGAAGCATTCGACATAAATTTAATTTGCATATACATACTCTAAGTCTTATGTTTAGAGCAATTATGTTATGTTTGTTACTTTTTGAGTTGTATACACGTGATTAAATCAACCATTAATGCAGATTTAACGCTGTGTAGTAAATATCAGTGTAGTACTGTCTTCAAAACAGCTCTCTGATCCAGTGAACGAACCCGAACGTTCCAGTCATATCCTGTGTATGGGACCTCGCAAAATTGAATCAGGACAGTAGGCGTAGGAATATGTTATAGGTGCAGTACGTCTTTAAGGGTTGGACCACAGAAAATCTATGCAAAACCCTCAAATTTACAAATTTATCACCACTTATCACACCTCAAGAATATGGCAGATTAAATATTGTAAATCTGTTCTGTTTTTGAAGGTACTATTCGAAAATTTTATTAATATTGTTACGATCCACCCCCCGCCATTAATTTAGTAATTGATGGGCGTGGTGGATGTGTGAAATTTATTAAGTATTAATTATGTTTGAGGCTTGATTGGAGTTTAAAAGTGTAAACAGCAGAGAAAGTTTTATCTGGTGGTTTGGAAAGAAAAGAGGCGAAGAATTCTGCCTCTGGCTGGGAGGTCTCAGAATAGCGCTGTTAGGTCATAAATATCAGGGCGCAGCTGTCGGCTGGTCTAAACAGGGTACATTTCAAAAAGGGACCACTTGTAGAAATGAATGAAGATGGGGGACAAAGGGTTTAGCAAATGATCGTAAATTCGTCGATTGTTTGAGGCATTTTTGAGAACAATTGCTCTCTGTGTGGTCCGTGCAGAAAAATAAGATTTCGCACTTAGCGTGAAAATGAGGAAGAAAGTTTAGTTGTCTGTACGCTCTCCGATGTGAAAGGCTGGATGCCTTGGATCTTCTATATGAATTGGGAAAAATGAAGCAGCGAACCTCCCCGCATTTGGTAAGAAACGGAGACGACAACTCGAAGCAGCTGGAGATGCCAGTTTGCCATAAAGACAGCGGAATGCCTAAATCCGCGTGATAAAGCAGAAATTTCTAGGCTGGAGCCTAATGGAAATTGGCCCAATGAAAGCAAAGTTGCAGAGGAATTAAGAAGTCTGCTAGTGGACAGTGGTCATTCCAATGAGAAGCGAAGTCGGGTTCGAATGCCAACCAATGCAGTGTGGAATCGTCACCCCCATTCGTCCCCTACTGTGGAGGAAGTGAAGAGACGCGCTTATCTTACGAGGCAAAGCGATGCTCCCTCAACAAACGCCTGGATGTGTGTGTGTGTATGAGTACGGTAGCGCTAGGGGACGCAGCTCCTGCAATGAAACCTTCCATGTAAAAAGGGAGGTGTATATCTCTTTACTGGTGCAATCACAATTTGGATTTATTCTTAACAGCATCCATGTAAGTAGAAACATTTTGTTTTTGTTATAATTTCTGCTACGCAAGTTAGTTGAGGAACTGAACTAATATATTTCAAGAACTGAATTTAGAAATAGTGAGACTGAACTGTGAAATTTAAGTTCATTAAAACCATCTCGCGGGAACTGATTTAGATCAAAGTTGACCCAATACTCATGTTCAGAAGACAGCTAAATTTTATTCATATGTGTGCCATTGTTATGTTTTCATAGCCAATTAAATATTTGTTTCGGCAGTCAGCGCAGTCATAAATACATTATTTATGTGTACGCGTGTGATTGGTTCAAATTGTTTAAGTGTATGCCCATATAATACAGTTTTCGCGCCAAGAACTCCGTCGAAAGAGATCAGTGAAGAAATATACTTATACCGCTCGGCACGTTCTGATCAATTGGTGGCGAGCGGTGGAATGCATAACCTAGCTCGGCCCGGTATCGTAACAATATGTTTAAAAGACAGAATCAATTCTTTATTTATTATTATTATTATTGGAGGTTTAACGACCACCGTGAGCAACTCAATGGGCTATAAGCAGTCGCCCGTCATTAATTTAGGGTCACTGGTTCCAGGAAAGGGAGAGAGCCAGTGCCGTAAGACAAACACAACATCCATGCCTCACCGGGATTCGAACCTGTCTTACACGTTATTTTCCTCCAAGTGAGACAAAACAACGAAATGATTACCTGGTCATTGTATGCTGTGTCTGAATTCAGTGCATTTGGGCCACAGCAGTGGACAGACGCATTGGTTTCTGGCTGGTCGTCCGAACTGGGTCCAGGTTCGAGTCCCAGGTGAGGAATGAGCGATATGTTTGCCTTAAGACGCTGGCTCTTTCGCTGCCCTGGAATCAATTACCCCAAACCAAAGACGGACAACTGCTTACAGCACTCTGAGTGGTGAAACTGTGTAGTGAAATGCGTTTGGCAGCATGAGTTGGCAGCTTTTTTCAACATTTATCCAAAATATGATGCAAAACCCGATCCTAAGAAAACAGGTGTCAGAAATAAAGTTCCCATTTACTCACATGATTCTAAAAATTGATGACACGTTTTGATGTTTTAGATTGGTAGCGTTAAGATCATCTTCTCTTCTGTGCATTCCTCCATCCGAAATTTTTTTTTAATTGGAGGTTTAAAAAAATGTATTGGACCTGGTGGTATAGACATGACAAACAGGTAGACATAAACAGGATATTCACAGCAACAAGTGCAAACCATACATGGTTGACAGCATGCCAAATGATCAATTTACACAGAAATAGCCAGTGTTGATCATGTAACACATTGTGAACAAGTATACATCAAACATGGATTTTTACAGTATGCTAAATGACCAATGTACACAGATAACCAGTGCCGAAAGACAAACACAAACATCTATGCCTCACCGGGATTCGAACCCGGACCCAATTAGGACGAATGGTCAGAAACCAGCGCCTTAGACCACTGCGCCACCGGGGCGGCTAAAAATGTGACTGAAAGGCAAACTTGCATTTTTTAACTGAATTAATATATACCAGAAGATATTCAGAGCCTTTTTTTTTATTGGAGGTTTAACGACCACGGTGAGCAACTCAGTGGTCTATAAGCAGTCACCCGTACCTAATTGCCTAATTATGGGCCACTGACTCTATGGAAGGGAGGAAACCAGGCCCGTAAGAAAAACACAACATCCATGCCTCACGGAATTCGAGCCCGGACCCCTTTCGGACGAATGATTATAAGCCATCGCTTAGACTACTGCGCCACCCCAAATACTACATTGGCTACGAATGCTTCTTTCTGCAGTCATGAATATTTTGCCCTAAAAAAACTAATCATTTAGTGAATATTCTTGAAAATATGTAGATTTATAGGTTTGCTATGTATTCAAGACTCTTAGGTCTCTATAGATAGACGTCCTAACTACATATTCATGGAAATATGTAGTTATGCCATATATACAGAATCCTTAAGTCTCTATAGATATACGACATATCACCTAACTACGTATTCATGGAAATATATAGCTAATGTAAATATGCACAGACTCATTGGACAACGATTTCTGAGTACGAATTCCAGCTAAAATATGAATGATGTGCTTTTTCTTCTCGTCATGTGGTTTCGCTTTCCTGGAGCCTCTAGGCCTGAATCTCATTTTCAGATTCGAACAGTCGAGAAAATTTGAAACAATCCAATATACCCTAAATTTATACCATTAAAAGTGTTGAACTGATGCAATGCCTGGTTTGAATTAAACAATCTTAGACTACTTCTAAAACTTGTTTAGCAACTGAAGACAAGACTGACTTGCTAAAGCGATGTACTGTATGTGTAAAGTTATTCCAGAAATACCACAGGAAAGAGAATTGCTGTATGTCAAGCAGTGTTTGTAAAAGTTCCATTACAACAAAAATGGCCAAACAAGGAAGCCATGTACAAAAGCTCAGATCAACAGTTTTGGCAAGCAACCAGAATGAAGGACAAACTTGTAGGATTTACGGGATTAAGCCGATGAATGTCTACTTTTATTTGACTAAATTTCCGTTGCCAGTTAGCAGTGAAAGCAACTCGTGATTCGGATGAGAGATTAATTTGCCGCATTTTGCGGCAATGTTGCGCAAGTTTTTATTAAATAAGATTCATGACAGCACAGGAAACACTCCGGAGCGATTATTATCTTTCAGTGGCATAAAAGTTGCAAAACGTTGCTGCATTTGATGAAGAGGGAACTGAATTTGCAATTTATTTGCTATTTATTTTCATAAGAACTTCTCCCTTAAGCATAAAAATAAGTCACGAGTTATTATAATAAATACTATTAAAAAGCAGCTAAAACACTAAAATCTTAAATACCTGAAATTCGACGACGCGTTGTTTATTTTTTGACCTTCTGAATGCTTATTGCTCAAGTGTAATGGGAAATCATAGCTTTACTTTTACAAGCATGAATAATATTACAGAAATAAGACACGTTTGCCACACAAAAAAATCAGTCAAAATTTTGTATTTATTATGACTACAACAAATTATAAAAAAAAATCGTTCAAAATTTTGTATTTATTATGACTACAACAAATTATAAAAAAAAATCGTTCAAAATTTTGTATTTATCGCTATAACAAATTATGAAAAATTCGGTCAAAATTTTGTTTTTATCGTGGCTACAACAAATTATACAGCATTTTCGATGTTCCCAGTCAATCACAGTAAACACCAGGGTGAGATAGAAATTAAGAGCATCACGAAAATAGTTTTAGGCCTGAGTCACGAAGATCAGCAATGCTTTAATCAAAGTAAAGGATTACATTTCTAGAACTACAGAACTAATACATCTCAATAATTCACTTGCGCAGACAGACCCTCATTTACGGGACAGAACACGGGGCACGTGCCCTGGGCCACCAAAATACGGGAGCCTCAAAAAGAATACTTGATCAGTTTACCAAAATAAATGCTGAAAGCAATTATTATTATTTTGTTTACGGGGTTTAACGACCACAACTCAATGTTAACGATCGGAACTCAATGTGCTATAAACGGTCGCCCGTCTCTAATTTAGAGAGTCACTGGTTCCAGGGAAGGGAGAGAGCCAATGTTGTATTCAGGCCTCGCGGGATTCGAACCCGGATCCATCATCATAAGCACAAGCTTGGACCACTGCGCTGCCAGGGAGGTTGATTATTTTAAAGCCTTGCTTCCTTTTTTTTTTTTATTTCTAACTTTAATCCCTTAGATATCCTAATTTAAGTTAGAAACCCGACGAAACGCAAGTAAAGCACCGCTATCAGACGAAACATAAGCTTCAAGTAAAATAATTTCAATTAAACACCAAATGTTGTTATCTGAAGTGCTTTTACAAAACTTCTGCAGCTCTACTGGGGTGTTATGTTCTTCACAGATACGGGATTTTTAAGGCGGCAAACAGAATAGCCGTTGTTTTGTTTTTACTGTTCAACATGTAACTTTACTTCTGAGAATATACAGGCTGTCAAAGAATTATTGGACACATTACAAAATTATGTACAAAAAAAACTATGAGTATTGTCTGTTTTTCTATGAAACGTATTACTAACACGGTTTCTATATTTTTGTTTTGCAGAATTGTTATTCCCAGAATCCGATAGATGGCGTTAGGTGTGGCCTGATGAGGAATGTATGAGAAATGCGCAATCAGTAGTCATGTCATCCGCACAGCAGAAGGCGATGTGTGTGTTATGTCTTGCGGAATTAAAGAGTGTCATTAAAGTTAAAAGACGGTACCGTTTAGAGCATGGTTGTAATCCTCCGTCAACGAAATTCAATTAAACGGTGGATGAAACAGTTTAAAGAAACTGGCAATGTGGAACATCGTGGAGGAGCCGGTAGTCCTAGCGTCAGCGGTGAGACGAATGACCAAATTAATGAAAGTTTCCGACGAAGCCCCAGGAAATCCGTTCGTAAAGCAAGCAGAGAACTGTGCATTCCGAAATCGACAGTTCACGATATCTTGCACAAGAAATTAAAGTTTCATGCTTATGAAATTCAAGTAGTGCAAAAGATGCATGTAAATGATCACACGCAGCAATACGATTTTGCTGTGGATATGCTGAATCGAGTGGAAAACGACGAAAACTCTCTCAGTACTGTAATTTTTAATGTTGAATCCACATTTCATGTATCAGGTATTGTGAATCGTCACAACTGTAGGATATGGGGCAGTGAACCGCCTCATGCTGCTATTGAACTGGAACGTGATTCTCCAAAAGTTAATGTGTGATACGTCCTATCAAAAAGAGAAGTGATTGGCCCTTTCTTCTTCTGCGAAAAAAACATAAATGGTGACATTTACTTAGATATGCTAGAAAATTTCGCTATACACCAGATCAAAAGATATGACAACGTTGTTTCCCAACAAGACGGCGCGCCTCCGCATTGGTCAACGTGTGTACGTAAGTGATTAAATGAGCATTTCCCCAACAGATGGATTGGGTGTGGTGGTCCCATTCCGTGGCCTCCTCGCTCTCCAGATCTAACTCCATTGGATTATTTCATGTGGGGTCATGTGAAGGATCGTGCCTTGTACTGATTTGCAGGAACTGAAGCAGCGTATCACAGCTGCTATTAATTCCATAACTCCTCAGATGCTTGCCAATACATGGCATGAAAGCGAGTATCGCTTGGACGTACTACGAGCAACCAAGGGATCTCACATCGAAATTTATTAACTTGTGTAGTTACATTGTAAGTTGGTACAGTCAGTTTCTTTCTATCTGTTTAATGTTATGTTTTATGTAATTTTGTACTGTCCAATAATTTTCGGACACCTTGTATACAGTTTTCAAGTTTTCTAAAGTAAAATTGCATGATGAACAATAAAAACAAGGCAATAGCTATTGTTTGCGGCCTTCAAAATCTTGGCGTATTATTTTTTCATGCAATATATTAAACAAATATTTGTTTTCCAGAATATAAATATTGACACTAATTGTAGGCCTCTTGTTTAAGAGACAAAGTGAAATATGTTTATAAAGACCATTGGTTTAGATGAATGGAGCCATGCGTTTTGTTTAGTTATTAAAAAATACGATCATTTTGGTCAAAAATTGAAAAATTTATTTCTATAAAGCATTACAAACTAGATATTTTTGTTTGTCTTTCTAACAAGAAAAAGAAAAGAAATTAAACAAGACATGGCCAACTCTTAGCACTAATTTAGCATCTAGCAGTAAGCCAAGACAAGATTATCGGGGGCCGCCCCGGTGGCGCAGTGGTCTAAGCGATGGCCTCTGATCATTCGTCCGAACGGGGTCCGGGTTCGAATCCCGGTGAGGCATGGATGTTGTGTTTGTCTTACGGCACTGGCTCTCTCCCTTCCCTGGAACCAGTGACCCTAAATTAGGGACGGGCGACTGCTTATAGCCCATTGAGTTGCTCACGGTGGTCGTTAAACCTCCAATCAAAAGAAAAAAAAAATCAAGATTATCGGAATGCATTATTGACCGTATCTGAACACCATAGACAAAATATAATTTAATTTTGTAACTATCTTTTAGCTCTATGTAAGATTGAGAACTAATACAAATCCAGTAAATCTGTTGTTTCGACGTCAGCGTGTATTCAAAATAGTCATGTGACGCTTATGGGAGGGGGAGGAGAGGCTCCAAAACTGTGTATGCCTTGGACGTCGCATTTAGCAAATCTGGCGCTGTGCGAAGTGTTACTAAATAAAAAATAAAGTAATGTAATCTTATATTTACAATAAAGCAATACTCATTATTTTTTCATGTTCATTGCACATATATTTTTTCGGATAAATAATTTTGTGCGTCCGTGAACTGAAAATTCACTAATAATATGATGATCTTTGTGTGATTATTCTAAAACTTTATCAATTTTTATTTAATCTTTTGAAAACATTACATCTTTACTTAACACGGAGACCTTTTATGGTTCTTCTAATGCTCACAAAACTGATAATGAAGATTCCTTTGTTTTTTTCATAGCATATTTATGAACATTAGCAGCAGCTTTCTTTCTCTTTGAAGACGCACAGCTCAGTCTCCAGTCTAGACTAACGGTAGACTACGTTGTTCAAGATTTCCCAACGACTCCGAAGCGCAAAGGATCACCTCACTGAGACTTCAGATCTACGTGATACGACATCGTCATTTATTTTGGTGATAATCTGGCTCTGGGTACTCAAGCTTCTCGGCTTGGGCTCGAATCACGAGTAAGACATAGATGTCGTGTTAATGCTTTCAGCTTTGCTTATCTCTCTTACCAGATACAGTGGTTCCAAATTAGGACAGAGGAACACCCATTATAGCCTTTAGTGATTACGAGCTGGTTAAACCCAGTTAAATACTATAATAGCACACTTTTCAGAGTTGATGACTAAGGTTAATCGACGTGACTTAAAATATTGAAATTGAACCAAATTTTTTTGAGCCTTTTGAGAACATTTTTAGAGGAGGGGGGATTCATTACTACCATGAGCAGCCCTAAGTGCTGCTGGTAGTTCTCCGCCCCTAATTTAGAGATACTGTTTCCAGAAGGGGAGAAGGTGTGAGATAAGCATACCATCCATGTCTGTCTCTGTAAAGAGAGAGAGAGAGAGAGAGAGTTCTGTTCGACTATAAAGAGAAAGACAGAGAGAGAGAGAGACCCGGAACTCGAAATTCTGGCCCATCTCGAATGAATGATCAAGCCGGAACTGGCTGATCGCCTCAGCGGGGTAGTGCCTCCGACCACTCGAATAGTGGGCAGGCGGAGAGCAATTCCAGTGTTGCTCAGTAATAAATAAATTACGTCGACCGCTTAGTGAACAATACAAATGATCTATGATAATCTTTTTTCATTTGTAATGGATCCTGCCTAAGCTCATAAATTACAACTGACTACCTGCCACACAATTTCAGCCAGCACGTTATTTAAATTCGTGGCTGATAAAACATCGTTTATCTGTTGAAAATCAGGGCAAAAATAAGTTCTAATAAAAAGTAGAACTACACAGATTTTTCTCGGCAGACTTTATGGTATGCATTTCTAAAAATGCAAAATCAACGTTTTGAGCAGTAAATTAATTAAATTATAGTTCCACAATACAAATTTGGAAGATGTGAATCCGTTATTGGTGTAAATATGGCATGGATGTTAAGTCAGATAATATCCGAAAACTTGAAAATGTCGTCGTCCTGAAGCGGGAATCGAAGCCGCGTCTCCCGGATAGCGCCCAAGTATGCTAACCACCACAGCACCCAGAAAGATAAAGTTTCAAGTTTCCGATAAATTTGAAAATAACCATCACAGGATTCGCTAGTCGAAGCAACCGGCATTCATATATAGCGAATCTGGAGGTTTAGAATTCATTCCTGAAACTTGGTTTATTTTTTTACACCAATAAACGGATTCACATTTTCCAAATTTGTATTGTACAATGGTGTAATCCCGTATTTCATTCATTCATTCATTTATAGTTGCACTTCTGTTTGAATAAACATTCTTTGCCTATTATTTAATTTTTACTCTAGGCTTCAATTATATCGGTAGTACTGAAAATAAATGTTGTTACAAAAGTTTAAAGGAAGGATTCCCTCTTATCTTACGAAAATTACTCAGTGTGACGTGCATCTTGAGTTTCTCATGAACTGATTGAAAGTCCTAACAACGCGTACTTGTTGCTGTTCAACGATAAAGAGAGAGAGAGAGAATAAAATAAAACTCGGCGAAAAGGAGACATCTTGGACTTGTAATGAGAGAAGGTCTTGCAATAGCCAATGAATATCATTTGCTTTTCTTTCTTTATTTCTCTCTTTTTTTTCTAAGCTCAATCAGGAAGCACAATGTTCTGGGAAAGGCACATCGAGAGCTACGAAAAGGCCACCACAAATCGGTAAGTATTTGCAAGTGTACAAGGACTCAAAGCAACAGTGACAAGTCGGAAGGCACTAAAAGAACATGATTAACTTCTCGCGCATCCGAGAAGCATTAAATAAATTGCTATTAACAGAGAGACTTTAATTTACAAACAATTTGATTTAGTCGTTTCTTATTTTTGTTCTCATCGCCGGGTTTATTTTATCTTAACAGCTACTTGAACCTATTCAAACCACTGCTGTCTTAACATCGTCTGTCCCAAATTTGAACAGATGCACAATAAAAATCAGTAATTTGAGTGAACTATAGGAAATAGACTTGACCATTCTGGAACAACAGTGTTATACATTTTATGATTATTACTAATAATTTGCTTTTCTATACATTAAATCTTGACCCTGTAGTTGGAAGCTTCGACAAGCTGGCTTTAGCATCTGGGTACTGTCGGATGTTTCTTCGGATCCCTGGTACCTTACGGTAGAAACAATTCTGTCTTGTCCTTTCCCCTTCTCTCTGAAAAGGGTCAGTTCGCAACTGCTCGCGGGTAACAGGGGCGAATATAGAATTTTTTGTAGGGAGTGTGGGGGGTAGGCGACAAAATATGGAAGTTTTTGAGATCAACCTGCACAAAATAAAAGTTCATGAAAAATAAAAGAAGAAATTTAAGCATTTTTTTTTTTTTTTTTTCTAATGTAAGGTGATGCATTCTCATTAAATTAAAGCATTTTTCAAATGCACGTCGCAATTTTGACAAAAAAATAAATAAAAAATAAGAAATGAAGCTCTTTCGGGGACTCAAGAACCCATGCCCCCCCCCCTCTAAATACGCCCCTGGTACGCATCATCCCAAGTTTCCCCAGAAAGTGTGCAGTTATACAGAAATGAAATGCGAATAAATTTTGTAACCAGAACTCGCACGTTTCTTCATCCAGACAGAGTCGAATTCTTGTACTAAGGTAATTTGCAATTATACATAACTTACTGTCAGAATGAGTTAACCTAACATACTGACTCTTTGCTTACTAAACTTGTAACTTCAAGAGTACTTGTATTATATTAAGTGGTACATTTCCTGCAGTCTGCACATTTATTTGGTCAACTTCGGTTTCCCCAACGGGAGTGTTGAAACAATATCCATATAATTACTAAAAGTCATGTTCCTTTACGGACCATAAGGGAAACGCCGGAAAACAACTGTCTTCCGATGTTTCCCTTGTTGTAGGTCACTTTTTTTTTTTTTTTTTTTTTTTTTCGAAGACAGGAGTAGTGTCATCTTGGAAATTATGCACAGTTTTATTTTCCATTATGGAGATTTGATTCTTCTGGAAATAGAACGTTGATGAAAAACGTCAAAATCTTGCAGTGGAGTTATCGACCTAAATCACTTTGATTCAAATAAATGAGATCTCCAAGTGTGACCATGTTTCCAGGAGGGTTGCCGTTTTCACTTGAATCTGTTCTCCTGCTCATTGGCATTTCATTCGCCGCGGGTGGGTTAGTGGTTAGCAAACCAGACTACTAATGGAGGGTCCCCGGGTTCAGGCCTGAGCTGAACTTCCGGAGGTGGTGTGAATTGCTAACCTCACTGAATATCGGATGAGCACGTTAAATCATGGCCCCAGGGTAAGGACACCCCGGTTACCGGTTACATATAAAGGTGTCCATTTCCTTGCCCCCTCTTATTTCTCTTACCCCTCTATGAGCAAAATCGTACTTTTACGGTGGCACCATCTACTGTGCTCTCGCTTACAAACTGTTCTGTCAAAGTCGCTATACTTGCTCTCAATTCTTCCGTTTCTGTGCCCTACCCAAGAGGCGGACCTGCTGTAGGTGGTTTGGGCCTAAATCTTCTCTGTGGACGGAAGTTCATTCAAACTCCTGTGCCCAAAACCATCCTCTAGTCACTAAAATAACGTTGGGAGGCATCAATTAACATAACAGTGACTAGGATATTGAAACACGTATGATATAGATAGCGCGCGTCCCTCCTGTGCAGTGACGGTACAGTTTCAATCCACTGTGATAGCATAACAGATAAATAAACAAACAAGGTACACTTTCATATGCTAAAATACTTCGACAGAGCAAAAGTACTTGATTTTTTCTTATCTGACACAGGAATATGAAAAGCCGTTTTTACCTTGATAAATTCCTATTACTCCAGCGGTTCTGAATTTTGTGTATGTGTGTGTGTGTAGTGTCGAAAACCGTCGTGCTCAAAGCTGAACTATTTCCATTCTTCCAGCTTGCTGGTGGCCTACTTTGGTTCTTTTCGTTTTTAATTAGTAATACGAGATCTTAAGCGAAATAATACGACAACTTATCGATTTGTAACTGCCGATGACATTTAGCAACGGTTAGGGACATATTAATCGGTGCCTTCCAACGTCATTACATTCTTCTGACTAGACGGCGTTGCTTGGCACAGGAATTCAAATAAAAACAACAAGCTGGAGTCCTGATTCAAATGAAAATGACGACCCTACTGGAAACTCGCTAGGACACGCGCAAAGTGATTAGGTTGAACGATGTGAAGCGTGGTGCAGAAAGAAACATTTGTATTTTCTGCAACTGGAGCAAAGTAACCATCTGTCTTCTTCCATCAGAGACTGCGCACTAGTGCTGAGACGGGCCCAATCAGAGTCCGAACGCCTGAAGCGGAGCCCGGGACCGAATCGGGCTCGGGCTGCAAAGTATTTACTGCTGTTAGGGTTTTTAGAGAGAGAGAGTTTTCTTTTCTATTTTTTTAAGTATGATTCTGTATGATTCAGCATACGAGACTTTTCTTACACTATCTAATTGATAAAGATAATTTTTCGGCAGCTGGATCCGAGCAGGATGTGTTGACTTGGGAGGACTACTTATTCCGAAATGGATAGAAAAGGCAGTAGGCCACGTATCAGAAGATTTCCGCGAAGAAGGAAAACTTCTTTAAGAACTATAGATACTACAGAGTAGATTGCACGCCAACGAAATATTGCCTTGTACCACCACACAGTAGCTTCCTGCTTATTCTATAGAACAAAGTACGTAGTTTGCAGCGCCTCCCGATCTTTCCAGAATCTCCCTTCCAGAAACATTTCAGGAAGAAACGAATGGTAAAAAAAAATTCGTGCAACTATGCTATAGAAACAGACAGTGGTCCTTTTCCCACTCCCCAGTTGAGAAGGACACGGGTTCATTGTATGGGAAGGACAAAACGGAAGTCTGAATGATAAGATTCTTTTTCATTAATGTCTAAACAGGTTAGTCATCGTTTTCAGGCTCGTTCGGGCCCAGACTCTACCTTGCGATATAAAATTCGGGCTTGGGATGACATACTTAGTGCTCAGACGGACTCGAGCTGACATACATCGGACTAGGACGAGGCTCGGGCTCGTAAAATTCAGCGCACGAACTCTGCACTGCTACTGTAATACTCATAACTTTGTTAGTCTGTTTTTGATGTTGTAGGCCTGTTACTTCGGTTTTCATCCGTCAACGCATTGCGCTCGTGTTCGAATTCTGAATATCATTCTAACATGGTCAGTACGCTCATGACTTCAGGAATTCTTGCAGTTGGCGATGGATTTCCGCTGCCGTCATTTTCCATGCCAAGAGCAGCCTACACTCAGGGCATGCAGGGCTAACCTGACTATGGAGTTAAAGTTACAGAGTGTGTACTTCTACTGCATAATATAGTTCTAGTTCAAAAGGCGTCTTCGAGCTTGAACTGAGACCTAGAAAATCACATGGATATATAAATGTTCTAAATGTTGTACGCACGCACATTAAAAAAAATGAAGATCCTAGTTTCGGTCGCGTTTCTAGAAAATACAAATATTCGCATTTTGGTGGCGTCATTGTCACTTTTCTTTTGCTTCATAGAGGCTATACAATTTACACGGAGGATATTTACTGCGCCTGGGAAAGCAGAATTGTTAATCGGAGGCGGGGAGATAATGGCTAGGCGGTCACTATAATGAGCTTGCTCTTTTCTTCGTGGTTGCTCTTTAAAATACTCATTCAGAAATCGTTTGTCTGGTGGTCGGCACTGTTGAGAAGGTGTGAGAATGGAGGGGACATCGTGATGGAAGGCAGGAAGTTTCCTTTTGTCTCACCTTCAGTCACCCGTAGGGGAAGGGGTCCGCGACACATGGCACCCCATTAGTTCGCGGAGAAATACTGATAAACAAGAGATTCCATACCGGTGAATCGGTTTCACAACCTTAACAGTGTAACCAGGTTAGCTTTGCCCTGATTATAGTCCCCGTGCGTACCCGAGTGAGACCATGTTTCTAGGCGGGTCGTCATTTTCACTTGAATCTGTCCTCCAGCACGTTTCCTTTTTATTCAAACTCCTTTACTAAGCAACGCCTCTAATCAAGAGAGTATAATGACGTCGGAAGGCACCGATTTATATATCCCTAATCCACCGCCAAAGGCCCTCGAAAGTTACTTATGATCATGCTACGAAATAATGAGAGTAATAATAAAAACAGCAGCGTTAAATTCTTTCCTTGCAGCACGCCCAAATTGCCTAATTTTCCATCTATCTATTACTACACCGAAAAAGAAATTTAAGTTTTCAAGTTTTCTATTCTACAAAAGAGATCAGCGGTATTTTTAACTGGATAGACTTTTGTTGTCACTACATCTGAGCCTTTTTCTTCACATATGGACTTACATGACCACAGAGAAAATAAATGAAGTCTGTAATCTTCAATTTATGTGGTCCGGAAGATGTTATTTTATGACTTACCTAAATCAGCAAATCAGGATTTTGCAGGCATTCATCACCTTCCATGTCAGTGGAAGAACTACCACATGCCTCTTTCTCTTAAGAGTTTTATTATTCAACGTATTATCCTGTAGCACATTACATCGATTCGACGTCGAATTTTTAATCGATTTCGGTCAATATGAAATGTCGAATATATATATCCATGTCCACTTTTGTTACGTCTTTTCGACGTCGAATTTTAAACCTATTAAGTTGATATCAAGTCAACAGTAGGCGAAGATTTGACCTTTCGAAAGAAACATATACATCGTTGCTACGTAGTGTAGACGTCGATTCACGTTGATAGTACGCAGTTTACTCATCGATTCTAGTACTGTTGCAATGTCGAATCTACGTTTACTCTACAATTTAGATGTCGAAACATGAAATTCTAAACTTTTAATCGTGGCATAAAACGTAGAATCTATTTGTATTTGTAGTGTGATTCTACAACGCTGTCCACGATTAAAAGATCATATGATTTATTATTTTTTATTGTTTCAACGCCCAAGTCTTTTCGGACGCATTCAGAAAAGCACACTAAAAAATTTCACAGAATTTTTGGTGATCTGTCAGCATCGCGCTAGGCCCATCTCTGATTGGGATATGCGTACGCACAAATTATATAGACCGTATGCATTGACGTCACGAAACTGCAGTTCGCGTCACTTTTTCGTCTGCTGCTTTCTTGCAGAACAACTGGTGTACAAGTGAGATCAAAGATGCATTACATGGGCAACGTAAGTGGGTTATCTGGCGATCAAAAATAGCTTTATTCTGATAAATTAAAGTTGGGCAATTGTGGTGACAAATATGTAATTCCATACTCATTTTTCCTGAACAATATTGAGGTCTTGCCACGAATAGAACACGGCGATATTGTTAATTATTTCGTTTTTTGCACTAACGCCTTCACTCCCGAGCAAATGAAATCGTGCAAGTCATTCATAAAGAAAGGTTAATTCCAGTCTAAAGATCTTCATAGAGTTTTTGTAGATAACGCATCACTAAATTAATGAACATACCTGTTAAAAAATGTAAACTACACATTCTAATGTTCCTTTGTTTCCGGTCATTAATGTCAACTCTGCTGATACGTGATAACCACAAATTTTGGTTGGGCTTCTAAATAATTTTTTTATAATTCTGATCCCACTTCGTTCACTCAGATGGTAATCTATAATAGGACATATCATTATCTCTCACACTTCGGTTACCGCAGCCGAAAATAGCACATAACACCATCTTCCTTAACGCTTCACAATGCAAATCCAAGCAGTGTGTGTACACCAGTTGATCGCCAGGGCGTCTGCTAGGATGGTTTACCTTGCTGTGACGTCATATGCATACGGTCTATATCTTAAAAAGTAATTCTGCTTAAAGGAACGAGACTAAACTTCTTATAAACATACTTAAGCAAAAAAAAAACTTTCAACTTACCGGCGAAAAAGGAGACGGGTAAGAATCTCGTCTTACAATAGAAATGATACAACAGACCAACACCCCAGCATCCAAAAAGTTTGTTTGGCGTAATGGTTGCGAAGGCGCATGCGCGCGATCCTTACAGATCGCATAAAATTATCGATTATTCGACCTAATGGAAGTAAAATAATAAACTGCGTAAAACCGTCTACATGTATACTGAAATTCAATGTAATGATTTTTCTTGACGTTCCGATTCATCGATTTTACGTCGAAAACTATGCTTCGACGTAATATCGCCTTGGTAACCAAAAATCGACGTCGATTCGACATTACTGTGCTACCGGGTATGGAAACCTCAACGAACTATAGGGGGCGCTGCGTAAACGTAAACAAACTTCTCTAGTACGGGTAACGTCGCACGTGTTTCCATAAAGTCGAATGTTAGAATGGCTGGTTTGTCGCTTTAAATCCTTGAAATAATGAAATTTGTGGACGCTTCCAAAAATTCAAGATGCATTAAAGAAGGGGAAGTGATTGTTAATGTAGGCCATATAATTTTTTGTGGAATTAAGAAGGAAGATGGAAGAGAAATTCTCATAGTTTCGCACTGCATTCAGTCCACGACAATAACGTCGTCGCCTCACTCCATCAACGGTGTTTTAGATACAAGTAACAGTGAAATTTCTATAAAGTCATTTGAGTGCTCTTGTAAAGCGGGCAGAAGTGGAACGTGTAAGCACTGTGTAGCAGTAATGCTTTACTGTAACAGGTAATTTTTATTTTTACCTTTTCAGGCAAGTGATATAGTAATACCGACAGGGGTGTTCTAATCCGGATTACTATTAAAAGCTGACATTTCGTTTCACTTGACGTTTCCCAGGACCCATTTTCAATACTGTCAACAATAACATTTGTAATTTTTGAACATTCTATTCCTAAAAGTGTTTGTGAATTGGTAATTGTTGATCATCATTGGGTTCTGCGTTTTTGAACCGATGACTGTTGACAGAACATTGCAAATCTTGTTCCATAATGAAGCTTAAATTCATATGGATAACAGCAATTATTTGTTTTCAAGATTATGTAGAAATGCGGATTTTTTAATTACTACTATGCAATAAAAACATGCTGCCTTGTTTATTATTCATTCAAAGACGTTACTAGGTTAGTAGCATTTCACTGGAAGGATTTCAAACGCAAGGCACAAACGTTTATAACTAACTTATGAAAAACATAGCCGAAACCTTGGGAACGACATTGCCGGACACAACAATATGATTTGTTCTTCTTCACGGAATTCTCCATTAAACAACTCTCTAATTCCAGAATGAATGCAAAAATGCACCAAACTACGACAACTGAACGTAATGAGCGATCTACCAACAGCCAAGCATTGAGCCAAAAACGTTACCCGTACTACAGTAATTCTTCCTTTTGCCGCTAGAGGGAGAGCGGACCGCTGAGATTGCCAATTGTTCTACGATATTGAATCTTCTTTTTCATAAAATTCTACTGTCTCACTAATAACTATAATTTAGAGCTTATTTTTCCACTCAGTTTTTGCACATGTGTCCAAAAATATCTGCGTATTTTCTGTTTATAAAAAATAAAACAAGAGGCATGCGAACTGGCAGGAAGCTTACGTAAGCAGACTTTTCATAAGTTGTTTATTCAATAGAAAAGGAATTGCTCCAATTTTCTTTCCTCTTTTTTTTTCTTTTTTTTTTGAATTGCATACCATGCTGAAAAGAAATTTCGTCGATTACACTAGGTGCTCCTAAATTACATTGGCTTAGGAAAGAATATGTAGCTGAGCAGTCAAAAGAAGGAAAAGGTTTTTGAAAAGGAGCAAATTTTAGAGAGTGGCTTTTGCTTTTTTAAAAAAATATCTTGGAAGTACTTCTTTTTAAAAGAAAATCATTGGCGAGCTCGCACATTTTTGTATTTTATATTTTTAGGTATGAGTCGAAACTTCGTAACATGCATCAGCGCATTCTCTGTCAGGCAGCACGTCGTTTTATCAAAAGAAAGGAGTTGAAATATGTATATGCGAATAGAAGAATTAGTTACAATAAATCGAAAATGGTTCAAAAATAAAGCTTTACAATTAACACCTTTTAAAATTAGAGAGAGAGAGAAAAGAACAATTGTTTTAAATAATTCAGTACGATGAAATAAACATCTTGTATAAGAGAAAGGCTTCGTTCAAACGCAAAACGTAACCATTTATTGCAACATTTACATTTATGAGAACAGAACGGCTCTCTTTTCTGTCTTCTGATCCTTGTGTTAATAAACTTACTTTAACGCTTCAGTTTTCCGGCTTACATTGTAAATTTGAAAAAACTAATATCCCCCCCTTTATTCCTACCGTGAGCATCTACAAAGTGAAAATTGTGTTTCTTAGCTTGAGCACTTACAAGTTCATAGCTGTATATTAAATTCGTGGCAAAATAGCGAGAAACAAAAATCATTGTTTTTTCTATTTTTTTCAGTGTTTAGTGCTACTCTTAAATAGATACGTATCGATCATTAATCGATTATTGAACAATGTGCCTCACCTGTAGGAATGAAATAATTCCAAAACAGCAAGTGTGACTGCTGAGGCCATACATAGTGCATCAAATCTATAGCATCCAGCAAAATCTGAAGGAACTCTATAGCACAAATGATTCCACAGATACATTTTTACTGAAGTGTGCTATTGTGATATTTTCATAAGAATGGAGATTCCTGAAAATTTGATTCCCCAGTTAATCTTTGTACATATCGTAAGGGGTTCCGGATTTGAAATGATTCCTTATACTTTTTCTTGAAAAAAGTGAAGAAAATAAATCTACGTTGTGCAAAACTAATATTACTGTCAAACACAAAACCGTTTACTGCAACATTTTACCACTTATGAGAACAAAATGCATGTGTTATTTTGTTACAGTTGTACTTCCTATGCTGTTTCTACTTCCAACCTGTTGTAATATTCAATCATTTTTTTTTCTTTTGTTTTTGTGTTTCTTCTGAAACAAGTGTGTTATGTAGTTGGACATTTCAAGGTCTACGGACTGTGTTGTCAGCCAAAAGATTCAGTGCTTGGGATTTGTAAATAAAAAATATAATAAAATTTCTATGCAAAAGTTACAGTGCTCTTATTTCTCTGTACTTTCTTTCTTGTATTGGTTTACTCATTTTTATTTCTTATCTCCTGCATCTCGCTGCAGTTTTTAGATGGTAAAACACATATTTTGTCCTTTCTGATATTCAAGCTAAGATATTCTGAACAATTACCGATAAAAGTTATTTACAGTGCCGAATCAGTTAATAACGGCTGCTCTCATTTTGCAAATATATGTACGGAAAGGAACACTCACACAAAAAAAATCACATTTATCACTGACCAAAGAGGAATAAATGAAGTGCATCTCCGTGGCAAATATTCTGCGTTAGCAGTCACTGTAAAAAAAATTCTGAAATTCACGATCCACTTTCCGTGATTCCTTTCGTGAATTAACGAAGCATATTTCTGATACAACCTTTTTCCGTGAAATGACGGAAAGAAACCGGAATTTCACAGATTTTTCGTACACCAGAAAAAGTTTTGAATTAAACCTTTCCGCAATTATTTTCCTATATTGATGGTAAATTGTCGTTTTTAAGATGTGCTAATAGAAAATTCTGAATTTTCAGAAACCTTTCCGCAATTCCTTTCGTATATTAACGGAAGAACTCCGTTCTCACTTTTTCCGTATCCATGTGACGAAAAATTTCCGGTAATACTAGTGGTGCGCGAAAATGCTTGAGGTTTGATTAACTGTCAAATTTCAATCGTTTGTCGAGGGATCTGATTTTGAAGTTCTGTAGCGAGATCGGACATTGTGGATAACATATCGCATGAATTTTAGTAATTGTGGCTCAGTATATTTCTTCATCTCTCCCCCATTTTGTTCACCAGCTATTATATTGCGTTACCATAAGAAATCGGGTACTTAAATTATTGTGTAGGTGATTGTACGATGTCTATATTTATATCAGTCTGTAGTGTCCTTAAGACAAAAACTATTATAGCTATCAAGATTAGTTTTATGTTTAAAAATGTTGTAAAATAATACTATAAAACAGTGCATTTCACCTTTTAAAGATAACCGAAAGGCATTGTCAGTTTAAAAAAATTCAAGTTCCAAAGCATTGTGTAGCTTCGAAAAATCACGATGGAAAAAAAAAAGACTTTATTTGAGATAAGTCCTTCTACAAGAAACATAAGATTATTACAAAGCTATTCAAAAAATAATAAGCTCTAGCAGAAAATAAAGTGACTATATTACTCGAATTAATGACAAAAAAATCCTCATCGCGCCAATAGACTTTACTTTGAAAGTGAGCGAGATTCTTGTCTTTTTGTCTCAGTGGTTATGATGCGAGTTTTCTGTTTAGACAGTCCATTCGAACGATGTCGGTTCAAGTCCCACTAGCGCGAAAGGGGTGAAATAAAAATATTCAGCGTTTTTGCAGAAGTTTTTGTATAAATACGGAAAAACCTTAAACGGACTTTTCTGAAAAAAACGGAATTACTGAATACGAAAAATTTGTAAAAATAGGGAAGTAAAAAAAAAAAAAAAATAAAGCGGGAAACTTTTAAAGCTGGAAATTATATTAAAAGAGAAAATGAAACGACACCAACCGGCAACGTTGCTGCACGTTATTTTCAGTGAAATCACACATTTATATTTTACAGTGTTGGTCCTCCTGGCAGGTAATTAAGGAATTAACACTGTGACGTACCTGCCAGCAGGACGCACATGACATAAAGGCAGATAGGAATCAGAATACATGTCTGCGTAGCTCAGTTGGTAGAGCGACTTGTTCCGGAATAAGCGTACTCGGGTTCGAATCCCGGCGTAGACCAAAAATGACGGAGAAATTCACTTCGTTATAATGGCGCCCGAACTACCCGGATGACCCGACCGTTCAAAATCTCGCATTGGTGTGATGTTATTTCCACACCGCGAGATAGGAAAAATTAGAGAATCCCTTCTCCAGTACTTCGAAAAATAAATGTGTGTGACGTTGCATTCCACACACCAGATTGACTGGGAGTTCTCAAGTGCACGTTCTTCAGTGGTTGTCTGCCTGCAACGATTCATGGTCACGGCTGATCCGTGGGCCATGCCCCCGGCCCTCTTTCGGGGGGGGGGGGGGGAGAGATGTGACGTACCTGCCAGCAGGACGCACATGACATAAAGGCAGATAGGAATCAGAATACATGTCTGCGTAGCTCAGTTGGTAGAGCGACTTGTTCCGGAATAAGCGTACTCTGGTTCGAATCCCGGCGTAGACCAAAAATGACGGAGAAATTCACTTCGTTATAACACTTTGCGCGATGTGACTTGCGATATGTAAATTTTAGCCTTTAACCGACCGGAACGAATTAACTCAGGGTTGAGAAAATGTGCTGAAATCAGCTCGGACGAATGTATTCGCTGTCTGAAGTGGGCCGAATGCGGCTGGAACGAGTGAACCTGCTTATCAGAAAGTATTGCTTGCCCATTAGCTTTGCTATTCAAAGGGTTTTTTAGGGAAATGATTGACACTAATCCAAATTGATAACAAATTGATAACGAGGAACAACACACCAATTATGTCGTAAATAGTAGCACTATGCTAGTAATCCGATTTATTGGCGTAGGAAATCCAAACATAAGCGTTTCCAAGCTTTCGCACATCAACCAGATGGCTTTTTCAAGGAAGTTAGACAGAAACTGCAAACTGAATAATAGAACGCTTTAACAATTTGAACGCGGGAACTTGACTTGACAATAAATAGATACAACGTTATTTTCATTTAAAGATACGAGGCATCACGTTGGATGTGCACGCGATATCCTGGTAGGGAGAAGGCGTTACTGGACGACGTATTTTTCGTGTGGCCTTACGGAAAAGAGACTCTTCCAATTTTCCTTGATAAAATCAATGATATGCATCCTACGATCAATTTCACGATGGAGCTTGAACACAACAACGCTTTACCTAATTTGGATGTTTCTTTGAGAAAACCGCTTGACAACTGCCTCGGCACACAAGTCTATTATAAACCTACGTCTGTCCCCAACCTGATGATCCGCAGCTCTTTCTGTCCCGCAGAATACAAAACAGCTATCTTCCGTTCTCGAATTCGAAGAGCCTTTGTCGTTCTCTCCGATACCCATTCTAGACAACACGAAATTGAAAGCGTCATCAAGTTGGCTACTGATGCAGGATATTTGTTGAATAAATTACGTAACTTTAAACAAAAAGCCAGGGTCAAACTCTAATCTTCCTGTGCCGCAGCTTCGTTATTAAGGCTCAATTCCCTACATACTAAATGTGTCTTACAAATTTAAGAACGCCCTCGAGAAGGTGAACTACGGCATCGGCATAAGGTCTCCTGCATCTTTATATACGTACTATGCTAAAGAGAAATAGTGAAAAACCACCTCTCTCCTGCGAAGCAGGTGTTTATGCGAACCCCCTACAGTATCCGGACGGTTCTAAACAATACTACATTGGAATGATCGCAAGCGTTCGTTTGGAAGCAGAGTCAACGAGCATAAAAGGGGCACAAAATATGGTAAAGTAGCCACAGCACGATCCAAAGAAGTAAAATTCAAGTCCGCTACTCCTATGTGAGATGATATAAAGAAATTAGTTACCTACTCCACCCCCTAAATGTACAGCCATTCGGGAAACCTTGGAGAACATTACCAACAGCGATACTTGCAATGAGAGTGTCTTATTCAAGTTGCCATGAATTTGGAGCCAGTTCTTCAAGTAACGCCTTCTCCCTACCAGGATACCGCGCACACAACCAAAGTGATGTCTCGTATCTTTAAATGAATATAACGTCGTATCTATTTATTTTCAAGTCAAGTTCCCGCTTTCAAATTGTTAAAGAGTTATATGATTCAGTTTGCAGTTTCTGTCAAACTTTCTTGAAAAAGCCATCTGGTTGATGAGCGAAAGCTTGGAAACGCTTATGTGTCTATTTCCTACGCCAATAAATCGGATCACTAGTATAGTATTATTATTTCCTGACACTAATTCTTTCAGATTGATTGCCTTTTGAAAGGGATGTAACGATGCCAACTAACCTAAAAAAAGAAAGAAAAGATTTTTGAGTCACTTTCTTCTATCCAGTGTCATGACGTCCCATGTCAGGGGGACTAGTTCTTCCCCATCATGTACTGGATCATGAAGCACAGAAAAAATGACTAGTAGCGAGCGCTTATAATCAGTAACAGGTTTTGTCGATACTGCTGACTGCTGAGAAGAGAGGGGGGAGTTGTTTTGCCGTAGCTTTCGTAAAACTCTGCCGCTACGTGAACATTTCTGTTTCGGGAGCTTTGATTTGGGCACCAATTGGCTCAGTTGCATCAGCCGCTTAAAGGGTTAATCTGATCGCCCCCAAGTGGCGCAGTGGTCTCTGAGTGCCGGCTTCTTCGCCCGAGATGTGTCCGGGTTCGAATTCCGGAGAGACATGGATGTTGTATTTGTCTTACGACACTGGCTCTCTTCCTCCCCTAGAACCAGTCACCCAAGATTAGGAACGGGCGACTGCTTGTAGCCCATCGAGTTCTTCACGGTGGTATAATACCCCCCCCCCCCATCCCCCAAGAAAAGAATTGGACATTTCGTCAGTGGCATCAGTCGCAAAGGGATTGTGCCACAGTGAAGAGGACGATAGATAAGAACCAAATTCATGTCATTTTCTTACATGAGTTTAAACTCGGACAACGAGCTCGGAGACACCTCGCAACAGCAATACAGCATTTGGAAGGCACTGTTAGTGAACCCAAGATAGAACGTTGGTCAGCTAAACTCCGGTGCGGTGATATGAGCCTCGAAAATGAAACACACGGTAGACCAGAAAGAGCTATCGGTGATGCCGAGTTGAACACACTTTTGGCGGTGACGGGAATCGAACCTCCTCGCTCCGGAGCGAGTTGTTGAGCGGAGCTTTCTTTACGAGACTTGAGACAATTAATTGTTCGGGCATAGGTACGAGATGACGCATCCGATCACCGTGTTTTTTTTGCATGCGATTGGACATCGTCCATGGTCAGGTTTCGACGCCATCCGATTCCCGAAATTCCGTGTCACTGAGGAATAATCGTCCAAAAAACTTGCATTTTTAGGGGGTTTCCAGGTTTTGAGAAGGGGTCGTTTGTTACCTATCTCCTTCAAAGATCTTCAGCCGATCGCGGTGACACTTGCCACAGAGAAAGGGAAGGACATGAGTGACATGGGGTCGGTATCATGGTGATTTGTCATGTCGTATAAAAATAATGACCATTAAAAAAACTGACCAATTTTAATAAAAACTGAAAAAATCCGCTCTCTATACGAAACTCGGGACAATTAGTTGTCCGGGCATAGCTACGACGTGATACATCCAATCACCGTGATAATTGGCATGCGATTGGACATCGTCCATGGTCAGGTTTTGACGCCTTCCGATTCCCGAAATTCCGTTTCATTGAGGAATTTCCATTAAAACTAGATGGCTTTTCACTTGAACCGTTTCAGGAGAGTCGGCTCACTAACATTAATTTTAAAAAGTAGTTTGAATTGAAAAACGAAGAAAAGAAAGACTCCGTCTGTTAGATCAACACTTGCTTAATCAATAATAACAAGTTTGTAAAATCATGCAATGCATTGATTATAATACGCTTTCCAACATACCAGAAATCATTACTCAAGTTATGAGAATAATGGCTGTGGAATAAATCTCGGTCCTGTGCCCTGACCTCTGATCCTATTTCGATGATATTCAACAGAACCGGTTCGGTATACCTCCGAAATAACATGATAAAGTTTTGTTGCAATCGAAGCATTTTTACGTAAGTTATGATGCATGAGGGCTATGGAATAGATCCCACTCCTGTGTCCTAACCTTTGACTCCATTTCGCCCATTTTCAATAGAATTTGTCCCCAGGCAAGCCCCTACAACATACTACCATTTCATCCAAATCGAAGCATTTTTACATAAGTTATGACGCATAATGGCGATGGAAGTGATTCCGCTTCTATGTCCTGACCTTTGACCCCATTTCGCCCATTTTCAATAGGGTTTGTTGCCAGGTGGTCCCCTACCACATACTAAAATTTCATCGAAATCGAACCTTTTTTACGTTAGTTATGACGCATAATAGCAGTGGAATGGATCCCGCTCCTATGTACTGACCTTTGACCCCATTTCGTTAACTTTACATAGGGTTCCTTCCCAGGTGATCCCCTACCAGATACTAAAATTTCATCGAAATCGAACGATTGTTACGCGAGTTATCGAGCGGACGGACATACGCACACAACGCGTGACGTAATGAGGCAGATGGGAATCACGAACATCTATCTGCCCGCAAGAGTGTGATGTCATAAAACTTTAATAGGATCCACAAACAACGCGCAACGTAATGAGACAGATGGCGTGACCGCGCGCCAACATTCTCAAACGCGAGATTGTGACGTCATAAGATTTCTAAGCACTGGTAACGTTAATGGAACGCCATGACACTGAAAACGTTATAATTCGGGGTGGTTATTTAACACACTAAACGAATTCTTCTAAAGTCGAGATCAAGCTAAATCGATTTCTAGTACCAGAAAACGGTAGGTTAACGACTTTCATCAAAATTCTTACTTTAAGGTGGACGTCAAGTAATTTCGCTTCCTATACTTCCAATGGAAAAACTTCTGTACACATTTTCTTCACAATTTAATGCGTTCCCAAGGATGAGAATTTGAACATCGATTAAAATAGCTTCATTTCATAACTTGGAATACTTAATATTTTCTAAACCATAACCGTAATTATGCAATCCAACATTTATTTGTCCACTGACGTCATCAAAGTACAGGTCGCGCCATCTTTTCTCTGGTTTCAACACCACCAAAGGAAAAATTATTGATTTTTAATATAATTATGTTTATGTTTTAGAAAATATTAAGTTTTCCAAGTTATAATATGAAGTTATTTTAATCGATGTTCAAATTTCCATCCTTGGGAACACATTAGTTGTGAAGGAAATGTGTACAAAAGTTTTTCCATTGCAAGTATAGGAAGCAAAATTACTTGACGTCCACCTTAATAATATGGGACAATGGGGATGGAATGGATCGCAATCCTATGTCCTAAACTTTGACCTAATTTCTTCCATTTTCAATAGGGTTCGTCCCAAGGTGGTCCCCTACTACATACTGAAATCGAACCATTTTTACGCACGTTATGACGCATAAGGGCAATGGAATGCATCCCGATATTATGTCCTGACCTTTGACCCTACTTCACCCATTTTGAATAGGGTTCGTCCCCAGGCGGTCTCCTACCACATAGTAAAATTTCATTGAAATCGAACCATATTTACGCAAGTTATGACGCATAAGGGCAATGGAATGATCCTGCTCCTATGACCTGACTTCTGACCCCATTTCACCCATTTTCGATAGGGTTGTCCCCAGTGGTCCCCTACCACATACTAAAATTTCATCGAAATCGAACCATTTTTACGCCAGTTATCGTGCGGACGGACGGACGGACAAAGCTGGAGCATATACGCTTCTTCAACCTACGGTTGGAAAGCGTAAATAAAAGGAAGTTTCTGTATGTGTGTGTATGTCTGTCTTTCGCGATACAAAATAAACAAGAAAGATGACACCGAATTTTCGGTGTAATAAGCACGTCTTTTGAATCCGTTCTGACACAAATTAAATTTATCAAAGCTATTCAAAGGCAATGGAACCGCTTTTTTTTTTTTTTTTTTTTTGATTGGAGGTTTAACGACCACCGTGAGCAACTCAATGGGCTATAAGCAGTCGCCCGTCACTAATTTACGGTCACTGGTTCCAGGGAAGGGAGAGAGCCAGTGTCGTAAGACAAACACAACATCCATGCCTCACGTGATTCGAACCCAGACCCCGTTTGGACGAGTGATCAGAGGCCATCGCTTAGACCACTGCGTCACCGGGGCGGCAGGAACCGCTTTGGAAAACAATAGTAGCTGACGGAAGAAAGAAGTTTTTGAATCGGGTCTTTAATCCCTCAGATATTGATGTAAACGGAATCTTGAGCTTACGAACTCTTAGAATTATTTTAGGAAGAAAGTATTCTCAAAAGGTTTACCCATATGAGCGGTATCGGTCCAAGAAAAAAAAATTTAGTCGAGTTTTCAGGAGCCCAGATTTTGCTACAAATACATCAGAAGCAGAAATTAACACTTATGACTTCTGGTGGCCAAACCATTCTTTACAAAACATTAGAAATTTTGTGAAAAATATTTTCCATCAGGTCTTGCATGCGATACAGGAATAATTTTTCAAATCGGAGTTTTAGGAGCAGAAAACGCACTTTACCTTTATGCGCCCTAGCGGAAAGTCTTAAATGGTTTACGTCAAAATTTTGAATTTATTGGAAAAACATTTCGCATCGGAAACACTATTCAACTACGAAGGAATTTTTCAAATTGGATTTTTAGAAGTAGATATATTGACAAAAATAAGATATACATCTACGCCCCCTGGCGTAGAAACCATGCGTTATTTCAAGAAGAAAGTGTTCTTAAGAGGTTTGTCGACATGAGTAGCGTCGGTCAACAAAACACTTTTTCTCAATCGAGATTTTAGAAACTCATATTTTGCTGCAAATACATCAGAAGTGGAAATTAAGACTTACGCCACCTGGTGGAAATACAATTTTTTTACAAAAAAATTAGAAATTATGTGCAAAGGATTTCCCATCAGGAGCTGTATCCGGTGCAGAGGGAATTTTTGAAATCGGAGGTTTAGAAGCAGAGAAATAAATATTGGGAAACGCAATTTACCTTTACGCCCCCTAGCGGAAAGTCTATGAATTACTTGAAAATTTTGAAATTATATGAAGCACGTGTCATACTGGAAACACTATCCAACAAAAAAGGAATTTTTCAAATCGAACACCTAGAAGTAGAGATATTGACAAAAATAAGATATACATCTACGCCCCTGGCGTAGAAACCATGCACTATTTTAAGAAGAAAATGTTCCTAAAAGGTTTGTCGACACGAGTAGTATCGGTCTACAAACGTTTTTTTTTTAATCGAGAATTTAGAAGCTCATATTTTGAAGCAAATACATCAGAAGCGGAAATTAAGATTTACGCCCCCTGGTGGCCAAATCATTTTTTTTATACAAAAATTAGAAATTATGTGCAAACGATTTCCCACCAGGAGCTGTATCCGGTGCAGAAAGAATTTCTCAAATCGGAGATTTAGAAGCAGAAATATAGGGAGAAACGCAATTTAGCTTTACGCCCCCTAGCAGAAAGTCTATGAATTACTTGAAAATTTTGAAAATATATGAAAAACATGTCACACGGAAAACACTATCCAACAAAGAAGGAATTTTTCAAATCGGACTCCTAGAAGTAGAGATATTGACATAAATAAGATATACATGATATACATCTACGCCCCCTGGCGGAGAAACTGTGGGATATTTTAGGAAGAAAATATTCCGAAAAGGTTTATCGATGTGAGTGGCATCAGTGCACGAAAGAATTTTTTCAATCGATACTTTAGAAGCTCAAATTTTATGGCAAATACATCAGAAGCAAAAATTAACATATACGCCCCCTGGTGGACAAAGTATTCTTTACCAAAAAATTCGAAATTATATGGAAAAGATTTTCTATTAGGAAATGTATCCGCTGAAAAAAGATTTTTCAAATCGGAGTTTTAGGAGAAGAGTTATCGGAAAAAATGTAATTTACTTTTACGCCCCCTAGCGGAAAATCTATGCGTAATTTGAAAAGGAAACTATATCTAAAACACTCTTCGACATAAATGGAATCGAAAGACAAAATAATTATTTTAATCGGATGTTTAGAAGCAAATATGTGGATTAAAACGTAATTTTGAATTCGACATCATTAGCGTTTACGCCCCCTAGCGGCAAAATTGTACATCGTAAAAAAAAAAAGAAACGAAATGAAGGATCATCATTCGCATATTTCAAAGCTTCCGAATGCAAAAATAATTTCTCAAATCGGACTAATAGTTGCAGAGATACCGTGGGTACAGACGGACTGACATACCGATAAGAGAAGCACGATCTTTTTTTACAAAAGACGCTAAAAACGTGGTTACCGATCTGAGTGTGACTTTCCGCTTCGTTTACATGCAACCTGATCACAACCAACGTGAAGCAAAGTAGTTCATGATAAATTTTAGGCATTTCCTTTTTAGAATGTTTCGTACTTTTGTTTTAGAAGTCAAATTTTACGCGCTCGTTTTTCAGAATTTGTTATAATAGAAGCCTTAATGAACTTAGATTTTGCAATAGCTTTCCTCAAAATTTGTCAACTACACCCGAGTTTTTTTTTTTTTTTTTTATTGTAGGTTTAACGACCACCGTGAGCAACTCAATGGGCTATAAGCAGTCGCCCCGTCCCTAATTTAGGGTCACTGGTTCCAGGGAAGGGAGAGAACCAGTGCCGTAAGACAAACACAACATCCATGCCTCACCGGGATTCGAACCCGGACCCCGTTCGGACGAATGATCAGAGGCCATCGCTTAGACCACTGCGCCACCGGGGCGGCATACCCGAGTTATCGGTTACCGTTGGCGGCTTGTCCTGTCCTAGTTCTAAGCGACTAAACTACAGCGACGGAACTTGCCGAAAAACACGAAGTACACTGTGTAGCTATTTTCTGACATTTAATGAGCAAAGTGAAGAAAATGGGTCCCAGGCGAATTTAAGGAACCACCCCGGTAGCACAGTGGTCTAAGCGAGGGTTTATGACCATTCGTTTGAAAAGGGTCCGGGTTCGAATCCCTGTAAGGCATTTATGTTGTGTGTTTGTCTTACGGCACTGGCTTTCTCCCTTCCCTGGAACCAGTGGTCCTAAATTATGGACGGGCAATTTCTTACAGCCCACTGAGTTGCTCACGGTGGTCGTTGAACATCCAATAAAAAAAAAAAATTAAGGAACGGCACAAAACACGATGATTTGATGTCTGTCCTCTGCTTGTCCGCAACCAAACGAATGACATATTGTGGCTTCTTGTCACGTGTGATGCGAAATAGACGCAATATGACAATCGTCGAAGTTCAGCACAATCGCTTGACAGCAGTGAATCTTCGAAGGAGTTACTACATCCAAGGAAGACGATGGTCAGTGTTGGGTGATCCCTAGCAGGTACAATCATGCCTACTTCTTACAACCCGGTCAAACCATCACGGCTGACAGGTATTATAAGGATCTTAGCATTATGCATCGAAAACTGTCCACGAAACAGCAGGCATTAGTCAATCTCCATGGGCCCATACTTCTCTATAATAACGCAAGAACAAACGTTGCACGCCAGACGATCCAGAAACGCATCAGTTGAGGTACAATTCATTACCTCTTCTGCCTTATTCACGTGATCTGTCCCCTACAGACAAACACTTCTTAAAGCAACTGGGCACCTTTCTGCAGAGTAAACAGTTTCCCAATCAAATATCAGTTGAAACCGCATTCCATGAATTTGTCGAATCCCGAAGCTCAGTAGCGTAGCTTGTAATGTTGGGGCCCCGCTGTTTCGCAGAAAACCCGTATAGCTATGTCAGATACGCCTAGACGTATTTATGTGAATTTCATTTTACGTACGACATTCTCTTACATATCACACGGGTAGCTCTGTAGCGTTCTTACTATTTGAAACGTGTATATATGGCTTACTGAACACTACATACAGTCAGTTCTTCTTATCCATTCATTTTAAGTGAAACAGGAGTCAATCAAACAAAGTTTCAGAGTCTTACTTACTGGTAACATTTACTCCATCAGCAACGCATATGGGCTCTATACTTGCATATTTCAAAATACTTGAGGCACTAATCACAATATTAGTAATACTTCAAAACTAATTAACTAAAGTTAGTAAGCAGAAAACTAGATTAACTCCAAACGCTAAATATATAACAACACTCTAATACGCAACTTTCAAATAGACACATTTTCAGGTAACGCAGCTTCCTAGATTATAACATCACACCGCACGTTTGACTGCTGCTACATTTTTTTTTTTTTTTTTTTTGATTGGAGGTTTAACGACCACCGTGAGCAACTCAATGGGCTATAAGCAGTCGCCCGTCCCTAATTTAGGGTCACTGGTTCCAGGGAAGGGAGAGAGCCAGTGCCGTAAGACAAACACAACACCCATGCCTCACCGGGATTCGAACCCGGACCCCAGACGGACGAATGATCAGAGGCCAGCGCCTTAGACCACTGCGCCACCGGGGCGGCGCTACAACATTGCACACAGTCGTATCAGAATAATATGACCACTTACCTAAAAATAGGAATAACCATCTTTGGCCAGGATGACAGCGGCAAGACGGCGTGGCGTGGACGCAGTGAGGATCTGGTAGGCTGCCCGAGGCAAACGTGCCCATTCGGACTGCAGAAGTCCCCGAGATAACGTTGTTGTGGGTCGGAACGTTGAACCTGTCGATCCAAATAGTTCCATAAGTGCTCTATGGGATTAAGGGCGGATGATTTCGACAGCCAAGGGAGAACGGAGGCATGGCTGTGGTGTTCCTGGAACCAGTCACGCATCCCCTCGGCGACGTGGCGCGGCGCATTGTTCAGTTGCTAGACACCATCACCAGCAGGATAAAATTCCAACATGAAGGGATGCATGTGGTCAGAGAAGATGGACAGGCAGCCATTGGCGTTCAGGGACAAATCTAGTGGGTCCCTGAACGCCAGTGTGCATGGCTGGGGGATGTTTTCCTGGCATGACCTGGGACATGTCGTCAGGAAAACATCCCCCAAACATGCACACTGCCACCACTAGCCTCAACTTGACCGACAAGCGTGTCTGGGTGTTGGTTCTCATGTGTCTGACGCCGTATCCGCCACCGCCCGTCTCTTCTGTGGAGTAGAAACCTCGATTAGGGGAGAGGTCAACCTTTTTTCACTCTTCCACTGTCCAATGACGGTAGTCCCATGAGAACTGCAGGCGTCGTCACTGATGGACCTGGGTTAAAATGGGCGCCTTGAAGCAGCGTCGACTCCAGAGACCCATGCGTAACAGGGTTCGCTCTACTGTTATCAGGGACACGTACCTGAATGCCCCAGCATTTATTTGCGTGGTCAATTTTTTTTATTGGAGGTCTAACGACTACCGTGAGCAACTCAATGGGCTATAAGCAGTCGCCCGTCCCTAATTTAGGGTCACTGGTTCCAGGGAAGGGAGAGAGCCAGTGCCGTAAGGCAAACAAAACATCCATGCCTCACCAGGATTCGAACCCGGACCCTGTTCGGACGAATGATCAGAGGCCATCGCTTAGACCACTGCGCCACCGGGACGGCTGCGTGGTCAATTGCTGCACTACTGCGCATCGATTGCCTTTTACCAGACGACGTTCTCCTTCGGGAGTCGATGGCCTTTGGAGCTCCACAGTTATGACACCGGGAAGTACTAGGTGTGCCAGCGGTCCGTTCTTGGTACATCCTTACTACAGCACCTCACGAAGCCCACGAAGTCGGCTGTTTCTGAGATGCTTCCACCCTTGGTGCGGTAGCCGATGATCATTCCTTTTTGAAGGTCCGTCAAATCATTACCTCTGTACATTGCGCTCACGTAATGCACTATGGCTCTGACGGAAGAAAGACGTTTTTCAATCGGGTTTTTAATCCCTCAGATATTGCTGTAAACGGAATCGTGAGCTTACGCCCGCTGGTTGCAGATTTGTGCGTTAAGAAAAACATGAATTTATATGAGAAACATTTCGCACCGGAAACGCTCTCCAACACCGAAAGAATTTTTCAAATCGGACTCTTAGAAACTGAGATATCGACAAAAATAAGATGTGACTTTACATCCCCTGGTGGGAAAACCATGCATTATTTTAGGAAGAAAGTATACTCAAAAGGTTTATCATGAGCGATATCGGTCCAAGAAAAAAAATAAAATTAGTCGAGTTTTCAGGAGCCCAGATTTTGCTACAAATACATCAGAATTACATCGAGATTAGAGGAAATGCTATCCCACACTCACCAACCCGCTTGGCCAGCGTGTAGACTTATGGCCAAACCCCTCCAAAATGACTCCACATGGCCCTCAGTCTCCGGCAGCTGGAATTTATCTGGCCAAGGCAGCGGCCAGTGCGACATGAAGGCAGAGGGCAGGTGCTAAGAATCCCCGGAGGACTGGACTAGGCTGCCATCTGATGCTGACCTCGGCTACGTATAATGGACGCTCCCTATCTTCTGATTCAAGGCTTCTTGAATTGGAAGAGGAACTACAAAGGATCAAGTGGGACATCATCGGGCTAAGTGAGGTAAGGAGAAGATCTCATTGAACTGAAAAGTGGACATCTCTTTTACTATCGTGGGACAGATACTGGCAGAACTAGTGGTGTTGGATTTATAATAAACAAGAAACTGAAGGATAAAGTTGTAGAAGTTGAAAGTTCCTCTAACAGAGCTGCATGTCTCGTTATCCAACTCTCGAGAAGATACCAGGCTCAGATTATTCAAACTTATGCACCCACCACAAGTCCTCCAGAAGAAGAAATTGACAAATTTTATGAGGAAATTCGTCATCTAAATAATAAAGGTAAGCAGCACTTGAAGATAATTATGGGACATTTCAATGCAAAAATAGGGCAACGGCAAACAGAATGTAACTTCAGTAGGTAAATTCGGTCGCGGAAACAGAAACCAAGCGTGGAAATACTCTCGTTGAGTTTACAGAGGCAGAAGGGTTTTTCATCTTGAACTCCTTTTTCAAGATAAAGCCACACAGGAAATGGACATGGAGACATCCAAATGGGACGACAAGTGAAATTGATTTTATTATGTGCAACAAAAAATTCGTCATAGAAGACTGCAGTGTGCTAAACAAGTTCAACACAGGTAGTGACCATAGATTGGTGAGATGTAAGATGCACCTCAACACTAAACTCGAATGTGGCAAGCTCATAAGACAAACAAAATATATTGACATAACCAACCTTAAAAAACACCATAATGCCTTCAAGTTGAAACTGAAGAACAGATTCTCTGCTTTAGAAGGCCTAACATCGGAAGAAGTGGATATTTCTGAAGTTAACAGAAAAGGAACCAAAGCTCTTATGGAAACAGCAACAAAATTAGCTGGGTCTAAGAACAAGTTGCATGTGAACAAATTATCAGGAAAAACCAAAATGTTGATGCAAAAAGAAGAGAGATGAGGACAACTAAAGAAGATGTGACTTCCAAAGTGGAATATATAGAGCTATGCAAGACAGTACGAAAAAGTATCACTGAAGGCGTAAGGAAATTCAAACTATGAACTAGTGAGGAAAGCAATTGAAAACAACCAAAGCCTAAAGATAGCAAAGGGACATCTCAGTAAGGGAAGAAAACAGATTATGGCACTGAGAAAAAAGATGGTTTTGTAACAAGAAATAGAGGCGAAATTTTGACAAGAGTGAAAGATTTCTACTCCAAATTATATGAAAGGGATGATGCATGTACTCCAGACATCATGATAGGTACCAGTACCAGAGTTCTACCAGTCCTCCCAGCAGAAGTTGCACATGCAATCAAGAACATGAAGCGGGGAAAAGCTCCAGGAGAAGATGGAATTACTGTAGACATCATACAAGAAGCAAGTGGAGAAATCGAAACAGTACTCGCCCAAATTTTTACTCGATGCCTTAATGAAGGGAAGATCCCTGAGGATTGGAACAACGCTACAATGATCCTGCTACATAAAAAAGGTGACATTGAAGATCTCGGGAACTACAGACCTATCAGCCTCCTATCAGTGGTTTATAAAATCTTCACTAAAGTTCTTTCACACCGCTTGAAGGTTACACTGGACATGGCTCAACCGAGAGAACAAGCTGGATTCAGGAGTGGCTACAGCACAATAGATCATATCCACGTACTGAGAGAACTAATTGAAAGAGCGAGGGAATATGAACTTCCATTGTGCATTGCTTTTATCGATTATGAAAAAGCCTTTGATTCGGTGAAACCATCAGCAGTTACAATGGCTCTGAAATCCTGCGGTATTGAAGATGCATACATTAATATTATTAATAACATTTATGAAAATGCAAGTGCAAAGATTCGGCTGTTTGAAAATACAACACACATAAAAATTGGAAAGGGAGTGAGACAAGGTGACACCATATCTCCGAAGCTCTTTAATGCCACATTGGAAAATGTCTTTTAATCACTGAACTGGGAAAACAAAGGGATAAAGATTAATGGAGATTATCTAACCCCCTTCGTTTTGCTGATGGCGTAGTCATTTTTGCAACTACCCCATCAGAGCTGCAGAGTATGATCCAGGAACTTGCTGACAAGAGTAAAGAAGTGGGATTAAAAATGAACTTTCAGAAGACAAAAGTGATGTACAATGCTTTTACAAGAAATAAAGATTTATCGATTGATGGAGAAAAGCTGGAGATAACAGACACATACGCTTATCTTCGACAGCAGATATCAAGTGAGGGTCACATTGGTGAAGAAATTAATCGGCGTACAAAACTTGCCTGGAGAGCTTTTGGAAGAAAGAGCATAATTTTCAAGAGCAATATGCCATTATGTCTTAAAAGAAAAGTGTTTGATCAATGCATCCTTCCAGTGCTTACGTATGGTGCAGAGACGTGGACCTTAACTAAAAGAGACATACAAAGGCTGCAGACAACTCAAAGCAGCATGGAGAGGTGCATGTTTGGTGTAACCAGGAGAGATAAGAAGAGGAACTCGTGGATCAGAAAAATGACAAGAGTGGAAGACATCATGATCAGAGTTAAATCCCTGAAATGGCAATGGGCTGGACATACTGCCAGAAGGACAGACTATCGATGGACAGCTGAAATTTTAGATTGGATTCCAAGGGACAGGGAAAGACCCAGAAGAAGACCACATGGGAGATGGGTGGATGAAATTCGAAAGTATGCGGGAGTGACATGGAGGAGACTGGCACAAGACAGACCGTTGTGAAGGAAACTTGGGGAGACCTTCGTCCAGCAGTGGATTGATAATGGTTGACAATGATGATGATGATGATATCAGAAGTAGAAATTAACACTTATGTCCCCTGGTGGCCAAACCATTCTTTACCAAACATTAGAAATTATGTCAAAAATATTTTCCATCAGGTCTTGTATGCGATACAAGAAGAATTTTTCATATCTGAGTTTTAGAAGCAGAAATAACGCAATTTACCTTTGTGCCCCCTAGCGGAAAGTCTATTATTTACTTGAAAAACATTTCACATCGCAGACATTATCGAACAAAGAAGGAATTTTTCAAATCGGACTTCTAGAAGTAGAGATATTGACAAAAATAAGATATACATATACGTCCCCTGGCAGAGAAACTGTGGAATATTTTAAGAAAATATTCCAAAAAGGTTTATCGATGTGAGTGGCATCAGCCCATGAAAGAATTTTTTCAATCAATATTTTAGAAGCTCAGATTTTATGGCAAATACATCAGAAGCAAAAATTGACACTTAGGCCCCCTAGTAGCCAAAGTGTTCTTTACCAAAAATTTGAAATTATATGCAAAAGATTTTCCATCAAGAGGAATATTCGCTGAAGAATTTTTTTTCAAATCGGAGTTTTAGAAGAAGAATTATCGGGAAAAATATAATTTACTTTTACGCCCGCTAGCGGAAAATGTAGGCATAATTTGAAAAAGTAACTAGGTATATCTAAAATACTCTTTGACATAAATGGAATCGAAAGATAAAAGAATTTTTTCAATCAGATGTTTAGAAGCAAATATGTGGAATAAGACGTATTTTTGAATTCAACATCATCTGCATTTATGCCCTCTAGCAGCGAAATTGTACATCGTAAAAAAAAAAAAAAAATGAAGGATCATCATTCGCATATTTCAAGCTTCTCAATGCAAAAAGAATTTTTCAAATCGGACTAATAGTTGCAGAGATATCGTGGGTACAGACGGACGGACAAACTGGTAACATAAGCATGATCTTTTTTTACAAAAGACGTGCTAAAAATGCCCATTTAAGGCATTATTACGTTCCAGGTGGTATACGAACCCTGCACATTGTCTGAAGAGTTACTACTACAGTTGAAGAATCACAGGTGAAGTCTTTTGTAATTCTATCAATCTCACCATTCACCACCTATTGTTGGAAACTTGATCCTTTGTTTCATTTAAGTTTAGCAAAATGCTTTGACGAACTTTAATGAGACTTTCAAACTAATGATAAATGTCTTTATTAGGTTATTTCTCATTGATATTTTTTTTACAGTGTTTTAAAGACTAACCAAAAAATTTAAAACTTGTGAGAATAAAAACTGCATCAACTATATCAAAAATCAAAACATCGTTTTCAAAATAACTGAGATGTTACAAATCAGATGACATCTCATTTTATTTACCTAACACGACCCAGAACATGGCATTTTGTTCCGAAGCGAAAGGAGGTAATTCACATAATGTGCAGATTACTTAAAGTTACTGTGTAGAAATTTATTTACATTTGTACTTTACATTTCCTTATTGTTTCACTAAAACACTTTTAAAAACTGTATATGAAAATGAGGATATAACTTGCTGACAAGGAAGAAATATGTGCATAGAAAAACCTGATTTCCAAAACCCATTATGTTAAGCCATTGCTTTCAAATGGAATACAGGTTTAGACACAAAAAACTGTGTTTATCTGAATAAAATACCTTATTTACATTAGCACTTATACATTTGCTTCTGGTAATTTAAGTTAAATTTCTCTCCCCATCACATTCTGCTCATTCATCTGCAGTTATGTAAACATACAGCTTAAAGCAGAGAAAGGTCAGTAATTAAACATAATAGATACAAAACACTTTTCCTGAAGTTCTAAGGAACTTTTAAACATTACTAACAAATCACTTGCAGACAGTCATCTTAAACATTTACATGGGTGTAAACTCCACCCAGGAATTATTTATTTATTAAGTTGAATTTTGAAAATTTGTTAACTTCTGGAACTTTAAAATTGATTATTATCACAACAGCAGCCATATTGTTTCATTTCTGTAAGGAAAAACAAGCTTGATTTTGGCAAAGAACTGCCCACTTTCTTCTCTACAAGAAATGTCATTTGTTTATGCGAGAACTTAGGACTACAGAAAATGTTTAGTATTAGACTCTGATCACATGTAAAGTCTAAATAGCTGGAATGATGTAATTATTATTTACAATTTTTAAAATTACTTTCCCCCACCAAATTTCTCAAGATATTCTTAAATTTTAATAGTTACAAGTCGTATATTTATTTTTTAGACCAGCTACATAATTCTCAAATCAGTGAGAGAGCTTCCCCTCAAGAAACAGTTTTTTCATTTTCAAAGAAAACTACATAGAAAAAAGAGATTGCATAAAAACTTGGGTAACATATTTATATACATATAAACTTCCAATTCTTCAAATTACACAATGAAACTCAAATAACAGGAAGTACATGGTAATAAATTCATAAGCAAAAAATACAATGGTCAATTAATGCCAATTTTTTTATACAGTTGTAAATAACTATTTCAAAAAACAGAGCTCATATGTCAATAGCCTAAATAAAAAAATTCTGCAGTAAAAAATAAAATTAAGTGATCAATTTAGTATGGAAAAATTGTGAAAGAATTTGCTTGCCTAAATTTTTTATGGTACACTTTAAGACAATTTTTATGATACACATGCTCACAGATACAACTTAGGAATCAAAAAAATTTTGCAATGGAAGATTTTAATCAATTCTTTTTATTTAATAGCTGAAATAATGAGCAATGTAAATATAAAATTGACATTCTGAATAGAGCAATAAAAATAACTATTCAAATCTGGCAGACACCAGCCAATATTTGTTCCATTACTGGACACTGAATGAATATCCACATTCAGTAATTCATTATTGCTTGTCAATAGCAAATCTATAGATTTTAGCAAGCACTGGAAGATCTATACATTCAAAGAGTCAGACATTATTTTTTTCAAGGTTTAATGAACACCAAGAACTGGCCTGACTATCAATTCAACCCACTTCATACTATTGTGCTGATTTAACAGTATTTGTTAATTTTTAGACTATGGGATATATTTCAGAAGGTGGTACAGTGGAACAAATACTCACACATCTAGAACTAGATAATGCACAAAAGAAAAGAAAAAAAATCAAGAAAACAGGATTTGGTCAAATTGAGAGCATCTGTAAAGTTTCATTCTAATTTGAAAACTACTGAAAATAATCAAGAGAGCAAGAATAATTCAGGCTAGCAACATATTGTGTACTCAGCATAGTTTGTGAATGTGTGATACACAAAAGTAAGTTTGTAATTGAAATCTTGTTAATGAGAGAACCTTGCATGAAGATGGTAACTCCATGGGAAAAAGCCAATGTGTCATCTGATTTGCAGACTACAGTGATAGCTGTGCAATGAAATTACCATATCTAACAAGGAATGGATCCTACCTCCAACCCCAGCATTAGCAGGTTTTAGGAGAAAAGATGTGTGAGTGACCTACTTTGCACTCTCATGCATTAATCTTTCTCATTTGGCTGTGTTGTAGTAAAATTGTTAAACCAGTGTAGAACATTGTAAACACACAGCACATAAAGAGTTAATTCAAAATTATTTTCACTTTAGAAACTTTACCAGCCCCCAATACATCACTTTAACAATAAATTAATAGGTGGGAATTTTCTAGTTTTTCCTACCACTTTACTATCTACCCTTAAGGTAGTTTATTCATGTTCCAGGCTGGAACAGAGATACAACATAAACACATCAGACATCATGTAAATATTATGAATATTAAACAAATGTCAACATGAAAAAAAGGTAAAAAATATCAATAAACAAAATATAAATTATTAGATGCATTAAAACAATATTTTTGAAATGCTCCAATGCAAGCAGAAATGAAAGTAAAAAGCCTGAGTGCTTAAAACAATCATTAATATAGTAGAAGCATGGAAGACTCAGATTATTATTATTACTGCACACTGCTAAGACAGTAAAACAAGTACTGAAAATAAAAACGCATAAGTAATATGGTTTGACAAATTTGAGAACTGCCAGATACTAGTGAAAAATTACTAGCAGAGTACCCAGTACACATTATAGGGGATATTTTGATACTTGGTGTTGCATAATGCACTTCAGATCTGCTGATTTTGCCTGTCCAAAATGTGCATGCAGTTAGTAAAAATAAATTAAAATATCACAATTTAAAGCAGTGCACTTGTATAATATATTACAATATTAACAATCCATTAAATAACATACAAGGAACTCAGTACACCCAGGAATAAGCAGAAAGCTTAACACTGTATATTTCCTATTAATGACTTAAGCAATGGAGCCCCATGCTAAGGAATCAGTGCAATTCAACATGAATGCAGAAAAGCAAGACAAAGCAGCACAACTATTCAGTGATACTGACTTTACAGCCTAACAACTTGATGAACAAAGGCATTAGGAAAAGATACTTCATCTTGGCAAAAATGTGTCAGCAGTATCAGTGTTACTGAAGTGGTCTTCACAAACATGAATACCATGCACATTGTGAGTGATGATGCTGCTGATAAATGTGTATTTAAAAATTCTTAAACTGTCTTAATCCAGTTGGCATGCTTCCTCAAGACTGAAACTTAAAGGAGACACTGTCATGCTTCTTAGTAATTGAATTCTACTGATAGGACTACGTAATGCTAAAAATATTCACTGTTATCCAAACATAAATGAAGCAAAAGTTACAGGTGCAGTACACTGAGACATGCTATTTATTACGTGAATACCACTTATTTCAACAGAATTAAATTTAGCATTCATTTCAAAAAGAAAAACAACTCTCAGTTTTCAGTGATAATCAGTTAAGTTGCAATGCCCAGTTTTTGACAATATATGCTTTTACTACTAAAGCCTGGTTTTAGTTATAGTGAATTCTGTGTTACTATATCAAAAGTAAGACTTCTAAAAATTCATACATTACTGTTTAGTTAAGAAATTTTCAGTACTGGCATGTGGTGACAGGTACAACTGCACATTAGTTGTACAAAATTCATCCTATTATAGTTCTGTTTCTCACGTTTTAATATATCGTTATAGTCACAACTTAGAACGGCAATAGTTTACTTATTACTGTACTGTTCTATAATTATATATACATTGATGCAATAGTGATTGCTTACCTTGCAAGGTCTTAAAAGATTTTGAAAGGTAAGTTTGAAAGGCAGTTCAGCATGTGCAAAGTAAGCAATCACTATTACATCAACATTTGTATAATTATAAAACAGTACAATAATACATAAAATATTGCCATCCTCAGTCATTACTAAAATAATATATAGAAACGTCAGAAATAGAACTATAGTACGACAATTTTATATAACATTTTCACCGCATATACAGCATATTTACCACATAGTGCTGTATCAATCTGTTCTTATATAGAGCTTGAACTACATTATTAACAACAAATTTATTTAAACCCTAGACTGCAATAGCTGAATACACAGAACTGTAATCATTCCTGAAAAAAAAAGGGGGGGGGATACACTAGTAAAGAGGAAAACGATAATAATACCCATGTACTTCAAAGGAGCTCAGTATTAAAAGAAACAATAAACAAATACTATGTTTCACAACTAGCTGCTAATATGGATTATGTAAATCCAAATCCTTCAACACTGAAATCAGCATTTAATTATTACTACAACTATAATTTATAAATTACTCTCAGGGCAAACATTAGAATCACATTACATCCATGTTGATATATTGTAGTGCACATACAATAGTACAGAGGATGCCCAATTAAAAATTATGCTGTTAAAACATTAGGAAACCATACAGTAAGTCTGTGGTAAGCTATTCAAAGCTCATCAACTTCTCACAATATACTGGTATGGAAATATTGCTAATTCATAACAAAATAAATAGTATTAATAAACATTCAAATTTTGGTTAATTTCTCTGATGTTTTTTGTTGTAATACTCTCTGATGTTGACTGGCAATTTCCAGTTCCTAAAAAATCCCCAAAGATTAAGGACGAACATGCCAATCCTGAAGTTTAGAAATTTTTGCTTGAAATAACAGAAGTATGGGCTTCACCAATGAAACATTAAATCAGTCTTTGCACTATATTGAGAAAATAATAGTGAAGGATAAAAATAATCTAAGGAATGTGGCAGAATTGTTCTTTAGAAATCTGGTAGTGCTCATGTACAGGTAATACTTTGTCAAAAATAAGACTGAGAAATTACCATGGATGGTTTTTTTTTTTTTTTGTCATAAATAAGACAGTTTTTTTTGAAGAAGCATCTTTAGGAACATAAGAAATATTGTTTAAACACTGTTTTTCCCCAGAGCAGACGGAAACGCTCAACCTACAACTATAAAATGGGTAATAATTACACAACTGTTAATTTGCCCAGCATAACTGAGTTGCAACCAAACTATGAAGGACAAACAGACAGACAGAAGAAAAAAAAAAAGCAGAAGGAAAGAGGTAAACACACCTTTTGTGGGAATGCAACAACAATAATAATAAGTAATTAATAAAATAAATATGTCCTGTGCATATTAAACTGAATTAGCAAACCTGATTATTCTGATTTGCACAATGATTACTATGATTATTACATACATATTTATTTATATGCAACAAACACAGGCTGTACGGCAATGACATGCTTTTATTACACATTCAGTAAAAAACAAAACAAAAAAATGTTTCTTGGGGGGGGGGGGGGCTACCTTAAAAGTACTTTTAAAATGTTCTCACTTATAATGAGCAATTCCCCAACAATTAGGGAAAATAATTTATGTACTACAATTGTATTTTTGGACTTCAGACAAATACAAATTCTTAAATAATGTATAACGGAATAAGGAGCACAAAGAAGTTGCAAAATAGATTTTCTTTCTCTCTATCAATTAATGAAAAACATTAAACAATATTTTCAAGTGTAAATTACATTCAAAATTAATTTTCAATATACAAAATGGTGTAAATAACTCTCAAGATTAGTCTCATTCAAATTCGATAGGAGGAATAAATAAATAAAATCAAAAATAGTTTAAAATATGCCACACAGAATGAAAAGCACATTCACTTCAAAATGTAAAGAACTTAATAGAAAAAACATTTTAAATACTGAACAAGAAAAAAAAGTATCTTCATGATATGAAACCCATTTTCAGTGATAAAACATAACCTAATTCATCATCATATAACTTAGTAGTTTGTTAATGAACCCTTGATCACAGGGAGCAATTTTTGAATCCTATAAAATAGTACTTTTAGGAAGAATACTTTTCAGTGACTTTGTTGAGCAGTGCATCACAGGTTTTCTTTGCATCACCTAATAACATGGCAGTATTGGACTTATAAAAGATGGGATTATCAACAGCAGCATAACCAACACCTAAACTTCTCTTCATGACAATTACCTATAAAAATGAAAAGAAAATTACAAAATGTATAGCATCACTACAAGGGAATCGCTCATCAAAATTCAACAAAATCTTCCAAATTGAAGAAAACACAAGATAATATGACACATAATGAAAATATTACACTGGAAGCACATAGCTATAACTCACAATATGATTTATTTAATCATAAAATCTGGGTTTTCCTGTTGTACAATATAATTTTTTATCATGTAGCATCATTTGGTATTCCATCTTTTGGAAAAACAACTTATGCTCCAGAATGGTGCCCGATTTGAACATTGTAACATCTTTAAACTGTTAACCTTGAAATCCATTAGCCTGCACTGAAATGCTGGTAACTTGTTAATTAAAAAAACAATTTTCAATGATTTCTGAAAGTGCTAAAATCTGGGGTAAAATCTCATTCACATAACATGTTAAAAGACTTCCGACAGTAACACATTTATCAAGTGTATCACACCATGTAGCTAGTAGTGCTCTGCTGAGCATACTGAATGCATTTCGTACTGCAGGACTTAGTAGACCAGGTGTCTTCACCAAATGTCTTAAGTGTACAGAGTGTGTGTGATCGGGCGTGTGTGTATGTATGTATGTGTGTGTGCATGTATGTAAGCATGCATACACCAAGTGTCTAAATTGAATGAATAACAGAGCATATAACAATTTAAAAAGGCAAACTTAGCTTCCTTCTGGAACAAAAGTTATTTTCCAAAAAGATGAATACATGATAATACAAGGTAGGTCAAAAATATTATATAAAAAGAAAAACCTAATATGGTGATTAAATAACTATGTAGCTTAGTTTTGAAGTTATATAGATTACATAAAGTGATGAATGGAAGGAAAATAATAATAAATAAAGCAATGCTTAAAGATATAGAGCAGGGCTTGTCCTGAATTTCCCCCTCCCTTCAGCAACATTTTAGCCACTTATATATACACTATCTACCAACAAGTAATTGGACACCTCTGCAATCGCCGATATCTGTGGTCCTGATACACGTCATGGCCGCCGCCGTTAAATATTGTGTGGGAAACAACAACGCAACCAGTCGCATGCAAGATGCCATGCAGTTCGGAGCCCTCCGATTTCGAGAAAGGTGTAATCGTCGGGTATCACAGAAATGGCCGATCCATACGTGACACATCCAGCGAGTTGAAGTACCCAAAATCGACAGTGGCCTACGTGATTGGCAAGTGGAAGATGAGAGGTGACTGTCGGAATGTGCCCCGACCCGGCAGACCCACAAAACTGGGAGTTAGAGACTGACGAGTGCTGGCCAAAGAAATTCGGAAGAACCGCACCAAACTGATGGGCCACATCTGCGAGAAGTTTCAACAGGTATCCGGGAGTGTTCTTTCGATGAATACCATCCGTAAGGAAGCCCATCTGCTCAGTTATCATGGACGTGATGCCGCCCACAAGCCTTTGATCACCAAGCCCAATAGCGCTCCTCGGCTAACGTGGTGCAAAGAACGTCGACAGTGGACCGTTGAACAGTGGAAACAGGTTCTCTGGAGCGACGAATCAAGGTTCACTCTCTACCGTTCGGATGGCAGAGTCTGGGTTTGGCGTCTGCCTGGAGAACGCCTGCCGGAATGTATTGTGGCAACTGTGAAGTTTAGTGGCGGTGGAATTATGCTATGGGGGTGTTTCTACTGATATGGCACGAGACCCTTGGATGCAATTCCTGGTAGACTCAACACCGAGACCTACTGCACCATTTTGGATGACCATGCGCTTCCTACGTTGTGGCAGTTTTACGGGGTGGACCCATGTTACTTTCAGGATGACAATGCCACCTGTCATGTTGCGAGGTCCACCATGGATTGGTATGGTGACAATGGGGTTAATTGAATGGACTGGCCTGCACAGAGCTCGGACCTTAACCCTATCGAGCACCTCTGGGACAAGTTGGAGCGTCGACTTAAGGGGTGCCCCCACTGTCCGAAATCGGTGAAGGAACTGACCTGTCTTATCCAAGCCGAGTGGAAGAAAATACTGCTAGTTGTCGTACAACGCCTGGTTGAGAGTATGCAGCGGCGGGTCGCAGCTGTAATCGCCGCTCGTGGAGGCTCCACCAACTATTGAAGGTGAATAAACTTCGTTTTCCTTTGCTATTACAGGTGTCTAATTACTTGTTGGTAGATAGTGTATATATAAATGTAAAATAAACAATATATATAAAAATGAAAACAAATTAAGTGTGAACAATGCATATATATATGCACACAGAAAAAGCCTTTTCATTTACAGAAAAATACCACTACAATCTAGCTACCAAAAGTAAGCTATTGCTGTACGAGGGGATGCTGATAAGTTCTCGGCCTCACTAAGAAAAAAATGGGCTAGAGCCATGGAACTTACAGACTATTCCACATATTCAACCCGAAGTTCAACACATTTGGCACAGCATTTCTGGAGTTTCTTTAACCTTTCCAAAAAGAGAAATTCTGAAGTCTGATCACTCAAATACTGCTCTGTTGCTGATATCACCTCTGCATCATTCGGAAAATGCTTCCCTTTCAAATTGTTTAAGGTTTGGGAACAGGAAGTAGTCCAATGGAGCATGCAAGGTCTGGTGAGTGGGGTGAATGGTCTACGCACTTAAACCCCAGACCCCTCAAAACATCCATTGTCTTGCCAGCCTTGTGAGCCGGTGCACTGTCCTGCAAAAAGAGAACCCCTTTCCGCAGTTTTCTTCGCCTTTTTTTCTTCAACGCCTCTCTTAATCAGCACAGCAAGTTGAAATAGTATTTAGCATTTATTTTTCGCCCTTCAGGAGAAGTCAGTCAGTAAAATGCCTTCCGAATCCCCAAAAAACGTTGCCATGATCTTTCCTGCAAACTTTTGAGTCTTGAATTTTTTTGGCCGTGGAGAACCTGAGTGCCACCACTGCATGGATTGTTGTTTCGTCTCTGGATCACAGTGATGTCACTGTTGATGAAACGTGGTTACAAGTCACTGCAAAAAATTATCACCAGATCACTCAAAATGCTGCAAAACCAATTTGGAAGTATCCACTCATTTTCGTTTCTCATCGGCATTCAAACATTTGGGCACCCACTTTGCTGACATCTTCTGCATATCCAAGTGCTCACGAATTATGAACCCAACACGTTTCTTGCATATCTTTAGTGTCTCAGCTATTGTGTTTTGCTGATCTGACAAAATCAAGCCATGAGCACAATCAACAATTTTGGGTGTTGTCACTGTTAAAATGCCCGCAGATCTTGCGGCATCTTCGGTCTCCAAGTCACCATGCTAAAAGTTGGCACACCATTTCTTTACAGTGGAATATGAAGGGCACATGTCACTTAATGTTTGCGCCATACACTCATAGATTTCCTTTGCAATTTTCTTCTGCAGGAACAGAAATTTCATGACAGACTGGAGTTTCACATTCGAAAATTCAACACTTTGCATTGACATGATGTAGTTCAGAATGTCAAACATCTGAAAAAAAAACAAAAAACTATTAGTCTGAAAATTGGCACTTAGCAATACGAAAGAACACTCTTTCGAGCGGCAGTGACAAAATAATGCAACAATTACAGGATGTGGGTGTTAGGCTGAGAACTTTTCAGCATCTCCTCCTATATCAGTTCTGGTTCAATAGCATCAAATACATCTAATAAAAAACAAAAAGACAACTCTAACATAATATTATGGCCATTGCCATACTCATATTCATATAAAAACTATTTTACATGCAGAAATGATAGCCATGCAATTTCTTTGCATTTAAATTTCTTACCATTTTGAACAAACATGCTTATCATGAGATTTTCTTTTCATTCCAGAGCTTAAAAGCACATGCACAAATTCAAACTTCTGTAGACTTTGCTCTCTAAACTCATTATCACCAACAAAACTTATAAGTTCTAAGGAACATGCGTCGGCAATCTTAATCAAGTTGTGCTGGCTAAATGAATGTATTACATATACAGTGGTAACAGGTATGGAGATAGATATACAGAATGTCTGAGAATTATTTGACATATTACAAAATTATGTACAAAAAAACCTATGAGCATTGTCTGCTTTTCTATGTCATGTATTACTAACACGATTTCTATATTTTTGTTTTGCAGAATTGTTATTCCCAGAATCCGATAGATGGCGCTAGGTGTGGCCTGATGAAGAATGTGTGAAAAATGCGCAATCAGTAGTTATGTCATCCGTACAGCAGAAGGTGATGTGTGTGTTATGGCTTGCGGAATTAAAGTCTGTCATTAAAGTTAAAAGACGGTACCGTTTAGAGCATGGTTGTAATCCTCCGTCAACGAATTCAATTAAGCGGTGGATGAAACAGTTTAAAGAAACTGGCAATGTGGAACATCGTGGAGGATCCGGTAGGCCTAGCGTCAGCGTTGAGACGGTTGACCAAGTTAATGAAAGTATCCGACGAAGCCCCAGGAAATCCGTTCGTAAAGCAAGCAGAGAACTGTGCATTCCGAAATTGACAGTGCATGATATCTTGCACAAGAAATTAAAGTTTCATGCTTATAAAATTCAAATAGTGCGAAAGATGCATGTAAATGATCACACTCTGCGATACGATTTCGCTGTGGATATGCTGAATCGAGTGGAAAATGACGAAAACTTTCTCAGTACTGTACTTTTTAGTGACGAATCCACATTTCATGTATCAGGTATTGTGAATCATCACAACTGTAGGATATGGAGCAGTGAACTGCCTCATGCTGCTATTGAACTGGAACATGATTCTCCAAAAGTTTATGTGTGGTGCACCCTATCAAAAAGAGAAGTGATTGGCCCTGTCTTCTTCTGCGAAAAAACCATAAATGGTGACATTTACTTGGATATGCTAGAAAATTTCGCTATATCCCAGATCAAAAGACATGACGTTTTCCAACAAGACGGCGTGCCTTCACACTGGTTAACGTGCACACGTATGTGCCTAAATGAGCATTTCCCCAGCAGATGGATTGGGCGTGGTGGTCCCATTCCGTGGCCTCCTCGCTCTCCAGATCTAACTCCATTGGATTATTTCATGTGGGATTATGTGAAGGATCGTGTCTATCAGACGCCTTGTACTGATTTGCAGGAACTGAAGCAGCGTATCACAGCTGCTATTAATTCCATAACTCCTCAGATGCTTGCCAATGCATGGCATGAAATCGAGTATCCCTTGGGCGTACTACGAGCAACCAAGGGATCTTACATTGGAATTTATTAACTTGTGTAGTTACATTGTAAGTTAGTACAGTCAGTTTCTTTCTATCTGTTTAATATTTTGTTTTATATAATTTTGTAATGTGTCCAATAATTCTCGGACACCCTGTATTTCTAAGTTCAAGGTAAACCCTGTTGTGTTCTGTCACTAGCACTTGACACAACGTAATAGTCAACACGGTTGCAGCTGATGAGGGGAGACAGGCATTGTCGTCGTTTTAAAGAAGAGTTTTTGAAATTAATATTTTCTTTCATTCCAAATTGCAGACTTCATCTGATTTTTCAGCATTGCTGAATATGTTGTACTGTTAGCTGTTAGTTTGTGTTCCTGATCATGTTCCACAATAAGTTCATACATATCCCAAAACAATGTGACTTGGCAAATTTCAAACAGGGCAGAGAAGATCAGTCAATGACAGCAATTACATCAGCTGCCACTGATAAAGGCCGCAGCTAAGGTGGTTGAAATGTATCTGCGTTATGACTGAGGACAGTGTAACAACATATCCATATAATCTAGAATGTTCTGCACATTTGCTTCATCTGGAATGTTCTCTACTTGGCAAATGGTTTTTCAAAAGGATTTTAGTATCTTTCAGAGGTATTTCTTTTGGTAAATGGTTCATTTTTGATGTTCAAGTCCATTTCGTTTTTTAAACAGGTTTTAATTCCACTTCATAAGCTTTTATAACTTATTCAGAACAAAAAAAAAAAAATCATGTTATAGAACCATGAGGCTAAGCACCGGGGACTTACCTTTCAAGAACTTTAACCTGTGCACTGTAAGCCATCACTATTGTATCAAAGTTTATAAAGTTATAGAACAGAACAATAATAAGCAATGCATTGCCATTCTTGGTCAGAACCATAACAATACATTGAAATGTAAGAAACAGAACTATAAGGTGAATATTGTAAAATATTTTCATCGTGAATACTGATCCCAAAACAAGATTAGCAATAAAGTTTTGTAAGTTTTAGACTGTGTATCAATCATTTACTTACCCTACTATAGTTTTAAATAAAAAAATAAATTATTTCAACCCATGCATCTAATCTGTTTTCAGATGCATGGGTTGAAATCAATTTTATTTTTTGAAATGTTGGATATTTATTATTTTTAATATAAAATTGAATCCAGGCTGTTTTTCCCTCTTTTTGGGGCCAATTTTTTATATGTTGATTCAATCTCTGTTTCAACCTGTGTGTAAAATAAAAGTGTAAATGAAATAGTGGATTCCTACACATATACTAGGGTTAATAAATGATTAATACACAACCTAAAATTTACAAATTATTATTGAAACATATACAGCATATCACATTTACCTAGATGTTTTAGGTGTGTTTGAATTGTGTTGTTTGATTCAAAAACAGTGGTATTCAAATGTTCAAGGTTAGCAAGAATATTTTTTGACAAAGGAGACACTTTTGAAGATGAAAGTGCTTCCACTTCATACTTTGTCTTTTGCTTTGAGAGTCAAAATTGTGCACTCTGCCCCCCCCCCCAAGTGTCCTTTCCAGTAAACCTGGATCTTTTCATAAAGAAGCAAAATTTAGGTGGAAATCTTCATACGCCATTATTTGCATTGATCAGTCAGCTGTTTTGGACCCACTTGGGCCCACACTTTCTGGTATCCAAAGTTGGCATGCAGCATTTCATAGGCAGAACCACAACATACATGGTCGTATCAGAATAATATGACCACCTACCTAATAATGGGATTCACTACCCTTGGCCCGGATGACAGCGGCGAGATATCGTGGCATGGATCCAATGAGGCCCTGGAAAACTGCCCGAAGCATACGTGCCCATTTGAACTGCAGCAGAACATGGAGGTCCCACAGATAAAGTGGTTGTGAGTCAGCACGTCAAACCTGTCAATCCAAATGGTCCCACAAGTGCTCTATGGGATTGAGGTTGGGCGATTTCACTGGCCAAGGGAGAACAGAGACATTGCTGTTGTGTTCCTGGAACCAGTCATGCATCCCCTTAACAACATGGAAGGGCACATTGTCCTGTTGGTAAACACCATCACCACCAGGGTAAACGTCCAACATGAAGGGATACATGTGGTCAGTGAGGATGGACAGGTAGCCATTGGTGTTCAGGAACCCATCCAGTGGTACCAGAGGTCCCAGGTCATACCAGGAAAACATCCCCCAGACATGCATACTGCCACCGCCGGCTTGTATTTGACTGACAAGCACGTCCGGGTGTTGGCTCTCGCGTCTCTGACGCCGTATCCGCCTCTGCCAGTCACTTCTGTGGAGTAGAAACCTCAATTTGTTGGAGAAGGTAACTTTTTGCACTCTTCCACTGTCCAATGATGGTAGTCCCATGCGAACTGCAGGCGTCATTGCGGATGGACCTGGGTTAACATGGGCGCCTTGATGCAGCGTCGACTCCAGAGACTCATACGTAACAGGGTTTGCTCTACTGTTATCAGGAACATGTAACTGAGTGCCCCAGCGTTCATTTGCATGATCAATTGCTGCTCTGTTGCATGTCGATTGCCAATTGACAAAGGCGACGTTCTGCTTTGGGGTTGATGGCCATTGGGACTCCACAGTTATGACTTTGGGAGGTACTCGGTGTGCCAGCGGTTCATTCTTGGCCTTTACTACTACAGCCCCTCACGAACAGCCCACAAAGTCTGCTGTTTCTCAGATGCTTCCACCCTTGGCATGGTAGCTGATGATCATTCCTTTTTGAACGTTCGCCAGATCACTACTTCTGCCCATTATGCCCACATTACACACTATGGCTCATCTGTCCTGGCCGGTTGCTTATATCTGCGTGTGGTCGACCTTGTCACATGCATTCTGTGACGCGCCGGGACGAGTACACTGTGATTCAGGGGGTGGTCATATTATTCTGATCCGACTGTGTATGTCTAATATTTCAGTCACAGCAGACAGTAATCTGTTGGTCTTCTTGGATGAAACAGCCCCACAATATCTACTCAATGGTAAACTGATCTCTGACCCACACACTTACCATACTGTGCTTTTCTGTAAATTTCAGTGCCCTTGACCACTTTCACCTGAAGAAACTTTATGATGGCATGCAGTAGTGTAATCAGAAAAAGGTGCTTTGATTTGTACACAGTTACCACCAGAACCTGATAGACATGTACTGTCAGGAGAAGCAGATACCACCTTGTCTACTTGCCATCATTATATGTTAACACTAGTCAGCTGCTGCCACTTGCAGTATCAGTTTAATTCACAAATTCCCTTTCCTTTCTGATTTATCTTAATACTTTTTGTTTAACCAATCTTTGAAAAAAAATTGCTATTGTAATGTGTTTTCAAAATTGTTTGTTAGTTTCTTTCACTTTCTCTTCTCTTGGTGCAGAGCAGAAGTTCTGTTAAATGAATACATGAGACTGACAAAGAAACAAAAAAGTTGAATTTTCTAACCAGATGAAAAATCAGAAAGCGCGATGAGAAAGTGTGAATATAACACAGCATGAGATGGAATTGTTCACTACGATTTATCCACGTAAATATTAAACTGCAGCACATTGCTGTATTCACAATATAAAATTGTTGAATTCAAAACAAAATGATATGGCTTCAAAAGACATTGCATCAAATGCAGTATTTTGTTTTGTGTTGTTGATGTACTTCAGGGCAAGTTTCTTCTTATATTGCTTTCTTTTCAAATTCCACAGCCATATTTGTCTTTTGTTGACTCTGCAGCTGCACAGCATTCATTGCTTAGTTTTATTTTTTGTGCTAACATCATTTCCTTCCCATTTCTTCATTCTTGCTTTCCTTTTCTTTTCTTTTTTTTAATTCCTTCAGGTAACAATCACTTTATCCATCATGCTGAAAAAACTTTCAGCCTGAGGCTCATGAATGCATGAATCAAAGCTTTTGCTATTTTAGATAACTTTGAGAATAAGAAGACTTTGAACACCATGATACAATTTTCTATAAATCTCCCCTTTTTTATCAAGCTTAAATGCAAACATTTATGTGGGGAAGTAACATTTAACAACAACACAGCATAGTACAAATTTTGAAGATGACAATCTGTTTTTGGTGTAAATATTACAAGGATAGTAAGTTAGATAATATCAGAAAACTCGAAAATTTCATTGTCCTGCAGCGGGAATTGAACCCACGTCTCCCAGATAGTGCCCAAGTATGCTAACCACTACACCACCCAGGACGACAAAATTTTCAAGTTTTCGGATATTACCTAACTTACCATCCTTGTCATATTTACACCAAAAAACAAATTGTCATCTTCAAAATTTGTATTGTACGGTGTAATTCCATATTCCTTTCATGAACATAGACAGCATAGTGTTCTTCGTCGAACTTTCGTTTTTGGAAATCGTTGCCCACAGTTTCATGCTGAAATACAAACATATATGAAATAAAATGATATTTAACAACAGTACTGGGCACAGGCAACATAGTTATTAAAAAAAAAAGAAATTACAATTAAGGGAAGAATCTTCACACCGTTTAACTTTCGTTTTTGAAAGTTTTGGATGATGAAATACTGTTTCCAGAGGGAAAACGGCCCCTTCCTCCCCGTCCCATTAATCCCCAAAAATTTCTCTTCATTTTTGTATCGATCTCAGAAATGACCCAAACAATGACGAAAAACAAACAAACAAAAACAGAATTCCGCAAATCCGCAGAAGAATCTCACGAATGTAAACATTAAGACTAAATGGGACGCATGAATAAACAATTCAGCTGGCCTATTTTGAATCAGCTTGGTTATGCAACTCACACTGCACAGATCCAAGTCAAAATTAAAGTACCCAGCACCATGCTACCAACTGAATGGCACTGGAGCCATTGCCAGAAATGGCTTCTTTGGAAAACCAGCTAAAACTGAACTATAACCAGCTTTCCATCCATTTGCATGATATACAAATGGCGGCACTGGCTTTTCTTAATGCATTAAATGCATGTGAGAAACATTTTCAAAATCAGCATATTCTCTCACAGGAAAAGCCACAGCAAAATTGCCATGTACATGGAATAAATGAGAAAGCAGCAGAATCAGCCAAGGATTTAGAAAAATTCAACTGAGATGTAGTAGGCATCAGTGAGGTGAAGAAGCTAGTGTTAAGGAAATGTTTTTCAGTAGCAAGTTTGTCATGACATATTCGGGTGTACAAAAAGGTCAAGAACAAGCTGGTGCAGCACTGGCCTATGCAAAATTGAGCACAAGCTGGTGCAGCATTGGCATTGCAAAATTGAGGTATAATGAGTCAACTTGGGGAAAACTGCATGGCAAATTGTGAGTGGAAAAAGAATAATTAACTTAAGTCTTCATAATGACACTATCTATACACACAAAAGCATTTTCGAATTTACTTAGTAGGAAGATAACAGGAATAGTATAATTGATATATGCTACTGGGTTATACTGGAAAGATCTCTAAAAATGTGTTTAAAGATACTAAAGTTTTCAGGGGTTTGAAAATTGCTACAGAAGAAGTTCATGCCCAAACCATTAACCAAGAGTGTACTATTTGATGAATTTCCTCATCTTTGTTGATATGATGTGCCTTTTTGAAAGATGTTCCTTGAGAGGACCAAACAAATGGTAGCCCTGGGTTGAAGGGGAAACATGGCAGAGTTTTGCAGCAACTAAGAGCAATCACTGACATGTGAATTGCACACTGTGTGGAGTAGCATCATCACACCAAAAATAAATAAAAAAATAAATAAAAATCATTGTACATGTCTGGAGCCCAATACATTTGCATCGAATTTGGCTTTCAGTTTGTCCAATGTTGCACAGTAACATTCTGCAATGACTGGGTTTCCCATCAGCAAAAATTCCACCAATAGAATACCATCCATGACTATCCAAGAGTGCAATCACTGTCTTTTCGGACACTCAGCACAGTTTTGAATTTTTTGCATACAGGAGATTGTGGATGCTTCCAGGTCATGGAGTCCTGTTTGCTTTACGGGATAATGGGATGAATCCACATTTCATCTTTAGTCATGATCCAGTCAAGAAATTCCTCACCTTCTCTGTAATGGATCACAGTATTCAGACACATCCCTATGTCTTTTGCCTTTTGCTCCTATCTCAATTGTCATAGCAACCACTTGGAGCACATCTTTTGAAATCTAAGGACTTTATGGACAATTTTGTAAAATGTGGACTTCAACAAATTGATCTCTTGCACAATTTTATACAGTTTCACTCACCTGTTTTCAAGGACCTGCCTTTAATGCAGAAAATGTTGTCTTCTACTTTATAGCTTGATGGTCTGCCTGCCTGTCCAGTGTTCATCTTCAACGGTGACACGGCCATTTTTGAGTTCATTGAACCAAAAGTCCATTTGTTTCTTCATGCACAGAAACCAGTTTACAGTGAATATCCCTTAGTGAAGTCCCTTTTACTTGCAACTAATATCACGGGCACTTGTTTTGGATGATACTGACACAGTAGCTTCCATCTTGCAACCGGAATCAGTTGGGGAGCAACAGTAGCACCACTCTGGATGGACATTTTTTTTTATTTTATCACTCCAAAAATGTTTTCATTTGTCTGCAACATTTAATTTTTTCTCCTCTTGCACATTATTGAGAAAATAAATTTTTTATCTTACTTTTCAAAAATTGTACGCTCTCTACTGAAAGTTATAGCACAATTGAAGAATTGCCAAAAAACATTGGAGTTCAAAGGGATATGTACAAAATATTGGTTACTGAAGCTGCAAAGAAAGCATCATACCCAGATAGGAAAGTCAGGACACCTTGTTAGACAGCAGAAATGTGGAAAGCTGTAAAGAAAAATATCTTGTTCAAAGGTAAAGTGATGTGTTAGGTGTGCAAAAAAAAAAGAGACCCGTAAATTTGAGGATTTTTGGGAAAGATGTTCAAAATTGCTGCAAACATGATTTGGAGTCATTAAGCATATGGGAAAGGGTGGAAAGTCTGTACTGATGATAAACATATGGAAAAGGATGGAAAGTGTTTGGATAAGACAGGCAGCTCCTTACATCAAAGGAGGATATACTAAATAAATGGCATTAATTTTTTTCAAAACCTACTGAATGGAAATCTAGACAAAATATGGTGCATAAATATTGATGATGATGATGTCAGTATTCGAGGATCCCCACACCACACACACACATGCACACAAAACAAGAACAACTTCACAAGAATACAGTTGAAAGGCAGTTTATTGAATCCTAGTCATTTTTGAAATGAAAAAAGCAAAAACAAAAACAGGATTACTTTGTCTAGAAAGTGTTTCTGGTTCTCATGTATTGCTTATAGCCATCTTTAGCAACTGATTAACACTACAGCAATGGACAACAGTAAGGGGACCAAGGCAAGGATACAGTGTGCTTTATGGAGGTAATTACCCCACATTAAAACTTACAAACAGATAAAAAGGGACACAGAAGGATTCATATAGTTCCTGTTTTAATATTTATATAGTCATTACAGCAGGAATGCCAAAACTGAGGGATTCTGAAACTTGACAGTCTCCTACCACATAAAAACACTGTTCCATATTTCCAAGAAAATTTTATTAGTAGGAAAGACTTCCCTATTTCAGCTTGAAAAATGGCAAGGTGTGAACCATGAAATTATTATCTTCTTGAAATTGTCCCCCTCCCCCAATACTTTTTACGCTCTGGTGATCCTGCATATCATGACAATGGTTAAACCAAGAAATGTTATCTGATATTATGACTGTAGCACAGTTCTATAACATTTATGTCAAATGGATAAAAAACACTATATAAACAAAAACCAAGATGCTAGTAAACAATAATTATGCAAAAGGGATTCCTATATATGTGATTAAAGTTCAAAATAGCCTGTGTATTAAACACTATTAACCACTGAAGAGTGACAAAAAAAAAAGCACTAATGGCAAAGAATGAAAATATATATGTATACAGTATGTACTTACTTGTTTAGCTAGCCACACCTTTAAAACAGGCATACCAGCTATAATAGAATTTGGATCTTCTTCAGCTGCTGAATTTACTGTGTCATTAGCACCAATCACTAACACAAGATCTGTTTCTGGGAAATCAGAATTGATTTCATCCATTTCTAGAACAACATCATATGGGACACCAGCCTCTGCTAATAACACATTCAACTGTCCTGGCATACGTCCTATAGAAAATATAATTTAAAGGTTGCTATAATAGCATAGATAAGTCACACAATACAATATTGCCAACAAAATGCAAAAATAATATTTAAAATGGCATGCCCATCTGCTAAATCATATCAATCATAAACAAAAGGAAAACTGACTCACCAGCAACAGGGTGAATTCCAAATCGCACATTTTTCCCTTTTTCATGAAGTGTTTTAATCATTTCAGCCAAGGGGTATTGAGCCTTTGCAACACATAATCCATATCCTGGAGTTATAATAATGTTTTTAGCCTCTTCTATCATCTGCACAGCCTGGTCAACATTGCACTCTGTATGCACACCAGTTACAGCCATAGGCTTCCCTGTACCAGTACTGGTTGTACCATAGCCACCAAGTATAACATTAGGCAGGGACCTATTCATTGCCTTAAAAAAGAAGATAAATTGCTTCATGTAATTGCTTAACTGAAAGCTCGGTTTTCACAAACAGCCTTACAATGTATTAAAAACAAAACAAAACAAAAAAAACTACAGAAGACAGATATTTCATAGTAACTTATTTCAAAAGCCCCATGCAACATAAATCTGATAATGTGAGAAGATTACAAGTACACAAAATGTGACAGAAGTTTCTCATGTGTGGTGACTTTTCTAGCCACTTTACCAGCCTAATACATACAACATTTAGGAAAGAAAAATGCAAAAGATATATATAGTAAGTAAAAAGATTTTGAAACATACTCTTAAGACATAAAGTTAGGGAGCCCTATATACATGATACATTCTGTGCACAGCCTTCACACACAACTCCATCCATAAACTACTGGGTTGTAAGATAAATTCGTTCGTTTTTTTCCAATGTTATTTGAAGGAACATAAACAATATTTTGATCATTGTGTTATATATGTTTTTGTAGCTCTATTCTTTCTGTACAACTTTTGTTCATCGGTTTCGATATTTTATTTGGTTTAACTCTTTTTAGCCATATGAAGATGGAATGCCAAGTAGACAGAAATGAGCATTTTCGACACCTGCTTCTCTTCGCTTTCAATCAAGGTTCCAAAGCTGCTCGAGACATTTGTGTTGTGTACGGAGAAGGCACTATTACAGACAGAACTGCACAGAAATGGTATTCACGCTTCAAGAAGAGGAAATTCGACCTCACAGACTCTCCGCTTTGTGGCAGATCTGTTCAGTTTGATGAAGCTGGATTGAATGAGCTCATTCACCAGGACCCGCGTCAAACCACTAGGGAATTGGCCCAAGAGATGGGATGCTCTCATGATACCGTTGCCAGTCACCTTCACTCAATGAGCAAGGTCCAAAAACTCTGATCATGGGTGGCACATTCTTTGAATGCAAGAGACAAACTCCAGTGCTCCACAATCGCTGCCAGTTTGCTCTCTCGACACCAGGCTACTCGTCGACACAAACAGAGATTTAAAAAAAAATCAGAACATGCGACAAGAAAGTGTGAATATAGAGCAGCACGAGCAAGATGGAACTATTGTTCACTGTATTCACAATATAAAATTACTGAATTCAAAACAAAATAAAGTGATTTTAAAAGACACTGCTTTAAACACATCTCTCACTCTCTCTCTTTTTTTTTATTTGCTAGAACATCAGCTTTATTTTCTTCTTGTGATGCTTTCTTCTCAGCAAGTTCCATGCCCATATTTGTCTTCTGTTGACTCTGCAGCTGCACAGCCATCTTTGCTTAGTTTTTCTTTCTGTTGATATAATTCCCTTCCTATTTCTTCACCACTTTTCTTTCCTCCTCCCTTTTTATTCCCTCAGATGGCAATTTATTCATCATACTGAAAGAACTTTCAGCCTGAGGAACATGAACGCATGATATCAAAGTTTTCGCTACTTTAGATAAATGGTGTGACTTTCAGAATATGAATACTTTAGAGCACCATGCATCAATTCTAACAAATTTTCAAACTCTGTCAATTCTGTTTTTGGAAAATTTCCCTTCCCTTATCAAGCTTAAGTGCAGACATTTATGGGGGCAGTAACACTTAACAACAACACAGGATAGTGAGAACACAGCAGGAAGAAAAAAAAATGCGATTTCGGGAGAAATCTTCGCTCCGACCGACTTCCGTTTTTGTAAAATTCTTCCTCCATTTTTAGGTTGAAATGCAGTATTTGTGGAATAAAAGAATATTTAAGAACAATACTGGGCAGAAGGAACATTGCGAGAAAAAAAAATTAAGATTACGGGAGAAATCTTCGCTGCATCTAACTTCCATCTCCGAAAGTTTCGTAAGACGGAATCCCGTCGTCAAACGAAAAACTAATCCCTCTCCCCTATCATTACCCCCTAAAATTTCTGTTCAGTTGTGCTTTGATCTCGAGAATGCCCAAAATGATAACGGAAATGGCGAAATTTTTCGAATCCACGGAAGAATCTCATGCCTGAAGACCACAGGGAAATCTTCGTGCCAACTTAACTTCCGTTTTTGGAAAACGTTGCTAACAGTTTCATGCTGAAATACAAACATTTCTGCAATAAAATGACATTTAACAACAATATTGGGAACAGGTAACATTGTGAGAAAAGAGAAATTACGATAACGAAAAAAATCGTCAGTATGTTTAACTTCAGTTTCTGAAAGACAAAATACCATCCCCAGACGGAAAACGACCCCTCCCTAACCCCCCCCCTTCTCTTCAGTTCTGCATTGATTTCGAGAATGACCCAAATGATGACAAAAACAGCGGAATTCCGCGAATCCGCGGAAGAATCTCATGTATGAATGGACCAGCTCAATGAGGCAATTCAGCTGAAATGACCCAACCAGCGGCACGGTGTGTTTCTTGAACATGACAACGCTCACCCCCCAAGTTGCTAATCTGACCAAAACTGCTACTCAAGATCTCGGTTGGGAAGTTCTACCGCACCGACCATATTTACATGATCTAGTGCCCTCAGATTATCACTTTTCCGGTCGCTCTGTAACAGTCTGCGAGGCGTATCGTTTAACAATGGCGTTGAACACAAACAGTGGCTCAATGACTTCTTCGAGTCAAAACCTGGGGATTTCTACCGTCGAGGCATTGATAACCTAGTGGAACGTTGGAAAGAGGTCGTAAACAATGAAGGACAATATATTATTGACAGATTTGTGAAAACTTTTTCATGAAAAATAAGGATTCCAATATTTGGAAAAAAAAACAAAAAACGAACAAACTTATCTGACAAGCCAATAAAAGTTGTTAACACAGAATGACCAAAAATTTCCTTAACTTAAAATTTGCCAATTTTTTACATGAACAAGATAACATCTGTTATGGTTTTAATAATCTAAAGTAACTTATGGGATTTTACTAGGAAATTTTTTCTTTAATAGCAAATTTTCGGAGAAAACTCTTCTCCTTCTTCAGGCTGTCTTGTTGTTGTCACTTTTTCCTTGTCACTATCACGGTTACGGTTTACCTTGACGGTTACGGTTAACCTTGACGGTTTAGGTTATTTTTCAAAAAATCCTGCCAGATGTTAGGCAGGGAAAATCCTTTGCAGTCATTGATGATGGAATTTTGATTTTTCTCAATCTCTATTCCTTCTTTCAGTTTTCTTTTTTGGAAATTGCTTTGGTAACTGATTACTTTAAGGGAATTCCAATCCATGCTGTGCCCAGTTTCTCTAACATGCCTATCTAATCCAGTCTTGTTGGAGCAATTTTTTATAGCTGCTTTATGCTCAGCTATACGGGTTTCTAGTCTGCGACCTGTTTCTCCTATGTAAGATAGTCCACAACTACAATTTACTTCATAAACTACTCCTTGCATTTTTAAAATATCTTCTTCTCTTTGAACTATTTTAGGGAAAAATTTTTTAACTTTGTTCTCTAAACTTGGAGCTAGCCTAATATTGTATTTTTTACTAATTCTCTTTAAAGCCTCAAATAAACCTTTGTGATAAGAAATTTTTCTAGTGAATTTTACTTGTTGCTTTTGTGGGTTCTTCGTACCATTAAAATTCAGAAGCTTCTCAATTTCTTCTTTAGGATAGTTATTCTCTGCAAGTATGACTTTAAGCTCTTCTTTTTGGGCTTCTTTTTTATCTGCTGTAGAAACTATTTTATTAATTTTTTCTAAAAACTGACTTGGTACATTTTTCTTAATAGAAACTGGGTGATACGAATTGAAATCCAGTAGTCTTTTAGTATTCATTGGTTTTTTATACCAACTAGTGAGGAATTTTTCATCTTCATAATAGATAGTAATATCTAAGAAGTTTATTCTTCTTTCTTTTTGAAGTTCAATAGTGAACTTAAGGTAATCATCTAATTCATTGAATGAGTCTAGAATTCTTTCTGGAATAATTTCTGAGCTATCTATTATAAATAAGATGTCATCCATGTATCTGCTATATAAGCAGAAGTATGTGGGTTGTACTAGTATCTTTTCTTCTAGTTTTCCCACATAATAGTTAGCTAAGAGTGGGGAGCCCATTGCTAGCCCCGATTTTTGAATGAAAAAAGTTTTCCCAAATTGAAAGTAGTTGTTCTGCAAAGAGAAAGTAAGCATTTCAAAAATTCCAACTAATATGTTTTTTTCCTTGTTGTGAAAAACTATTAGGTCTGCCAAGTCTTCCGCTAAAAAGTCTATAAGTTGATCTATATTAATGTGAGTATACATAGACACTATATCTAAACTACCCATAATAGGAGAATCTAATTTAGGAAGAAGTTCTAGTTTTTCTTTTAGCTGCATTGAGTTTTTAATCAAGTTAGGTGGCTCTTTTAAAAGATTCTGAAGGTGTGACTTTAAAAAATAGTTTAGATTTGAAAGAATAGAGTTTTTTGAGTCTATTATTGGTCTAATTGGTTGGTGTTCTTTATGCAGTTTGACTATTCCATATATTTGAGGTAATCTGAACTGTAATTTTGAGAATTGTTTATAGTTTTCTGGAAGCTGGTTTTTCTTTTTTTGAAGTGAAATAAGCTTAGAGACTTTTTAATCAAATCTGGTAGTGGGTTTTCTTTTACTTCTTCATACATAGGTTTTTTTAGTTCTTCTTCCATCTTTTCTAGATAATCTTTCTTATCCATAATAGTAATCAACTTACTTTTGTCTGTTTTCACAGCAACTACACTTTCATTTTTTCTGAAATCTTTAAGAGCTTTTAATTGACTATTATCAAAATTTTTTTGAGGTTTCCTTACTTGCTTCTGGAATTTTGTAAGGCTATTGTAGTAATCTGTTCTGAGGAGGTCTGCTTTGATTTGGTCCTCTTTTTCTAAAGTGCTGCAGATGCTTTCCAATTCAATTATCAATTTTTCTGCATTTATTTTTTTCTTTAGATAGATTGAAATTACTTCCTTTATTTATCACTTGTAATAATTCTTGGCTAACTCCAGTAGCAGTGTTGTCCTTTACATGACTAAGAACTGCAGTTTTTTTGTTTTTACTGGAATAGTTTTTCTTCAAAAATTTCTCTTCTTTAAGGTTCAGCTTTTTAACAAATTTCTCGTATAGCTGAGCATAAAGCAGCTATAAAAAATTGCTCCAACAAGACTGGATTAGATAGGCATGTTAGAGAAACTGGGCACAGCATGGATTGGAATTCCCTTAAAGTAATCAGTTACCAAAGCAATTTCCAAAAAAGAAAACTTAAAGAAGGAATAGAGATTGAGAAAAATCAAAATTCCATCATCAATGACTGCAAAGGATTTTCCCTGCCTAACATCTGGCAGGATTTGTTGAAAAAAAACCTAAACCGTCAAGGTTAACCGTAACCGTCAAGGTAAACCGTAACCGTGATAGTGACAAGGAAAAAGTGACAACAACAAGACAGCCTGAAGAAGAAGAGTTTTCTCCGAAAATTTGCTATTAAAGAAAAAATTTCCTAGTAAAATCCCATAAGTTACTTTAGATTATTAATTCAATTAAACTAGGAAGCCATTTCTCAACATGAGCTTTATTCAAAGAATTAGAACAGAGTATGGGTCAGATACTTGGCAAACAATCAAGAAAGTTCAACATGCTACATTGAAGATGGAAAGATCCATAGCTCAAATCAAGTTCCTGAAAAATTGCAAGGTAATAAACTTTATTCCAAATTCATTTAGACTTAGAAAACCATTTAAAGATTTACTTTCAGCCAACTTCGTAAGAAAAATAGAGCAAAAAACGTTAAAAAGAAGTATTGAAGCAAAATATAAAAATGTTGCTTATTATAAAAAAGTAAAAGTAGAAAATGAAACGAAAATTTCTGGAATCTTAAGGGATACAGTAAAAGCAGAATTGGATGACTGGCTAAAAATTGGAGTAAGAAACAAAAATAAGAAATTTGTTAAAAAAGCTGAACCTTAAAGAAGAGAAATTTTTGAAGAAAAACTATTCCAGTAAAAACAAAAAAACTGCAGTTCTTAGTCATGTAAAGGACAACACTGCTACTGGAGTTAGCCAAGAATTATTACAAGTGATAAATAAAGGAAGTAATTTCAATCTATCCAAAGAAAAAATAAATGCAGAAAAATTGATAATTGAATTGGAAAGCATCTGCAGCACTTTAGAAAAAGAGGACCAAATCAAAGCAGACCTCCTCAGAACAGATTACTACAATAGCCTTACAAAATTCCAGAAGCAAGTAAGGAAACCTCAAAAAAATTTTGATAATAGTCAATTAAAAGCTCTTAAAGATTTCAGAAAAAATGAAAGTGTAGTTGCTGTGAAAATAGACAAAAGTAAGTTGATTACTATTATGGATAAGAAAGATTATCTAGAAAAGATGGAAGAAGAACTAAAAAACCTATGTGATGGAGAAAAACTGGAGATAACAGATACGTATGTTTATCTTGGACAGCAGATATCAAGTGAGGGTCACATTGATGAAGAAATTAATCGGCGTACAAAACTTGCCTGGAGAGCTTTTGGAAGAAACAGCATAATTTTCAAGAGCAATATGCCATTATGTCTTAAAAGAAAAGTGTTTGATCAATGCATCCTTCCAGTGCTTACGTATGGTGCAGAGACGTGGACCTTAACTAAAAGAGACATACAAAGGCTGCAGACAACTCAAAGAAGCATGGAGAGGTGCATGCTTGGTATAACCAGGAGAGATAAGAAGAGGAACTCGTGGATCCGAAAAATGACAAGAGTGGAAGACATCATGATCAGAGTTAAATCCCTGAAATGGCAATGGGCTGGACATACTGCCAGAAGGACAGACCATAGATGGACAGCCGAAATTTTAGATTGGATTCCAAGGGACAGGAAAAGACCCAGAAAAAGACCACATGGGAGATGGGTGGATGAAATTCGTAAATATGCGGGAGTGACATGGAGGAGACTGGCACAAGACAGACCGTTGTGGAGGAAACTTGGGGAGACCTTCGTCCAGCAGTGGATTGATAATGGTTGACAATGATGATGATGATGATGATGAAGAAGTAAAAGAAAACCCACTACCAGATTTGATTAAAAAAGTCTCTAAGCTTATTTCACTTCAAAAAAAGAAAAACCAGCTTCCAGAAAACTATAAACAATTCTCAAAATTACAGTTCAGATTACCTCAAATATATGGAATAGTCAAACTTCATAAAGAACACCAACCAATTAGACCAATAATAGACTCAAAAAACTCTATTCTTTCAAATCTAAACTATTTTTTAAAGTCACACCTTCAGAATCTTTTAAAAGAGCCACCTAACTTGATTAAAAACTCAATGCAGCTAAAAGAAAAACTAGAACTTCTTCCTAAATTAGATTCTCCTATTATGGGTAGTTTAGATATAGTGTCTATGTATACTCACATTAATATAGATCAACTTATAGACTTTATAGCGGAAGACTTGGCAGACCTAATAGTTTTTCACAACAAGGAAAAAAACATATTAGTTGGAATTTTTGAAATGCTTACTTTCTCTTTGCAGAACAACTACTTTCAATTTGGGAAAACCTTTTTCATTCAAAAATCGGGGCTAGCAATGGGCTCCCCACTCTTAGCTAACTATTATGTGGGAAAACTAGAAGAAAAGATACTAGTACAACCCACATACTTCTGCTTATATAGCAGATACATGGATGACATCTTATTTATAATAGATAGCTCAGAAATTATTCCAGAAAGAATTCTAGACTCATTCAATGAATTAGATGATTACCTTAAGTTCACTATTGAACTTCAAAAAGAAAGAAGAATAAACTTCTTAGATATTACTATCTATTATGAAGATGAAAAATTCCTCACTAGTTGGTATAAAAAACCAATGAATACTAAAAGACTACTGGATTTCAATTCGTATCACCCAGTTTCTATTAAGAAAAATGTAGCAAGTCAGTTTTTAGAAAAAGTAATAAAATAGTTTCTACAGCAGATAAAAAAGAAGCCCAAAAAGAAGAGCTTAAAGTCATACTTGCAGAGAATAACTATCCTAAAGAAGAAATTGAGAAGCTTCTGAATTTTAATGGTACGAAGAACCCACAAAAGCAACAAGTAAAATTCACTAGAAAAATTTCTTATCACAAAGGTTTATTTGAGGCTTTAAAGAGAATTAGTAAAAAATACAATATTAGGCTAGCTCCAAGTTTAGAGAACAAAGTTAAAAATTTTTTCCCTAAAATAGTTCAAAGAGAAGAAGATATTTTAAAAATGCAAGGAGTAGTTTATGAAGTAAATTGTAGTTGTGGACTATCTTACATAGGTGAAACAGGTCGCAGACTAGAAACTCGTATAGCTGAGCATAAAGCAGCTATAAAAAATTGCTCCAACAAGACTGGATTAGATAGGCATGTTAGAGAAACTGGGCACAGCATGGATTGGAATTCCCTTAAAGTAATCAGTTACCAAAGCAATTTCCAAAAAAGAAAACTGAAAGAAGGAATAGAGATTGAGAAAAATCAAAATTCCATCATCAATGACTGCAAAGGATTTTCCCTGCCTAACATCTGGCAGGATTTGTTGAAAAATAACCTAAACCGTCAAGGTTAACCGTAACCGTGATAGTGACAAGGAAAAAGTGACAACAACAAGACAGCCTGAAGAAGGAGAAGAGTTTTCTCCGAAAATTTGCTATTAAAGAAAAAATTTCCTAGTAAAATCCCATAAGTTACTTTAGATTATTAATTCAATTAAACTAGGAAGCCATTTCTCAACATGAGCTTTATTCAAAAAATCTGTTATGGTGTTACTGGGAATCTACTTAATAGTGTAAAAGCCATGTATGCTGGTAGTAGAGCTTGTGTACGAGTGAATGGTGTTTTATCAAAATGGTCTTCCATTGGTGCAGGAGTTAGACAAGGTTGTGTAATGTCACCATGGCTGTTTAATATATTTATGGACGCATGCATGCGTGAGGCCAAAATAGATAATAGTGATAATAGTGGTTTATGCCTTGGTGATATCAGTGTGTGCAGATTGCTGTATGCTGATGACACTGTCCTGTTGGCAGAGAGCAAAAGTGAGTTGCAGAGTATGTTGACTCGGATGCACGAAGTTTGCATGACAAAACTGAGTATAAATAAAGGAAAAACCAAAGTTATGGTGTTTGAGAGAGGAATGGGTAGCACTGAATGTAATGTAAGTATAAATGGAACTGTGATTGACCAGGTGAGTGAGTTTGTGTATTTAGGAAGCATGTTTGACAGAGAGAACAAATTGGATGGTGAAATCAGTAGGCGAGTGAATTCTTCTTTGAAAGTCATAGCTGCTCTGGGAGGTTTTCACAGGAATGATGGGTTCTCTAGAAAGTCCCACATGGCTGTGTATGAAACAGTAATTGTTCCTACTCTGATGTATGGCAGTGAAACCTGGGTACTGCAGAAGAAGCATAGGAGTCGTTTGTGTGCTGGAGAAATTCGTTGCTTACGTGGGGTTTCTGGCAAGACACGATCTGATTGTGCGAGGAATGAAAAGGTATTGCAGTTGTGTGATGTGAAGCAAAATGTTGTTAGCAAGGTGGAGACCAATATGCTTCGGTGGTTTGGCCATGTTGAAAGAATGAGTGATGAAATGCTTACTAAGAAAATCTTTTCAGGACAAGTGGCAGGAAGGAAAGGCAGAGGAAGGCCAAGGAAGACATGGGTGGATCAGATTCAGGAGTGTTTGCATGAGAAAAAGATTATGAGTATGAAGTATAAAAGATCTTGTGTAAGGCGTGTAATGGATATCAGTGAAGCATGAGTTGTATGTCAAGATCGCTGTAAATGGCGAAGTTTGATACGACAACAATAAGTAAAATATCTGGAAGTTTGTATTTCTTTTTGGAGCTAACCTCTGAATCTCAGAGAACAGCTTAGTGATATGTATGTATGTAACAAGATAACATCTATGTATTGAATTAGTACATGTATATCTTCAACATATCGGTATTGAGGAATACTGATTCAGTTCACAATAAGTATTGAAAACGTCCACCATTCTTTTGCTAGGACAGTTCAACAAGTTTGTGCATATTCTGTGACATGCATCAAAAAGTGTGTGAGTTATTGCATCTATTGCCCATTGCCTGCTTCAGATCATTTAACATGTTGGGGCTTTCTAGGACGTTTCCTTCAAGTAACTCCATGTAAACAAATGTGGTGGTGTTAAGTCAAGAAAGCATGGTAGCCAAAAATGTTTAGATATGAGGAAATCACCAAAAAACTTCTGGAGCATGTCCATGATTTCTTTAGTGGTATAGCAAGTTACACAATCCTGGTGAAATCAACAGTCACATCATTCAGTTCTAACACCACCACAAACTGCTACACAATATCTCTATAGACACCATCTACCACAGACTCAAAAAACAGGGGTCCTATGATATTCCTTTATGAAACAGCACACCAAATGGCTAATTTTCAGAATGAAGCACCTCATGTAAAACATGGGGATTCTTCTATAGTCCAAATTTGGGTATTTTGGGATGTTGATGCATCTATTTAGGTGGAACTATGCTTCATCTATAAAACAAAGTCTTATGAAGAATAGCCACATTGTTGCAAATGAATTTATGAAACCACTGGCAATAATGAAGGTGCTTAGCAGCATTAAGTGGCTTTAGTTCCTCCACTAACTTTCTTTACTCAGTATGCATGTAATGTAAAAAGTTTCATAGCATTGCATACAGATCCATGGAATGCTTCCATTTGTTGTAACAAACACCTCACAGATTTCCGAGACAATTGCAATATTTGCTACTTGACATCCCTGATGAAATCCCACAGTCCTCCCCCTTTGCCACCTACCATGAACAGAACCAGTGTACCAATTGGTAAAGAGTGCATCTTTACTTGGTGCAGGAATATCGAGCTATTTATGGCACTTATCTCCACGCACCTCTGTTAAGATTTGCACTGGTAATATGCCTCCACAAAGCAATACTTTGATTGCAGATTTACCCATTCTCACTTGACTGATCTTCAACTCCCTTCCCGCAGACTACTGACAGGACGCACCACACACATATGGTTCTGGACAATTCTCCAGGGTTGTCGAAATTCTCAGAGTGAAGCATGACTCCACAATGGGCATAATAAAGTAACAGTGAATTTCAAAACTTGATCGAGGAACTTTTTGGAAGCTGCGTACAACACAATATAATATGATATGATGTTCATCAATACTATTATCCATAAGCAAATAACAGTTTCCAATACAGAGTGAATATAAAGCTTTTAAATTAATTAATGCATTTATATGGTATACCCTGGAGGATGGTTTTAAAGTATAAACCAATAACAGCTTTGTGGGTCGATATATCCCCCTCTGTCTTTAAATTAACATGCTTAACATTAATATACACTTTTGAAGGTTACTCACCATTTCCAAAAATGGCTCGGGAGTTCCACTTCTTATCAATACATTTCCAGCACGTATACTACTCTTCAGTCTTCCGTCTGCGGTTCGAGGACATGAATCTTCACATAACAGTTTTCACTGTAAACTCCAAATTTTAAAATGTTAACTCAGGTGTTAAATTCACTGGTCTCATACTGGTACGTTTTCATTCATATTTCGATACCCCACTGCCTCCTAAATAATCTTACATACCAAACACACTTTCTCAACGAAAGCCATTCAAAATATACACAGTTGAGTCATATTATTGTGACCACCAGCTAATATGCAGAGTAACCGCCATGTACAGCACGGACAGCAGCTAGATGGGCTGGGAGTGACTTAATAAGGTTCTGGAAGGTGTTCACAGGTATGCGGAGCCATGATGACTACACTGCATCTGGCAGCTGGTGGAGGATCCATAGAGTGAACAACACGATTGAGATGGTCCCACAGATGCTCAATTTGGTTTTAAGTCTGGAAAATTAGAGGGTCAGGAAAGTACTTTGAAGTCTTCATTGTGCTCTTCCAACCACTCTCGGACATTTCTAGCTGTGTGACACGTCGCAATTTCATGCTGGAAGATCCCATCCGCCACAGAAAAGACAATCAGCATGTATGGGTGTACCCGGTCTGCAAGGATGGATTTATAACGAATTCGGACCATAGTGCCTTCCACAGGTATGAGTGTATCCAGAGAAGGCCATGAAAACGTTCCCCAGACCACAACGCTGTCCCCACCAGCTTGTGTTCTTCCAGCAATGGTTAAAGAGTGTTTGTTCTCTGATGTTTATCGCCTTATACGCCAACATCCATCCGTTCGATGAAGCAGAAAACGTGACTCATAAGAGAAGGCAATCCTTTGCCAATCAGCGGAGGTCCTCTCACATCAATGGCATGTGGTGCTCCGCAGTCTCCACATCGCTTATTCACAATGGTGCCATTTCTCCAATCATGATACACTTTAACCACAGCAGCATGCGAACAGTTCACAAAATGCTCTGTTTCAGAAATACTGCCACCCTTGGCTCGAAGGCCGATGATCATCTCTTTTTGCAAATATGATAAATCGCTCTTTTTATCTATGACAGCAACAAGTGATATGTTGTCAGAATGCCTACAGCACATCTAATGTACCCTCCAAGCCAGCTCACTACACATGCCTTCTTTCATTGGCTATGTGCTGTTGACATCAAAAGTAGGAGATGGTCACGATAATGTGATTCGTCTGTGTAATACAATTACATACCCAAACAAGACATTCACTAAACAAACATGCTAATCCTAAAACACAGTAGCTAATTGCTTTTAACTGAAGGTTAGTTTTTAGCACTGTATAATAGGTTTTTTATTAATGTGTTTTATGGTTAGCGTATTTGTTTAGTGAATGTCATGTTTGGGTATTTAATTGTATTATTTTTTTGAATGGCTTTTGTCAAGAAGGTGTGTTTGGTATGCAAAATTATTTAGGAGGAAGTGGGGTATACAAAAATGAAAGAAAACATACCAGTATGATACCGGTGAATTTGATACCAGAGTTGTTGTTTTAAACTTTGGAGCTTACAGTGAAAACTGTTATGTGAAGATTCATTTCCTTGAACCACAGATGGAAGACTGAAGAGTAGTATACGTGCTGGAAATGTATTGATAAGAAGTGGAACTCCCAAGCCGTTTTTGGAAATGGTGAGTAACCTTCGAAAGTGTATAGGTTATATTTAGTAAATACCACAACTTAGAAGGGCTGAGTGGGTCATGCACAGGTAAGACATATGCCTCAGAGTTAGCAAGTATGGGCAGAATAGCCTTGAACTGCAATGGCAGCTCAAGGTAACAGTTAGATACCTGCAAACTAATATTAGCAAAATCCTGAAAACTATTTTAAAAAGATCCAGGAGAAATTTCAAAAATCCAAAAATGTGGAGCAAATAAGAATGAACTTTAACCAACAAACTGTTAGTGGTTGTCTGACAAAAGCATGTGGTATGTGATATCAGAGAACAGCAATTTATTTCAAATCTGAAATTGACAGTGTTGTCAGTCATTGGTAAAAATTTGTTGAATCTTGTGGTAAGCACTTTGACTGAATAAACTTTGTATTACATGAAATGGGAAAAGTTCAACTGCTTACTCAAAAAATCCACAATTATTTACACCACAACCCGACGTAAGGGTCAAAGACTAAAGCATAATTTCTAGGCTCTTGATATGCACTGAGCTGTGTGTTACACCAAGTAGATTGGAATTAATGATGTTACATACTCGAGAAGGCTTCCATGCCACTGGGTAACTAGCATCTTTATGTTCATGCAATTTCCAAAATCTCCCCAAAGACATAGGTGAAGGAGAGCTAATAAAATCTGCTGCAAATATACCCAGTGAGAAAAGTGTTTTACGCTTTTGGAATACCTAAACCTCCAAAATGTACAGAAAAGCTTAAATGATAATCACATGCTGTATGTAGTAAAGGTTAAAGCACCCTTATCTAGATTAGTTCATTGGGATAGTTAAAGCAGTTTGCATAAAAAAAAATCCAATTGATATCCTGTCCATACAGAATTCATTTTAGAAAATGTCGAAGCTAAGCTAAAATTGTATATTTTATTTTTGTGATGGTAACACAAGAATTTTTAAACATACTTCACCTAAACAAGGAACAGATTACTAGTAGCTGCAAAGAAGCCTGGCATGTACAATTTACTATGTTCATAAATACTCCATCTATACCTATCAGCAGATAAAATTTAACCTTTTATATATTGGGTTGGTGCGAATGAAATGTCTGGCAAAGGACCAGCACACATGGATGGCGAGAATGGAAAAGTAGGACAACTTACATGGGCAAAATAATCCCCCTCAGCATCAACACATAGTTGCCATCTGTATGGAAAAGCTATGATCCCAAAACGAAAAAAGTCTTGTGGCTGGGACCAGAAGGAGTCATCAACTGCACATTGAACCTCATTGTCTGTCATGAACTGTTTCCCGGACACGAAGTAATCCAGGCAACGAAACAGATTATAGTCTGTCCGAGAGAAGTTCGGGTAATAGGCAGGATGAGGAAGTGCTTCATAGCCCAAGGCACTTATTGTCAGCATCGTTCATTGTGCGACATGAGGGTGGGCGTTGTCCTGAAGCAGAAGAACACTATGTCTGTTGACCAAAGCCAGTTGTTTCTGCAGCAATATCCGATGCGTTTGGTGTAATTCAGCACAATAACGTTCTGCAGGCCTCTTGGTTTGGCCTCTTGCCAAGAAACTCCGATGAATTATCCCGGCTGTGGACCACCAGACAAGGAGCATCATCTTCTTGGTGTGTAGGGGTGGCTTAGCATGCCATCCAGCAGGCTGTGCCTTGCTTAACCATTGTGCAGATCATTTCTGAATATCAAAAAGTACCCACCTCTTGTTGCACGTGATGATTCGATGCAGTAGAGGTTCCTGTTTATTCCTGGCAAGCAGTGACGTGCAGAGTTCCAAACGCTTAGTCTTGTTGGCAGTTGTCAACTCATGCGGCAGCCACATGTCCTGCTTTTGGACTTACCCAGCGCAGCCAGACGCTGAACAACTGTCGCATGGTAGACACCTACCTCTGCCGCTATCTCACGACACATTTATCGGAGGTCCACTTCAACAGCATGTAACAGAACATCATCAGAAAGAGCAACAGGTCGATGACCATATGCTTCGTTTTGCAGGTCCGTATCTCTGCTTCGATACTTCACAAACCATCGCCGAATGTTTTTTTGTTGGCTGTATTCTCCCCAAACACTTTGTTAATGTTTGGAGTGGAAATTCCTGCAGAATGGCCCAGTTTAAATTCATACAGGAAGATGACTCTCAAATCTGGCGTCTGCATGTTTCCTTTGGAAGCCACGTTACGTCCAAACAAACCACGCCTGGACCTTGTTCTTCACACACATGCTAGCTATTTATAGTTACTCTGTGACATAATACCCACAACACCTGTGGGTGGTTCCATTCCGTGGTGGTGGGGGGCCTGTCTCCACTGCTCGTTCGCGCCGGACATTGCACCAACCCAATACTAACACAGCATTTTTTTTTTTTGAACTAGTGTTTCATGCCCTTCCTTGTCTTTTGAATCAGGACATTGGACATTTTTGCTTGTACTGTTAATCAGGTTGCTCCAGAAGGTATAAAAGGCATGTCTGTTCACTAATGTCACTGCAAACCCAAAGAAAATAAGTACTTCTGAGCAGCAGTGCCCATATGACCCTTCCCCCAATAAGAGAGGCAGGACTGGGATAGGATTGTGGGTGTAGAATGTGTAACTGTAACAAGTTATAAAAGCCATGCTAATATTGTGAAGATAGGAGAGAGAGGAAGGTATGTCACTACTGGCTAAGCTGAATGGGGGAGGAGGGACGAATAAAGCTTTGTAGCCTAAGTGGGAGCAGCATATGAGAATGAATGGGTAAAGTAGCTTGGGGTACCAAACACTGCCTGCATTAAAAGGCAGAGGGTAGATGAGGAACATTTTCATATATATGGCAACATGTTGCCATATATATAAAAATGTATAAGAATGACTTCATATTGTTTAATAAATTTTCATAATGAATGCACAGTTTTCTTATCTTTTATAAACACTTCTTGTTATATCAGTAATGGAGCAATCGTTTCTACTTTTTTCTAAAAGTAAAATTAAAGTTGAAAATAGTTACTTTCCCAATTGGCGCTAGAAATAGCACCATTTCCGTGATCTACACAGTTATTTACATGGCAAAATGAGAAGTAGCAATACGTCTAAAACTTCAATTAAAATGAATGTTTTCCCATTCCTTAGTCACTTCTTGCATTATCAAGAAATTAAAGTTCAAAATCGAAACTTCAACTTCTGTCACCAGCTTCTGTAACATGCAAAGTAGCTTTCCCTGCACAAGTTGAAAAACTGCAAATGGCACTCAAAATGTGTTCACTCTACTTCATCAAATTGGTCATTGAAGCAAGACATGAAGTGTTGTATGACTCAGCACACTTCACTGTAGATGATGGGAAGAGTTCAAGCCACAGCTCATGTATTCTGGCACTACACCGAAGCTATTCCAGAAACTTTTTATCACAAATCATATTTGAATGCATGAATGATGCCAAAATAGACAGCACTGGTTTGTCTCAGGAATTCCCATGCATACAGGTTGCTTTATGCTTTTGGCAAATTCTGGAAGCAAAAATGAGTCTAGGAGCAATGGGTTGACAAATAGATCCTGAACAGCTGTGTGTGAAAGCATAATTATTCCTACATTGATACATGGTAGTGAAACCAGGGTACTGCAGAAAAGATATAACTAAAGAGATGCATCACATTGTCAGAAGACTCATTCTGGTCAGAGTGCAGAATGACGATACATTACGGACGTGATGTAAAGTAAAATGCAAGCAGAGTGGAGACATATTTTGAAATGGTTTGGCCATGTTAAAAGAATCAATGATTAGGTGCTAGCCAAGAGAATTTATTCAGCCCAACTGGCAGGAAAGAAAGATACAGGAAGGCCAAGGAAATGCTGAGAAATAGCAGAAAAAGAACATAACTAGTACAAATACAAAAAGACTTGTGAGGTGAAACGTGATGAATGTAAGTGAAGCTCAAGCTGTGTGTCAAGAACACTGAAAGTGGAGCTTTATACATCAACAATAAATAAAGTCTAACATTAACAGTTACTTTGATTTGGATGCATCAAACATCTAAGAATGGTGAATGTTCCATTGTGAGCTGTGTGATGCGCAGCAGCACTGCGACAGGCCATCAACAGCAGCAAACAACCTACCGTGTTTATGGAAAACCTACCTGTAAAAAGCTCAGAGGTGGGGACATTGCATCTGTTTCTACATGTTGACCAGTAAACAGAAGTGACGTTTTGTGGCATTTTTATTGCCAGGGTGAAGGTATGTAGCAATCAATTAAGATCTAACCAATCTCATGGGAGAATTAAAATGAAACTTGCAGAATTTGGGAAAACTGTCATGGCTGAATCAAAACTTTGCTCCAGTATTCAGAAAAAATCGAAATACAAGGGGCATCCTGAAAGTAATGCTTCCTCCTTAATAACTTTTGGAATTTTGAAGTGATTTTAATGAAACTGCACTGTCATGTACTATGATGTTACCAATATGGGAACAAATTTTTTTCACAATTGGAAATAAATATCATGAATGACAGAGAAAAGCAGTAAGCCATGAATTCCTGGAAAAAGAGGGATGTGAGGCTCCAGAAATCCACAGAAGACTCCTAACGATGTATGGAGCTGACACAATTGATATCAGTAATGCACGAAGATGGATAAAGAGGTTTCGAGAGGGAGAAAGTTCAGTCTCGGACAAACAACGGAGTGGAAGACCCGCAACTGCAGTGACAGATGCCAACAGGCAAAGAGTGAAAGAGCTCATCACAGCTGATCATTGTGTCACCATCCAGGAGTTGCAACAATAAACAGTGCTCACTATGTGCAGTCACTGAAGAAGCTAAAGGAAGCTATCAGAAGGAAAAGATGTGACATTCCACTTCATAGTGTTGTTTAACACCATGATAACGCAGGTACACACACCTCAATGGAAACTTCACAGGCTGTTGCCAAAATGGGGTGGACTGTGAAGCCCCCCCTGCAGTCCTAATTTGGCTCCCTCAGAATTTTTCCTGTTTGCCCCTTTGAAAAACACCCTTCGTGGGGAACATTTCGACGATGTGACAGATGTTAAACTGACTGTGAACTCATGGATGAAACAACAACCTCAGGAATTTTTCCAAAATGGATACCAATGGATTCAAAGATGGCGGAAATGTATAGAAAGTGGTGGACAATACTTTGAATAGGCTAGCATTATTAACAATATATCCAAGTATTTTGCCACCAAGTTTCACATTTTTGCTGCTACAAATAAAAATCTTATGAAAGACGAGGCATGACTTTCGGGATGCCCTTTGTACGTTGGGGACACTCTAAAAAAAAAAAAAAATGCACTAACTGTGATGTTAACATATGGTGCATCATTCCCAAACTTAAGCAACTTCAATGCACAATACAAAAGTAATTTATTGTGAGCAATTACATTCTCACAATAAAATAAATTTAAGACAGTCCTTCACCTGCATTATAAAATCTGAAATTATTCGGTCAAATACAACAGCACATTATCACTTATACACATACACACACGAAAAATCCAGTTTCTTTTTTTAATGAAATCAACATCAATTTGGCAACTGATTCCACCCTTACCTTACACATAATATAAGACAGAATTGCACCAGATGATCCAATAAGTGCACCAACAATCGTCATAAGATTGTTGCTTAACATAAAGCCTTCAGCACAGAGAGCCCATCCAGAATAACTGTTAAGAACTGTTATAACCACAGGCATGTCAGCACCTACATAAACACACACACAAAACAATAATGAAATACAATATGGATAAAAAATGCCCTTCCTTTTTATTTATATGACAAACAATTTGGGAAATAGCAAGATAAAATTGCAATCAAAATGCACAAAAAATATGGATATTAACTTTACACCAAACACATAGTTTTGTCAAACATGCAAATATGAAATTGTGGCATTGCACAGAAAATAACGAAAGCCAAAGGATTTCTAATAGCAGAAAACAATTTCAAGTCTAATTACTGCTACAACAGATGGTCAGTTCATTGGTATACTGGCATTACTCACTCGACAAAAGGTTACAGCTATTTAAGAGCACAAATCACCAAAGAAATGAAAAGACCATTATCTTCCTTCCCTTTATTTCTTTGGTTGTTCATTTACGTTTTCCACACCATATTACTGGTAAATAAGTCATTAAACATGAGATACATCGATGAGCATAACATTATGACCACCTACCTAATAAGCTGTAGGACCCCCTTTAGCCCGCAAAACAGCAGCCACTCGGCGAGGCATCGATTCGATGGGGCGGTGATAGGTATCCTGGGGTATCTGGTACCATAATGCCAACAGCAGGTCTTCCAGTTCCCATACATTTCAGGTTGGTGGTGATTTAGCGTGAACCCACTTTTCCAAGTCGTACCATAAATGTTCGATTGGGTTCAAGTCAGGTGAATTTGGAGGCCAGGGCATTAACAGAAAGTCACCATCATGTCTCTCGAACTACTCCTTGACGATTCTGGCAGTGTGGCATGGCGCTCTGCCAGAATCGTCAAGGAGTAGTCCTGTTGGTAATGGCCATCACTAGCAGGGAACGCAGATGCCACGAATGGGTGAACTTGGTCCGCAATGATGTTCAGATACCTCACAGCTGTTAAGGATTGTGGTATTGGGATAATGGGGCCTAAAGTGTCCCAAGAAAACATCACCCACAGAATAACACAGTCGCCTGCCTGCCTGTTTCCACCCAACAGTGCATCCAAGTGTCGTAGCCTTCATTGGTAATCAGCGTATCCGCACTTGGCCGTCTACATGATGCACCAGGAATCTTGATTCGTAAGACCAGGCTACTTTCTTCCAATCATCCACGGTCAATCTCGATGATCTTGGGCCCATTTCATGCACTGTTGGCGATGATGTGCAATGAGCATGGGGACCCGGCTGGGTCTTCGGCTACACAAGCCCATTCACAGAAGGCTGCAATGGACTGTGTGCTGTGACACATTGCTCTGATCACCACTGTTGTAGCTGTGGGTAATTTGTTGCACTGTGGCCCTGCGGTTGCTGTGAACAGTGCATGACAGTCTCCACTCCCCTCTGGCATCAATGAGCTGCGGACGACACGTGGCTGGACAACGGTTCATTGTTTGGCTATCTGTGCACCACTTTTGATGCGTACTCACTACAGCAGCATGTGAACAACCCACAAGCTGCGCCATTTCCAAGATCGTAGTTCCGAGGCCCCATGCCATCACAATTTGTCCTTCATCAAACTCTGACAAATCGGCAGCTTTTCCCATTCTGCTTCCGAACATTCTAACTGAAAGCTGGTCCTCAGGTTGTACATATACTGCTCTCTGAACTTCACCTGCACCACCATTCATTCAGTCTCAAGGCACACTCATTTCTCTAGGCTGGGGGTGATCCTAATATAATGGCTCAACCATGCAAAGAGCTGCTACTAGTAGTGCTTCACTTATGAATTGTAAAAATGCAAAACATGAATAATAAAGAAACCACACACTTTGACTTAACACAACAGAACACTGACAATCTAAGAAGAGCACTTCATTACAGATAAAAAGGAATATGTCATACAAACTTGAAAAAGAAAATCAAATGACTATGGTTATCTTCTCAAGAATGTGAACAAACTGTTCCCAAACACTGCTTCAATTTTGTGGGCAATGTCATTTGAAATTAACAAGTCAAGCAAGAGCACTTTACTTTGGTTAACTGCTGCTTCCATGTTAGTTAATTTTCTGTGACACTGAAGAAACTAGTATAATCTTAAAGATCTAACATAAACTAATCCACCCCACACACATACACACACACACACACAAAAAAACATGAGACATCTCAAAGATTTAAAATTGAAAACCAAAGAAAAGTCCCTTATACATAAAAAAATCATATTTCATTCTTTTTATAAAAACCTAAAATGTAAATGCTAAACATCTCACTTCTTTTTCCCTTTATGAAGATTTAACCCACCTTCAGCTCCTTCAAAAGAGGAAATACTTAAAGATACAAAGAAATCTTTAAATAACACTAATATTAAACCTAAGACGGATTTAAAATTTGGAGGTAAATTTCCTTACATTCCTCCACTTGTAAATATTCTAAAGAAAGAATGCGCAAAGGAAAATTGATACCTGCAGAAACAGTAATTGATAATGAAACCTTATTGACAACAGGCAATGAAAGAAGGTCGATTCTTGAAAGAGCGGGAGTATACTGCATTCCAACAAGAAACTTTACAGATACAGAGAGAATTGATGAAACAAATAAAATATACATAGGAAGTATCAAAAGAACTATTTAAGACAAGACTGGGAGAACACATATCTAACTGGAATAAAAAAGATAATAAAACATCTTTAATCCAACATTGTATTGAAAATGAGGCAATCCCAGATTGGCCAGAAGCTAAATTAATAACATCGCATAAAACTAAGGCCTAAATTTTAACACCAGGAGCAGTTATGATAAAAAAAAAACAAAAAAAAACAGAGAAAAAAATTGTAATTACAACAAACTAATGAACCTTCCATATGCATGGAGATATCTCATTGAGCAAGAAAAGAGGAAAGAACAAAAAAAAAAAACATATAAGAACAAGACAAATACAGAGTCAATTGACGTACGGAAGATGGCGACACCAGATAATTTGAAATCGGGAGCAAGGTCAAATGTTCCAATCAAGAACTTATACATGCGTGATGTAGAATGCGCAATAAAACTAAAATCTGAATTCGCAGAAAGACTCAGTTGACGTGGAACTTTCGAGTCATCCTGCTGACTGTGAGATATTAGGCCGATGTACAACAAGCACCATGAGAAACACATTGTTTAGCCCACAGAAGATGACTACGAAAATGATAGTTGAAACCAGTTTGGAAATGTTTGTGCAGCGGGAAACGTTGTTCAAACTATTGTCAAGAATATTTCTTGCTTGATTGACTTCCCTTCAACTAAAAAAAGGTTTGATTGTTCAATATCTTTTAGTTTTTAAATGTCATTTTTAGAAGTACAACTCACTGAAATGGAATATTGGCTTATCAATTTTTTTAACGTATAAAGTGAAAACGAAGTCTAGGAATGCTTTACGACTGAATATTTTACCAAATTGATTTCCCTTCAAATTGAAGGTTAAACCATTCAATAGTTCATTGTTTTAGACATTGCAATGTTGGAATCACAAGAGAATATGAAGAAATGTTGCCCAACTATTGAAACTAGACAAGCCTAAAATCATCACAAAGTAACTGTTTGAAGTGATTTTGACGAATTCAAATCTTGGAACATCGCAGAATAATGCTCTATGTTCCTGAATACTCCATGAAAACAGAACGTGAATAATTGTTTTCATTCATATAATTTTTGTTTACCTTAATTTTATAATATTAGGTTGCATTCAACAATATTGGCCCTATGTTAGACAAAGAAGGAATGTTTCCCGCGAGCACTAAAACGTTCATATAACGTGAGAAACAGTACGTTCATATAACGTGAGAAACAGTACACAATATAACTATATAGTTGACAAATGGGTACAATAACCTTCAAAAGAATATACAAATTTGTCTGAGATGCTCTAAAAACCACCTACATTAAAAAAGGGGGAAAAAAAAAGATCTTTCAGAAGTTCCACTATATTTTACAGAAATTTTTAGAATTTTTTGGGGGGAAGACTCAATTCATTTTATTCAACCAAGACAATCTTGTTTTGTTTCTAACTAAGATAAATCAAATCAATTTTATTTCATAAATAAAGTAGCTTTTTGCATTTTCAAATAATTCTACTGTTGTTTCCCTCAGCAGTATCAATCTCCTTTATGTGGGACATGAAAAATGTAAACGAATGAGATGTTTTAACAGCTTAACACAAATTGAAAGAGAAAAGAATTTCATCTTTCAACAGCCAATTCTGCATAAGTGTGTTTATTTGGAAAAGCACCAGGAAAAATGAATATATTGTTCTTAGCTCTACTCTTTCTTGTGGCATGTTTGCTATGCTCATGAGAAAAACTTTATGAATTCTTACTTTGAAAATTGCTTTGCAATTTTGCTGAAAATATTTTGAACAAGCGAAAAATATGTAACAAATTTCTCTTTTTCAGGTTGTTTTGAGATGAATTGCAAAGCTCTTTTGAAACCTAAAAGTACAGCATGCAAGCTTTTACATACCATAAATCAGTTTGTTTTTTCTTCCTTAAAAAAAAACAAAAAACAGGTCTTTGGGTCTTGTTAAGTACTTTCAATTTGAAAATAAGAAGGCCTATGTTTTTGCCTAAATGACTTAGTTTTTCTATGCATAGGTTCTGCTCCCACTGTAAATTGCAACAACTTGCAAACATCTCTAGTTTTGGCAACTAGTCTGAAAAATATGATGCTAAAACTTCCAATACCAAGGCCATCAATTTATTATTAGCTATTAATTAATTCCAAAAACATGCCTTTCCAAGATTCCCCAGCAAACACTTCACTTGCTATTCTGACAGAAGTATTTTTTCACATAGTGTGAAAAAGTACAAAACATGAATGTTCACATGCTATATACTAAAGCAAAATTTACAATTTAAAGCAATTTTTCTAAGATCCAAAACTAAGTAAAAGAAAGGGAAAATCTTTGCAACTTCAGTTAGTTTACATACAGAACAAAAGATAATCCAAACCAGCAGAAGGCATGGATTCGTGCATGCACACACACAGTACAAAGAGCACAGCTTTAATTTCAGCTGATTAAATCCCTCAGCAAATAGAAATGAAACTTCATAGGTAGGTTGAAAAGTTCTGCCTCCACTTGAATAAAAAAGTTAATGGTAAAAGTCTTTTCAACAAAACAAAAATTTACTATTTATTTAAAAAGGGCTGCATAATTATTTCTCCACATGATCATCTCCTACTTTAACATGTTTCTTCTAATGGGTCAATAATTTCATAAGTCCATTCTTAAAATATTCAGGATTTTGCATTTTAAACCACTAATGTACTGCTGACTTCATTTCTTCACATGTGAAGTGATGAACCCTCAAGCATTCCTTTAGTAAGCAAAAGGAAATTTCTAGGGGTGAGATGTGGGCTACACCAAGGATGGGATGTGGCAGTACACTAAACCCAGAGCTGTTCACAGTGGAAGCACTGGTGTGAGGCCTGGCAATGTCATGTTGAAGAAGTGTTTGACCAATCTTCTCTACTTTCCTTCGGATACGAGTTTTCAGTTTCTTCAGAGTTTCAATGTAACATTCAGCATTTATTGTAGTCAATTTTCTCAGAAAATCAACAAATACATGTCCCTCACAGTTCCGAAAAACAGACTACCTTTACAGCAGAGGCTCATGATCTGAATTCTTTGGTTGTGGAGATTCGTTACGGTGAAATTTCATGGACCTTTTTTTTTTGTATTCTCTGGATTGTAATAGTGGACCCATGTTTCATTTCCTGTCACAAACTGGTCCAGAAAAGTCTCACCTCCATTTTTGAAATGTTCCAAGAGTTTACATGGAAATTGCACTCGCCCAATATGTACAGTACCCCAACCAGAACAAATTTTTGAAATCCAAGAGCACTGAAAATGTGTCCAGGCTCTTTCTTTAGAAATGCCTAGTTCAGAGGCAATTTCTCTGTGTTTATGCTATGGTTTCCTCTGGTTGTTTATACAACACGCTCTTGAAGAAACTGCTCCACTGCAGTCACAAGCTTTCCCAAACTCAGTTTGTCACTTAAATTTGTTTTTTCCCCATTTCTTCATCTTTACATTGCTTTACTGATCACCTCGGTACTTACATCAGAACATGCTTTCAAACTTTTTTTATTTTTTTATTTAAGGTTTAATGACCACTGTGAGCAACTCCATGGGCTATAAGTAGTCACCCGTCCCTAATTTAGAGTCACTGGTTCCAGGGAAGGGAGAGAGCCAGTGCCGTAAGAAACACAACATCCGTGCCTCACCGGGATTCGAACCCGGATCCCTTCCGGACAAATGGTCATAAGCCATTGCTTTGACCACTGCGCCACCGGGGCAGCCCTTTCAAACTTTGATGAATGCAGGGTTCGTACTCTTTTTGGGGGAAAAAATTCAAGGACTTTCCAGGCCTTTTCCAGGCCATATACAAAAAAATTCCAGGATGATTACTACGCTTTACAGTATCATGCTCAAATTAGTTTTTAAAAGCAATTTCAGTTTTAAGTAATAAAAATGATGAAAGATGCAAATGGATGAGTGTGCTTTTTTACCCATTACATTTCTTTTTAATGTTTTTAATTGGCGAATTACCCAATAATGCTAAATTGAATCATGATGCAATTACCACAAGGCTATTCAGAAAATCCTTTCCCTCAATCAGAAAATGATTAATTCAATCAGTCATTTTAGCTGCATCACTATTCTGCACTATCTTCCATGTAATCAGACCATTATTGATAACAACTGAAATTATTATAAAATAAAGTGAGGGCAGATTCAGAATTTAAGAATGGGGAGGGCGCACGTCTAACATTGGACTGGTAAAAAAATCTCTGAGATTTATTTCCTCCAAAAAACACGGTGGTAAAACATGGAGGACCCATAAGGGGGAGATGGGGTGCTTGCCTGTCAGAGTACATCACAAACAGCAGTTCTGAAGTACTGCTGTGTGGATCACTGAAAAGTTCGGGCCAATGTAAGACAAAACGTGGAGTTGCAAATCCATAAGTGAAAAAGTGTGATGTCTGAAAACAAGAAACGTGAGACAAACAAAGCACTTATCTACTTACTCACCCCCCCTTTTTTTGAAATGGGGCATGTGCCTGTTATGCCCACAGGTGGATTCTAGCTCTGATAAAAAGTGTTTCCATACATGGGAATGATTTTTTTTTCTTTTTAACATTCCCAATGACTGCCACTGGTGGATGCATATTGGGATGTGACTTTTGAAGGCAATGAAAATCTTAATTACTAGACAGAATATGTTCCAGACTTAAGGAAAATTTCATCCAATTGTAGTACAGTTATGTTAAATCAAAAAGCATAAGCCACGGAATCACTATGCACCTCAAGAAATGATTCGGGAGTGGACGATCATAGAAAGGTGAACCAATAGAGTTTAAAACAGAAAGTGTAATTTTAGGAACATGGCAACAAATTTCAAATAAGTTTCATCATAGAAGTCAGAAAGTCCTGGCCCACCACCCAACCCAAAAGAATCTAACCACCTTTATGTCTACCAGTACACTTGCCTCATATTACTTTCCAAAAATTATTTTTCATATCAAACAAGATTGCCTCAATTTACTTTTATTTTTTTAAATCAAAATCACTGCTAAACAAAATTTATGAAGTGCTACCCCAAAATGTGGAACTAGCTAAACTATTTATAAAAACCTTAAACATAAAACAATTTCAGCTTTTTATTGGTATAAATTAGGATATCCTTAAGTATTTTACATAAATGAAAAATGATGAGCATAAGGAATCTCTACCTCCAGTTAAGCTTCAATCATAACCAGAATCAGAATAACCACTTTTGGTTCAACTCCCAAAACATAAGACAATTATATGAATTAAGTTTTTAAAAGCTTTTTTAAAAAAATTGAAGTTTGTCAGTTATATAAACCAAAATCTGATCAATGCATTAAGGACAATTGATTAAATTGTTTTGGCCACAAATTCATAGTAAAATGTACAGCAAAAATATGTTTTAGGAGCCCATGAGTATTTACTGTACAAGTATATATAAGGTTTTATATTACTTACCAAAGTTTTAGTCCAATAAGAAGCCCAATTGTGGAAGTTAGTTGCAGAAAGTTATAAGTTTTTGGAACAGAAGAGTTCATTAGTCTATTTACATGAACTTCATATGAAAAACACTAAATGATTATGAAGATATAAGATCAAAACTGGTTTGAAGTTCAACATGCTTCAAAGAAAAAAAAAGTTCATTTCTATTGTAAATTGTACAAATATAAAAATTTTATGTTTTAGTATTAATTCTCTATATGCTTGGAAGATACCACAAATATGGAGTATCAATGGATGGTTATACAGATTTAAGATTGCTGACTTTGGTTTCAAGTTCCATATCCATTTTTTAAGTACTGCTCTTTTCTCATGAGCAGTTTTTCTAAAGCTATTAGATTTTACAATGTATGTAATGTTATTTGTAGTTTCAGCTTTTAAAGCTAAATCATCAGCAGAGTTAAGTAATTCTTTGACTTCTCCTTCAATGAGTTTCCTTTTCTTTTCTATGCTATCAATTTCATCTAAAATAGCTTTCCTTTTTCCACATATGGCTGCTTTTTCCTTTTCTTTGGACTTATCATCCACATAATGTATGTATTTTTGCCTTGCAGCTCCAACTGATAACAGAAGGGATTTTGAGATATTTACCTTATCAATACCACCTACATAGGATATATGATCATAAATAATTCTCTGTGCTACAATTGACTCCTCTCTCATGTTTTCTACAATGAGCTCCTTATTGATTTATTGACTAAAAAAACCCCTCTCAACAGAAGCTTGCCCATGTGACAACAGTAAAAGAAGTTTCACAACTTTCCACAGTTCACTAAAAACTTTAGTAGAAGACATGTATTCATACAATAATGTGTCAACTCTTTGTTGTTTATCTTCTGGATCAAAGTTTATGAATGAAGATTTTACTGCTGCAACACTGGTCACAAATTCCTTAAACTGCCATATTACACCATCACATAATTCTGGTTGTATTCTATGAGCATCAACAAGAAGTGTGAGAATGGATGTTAGATTCTCAATACAAGTCTCACTATTTTTTGACATCAACCGAGGATCTAAACACTTCATGTGGCGAACAAGGGAGTACTTAAGTGGATTTTTTTCCAATAGCTTCACAACTAGCTTTTGCAAAAATATTCGGCATTCCATTCTAAACTCCATAAGTTTGCGTTCACTAATGTTCTTAGCACTTAATTCTTTCAATACCTTCTCTGTTTGAAACCCAACATCAATTTCTTTATAATGACAACACTGAGATGCATCTGTAAGGTCTACTTGTAACAGCTTTAAGGCAGAGTTAGCTTCTGCCATTACGATTCTTTTAACAAAGCGATTCATCATATTTCTTAGCATCTTTTCAAGATCTGTGGCCATAAAAGGCATCATTGGCTTATCTGACTGATATGCCTTGAGAAATGGTACCAGCTGTTTTGAAACTGAATTGAAGAAATGCAGTTTAGCCAAAACAAAAGGATCTTTAGTGAAAGTTTTGATAGCATCAAATGATACAGTGTGGGGATTCTTGATGCACTTCTTTTCAACTTGGTTAACATAATTTTCAATGTCTGCCCAAATTTCTAATGCTCGCTCGCAGGCAGGAGTATTTTCTAGCCACCTGTGTGGGCAGAATTTTAATGGCATCTTACTGGCTAAAATTATTTTAGAAAAATCTTCCCTCCTTGCAGGTGAATCTTTAAAAAGCCTAAATAATGATGAAAGCAACTTTTGAATTTCCCACCGTGTTGCTGAGGCTCCATGTCGAAAGGCATTGTTTACAATGTGAAGTCCACAGCTCCCTGTGTTTAGGAGTTGGACATTTGAGTCAGCACTAAGTGTTGATTGCAGCATATCAAAAAACTTCCAATTAACATTGGGTCCATCCATTGATAACTGCACAATGTTACACAGTGGGAGGCACGCCATGCATTCAAGAAAATTTTCCATCATTATGTCTGCACTAGCATGACCCAAAAAAACTGATGACAAATATCTGGTTGAAACTGTTCCTTTTCCCCATAAACGAACATGTATATCCATTTGTTTTGACTGACTAAACTTGTTTAAACTTTCGTCAAACAAAGTCACAAAATTTTCATTTTCAGTTTTGACTTCCTGAACCAACACTGATTTAAAGTGAGGTGCCAAACCAAAGCAACAAATGTAGGAACATTTTTTTTCGCCACAGCTGAAGTTTCCAGCAATTCTGCTGTCAGAAAACATTAGGCGGAATAAAACATCATTACCTGCACAAGACCTGTAAGAGTAATGGGATTTAACCACTTTTAAACACCACAATGCTTCTGCTTTAATGGTTGCATTTTTTTCAAGAGGAATATGCAGAGGATTAGATGTGGATGCAATAGGCTGTACTTGTTTATCACTTGATACACATAGCAATTTATCAACAGTTAGTGGAACATTTTTACAGCTTTCTGTCAACATACTATGTTTTTTTCCTTTCATGTGGCTTCTTAAAGCGGATTCCCCCATATTCAAAACATCTATTATTTTAATGGATAAAAATGCATTTTGCAACATGGCAATTGCTTTCATCTTTTTTAATCCATCCAGCATATTTAGGATTTATTAGCCAAAGATCACTAAAAGTACACTTACCCATATTTAAAGAGGGGGGGGTGAAAAAATGGGTAAATCAACTGAAACAGTAAATGAAAACCAAAAAAATATCTAAGATCAGGAACCACACAACTAAAAATTGAGAATTTCCCCTGAGTAAGGGGCTACACATGTGACCAATTACTATAGGCCAGATTTTAAGTAATTAAAGAAAAAGGGGTCTTACTGCTATGTTCTTTCCTGCTCCCCCAGCTTTGTCCTTTAGGCAGCCTGGGTTGCAAATGCTTTGGCATTGATTTAGTCTTCATTCAAAACAAGGAAACAACACTTAGTGAAGTTACTGTTTTATGACCTGTATGCCAATCAGTAGACAGAGTGTTGTGCTAAAAGACTGTTACAAAGCATCACCTCTTACAGCTGGGCTCCAAACCAGAGGAAAGGAAATGTTAACAAACACTTAGTGCCTGAGGGAAGCAAAACTTTGTACTGGGTCTCCTCCTCCAAGTCTCAAATCTTTCATACTTACCCAGCTGGAGAGTGGACGTAGGGCTTCAAGCTTGGAGAATGAATACTGCTCTTATATCTATGCCTTTGAATTTAATTTCGACCATTTTCAACAGGGTAGGTTCCTAGGTTGTACCTAACAGCATACTAAAATTTCGCCAAAATCCAACCCCTTTTACGTGAATTATCGTACGGACAAATGGAAAAAACCAAAGCATAAACGTTTCTGCAACCTACAGTTCGAAAGGGTTAGTAATTTCTAAAATAAAAACATAACGAACAGCGTGAAAACTAGCTCATACACAGAATATTTGAAACTACAGTATGCGCTCTCAATTATTAGGGATGGTAGGGGGAAGGGAATAGAACTGTCCATAATTAGCATGTTCTCGTTGCGCTAGGCGCTTAAGCACTGCTGAATTCCGTCAGACCCCCAATGGTCAAATGATTGAAATGTGCTGATGTTCATGGAATGAAATAGTTGATAAAACCATTTCATTCCATGGTTGATAAAACCATTTCATTCATTTCATAAAAGTTCGAAGGGGGAGGAGGGGGCGATTTTTTTTTACTTTATGCAACATTCTACATTACTCCAGTATTTATCTTGTCATCATCAACAATAGCAATGTAACTACCACTTACGATCGCGGATATCGGCCAACTGAAAATCTGCCATACAACTAAGGGATACAACACACAGGTATCATGTTACAGTGTATTGTAATTGAAAAAAAAAAAAAAAAAAAAGATTTCAGAAATTAAAATCGAAAAAAAAAAACTTTCAGAAATTAATATCATCAAGTCATGGTCTTTCAAAAATCCGCTTTCCTTTATAATGTTTAAAAACATGTAATGTTTTTTCTTTTTTACCTGTCGTGTATAATAAAATGGGTTGATTTTTTTATGGAATCAGACGTCCATATGTCTGATTGTCTTCGTCTGAGTTCACACGTTAGCTACTGTGTACAAGTAAACATATTTTTTCAGCTCAAAAATATGTAGTTTTGTATGTATTCACAGTATAACTCATTCCGTATTCCCACAGAACAAAATTCAGCAGATACAAATGAAGAACATCAAGAATCACCCAACACCATGTTTCCGATTGTCTGCTGTTTATATTCAAGAAATGCGAATATGGATCAATGGTGAATGCAGCAACTATGGTTTTTATTTATTACCAAGAAAAAAAAAAAAGGAGCCTGAAAGCTGTAAAGCTGAAACGGATATTTCTCCCCCTCCCGAAAACATTCCGATTAAGTTCAAACAGCAGGAGCACGCGTCCACGCACACTCAACCTCTGGAATGTCCTGATGGAACGGCTTCTTTTCATTTGGCACATCGCCATAAATCACCACCTGCAGCTCACTGAAGTGTCTTCCTCCTTCACCTTAACTATAGGAGAAAACGTAAAAAAAAAAATGCTGCCCAATTTTCGACAAAATGACCAAATTTACGTCATAACGTTGCAATTTACTAATATACGTTTATCTGCTGAATTTCGCCTAAATCCATTGAAAACTTTTTAATTATAGATTTTTTTATTAAAACAGTAACTCAGACATCTGAATAAAAATGTATGTTTGTAATTAAAATAGAGTCCATATCATCACAGAAACAAAATTTAAGGATCACTCTGTTTAAATAAACCATGGCATCTAAAAAAAAATAATTTGCTTGCTTTTCCCGTAATTTATAATTGCCGTTTCTTTTTTTGAATCCGATTTTGCAACGGAAGATTTTTTTTTTTTTTTTGCATCTGCTAAAGTTTCAAACGGAATTCGGCGAAATTTGCACTAGAACTTTATTGTGATGTATTTTAACCACTGTAAAAATTTTACTGTGTTATTTTCAAAATTCCGGAAAATGGATTTCTGAAAATATCTCTTAGTCCTTTTGAGCCGTGGAAGTGATAAACAGGTGTTTGCTTTCTTCTCAACCAAGGGCTTCGGATCAGCGCTCCCAGCTGTCAATCAACCGTTGCTATGGTAACACACTTTCTGCTCAAGGCTCACTGTCTAAAGAGGCACACATAATAAAAATTTCCAATGCTAACTTTTTAAGTTTTAAACCGATTCAAATGGAATTTTGGGAGTGAGCTTCTGTAATCCAATTACAGTACATGTAAAAATTTCAGCCACTTTTGTGAAAAATTCGCAAAGATAGTTTTCTTATTTTTTATCATAAGTAGCCGAAGTCTCTTGAGGGGTGGGCCGGAAGCAAGCGTCTTAATGCAATAAACAAGGAGCAGATGAATGTGTTGTTCAGGCATACTCTTCACTGGTGGATGCCAGCTGACTTGGTAAACACGCGACCCCCTTGCAAATGCTAAATGTCTCTTCTTTCCCCTTCTGTTGTTCTCAGTAGTTGTCGGACGGACATCAAGCTCAGGGCTAGAGAATGCATCAAGCTCCCCTTCCCTAACAGACCTGCTAGTAATCATCCAATTTTATTGCACTGGAAGTAGTGCTTCCCCCCCAGCCAAATTAGGATTTGGGCACATCCGAAACACCACTGTAGCCGGCGGTTTCTTTGAGAACAGAGGAGAGGAACTTAAAAAAATTAAGGGGTAACAGTCAGTAACACGATTTCCTAAAATGGCATTTTTTTTAAGCACTAATTTCAAATTTCAAGGCTTTTCAAGACAGCATTAAAAAATACCGTTTTTCCAGGATATTCCAGGCCTTGAAAACGTAATCATGATTTTCCAGGACTTTCCAGGTTTTCAAGCACGCGTGCGCACCCTGTGAATGTCAACGGAGGCTACTTTTTCTGCAGTGAGGAATTCAGTGACAGCTCGGAGGAGGTCAATTGAAAATCAACCTCCTCCGCTAATTTTGCAAATTACTGTACGTTTGATAAGAACAGCTCTCCATTGTGACTCGAATTGAGCAGGCACTGTGCAACCCCAGTTCAGCATGGTTGGGGGTGGGGGAGAGGAGGGTGAATCATGTGACTACCCAAAATTGGTTTTATCTGGGTTTTTCCACTCTTACCTTAAATGTTGCAGTGGTGGCAAAACTTTTCAGCCTACCCTCATGGTAATAACAACAAATCAAAGTTGAAAGTTAGAAAACAAAAAATTACCTCCGATAGCAGCAGTGAGTGTAACTCCCATTATCATGGAGAGGGCACTGGTAGCACCAAGACAACTAAGTCCAGCAACATTGCTACTAGACATGAGATAATATGCCATTGCTCCAACATTTCCAGCCAGTAAGGCAGAGTTAAGAGCATGTCTGCCAGGCAGCAGTAATGGTGCAGAATTCAACAATCCTGTAAACATGTAAAACAGATGATTACTTATCTGTAAATAAATTTCAATGGTAAAGAACAGCATTTATATTTCCACACATCACATACTTAATAAAATGGTTGAATTTTAATTTAATTCCTAATATCCACAACTTGGTTAAAGAAAGCAGCTTATTTATGAGGTTTCAGCACATCATAATGTTCATGTTATAACAATATAAAGGTTATTTTATTACAAAGAAATCGAAAAAGTAAAATGGTGAAAATAACACAAAGGGAGTTCATGTTATGTATATTTATATAAATGAAGAAAAAGAAGAATAACATTATTGGAATGGTACATCAATAAAAATCAGAATTCAGTACTAAGCTGATGTCTAAAAGATATGTATAATAGTAGTACATTCATAATTTTTTTACAAAGATAAAAACTTCCCAAATGAAGTAGTTATTTAAGCAAAACCTTAACAGTTAGATCAATGCAAAACAAGGCAAAGATATTACTCTGAAACAAAAAATTGACATGATAAATGGTCTAAATGAAAAGAACATGACATCCACACACAGGATGGATGCGCTAAACTTATGTAAAGTGCTTTAAAGAGGAATTAACTTTGTGAGTTGCTTAAATTAGCTTAACATTTGCTGCATCTCTTTCCCACAATCCTTTAAAGTTACACTTTTCTCTCACCATTTACTGTCACTTTTCCTATTATTTGTGAGAAAGACCAATGAATATAACATAAGTTTTTCTCACTTTCCTTGTGATTTTAATTAAGCAGATATGTTTAACAGAAAAACACTGATACAATACAAGTGTCTCTCGCTTTACATGATTTTACTTTACATGTTTTCATTTTAATGTGATTTTAAAATAAATAAATAAAATAAAAACTCCATGATTGTTGTTTGGCCTACTTTTTCAATAAACTCAACTGTGAATTGCAGCCTCATTTGTGAGGAGGGAAAATGTGCCCTTTAAAATTGTTTTCCCAAGTTTAATGCTTCTGGACACTTCCCAGGTATTTTTGATGTCCATGAGAACATTAATGTTATGCTCTTGTAACCAAACACAACCTATGCATCAATCTGTCATTAAGACTTTCAAAAGTAACTCTCTGCAGAGGAATTTCATTCAGATGGTCAAGAATACCCAAGGTGAAGATAAAATTTTTTATGAAAGATTTTAAGCAGAACTTTACATAAAAAAAAGTTATTGAAAACAATCGAGAGGCACATGCACAGTTACATAATCTTGAATGGAAGGAACATGGAAAAATATTTTATATGATGTCACTGACTCTCATGCTTTTGATTTTGAAGTTCAGCTTTTCAAAAGTTCACGATGAGACATCACTGACACTGTCAGGACAGCTAGATCTGAAGACAAAGATGAGTCTGATATGAATGAGTGGCTTTGATGTCAAAGAGGGAGTAGCTCACTAATGAGGTCTTCTCAAAATGGAAAAGACTTAAAGGATGAGCCCTCTTGTTGTTGAAACTATTAAAACGCTTTTCAGTGTTCGAATTACTTAGTGGTCTGCTGGCCATTGGCCAGTAAACTTCCATCGGACCACAGAACTATTGATTTTACTGGCCCGGATGGCCAGTAATTTTTTTTTTTTCTAATTTTTCACAAGTTAAAAAATGAATTTCTATTTCCTTTACCTTACTGTACGGTTTTCTTTTTAGATTGCAAACTAGTGATAGGTTCATGAAACGCTATTGGATAACAGCTTTTTTTTTTTTTTTATCCCTCATGATTTGTTAAGAGTGGAAGAAACAAAAAATATAGAAAAACAGTTTCTCAGTCCTTGTCTTGTAATGGCAACAGCCATTTTTTATTACCTCTGTCCCCACATTCGTAATGAGCACATGTAAGCAAGATAAACGTCCTGCTCTTCCTTGGATTTGCCCACCCTAGTGAATGCAGCAGATACTGACACCAGACACAAGTCAGCTTTAGTTTCTGCTCCAAGGAAACACACTACGGAGGAGGTCAATTGGAAATCAACCTCCTCCGCTAATTTTGCAAATTAGCAATTCACATGAAACGGTGTTCAATGGGACTAAAACTAACTTCATGGGAAAGTAGGAGAAATGAGCAATAAGAATAAAATAAGGATAAGGAAGCAAAACCCTAAACAATAAAACATACAAAAAAAAAAAGTCTGCCAATATGTGAATTTTTGTGCCCTTGGAGTCTCCTTGTTCCCTTACTTAAAAACAGATTGGGAATGCACTCTTACTCTGCTATATCACCAATCTATTAGAATCTTATTCTGGAAACATTCTTTGTCCTGTGAGTCATGCTTTCAAATTAGATGCTTTAAAAACAAATATTGGAGATAATTCCATTGAAATTACATGTTATTTTCAATACATATTGCAAATGTAAGTTTGTTTGTTTTTTATTATTATTTTTTACAGACCAGTGGGCATTTTGGTTGGCCAATGGTTTGCAAATTCTAGTGATCCGTTGGGTTAATAAAAGATTTAGTTCTAATTCTAACACTGCTTTTCAAAAAAGCAAATTACTAAATACACTATCTACCAACAAGTAATTGGACACCCTTGCAATCGACGATATCTGCGGTCCTGATACAGGTCACGGCCGCCGCCGTTAAATATCGTGTGGGAAACAACAACGCAACCAGTCACATGCAAGATGCAGCGCAGTTCGGAGCTCTCTGATTTCGAGAAAGGTGAAATCGTCGGGTATCACAGAAACGGACGATCCATACGTGACATATCCAGCGAGTTGAAGTACCCAAAATCGACAGTGGCCTACGTGATTGGCAAGTGGAAGATGAGAGGTGACTGTCGGAATGTGCACCGACCCGGCAGACCCACAAAACTGGGAGTTAGAGACCGATGGGTGCTGGCCAGAGAAATTCGGAAGAACCGCACCAAATCGATGGGCCACATCCGCGAGATGTTTCAACAGGCATCCGGGAGTGTTCTTTCAATGAATACCATCCATAAGGAAGCCCATCTGCTCGGTTATCATGGATGTGCTGAAGCCCACAAGCCTTTGATCACCAAGTCCAATAGCGCTGCTCGGCTAACGTGGTGCAAAGAACGTCGACAGTGGACCGTTGAACAGTGTAAACAGGTTCTCTGGAGCGACGAATCAAGGTTCACCCTCTACCGTTCGGATGGCAGAGTCTGGGTTTGGCGTCTGCCTGGAGAACGCCTCCTGCCGGAATGTATTGTGCCAACTGTCAAGTTCGGCGGCGGTGGAATGATGCTATGGAGCGTTTCTCCTGGTATGGCACGGGACCCTTGATCGCAAATCCTGGTAGACTCAACACCGAGACCTACTGCACCATTTTGGATGACCATGCGCTTCCTACGTTGTGGCAGTTTTACGGGGTGGACCCATGTTACTTTCAGGATGACAACGCCACCTGTCATGTTGCGAGGTCCACCATGGCTTGGTATGGTGACAATGGGGTTAATCGAATGGACTAGCCTGCGCAGAGACCGAACTTTAACCCTATCAAGCACCTCTGGGACGAGTTGGAGCATCGACTTAAGGGGTGCCCCCACCATCCGAAATCGGTGAAGGAACTGACCTGTCTTCTCCAAGTCAAGTGGAAGAAAATACCGCTAGCCGTCGTACAACGCCTGGTTGAGAGTATGCCCCGGAGGATCGCAGCTGTAATCGCCGCTCGTGGAAGCTCCACCAACTATTGAAGGTGAATAAACTTCGTTTTCCTTTGCTATCACAGGTGTCCAATTACTTGTTGGTAGATAGTGTATATGACACAGCTATTAGTATCACTGACGTGAATGACCCTAACATGGAGAGATGTGCTCTATAGGAAAAGAAAAACGTTAATTGTCAGCTCTCTCTTGACCATTTGTTCAACACAGCTGAAAATCTGCACCCTAACCCAGGGCCTTCAAAAAGGATTGACAATATGATGTTCTAGACTCACTGGTATCAGCTGACTCAAAATCCAATTAAATTAATAATAATTACAGTATGCCAGTATGCAAAAATAAGCAATTAATTTCTTTACAAATTTTATATACGTAATTTACTTTTAATTAAATTATTTTTAATGTAATTTTACTCATTAAAAATAATCTTACTCATAATATAAGGAATACTAACACTATGCAAAAATATAAAAATTCAGAACACAAAAAAACTGAAGAAAAAATTTCTGCCATAGTGGTATTTTTAATTCATTTATCGTTTAACCCATCTCTTCACCCCCATCCTATGTATAATACAGTATCCTTTAGAAATGCAACCACTGAATTATAGTCAAACTGCTAAATAGTAAGAAAAATTACCTTGTAGTTTTCCATAGGCAACTAAAGAACCACTGAAGGTGACACCGCCAATGAATGTTCCTAAGAAAAGTGCAGTTTTTATGGCATTAGCTGCTGGATCTGTTGCAAAGGTGGGGAAGTCAGCCATATAAGTTGCAACACATGTTAAAACAGCAGCTAACCCTACAAGGCTGTGAAATGCTGCAACAAGCTGTGGTAGATCTGAGATTTCAATTTTCTTTGCAATATATAATCCAAGAGCTCCACCTAAAGAAACATTGAAGCGACATGAAAGAACAATCAGAACACCAAAAAATTTGCAAAAATTTCATAAAAATCACAATAAATTTTGTTCATAATTTACTTAAAATTTTGAACGAGCAAAACATATGTAACAAATTTCTCTTTTTCAGGTTGTTTTGAGATGATTTGCAAAGCTCTTTTGAAACCTAAAAGTACAGCCTGCAAGCTTTTACATACCATAAATCAGTTTGTTTTTTGTTCCTTAAAAAAAAAAAAAAAAAAAAAAACAGGTCTTTGGGTCTTGTTAAGTATTTTCAATTTGAAAATAAGAAGGCCTATGCTTTTGCCTAAATGATTTAGTTTTTCTATGCATAGGTTCTGCTCCCACTGTAAATTGCAACAACTTGCAAACATCTCTAGTTTTGGCAACTAGTTCCACTAACAATTTTAAGCCAAATACTGTCCATTGCATCTTTTTTACTATACTTCAAAAATTTTATTTTTCATTCTGTTCCACAGTACGGAAAAGGACCTCAAGGTATAAAACGATTCTTCATTACATATTCCTGCATTTAATAAATGCGTATTTATTCCAAACTACTTGTGTTTTATATTTGTTTCATTTTTAAATACTTGCACATAAAAATAAAAAGTCCAAAACTGCGTTTTATATTTTTTTCATAAGCAAATATGAGAAGAAAAAAAAAGTTACACACACAAATACACAGCAGTACAAATTTTACACTTCAAATGAAGTCATCAGAAAACATGTAATATAATTTCACTGCTGGAAAAGTTCTGTACTTTAGATTACCAAATTTTTCTTTGTATAATCAGCAGACTGAAATTTGGCAAAAATTTCTTTCCTTCATGTAATCCACAGAATGTGAAATTCAGAAAATAAATAAATAAATAAAAATGCTGTATAATCTGCACCGGGGATGTTGATTCCAAGATGTAATTTCCTATAAAAAAGTCATGATTCACTGGATGCCCCAGCAGTGCATAAAAATAGAAGAAAACGATTTCTCTCTATTCTAAAAAAAGTAACTGCAGTTGTTTTAGAAATTTCGCGACACTCTCGCTTTCCTAGCTCGCAATGCAAAACTATTGAACACAAAAATATGAAATTTACATTGTTTGTAGAGAATTGTTTGGAGAACACGCTGAAATAAACTGTTTCTCGATTCTAGCAAAACTTCAAGAGCTAGAATCTGGGAGTGCAGGCAGTCTGACGATCAGACTGCCGGCACTCCCATGGGTTCACCCCTCTCGCCACTATTTGCCGAAATAGTTTCGCAGCACCTTGAGAATGTCCTTCAACAGTGCCCTCTCAAACCTTTACTTTATATGAGATACGTTGATGACACTTTGGTAGCATGACAACATTCTGTTGATGCTTTACACGAGTTCGCCGACCTTTTTTCTGCCCCCTTTCCAACCACCAATTTTACTGTTGAATTGGAAGATCAGGGTTCTTTACCTTTCTTGGATTTATTCTTGACTTGGTTTCCCTCCACTCGGTCGTTCTCTTTCCGGGTTTTTCGTAAACCTTCAGCCCCCCCCCATTTCTGATACCTTTTTCTAGTCCTCCACAACACAAGAATGTAGCTTTTGCATTCCCATTTAACCGAGCTTATACTCAACATCTGCCACCCTAAGAACCCGTGAAATTCAATATATTTTTTATTTGGCTAACCAGTTTGGCTATCCTTGCCATTACGTGTTAAAACAACTTCATAAATGCCTACGTTACAAAGAAGTGGTGAAGCTAATACCTATGTAGGTTCCATTGATTACATCCCCAATGTTGTACAGATCCTGAAAAAAGTGTGTGCCAAACAAAATATGGATATTGGAATTCAGACTCAAAAATTACTCTCTTTGGTCAAAAGAGATCATGACAAAGTCAACCCTTTACATAGACACGGAGTGTACTCTATACCTTTAAAGGCTACTCTCCCTAATGTGCATGACTGCAGATATATAGGATCCACCCTTCGAAATATTTAGACTAGGATTTCTGAACATGCCTAAAACGTAAGGAAAGGTTCATGTGCTGCAGCATTATCTAGACTAGTTAATCAGGGCTGCCATATACCAGATTGGAACAATGTTAAATATTTAGCAACAGCATCCAACAAAACTAATTTACTTTTTATGGAGAGCATTTTTATCAACTTGTTCTCCAATCAATGCTGTAACGATGACTCACCATGTACATTACCATCGTCATAGAGACATTTCATTTTTAATCATTGTATTTTTTATCACAATTCATAACTCATACCATCATATTAACCTGTAGTGATTTTCATTTGTATATGGGTATGTCATGCTAAAGTGCGCTATGCGTTAAATGGGACTACGTCCCCCAACCAGTGAAATTTAGGTGACAAACCATCTCCTTATAAACAGGAGTTTGCCCTAATATGTTGCCCGATGATGGACCCAGTGTGGGTCTGAAAGTACTAGTGCATGTTTCCTGTGATGGTTTTAGATGTAAATAAAGTTCATTTTTAATTGCAACTGAGACCTACTTTTTAAATCGTGCAACGACAGCATTGTGAAAGTGATTTTTTATAATTTATTGACACGAATCCCCACGAATTTTTGGATTTTCTTGTCTACTGACGTCATCAAAGTACAGGTCGCACCATCTTTTTTCTGGACGATTAATGCGTTCCCAAGGATGAAAATTTGAACATCGATTAAAATACCTTCATTTCATAACTTGGAATACTTAATATTTTCTAAAACATAACCATAATTATGTAATCCAACATTTGTTTGTCGACTGACCTCATCAAAGTACAGGTCACGCCATCTTTTTTCTGGTTCCAACACCACCAAAGGAAAAGTTATTGATTTTTTATATAATTATGGTTATGTTTTAGAAAATATTAAGTATTCTAAGTTATAATATGAAGTTATTATAATCAATGTTCAAATGTTCATCCTTGGGAACACAATAATTATGAAGGAAATGTGTACAAAAGTTTTTCCATTGGAAGTATAGGAAGCAAAATTACTTGACGTCCACCTTAACGGTTTATGGAAATGCTTTTTGGACCACTTTTGTTTTTCTTGGTAAATTTAGTAAGCACCGTAAGTTCAAACGACAAAAGTCCGACCTTCCAAAAATTAACGACAGTAAAAAAAAACTCTGAAATTTCGGAATAACAAGCCTTATTTGCTTAGACATGCAATAAAAATTGAAATTTATATGAATTTTCCAGTTTTTATTTCATGTGATATACTTGGAGATCGGGCTGCAGGGCCCGAGCGTAGCAAGCCTAGAGGTGCAGCCCCTAGTTATTAAAAAAAAAAAAAAAAAAACTCATTTTAAGCGCCTTTGTGTCACTTTTAAGTAAATACAGAGCAGAAAATCATGAATTTTTTCAGCATTTCTTCAGTCAAACTTATGGCACCAACAAGCATGTATGATGCTGAGCTTCTTAAAAACATGATCATTCACGAGAGCAAATCATAATGTCACTGTTGCCTCTATTTCTATCAAAATTCTTGTAATTAAAAAAAAAAAACCTCCTTTCCAACTGTTTGTAGACTCTGTCTTTATATGTGCTATGTTGTTGTTTTTTCATTTTTCTTAACACATGGGGTTTTTTTTTTTGTTGTTTTTTTGTAATTTTCCAAATACACAACCTCTCCTGACAATTATGATGCTGATTTTTTAAAAATCAAAATGCCACAAAAAACTTTTTCTTAAAGCAGAGTATTATCCACCAAGACTGAATTTATAGCTTTTTAACTGATAATCCACTGATTATTATAATGGAAATTACAGTACAACTTCTAATTTTCACCTGAATGTAGAGATTTCTCCCATTTACAACCCTGGGAAAACCAACATGAAGTTGGCCAAGAAAAAAATTTTAGTTTGCACATTGAATCTCCAACTACCATTAACCAAATCTGCACTTTTTCATGGGAATTGCAGATCTAAGTTACATAGTAAATTTGTCTGAATGAGAAGTAACATAATTTTTTTTTTTTTTTAGGTTATTTAGGCATTTTGAATAAGCCTAAATACATTCTTTTAAATACAAGGATTGAATATTTTCTGTTTGTGAAAGCTAATAAGTTACATACAAATAAACAATATTTTGAAGATGCTCTTAACTGATTTAATACATAGTCAACATAAAGAATTTTTTTTTACCTGGTATCATGCAGCCAGCAATTTGCATAGCAAATTCCGGAGAAATATTCATCAGACCAAATGTAGAGGCTAGCCCAGAAGATACTCCAACCATTCCTAATGCATTTCCCAAACGAGAAGTTTTCTGTGACGCCAAACCAGCCAGTGCTCCGACACAGCACAATGAAGAACCCAGGTAAGCCATCTGATGCACTTCAGGGTAACCAGCAGCAGCCAATGCTGCATAACCACCAACGAAAGCAAGACCTAAAAAGAAAAAAAAAAAAAGCTACAGTAAAAACATGATGCTATGCAACAACAAAACAAAAGATATTCACAAAAGAGTGTGAATATGGTTAGTAAAAGAGTGTGAATATGGTCAATCAACTACACAATTTAAAAAGGAATGGCCATGCTCAAATGGGACAAGCACACATGGTGTCACAAAAGTTGTGCACTATTCAAAAGTGCACAACTTTGTGCTTATGTCTGGTTTCCAAACTGGACATAATATGATTAAATTGGGATTTTTACCAAATTCATCTTCCAAGAACGTATGATCACAACAGTCCACAGTCACATGGCTCCAGAGTTCAGAGACTCATAATGGCTCTGAACACTTCTTTAATGGCTCTGATTTTTTATGAAACACAAGATTTTACTGAGCTTTGAGGAGTGAACTTCCTTTTTTTCTTCCACTTTGTACCTACAATGGTTTAAAGATGAAAGGATTTCATGAGAAATTTACCAATTCAATTTCTGGTTTCCCAATTTTTTGTTGTTTTAATCTCATTTGGTGAACTGGTGAACACTTAACATGGTCCCTGTTGGATGTCAGAGGTGGGATTCTTTTCAGTTTTAAAGCACTCAAACAATACTTTTTATCACTACCCATATTCTTAGGACAACTGAGGCTTCTCCAGACAAGACTAGGACACATTATTAACTATTTTAGCAAAAAAACAATCAAATGATATGCTATGTGCATATCATTTGATTGTTGACAGAGCAGCTGCTTAACAAAATATTTGGCAAATGAAATCACTACAGTGTTAATGTTTCATACATACATCTATCAGATGTTCTGCATATAAAAAAATGTTCAGTGGGTATTATGGGAGATTTTACAAGTTACGGTTGCGTACAGTTGCGTACCCTGCCGCCCCGGTGGCGCAGTGGTCTAAGGCGTTGGCCTCTGATCATTCGTCCGTGAGGGGTCTGGGTTCGAATCCTGGTCAGGCATGGATGTTGTGTTTGTCTTACGGCACTGGCTCTCTCCCTTCCCTGGAACCAGTGACCCTAAATTAGGGACGGGCGACTGCTTATAGCCCATTGGAGTTGCTCACGGTGGTCGTTAAACCTCCAATCAAAAAAAAAAAAAAAAACAGTTGCGTACCAGAGAGTGCCCGTGCAAATAGTCAAACTTTTAGCACACCAGCAGACTTTTAGCTGCATTTTTAAGTGAACTGGTAACTTCTGAACTTCTCTGAAATCAGTAATCTTTTCATTTTCATTGCTCTTTTGAGATGCTTGTTGCACCCCATTTCACTAAGATTTTATTTTAGATACACAATTTATTATACATGTTTTATGCTAAATACGAAGAAACCTTTGGTAGCTCCAGTTATGTTTTACATCTAGTCACAAATGCACAGTAACAAGTGAACAAAAAAAATTATGGGACAAATGACCAAGATGAGACCTTCCCCTCCCCCCAGTGCAGTCCTGTTTCAGAGATAGATGAAACCAAAGTTTTGGACAGTCTTAATTGAAGATTAAAAACTACTGTATGTCTTCCTTACTTCTGAAGATCAAAGATTTTTAATGTGAGCGTTTTAGAGTCTTGTTATTTGCAATGGACCCTGAAAGACAACAAATTTTTTGTTTGGAAGAAGTTTTCAACTTCTGTTTTCAAGAAAACAATTTGGAATTGGACAAAAAATATTGAAAAGTTGATATTTCCAACTGCTGAAAAGAACTTTTGAAAGGAAATTTTACTTATTGATGACTGAGTTTTAAAAATTGAGATATTTCTAAAATTTGTGGTTAGTCATACAAAATGAATTTAAAATGTTTATGAAGCAGCAAACATCCTCCATCTAACAATAAATCTGATATACAAAAAATAATCATGCCTACAAGATACAATATGCTAGACTAAAGAGAGTATGAGAAAATATAAGAGCAACTAGATTCCATTAGTATACCACTTTAATGATGACACAATGAAGAACATGTAACTATCTCATCAATTCAGCATACATCATCTCAACACACACACACACACACACACACACACACACACACACACACACACACACACACACACACACAGAGTTAATGCTGTAGTTTTGACCCCCTCCCCGTATAGGTCTTAGATGAAAACTGCACACCTCGCTGTTTAAAGTTGAAGGTTAGACAAGACAGAAACGTGAATATAAAAATGTAAATCCGATGGCTTTGATTTCACAACACACAGCACAGTTAATTAGCGTTCATAAACACAACACAATTCTGAAAGCACAGTTCAACTATACTTACATCATCAGGGTTCCCACTCAACAGCAATAAAAAAAAAAAAATTCTCTGACTTTTCCAGGTTTTCCAGGTGGTTTTTGGCAACTACCCAAAAGTGCACAAGTTCTTCAACCGTTCAAGATGTATCATTTGCCATATGATTCTGGCACACCACACAAATCAATGGCATTCATGTATTATTTGCACCACTATTTTCTAGCTGACTGCTCACTCACACAATGGTAGACACACATATTACAGGGTTCCCACTCAAAGGTAATAAAAAAACTCCCTGACTTTTCCAGGTTCTCCAGGTGGTATTGAAAGTTTTCCCAGAGTGGTGACATCTATCAGGCTGCAATGAATTGTTACATTTCATTCCATTCATGCATTTTCTCACTAAGGAACACATTTGTAAATTTTTTAAGTAATTTGTCTTTATAAAATTACCTACTTTTCATTAATAACAACTAAATGCACACATTATTTTCTGTACCACAATTCCATGAACTTTTGTAAATACTACCCACATAGAATTTGTTAATGTATCCCCCACAGAAACAGGCCATATATATGTAAGAAAAAACCTGCCAGTTCATAAGTTTTAGTTTTTCTATAATACAATGCAGCTAAGGCTTAATGAAGGAATGGCTCATGCTCAGAGAAACATGTTGCAAGAGAGCCAACAAACAAAGGACTTTGATCCATTGTTTGGTTGGTTCTCATGTATTGTGTTTCTCCAAGCAGGAGTGTGCCAAGCCATTGTGCCTAATTATTTCATGTTACAACAACTGTCTGCAGAAATTGAACAAAAATTTAATAACAGGCAATTTTTAAAGTTCAATTTTGCATCATTTTTAGGGAATAAAGGAAAAATGTAATGTAAGTGAAAATAAGATTTCCAAATTCTTGGCAGGCAGTAATTGCAAAGGAAAGTTTGGAATCTGGAATTTTTTTTATGGCAAAATAAAATATCCCTTGATTTAAAAAAAAAAAAAGGCTAATTTTTCTTGAGTTTTCCCTGATTTTTGGAACCATTTTCGAATTCCCTGAGAATTCCAGGTTTTCCCTGTTTTTCAGGTTGCATGAGAACCCTGGTCATCAACACCTGAAGATTTTCAGTGTAGCATTATTTCCTAGATCTCTATTTTAAACAATTCTTTGCAACATTACCAAACAGAACAAAAAGAAAATCATGGTGAGAAATCCAGGCAAGTGCATTTTGAATGTTTATGTGGTCACACAGCAAGAAAGTAAGAAAAAAACACATAACAGTAACTCAATCCCACTAATATACTATGTCAATAAGGACAGACTGAACATCATGTAACAACCCAATCAATTTACTATGTTTGCATCAAAGATCACTTTAGAAGGGAATCATGCTATAAATATTGAAGTTTCAACATGTTGAATGTTGGCGTCCTTTGCTCGTTTCTTTTATTTTCGTCGAACACCTGCTGCAAGTTTATGTTTGTGAGTTTCAGTAGCGTGGATGCCAAACAGCCATCAGCAGTTCGTTGCAAAGAATTATGGGATCACGACCCTGGACAGAGATAATGGTGTCACTTTGATGTGTAGGAACGTGTTGTTTGTTGTTCTTACAAAAAGTGCTCTAAAAGAGTATTATGATCACCTAAAAGGATTCTCGCTGGAATAAACTGTTTTTGTGTTAAAAGTCAAATGGATATTTAATTTACGGTAAGACTGTTTAAAACAGACTAAATAGAAATTACGAAATAACTTAAAGTGCAGAGTCGTTGTTGATTAATCACTCATTCATTCTATTATATATCAGTGAACTTACATTAGTGTTTTAGTTGTGTGTTTAGTCAAGAATAAATAATGATAAATTATTTCAAGAGTCTGTCGATTATGAACATAGTTACTGTTGCAAATCATTTCTAAGTTTTTAACTTACACCATCACAACATCTATAGGGTTTGCACACATTTACAGAAAATAAATTCCAGGACTTTTTCAGGGTGCTTTCAAGAGTTTATCAAAAATTTAGGAGCTTCAATTTTTGCTAGAATCATTGCTTTTTTTCACATTTTGCAAATTGGTGTGAAATTGACTATGCATTTAGAATTTTTATGCAGTCCTATGCGTTCTGCTGCTACAGCGTGTTCTTGAGAGTGTGCTAAATGTTCAAGGAAGTGGGACATTTTCCCTGTATAAAAAGTGCTCGGTATAAAACTTGTATATGAAACAATGTGGAACTTACAGCAACGATAAAAACACAAAATCTTGCCACGACACTGAAGGTTTCCTATTTCATAGTCAACTACACTGGTTTCCATAAATTAAGCAACAAACTGAAAAATCGAGATAATTCGGCAAAATATAGTTCAAATTGCACATGTTACGGGCAAAGGCATACCGCATCGAAAGCAGATGAGTGACGCTGGCAGCGCTTTATGCAAATGCACAAGAGCTTAAAACCAGCTGTTTTGGAGGGATTTGCCAATTCATGTTTGGTTAACATGGCTTCAAGATGTCATTTACCAGCGGAATTATGCTATAGAGCAATAGGCCGATTTGAAGCAGGGTAACGGCAGGCTGACATCGTAAGATGGCTGAACGTCGATCGTCTGTGGTCAGCAGGATGTGGCAGCAGTTCCAAGCCATGGGTGCAGCTTCCCAAAGGTACAGCAAAGGTAGGCCAAGAGTGATGGCCTCTGCGGATGACTGGTATTTGCGGCTTTCAGCATGGCAAAACAGGATGGCTACATTGACTCATTTCAGATCTGTGCTTGCGGCAGTCATTGGACGGACTGTATCAGCTTCGATGGTGTGCAAAAGATCACATGCAGGAGAACTGTATGCTCGGTGACCGGTATTATGCGTGCCTCTCACCCCCGCCACTGGAGGGAACATTTCAATTGGGCACAAATGCATGTGAACTGAACTCAAAATCAGTGGTCTGTTCTGTTCACTGATGAGTCAGAATACTGTTTACAGAGTGATTCTTACCAAGTTTACATCTGAAGAGAGGCAGGTACTTGCTATCTTCCCTCTAATGTCCATGAAAGTGACACCTATGGTGGTGGTAGTGTTCTGGTGTGGGCAAACATATCGTTAAGCGGTCGTACTGACCTCTATGTATTGCCACATGGAAACCTCAATGCTCAGAGGAATAGAGATGACATCCTAGACCCCATTTGTTCATCCGTATGCAGCTGCAATTGGCAATACATTTGTACTGCAGGTGGATAACACCCATCCTCACACAGCTCGCCTCGTGCACCAGTACCTGGAACAGGAGACTATAGTCAATATGGAATGGTCAGCACGCTCTCTCGATCTGAATCACATTGAGCATGTCTGGGATGCTCTCGGGAAGCATGTTGCTGGCCTCCAGCTTCCACCCCGAACCCTGCAGGGGTTCCGCACGGCTTTGTTCAAACAATGGAAGCAGCTACTCACGAAACTGCTTGACACTATAATCAACAGCATAGAACATCGCTCTAGGGCCTGTATTGCTGTTCGAGGTAACCACACTCAGTATTGAAGTACCTTTTCCTATTTCATCTTGATACCTATATTTCTTTATTTTCATATTTGCATCACTCATACAAAACATAAATGCTTTGTATCACATGTTCTTACATTTTGTTGTTGTTGTTGCATTTGGTCTGATAAAGCTTACCACCAAATTTCATCTGAATATTAGAATAATTCTTGATGTTGACATATCACGCTTAAGTTACGTAAAAATTACAAGTGGTGGGACGTTTCGGTAGCAACTTCTACCTTCATCAGCCATGAAATGAAACATGTGGTATTAGAATCAGTTGTTGCCAGATTTCAAAATAGCTTTCCAAATCATAGGTATGTTAAAAGGTGCGTCTGTATTGTGGGTGTTAGGAGTAAGGAAGATTTCAATGCTTTCGCGGTACCTGAGGACTTTCCGATTGCTGAATGGAGCGATGCGTTTAACATTTTGTCAATCGGGAATCGGGAATATATTGCTGATGGTTAAAATTGAAAGCAAGATGGAAGGGTTGCCTTTCTTAACATCAGCAATATGTTTCACCTTTCTTAACATATTGCTGATGTTGGCTACAGGATTGCTGTTAAACCACCTCCACATCTTCTTAATGTTATCCTTAAAGACAGAGATTCCAATAGACCCCTAGAGTTACAAGGGGTCTACTCTATCCCTGTCAACACTTCCACAGGCATTACCCACTACATTGGTAGCACTTACCGAAGCATCAACCAGCGATTGGTTGAACATATCGCTGATGTTAAGAAAGACAACCCTTCCACGTCCCTTTCAATTTTAACCATCAGTGATACGTGCACGATTCCCGATTGGCAAAATGTTAAACGCATCGCTCCGTTCAGCAATCGGAAAGCCCTCAGGTACTGCGAAAGCATTGAAATCTTCCTTACTCCTAAAACCTGTAATACAGAAGCACCTTTTAACATACCTATGATTTGGAAAGCTATTTTGAAATCTGGCAACAGCTGATGCTAATACCACATGTTTCATTTCATGGCTGATGAAGGAAGAAGTCGCTACCGAAACGTCACACCACTTGTAATTTTTACGTAACTTAAGCCTGATACGTCAACATCAAGAATTATTCTAAATGTTTTGTGTGTTATGTATTTCACTGCCAATTATTCTCACTATGATCCAACTAAATAGGTTGCATCCTTTTTGAGTTATGACGATTTTTCCATTTGTTGCTTAATTTACGGAAAGCAGTGTATTACCACACACATTGGTGGCAGGCAGGCCAGATATCAATCTTCTTTATTTAGGAAAGTGCATGCTAGAAGGAAGGTTCATCTTGGGCTTGTGGGAATGTTTCCACATGCGCTGACTCCAACTGCACACAACTGTTATAATACAAACCAAGGTTGTTGGAAATATGACACTAAAATCTTGCACTATAGCATCACATGTGATGAAATGACATCACATCTCCACACTCTATGAAAGGAAGTGATATCACTGTAAGCAGATTTCACAGGGAGCTAGAACAAGGTGATGCAGTCGATCTAAATATTTCAAAAATGTTTTTTCAATTGCAAGAAAAATTCCAGGACTATTCCAAAACCTTTTGTAAAAATAGGAAAAATCAGGAACTTTCTAGGCCTTGAAAAAAAAAGGGGGGGGGATCAATTCCAGGACTTTCCCAGGATTCCAAAAGTCATGTGAACCCCATATCTAGTAGTAGATATATGTTAAACTAAAATGAACTGCAAATCTTTTTCAGAAATTCAAAATGCATGATGACTGAAAAACAAAACAACATAAAATCTTTGTACCTGGGATTCCATACAGGTAATTGAATTCAGGAGGATCAGTTGGTCTACGAAACATGTCTAACATCCTTTTGGTAACAAGAAAGCCACCACATATGTTTATGGTAGATATCAGAGTAGCTGCAGCACCAAGAACTTGGGGTGTTGTCTGGGGCACAATACCTCCACCCATTAGCAGCAGTCCACCAACAGCAGTGATACCCGAAACAGCATTTGTTACAGACATCAGGGGAGAATGCAGAGCTGGTGTAACACCCCACACAGTATGGTATCCTACAAAATGTAATATATTTTATTTGTCAGAAAAAAAAAGTACAATAAATGCAGCAAAAATATTACCATTTACATAGCATAACTAATTATGGTTTTTTTTATCAATGGTGTGTTACAAACAATACCAACAGAATAATTTTGGAACTGTTACACAAAATTCCCTAATTTTTATTCTAATGAAGTCTTATGGGTTTTCATGAAAATGTATTTTTTTTTTATTCATTAGAGTCAGTGTAATAACAGAAGGCATAATTAAATGGTAGAGATATGAGAGGAACAGACATCAGGGAAGAATAAACTGTGCTGGCATAAATACTCCACATAACATATCCTGGAATAAAAAAAAAAAAATACTGCATTTGTATAAAAGCAGATAAGAGCAAAAAGGTTTTGCAACTAGTCACTTCACCTAACAGATTTAATAACTTTGTACTTGAAGAATGATTCCAAATAAGACAATCCAAATGTTTTGGTGTTAATTACCATATTTTTCAGCGCATAGGATGAGATTTTTTTCTTCGAAAGTCTGGGCCTATCAGCAGGTAAGTTGAATTTGCAACATTCAACTTACCTGCTGATTGGATTGTGCCTTCAATCCAGCCATGATCTGAGCAGATAAAACACAATATTATGTTCACAAGAAAGTGTAGGAAATGTAATATTCGCTGAAAGCGTAGGAAATGTAATATTCCGTTTACTAAGAACTAATTCAAAACCTGCTGAAACAGATATTTCTGTTTGACACAAACATCCTTAAAATCACTGATACCAATTTAGAGTGGCAGCTGTTGTATGTTAATTGCATCCCCTTTGTAATCCCTCCAAGATTCTGTGTGGGTGGCATTGATTTTGCAAAGCCACTAGAATTACAATTGGTGCACCTCTTTTATAAAATCAATAACTCAAAAACGCATGCATTAAAAATTCTGAAAAAATTCATATATGTTTATATTGACGAATTCTACAAATATACCAAGTTTCATAAAAATCAAAAATGGTCAGGTTGAAAATGCTATTTTTGCTGGTTGATTTCACATGGAATGACCCCACTGCAAATTGATGGGATGCACTTACTTAAGTAATTTGAAAGTGGCAGAAAATTCTAATTACACTTCTGAGAGAATTGTTCAAGAGCTCTTAGAGGTGCTAGCTTCAGAAATTCGCTCTAATATAGCAAGCGAGTTAGCCAAAAGTCAGTTTTTTAGTGTGCTGTGTGATGAGACAACTGATATTTCAGTTGTAACTCAAAAACGCATGCATCAATAACTCAAAACGCATGCATTAAAAATTCTGAAAAAATCATATATGTTTATATTGACGAATTCTACAAATATACCAAGTTTCATAAAAATCAAAAATGGTCAGGTTGAAAATGCTATTTTTGCTGGTTGATTTCACATGGAATGACCCCACTGCAAATTGATGGGATGCACTTACTTAAGTAATTTGAAAGTGGCAGAAAATTCTAATTACACTTCTGAGAGAATTGTTCAAGAGCTCTTAGAGGTGCTAGCTTCAGAAATTCGCTCTAATATAGCAAGCGAGTTAGCCAAAAGTCAGTTTTTTAGTGTGCTGTGTGATGAGACAACTGATATTTCAGTTGTAACTCAAAAACGCATGCATCAATAACTCAAAAACGCATGCATTAAAAATTCTGAAAAAATTCATATATGTTTATATTGACGAATTCTACAAATATACCAAGTTTCATAAAAATCAAAAATGGTCAGGTTGAAAATGCTATTTTTGCTGGTTGATTTCACATGGAATGACCCCACTGCAAATTGATGGGATGCACTTACTTAAGTAATTTGAAAGTGGCAAAAAATTCTAATTACACTTCTGAGAGAATTGTTCAAGAGCTCTTAGAGGTGCTAGCTTCAGAAATTCGCTCTAATATAGCAAGCGAGTTAGCCAAAAGTCAGTTTTTTAGTGTGCTGTGTGATGAGACAACTGATATTTCAGTTGTAAAGCAGTTAATAATTTATACAAAATTTGTGTCCACAAAAACAAAAGAAGTTAAAGTTGCTTTCCTGACCACAAAAAGCATAAATGATGGAAAAGCTACAACAATTGCAAAGAATTTAACTGAAACATTAGGTGAATTAAATTTACAGCTTGAAAAACTGGTAGGTTTGATATCTGATGGTGCCCGCAGTGATGATTGGCAAGAATAATGGTGTTGCAAAATTGCTGAAGGATGCAACTTAAAATATTTTAATTAATTGTCATTGTGTAAATCACTTTCTAGCTTTAGCTAGTGCCCAGGCTGCACAAGAAGTTAAGTATTTAGTAAAATTCAATGACATCCTGCGGCAGTTATTTTTTTTCTTTCAAAATTCTGGTGTTCGAATGGCTGGATTGCACCAAATACAAGACATTTTCAACATACCTCAGATGAAACTGAAAATGGCCAGTGATACTAGATGGCTTTCTCATGAAGCTGCTGTTCAGTCACTTCGTAAAACACTAATGAGTGTTGCGGTTGCACTGGAGAGAGAAGCCATTGAACGAAATGATGTCACTGCAGAAGGTTTAAGTAAACTTATAAAAACATACTCATTTCTTGTTAAATTAATGATGATGTGTGATATACTGCCAATTTCGAGCAACCTATCTAGATCATGGTTATGGCAAGATACAGACTTAACCACTGTTAAATCAATATTAGAGGCAACCAAATCTAAAATAATTTTACTGAAATCTGACCCAGGAGAAAACTTCAGAAATCTATCCTTGCTATTGGAAAATCAGTGGATGGACCTGGCTGTTAAAGTAGATGAGGAAAGTGTAGAGCTGTACAAGAAAAATGTTTATGATAAATATCTGGATGTGATAAAAATTCATTTAGAAGACAGATTACCAGATATGCCAATAATGTCAGCATTTTCTATCATATTTAACCCTGTTGCTGTAAAAGAAACATCGCCAGAGAGGGTGATGTGAGTTATTTATTCATTACTCAAAAAATGGAAATCCCCCGCCTCTTGATTATACTGCCACAAAAGCAGAATGGAATGTGGCCTCAGTGATGATCAGAAGTGACACATATAAAGATATGTCAACAAGAAACTGTCCTCAAATAACTATCTACGAATCATGAACTTAGAGAATCGTTCCCTAATTTATCCAAATTAGCAACAATTTGTCCCTCTTTACCAGTGTCAACTGCAGAATGTGAAAGGGGATGAATTCTCTGCTTAAAAAAAATTAAAACTTGCCTACGAAACAGAATGAGCCAGAAAACTCTAAATAATTTATTGATGATTGCATTAGAAGGTCCTGATCCTTCAACTTTCGATTATGATCGAGCTGCTGATAACTGGGCAGGGAAGAAAAAAGAAAAATACATATCTGAACACCCTGGTTATACGTGTACGTCACCACGTGAAATTAAGAATAATGTAAACTCTAGCTGGCACCTTAAATAACAGTTTCCATTTTTAATCCTGCAGGCAAAAAAAAAATGTTTTATTGCTAATTCAATAAAATTTCAAAAATTGAATAAGTTGTGATTTCCTTTATGAGTACTTTCTTTATTGTGCTCCGTATTAAGTGCACATAATTGTAAGAGTGGAAAACTTATTCCCACATACACCATAATACTGATGAAGACTGGCTGAAATCTGCATCAAAATTTCATTTATTAGTAAGTACCCATTTTTTTTTATCATTTATGTACAATTTTCTAATATTTATCATGTTAGTTACCTTAATGCCTACCACACTGCTATAAAGATGTTTAATAAGTACAATAATATTAAACAAAAAATCTTTTTTTTTATCTTTATCTGGGGGTGGGGTGGGTCGTTAAAACCATTCAGCTAAAATTTCTTGCCACCCAGCTGTAAAAGAAATCTAGGAAGAACACTAGATATATGTTAACAAAGTAGTCATTCATTGGTGAGTATTATTGCTCAACTAAAAAGAAGACTAAAAATTCATAGTTTCTGCTGTTGAAACTTCATTTCACTAGAATTCAAGATTATAAAAAAAAAAAAAAAAATCCCACTTTTTCACTTTTGCGCAAACTTTAACATTAAATATCCCAAGTGATGCACTCTGTATGATTATTTTCAAAGTCATACACTCGGTTAGATGAACTACGCACCAGATTATGTCTATAGAATAGTATAAACTTTTATTATACAGACTTTAAGAACTTCTTCCTTCATCTATATATTGTCTGCTTTGCAATAAGTTATGTGGCTACCTAGTGGCTTAATACACTGAATTGAGCATTGTTTTCCTATTTTAGATGATCTGGTAGACTAAAATCAATAAAAAAAAAGTGGTTTGGCCATATTGAAAGAATGAGTGATGAGATGCTTACAAAGACAACTTTTTTCAGCCGAAGTGGCAGGAAAGAAAGGTAGAGGAAAAAAGATTTTAAGTACAAAACGTCTTGTGTGCAGTGTGTAATTGATGTCAGTGATGCTTAAGCAGTGTGCAAGATCGTATGTAAATGGAGATGTTTGATACACCAACAGTAAGTAAAATCTAGTTTCATCAGTTAAAGGTTTATCTGGCAGATTTTTTTCTTTGAGGAAGTAACTTCTGAATCTCAGATAACAGGTTAATGATATGTGTATGTATATAAACAATAATGACGGGCCATATTTCTGCATTATACATATTTACTAACAAATTAATTAACCTCAGAACTAACCTTCTAAAAGAAACCACAAACAACACTTACAAATACTAAATTTGATTTTAATTTTACTTTTACATACCAACAATTCCTGAGAGAGCAAAAGTTGTCATCATTGTAGTAAAAGCTGGATTAGGTGACACCATTCCAAAGCCAATGAAACCTCCCAAACCTAAAAAATACAATAACAGAACATTTATAAGCATCATCATTATATTCATATCTAAAAGTCATCACAAAGAGAAATGGAAAAAAATACCTGATATGTTGTTTTGGATTGACTAGTGATTATACGTATAGGATTAAGTCATGAAACACATGACTGTATATAAATAAATGCATTTATTTATTTACCGACGGCACATATTTGGAGGATTTTCACATGACTGTATACAATATAGACATGTGTTTCGAGGCTTAATAAATCAGTAAAACCCAAATTCAACAAAGACAATATTAAGATTAATCCTTCAAGCCAAAATCTGGATGTCATCTAATAGTGGGTAAGAGCAGCAGTCAGCTGAAATGTGTCATGTATGAAATACCAGGAATTAGGATGTTTTACAGTCTTTCCCTATATTAAAAGTTCTGCAAGTTACTAGAGAAAATATATCAAACTAAATGATCTGCATGAATGAAATAAGATATATAAGAACAATGAGGTGACCTTCAATCACCAATGAATTCATATGGTTGTTTAATGCATCTTTTTCAATGTTCAAGCTTTTAAATGCCTTTTAACGTTTCTACTTTTAGCTGCATCAATTACACCCACCGGCAAGTCATCAGGAAAAGAAAAACCTATGAGAAAGTTATAAAACAATAAGTGTTTTCTAAGAATTAATTTGCAAGCTATTCTTAGTTAGTCTACCAGAACTATTGAAGCATTTTCTTTCTGTTTACCATATTTTGCAAACAGAGATGCAAATGTTACAAATCAACTAAAGTTAGCAATAACATCTCGTACCTGTTGTATACATTAGAGAATCTTTCAGAGTCGCATTATAATAATTAGGTTCTGGAGGAGTGATCTTTGCAGGAGTTGGTGTAGCTGCTGCAGGAGGGGGAGTTGCTTCTTTTAATGGAGGAGGTGGCCAAGTGACTGTTCCTTCGTGAAGTGCAATGGAACCACGAACAACATCATCAGACATGTCGATGTAAAAATGATCTTTTGCACCTAAAATAAAGACAGCATTGTAAGACAAGCATAAAACAGACATCTTTTTGAAATAAATGTTCAAATATAATCTTAAAATCGCAGAATAATAAAACTCCTGTTTATCATGAAAGTTTTCCCACTGATGTACAGATTCCCACATGAAATAAAAATTATACATACATACATATTGCCTTTGAAATTTATTTCACACTGATTTAGTTTTGATTTTGGTCATTCCATCCAGGATTCATACAGAACAAAAATGCTTTTCCCTGACTAAAAGAATGATAAAACACACATGGCTAGCAGTTGCTAACATATCTCAGTCAGTATCTTCACTAGCACTGATTGCTGCAACTAACTTCTCTCATTACCCTGTAACAACGTTATCAGTGCTGTCAATCAGATTATCAGCAACACAATCTGTTTTTTTCTCCTTTTATTGTTTTTTCACTTCCCCATTTTTTATGATTTTTTATTTTCAAATAATTACAAAATGTCCACATTTCAGAAACTTTTTCGGCCCACCAAATTTTGACTTGTGGTCCACAGTTTGGAAAACTGCCTTAAACTATTAAGAAATATCACAATAACAATAAGCTTTTGAAACAAATCACAGTGGCTGACTAAATATACATAAAATATAATGTAGGGTTTCAAAACAATTACATTTCACTAGGGTCAATTTAAAAGGTTTACATACCAATAGACAAAAGAAATTTTGATATGTTATTGGCATACAATGTGGATGACTGAGTAGGCAGTCTGCTTGGAAGGTCAGTATATCCTATATGAATGACTCCATTGTGGATATATATTTCCCCAGGTCGGGTGGTTTCCACATTGCCTCCTGCTTCAGATGCAAGATCTACTATAACAGAACCAGGCTTCATTGATTCCACCATTTGCTAAAATTAAGAATTGTAAACATGAAAATACTATTATAAATTAACTGCTTCCTTAAAATCGCATCACACAAAACATACAGGCAAGGCTATTTAAAATAATGACAAGTTTTTAACACACATAAGAGCATACCCAGTCTTAGCATAAATACTGTTACAAACGTTCGACAGATGGTGCGCAACCGGTATGCAACGTCACCAAACAGTCAGGAGGCATGAAGTAGCTAGTGAATCATTGTGCGTTCAGTCACAGAGGAGATAACATATTTCGTGAAGTACTTGCCATGGAGTGGGGGTGATTATGAGAATAGTGCTGCTGTAATAAGTGCTGCACAAAGTTGGAAAATCAGTTTCCGAGATTTTCAACATGTTTTTGTCTACAGGACCATAAAAAGTATTCTTAAGACTGGGACCGTAGCTGATCCCCCAGAAAGGGTTGGCTGTATATCATAAGGACTGCTCGCCTGGTGAAAGCAGTGGCAGCCAATATTTGACGAAATCTTGTCAGAAAACAATGAGCGATGGCTCGTAAGCTGAACATTTCAAGAATGTCGATGTCATGCGAGCTTCGGAGTGACCTAAGGGCAAAAGCTTACCAGCAGCGAACAAGGCTCTTTCTCACACCACAACTGAAGCAGCAGAGGGTGCTAAAAGCAAAACGTTTGCTGCAGTGTTACACAGAAAATCGCACCAAATCAGATTCTTTTATCTGATGAAAACATTTTCACTATTGAAGAGACTTTCAACTGCCAAAATGACAGGGTGTATGGGTGAACCTCACGAGAAGCTCTGGATAAAGCTCCAAGGATCATGAGGGGCCATCATCCTGCTGCTGTCATGGTTTGGTGGGAAGTTTCTTACGAGGGTACCACGGAGCTCCATTTCTATGAGGAAGGAGTGAAAACATCCGCCAAAGTCTACCAGGACAGAGGTTTTTTAGCCAGTGGTAAAAAATGTGAGTCACACCCTCTTCCAAAACTGACAGTGGAGCTTTCAGCAGGATTCTGCACTTGCCCACAAGGCCAATTCAACCCAGGAGTGGCTTCAGGCGAATTTGCCACACACCATTTCTCCAGCTGATTGGCCTTCAAGCAGCCCAAATCTCAACCCATTGGACTACAAGTTGTGGGCCACACTGGAGGACATGGCCTACGGAAAGTGACACCCCAGTATTGACAGTCTCAAATGCTCTTTGGTGAGGCAGTAGTAGCTTTCCCTGTGGAGACCCTGCGTAAACCTATTGATGAGTGGCCACAGAGACTGAAGGACTGTGTGAAGGCAAAAGGATGCCATTTTGAAAAGTGATTGGTGCCATGTATTCATAAGTGTACTACTTACGTCATATCACAAGTATATTAAAATATCTTTAAATTTCTTTTGTTATTTCATTGAATACTTTGTAACAGTATTTATGGTAAGACTAGGTAGATTGAAAATGATGTTTCACTCTATGCACTATTCACTTTTACAGTCTTATACCCAAATAACAAGTGATTTTCTGCTCAAAAATGACTGACCATGATATTATATTTCCTACAGGTACAAGGATAAACCTACGTACATCAAAATAAAAAGTAAGCATCATTCACAACAGTTCTTATAGGAACAGAACATATACTAAGTCACATACTATAAAGATGGAAAAATTACAAAAATCGTAACTTCATTATTTACAACACATTATTATATTGCGATCGGAGTAATTAAGTCACAGATGGCGCTGCAATGTCGAATTTTCAACCAATAAAGCTGGGAGCAGTAGAGCATATAGAGGTACTGGGTTTGTCCGAGTAAGTAATTCGTAACGGAAATCACGGACGGTGTAACATGGCATGCGATAAGGAGCACATTAGACATTGTTTTCTCTACAAGTTCGATAAAGGCAGTACTGCAGCCGCTTCTTGCCGCAACATCTGTCAAGTGTATGGGGAGGATGCAGTTGATGATAGCACGTCACTGTTGATTTCGGAAATTCTGGGACGGAGACAGAAGCTATAAAAATCGATCACGTCCTGGACGTCCATTCGTGGTTTCTGAAGAGGATGTGGACCAAGCCATAACGAATGACCCACATCCAACCAGTCAGAAATTAGCTGAAACATTGTCGGTACACAGGACAATAGTCGAAAGACGGATGCATGCGCTTGGGTTCAGCACCAATTTTGATAACTGGGTTCCGCACCAGCTTTCTGCAAAGCAATGAGAGGAGAGAATCTGTACCTGTGTTTCTTTGCTTTCTCGTCACAGAAATGAACCATTTTTAGGGCGAATTGTAACAGTGATGAGAAATGAGTAATGTACCACATTGTAAAGTGTCAACAAACTGTGTGCCAAGCTGCGGAGCCTGCTCCATCGACCTCAGAAGGAGGACTGCATCTCAAAAGGTTTTGTTAAGTATTTGGTGGGATGTCCAGGGAATAATCCACTAGGAGATGTTGGCACCTAACCGAACGATAAATGCTAATCTCGGCAAAAATTACTGGGCTTTGGTTGGGAAGTGTTAACTCACTCGGCGTATTCCCCTGACCTGGCACTTACGGACTACCACCTTTTTCGACCATTACAGAAGACCTTTGCTCTCCAAACCTTCGATGATGTGGATGATGTGAAAATGGCATTACATGACTTTTTTTACTCTAAAACACAAGAGTTTTTCTGGCGTAGGATTCACTTACTCATAGACAGATGGCAAGAGGTCATACAGAATGATGGCGATTATGTGAAATCCTAGGTATGTTATTTGTTGTGTTCTCCTTTCTTTGTAGCCTACAAAAACAGGCAGAACTTATGCACACACCCAATAATACAGGTTTATGTCTTGGTAATATTTATGTGTGCAGGTTGCTGTATGCTGATGACAGTCTTGTTGGCAAAGAGCAAAAGTAAATTGCAGAGTATGTTGCCAAGATGTACACAAAGTTGTATGAAATTCGAACTGAGTATAAATAAGGGAAAACCCAAAGTTATGGTTTTTCAGCGAGTAACTGTTAGTACTGAATGCAAGATGGGTCTACATGGCACAATGGTTGACCAGGTGAAAGAGTTTGTATGTAACACCTAAAACAGAGCCTGTTCTATAGAATAGCACTTCATCAGGATGAGCGGCAGCAAGGATAACATGCAGTCCCCTGTGCAGCAGCAGTCCAATGGAGAGGAAACCTGCAGTCGGCAAGAACAAGCTGAAATACATACTAGTGAAGCACACTCAAGTTGCTATACTTCTGAAGGGGGGGGGGAGTCCAGAAGGTCAAAGAGCACAAGGAAACTTGAAACCAATGACAATTATAATAAAGATTTTGCAAGCAGCAGCAAGTAGGCATCAGAAATGGAAGGGGGAGGGGCAAAAAAATTGTCAGCATAGATATTCTCCATAGATCTCTCAGTGATAATTTAGGAGTCCTGAAGGTCAAAAGTGCCAGGCAAACGAATAGACTACTGCAACAGAAGGGGTGGAGCCACTAAGCCTTGGGGTAGGGCAGGAGTAAACGGGCACTGTCACGAAAAGAGAGGGGTGAGGTACATGTTTTGTATGGAGCAGCTCTGGGCAAACCGAGCACCAAACCTTCAAGGAAAGCAAACAGTTAACACACCAATTGAAGAGAACCATATCATTGGGTGGGGAGTGGGAGGTGATCTCTCCCAGCAGAATTGAGGTACATTGGCAATTGGACTTTCCAACCCCCAATGGAATTGAGTTTTGCTTTAGCTACCAACAAAGTGAACAGGGGAAGGTCTGTGACTTTTGTAATTACTGGATCAGTAAGTACAAAAGTCTTCTGTAAGCAGTGGCCCTGCCAGTGGTTGCACTGTTATTTGAAATTAGACTGCACAAAAATTCAATACAAACAATACAAACACACACCCTAAAAATAAGACTAAAAGGAAAATAAATGTTTAACTTTGGTTTTAATTTTTCTTCAAGAGAAAACTGTAGAAAAACATAAACAAGAAATTTGTTGTTGTTTTTTTGCAAGAGAAAACTGTAGAAAAACATATTTTGAAACATAAGAAAGATGTTTTGAAATGAACCCAAATACTGTGTTGTCTATTTTGACAATGGAAGACACTTCTGCAATTCCCCGCTGGAATAAAGCAAAACGTATTGCTTCTTTTGACAATTGATTTGCCCTCCGTTACCGCAAAAGCCTGGAAATTTTTTTCAGCACAAAGACTTGCAATTCAGAATCACCACTCTATATCCTGTTGATCCAGAGATCGATTCTAAAATCTGGCAACAAAAATTAAAACGTAGAATCTGGAAACAATCTTAGTCCTCCATTGGCGTGATGAAGACCTAAGATGAGGTTGAAAGCTCCCAACTTACGAACTTTCTTTGTAAAAGTTCTCTCTTAATGTAACTAGCGTGATCGACTTATCTTTATTTGTTATTTCTTGTTACGTGTTTTGCCCATCATCGTCATGACATAAACTGGAGCCTGCTAAACAAACTTTATTTTCACATTTATATTAGCATTGACATTTTGTGTCTTCAAACTTGAGAGTTGCTCCCCTTTCCTTAAAAAACTGCATTAAAGCAGTCTGCTCTGTTCTATTTTCCCCGAAATCTTTCATGTTATCTTAGTCTATGTTTTGAGCAGTTTGCTGTGTTGCCAATGTATTACATTTTCCCAACTGAATCCTTGGGTTTGATTTGAATTCTGTATACTTTAAAATTTTGCTGAATTTGCTTCATCCCTGTTTTTTTTTGTTTTTGTTTTTTTTAAAACAAATTCCCTTGATTCACTACAATTTTGCCAATGTCAAAACCAAAAGGTTTACTAATCTTTATATACATTATATTGACAAAAGTCACCAGACACCTAGAAGAAAAACACAACATAGCATTTATTCACATACATTGACATACAGTCCACCTTTGGCCTTAATGCATGCATTGACCCTTCAAGACATGCTTTTGACAAGGTTTAGGAACACAGCGATACAGATAGGTATGCGCTTTCATTCAGTACATAATGCTGCCGCTAACTACTGCTTAGTAGTAGGCTTCGGTTCCAAACTTCTTATGCGGCACTCTAATTCATCCCATAGGTGCTCAATGGGATTAAGATCAGGACTCTGTGCTAGCCAGTCCACACACAATACAGAATTATTGTCAAACCACGCCATAACAGCCATAACAGTCCTCGATTTATGGCTCGTTGCATTATCCTGCTGGTACCAACAAGGCACGGTTCCATAGTATTGCCACAGAGTTGGTAGGGTATAATTGTCCATAATATCAAGGTAGACTTGCTGATTAACAGGTTTGTCCAGGATAACCAATGGGCAGAGACCATACCATGAAAAACACCCCCACACAAGTGCACTGCCAGCTCCAAACTTAACCGTAGGAACAGTACACTGTGGTAAATAGTGTTTTCCCAGTTGCTGAAATACCCACACATGGCCATCAGACACATGGGTCATGTATCTGGATTTATCAGTCCATAGGAACAGTTTCCATTGATCTACATTCCACAATAAATGGTCTTTACACCACACTAAACGACGAGTAGCATTCAGAGTGGAGATCATAGGCTTATGAGCAGCCGCATGACTACAGTAATCCATGGAATGAAGTTCTCTGCGAATGGTACATGTACATACGGAGGTTCCAGCATTTTTACTCACCTGTACACTGAGGTCTTGTGCAGTACTCTGTCGATTAGCTGTAACAACTCTCCTGAGGCTTCGACGTCCTCTATCACAGATTTTCTTTGGCCTGCTGGCATGTTTTGCTGCTTCAGGCATGCCATGTGTCTTCCACTTATTCAGTAGATCCAAAACAGTTGACTTGGGTATGGTTAAACACTTCTCGGTTTCTCTTACAGACAACCTACTAATATAACACACAACAATCTTTCCTTTCTCAAAGTCAGTTTTCTCCCACCGCGACATTTTCACTCAACCTCACAGTGCGATGTGATCGTGGTCAACTGCAGGCTTGTTTCTCGGTACTGAGAAATGCAGAAGTTAAGCGGCTAGGGAAGGCCATTTGCCAGAAATATTGCCTTTTGGACACATTGCACTGTTGTACATATTTGGTGCATCATTTTCAAGTTCACTTAGCTCATCCTGATCTGTCTGAGAGACTTATTATTGTCCACAACTCTATGTTGAACACTGAGCTGCAAATAATTCAAAGCAGACATATCCATAAGCTAAGAATACTTGTATTTCAGGCCACTGATGATATCACACGGGGTGGTGCCTCCCCCGAATTTGTCTTCAGCACTTTGACCAAAGTTTTACAATTTTAGTGATGTTTCATTGAATGCAGTTCTGGTCCGGGCATTAAATAGGGGGTCAAAATTCAACTACCCCACTGATGGTGTTAATGCTTTCCATGTTATTACAGAAACTGAGAACATCATCCATGCTTTGCCTTTAGAGGACCAGGATTCTGCTAGGCAAAAAATTGAGAAGATTTGCAATCAAATTGGGCCTCAGGTGCCTTTGGCGATGGCAGTGTATTAGAGTGAAGAGAAGAAACAGTTGTATGAATTGAGAAATAACCCTAACATTGTTATCACCATTGCAGACAAGGCTCATGACATCGTTATCTTAAATTGTGAGGATTATTTTCAGAAGATGAACAATGTGATTAATACTATTTCTCACTCAGTTGTCCTTTATGCCCCCACTTCGGCTACTATTAGACAAGTTTCTGCTCTTAAAAGAGAGGGTTTGTTGCCCAGTGAGATTCAGTCTATGTTGGGTAGTGTTGTTGGCCCTGCCATTCCCAATATATTCAGCACCGTTAAGACTCACAAGCCTGGTTTACATCTCCGCCCGCTCGTTTCTAGTTGTAACAGTCCTTTAAGACCATTTGAGAGAGTGTTGGCACGTTACCTTCAACCTATTGTCCAATCCTCACTTTATTCCATTACTAGTTCCCTCCAGGCCACTGCCCGTATTCGAGACTTCAGAGGCTTGGGCTCCTCTTTTATTTTGGCATCATTGGATATGGGATCGTTATAGCCGAGTGTTCCATTGAACGCTGCCCACGATTTGATTGTTTCTAAGTTGTCCGATTTGGGGACTATTCCCCCAATGTAAGTTCAGGCAGTCTCCGATGCTTTAAATATTACTGCAAGAAGATCCTTTTTTCGCTTTAATGGGACCATTTACCATCAGGGTGGTGGCACTCCAATGGGCTCGCCCTTCTCTGCTGTCTTGGCAGAGGTGGTCATGCAAGATTTGGAGGACGATATTTTAGCCAGGGCGGAGGAGGTTTCATTACTGTACTTGTGTTACATCAATGACATTTTTGTCATTTGGCCACATTCTGGTGATGCTTTGCTTTCTTTTAGAAGCCTTATGTCGTCTAAATATCCTACTATTAACTTGACGACAGAATGGGAGGAAAATCTTAAGATCCCTTTCTTGGACCTTCTAATTACCAGATATGTTGATAAAGATTATTTGACTTTTGAAGTGTATCAGAAGGTTGTTGGTTCTTCTGATATCATTCCACATGCCTCTTTCCACCCGGCTAGGTATAAACTTGCAGCTATTCAGGCTTTGGTGAATAGAGCGTATACCCATTCCTCATGCATTGCTGCTCGGAATAAAGAACTTTTTATTAAGACGATCATGATGGAACATGGGTATGATGTTGGTATTGTGGAAAAATTATGCACTCGGCATAGGAGAGGTAATTCGACTTCGTTATGTGTTGAGCGCAAGCAGATTAGTTACGTGGGATCAGTGTCTTTTCTTCCACCGATTACTAATGCATTATGGAGAATGTGCAAAACAACACGAAAAAAGACTTTGGTGATGTGACCTCTAACCTTCGAAGTATGCTCAGGAAGGATCGTGAGCCCAAACCCATTCAAGAACAGTGGGGCGTGAACTGTGTGCCCTTGAAGATCGACATTGCTGCCACTTCTAGTTCATGGTACATAGGCTCCACTCTTCGTAATTTAGGAGTTAGAGTGACTGAACATCAGTACACTGTAAAGACTGGATCTACTACTACTGCCCTTGCATGCCTGGTTAAGTCTGGAACTCATCTGTCATCTTGGTCTGAGACTTATTTGTTACATAAGACCAGAGGTAGGTATAAGACTCTCTTTGCTGAAAGTTTGTACATTAACGTTTTTAAGGATGTATGCTGTAAATGATGACTTACCTGCACATGTACATGCACCATGGATTTGCTTATTTAACTTTTTGTGTTGTACAAAGTACCCTATTATGGGGGTTGATAACAGACCTTGTGCTTACTTATCACTTTGGTGAGTATGTATTAGTCACCTATTAAGTGTTATTTTCTTTCTCACTGTAACAGAGTTGTGACGTGGATAACATGTCACTCACCAGGATCGCTGTTGTCTTCGGGACTACCTATATATTAAGTGTGTTCTTTTAACCTGATGACGCATAGGGCACCTGTTGCAAAAGATTTTGCCAGTTCTTTTAACCTGATGATGCATAGGGCGCCTGTTGCGAAAGATATTGTTCTTACCTAATATGTCTTTTTAGTAGTAAAATTCTAATTGTACGTTTTGGGTTGGTTTTCTATATGCTTAGACAGCTGCCTTTTTTATTCTTATTGATATTTTTAGCATGAAACTTTTATGATTGAAGCCTGCTTTTATCTTTGGAAACTTCCTTATCAAAACAGTTTTCTGTTACATATCCTGGTGAGTGACATGATATATTCATATCTTGCTACTATTTCAACCAATTTTGAAAAACATGCAGGTACAAAGAAAATCCTTCAAAGGAATTGAATTTGTTTCTTTATGTACTAGAATTGAAAAAGCTAACCTTAGAAATGAGTCGAGGAGCAGGTTTTCCAGGAATCAGAGCAGTGGTTATCAGTATATCTATTTCTTTACACTGTTTTGCAAAGAGTGCCATTTCTGCCTCAATAAATTCTTTGGACATTTCTTTAGCATAACCTCCAACTCCTTCACCAGATTCCTGAAAAAAAAAAAAATTAATGAATGCAATGCTGTCAAATCTCAAATTGCAGTATCTCTTTAATTTACATGAATATCTTAGCCATAACTGGAGAAATAGTTTTAACTGAAATCTATTACAAGAGCACAAACACCAATATTTGTTGGATTACAACTCATCTTCCTATATCATAAGAACAACTATGGCAAAGCAATAGATTGTGAAAAAATAAATCATACAAAAACTTCCATAAAAACTTAATCTAAGCAAAATAAAAAAAAAGGTCACCCAACTTCAGTAACGTAATTAATAAATTATTTAAATAAAATAAAAAGCCATCAGAGAAACATCAAGACCTCTTGACTGAAAAAAATCTATATTTCTTGACGTTTTGCTACCCTGCATTTATGTTTCGTCATCTCTTCTTTATGAAGATGAATTTTCTATATTTTAAGAAGCTCAGTTTGTTTTCCTGCTCGGAAGGATAAGTTTTACCATCTGGTTAAGGAACTTATAAAAGCCCTGAAGTTTTCAAAATAATGGAATTCAACATAAAACCCATTACACTGCATGAATTGCACCATGCTAGCATTTTTTGGATACACCAACCATAACTAAATTATAGATGAATTTCAAAGGATGCTTGTCTTACAGCAGAAATAATTTTTTGTTCTGTCAAACTAAATATCCTCCTACAAAGTTCTTATCTCTTTCTCTCTCTCTCTCTCTCTCTCTCTCTCTCTCTCTCTCTCTCTCTCTCTCTCTCTCTCTCTCTCTCTTTCTCTCTCTCTCTCTCTCTCTCTTTCTCTCTCTCTCTCTCTCTCTCACTCTTTCACTGGAAAGTCAACTTCATCTTCAAAAACAGCTAATCTCAATCCTGAAACTTTTACGAACCATCATTTCAGTGGCAAAAACATATTTCCAGTTTCAATTTTATTTCTTTTAATCCACAGTATCTTATCCTATGAATTTTGAAACCCTTAGATCTATAAATTAAGATGTTAAGGAGTTTAGGAGCTCCCATGAAAAAGGAACTATGTTTCTGATCTTTAATAAATTAAAATACAAATAGGAAGCACTCAAATTTTAGTTTTCAGTATACAAATAATCACTCAAAAATTACAATCTTAACCCATTTTCCACAATATACTTATTTGAAGCATCAGTAGCAATGATTGATTTGCGTAAAGCAGGATTTTCAAAACTAAATCCAAAATTTGTTTCGAAGTAGGACTTTACATGTGTGTGTGCCACCTTGTAACTAAACAATACCTCAGTTTGATGTTTCGACAGCCACAAAACGGCAGCAACCATATAATTAAATGTGTAGCTAATCACCACACCTATATGGTCTATAAATCTCATAAACATCTATAAACCTAATAAACCTCCTCCTTACACCAAAAAAATGTATTGTCATCTTCAAAATTTGTATTGTATGGTGTAATCCTGTATTACATTCATGATTTATCTCCTCCTCTGAGCAATCACGGGATAGGATTCTTAACCTCTAGATTCGCTAAACATGAATGCCAGTTGCTTCAACAAGCGAATCCTGTGATGGTTATATTCAAATTAATCGGAAACTTGAGACTTGGTCATTCTGGGTGGTGTAGTGGTTAGTATACCCGGGTGCTATCTGGGAGACGCGGGTTCGATTCCCGCTCCAGGACGACGAAATTTTCAAGTTTTCGGATATTATCTGACTTACCATCCTTGTCATATGTACACCAAAAACAGATTGTCATCTTCAAAATTTGTATTGTATGGTGTAATCCTGTATTCCATTCATGACTCATGTGGTCTATAGATGGATACTAGATAATCTGCAGGTATGTAGAGTTGAACTGGAACACTTTCCAACATTTGTTGGAAAACCTCAGCCTACAGTTTGTAAAACATAAAGTACACATAGTGCTGTCATGGACAGAATTTGGAGCATATGGCAGCACAGAAAATCCATTACTGCATTCCTGAAATTATCTCAACAAAAATAATTTGGGGAGGGTTTCACATCCCCTAAACATCTCCCTGATTATATGAATAAATAAATAAATAAATAAATGCATAAATGCAGATTGGCATGGAGAATAAAACCTATTTCCATAAATATTTATGCATTAACCTGCAGCAGATTAATACTTAAAGGTATGCATTAGTAATATCTGTGTGTGCCCTACAAAAAAAAAAAAAAAAAAAAAAAAAAAACTAGAATAAAATTAAGCATAAAATTAGCATGAAATGTTTTATATTTATTTGTGAAACATATCTTAGGAAATAAATTTTTAAAAAGTATCCCACATGTGTGATTTATGTAGTCTGACAGCTATGACCTAGAGCTAATTAGGTCAGCATTAAACTGATAGGAACTGAGTTGACTTCAAATTAAACAAGGTCACCAACACTTTACATTTTGTTTAATAAGACTGGATCTGTAAGATTGTGTCCTACAGTAAAGTGCATAAAATTGGAAACAATCTTTTAAAGGATTAATATGAATAGTTCTGTTAAAACTGAACAAGAATCAATATAACATTAAGATATGCCAAAATTGCTGATCAGTTTTGCACTTCTTAATGATCACTGAAAATTTTTACATTTCACAGTACACATTAAAATGGGATCACAGTAAACTGCACACAGCATTTTTTTTTAATTTAATCTTATGCTCTGAAAGAAAAAAAACCCAGCAAGATTTTATTGAATTCTCTGCAAGCAATCTTCTATGACACTTAAATGATAAAAACAGTTGCATGTGACAATTATTTCCAGACAACTGTGCAGAGTAATTTGCTTCCTGCAACCCACACCATTAACATGCATTTCCTTGTTCCTTGTATAAGCAGGCCCTCAGTGAAAGAAGGTAACCAGGAAACTACAACAGATCACTGCCAATCATGATGCAGTGACTTTCCTCATTTCAGTTTGTATCAGAGATAAAACAAATTATGTGTCATGTTGGTGAGTAAGAAATTCCCTCATATTTCTCTTTTCCACAACTATCAAGACCACTTTACAATTTATATAACTATTAATGAACATCAGGTAAAGATTATTACATGCTTTTTGTAAAAAATACAAAGATGACAGGAACAAGACATTTATGGTGAAAACTGCAATATTAAGAAATGTGTACAAAATTCCATTTTTATGTTGTAAACTAAAATGACACTCAAATTTAAACACTGAATAAACTGCAAAACAATGCTGTGTAGGATTAAATATATAGAATCTGCTATAATTACAATAACTATGTTTAGTATCACAGCAAAGACTATTAAACAATGTGTAAGTTTTAACCCTGAAATGGCATAAGTTTTCAATCAAAATATGAAAGTTATTTTGTGCTCAGCAAACGCTTCCAATATGGATATTTTTTTTTTTTTTTTTTTTTTGCTATGGTATAATTTCAAAAGCTTAAAAGACAGAAAAGAAGGAAATTTGGCCAATGTTATCAGTTTTAAAGGTTTATTTCTTAATTTCTACTAATAGTGTGATCAAAAAGGTAAAACTTTCTTCAGAAAAGGAAAGCTAATTTAATTTCAAAGGCACAACAAAGTTTTTGCTGTACATTAATCTCAAATAAAAAATAACAGTAGCAACTTTAGGAGAGTTATCTTAATAACTCACATCATTAAGAAGGATTTTAGAAAAAGTAATTTCCTTAATTAATTACAAAAATAAGAACAAAATTAAAGTTTCTGTTCTGAGAACACAATTATTTAAAACTCTGAAATTCACACAGTATAATCAACTGCATATACTTATATTAATTATAAAATATTCTCCATTATGTTATAAAAGGTTACTTTTGTTTTATTAGACAAGCAGTTCAAGCCATTTTAAAGATAACTATTATGGTTCAATATCAAAAGAAAATGTCTTAGTCAAAAAATTAATCACATTCATTTTAATACTAATTATTTTCAATTAAAAATACACAAAAAATGAGCAACTGCTATTATCCAGATAGCAAAAACAATTCTATTTACAAAAAAAGAATAATAACAATAGCAGATGCTGAATATGGTTTTGATAAATGCATTGCCCTTCAGAGGGATTCGGAGAGCACCAGTGCCATGCAGTGACCAAACAGATTACCCAAGCAGTCCCAGAGTCATTTATTTTGCAACTTAAAATTGAAATTAGTTTTGATTTTTGAAATAATAAAAACGGAAAAACATGTCATACGAAAATAACAAAAATAACCATAAATTTTTGTTTGGAAATGCCACGCTTGTGATATTATTGTATTGTATTCTAATTTTAACGAATCAGAAGTTGGCAGGAGTACTCATTGTTTACATCCGCTGTGAGTATGTTAATGGTATGATCTCTGTTCAATTTAGTTGGGAAATAAAACATGTATGGTTAAACGACAGCCATATTTCTTTGTTGATTAAAGCCTAATTATAATGAAGGTGAGTTTTAGTGTTATTGCTTTTTTCATCAACGCTTATCCATAAATCTCACTGGACTGTCAAGCTGGACTGTCTGTATTAGAAGCTTTCTACATATACCGGAACTTGTAACGGCTTGTCAACAACATGACATACTTAATTTCTTTCACACGTGTGGAAACAACTAGCCAAAATCCATGATCATCAGAATTCTGATGATGTCACAATGATTTGAATACTTACACTCCATTCGTCCTGAGGATGCCAAGCCAAATGCTCTGCGAAACTATAGTCGATGTATAATAAACATTTTATTGTGAGAAAAGTTGCTATCTGTATTCTATCTTAACACCACAAGCTTAGTAGTCATAAATTATACATACGATATAGGTACTAAAAGCTACTTTTTTTAGTTAGTTTTTTTATTATCTATTTTATTATCTATTCTTTTATACAACACAGCAAAATCTAAAACAGAAGACTTCCGTTTTCAGAATAGACTCAAGTCACTTAACATATCTTTCTATTTAAAAGTAAACTCTATTCTTCGATCACTCACAGCAAGTCCTACACCAGAATTGTAAAAAGTATTTCTTTCTTTCAGAGTATTTAACAGATCACTTTCAATTGATGTCAATCCAACATGTGAAAATCGTTTCTGTCATGTTCTGTTTAGTGCATACCTTTTAATTCACTTTTAATGTATAAAACGATCCTTCAGGTAAAGTTGCAGAATGGATTTTTCAAGCACTGAAGTTGCTAAAATCTTCATAACTGCAAAAGTAACTTATCATAAAATTTGTGTGAACTGTAAGCTACGATAAACTTGTTTTTCAGATGCACTTCATCGAAGTAATGACCATAATTTTCAACTAAGCTTTTCAAATCATCGGTTGGAAAAGTGTGAACATAGGAGCTGTACTTCAAAGAATCCAGTAAGCAGAAAAATGCAAGCTTTCCATAATCCTGAAATCTTGTATTAATGTGTTATTCGCCAGTATCGAAAATTTCAAAATATAATCTTCTGTATTTAGTTGTAACAGTAATGTCTTCAAGAAGGTTTCAGTTTTGTTTTCCTGGGAGCTCAACATCAGCGTTGGTTTTTCATACACCTCCTGAAAACGGCTTCTCAGGGATTTCACAGCATTTTGAGTTTCCATCATCTTACTTCTGCGGTAAATAATGTCTAGTGAAACATGCTGAATAAAACATCAGTAAGAGAAAATATACTATGAAAGGTTGCAAGAAGAAAGCAAAATTTGAACTTTTCTAAATCAGACAAATATCTCATAACACCCACAAGAATATCCTTTTCTACTTGTGAGTGACGTTCCAACATGGCAGAAAAAGTGTGGCGAAAGCTCTTCTTTTTTACATGGACAGTCATGATGAGTAGTTCCATCTTGTTGGGCAAACATTAGTTGACACCCCAAAAAGGCATAAAAAAATTTTGAGTGCTTTGTTGATCTCAAGAAAAATGCTGCAAGCCCACTAAGAGTAACAAAAAAGATAAGACATTCAGGAATACTTGAAGCACTTTGGAAAAATACTAAATTCAAACAATGCACATAGCAGTGAACAAAGAGCTTGTGGAAAAGATGCCTTAATATTCGACTGTACACCATGCACGGAAGACTGCAGTTCTGCTGTGGCTCTGCACGATGGATTTTCCACTGGGGTCTAAAAAGTCCTTAATATGCAACAAAATAAGACAAGAAAGTTCTGCAACTGTTTTGTCCTCACTAACTTCTTGGAAGCACACAAATCTTTCTACCATCCTCCCTTCATTTACATATCAATAAACAAGAGAAAATTGATACTTATTCAAGATGTTGGTGGTCTCACCTGCTAATATCACAAAATAAATCGGACTGCTGTAACTGGTGTTTAATTTAGTCATAAAAGATACACAATGCCGTAATTTTTGCACGACAGTCAAACTGACAACTTTAAAACCACAATTAAAAGTCATGATATGTTAAAACATACACCTATAATACATAGTCAAAAATGGCAAATAATAAAACACTAATGCATGAGGTCCTTTCAATCTCACTATAAGATCATCTTCAGATGCTGTTCCAAACTGGAATGAAATGTTTGCAGTACAAGGTTACGACATTGGGTATGTCCCAGTCATAACATGCTCTTTAGTTCAATGTGTGTGTGCTTCAATGAACTCGACATTGATTAGGGTCAAAATCGATGATTTGATTTGATTATAACAATATGGTACATGAAATAAATTTTAGAATTATTATAGGAATTATCTTAATTATGCCTCTTCCTCGGTAAAGGCCTGTTTCCATGGTAAAGCAATTTGGTAAGGCATGTCATCATTGCAGCTACTTGTCGAGAAATGTCTGAGAATTTATTCATACATCATTTCTCCAAAAGTAGCTGTAATGACGACATGCCTTATCAAATTGCCTTTACCATGGAAACAGGCCTTTACCAAGGAAGAGGCATAATTAAGATAATCCCTATAATAATGCTAAAATTTATTTCATGTACCGTATTGTTATAATCAAATCAAATCGATTTTGACCCAAATCAATATCGAGTTCATTGAAGCATGCACACATTGAACTAAAAAGCATGTTATGACTGGGACATACCCAGTATCATAACCTTGTACTGCGAACGTTTCATTCCAGTTTGGAATAGCATCTGAAGATGATCTCATAGTGAGATTAAAAGGACCTCATATGCATTAGTGTTTTATTATTTGACATTTTTGACAATGTATTATAAGCATATGTTTCAACATATCACGGCTTTTAATTGTGGTTTTAAAGTTGTCAGTTTGCAATAGAGATATTTTGAAACGGCATTTATAAGTAGTTTCAAAATATCTCTATTGTGCTTTACCTTTTCATTGTATTGACTGATATTTTGTTGTATCTGGTCACTGACCTCAGTTTCAATACAAACAGTTCCAAAAGTTGCGAGTGCAATGGACGCATGAATACGCTTGTACTCCGAGTCAACCTAAAAGTGTACCACTATGTAGTATACGAAACAGCTACTCCACTACGAAAAATACTCCCTAGTGTTTAGAGCGAAAAGTGATAGAATTATTGCTCAGAATCCATTTTTTTTTTGTTCAGCAGTTTATCAGACAAAATTGCTATCTGAAAAAATATTCCAGAAGTTAGAACACTTTAAGAAATAAATTTGATATGAGAAGTTGCTCACTCAAGAGCTTTGCACTTTCTGCTGTTTCTCTCCATTTGGAATACAACTTGGAGGAGATAGGGTGGGGGTGGGGGTGGAAGACCTCTCCCAACATTCACAACAGAGAGACAATAAATTGCCAATCGGGGAAACTCAAAGGGTAGGCTTAAACAGACTGTAGTAAAAGAAGTTCAGACTCCACCAGACCCCCATTCACAATCGCCACTGCTTATGTGATGTATGGGTGGTTGATCAGATAAGAAACAGCAGGAGAGCACATTAACATGGATGGATACCGTTCTTGAATTCCACAACGAGTTGTGATAAGGCTCTCCCGCCTTTAACACCACCACACTTTTAGGGTGACTTGGAGTATAACAGCGATATCATGACCCTGTATTGCTTTAGTTAAATTACTTAGCTTGCCATATTCTGTTGCCCAAGTGGAGCTTCTGTCACAGCCAAACAGCAAACAGTTCCAAAAAAAACGTTTGTCTCAACACTTCCAGCAAGCCATCCACATCTTTCGCAATTGATGTTTTGAAAACGTCGAGTAATATTCTATTGTTACTGCATTAAACTTTTCAACACAGGCATCAGTTTTCCTTTTGAAATCACATTTTTCTTTTCTGCAAATGTTCATCAAGAAAACAGAGTTTGTAACAAATTGGCTGTTATGCCTTCGTTTATGGAATCAGATATGGCTGTTTGGAATCTTTTTTAATACACATATGCAATATATTCAGTTATTTACAGCACACGATGTAAATAAAACTTCAAACAATGGATAGAGATGTGACAAACAGCTGACAAGTGAAAACTCGCAAATTTCCAAAACAAAGGACCATGACCAGCAATAGCAAGTATCCCCCCACGCAGATAACTGATTGCTTGGTTACGTGCAGGTACACGCTGCGGTTGCTGCTTCTAGGAGGGCGGCATCAGGTTGTCATAGCAACATTCCTTTAGTAGTGAATGCAGCTGGGCTGGAATAGACATGCTCATATGCCTGCTCCCCCCCCCTCTCTCTTCCTCATTATTACAAAACACATGGAGTAAGCTAAATCTGAGCCAGCAGGGGTGACAGGAAGGTATCACTTGGGCTTTGTGGCTCCAACCAATCAGAGTGCAGAATCATTTGTTTCCCCTTTCTCGTCATTGTTGCAGCTGGTGAGGATGGGGCTATGAAGCTTCAAAACTTCAGAAGTAAAAAAATGGATTAATAACTTTGTGATGATTTATATGTGTCAAAAGCAGAAATTTAAAGAATAAGAGATTTTTTATTTATCCTTAATTTCCTTTGCCCAAGCACTGCTTCGGTGGAATGAATATCACCGGAGAGTACTCACTAGAAAGATTTTGAAAAACTAAAACTGTTCAATAAATTTCATAAATGAAAGAATTAAAACAAAATAATCTCTGATGCTTCATTTTCCTCTCTCCTTTGTTATAATTTTTTATTTCTACAGGCATGTTCAGACAGCATTGCAACTTGTATGTTGCTTTACACAAAATATATATATATATAAGGCCATCAGCCCCACCCTCACTGCCGCCCAGCGTCTAGGGAGTGGCGGAAGAGGTCAGCCATGTTCTTCTCTTGTGAGGAGAAAAGTTTTTGTCACACAAGAGGTAAGCTCTCTTCCTTGTTTTTGGGTTCTAGGTTTTATAAGTTCAATGTTTGTACTTCCTGTACCTTTTCTCTGTCATTTTTTAGCTTTTCAGCTTTTAAGCATTGGTTTTCTGTTAACATTTTTGCGGGTTTTAACTCTTACTTTTCTTTGTAACTTTGAGCGTCTTTTGGGGTACCTAGGAACAGAAGATGGCTAAGCTTGTTCCTTTTCTATGCGCTGTCTATGCGCTGTTTTTTCAAAGTAGTTAAGTTCTTAATAACTAATTAATTATGCACTTAAAGCACTGCTGAAATACTTTGTACATATTGCAACTAACTGTTTAAGGTATATAACTTTCACAAAGTTTTCTTTAGTTAATTATTATCTTTAACTTATTCTCGTTTTCGTGCTGTCATAAGTTGTAGAGTAGGGGGGTTTTAGACTCAAGTTTTCTTTCAAAAATCTGTTCGTTATAAATTAACATTTCGTTTTTTAATTGCAATGTAAAATTTGGATTTCTTTTGCTTTGTTTTTCAGGTTTAAATTCTCTCTCAAACGAACTTGGAATTTCGTTATAGCTGAAAATCATTTCTAATTATTATGTCACTCTCACAGCTTGAGTTCTCTTTAATCTTCTTCTCTCTATTTAATAGTAACAGATGAAGAGCATGGGTCGGGCCATGAAGGTTAATGGATGCAAGCGAAATTGTTAACTAGTGCTAGGTCATGCTACTCTACGGAGGACATGACTTATATATATATTTTTTAAACTATTTTAGGTGGGAATGTTACTTGCATCTATGGCCTTGCAGAAACCCATTTCCAACTAGGTCTTTGTGGAAGTGAGAAAATGCAGAGTTTTTGCTGGTCCTTGATAAAGCCAAGGCTCAGTATTCTCGACACCTTCTACATTCAGTTGTTTTATTTTATTTTTTTATCTTTTCTCCTTTTACTCACACAGGTAGATACATAACCTTTTCTATGTTGTACTAGGTGTGAGTCAAAATTATATATGTATTTTTTTGCTTAGGTATCTTCTTTATAGAATATATATATATATATATATATATATAATTTCATTAAAAATTAAGTACCATTGATTAAAAATTTGTCCTTTTATTTTGCTACATTTATATAACAACTTTCATCACTCCCCATACTTATTCACAAGCATTATTTACAGGATAGAACATCACTTGTGCTTTGACAACTTAGCAGCAAGTACAGTGAGATTTTCTATTGTCCTTGGTTCACAGTGTAATAAGCAAATGACTAAAAAAATCTGTGTGTCAAGATCTTCCGATCTATTGGATTTCTAGTAATAACTAGTCATTTCTAATGTTCAAGTTTTCAGAAGCTATCCAATATTTTGGGAAGAACGAGGGGGGGGTACACTTTGCTACAGTAAAATGCTGGATACCATTTTACTGTGCAACTTTAGATGGATCAAAATGTCATTTTAACTTATCGAATGTGCAACATACATACTCATGAATTTGGTTACTTAGGGGTGGCAGAGTAACATGTTTCACAGATGTTACCATATACTCTGAAAGGACAATTTATTACACACATCCACCTCACAATTTGTGGGACACTTTTTGTCCTTGTAGTGGCAACAGCACATCATGGTATGTACTCTCAGATGCTGGAAATGTTCCAGTGATATTGCAGCCCATAATTTCAGGAAAATTATCCATAAAGTACTGAGAGCTGCTGGTTACGAGTTTTGGGATAAAATACATCACTTTACTTTTTCCACAGATACTCAATCGGGCTCAAGTCCAAATAATAAGGGGGCAATTCAAAGGCTGTGAAAGCCCTGGAATGCTCCTCAAACCAGCCATTCATTAAACGGGAGACATGAGACGAAGCAACCTGCTGTGCAAAATGGATAGTAGTGACCAAGTGCAAGTAGTCAGTGACTGTGTCAACATAGTCCTATGTGGTGACCAGGGCTGTAGTGGAGGGTATACGCCATATACCCTCTGCTTTTTTTTTTTTTTTTTTTTGACAGAATAGCGTATACCTTCAATGTCCATATTATCAACAGAATGTCAATCTCGAACAACATTACTGCCAAGAACTGAACATGTAATAAAAAGAACCATAAGAATTATAGAGAGCTTCAGAGAAAATCCTGGGGGAAAAGCTCATTTAGCATTAGCAGCGAACGAGGAATTATTATTTAAAAATATCCCATTGATTCTTAACAAAATTGTACCTATTAACCAAACCAGTTTCAAAGCATGGTTGGCAGGATGAAATTAAGACTGTGTTCAGATTCAAACAGTAAAAATATACAACTTCTTAAAGATATTTCTTCATTAGAGCGAATAAATATTAAAACAGACGACGTGCGCTATGGAAAACTAGAAACAAGGCGAATCTGTAGACATTTTAATGTTGATGAAATGCAAGCTACTCAGAGACTGAGAGAATATACTGAAAATGTCCAAGTTGTACCAGAAAACTTAAAAACCCCTGTTAAGAACGATTTCAACTCTGCCTTGTTCAACAGCTGAATGCGAACGAGGATTCAGTTTAATGAACAACGTTATAAACAATCTCAGAGCATCTTTGTTAATCTCCAATGTATTTAACCTGACGTTCATAAATTCAAATGGACCGCCCATTGAACGATTTAATCCAAAAAAACTATGTAAGATCTTGGTTGATGAATCATCGTTCAGCAACTCATAGTAGATCAGGAGTTTCTTCTAGAGAAGGATAGTGCTGTAAGGACTTGTCTCATCAGGCTTTTTTTTTTTTTATTATTATTGGAGGTTTAACGACCACCATGAGCAACTCAATGGGCTAGAAGCGGTCGCCCGTCCCTAATTTAGGGTCACTGGTTCCAGGGAAGGGAGCGATCCAGTGCCGTAAGACAACTTTCAACACAAAATTCATGCCTCACCGGGATTCGAACCCGGACCCCTTACGGACGAAATCATCAGAGGCCATCGCTTAGACCACTGCGCCACCGGGACCGGCTCAGACTTTATGGGATATATTTCAATAAAAATTAAAATAATATTGTGTATGCTATTCAACATGTCATAACTGACAGGAGAGAGGAGAAGATACTTTATTCATATCGGTGAGCCCATAGTCATAATTGTTAAAAAGGCATTTTTTTTTTTTTTATCCATAAAGTATAACCTCTGATTTTTTTAGGATTTGCACATAGTATACCCTCTACTGATTTTATGACTACAGCACTGGCGATGACTGTTGTCTCAGTAAGTATAAAGGGCATCAAGATGGCCCACAAGACATGCCCCACAAACACACACCATACTGTGGGTGTGTGTAGTTGGAAATGCAATTAGTCAGACTAAGTTATCAGTCTCCAGTCTTGCATGGTGTCATGTTATGGGGGCACGAGAGAAATAGTTATCAGAGAGGCATCTATGAGGCATTGAATGAAATCTAAAGGCCTTAAAGCACTTCTTTTTCTTTGGCACCTCTTCTTCGGTACATCATCTGGGTGTGCATTTGCACAATCTTGACGATTGTTTGAAGTGAGATAAAAGAGCATCTAATGAATATTTCATCGCTTTTCTGTGTAGACGCGTGCTTTGTGCTGCTTTTTCCTTCATTGCGAAAAAAGGCCATTGAAGCTCTGAAGCCGGGAGTCAGCTGTCCTTGCTGGCATTGTGCTGTTTTAGGAATGGAGTACATGCCAAGCGAGACTGTGTGTGGAACATGATGTAGTAAGCTGAATTGTCGTTCTCACTTGTTCCTGCTTACATCATGTGTGCCAAGGAGTGGAGTACAGGCTGACCATAACTACTTATGGAACTATCGTTCTGACTTGTTTCTGCTGATGTTATGTCTGCTGAGGAGTGGAATACAGCTTTATGTGACTAACTACGGTATCGTGTCTTCGTGTGACAAATTACCGTGTTTGGTCGACTCGCTTTGATGGAAATTATTATTATTTTGAATTCTTCTGTTCTGTGCAAGGCTTGATGCTGTAGAGAGACCTTTTAAAGGTAAATGTTGTTCTCTGATTTAAAGTAAATTTTGGAAATTAAACAGTTGAGTTTAAAATTTGTGTTTGTTAAATTTTTGTGCACTGTGAGTAACTTAATGTATATGCCAACTTTACTTAGACAGTCCTTCCTGTGGGATTGAGCTACTTGGGATGGGTGGAAACGTTAGGCAGGTTGGACCGTTGCAATAGTCCAGTGTAGAGATGTTTCTTTGTACACTGCAGCCTCATAGCCCTGTGATGTGCTGCAAACAAGGGTTCTTGATTAGCTGGCACAGACCATTCACATTGTTGTACATTAAGCTGTCATGCAAAAACCTTTGTACATGCCATACCACTGAATGCTGATGTTATATACATCCTCTAAATGTAAGCCATTTACTCTGATGTCACCAAGGTGAGCCAAAAGTTAATTTTGTTTTGAGCTACACATGATGTTGGGCCTCCATTACTGTGAGGAACAAGTGCCAGCGTCTACTGGGTACCACAACGATGTACATTTGGCATAGAGCCACATTGCATTATCAGGTGAGCAGTGGATGGAGGTTGATAAACATGCTGTTTGGTTACTTCTACACTATTACTGGAAAAGAGGAGTAAACACTGCAGCAACAGCAAGAGAAATTTGTGCAGTTGAAGGCAAGAAAACAGTGGAAAACAGCACTGCACAAAAATGGCTTTGGTGTTTCAAAGCAGGGGACGCCAGTTTTGAAAACAAGCTGAGGACAGGACGTCTGATGGCCACCAACACTGACACCCTGGTTGAAACTGTGACAGCCAACCCTGGTAATAGTATGTGACAATTGCCATTTGAGGTGGGGTCTTCCCAGTCTACAATCGTTTGTCACCTTTACCAGCTTGGTTTCTCCTCTAGGTGCCATCAAATGGTTGCCCATGAATTAACATCCCAGCAGGCAGAACGTGTCAATCTCTGTCATAGAGTACTGTCAAATCCACAGGACAATAGATTTTGGGTGTTGTATGATCACAGGTGACAAAGTGGGATTCACGACACTGTCCTACCACTGGGAACCAGTAGCTAAAGCCATGCCAGGAAGCAAAGATAGAGGTGCAAAGAGGGCGGTTCTAGAGGAAAGTCATGGTGTACATTTCGTGGAATTGTGAGGGCAATGGAAACTCATGCTAGATGGTTAAGCAGTGGAGGGAAACCACTATGCCAGAAAACTGCAGTGGATCCATGATGCTTTGCACCAATGCTGCCCAGTGCCCATCAATAGGAAGGGGGCATTGCTGCAAGTGGATAATGCCCCAAGTCACACCTCCTGAGTGGTCTATGATGCTCTGCACCAACGCTACCCAGTGCTCATCAATAGGAAGGAGGAATTGCTGCAAGTGGATAATGCCCCAAGTCACACCTCTAGAATGGTCCATGTTACCCAGAGCTCCTCAATAGGAAGGAGGCATTGCTACAAGCAGATAATGCCCCAAATCACACCTCCAGAATGGTCTATGATGCTCTGCACCAATGCTACCCAGTGCTTATCAATAGGAAGTGGGCATTGCTGCAAGTGGATAATGCCCCAAGTCACATTTCTTGATTGGTCCATGATGCTCTATGCAAATGCTATCCAGTGCTCATCAATAGGAAGGGTGCATTTCTGCAAGTGGATAATGCCCTAAGTCACACCTCCTGAGTGTTCCACCAAAAATTACAGGAATTAAAAGCATTTTTGAGATTCTACCCAATCATTCATTCAATACAGACCTTGTCCTACCAGACTACTACTTATTTTGCTTCATGGCCCATTTCCTACAAGGACGGCACTTCACTTCAGTGGTGGACTCAGAATGTTTCTGTCCTTGAAACCTACCAAATGGTATGATCATGGTATCATGGCTCGCAGAGAATGTTGGTGGCAAAGGATTATAGAAAACAATGGCCTCTGGTTTGCAGAATGAGGTGGTGAGTGTGTATGGCCTTCTTGCATCATTAAACTCTTTAGCTGTAAACAGGATGAACTTTTGATTCTCACCCTGGTACAATATGTGAAAGGTGGCACTCACCTTAACCATCAATGGCCTGTGTTTCTGGTCAACCATTTCTCATTCCACATTTGGATGTAGTTCTCATAGACCCATGTGATGGTTGCACATAGAAATCCCAGATGTTTGGCAGTTGTGGAGATGGAGCACCTCATCTTCCTCATACTGACTATCTGCACACAAATGAAAATACACAGTTATTGAGTTTACGAATTACAACAGTCACTACCATGCCATAGCAGGTAAGTATCTAACCTATTTATAGCCAAGAGGAAGGTTTCAGCTGACCACATTATATTAGTGGAGTAGGGCAGGTTTGCAGATGGGTGCAGAGTGCATAATAAATTGTGCCTTCAGTATATATTTGTCTGTATTTTGATAAGGATGGAACAATTAATGACATTGTGCATCCACATTGGTTTTCCTTTATTACTTCCATAGCAACATTTTGGTTCAAAACTCCATCATGTTCCCAGTGATGATAAATTGGCTGGTTTCTTTTCTTGTCCTGTGTCTTCCTTTTCACCCGTCTTGGTCTTTTATGCCTTCTGCTCACATTGCTGTTCACTAACCAATGAATTGCACAAGGGAACAATAAAGCTTGGTGTTTCTCACGGGGAGAAATAATACAACCTACACTTAATACAACCTGTCTTCACCATAAACAATATTAAAATAAAAAATACATTGGGTGCGACTAATTGTTTGTTTTTGAATGACAGCAATTAGTTAAGAAATGCTTCCTGACTTTGACGAGTTACTCCAGCCTTGAGCTTTATATATATTTTAAGTAATTTACATTTATAGCCAGGAATATTGAGAATATTGATGGGAAATTTTTAGGACTTATATGCCTAAATATTTGTAATACATAAAAAGATGTGATAAAATTTTCAAAATCCTGTTAACACAATGGCAGAATTTTATGCCAGCACTAGAAATGTACAATTTACAGCAAACAATATACCTCATGGAGAAATGTCATCACAATAAATAGAACAAAAAATAAATTTTCTTATTGCATAAATGACAGTACAAAAATGCAGATTAAAAAAGAAACATACTTTTACATTCAGCTCTAAAAATTCAGCCCCAAAAGACTCCACTTGTTCTTTCACAGCTGCTCTAGTGTCAAATGCTCGGACAATAGCACCCATATTTTTAGCTGTACCAACTGCTGATAAACCGGCAACACCTCCACCAATGATAAGAACTTTTGCAGGAGGAACTTTTCCCGCTGCAGTTATCTGTCCTGTGAAAACAGAAGATTACTGAAGCAACTAGAACTCTAGTATGACCAGCAGCTTATGAAATAGATTTTTTTGCATGAATAAGAGAAAACTGTTGCATTGAAAATTGGGAGAAATGAACATCATCTTTGTAAAACATGCAACTTCAGTAATTATCCTTTACTGCATTCCATAACTGCATATGGTAATCAGTGAAAAATTTCCTAAGGGGAGAGGGGAAGAAAAGCTAGATGGGAAGTGGGTGTCAGATACGGACCAATGTTAATGTTTCCATTAACTGAAGAGCAATTAGTTTGCATATGGGAAGTTTAAAACTTAGTCTGAACTCATGTTTGGACCTCTGATGGCCACGTATTCTTCTAAAGGAGAATGTGGCCATCAGAACTCGGCTGATCAATTATGATTCAGATTCTATCTACGAATCAATGACGAATCTTTGAGCAATATGGCAAGTTTCGAGAAGTCTCCTATATTGCAAGTAACTGTACACTTGATAATCTTTTGATTCCATCTCTTCAACATGTTTCCTCACTTTGCAACAACCATTACTGAATCAACTGCTACTCTTTTCTCCTACAGGTATTTAGTATCAAATTGCAAATCTTAATGTTTTGTAGCATTTTCTTGTCAATTTTTTCTCAATTAAACCTCTTCATCAGACGGCTGCATCTGTGATCATCATAATTTACTTTGTTTGCTAATCTTAGTAATATTATGTGCATCTTTTCTGTCTGTTTCAATTTTTTTAAATCCCATAAAAAATTTTATTCAACATAAATTTTATTTCAGGTTTATGTAAACACTAATTTCTTGCAAATGGTAGATCATATTTTTTTCGATTTGCTACAATGCAGTTTTTTTTTAAGCTTGCATTTACCTTTTATGTATAGTCTTCTCAATGTCGGCAGTTGTGACATTAATTTATGCTGTTTGCACTCGTGCAGCAAAAATCTGGCTTCTTTCTTCCTTCAGAGTTTCACATACTTCATCTTTCTTCCAGCACAGGGTCTAATAAAACTTTTACTAGCTAACATCAGACGTAAAAATTATTATTTGTCCCCATACCTTTTGGTCCTAAATAGTTTTTAAACATTTCTATTTCTTCCATGAACAGTTTTATTGAATTTTTTGGATAATCCCACATTTCTCTCCAGAAGTCATCAGGGTGGTAGTGATGTTATGTTTTCTGTCTTGTAAGACTTTCTGTTTCTGATCTTTACCAAAATTAATCACTGATGAAATTCAGTTATACATTAGCTATAAAAAGTATAACATACAAACATACATATCACTAAGCTGTTCTTTGATATTCAGAGGTCAGCTCCTCAAAGAAAACTTACTGTTGCCGTATCAAACTCCTCCATTTACAGAGATCTCACCACACATCTCGAGCTTCACTGACACCCATTACATGACGAGCACAAGATCTTTTGTACTTCATACTCATTATCTTTTTCTCAAGCAGACATTCTTGAATCTGATCCTCCCATGATTTCCTTGGCCTTCTTCTCTACCTTTATTTCCTGCCACATAGGCTGAATAAATTATTTTATTAAGCATCTTATTACTCATACTTTCAACATGGCCAAGCCACCTAAGAATATTAGTCTTCACCTTACCAAAAACATTTTGCCTCACATTACACAACTGCAACACATCTTCAGTCCTAACATGATCAGAACATGTCTTGCCACAAACCCCCCAGAAGTATTGCATCTCTCCAGCACACAAACAACTTCTATATGTCTCTTCTGTGGTACCCAGGTTTCAATGCCATACATCAGAGTAGGAATAATTACACTTTCATATACAGCCATTTGGGACTTTCTTGAGAATCCATCATTCCTGTGAAATCCTGCTAAAGCAGCTATGACTTTCAATGAAGAATTCACTTGCCTACTAATTCGGCCATCTAATTTGTTCTCTCTGTCAGACATGCTTCCTAAATACACAAACTCAATCACCTGGTCAATTCCTGTGCCATTTAGACAAATCTGGCATTCAGTATTAAACAGTTCCTTGCTCAAAAACCATAACTTTGGGTTTTCCCTTATTTATACTCAGTTTGAATTTCATACAAACTCCTGGCATCCGGGACAACATACTCTGCAATTCACTTTTACTCTCTGCCAACAGGTCTATATCTCATCAGCATACAGCAATCTGCAGGCATGGATATTACAAAGGCAAACCAGTATTGTCCATTTTGGCATCATGTATGCATGCACCCATAATTATAATAAACAGTTATGATAACATTATACAAACTTGTCTGACTACTAAACCAATAGAAAACCATTTTGATACAACACCATTTACTCACCATGTATGATCTACTGACAGCATACATGGCTTTTACACTACTGAGTAGATTCCCAGTGCTACCATATTTATTCAGTACCTTCCACAGAAGAATCCTATTTACTTGATTATAAGCTTTCTCTAAGTCTATGAAGGCAGTAAAAACGTTCTTATCAACAGACAGATGCTTTTCAATCGCCAAACGTAATGCAAAAATTTGGTTAGTGCAACCCTTACTAGGCATAAAACCACTTTGTACATCTCACACTTTCTCTGATGTAAGACCTAGTACCTTATCAATAACAACCTTTCCCAATACCTTACCTGGCACACTCAGCAAATTGATAATAGTTCTTGCATTTAGTCTGACCACTTTTTCCCTTATACACAGGAACAATGATAGCATCCCTCCAATCCTGAGTGACCATTCTTGACTCCCAGCACAACTGGTAATGAGCCAAATAAATTGGATGCTCATCATTTATCAACTTACATTCAAGAATATTATATTTAGGATAAGTTATTGGCACTCAACTAACTCATGATACATACATGTAGTACATCTTTATCTTTGAGCCGACCCCTTCCTTGGTAGGTTAAAAAGATCAACCCCTATCTATCCTCTTCAATTACAATTAAAAAACACTTAAGTTAAAACATTGGTTAGTTTTTGTTATATACGCACCATTTCATGATATCTCAGTCTGGTACCAAGCAAATCCCCAGAAGAATATATATATATGCACCATTTCATGATATCTCAGTCTGGTACCAAGCAAATCCCCAGAAGAATTAATTCCCCAGATATGCATGAAAGGCACATATGCATCATTGTCCACATATAAATGGAGTACAAATAGTACAGTGTTTTGCTGTTTCTCACATAGTAATCCTTCAGAAAACTTGAAAAGTACATCGTCCCAGAACGGAAATTGAACCTGCATCTAGATTTATTTTCAAGCATGCTATTGTTACACCACCCAGAAGAAGCAGGGCGATGTAATTTTCTAATTTTTAAGTTATCTGAAGGACTGCTATGTACAGAAAAATGTACGACATTCACATACTGAGAATGATGCATCAGAGGCATAACTAGGGTGGGGAGGCTGCCCCGGGCACACCTCACGAGAGAGCGCAAAAATCACTGTACACAATCTGATTAGAATCGGAATTGAAACTTTTGCACCAGTTTCAGGTACAGAATTTACTTATAATTTCTTTCGCCACTTGTGGTAGCTTGGCGGCTAAAAATTCGCATTTCTTCTTCGAAATGTGCAAGGGATGAAAGTTGCTCACAATCAGAAATGATGCCATGGTTGTTCATACATTACAAGATAAGGATGACGTTTATATTTCTGAAGATTCTCTGGGGGCAATTTGATCATTACTGCCAGTACTGCAAGCTGCATTTGGTTCATTTAATGTAGTACCAAAGGTTGGAACTCAGGAGCAGTTGGGAATCTCCCGCCTATCTTCACGTTTTGTATTTTACAGCCCTAAATGTTGTTCTGCTAACAGTTCAGCTTCACTATCTACAATATCCTTGATGTAAGTAAGGTAAAAGAAATACACAAAATCCTTGTGCTGAGTGCTGTCCCCTATCTCCTAATTTTTTCCAATGCTATTTATGAGGGTAAAATGCTATTCCCATTTGGGAGAAATGACACCTAGCTTTCCTTACATCCTATTTGCAGAATCATAATTCAATAAAAAATGTTTAGCAGTTATGTTGTTAAACTGCTAAATTAAAATGGCAATAATTTTGCAAAGGTCTTTCTCTGGTTCATTCTTGAAATCTATTGTGCACACAGTCATTAGTGATTATTAGTTATCAGTTAACTACAACAGGAAATGATAAAGAAATATAGTACAAAATTCATTGTGTAGTGAAATATCAGAAGCAACTCCCAATGGCCAGTCAGTTTTTTTTTTTAGTTGTTTTTTTTTTAACTGTAGTTGCATATGCGTGTGGGTACTAAATAATGCAAATTTGTGGGTAATCAACAGACAAGTTTTATTATCCTAAAAACTTACCCGACAAGTAGGATTATAATATTTCAGGCGGTAAAGCTCTTTGGTTTTAGCACCTTCGGTGGGGGGTGCAATATTTTTTGGTTTGCCTCGGGCTCAGAAATGACTAGTTATGCCTCTGTGATGTATATGTGCCTTTCATGTATGTGTGAAGAATTAATTCTTCTAGGGATTTGCTTCCCATTTGTTTCTATGATCTGAAATGCTGGTGATACATGGATCTTCACGTTGATGCTATGACAAAGAGGAAATTGCTTCGACTAGCACACATCCAGAGAGCTGTTCGTAATCTTCAGCTACATCTGTTTAGCTTCAGTTGCTTGAAACTTCACTGTCCTGGGTGGAGTAATGGAAATATGCTCGAAGATATATGAGAAAACGTGGGTTTGATTCCTATTCCAGGGTGATATAATTTGTTTTTTGAAGAATTGCTATACAAAAAACAGCAAAACATACAGCATTTATATACTGACACTGATGCATCATGTTAGTTGTTATTCATAGTTTTTGCTTCCAGCTGATATCTTTCCTCCATAGTTTTCTCCATCTCCTCGTTTTGTAATGAACATTTTAAAACATTTTTAATTATTATTATTATTATTGATATTTACTACTCTTTCTACTAGAAAACACTTATTTGCTAATCAAAATGTATATTCATTTCATGCTCTGCTACAAGCATAACTTGCAACAGTCATTTCTGTAAGGAACAAATCCTAGATCAGAAGGTACATAAAACCCAGCAATGAAAGCCACGTAAGATTTCATATCAGTGATGCCAAGTTGGGATATTACCAAAATAAGTTAAGCTTTTTTTACTTTAATATTTTGGACTTACTGTGTACCACTGTCATCGCTGTGAAACAGACTAGAACAAATGAAAAAGCAAAGTAGTGGAATTTGCCTTCAACTAGGATTAATGCTGATCATAATTTATTCCATGTTTAAAGCAAATTTAGATACTGAATAGCAGCAGTGGTGCACATACGAAAAGGGTTTATCTGATATGGAACCTTCCTTTCCATAATGTCCCTGTCCTTCATTCCCCAGATGAAGAACACGAATGTTCATTTAATATACATTATTCCAACTATGGCTAAATTTAAAAATATAATCTTTGTGCACATGGTTTTATAATTTTAATACTTTTGATATGACCAATCATTTATCTGCATGTCTCTGTTCAAGTTCTTGTAATGATCATTACTTTTCTGTACATCTTATGGTTTTACAATTATTATCATATTTGCTTTACTTATTCAAAAAAGCAATTTTTTTAACCTGTGTGCACATCAGTGTTGATATATGCCAATATTCATTTAAAAAAACATATCATCATCATCATCATTGTCAACCATTATCAATCCACTGCTGGACGAAGGTCTCCCCAAGTTTCCTCCACAACGGTCTGTCTTGTGCCAGTCTCCTCCATGTCACCCCTGCATACTTTCTGAATTTCATCCACCCATCTCCCATGCGGTCTTCTTCTGGGTCTTTTCCTGTCCCTTGGAATCCAATCTAAAATTTCGGCTGTCCATCGATGATCTGTCCTTCTGGCAGTATGTCCAGCCCATTGCCATTTCAGGGATTTGACTCTGATCATGATGTCTTCCACTCTTGTCATTTTTCGGATCCACGAGTTCCTCTTCTTATCTCTCCTGGTTACACCAAGCATGCACCTCTCCATGCTTCTTTGAGTTGTCTGCAGTCTTTGTATATCTCTTTTAGTTAAGGACCACGTCTCTGCACCATACGTAAGCACTGGAAGGATGCATTGATCAAACACTTTTCTTTTAAGACATAATGGCATATTGCTCTTGAAAATTATGCTGTTTCTTCCAAAAGCTCTCCAGGCAAGTTTTGTACGCCGATTAATTTCTTCATCAATGTGACCCTCACTTGATATCTGCTGTCCAAGATAAACGTACGTGTCTGTTATCTCCAGCTTTTCTCCATCAATCAATAAATCTTCATTTCTTGTAAAAGCATTGAACATCACTTTTGTCTTCTGAAAGTTCATTTTTAATCCCACTTCTTTACTCTTGTCAGCAAGTTCCTGGATCATACTCTGCAGCTCTGATGGGGTAGTTGCAAAAATGACTACGTCATCCGCAAAACGAAGGTGGGTTAGATAATCTCCATTAATCTTTATCCCTTTGTTTTCCCAGCTCAGCGACTGAAAAACACCCTCCAATGTGGCATTAAAGAGCTTCGGAGATATGGTGTCACCTTGTCTCAGTCCTTTCCAATTTTTATGTGTGTTGTATTTTCAAACAGCCGAATCTTTGCACTTGCATTTTCATAGATGTTATTAATAATATTAATGTATGCATCTTCAATACCGCAGGATTTCAGAGCCATTGTAACTGCTGATGGTTTCACCGAATCAAAGGCTTTTTCATAATCGATAAAAGCCATGCACAATGGAAGTTCATATTCCCTCGCTCTTTCAATTAGTTCTCTCAGTACGTGGATATGATCTATTGTGCTGTAGCCACTCCTGAATCCAGCTTGTTCTCTCGGTTGAGCCATGTCCAGTGTTACCTTCAAGCGGTGTGAAAGAACTTTAGTGAAGATTTTATAAACTACTGATAGGAGGCTGATAGGTCTGTAGTTTCCGAGATCCTCAATGTCACCTTTCTTATGTAGCAGGATCATTGTAGCGGTGTTCCAATCCTCAGGAATCTTTCCTTCATTAAGGCATCGAGTGAAAATTTGGGCGAGTACTGTTTCAATTTCTCCACTTGCTTCTTGTATGATGTCTACAGTAATTCCATCTTCTCCTGGAGCTTTTCCCCGCTTCATGTTCTTGATTGCATGTGCAACTTCTGCTGGAAGGACTGGAGGAACTCTGGTACTGGTGTCTTTCATGATGTCTGGAGTGCATGTATCATCTCTTTCATATAATTTGGAGTAGAAATCTTTCACTCTTGTCAAAATTTCGCCTCTATTTCTTGTTACAGAACCATCTTCTTTTCTCAGTGCCATAATCTGTTTTCTTCCCTTACTGAGATGTCCCTTTGCTATCTTTAGGCTTTGGTTGTTTTCAATTGCTTTCCTCACTAGTTCACAGTTGAATTTTCTTACGTCTTCAGTGATACTTTTTCTTACTGTCTTGCATAGCTCTATATATTCCACTTTGGAAGTCACATCTTCTTTAGTTGTCCTCATCTCTCTTCTTTTTTGCATCAACATTTTCGTTTTTCCTGATAATTTGTTTACATGCAACTTGTTCTTAGACCCAGCTAATTTTGTTGCTGTTTCCATAAGAGCTTTGGTTACTTTTCTGTTAACTTCACAGATGTCCACTTCTTCCGATGTTAGGCCTTCTAAAGCTGAGAACCTGTTCTTCAGTTCCAACTTGAAGGTATTATGGTGTTTTTTAAGGTTGGTTATGTCAATAGATTTTGTTTGTCTTATGAGCTTGCCACATTCAAGTTTGGTGTTGAGGTGCATCTTACATCTCACCAATCTATGGTCACTACCTGTGTTGAACTTGTTTAGCACACTGCAGTCTTCTATGACGAATTTTTTGTTACACATAATAAAATCAATTTCACTTGTCGTCCCATTTGGATGTCTCCATGTCCATTTCCTGTGTGGCTTTTTCTTGAAGAAGGAGTTCAAGATGAAAAACCCTTCTGCCTCTGCAAACTCAACGAGAGTATTTCCACGCTGGTTTCTGTTGCCGTGACCGAATTTACCTACTGAAGTTTCATTCTGTTGCCGTTGCCCTATTTTTGCATTGAAATCTCCCATAATTATTTTCAAGTGCTGCTTACCTTTATTATTTAGATGACAAATTTCCTCATAAAATTCTTCAATTTCTTCTTCAGGATGACTTGTGGTGGGTGCATAAGTTTGAATAATCTGAGCCTGGTATCTTTTCGAGAGTTGGATAACAAGTCGTGCAGCTCTGTCAGAGGAACTTTCAACTTCTACAACTTTATCCTTCAGTTTCTTGTTTATTATAAATCCAACACCACTAGTTCTGCCAGTATCTGTCCCACGATAATAGAAGAGATGTCCACTTTTCAGTTCAATGAGATCTTCTCCTTTTCTCCTTACCTCACTTAGCCCCACGATGTCCCACTTGATCCTTTGTAGTTCCTCTTCCAATTCAAGAAGCCTTGAATCAGAAGATAGGGAGCGTCCGTTGTACGTAGCCAAGGTCAGCATCAGATGGCAGCCTAGTCCGGTCCTCCGGGGATTCTTAGCACCCTCTGCCTTCATGTCGCACTGGCCGCTGCCTTGGCCAGGTACATTCCAGCTGCCGGAGACTGAGGGCCAAGATTTAAGTTGTGGAATCATTTTGGAGGGGTTTGGCCATAACTCACCACGCTGGCCAAGCGGGTTGGTGAGTGTGGGATAGCATTTCCTCTAATCCCGATGGTATAGTTATACCGCTATTGGCGGTCGTCAGAGCCCCTTTAGTGGGAACAGGATGCACCACGAGAAGGCGGGGTTGACATTTGTCAAGGAGAGGCTGTGATGTTACGCATCACCTGACCTTATATATTTGAGTATGTTTTAATTTAGCTGTAATCCTAATATTATCTGGTAGTTTGTATTTCTTTGTGGAACTAACCTCTGATTATTAGAGAACAGCTTAGTGATATGTATGTATGTATGTCTGAATTAGGTATATATATGCAGAATGAAACTGAAACGCCTGAACTGAAACTGAAAACGCCTGCACAAATAGAAACTGAAACGCCTGCACAAATAGCACAATGAAACTGAAACGCCTGCACAAATAGCACCCTACGTGTCACGCCGCTGTACACACTACCTGGTTGCCAGCAGGCATCTATTGGGTTGGTGCGAATGAGCAATGGAGACAGGCCCACGGGTGTTGCAGGTATTATATCAGAGTTACTATAAATAACTAACTTGTGTGTGAAGAACAAGGTTCAGGCATGGTTTGTTTGGACATAACATGGCTTGCAAAGGAAACATGCAGATGCCAGATTTGAGAATAATCTTCCTGTATGAATTTAAACTGGGCCATTCTGCAGGAATTGCCACTCGAAACATTGACAAAGCATTTGGGGAGAATACAGCCAACAAAAAAAAAAAAAAAAAAAAAAAAAACATTCAGCAAATGGTTTGTGAAGTTTCAAAGCAGAGACATGGACCTGCAAAACGAAGCACATGGTCACCAACCTGTTGCTGTTTCCGAGGATGTTCTGTTGCGTGTGGTTGAAACGGACTCCTGAAAACGTGTCGTGAGATAGCGGCAGAGGTAGGTAGGTGTCCACCACACGACAGTTGTTCGGCGTCTGGCTGGGCTGGGTAAAGTCAAACAGCTGGACATGTGGTTGCCGCATGAGCTGACAACTGCCAAACAAGACTAGGCATTTGGAAGTCTGCACATCGCTGTTTGCCAGGAATAAACGGGGACCTCTACTGCATCAAATCATCACCTGCGATGAGAAGTGGGTACTTTATGATAATCAGAAATGATCTGCACAATGGTTAAGCAAGCACATCCTGCTGGACAGCATCCTAAGCCACCCCTACACACCAAGAAGATGATGCTCCTCGTCTGGTGGTCTGCACCCGGGATAATTAATCTGAGTTTCTTGGCAAGATGCCAAACCAAGAGGCCTGCAGAATGTTATTGTGCTGAATTACACCAGATGCACTGGAAATTGCTGCAGAAACAACTGGCTTTGGTCAACAGACATGGTGTTCTTCTGTTCCAGGACAACGCCCGCCCTCATGTCGCACAACGAACGATACTGACGCTAAGTGCCTTGGGCTATGGAGCACAGCCTCATCCTTATGATTCCGCAGACTTGCCTCTGACAGAATATCATCTGTTTTGTCACCTGGATCACTTCCTGTCCAGGAAACAGTTCATGACAGACAATGAAGTTCAACGTGCAGTTGATGACTTCTTTAGGTCCCAGCCGCAAGACTTTTGTTCCGGAATCATGGCCTTGCCGTACAGATGGCAACTATGTGTTGATGCTGAGGGGTATTATTTTGTGTAGCTAAGTTGTCCTACATTTCCGTTCTCGCCGTCCAAGAGTGCTGGTCCTTTGCAGGACATTTCATCCGCACCAACCAGAGACCAGAGCAGAGTGTGAAGGTTGCATTAGCAAAGCAGTAGCACAGATGAACATCAGAAAGTGCGATCCACACAACATAATGAGAAACATATCTAGTTTCAAAGAGGACAGATTGTTGGTATGCATCTCGCTGATGCATTTATGTCCATGACAGCAAATCTTTGTGGTGTATCACGAGCCACGGTATCCAGGGTCATGCGGGCATACCAGCAAGAGGAAAAAACTACATCCAATAGGAGTAACTGTCCAGGTAAAAGGAAGCAATCTGACAGGGGCATACGTGTGCTAACATGGATGGTAGTCAAAAAACATAAAATCACAGCTGCCCAACTTACAGCCGAGTTGAATACACACTGCGACTCACCTGTTTCCAACAGAACTGTTTGTCTGGAGCTCCACCGGGTCAACATTCACAGTCATGTTGCTATCGCCAAACCCTGGATCACCAGTGAGAATGCCAAATATCGGTTGCAATGGTGTCATCAGCATAAATCACGGATGTCGGACAAAATTGTATTGTTCTGCGATTAATTCTTCACTGTCTTTCCTACAACCAAGAGAGTTTGCGTGTGGAGACATTGCTCACAAGCTTACCACCCGGACTGTTTATTGCTCACAGTGCAGCACGGAGGTAGATCAGTGATGGTTTGGGCCACAATATCATGGTAGTCTCTCAGCCTAATGATTGTTCTTGAGTGGCACATCACTGCCAAGGACTATCCAACAATGCTAGAGGACCAGGTGCACCCAATGGTCCAAGCATTGTACCCTGACGGTGGTGCCATGTATCAGGATGATAATGCACCGATACACAGAGCCAAACTGGTGGAAGAGTGGTTTACGGAGCATAAAAGTGAGGCTGAACATCTGTCATGACCTGCACAGTCACCCGACAAACATTTTTGAGCCACTCTGGGCTTTCCTGGAGGAGCAAGTCAGGAAACGTTTTCCTCCACCAGCATGACATCGCAAACCAGCCACTTTTCTACAATAGGAATGGCTTCAAAGTCTTCTAGCCACTGTACAGGACTTGTATCGGTCCTTCCCACGATGAATTGCAGTTGTATTGGCTTCCAAAGGAGGCCCTACACCATACTAATAAATTGTTGTCCTAAACCCATGTGTTTCAGTTTCATTGTCCACCCCCTGTATACAGAAACAAAATGGGTCGTACAAACAAACTGTTATATTACATATATACAGTTGAACCCTCATATAACGAGCTCGGATATAAGGAAGGTTCATATATAACGATGTCTTTGCAGTTCCCTGAATTTTCAATGCCATCGTAATGTTATTTCAGCTGGATATTACGAACAGCAGTTTTGTCCAAAATCATACATAACGAAGTTTTTGCCTTTTTCCCCATCCAACATTTCTCCTGCGGGAGAGGTAGCTAGTTTCTTTTTTTCTTCTTCAGGATATCTTGAGACCTCGGACTCAGTGAAATGCCTGAAGACTAGCCAGGCGGTGTCGGAATCCCACACTTATCCTTAATCCTCCTTCACTAAACGGACCCCCACTTCATCACCCCTAGCTTAGAGGGTAAATGATCTGTTTTTCAGCTTGAGAACAGGAGGAGGAATGCGACAATGGATCAGGGGTGGGGTGTTGGAGAATCATGCCAGGGGTGTCCAATGTCAGCGTCTTCGTTTTGGGGACGTATGTTAAATTGTTCGGATGGACCAGATAGGCAGATGTTTGTCTTAATCGCATTTCTGCAATTCCTAAGCGGGCGCATCTGTTGGATTAAAGCTTTGGAAGCAGCAATTTTTCTCACAAATTTGTTCGTTAGAACACATCAACACAATTATATTAATTCAACATTTGTCGAAAACATTACGTGGTTTCAGAAATTATTAACTATATGTCAACAAAATAGTTTCCATATCATCTACTGTTTCGCACGTTACTAGAAATTCAAGCACGGGAAAAACGTCCATATAATAAGAATTTTTTTTTTTTTTTTTTTTTTTATTTCAACTTGTCACTAATATTCCTTTTTTTCTTTTTGATGTTCTTTATAATAGTTTAGAATTTTATTATGAAGATTACAAATTTATATGAAAAAATGTTTTAATATGTGCAGTCAAATGCATCATAAGTTGTCAAATTAATAGGTATATGCAAAGTAGAGCATCAAAGAGATATGGGTATACAACGCACATTATCAAGACTTTCAATTGCCACCGCATTTGATATTTTTTTAACTTCTGCATATTCTTCCTCCTCATCAGTGGACCCGTCATACTGAGAGTTCAACACGCCATCAATGATGTCCTTACATCAACACAAGCTGACAAATTATGTCAGTTGTTAAACGAAAAACACTGAGTTTAAGTGAAAAAATTAAAGCAATCAATTTGGTGGAGAAAGGGAAAAAGAAGTGTGACGTAGCCAAAACATTTGGCATTTCGGCAAATTCACTACCCACAATTAAAAAAAATAAGGATGGTTCTCGGAAGGTTCTTTTAGCCATGATAGAAAACGATTTTGTGAAGGTCTTTATACAGACATGGAAGCAGTGCTGTTAAAGTGGTTCCAAGAAAAGAGAAGCAAAAATGTTGCAGTCTCTGGCCCTTTGCTAAAGAAAAAAGCATTAGATTTTGCCCGACTTCTAGGAAAACCTGATTTTCAGGAAAGCAATGGTTGGCTTCAAAGATTTAAAGAGCGTCATGGAATCATATTTAAGTCCATTTGCGGAGAGAGTGTTTCCGTGGATGATGAAACAACCCAAAAGTGGCTGGAATCAAGTGAAACCTTAATTTCGCAGTATGAGACTTGCGATGTTTACAATACTGATGAAACTGGTGTTTTTTATCAGTTATTGCCAGAAAAAACCTTAGCTTTCAAAGGTGAAAAATGTTCTGGTGGGAAAAACTCAAAACTCCGTTTAACTGTATTGCTGTGCGCAAATATGGATGGATCCGATAAAAGGGAACTTTTCGTAATCAGGAAATTAAAAAATCCCAGATGCTTCAAGAAAGGTGAAAAATTACCAGTAAGTTACAGAGCTAATAAGAAAGCGTGGATGACATCGGAACTCTTTACAGAATGGTTGAAACAATTTGACAACGAAATGACAAAAGAAAAATAGGAAAGTTCTGCTGCTCATCGATAATTGTGCAGCACATTCGTCTAACATAGTGTTAACGTCTACAAATGTACATTGGTTTCCACCAAACACTACATCAAAACTTCAGCCCATGGATCAGGGTGTTATAAAAAACCTAAAACTTCATTACCGTAAATTTTACTCAGAAAAATTCTTATTAACGTGGAAAAGAGGCAACCAACTGTCATCGATGTTCGAATGGCATGTGATATGCTATCTAATGCTTGGACTACCATAACTGAAGTAACCATAAAAAATTGTTGGAAACGTGCTGGTTTTGGTATTTCAATAGTAAATGAAGACACAGTGGTTACTACTAAAGACGAAACATGGAATCACCTGAGTGCAAAAGGGCTCATTTCATCGGATTTATCTTTTCCAGATTATCTGCTGGCTGACGATGACATCTCAACGGAATCTCAAAATACAGATAAGGACATCATTGATGGTGTGTTGAACTCTCAGTATGACGGGTCCACTGATGAGGAGGAAGAATATGCAGAAGTTAAAAAAATATCAAATGCGGTGGCAATTGAAAGTCTTGATAATGTGCGTTGTATACCCATATCTCTTTGATGCTCTACTTTGCATATACCTATTTCACTTATTCTTTCTCCATATTTGATGAATGTTATTTTTTCAGCCACTATGCAACATCTACTTCTCCGGAGTTGTACCACTCTCAACCAAGTTGGTGTACTTGCTGCTAGTAAAGGACCATGGGTGTTTTCCCTCAAAGATGTACACGCCTGCTCTCGTTTATGGTGTCAATCAAAAAATCTGTTTTGTTCAGCATTGTTGGATCAAATAGAAAAACAGCTGTCTACAGCAATTGTTCAATCCCAAAAACAGGCAACTCTGGAAAGTTACTTCCAGAAGTGTGAATGAAAAATTAAAGGTAAATGTTTCAATTATTGTACTTCTGCTTTCTAATACATACGTACCATAGTAGTATACTGTATGTGCTTTTTTACATAACTTTTGCTCGTTCGCTGATACATTTAAGGCAAAATCGGATAAAACGAAATTTGCGTATAACAAACTTTTTCTTAACTCCCTTCAACTTCCTTATAAACGGTTTCGACTGTATAAACAAAAAATACACCATTCTCACTCTCCATATATATATATATATACATGCTGGAGTAACATGGATGAAACTGGCTAAAGACTGTCTGTCTTGAGCCAGTTCACACACACACACACACACACATGCAAACAAAATGCATCATATTATATATACAGGGTGAATAGGAAAGTACCTTTAGCCTGGAATAACTTGAGAACGGAGAGAGGTAGGCTACAGTTATGCGAGTGAGATAACGGTATAGTAAAGCGACAACGCCCGATCAAATGCAACCGATAGCAGCGCCCCTACTGACAAAATGTGGAAGTTAGCCATTGCAAATCAAAAACGAAAAGAGACAGAGCAAAATTTCCAATTACAAAGTTGTAGAGCATCAATTAATTAGTACAAAACGACATTTGTTTCACACAGATAAGATAAATTGTTGCCTGAATACCCTAAAATGTCCGAAATCGATCTGCGACCTTTTGTGTGAATGTTTGAAGAGAACAGGCATAGGTATGAGCAAATACACACAATTTATTGCATAAATGCGTACTTCTGTCAATGCAGTTTGATGACGTCAGACAAAACAAAAATAGCAAACTGGCGCACAGTGATAAAAATTTAATGCCGAGTATGTTCGAAGAGTTCGCCATTGCCCATGATACACATTTGTATTCGTGAAAGTAACTCTGCATGCACATTCCTCAGCATGGAAGGTGTCACACCATTGCAAGCATCTGTAACATGACGACGCACATCCAGCAGACTTGTAGGCGCTGTTGCATACACCTGTTTTTTTATGTAATCCCAGACATCCAAACTCGCCATTCTTACACAGCGCACGCAGACCTAAACTTCTGATCAGGGTACATCCTGCTACTGGTTTTTACATTGTAGGTACGGTACAACGTCACAATCTGCATTTGCATACGGCTACATTTGCGAAATGTGAATATGCAGATTCCAATCGTCGCACATCGATTCCGGACATTGTAGCGTATTCAGGCGACAATTTATCTCATCCATGTGAAACAAATGTTGTTTTGTACTAATTAATTGATGCTCTACAACTTTGTAATTGGAAATTTTGCTCTATCTCTTTTCGTTTTTGATTTGCAATGGCTAACTTCCGCATTTCGCTACTAGGGGCGCTGCTATCCATCAGGCGCAGTCGCTTTACTATACCATTATCTCACTTGCATAACTGTACCTCTCTCCATTCGAAAGTTATTCCAGGCTAAAGGGACTTTCCTATGCACCCTGTATATATACACTATATTGACAAAAGTCACCAGACACCCCTTCAAAAGCAAATGAACAGATCCGCTGCATTGTTAAGATGCCCGGTACAACTGCAAACAGTATAAAAACAAGCCTGCAGCTGACTGCGATCATATCGCACAGTGAGGTTGAGTGAAAATGTCGCAGCAGGAGAGAACTGACTTTTAGAAAGGAAAGATTATTGGGTGTTATATTAGTGGGTTGTCCATAAGAGAAACCGAGAGGTGTTGAAACATACCCAAGTCAACTGTTTTGGATGTACTGAATAAGTGGAAGACATATGGCATGCCTGAAGCAGCAAAAAGGAGCAGCAGATCAAAGAAAATCCGTGATAGAGGATGTCGAAGCCTCAGGAAAGTCGTTACAGCTAATCGACAGAGTACTGCACAAGACCTCAGTGTACAGGTAAGTAAAAATGCTGGAACCTCGGTATGCACATGTTCCATTCACAGAGAACTTCATTACATGGGTTACTGTGGTCAGGCAGCTGTTCATAATCCTTTCATCTGCACTCGGAATGCTACTCATTGTTTAGCATGGTGTAAAGATTTTAAAAACATCAAAATAAGCGTATTAACTACGCTATATTGCATGTATTCATTACGTGGCACAAAGTATGATTAAATTAACGTAAAAACGTTACCACTACTGTACTTCACGTTATTTTAGGTTTAATATATAGTGCTTTCTGGCTTGACCCTTCGTATAATGAAAATTGCATTATAAAAACGTATCATACGATTCTTGAAGAATGAAATAGTAGGGCTACTCACCATGTTTCAAACATGTTAGGTATACAGGAATTGGCTTCTTAACTCCCGTGCTACTACTCTGCCCGTCGTTGTAATACTATAAAATTATTTGCAAAAACTTTTGTATCGTCACATTCAACACGTAAAAGTACGACCCGTTGTAATCCCATAAATCGACGAATGTCAAACGTACAGAACATCATGAAGGATAAAGAGGTCAAATCTCAAAGTCAAACGTAAAAAACATCATGAACGAATAAACAGCCAAAAAAACCAAAGTCAAACGTACAAACATCATGAACGACAAAAGCACAGATAACAACATGAACCATGATAATATATAGATGAAATGAAGTAAAACGCAAAAAATAAGGTCAACGCCTTCAAGCTATACAACCATACCGGTTTTGGCACACACCAAATGCCATCCTCAGTGGTACCAGCTACTGCTAGTCATGTTCGCACGCATGCACCTACAACCATACTGAAATAACGTAAGACGCACGGGCAACACCCTATGACAGAGACACACAAAGCATCATGGTATTAAATGTCAAAGGCGCCATCTATCGCTCAAGAATGATGCCTTTGTTCTTTTGGGCAATCGCCTTTATCATTTTGTTCTTTCCTTTTTTTGTAAACTGTTTCTTCCATTTTGTTCAACCTCTATCATGAATTTCCATGCATATGGAAGATCTATCAGTACATTATTATTACAGTTCTTCCCTCTTGCCTTTTCAATAACTATAGCCTCAGAGATAAACTGTTGCTCATACTTTTTGTGTGATGTTATTAGTTTGGTGTTAGGCCAATCTAGTGTTAAATTATTCTCTAGGCAGTACTGCATTAGCGATGTTTTCATCTCCTTGCTGTGCCAGTTTGATAAGTGCTCTTTCAGCCTACACTGTAGACATCTCCTTGTGCTACCTATATAGCATTTCATTTGATCACCTTCATTATTAATGGTAGATATTGAGTATACTCCTGATCGTTCAAGGATAGACACCTTATCATTATCAGCCAATATTTTCCCATTGCTACGTACTGTTTCTGCAAGTTTAATGTTGTGATTAGCACATTCTTTTTTAATAACATCACTCAATGGCGGCAAATACGGGAATTTCACGAAATGCTTATTCTCACTTTCAGTAACTTCTTGTCCTTTATTTTTTAGTTTGTTTTTTATATTTACATACATGGACTGTATTACCCGTTCATTGTAACCAAACTCATGGGCCACAGATTTCACCCATTTGATCTCCTTCTCCTCAGCTTTTTTGGTGGAAGATAAATTAATAGCTCTTCTTATGAAGAATGAAAAGGCAGCGGTTTTGTAACACCACGGATGAGAAGAATCGTACGGGATGATTGCTAGAATATACGTTGATTTTCTATATACTGATATTTCTAAACAATTTTTACTTGTGTTCCTAAATAAAGAGATGTCCAAAAGTTGAGCTTGTTGTCCATTTCTTTTTCAGCAGTAACAGTTATCGTAGAGTAATAACTATTGTACCTGCATATGAGTTCTTCAAGTCTACTTTCGGAATGGTCCCAGAAGATAATGATGTCGTCGACGTATCTCAAAAACAACACAGGTAAGAATGTGCTGTCCGTGGACAATAGATCTTTTGCTATCTCCTGTAGAACCACCTCTGCCAGTAGTCCTGACAGTGGCGAACCAATTGGGGCACCAAATTGTTGTTTGAAGATGTTTGTATCGTGCTTAAAGTAATTGCTTTGAGTTATAAAATCCAATGCTGAAATAATACTATTTCTTTCTGCCATCGCTACATTCATCTGTTTTAATCTTTTATGGATAAGCTCTATAGCTATGTCCGTGGGAGTATTTGGAAAGAGAGACACAACGTTTAAACTCAACATAATAAAGTCAGATGTTTTCAGCGTTTTTAATTGCCTAATCACTTCGATGGAATTTTTAACCATATATTTGTGTTCGACGAACAATAGCCACAGGTATTTGAACAAGGCATGTTCCAAATGAATGGTAGGTGCAGTGCTTCTGCTAACAATCGGGCGTATAGGACTATCTTCCTTATACGTTTTTAACTTACCAAATATGTATGGAGTAGCAACTCATTCTGGTGGGATTGATCTAATTTTAATCTCTGATTCCATACTACGGCAGTTAGCGAAGTTTAAAAACCATAGTAACTTACCTTACGAGATTAAAATTAGATTGATCCCACCAGAAGGGGCTACTACTCCATACATATTTGGTAAGTTAAAAACGCATAAGGAAGACAGTCCTATACACCCGATTGTTAACAGAAGCACTGCACCTACCATTCATTTGGAACGTGCCTTGTTCAAATACCTGTGGCTATTGTTCGTCGAACACAAATATATGGTTAAAAATTCCATCGAAGTGATTAGGCAATTAAAAACGCTGAAAACATCTGACTTTATTATGTTGAGTTTAAACGTTGTGTCTCTCTTTCCAAAATACTCCCACGGACATAGCTATAGAGCTTATCCATAAAAGATTAAAACAGATGAATGTAGCGATGGCAGAAAGAAATAGTATTATTTCAGCATTGGATTTTATAACTCAAAACAATTACTTTAAGCACGATACAAACATCTTCAAACAACAATTTGGTGCCCCAATTGGTTCGCCACTGTCAGGACTACTGGCAGAGGTGGTTCTACAGGAGATAGAAAAAGATCTATTGTCCACGGACGGCACATTCTTACCTGTGTTGTTTTTGAGATACGTCGACGACATCATTATCTTCTGGGACCATTCCGAAAGTAGACTTGAAGAACTCATATGCAGGTACAATAGTTATTACTCTACGATAACTGTTACTGCTGAAAAAGAAATGGACAACAAGCTCAACTTTTGGACATCTCTTTATTTAGGAACACAAGCAAAAATTGTATAGAAACATCAGTATATAGAAAATCAAAGTATATTCCGGCGATCATCCCGTACGATTCTTCTTATCCGTGGCGTTACAAAACCGCTGCCTTTTCATTCTTCATAAGAAGAGCTATTAAGTTATCTTCCACCAAAAAATCTGAGGAGAAGGAGATCAAATGGGTGAAATCTGTGGCCCATGAGTTTGGTTACAATGAACGGGTAATACAGTCCATGTATGTAAATATAAAAAACAAACTAAAAAATAAAGAACAAGAAGTTACTGAAAGAGAGAATAAGCATTTCGTGAAATTCCCGTATTTGCCACCATTGAGTGATGTTATTAAAAAAGAATGTGCTAATCACAACATTAGACTTGCAGAAACAGTACGTAGCAATGGGAAAATATTGGCTAATAATGATAAGATGCCTATCCTTGAAAGATCAGGAGTATACTCAATATCTACCGTTAATAATGAAGGTGATCAAATGAAATGTTATATAGGTAGCACAAGGAGATGTCTACAGTGTAGGCTGAAAGAGCACTTATCAAACTGGCACAGCAAGGAGATGAAAACATCGCTAATGCAATACTGCCTAGAGAATAATTTAACACCAGGTTGGCCTAACACCAAACTAATAACATCACACAAAAAGTATGAGCAACAGTTTATCTCTGAGGCTATAGTTATTGAAAAGGCAAGAGGGAAGAACTGTAATAATAATGTACTGATAGATCTTCCATATGCATGGAAATTCATGATAGAGGTTGAACAAAAATGGAAGAAACAGTTTACATTTAAAAAAAGGAAAGAACAAAATGATAAAGGCGATTGCCCAAAAGAACAAAGGCATCGTTCTTGAGCGATAGATGGCACCTTTGACGTTTAATACCATGATGCTTTGTGTGTCTCTGTCATAGGGTGTTGCCCGTGCGTCTTACATTAATTCAGTATGGTTGTAAGTGCATGCGTGCGAACATGACTAGCAGCAGCTGGTACCACTGAGGATGGCATTTGGTGTATGCCAAAACCAGTATGGTTGTATAGCTTGAAGGTGTTGACCTTATTTTTTGCATTTTACTTCATTTCATCTATATACTGTCATGGTTCATGTTGTTATCTGTGCTTTTGTCGTTCATGATGTTTGTACGTTTGACTTTGGTCTTTTGGCTGTTTCATCGTTCATGATGTTTTGTACGTTTGACTTTGAGATTTGACCTCTTTATCCTTCATGATGTTCTGTACGTTTCACATTCGTCGATTTATGGGATTACAACGGGTCGTACTTTTACGTGTTGAATGTGACGACGCAAAAGTTTTTGCAAATAATTTTATAGTATTACGACGACGGGCAGAGTAGTAGCACGGGAGTTAAGAAGCCAATTCCTGTATACCTAACATGTTTGAAACATGGTGAGTAGCCCTACTATTTCATTCTTCACGAATCGTATGATATGTTTTTATAATGCAATTTTCATTATACGAAGGGTCAAGCCAGAAAGCACTATATATTAAACTTAAAATAACGTAAAGTACAGTAGTGGTAACGTTTTTACGTTAATTTTATCATGGTGTAAAGAACATTTATCGTGGACCGTAGATCAATGGAAACGGGTCCTATGGACTGATGAATCCAGATGCACAATCCACGAGTCTGATGGACGTGCGAGGGTTTGGCGGCAGCTGGGAGAATGGTATTAACCACAGTGTACTGTTCCTATGGTCAAGTTTGGAGCTGGCAGTGTACTCTTGTGGGGGTTGTTTTTTTTCGTGGTATGGTGTTGGCCCATTGGTTATCGTGGATAAACTTGTTAACCAGCACGTCTACCTCAATATTCTGGACAATTATACCCTGCCAACTCTGTGGAAATACTATGGAATCGAGCCTTGTTGGTACCAGGAGGGTAATGCACCAAGCCATAAAGCAAGGACTGTTATAGCGTGGTTTGACGATAATTCCATATTGTGTGTTGACTGGCCAGCACAGAGCCCTGATCTTAATCCCATAGAGCACCTATGGGATGAATTAGAGTGCCACATAAGAAGTTTGGAACCAAGGCCTACTATTAAGCAACAATTAGTGGCAGCATTATGCACTGAATGGAAGCTCATACCTATCGCTGTGTTCCAAAACCTTGTCGAAAGCATGTCTCGAAGGGTCAGTGCATGCATTAAGGCCGAAGGTGGACCAACACCGTACTAATGTATGTCAATAAATGCTATGTTGTGTTTCTCTTCTAGGTGTCAGGTAAGTTTGTCAATATGGAGTACACACACACACAATGTGTCATATTATATACGTGAAACATTGTGCATTTAGCTTGTCCATGGATTTCTTGTTAGAATCCCCCATCCCTGGAGGAAATTGTGTGTGTGCTACTGAGTAGCTGTGGGGTATAGAGAAAACAGTGCTTTGGTAAAAGAATTGGTAATAATAATCCTTAGACAGGCTGTAAACAAGAATAACATTTAGACATCAAAGCTGAAACAAAAACATATCTTTAAATTTTGGATATATTAATCAGAGGTATTACACATAGTGAAATTCCCACTGTCTTTCAGTTAAAATAAAAAAAATTCAGTTACCAAAGAAAATCAGTTCAGCGACTAGCAAGGATTACCATTAGAAAGAGAACTAAATGGATGGTAGTTAAGACCAGCAGCATCTATTTCCAATTAAGTGATTTTAGAAAAGAGAGCCAAAAAAAAAAAAAAAAAAAAAATGAATGTGAAAGTAAAAAAACTGAATTAATCAAAAATACTCTTTACATACAGTAAGTCCTCCATTTATGCCAGTCCTGCCTGTGTGACTTCGCCAATACGCAAGAAATTCATCCAGCTGGTTTAGTACTAACATTAACTTGTTTTGAATACGTGCAATCCTGCATTGTGTGCACCAAATAGGTGAACTTCAATTTACTACAGTATATAAGTGATTGAGTCTGTTCCATATTTATGTTAGGCTTATTTTAGGTTCAATGTTAGGCTTAGCTATCAATCAGTGAGTTTCAGAAATGGTATATGATAACAGCAATAATTAGTTTATTTTATTTAAGTTATTAAACATTTCAAGTAATTTCATCAGATGTCATACAAATGGTAAATGAAATTGTCATGAAAAACTCATCATGTATCAAAAGATAAAGAGAAATTTTTCATGTATGTAAGTTGCCTGAAAATGAAATGAGTGGAATTTCAGAAATGTTGGTTCAGACTTTTTACCTTTTCAGCAGCCAAAGTAGAATTCTTCTGAATAATTGAAAATTACACCATTCCACACTGCTAATTAAGCCACTGTCTTCCAATTCTCATTTGCTCAAACATTAAAGCAAACTGTTGGAAAATACGAGTTCATTTCTCACTCCATAACTGCTACAATTTTCTAGTTCTCTCACTTCGTTACATGGATCAAAATTTCCTAAAAGTACTGGCATACCTTAAATTATACTATTAAACACCATGCACTACAGAACTATTATTTATTCATAAGACACGTTTTTCATAATGTGGATACTTCATTAATAAGATCATTGTATTCTGATACTACAGTGCTTGGATCAATGAAAAAAATAACAACAAAGAAAAGTGGAGTAGCAATGAGAGGGGGAAACTGTTTACATAGAAGACAGAAAAGATACTAACCTGTAAAAAATCTACCAAAATTATTGGCTGCTTCAACAACTGCTTTGTAACCAGCTATATTGGCCATGGAACTAAGCGCATCAAAAACTTGAGCTCTGCTTATTCTCGGAATACAGTCCATGGCAAACGCATTCATCTTACGCTGCGCTAATAAGTTCAAAAGTTCCTTATTCTGAGCAGGATATAAGAAACTAACCAAAGTGCTGCCATCTCTAAACTGTGGAACTTCTGCATTCTGAGGGCCACGAACCTTCAAAATTATGTCAGATTTAAAAGCAGAAGTGACATCAGTGATCTTAGCTCCAGCTGCTTCATATTCTTGATTGCTAAATTTTGATTCAGCACCTGCATCCTTTTGAACATTTACCTGAAAACCTTTTTTTGTCAGTGTAGACACAGCTGCTGGAGATATAGCAACTCGACGCTCATTTGGAAAAATTTCCTTTGGAACCCCAATGCTCAACTTTGAGTATGGAATTCCTGGGGTAGGTGACGACGATTTGGCTGGTTGCTCTGCTGCTTTATTCTGACACCATAAACGAGAGCAGGCGTGTACATCTTTGAGGGAAAACACCCATGGTCCTTTACTAGCAGCAAGTACACCAACTTGGTTGAGAGTGGTACAACTCCGGAGAAGTAGATGTTGCATAGTGGCTGAAACAAAATAACATTCATCAAATATGGAGAAAGAATAAGTGAAATAGGTATATGCAAAGTAGAGCATCAAAGAGACATGGGTATACAACATGCAAAGATTCAAACTCAAAATTTATTTTTAAAGTTACCTGCAATGAGCAACCTGAAAGATGGGGAAAATACCTTACATGATAGGAATACACACTTAACTGTGCAAAATTCACTGCACAACAAATCTTACCTTCTGAATCATACCATCCACCACCCCACTTTTTCTCAACCTTCAAATTACGCAGTCGTCACAATTATGGTAGTTTGTACCTACACACTAGACATTTTGCACATTTCCACATTGGGAATTAATTCAAGAAGGTATTCATAATTCATCTTTGACAATGCAAACTTCCAAATTTCAGCATCCACTATTATTTTTTTAGAATATTCAAAGGTAAATTTAAATCACAATGTGACAGCAAACTGAAAATAATCACTTCCACAGGGAATGGGATCTGATGGCTACCTGAAAACAAACATCCAATGTGATGACAAAATCTTCTACCATATGCTAATGCAATAATGTGATACAAGAAGAAAATCACGAGAAATATTACATAAGAAAAAATTCTTCTATGTTGAATTTTTTACTTTAAAACATGCTCAGAAGAGATGGGGGAGAAATCACACCACCATTACTGAAAAATCACTGTCACCCTTATGACTAGTGACTAAAAGTAACTTCCAAAATCACTGTTACGCTGTCACCATTAGCTATGTCACAATTATGGCAATGATTGGGGAACAAACAGGTCCCAAACCACTGTTACCATGTCACTGTTTCAGTCTAATTTGGCCTTGGTGACTTCAACATGCACTAAGATAATTGTAGGGAAGTGTTTACCTTGAAGTCTTCTGATTGCTGAAGATTAGCTAAGAGAGATCATTATCTCCCTAATCACATAGGAGGGGGGGGGGGATGGAAGCGGTAGACAAGAAACAAAAATGGAAAAAAAAATCCCCTTTTAGCAGCGATTCTTCTTTCTGTTTCTGCTTTGTACCATATGCAACACAAATGACAATTTTGCCATTGTTTAAAATCACTGTTACTACAACACAGAACTGCCACTGTCGTCACTGTTAAGCACTCCTTTACTCGGAACACCCCCCTCCTCCTTCAAAATGTAAGTGATTGCCACTACTTACAACTTGAGAAATAAAAATGGAGAAGCCTCAATTGATTGTGTCCTCTTCATTCTCCTGATTTCTTGACTTGCTTTGTGCATGGTCTTCACCTGGCTCTCGTGTCATCAAGTTAAACTTAATGATAAATCCCTTTTTCTTCTTGATACGAAACAAATGATTCAAGTCCTGTCTAAGTAAGAAAATATAATCTTACCATAGCAAAATTTAGGCTCTATTAAGTTAAACCCTGGAACATCAACACTCACAGAATGATGGTCAAAGTTTGTTCCTGAATTTTAATCAAAGGCAAGCAATCAATGATAGAAGGATGAATTTCTAGTTTTGAAACAATTACTGAATAAAAAGTCATCATATGAGATTAAAAGTAATCTGACAGTCATACTGTAGCACTGGTTTAAGCATTTATTTTGCTTTGTTTTGCACTGCTCTTAACTCATTAGTATCTCCACAAAATACGAAAACACATGAATGGAATTTACTGCACATTCGCCTTGACA